>WJBV01000007.1:0-2627674 GCA_034509305.1 Aspergillus cristatus | reverse complement strand
TAACCCTAACCCTAACCCTAACCCTAACCCTAACCCTAACCCTAACCCTAACCCTAACCCTAACCCTAACCCTAACCCTAACCCTAACCCTAACCCTAACCCTAACCCTAACCCTAACCCTAACCCTAACCCTAACCCTAACCCTAACCCTAACCCTAACCCTAGTACAGTACAGTACAGAACAATTAGACTTGGGTCAGAGGAACAAGTGCATGATAAAGGAGTTGATACGGTATCATAAAATCATTTCACCTTCGGGACCGCGTGATCCTTTTGGTGGATTGTGAGATGTCTGCGTACAAGCGGCTGAAACCCTTGATCAAGCTAGAGGAATGTAGTAAGTGGCTCGGGGTGTGCTGTGACACCCACAATACATGCCACCAAGAGCAGGAGAGTACTTTCAGAAACTTGTACTTTATATTGGTGGACGTGACAATTCGCAATGTGCCTTGACCAATGTATCTCGAACGGCACGAAATCTCCCTCTCATGCAACCTGTGTATGGTATCCCGTATTGAGCTCTCATGATTTGTGTGACACCAGCGTCATCGGCTGCAATGTGGAATTACAAGAATAGCGTATGTTGCATATGTTACATAAATAATGCCGGCTACCACATGAATCACCAAATTCAAAGCGCTCTGGTAAACTGCTAATGTTCTGCGGAGAATATTGCGTCCTGCTTGAAAAGCATAGCAAGACCCATGATCAGTACTACGCCATGAATTGAATTTTGGTTGGTTGATTTACAGCAATTCCGTGAATCTCATGCTCGTAGATCCTTCTTAGCCACATGAAATCCTCATAGCTGCCCTCTCGTCAATGCATAGCTGGGGCGCTGGAATGGAAAAGAACAACACCGCTGCAACTCGTATTTCAAAGCGCCAGTAACTATATTTAGTGTCTTGAATACGAGGTGGCATGTAAACATGGCGTAGCTGTTATGTTTTGTTTTCCTGCGGATACATGAGCCCCTCGTACAATCGGGTATATTAGGACTCTTTTCATCTTTATGAAAGCTATCTCGATACACCATTCAGCATACCAATAAGTCTCATTCCCCATCTATTTTCTTTACACTGAAAGCTACCCGCTTCCCTTGCAAACCGCTGAAATGAAGTTCTCAGCTCTTGCCACCAGTCTGTGCAGCCTTGCTGCTCTCTCGAGCGCCAACCCGGTCAAAAAACAAGTCTTTAACGTGGCTTTGACTTTCTATGGCGTTGACGGATCCTCTTACGGGGAAACATTTCCAGCAGACACCACATCAGTCCGCATCGGTTAATTTCTCTGAATCAAGCATCACCTGTATCGGGCTGCTTGCTAATTTTCTGTAGACAATCCGACGGTGGTGAAGAGCATCTGGTCAAACGGAGGAGGTTTCTGTACCATCATAGGCGTTGATGGTAGCTCCGTCGTTATCACGGGAGAGGGAAACTACACTGTGAACCCTCCCCAAGCCCAAAGCTGGGGAGCCTGCGACAACCTGTGAGCCTTTGTAGCTTACGTTGGAATAGTTAATTCTTGATTTGAAGAGAAACTCGTTAGCAGCATGGGTCTAAATTTGAGAAAAGAGGCTTATGTGAAAACGCAATTGTAAATTCCCTTGTTCTTCCTACCAAGGTACAGACTCGCCTCCTTTGACGAATGCAATAATTGTATGGAGTATCTCGGGCTATTTGCCTCATGGGAGTATCCGCGACGATCCATTGTGGATGCTAGTACCCAATTGTCTTCTAATAAATCGTTCTTTTATGCTTCTTCGTCAACCCCGATGCTGTTCGTGATAACACTGGTTGGATCACTGACCACTGATTCGACAAGACAAAGCAACAGACCTTTGGAGATCACTCCATCCGCTTCCACGTCGGCATCGTGTTGCCGTCCGAGAATATGCAGGCTAATTTAGGGTGATTTCTTGATCAATCTACTTGCGGCAGTTTCTCCGCACAAAGAGGCAAGGATCATGTCGGAGGTTCGTATTTAAAGGCCAGTGAAGGCAGGCTCCATGTACTCGAGTCCACATCCCATGAACTTACAGCTGTGTTACTCGGTGACCAATCATGTCCACTGGTTCTCGGCCATTGGCGTTACCTCCGAACGTCAGTCACGATGCATTTTCACGATTTATTTCAGCCTGCGAGGTAATCGTAGGTCGAGAAAACATCCATATGGTTACGTCAAAGGAAGACCTGGCAGATGGATCCTACTGCGAGCCACCGAAGACGCATGATCCCCATCATGTTGTAGAACAAGACTACTTTGTAGCCTCCGCAGTGATGAACCCAAGGTCTGTCTCTGAAGTGCAGGAACTGGTTCAGCTTGCCAATGAATACCGGATTCCCCTGTGGCCCACGTCCATCGGACGCAATTCCGGCTATGGGGGAGCAGCTCTGCGATTGCGTGGTAGCGTCGTGATTGACCTGGGCAAACATATGAATCGGGTGCTTGAGGTCAACGTCGACGCTGCTTACGCAGTGGTCGAACCAGGCGTGACCTTTGCCGGACTCCATGAATACCTGGTCAAGAATGGTCTAAGGGAGAAATTGTGGATTGACGTATGTCCATGGTTACCGCTTCGTGTCTAGCGATGGGCTCTAACTTAAATCTGAGAATGCCAGATTTCTGACGTCGGTGGTGGATCGGTCATGGGAAATACCTTGGAACGAGGCGTTGGATACACGCCGTACGGAGGTTAGCCATACGATACAGTAATCAAGTAAGGAGATTTTGGTGCTGACGTTCGATGTAGACCATTGGATGATGCATTGTGGCATGGAAGTGATCCTGCCGTCCGGAGAGCTACTCCGTACAAGCATGGGCGCACTACCCCAAAATCCCCGGACATCAGTGCATCCCATTCATCAAGACGCGGGAAACAAATACTGGCAGCTCTTCCCGTTCGGATTTGGTCCGTACAATGATGGACTGTTCTCGCAAAGCAACCTCGAAATTGTTACCAAGATCGGCATGTGGGTATGATATCGCAGAGCTATCCCTGACTTAGGGCTCGAATCTCACAAGCTTACTTGGAAGATAGTTGATGCCAAATCCTGGTGGATTTCAAGCGTATCAGATCTCACTGCCCAGAGACGAGGACATTCACCAAGCGGTCGACATCATACAGCCTCTTAGATTGGTACACCTGCAATCCCTCCATGCTTGTCCGCATGCGAGATATTAATGGGCACAGCAAATGATCATCCAGAATGTCCTGACCTTGCGTCATATCCTTCTTGACGCGGCAATGCTGGGTTCAAAGACAAACTACACCTCTGACACCGAAAAGCCGCTGAATGAGGCTGAGCTAGACGCAATCACGAAGAATCTCAATTTGGGCTGATGGAACTTCTACGGGGCACTCTATGTGAGTTCTTCTTGTTCATAACTCACGCTCAGGTTCGCAATTCTGACTGCCACTCGAAAGGGTCCGGAGCTAATTCGGAACGTTCTTTGTCACAAATCAAAGAAGCGTTTTCGTCGATCAAGGGTGTTCAATTTCTTTCCCCAGAAGATGTCAAAGGCAACCACCTCCTACACACTCGTGCGAAGACCCTATTCCGACATTTGATGAGCTGCGCTGGGTCGACTGGCTGCCAAATGGAGCGCATCTTTTCTTCTCTCCTATTAGTAAAATTTCCGAAGATGACGCTATGCTACAGTATAAGGTCACGAAGAAGCGCTGTGTCGAGGCTGGTCTAGACTTTATGGGTGCCTTTGCATTGGTATGCGAGAAATGCGTGAGTTTTCACCTTCAAGTCATCAGCTGGCCCGTTTTCTAACACCTACAGACCACATCGTTTGTATCGCCTTCAACCGGGGAGATCCCGAGTCCAAGAGAAAAGCACATTGGCTGATCAAGACCTTGATTGCGGACTGCGCAGAGCATGGCTGGGGTGAATATCGAACGCATCTAGCACTCATGGACCAAATTGCAGAGACATACAACTGGAATCACAATGCGCTCATGCGATTCAATGAGACGGTGAAGAATGCGCTTGATCCGAATGGGATTCTGGCTCCGGGAAAAAATGGCGTGTGGTCTTCTTCGTATGACAGGCGCCTCTATAAGCTCTGATTTTCGCGTTTGAAGCATCTTGCAGTTTATATCTAGCTATCATTACAAAGATAACCATTCTCGCGCAAGCAGCTGTTGTCCAAGTGTAGATATATGTTGGCATATAGCCGTTTGTCTGCCAAGGCTATAGCCTATTTTCTCCTTGCATTCTGTCCTACCCAACATGCAGTATATGAACATTCTAGATAATGTCTTTGCTTTGTTGAATGATCCATAAATACAGCCATATCGCCCTCCTGTATTCTAGTTCTTCATCTAATTCAATCATTCCTTTCCCTCCAACTAAATCCTCTTCCATGCCATCCGGCATACTTCTTTGGGACACCTCCGCCTATCGCCTACAATATATATCCTAAACGCTCAACTAAACTCCGATCCACGATAAAAAAGATATTGAATTAAATTGTAGTAGTTCCTGGAATCGTTCAGGTGACTGAATAGATCTACAAGGCATGGCTTACATCGAAGTACGGACAATTCCGCACTGCTTTATAATCTCTTGTTGATTACCAACAATTCTGACGAATTCGCAGCAATAGTGCACGCAACGCTGGCGAGAGGTGGTGCCATGTCGGATGCGATAAATAATCGTTCCATGAGTGGATGGGAGGGCGATGGCGTCAGGATCCCTGAAGTTCCTATGCTTCATGATGCTCGCACTATAAATACTGCCGAGGTTCGTTCGATAGAATCACACCAGTCTCAGTTAAAATCCAATCGCGTGTCCTTTTACAAGATGTCGCCAAAAGTTGCAATTGCCGGTGTAAGTCTCTCTTTCAGTTCGATGTCCATCATGTACGCTAATGTATTCGAACACAGGCAAGTGGAAACCTTGGCCCAGCCGTTCTGGCAGCACTTCTCGACGCTGGGTTCGAGGTCACGGTCCTGACTAGAGAAAACAAAGACAACAAGTTCAACGAACGAGTCCGTGTAGCTGAGGTGAACTACGACTCGTTGGATTCACTTACCTCCGCTCTGACCGGCCAAGAGGTGGTTGTCAACACCTTGGGTGTCGGACGAATCCCTAAGGAGACTCATCTTCGATTGATCGATGCGTCCGTTGCGGCGAAAGTTCAGCGATTCATTCCTTCCGAGTTCGGTGGTAATACTACCAACCCTCGCGCTGCACAGCTTCCCGTTTACGCGGATAAAGTGGCTATCCAGAAACACCTGCAGGAAGCGTCCAACTCCAACGACACGTTCTCTTACACCCTTCCGATCACGGGTCCTTTTCTGGACTGGGGCTTGAAGACCAAGTTTATTCTGAACCACGCGGGCCCGGAAGTCGAACTGTATGACGGCGGTGATCAAAAGTTCAGCGCCACGACACTGGCTGGCATCGGACAGGCGGTATCTGGGATCATCCGCAATCTGGAGGCGACGAGAAACCAAGCCGTATACGTTAGGGAGGCCGATGTGTCACAAAAGGGGCTCCTTGAGCTATCGGGCAAGCAGCTTGCAACAAGGACGGTGAGCACGGCCGAATTGGAGAAGGAGGCTTATGACGAACTTGGCAAGCCCAACCCGAATCCAGCCGTGTTTGCCTTCAACTTTCTGCGACGGGCTATCTTTGGCGAAGGTTTTGGTGGTTTGCTACCGGCAGAGGAGCTGTCAAACGACTTGCTTGAAGTCCGATCTCTGAGCGATGCAGAGATCCGGGATATTGTGGTGAAGAATACTTGATAGCTGTACGATGTGCTTTCGATGAGGGTATTCATAACCCCTTTCGATGGGGATTTGCGATAGATTACCGGGCCCACATAGGCGAGTTAGCAGGGCTGCCAATCGTATAGCGTTGCTTATTCGCTCGTGTGGGCCATTCTTGGCGAGACTATGGACAGAAGCTCATTCAAAGCAATGCAGTCTCCGGCCGTATGACCAGAAGAAGAACCGCTGCGGAGTGATGGACGGGAGCCGTCCACGCCCGCATATCCGTAGATTCGTAGACCAGTTATATCAGACTTGGACCGGTCTGGCCTCAAGACGATGCATTTCCGGGTGGAACAAAGCTGGCAGCGATCCTGGGGAGTTCATCTTGAGTCGTCCATGGGGGTTCCGGGGGGTCTCATTGGCTTTGGGTTAGTTTGAGCGTCCGAACCCCGCATTATTCTCGTAGTTAGAGTTCCTGTCGACTCCATGATAGCATCTCTGTCCGCGTTCATGGCAATAAGCCAGATATAGGGACCCTATTGTCAACCAATTGGAAATGGTATGATAATAGGGTGGAAGAGAGGACCGTCAGGCCCGATTCGGAAGGATATCCGCCAATACTAGACCGGAATCGGACTTTGTCCGGTTTGATGTCATCGAACAATGAAGTGGAACAATGATGGCCCGAGTAGGCTGTATATGCAGATGCATCATACAGAGACAATGGTATTATTATTCAATTGACTACCCCTATACATGGAGAAAAGTAGAGAAGCGGAAGGAAAGCCGCGGGATGGCGTCAAGGCCCCACCAGACCCCGCACCCGCCGTTAGTCAGCCAACCATAATTGCTGCTTTCGACCGGTTTCCTGTTTGAGAGGGCACGTGTATATAAAAATCTTCCCCTCCTCTTCCTCTTGCTTCTTCTTCTCTCCTTCACGCTCTCTACTCTGCCACCTCCCTCCTCTCCATTGCCATCATGTCTCTCATCACTTCTATCAAGACTCCTCACGTTACGGTTGAGCAGCCCGTCGGCCTGTACGTCTCCCCGCTGAGCTACCCCGCCCCTCTGGGCCCCTATACATAGCTAACAATGGCTTGTCTACAGGTTCATCAACAACGAATACGTCAAGGGCTCCGAGGGCAAGACCTTCGAGACCGTCAACCCCGCCAACGAGCAGGTCATCACCTCCGTCCATGAGGCTACCGAGAAGGATGTCGACATCGCCGTGGCCGCCGCCCGCAAGGCCTTTGAGGGCGAATGGAGACGGGTTACCCCGTCCGACCGTGGTCGTCTCATGAACAAGCTGGCCGACCTGATTGAGCGCGACATTGATGCTCTGGCCGCCATTGAGGCCCTCGACAACGGCAAGGCCCTCACCATGGCCAAGGTCGACTTTGCCCACGCCCTGGGCTGCATCCGTTACTACGCCGGCTGGTCCGACAAGATCCACGGTCAGACCATTGACACCAACCCCGAGACCCTCTCCTACACCCGTCACGAACCCATTGGTGTCTGCGGTCAGATCATCCCCTGGAACTTCCCCTTCCTCATGTTGGCTTGGAAGATCGCCCCCGCCATCGCCGCCGGTAACACCGTCGTCCTCAAGACTGCTGAGCAGACCCCTCTCTCCGGTCTGTACGTAGGTAAGCTCATCAAGGAGGCTGGTTTCCCCCCTGGTGTGATCAACATCATCTCCGGTTTCGGTCGTGTCGCTGGTGCGGCCATCTCCAGCCACATGGACATTGACAAGGTTGCCTTCACCGGTTCCACCGCTGTCGGCCGTACCGTCCTCCAGGCCGCGGCCAAGAGCAACCTCAAGAAGGTTACCCTCGAGCTGGGTGGCAAGTCTCCCAATATTGTCTTCGAGGATGCCGACATTGACAACGCCATCTCGTGGGCCAACTTTGGTATCTTCTTCAACCACGGCCAATGCTGCGCCGCCGGCTCGCGCCTGCTGGTCCAGGAGAGCATCCACGACAAGTTCGTCGCCCGCTTCCGCGAGCGTGCCGCCCAGAACAAGCTCGGTGACCCCTTCGCCGCCGACACCTTCCAGGGTCCTCAGGTCTCCCAGCTCCAGTTCGACCGCATCATGGAGTACATCAAGCACGGTAAGGATGCTGGTGCCACCGTTGCGCTCGGTGGTGAGCGCCACGGCGACAAGGGCTACTTCATCCAGCCCACTTTGTTCACCGATGTCACTTCCGACATGAAGATCGCCCAGGAGGAGATCTTCGGTCCCGTCATCACCGTCCAGAAGTTCAAGGACATTGACGAGGCCATCAAGATCGGTAACAGCACTCGATACGGTACGTTCCCTCTTTCATTCTTACTGCCATCCCATACTAACGGTTTAGGTCTCGCTGCCGGTGTCCACACCAAGAACGTCAACACTGCCATCCGTGTGTCCAACGCACTCAAGGCCGGTACCGTCTGGATCAACAACTACAACATGATCTCCTACCAGGCTCCCTTTGGTGGTTTCAAGGAGTCCGGTCTTGGCCGCGAGCTGGGATCGTACGCCCTGGAGAACTACACCCAGGTCAAGACCGTCCACTACCGTCTGGGCGACGCTCTCTTTGGTTAAGTGATACCTGTTTAGCGTAATTACTGGTTATTGCGATTTTTGAAAATGAAATGAACCATGATGTACAATGCTCTCTGTGTTTGCATGAAGTGTAGTTCGTAGTTGTCTGCTTGTAACAGAGAAGAGCAGTTCTACCTTATGTAGGTTGTTGCAGGCATCATGGCCACATCCGCATCCACTTACGCAGGTACTCCATGCATCGTACGAACTCGAACAGACGGGTATTGAATATGATATCACTCCGCATACTTTTTTTCGGGAGACAATATCCCGAGCAAACCTACAGTACACGGGGGGATAACCTCCGCTTCATAATGCCCAAAGCCGCGGAAGAATCGACAAGAATGTAATTGATGCCGTTATTTACAGTATTATATCGGTATAAGACAGGGTCCAAGCACCTGGAGTATGAGATACGCCGGGTAGAGACACCTTGTCCCCGTCCCCGACTACTGCAGAGTTATTGCTATTGTTCAAGCAGTATTCTTAGGCGACACCAAGGTCAACATCAAAACCCTGTCTCTTGGCGACTTCGAGATCCGGGTTGGCCAGAGGAGTGGCAACAGCGACGGCTGCAAAGAGAGTCAACACTTGCAAAATTCATTTTGATTTGTATGCAGGATCTTTGGTGAATTCAGCGGTTAGTTGACATGATCAATTGCTTCTGGATTAAGAGCACGCACCTGACAACTGAAAGAGTGCTGTAGTTATCTAAAAGAGTGTCCGGGGTAAGCTGAGAAAGAAAGGAAAGAGACTGGATGGAAGTGAGGAATGGACCATGGCTACATTTATGTCGAATTGTAAACCGGATCTCTATGAACCGAGAATTAACTCGCACCCCTAGAGACTTACTCGATATTGCCCCTAAAACAGAAGGCTGAGCCTGTTATTCGAAGCTGAAGCTGACTCGAAATTATATCAAGCAACGATTGAGTTTCCGATCCGTCCATTCGGGATCCATAGCTGGTTGAATCCGCAATCTAGCCAATTCACTATAGGGGCCTTGCCATCGATGCATCGTGCAATAGGCACAATAACTTTTTTAGGATCTTGACTCTCGTTTTCCCGGATTTTGTCGACGCGTTTGGGTTCTGTCTGGAAATGATAATCTGAATTATCTCCACCGGACCCGTTCATTGGGCTTCTTAGGGTTCAGTCCCTGCAAAATATTGTCCCACCCGAGATCCAGCTTTTCCATACTCCATAGCAATTGAACCCGCCTCACGGGTCTACAGCTCCCAACGGATTTCTTGCTTGTTCCTGGTGCTCCTGGGAAATAACAAGCAGCATGACAAGTGTTCTGCGGAGTGTACATCATCTTGCAGCCAGTTTAAAGAGATCTCGGTTGGCACACTCCCAAATGACACCCATCAAGCGCAGTGATTCTCATAATGGTGACATCGTTCTGTTCTAAGAAGGACAGATGATGATCGTCGCCTTTTGTCGATTCTAATCGCTTCTCTTCGATGACTTTATATATAGCGACGCGTTTGGAGAGACATATCGAACTGAACCCTCTTGCGGTTGTATTTTATTCATGTGTCCCTCGATGCCAGACATTAGGAAAGATCTTCAAGGTGCCTAGATAATTTACGCTTGGGTATGGATGATTGGCCCGGTTGATTTTCCGGCATCGAAACCTCCAAAGGTTACCGGGTTTGAGAGACGGCATCTATTCTAGACTGACAGAAAGTTTGGTTGAGGGCTGTGATTATCGCTACCGTGATGGTATATACAGTAAGGTTTGTGTATCACTTCACAAAAGAGAAATATTCGTTCAGACCATCGACACCCAAGCCAATCCAGCCGACATGTTGGTCCGGACGACAAACCACGACGCACCCATCTTTGACTCCATATCCTTCATACGCGTCCGTGTCCGTGTCCGCAAAGACTCGAGAATAGTCCCATCCAAGGGTCTCATCGAATGGGTGGAAGATATCAGGGAGATTCAGGATGGATACATCCGTTCGAGAACTGGGATGAATTAACAGTACTTCGATGGGTATACGCATGGTCTCCAAACGTGGCTTGAAGGCTTCTGCAAAAGAGTCGAGACGGCGTCGGCTCGCATCTTCACGAAGATCCCCAGAGAATACCAGAACCCTCCAGTATCCATTACTCACGAGTCTCTCTGCGAGATGCAACGGGCAAGCAGATGCCTGATGAACCACTCGAAATGACGGTAGTCTCATTCCCAGCTCAATATTCCTGGCCAAACTGCCTTTGTTGTCTGCAATCAGAATATTGGGCGAATATTTGACTTTCACACCAGTCATGAACCCCGTATATTGTTCTCGAATCTTATCCACGCTGTTGGTATGTTCGCCCGTCCCGGGTTGCTGCTCATAAGCGTGCACGAGGTCTGAGTCCATGCGCATAAGCTCCTGAGCCACTGGCCGTCGTTCGGAGTTGTACGTCTCCAGGATGGAGGGGTCCACTCGCCCTAGAATGACAGAGGCAAGTTTCCAGACCAGGTTGTACGTGTCTTGCATGGACACGTTCATACCTTGCCCTCCTTTAGGAGAATGGGTGTGGGCTGCATCGCCGGCAAGGAAGATCCTATTTCGTCAGTGATAGTTCGGATGAAAGCCAGGTACAACATACCGATCGCGAATCCTATACTCCGGAACTAGTCGTTGCCCTATCTAGGAACATCAGCGATGGCAATAATCCCATCAGGTGCATTGGCATACATGATAAAGCGACCACCAGTCACAGCGCTTAAAGTCCATTCGGTACGGTTCATATGTGCGCTGTGCAATCTGCAAAAGTCGCTTTGGTGTGTTTTTGTCGTGTGCATTTTGTATCGCTTGTTGCCCCAACTCGTCGTCGTCCTTAAGCTGGATGTATAATCGGATCAGACGGTTCTCGCGCGGAAGCTGCATAATGCCGCTTCTCGAGCAGGCATGGATGGCGCAGGATTGGCGTATATCGGCTGTCACAGGTCAGCATTTCTCCTCACGCTGGAATAGAAGACGTACGGAAATCGCTTATTGGGACAAAATCCATCACGCCCCAGATAGACTCTTCAGAGGGTGCAGATAATGAATCCATTGGGATATGCAGTTGGTCTCTCGTCCAGCTGCGCGCTCCGTCGCAGGCGATCATGTAACGTGCTGAGATTGTGTCTTTCCCAACTTGACCGCGGCTCACATGGACGACAGGCAAGTCATCATGATCCATTTCCAATAATTCAGCCGCCGTGCTCCATTCGACTTCCACTCCCTTTTCGCGCAAATAGTCGATCATCACCTCCTCCATAATCCCCTGGTTCAACAGCCGTTGGCTGAATCGAGACAATTCCTCAGGCTGACTTCGAAGTCTCTTCTCCCGCCCAAGCTGGCCTTTCTTCTCATCGCGGCCCTAGGTTTATTAGCGACTCTCGACTGCGAATGGTCGGTTGACCAACCCAGTAACACATCTCAACCTCCTGAGCGCCCAATCGCGTGATCCGATCTACGATCCCGAAGCTATCGAGGATCTCGAGCGTGCGACTATGAATTCCATCCGCATGGCCGGTTGGTTTTCGGGACGGATTCTTGTCAATAATGCGCGTTGATATCGGGTATTGAGAGGCCCAGCAGGCCGCCAGAAGACCTGCTGGACCGGCGCCGACAATGAGCAGATCGATTGGCATTGGCTTAGTGCTCTGTGACAGTGTTCCTGTATAATTGAGGCTTCATATCTATGGTTCAATTGAACTCCTGTTCATACGTCATTATGAAAAAGAAGTATCTTGAAAAACTGTATAATTTCCTTTTTGGGAACTATCGCCATGACATCATATATACATAGCCCTCGTGGGAACCCATTTTAAACCTCGAATTTTGGTCCAACACGAAGAAACATCTATTCAATCAATCCAATCAATTCAGTCCCTCATTCAAGATGTCTCTCCCCAGAACGGTCCTCCGCACTTCCCTACGCTCGCTCCGGACACCCCGTCCGGCACAATCCACGCGTCGATATGCCTCGCAACCCTCGAAGAGTAACAAGACTTCCGAAATGCCGATGTTGGTGTTGTCTGCGCCCCTCACAAAGCTATTCGCTAATCTCCACAGTGCCGTGGCAGTAGCGACCGTCACCGCCGCAGGAGGCTACTACCTTCTCCAATCCGGCCCGGAAAGCAAATTGCATCATGAGACTGATCAATACACCAAGGGCGAAGCAATCGAATCCGGATCGAAAGCGAGCGAGTCTACGCCTCAGCCGGACCGCGACTCGGAGCAGAAGGTTTCTCCATCTGGGTCGAGCGGTGGTGGTTCACTGGGACAGCCGCCTTCGAATGTAGATCCTGTACGTTCCTATCCTGACGTCTTCCTTTCACAATGATACTAATACATAATAGGCGAGCTCGCGCAAGGAAGCGGGCGGTGCTGGAACTATTTCCGGAAAGCAGGCTGGTCTATCTAATGCTACGACGGATAACCCGTTCATCAATGAGCCGGGTAAGAGTAAGAAGGGCGAAGGAGAGACCGAGACGGCCAAGCTTAAGGGATCGGTATCTACAAGCCGACCTCAAGCGTGATTGTATTATACGTGATCTTGGATTATATTTCGTAGCTCAATGTTACAGCTATTCAAATGCATTCACAGTACCATTGAAACAATATACAATCCCAAAGCCTCTAGACAGGAATTTGCCTGTGTCGAGATGCGCTATCCATGGGAATCAGGTTGGATTTCGCTGGTCCATCAACACAGACGCCCTCGCAGCTGAACCGACTCCCATGCACCGGGCAATCCCAGCTCTTTTCCGTCTGGTTCCAGCTCAGGACCCCTTTCATATGGGGACACACAGCGCTGAACTTATACGTCTGTCCCTCTCCATCCTTGTAGATAGCCACTGGCTTCGAAGTGAGACTGTCATGGAGCACGCCGCCGGTGTTGGCCCCGAGATCTTCGATATCCTTGATATCGGACTGCAAGTAGCGCTTGTATTGCGTGTTAATCTGGACATCGTGCTCCAGCATGGTTGGCAAGGACTTGGCAATGCTGCCCACACGACTGGGTTTGTAGAGGAAAGCCCAAGGGTTCTTGATGCCCCCGATCTCGTCCGCCAGTAGTCGTCCAGCCAAGACGCCATGGGTGAGCCCGTCGCCGCTATCCCCCGTTACGACGTACACGTGGTTCTGGCCCTGGTTCTTGCCGATGAAAGCCATGTAATCGACGGGTTCAAAGACCTGTCCGCTCCATCGGTAATCGACGGCTCCAGCCTGGGGAAACCGTTCACGGGCCCAAGTCTCCAACTCGTCGAAGCGGCCGTTTACATCCTCTTGCCCGACTTTATGGTCACATCCACCGACGACCATATAGTCATCTTGCTCGTTGCAGCCCGTTAGTCGCACGTACTTATACGCTTCTGCTTCGTCATAGATCAAACAGTCCTTGACGGTACCCCGTGGAATGCGAATGGCAATACAGTACGTCCGGCTGTACTCCATCTCCGCGATAATGCTGAGTTTTTGTAGCGGTACGCAGGTTGCTTCGACGGCGTCGCGCGCCGTCACGGTGTAGCCGGGCTCGGTTTTAACGTGGACAACGTCCTTCTCTTCAAGGGAGATCATGCGCGTCTGCGCAAAACACTGAAAATTGGGCTGTTTTGCCAGCCATCCAAGAACACCGAGAAAGTACTGGGTTGGGTGGAATGTCGCCTGGTCATTGAAGACGGCCCCGTCGCGCTGGTCCGGCTTCCCATCCCAGCCGGGAACCGCGAGACCTTCACGGAACGTCGCATTGAGGCCGAGTTTCTGTGCCAACTCGACTTCCTTCTTCAGTCCGTGGATTTCGTGCTCGTGCTTGGGGTCCTCCCTGTTATACTGGGAAAATTCGTATGCCGGCAGTCGACGGTATTCACAGTCGATCCCAAGGGCTTTCGTAATCTCCCCAACGCGATCAATGGCCCAGCCATGACTCTCCGCCGCTATCTTCGCACCATGAAACCCGTGTTTGCTTTGAATTTGCTCGTATCCGTCATCCAGCGCGTTGGTTAAATGTCCGCTTGTGCGACCGCTCTCCCCGGACACGACGTGTCGTGCTTCGAGCATGGTGACTCGCTTCCCGCGGTTGACGAGCTCATATGCGGTGGATATACCCGCTATGCCGGAACCGATGATGCAGACGTCCGTGTGGATATCGCGGTCCAAGGTGGGGAAGCGAGGGTATTCAGAGTAGGGCATGCGATGGACCCAGACGGAGTCGGAGTCGCCCGATGTGTTCATGAAATGCTGCGGTTTAGCGGATGACATGGTCGCGAGGGTTCTGATAGGTGTCTTGGATCTGTATAATCTGATAAGAGAGAACATTGTTGCTTTTCTCGCCAGACAGCGTTTATACATAGATATAGACCAGAGGCAACATGACGTATAAATGAGGGTTGCCAGATGACATCGAAATGACTGTCGTTCAGGGTCTCAGTCTGACGTACGGTGCACTATATCTGTATCATGATTGCAAAAACAATAACATTCCATTATCGTACATTAAAAATTACCACGAGCCACACAATGGCAGATGTCAGTATACAGATTAGAATCTAAGTGCTTGTTCAGCTTGACTGTAAATACAGCTTGATGCAGTCAGTCTCACGAGTCTAACCTCCGAAGCCACCATTCCCTCCGTTTGCGTTTAAAAGTTCCAATGACTGTCCGACCTTCATTGTGAATCTTTGGAAAACACGCATTGCATCGGTGTTAATAGACGAGATTGATATGGAGAACGGATCGACTCGAGCATATCACCATCGTACTTCCAGCTCCTGTGGTCTTGCTCGCTTTGCCGCTTCCAACTCTTGTAGTGGTGTTGCTGGTGCAGGTGCTGGCACTGGCGCTGCCGCTGCCATCCCCTGAGGCATCACAGTCTGTCCGCCAGGTCCGGGCTGTTGTACGGGATAGGGGGCTGCCGCAGCAGTGGAATTCAACAGCGCATATCTCTTCCTCCGTTCAAAAAGAGCCCATCCCAATGCTGTGATGAACAGCACGCCCAGTGGCACGCCCACGCCAGCTCCGATGGCGACGTCTCGATTGTGATTGTTGCCGGAATCCTTGGTGGTCAGGTTCGAGAGGTATGCGCGCCCTGGGATGACCGTACCGCTTGCGAGTTTGAAAGAATCTCGGTCATTGGCACAGACGGCAGCGCTTCCATTTGACACAATCGCGTTGCAGCAGTACGTGCTGTCGTCTCCGTTGGCGTGAAATGGTATAATTGCGCATCCACCGCTACGGTTATCCGATGCTGCATTATTGTCACAAGCGCCATAGTTAGTCAATTTCTTCCACTAAATCTAATTATAACCAATTCTGGATAGGACTCACTGCTGATGCATACTTGCGGACAGCCAGCTCCCCAGTTCTGATCCGTACAGGCCGCCCGCGAAAACCCGTATGGTTGGCTACTCCCGGCCTCTATGCAAAGGCCGTCAGCCATACAGATATGGTCGCTGGCACAACATGCGGTTTGTTCCTCGTCCGAACACGGCATATGTCCCAAGGCCTTGTTTCCATCGGGATAATAGCAAGTCCGATAATCATCAGCACCCAGAACAGCTGAAAGGGAGAAGAGGAAGAGTAACACCAGCGACACCGACAACATTATGAAGAGTGATTCACAAAAGAAACAGAAACGACAAACGACACAAGTAACAGGTGAGAATTTTTGACTTGGACGTGAGGCGCATTCCGCTAATTCGTATTTACCACGTCTACTCCGTACTCCGTATCGGCGCCGGAAAATCGTGATAAATACGATGTCGCACAGCCCAAGGATGATCATCGTCTGTCATGATTGGGCGTCACGATTTTTAGCGCCAAAATTGCA
Organism: Aspergillus cristatus; assembly: GCA_034509305.1. NCBI lineage: Eukaryota > Fungi > Ascomycota > Eurotiomycetes > Eurotiales > Aspergillaceae > Aspergillus > Aspergillus cristatus. The sequence continues at coordinate 2,611,544 of WJBV01000007.1, read as the reverse complement.
GATTTTGAATCCGTTCATTCGCCGCGGATCCATCCGAGTAAGCAGAAGTGGCCCTTGATTCATGCCACATTAGGAAGGTTGACGGGATAACGTGCTTCGGCTTGGACAGGGTCTCATGGGACAAGTATCAGGCGATTGGGATGATTATGGACGATCAGGCACTTTTTCAGAAAGTCCCCGTTTTTTAGGCATGCAATTGAGAGATCCTTCAGATTGACGCCCACGGAGATTCTCGGTGTTCTGTCTATGCAAAGACTCCGGTCGTGCCCGTGGGCTGACTGCGAGTCTCCGGAGTATTATTTCTAAATTGTTCTGTCCACCTGAAATGTTCGTCAACATTCCCTTCATACCGGGACGCATTCCGATGCAGGATATTGCCGCAGTTCAACACGGTTACTGTACACACTCCGTGCCCATATGCTGATTCAAGAATTTGGCGGGAAAATGTTCGGAGCATCCGGTTCACCATGACCGATAATAGAGATTGGACTTGCAGCGGTCTAAGCATATTTCTCAACAATTCTTCCAATACCTCATTTCAAGAACTACATCCAACAGTGCAATGGACCGCGTTGTTTTTCTGCGCTAATATTCGACCGTCATCGGCCGTAACCATGAGCGTTCCGATGCGAGGCATCCATGGCGACAAATGGTTCGTAGGGCTTAGTGGAACCAAAATAGGAAGGTCTCATCACAATCGTCATTTGACGTCATCAATACAGGTCGTTATTGTACATCATTTCAATTGAAAATAGTGCTAAGATGTGAGTTGGGATATCTTATGGATAGTCAGAGGATATTTATATGGGTTGGCTATGTAGACATGGAACCCGATTCATGTGGCGAATATCTGGTTCAAGACCATGGATAATCGGTAACACTATTATGTATGGCTACCAGAAACACAAATATGAATAACAGAAGAGAAAATTATATAAAACATTAGATATTTCCAATTCCGGACATGATTCTATATTTGGTTCGTTCCACAATACGTCATACTGATGAATGGATATCCTGCGCATCCTGGTTGACAAGAAGGTCAAAACAAGTATACAGTTCCACAGACAAGTACATATAGAGACGTATATAGCTGGCTTCGTGGTTTATATCGTTCCCTAGATTCAACTAAATATTTCTCATCGGTAACAACGATATACATCAAAATGTCTGCCGAACAGAACAATCAGCGATTCCAGCTCGAAAATGTCTTCAATGTCAAGGGCCGAGTCGCCCTCGTAACTGGCGGCGGCTCTGGAATCGGCCTGATGGCCACCCAGGCCCTGGCCGTCAACGGTGCCACAGTCTACATCACCGGCCGGACAGGCGAGAAGCTCGACCGCGTGACTGAATTGTACGGCAAGAACATTCCGGGACAAATCATTCCCCTTACCTCCGACGTCACTTCCAAGGATTCGATCGCGCAACTGGTGAAGGAGATCGAGTCCAAGGAAAAAGCGCTGCACATTCTGATCAACAACGCCGGTATTTCCTCCAATCCCGGCAACACCGATGCCGAGGATCCCAAGCAGCTCCAGCAAGAACTCTTCCAAGATTCGATCAGCACCTTCGCTGAATGGGAGAGCGTTTACCGGACCAACGTCACCCAGGCCTTCTTCACCACTGCTGCCTTCTTGCCTTTGTTGCAGAAGGGCACCGACCTTGACCACGGCTGGTCTAGCACCGTCATCAACATCACCTCCATCTCCGGTATTGTCAAGACCTCGCAGCACCACTTTGCCTACAACGCCAGCAAGGCTGCCGCCATTCATTTGAGCACGATGCTGGCGCACGAGATCGCTTCGTCTGGCTTGAAGATCCGGGTAAACAACATCGCACCGGGCGTGTTCCCGTCCGAGATGACGGCGAAGAGCAGCGATGAAAACCAGAAGAGCGCTCTGCCGAAAGAGAAGTACGAGCAGAAGGTGCCGGCCAATCGTCCCGGGAAGGATGAGGACATGGCGGGTGCAGTCCTGTTTGCTGCTGCGAACCAGTATTTAAATGGGCAGACCGTGGTGGTCGATGGTGGATATGTTTTGGCTGCGGGAACTGTTTAGGATCATCTTTCATCTTATGTAAATTAGTTAATGGCCGATATTAATGCACAAGCTGGACTTGACTCGCTATATCTGCCAGACATCTTATATTCCATTTAGCGATCGCACAATTCAGGCTCGGGCACATGGGCAAATCATAGGCAACTAATACCGTATTCTCTTTCCATCAATGGAGATACAGGCCCATGCTGACTACCCCCAAAAAATCTGCGCGGATGGACTTCAGACTCAGTATCGAGTCCTTACAGAACACATCGTACTCGTCAAGTATAGATACGGTCATTTGGGATCGAATGGGTATTTATTCGATTACATATCTTGGATTCCAGCATGTTCGACCAGCCATTCTTAAACTCATATATACCCTACATCCGCCACAGTGGAAGCAGATCAACGCGGTCTATCCAATGGGATTGGTCGGATATAATGCCCGGATGATTGTGGGACATTATCCGCCTTGAGAATGGGAAGCATCCATGGATTCTTCGCTGGTGAGATCGTCATTAGAGTCAGAATCGAATGCTCAAACACGAATGATTGGTGCATTGCATCAAGGGGCTTGTCGTTGACTGCCTTGGCATGCATTGTGGTCAAAATTCTTAATACATCATGATGAGATGCCATTGAATACCAGTCGTGAATCCGGTAAAATTTCATGTGGCACAAGTTTGCCTCTGGACATAAAACTGTATTTCCGCTGAATGCAAACGTACCTGAAAACATAACAATCTCTTCTATCTTCACAATGACGAGCTTACGAGATATCCAACCTTTGACCTCCTCAAACAATATCCCGACTCTCCGTTCCACCCCGTCGCTCGAGCGTTCATCATCATATGACAGTCCAGTCGACAATTCCCCGAGTGAAATCAACAGCCAACGCGAACCCGATTACCAGGTCAAAGCCACATTGACCGAACTCCTCAATGACGCGCGGGTTAAGTCGAGCACAAATGGCAGCAGGCGAGTGCAGAATGCCTTGATGGAGACCGAGCAGGAGCTACGGCAGCAAAGGCGGCAGTCAACTCATAGCCGACGAGGAAACAAGGATGATTCAGGGCAGGGTAATTTAATTGTATTGGGAGAGAAATGTCAAAATCCTTTTAAATCCTAGCATGATGTATTGCATTGTATACACTAGTTCCACGTGCTATTCAATCTCAGCATAGTATGTATAAAAGCTTCCGGTTGTTGGTATAATACAGCATCGTCAATTATGACATGAACAAAATATAGGACACCATAAATTTTCCACCATTAAAGCCCGCCTTTCTCCTTATCGGCCGCCTCGATAATATCACTGTCATACCGCGGATCCAGCTTGTTCAGCACCTTGCTCGAATGCGGCTGCTGCGGTGCGCGTGAGTGGCATTGGCCCCGGGGACTGGGACCTTCATTAGGGGCCTTATCGGTGGTCTCGTGTGCGCGTCTGGGGTTGATATCGACGTTTTTAGCAGCGCCTTCTGCGTGAGGTTGGTCGGGTTGCTTTCGGACATGTTGATTTGTGTGGAGGCAACAGATTGATAAATAGACTGGACTGGAATTGATTGAGGAAATTCAATGGCTGTAGGGCAGTACTTGTATGATAAGAGGCCATGCGTCATGGCGATGTCAAGCAGGTTCGGTCATGATGATATCACAATCCAAGGAGCCCTAACCAGATGCTATTCAAGATATCGATATTCACGCTCATATTCCGATTATAGTACCTGCTTTATAGGTGAACTATGATATGCATTTCGCTGCATCCGGAATGAATCGTTTGGCCGGAATAGTCGCAGTTAAATTCACCCGTCCTCTCGCTGAATCTGACTGTTCACTTGAAATTTCGAGCTCATAATTGGCTAGCCTTTCCAAATATGTTGTAATCGTGTTCTCTCGGGGCACCAAGAATCATAGCTACTATTTCAGTCAGTGCAGATGGTGGTTATGAAGAAGGTGCATACCGATTCTCGGCCATTCGACAGCAGTATGAATAAAGGCTTTATGGGCTCTAACCGATGTTATGCCGACTTTCGTTCAGCGTCTTACCGCACTTGCGTCTCCTAGAGCCCGTGTCAGACCTTTGGCCTCCGTACTATAACCTAAATCCAAGCTGCGTTTCGGCAAGGATAGAGTTATCACAAGCGACAACGACCGACGATCTTAATCTCGGCTATATCAGCTTCTCTCAGATACCTCGGCTTTTTAATTATATTAAAGAAGGTCGGCGATTATCGCGGTAACAGACTGTGAGCTTTCGAATGCCGCCCAACTCCTGATAGCGCAAAGAGTAGTCATTGTTTACTGTGGCTATGAAATGGATCACCCTTGGCTGAGACCACGAGAACCCCACGGCCCAATGCATCGTCGTGCATCAGTCTGGAGGCGGGGCAATAGTCATCCCACGAGGTAAAACGGTGATCTAACAACCTAACAACCTAGATGCAGCTACGACTCCATCGTGGCTTTGTCTTAGACGTGCCGGCGATCCTCTATTGATGGACGATGGGGCGAATCAGAAGATTATACTGGGTTGATATCAGTCTCGTGTATTGACTATCCGTATTTCACTCTTAAACAATCAGTCTAACAGTATAAATCCCGAAATCCGTATTGCCATAGATTACCAGCGTACATCGTCAATTTAACCGGGTATCACCAATCATAATCATACTGCGTCAACATCATCAACGTATCGCCATACTCGCAATCACCACCGAGCTCATATGGCTGCCCGTGGCCGCGTATGGCACATGTCCCGAGAAGCCTTCTTCGCCCATCCGCCGTGGCTCGAGTGCAATACTGCGTTCGTACAAGTCGCCGAACTCTTCTGTACTCTGTAGGCCGTTTACGATGTAGTCTTGTAGTTCGGGAACCGGTTGGAAGACATATGGCGTGCTTTGAAATTGCTGGATGTCCTGAAGGACTTCGCCAACTTTCAATCGTTTGCTGAAGTTAATCATGCCGTTGGGGGCATGGTTTGCAATGCCGTCTTCAATGAAGACAAGATCGGTCAAGTAGGTTCCTAGTCTCATTAGCCGTGCGCCAGGTGATTGATTACATGGAAAGAAACTTACCAAGGAATGGAACGCACGGGGGATGTGTGCAGCGCAAATTCTCGCGATATTTGCCAAAGTTTTTCGTACTGGACATGAGCTCTCGCATCTCCTCCAGCGTATTCATCACCTTCGGACTGAGTTGCGGCCAGGTCATGTAGAGTCGGTAGATAGGGGTCATTCCGAGGCCGGATATAATCGACATCATCGTAGCATAATTGTTAAGGGAGCGGCATTTCTATAGGAATCAGCGGCAATGATAACTATCAGGTTGGGTACACGCACATCGGCAATAGTGATAAATTGCTTGATGAGCATAACTCGCTTTTTGATCTCCGTCTGCGCCAGAATAGTCGCACCCACCCAATTTGACAACTGATTGGAATGCAGAATCATAGCGTTCACATTGGTCCCCTTGTCATTTGGCCCCTTCCTCTGCCAAGACTTGTTCAGACACTCGAGCGGTTTGATGCGCGCATAATGCTGGTACTCAAGGATGGTCAACTGCCGAGCGAACTCCGTGGCGTCGATATCCAAGAGCTTGATCTTGCGCAGGTTCTTGGGCACAATGGGCGGCGGCGCACTGGCAATTGGTGGCGGCACGAGATGTTTCGTACTTTTGTCCTGTAAGCGCTGCTCCATGACCACCAGCAGCTGCTGAGCTCCGGGAATCTCGGTGATCGCAGGGGAGGTCTGGACGAGATGATGCGCCTGGCGAGCAAATGTCAGAGAATCCTCGCCCGGCAGTTCGAGCCAGAAGCGACCAAACCAGTTCTTGAGGATATTCACCACCCGGAACCGGATCATCTTCTGCTTCTGCTGAATCCACGTCTCTGTCTCAGACTCGGACAGGCCCTCCGGCGGGAGGGTGTAGAATCGCACGAGGAGCTTCTCGAAGAGCTCGGAGGCAGTCACGAAGGACGGATAGGTCATGAGAAAAGTATCGTTGAATACGGCATCGAGCTTGTCGTGTCGGGTCAGGTGTTCGACCAGGCCGGTCAACGTGCCTTGCCTGACCGTACAGATCGCGGGATCGTAGACGACTTCATCGGCATGGTCCAACTGAAGGTACCAGGGCGTGTCGGCATTAATTGAGCCCTTCCTCGCATGTTCGGAGGGCAGATCTTGCCCGGGATATCGTTTTGCTTCCATTGTGACCGTGATCGTGGAACTCATTGTAGTTGTTTGAAAGGGAAATGCTGCTGAAACCTCGCGGCAGCTATCACCAACCAGACTTGAGGAACTTCTTCATTGTTGCTTGCAATGGGAGAAATGGATAGAGAGTATGGTAGCAGCAAAAGAAGAAAAACAATGGCCGGAAAACAGAAAAGTAGAGCTCGACTGGTCACTCCCCCGCTTTCCCAATGCAGGCTAGCGTTCCGACATCGCTTTATCAATCTTATCTGGGTGGACCCCTACGTGTCCCGGGTCCACTTGGGCCTTGCCCTTGCCGAATCGGGAACCCTCGTCCACTTGCCTCTTTGCAGTCGACGAGTAGCCTGCCCAAAGGAGGAAGCACTGCAGCTACGGAGGTACACAAGAGGGCATGGGACAGAGCACATGGCAGTCTCTTCCGGTGGACCGGGCAAGTCCTATCCCGGTCTGTCCTGCACTACTGCGCGTGAGTCACGAACCATTCCCGCTTGCGGGCCAATAAATGCATTGTTCACAACCCAGAATCCCAGTTCGCGAGCCCTGGCGGGCCCGCTTGACGTCGTGGTCCTCGCCGCTGGGCTCCGAGCTTGGTCCAGACTGCCGGCTGGTACTAATGTTTTCACGCCCGTGCTGGCGGAAATGCGCACACCCGACGAACGGAGCAGCACATGGTCCTGGGGATCGGACCCGTACTTCGGGTCACAGGGCAGCTGAGTGGCATGTTCTGGATAGCTCGCTTAGAGCGCCGTTTTCTGGTGTAGTGCTTGCATGGTACTGACTCTTCAATTCCGACTTGTCGGCCATTGTTACTCTTAGTGGCCCAATTCCGAGATGGGGATGCCTGTCAGCTGCGCTTAACGTGGTTAGCTGTCCGATGGCCAAGAAATGCCAAAGATTTCGGGGAATGATTGGTTCATAGTCTAGTTTGACTTTTTGGGCGAGAAAAGAAAAAATTTCGTGCTGAGGGATTTCCGATAGCTTCAATAGCGCACAATGCACGATGCACAAATACGAATTTCCAGTGTAGATCACACTCGACAACACGTATGGCTACTGCAGAATAGGATGGAAAGGGAACGAATGAACTAATTTAGAGGGAGAATAAAGCGAAATACCATCGAAAATAGAGAAAAACAAAAGAAATCTATTATAGCTAACTATGAATATCAGATATCCACCATAAAAAAAGGGTATCACTCGTGACTCGTACTATGTACTGTACTAGTTAAGGAAATAACAAAAACGAAAGAAAATTCTACATAACCTGTCCCTTGTTTTGCTGCTGCTTGTCAACCCGGTAGTCCCTCCACACGGCAACCGCCGGAATCCCCAGCGACATCACGGCGACAGCCGTAATGCAGCCGTACTTCATGTACTCGCCCCAGGCGTGGTCAATGGCAGTCCGTTGCATTGTTCCGACCTCGTACTGCTTCTGCTTGACATAGCCCCCGCTGTAAATTGCCTGGTATTGCGACTTGGTGTCGGCCGGGAGCGCCTGGTGCAACGCCTCGGGGAAGACATTCGAGTAGATTGAAGCGGAGACAGCCGATCCGATAGCACCACCAAGACTGGAGAACAGGCCAACCAGCGAAAGCATCATGGGCACACCCTCACGGTCGGTTGCGGCCATCACCGCCATGTCCTGGCCGATGACCAGCGTTCCGCCAGCAAAAGCAATGAAGATCTGACACATAACCATGTACCCGAGGCCTTGGCCGGGCTCGCGGAAGTGGATCATAAGACCCGATCCGAGGAGGATGAGCGGCAGTCCGAATCCCAGGCAACTGTACTTGAACTGCTTGGTGACATAGACGACGATACCGAAGATGGCGGACCACAGACACGAGCCGACGTTGTAGATTTGACCAATGTAACCAGCCACACTAACCGGGACGTCGTAGACGACCATGCAGAAATTATAGAAGTAGAGGTCCCAGCAGTAGTAGCTGAAGAAGAGAATAGCCGACAGGGAGCAGGCACCCAGAACCGTTCGCTCCTTGAACAGACTGTACTGAATGAAATGCGTCCGGGCGCAGTATTTCTCCCACAGCGCAAACACGAAGAACAGGCAGAATCCGATGACGATTGGGGCGATGAACGAAGCGCTCTTGTATTCGGTACGACCGTAGGATTGGAGGCTGAAGGGCAGGAGGAGGAGGATGAAGGCGGCCATGATGATCAACGCACCGATTACTAGAGCAGTTAGCAAGTGTTAAAAGCACAGGAACAGGACTTGACTTACAATCGAACTCGTTGACATAGTGCACCACCGATTCCCACCTGGTGCGGCCATTCGGCTCCCGGACGAACAAGCACATCTTTTCTGCCTTGCGCTGGTAGAACTTGAACACGGCAGCCAAGGGTATGAACACGAATGGCGTGATGATCGCAAAGACGCCATATGCCCATCGCCACGAGCAGTGATTCAGGAAGGACTGCGCTGCGATTGGGCCAGTGAACGCGGTGACAATGAACGGAGTACTGGCGAAACCGAATGCAAAGGCACGGTTGCGCAGACCGGAAGTATCCGCGACGAAGACGTCGAGAACCAGGTAGATGGCGTCGTATCCGACCCAGTAGAACACGTAGCCTGCTGCATAGGAGTTGGCGTTGTTGCAGGTGGCGAGGATAATCAATCCGATCATGTACACGCCGACGAAGAACAGGAAGCCTTCCGTGCGGCCCCAGATGTTCAGCAGACGAGCGATGGGGAGCTTGAGAACGCCTCCGACGACGCTGGCGAGGATATTGGCCGTGCTCACCTGGGGAGCGGCTTCGAAGTTGGCGTAGGCGTTTTGGATGACGTTGGTGCTAATCGAGGACTGCAATGCGAGGATGAAAAAGGAAACCCAGATCCTGTGCTGTTAGCCTAGCTTCCCTTGAGGTAAATTGGTAGGCTCACAAAGCGAATGTCCCATAAGCCGACTTCTTGCTCCAGGCCAATGCAGCGGCTTCAGCCTTTTGCACACCAATGTACGCTCCTTGGGTGGTTCGATACGAGTTTCGCTGCGGCGGCTTTTCGGGCACGGTTTCGACGCTGGCCTGCTGCTCCATCTGGTGGCCATCTTTGCCATCGCTGCTACTGGTCGATGTGTTGGCCTCGCTTTTGAGCCCATGCAAATCCGATCCGACGATATCCTGTACCACGCGAATGTCGTTCCGGCCTCTGGTGAGATTGATAACGCCCATATTGGCGGAAGCGGATGCGGAGTGGAAGACGTATGTAGGTGCTTAGACAGTATGCTTGCAATCGGATTTGAGACAGCAAGAGAGGAATTACAGCACACGAGGGGACCCATGTACTAAATACAGACCGAACACATCCATGGGGTGTTTCAGCTTTGACTGCTGCAGAGTGGGCGGACATCGGACTAGTACCCATCCTAATCTTATTTCGTCGAGGTACACTCCTCCGGGGAGTCGAATTGAGGCCTTCTAGTGGCCGGGCGAAATGAAATGCACGTACCTGCACGACGAAGTCTGTCCACTTTTCGCTACAAGGCGCGCTTGGCGAGAACCAATCAGATAAAAAAGAGGGTTCGGATCAGATAACATCTCAGTGGGGATGACTCCATCAGCATTTGTGGTGGCTTGGTTAATTTTCCTCTTATTGGTTACTTAGGGTTAGTCTGCCCCACGCCGAGTTGAATCCCACGCGAGCCTTCCGTGCGAGTCCGTCCAGAAATATCCAATCTCGGAGGATCCTAATAGTATAGTAGTACGGAGTATACAGTATTGTCAGTGCTATTGACAGTGGGACTGCTCGTAGACTGACAGGCGTGTTCGTGGCTACGAAATACGTACGCGGATTACTGGCATAAGAGACACTCCGACTCAGTGACATGGCCGATCACCGATATCGCTCCGTCTCTGGCTGGCAGGCTGTCAACGGATCAGATAACTTAAATACTTTACCACTTGTCATTTCCCGTGTGGTACGGGAAGAATGGGTACAACTACGCAATGCTATCCGTATCGAGTACGGCGCATACTGCGCATAAGCCATAATGGCTGGGTCTACAAGGCTGGCATGTGAAGCTTTGGATCAGCTGGAAATCTCCCTTGGCATTTCTTGTCCTGATTAGTGTGGCAATCCGTGTTGATTACTGTCAATATGAAACACCCCCTCCCCAGTATGTACTCATGCTTGGCCCGTGAATCGATCGCACTTGCATGTCAGATCCTGTTCGAATCAGAGCTTTTCCTCATTATCAGATCAATCAGATCGAGACATCATACCAGAGCTCTGCTACCGAGGAATACTCTGTCCCCTACTCCGACTTGCGTTGACAGCCGTTGACACATCGCATAATGTCGGTGTATCCGTGTATATAAATTAGCCAGCCCACTATATAGCCCTCCGTACTCGTCGCGTCACTGCCAGACCTTCATTTTGCCTTCTCAACGGCCACCCATCGTCGCGACCATATCCTCCCTCACCAATGACTGCACAGTTCCGCCGATCGCCAACACAAGCCTGCGGACCCTCTCCTACGCATACCGTCCCATCCACAATGCACATCATCCATATGTACTCCGGACACGGCGACGTATAGAATACGCCGTCAAAAAGTCCATTTCCGCCACGTTGTACTCCGTACCGACATCATGATGCGTGGTAGACACATCCGACCCGCTATCAAGGAAATGGCCGGTGCACCAGGTCCCGTCATGGCTTGAGTCCGCTCGCATTTTCGCTTCAAGTTCGGAATAGCCGGTGATGGGGGCAGTCGCTTGACAGGTCGATCCGTCCGAGGTCGCATTCGATTGAGGAGACGGAGGGGCGGAACTACATCGGTTTAGAGGAATATCCGAGAGAATATGGGCCAGCGGGTGACGCTCGGCCGCGTCTATTCGAGTCCTATATGCCCGAGTGAGCGAGACATAGGATCAATTGAACAATTATGTCTACAGCATCGGCTTAGCGGGATATATCCATGCCATACTTGGATAATGCTCACCACTCACCAGCATTCCGAAATGCTCATCTATACTAGTACAGTTAGATTTTATATTATGAACTGTTACATAGTTCATCATCAACATCAAGCACACACAAGCAGGGGCCGGCGTCAAAGGCAACCCTGCGCTCGTCCGAGCAGCAGTCCCGATCTTTCTAGCAAGTGAGCCCACTTGCCGTGCACTTGCCCTTCTCCGCACAATACTTCTCCCCGTAGAGGCCGCATCGGTAAGAGATACAATCGCTGTCGGACTCGCACTTGGCCCCATAATGTCCTGGTCCCGGCTTGAAGGTACTATCTTTTCGTTCGATCGGTTTCACGCGAACGCACAGGCAAAACCATTGCTCTTGTTACACTTCGAGTTTTGCATGGGGTACCGTATTCGCCATTGATCCGAGCGCACTGGCTTTCAATACACCGGTTGCAGTATCGACCGATAGGAAGCTGCCTGGGGTAGCAGGCCTCTTCGGCTGGGTGGAACATTTATTGAATTGTACCCGAACTAGCGGGCCGCTATCAACAGCTAATGCGAACTATCAGCGCAATGGGGGATTCTTCAGCCAGCCCAAATATGTGGAAGATACTGAAGAACAGTCATGGTGTTGGCCATGTCTGGAAAAGGTGGGTTGTTCACACCGCTATCATCAACATCATGGGTTATACATTATAGTACAAACGTATGTAGAAGGCACACTACTGACACTGGGACACAGGAAATGGTGCGCCAGGTGGAAAGATAACCTTGCAGTGATCAGAGCGTATTCCCCTCATTCGTCCTGTCCTGCAGCTGAAACGGTTCTGCAATGTACGGAAAACTATCCCACAGCGGCAACTCCATTCCCTCCCAGCCTGAAAACGCATCGTCGATATCGGCCGGCATCGTCAAGGCCCGATCGCCCTGTTCGTCTGACTGGGGGGCGGTGCTCTGCGATGCCAACGGAGAGACTGCAGACGACTCCGTGCTTTCCTGGGTTCCTGGGGAGCGGCGTCCGTGTAGGCTGAAAAGCTTGCTGACGTATCGACTTCGACTATGTCGACTCTGTGAGGCTAGACGCTGACGTTGCTCAGTTATCGCAGTCGATAGAAACGTGAGGATCTCAAGGTAATGCGCTGCCTGCGCGGATTGTTGCGAGAGCATGCGGAGGATGTCGAGAGCTCCATTGAATGCGGAGTCTAATGCGGAGTCTAGTTCCTTCTGCGAGAACATGGAGAACCCGACGACCAGTGCCGCGGCAAAAATGAAAGCCCTGCATAATTAGCTTCAGGGCATGCACAGAGTATCGGACGATCTACTCACTTGAGGATGCACATGTTGTTCAAGAGTAAGTGCGACTGGTGTATTTCCAAACACGTCTGGATCATGTAGACGGCCGAATCCACACAAGCCACGGAGAGCTTGGAATGCGCCGGATCCTCCTCCGGTCTCACCTGGTCAGACGCTGATAAGTCCTGGTGCACTCGTGCCAGTCGAACACCCAGAACAGACACCAGAAATGGCCGCGTAACGACAATAACCGCGAAGTGGTAAAAGCATGCAACATGTAAGCTGCCTATGATCTGCTTCTGGGCAGCGGCACGGTCCTGCTCGTCGCCTGAGGGCGCTAGTATTGACTCCGGCAGCTGGTCGCTCCATCGAGTCAACTTCGCCAACAGCGATTCCGCTACGTCTGCAGATGCGGCCCTTTCGCTATATAGTTGTCTCGTGATTTCATCCAAGATCAGCGACATGCGATAAGAGGCAACGAGACTTGCGTCAGTCCGATTGCTAGGCAGGTCGAGATTGGCTGGATATTCTCCACACTCGAGCTGCACAGTGGCCGTTGCTGGCGGTCGTCCGAGGATGGAACTGACCAGGAGGTCGAGAACACAAAGGCTCATCCACACCCGCGCTCTACAGATATTAGATACTGGCAATCCTTACTGGGTCGAAACGGGGCGTACCTCTGTTGCTGCTCATTCGCGGTCATTGAGCCGGACAGACCGGTTTGATGCAGACCCAGAGCCACAGCTGCTCGGGCCGCCACGCCCAGATACATGAATGCAGCATTTCTACGACAAGCTCCGAGCATGTAAAACGACATGCAAAGGAACAACCGCACCAGCTCGAGACTAGGTGTCTCCAACATGCTCGAGAACGCTCTACGCTGTCCTCGCGCGAAAAAGAACCGTTCTGCTTGGACGGTGGTCGGATCGCCTTTGCATGATTGCGCACCAATGGCGATCATGACGTCCCTGAAGGCCCGACGGGTATTCTCCCGCTCTTTGTCCGCCTCCAGAGATTCCGTCAACATCTGCAGGGCCTCCGATTCGAAGATGACGTAGAGGAAGCCACTTGTCTAGGTCTGTCAGGGTCCACTGTTTCAGGTGCATAGGGAAAGCTTACGGCTGTAAGATAGGCGCGGATAAAGGCTTCTTTGTGGGCCAAGTCGAGACGATCATCGACGGCTGGTGGAATATGATGCAGAGACTCCGTCTCGAGCATATCCTCACTCTTGACATTATGCGAGAACTGGGAGGGTCCAATATGCTGCGTGACGGTATCGCGGAGCAGCTGCAGGAATGACAACGACGCCGCTTTGCCCACGTAGACTTTCTCAAATATCAGCCGGCGATCACACATTCATTCGTCGAGCATGCTCCATACCTCGCTCTCCCTGACGGTTCCACAGCATCCGGGGATGGGTTTTATGCTGAGCACCCGCTGCCGGTGGATCGAGTCCGTGCGACTGGGAGCTCTGGATGGAGGCAGGGGACTGAGCCCGGATGTCCGGATTGGCCGTACTCGGCCGCGTTGTCGTCACGGTCGTGGGATACGGTTGGTATTGAATCTGGGGAGCGGACGCATCTCGCGGGCACGGCACGCAAGTGTCAGCCTGTCCACGATGGACGCAATTCGGACAGGGAAAAGTCCCTGAACATCGTCTCTTGGAGGTCCGGCAGGCGAGGCAGGCCGCGTAGGCGCGGAGACGATTAGCGGGCGAGACCCTTGGACGTGGCATGACAGCGGTGCGGAGGTCAATCGACGCGTGTTGTGGTCATTCACATCTTATCCATCTTATCTCGGTTGAAACAATAATGTGCTGTAGGATTGCCGTGTTGATCGAGTACGGGGCATGTGCTGGGGCATCTGTGCTGGCATCCCACGCTGCATGCGAGGTTAGCGCGATCCTTTTGCGTTTGCCATAACGCATCGACCTTGAGCATCTCAGCTGTCAGTCGGCGGGGAAAGTTACTCGTCGCCGGAGTATCTTATCGGATACGGTTAGATCCGTTCGGAGCATTGATGTCACGTGTCAAGCGGAGAAATAATTCCGAGTAGTTTCTCCGGCGGAATGCGTATCTCCACGCAGAGTTTTCTGCCGTGGGTCGTGCAGAGATTTTCACCGCCATGGCTGTGATTGGCCTGCTAAGCGAGTCAAACACGACAAACACGGCAACGCTCGCTTGTGGTTAGCGCGGCGCTAAGCGCTGGGAGAACATATAAAAAGGGCTCTCCCCTCGACCTCTGAGAAAACTAAGCGACTCTACGTGAGTGATCCCTCCCCCTACATTGGCTTCCAACAATGGTCACTAACAATGAACAGTTCAAAGAATCACTTTAGAGTAGACGTCCCACCTCTGAGCTCTTCTAAAGAGCCACAGAATCTCCACCCTTGCTGATGACTGCTATGTCCTCGATGCCCTAAAGTGAAGCCGTGTACTCCCGCCTCGACCATGCATTACGCCGGCTTTGACACGACGGGTAGTATTACCTGTTTGGGTCGGGTTGTTGTGGTTTTGTGTTGGTCCAGGGAGTGGTGATGATCTTTACCTTGTCTCGATGTCTTGACTTCGGTCGGTCGGTCTTGGTGGGCGTCGAGGAGGTCTGAAAGGTTTTGATTCTTTTTATATAGTTGAATACATCGTTTTCTCTTGATATCTGTCCTTGTAAATCTCGTATCTTTCGGGCGTGGTAGTAGAACCGCCGGTAGAATCGTTTCTCGGAAAGTCTAATAGTCACGTGATCTCGGCTTGATATATTCGCGCCATTCCTTAAGACCTCGTCGATACCTACAAATCATGTCATTCTACGCCCTCTCCTTCTCTGGCTTGTTCCCTCCCCTGTTCCGTCCTCGTCCTCCCCGACCTCGAGACGATCCCCCACCACTGCTTCCTTCAGGCTTCCCCCCACGCGCACTGCCGTTATTATTCCCGTTGCCGCTGTTAGCGACCGCTTGCTCTCCTCCAACTGCTCCTCCTCCACGACCTTTGCGCGGCTTGTCGCCTCCAGGGTTCGTCTTCCGCTCCAACACCACGACCTGACTCTGTGCCACCGTCACCGGACTAGCGGCAATAGCCTTTTGCAATCCGCTGGGTTCCGCAAAGTCCACATATCCAAATCCCTTCTTCTTGTCAATCTCGACCGATACGACTTGGCCAAATGGTGAAAACGCGGTTTCCAGGAGCGGCTCGGTAACTCCCTGAGACGGGTTGGCGTGCTTGAGGAAGGCTTGCGTAGCGGTGGCGCTGGGACTGGCGGCTGGCTGCTTTCCTTTCGACGGTTTGGGCGGTTTCGAAGCTGCAGGAGCACTGGGTGGAGGCGTGGGCTGGGGTTGAGGGGTGGACGGTTCGCTAGGCTGAGGTGTAGTCTCGCTGGCTTTGCCCTTGGGCTGCTTGGGGGGTTTCGCCGTTTCCTTCTTGCTGGGCTCTGTCGGGGTGCTGGGGACGTTTTCCTTCTTCGCATCAGCCTCAGAACCACCCTTTCCACCCTTCCGACGTCCGCCCGACGAAGACAGTCCCAAGTCTCGCTGGAGAATTTTGGCCGCAGCAGCAGCGTTCCCACGTTCTCTCTTCCGCTCCGAAGCTGGGGCCGTAGGTGTCTCTTTGCCAGTTGGTGTTGCCCTTCCAGACTGTTTGGCTGCAACATTGGCAGCTTTGTTGGCCGCCTTGACAGCTTCCTTGGTTGCTTTGTCGGATTTCGACTTCTTCTCCGTTTTCTCCGTAACTGGCGCAGTCTCACGATCCGGACGTTGTAGAAGTTTCTTCGCCTGCACCTTCTCCGGTTTGGCCTCTTTCTCGGACTTTCTGGACGACTTGGCAGCAGTCTGCTCCTTGGCCTTGTTCGCCTTCTTGTCCTTGATGTACTGCACCAACGGCGTCGTAGTCATTGTCTCCTTCTTCTCCTCCGGCTCGGTCGACTCCGCAGACGGTTTCGTAATGGGCTGCGTTAGGCTTTCGAGGAACGCGAAGAAGTCCGGATCCTGGTCGATAGTCCCTTGACGGGCATCCTTTCGCACACGGTTACCGGGTATTTTGGCATATGGCGCAAATTCCACCGACGGAGGACCCAAGAGAACCGGATCGCTGGCTGTGTTCTGGGCATCTAGGAACGAACTCTGGCGAACCTTGTCGGCAAGAGGCGCGATGTGATCACTCGAAATGACGTGGATGTAGGCGCGCGACGGTCGAGAGGGTTTCGCAGGACTGTCCTATTAGTTAGTCCCCGTATAATTATACGTAGTTGTATAAGCCTGCAAAGACTCACTCCTTGGACACCTTTCCAGGTCTGTACTGAAACCAGTCGACCTTGCCAGCGCCAACCATCCACTCCTCTCCCACTGCATTTCTGAACTCTTCCTCCGTCAGGCCCGGGGGCAATCGTCTCACTAGCAGTTTCAGGCGGGGAGCAGGAGGCTTGGGGGCCTTTTTCGCGGGCGCGTTCTTCTGGGTGGCTGCGGCGGGGATTGGGAGGACCCCTCCGGTCGATTTTATTTGTGTCATGCTGCAGTGCAGAGAACAGTCGTAGAGCTGCTGATATGTTTGTGGAGAATGAACGGAGTGTACGAAGATAGAGATAGCGCGGAGGCAAACTACGGCATCGCAGGGCCGCCAAGCACGCGAGTCTCGACCTCAACCACCGCCCGCGGGGAATCCTACTCCTATGTTCAGCTTTTGTATAGATTCTTTTACTCTGGTCTCTGTCTACTGTGGTCGCATACACTCCTCAGTCCTTTACTCGTACAGATCTCAGTGCTTTCTCAATACGAACATCATGGCAGACAGTGTCCCCCAGCCGGGACCAGCCAAATTGAAGCCAAATGCCGGTCCCGATGAATGGCTCGAGGCAGCCAAGAACTGCAAATACCTCTCAGAGACGCATATGAAGCAGCTGTGCGAGATTGTCAAGGAGTTCATGATGGAGGGTGAGTCCGCCGGAGAGACACGTTCAGTCCTGGCCTAACAATCCGGCAGAATCCAACATCCAACCCGTTTCCACCCCCGTCACCATCTGCGGAGATATCCACGGCCAGTTCTACGATGTCCTCGAGCTCTTCCGGGTCGCAGGGGGAATGCCTGACGAGTACGATGCCGATCCGCCCAAGACGTCTCCTTCCGTGATTACTTCGGACGATATCGAGCCCCCTTCGTCGATTTCAGATCCGAAACTGAGGAAGAAGTTGAGGAACGCAGAGTCGGCAGATAATGAGGAGGACACGGGGTCCAAAAGTCGGTCCGGGAGCGAGGGATCGGGGGAAATTCGGCTGAAGAGTAATTTCGTGTTTCTGGGGGACTACGTTGATCGGGGATACTTCAGTTTGGAGACATTGACGCTGCTGTTGTGTTTGAAGGCGAAGTGAGTTGCTTACTCTCTGTTTCGGGAGTAATGCTGATTTGAACAGATTCCCAGACCGGGTGACGCTGGTCCGCGGCAACCACGAGTCCCGTCAGATCACACAGGTATACGGTTTCTACGAAGAGTGCTTCCAGAAATACGGAAATGCGTCGGTATGGAAGGCCTGCTGTCAAGTATTCGATTTCATGACGCTGGGCGCCATCATCGACGGAAGAGTGCTGTGTGTTCATGGAGGTCTGAGTCCGGAGATCAGGACGTTGGACCAGGTTCGCGTGGTGGCACGAGCGCAGGAGATTCCCCACGAGGGTGCTTTTTGCGACCTGGTCTGGTCGGATCCGGATGAAGTGCAGACCTGGGCTGTCAGTCCTAGAGGAGCTGGTATGTGGCCCCTGAGTATCCCTTGACGACTGTTTCTAACATGACTAGGCTGGCTATTCGGAGACAAAGTGGCAGACGAATTCTGCCATGTCAACGACCTAACCCTGATCGCACGCGCACATCAACTCGTCAACGAAGGCTACAAATACCACTTCCAAAACCAAAACGTCGTGACCGTCTGGAGTGCCCCGAACTACTGCTACCGCTGCGGAAATCTCGCCTCCGTCTGCGAAATAGGCGAAGACCTCAAACCAACCTTCAAGCTGTTCAGCGCCGTCAGCGACGATCAACGACATGTTCCGACATCACGGCCTGGGCGGAGCGAGTACTTTTTGTAAAATATCCAGCATATGTGTTTATGTCTTTCACCTTTTTCATGTCTTTGGATCTGATCATGAGCGAGCCTTGTCTTACCGGCGCGGGCGTTGGGAAGGAATGTTTGGGGCTTCTGGTCGGAATATATAACGATCTAGATCATAATGATGTTTACGAGTTGCGTTTGGTTGTGGTCAGATGAATACCCGTTTAGTCCAACACCGTTCAGTCTATAGTGGCGATAGAAATATATATCTGTCCTGCTCCGGCATACAGAGAACAACCTCGCCTGCCAACAAAGAGTAGCTATGTCTCATGTCTCTGTTTCATGCTTCGCGTATTCACCAGATCGTCTACCATCCGCAGGCATTCTAATATTCACTTCCGTATCGGCAGTGAATCTATATGCCTTCCCCGATGATGTTGTTTTCCGAGGGAAACGCCCATATACTTCCACATGAACCGCACAGCGACAACAGCAACAGAAGAAAATATTCGCTTGAAGATACCATATTCTGTCTACCATCGGCTCCTTGGTTGTCGCCTGAATACCGACATGCCATAGCCGAGCGCTCGGCAGCGACCCAGCTTTCACTTACCGACCCGAATTAACCAATCGAGACCTACAGAGAATCGAGATGCGACGCATAGCACAAGATTTAAGATCCTCCGCATCCGTCATGTAGCCCCCTATCAAATCGTGCAGAATAAAACAAGCATGACCAAAGTCGACGTCCTCATCTGTGGTAGCGGTTCCGCCGGCCTCTGCGCGGCGACATGGCTCGCCCGGTACGGCCTCACATGCAAGGTCCTAGAACGTCGCGACGGGCCTATGAAACTCGGCCAGGCAGATGGTGTGCAGTGCCGCACCGTCGAGATCTTCGAGGGCTTCGGGATCGGGGAGGAGCTGCTGCGCGAGTCGTACCATGTGCTCGAAGTGGTGTTTTGGGCGGACCAGGAGGGCTCGGGGGGTATTCGACGGATGGGCAGGACGGCTGATACGCAGCCGGGATTGTCGCATCAGCCTCATGTTATTCTGAACCAGGCGCGCATTAACATGTTGCTGATCGAGTTGATGCAGAAGTGGAACGGGCAGGAGATTGACTACGGGTATAATGTCCGCGATGTGCAGGTGGATAGTCGATTGGCGGCTGATCCGGAGGCGTATCCGGTCAAGGTGACTGCGGAGAAGGATGGGAAGACAGAGACGTTTGAGGCCAAATATGTTATGGTATGTTTTTCTATCTGTATACCTCAGGATCTGTGCTAATGTAGGCAGGCCTGCGACGGCGCACACAGCATCGTCCGCAAATCACTCGGCTACACCATGATCGGTGACAGCAGCGACGCCGTCTGGGGTGTGATGGACATGGTCCCGCGAACCGACTTCCCTGATATTCGCAAGAAAGCCACCATCCGAACCAACGCGGGCAACCTGCTTATCATCCCCCGCGAAGGGGAGAGCAACAACCTGACCCGCTTCTACATCGAACTGCCTGCTGGAACCAACGCCAAAGAAGTCAAGCTGGAAGACCTGCAAAAGACAGCCGAAAACATTCTCAATCCGTACAAGGTCGAATTCACCGAGACGGTCTGGTGGTCTGCGTATGCCATCGGCCAGCGCCATGCAGACAACTTCCACAAAGACCAGCGCGTCTTCCTTGCCGGCGATGCATGCCATACGCACTCGCCCAAGGCCGGTCAGGGCATGAACGTCAGTCTGCAGGACGGGTACAACATGGGCTGGAAGCTTGCCTCGGTGTTGACTGGATTGGCCAAGCCATCGCTTCTGGAGACCTACGTACTAGAACGACAAAAGGTGGCCATCGACCTGATCAACTTCGACCGGTACTTTTCTAAGCTCTTCTCGTCCGGGCCCGGGACTTCGCCGGCTGAGTTCCAAGAGGGCTTTATCAAGTCTGGGAAGTACACGGCTGGACTTACGGCCAAATATGATCCGTCTCCTATCACCTCTGCTGTTGATGAGTCGGCGCGGCTTGCGTCGAATGTGACTGTTGGTATGAGACTGCCCAGTGCTCAGGTTGTGCGATACTGTGACTCGCAGCCGATGCAGCTCGCCAAGTCTTTGAAGTCGGATGGTCGCTGGCGAGTCATGGCTTTCACTGGTGATCTTACAGTTTCTAGGAATCAGAAACGGTTGAATGCGGCATGTCTCTTTCCTTTGTGCCTTGCGATTCATCGCTAACAGCAACAGCTGGGTGACTACCTCAGCTCCAACGACAGTCCCGTCAAGACCTTCACGCCTCCTGGCTCTGACGCCGACAGCATTATCGAAACAATCCTCGTCGGTCACGGCAAGCGCCATGTCGTTGAACTTGAGCAAATCCCCGAGTGCTTCTACCCGTCAACCGGCAAGAACCAAGTCAGAGACCTGCACAAGATCTTCTACGACGACGAGAGCTACAACAAAGGCCACGGACACGCCTATGAATTCTTGGGCGTTAGTCCAGACGAGGGAGCTCTCATCATTGTCCGTCCAGATCAATGTATGTTCCTCTTTCCAGCTGTATGAGATGGTACTGACGATAACAGATGTATCCGCGGTCATGGGCCTTGACGATTATGAGGAGATTGGAAAGTTCTTTGGGGGATTCATGCTTCCGCAGGAGAAGGAGTTGCCCGGGAGTAAGCTGTAGAGGGCTTTAGACATACTGTAGATATCACATGACACGCTTAGCGAGTTTGTTTTTCTTGATGTCCGAGTTTGCTGTAGTTGTTAATATGATCATACAACTCTCCTGCAGACACAGCCATATTATTAGCTGCTATCCATTGTAAGTATCCTACAGATTTGTTGGACTGTATATTAATGACTAGTAGTATCCCCCTCTTAACACACACACACACACACACACACATGCGGATTGACACCAGGTGTCAATATACCAGGACACCATGACTACCTTCACTTTCGCTCCGCATTTAGCCCCCTTCAACACCGACCTTCCCACCTTCTCCGCCACCAAACCCGGCTTCACCGACTTCGGCGTCGGCGGCTTCATCTTCTCCATCCCGCCTCGTGCAGAAACAACAGCGATAGAAACAAAACGAGAACCCAAAGTGCTCCTCCTCCAGCGCTGCCTCTCTGACTCCTTTGGCGGATACTGGGAGGGACCTGGCGGGGGTCTTGATCCGGCTACGGACCGGACGATTCTGGACGGTGCGGCAAGAGAGGTGCTCGAGGAGAGCGGGTTGCATGTATCGCGGTTTGTGGACCTTGTGGCGGTTGACGAGTGGGCGAGGATGAAGCGGGATAAGTTGCATGTGGTTGCTAAGTTCACGTTTCTGGTGGAGGTTCATGAGGCGGGGACTAGGACTGGGGGTGATGCTACGGAGGGGATAGGGAAGGTTTCTCGTGAGACGATTCAGAAGCGATGGGAAGATGGAGTCAAGTTAGCAGAAGGAGAGCATCAGGTTTACGCGTGGGCGACTGAAGAGGAGGTACGGGAGGGCCTGGAGGAAAAAGGGCCTTATCGGTTTGTGAACCAGATGGGGACGAGTCTTCTTAAGGGGTTTGAGATGGTAAGAGCACTTGAACAGTAGCATTGGCAACGGGAGTTAGATATCATATGTTCATTCAATACAACTAGTCCTCCACCGGAAGAGCACCCTCGGCCTGCAGCTGAAGAGCAACCTGGTCGACATCCTTCCACACCCGCAATATATTACCCCCAGCCACCTTGGCAGCATCCTCGTCACTAACACCCCGCTTCAGTAGTTCCGCAATCAAGTCGGGAAACTTGGACACATCCTCCAGACCCCGGGGGACTGTTGGAATCCCGTCGAAATCACTTCCCAGGCCGACATGGTCAAAGCCAATCAACTGTCCAATGTGTACGATGTGGTCAACAACGTGCTCCAATGTAGCATACTCAGGGTCAAGCTCTGGGATTCCATTGGTAACATTGGTGGCCTTGCAAGAAACGAAGTTAGGAGCAAAGTTGACCATAACGATCGAATTCCGTTGCTTGACCAGTTGCAGGACATCGTCCGGAACGTTGCGCGGGTGGGGGCAGACAGCATAAGCAGAGCTATGGCTGAAGATAATCGGCGCCTGACTGCCAGTCCAGTCATCCTTGCCCGCACCAAGGACGTCCCGCATTGTGTCTGCACTCACATGAGCCAAGTCGACAATCATCCCGAGGCGATTCATCTCAAACACAAGGTCCTTTCCAGCTTCGCTAATCCCATGCCAGTATGGATCAGCCTTTTTGCTGCCCCCGTCTGAAGTTTCCTGCACCGCTGCATCCGCATAACGGTTGTGACAGTTATGGGTGATGGTGGCATAGGATACGCCCAGTTTGTAGAAATCGCGCAAATGTGCCAGGGAGTTTCCAATCGAGTGAAGGCCCTCGATTCCTAGCGGCGAAATAATCTTTCCATCCCGGAAGGCTTGCAGGGCAGTTGTACCGTTGGGTGGACTCGAGAAGACATTGGGATAGGCGTTTTGTATGCGCGACATGACATCGACCTGCTCAAAGGTTTGGCGGAGGCCTGATCTGTTAGTATCGAACGACATAGGAAGGGCCAGCCACCTACTCGTAGCATAATTCTCGTCCGACCAGTCCAGCCCATCCTTAGGACATTCCACGAAGACACTCCAGAATGTACCACCTACTTTACCCTTGGACAACCGCGGAAGGTCGACATGTCCGGTCAACGAGCCGTTGGTGAAGGGCGAGGTGAAGTTATCGCCATAGATCCGGTTATTGTAGCTCATTCGAACGAGGATGGGGAGGTCATCGTGGCCATCTATGCGCGTTAGCTGACTCCAGCATCTGTTAAACATGCTTGTACCTACCGATCAACGGTGTTTCCGACAAGATCCTGTCCACTCTCTGCTCGATACTCGGAGGCTCTTGCGAGCGCACATTCAAGGTCAACAGACCCGTCAGGAAGAGAAGAAACGCGAACCGGCCCATTCTGCTGGCTGAGCTGGGTGATGGGGTCGAAACGTGATGCTGCTCACTGACGGCCGGCTCTCTAGAGCCCTGTTCCAGAAGACGGCCTTTCTCATCGGTCATTTTCTGCTTGGCGTAATTGTGCAATCAACGGTGGTAACGTCTGGTAGGCTGGTGATACCGCAACGAGGGGGGGAGGACCGGGTTCAGCGCTCGGCTGCATGGCGCTAGCTGGAGTGGTGCAGTTGCGCCATCAGCCCATGAACATTCTATGGCCCTCTCCGCACAGTATACAGAGTAATCTCAGGGAAGACTTCATAACTGCGGGCGAAAGTAAGAGTGATTGTCTTCAGTAATCCAAAGGCATTCTATAGAGAATCGTCAATGTCGACCCCGATTAGGAAGGTAAATGGCGGTGAATACAGCGGGGAGGGGATATAACCGGCAGAATAGTTGACGCTGACTGATCAGTGCGGGAACCAATCAGCGCCGCGTGTTTCCAACCCAAAAAATTCCATCTTCTTTCGTTTCGACCAGAAGTGGTTCAACGCTGCTTCTGCTGTTATCTCAGTCAAAGGTGATTCACAGTCTGGATGCCGGCAGTATAAGCAGAGAACGCCCTGTCTACATCTGCGATGCCTTATCAGGCTCCTATCAACCCCTCCTCGACCTAATCTCCGAGCGCACGGAGTCTTCTACACTATGGACTGTTCAAGTGCTATGCTAGAGGGTAAGCTGTTCAAACACCCGATGACTGGCACTAGCTAACTGAATTAGGTGCTGTCACCTTCTGGCATGCGTACCGTCTGCCTATCCTGGTCACCCTGTCCACCCTGTTCGTCATCATCCAAGCCTACCGCAAACTCCAACCCAAGTCCAAGACCGAAGCGTCCTCGTCTCTTCCTCCGTCCCCTCGAAGCCATTCCCCCGAGAAGAGCGAGAAGATTCCGGTCAGTGATGGAACGAAGAAGGATACTCCGGTGGTCAGCAAGTCTACCGGTCCAAAGGTGGTGACTGGTAAAAAGCCCGTCAAAGGTGGAAAACGTGGTTCCGACGAACCGCAACCCTTGTCGTTCATTCAACCGATCGTGTTCTTCGCCTCGTTGACTGGTACGACCGAGAGATATGCTCACATGTTGGTGGAGGAATTGCGTGCCGCCGCACAGAACAGAGCCGACCCCGAGAACCGTGAACGAGGTCTCCTCCCTCCCCAGCTGCACGATCTGTCCTACATCGATTTCGACAACTTCTTTACGTCCGCGCCCAAGCCGCCCTCGACCTCGCCCGGAACCCGCTATGTGTATTGTCTATTGATCCCGACCTACAACATCGACACCGTACTCAACACCTTCCTGGGTCACTTGGATGAGACTCACCACGATTTCCGTATCGATACTGGATCACTTTCTCAGCTCGCAGGATACTCAGTCTTTGGTTTTGGTGACAAGGAAGGATGGCCGACCGAGGAAGAAGGATACTGCTCGCAAGCCAAGGAACTGGACCGATGGATGGCTAAACTCACAGGAAAAAAGAGAGCCTTCCCACTCGGACTGGGTGACGTCAAGGACAATGCTGAACAGGCGCTGAAGGAATGGTCGCACGGACTGCAAGATATTCTGTACGATATTCTGCAAAACGGCGGTCTTGGTGAAGGCGTTCCCGGAAGTGGTGACCCATTGGAAAGCGACGAAGAAGACCTTGACGATGAGGACGAAACCGATGTCGCAAAACCTAAGAGTAAGCGCGGTAAAGGCCAAAGCTCAACAGTTGTGGACCTGGAGGATATCAAGGTGAACCCTGATAGCCCGGCGCCTCTCGCAGTTGACTTTACGACTGGAGGGAAGTCATCGGAGCCGCACGCCAAGGAAATGGTGCCAAAGACATCGCCTACGTATGCTGCTCTGACGAAACAAGGATACTCGATTGTTGGCTCGCATTCCGGTGTCAAAATCTGCCGTTGGACCAAGTCTGCTCTGCGTGGCCGGGGTTCGTGCTACAAGTTTTCTTTCTACGGTATCAAATCGCATCTATGCATGGAGGCCACACCTTCGCTCTCTTGCAGTAACAAGTGTGTGTTCTGCTGGCGTCACGGAACGAACCCGGTTGGAACGACATGGCGATGGAAGGTCGACGACCCGGACATGATTTTCAACGGTGTCAAGGACGGCCACTACAAAAAGATTAAGATGCTACGCGGAGTGCCCGGTGTACGAGCGGAACGTTTTGCAGAAGCGATGCGCATCCGACACTGCGCGCTGAGTCTGGTCGGCGAACCGATCTTCTACCCTCACATTAACCGATTCTTGGATCTGCTGCACAGCGAACACATCTCGAGTTTCCTGGTCTGCAACGCGCAGCACCCCGACCAACTGGAGACCCTTCACCGTGTGACTCAATTGTACGTGTCGATCGACGCCAGCAACCGGGAAAGTCTGCGAAAGATTGACCGGCCGCTGCACCGTGACTTCTGGGAGCGATTCCAGCGCTGCCTTGACATTCTGCGGGAAAAGCGCAATGTGCAGCGGACCGTTTTCCGTCTTACTCTGGTCAAGGGATTCAACGTCGAGGATGAAGTGATCGGATATGCCAATCTGGTCGAGAAGGCACTGCCTTGCTTTGTCGAGATCAAGGGTGTGACCTACTGCGGTACCAGCACGAGTGCCGGCGCGGGATTGACCATGCAAAACGTTCCTTTCTACGAAGAAATCACCGAATTCGTCATCGCCCTGAACAAGGAACTTGAGCGACGAGGACTCAACTATGGTCTCGCGGCGGAACACGCGCACAGCTGCTGTGTGTTGCTGGCATCTGACCGCTTCCATGTCAATGGAAAGTGGCACACGCGTATCAACTACGAGCGGTTCTTTGAGCTTCTCGAGAAGGAGAAAGCGGATGGGAGCTCATTCACCCCGGAGGACTACATGAGCGAGACTACAGAATGGGCTCTCTGGGGCAATGGAGGATTCGATCCCAATGACGAGCGAGTCTACAAGAAGGGAAAGAAGGCCAAGGCTCAGCAGGCCCAGCAACAATTGGCAAACAGTACCCCGAACGAAGCGTGATGAGTTTATGAACTAGCTGTCTAGCTGTATATAGGAACAATAAAAGTTATTTGAACGCAGCTATCCCCTCTCCCTGAAGAACCACAACTTCCTTGCCTCTTCTTCCGGCATATCTTTCATCTTTGTCCTAATGAAATGCTCATACAACATCTGATGCTTATTCTTGGTCTCTTCGAAGTCCACCCCGGGCGGTATCCAACCTCCGTCATTCGACTTGAGCAGTTTATGCGTAGACTCTCGCAAGGTGAGCCAATCCTGATACTCGGTCCACTGTCTCTCATGCTGCGCGATTTCGGCCGCAGAAAAGTGATACGGACATTCCTTGGACAGACCCAACTGCTTCCAATACTGGAAGAGCTTGACCAGACAGTCGCGGATGGGGAGGATGCCATCTCGATACGTATCGGAGCAGAGCGTGAATAACTTGCGAACTGCGACGTCCGGCTCAGGTAGGTCCAGATACGGCTCCATATGCGACTTGACCAGTGCAGCCTCGTAGCATTTAATCCGTATAGCCTCCTCGTGCGTCCGTTGCGCCTCGCAGTTGGGATCCTCCTGTCCGGCTTCCTCGGCGCCACACCCCATGGTCAAGAACAGCGGCCAGCGCACATTCATGAACCGTGGGAGAATATTAGCGTACTGCCAGTCTACAATCCCGTCTACTCTGGTTGGTTCCTGTCGACACACGAAGATATTCCCCGGGTGGAAGTCAGGATGGCACAGGACTGGTCCGCCGTGGCGTTGCAGCGCTGGGAGTTCGGTGAGAAGGGGCATGACCTGCTTTGCTCTGTGGAGGGTATCAATGTGTTCTTCCGGGGTGCCAAAGTGAGGGCCGCGCCCGGCGTAGGAAGACTTGTAGTGTTCTATTTGGAAGATGCCTTGGTTGACGAAATCATGCGCGAGATGCGTCAAGGATTTCCCTGTCGTTGTCAGTACCTGTGCAGATACGAGATGAATACAGAATCAGGGTGAGGTACATGGGCCTGAAAATTGGGCATATTGCTCGGGATCTGCAGCAAATCCTCCAGGCCAGGAGCCATGATACATGGGCCCGAGACAATACGTCTCATCCACGTCGATAGTCCGGTGTCTCGATTTCTGCAGGGCTGCAGGCAAGGCATTACGGAAGTATAGGGAACCATATCCTGGGAAGGCGACGGCAGCAAGGTTACTCTCGAGCTCTGCGAATTTGCGCACGAGGATTGATTTCTGGGCTTCTTCAAGATCATCCCAGACTTCGGATAACTGGCGACCAGGCGAAGGTTCGAGAACAATGTATTCCGTGCGGGCAGGGTTGTCATCGTGGGCGCTCCAGGCCAGGACTTCGGACACGGGGGTAGGGGAGTGATATTTGACTACTTCTTAGCGTCTTCCTGCGAAGGAGATAGCGGCATACCGAATCTAAGAACAGCCACTTCGGAAGCAGTCCCATATTGCCTGGGAACTATATTCCGACAAGGCACTTTCGCTATGACCTTCCGACCATTCTCCGCGGTCATGAGCAGCGCTTTATTATATCCACCCTCCTTTTTGACCACCTGACTGACAGGAGAACTGACAGCCGGTAGCGATGCGACGATCTGGCATAGCGCTTCGATGTCGAATGGGGAATAGCGCTTGGCTAGTTCATATTCTTCGTTGACTAGGAAGCGACCGGTGTTATAGCGATAGATATGGTCGTTGGTTACTTTATTTCCTGGGTCTGTTAGTGTAATTGCCTTCTGTGTCAATGATAGTCGGATACCCTGGGCATAGAAGGAGAGAGACCGGACGAGGAATCTGTGTCTGGACATTGTTGATGCTCGGAATGTTGGGCGGGCGAGGATTTGTATATGCATATGTCATTGTGTCATAGCTACGGTTGGATAGTGATATACCCTTGTAGTACACTGTATGTGGTATACAGTTATCAATGTCCCCTGTAGGGCACATCTCTGCATCGTCTCGTAACTGAACACGCATCGGATACGGAAGATGAATAGACTACTTAGCCGTCCCAATTTGCTTTTCACCTTAATTGCACTAGCTTCTGCACACTTGCACATCAGAACCGTTCAACCGAAAAAAGCCCCTGAATCGCAGCAACCCTCAGTCCAGCCAGCCTCTTGGCCCAGTCGCTTCTGTTATTTCGCTTATCACCCATTATTGGCCTTACCGGAGCCTGCCCGAAAAGCTCATAGGCTAGATTGGGTTACTCCTGGAGGACGCTCGGATGCTTTACTCTATTGGGCCCACTAACATGACTCTCCATGACTATCACCCCTCATAACCACGCGAATTTCCTTGACTCCTGAAACAATCGCTTCGATCAAGGCCTAATAATGGCTTTGAGATCATCTCCGCGGTGGCCGGCCTGCATTCCCCGGGGGCTGCGCTAGTCTACAATCCGGAATGACAGGCGCTCCACTGTTTATTTTCGTTCTCGCCGTTGCGCGGCGGTTGGCCACTGCTGCCGTGCCTTAATACAGGTGCAAATTCCTCTTTTCGAAGCAGTTTGTCGTTCTTCACCTTCCATTCTACCTGTCATCTTTCTCGTTTCTTCCATCTGGTGTCACCGGAAACGGTATGACATGCAATGACTGATCGAAATCTGGAGGTCAGGGCGGTCGCGGCCACCTTCATGTCCGTGGCGGCGGTGACGGTGATACTGCGTTGTTATGTGCGCCTGCGCATCGTCAAGGCGTTTGGCTGGGATGATGGTGTCATGGTTGTTGCTATGATTTTTTATGCCTTGTTCTCCGGCAGCATGATCGGGGGCAGTTTATACGGTACCGGAAAGCATTTCAGCGACCTCACGGCTCGTCAACGAGTCACGGCGATGGAATATTGGTGGTTCTGTGAAACCGCCTACTGTTTCTCCTCTGTCGGGTGCAAAGTGTCGGTCTGCATTTTCCTGCTGCGAATTACAGTCAAACGGGAGCAGATTTACATCTTGTACACTGTGATGGGCTTGACGGCCATCGCCGGTGTGGTCTTCATGTTCATTATGCTGCTGCAGTGCAAGCCGCTCGAATATTTCTGGACCCGATCTGCTCTCGATCCCTCGATCCCCGGTCACTGCATGAATGTCCAAATCGTCATTGCCATGACCTATGTGTACAGTGCAATTGCGGCGCTGTGCGATTTCACCGTGGGCATCCTGCCCATCTTCCTCGTTAAGAATTTGAGTATGCGTCGGCAGACCAAGATGGCTGTCATGGGTATTCTCGGTATGGCTTGCATGTAAGCCTCTCTGTCTCCCTCCCCATCCTCCGACTTGTGTGTTCAGAGACTGACCCAAATAGTGCCTCCTCAGCAGTCATCATCCGTATACCTTGGGTCCACACCTTTGAGGAAATCAACGACTTCCTCTATGCCACCGTCGAAATTGCCATTTGGTCGAATATCGAAACTGGTCTGGGCATATCCGCCGGTAGTCTAGCCACCCTCCGTCCTCTTCTACGTCGGTTTTTGCCTCGCTCATCGGGAGACGGCGGCAGCTATACCCCGGCCCCCGGATCGCGCCGATTACCACTCGGATCGTTGGATAGCGGAGCGCAGCATCGCTTCCGCCCGGACAAACTGGCTGTTACTGTGACCACCGTGCAGAGCTACCATCCCGGCGAGGAATTGGACACCTGGGAGCGGATCAGTCAGGAACAGTTGACGGAGCGACCGCCGCTACCGGGCATTGCAGAGGAGATTAACACGGGCATGGGAATCCATCGAACGATCGAGGTGAACCGGACGGTCGAAGTCACACAGGGGGAATATGTATAGCATCATCATCATAATTTACTGTATAGTATAGATACACGGCGTTGGGTTACGGGTTGTACAAAAGGCTCAAGCATGAATAAAGGCATTCACCACCTCAGTAAACTGCCCCGGCTGCTCCACCATAGGCAGGTGTCCAGCCTTGTCGATAACCTTCAACTCCGCATCGCCCTTGAGATCCTCTGCCATCTTCTTCATCGTCTGCGGCAGGACCCCGTCACCGCTACCTGCGACGAACAGTCCTGGGACGGACGCGTTGGCCATGCGGTGCCGCACATCATACGCACACAGCGCCTGCGCTGCGCGACGGAATCCCTCAAGACTGTTGTTCATGACGACGTTCTTGACGTGCCGTGCGATCTCGGGCTGTGTGGTGTATGACTCGTCAACGAACCAGCGGCGGGTCGTGGCCTCGGCTAGCTGCGCGCCGACAATCTTCTCTCCAGACGCGGACACGGTGCCCTCAGCCTCTGCGATGGCGATACGGTCGTTCCATGCCTTGCGGTTGGACTCGGGGGCGGAGGAGTTGGTGTCGCAGGAGATGAACTTGTCGACGCGGTTGGGGTACAGCAGGGCAGTGTTCATCACCGTCACACCTCCCAGACTGACACCGATCAGGCTGGCCGTGGGAATACGCAGGTGGTCGAGCAGGGTGATGATGTCGCCTGCAAGCACGTCGACGGTGACTGGCGTCTCACCAGCGTTCTCAAGACGGCCGCGGGTCAGATACCGCAGAATACGGAAGCCCTGGTTCTTCGGGTTGGACAAGAATGCCTCGACGAAACCATCCCAGACGCTCCAGTCGACCAGGATCGAGTTGCTCAGCACGATGACAGGCGAGTTGTCGTCAGCACTACCCTCGAGACGGTATGGGAGATCAACGCCATCAGGGGTAGTCACGAACGACTCGACAGCAGCCCGGGGCTCGGGCAAGGTCTTGGTACGGCCATCATTGCTCGACCACCGTCCCGTCTCCGGCGTCGCAATGGTGGACAGCTCACGCGGCGCAGGTCCAAAGGTGTAATACCACTGATAAACCCTCCGAGTCTTGCCCGTCACAGCATTAGCCATAATCTTCTTCCTCCACGCCGTCTCACAAGCTGCCTTATGCTCCGCACCACCCAATCCATTCACAGCCGCAAACTCATGCAGCGCCAGGAACTCCCTTGGCGCCTTCGAATCAATAGCAGCAGTGACGTAGCGCGCACTCCGCCGCCACCCAGGCACCTTGGCCAACATGGGGATATGCTCTTCTTCGTACCAACGGTTGAAGTCCTCTTCCTGCTCAGGCTTAACAGTCATAGTAACAGAAAGCGCCACAATCCCCGCGGCCTCGGGATCCGGCAATGCATCTACCGGGGTGTATCCGTCAATTTTCCGCTCCGAGAGGAAATCGTACAGTTTCCGCCCGACGTCGATCTGCGCCATCACGTCTTTCTCGCGCTGTGTGCGGATGCCATCGCCGCGGAGAGCGAGATATGTTTCCTTGGTGAGCTCGCTCATGTCGCTGATATCGTAGAAAGCCAGCCATTCGGGGGTGGCGGCGTCGGCGGCGCGGTAGCGGAAGCCATTGGGGACGAAGGGGAGGCGCAATCGCAGAGGGCCGTGTTCGTTGTTGTACCAGTCATGGAAAGCGGAGGCAGAGAGCGATGCTTTGGGTTGCATCGTCACGTAGAGGAGGCCGGCCATTTTGCTGGTTGTGTATGTGTTTGTTCCTCTGTACTCCGTACTCCTAGAGTACTACATGAGGGCGGGGGAGGGGCTATATAGATTTCCGGAAGCCGAGCTCTACTACCGATCGGTAATTCTTTAGTCTCCATAACGTTCATCCATCATCATCATTCATTCTGGTAGAGTGTTCTACAGCTATATACACAAGTACTCCTACGGAGTCTCGTTAATCATACCAAATAGCATTCATACCGAATCCCTTCTCGGGAATATCCACTCTGGCCACTCTCGCCAGGTTCTCATCCTTGAAGCGATACATCTCAACAAAACCAAGCTGGTCATCGCACAATGCCAGCCACTCGTCGCTAAAATCGCATGGGCTGACTGCGTTGGAGTGGCCGCCGCTGGTCGAAGTCGGGTGGATGAAGAGCTGGCGCTCGATTTCACCGGACGGGCCAAGCTTGAAGGCTGTGATGTAGCCAGTGACATCGAAGTGGTTAGAGCGAGTAGTTGCGAAGAGGTACTGGCCGTTGCGGGTGCAGAAGCAGACGTCGCCGCGGTATTTGTTGCGGGGGGGAAGGCCTGCCTCGTTAGTATTTGGTGTAGGTATACACGGGAACGGGACTCACCGTCTGGCAACAAAGGATAGGTGATGTGCGTAAAGACCGGCACATTGTTCCTATCCAAAACGTACACAGCCAAGCGATTCCCAGCCTCCATCAATGCATACAGATACTTTCCAGATGGATGGATTTCCACCCATCGCGGGTGGTCGTCTGGCGACGGCGCCTCGAGACAGTCCACCAGCGTCAACTGCCCGGTCGCAGCGTCCTTGCGATGCGTCCAGACCTTGTTGGCCTGCAGGTCGGCCGAGTACAAGAAAGTCTCGGTGGGATCGAAGACCATGCCGTGGATACCGGTGTTTTCGACATATTCGTAGTTCTGCACATTCTCCGCCAGACTGCCGTCGTCCTTTACGGAGAAGACGTTGCCGTAGCCGGCGTATTTGTAGAATGGGTTGCCGTAGACGTTGTACGGAGGTTGTTTGGCGGCGAGCACGAAGATGGCTCTAGTGTTGGTGTCTGCACTAGCAGCCAGAGGGTGACCGGCCACCGGGTGCGAGACTTGGTGGACAATGTCCGTCGGGCTGTTGACGGCGAACGAATTCCATTTCTTCATCGCCGCGCCATAGATGGCTTTTTTGTCGTGCTGGATACATTAGCACCGTGTATGCATCACTATCCGAATACGAACATACAGAAAAGGTCATCCATGAAATCGCCTCATCCTCAGGAATATCGGTCGTCTTGACCTTGGTCAGAGTCAACTCCTCATCGTCGAATTGCACGGTGTAGATACGCCCCGGAGGCGTCCAAGTGCCGACCATCAAATGATGCTTCATCTTGACTGTTAGTGTGTGAATTGTTGGTCCGAAAGCACAAGTCGGTATGTGAAAATAAGTATGCGATACAGAATTATGCCACTGCCGAGTGATTCTCCGGTTCGGCTCGCCGTTTTGGCCATTGCCGATGGCACTTCTGTACACTACACGAGTATTTAAACCATACTGTCGTCGTCGATTTCTATCATCGACCAGCAAACTTCTTATTCCTTGGCATGTTACACAAATCTTTACTCGGTAAATGCAGTTTTTGCACCTCATATTGTATATCTGATTGTATGACGGTTCTTATTCATTGGTCAGTAGTTCAACTATACTTGCAGCTGCATGCACATGCTTTAGATACTAGAAAGTCAAGAAATGCATTTTCCATGCGTCTCTAAGATCTAACATATTCAGCCATACCCGGTAACTGCAGAGTATACTCCGCATCAAGTCGAGCTCCAGAGCACAAGGCTGAGCTGGATCTGCACACGCCACCAACGACACCCGGATAAGAAAGAAGAAAAGACCCTGCCCCGGACCCCAGAAACTGCCCCGATGCCCCTGTACATTTAGAATAAGTCTACTCCGTCCCGGACCAGCCGCCGACTGCTAAATACTGTATCGGGATCGAGCCACATCCCGATCTTCTTCCGGATGCGGGGGGATGAGTTGACTGCCGGCGGTTAAGGTCTTTCCCGCTCGGCATCTGCGCCTGAGAGTGGTGGAATGTGCTTTGTAGTACCGCGGAGCATGCTCAGTTATGTCAATGTAATGCACTTTCCCCGGTTGGTTCATATTTGGAATCTGCCGCCATTCGGCTGTTAGGATCGAGCGATGCCAGATGAGGCCATCAGTCAATCAAACCTTCGGCATGTAGCTTTTCACCGTTGCAAGCTGCCTCAAGGACATGTAGCCGATAAATTTGCCGTTGCCATCCCCGGCTTGCCCAAATTCTTATATTTATGTAGACCTCAATCCTCGAGAAGTATTCTTTCTCTTCATCCTGTTCTTTCTCATTCACTCCTCATATATACCCAAATACCATATCCCATGCCCATACATATCATCCATACAAAATGCCCGCCAACCGCCAGTTCGACCCCGACTTCACTCCCTATGTCATTAACGCCATGGGACCTAAGGTCCCTGAGCGCACTCGCGTCATCTTGGGTTCTCTGATCAAGCACATTCACGACTTTGCTCGTGAGGTCGAGCTCACTCCCGCCGAGTGGATGCTTGGTGTCGAGTTCATCAACTCCATCGGCAAAATCAGCACTCCCATCCGCAACGAATGCCACCGTATCTGCGACGTTATCGGTCTTGAATCGCTCGTCGACGAGATCGCCAACAAGATCGTCACCGACGAGGGTATCACTCCCACCTCCAACGTCATTCTCGGCCCCTTCTGGTCGCCCAACGCTCCCTTCCGTGCCCTCGGCGACAGCATTATCCAGGACCCTAACCCCGACGGAAAGGTCACCTTCATGCACGGTGTGCTCAGAGACATGGAGACCGGCGCGCCCATCGAGGGCGCCGTCCTTGATATCTGGCAAGCCTCTGCCAACGGCCAGTACGACTTCCAGGACCCCAACCAGTCTGAGAACAACCTGCGCGGCAAGTTCCGGTCCAACGAGAAGGGCGAGTTCTACTGGTACTGCTACCACCCGACTCCGTACTCGCTGCCCACCGACGGCCCCGCCGGTGTGCTCCTCAACGTCATGGACCGCTCGCCCATGCGTCCCGCTCACATCCACCTGATGATCACCCACCCCGACTACGCCACCGTCATCAACCAGATCTACCCCAGCGACGACCCCCACCTGGACATCGACTCGGTGTTTGCCGTCAAGAACGATCTCGTCGTGGATTTCAAGCCCAAGACTGATGACCCCAAGGCCTCGCTTGATCTTGACTACCCCGTCAAGATGGCTCTGAAGAAGCACCACCCCAACCCCAACTCGGCGCCCCCGGTGTCGTCGTTTGAGCGGTTTAGCAAGAGCAAGGGTCAGCAGCAGCAGCAGCAGAAGCTGTAAAAAGCATATGTGAACAGTGTACGATGTGTGAAGATTCTTGTAAATAGTTATTTTTGTTTTCTTTTTAGCGATAGTCCAAGCCTCTACAGATGGCGTCATGAATGAATTGCATTGCATTATATATCCTCGGTTATATATTCTCGATATGTATTGAGCCCGGGAATAACTTGTGAAGTTGAATAGGTAAGAAGCTTTTCTACACCTGTGATGTGCAATCTCTAGTCTGCCGGGTGGTTAGTAGTCAACCTCCGTATACTTTTTGCTCAGAATGTATCGTTGTTCTTTTGATCGGCTCGGGCAGGTCCACGGTGGCTGGGAATACTTGGATTCAGGGGGGCTAATGTGCGATCTACGGAGGGGCAGATGTACTATTGGTATGGGATTCTGGTGAAGCCGATGATGTTACCATTCCATGAGAGAAAAGGACAAAAAAGAGTTCATTATTTTTCTCATGTTGAACACTCACCTCTATATTGCACTTACCCATGCTCACCCCTGGTCGCGCGACCAAAGCATTTAGCTAAGTATCATTTTGCAATAAAAAATAGTACATACGACCATAGGGTGTGGAGAACAGGGCTTCCCGTCCGCTCAGCCGTACTTAAGCCACACGCCGGCCGGTTAGTAGTTGGGTGGGTGACCACCAGCGAATCCCGGCTGTTGTATGTTTTTATCTTTTTGCTCGATATGAATTAATCTGCAAGAGGGTGATTGGAGTGAGCAGGGCGAGGCAAA
The DNA here is from genome assembly GCA_034509305.1 of Aspergillus cristatus. NCBI lineage: Eukaryota > Fungi > Ascomycota > Eurotiomycetes > Eurotiales > Aspergillaceae > Aspergillus > Aspergillus cristatus. The sequence continues at coordinate 2,575,461 of WJBV01000007.1, read as the reverse complement.
AGCGAACAGTGCTTCTAGCAACCCATTTGGCAAAAGTAGCATTACTACACTTGACTTGCTTTTCCTTTCTCTTTTTCTGCCACACATCTTTCTAAAGACACAGTTTTGGCGCTATTCATCACTTCTAGAGTTGCGTCTAGAGCAGTTTCGCGTGGATGGAAGGCCATCTACATCGGCAGTGGATTGGCGTGGATTTGTTAGAGCATTGCTCGGCACAGTGGACAGTAGTTCCTTGGCTCTTTTCGCCGTTAGGACTCGTATGCGAATGGTAAACAAACTGGCATTGGATTGGACCCATTTCGGTCTGCCACCGGACCCTTAGCCTCCTGACGCCAAAGATACTGGGGCTTTTTACCTTAAGGGAATTTCTGGAGATACTTGATTGCCCCGTGGATGTTGCACCTGTGGTGCTGATGTTTTTTATCGAAGAGACTGTGAAAGGGGTCTGTCATTACCGACCATTTCGTTGACGATGTGTTGCAATGCGAGGGCATGCTGAACGATGTCATATTTAGAGTTGAGCAATCCGGCCCGCATGTGATAAAGGCCATTTAGGTTGTTTGATGACACTGGGAGTAAATTTCAATTCCTCTGTCCACTCAACATCTGTAGGTAAAAGAAATAAGAATTATACTCACTCATTGTCTTTTTGAGTTTATTGGATGCACATACCTTTAATAGGGACCCGAATTTCTCTGCTTTGCTGCTCAAGGATGTCGTATCATGGCTCACTCGGCTTCACATTGTAATACATCAACAAAACTTCCATCGGCAGGAGGGCAGGCGTGTGAGTAAAAGGTCGCGGCGCCTGGGGATAGGGGCGACCACGTGAATCAAAGCTACTAAGTGCCTGGGAATTTTCCGGCTTAGCAGGTGTAGCGGAGCGAGTCATCGAGGATGAGGACGGTGATGTAGAGCCATAGAAGGGGACGCATCTCAGCCTATTGTTGGAAAGCCGCATTTGCATTTTTACATCTAGAAGAAAGGAAACTGGTAAAGATGAAGAATAACCTCTGCTTGATGAGTATCTAGAAAGATGATGGAGAAAGCAAAAGAGAAGCAAGAAAAAGAAAGAATGCAACAGGCTCTAACCTAATTGGGAAGGAGTCAGGCCTACCTAGTACTAGGTAGTACCGCCTTCAACATCACGGGTTGGGAGGATTTGGTGCTTAGTATTCGGTGGTTCTTGCTCGGGATGGCTGTCGATGAACAGAGTGACAGTGATACAAGCGGAAGCCACGCGGAACTGCCACTTCCCAATGAAGGGCTGCAGTGGACGTAGTCCAATAGACTGGGAGGGATTCTCTCAAATCAGAACATTTCTTTATTTCCTCTTTAGGAAGGTCAACTTCTCAGCCCCATGAGATATCTACTCCCCTGTCTTAATCTCGCACTGCTTCAAGCAAGGATCGTCCTCGTTCTGCAAAGCACATTCATCAATCAGCAACCATGCACCAAACAAGTACCATGAATACCATATTGTAGTACGTACCGGTTGATATACCAACCCGCAGTACTTCCCATTTCCGTTGTCCGTAAGCTGGTAGATCACACGGAACTGGTGCGGACGGCCTCCACCATAGACATTTCCATTCGAGAAAATTGGGAACTTGTTCAACGCACCTTGCAGTTGCCGAACTTGAAACCCTCATCGTTATCGAACGTCTTGGGATACCCGCCTGGATGGGGGCCGTTCCGGTTGGCAACGCCTCTCTCGGCAGCATTTTCTATTTGAGTGTTGTTGAATACGGTATTGCCTTTTCAGTATCACCCCTTAGTTAATACTTTCCCCCCAAAGGATGTAGGGATACGTACCACACTGCGCGCCAGCCGGTAGGCCCTATATAGATATGTCCCGTTTGAAGATGATGGGACTGGCGGCGGCAGGCCCTGCCAGGACAAGGGACAGGATGGAAAAGGCGAGGAATTTTATATCTAATTGCTCCAGTAGAATAGACTTTAGAGGGCCTTTTTGATCTGAAAATGTTCAATGACAGAAAATGCCTGGATATCATACCCTTTAATAGATAGACTCTCTGTTCATCAAGCTAATCTGTCCGAATCCTTGGCCAACAAAACATCTGCAGGAAAACCCAACACATTTATAGAGACGTCTTTGCACGAAAAAAAGGCAATACATGCTTTTGAGTTTGTTCCCACCATGTGAAGCATGCTAAAGACACTTTAAATGGTGAGGGGTTTTCCGATATTTCATCATCTTCTCTACTGACATTTGGATCCCGACAGACGTGTTCATATCATGAACAGACTGTGATAGTGGTCGATCACTCCGCATGATGTCAATGTGGAGGGCGGAAAACATGCATTATAAGTTCCTTGGAGATCGCCTGAATCATCTTTTGTATGTGAGACTGAAATTGGTTTTGCTACCGCTTGTCGTGCTATCGTTCTCAATATTTCTGTTCATACTATCATGTCAACCCCCGACTATTAGCCACGGTTCCCTTTGAGAACCGACGGCGGCGAATACCGCACTGCATGGCATCATGCAGAGGTCCTGCAACGCCTCCTATCAAATGCAATCGACCCCGCAGCCGCCGCCAACTACTTGATGTAGCTAGAATACACGCATCGCGATATCTCCTGGGCCCTCTGGAATCTTATCTTCGAAGCGCAACGGACTTTCCCCAAATTATTCCGTGGTCTTTTTTCCAAACGCTGAAGCATGACAGAGATCAAACACTTGTGACGGCTCAACGCCGCACCAACGGTCAATATAGACAAACACCAACATGTCAAATGATGCTATATAGGCAGAGCAAATGGGGGCTTGGGCCCTGTTGCACAGAGGTCTATAAAGACCTTTTGTTGCTTAGATAGATTTCCTTTTCTTCTTCTTCTTCTTCTTCTTCTTCTTCTTCTTCTCCAGATTTGATATTCTCGTCGATAGCTACACTAGTTTGGATAGGAATATCATTTCGTTAGTATCTACTAGTCCAAGCCCGTGACAGTGAGGGTGTTTCCCAATGGACATGAGTCTCGCAAAGCTATGTGGAAGATGTTGAATGCACAATCCTGGGCTGCTTTGTAGAATACTGAGAGGACCCAGAAGAGACCATCTCGGCTCTGAGATCAAGCCTCAGGGCGGCCAAGGTTTTAATATGAGGCCTGGTACTGGCCAGGAAATTGGTGTTAAAGCAAAATTATCACAGGAATTGGAATTATGAATAACGTTAGAGTGCCTTTTTGTTGGACTGCCGTGAGCTATTGTATAACTATGTATTGAATGAGACCGGTAACTAGAAGTAGCATCCAGGGCGGTCAAGTATATACCGGCACATCTCGTGAGATCCACGTGTAAAAGTGCATGGTCGGATAATGTATTACTGTTCTCATATATATTAAATGCTTAGTATTATTATTATTATTATTATTATTATTCATACACGCATCTGTCAGCCCTATAGGCCGAGTGGCGGCAGGTCCTGCGGGCGGCCGGGTAAGCCGCCGTAGTGGTAATCGCTATGTACATCATCGCCTTTCTACATACATCCTGATATGTTATTCCGCATGTTGTATGTCCCGTGCTACTGTTTTTGTGCTGCTGTTCCCTTGGCCACGAAGGTCCATGGGCCTGTTGGATACTATCTCGTTTCCTTCCCTACTTCTGCAAGCGTTTAACCTCGGCTGCACTATGCTGCCAGTTGCTTCGTGTCCGTTGTTGTGACTCGGTATGTGGTTGGTAGCGTCTGAAACTGGCCTAGGAGGCCTGTGTCAAGCATAAAGCGCACTGCCTTCGGTACCAGGTTAAATGCTTAGTATGTATATATTAAACTGCATGGAAAGTCCTCATGTCCGCTCATTGACATCCTGGATAACGTCATCCTCAACCTGCGCCATCTCATGAACCCTCTCATCAAAGGGCGCAAACTTGCTCCTGGCCCGCAACTTCTCGCCAAAGAGATAAAACACTACCGGAATAGGAACCAGGACAGCGGCGACACAGCCCAGCAAGGTGGAAGCCCACTGAATACCCATGCCGTTGAACATCTGCCGCGAAAACAGCGGGAAGCTGGACGCAATCAGCGAACGGCAAAACGTATTCGCTGCGATGGCGGATGCAGCGCTGTATCGCATTAAATTAGATATCAGCCAGATGGTGATCAGGCAGGGAGATAACTTACAACATAAGATAAGTGTCGATTAGATAGTTGAACAGTTGTATGAAAATAATCAACAGTCCGAACCCCGTGAACAGTCCACTGAGCGTGGGCACAATCCAAGGGATCTTGTTCGTGAACCCGGTCCATCCAAACCAGAACAGCCCGGCAGCAAAGAGAACCCCGCCGACGATAACAGGGGGCAGACGCCATTCGGGGACAGGAACGCCCCCGTTAGCGTCCAGCTTCCGATTATACGGGCCGCTTAACATGATGATGCACACGGCTGCAATGAGCAATCCCACGACCATGCCAAATAACGGCAGTCCTCCGACACCAGGGGTCATGCCGTAGACCCCCTGGAACACGAGGGTATATGCTGTCAAGAAGCAATAGAGTAGTCCGTAGATGAAACTCAGGTACACTGTCACTGCGAGGATCAAGGGCTCAGTAAGCAGTAGCCGCAGGGGCCGCGAGAAATTGTTGACCAGCAATCCCCGCAAGTCGACTTCGATCTCCTCTTGCTTTGCGTGTATACCCCAGTTCTTCGTGCGACGGCGTAGCTCTGACGCCTTGTCGACCAAGACCACTGGTGGGTATGACTCTTTTAGGAACAGAACATTCAATGCGAAAGCAAAGTAACCCATGATAGCAGGCAGGTAAGCAGTCCAGCGCCAACCCAAATACGACGTATTGATAAATCCTCCAATAAAGGGCGCCATGAGAGGACCGAGAAACACCGTGCCCGAAAACATGGCGATGGCGGTGCCACGCGTGCGGTTGTTGTAGATGTCGGAGAAGACAGCTGCCACAACGGCCAGCGGACAACTACCAAAAATGCCCGAGAAGAATCGACACAGCATAAGGGTCTGCAGGTCTTTTGCGACTGCGACGCCTGTGTTGAAGATACCGAACCCCAGCATGCCGATCATGATGGGGATGCGACGACCTTTGAGTTCCGATAATGGGGCCCAGATCAAGGGTCCGGAGGCGTAACCGATGATGTAAAGCGTACTTGAAAGACTTGAGACTTCGGTGCCGACCCCGAAAGCTTTGGAAACATTGCTGGTAGAAGCGCTGAAGATGGCGGAATCAAATGTGGAGCAAATACTGGTGAATGCCAGGATGGCGCTGATGGTGACTCTACAAGTAGTTAGAAATATGACCTTGATGCTGCAATGCTTCACTTACTTCCGCCCTAACGACCAATTCTGGGGATACAACGGGTCGTCTATCCCGTCGAATTCCACGACATACTCCTCTCGAGCCGGCAGGGGTGGTGGGTAAGGCTTTCCGCCCCCAAAAGGAGGTAAGGAAGCTCTAGAGGCCCGGGATCGTACACTTTCGCCAACCGTCAAAGCGTGCTGGTATCGCTGGGTCTCAATCCTACTCAGGGCATCAGACATCCTCGTCCGACGACGTTCCAGGTCGGGTTCTGTGGGCCGCGAACGCAGAGTGTGCAGCTCAGAGCCATAGTCATTTGAACTGCTTGAGCTTGTTGACTTGGAGATTGTAGACAAGGATTGTCTGTCAGTCCTGTCTGAATTCCCCGGTTCTTGCTTTTCATTCTTTTCGTTCATTGTCTCAGACGACTCCAGCCTGGGGTCGATTTCAGACGCGTTGCATTCGCCGGGGGTCATTTTGGCCGGCTGCAAGAGTGTTGTTGAAACTTGCGAGTCTTTGCCAGATCACCGATTCCCAGAATTAGGCTGAGAAAAAAAAAAAAAAAAAAAAAAAAAAAAAACCCTCCAAGACAAACTATCAGATCTACTAGGCAACCAGCTGTAGATACGTTCCGACTTATCCGAAACCCACCTGGCGGTTATGATGCTGGAAGCCCATTGCCGAACCCTGCTAAGCATCCAACGATAACCTTAAAATTGAGGTTTTCCAGGGAGAGGAGAAACATTAATTCAATTCTTCACTCTCATAAACAAGCATCTGGCGATATGATTGCTCAGCCACCTCCCTGTACCTCTCAGCAAACCGGTCATCACCCGCGACAAAAGCAAACTGATTCTTCCATTCTCTCCAGCGCTCCATACTCCACATTTCGCGGGGCTCGGATACACTGTCAACCTTCTTGCATTGCTGGTAGACTTAACGACCTTCGTCCGGCCACATAATCCACTGGGCAGCTCCAACAAGATAGTTTCCAATCTTGTTCAGTCCATCAATTGGACGCTTCTCCAAATCAGGATATTCACTACTTGACGGCAGGATATCATCAAGGGAGCTCAGAAAATCGCAGTCACACAGGTTTGAGCTTGCGCGGGTCTGCCCGTTTCATCAGTTCGTCATGTTCTCGGTTTGTGTCCTCTGTGAGCATAGTATCGAACTCGATGGCCGCCTGGCTAGGGGTCAGATCCCCCTTCACTAAAGCCTCCAGTCTGGGTTTAATCCAGAGCTCCTCTTTCTCGTCGATTCGTCATACAATCTCAAAGGGAGGGCTTGTCCCCGAACTCCTCTGAGTATTCCGGGTTCATCACGAGGGTCGACATGGTGATGAGGTTCTCTATCTGCTGGGGATCAAAGTATTGCTGAACTGGTTGGATTTCGGAGGATTAAAGAAGAATTCGTTGCTCTCCGGTCGAGAGAGAGTTGGGGCAATGTCATCCATGGCGCGACGATTCAGTCTTACTTTGGTGGGGCTGTGCCACTGCATTTAACGAACGGTAGATCGTCCGCCCGTAAGCAAACCCTGAGTCCCTAAGAACCCCAACAGCATAACATACCTCTTTTTAACCAGTTTTAATCCAAGCCTTCTGACTTATTCATCCTTCGAAGTCCCTTCCAACGGATCGTCAGTCTTTGATAGAGTTCCATTCGATAGCAAAATTAGAAAAGGAATCTCTGCCTGTCTGTTGCTGCAGGGACGTGTTATTCATCTTCCCATTCTAGTATCCTTTTCACCTGTAATACTCGGTATAAGCATGTCAAGATCAGCCTGTTATCAGCCTGGCTCTGCCATTTAGGCAATGACTGTCCCCATGGGGCCATGTGATTGAATCCTGCACAACTGAATCTTATGGATTGCAATCCTTCGTGATCAAGATAGTGAGGCGTTAATGAATTATCTCAAGCATCAATCAAGCCTTTCATCGATTCCAATACAATCTTAACATCTCACAAAACACTTCTCCCTGAAGAGATATATCTCACAATGCGCTTCCTCAACATGTTTCTGCCTCTTGCTCTGCTCGCAAGCCCCATCTTCGCAACACCTATTGATCTTGATACCCGTGCAGGCGTGAGTTGTCCAATCATCTCTATTTACTATCCAGGAAAGCACTCTAATACACCCCAGGAGACCGTCGTTGTAGAGCCACAGACGTGACCAACTCCAAGAAGCACAAATCAAAGACCTGGACTGTCAGCGTCGATGACGCCAAGGAAATTATCAAGGAGGCCAAGCTTGCCAAGGGCCCAAGCGGATACCCACACGGCTTCAGAAACACAGACGGGATTGAATGGGATCTGCCTACTTGCAAGAAGACCACAACATCGACCTGGTGGAATACCCTGTCTCCTGGCAAGGCCATAAAAAGCTCGAATTTGGCACCAAGATGGATAAGCAAGCGCACAGTCCCATCCGCGTTGTCTACGCCAACTCTGGAGGTGCGCCTGTCTACTTGGAATCATGATTCATTCGCAGGTCACCAAGGAGGATAATGTTAATAAACAGGAGTCTTGGAGGGGAGATGAGAAGTTTGAGAAATGTACTTAGCTTAGCTAAGGAGCGGTGGTATGGCTATGTTTGTAGTTTGATGTGTTTGTCAATGCTGCGGGATATATCCTTGAAGGTTCGGTAGAAGAGACTAGGTGTGCCAATGAACGCAATTCTTTGAAGTGTCAAGAAACCGCACTTATAGAGGCGAGCAAGATGACTAGCTAAGCTTACACTTAGAGATTATATAATTCTAGCCAATTCAATGACCAAACCTCTACTACATCAGCAAAAGAATGCGACATTAGAGCACAGCGGCGATTACACATGGTTCAATGTACTGCGGCAAATCAGCCATAAAGGCCTCGTACTGTTGCCATTTCCCATCGTTCTCTCCTTGTAGTACGTTCCTAGAAAGAAATAGTCTAGTATGGTATAGACTATAAACCATATTGGTAGTAAGCCGGGGCCAGACAGTGGCTATTCAATGGGTCCCCGGACACTGCGAGGTGGAAGGCAATGAAAAGGAGCTGCGGTAAGGACTCAAACCCAAACTGGAGGCACACAATGACAGGGTCAGCTCTCCCTAGCCCACCCCTGGAGAGCCCAGGCAGAGGCTACTGGGGAAGCCCAGGGAGATGGTTCCACAAACGAGCACCAGCAGCCCAAACCTAGGGCATACAGACCCCAACGGGGCTGGAGGCTGGACCCCATAGCTGCACCCACGGTCGAGCTGTGCCAAGACAAGCACTCTCGGAGTCTGACCTAAGATGCCTTCCATATCAAGTCCCTTTTGCATTAAATGATGGTGACTGATTGGGACACGTACACACAAGGCTGTGGGCGCTTATAATGCAGGGACACGTGAGCGCACATTCAGTGAAATAGAAAATTGAACGCATGCAGTTCTTAATGTTAGTCTCGTTGAGATTGATAGTTTCTCAAATGTTAGTTGAAGAGGGCAATGAGAAGGGGAAAGTCCAAGTTGGCAGTATTGGAGGCAATAACACGTCCTCTTTATTGGGTGTTTCGTCTTTATCCAAATCGGCTCTGGATAGCGAGGACCTCTATGTGACTGGTGAAAGGACGAGCTACCGCCCTTGGATAAAGCACTTATGGATTGGTCCCATATTGAGGAGCAGCTCCATCCACGGCCGAACGAGCTGGGGAACGGCCGCTACGTGATGTTGGGCCACCTCCGAGCCCTGCAGATCCAGTCAGAGTCACTCAATCGGCCCGGCATGTCAGAAGACCAACTGAGTGTAACTCCCAAGCCACAAAACCTTTGGCAACTGCCTATGACGGGCTAGGTCCGAAAGATCAAGAGGATTCATTGCAAATACACGCCTCTTGTGAATTCGAGCAAAATAATCGTCCACAACAAATTAATGCGCGAATCACGGATGACGACCCCAAACCTTCCAAGATCCCCCAAATAGACCCCATGCCTGTAAAAGAGAATAAAGAAGAGGAACAAACAACCCCCAAAGCATCCGCCGCGAGGGCACATTTGGAGGTCCCGGTCCTCAAGCTCGACAACTCCACGGCAGCACCCGAGCAGACGAAAGTAGCAGAACCTGGATCGGCAAAACCTCCAGCTTCCAATTTCTTGAACCGCACCATTTCCACTCTTCTCCATCATTCTGATAAGATCTCAATACCCACACCAAGAAGAGCAGTCCTCGAACCCGGATTCTCTCCCCTTGACTGGGCAGCCGTAGCCTCCAACCCAAAAAGCAACCTGCCAGGCGAAAACATGCCCCCGCGTCTAATCCGCGTCCCGCCATCGCTTCTCGAGATACAAAACGGACGGAAAGGCCGCGATGCATGGACGTCGTATCAGGGCAAGGTGTACAATAACCAGCCGTACGTGCCGTTTCATCCCGGCGGGAAGGGGGGGTTGTTGAGGGGGGCGGGGAAGGATTCAGCGAAGTTGTTTCTGGAGGCTCACCCGTGGGTGAATTGGGATGCTATATTGGGGGAGTGTTTGGTGGTATTTTGGTGAGTGAGAATGATGCCGTGGAGGGGAATACTTTGGATGCTATGAATTGATTTTGAGTCTGCATTCTGTACAATATCGCATCTGCAATTCTGCATGATGATACCTTAGAGTCTATTGTTCGTGAAACCCTCCTACAATGGCAAGCCAGGCCCCTTGCAGCCGTCAGTCTTCCCAAAGTACCAATTATGAGCAGTAAAAGCAGTCAAAGATGGCGGCCCCGTCCCTGTATTACCCTGAAAGTTGACCTCCCCCTCAAGCACCTCAATATCCCCAGTGTGAACAGTAGCATTATTCCCGGATGTAATATAATACTCCGGGCTAACATGCACATACCCCATTGCCAGCAAAGGCAGCTTAGGCACAGGATCATCAATATGCGTAAATCGATAGTTTCCGCTCTGCGCCGTGATATGCCTGGCCAGGGCCGGGTTAGCCACCCGCGGCGAAGCATATGCGTATAACTTGGCTGGAATGCCCTTGCCCCGGATATCAGCCGCAGCGAGCGTGGCCACCGCGGCTCCCAAACTATGGCCCACCACAACCAGTTCATAGTCAGGGTGCTGGGAGACGACCTCCACAATGGAATCACGGACTAGGATCCATGAACTCCAGAATCCGAGTTCAGCGAAGCACCCATCGCACAAGCCCGGGTCGGTGTAGACGAAGGTCGCGTCGGCTATCCAGTTGCGCACTGAGTATGAGCCGCGGAAGGCAATGACAATGGCCTTGTTAGTTTTGTCCAGCGCGACGAAGCCAGAGGTGTCAGTGATGGTAGTGCTATCATTGTATGTTAGGATCCAGACAAGATAACTATTGATAAATGCTTACTTGGAGAAACCAAACAGGATCTCTGTATCGGCCTGTTCAACCTGGGGACAGTTGTTTGCCCAACATGTCAATTTGTGACCGGTTTTGGCGACATAGTTGTCGTGACAATATGATGCCGCAGCATACTCGACCCAGAAGTCGAATTGCGTTAATTCGTCGGCTGGAACATCTAGGGATGTGAGTAATGTGCAAAAGAATAAGAATGGGCAGTTTGTACCTCGTGTCTGTATGTTGAATGGAATAGCATGACTGCACACAGCCAGAAACGACAAGATGGCCAGAGATAGACGCATGGCTGCATTGTTCTACTCAAGGACATTATAATTCGGGCTTAGGAATAATGGCTTTATACATCCCAATACTGTTGTAATCTTCTCACGTGAGAGTGGTTCTGCAACCAGCCAGCCACACCTGATGCTTACGGAAGGTAAAGGACAGCCTTATTCTGTTCCTGGCTGTCATTGGACCACCTTTTCAGCTAGCCTAGGCATATCGAGGAATTTTCAGCTCCGTGTGACCACACCCGGAGATCTTCCTATAATGGGCTGTGAAGATCGGGATTGTGGGGTTGGAAGAGCACCTAGTGGTCGGGCACACCGATAGGTTCACGATCTGGGACGATCACTTACTCTGCTAAGAACTAAACCCGGCCCGAGTATATGAGAGTCGTCCACAAGTCAGTCTTTTGGATATCAAGCTTAATGCCAACAGGAAGACCTTTTAGGGTATGTGCAGAAAACATTTTATCTAACTGTTCTATCTCTATCCGCGTACGGAAGCAAACCTGCAGTCTTGGAATCAAAACATCATACATAACCGGCTCAACTAAACCGGCTCCTCTCTCGGCTCCACCAAAATCTCATTCACAGAGACGTGTTCTGGCTGAATCAAAGCGTGAACAATCGAATTTGCAACATCCGAAGGATCAAGGATCTTGGCCCCCGACTCCCCTCCGTATTTCTCAACTGCCTCAGCATCCGTCGACATTCCCAACAGATCAGTGGCCGTGTTACCGGGCTGGATGCTCGTGACGCGCAGTCCCGTCCCCGCGGTCTCAAGACGGAGCGCTTGCAGGGTGGCTTCGACGAAGAACTTGCTGGCCGAGTAGACGCCCAGACCGGGGAAAACTTTCCGTCCTGCGTCGGATGAGATGGCCACGATGTGGCCGCGGCCGCGCGAGATCATGCCCGGGACAGTCGGGGCCAAGGCGTTCAGGAGACCCTTGCAGTTAACGTCGACGGTGCGCGTCCACTCATCTGTCTGGGTGTTGGCCATCATGGTGAAGTACATGACACCTGCGCAAGCGACGAGGATATCGACGGGGCCGAGCTCCTCGTTCGCGGCCTGGATGAGGGCTTCGGTGTGTGTGGGGTTAGTAACGTCGGTTGCGCGGATGATGCATTTGGCATCGTGGGCTTCGGATTGGACTCTGCGCTTGACGGATTCCAGCGCATCCAGGCGACGGGCGCCCAATGCAACGGAGCAACCCTGTTTTGCGAGGGCGACTGCTACGGCGGCGCCAATGCCCGACGATGCACCCGTCACCACGGCGACCTGGCCGCTGAGGGGTCCTCTGGAGATGGGCTTTGCGGAACGGTTGAGAGCGTGCTGGCGAGACGGGGGTTTGGAGAACCATCCTCGAGCAAACCAGTGCCTGGTGTAGGTTTCCAGCAGATCACTGTCCACCTTTGGTCGTTCAATGACCGCGCGGAAAGGCTTGGTCAGGGCGTTGTCGAGGACGACAATGTCGCGGAGGAACTCGACAGTCGGCATGCCACTGCGAAGGATGTCGACGGTAAAGGCGCCGTCGCCGCCTTTCGCGGAGCCTCGTTTCTCGTACCAGAGGGCCACCCACTCGTCCCATGGGAGACGCTGCGTAGGATAGCCGAGCTCAGCCAGGTTCTCAAAGACGGATCGAGTAGGGACCGGGTCGGGGTCACCAAGGTGGAAGACCGGCTGGGTGGCCTGAGTCTGCGATGCGAGGTGGACGATGGCCTTGCTGACATAGTCCACGGGGGTCATCTCGGCACGCCAGCCATCCACATCGGGTGCGTACCCGAGCTTGATCGACTCCACGAGCAGCGCGGTCAGTAGATCCCACGCATTGGCAGCGCCCGTAGTGCTATGCCCACTGATGGTACCGCAGCGGTGGATTTTGACCGGCAGCCCGCGCTGGCCAGCCTTGAGCGCGAGTTGTTCGGCAACCCATTTGGTCTGGCCATAGCCATCGAGCAGCTTCGTTGGAACCTCTGCCACGTCCAGCATGGCATCCTCGGTCCAACCGCGCTGTCCAGACGGTGGGAGGACACCGTTGGTGGAAATGTATTGCACTGTCGCGCCGCCCTTGGCCGACAGGCGAAGAATCTCTCTGGTTCCACCGACATTGGCTCCCCGCAGCGCGGCATATGGGTAGACCAGGTTCACAGTGGCGCCAGCATGCACGATGACCTGGACACGAGCCGCGAGGTCATCGAAGGCCTGACGTGACAGACCGAATCGAGTCCTGGAAAGGTTTCCTGGGAGTACCTCGACGCGCTCCATGATTGAGTCGCGCCACAGGCCCAGATCCAACAGGTTCCTGCGGATACGGGCGACACCTCCGGCCTGGTCGTCATCTTCCGGATCGTTGAACCGCACCAGGCAGATAATACGAGCCGAGGTGCTTTGTAACAAGTCATTGAGCAAGAAAGCACCCAAGAATCCGGTCACACCGGTCAGAAGCACCGTCTCGGCTTCAGCGATCGAGGTGATTGTGGCGTTCGACGAGGGTTTGATATCGTCATCCAGGGTAGCATCAGAAAGCAGGACCGCCGGGAGATCTGCTTGCACCGCTGCAGTGTGCCCGTCCCTGACTGCGCGCACGGTTTCCAGGTGGCCGGTCAGGGTCGAGTTGTCTGCGAGACGAGGAATAGGCACACGGAAGCCAAAATGTCTGGAGAGCCTTGCGGACAGATCCGCCAGGGACAAGGAATGACCTCCTAAATCGAAGAAATTGTCTTCGGGTTTCAGCAGAGCTTTGGACGTTTTCAGGACGGCTGCCCAGATCGCGGCAACGTCATTGATACTGATTGGATCCTTTGGCGCGCTGCTACTAGGGCTCGGGCTGCGGGGTGGAGGAAGGCTCTTGAGGTCGACCTTGCCAGAAACCTCGTTGGTAGGGATTTCCTCCAACGCAACCCACAGTGCAGGAATCATATAGTGGGCAAGATATGGCTCGAGGACGCGACGCGCAGCGGGGCTGTGACCGGACTCGTTGATCTCGACCGCCGGGCGCTCATCCCCAGAAGCTTCCTTATCGGCGACAATGTATGCAACTAGCTGCCGGTCCAGGCCGTCGCCATGGGCAATGACTGCACAGTGGCTGACAGCCAGGTACTGACAGATCTCACTCTCCACCTTGGCCGGCACTACAGAATAACCGCGAAGTTTGATCATTGCGCCCACTCGACCAGTGATTTCGAGAAGTCCCGAAGGTAGCTTTCGCGCCCGATCGCCAGTCCGGTACATGCGAGCCCCGGGGGTAGCATCGAACTGGTCCGGTGTAAACGCTTTGGCGGTTGTCTCGGGGAGGTTCAGGTATTCCCGAGCCAGGAGCGAGCCTCCGATGTAGAGTTCTCCTGATGTCCCCTCCTCGACCTGTTGTCCACTCTCGTTCAAAATATAGGTATGTGTTGGGTCTAGCGGTGGGCCCACGGGGCAGTATATGGATTCGACGTCGAGCGTATCGCGGATATCGCCGCATGCAATCTCATGCGTTTCGCAGGCACTGTAGCAGTTAAGCAGACGGGTGTTGGGGAGAGCCTTGATAGCCCGACGGGCAAGATCTGTGGTCACGACCTCGCCATTCAGCCATAGCGTTTGCAGATCGGGAAGACGAGTTTCAATGTGCGGGTAACGAGAGAGGATGGTGGTCAAGAGGGTAGGAGTCATGAGCGTTTCAGTCACCCGCTTGGCTGCGAGCAGGTCCACCAGGGCGGCCGGGTCATAGCTCACATCGTCAGGAACAGCAACGACCGTGGCACCTCGCAACAGCGGACGCAGCATCTCCCAGATAAAAAACACATTGCACGCGACCCGGTCCCCGGGCTGCTGATCCTGCACGGCAAATCTCAGATCGTAGGAGAGCACGGGGGCTCGGTGCGGATTGGCAATGCCTTTCGGTTTGCCCGTGGTCCCCGACGTATAGGAGACAAAGGACAGGCGATCCAGGTCATCACTCGCCGGTAAGGGAGCGGGCTCCTTGGCGTGTCCGTTAACATCGGCGGCGGGTTCATCAACTGTGATCAGCGGAATGTGACTAGCTTTGATCTTATGTGCATCGGGCCGATGGGTGATCACGACGGCGGGGTTGGCGTCTTCCAAGACATCGGCCAACAAGCCCGCGGGGTAAGCCAGCTCAAGCACCAAGAATGCGCCGCCGGCACGGAGAGCAGCCAAGCAAGCAATCACGTAATGGGCGCTGCGAGGCAGGAGCACTCCCACGAGAGTATCCCGGCTGACCCCATAGGCCCGCAGGCGACTGGCAAGAGCATCGACTTCGGTATCTAGCTCGGCATAGGTGTATTTCGTGGAGTCATCCTCCAAAGCAACGGCATTGGGAGTGGCTTGCACCTGCCGCTCAAAGAGCGTTGGTAGGTCTTGAGTAATATCCAAGACGGCCATTTTGCTTCATCGATGGAGGTAGGGGCAGAGGAAGAACGAAAGCAAAGAAATAAAAAAGGCCGAGCATTTTGTTGGGAGAACCTAACCAGGAACAGCGAATCCTGCGCGAATTGTAATAAGAACAGGCATGCCCAGGGGACTGAACAACCTTGATAGGAAAAACCGTCGTCCCCTGTCAGTCCCCGCTCTCGTATAAATTCCCAACATTTTTCTTGCCTTTTTTGCCTTCCGACATAGGACTATTCTTAGGGACACCGGCAAATTTAATAAACATGGCCTTTCCTTGGCTGGTTTAGGTGTATTATGTGGTTCTGACATGTGAAAATGGCGATATCTGGTCTTATCTGCCCGCTTCCCCGGGGTTTATGCTGTGGTACTGACAACGTAGCTCTGTGCTCTGTAACACTGTAATAGGAGTGACAGACTCGGCATTGTTAGAGCAGCTTTACATCAGGATTTTGCATTCTCTGTGCATAATTGCACTAAATATATGTATAATATCTCGCCGGGAGGCACTCACTATATCGATCTCTATCGGAAAATGCATGTCGTCTTCCTCGAAGTAGTCTATTATTTTCCGGGTCTCGGAAGAACCTATCCATGCCTGTGCATTCGATGCTCTATACACACTTGTCGCTAGTAAGCTTCCCTTGTTTGATTGAGTTTCGTTGACGTGATTCTGGGGGTATTAGTTTACTACATAGGCCTCTCTAAGAGCAAAACCGGTACATACGACCATAGGGTGTGGAGAACAGGGCTTCCCGTCCGCTCAGCCGTACTTAAGCCACACGCCGGCCGGTTAGTAGTTGGGTGGGTGACCACCAGCGAATCCCGGCTGTTGTATGTTTTTTTGCCTCGCCCACGAGCGTAGCGACTGGGTGAGGCTATTTATTTGTTCAGAGTTGTTGCAGCAATAATGTTTGCTTCCTGGGTGGAGGGATCGGGAAAGTCAAGGAGCCGAACGCGATCCTTCAACGTACACCAGCGAGTCCTTGTTCTCCTTTATCCTGCATAGTTCTTTCAAAAAGATACGGCTTAATGTTTTCAAGTCCCTGAAGGTCTCCGTCAATTGAATTAGACAAGTCTTTCTCAACCCAGCATTCAGTATAACCTCCTCCGAAATCAATCAAATATGCATCCCCATTGATATCGACTAGCACATTGGCCGCTTTTGCATCTCCCCAGACAATATGGGGCGAATGAAGGTGTTTCAGTGCGTGGGAAATCTGATCAATCCATTTCTGCCGGGCTTCAGAATACTTGGGATCGCGTCCGTCAATGCAACAGAGTGTAGTTCCACGACAATCAATGTATGATAAAAGCAGCCCTACAACGTGTCCATCGTCATCTTGGACCAGGCCATCAAGGCGTGATGTGCAGACGCTGGCATCGAATTGAGCTGTATGGATTTTTGAATACGCGAGAAGTTCTTTCAAGGTCATCCCCGCGTCACCTCCATAGACTATTTTGAAGAAGCTGGGCTGTGGGCGCCCGTGGATGAAAACCCAATGAGGCGCCGCTGGCAAGGAAGTTGAATTCGCATTGATCGGAACCTGGATCTCATTGGGGTGGTAGACAGGGAATATTGAATAGTCAACCTGTGTCGAAAATGGCAAACGAGCTCCGATAAGGTGATGCTTCTTGCCCTTGGTGTTGCCGAGATAAACAGGGGCTAAGCTGTCCTCCAGCACATGCACGGTGTAGTTGAATTCTTCCGCAAACAGACAATCCTTGAGAGTGTACTTTCGGCCCTGGTCCAGAGGAGCGAGTTTGCGGAAAATTGGCAGAAACGATTGCAAGATCCAGTCGTGTATTTCATCAAGGGGGTCTTCGAACTCTCCATCTTCATTCTCGTCGGGGATAAATTCTGGTTCTTGACGATGGACCTGCTGAAGATCTTCTGCGAGCAGGGCAGGGGAGCTTTCGAAGTTGGCGGTAAACAAATCAATTTTGAAACGTTTGTCGGAAACATACACATTCAACTGTGTGTCTGTGTTTCTGATGCTTGATCCAAATGGACCGATATCGTAAAGAGGTTGTTGCTGTGCCATGGCTAGTGTTCTTTTCCAAAGTTGTGAGGATATGAAGAGAGGAGGTAGAAATCAGCGGTAAGAATGTAAATCGTATTTGCGAGGGGGCTCTATTGCTGCCCAGGGCATGAAGACTGATGAATTAAATGTTAGCACTTAGGGGAAACAAAGGAAGTGGTTGACTGAAAACTTCCTGATTCATCAACAACAAAAGGGTTTAAAAATAAGCTCCATGGGAAGGTCCAGGATCTTAGTTGACTTGGTCCCAATCCCCCGTCTCCGACAGCATCTTCGAGATGCTCAACATGCGCCGCCGCGTGTTTATTATTACCGGCGGCTCAGATCACTTTTGTAGGCATACATCCGATTTTACTCAAACGGAATGCCCTCTTGTAGCTATATCCTCGACAACAATCCATCTGACATGAACCCACTATGAGAAGGTTTGTTCGGTTAACCGCGAGGGGAATTACTGCTGGCGTCGCACTCCGGCTGACACCGTCGATTGCTTTTTCAGAGCCTTGCAATAGATCATGACGGCAGAAATCTCCCCGGTCGTGATGCGCATTTTGTTTCCGATACAAGATTCAATTTCAGATTTCAACAATAAACATTAAATACATAAGTCTAGTTCAATAGACAAAAATGATAATAATTTCCTCCTTGGTTATATCTCACGTGAAGCAGCCTTGTGTCTGGATTGTATATGAGCGACCATGTTATATTTTCTGTTGAACGATTTACAACCGGCATTGAATGGGCAGTGATATTGACCCCGGGTGAGATGTGCTGATTTGATGTGGCGTACCAAATCGCCCGTACGGGAGAACGGCTTGGAATATATGCAGCCTTGCCATTTACATTGGAGTTTTGGGATACTGTGAGAGAAGATATTAGCTACTATATATATATTCATGAGGAAATAAACAACTGACTGACCTTTCCTTGAGAGGATCCCGGTGAACATCTTGGCTTTGCTCCTCCGTTGTGGTTGGTGGAATAAGCCCTAGACCAAGACTACCAGGGTCATTGCAGGCAGCAGCAGTGCTATGATAGCCGTGGGGAGGGTGATTCGTGGGGATCTGCTGGATATCTTCGCCACAGTGATTGGAGCTGCGTGTATGGACCTGATTGGGCATGAAGAGGTGGCTGAATCCGGGGTCGATCATTGTAGTTATAGGATACTCGGCGTCAGCTGACACACTGACCATCTGTGGCTGATCGTGAGTCAGGTTCAGGGAGTTGAAGGTTCCGTACGCAATATCCGCAGGTCCAGCAGCATTGGACATGGCTGCAGCAGTAGTGTTATTCTCGTAGGGGAATTCCATGACGAGTATTCGAATGTAATTTTAAGTAAGTCCCAATCCCAGAGGGGAAAACAAAAGACGCCAGTAGATGGGAACTCCGGTAATAGATGTGATACCACCTTGCGATCTTGTGTCCCAAAGAGCCCAACTTATATATCCCATATTGGACGGCAATTATCAAAAGCTCGGGCCAAACTGGCTTGGCTTTTGGCGACACTGTTGGTAACAAGAGACAAGACTCTTGACAGTTGACAAATTAATTGCCAAGCCGATGCTGCGTCTGGACAATTGACAAGCATTGACAAGACAAGCCAGGCAATAAATATCCACCTCCTTACCCGCGCATCATCGGGAGCTTTCACCATCTGACCATACCATATTCCCGATTGAAACCAAAATGGCTCAAATGAGCGACGAAATTTATGTTTTGAACAATCCCCGTTCATCGAGAAGACTAGTGGATGGGAAAGATAAGAAAGTGATGGTAGATGGACCTTTCTCTTGGAGCTTCGGGGGAGCGACCTTGGTAGATGAGTTCATTGTGCCAACAACAAATCCAATAAAACCAGGCCCCGAGTCAACCAAACAGGTACTTTAATCTTGCTTTCCTCTCTTTATTGTCTAAATATGGTGCTTTCCAAAGAATGTTCTGACTGTGGTCCCCTCAGGCAAACGTAAACAATCCGAGCAAGGATACGAGGCAACGCCAGTTCAGAGCCATGTTCAGGAAATGGCGCCAAAGGACGTTGAAAAGGTTCAATCCGACAAATTATATTCGTCCAATACCACCTGTGCCAAATTGCAAAACGAACTCGAACGAAAATTACACCCAACTGATAAGAAACGCGATACTGGACAGTCCAACATCTACTCGATCAACAATCGGTATCTGTGAGGATATCATGAAGACTGACGACAGTTACCGGACAAATCGGCGTTCAGGATGGCAAGAGAGGGTGGCAGAAGAACTCATGCAGAACCCTGCGTTTCGACCCGTTGTCAGATGTCGAAAGGGGGTTGTTATCAAGAGCAAGGATATCCATTGGCAGATAAGTCCTCAGGTCCAACAAACCGTGCGCGCTTTCGGCGCTCCATCGTCGTTTGTTTCAAAGGGAGGTCCCTTTGAATTGGATGCTTCACCCCGCAGTACTGCCTCTACTGTGGTGAATAGGAAAGACACTGAATCGGCTTCAAGCAACGCCGACACAAATCTCCCAAGTTATGACGCCTCTGCCCTTTCAACCACCGAAGGCAGTTGTATGTCTGGCAGGGGAGATGATCCTCTACACTTAGCGGATCAGACAGTACCAGGACCCTCACATACACGATCCCGTCTCGGAAGAAGTCCAAGAGCACCAAGCACGTCTTTTTCTGGTAAAAAGGAAACCAGGAGAGTACAGCTCTATGATCCACCAATGGAAGCGGGCTACGACGCCCAACAAGACGATAACGGCAATTCTTCCTCGACTTCACAGCATTCTTCCGCCCAAAAACAACAAGGTACAAATGAAACAGGAGCCCATAACCCCGGTAAGAGCACCACTCGCCCATTCCCAGGTCGAGATCGACTATCAAGAGAAAATGGAGGCTCTCCATCCGACAATGAAGATGATATACCAGACCGGAAAAAAAGACGTTTTCGCTCCCCTTCGCGAGCCCAGAATAAAAGGAAATTTGCCTGTGTCTATCACAAATTCGATCCTTCGACATACGGCGTACATAATCGTCAATATCTGGTTTGTGCTGGGACAGGATTTGAATATGTCTCAGAGTTAATGTGAGTATTTTCTCTTCTTTTTTTCTTTTGCATACACTCAACTAATACTTATTCTAGACGACACCTTTCTAGAAACCACAACGAATTCGTCTGTGGAAAATGTCTCCGCTCCTTTTACGGTGATGAATTGCGTCGAGATCATCAGAAGAGATGTACAGTTCAGCTACGATGCTCCCAGGAACAGCGCTGGGCTGGCTTATGGACAACCAGGTTCCCCGATGTCCCTGTGCCAAAGGATCCATGTAGACTTCTCCCTCCCTCTCGGGCATACCTTCAAAATATTCACAAAATACTTACTGACATCCATGATTCCTCAGACTTAGAAGCTTCTGTGAAAGTACTCTCGCCCCTGATAAATATAGGTCGCACTTCATTTTCGCCTTCATTTCCAGCGCCCCATGGGAGACAAGGGTCTGCCTCTTCAACTACACAATCATCAAGCGGCTCTTCTGCTACTCTTGTGGAAAACAACGATTCTCTCACAGCGGCTCGGCGAAATCACCTTAAATCTAGCAATATACCGATGAAAGGAAAGACACCGGCAGTACCCATTGATACCAGCCTTAACATGGTGGAGATCAAAGTTGATTATCTCGAAAAAAGACTTTCATTGCTGGAAGAGACCGTCAAGTTGTTGAGGCTGGATGGTCAAAGTCAGCCTATGGGAACAGCCCAAGCGAATACAAACCACAACGCTGGTTATGTACCTTCGCCTTCTTGCTTTGTCCCTGCCAATGAGGTAGCGCCTACTTCATATGTGCAGAATGACTTGAATTCTTGGATGTCAAACTCAGGATGCAACAACGCCAAAACAATTGACAATGATATTCTTGGTATTCAAGGTGGAGTTTTCCCGGAGTTGCCCAACTGGGAATCCATTGATCTTCATATTGACGAGTTTTTAAAAGGGACAGCTGTGTGAGCTTCTGTATATTAATGACTTGACGATATATTCTATTTGATGTTGTATGAAATATTGCCACGGGCTCGGACAGTAGATAATAGCGAATGATATTCCTATCTAAACTAGGTAGCCATACAACAAGAATATCGAATCTGTCATTATCTCGGGGGACAAACAGCGCCACACACACCGACGTCCTTGTAGTTCAGACCAAAGCCTGCACGCTTGGCCATCTCTGAGGAAGGGTTTGTCTGAAGAGACTATTGATTTCCGGTTCCTATGTATGGGGACTTTGATAATCACCCCTTCATGATTGCTTGTTATTATGGTATATGGACAAGACTTTGGAAGTTCGTCAATCCTTTTGAAGGCATTTGGGGGGGGGCTATTGCAAGAGACAGCATATCATCCTCTATGTGGTATTGGCAGCAGGACACACGCTTGGGACATGGCAGCCATTCATGACAGACCGGTAGATATGGAAATCTTGTCAAGTACAGCAGGTTTTGTCGAGCATCTGATCCCACGGACAAATGTATGGAATTCTCGGCCTGTTCAGCCGACCCTTGGTCCCTGTGGACTATAGCCTCGATGCCATGGAGGTGTATCGACGGTTCATGCAGAGATTGATTGAGATGAGCGGTAATATTAAGCTGCTTCACTGGTTTGGGACCGACAAGGAGCTTGATAGCCTCTGCTCTTGGGTGCCAGACATGAGTGTCACTCCTTCGAGTTCACCCTTTCCGAGAGTCTTCGGATCAGGGCAGTACTCGACCCGCTATCCATTTCAAGCAATACCTGGTATCCGAGTAGATAGAAATATCTTGACAATTAAAGGAAAGAAAATAGAGACTATCCGAACAGTGGGCGACGAGCTCGCTAAACATATCAATAACCTCCCAGGCAGCGAGGACACCAGAACTATCCGGAACTGGGGAATTTCTAGCTGCACAGCTCACAAACAAGCGTTTCCACCGAGCAATCACAGATGCGCTTATGGATACGCTGGTGGCCTCGGACCAATATAATATCTACGGCAGTATCGACCAGGACCCAGATGGAATCTCTTCAAATGCAACAGCTTTCATCTATTGGTATCATCTTTATGGGACCGGAATATGCCTAGAAACAGACGCTGAATATTTCCGCGAAATCGAAACCCTAATATCGTGGGCCAGAATGAAAAGCGACCTAGATAATATTCACAGTTACGCACAGCGTTACGCGCAGAAGATGGAGTTTGCAAGCTATGGAAGGCGGTTGTTCATCACAGACCAAGGCTCAATGGGCTTAGCACCACCCCGTTCCCGACCAAGAGATCATATTGTGTACCTGCCGGGTGGCCTCTATCCTTTCGTGCTGCGCGAGGTTAAAGGGTGACCAGTATGAGCTGGTAGGTGATTGTTTCTTGTATGGTTTGGACGTTGTTGAGCTTTTCTCCGAGGGAACCAGAGTGGAAGTTCAAGAGTTTCAGCTTCGTTGATGATGGCTTGTGTATCTTAAAGCAAAAAGACACTGTATATAGCTCTCTTTGTTGGCTGGCTGGTTTCTTCTTCTTCTTCCTCTCCAGATTTGATATTCTCATCAATGGCTACACTAGTTTAGATAGGCACATCATTTCGTTAGTATCTTCTAGTCCGAGGCAGTGACATTGACTGCAGATATAAGCCCTGGATCTCATTTAATTGGACATCAACAGAGACATCATGCATATAACCTCAGGATGAGAGGATAAATCATCAGCAAGCCCAGGAGACCATTAAGAGAATAGAAGGTATATGAGAAGGACGGGGGGCCGACTGAAGTTCATTGACGTCCAATGTCTGATACCATCTACTTTTGATGGATTGAATCACCGATACCTTGAGCAAATCATCGAGTCGTCCCTCAAAATGCCACAGTATTTTGCCATCAGGGCGGCAC
This sequence comes from Aspergillus cristatus, assembly GCA_034509305.1. Taxonomy (NCBI): domain Eukaryota; kingdom Fungi; phylum Ascomycota; class Eurotiomycetes; order Eurotiales; family Aspergillaceae; genus Aspergillus; species Aspergillus cristatus. The sequence goes on along the minus strand of WJBV01000007.1, from coordinate 2,552,240 downwards.
TGAACCGGAACAAGGGCGGTCATGCTGCCATGATAGATAATACCTTCATTGACGTAGATGGGGGCGTGAACCCCAGCGAGCTGATAGGCAAGGGAAAATGACGTGAGCATCATGGGTGAGTCAGGGATCTTGTTGTCAAAGCTTGCTATCATCGCATGTCCGAGCGTATTTGACCAGCAAGCTTTGGACCAATTGACACGGTACATCGGGTCCAGGCTGAATCTATCTCCTAGCCAGCACCCCCGCGACATTGCAAGAGAACGTTTGATTTCATTCCACTTCAATAGACAGATCCACGCCAAGGTGTCTCTTAGAGTCTTCAGGAAGTCCGGGGAGGTAGTGGAATAGGTGCAGTGAAAGTAATCATTAGTAGTGGTGATTCCATACTCAATGTCCCCTGTGCATTTTGATAATTAGCAGAGATCTAATAAGTTATTCAGTTGTTGGTGGACGCCATACTGTAGGTCTTTTCCTGGCTCTCTAAGGCGCAGACTAGGCCGTTCACAATTCGGAATCCATCCGCACCATAAAACACTTCCACCTGAAGGTCCAAGCGTCCAAAATGGACGAGACCATCCTCGAGGGTCAGAGTTGGGCCCATAGATATCCACTCTTGTATGTCTTATCCATTCAGGCGCGTGGGAAGCTCCCAATCCAGGATGAGCCTCCCCTGCAGACCTGGGAGAAAGAAAGAAGAGAGGAAGAAAAAAAAAAGGAGAGGTGTGTTATTCTGGTGTGGCCGATGGTGAATGCCCTAAACGGGAAGCCTCGACCTGACCACCATAGCCAATGATTCTACAAGAAGAAGGCATTCACATGGACAAATAGATCTGTACACTGATTTCATTCCTTTCTAAACTTGATCACCGCGCTTCGAAGACAGTTAACTACCCCCAAGATTCTCTATACAACATCCTCCAGAGTGAATGAGTACAAGCGCATCTGTGGACGCTATATGCTTCGTTGCGTCTAACATCCCAGAGAACTGCCATTGGAATCAGATCCAGGATGATAATGCAATTGGACTTCCTATTGCTCGAGACCGTCACACCTAACACGATCAGACTTCGTACCAAAGGCAGTGCGATTCATGCTTGAGACAGGCCTTCTAAGCCAGTTTCAGACTCTACCAAGTTTTATCCCGTTGATATGTTTCTTAGAGGATGCGATTTTGCTTGAAAGGAAGGAGGAGAAAAGAAAAGAAGAAAGGATTAAGAAATTAGCGTTTGATAAGTTAAATAGGATAAAGAATCAAGTGAATTGAGCATCACGGAAACAAATAGCCTCACCCAGTCGCTACGCTCGTGGGCGAGGCAAAAAAACATACAACAGCCGGGATTCGCTGGTGGTCACCCACCCAACTACTAACCGGCCGGCGTGTGGCTCGTGTAGTCAGGTGGGTGTCTCTAAAAGGTGCGAGGTGGTGTGAACTCTTGGCGCTTGTGCGACTAGCATGGGTGCTCTATAGAGGGGTGTGATATTCTACAGCCACTCACACCTGGGCGTGAAACTCCATTCAGGGGGTGTTAGTTGGCCCACTTGACCAAAGGGAGGGGCCATGCCATTGGCAGCTTGCCCCTCCTCATGAAACAGGCCAGTGTGATAGCGCATGCACTTCGCCACTGCCACTGTGCACAGTAGGCAGCAGGACACCTGTGCTGGTAGACAAACAAGGCAACATGCCATGAGCGACAACTTCTACTAGACGCACGTGATCTTAAGTACAGTGTCAACAATATCAACAGAAGCTACAGCAAACAGTGTAAACAAGTTTGGCTACATCTTGGAGAATGCATAATCCGATAGGCTGGCAGATTATCTTACAGTGCTTCCATCACAGTGACTGATGGTTTAGGGCTAGGACACTTGGGGAGGAACTAGGAAATCTCCTCTAATTTCCATTTTTATTTTTTTTTCTCCCATTCATTCCCCATACTTCTATTCTAGCTGGTCGTTCACCAACCATACGTACTTGATTTTCTGGATAGCTCGAAGGCTTTCCCTTTCCATTTTAGTGCTCACATTGGTGCTCACCCCTCGCCGCTTTTTGCTCACTGTGTAGACCGAGCACCCCCTGAGCAGCCTGAGCTAATCACTGAGTAGGGGCTGAGCAGAGGGGGGTAAACTAAGATCCCATGAAGATTCAATTCGCTCCAGAAATTACCCTTTGTCTGGGGAGTGTGCTCCTAGCTCTCAACAACAGAATTAGCCACTGTAGGATTTAGGCCAGGGCTCCTAGGAGTCTGAAAAAATCCCAGGAGCAAGTAAAGGCTCATAGACATCCACCTCTCTTCCTGGTTTGCACCTCCAAGAGGGTCCATCCGCTTAATGTGCGTCTATCTACCACTTCAGTGGCTATGCCAGCAAGCGCCCATGATCTTGCTTATGTGTTAAGGGCTAAGCCCGTAGTGCTAATGACTAGCTATCATACAAAAGATTTCGTTGAAGAACAGAAGAACGGATGTCTGATCGGACAGCTTTATATACAAATGTACGTTGTGTGGGGTAGGTAGCCTGGTAACCTCTCCGATCATCTCTCCGAATAACATATCGTTTATTCTACAGGCGCAGCGTGTGACATTATGGTACTTGTGGGCAAAGAGACTAGAGCAAATGATTCCAAGGTGGATAGGGCTTCCAGAGTGGCTATGTTACAGAACCCGACGTATCAGCCTCACGTGATGGTATGGGATCAAAACAGAGTCATTGGACAACAGTTCATGAGAGAATGGCGCAGGAAGGACTAGGATAGTTGCATGGAAAACTGGGATCAGGGCAATAATCAGTGACTATATCATGTGACCATATACCTTCCTGACTACTTGGAAAAGTATACCACTGAGTATATGAAGTACAACATGCTGATTGGCTATACTCAGGATATACCTCTTGAAGGTAGATGGATAGTATATGGAGGAAAGGTATATAAGGACACCCATTCATGTACTTAGCTTAGCTCTTCATGATCAATCTTGTTAATAAAACATTGGTTACCTTCTAGTTTCTGACTCATCCACACTTAACCAACAACCCAGTATACATACTCAGTTGGCCTTGTTTCTCTATTCATTGCCTTGATTGTTTTATATTCATTGATTAGCTTACAGAGCCTGGAGGGGGCGATATACCCATCAACACATACAACTTACTGAACTGGACCCAGAGGGGCATTGAGCATATGATCACTTGGAAGACACTTAGGGTAAGTGTCCTGTCTCAAAATACAACTAACTAGAACCCTAGGTATGATATGAGAGAAGCCAGGTTGTGACACATTGATTGCCAGTCAGTACAAGTCAGGTTTTATTTATTTATTTATTTAATCAAGTTTATAGTCCGTATCCAGCTCCTGGGGCTATGACAGACTGTCCAAGCCTTGGGCAGGGGTTTTACCCCCTGCCCCTTTCAGGTTTACTACTTATGTACATGGTCTTCTCCTGTTCCTCGCCCCAATCGGCCTCTTCGCCCAGGGCATTCGGGTTCTGGGGGTGTTCCCAGGCCCTCCTCGTTTTCTTCACTTGTTGGGCTGTTTAGCCCCCCCACACTAGTCTCCCTCCATCTGCTCTGCTCCTTCCAGCGCTCCCCATCCCCATTCATCCTGTGCCCGGGCTTGTACCTGGGCTTCCCTGGGGGTCTTCCTGGCTCCCACCCCGGTGTCTTGTAGGTACCGTAGGATGGCTGGGGTGGCCCTGGGGTCCCCGAAGAGTCGGACCTCTGGGTGAATCTCCCTTGTGGCTGGCCTGGGTGCTCCAGCTTCTCTTAGGCCCTGGAAAAGAGTTCTCCGGGGGCCTGCTCTCTCCCGGCATTCCAGGAGTAGGTGGTGTACTGATTCTCTGGGTGCTCCACAGCCCTGGCAGGCTGCTGATTCCTGGGCCTGCACCCTCTGGAGGTAGGGCCCTATTGCCGCATGGCCCATTTTGAGTTGGTAGTATCGGCTGGCCAGGGCTTTGGGGGCTCCCGCTGCCGCAGGGTCCAGCCTCCAGCCCCGGTGGGGTCTGTACGTCCTCTGCGCCGCCGGTGTTCGTTTGGCCATGGCCTCCCGGAGCCACCTCTCCCGGGCCTCCCTGGTGGCCTCTGTCTGGGTTCTCCGGAGGTGCGCTAGGGAGAGCTGGCCCTGTGTTCCTCCAGTTGGGATGGGAGGCCGTGTTGCTGCTGCTTTTGCTGCCTGGTCTGCCTTCTCATTGCCTTCCACGCCACAGTGCCCAGGAACCCACTGTATGGTCACTGCTTGGCCCCGGCTGACTAGTCCCTGGGCCAGATTTGCTGCTTCTATTGCTGCAACCTGCCCTGGGCCTACCCTGGTGTGCCTGAGGCGGGCTATGGCTGCTTGGGAGTCCAACAGGATGGTAACTGGGTCCCTTGTTGCCTGCTTTTCTGCTTCTTGAAGGGCCTCCACCACCCCTACTAGCTCTGCGTCGAAGACTTCAGCTCCCTTGCCCATAGGCCTCCCCTTGATGTGCCACTGGCTGTCCCCTTCAGTTTTCCAGGCTATGCCAGCTCCCACACGGCCGTCTTCCAATCTGGAGCCATCTGACCAGAAGGTTCCCTGGGGGGGCATCTTGTGGGCTTCCTCCCTGGCCTGATCTGCCTGGGGAACCCTGATGATCCCCGGGAAGTCAATGCCTTCAGGTTCTGCCTGTTCAAAGCCTCCTGAGGGGTCTGTAGCCAGGGTCTGGTTCACTTTCCATGCCAGGTACTGCCCCAGGGGCCTTGGGGGGCGTTCTTCAGCCCATGTCCGGTCGTCAGCTGGTTGCTCCCCTGGCTGTGCATGGCAGTCTCCCTCCCGGAATGTGACTGGGAGAATCGCCCGGGCTGGCTGGGTCTCTGGTAGGCCCATTAGCCGGGCTGCATATGCTCGTTGGCGGGCATCTAGTAGGCTGGATGCTGGCTCCAGGGCTGCTTCCTGTACGAGGGGCCCAATGGGCGTGGTCTTGAATGCCCCTGTTATGGCCCGGGCTTGTTTGTTGATTAGGCCCTGTAGGCCCTGTTCTCGGTCCTTCTGTCCCCGCCACCAAAGCTCCGCTCCATATAGGGCTATGGCGTGGACCACTGCTTTCTGGAGCCGCCATATGAGCCCCGGAGGGAGCCCCTGGGTCTTGCAGAGAGCCCGGATTCGGGCCTCTGCCCTGGTAGCCTTTTGGAGCCTGTCCTGGTAGTGAGCCTTAAGGGTAAGCCCACTGTCCAGTAGCACCCCAAGCCAGCGTGTGGCCTCCAAGCTAAAGCTCACTGGGTGGCCTCTGATTGTGATCCTAGCCCGTTCAATCTGTTCCCGGAGCCGGCGGCCTGATTGGCGGGAAAAGAGGGCTGCTTCTGTCTTCTCATGGTCAAATTGGACCCCGTTCTCTATGCCCCAGGCTATGGCAGCCTCTCCCGCTGCCTGCAGTTGGCTGCATACTCCTTGTACTGAGTTCCCCCGGGCTATGAGCCCTACATCATCTGCAAAGGACAAAGCTCTGATCCCTGGGGTAGCTTGTTCAATGGCTGGGAAGGCTCCCTGTATATAAATCAGGAAGAGGATTGGTGACGCTGGGGACCCCTGGGGGAGTCCTGAGCTGATAGGTGTGATCAGTCCTGGGTGGCCATTAATGACTAGCTGTACCTGCCTGTCTGATAGGAATGATGCTACCCAGTTGACTAGTGAGCCATCAAGCCCCATGGCCTCCAGCCAGTTGACTAGTAGGGCTGCGTTGACATGGTCAAAGGCCCCTTTTATGTCCATGAAGAGGGTGGCTGCCAGTTGCTTTGCTGCCCAGCTTTGATGGACTTCCTCAATGAGGCAGCCTACTGCATCTGGGGCACTTCTATGTCTGCGTGCACCCATCTGTCCATTGTGGAGAGTCTGCTTTTGTTCACAGAACTCTGCAATCTGGGTGGCCACCATCTTCTCCACCACCTTTCCCAGGCAGTTGAGCAGGCTAATGACTCTGTAGGCTTTCACCAAGGAGTAGTTAGTCTTGTTGGGCTTCCTAAGCAGTATGCCTTTGGCCACCTTCCAGCTTGGGGGGTGGAACCCCAGCCGGAGGCATTGGCGTGCTAGGGTTACTATTCGTTGAGAATCCCATTTCCACAGGAGCCGGAGGGCCTGGAAGTTTAACTGGTCCACTCCCGGGGCCTTTTGGGTGGCTTGGGAGAACAGGGCTTGCTTGACTGCTGATTCTGTGGCCTCTGTATGTGCATTCCCTAGTGGGGGGCACTGTACTGGGCGGTCTCTTGGGGCTTGGGGGAAGGCTGCCTCCCTAATTAGGGTTTCCTTCTCCTGGAATGTTGTTGCAGCCTGTGTATCTCCCTGGGCTCAGTACAGGGTGGGTGTGGTTCCTTGATCCTGGGGTTTGGTGTACTTTAGTGCCAGCCAACACCGGGCGGCTTCATCTGGGGTAGGAGGAGTGCCCGGGGGGTGGTGCCCAGGCTCCTGGCTCCCCTGAAGAAAGGCTTCCCAGCACTCCCGTTTTGCTTGTCAAATGGCCTTGTAGTATGTCTGCCTGGCTGTCCTATGGTGTTCATCCTCTATGCAGCCTTGCTGCCACAGCCTCCGGGCCCCTGCATATTGCCTTCGGGCTTCCCTGACTGGGTCTGTCCACCAGCGCTTGGAGAAGGGGGTTACCCAGATGGGTTTTGCATGCTGATTGAGAACCTCTGTGAGTGCCTCTGAGATCCACTCAGCCTCCTGGGCAATGTCTTCCCTGGTACATGTGTCTCCCAGGGGTGCTTGTGCTTGGCTTAGGGCTCTCCATGTCTCTGCAGCTGCTTTCATTGCCTCCTCATCTTCCTGGAGCTCCTTGATCCTCCATCCTGTAACCCCTTCTCAGGGTGTCCTTGGTGGCTTTGGGGCTAGGGGTGCCCATCGCATACCAATAACTTCATGGTCTGAGCCTGTAGGTCTCCCTGGGTAGGTCTCCCAGGCTTCCAGGGGGCCCAATTCCAGGGTAGTAAGGGATAAGTCAATGATTGAGAGCCCTGGGGATGTCTTGGGCCTTGTGGGTATGTCTGGGTCATTGTTGACTAGTAGGTCATGGTCTTCAATCAGCTGCTCCAGGGGGCCTGCATTTAGTCGAGCCCCGCGCTGTGGGTTCCATATGGGGCTATGAGCATTGAAATCCCCCACTAGAAGGCATCTTCCATGGAAAATATGCCTCCAATCTATATCCTCTATTGCACGTCTTCTCTGTGGGGAGGAGCCCTGCCAGCAGGCCTCTGCTCCTACCCAGTTATCATAACAATTGATCACCCTGGTTCTCCGGGGGCCTTCCATGATGTCCACCACCAGTGCATATGGGTGATTAGTGAGATCCATGCGTGCATTTACCACCAGGGTAGCCCCTAAATCTCTGCATACTGCCACTGCCACCTGGCAGCTCTGTAAGTCTCCTTCTGGCCAGTATATGAGGTAGCCTCGGTGGCTAAAGCCCCTGTTGTACGGCTCTTGCAGGCAGACTAGGCCCACCCCTAGTTCTAGCCCAAGCTCCAAGGCAGCTATGGTGACTGCATAGGCCTTTCGACAGTTGTGTTGGAGCACTAACATTGGGTGGGGGGGTGTGTGTCTTCACTGGGGCCTGGATGGGCATCTTCCATGCTCTCCTCTGGTCCCTCCATAGGCTGTTCGGGCTCTTGGTGGCTGTGTTCCTCCTCACTTTCTCCTTGGCCTTGGGGGGCCGGCTTGGGAGCTGGCCTGGGGGTTGGCCTGGGGGTGTCAATCACTACCGCCAGTGGTAGGTGGTCTGGAATGTAGGCTCTTGCCTCCCTATCCTTTAGTGCCTGGTCCTTCTTCTGCTTCCACTGTCTCCGGGCCTCCCGGAGCTTGGGGCAGCTTTTATCCAGGGCTTGGTGGGCCCCCCCACAGTTGCTACACCTGGGTGGGTGATGGGGACAGGGCTTCCCTTCCCCAGCCTGGCAATGGACCACCTGGCAGGTGTGGCTTTGGCCTTCATGGGGCCCCCCGCATACAAAGCAGCTTGGGGGGCGCCCCTTACAGTTCCCAAAGCTTGTGTGGCCTATTCCACAGCATTGTGGGCATATGCAGCTCGCCCCTAGCTCCCAGTACTGGGTTACCCGGTGCCTAGTTCCCCCAAAACGAAGCCCATGTTTGATGAGTCCCTGGGCTTCTTCTTGGGAGCCCACAGCTGCCACAATGGGGGCAGTGGTTTGGCCATCTCTCTCTACCTTGGTTGGTGCGCTTAGCCATATAGGGTCCCACTTAAGCCTGACTGGGGAGCCCAGCTCAATCTCCTCCCGGGCCAGTCCCAGTCCAAGGCTCAGGTAGCGCCGGGTGGCCACCCCATGAACTTTTATCCTATACCACTGTTCAGGGAGCTCAACCATAGTGACTGTAGGGTCTGCTCTGCAAGCTGCTGCCAGTAGAGTATTCTGGTGTTGTGGGACTATCATAGCCCCCAGGGCCCCCCACTCTAGCAGAGCAGAGATGGCCCCATTGCTGGTGTATCCAGCATCCACAATTCATATAAAGTCTGGGAGGCTTGCCCTTGCTAGGGCTCTATTGAGGGTAAGGATGAGGTCTTCCCGCTGGGCCCTGGGAGCCTTGGGGTCCCCTGTCCGTTGAAAGATGATCCGCCGGGCATCCTTGTCTGTCTTTTTGGCTGGCTTCAGTTCTGGGATGGCTGCTGCTTTGGGGGACTTTGGGGCCTGTTTAGGGGTGACAGTTGTCCATCCCTGGCTCTTTTGTAGCTGTGGAGGGGCTGCTACTGTGGCATATGTAGGTTGCTTTGGTGTTGGTGTTATGTGGGCTTCCTGTGCCTGTACCTGTTTTGGTCCCTGGGTCTGTTGCTGTCGGGGCTCTCTTGCCTGGGGTGGTTCCCTTTGGGCTTCCTTTCCCCTGGGGCCCTTTGCTCTATGGGCTTCATTTTGGGGTCTCTGGGTCTGGGGCTCTTCTTCCCTGGGACTCTGGGTCTGAGGCCCTTCCCCCCCAGGGCTGGGGCTCTGGGCCCGGGGCTGTTCTTCCTCAGGGTTTTGGGCCTGGGAAGCTTCATTGGGTCCTTGGGATTGTCTGATCTCTTCCTGGAGGGCCCGAATCTCCACCCAGGCCTGCTCAAGCTGTGTGTGTTGTACAGTGACCACAGCCTGCTGGTCATAGAAGGCCTGGGCTAGATGCTCCAACTGGGCCTCATACTTCTGAAAGGTGCTTCGCATGCGCTCTTCTAGGCCTGCCTCCAGGTCTTTTGACACTGCATGTGTCCATTTTCTTGCTGATTGTTGGGAGGCCTGGGCTGTTTTTCCCTGGGCCTGGCGAGCACGCACTTGGGTGGTGGCTCCCTCCCTAGGGGTACAAACTACCAGCCCCTGCGCTTGGGGGGCTTCTTTCTGTTGGCTTTTCTGATTGGCATCATCATGCTCTGTTTCTCTGCACTGGTTCCTTGCTGGCAATGCTGTCTCATCTTGTTGTGGGTGGCCCAGAGGCAGGTCGCGGGCGGCCCCTGGGGGGGTTGACGCGTGGATTTCTCCACCACCACTGGGGTCCGGGGGCTCCATTGTTGACAGTATGGCCTATAGGCCCTGCAGAATCGAATGAGACGCGTGAATATGCGTTTCTCTGAGGTCTGCAAAACTTGATGGTCGGTCACGTGACTTCAGAGAAGTTTTATGCCAAGCTGTAGATACTCCTAGGAGATACAATGACAGTTGTCCTTGTTGGGATTGGAACTGTGCATGCAGAGGTTACCTACTGCACCTAGAGCATTCAAGTATGCACTGGACTGCATGTTATGAAGATGACTGCATAGTTCACTTTGAAATCAAGGATTACTACCCAAGTCTGTGACATCTATGGCAACTGAAATGGCAAGTGAGCCTATCAGTGACACACCCCCGGGCACTCCTCCTACCCCAGATGAAGCCGCCCGGTGTTGGCTGGCACTAAAGTACACCAAACCCCAGGATCAAGGAACCACACCCACCCTGTACCGAGCCCAGGGAGATACACAGGCTGCAACAACATTCCAGGAGAAGGAAACCCTAATTAGGGAGGCAGCCTTCCCCCAAGCCCCAAGAGACCGCCCAGTACAGTGCCCCCCACTAGGGAATGCACATACAGAGGCCACAGAATCAGCAGTCAAGCAAGCCCTGTTCTCCCAAGCCACCCAAAAGGCCCCGGGAGTGGACCAGTTAAACTTCCAGGCCCTCCGGCTCCTGTGGAAATGGGATTCTCAACGAATAGTAACCCTAGCACGCCAATGCCTCCGGCTGGGGTTCCACCCCCCAAGCTGGAAGGTGGCCAAAGGCATACTGCTTAGGAAGCCCAACAAGACTAACTACTCCTTGGTGAAAGCCTACAGAGTCATTAGCCTGCTCAACTGCCTGGGAAAGGTGGTGGAGAAGATGGTGGCCACCCAGATTGCAGAGTTCTGTGAACAAAAGCAGACTCTCCACAATGGACAGATGGGTGCACGCAGACATAGAAGTGCCCCAGATGCAGTAGGCTGCCTCATTGAGGAAGTCCATCAAAGCTGGGCAGCAAAGCAACTGGCAGCCACCCTCTTCATGGACATAAAAGGGGCCTTTGACCATGTCAACGCAGCCCTACTAGTCAACCGGCTGGAGGCCATGGGGCTTGATGGCTCACTAGTCAACTGGGTAGCATCATTCCTATCGGACAGGCAGGTACAGCTAGTCATTGATGGCCACCCAGGACTGATCACACCTATCAGCTCAGGACTCCCCCAGGGGTCCCCAGCGTCACCAATCCTCTTCCTGATTTATATACAGGGAGCCTTCCCAGCCATTGAACAAGCTACCCCAGGGATCAGAGCTTTGTCCTTTGCAGATGATGTAGGGCTCATAGCCCGGGGGAACTCAGTACAAGGAGTATGCAGCCAACTGCAGGCAGCGGGAGAGGCTGCCATAGCCTGGGGCATAGAGAACGGGGTCCAATTTGACCATGAGAAGACAGAAGCAGCCCTCTTTTCCCGCCAATCAGGCCGCCGGCTCCGGGAACAGATTGAACGGGCTAGGATCACAATCAGAGGCCACCCAGTGAGCTTTAGCTTGGAGGCCACACGCTGGCTTGGGGTGCTACTGGACAGTGGGCTTACCCTTAAGGCTCACTACCAGGACAGGCTCCAAAAGGCTACCAGGGCAGAGGCCCGAATCCGGGCTCTCTGCAAGACCCAGGGGCTCCCTCCGGGGCTCATATGGCGGCTCCAGAAAGCAGTGGTCCACGCCATAGCCCTATATGGAGCGGAGCTTTGGTGGCGGGGACAGAAGGACCGAGAACAGGGCCTACAGGGCCTAATCAACAAACAAGCCCGGGCCATAACAGGGGCATTCAAGACCACGCCCATTGGGCCCCTCGTACAGGAAGCAGCCCTGGAGCCAGCATCCAGCCTACTAGATGCCCGCCAACGAGCATATGCAGCCCGGCTAATGGGCCTACCAGAGACCCAGCCAGCCCGGGCGATTCTCCCAGTCACATTCCGGGAGGGAGACTGCCATGCACAGCCAGGGGAGCAACCAGCTGACGACCGGACATGGGCTGAAGAACGCCCCCCAAGGCCCCTGGGGCAGTACCTGGCATGGAAAGTGAACCAGACCCTGGCTACAGACCCCTCAGGAGGCTTTGAACAGGCAGAACCTGAAGGCATTGACTTCCCGGGGATCATCAGGGTTCCCCAGGCAGATCAGGCCAGGGAGGAAGCCCACAAGATGCCCCCCCAGGGAACCTTCTGGTCAGATGGCTCCAGATTGGAAGACGGCCGTGTGGGAGCTGGCATAGCCTGGAAAACTGAAGGGGACAGCCAGTGGCACATCAAGGGGAGGCCTATGGGCAAGGGAGCTGAAGTCTTCGACGCAGAGCTAGTAGGGGTGGTGGAGGCCCTTCAAGAAGCAGAAAAGCAGGCAACAAGGGACCCAGTTACCATCCTGTTGGACTCCCAAGCAGCCATAGCCCGCCTCAGGCACACCAGGGTAGGCCCAGGGCAGGTTGCAGCAATAGAAGCAGCAAATCTGGCCCAGGGACTAGTCAGCCGGGGCCAAGCAGTGACCATACAGTGGGTTCCTGGGCACTGTGGCGTGGAAGGCAATGAGAAGGCAGACCAGGCAGCAAAAGCAGCAGCAACACGGCCTCCCATCCCAACTGGAGGAACACAGGGCCAGCTCTCCCTAGCGCACCTCCGGAGAACCCAGACAGAGGCCACCAGGGAGGCCCGGGAGAGGTGGCTCCGGGAGGCCATGGCCAAACGAACACCGGCGGCGCAGAGGACGTACAGACCCCACCGGGGCTGGAGGCTGGACCCTGCGGCAGCGGGAGCCCCCAAAGCCCTGGCCAGCCGATACTACCAACTCAAAATGGGCCATGCGGCAATAGGGCCCTACCTCCAGAGGGTGCAGGCCCAGGAATCAGCAGCCTGCCAGGGCTGTGGAGCACCCAGAGAATCAGTACACCACCTACTCCTGGAATGCCGGGAGAGAGCAGGCCCCCGGAGAACTCTTTTCCAGGGCCTAAGAGAAGCTGGAGCACCCAGGCCAGCCACAAGGGAGATTCACCCAGAGGTCCGACTCTTCGGGGACCCCAGGGCCACCCCAGCCATCCTACGGTACCTACAAGACACCGGGGTGGGAGCCAGGAAGACCCCCAGGGAAGCCCAGGTACAAGCCCGGGCACAGGATGAATGGGGATGGGGAGCGCTGGAAGGAGCAGAGCAGATGGAGGGAGACTAGTGTGGGGGGGCTAAACAGCCCAACAAGTGAAGAAAACGAGGAGGGCCTGGGAACACCCCCAGAACCCGAATGCCCTGGGCGAAGAGGCCGATTGGGGCGAGGAACAGGAGAAGACCATGTACATAAGTAGTAAACCTGAAAGGGGCAGGGGGTAAAACCCCTGCCCAAGGCTTGGACAGTCTGTCATAGCCCCAGGAGCTGGATACGGACTATAAACTTGATTAAATAAATAAATAAATAAATAACCAGATGTTAGCAGTGACAATGCACACCTTGAATGAACCTTTGGAAAAGAAAATTGCAGAAGAAACACAAAAAGACAAACTGATTCAAGAAATGATTGAAAACTCAACAGAAAATGACAAATTGACCACTGATGATAATGGATTAGTGTATTTGCACAATCTCATCTATGTGTCAAAGAGCATGAGAAATGAGATCATCAGCATGCACCACAATACTCCACCTCACAGACATTTGGGAACTGAGAAAACAGCTGAACAAATCATAAGAAACTACTACTTCCCAAACATGTGAAAAGTTGTTCAAGAATATGTGAAGAACTGTGAAACATGCATTCAAGACAAAGCAGCAAGACATCAACCCTACAGCAAAATGCAATCCCTGGATGCTCCAACACATCCATGGGAATGGGTTACCATTGATTTCATTACCCAACTACTGATATCACAAGGATACAACTTGATCACAGTCATCACAGACAGAATGACCAAGTATATCCATTTGGTACCAGCCAAAGGAACCATGACTGCAGCAGATATGGCACAGATATTCCTGAAGCATGTTATTACCAACCACAGAATGCCTCAGAAGATCACATCAGACAGAGACAAGCTGTTCACTTCAAAATTTTAGATGACACTCACAAACTTGATGGGTATAGAGCATCACCTCACCACTGCCTATCACCCACAAGCAAATGGTCAAACTGAATAAACCAACTAAATGATTGAACAATACCTATGGTATTACATCAATTATGAATAAGATGATTGGGTTAGATTTCTACCCATGGCACAGTTTGCATACAACAATGCTGAACATTCAACACTCAAAGTAACACCATTTTACACCAACTATGGATACCACCCAGTGTTATATGAAAAACCACGACCTCAGGAGTCCACATCAGAAGCAGTAAACAAAACAGTTTAAAAGCTAAAAGGCTTACACAACCAACTGTCAAGAGACATTGACTTCATGAACCTACAAGCAGCTATATATTACAACAAGCACCACAGAAAGGAACCTACCTTAAAAAGGGGGGAGAAAGTATTCCTGCTCTGCAGAAATATCAAAACAAAACAACCAAGCCAGAAACTTGACTATCAGAAAATTGGACCTTTCACAATTGAAGAAAAAACAGGACCAGTGAATTATCACTTGAAACTACTGAAATCAATGAGGTGCATACATCCAGTATTTCATATCTTGCTATTGGAACCAGCACCAAAAAACGCAAAGCCAATGGAAAACATTGAAATTGAAAGCAATGATGATGAATATGAAGTTGAATGAATTCTGGATTACAAACAAGTCAATGGATGACCATGTTACTTGATCAAATGGAAAGGATACAATACCTCTGAGAACACATGGGAACCTATTGCAAACTTGACTGGTTGCCACCAGTTGGTGAAGGAATACCACCAGCAACAGCAGAGTCAAAATTCTCCCAGAAGGAAGGAGAATTCATCACCTGAGTTAAACTAGGATTGTTTGATACAGTGGCAAGTTGAGCAGCCTCTTATTCATCAGCAAGACACTTGAGCTCTTGAAGATCCTCAGCACTCAAGGGATCCTCCTCATCTAACCACTCCATAAGATTGGAATCATGCTCCAACATACAACCACCATGCTCTTTGAGAAATTGCTGTTGATGATGAAGGTGCATCAATTTGGCAAAAATCTTGGCAGAAGCTTCCTCTGCTTCACAAATCTCTTTTTTAATACAATCTTGTTCACAATTAAGATCATGCCACTCCTTATCACTATGAAATTGTTTTTCACACTTCCAACCACGACAGGTACAAGAGGCACAGTTCTGACTCTTGGAATCCATAATGCAAGTGAAACCACATTCAAGATAAAAGGAACAAGGATTGGGAACAACACAACCATTGTGAACAATTCATTAATACTGAGCTAAGTGGTTAGAGACACAACACGACATGATGGACCATGACAGGAAAGAAAAAGGAAGTTGGGCAGCCAGGTGCTTACCTGAGGGATGCCACAGCTTTATGACTTTCAAGGATGAAAGCCTGAAAGAGGGGGAGGTAATGTTACAGAACCCAATGTATCAGCCTCATGTGATGGTATGGGATCAAAACAGAGTCATTGGACAACAGTTCATGAGAGAATGGCACAGGAAGGACTAGGATAGTTGCACAGAAAACTGGGATCAGGGTGATAATCAGCAACTATATCATGTGACTGTATACCTTCCTGACTACTTGGAAAAGTATACCACTGAGTATATGAAGTACAATGCACTGATTGGCTATACTCAGGATATACCTCTTGAAGGTAGATGGATAGTATATGGAGGAAAGGTATATAAGGACACCCATTCATGTACTTAGCTTAGCTCTTTGCAATCAATCTCATTAATAAAACATTGGTTACCTTCTAGTTTCTGACTTGTCTGTACTTAACCAACAACCCAGTATACATACTCAGTTGGCCTTGTTTCTCTATTCATTGCCTTGATTGTTTTATATTCGTTGATTAGCTTACAGAGCCTGGAGGGGGTGATATACCCATTGATGCATATGACTTACTGAACCGGACCTGGAGGGGCATTGAGCATACGATCACTTGGAAGACACTTAGGGTAAGTGTCCTGTCTCAAAATACAACTAACTAGAACCCTAGGTACGATACGAGAGAAGCCAGGTTGTGACAGGCTAGCCCCCAGCCCTCATTGAAAGTTGTGATGTCTATCTCATTCCTTGTGACGGCTCAGCTCAGTGCCCTTTGTCGGCAAACACCATCAATATGGCAAAAAATGCCATGAAAGCAATGAAGACAAACAGCTGCTTAGCGAGGCCACACACAGCCATATAAGACTTCTTCGTGTAAATAGATTTTCCTCTTCTTTTCTTTTCTTCAGATTGGATATTCTCGTCGATGGCTACAATAGTCTAGATAGGAATTCAGTTCGTTATCATCTACTGTTCCGAGCCCGTGACATTCCTATAATCACCCTGGTGTTCCCTTAGAATATCATACAGAAGATGAAGCCGAGAAAATAATTCAGCTATGCTAAAGGTGATTTGCAACCTGGGTTTCATGAATAGAATGGATGTTTTACTATCCATAGTATCGATATACAAGGCTATCCTTGGTCAGATCGGAGCGGGAGTGCTGGGATCGATCAGGGACATAGATATCCCCAATGTACGAACTTACACTCATGGGGTTGTTTTACGCTTGTATTAAGAATTTGTGATGTATGTAATTTACATAACCATATTACGGCTTGTAAATAAAACCTGTAAAACAAGCGTTTCATTTACAACAAGCCACAAGAGTGGCAGTGCAGACATCTTGTACTGTATGTATTATGACATGTATGGATAGGTATGTTACAGGCTGTAGAATACAGCCTTGTTCATATTCTTTAAAGGGCTCCACATGAGTCCTCAATTTTCCCAAGTAGGAGAATTGTCGTGAAATCGGTACATCACCAGTTGTTGCAGGGCAATATATTCGAGTGGCTGCGCACCCAAGATGACAGTATGGATAAACATGGGGAAAACTGAGATGGGCAACTTGCCTGTGCCTGTGGTTACAGGTCGGTCGGGGTCCTTTTTCGAGTCGCGCGAGTGGAAAAGATGATTATATAATTTTATTATATCATGTGACCCACATTGATTAATTTACCTCCTTGTAATATTTTTCACCTCGCATGACGTTTTTCCAATCAATTACCAACTAACCATCAATCCCTTGACCATTATGGCTTTACTGAGCAGTAATGTAAGTTTTTTTATTCAATTTTGCAGCTATTAAACTGTGATACAGAGCTCTAAAAGTTCTTTCAGAAGTGGTATAAAGGATACTTGCAAAAGGTTGCCAATGGCAGCCTTGAACTTCCTGCGTACGACCTGGTAAGTCTTTTGAAAGTCAATGAAAGTCAATGTCATTTTAACTGCTTCCTAACTGTTTCGTAACCGCTCAGAACCCAGACGGAACCATCAAGATCTACTACGGCGAAGTCTTTTGTCGGGTGGAGGATTGTTCCCGTGCCCAGGCGAGATTTTCTTAGTTAGATGCTTGGTGGTCGCTTGCTAACTGCTTGTCGACTACTCAGCATCATTATAGTGCCACAAACAATTTAGTTTTGCACATCAAGAGCCATGAGGGCATTCATCTACAGGAGGGTCAGAAGGGCGGTCGGGTTGCTCAGAAGGTGGTCGATGCTGCTGTCAGTAAGTGATTCCTCAGCGCTTGCCAAGCGGCTTTGAACTGATTATGACCTTCAGAGTGGTACAAAGGCTTGATGTTGGGGGCTGAGGCTGAGGTGCCCAGTGCCATTGGATCCAGGTCTGAGGCAGAAGACGAGGAGGAACATGAGGATGAGGAGGAAGGTGAGGAGGAAGGTGAGGAGGAAGGTGAGAAGGAAGGGACAGATGGAGAAGAAGCATCAGAGAGACCTCCTTTGCCAATGAAGAAGAACGGGAGTGTAAGTGCTACCCAACTGCTGCTCAGCCACCTGGCGACTGCTTACTGAGTATTTAGGTGCATGTGACAGACATGCGAAAGCAGGTGGTCCTCATGGGCCATAAGATCCCCTGTTCCACTTGTGGCAATCGTAATGATTGCTGTAAGGACATGGAGAGCTGTGAATACTTCCATCTCTTTCAGCATGACATGGACTAGATAGGTAGATGCCAGGTGGACTGCTTGTCAACTGCTTCCTAGCTGCTTCTTAATCAACACGGTATATTTTGAGGACTTATCATGAATGTATATATATATTGTATGTTGCACATGGAATTGAGGATGTAAGCAGGATTCTGCCTGTATGTCAATTCTCTTTAGATTGATATGAATTTATAACTTTATAAGTTTGAGGGTGAAGATGATTAAAAATATATTCTTGCATAGGCTACAGGATGTGACTTGATCTGAAACTGGTGGTGAACTGCTTAGAGATCACTTGCTGATTCCTGAATTCTGTTCCGCCGCTCTATAAGATCAAGCTCTAATCTCTCATTCTCAAGACGTTGTTTTTGAGTCTCCTCTTCTTGCTTTTTAATATCTGCTTCAAGCTTTCGAAGCTCAAGCTCTTGACGTCTTATTTCTAAACTTGATGCATTTGTGGAAGCAGTTCGACGGAGATCTTTTGAAGATATTCTAGATCTAGCTGATTTTTAGCTGCTTAGAAAGCGCATACCAGGTACCTGGAAACTTACTCATTATCACCGTTCTGTGAAGAGGATTGGGAATGTGACCTTATGCTCCTTTGATGTGATTGAGATTGCCCTGAAGCAGTCTCATGACTATGGGTTGAAGAGGAGCGTTGGCGTTTGCGACTGTCTAAATTGAAGTAGTCAGTAGGTGCTTATAAAGTAGTTAGGAACTAATTCAGGTAGTTATCAAGGGCACTTGCTTTCCCGACTCATATGACGAAGATAGTTGGCTTCCATATTTGATGTCCGATATGAATGATGAATGTTGAATTTCCTGAAATTATCATATTGAAGAATATCATCTTTGTCCAACTTTGCAGAACTAGATAGAATTAGCATTATAGTAATAAAGTGATTTGTATGTGGTTAATAACTGCTCAACACATACTTCTTAACTGCTTCAGTCAATGTTAAATACTTTCCAGATGCGTATGACTTCTGATGTGACTGTTCAACAGCATTCGTATGATTGCGCAAAGCAGCAAAGTAATGAGATTGGATTTTAGAGCATGCTTTATTCAAGCCTGCTTTAATAACTGGACTTTTCTTTTGTATTGCCCATGTCTGAACGTTGGCATCTTCAAATTCTATTCCACAGTTAGCAACTGGTCATGTACTGCTTAGGGAGAGGTTATTCACTGATCAGTAGTTCAACTAAAGCATCATAGTCAGCCTCTGATTTGCAGTCTAATAGACTCATCATACGGCTCCAAAGAGGAGATCCTTGATTTCTGGTCCCGATGGTATTCAGAATTGATCGTTGAAAATGGACTCGGCAAAAAATTATTATATGTTGCAGATGCCATGTCACATCATGATTTTGAGGGTCAATTTCAGACAAATATTT
Organism: Aspergillus cristatus; assembly: GCA_034509305.1. Taxonomy (NCBI): domain Eukaryota; kingdom Fungi; phylum Ascomycota; class Eurotiomycetes; order Eurotiales; family Aspergillaceae; genus Aspergillus; species Aspergillus cristatus. Next base: position 2,533,289 of record WJBV01000007.1, on the reverse strand, counting down.
ACCAAGTCCTAAATGGTTATTGAGTGCTTAAGAGGTGGCTGTGAAGTACTTACCAGTATATTGTTTTGAGTCCATATCAACAATTATTCCATGAACACCAGTTCCATGAATTGAATCAAAGAGTACTGGATGACCAGTGATTTTTTGAACTAAGTCAAAAGCCCGTTTGAAAAGAAGATAATAGCCCTCAGTGGAATCCACAGTGGTAAAGACCCGTAGTAAAGTAATGACTAGTTGTTCATTGGTTGAGAACTGTCTGTCAAGCACTTGGAAAGCACTTACCTTTACACTGATCTGGCAAGAATGTTGCAAAGAGCACTTCATTCATGTTCTTAGATCGGATCCGCTTGTAAGACATATCAACTTCAAATGAGGAAAGTTGAGATAGAAGCTCAATCTGTTTCTTGAAGCCACATAGGATCATGGTATCCTGTGAATCATGATATTGTTCTTGGATATAATCCTAAGAGCTTGATAAGTACTTCCTAATCATATAAGCACTTTGAAAATGCATACCTTAATATGTTGGTCAGTGTTTTCAAGAAAAATGAGACCGTTGACATCCTGCCCGCTTGGATATGACAGCAGGCGCTGTTTTTGGATAATTGCTGCAATTCGATCTTTGTTACAGAAGCTTGAGTGGATTTCTGTCAAAGTAGAAGCATTATGCTGCTGACAAAACGCCTCTAGCTGTGGATTTCGCAGGAATTGTGCTGAATAACCATTTAGCAAATGGTCAAGAGGCACTTATGAAATACCTACCAGTGGTTAAACTTGGATCACGTATCTGCTGTATGATCCTTTTCACTCCTTGTAAGATCCGCTCTGGTGCTTTGGTTGGGGGAGGTGGTGGGTGTTTATGCACACCATGTGATGTGAATAATATATATGGGCATTGGCCTATATCCACTGGGACTAGAGCATTGAAGACAACATCACAAGGTGTATGTTGCAATCGACCTGATCCTTGAGGATGATCCCGGCCTTTGAAGCAGTTAGTGACCAGTTGCCAAATGGCTGATAAGTACCTACCACAGTATTTTCGTCGGGATGACAATGATTCAAAAACACCACACTCTTCAGTCGCTGGTATAATCTCTTTATTAAAGAGATCTTCAAGAAACTGCAAGTTAATCACTGTATGGCCTTGAATTGCTCCTCTATGATGTTTTGTCAAGACACCGTATGATTCGTTTATACAGCCAATATAAGGATCATACTCGCCATGAACATTCTGAAATAGTTAGAAACTGCCTGATAAACGCTTATGAGAAATTTCAAACCAACCATTTGGCTGTATCTCTTGAAAACTGGTTTACAGGAAGGGAGTTGTTCAATACAGGCAAGGCCTTTCTCAAAGAAAGCAACTTTTGATCGATAGTAGCTAAAGGCAGTTAGTAACCAGTCTCTAGCCAGTTAAGAAGCAGTTAAGATACCTGTATGCATTCCGTTTGCCAAGGTCAGACTCTAAGAGCTGAATATCCTTCTGAGACTTCTGGATTTCTTGCCAAATAATATCATCAACAAAGGTATGATGACAGGATTGAAGGAATGAGTTCAGAAATTCACATGCATAGATTCCAGAGCATTTCCAGGTCCATTTTTTGACATGGCATCTGAAAAATGGGCAATAGACTGGTCGTTTTTGTCCATATTGCAGTCGTTTTGCATATTGGATCTAATGAATACTTAGCAATCAGTCATAAAATATGTTATGGTCACTCACGTCATGCGCAAGTTGCTCCATTTCAAGCTGTGATCGCCCTCTTGATGCAACAACATATGAATATCCATCAAAATGGCTTGTTGGATACTCCGGTAGATCATCATTATATTCAATTTTGAGCGTTGTAAGGCCAGGTCCTTTAGCACTAGTAAGTGGAATTGGTATAGCTGGTTCCTGTATTAAGTAGTTAGTAATCAGTTAAATACCACTTAATTTTGGAGTTGTTTCCCACCTCGATATCCGCTTCAGCATCGAGATCCAGTCCAGTTAGCTCATTCATGTCAATGGTAGAATGATCAACGTCCATCTTGATGTAAAATTGGTAATACAATGAAATTGATATTAACCCACTTGTGAACTGCTTAAATCATTCAGAAAATCATTCAGAATATTATGAGCAGTGGGGGGTAATTGTGGAAAATGAATTACAGGCGTATCTGTATGGTATTTAAATGGTCATGCAAGCCGTTCATGCTTAATAATTGTCTTGGCAGTCACGTGTTGCTGGTACATCTCACATGAGCTCATCCGAAAGCTCGCGTGGGCTGCGTACACCCTGTGCCTGTCAGAATTGGTTGGCCATGTCTGACAAATGAGCATTTTACCACTGATCAGGTTTTGAGTAGGGCAGAATGGTGAATCACAGCAGATGGGCATCTTTGGTCAATAATCTCAATTCTCTGAAACTACTGCACGGATATCTGATAGTATATTTGCATGAATCTCAACATGGCAGCACAAACATTAGAATTGTTCTGTAGATGCTCAATAGGAAACTTTTTCTGAAAGCACAACAGGAGGAAGGTGTCACCAGGAGAATAATTGAGAAACAGGCAAGTCTGGTCAAAATCAAAGAAGTCAATGGCTGAGAGATAACCCAAAGATACACTCAAAAGCGGGACGGCAAAGATCAGCATGGATCCAATCTGACCAGTAGGGGATGTGACGGTCCCGTTCAATATGAAATCTATTGGTGGACTATCTGGCGAAATAATAGCATGAGGAGGAAAGAAGAAAGAACGCTGTGCCTGCCAGCGTTGAACTATTTAATGTGCGAGGGGCCCTGGCCCTAAAACATAACAAAGGAATCAACACAAAGGAATCAAACATGTCATGTGACTTAGCGAGCACTCATGCTCCGTGACAATTCAGGTGGTGATAGTCTATTTTCCGAGACCGTTGTGGGCGTGGTGGCAGTTTAATAGATGAGCTACTAGAGTCATCATCACTTGAAGCTTGCAATTCCACACCAGACATTCTGAGATCCAGCACTCTCTCAAAAATGCGGGCTCAGAACAAACTCATCAGATTTGAACTTGAGAGGGGCAAACAGCTGCACGTGATGAGCTTTCTTTAATTGGGTGGAAGTTGGTCTTGCGAATACGAATATTCGTAGAGATCTGTGAACTACGAATGCGAATCCGAATGCGAATATTTCAAAATGTTACGAATATGTATTCGTGCCGACCCCTAAGATTAATTTATGCCTCAGTTATCTCATTCCTTACAACATAATACATTCATTAAAAGCCACAATAGGGCTACCATGTGCGCCGAGGCCTCCCGAGCAATAAAGAACAAGAGATAAAATAAAGAACAACTCCATATGAAAGACCTTTGGTAGAACGCCGGGACAAAAACCTGCCACGCGAAGGGAAAGGCTAACCGCCGTAATGGTGAACCTGGGTGGGAACAGGCATTTCGCCGAAGATAGTGTACATTTCTGGCATGTCGGGGCTCAGAGTGTCTTCGCAAGCTTGCATAATTTCAAAATCAATTATGGTGACTGAACGTGTTTCTGGGTGGTAGAGAATATTATGCTTGCCAGTATCAACGGACAAAACTGAGAAGCTTCTGAGTATAAGAACAGCTTTAAGGATTTCGGAGCGGATATGTTCCTTCTCAAGCCCAGAAATAGTATCCCAAAGTTCGTTAAGAGTCTTGCCCGGTACTTTTGTCATTATAAGTATATTTCCCTTCGGAAACAGTGAAGAGCAAGAGATGGTCCCGTGGCTTAGCATCATTGCAAAAAAGCTATAGCCTTGAGGTCTTTTCGCGTAAATATTTTCGTAAGTCATGGCTTCGTGTGCGTAGCTTTGGTAGTATGAGGGAGACCAGCATTTGGCTATTGCTGGCTGGCCATCCCAGGTGACTTCGTAAACAGCTTTGTGCTTTGATCCATGAATCAGGCGTTTGCAGTTGACCAAAGTCGTCGCAATGCCGTTATCAGCCCCAAAAAGAATACTCTGGGATCCTATATTTTCGTCTGGGGTGTTTTGTTTTGCTGCAATCTGATTTCGGAAGGGGGATGGGCGGGTCGATGCTTGACAGAACACATCTGCTGAAATAGACAATTGCTCAGCGATGAAGTCTGGGGGCTCGATGAACGTTGGATCTTGAGAAGCAAATAAAGCCATAGCCACAAAACATTGCCGGATAGATGGGTTCGTAGACTTCTCGCTGATGGGCATCGACATTTCAAATCTAAACGTGGCAGTCCTGCGGACAAATACAGTGCTTCGATATGTTGACAAAAATCCGAATCTGAGGTTGGAAGACCGCATGTACGATATGAGTTGACCGAGATGTGGTTGCAGAGGTACCAAGGCAGGAAACCCTCTGCGGATGGGATGATTTTCCAGCAAGAGAGTCCAAAAAGTTTTTAATTAACCGACCAGAAGAGCCGTCGAGTCCAGCAGGGAAAGCATCACGACATCCGGAACTTTTTCAGCATCGTGAGGAGGCAAAGCCTGGTAATCTCCGAACTTCATGTTTGAAAGGTGTGTCACAGAGAGTGCTTTCATGACAGCGTCACAAACGTGTTTAGAAAAACGGCCAGTTAATCCCAGTTCACTAGCAGTACGGTACTCCTCGACCTCATCTGTCAAGGAAACCAGCTGACTCAAGTCGAGGGAAGCACAAGCCCGGATAACATCTGATTCGAAATTCTCCCACTCGTAAAAGAACCGGGCTGAGACATTTTCGTTGGACCTCAAGGGATATGTGGTGCCTCCTAACTTGTTAAGGGGGGGGAGGGGTCGTGATATCAGCTCCAGTGCAGACTCCATCGTTCCTTTAGAATGTGGAGAAGAAGGTTGAAGAGCCAGTGTGGAGAAGATGAAAGACATGAATTGTGGTGAAGGGTTGATTGGTTGGTGGCCTATCGGCTAAGCTAACTATATAACTACCGGGCGGAAAGCGAGGGCGTTGAGGCACGTGACCCGCTGGGTACTGTCAGAATATAGAGGTTCCTTACCGAATGATACCAACTGGTGCCTGGTTGATGGCTGATTTATGTATCATCTGAACAGGCAGATCATTCATTCTTTTACCCAGTTAGCTGCTTTTATTCACTACTAGGGCTCACAAGATCGCTTAATTAGGTCTACTAGATAGATATACGCCTTATATAGTGTTCTAGATAGAGAACGGCTAGAGAAGCAGAGACCTCGACATATACGCTTGATACGTAACTAACTTAGTTAGTTACTTTCGACCCTGACTAAGCTGTAATTCCGACAGGTACTAACTGAAGCGGGTAGCTCAAAGGGGAAATTGGGAGTCGATTATTCCGGACTAAACGAGGTCTATATGGAGAGGACTAATTCAAACGAAGAGGCAAATTGCCTATCAAACGCATGTACATATATTCAACTGGTTGGGTGCTTGAGTGCTTGTCTATCTAGATGTGCGCACACATATTGTAGATTATATCAGCTGCGTACATGCACATACGTTCATTAGGCAATATACCTCTTTCGTCCAGCTAGTCCTCTCAAGCCCCCAGGAAGAGGTCCAAGAGAGATCTCTCTGGCCTTTGCCTGTAGAGCCCGAACAGAAGCCGTTACAACACAAAGGCAGAGATGGCTCGCTAAGGAGCTTGGACAGCGATCCCAACAAGGTCAACGAACATACAGGCCACAGAAGAACTGGCGGCTCGACCCAGCAGTGGCAACGGCTCCCAAGCACCTAGCAAGCCGCTATTTTTAACTGAAGTCGCGACATGCAGCTATAGGAGCACACCTACATCGGATCCGGGTCCAGGAGGATGCAACCTGTGAGGGATGTGGTATATCAAGGGAAACAACACACCATCTTCTCTTTGGATGTCAGGAATGGCGAAACCAACGAAACAGGCTCTACAAGAACTTGGAGACAGACAGAGTCATGAGACCCACTACAGCAGAAGAGTTTCCACAAGGACGACTCCTAGGAGAACCCAAAGCTATGAGAGCATTGCTACAATTCCTAGCCAGCACCAGTGTAGCTCTACCCCGGGCGCACCTACAGCGGATGGCAGAAAGGGCCTGAAGAGATGACGAATGGGGACTGGAAGCACTGGAGGAGGCAATTAGAACAAGGGAAGTGTAGCAGGAAGGGTAGCCTAAGCTGAGAGTCAGCCTAGGCTACACCCATCCTGCCCTGAAACACAAGGAAGCACCGTGCTCGAAAGCCCTGCGCATACAGGCGGTTTGGGGCGAGGAAAAGGATCAGAAAGAGTGTAAAGGGGGCTAGCGCCTCAGGAACCTATGGGGACAAGAGACTGTAGAATAACTGCTGGCCTTGAGTTCATGAATCATGGTCTGTCGTAGCTCTAGGGCTCGGTATAGACAATAAACTTGATTAAATAACTAACTAATAATAATAATAATCACATGCGTACGGAGGGGAGAGAACAATGTCAAGGCACAGGAAGAGTGCATGAATACAGAATACATCAAAGAGTTCTGGGGGCTCTCGCTATTTATCGTCATTTCGCCTTTGATTCCATTCTCCGCTCACCTGTACGATCCTGAGCACCCCCAGTGCGAGAACTTCCAATTTTAGAATATTGTATCGCACCCCCGGTGTCAACATCGCACCCTTGGTGCTAGAAGCTATAAATATCGTACCCCTATCACCCATACCAGCCCCACTTTTTTGTTCTGGAGAAATATTGGAGTTAGGGCTCTTTTAACTATTCACCTATTCACCATGCGGAGCTACTGGCTTAAGTACGGCTGAGCGGACGGGAAGCCATGTTTTCCACACCCTATGGTTGTATGTACTAGTTTTTATTGCAAAATGATTCTTAGCTAAGTGCTTTGGTCGCGCGACCAGGGGTGAGCATGGGTAAGTGCACTATAGAGAGGGGAGAGGGTGAGCCGTCACCCAAGATCGCGCGGCGCCGCGCAATCTCAATCCTTTGAAATTTTTTTAATCCACTAGCTGCTAACAGGGCACTGTTCATTGGCTGCTCCAAAACACCGAGTCACTTGGCATCTGCACATAGCCATAATCTGATTTTCCTTCCTGTGATCAGCGAATAAGCCAAGCTGACGCCATCCTTTTATCTTTGGCATCACTCTGTTTCCTTGTATTCTCCCGGCCATTCATAATTTCTGGATGTTGTCTACATATACCTTTTTGAATAGAAGCTCTAGTACGTAGGGTGTAGAAATAGGACTCTGTTGTTGTATGTTTATATTCTTGCCGCTTGCTAAGCGAGTATTATATCCTTTTCTATCTTTATTTTCACTGCGATTGGCTCATCCTGTAAGGCTCCAAAGTGAGGCGGCAGTTCATTAAAGTATCGCCTGGGAGCCCAGAACGCATGGTTAATATCACCTTTGTGTAACATGTTATAAAACACGTCACTGTCACGATTTTCTCTGGCCTAATTCTGATGTTGCTCGATACCTCCTAGCTTTTTGTCTTAGTCATGGCTTCGATGCTAGATGGTCAGCCACTATGCCGTGGTTGCCAAACCCTGACATTTGTTTCACTGCGTGATGGTTTCACGCATCCCATGACATACAGCGAAATAGTCATATCTGGTAAAAGATGTCTGTTATGCATTCACCTGCCATATATTGCCGCCAGCTTCATTGCCCTGGAGTATTTCCTGTTTGCTACCAACTCATCAGGCCTTGCCATGTCAATTGGAGAATAGAGGAGTATCGCTGGGAACTTGGTGATCTTAATCGCGAGCTTAAGAAGGGAAACTTTGAAGGGGGGGGAAACAATACAAATTACTGCAGCAAAGGGTATGGTAAATTCACAAGGCTGGTAAATAAGTCATACGATTGATTCTTAAAACAGATTCAACATATAGAACTACTGGATTGGTCCCACTCAATAGGATTATGCCCGCGGACTCGGAACAAAACTTTGACATGCTACAAGACTGGTTGAGGTGCTGTCCATTGACTCATGAGTCATGCCAGGCGAGAAGTCCAGAATACGGCATGGGCAACAAATGTACTGGCAGGAATGCCATTCTGCCAATGAGGGTAGTTGATGTTGGTTTGTCACAAGAGAATGAGCCTCGACCTCGTCTCCTCCAAACCAAGGGAGCAATTGGAGCCTACATGGCCTTGAATCACTGTTGGGGGAGCACAGAGTGCCAACTCAGGACAGAATCTTCAACACTAGAAAGGTTCCAAGATGAGCTTCCCATGGAACTGATGCCCAAAACTTTCTGCGATGCTATCACAGTTACTCGCTGACTGGGTATCCGTTATCTATGGATCAATTCTCTGTGTATCTTACAGGATGATCCTGATAATTGGAAATGGGAGTCACTGAAGATGGGCGCAATCTTCGAATCATGTATCTGCACAATAGCTGCGACTGATGCATTGAATGATGATGGGAGAGATTGTGGGCTGTTCCTGCCTCGAGACGCTGATCCTTTGGCCATCGACCTGTGTCTTCCCTATGATAAGATTCCTTTGAATGGGCTTTCTCTTAAAGTTTTCAGAAGAGGCGATCAAGTTTTTGTTTGGAAGTATAGGTGGCCGGCGCAACCAAGTTCTTCTACAGAAGTAGCAGGTCTAGAATGAAAAAGAGCCTCTATCTGCCTTCACCCATGCATTTCATCTCTCTACCAGCGCGTGCGCCATTCCTTATGGTATACTCATGGATGGGTGCTCCAGGAGAGAATACTTTCTCGTATAATATACTTTACCAAGGACAAGCTATTCTGGAGTTGCTTCACAATGACTAGGGAAGAGGAAAACTCAGATCCTACATTACCACAAAGAGTGTGCATATTCTGACAACGCATGCAAGAAAGTGAATCTTCACTTGATTATTGGAAGAACATCCTGTTCGACTATGCAGGGTGCAATGTGACTTTTGGTAAAGACCGGTTGGCCGCAATTGATGGTATCACATGCCAATTCGAGGACTACTACTTAGTTAAAATTTGTGCTGGCATCTTTCATGATGCAAATGGCAAGAGCCTTCTCTGGTACACAGACAAGCAACCTTTACAAAACTTCTCAGACTTTCATGCGCTGTCTTGGTCATGGGCTTTGCTGGCGGGCTCTGTACATTTTTCGTTGGCACACCCGCTGGTGGCTGAACATAGATTCTTGATTTGGGATCTCCTCTACAAGGTCACAAATATGTGCCCCTTGAGAAGTTTGCAGGGCACTTGTGGAAATACTTGCATTTCTGCGCGTGTTTCGTTTACCAGCCCAATGGGAAAACTGAAACGGTCATCTACATTAGTGAAAGATATTAAGATTGAAGGATTCCAGGGTGACCCTATTAATGAGAACACAATCATGACTCCCCAGCTAGGTTCCACTGTGCAGCATGACATGTGTCTCTCAAGGTTTGATGAAGATTGGAACATATTGTCAAAATGTCGAAACTTATTTGTGCCCGACCATACTGAAATATTGACAGACGACCATGGCTTTACCCTTGGCTTCCTCATCCCAGACATGGACAGGCTGTGCAAAGACAATGATAGTGTTTTTTGTGCCAGAATCAAGGAATGGGGAGGATCTATACAAACCATAAATTCTGAAATTGATTACATAGGGCTTGAAGAGATTGAGCAAAGACCTGGGCTATATCAGAGAGTTGGGCGCGGTAGAATCATCTGCAATAGCTGGTTATCTACATGCAAAGAGAAAACTATAGCAATCATTTGATCGCCTTGAAGCTACCGATAATAACAAGCAGTCATTAGCAATGGATATTCAACTATATAACTAATGCATCTGTGAACTATCATGTTTACTCGCCAGACTCAACAGTCAACACCTGACTGCTTCACAGACCGCCGAGGTCCCAGAATAGGATTCTCGTTCCCGAGTCTGAAGTTACTATCCTGATTGGGAGATATCTCAGTGGCTTCAATTCGGATTTCCATTCCTGACCATACAACCTCACCATTGCGAAAAATCGCAGATGAAGAACTCATGTATTTAAAGAAGGGTTAATTTTTGTCCTTTACATGCATCAACAAAGATTTCTTTTTACGGCATCATCATGTTTGAAGCGCTAATGGTACTCTGCAAAGTCGCCATGGCCGCTCCTGGCAGCAAGGGAGACCCAGAGCTGCTTGGGGGAGATGGAGCTCTGGTGGCCGCTTTTCTATGCCTATTCTGAGGTTCTTATATTGTTCAGGGGCCTTTTCCGCCCAGAATTGTGCAAAGCATCGCCAGTGCACCCTCTGGGCTATGTGACGGTTCAACGCTTCAACACCACTCGATGGCTGATATCGACAAACGCCGCCATCCGAGCAAGCAAATGGAAAGCATTTAGTGCAGCCACACAGTCCATGGATAAAACCCCTTTTCGCCTTGTAGATAGATTCTTCTTCTTTTCTTTCCTCAGATTCGATATTCTCGTCGATGGCTACAATAGTTTAGATAGGAATTCAGTTCGTCAGTATCTACTATTCCGAGCCCGTGACACAATTCACCACTGCCCTCTCAAAGACAAAGGATGTTATTGTTCATCTGATCTTCAGCATTTACAATAAGCTGTTTGACCACCTTGAGGCATCTATACAGCAGCTTCAGCGCAAGAAAGTCTCCTGGAAGAAGACAATGCTTGATGCACTAGAAGCAGCACAGTCTAAACTCTCTGATTACTATGGTGATACAGATAACGAGCTTCATGGTAGTGATATCTTTGCAATTAGCATAATTATGGCTCCATCAAACAAGCTTCAGTTCTTTTCCACTAAGGACTGGGAGGATGATACAATCGGCTATTGTGCACAATACTGCAATAGCCTTGAAGACTATCTTGAGTGATATAAACAGCAGCTTTCTAATAAGCAAATGCTGCCAATGTATCAACCATCAATGGGCCCTACTTCTGAGCTTGAGATGCTACTTAACTCTACAGCCCCTGGGTCTCAGCATTCTCAAACAAACAAGAATAATGATGAGCTTACACAATATCTAGAGAGAGGTCAGTGCTTATTCTTATATGTTGGATGATTATGACTAACACTAATAGCAGGTCTTGTTTATACTCCCCCAAGAGTCTTCTGGAAACAGCATGAGCTTGAATTTCCAGCACTATCAAGCCTTGCTTGGTGTGACGGTCTCGAGCAATAGGAATCTATTGGTAGACTATCTGACGAAATTCTAACATGAGGAGAGAAAGGAAGAAAAAAAAGGCAGGCCTGTCGGCGACGAGCTATCTAGTGTGTGTGTGAGGGGTTTAAGCAATGCTCAGTGAATGTCCTACGCCAAGCAGGCCAAAGCAATCAAACATGCTATACAGCTAGCGAGTGTTCATGTTCCGTGACAGTTCGTCCATTGTTGAATGTCCTGTAAGAGAGTTGTATTGAGTTAAGTAGTTAAGAGCCCCCTGGGCTCGTAGACCCATTTATATATATACAGATCTAGTCCTAATACGGCAGTAGTGTTGTCAGGATGACAGGACAGTACAGTATAAAAAGGTATCAAAGCAGGATATCCAACTCTAGACCTTAGATAGGGCCTGGGGCGGAGGAAGAATAAGGATTTGTCTTTGATATTAGATAAACTTCATTTCAGTCACTGAAAAGCTATGGGCTACCAGACATTCATTATGACTAGGACACATTGTGCTATACTCATGTATGTAAATACGCAGTATTGCGCTCTAACTACTGATACCTTGGCTTCTTTAGTCTTGATGACCTCCTAGGCTCATGAGGCGCGGTAGCCTCAGAGGCAGCTCTTTTTTGTGCCATGCCACCAGTAGATAAAGGTTGCAGATGAACCTCTAAGTCACCACTTGTTGTTGGTTGGCATGTGGCAGCTTGCCAACCAGGAAAAAGATCTGAAATTTGTATCCGCAGCTCTAAGTCACCATTTTGCGTTTCTTTGCATCCGATGGCTTTCCATGGAAAGGGATTGAACATGGAGGGATGGAAGGGATCACCATCTTCCATAGTCTGCATGCCTTCTTCTTTAAATTAGCCATGACTTGTTTATAAAAATCAACCAACTTACTATCAATGCTATCTGGACGGAGCAGACCATCATCAGAGCAACTGCTGACACCAGTGTCGACAACTTGAGGTTCATGCTCACTCTTCTTGGTGGTATCATTGATAGATTCTGTAGCATGTCAAGAATCACCAAGAACTAATATTGTTGTAGAGAACGAACCAGCAGTAGCCTTATGCACCAAATCTCTATCACACTCGGCTGGTGGTGACAAGACACGATTCAGGGGCTGGTCAGATCACAGGTGTCTAGATCTGAAATAATTTCTGTGTCTGCGACACTTTCCTCGTCCTCATCATATTCAATACCAATAAACGGGTTGCATGCGGCCTCCTCATTGTCGATTTGGATAGGGTTATGCTGAGATCCAAATGATGTCAAGATAGCTGTACTGGCAGCCAAATCAATGGGTATGGGGTTAGGACCGCGGACAGCGAAAAGGGGGTGACGCAGTGAGGGGGGCCAAACGAAAAATCAATAGCAAAAATGCCTCACCAGAATCATGCGGGCAGCGGGAGAGCAAAGCGAAAGGAAAACAACAGAAATCGGGTCGAAGTTGAAGCAGCGATGGAAGGCATCTTTATAGAGCACGCACTGCGGTGCCAAGCGGCAAGGGAACGCTAAACCCGAATAGGGAACGCTATACCGCTTCTAGTAATTCGCCGTCACCCAAGTGGACGTAGTACAATCCGGAGTAGAAGCACGGTAGTCGGATAAGGTCTTCTATGCCGGTACATATATAAGGCGAACTACCCCAGACTCCTCTCCAATCTACGTATACAACGCTATATACAACGCTAACAATCACTCCGAAACACACGATGCGCCTCCCATACGCCCCTCTCACGCCCTCCAACCCCGAAGATGAGGAAATCTACAACCGCATCGCTGCCCGCCGCCGTCCCCGCCCCCTCATTCCCCTCGACTTGACCCTCCTCCACGCTCCTCCGCTTGCAAACGGATACAACAGTTTTGTCGGTGCTATTCGCTCGTCCACCATGCTGGACCAAGGTCTACTCGAACTTGCAATTTCCCGCGTTGCGATTCTCACAAACGCTGTCTACGAATGGAATGCGCATGCCCCGCTCGCCTTGAAGGGTGGGATTAAGCCGGATGAGTTGAAGGCTGTGCGGACGGTGCCGTCTACGATCAACTCAGAGGAGGCTGTGAAGGCGTTGGATGAGAGTGCATTGTCGCCGTTGCAGAGGGCGATCGTCAGGTATACGGATCAATTGACGGTGACGGTGCGGGTGGAGGATGCGGTGTTTGGGGCATTGAGGGAGGAAGGTCTTTCGGACCGGGAGGTTGTTGAGTTGACGACTGGTGTCGCCGGGTATAACTGTGTCAGTCGAATCTTGGTATCGTTGGATGTGGGCGAGAACAATGACAAGGAGATGAAGAGCGTGGATGACTTCGTAGCATCTCTATAATTATCATGTATATCTAGTCTATGTCTAATTGAAGACAACCGTCTTATGTCCATTGAGCAACACACGTCTTTCAGTCACATTCTTAACAGCCCGCGCCAACACATTGCTCTCAACCGTACTGCCCGCATGCGTCAACTCCTTCGGACTCATCGCATGGTTCACCCGCACCACGTCCTGCTCGATGATCGGCCCCTCGTCCAGGTCGCTGGTGACAAAGTGCGCGGTCGCTCCGACAATCTTCACACCGCGGTCAAAAGCCTGGTGATACGGCTTCGCGCCCTTGAAAGACGGCAAGAAGCTGTGGTGAATGTTGATGATCTTTCCAGACATCACCTCACACAACCGCGGCGAAAGCACCTGCATGTATCTTGCCAGAACGACCAAGTCCACCTTGTGTTCCTGCACCAGTTCCAACACCCGCTCCTCCTGCTCGCGCTTCGTCTCGGGAGTAACCGGCAGATGCACGAAGGGCACATTGTAGGTCGCCGCCAGCGGCGCGTAGTCGGGATGGTTCGAGACGATGACGGGCACGTCGATGCTCAATTGTCCCGTCGACTGCCGGAAGAGGAGATCGTTGAGGCAGTGGCCGATCTTGGACACCATGATGAGCACGCGCGGTTTCTGCGAGACCGGCCAGAGCTGGAAGTCCATGTTGTGCTCCTGGGCGATGGGCTCAAAGGCCTGCTTCAATTGGTCCAGGCTGTTCCTTTCTTTGTCCTTGGAGGCAGGGGCGAAATGGATGCGCAGGAAGAATCGCTTCGAGGTGGGATCGCCGAATTGCGACGAGTCGACAATGTTGAGGTCATGCTGGGTCAGGAAACCGGTCACGGCGTGCACGATGCCGGGACGGTCAGGGCATGAGAGGGTCAGAATGTAGTTGTCCATGTTGAATAGCAATTGTTGAGTAGCAATTGTGTTGAAGGGATAGACCGGTATATATACAGGGAGAAAAGAATGAAGGGAGAATGACTCACGGGATAATTTCGGGATTTTCGGGTGACTAATGGGCCGATTGATTGATAAGATTAGGGTAGGGCAACTTGCCTATTTGGGATGGAATCCTGACTTCATATTGACCAGACGATGTTCTACTTAAAAAAAGTCACAGACCACGGTATCTCGACATAACTAATTACAGACAATGAAGGGCACACTGCGCTGGAAACGTCCAGCATCCAACTGTAACTCCGGTCAACACACTACGGCACCAGACACGATGCTCACTGGCAACCTGAAACTGGAGTGGGAGATTCGCTCCAGATTGGTCGAACAAGATATTAGGGAGTGGATGTTAGCGAGAAGAGCTGTCACATTGAAGGACGCCGTAGTCCATATTGGACGCCGTGAGAATGAAGTCGTCAAGTTCTATGGCTCCATTGGCTCTCGTGTCCTGGAAGGAGTCGTCAGCGCCCTTGACAGCTTGGCTCGCACAGTATGTGATCCAGATCCAAAAATTCCCAGTCCTGCACTAATACGATTGTAAAGAAGATATCGAGTTCGAAATAACAACCTCGCCTGACCTGCTCGAATGTTCCTATGCCACCATGGATCCGGAATTTCTGTCAACTTTGAAACTAACACTATCATGGATCTGTCTTACCAGTCAACATGAGGTCAAGAGGGAGTAGGCTTTGACGATCCTCAAGGTGCCGTCGAAGTTCTGGAAGTTGTTGTGGTATTTGGAAGCTTAGTTCGTGGAACAGTCGATCGACACTGTGCTGTCTCGACTGGCTCTTTGATTGGCAGACCTGAGCCTTTGTTCTTGAATGTTCCTTGCCCATGGCCACCACTTGTCGCCGTTGAGTTAAGGATCTTCGATCTTTTTGGCAGTCTACTTTGTACTAACCTTTTGCCGCCTATGATAGCTGAATCAAGTCGACGCTTACATCTACCCAATACAGTTGTCAATTGCCGGAATTGCGCCTTTACATCCGTTGAATTCGACAGTCGACAAAGCCTTCCACAGAGCTACACATGTCATACCGATGTTGGGATCGATGTATTTCTTCTCCAACAGATACAATCTGTCCCCCCTCGCCATCACCACTGCCACAGGGGACCTTCCCACGTATTGACCAACAACGCAGAGCAGGTAGAATAATGCAGTCGAGACTCTAGTTCGGTGGCTTTCATGTCGTGAATGGCGTTACGCGATGGAAGACTTGATGGGAGTTATAACCACCATATTGCTCGTGAGCACGCTCAGATCCATTTCGAAGAAGGACACATTTACCACAGGGGTATGACGACCCTCGTCCCCGTAAAACGTCGTCCCGATGGTAGAATTGTCTGGCATTTCGAGGTCAATAGCCCAGGCGCCATACTAAAAGCCTGGGAGATCGAGATAATATTCCAAGACGGCTGAGAGAAGACACTGGTTATCGAGTTGATTCGAGGCTGAATTTTATTTAAAGGACATCGATAACGGGTATCGTGGACCGGCAAACCGTCAACCTTCGGCCTCATCCTGTGGATGTCGCTCACAACTCATGTTCTGTGTATGTTAGTGTCTGATTTGGGAGACACAATCATTGCCAAATGCTCACCACTTCTCAATTAGGCTGCAACTCCAAAGACACTCGTGCACGTCTTACGATACTGAGCCGCCACGTCGTGAGTGACATGAACGTCCAGGTGAACCAAGCGCAGACACTGCAGATAGTTATCAAAAACCGATTTCACGAACGTCCGGTCCCGAAGCTTAGGGTTGAGTATTAATCGACATCGTGAACGGTTGCTACTTCATAGCAGGCTGTGATTATTTAGCGACTACAATTGACATCTTGAAGTTGCCATCAACACGCATCAGTGGAATTACCTTCACGGAAAGTTTGGCCTATTCCCAGTGGCTTTTGGAATGGCTAGCAAGGGCGACTTCGACAACTGTGACCATCAAGGTGAGGTATATTGCTTGGCGAAGCCTGGCTTCCTCCAGTCGATTGATGATAGTGCCAATGGCACTGTTCTGTCTTAGCCAGCTCTCCCATCGACAGACTTGGATCTTTGTTCTTGGGCGTCTCGGAACCGAATTGTCCTAATCCCAGCGAGTTTGAGACAGATTCTGGTTGGACGACTTGCTGTCGACCGTGTTTTAGGAGACACCATGTCGGTGGACCAGCTTTATTGTGACGTGTCACTGACGAAGACAGGTGAGAAGTCTGCCTCACACGGCATGATCAGTGCAATGCGAGACGTAAGTGTTCATTTGTCCGAGCTCTTCGATGATGATTGCAAACCGAACATATGTTTTGTGTTCATTGGGTTGAGCACTTGCTGGTCCAAAGGGTAGGACACACGATGGTAGCTTGTTAGGATGAGAATGTTCCTGAGCCACCAGTGTTTCCCCCCGCTCGCCGGAGGCACGCTTCCAACCATGTCGAAAAAGGACCAATCTGCCAACGTCGTCCGGACAGAAAATCCTCAAATATACCGAGGCCAGACTGGATGCCCTGCTCATGGTCTCCGAGATTTAGCTGATTAAGTATCGCTGGTTTCAGACTCTGGATTTCACCATTCTTCAATCGGTTCTTGTCCCTCGGATTAAGCGGACAGGCCTTGAATCAAGTGATTACTCCAGTTGCAACTCATTGACTACTGGTCGAAATGATCTGACAACGACGTGGACATAACGCATGCAACGGAAACTTGACATCGGAGAGGCAGCGGGCGTGGAGTCGCGTCCAGATGACTTAATATCGTCGGCAACTAGGACAAACGGATCCAACAGGAATGAACCAGGTTGCAATCACTTCGCAGCCAACGATTCGATTGTCACTTAACAGGTGACCATTTGCAAGTTCGGCATCTAAGAGATGTTGGTTGTAGCATATGAAAGTAACCGTTCAAAGTGAATAGCTACGTCTCTCTATTTCTGTAGCCTGAGTGTTGACATTTTATCTGTAATGGCCTCATCCATATTGCTATGATGTCGAGCCGTCGCCACCCGATCATTATCCCCAACCGCTTTGTAACTTACTGCTCTCACTCCGTAAAACCACGATCATAATGGAGACTCTTCTACCCCCTCCTAGACTAATTCATCTCTTCACCCTCCGCTGTAATGTCGAGCAGCCACTGGACATCGGCCAGGTATCATCCGGTCGCCGGCGCTGGGTCCGGATTGTCGGGGGCAGTGTCAGTGGCAATATCACTGGCGAGGTAATTGGTGGGGAGGATTCTATGTAATGCCCGCTTTGGATTTGAAGTCGTAAAGTTGCTTATGGTCAGGACGGAGGCAGAAAAACTCACAACGCATGTAAACGCGCGGTATTTGGTTAAGAGTGATGACGGAGCACATTTGGAAATTCGGTACGTTTACCAGATAGAGCGGAATTAAAGCCGCATGACAGAAGGGCTGAGAAGTAGTACCGAGGGAACTCGCTCCGGCCCCCCTGAAGTGCTGCAGAGGTTGATGGAAGGCAAACCGGTCCATCACAGCCAGTACTGGTTCCATCTGCATATCAAAGTCGAGGCGGGATGTGACCGGTACAAATGGATGAACGACAGGGTCATTGTTGGACGGGCTCTGAGGACCAAAGACGAGGTTTCTTACGATGCGTACTTCCTAGAGAATACGCCCGAGTTTGAATAATCATCGTTTGAAATGTATAGTACAGGTTATTGTACATGGGTGCGCAGAAACTGAAGCAGATTCACATATCCTCCAATCTTAGCCTGTTCTGCCAATACCTCGTCCGCGACGCGGTTCGCCCAGTGATACTCTGAATGGGACGCGCGCAGCTCCACCAGCCGTTGTTGTAACCATTCACGTGCGACGGGGTCGGGCGTGTCAACCACAGCCATTAATAAAGGCCAATGTAAGCGTCGCAGCAGTCGCGGATCCCAGCTGTATTGTTTCTGGGCAATTTCCATAATATGCCCCAGCGCTTGTCGTTGGAACGGGGATGGTGGCGTGTCGATACACAGTACACGGCGGTGGAATAGGGCTTCAGCGTAGAAGTTGGCGACGGCCATGAGGATCATGTTCATGGTGCGGTAGGCGGTATGCCCGCGGGCCATTTTGGCTGTGATGAAGAGATCAGAGTATCTCTGTCACTCGTTAGATCAAGTACATGGAGGACGGATTGACAAAGGGTGACTCACATTTCGAATGGCCATCATCTCTTGAAAAAGAGATTCAGAAGTCGTGCCAGGTACCACTGGGTTACCCATGGCTAGCCTCCATATTACATGTCGTAAGACCATGGCAACGTGGATCAACTCCAGTCCGCGGTAGTTCTCATTGTCATCCATCACCTCTTGCTCTGGATATTGATCACCCCAGAAACATCGACCCCAGAGACGCGCGCACTGGTACAGGTGGTCCGGTTGCAATGCTGCATTCCCCGACTGCAAAACGTAGTCGTATAGTGACTCTGTTGCGCCCATCGGTTGGGCGCTGATATCCACGTATAACATCCACAGAAGCATCTGAATTGGAACGAAAGAGATATCCTGAGTCGTTGGACCAGGCTCTTCAGTGTCCATCAAGGAAAACACGTTTCCCACGTTGCGGTTCTGGAACAACTCCGGATGAGTCTCGAGCAACGATCGCACACCTTGCAGATGCAGCTGCAAATGGCGTACATGGTGTCCGAATTGACATTCATACATGACCATCAGGAACATGGTCACGAAAATCGTTTCCAGCTCTCCGTGCGAAATGTGTCGCCGCGGCGTCTCCAGCGTTTGCCGGAACTCCTTGACCGCTAGTCCGTAGTGATATCGTGCGTGGTCCTCTGCTGTTGGGCGGCCTGGTGAGCGAACCTCCAGCCCATTGCGGTGCATGTCACTCGCGGAGAGCGCCAATATCATCCGCATAATCACCTTGCTCGTGGCCGCAGGCCCCTGGTATAGATAACAGAAGCTGCTCCATTGCCAGGCCTTCATGTAGTAGAATACAAGCGACGATGATGGAAAGTATTGAAAATACTTCTGGTCCTGCTTGGACAGCACCAAGGAGTTGGCACATGCAACCTCCGGCGTCGACACGGAGGGATAGATGAGAGTCGGATAGGAATAGGGAGGGAGAAACGGCAAGGTGGCCGGGAGCGGAGCCGGCTGTCCAGGCGATGCTGATGCAGCAGAGCGCTCCCACAACAGCGCCAGATTCCCAAAATCCAAGCTGATTTCGTCCTGCTGCGACGGCGGCCGAGCAGCTGGCTGCAGGTCTCGCACCTGGACGGAACGGCCTCGCTTCACCGGCACCCCCCATTCACAATGGAGGCGCAGACTGGAGCATCGCTGGCACACAGGGCGTTCCTCTCCACATTTCACCTTTCGACGACGGCAGGTACTGCAGCCTGGACCGGTAAGTATCAGAGCGCATTCATTTCTGCGCGGTCAACTTAAGGAGACCTACCATTCTTGGAGCGAGGGGCGTTCCGTCCCGACATATATCGATCGACGGCTAGGCGCGGTCAACCATCCAGCGCGCAGACATGAGTGTGACAGGTCCAGAAGGGATTTGGGCCCGGGCAAATTCCAGATTCACCGGAAATCAGGCGAGAAAAAGAAAGACGGAGAAGGAGAGATTAAGCTAGCTATCGGGAAACAATTCGGAGAACGGCGGAGCTTATATAAGCCGATATTGGAACCCTGGCCGAGGCTATGACTGGGCCCGACCAAACATGCTGTTTTTATGCATTTTGACGACGAGGCTTGGCTTGATTTGAGTTGAGTCTGTGTCAAGGAGGCTTTTCGGTAGGCCAAGGAACTGATTTGAGCTTTCGGGACGTGTCAATCGAGCGTTTTGCTGGATTATGCTTGGATGGACAACCGGATATATCATCAGGGAGTGTGGAATACCCCTGGTAGTCTCGATCAATAGCCGTTTTAGGTCTTCCCGGGGTATGATGTCTCCGACGGCCTCAGAATCCCCGGACCATCCCGTCACACCATCTGGGGTTACGGCATGACTTTAGGGCCATCAATACCGCACGTACTCTCATTCCTCACTATGCTTCGGGTATTTGACCGTAATGTATCCTGTTGCATTTGTGTCCGTCTTGCAGTCCATGTCGTAGCCTTCCGATTTGGGACAGGGAGGACCGGAAAACATTGGCGTACGCCAGTCATTCCGGAATAGCAACACTCATTACATGTCGATCATCCATCAGTTAGAGAATACACTATTAAAGTCCTCGATGCACATTCCTCTCTGCCAGAAAGGGCTCTGGAGATTCTGGCATATCAGTCGTTGAATGCAAACAGGTCAGCCTCGAGAGACGCTTTCTGGGCTTTGGAGAAGCAATCCTTCCTCCCGGCGAAGGTTTTTGGAAATTCTAGCAATTTATCCAAAGGATGATTATACATATTTCGAGTCGTTTGCTGGGATCTGCTTTGGAAATACGCAAACTCTTCTACTCCTCCGAAACTGAAAATGGAGACACTGCGACTTATTTCCGAATAGGCCTGAATTTTTGGACCCAGGAACCAGTGATGTACTCTGTGCAGGACGGTACTCCTTTTGTGCAGACGTCGCTTAAACCAGAAGCGGTTCCTATCTTGGAGAGAAAGGATGAGATTCTTCGGGCGTTTTGGGAGGAGGCTGTGGCGATGGGTAACCCTATCACGGAGTGTACAAGTGGTAGCATTCTTTTTTTTTTTTTTTTTTTTTTTTGACAAGATTGATGTTTATAATTTTGGATACACATTCCAACCGTGACTTCTGCATTTGTACTAGTAGCTGGACAACATCTGAATCAGCAGTCTATTGTAATCATCTTATCGTTCGCGTCGCCACGAGAGAATATTTACAGCATGTCTATGACTATGTACAGCTCAATCATTCTTGGACACTCACGCGCCATTGGCTGTGCGCGGCCTCAAACTTCTCATTGTCGGTCAACATATCCCAACCTGTCAGAGCCAGCGACTTGCCGACAGCGATTGCTTCTTCGTGCGCCTCGTCCTTTCCTGCAGCCTCAGCAAAGGACGAATGATGGAGGTAGGCGCCTTTAGAAGCGGGGATGGCGAACATGGTGTGCAGCGTGGGAGTGACATAGCTGACGTTGCCTGTGTGCAGTTAGCAATTTGCCGCGTGGCTTGCTATTCCTGGATTGAAGGCTTACCGATATCAGAAGAGGCTGTCAGGACCTTTTCATGGTCTTTGAGGACATTCCGACCATATGCCTGCATATGAGCCTGATACTGTTCGCACAGAGTCCCGTTCAACCGGACGTCCTTGTACAGCTCCTCTCTGTTTGAATTAGCTCATGGCCCAAAAGAAGAATCAGAATGAGAGATGCGTACTCTTTGATATTGACTTCACAGCCGGTCGCCAAAGCAGCCGCCTCAATGCAGTTGCGCACCCTTGCCATCAACTGATTCAATCCCTTCAATGTCGGACTCCGCGCCTGCCAGACTGCCTTTGTAGAATGCGGGATGATATTCGCGACCTTCGGGGTGTCCAGGAATGCGCAGTGGACCCGCTCGTCAGGCTTGATTTGTTGACGCAGGACCGAGACGTTGTTGTACGACGATACAAGGGCATCTAGGGCATTCACTCCGTCCCATGGATTTCCGCCAGCGTGTGCGCTTACGCCGGTGAATTCGCAGAACAGCTTCTTGCGGGCGTTCATGTATGTACCCGCGATACCATCCGAAATTACGCCGGGGAAGAGCTCGTGGATACCTGCGTGACTACGTCGGTTAGTTTAGGCTAGCAACTATCGAGTGACGAAGACATACCCCATCAGAGAAATGTCGACATCTTTGTAGGCACCGGCTTCGATCAATTGAGCCTTGCCACCTCCATTCTCTTCTGCCGGTGTTCCTAGCAACTGCGTCCGCCCAGGGATACCAAATTTCTTGATCGCGAACGATAAGGCGAGGAATGCAGTGATACTGCTCGTGGCAATTAAGTTGTGGCCGCAAGCATGTCCGATACCAGGGAGCGCATCGTATTCAGCGTTGAAGTTGACCAAGCGGCCGCCGGAACCAGTCTTCGCCTCGAACGCTGTTTCTAAGCCGTATGCATGACGAGTAACGGTGAAGCCCTGCTTCTCGAGGAAATCGCAGATGGTATCATGCGCTTTGTACTCGTGATACGCGAGTTCCGGGTTAGACCAGATCTAAAAGAGGAATACGGGTTTAGTCCATGATGTCAAACTGGCGACCATAGTTATGAAGTTACCTCTCTATTGAGTTCGCGCAGCGACGAGTTCAGCGACTCGACTGCCGCGTCGACTGCCGGTTTCACGTCAGCGAGATGCGAGCCGTTCAGGATGGCCATGTTGATCGGGAAAATAGACGACGGTCAGGGTCGATAGTCAGCGAAAAAGCCAAGCGCCGAGCCATGTGGTCGGGGGAACATGCTCTTTTTATGATAGTATTGTCTGGGAATAACATTACAAACGAAACATGTCTCTCTGTGGAAATGGCTATCCCGGGGCAGCCGAGAGACTCGTATCTCTCCGCATTTTGCATTATCCATTGCGGGGTTCCCTTATCTCAATGTCACATCCTATATCGGGCAAACCGAGGGTTCCATTACTTATGTTTCTTTGACTTGTTGGCAGATAGGGAATGGGCAGCGCCTATCTTGCCGATGGTTACCGTTTGTAGCGAGATGCGTGCTTTTACCTCCGCATTCGAGATCTGGGGTAGGCGCACGCGATTCCTTTAATCCCTATGGGGCACGAAGTACGTGATAAAGAAGGTCCTAATCATTCTTGGCTACCTGCCGATTGGCCAGAATAACGAAAATACACAGCCGAAGCGCATTCCCCGCGAGAAATCGCCAAAGGATGCAACGTGCGATTGGCGTATCTGCCGACGGCCCAGACCGACTGGCGTTTCTGATGGCGTTTCTGACCCAAGGAAACTCAAAAGTCTATCTCGGCGTATTGATAAGCTGCGCAGTGATGATCAACAGCGGTATGTCGTGGTCTGGGGATTTCGTTCCGCTGTTGAGGAACATCACTCAACAACACGCTGGCAAGTGCATTCCGTCTTGCCCAAAGAGGCCCGAGACACGGCAGAGGCTGAGCTGATCGCCTCGGACTCTGCATTATGCGGAGGCAATTTGATATCTGGTTCGATGTAGAAGTACAAGTATGTCATTATTTCTCCGCACCAGACAAAGGAGTGACATATAAGACCTTCTGCCGGAAGGTTCTGTAGCGACCGATTCTTTATTCTACCATATACCCATCATGGAAAAGCGAACATCAAACGAACCTGCGGCTTCCACGAAGGAGGACCTGTACGATGTCAAGGGCGAGGGACTCCCCGCGGCCGCTCAAGATGTGGTATTGGGAGAAATGCTCGAGGTCGACGCGACCCCGGAACAGGAGCGGAAAGTGCGATTGAAGTTGGATTTGGTATTGCTACCGATGATGGCTGCTTGTTACATGATGCAGTACATGGACAAATACGTGTTGAGTCAGGCGACGCTATTCAACCTGCGACAGGACCTTGTATGTTTCCTTGCCTGTGATCGAGGATGATGCTTATTCCGGTCAGAACCTTGTCGGCGACCAATTCAACTGGACATCGGCGATTTTCTATTTTGGATATCTGGTCTGGAGTTGGCCTAGTTCATATCTTATGGTCCGGTTGCCCATCGGAAAGTACATCAGTGTTTGTGTGTTTCTTTGGGGAGGGTTTCTCTTGTGCCATGCGGCAGCAAAGAACTTTGCAGGCCTGATGACAGCCAGATTCTTTTTGGTATGTTGTATTGCAACTATCTTGGTATATCGCTGCTGACACTATCAGGGAGTTGGAGAAGCAGCGATCGCCCCAGGTTTCTCTCTCGTCGTTGGTATGTTCTACACGCGAAAAGAACAGCCAGCACGGTACGCACCCTTTCAACTCACTTGATCGATCCATGTAGCTGACCGTCCCAGACAAGCCGCCTGGTATCTCGGAAACTGTGTTGCCAACCTCATCAGCGGTGTGGTCGTCTACGGCATTGGAAACATCACAATCCACACGATCGCTCAATGGCAATTGATCTTCCTCATCTTGGGTGCAATCACCGCAAGCCTGGCGTTCTGGCTGGTCGCATTACTGCCCGATAGCCCCAGGAATGCCATCTTTCTCAACAAGAAGGAACGCGCCATTGCGCTGCAGCGGACACTGAAGAACAAGACGGGTGTCATGGATGTTGACTCGTTTAAGTGGAATCAAGTGTGGTTGGCCTTCAAAGATCCGCAGACGTGGTTCTTGGTTTTGTATAACTTCTGCGTCAACCTTTGCAATGGCGGTATTACCTCGGTATGAACCTCGCTATCTAACAAAAGGTGTATGCAAATTTGCTGACTGGCCAGTTCTCATCAATCCTCATCAACGGCTTTGGGTACGGCCGGCTCAGGTCCCTTCTGATGCAAATGCCCATGGGAGCTGCCCAGATCGTTTTCCTAGTGATCACCTCCGGCGTGGCCACCTACGTCAAGTCGACACGAATCGCCATGATGATGTTTACTACATCACTATCCATGATGGGGATGATCCTGATCTGGAAATTGGACGCGGACAACAAGGCTGGTCGGCTCACGGGTTTGACCTTTGGCGGCGTGTTCGCTGTCAACATCCCGCTGTCGCTGAGTTTGGTCAGCTCTAATGTTGCCGGATTTACGAAGCGGAGTGTCATCAGCGCTATGATCTTCGTCGCATACTGCGTTGGGAATATCGTTGGGCCTCAGTTTTATCTTGAATCGGAGGAGCCAGATTACCCGGTGAGTTCGAGACCCGAACTTTTTCAATTTACATTCAATGCTAACAGGAATCACAGACCGGAATCAAAGCAGCCATGTGCGGTCTGATACTGGGCATTTTCTTCTTATTCTGTCTGATGGTGTATTACATCTGGGAAAACCGCCGCCGGGACGCGCTATACGGACCGCCTTCGTTAATGACGGAGAACGAAGAGCTGGCGCAGGACCTGTCCAACAAGACAGACCAGGAGATGGAAAGTTTCCGCTATGTCATATAATCACGGTCGAGCCATGGGAAGCGCTCATAGTACTTAATGATATCACGAATCAATGCAATACCCTTGCGGGATGTAATGCGACGTTTTCTGCTCACCGGCTCACCGGTTCACTGCCGGTATGAGATTTGGATTAAGCATTATTACCTTGCTTCTCGATGGTTTTTGATATCTGCAAGCCTTTACGTCAGATCGATTTTCTATACGCCCCTTGCATGCTCTCGCCAACGGTAAGGGAGGAGTTTATGTGGACGACCGGCTCGGCGTGGCGCTGCTGAACCGGAGATGCACGGGATGCTCGACGTATTACTTTCTATAGATTGAACAGAGCTTCTGCAGCCAGCGGAAGTACGTCGCAGTTCTACAGCCGCATTTGAGACACTGGTCAAGGCGCTGATCTAATTCGGGCGTCCGGGACCGATGTCGGATTGGATATATTCAGTGACTGGTGACTGTCCTCATTCGTGGAATGCCTGAATACACCTTGGGATACCTATCAAGACGGAAGCTTACAGTGAGACTCTGAATTGACATTATTCAATAATGAGGGTAATGGTTTATTGACTATTCAATAGCACTGCTTGAAAAGCTATATTACAAGGGATAGCACTTGACAGGTAGCTATATTACAACTTGTACACTATACTCTGCACACGGTTAGCAAGAAACGCCAGAAGGGACGTTCTCACAGTCATCGCTCGACTCGCCGCCAGTGATGTCGACGCCCTTCCAGGTCCAGTCAGAGCAGCTGCCATCACCGCAAAGGATGAAGATCGGGTTTGCATCATCCTCAACGGAACCGGTGATACCGTCAAAGGTAACACCGGTGACCTTGATGTCGTTGCTGGGGGAGCCGGTGGCGCCACTGTTCTTGTAGTCCTGCTCGACGACGATACCGTAGTCGGAGATACCAGAGAGCTTGATGTCGGAGTAGGTGATGTCGCTGACGGAGCCGGTCTCGTCGACCTTGGTCTTGATGCGCAGACCGTTGGCGGAGTTGCTGATAGTCGAGTCGGTGATGGTGACGTTCTGGACGGTGTTGTCGTCGCGGCCGCCAATGGAGCCGATGGAGAGACCGTGGCCACCAGAGCAGGAGCCGTCTGAGAACTCGATGTTCTTGCCCGAGTTGATGGCGATACAGTCGTCCTGGTTCTTGACGGTGGCGCCGCGGATGTAGACACCGTTAGACTCGCTGATGTCGAACGCGTCGGTGTTGTGGCCGCCGTTGTCGTCGCCGTCTGAGTTGTCGATGGTCAGGTTCTCGAGGATAGTGTTGTCGGCCTGGACACTGATGGCCTGCACGGGGGTGTTCTTGATGTGCAGGCCGGAGATAGTCGAGTCCTTGATGGAGTGGACATACATGAACTTGGGCTTGGTCTTGCCGCCGTTCGTGCCCTTGCCGTCCCACCAGCGCGAGCCCTCGCCGTCAATCACGGCATCCTCGGCAGCGGTGATGGTGAGGCCGGAACCACCGAAGCGGATGAGAGGACCCTTCCACTCCTTGTAGCCGAAGGTGGTGGTACCCTCGAAGGTAATCTTGGAGTTATCGGCGGCGTCAGAGAGGTCCAGGGTCTCACCGGCGGGGACCTCAATGTCCTTCAGCACGACATCAGAGCACTTCGAGATGCTCTCAGAGGCCGCCGCGGCGTCGGTGAAGGTGCAGGTGCTTGCGCGCTTGGTGAAGTCCGAAGCACGAGAGGGTGCCGGGGCAGCAGAGACAACGGAGCCCAGCGCAGCTAGGCCGAGAAGTTGGAAAGAGTGCATTATAACGAAGGGAATTAGTTCTGGTCAACAGAACGGAATAGAATAGAGAATGGAAGTGAGTAAAGAAAGGAAATTAGAAAGAGAGAATGAGCTTGCTTGTTGGAAAGAATCATGTTAACGGCCAGGGACAGAGGTTTTTATATGCAAAGGCTAAGCTTTTCGCCTGGTCTTATGCCAGCCCTATCTGTGTCAACGTGAAACTGCTGCAATAACTTCAGTGGCAGCCCTGGGTCCGCCTGAGCCCACCCCGATCTATCTGTGACAGCCGGTGGGGACGCCGATGCTTGACTAGCCATGGGTCCGAACTGTGCACCAACAAGGCTGTCCCATTAAATAGAACCCCCCCCGCCCTTCCCCGGACTCGATATTAGAAGATCCGAACCTTCCGTGCAGTTGTTATTGTCGGAAACACCCGATGTGATGATCTAATCTCCCTGAAACCGCTCTAAAATGGTGGTGGGCTACATAGATTACCCTTTTTCCTAGATGATGGAGATGATACACCGCTACCTGCCATGTCGCATATAGAAATAATGGCCTGATCCAGATCAATATCGTGTAATTGCATTCATATGTGGTTGTTGAGTATATACAACACTCCGTGTACGGAGCTCAACATTACCGCAGTCGCCACCCCTGCCAGTGCAAAAGAGCCGTCGGGATAAAACTGACACCAGTAATCAAGGCGACCATGACTCCTGCACTGGCTGCGATGCCGACTTCTTCGAACATGGCCGGGAACCTGCGTCGCGTTAGTCAGTTCGATACACAGACAATCGGGGTGACATACCAGAACGGCCCGATGAACCCCCATTCCGAGCGCACAAAGTTGATGAACACACCAACACTCCCAGCATCCTCAGGGTAGATATCCACGGCATAGGTGGTAAGAACGGTGGTTACAACCTGATTGCCAAAAGCCGCAATACCTGTGCCGACTATCGGCACCACGGTCCATTTCCCAGCCTGGGCCTGCTCGGTGCACACCAGGAAGATGATCATACCCGCCATACTCAGCAGGAACCCGATATAGCTCAACCAGAGCCTAAACTCAGGGGCTGGAAGGTGGCCGATGCGACGGGCGCGCCAGCTCATCCAGAGGTCAGACATGATGCCGCCCAGCTGCTCGCCTAACAGAGTCCCAATGATGAGTCCAAGGAACTGCAGGCCTAGCTGCTCTGCATTGAGCTCGAATTTATGCTGCAGTAGCTGGGGTATCTCAATGGAGTTCATCACGCTCGCGAAGAGGAAGACCATTCCATATGCGACCGCGGCGAGCATAACAGGGATCCTGCGGAAGAGGGAAAGAGGATGGATGAATTCATTCAAGGTGAAAGGTTGGGGGTCAATCCTTCCAAGGCGAATATACTGTCGTTGGAAGTCTGATACTGATCCTGTCTTGTTCGACTCGACGTAACGCGTCTCTGGTCCCAGGAAGATGTACAGTATGAACTGGCACCCATTCGTCTATGCTTGTTAGCATAACCCCAATGGCTCAATGCAGGTTGAGGAACTCACAATAGCCAATATCCAATAGATCCATACGTACCCCACGCGATTCGCCACGAATCCAAATATAAGCGGCCCAATCGGTATCCCAAGGGTCACCATCACTGTCCAGATACCCATATACCTCGCTCGTTCATGCTGGAAATAGGTCTCCATAACCACCGCACTCCCAATGGCCATGGCCGGTGAGATGAAACACGCCACCAGTGCCCGACAAGCCGCCATTGAGGCGTAGTCCGGACTCTTCGCGCATCCCACATTGCTCACACAACTCAGTATCAGCGACAACAAGAAGATTGGCCTCCGTCCGAAACGATGCGACAATGGTTTCCACAACAACGGTGCACCGCCCAGGATCGCAATCTGCAATGAGGCAAGATAACTCGCGCGCTGCAGCGAGACACCCAGTGCCTCTGAGATCTGCTGAAACGCGGGGATGATTCCGGCCGCGGAAAAGGTGCCCATGAAGGCATGGAAGGCGACGAGGGCCAAATTGGTTCCCTTTTTCCATGATGGCCAGTTGTACGGATCTGCCGGGTCGATGCTTGGAATGGGATCGAGGTTGACGGTTCCATGGCGGTCGATAAGGAAGGCTTGATGCTCTGATGAGAGATCAGTCAAAGCTTTACCTTCTGCTTCTTCAAGGTGGTCCGGGGGCCCTTTTGGCACACCAGCTTGAGATACTTCAATCGACATTCTGCTGGTTCTGTTCCACACATTTCCGAAAACATCGCGGCATCGTGCTTAAGAATGACCGCATAGTGACTGGTTCCGCACACTGAAACGATTCGATTGACAAAGACGGAATGATTGAATCTACCTTACAGACATGGCCAAGCCTTCGCAATGCGGAGAAAATGCGGGGAGAATGCATTTGACAGGTCCGTCAAATTAAGCCAAGGGCAATGATAGTCGTGTCCCGGCATTGTTAAGCCTTTTCGTAGCCGATCCGAGGTCCAGCGCGGAAATTCCGAGAATACAGATGCCGGTGATATCAGATTAGATTCATTCTAGGCCGAAGTCAAATTCCGGGGTATGGATAAACTTTGAGCATTGATCTCTTGCATTCTACGTCTTGTATAATCAAACTGCGTGTTAAGTCTGTCCCGAAGTACTACCGAAGCATTGACAAGCTAGACGGGCATCATCACTGCTGTAAAGCATTGCTCGAGATGGTTACATGGAAGGTCTGGAGTTGTGTTTAAGCATAATTTTATCGTATCACTGGTTCAGGCACGATGAGTCACTTCTAATGATTAGTGGCCGTTCATCCTAACCTATTTCGGAACAAGCGAGTTTTAGATCTGACGAGGAAAGAGTCATAATGGAAACATAAACATTCAACAATCCAGAACTCTGTACGGAGTACATACAATAACAACAAAATGACGGTGACCGCACCCCCTCCGGTAGCCAACGCCCTCCAAGTCATCGGCAACACGCCCGTCGTCCATCTCCGCCGTCTCGTCCCCGAAAACCACGCCGATGTCTACCTCAAGCTCGAATCCGTCAACCCCACCGGCTCCTACAAGGACCGGATGGCCAAATCTATGATTGAGGAAGCCGAGCGCCGCGGCGATCTAAAACCCGGTATGATAGTCGTCGAAGCCACGGGCGGCAGCACTGGTTCCTCCCTTGCGTATATTTGCGCGATTAAAGGGTATCGGTTCCGAGTTGTGTCATCGAATGCGTTTGCGCCGGAGAAATTGCGGACGATGACTGCGTTCGGGGCGGAGCTCGAGATTGTCCATAGTCCGACTGGTACTATTACCAGTGACTTGGTCCCGTCCATGGCGAAACGGGCGCGGGAGATTGCGGGGAGTGGGAACTGTTACTTGACGAACCAGTTCAGTAACCGGGATTCTTTCGTTGGGTACGAGGGTATTGGCCATGAGCTCGTGCAACAGTTCCCGGAGGGAATCGATGCGTTCTGCGGTGCTGTCAGCACCGGCGGGATGGTGATGGGAGCTTCTCGCGTTTTGAAATCCCAGAGACCCGAGACACGAACAATCGTGCTCGAGCCGGCGTCTTCACCGATACTAACGGAAGGCCGTACCGGATCGCATGGTGTGGAGGGCATTGGGCTTGGGTTTGTCCCACCACATCTGGAAAAGAGTCTCTACGATGAAGCCCGGGCGATTTCTGAAGAAGAGGGTCGTCAGATATGTCGCCGTCTGGCTCGCGAGGAGGGCCTGCTTGTTGGAACTTCCACGGGCCTGAATGTCGCCGGTGCATTGGCCCTGGCTAAAGAGTTGGGACCCGGGAAGACTGTTGTTACGGTGGCGGTTGACACAGGTCTCAAGTACTTGAACGGTACTTTGTTTACAGTGTGAACTGGTATAGACTGTACATATTTAGATAGACTAATCTAAGAAGATCTTGCCTTGAGTCACCAAAGCCGCCGGACCAGCGAGCTGCATACTCTCCACCTTGTCTCGTGACCCATTCAGCTCGATGTTGACGATGATTTGACTATCTCGTCCGATTTCCGACCCTTGGTTGATATTGAATCGGTGCCTGCGGCTCTGCTGTCCAGATTGCAAGGCGAGATACGCGCCCAAGGCACACGATCCACTTCCACACGCCGGATCCTCCAGATCGATGGCAATCATGCGCACACGGAGGTCCCAGATAGTTGTTTCGTTCTCGACGCGAGACTGCAGAGTCCGATAATACATGACTCCAACGAACGAAGGACTCCACTCATCGTCCAAGTCAATAGTCGGGCTTGGTCCCGGAGCCAAATTAGCAAACGCATCAGGTTGCTTTGTAAAATCGCCCAGCACATAGGTGACTCCCTTCACCATAGATACGGTGGGGTATGTGCTGTCGAGTCCCGACACATCGGCCAGACTCTTCTGTGTCGCCACAAGAGCAGAAATAGGGGCTTGCTTCTCATGAATATGCACATTATGCGGAATCCCCGCCGAGACAACCTTCGCAGCTGGATCATACTCAATCGTAACCGGTCCCGCCTTGGTGTCCAACGCCATACTCTGGCCCGCGCCATACGAACCCAACAAGCCTTGAAACAAGACATGTCCTGTCCCAATAACGGGATGACCGGCGAATTCCATCTCATTCACGGGCGTGAAGATCTCGGCGCGCGGGTTTCGTCCCGGACCGCCATGAGTCAGGAAAACGCTTTCGGAGAAATTGAACTCGCGGGCAATTTGTTGCTTGCGCTGGTGCGTTAGGGATTTATCGGTGATGTCGACCACGGCGAGTTGGTTTCCCTTGAGACTGTGTTTCTTAGAAAGAGTGGGCATTGCGGGGTGGGATGCATACCGTTGCGATGTGAACACATCGATGGTGACTGTCCGGTTAGCGAGTGCTGGCTAGTATCGTAGGCCCTAGCTTACCGTATGACGCCTGTTCTCCTGTCATTTTATTCAATTGTATGTTTTGGTATAAATCTACAGCGAGGGAAGCGTCTTATAAGTCGAGAGAATTGACTCACAACCATCCCGATCTGGATATATCGGATATCGTCGGAGATAGCGGAATTGGCACTAGACATACGCTAATTCAATTTAAGTGCTGTAAGTACCGCGGTCACGACTATTCGACACTGCACTGGCTCGCCGGTGTGTTTGACCGGGGTATGGGTGGGGAATGCGAGTCAATTGTCCATGATATCTCTATCAAATACAAAGGCATGATACCACCATTCCGAACATGATTTATCTCTCGCCGAGCTCGATGTTAACTTTGGCTTGGAAACGCTCCATCGTCTTTACAACCTTCCACTGCTCAAATCTAGCTGCCCTATCTAGTTTCCTAGGAGGTTCTGGCTGCAACTGACTCCGCGAAACGGCATGAATGTCAATTGCATATAGCATGGCCTCAAGTGTCTTTCCCGACACGCGACATAGAAGGGTCATGTCGGCGCGATCTTCGATATCCGGAGTTAGCGGATCCGTACCGTGATTGAGGAGGTATTCCACACATCTGCTGTTAAGAGACAGGATACCGTAAAGCAACGCTGTTTTTTCCAGAACTGGTCCTCGCGTTGATATGGATACCGTGGCTCAATAGTGTGTTGAATGTCTCATCAGCCATAACATCATGAGCCCCCGCGTCGCACGCAGTATCAGCCAAGTATGCAAGCACCTCCGGTACCTTTTGTGGAGGAATGTTGAAATTCTGGTCCACCAGGTATTTCAGTGTGGATAAGCACTTGTTTTCCACCACGTATGAAATAATAGCGTCTCTTTCAACTCTTCTCACAGGGAGTTTCAGAATTCCCTCTGCGAGAAAGAATTTAAGCATTGGTGCCCTCCGTCTAATACATGATACGCAACACTAGCCCTTTTGATTGGCACACCGCGATCCAATAATTGCCGAAGTAAGTCCACCTTTCCAGACTTGATCACCTCTTTCATCAAAGAGGTTTCGAAGGAATAAATCACAATATTGAGCTCGGGATCCGCCCCTCTCTCAAGTGGCAGTTTGAATATATATTCATGAGCAATTGCTAGAATAAGCGGGTAGCGAGTGTCATTCCCACGATCCAGCTCAGCGCCGTGGTCCAGCAACAGTTCGACTATATGCCCATGTCCTTCGTAGACAGCCATTTGTGGAGTTATTCAGAGGTGATTCATGGTTGCTTCGAGAATTGCAGCCAGTTTCCTCGTCCGTGTCGCTCAGCAGTAAAACATGTGACGATATTCTCATTACCCGTCCGCGCGGCCAATTCGGGTGATCCGCAAAGAATAGGACAATAGTAGCCATCATCGAGATTGATTTTTACACAGAAGCTTCCGGACGCGCCACTTTCTAACAGTCTCTCAACAAGAGGTTCAGACTCGCAAACAACAGCGGCGTATAGCAGTATCGACTGCTCTTTGTCACTTATTGATGTAAAGTGTTCAGGATCCACATATTCTAACATGAGCTTCACAGCTGCAATCTGGTCTTTCTCAATGGCTTTACGAAAATGATTGTGCGTCCACTCTTGTACGTAATATACGTTCCCTCCATGTGCAAGTAAGTACCGGAGCACATCAAGATGACCGTTTGTGGCTGCTGCATTTGAAGGACTATCCCACTCATAATCGGTTGTTTTTGGACTGACACCAAGCTGGACAAAGTACTTGACAACCTCCGTGTGTCCTCCAGCCGCTGCTAAACACAATGCCTTTGCTAGTGGCTTTGTCCATCCATCATTCTCGGAACCGCCGTGACGGCGCTTTTCCCGTAGTGCCTCCACAAGTGCATCGACCACTGTAAGATGATCTTTCTCCGCTGCATCAGTCAATGCATAGGCGATATCGGAGCTTGAAGGCTGTGCCTGTGCGAGGATCAACTGTACAACAGCCACATGCCCGTTGCTGGCCGCTTCTGCTAGTAAATCGGATCGAGAATGGCGGGAGGCACAAACTGGTATGGGTATGCCTCGCTTCAGGAAAAGGTGTAAAATTGTGATATGTCTATGAACTATGGCAAGCGCCATAGCTGTAAATGCCCCATTGTTGCATTCTAGTGGATCTGCACCAACATCCAGCATTTTGCGAGCAACAATTTCAGATCCACACTTTGCTGCCCAGATCATAATGAGCCCTTAAAATAGTTCTGATTTTACTGGTAAACATAGCCATTTAGTAATGAATAGAGGCGACACTTGGCCTGAGAGAATGAACCGATATTCCAGGGATATTCTGAGAATTGTGCAATGAGTAATAAGATCTCATTGGGAAGATCCAGAAGACCCCGGGCCATGGTAAAAAGTGTCTAGTTTGTCGAATGTTTGATATTGGCGGGGCGTTGATGAAGGGATGTACGATAGAGAGAACCGCGTTGTATTCTTTCGACGGAAAATGCATTATACACGGTATCGAATGCTTATGTACAATAACCCCAGCACTAGTTTGCCAGCATATTGACCTTGACACGGAAGCGCTCCAGCGTCCGTACCTTATTCCAGTCCTTACGTTCAACTGCTGCAGCTAGACATCGAGTCGTCTCTTGGTGTAGTTCAATCTGCGTTCTAGAATGGAGGTCAATTGATTGCACCATGAGTCTGAAACCTGCAGCTCCCAGTTTGCCTACTGCATGAAGCAGAGATGTTTTGCCGTCATTGCCAGCAATCAGCGGATCCGCTCCTTTTTCCAGGAAATACCTCACATGCTCAAGAACCGATGCCTCAACAGATTGCAACAAGGCTGTGTACCCGTCCCGATCTTTCTTGTTGATATCCAAACCATGCTTCAGGAGCACATCAAGAGTTTCAGGCGAGCAGGGCTCAAAGAAATAGTCAAATAGATGGTCGTATAGTTGGGGCATATCAAAATCTTTATCCAGGATAAAGTCAAGCGAAGCTGTCAGGCCCTCACGAATCCCATACCTCACAAAAGATTGCTTTTCGCATTCGTTGGATGGGAATTTAAGGATTCCCTTTTCAAGGAGATATTGAAGCATAGCCGATCCCCCTTCCATTGCCCATCGTAAAATGTCGTTCTCGTCCAACTGACATAAATATTGGGCTGACACATCATCATGCAACAGCAGCTCAATCAAATTTGTCTCCCCCCATTGGATCACTCGCGATACAGTACTGATCTGGTCATCATCAATATCAATTTCGTTCGTGGGGTCGGCCCCGTGTTGAAGCAGTAGCCGGAATACATCTTCATGCCCAACAGCTGCAAACAAGGGCGGGAAGCCCAAGGGGTGCTTGGCATTAGGGTCAGCACCATGATCAAGCAACATCTTGACAATCGGCTCGTGCCCTTTTTTAGCGGCCTGAAAGAGTGACTTTTGCGATGGCTTAAGACATGCCTCACGCAACAGTAGTGCAACGATCTCCCTATGCCCAAAACTTGCTGCCTTTTCAAGTGGACTGACACGACCGTGGTCGTCGAAAGAAAAGTCAACCAAGTCTTTTTCTCTCAGCGGACCATAGCTCAAAAGGTGTCGAACATGAGAGTCAAGACCACAGCAAGCAGCCAGGCACAGAATCAAGGCTCTCTCATCATCAGTCTTTGGGATACGCGTGTCAAGCTGCATATGCTTGAACAAAAGCTTTGCGACTTCCACATGGTTAAAAACAATAGCTTTGTAAATTGGATTCACACGGGAGCGTTCTAGCGCTCCCTTAGCGTCCGCTCCATATTCAAGCAAGTAGCCAACAATCCCCAGGTAGCCACATTCAGCAGCAATGGTAAGTGCAGATTTGTCGAGCTCGCGGCTGGTTGGATTGGGATTGGCCCCAAGCCGCAGTAGTTCTTGAACTGATTCCAAGCAGCCTCTTCGAGCTGCAGATCTCAATTGCTCCGACCAGAGGGCCGAGATAACATCTGGCGACAAATGGTCTGATAGCTCTTCCACGTATATTTTTATCACATTCAAGTTACCGCTACGTTTTGCTCTCGATAGATGGTCGAGCGGTTCCCCAGGAAAGCTTAGTCTCGCTCGCTCGCGTAACAGTTGTAAAATGGTCACTTGGCCATAAACTGTCGCGTGATTGATCAGGGTTTCGCAATCATCCGCTGAAAGTAGTTCCCTCTCCAGAAGTAGCCGGACGATTTTTGTCCGGCCCTTTAGAGCGGCGTTTCGCATATGTGCATCATTAGGCCGTGGATGAGCAAAAGCACCCGCATCCAGCATTTTGCTCATGACAATTTCAGAGTCATGGTCGATTGCCCATTTCACTACTGACCTGTCAAAGTAGCGGACGTTATGTTGAAAGGCATAGCAGTTCAGCAAGGAATACAAATGATGATTTGCCTGAGAAAGCGCACTGATATTCCAGGAATATTCCAAGGAATCAGCAATGAGAAATAGGACCTCATTGGGGAGGCTCAGAAGACTCATGGTGGTATCCCGCAAGCCAGCTATCCGGTAATCGGTCAATCCTCTGTCCTGTAGCGCGGTAACGGAGAATAAACAGTCCATGTGAGTGAAAATCGAAGATATGAATGCAACAATATGAAGGAAAGAGAAGACATTGTCACTGGTCGTATTTCTCTGTGGCGGGTGTGGCTGAGTCATGTGATATGTGGCTAAGGATATGGCCGCCTTCCTTGTATGGAACTACTTCCCCTTTGCTCTCCGTATATATGCATCTTTAACTGGCATAGTCCGGAAAGAAATGTATTAGGCGAAAGGGTGATTGATAAACCAGTTGGGAAACGCCAGTTGCTCTCCGGTATATGTACAATGAGTGTGTACCTAGTTCACCGGGTGGAAGGTCCTCTCAACGCACAGGTACTATATACAGGATAGAAATACTTAGCCCTCCAGTCTATCAATCTTGACTAGAAGCCGCTCCAACCTCTTTACAACCTCCCACTGCTTAAACTCAACAGCTGCATCAAGACATCTCTCTATCCTATAGCGCAACTGATCCGGCGGCACGGAGGACATGTCAATTGATCGCATCAGGAGCTCAAATCCCTCCATCCACTGCACTGAGAGAGACAATGGCGTTTCCCTGCCCTTGTTTAGAGTAAGCGGATCCGCGCCTTTACTCAGGAGATATTCCACGGTTTTGATATGGCGAAAGTGGATACTATACCAGAGAGCCGAGTATCCAGGGTCGTCCGTGGCATTGATATTTGCACCACGGTTTAATAGTGTGTTGAACATCGCGTTGGCCTGAGAATTCAAGGAACCGTAGCCTATTGTCTGCGCATAGCCAGCAAGCTTCTCAAGTGCTTTCGGGACCTCGTTAATAGGCATGTTGAAACCTTGGTCCATGAGGTAGTTGAAAGAGGATGCCTGCTTTCTGTCTAATGCATATATGACGAATTCCTCTCTCTCGTTCCTATCGATAGGAAGATCCAGAAAGCCCTTCCGAACAAGGAATTTCATCATATCTGCCCCTCCTTCTATCGCGTAGTGCAGAAGACTGGTCCTCTCCTGTTGATGGTGCAATGGGTCAGGAATTTCAATTGGCACATCACAATCCAACAATGTCTGGGCCAAGGCCACTTTCCCGGACATAATCACCTGTAACACCACAGTGCTACTGGTGTAGCCAAAGCAAATTGGGTTCATGGGGTCAGCTCCTCGCTCAAGTAGTAGTTTAAAGATAGGTTCGTGTTCGATGGCTAGGACTAGCGGCAAAGAGACAGTAGCACCGAGGTGTTCAATGTAATTTGGGTCAGCACCGCGATCGAGTAGCAACTTGACTATATTCTCACGTCCTTCGAGGATGGCTAAGCGGAGTGGGTCTCTGGATGGGATCATGTCTCGAGGGTTGCAAGAAGCCCCCTTGTCTAACAGTAGGGTGGCAATCTTCCCGTTGCCCGTCCTTGCGGCCACTTCAAGCGGTCCACAGCGTAGGGAACATTGGTCATAACGAAGGACTATAAAGTCACTGTCATCAGGCAAGCCGTATTGCAGAAGTTCTTGCACATGTTTTTCAGACTCGCATGCAATAGCGGCATAAAGCAAATATGCATGTTCCTTTTTACTGTTCATTGCAAACTTTTTATAATCGATGTTTTCCAAAATGAGCTTCGCGTCACGCTCGTCGGTGGCGGCTTTAGAGAAAAGACTGCATCTCTGTTCAACTGGTAACTGAGCCACCTCTGCGCCATGGGTAAGCAAGTGCCAGAGCATGTCAGAATGACCATAGGTGATGGCGGCAAGTAAGGGGGTATCCCGTGTATGAGGAACTGCATTCGGGTTGGCTCCGAGTCGGAGCAGATACTGAACCATTTCTATCTCATCCGCGCCCGCTGCGCTACACAATGCCCTGGCCAGTGCGACTGCCAATGAAGGCAGGGGACGCTGGTCAGGAGGATGCTCCATTTCCCATAATCTCATGAGTACTTCGACGACAGCAATATAGCCGTCCCCCGCTGCATCGGCCAACAGAAATTCGAAGTTCCAAGAAGCCGGGAGTTTTCGATGTTTAATAATCAACCGGACGACAGATGCATGGCCCTCGTGCACCGCTGCCGTCAGCGCGTCATAGTCAGGGTCGAGGAAGTCCGTTTTAGGTAGAGGTATGTTTCTTTCCAGGAACAGCTCTAGGATCGAGGCATGTCCATTCATCACAGCAAGCGATATGGCCGTATGCTCTCCATCATGACATCGCAAAGGGTAGGCCCCGTTATCCAGCATTTTGCGTGCAATTGACACGACTCCATTCCTTGCTGCCCATACCAATAATGAGCTATCGTGATGCCGTTGGTCATGTTGATAGGCAAGGCCATCTAGCAATAAATAGAGACGGCGGTTGGCTTGTGAGAAACAACTAATGTCCCAAGGATAATCAGAAGATTTGGCAATGAGAAGCAAGATTTCGTTGGGGAGGTCTAAGAGAAGCATGCTGAGAGATGTTTGTTCGCGAAGTCTCATGTTTTTCAGGCAGAATAAAAAAGCGCGGGGATCAGCAACAAGTCATGTGACGTCCATTTGAAAATGAGGCTGTGAAGGCAGAATAGTTAATTCAATGTGTAATTCAAATCACCGAGTCTGAGTGCTTTACGAGGGGAAACGAGGCTGATTCCTCGGCGCTGGCATCGCTGTCGGCATCGGTATCTACAGGAATCAGCCGTACGGATGCGATATCATGGATAATATGATCCCGCTGTGCCATGACCTCAGTACAGCAAGTGGCGTCGTGATACTCAGGGAGTATAGCGTACCTAAAGAGGATTTGTAGCCCCGGGGATGCGTTGCTGGAGGGAGTTGCTGGGGGGTTGGTCTGAAAATTGAGTACAAGTAGTAAAGAGGTTGCCCTGATCGAGTACTCGTAGAGAACATACTTTCTGGCCGCATGGCCCGCGCTATATACAGTATCAAACATTGCATGTACAACAATCTCATTAGCTCGCCAATAGGTTATTCTCAACCTGGAAGCGCTCAAGCACTTTGACATGATCCCACTTCTGATCTTCCTCCGCAACGGATAGAGATCTGGCAATCTTCTGGCGCAATTCATCGCGCGGCACAGAACGGACATCAATTGACTGCAACACAGGCTTCAAGTCCTGTACTGATAGCGCGCGTACTGCGGTAGCCAGCAGGATCTCATCACGGTCCACGAGGAGCGGATCTGCGCCTCTGCTCACAATGAATTTGGCATCTCTGACTGGTTTTTGAAGCCAGTACCCAAGGACCGTGGATCCGTCAAGAGAGCGGCTGTTTATATCCACGCCATGTTTCAACAGCACATCGATTGTTTCCAGGGCACTCTTGTCGTTGCTTGGGGCCAGGTTTAGTGCGTCCCGGGCCACGCCAAGGGGTAAGGTGAAGCCCGCGCCCAAGAGGAAGTTAAGAGATCCTGGCAGGTAATTAACGAGCGTGTAGTTGACAGCACATTGTCTGTCATGCTCGTCAAACGGGAGTTGCAGTAACCCGTTGGAGACTAGGTATTTAAGCATGGCCGGCCCTCCAATGAGTGCCCGGTTGAGGATATGGACGTTATCGAGCGGAAGAAGAACATGAGTCTGAGGATCTTCAAGAGATGACAATACGTGATCGATAAACGTTGTTTTCCCTAGTCGGACCAAAACTGCCGTTATATTGACAGCAAAAAAATTCTCATTCTCAGAAACTGGGGTCCTGATGGCATCGGCCCATCGCTCAAGAAGCAACCTGAATATAGCCTCATGCTCGATGGCGACTGACAGCGGTGTCGAATTTGAGGAATCCATGACGTTGGGATCAGCATCGTGGTCAAGCAATAGTCTGAAAATCGGCTCATGCCCTTCACGAATCGCTGCAAAAAGTGCATGTTCTCGCTGTCTCATATTTATGTATTTTCCTCCGTTGAATTGAAGGAAGTTCAGCAATAGGCCAACGATCGTCTCATGCCCCATTCTTGCTGCCACTTCCAGGGGCGCGGGTAAGTCGTAATGATGGTACATAAGATATAACAGGCGCTCCTCCCTTGGCAATTCGAATTGCACGGCCCGCCAGAAATGAAGTTCAGAGCCTAAAGCGGCAGCAACCCACAAAAGCAAGGCTGCCTCACCTTCAGTCTTGGGCGTGAGCGCATCGAGTCCTGAGCGTTGGAATAAAAATCTCGCGACGTCGATGTGCTTTCCGTTGATGGCTTTGTAGATTGGGTTACGCCGCGAAGTTTCTAATGCTCGTCCTGTATCCGCTCCAGAATCAACCAAGCAGCGCACAATGTCAAGGTGACCACGCTCGGCGGCCAGGGAAAGGGGACCAGGCTTGTCGGGACGAGTTGTATTCGGGCTGATCCCAAGCTGGAGCAGGTATTGAATTGTTTCCAAGCAGCCGGATCCAGCCTCCACCCTTTGTTCCAATTCCCACGATAGCACATCGATTGTTTCATCTCTTGGATACTCGTCCCACAGCTTATCCACAAGTATTTTCGTCACACCGAGGCCACATGCCTGCCTTTCACAAAGCAGCTCTTTAGCTGTGTTAGAGGTTATCGACACACCATGGTCGAGAAGGAGGTGTACAACAAAATCACTGCCAAAAATTGCCGCCGTCGTCAGCAGGTTGCGGCGACGATCAACAGGTAGTAGGTCTCTCTCCAGAAATAAGCGAACAATTTCAGTGTGACCTTCTGCAGCAGCAGCGTTGATCAAATCAAAATGATCCCACGTGCATTCTTTTGTCGGAGAAGCGCCTGCATCTAGCATCTTTCGTGCAACAATCTCGGATCCGTTTTCCATTGCCCACGCAAACAGTGAGCTATCAAAATGGCGGACATTGTGTTGGTACATATAGTGATTCAATGCGGTATATAGGTAGCGGTTCGTCTGGGAGAGGGCGCTGACATTCCAAGAATATTCCAAGAAGTCGGTGATGTGAAGGAGGACTTCACTAGGGAGATTAACGAAGCGCATGCTGTAAAGTGGTAGGAAGCGGTCGGCTGCCCAGGAGCACGTATCAGGGAGTCTCGAGCTTCCATGGGGTAATGTGAGAGAGCGAGAGCTAAATGAAAAGAGCTGAACTCAGGAAAGATGTGTATCTTGATTGGCAAATCATGTAATCACGGATCGGAGGAACCTCTTGCCTCGAATGAAACGTTGATGTGACATTGTGTAGGAGTACCGAGTCCATGATGCTGACGACGCTGTCTGAATAGCACACTGATTTTCTTCCATTGGAACACTTGAATGCACTTGTATACGTCACTTCATACATAGAAGGAACGTACCTGCATCTGTGTTGGTGGTAATATCACCATGGGGATGGACCGCACGGAGATCACCGGAAAGGGAAATTCCACGCCTTCAGCGGACTGGCAGTTTCTCCGAACATACAAGTCATTTGGCAGTAGACGAGCCTGACTCGAGGCTCAAATGCCAGGGAATTCTTCCACGGTTGTGACTGATCACAAGTTGACCCATTGGGGTGGACAGCGATCGCGGAGACTCAAATGGCGAGATTAAGCCCTGGACTCCCGCTTATCAAGGCATACCAGGAATATCGTAGTCATGCTGTTGGTACCCTATGCTTAACATCACCATGAATGCTGGCGTCCAACGAGTGAAGCATCACGGTGCATAATCCGTTGGGGATGACATTCCCGGGCGGCCTCCTGACCAGCACATGTATAAGCGTCCGGTCCTCACAACATGACCGGACTGGCGTTTTATGCTCGTATAATCGTTGTCTCTTCATAATAAATGACAATATCAGGTCAAATAAAATATGCGGGGCCCCGGACAACCCCCGCATTTCGGAAGGGCCCGACTGTTTCGGGTTTTCCAGTCTGCGAAATGTCCGGGGTAATACGACCCGAGAGCCAATAGGGGAGATTGCTGTAGTATCTACCGTGCCCCTCGGGGGAATATGTCGCGAGGGCAAAGCCAGGATGGCTAGACTCAGGCTAAGCCTTAAGATATTCGACTCGTCAGCTTCCGGGATCTATAGACAGAGCACCAGAGCACATCATGCATCTCTGGAAGCACCAGTTTCGCGGCAAGACCTTGCAGGTCGCCATGACTATGGCGTCCTGTCAGGCTTTCCTTTTGCTTGGATTTGATCAGGGTATGTTCGCTTTTCCTTGGCAAAGCTGCGATACTGACAGAAAAGGGGTGATGTCTGGGATTGTAGGAGCGAACAACCGGTTCGGACGCGACTTCAACAATCCGGATACTGCAATGCAGGGTAATATCACGGCGCTGTACGATATTGGTTGCGTGGTCGGGTCGATTGCTTGTTACTTCATCGGTGAGCGATACGGTCGACGGGCGATGTTGATGACTGGTGGAGCCATTATGGTTATCGGGACGGCTATTCTGGCTTCGTCGTATACGGTTGCGCAGTTGATTGCTGGACGGATAATTACGGGTGTTGGGAATGGGATGAACTCGTCGACGGCGCCAGTATATCAGAGTGAATGCGCACCGGCATCGACCCGAGGTGCACTGTTGACCTTGCAGGGCACGGTTACCATCCTAGGCGTGGTCATCGCATACTGGTAAGACTCTCGTTTGCTTCAACATGCGCAGTGCTGACCGGAACAGGATGGACTACGGCACCAGTTTCACCGAATCTTCCTTCCAATGGCGATTCCCCCTTGCCTTTCAAGCCATGTTCGCCGTCTGCCTCATTCTCCAGGTTATCGGACTCCCGGAGACGCCTCGCTGGCTGGTCCAGCACGACCGTCACGAAGAAGCACGTCAAGTACTCGCCGCCATCGAAGACAAGCCCTTGGATGATGCAGAAATAAGCAAATCAGTCCTGGATATCCAGACTGCGCTGGAAGAGGGAAGAAAAGACGGCCCCTTCCGTTTTATCGAACTGTTTTCGTGGGGTGAAACACAGAACCTGCGTCGCATGCTCATCACCATCACCATCGAGCTGGGGCAGCAGTTCACCGGCTCCAACATGATCAACTACTACGCGCCCGTCATGTTCCAGACGACGATGGGACTCGGCAGGAATCTCTCGATGATACTGGGAGGATGCGTGCAGTGCACATACCTCGTGGGATCATTCATCCCAGTATTCCTGATGGATCGCTTTGGTCGACGGACGCTATTGATCGTCTGTTCGGCCGGTCTGTGTCTGTGCTTTGTGATGGTATCGATTCTGCTATCATTGGGCCAGATGAACGCCGCCTACGGAGCTACAGCCTTCATTTTCCTGTTCCAGATCTTCTATGGCGCGGGCTGGCTCCCGGTGCCATGGTTCTACCCGGCCGAAATTAACACCACACGAGTGCGAACCCGAATGCAGGCCATCGCTGCTGGCTGGAACTGGATGGCGGTGTTTGCCGTGGTCAAGATTACCCCAATTGCTTTTGGTAAGCCTCTCACCCACAGCACGGGAGTCAAGCTAACTACTTATTATAATAGATAACATCGGATGGCGGACATTTGTTATCTTCGCCGTGCTCAATGCCGCCTTCATCCCGATGGTCTATTTCTTCTATCCAGAGACCAAGGGTCTCGAACTCGAGGATATCCCGCTTCTGTTTGTCAAAGGAGGCTTCACGGGTGGCGTGTTTAGTTCGAAGGGAGGTAGAACGGTCGAACCACATCAACATGCGCACAGTGTCCAGGTGGACAGTAAGCTGGAGGGGATGTTGCAGCAAGTGGAAGATACGGGGCAGGTATGATGTAGTGTAACCAAGAATAGTTTGAATATACAGCGTACAACTGGGTTGCCAATCCACAAGCTCGTATCTGCGATATCTGAGTCCATCCTTGGCATCTGCTCATGATGTCTTGAATAGGATAAAGTATACCGCATGTCTCACGTGAAGGTTCGTATTCACTCCGTAGGGTTGATGTCATGTAATACGAGCCAACCAGCGAATTCTACAACACAGTGAGTATATATTCTTCTATTTCTTCAGCAGGTCG
Organism: Aspergillus cristatus; assembly: GCA_034509305.1. Taxonomy (NCBI): domain Eukaryota; kingdom Fungi; phylum Ascomycota; class Eurotiomycetes; order Eurotiales; family Aspergillaceae; genus Aspergillus; species Aspergillus cristatus. Next base: position 2,488,938 of record WJBV01000007.1, on the reverse strand, counting down.
GTAATGATAATTGCAGACCCAATTGCAAAAGTACCCAATCAATATCCACAATGAATCTCACCAAGTCCCTCGCAGCCCTCATACTTCACTTTGCAGTGACCAGTATGCCACCCGTCCCTCCATATTCTAGTCAGCAAGACTAACCATACAGACGCCCAATGCGGCACGGCCGATGCCTGCGTCTTGACTGAGACGTGCTCAACTTACACCCGCACCACGCCTACGACAACCACGTTTGCCACCTGCGTGCCCACCCCGACATGTCTGAAGGTGTACCGTGCGTCTTCCCTTTCATACATTCTACAATTATATATCTAATTATAGCAGAGGACTGTGAATCCGGCGGATCCGGAGATATATGCTGCTCGACTTACTGCGCGGCGACGAAATGTCGACCTACGGATCCCAAGTGGCCAAACTGTAGGGAGGATCTAGAGTTGTGCGAGGCGGATGAGGAGTGCTGCTATAATAACAAATGTGTGGAGGGATTGTGCCGGAAGCCGTAGTTGGTTTGTGGTTCAAAATGCCTTTTATTCCCTATGTATCGTATTCATGTACGCATTTCATTCATGTGTCCAATGTATAACCAAAATTTCGATCAAGCAATTCATGTTCGTGTACGCATGTCATCATTATGCATCCAATGCATATCCAAGCTCAATCAAGCAGCCAAGTTGCAGTTAAGGTAAACAGCTATAACAGTTAGCATCACACCAAACAAAGTCAGGGGGGAAAGGGGTAACTCACCAGTCGCATACATGGCATAATTATCAGCATTCTCAACGCCTCCTCACTTCCCAGCAACAACGCCTCATCCCCATACTTAAAGTCACTCGTAGGCGGGCCATAAACCGCAGGAAAATGCGTAAACTCATGCAGCGCCGTCGTCGCCTCATCCTGTCCCTGGCAAACCGTAGGCAAACCCGTCGTCAACAACGTATAGTATAGTTCACAGTTCGCAATCATGCTGTACTGAGCCCACGCATAGGCGAGGAAGTTCTCCTTGCAGTTGTTCTTCTCTGGCCACGGGTCGGTGCAGTAGTAGTTGATGTTGTCGCTGGTAGAGCCAGCTTCTCTGGCTACGCCGCGGAGACGAGCGGATACTCTCTCGCGGGCTTCGGGGGCGGTAGTCTTGAAGTAGTATTTGAATTGCGTCGGCTAGTTTGACGGTGTTGGCTAGGACTGTGTCCACGATGGCCTGGCGATCGGGGGAGCAGGTAGTGATTGTTCGAGCTTGGCCCATGGGACGAGCTTTGAGAACGGTCTTTGCTTCTTGGCGTCGATGGTAAGTTCGTAGAGGAGTAGGACATGGTGCCTGAGACTGAGCCATTGGTCTAGGGATTAGTAGCAGTGAATGATGTCTACAAGCAGATGTCTGAGGTATAATCGAGTAGTGAATAAATTCGATTAGGGCTGCGGTAAATCCCTGTAATTAGGGCTCAATGCGGTGCAACCTGAGCTGTCATCTCAATTTCTTTGTTCTCCTGAGTCTCTTTGTTTTTCAATATTTTTGTTCTCCTGAGTCTTTCTTTGTCCTTTACCTTTACAGCTTCAAACTCTTCATCTAAATTCTTGAAAGTTTATCAATTCGACCTAGCCAACTACTCGAGCCACAATGGTCAACTTCATGGAAACCACCATTGCCCTCCAAGTGCTCCTCGCACCACACCAAACCGTCCCATTTACCTCTCCCCTCCCCATTGAAGTCTCCGTCTACAACGCCGCGAGCATCCCCGTGACAATCCTCGACCGAAATACCCCCCTCGAACTTGGCGCCGGCCACCTGGGCGTCCTCAAACTCCACGACGCGCAAACACACGAAGAAGTGCCCATCGCCACGATCTCCGCCAGTCGCATACAGCCCCCTCTTCCAAATGAGTATATTGAAATTCCTTCCGACACAACAGTCAAGAGGACTCTTGAGTTGCGGGTAGATGAGAAGGATATACAGGTGGGACGGGAGTATACGGTGCGCGCGGAGGGGCTTTGGTCGGCTGTGTGGTACAGGGCCTTGAGTGAGATTACGGAGGAAGAGAGGGATCATTCGTTGAATGCGACGACGGGGGAGTTTTTGTCGAATGTTGGACGCATCAAGGTGGAGTAATCTGGTCTTAGCGGTTCAAGGAGCATTTGGTGTAACACTGGGAGGAAGAACAATTTCGGGTTATTCATGCGATCTCGGTGTATTTAAACTACATAAGAGCTGCTGAAGCAGCTCAAGCAAGTTGCAAACCTTCGAATAAAAATCATGTCTGAGCCAAAACAAGTAATCGATATCAAAGCCGACGCTCTGCGCGTCTTCCACGTCCTCAAAACCGGTGGCATTGCCATCATCCCCGCCAGCGTCGGCTATGGCATCGTGGCCATCGACCCCGAAGCCCTACAACGCGTTTTCACCACCAAACAGCGCCAGTCACACAAGAAGCACGCCATGATAGGTAGCTACGCGCTCCATCGCGAACTACACATCCTCCCTCCACGCGAAGCAGGAATGGTCCGTCTCCTCACCGTCGACCTCGACCTGCCACTAGGTGTAATTGCGCCATTTCGCGAAGACCACCCGATTATCCAGAAACTGGGAAAGGAGACACTGCAGCGGAGCTCTGTCGACGGGACGCTGTCCATGCTCGTGAACGGGGGCAAGTTCCAGGAGGAACTATCGCGGTTGGCTACTGAAGCCGGGCTCCCGCTTATGGGGTCATCGGCCAATCTAACTGGAAAGGGGACTAAGAGTACAGTCGAGGACATTGAGCCGGAGATTAGAGAAGCAGCGGATATCATCATTGATTATGGTCGACAGCGGTATTCTGCGCCGCGGCCGTCGTCAACTATGTTTGACTTCAAGAATATGCGATTGATGCGGTTTGGAGCGTGCTTTGATGTGATCCAATATGCTTTTTGGAGGTTTTATGGGATTCGGTTGCCGGATGATCCGGGGAGAGAGGTGCTCTTTTCGGGGCATTTAGATGCGCGTGCGAATGTTTATAACTAGCATCTTCCCATATGTTTCTACACAAACTTAGCACTATAAGCTAGTGATAATATACATGGACTCTGGTCTATTTGGCTTGCAAAAGATCAGATATCTTCACCATATGCCGAGTCACAAAATCCCCCATGACCTTTGGAATGTATGACGGAAAGCCAGCATTAATCTGCTGCAAGATTCCCCACGACTCCTCGCCATTCGTGGTGTATGGCACGGTGTTCACCAGCCCTGTCGTGTTGAAGGAGGCATAAGCCAACGGTGTGTTCTCGAATGATTCAGATGCATCCACCACGTTGATATCGAGTCCTCCGCTGGTAATAAATCGCACGTTTCCAACGGACGCAAATGCCAAAGGCGCTTGTGTGTTCACGGCATATGTTCGTGCTGCTGCGATATTTACCTCTGCTGATTGCCAGTCTTCTGCGTCCGGGTCACCATAGTCGGGTGTATCTGGCAGTGTCAGTTCACCATCGATATAAAAAGCTGCGAAGGGCAGTGACATACAAGGAAAAGATGCAATATGGAGTGTCTCTGCCTGCGCCTGAACATTGAACGTCATGGATGGGTGGAAATGCTCCCAGCATTCAAGGATACCCAATCGACCGTACGGGGTCTCAGTCACTTTCAATTCGTTCAGAGTACCATCAGACCATATCGTTCGTTCACCGCCAGACGGCCTCAACTTGTGGCGGAGATGAAGAGTTTCTCCCTCTGGGGAAATCAATGCCTGTGCCATGTAGATGTAGTTTCCCTCTCGGTGGGAGAATCCAGGAACGATGTAGACTCCGTTGGTCTTCGCGGCAGATACAAGTCGATTCCATTGAGGGCTATTCAGAGTGAGGGAGTTTTGGACGTAGTTCTCGATATGGCTTGCGATGGAAACGTTGTCTGACATTCCTTTGGGATAGCTGCATACATTAGCAATGGTCTGATTGATCACCAAGGATGGTATTGAGATACCCTGGAAATCATAACTCAGGGAAAACAACAAGATTGGCACCATTGTCTGCTGCTTGTTGGATGAGACTGACGCCCTTAGACACCGTTGCATTCAAGTCAAATTCCACTCCTGTCCAGTTATTATTGGTCATGAGCGGGAGGGGCCAGTTTGCCGGCGGTGCGCGGACAACTGCGATGGTCAGATTGTCATAGTTAGCTGTTTGGTTGGTATGCAGCACACTCGCAGCACAACTGCCAACCAAGCCCAAGATAATCGAGAATCGCATGGTGAGTCAATGATTCATGATTCGGACGATACACATGAAGTATGCCTAGAGAGGGCAGTGAAGCCCTCTTTATATCTTCAAACCAACTCGGGATGAACCCAACTCCCTACTCCGTGCCATGGGTAACTCCCGAGCTCGATCCCGAGTCGTCCAACCGAGAGAATGAGTCTCGATGGCGATTCTCCTTCTTCAATGGAGCGTCTTCGGATCGTGGATTTGGCTATCGCGGGATTTGGCTATATCAAAGCAAAGCCCGTCTTCATACAGACCCCGGAGCTTCATTGTCGGTAGAATTTGGAAACGCTCGAAACAAGCAATATGCACGACGATCGCCCAGAGTCAAAATAAGGTACCCAACCGAAGGAAGAGTAAGGGCCGGCCCAATCTCTCTTCTCTTTTCACCTTGAATATCGTCCATCAGAGCAGTTCGGCGAATTGAAAGACAGCTTTTTTCAATTTCTACTGTTGTAATAGTTGCATTGAATGAAAAGAGAAGAGGGAAATCTCACAAGATATACTTCTCCGATTACCGAGACAGACAGATAGACCGTCCTCCTGTTACCATAAATTTCTCCGGCCTCCCGACTGACTTTCTGCTGATTATCGCCGATTGATTGGAACACTCTTGGGAGCTCAATGCATTTGCTCAGACAAATCGTGTTCTATACTCTTTGCTAAGTGGCCGTGTCTATCAACGCAATATCCGCTACCGCAATGGCTCAATATTGGCATGGGCAGCGAAGCATGAGTCCGAGATTGTTGCACGCAAAGCAATGGATGCAGGTGCTGATCCGATGACCTGCCACGATGGCAAGCGAACAGCAATGGTACTTGCTGCATATCACGGCCAAGCAAAATCCCTCGGCTATTCCTGGAAAGAAAAAAAAGTCTCTACACAGATATTGACAGGGTGCCACTCTCTGAAGACCGATGAAAACCCACTAATATTGGCCGCAAAGAATGGTCACAAGTCTGTCGTCTGACTACTTCTCGAGCATGGGGCAATCCCAATCGGTTCGACGCCATCATATGACAATCCACTGATTTCAGCGGCGATTGGAAGCCACTTTGCTGTCATTAAGGTACTGGGAGACGCTGTACGAGCAAATCCACCGGAAAATACGGTTCCTCTGTGGTATGAATTGAATACCGCGATATGCGCGCTAGCGACACGGGGTAAAGTGGAAGCTCTGCAATACCTATTTGAGATCTGCACAGATCTGGGCTCGGTCGAATTTGACGAGCATGGTTGCCGGGTGAGAACATGCTATAATTTGTATTTGTTAAACGCTGCCGAAGGTGGTCACGTTGAATGTGTTCAACAGTGCCTCGCATGTGGGGCGGATCTGAATAGGGAAATATATGAAAACGAAAATTTGGTAACGCATCCGGTTTATTCAGCCATCGCAGAAGGGAACATGAAGGGAACATCGAAGTTGCAAATCTCATGATGGAACATACGGATTTTGATTCGCTTGAAAAACAAAATCCAACGTTCCAAGATGAACAGGGCAACCTACTGTACATTGCACTTGGGGCTGGCTCTAAATACCATGTCGAAGTGGCCTTGAAGAGGGGTATGGACTTGAGAATGGAAACTCACCATATCCATACTGACATGGCAGCGCCTAATGCCTATGACGGTGGCCCCTTGGAAGTAGCGGCAAAGAGAGGGGATGTGATGATCATGTGAACATTGCTTGGTTGGTTTGAAGACTTGAATCTAGATGTTCAAGACACCAATCCAAGCGGCCAAAACCCACTTTGTGTGGCCAGCTATGAAGGGCACCTGCCCATTGTCAAGTTTCTGCTCGAAGCTGGATTTAACCCAAACATTAACGACACACTAGCCTCATTACCACTTATTCCAGCCATTGAACATGACGATATATTCAAGTTATTGCTTGACAACAGAGCCGATCCCACAATCCGGACTTATTACAAAGGGCAACTTACCACTCCCATGCTGAGCTTGGTCCAGTCCGGAAAGACATCCTTGGTTCTATTGTTGCTCGATCGTGATAACTATTATGAAGATACACTATTTCCGGACCCCTTGGAATACAAATTGCTGAGAAGTGTTGTAGTCGGTGGACCGGACATAATGGAGTTGTTTTTCAAGAAAGGACATCTGATCCTTCCATTTGACAAGGAAAGAAGAGAGTTCATGATGTGGTTAGCGGCCAGGAAAGGACAGCTGGGTTCACTTAAATACCTCACGGACCGAGGTTTCAAGTTCCCTACTAGAACGCCCCGTGGGTATTTGAGCACCTAGCTCGTACTGCTTGTGAGAGGGAGTCTCTTGATACTGGCGACCCTAATGAGATGTTTGATGCATTGCCGTCCTATGGTGTGGATATCAACTCTAGGGACAAGTTCGGAGACACGGCTCTGCGGGAAGCGTGTGCGAGAGATAATAACCTTCAGTGCGTTAAGTACCTACTTAGGAAAGGAGCGGACCCGTTCATTCCAAACAAGAAGGGCAAACCCCCATTCTTTTCCACGAAGACCTTTGAAGACACCTGGCTAATGTTGCAACATGTCAACATCCGTGACATTTCGCGCGATGATGTTCGACGTGAGATAGATAAATTTGTAACTAATGCGATTGCGTTTGAGGAGTGGCAGTGGACCGTAAGCTCAGTGAGCTGAATCATGCTTCTGTTGGGAATTGATGCCCTGATGCGCAGTGGTACATGTCACCCTTTCTGATCTTCTATGCTCGTATCACAGACAGCACCCCCAAGTGTATCCCCGAGTGAATGTATATTGTGATGTTTACCAAACACTCCGGTGGCCTAAATATGTACATCGGGAACATGGGGTTTCCGCTTTCGGTAATCCGCGGCATCCCCACGCATGACATCAGTCGTGAAACCGGCACTCAAAGCGACAAAACTCCAATTCCCATTTGATTCGTAAGATCAAGGCAAGATGACTATTCGAACGATCTGCTCAAAGGGCATCTACCACGGTCTCCCCGTCTTTCCGGACGATGTGGAAGGACTTACGGCTATTGTCACCGGAGCAAATGGCATTTCCGGCACGCATATGGTAGGTCATGCTCCTTACTGATTTAGAGTAGACTGACAGACAGAAAGCTTCGCGTGCTATGCGAATCGCCCAAACGATGGAAGAAAATCTACGCCGTCTGTCGTAGACCACCGCATGGAGAATGGCCAAGTCAAGTCGAACATGTTTCAATGGATCTACTGCAGGCACCGGAAAAGATCGCAGAGCAGATGCACGAGCGAGGAATTAAAGCTGACTGCGCGTTCTTCTTTGCTTATATCCAGCCGAAGCCGAAAGAGGGTGAGAGTATTTGGAGTGCTGTTAATGAGCTTGTTAAGGTTAACAGTATGTAACCTATCCGGATTTGTATCTTTTGTGCTAACAATGGAAGCCGCCCTATTGAGAAACTTCCTTGAGGGACTGGCAATCTCCAAGTCCGTCCCTCGGAGGGTCCTACTCCAACTAGGAGCAAAGTACTATGGCGTACATCTAGGCCCCTCTGCAGTACCCCAAGAAGAATCTGATGAGCGCGTGCATCTGGAACCGAACTTTTATTACCCCCAAGAAGACTATCTGCGTGACTTCTCTCAAAAGCATGGTATCGGATGGAACATTACCCGTCCTTCTTGGGTTCCTGGCGCTGTTCCTGACGCAGCAATGAATCTATGTCTCCCCCTTGTCATATATGCCACGGTGCAAAAGCACCTTGGAAAATCACTGGAGTTCCATTCGGATCTAAACGCCTGGGAAGCCAACCAGACTTTATCCACTGCACAACTAAACTGCTACCTCGCAGAATGGGCAGTTCTGGAACGCCACGCCAAGAACGAGAGCTTCAACGCCTCCGACGACTGTCCGTTCACCTGGGGCAAGTTCTGGCCCAGACTGGCAGAACGTTTCCAGATGCCATGGACCGGGCCATCCACCAATCCGTCTGTGTTCAAGGAACAAGAGACACCGTACAACCCTCCGCCACGCGGATTCGGACCCCCGGCCAAGCTGCGATATCGATTTACCTTGACGGAATGGGCTAAGAAGCCGGAGGTCCAGCGGGCGTGGAAGGAACTTGCAGAGAAGCATCATCTGCGGGATAAGTCGTTGGGAGATGTTGATAGGATTTTCGGATTCGCTGATGCTGCGTTGGGCATGTCGTATCCTATTCTTTTTAGGTGAGTGGACGCCATGATTCAAGCTGAGGAAGATGCTGATTGTACCAGTACGGCAAAAGCGAAGAAACTCGGATTCTTTGGATTTGTCGACAGTACCGAGTCTGTGTTCAAGGTGTTTCAGGAGTTTGTGGATTTGAAGATGATTCCTCCTCTTCCTTAATCATGCGTTGTTATATGCAGGGGTTTGTACACTTCGTGGTAAATGTGGATTGAATAATGTAGATATTATGGAATCTGCTGTCTTGATATGCATTGCGCTACACAATTAAATCGTCCTCTTACAGCCTCGGCTTAATCATGCCAACCTCAATCTCCCTCTTGCTAATCTCCTTGAGCACCTTCTTCAGAATCTTCCCACTAGCATTCTTCGGCACCCCTTCCACGAAGACAACACCACCCGTCAACGACTTATACTTGGCCAACCGCTCCTTCATGTACTGCTGCACATCTTCCGCCGTCAACTTCTGCCCTTCTTCCGTAGGCCTCTTGACGATATACGCGCGCGGCCACTCCTCATCCGATCCTGCGAAGCTAATTCCGATAACAGCCGCGTCGACGATCTGCGGATGCAATAGCAAGACAGCTTCGAGCTCCGCGGGGGCAACCTGGAACCCGCGCACTTTGATGAGTTCCTTGCGTCGGTCCACGATGTACCATTTCCCGGTCGCTTCGTCGCAATATGCGATGTCGCCGGTCTTGAACCAGCCGTCCGCATCGAAGGAGGAGGCGTTGGCTTCGGGATTGTTAAAGTAGCCAGGGGTAACAGTTGGGCCGCGGACACAGAGTTCTCCACGAGTGTTGTAGGCCGAGATATTGTTCCCGTCAATATCGATAAGTTTCGCCTCGAGATTAGGAATCAACCGCCCCACAGAGCCAGTATCGTCGTGCTCCGGGTACTTGAAACGCATAGCAACGCAGCTCGTCTCAGTCATACCCCACACCTGCGTCAAGGGGGCATCTTTGTCCATGAGCTCGTGGAATTTGCCCTGGACGTCGCGGCCCAGCGGTGCAGCACCGCAGCTTGCAAACTTGACCTTTTTCAAGAGTGGCCGGGTTCTGGCATGCGGGCTCATGAGGATTCCGACCGCGATTGGAGGCACCATCATTAGGTCAGTGACGTTGTATTTCTCAACGGCATCCAGGAACTCATTGAGATCAAAACGGCGCATAATGTAGGTAATATGGCCCGACTTCAGGGTCGAGAAATGGGTTGATGGAGCCGCTGCTGCGTGGAAGACGGGCGTGGGTACTACTTTACACACCTACTTGGGTTAGACTTGCATAATCTAACATGGGATAAACTCACTCGATACGGTCGGGGGTGCACATCGAAAACCAATTCATGCTGCGCTACCATGTTGTAGTGCGTGATAGTGACAGCTTTGGGCAGGCCAGTCGTGCCGCTGCTGAAAAGTCTTGCCGCTGTGGTCTCTTTCGTGGTTTTCAGGTCGTCAAAACGCATCCAGTCTTGCTCGCCGGCCTTGAGAAGCTCCTCCCACGATCGGAATCCAGACGGGACATTTTGCCCGAGAGAGTTGAAAATGAGGATATTGCTCTCCGGAATACTGACACCCTGGGCAGCAGTCTTCAGCGAGCCCACAATCTCCGGCTCCGAAATCAAAAATTTAGCCTCCGATGCTTTAAAGTGGTGCTCCAGCTCCATAGGCGTGTACGATGGATTCGTGCCGGTGAAAATCCCACCGGCACCCACAATCGCCAGGACGAGAATACTGTAGTAAATCTGCCTCTTAGCTTCGTCCTGGCACGAAAAGAATGGTGGTCCTACATCATTAAAGGCATGAATCGCGATGCAGTCACCCTTCCGAACACCCCATGCCTGCAGTCCCGCGACCAGCTGGCGGGTCAGCTTCCGGGCCTGGTTGCACGAGATTGACCGTGACGAGTTTGCGGGATCTCTATAAATCTGCTTGGGTCAGTCTCGTCGCGTTCAATTGACAATAGTGGGCGCGTACTGGCTCGTCCTGGTCGTACTCGGGGTTGTCGAAAATGTACGACAGGAGGTCCTTGGTGGGAATGTGCAATCGTTCGGCCGGTTCAAAGATCATTTTTACATTCAATATACAAATTGAGAAGAGCAAACTAGTGATCGAGAAGGAGAACAGCGTGTCTATGTTTTATAGATGATCGGCTACCCGAGGATTCCCCGCATCTGTAAACAAGCGCCGAGGAACCGATACCGAGCAACATAACTAATTGAATAACTGAATAATAAATGCATAAGATGGATTGAGTGTATTATGTATGTAGAGCTATGGCCAACATGCATCCGGTCCAAGTGCGGCTGAATAACGTATCGGGAAGTTGGGGTTTGGACGGAAGTGACATGTCCAAGAACAACAAATATGGTGAGTCATGTTCAACTCGGAGTAGACCAAAGTAGGAGAATTTGAGGTGTCTTTCCTATTCAATACTACCGCTGCATTCGGATTTGCTATTGCTGTTGTTGTCACGTGTACGGATTGGCAGCACTAATGATCTACTCGTGTTTTAAATGCCCGAGGCATGAGATTGTATTTACTCCCCATTGATCATCTTCCGCACAATATTCACATTATAAACCCCATCAGGACCATACCCCTCCGGCCGCGTATACACCACTGCATGGCACGCAAATCCCCATCATCTAGGCTAACAAGCAACTGAAACGCATCCGTGAATTTCACCCGCCATTTCCACCAGATATCATCCTCAAGAAACATCCGCTTCGCAGGGGCATGATACTCCACCTCTGCATCTTCAAGCTCCGTGGCCCGGAGTGATTTCTCCTCGCCCAGTTGCAAAATCACAGTCGTGTTCCGAGAAGAGCGCTCGTCGAGTATGGCCATCCACCCGGGAGAAAGTTGACCCTCATCGCCTGTCCTTTTGAGCTCTTCGATCCGGTTCGAGTGTAGAGACGGAGATCGGTGTCGTTGGCGTCTTTGAAGCCGGTGGTAAAGTCTTAAATTGGGGGTTGGGTGTCCCATTCATCGACCTTCTCGTGGTCTGGAGCGCAGATTAGAGAGAACATGTTCGGGCCTTCGAAAGCCTCGGCGACGGCTGTCTGAATTCATTGATGGTCTGAATATATTAGTTACTCCTTGTTTTTATTTTTGCTCATACCCTGGCTGGTGCAAACAGGAAGACCGTAGTCATGATGTTGGTAGTGATGAAGACAAGTTGTTTGGATAAAAGCAGTTGATAGGTAAACCAAGGCGAATTCTCATCCTTCAAGTCGCTTAGAAGACCATTTGTTGCCGCTTTTCAGTTGCGCCGAGGTGTCTTCCCTATTTGGGTCGCCGTTGCTGTAGATAGCCTCATTCCTTCCTCATTTATCAGTCATCCAAATATCGGCCTGATCTTGCAATACTCGATAGAGATATCATGTCTATTCTTTTTTTTTCTGCTGCCTCCAGTTTGTCTGTTTTGTCTTCAGGCAATCATTTTCCTTCCGACTCTCTAATCTTGCGACTTCCCAAAGCTCACTAAGATACCAAACTACAGACATCTGTTCAAATGCCACCTAAACGACTGTTAGGTAAGTATGCTTCATATCCTTCCCTGAAAACCCTCTAACCAGCACAGACAACGACCCATACAACGAAGGTAGACTACCAAAAAAGATCCTTTTCGAAACTTCTGAGCAAGGTCGAGACATGGATACCCGCACGATCGATCAGATCCGGGAAGATGTCAAAGCCAAATGGCGCAGCCGAGATCATCGGGCAGTTCTCTAAGCTGGCCAATTTGGAACCAGCCATAGCCAGACGCCTTGAGTCAGACTACATCGGTCTTACAGAAAACGTCCAGAGGTACATCCGTGAGCTGGCCATAACGTTCTATATTGTTGTCAAAAGTTTCATTGGGGAAAATCAATGGAAAGGCATTCAATGGATAGAGCCACCTGAAACAGAGGAAAAGCAGGATCAGATCGTTTCCCTCTACTATGTCGATCTATTACGAGTTGAGACGCGGCGCATGGCAAGACGAGATGAAGCTGAAAAATACTACGAGGCTCTAAAGCAGGTTATTCCTACGCCACCGATTCCCCCACGACTTTCGAGCCCTCTGGCAAGAGATGCTGCGCGCACGTTTCACAGGGGCACAAGGAGGGAGAGGGATGTTGCTCGCCCTCTGCTACGCGCCATCTGGAAACGCTAACGAGGAGTACAATCCTGATCACCATGTAGCTCCGTGTATCTCTATAAGTGGGCCCAGTAGAATTACGAAAAGCTTTTTCATGCAGCAGGTTTCCCGGGAAAAGACGTACGTCGTGTATAGCAGCTTTGCGGAGCATGGCTCTGCCTCCTACCCGACACGATCTATCGTTTATGATATGCTTGATGAATATACTGGTCCAATGGACATTGATTTCTTCTTTCGAGCATTCCTGGCAGCAAGTCTGGTTAATGTGCAAATATGCAGGGAAATAGGAATATCGCCCCTGGGGCTGTTCGATATCTACGTAAAAATAGAATTCATGGCTTTTCATAAACTTCTCTGCAGCTTGCTTCCAGCGCTTTACAAGAGGGTAAGGTGCCATTTTACGTCGTCGTATGCGAAGACGACGTTGACCAGGATTTGTTTCTGATTACCCGTCCACGCTATGCCGCTCAAGCTCTACTAGAGTATACCAAGCAGGCGAGAAAAATCTTCTCCGAGATTTATCAACTTTTCGCAAGTAATCGATACCATAGGAAGAGCTATGTCACCTACCCCAGAAGGGAATTCGATGCCCCACCAGAGGAGCAGTTAATCTTGTCCTGTTTCGACGAAGCAGGACAGTTCTCCAATGGCCAAGACCCGCGGGACACTAGAGTGAGAGGCCTCCAAGAAGCTCTGCGGGAGTTTGCAGTGAAGCGCTGGTCCGACTCGAAGAATAAGTTCTTTGGAGTCTTCGTCGACAGGAATGCAGATATATCTGGCTTCGATCCGATGCAGCAGCACCAGCGTCGCAAGCTGACATGGACACAGCCGAAGTTATTGCATATGCTGCACCCCATTTGTGAGATTGATACGATGGATAACTTTGCGCCTAACGAGGAAAAGGCATGGAAATTGATCAAAATAGCGGCAGGAGCAGTCTTTTCGGACAAAGAGCCCAATAATCTGAGATATCTGTACCGACTTGGAAGGCCTCTTTGGGGCAGGCTTCTTGGATGGCAGGATCCAAGCGAGGTTCTTTCACTCGCGAATACGAAGATGTTTGGCAAGGAGCGAGAAGGAAATTCGCTGACGACAGCTCAAGCCCTCGCCATACTTTCATACAGGGTCAACTTCTCCGTGACATCTGCTGCACTCGCTGATACCCTAATGGCACGTCATATGCGGTATGCCGTGGGCATGGACCGAGACAAAGCATTCCTGCAAACCTTTCAACCATCAGAGCCAATTCTAGCATGTGTTTCGACTCAGGCTATGAGTGAATGTCCTCAAACGCGGTTGCAAGTGATAAATGCGCTCTACGACGGTGTCACCAATTATACTATTCACTTGGACAATCTAGAGACCAAGGTAGCCGCTCTTCTTCTGTTGTTCTCTTACGATAAAGTCCATGTGCAGCAGGATAGCTCTCCGCGACCAATCAAGCTATCCAAGCTTGTTGAATCCGTGTTCGGTTCCGACAGAGATTGTCGATCGTATGAACGATTAAGCCAATCTACAAACCCTGTGGAGAAATAGTTGTGTGTTTTTCAATCATTTCATTCAGCTGGCAGACCCACCAACAGAAGAGACATTTAGGAGGGTATTCTATCGAGGCTGCGCCCTGTTTCCACCACCGGGTTTTAAGGGATGTGATATAATCATCCCGGTATACCTACCAGCCACAGACAACTTCAGCTATTTCTTGCTGCAGGTGAAAAACTGGAAAAATGACAGCATGTCTGATGACATCAAAACTGAAGCGCGAGATTTCACGCGGGTAGTGGCAAAGCTTATGCCCGTAACGACCATCGGGCATCTCTCTGTCATGATGTGTCTTCGGGCTGCACGAAACGAATGCAGCGCTACCGCTGTGTACCCAGATGAGAAGAACGCCAACAATCAGAAAACCCGCTCAGCGACAAAGCGAAAAAATGGCAGGGGCAAGGGTCACAAGCCAAAATACAACTTCAATGACATGAACCAGATAGTTGTTCTTGCTCTAGGCTTGAGCCTAGAACTGTACCCTGGGCTCATTAAAGAGTTGAGTGGCGAGCAGCCAACATCAGAAGCAAGTGTGAAACACTCAAGAAGCTGCTGGCATTTACATCAGAAATCAGCCATGAAAAGGCAAGCAGTTACCACAAGCATCTAGGGCATGTAGGCTAGCACGCGCTAAGCCCTAAGCTCGCGGTGCTTTTGGCATTGTGAATCGCATTCAATGAGGCAGGTTAATATGTCTTTGGATCAATGCTCTTGATGCAGGTTCTTGCTTCTGTTTCCCCTTGCTGCAAGACACCAACGACGAAGACGAGAGACTGGGGGAGAGTCAATGGAGGAGGACTGTTATGGTCTTAAAGACGTTTAATACATCGGTTTTCGCGACACTCAATTACCGCAACTACGCCAGTCAAGCCGCTCGTTCTGGGTCTGTATAATACCACTGCCTTACTGCCTTCCTTAAACGCATCGTTACGCGCCTGGAACATCAAAATCAACACCCACAAAAAACACGTCTTTTTCACGCGTTTATCGACCGATAGGGGCCTCCTGGCACCTATAAACCACCATGGAGGCACTGAGACCCCATGGTGGTGGTATATCGCACGCGTCACCCCCCGGAGTGGGCAACGTGGCCTCCCAGTTCGCGGAAACAGAAGATATGCCAGTCACCCCAACGCCAACCCGCTGGCGATCTGGAAACATGATGCAACCTGAATTCAATGAAGGCAACATGGAGAATGCAAGCATGGATGAAAATGAGGGCCAGGAACACTGGCAAACCAGGGGATCCAGCAGGGCCCCCAGCCGAGCCAGCGAGGCCAGAAGTGGAATCAGGCAACGAAAGATATTACAGAAGTCATTGATTGGCAGGCCAAGGCATCACACTTCCCTGCTAGATGTGAGCAAACAGGCTCAGATGTTAGTGGGGGCCCTGGAAACAGCCCAGACACAACAACAGGAGATATATCAGATGGTGCAGGAACAGGTACAGGCACACCTGGCAGAAGAGCTGTCCAACTGGAGAGCAGAACAACAGACTCATGAAGGGATCTATCTTGAGCGGATTACAAACCTGGAGCAGGAAGTCAGTAAACTATGCACAGAGCTTACAGAAGCCCGGCACACCATCCAGCAGCCTGCGCCGGTGAGGCAAAACACACCAGCAATTGATACCCAACCAAACCGGGTAAACAAACATGTCAACAACCAAACCCCCAAGGTGAGGGAAATGAGCCAACAACCAAGGCAGGAACCTAGTTTTGCAGACCTAGCTGCACTGCTCTCCACCAGACCAGGAGGACAGGAATGGCAGGAGGTCACCAAAAAGAAGCAGAAGAACTGACAAATCCAAGCAGTTGCTGCAGTTAGCCAGCCTGATCCAACCAAGCTTAAGCCAGCCAAAGACAGCCCCAAAGAGGCATGGAGATTCCTATTTCACCGGGAAGGAGGCAAGGCTGCCCCAAGATCAGAGAGAGAGGATATCATTCTGGCCATCAACTGAGCAGTAGCAAAGGCACACTTCCCAGCATTCATCCGGGTAGTGGACGCAGGATATACCAACACCGGAGCGATCACAATCCTTTTGGAGAAAGGTACCCTAGGCTCTATGCTCTTACCTGACTATAAAGACCTATTGGTCACCGCAGCTCGGCAGGCAGATCCAGCAGTGATATCAGTTGAGCTACCTGAGCAATGGTACCATGTCAAAGTCCATGGGGCCCCAATTAAACGTTATCTCACCTGTGGCCTGGCTCTGGCCCGTGAAGAGATTGAGCTGGGGACTGAACACCAGCTGAAGAGGAACCCAACATGGCTCTGGAGCTCAAAAGAGCTACACACCAGCAACCAAAAGTGCTCAACTATTGTTATTACAGTTGGCTCACTAGAGGAGGCTCGAAGGCTTCTTATCAACGGCATTCGCTTTGGGGGATCCCGATATAAGACGGAGCAATACTGGGAAACAGGAGTGGATACAGTCTGCCCCAGGTGCTGCCAGCTAGGCCACCGAAGCTTCAGAGCCTGTGGTGACCACCCACCGTGCTGCTTTATATGCGCGGGGCCCCATGAGGGCACTGAACATGTCTGCCGGGTGGTAGACTGCCCAGCCAAACCAGGAACCGCCTGTAAACACATCCCGGCCAAATGTGGCACCTGTGGAGGCCCACACCCTGCAACAGTAGGGAATTGCCCAGCCAAGCGAGCAGTGAGGAAGGAACTGAGAAAGAGAACTGTGGAGTCTAAGGATATATCCCAACTGGCTGAGAGACATCAGCAAATGACCAGTGTGGAACCAGCTATTCCAAGCTCACCAGGATTCGCTTTCAGTGTGGTCAACCGAGACCAGTACCAATCACGACCACAGAGCAGTTCAGCTCCCAACAGCCCCCAGACCCAGCGGTATCTGGGACCGAGCTTGACAACTGGCCAAGAGGACACAGAGATGAGGGGCATTAACACCCCAGGGCGTTCAATAGCCCACTAATGCGACTACTCCAACACAATTGCCGCAAGACCTATGCAGTCACAGTTGCGGCTCTGGAGGCGGGGCTGGAGCTAGGGGTGGGACTAGCATGCCTACAGGAACCTTATATTGATATGGAGTTCCGACATGGAGGATATCAGATATATTGGCCAGAAGCAGGATCTCTTCGAGACTGGCGAGTGGCAGTAGCAATCCGGCGGGATATATTGAATGAAATGATTGTGGAGGCCCGAACAGATCTCCTTGATCACCCATACCTCATGGTAATGGATGTATGGGAGTTAAATCGGGCCCGAGAAAAAGCACGAAGAACCAGGATAATCAACTGCTATGACAATTGGTTAGGAATCAGCCATTGTTGGCATGGGGGGAATGAGAGACAGAGAAGAGCACTAGAGGATGTGCAATGGGACCAAGTTCTTGAGGGAAGATGCCTGCTTGTGGGGGATTTCAACGCCCATAGCCCACTATGGAACCCTCTAGCAAGAGCCCGAGTGAACGCCAGACCGCTAGAGAACTTGATAGATGAAGCAGGTCTCTACATCAACAATGAGCTAGGAGCCCCCACTCGACCAAAAAGGACACCAGGGATTTCAATCATTGACTTGGCTCTAACCACGGTTAGTATGGGGCCTCTGGAAATGTGGGTGATTGACCAAGAACACCCAACTGGTTCAGATCATGAACTGATAGTCATGGAATGGACCTCTCTGGAGCAAATACCCACAATGCCCTCACAGGATGTAACAGGGTGGCAGATCCAGACACTTCAAGCCAACCCACAAGCCCTGGAGGAAGCCAAGGGGGATTGGCAAATGAGAACAGAATCTAGACCCTGTTTGGGGGACTCTTGCTCGTCAGAAGACCTAGCTGGGGAAGCCATATGGATCCAGGAGGCCCTGACAGCAGTACTGAATCGACATGCAAAACAACTACAGGTGACTCCAATATCAAAGCGCTGGTGGGGGATGGAGATTAAAGAGGCCCGTAGGACCTACAGTCAGGCAAGATGGGCATGGCAGGGTCAAGAGATCTCTACAGCAGAATTGAGAGAGGTCCGGAATAACTACTATTGAGCCATCCGACGGGCGAAACGCACCTGCTGGGAAACCTTCCTGGAAGGAGCAACAGATCAGCCAGGCCTAGGGGATACTGCTAGATGCTGGCGGGCTCTGGGCTACACAAAGCCCAGGACTATGGCAACGACCCCAACGCTACATGGGCCCCAGGGTCAACTTGCCAGCTCCATTGATGAGAAGGAAGCCCTGATTCGGGAAACAGCCTTCCCCCAGACACCAGGGGATAGCCAAGAAGTTGAGATCCCCCAAGGATCCTGGCATGGCCAGGTGGATGAAGGAATAGTTAAACATGCCCTGTTTCACCAGGCAGTCCAAAAGGCCCCAGGAATTGACCAACTAAACTTCCGGGCTCTCCGGCTTTTATGGGAGTGGGACAGCCCCAGAATTGTTGCTCTAACCCGACAATGCTTCCGACTAGGTCTACATCCACCAGTATGGAAGGTGGCAAAGGGCATTCTGCTGAGGAAACCCAATAAGCCAGACTACACAGCTGTGAAGGCCTACCGGGTGATTAGCTTACTGAACTGCTTAGGGAAGGTGGTTGAGAAGGTAGCGGCAGATGCAATTGCCCGACACTGTGAGACTATGGGAGTACTACACCCAGGACAGATGGGAAGTCGCAAGCAACGGAGCGCAATTGACGCAGTGGCATGTCTGATACAAAATACCCATGAAGCCTGGAAACTCCAGCAACTTGTGGGAGCCCTATTTCTTGATGTAAAGGGAGCATTCGACCATGTGAACCCAAGCTGACTAATAACTCGACTGATTGAATTCAACCTGGATGGGGATCTGATCCGGTGGGTGCAGTCCTTCTTGACCAACAGATGGGTCCAACTGCAAATTGACAACACACAGTGCCGAGCACAGCCAATCAACTCAGGGGTGCCACAGGGCTCACCAGTGTCACCAATTCTCTTCATTATCTACCTCAGTGGTGTGTTTGATGTAGTTGAGGGCATGGCTGGTGTTCAGTCTCTCTCCTTTGCAGATGATATAGGTCTGCTTGCCTCAGGACACTCTGTCAAAGAAGTCTGTGACAAACTGCAAAAAGCAGCCAAGGTGGCCATTGAATGGGGGCATGATAATGTGGTCCAGTTCAATGCAGGGAAAACAGAAGCAATCCTACTTACTCGCAAACGGGGCTGAGAACTGAGAGATCAGATTCAGCGAGCACATGTAGAGGTAGATGGCCACTGTGTGCCCTTCAATCTAGAGGCAACGCAATGGCTCAGTGTTTGGCTTGATTCTGGGCTGAATCTCAAGGCCCACTATCAGACCTGTATGCGCAAGGCACGGGCTGCAGAAAACCGGGTACAACGCCTATGCCAGAGTCACGGACTCGCTCCAGGACTGGCTCGCCAGGTTCAAGTGGCAGCGGTGCAGTCAGTAGCTCTATATGGAGCAGAGCTCTGGTGGCAGGGCCAGAAGGATCGGCTAGTGGGCATACAGCTCATGATCAATTGACAAGCCCGTGCAACCACTGGCATGTTGAAATCCACTCCTGTAGGGCCACTAGTTCGCGAAGCGGGCCTGGCACCAGCAGAGGCCCTATTGGAGGCCCGACAATTAAGATACACTACCCGGCTGCTCAGCTTACCGGAGAACCATCCAGCTAAGGAGATCCTCCCAGTAAGCTTCCGGGAAGGGGACCAGCACGCCCAACCTGGGGAACAGACCCCAGGGAACCGACAATGGGCTGAGAGAAACAACCAAGGCCCATGGTCCCTGGGACAACACCTTGCTCGACAGTTAGCCAATATTCTACCAGTGGACCCATCTGGGGGCTTTGAGAGCACAACACAGACAACCAGTAGCCAGTTCCCAGGCCAAACAGAGATGCTACCAGGTCCAGAGGCCCTAGCAGCAGCGCAATCTCTCCCTCCAGAGCTAGCAATCTGGTCAGATGGATCAAGATTAGAGAATGGCAAAAGTGGGGCAGGGATTGCTTGGCAAGAGCCAGGAGGAACATGGAAGACCCGGGGGTTCCCATTAGGCAAGGGATGTGAGGTCTTTGATGCAGAGCTTCTGGGAGTTGTGCAAGCACTCCAGTTAGCAGAGAAAGTGGGAGATCAAAGACCAGTCACCATCCTGCTGGACTCTCAAGCGGCCATTGCAAGGCTGCAACACACCCAGTCAGGACCAGGCCAAGCATTAGCAATCCAAGCACATGCTATAGCCAAAAGACTACATGCCCGAGGTTGCCAAACCACTATCCAATGGGTGCCAGGACATGCAGGGATAGAAGGGAATGAGAGAGCTGACCAGGCAGCAAAACAGGCAGCCGGTAAGCCACCAGGAAGAGGCCCAAGAGAGATATCGCTGGCCTTCACCTGTAGAGCCTGTACAGAAGCCATTACAGCACAAAGGCAGAGATGGCTGAACAAGGAACTTGGACAGCGATCCCAACAAGGTCAACGAACATACAGGCCACAGAGGAACTGGCGGCTCAACCCAGCAGCGGCAATGGCTCCCAAACATCTGGCAAGCCGCTATTTTCAACTGAGGTCAGGACATGCAGCCATTGGAGCACACCTGCACCGGATCCAAGCCCGAGATGATGCAACCTGTCAAGGATGCGGCATATCAAGGGAAACAACACACCATCTCCTCTTTGAATGTCGGGAATGGCGACATCAACGGAACAAGCTCTACAAGGATTTGGAGACAAATGGGGTTATGAGACCCAATGCTGCAGAGGAGTACCCTGAAGGACGACTCTTAGGAGAACCCAAAGCAACTAGGGCCCTACTACAATTCTTGGCCAACACCAATGTAGCTCTACCCCGGGCGCATCTACAGCGGATGGCGGAAAGGGCCCGAAGACATGACGAATGGGGACTGGAAGCACTGGAGGAGGCAGTTAGAACAGGAGAGGGGTAGCAGGAAGGGTAGCCTAAGCTGAGATTCAGCCTAGGCTACACCTATCTTGCTCCAAAACACAAGGAGAGCACTGTGCTCGAAAGCCCTGCGCATACAGGCGGTCTGGGGCGAGGAAAAGGATCAGAAAGACTGTAGAAGGGGGCTAGCGCCTCAGGAACCTATGGGGGCAAGAGACCGTAGAATAGCTGCTGGCCTCGAGTCCACGAATCATGGTCTGTCATAGCTCTAGGGCTCGGTATGGACAATAAACTTGATTAAATAATAATAATAATAATAATACTGCCTTCCTTCGCGCACTTGTCGCTGATGGTTAGTAGAGGATCCTTTTACATGCCCGCGCACCGCAATGGTTCAACAGTTGATGGAGATTCTAGATGAGGAGTATATAATTCAGGTGTACAGCACACCCACCAGTGGCAAGCCCACCCTAGCTGGTCTCCTTTTGGAACGATACCAGAATCGAAATGTCGCAGCCGTTCTCATTCCCAGCTGGCCAAGAGACTCACCAAAATTTTACTCTGAAATCATTGTTGAGCATGCCCGCCTCGCCAGATTCAAATTGACCGTGGGGGATTTGCCGAAATCTGACTTTGTCTTGATATTGGATGAGGCTCAGATGTTGTATGGTGCTATATCGGCGTTTCTAAATTGTCATGCATCTCATGTTGGTACTAGTTCCTGCAAAGTTGACCGGGTGCAGGACATGCCTTTCACACCAGGGAATCGCATGCGAAGGGGTACTTCCAATCCCGACCTCGAGATCAGGGAACCAGGTATTCAAAGCAATTTAGCATGAATATCGTCAACTCGCCACTACTGGACTACTGTCAACTCCTAATCAACCATTTATGTACTTTCATCGTTTTCTTATCCAGTTCATCTAGTACGATAGCAGTTATAAATAATGGTAAAAACCCTATGATCAAGAAAAAAGAAGTCGTAGCTCGCCAATAAGACCTGTGTAATATGTTTCTGGGAACTATATAATTGCCTTGGTGCCTTAGGTTTCGCTAGAAGATTCGCGTTCCGCGTGCCGCTAGACGCGATCCGGAGGCGACATCACCATATGATTTCTGCGACAACAAGCACCGCTGGTCACTGAACGGAGGAGGAAGAAAGAGACATTGTGTGCATTTTTGAATGGAATTTATTGTATTTTTTTTTTTTTTTTTTTTTTTTTTGCTTTTTAACCGTTTGCCGCTCCAGGCAGCACTCCGGCTAGTATTTAAAGCTCTGACTGTCCCCGATTTCCGCAGCGCGACAAGACCACTTTAGATCGTCAAAATGCCCGGAGTAAATGGTAAGATCTCTTCTAAGAAAGTATGTAAGTCTAAGCTGACGAACAGACCCGGAAACCATCCGCATCCTCGTCGCAACCGACAACCATGTCGGCTACAATGAACGAGACCCTATCCGGGGAGACGACAGTTGGAAGAGTTTCCACGAGGTGATGTGCTTGGCCAAGGAACAGGATGTCGATATGGTGCTTTTGGCGGGAGATCTATTTCACGAGAACAAGCCGTCCCGAAAGTCCATGTATCAGGTGATGCGCTCGATCCGGATGAACTGCCTGGGAGACAAGCCGTGCGAACTGGAGATGATCAGTGATGCCAGTGAGAACTTCCAGGGTGCTTTTAACCATCCGAACTATGAGGATGAGGATATCAACGTGGCCATTCCGATCTTCTCCATCCACGGGAACCACGATGATCCCTCGGGAGAAGGCCATCTCGCGGCCTTGGATCTGTTGCAGGTATCAGGCTTGATCAACTACTACGGTCGAACTCCAGAGTCAGACAACATCCATATCAAGCCAGTTTTACTACAGAAAGGACGGACCAAACTGGCCCTGTATGGCATGAGTAACGTCCGGGATGAACGCCTCTTCCGGACCTTTCGTGACAACAAAGTCAAGTTCTACCAGCCAGGGATGCAAAGAGATGATTGGTTCAACTTGATGTCCGTTCATCAGAATCATCACGCCTACACCGAAACCAACTATCTCCCCGAGAACTTCCTTCCCGAATTCATGGACCTTGTCATCTGGGGACATGAGCACGAGTGCTTGATTGACCCGCGACTGAACCCCGAAATGAACTTTCACGTCATGCAGCCTGGATCGTCCGTTGCGACGTCGCTTTGCCCTGGTGAAGCAGTGGCCAAGCATGTGTCGATTCTCAGCATTACAGGTCGCGAGTTCAAGAGTGAGCCAGTCCGCTTAAAGTCCGTCCGTCCGTTTGCGATGCGAGAAATCGTTCTCTCAGAGGAGAAGGGGGCGCAGAAACTGGCCCGCAAGGAGAATAACCGCACCGAAGTCACGCGGTTCCTCATGACGCTCGTGGAGGAACTTATCGAAGAGGCTAAGGCGGACTGGGTTGACACACATGGCGAGCCAACAGAGGATGAAGAGCAAGAGATCCCATTACCGCTCGTGCGACTACGGGTCGAGGTCTCAACTCCAGAAGGAGGCAGCTATGACTGCGAGAACCCGCAACGATTCTCGAACCGCTTCGTTGGCAAGGTCGCCAACGTCAACGACGTGGTGCAGTTTTACCGCAAGAAGAAGAACACCACTCGTAAACAGGGCGATGTCGAAGTTGACGAATCTGCCGTTTCCCAGCTGGCTACTCTCGACACGGTGAAAGTGGAGCAGCTCGTGCGGGACTTCCTCGCCCAGCAGTCGCTGAGTATCCTACCACAGAACTCCTTCGGAGATGCTGTCTCGCAGTTCATCGACAAAGACGACAAACACGCGATGGAAATGTTCGTGAACGAATCACTGGACAACCAAATGAAGCACCTGCTATCCCTTGACCGCGAAGAGGAATTAGACGACGAGGAAAAACTCCAGAACTCCCTGCAAACCGCCATGGAAAAATACCGTGCGCAAATGGAAGATATGTTCTCGCGGGGCATCAAGAAGCGAACCCGGGGCAAGAAGCGTTTCAAGCCCAAGCCGGATGGCTGGGATACGGAATTCGACGGTGTCTGGGAGGACCAGCCGGGGGCTTTGATCCATTCTGATAATGAAGGTGGTGACCCCAACGAAGATGTTGCTGCTGAGGACGGTACCACGCCTGCACCGGCCAGAGGTGCTACGCGTGGTCGCGGCCGTGGTCGAGGGGGTCGGGCAGCTGCCAAGACGACGACCAGTACTCGGAAGACCGCCACGACGACGAAGAAAGCGGCCCCGGCTGCCAAGGGCCGCCGGCGAAAGGCCGTTTCTGACGATGAGGATGAGGAAGAGGAGGATGTTGTCATGCTGGACGATGATGACGATGACGATCAAGGCTTGTCAGACATCGACGAAGACGACGATTCGCAGGCCTTGTTCGTCAAACAACCCGCCGCAAAGAACAAATCAACAACCCGCAAAGCAACTAGCCAGCATCGATCCGGACGTAGTGCGGCTTCTCCTGCGGCATCGTCAACCACTGCCACTGCACGGGGTTCTCGGAGCACTGCGCGCGGCAAACAGGTGACGCAGACGACGTTGAATTTTACAGGTCCGCAGGCGTCGCAGGCGAGATCGAGTCGGACGACGAGGGCTACGAGTCTGCTTAGTGAGGATATTGACGATGATGACGATGATGATGCTTTTGAGGCCATGCCTAGTTCGGGTCGACGGAGGTAGTAGTATTTGTTCTACTGCATCTGCATGTATGGCGTTATGGAATAGCTAGCTATTATGTTTAAAGGCGTTTACAATTGTATTGATGAAGAATGTTTCCAGTCCGCAAAAATATACACCGTCAAACTAGATTCCGAAAGGAAATAGAAAGCAAGAAAGGAGAAAACCCGAAAATCATATTAGAATAACTAAAGTTAAAAGCGCTGAACTAATGAGAATCAAAGGAAAACCCGAAATGTTACATGTACTAGGTTAGGGCTTCTAACCAATAGGCCCCAGATGCCTATGGTAGCTGCTGGTCTCGTTGAGGTTCACGTCGGAGGTGCACGCCAACAACTTCTTCAAGGTCTTGAGGCTGGCTGCCGATGTCTGTTGGTCGTCGTCGTCTTCTTCTGCAGGATGTACCAGTCCCGAATACAAATCTAAACCCATGCCCACGGCAAGGACCACGACCCGATGCATATCGTTGAAATTATAGACCTTGCCCTTCCCCTTCCCCTTGCCTCTGCCTTTGC
Organism: Aspergillus cristatus; assembly: GCA_034509305.1. Lineage (NCBI taxonomy): Eukaryota > Fungi > Ascomycota > Eurotiomycetes > Eurotiales > Aspergillaceae > Aspergillus > Aspergillus cristatus. The sequence goes on along the minus strand of WJBV01000007.1, from coordinate 2,463,808 downwards.
CCTTGTTTTGCCACTTGGTGGCTGAACGTAGCATTTGGTTATGCTTGTTCTTCTCGTCCGGGTACACGGTAACAGCGTTCGCTTGGTTGCGCACCGAGCGGAGAGACATCACGGAAAGATGGGTATGGATGTCGATGGCATTAGCTTAGCAACTGCCCGGAGAGAATTGCGCGCCTCAGCCTTGAGCGCAGATAACATCGTGTCATTCTTCCTGTTCTTCACCTGCAACAGAAAGCAACTCATCTTGTCTGTTGCGGGAATCTCGAGGTCGGGATGGGAAGTACCCCTTCGCATGTGATTCCCTAGTATGAAAGGTGTGACCTACACCCGGTCAACTTTGCAGGAACCAGTAGTACCAACATGAGATGCATGGCAATTTAGACACTCTGATATAGCCACTGCCAGTAATCCCAGAAAGAAGGCGTGATGCTATAGTGCATTCACAATGCACTGGTCCCTTGATGCACGTCCCATAACGCCTGTACACAGTGGAGCCGGGCTGTCGAATTTTTGCAATCATTTGTTGAACAACCATCCTTTGCTCGTATCATGTGCCATCCAAACATCCGCAATAGTACATATATTGGACAGAACCTCATCCATCGTATGCATAGGATTTTTGCAGCCTGTCGTCTCACTTCATGATTTTCATCGTCTAGTAGTAGCAACATACGGTCCAGAATCCTCTCGCCAACTTCCCATGGTATCTGCTGAGATTGAGATGTATAACACTCACGTGGTAAATAGCACCGAGCATACTAGCCACGGCGCCTAGGTGGGCATCGGTCAGGCTGAACACGAGATCTCTGGCCCCTTGATTGATGTTCATGGTCTTTGTGCGATCTGCGCGAAAAATACGGCTCGTCACATCCTCAAAGTCATTCTTGTTGTAGAATAGGGCAATTGAGGGCGCCCCCCCTCCCTCGACGCGGTACGTCTCACTCCACAATCATCGTCTTCCAATCTCAATAGTATACGGTTCAGTATCATTTGTACTTACTACTTTCCGTGGTACTTGCTTCTCCAAAGATTGACTGAGAAGAGTGCTAGTCATCTGGTCTTGTTCTCAGCAGTTAAATGAACACCTGCTCGGCATTTCTATCCGCCCAAGTCTGAACTTGGACAAATACCATCGTCCTTCCATCTTCTTTTGGAGACATTTGATGAAGCCATTTCCGGTGGAGAGCCGGAAGATTCCCCTAAAGCTCCTTCATTTCAGTGCTTTAGCGTTATCACTCGTTCCAGCTTCTGAGTGGAGGCTCTGACAGCTGGGCCGTTTACACAAGTGTGCAATTTCCATGGATACCTACTATGTACCGTAGGTAATGGCTGGTGAGTAGATCTGCAAGTGCCAGCATGGCGGCATAGAATATTGTTCAAGGCTGTCAGCCATACTAATTCCAATACCAGGCCCTCTTGTGCGGACTCTGAATATTTTTGAGTCTGTGAGCTTCAAGACGAGTCCGTGTTCACCTGGTTGACGAAGAAGCGCGCCCCAATGTTTCCCGTAGCCATTCTTATTTTCAGCCTTACGACTGACCCTTAACCTCTTCTCTACTCTCCTGAGAGAACTATGCTGTCAGGAGAGCCTTTCAACGACCGCCTTGTTTTGAGAATTCAAAATCTCGGTGAAAGTAAAACCGGGTGCAAGAACAACCATCCATGCTTGGTTTAAGGGACGTCTATACTAGGGTTAACCATGTAACCTCTAAGTTGAAGGGTTAAAACTTACTATATCGACGTGGAGGATTAGCCAATCTTGATGTCCGGGGATCCAAGGCGTATATTTCCCGGTACCCACGAACCTGTTGCAGTGTTCTCCCAGGCGGCCTCGTTCGCGGAGGACTTCTATACCCCATTGGGGTCTTCAATCGGGAGTCAACCCAGTTGTTTCCGTCCCCGAAAACATAAGAATCGAACATCCGTTGTTCTGCTCGGTAGAATTCGTCCTGATAACAGAACTCGAAAGGCCCTGCCACCGTGTTGTTGGCTCTGAGCACCTGAGAAGTCAAGATGGAGACGTATATAATTCACTCGCCCCAGGACATAGAGAACAGTGTCTACCACACTGGGTGGGCAGTTGTTAGACTGAAAGCATAATATCAACCAAGTAGTTGAGAGGCAGAGGTCTTAATCGTTATATGCATTTGCGAGGCGATGGCAACAGTCTGAGTGAGACATTTCTCGACGACGTTTTTTGACCACGGTCGTCCGCCAAGTAGATTCCAGTAGTTGAGAGATAGAAGAAGGGTTTCTATTGCAGAAATAAGAAGGCAATGTATATCTACCAGTGAATGGTATGAAGCGCGTCACGTGCGCGGAGCCCGAAGTCTTCCCCTCCATCGGAAGTGACACAATCTTCCACCTTCACCTTCACTCTTCACCCATTCATAGCATAACACTCGGCTTGCGCATGCTCAACGGCATCTTCCTGTCTCTCTAGACCTCTCACCGCGCTCATCCTCTCTCTCTTATTCTTATCCGACTGTTCCAGCTCTCGTCCTGGTGCAGTCGCCCCCTTTGCCCCCGTTATTCCGCGAAACCTTTTTATGCAACCCGAGTCTACCGCAGTATCTCAACATACCTTTATCTCGGACTCGCCTCGCGCAGAACCCCTCGATCCTACCCAGCATGGACATGACTTCTGTGGCGATGACCCGGTCTCTGACTCTCCCCGTCGTGGAGAGGATGGGGACCGTCCAGAAGTCGTCCCTGCCCCGAGGGACGGGGCAGATTCGCCCCTGAACGGATTGGAGGACAGTATGGCTTTTTCTTCGTCACAGCAAGCGAAAACCAATGACTTCAATGTGCTCGATTTGTCGCATCTGTCGTCGGTATCCTTCGAGGATATCCCCAATGGTATGTCATCTTTGTTTCGTTCCCCGATAATCGGACGATCCTAACTAGGTTCTACCAGAGGTCTTGACGCACATCCTGTCCCACCTCCCCCCTCCATCGCTGTCGTCGATCGCATTGGTCTCTCGTCGCTTCCACAGTCTAGTCACCACGCCCCACGCTTGGAGAATCGCCTTTTCCCGCTACTTCCCTGGGCCCAGCAACGATGAGATTGGCAGTCGGGTCGCGGCCTCACAGCGGTCGGAACAATTTGTGTCGGATAAACGGTACTTTACTCGGTTGACTGCGCTAGCGTCCTGGCGAAGCGAATATATCTTGCGAACGCGATTGTTGCGCTCTCTCGCGAGGGGCAAACCGACCCAGTTCGAACCATCCAAGAAGAATGGCGCCGTGCGATCGGCCAATGTGCGCAATGGCAGTGCTGTTGTCACATATACTTCACAACTGCTGTTTCCTGTCAGTCACATCGCTGGTTCCTTCGGTACGGAAACTACCAAGGAACGGCCGGTGTTCATTCACGGCGCTGCGGAGCAGGGAATTGCATCGGCCAGTGATCCTGCGTCTGTCAAGGTTGGAACGTGGGGTTTGTCCGACCATCAGCTGTTTCGACACTTTGCAGATCTCTACACTGGTGTTGCTGAATATGGTCTTGGCTCTGGTGACATTGTTGGTCTGCCTAATCGTATGGATGTCAGTCAACCATACGGTATGATCTACGGCGAAGGTTGCCCGCAGGGTCGCAGTTATTTCATCTCGTCAACTGAACTACGCGGTCGTTTCTTGGGGCTTACGGTTTCGAATCCGGAGCCGTACTTGGGTGTCCCGGCACAAAATTTGATTACCTCGTCTGTTACTGCAGTTTGGATCGCCAAGTCTTCCGAAGTCCTGAGAATGACAAAGGGTCTGGTGGGAATGCTGTCTGGCTCGTCCGCCGGTATCCTGACGGCTTATTCTTTGGGCCCTAACCCGCTGTACGAGCCACGCTTCGAACGAGGTCAGCCAACCGCCAAATGGGTCCTTTGTCCGGGTGTCCCCATCATTGCGATCGCCGTCGATGACAAGTTTTCGCCGCAACGCCATGCTCAGCGTCGAATTTGGGCTGTGGCTCTTAATGCTCTGGGTGAAGTGTTTTACCTTACCGATCTACCGCGTCAGCCAGATGTTCCGCCCAAGGCTACCCTAGAGGAGCTCGACCGATTGGCTTGGAAAACAGGCAGGTCCGTCCGCTGGGAACTTGCAGAGCTGAGTAGACGTGTTGCCAGGCCGGACCCATACAACCAGGAGCTCGTCGATGGTAGCTACAGTCCTCGGTCCTCGTCTGATTCGATGAAGCTGAACGAGAATCAAATCGCTGCGGAGACGAAGGAAATTGAAAAGTTTTTGGCATTCAAGCCAAAGCACTTTCGCAAGGTTTGCGAAGGTTGGGACATGAGACGTGAATTGAAAGTTGACTTTGCCGGCGACGATGGGAACGGAGCAGGCGAGTCAGTCATGATCATCGCATGTGGTTTGGGTGAAGGTGAAAAGGCCTCGATTCGCCGTTTCACAAGGAAGGGTCTGGCCAACACTGCATCTTGCATTCCTGAGGCTCGTACGAGCGCTGTCAGTACTCCAATGTCGACTTCTATTTTCGGTGGCCCTATCAAGGAGCCTCTTCTTGAGCCCCAGAGTATCCCGCCGTCCAGGTCAAGCCGTGTGAGTGAGCCAGTCTGCACCGCCAAAAATACCGAATGGTATATCTCGGACTTCAATTTTGGCGATCGCAGATCCGTTCAAATCACTGCCAGCACTTTGGATGCATCGACCTATGCCTTGTTGACCAAAGAGGAGGATCCGCTCTTGGCAATGTCGGGCAGCTCGGTTTCCTCGACCATGTCTTCCCCGTTGCCGCGTATGGCACACCCGTCAACAGGGACGGAGGTTCCCGGTCAACGAGCTCGGTATGTTGCCGTCGGTACGGCAACGGGGCTGGTGTTTGTGTGGGATATACGATCCCCGACCGCGCGAAACTCGGAGGTCATTAACAACGTCTCGCCTCTCCGGATCATCCAGACGGATTCACCGCAGATCTCGTGTGTTGCCTCGACGTCGCTCTACTTGGTACACGGAGGAAATGATGGCCTTGTACAAGCTTGGGACCCTCTCGCGTCATCTACAGACCCTATTCGGACCATGAACTCTCGCTTCTCTTCTCGTGCCCGTCGTCGGCTCGTTCAGGCCGAGGCTTCCATGCACGGAGTTGGCAACAACTTCTTTGCTACGGGTGCAATCTGTCTGGACCCAGACTCTACGGTTCTGAGAGGAATGGTCGCCTTGGGAACGCATCTACGTTATTGGTCGTACAGTTCGTCTTCGGCGGATCAGTACAAGACAAGCAAACGTCGATGGCGCCGTGGTCAGCGGGGTGACAATGCTTCAGGCGAGGGTGGTCAACGCTTCAGCAACAGCGGCCGCGGAGCGCTGTGGGACTACATTGAGGACGAAAAGGTGGAGATGGAGCGGCAGAAGGTGGCTGACCAGAAGGAACGGAAGCATCTCAATAATCGCTTTGGTCTTGAACTGCTAGGTCCAGATGCTAGCGAGGAGGAAATCATCGCATACGCGCAGCTCCTGAGTCAGGAATCTCTGACCAATGAAGCCGCGAAGCGAGGTGAGAGTCTCGAGACTCCGAACATCAGTACTTCGCCTAGTACCCCTGGACTCAACGACGTGTCCATTGAGCCCTCTTCGTCTTCGTCTCCATTCCAAACAAGCGTTGAAGACGTGGATGACCCAGAAATCGCCGAGGCCATTCGCTTGAGCTTGCTCGAGGAACAAGCATCCTCATTTGGGACCGATCCATTCACCACACGAGCCTCGCAATCCAGCCAAAGCGACTATTCACCTGAACCGGCAGCGGCGGAAAGCAGTAACCAGCAAGAGATTGACGATCTCGAGTTTGCGCTACAGCTGAGTCTTGTGGAGAACACTGCTCCTGAGACGGCGGAAGAGTGGGAGGAGTTCCCTGCACTTAGCACGCAGTCTCCTAGCAAGGACAAGGGGAAGGGGAGGACGTGGTAGATGTTACTATTTGTTGATATTTATCGTGTTTCGAGTTTTGCATGTTACTTTATATACTGTTTTACTTGGTCACCTTGCATTGATTTGATACTGGGATGTACCCCTGTTGATCAACTCTAAATCATGCATAACAGCAAATCCTATGTTTCAAGGGTACTTTAATCAGAGGTATATATGATTGCTCACACCTTAATTTTCCATACAACTCACTAAAAGTACAGGTACATGACGAACCACAACCCTCCCTAAATAACAAGAACTAATTCCAAAATCAACTAGAAATTACAGCAAAGCAACCAATCCCGCGAGACCACTCAACAGGCCAAGCAGCATAGAAGACGAGGGCTTGCTCCCGTCACCCGTGTAGTATGTCGGTGTCGCACTCGCGCTGGGACTTGCGCTACCGGTGGCGGTGGCGTGGATGATAGTGCTGGAGCTAGGGGTTGAGATGGCGTTGGCGTTGTGTTTGGAGGGGGTTGGGGTGGGCATGGATTGGGCGTTGGCAGAAGTGGCTTCGGTGGTGGGTTCGGGTGATTGGGTGGTGGACTGGGATGCAGCGTCGTTGTCACTGTCTTCATTGTCATCGTTGCTGCTGTGCTTGTTGTCTTTGTCCTCGTCGTTTTCCTTGTCCCCGTTGTTGTCTTCGCTCTTGTCCTCATCATCATTCTTCTCGTCGTCCTCCTTGTCATCGCTATCCTTGTCATCGCTATCCTTGTCATCGCTATCCTTGTCATCGGTAGCATGCTTCTCCCCAGACTCGGACTCCTTCATATCCAACTTGACACCAGAAAGCTCCTCCCCATTAGCCCCATGAATTTTCTGCGTGACATCCCTCCCCCCAAACCCAACAATCTTCCCAACCTTCGCACCACACCCATCGTCAATCATCGCCTGCACACCATGCGGTCTCTCCGGCAACTCAAACGAGTCCAAAAACTCCCCGCTAGTAATCAGACTCGCGCTGCACTCCACCGGCTCAGCTTCCGTATGCGCCTTACTCGCCTTCTTCAACCGATCCATGTCAAGTTTGCCGTACTGCTCCCGCAAGGCCTCATAGTCCTCCCGTAGCTTCGCATCCCCACTACTATCAACAACAACAAGCCCGTAATCATTCTCCTCCTGCGCATACTCATACACCAAACCCCCCGCGAACGCCTGCGTCATCTCCTCGCCGTACAAAGCCTGCACCTCCGAGAACTTCCGTGGCTGCACGGCATTACATCCATACTCGGAGAAGATAACGGGGAACGACGAATTGGCGAAATCCTCAGTAAGGACGTCGTACCCACTAGCGTGGTAGTCCGAGTCACCGCACCAGGAGTACGAGTTGAGGCCGAAGAAGTCGGCGTGCGAGTCGGCGTCGCTGATGGAGCATTGGAAGTAGTTTGCTTGGTCGAGCAGGATGCTGCGCACGTCGGCCGCGGAGTAGCCGACGGGGATGTGCCGGGTGGCGTGTTTGGCGATGTAGGCTTTCATGTCGCGTTGGACGGCCTGCCTGCTATTAGCCTCTGTCTTCAGATGAAAAGTTGGGGGGTGGGACGTACGCGAATGTAAGCGGGCGCAGCATGCGCGGCCTGCTCATTGATAACCTCATTCCCAGAGAAAAACGCCAGCGTGTTAGGATAATCCTTGAACCCCTCAATGATACCAAAGACCTGCTTGAAGTATCCTGGGTTATAGCTGTTCCACGGCTGCGTGCGATCGAGGTTATCGCCCTGCAACGGCGAGTTCACGTCCAGTATCATATAGATGCCAGCAGCATTGAAAATAGACGCACATTCATCGTGGTTCAGACTGGGCGAGAGGTTGTACACACGGATAGTGTTAACGCCCAATCGCTGCATCAGTGCCGCATCTCGTAGACAGTCTTTCGGACTGCTTAGGGGGTCTTTTTTCGTGCTGAAGCCGCCTGCGCCTCCGGGTTGGTAGCTATAAGCAGTTAGCTTGTTGTCGCGGACAGATGATCAAGGGCACGCACTCAACACCAATGATGGGAAATCGCTCTTTTGTCTCGCTGTTCACAAAGTCTTTTCCGTCGACCACGACCGGGGTCACGGCGGAGGCTGTCGCGGCCAGCGCGACGAAGGTGGTAAGGAGTGTTGATGTCTGTTTTAAGATTAGTTCTTAGTTCTTTTGTATAGGGGTTTGGGCGCATACAGAAGGCATTTTGATTTTGGTCAAGGATCGGATTGATCGATACCGCAAGCAGCGGCCAGGAGCCTGTAAATAAAGATATCAATGAAGGGGGAGGCAAATGAAGCGAAACGTTCAGAAATTTATAGGTTAAGCTGGTGGACCGCGCTGTATCTGTAACACGTCTAACCGGAGCCCTGCAGATTAATCAAACACAGTGGTTTTGGGAGGGTCTGACAGGAGATCAGGAACCAGGGACCCTTTATAGCTAAACAGTTACTCTGTGTATTCTTCAACGTTGCTGTCTCCCCGGCAGGTGTTTCATACTGGCATGCAGAATGTGCCATGCCGGATGATTTCACGGGAATGCAACAAGGGCTGCCGGACGGTGACAGGACATGACGATGACGATGACGATAGCCATGACTAGTATTGCAATTGCATTTGTTCCGGGGAAGGAAAACTCTTTCTAAAATACACATACAGAAACGAGGACCACTAACCGGCGCCAGTGCATATTCATCGAAAACCCAGTCTTTTCAGGCCCAAAACAAACAGAAACAGGAACAAACACTAGAGCAAGGCGCCGAGATACTAAATGGTCCGCCATGTCCATGGCGAAGACTCATGCAAATATACAGGGAAGAACATAACGGATACACAGGAAGTGGAGAGGTCATAACGGGTGATGTGGGTGAAGATATGGGAGTCTGGGGGAGAAGCATCTGTGCAGGCCACGGCCCAGCGTCGACCAGAAGCACAACAATCCAGATGTCTAGCACGGATGAAAGGAGGTAGGAAGGGCGTGGAGGCATGACCGTTCATCTTTCGTTTTCTTTTTTTTTTTTTACTCATCAACACCAGCGCCGCTATCAGCGCTGCCACCTTCGCCAGTGAAAGTGCCCAACTTCAAGCCAGCATCCATAGCCACCATCTCGGCGAGAAGCTCCAACACGTCCTTGGGAACGGTCTTGTCGTATATCGAGATCAGGTCCTTAGGCTGGGGGTAGACCTTGAGGGCCTTGTAGAAGCAGAGAGCAGCCTCGACGTTGTCCGATCCTGCGTTTGTAAGCAAACTGAACCCCAAATCGTTTTGTTATCATATGGGCAGCATACCCTCCGCACACAAAGACTCTCCCCGGGCAACTTGACCCATAAAGTAAGCCTCCTTCTCCTCCAGGTCGGTCGGGAAACCCTCATCCTTGGCCTGCTGCACGGCCTTCTTGATCTGCTCGCGTTGTTGGGCACCGATGGCCTCGGCCTCTTCCTTGACAGCCCGGGCCATCCGACGGTTGTTCTTCTTCAAGGCTTTCCGGAATTCCGGATCGGTCTGTCTCTTGTGGTCAAAGTACACGGCGTAGGCTGTATGATCCGAAGCATAAGAAAGTACGTCATTAGCAATGTCCCCACACATTCACCGATGTTTTATGCAAATCGTCGACTATTTTCCTTACCCAAAAGCCCGGTCAAAACGGTGCCGGCGGTGGCAGCCACCAAAGTGGAAGTCTTCATGATGAGGGTAGAGGATTGAGGGTAGCCGTTAAAAAATAAAAGAGTATTCGAGTGTAAAGAAGCACGGCTCTAAATCCGGGGACTGGGGAGGGCTTGACAGAGAGTGAAGCTCGACTCTCTTTGCCGGCGATAATTTTGAACTGGCGGGACTATCGTTGTTCCGCTCGGCGTTTCTGTCCCGCTTGAGCCCAATCAACCAGCTATCTTCTACTCTGTACAGTGTAGTCTACTACTACTACTACTACTACACTACTACTATTCAGATAAAACGGAATTGAGCTCTCTATCTGGAATATGGAAGGCCGCGGTCTCACCCTCCGCAGCAAAAAAGGTCGCCGGCCTCAAATCAGTGCTCCGAAACCCATCGCCGACCCTGCCCCTGCCAACAATCGGGCAGCCGATTCAGCCCAAAAGAAGGCCCCATCGGCCACCTCACGCGAGAGAGCCCCTCAGAGCGATGCGACCTCTGATCTGGTCAAGCGGCGGTACTCGACCCGCTTCAATCAGGTCCCGGATTTCGACGCTGCCCCTCCGGTTCCGGGGCTGCCTCCGGGGTATGGCGGGCTAGCTCCGCCTCCAGCTAGCAATAATGGACCGTCGCATGATCCGTCTGCGCCTCCGGAGGTGGATTTGAATGCGCTGCGGGACCCAAGCTTACCGGTTGATCGATGTGAGTGACTGTCTTGACACATAGCATCTCCGGGCTGGAACTAACACATGACGTTGTAGATGTCGCTAATCTCCTCGCAAACGCGTCCGAGGAGGATATTCGAGACTACCAGAACGCCCTCCGGAAAGTCAAGAACCGCACGTCGACCGACCTCCAGCAGAATGTATACCAAAACCGAACGCAATTCATCAAGATCAGTAAAGAAGCGGATAAGCTCAAGGGCGAGATGCGGACACTCCGTACGTTGATGGCAGAGCTTACGACGGCGCTGGGCCAGACGACCGTTGGAAATACGCCCAACCCCATGTCCCCGACTACCGACGAGCGTCTACCTAAGCGGAATGCCAATCGCAGTTCAGTGGCCAACCTGGAAAGCATGTGGAATGTACAACTACAAACGTTATGGAAGACCGTGGAGGGATCGCAAAAGTTCCTTCCGGCTGTTTCGGGTCGTCATATTGTGATTGAAACAGGCAACTGGGTTGAACTCGATTCCGCGACGTGGAAACCAAGACGACCGGTTCATATTGTGCTGCTGAACGATCACCTCCTGGTAGCAGTGAAGAAACGAAAGCGCGTGGACCAGAGCAACCACCGTGGCCCGGTTCCGACAAAACTTGTGGCAGAGCAGTGCTGGCCTTTGCAAGATATCGACATGATCGATCTCGGTGCCAACATGGGTGCGGGACAAGCTCGCGACGAGGCCGAAGACCGTGGTATTTCAAGCGCAGTAGTCGTCCGAGTTGGCGCCAAGCCGTTCACCTACCGCCACGACAAGCGCGACAGTCCCGCGAAAAATGAATTGCTCGCCACGTTCCGCAAAGCCGTCGACGATCTGCGACGGACGCTACGGTCGGAGACGGAAGCAGCCAGCAGATCCAACGAGCCGTTCGGGTACTTGGCTGGTGCGAGGCAATCGTCATTTGGTTCATTGAAGCCCATCGACCTGTACGATGGCGGCTTGGACAACCCGCGCGACAAGCCAGAACTACGCATCGATGTAGACGGAAAGCAGCAGAACCTGCGCTGGGTTGAAGGCCAAGTTGACGAGCTTGACATCGATATCGCGCTGCAACGTTTCGAAGAGGCTGTTTCTTCCATTGAGCGGCTGCGGAAGCTAGCCAAGGGTCTCAAAGGCAACACGATCGCGCAGGACGTGATCAACGGCAAGGTCGATGAGCGAGCGGCCAAACTGGCCGGTGTCTTATCGCGATCTCTAGTCGACACCAATTCATTCCCGAATGCCACCAAGACCAAGGTGACCTGGCTTACACGTCTGGGATTCGAGGACCAAGCTCGAGAAGCCTACCTAAAAGCCAGGTCCGACGTCATAACCAAGCGAATCCGGTATGTCCACCCTAGCAACTTCACTTCCCCGTTCCCCGTGAACTAACCCGTCTAGTGGCTGTGTCTTCGAAGGCGACCTCCCGCTCTACATCTTCCAAATCTCCTACGTCTACTTCACCCTCGTCAAACGCACCATCAGCATCTACCAGCAATGCTTCCCCTCCGTAATGACCAGCGCCTGCATCAAATGGGCCAAGCAGCACCTCGACGGCTTCAACGCGCTCCTCACGCGGCAGCTCAGCACCGTGCAGCGCGGGACAACCGTGTGGCAGAAATGCATCGACATCGTGCACGAACAGGCGGAGGTGTTGAGGGAGGTTGCGGTGGACTTTACGGATCTGGTTGCGAGGGGGTTGGAGATGAACGGCGAGGAGCGGGAGAATCGGCCGCAGATGACGAGGTCGGAGTCGTTGATTTCGGGGTTGGCGCAGGCTGCTGGGGAGCAGCAGCCTTCTTTTTAGTGTGGCAGAATAATTTCATTCAACTGTGGTGCAGGGTCTGCGCATTCAATATTCTGTCCAAGTACAAGTACAGCGTATATACAAATCTAAATTGTACATGTACATATCCCTAGTCTGCCTTCTTTGGTCGCCCACGGCCTTTACTCGGCTCCGTAGACTCCTCTGTCTTCTTTGACCGTCCCCGACGCGAACCCTTCTGCTCTGGCTCCTCTGGCTCCTCTGGCTGCTCTGCTTTCTTCTTCCCTCGACGAGAAGTCTTCACCTCCGGCTCCTCTGTCTCAACAGCCCGCTCCTCCTTAACCTTGCTCTTCTCCGGGGACTTCTTCAACAACGCCAGCAGCTCCGCCGCTTTACCCGGCTGCATCTCCGGCTCAGAGTCCCTCCCCTTCCTCGCCCTTCTCACCTTCCTCTCGCTCCACAAGTTCTCCCACGACATCGCGGGCTTAAACTTAGCAGCCTTAAACAGATTATCAAACACCGATGGCGGCGACCACACGCGCTCCCACATGGCTGAATCGCTCATCACCCAGTCCTGCGTTAGCACGCCGAGTCTGAAATCCAGCGGCTCCGCGCCGTCGCCGGGGTCTGACGGGAGACGCATGTAGTGTCGTATGATATCGGGGATTTCCTCCTTGACGTGGCTGATCATGATCAGCGCTTGGTTTTCCGAAATACCCGTGTGGCGAATCGTTGCTGGGTCAGAGTTGAAGCTCTTGATGAGGGGCTCTTCGTTCTTGGAACGGCGGGTGCCAGGCGGGGGGATGAGGTGTGGGGGGATTGTTTCGCCGGTCTCGAGGAAGGCGATGCACTTGTCTCGTGTGGAAGCGGGCATGCTGGAGAGTGCCTCGTCGAGGATGATGATATCAGGTTTATGGATGAGTGCGCGGATGAAGAGGACGACGCGTTGCTGGGCGGTGCTGAGCTGGCCGAAAGTCACTGTGTCGGCGTAGTCGACGTCGTAGTCTGTTGGGAAGTAGGGTTGTTTTTGCATGCGATGGGAGAGGCCGATGTCTGGGAAGGCGTCGCCGGATTTGCTTTCGATGGAAGGTGGGTTTTCTTTGGTGGGGGATGCGGCGTCGGGGTCGAGTTCGGCTTTGAAGAAGCGCAAGGCGGCGCTGACGTCGAGGTCGCAGTCGTGGTTTAGCTTGGGTCTGGAGAGGAAGGTGTCTGCGAAGGCGGACTCGATGGATTGGCGGATTGTCAGTTGGCGGGGGAAGAAGGCGTGGATTTCGGGGGAGGAGTGACCCATGCGGGATTGGAGCTCGAAGAGTGAGATTCCGGGTTTGCCGGCTTCCGGGAGACGTGATCGTCCGAAGAGTTTCAGTGGCATGGCGTATGCTTGTGGATGGTCTGATGTGATCATCGACAGCAGTGTAGTCTTGCCTGACCCGTTTGCTCCCAGAACCACCCAGCGCTCTCCACGACGGACGGTCCAGTGTAGTCCCTCTTGTTTCTTTCCGTTGATGTCCTGTTCCCAGTTACCAAGGACCACCTTGTCGTCATACTGCACGCGCACGCCATCCATCTCAATCAGCGGTTCGCCTCCCTGCGCAGCCGCGGGAACCGTCTTGTCCGCTTTTGACTTGACCAGGTCCAAGTCCCAGAGCAACTGCTTGTCCAAGAACCCCTTCTCCATGTCATCCGCTGCTTGAGCATATATCTTCTTATCCCCCGGACGAAGACCAGTCTGATTCTTAGTAGGCAGGCGTCTCCACACCTCCAGAGCCTGGTTAACTTCTGCCCTGGATCCCTGCAAAAGGACTCTGTTGTTGTTTCCGAGAATAACGACATGTGTGATCCATTCCGGGACGGTATCTTGTGGGCGTAGAGCAAGTATCAATCGGGGTGAGCTTTTGGCTGCCAGTTGGTGCAGGAATCCGGAGATGCCCCGGACGGTGGCCGGATCGAGTCCCACTAGATGCCAATTAGCAAAAGCTATATAGAATACCGTATGAAGACATACTGAAAGGGTCGTCCAGTAGTAACAGCTCCGGCTTGCTCAGCAACGCCTTTGCAATCCGCGCACGTCTTGTCTGGCCATTGCTAAGGTTCGCCACCGGCATATCAAGCAGCTCCTTCAGCCGCAAATCGGAGATAACCTGGTCCAATAGCACCTTGTCCTTGACCTTTCCATCTTCAAATCCCTCCAACGGATTCAACTCTGTTTGTCCCTTGAGATATTGTCCAACAGTCCAATCTGTCTCTTCCCGGTGACTCTCATACCGAGCACTCAAGTAGGCACCGCGCGTACCACCAATTGCCCCAGAACCCTCACCACTGAACCCAATATACTGAACCGCATTGCCGACAAACCGTAAACGCGGATCCTTCTCGGCAATCTCGTCTGTAAGGAGGAACGGATAGCTGCGGGCGGTGGGGGGATCGCAGATATACTGGCCGCGGAGAACGTCCAGGAAACTCGTTCGCCCAGACGACCCGATCACAGCCCAATGCTGCTGCTTCTGTGACTCGTCCTTCTCCTTCGTCGAAACACTCTCTGGCTTAGCTGGCAGGACGAAATTGAGGCTCGGAAACAGAGGCGGGTTCTGGCCCGTAGCGGCGTCACCGGGGGTGGGATAGCGCTGGTAGAAGGTTCCCTTTTCAATGCGAATCAACGGGGGTACGGAGGAGGCATGGCGAAGGAGACGTGGACTCGGGGTTCTCAGAATCCCCGTCCATAAAAGCGGTCGACGAAGCATGATGTGCCGCAGTCCTTGTCAACTTTTCGTCGCCGCCGCTGTTAACTCCGACTCCGACATCGCGATAGGGCTGCACGTGGCGTCACGTGCTTACAGATAACGAGTACAACTATGTACATGCCACAGCCATTGTTGCAATTGAGAGAGTATCAATTCAATTGCAGTTCTTACATATCTATCTCTATTCTCTAATTGTATCTTTCTTTTTTCGGTCTTTGACGGACTCTGGCAGCCACTCTCTCCGACGCTCACTTAAGCTTATCGTGCTTTAAAACCGATAAACTCCGCTTAACAACCCCCTACGCCCCATACTTCGATTCCCCTCACTCCATTTTCATTGATTCTTCACTGTATATATCGACAAACTGTTATACCATTCAATTGACACCATGGCGCAAACACCCGCAAACGGCCAATTGGCAACACACTCCATTCCGTCGCTACCTATATTCCTCGAGGCAAAGAAACATGCAGAGAATACCCCGGATAAGATTGCAGTGGACGATGCCTCCAAGGGGCAGCGGTTTACTTATCGCCAGCTGCTGGCGGACGCGGCTACAATGAAAAAGGTCATTTTGGAGGAATTGGGGCTTGCAGACACCGGGAGCTTGGAAGAACGGCGTATCGCATTCCTCACGCCCAATGGGTACGATTACGTGGTGGTGCAGTGGGCTGTTTGGGCTGCCGGGGGTGTTTGTGTACCACTGTGTATGTATCAGACGCGATCAATTGCTGAATTGAGACAGTATGGCTAACGATGCGATAGGTACCACCCACCCCGCAAAAGAGCTGCTATACACTATCGGCGATTCAGACCCCTCGTTGATCATCCTGCATTCGTCGTTTGAGAAATTCGAAGTTCCTCTCCGTGAGGGGATCACGAAAGACATCCGGTTCATGACCCTGACGCCCTTTTCACAAAATAACGAAGCGATACTCCCTCCATTCAGTTCAGAATGCCCTCTGGACCAGCGGGCACTGATGATCTACACGTCCGGTACTACATCGAGCCCCAAGGGCTGCGTGACGACTCACAAGAATATCACATTCCAAGCCAGATGCTTGGTCGAAGCCTGGGAGTACAACTCCTCCGACCGTCTGATCCACGTTCTTCCTCTGCACCATGTCCACGGCATCGTCAACGGCCTTACGGCTAGCTTCCTAAGTGGAGTAACCGTCGAGATGCATCCGAAATTCGACCCCACGGTGATCTGGGACCGGTGGCAAGACCAAGGTTCCTCGACTATGTTCTTTGCCGTTCCGACCATCTACTCGCGATTGGTGGACTACTTTGACGCCAACATCCGCGGTACGGACCGCGAGAATGCTGCTCGTGCTGGAGCCAAAGCTCTGCGGCTTATTGTCAGCGGTTCAGCGGCGTTGCCCACTCCTATCAAATCCAAGTTTGCAGAGATTACCGGTCAGACTCTGCTAGAGCGGTATGGCATGACAGAAATCGGAATGGCGCTGAGCTGCGGATTAGAAGTCGAGAAGCGTATTGACGGAAGTGTGGGGTGGCCTCTTCCTGGTGTGCAGGTGCGGCTTACAAACAAGGAGACCGGCGCAGTCATCGATGCCGTGGACGAGGATGGCATGATCGAGATCAAGGGCGACAATGTCTTCAAGGAATACTGGAGACGACCCGAAGCAACAGCCAAGGAGTTCACTTCGGATGGCTGGTTCAAGACCGGAGACGTCGCCAAGCGGGACCCAGCAGGCGCATACTTTATCCAGGGTCGCGCATCTGTTGACCTGATCAAATCAGGCGGATACAAGATTTCCGCGCTGGAGGTGGAACGGAAGATGCTTGATCTGGACGCCATCCAGGAAGTTGCCGTGGTTGGTTTGGCAGATGAAGAATGGGGACAGCGTGTGGGTGCCGTTGTCAAGCAGCGCCCTGGTGTAAGTCTCCCTCACTCCCATGACTTCGAGTTGAGACTAACAGAACAGACCGAGCCATTGGAACTCCAGGCCCTGCGCACACAGCTGAAGCAGGAGATGGCGCCGTATAAGATCCCGACTGTGTTGAAGGTTGTCGATGCTATTGAACGGAATGCCATGGGCAAGGTGAATAAGAAGACGATTGTGCAGAAGTACTGGCCTGAACTTGCTTAGACTTGGATCAGCAGATAGATGACTAGATGAGAAGTACATAGATTATGGATAATGATAGAGCAGATATGCACTAGACCGTGATTGATGTGCTTCACCGCAATCCGAATGCTGCAGACCTAGAAAAGCCTGCCGGGTCTCGTATATCTACATCACATCCACGAATCGCTTTATATTTTCTCATAGTCACCTTCTATTCAGCATTCTTCTGCTGTCTCGATTGGTTGCGACAATTGATTGCAAGGATTCACGTGACATAATCCGGGGTTCTTGGCGCAACGTCACGGGCTTCGCTCATCGATCATCGCCGCTGTCGGAACTGTCTTCTTGTCGGTTTGCGTTGGCTTGTTGACAGACAGAGCATCGGTAGTTCTACTGAGCATCACTTAATCAGAAACATCGGTCCACCAGCATGGCCTCCTCATCCAAACCCCCGAGCTTCCTCCTCTAGTACGTTGTCTGTCAGACAGAGCCATGCCATACAGAAGCTAACAAAACCAGCACCTGTATAGCCCATCGCACAACAATCCTCACCGAGCACTCCGCCCCAGGCACATCCTCCACCTCCGCCTCATCCCTAGCCTCCATCATCCTCCCCAAGATCACCCACGACAAAGCCCAGAAACTCACCTACACCCACGACCGGCTCTTCGTGCACTGCATCGCCGACTCCCCAACCGGCGAAGCATTTGACGATGCAACCCGCCACGAGCCATCCTCGCACCTACCCTTGAGCTACATCGTCGTCGCAGCCGCCGAGCAAGGCCGTCGCATCCCGTTCGCGTTTCTGCTTGAGATGAAGCGCAAGTTCCTGTCTACGTATCCGCCGTCGAGTACTGATTTCTCGTCGCTGCCGGCATACGGGTGTGCGGCGTTTAATCTGGAGTTGCGGTCGTTGCTTTCGACATTCAACACGGCTTCTCCGTCAGACTCGCTGGCGCTGGCGAAGCGAGACATCGACGATGTGCGGGGGATTATGACGGAGAATATCGAGCGGGTGCTGGAGCGGGGGGAACGGATTGATTTGTTGGTTGATAAGACGGATCGGTTGGGAGGGAGTGCGCATGACTTTCGGATTCGGAGCAGGGGGTTACGGAGGAAGATGTGGTGGAAGAACACCAAGTTGATGGTTATGGTTGTGGTGGTGGTGATTTTCTTGTTGTATTTGTTTGTTGGGATGGGATGTGGGTTGCCGGCTTGGGGGAGGTGTGTGGGTTGAGCTGTCCCTATTTTTTTACGATTCATGCTGGTGTTTGTATCTAGTCATTCTTCTATATATTAATGGGTTTATATTGATCATCGCATCATAGATCTGGCTGCGGTATATACAGTCCGTACCGAGATATATATCCGACAGGGATCCTCGGGTACTTGCAGAATTTTATATCCGCATGCATGCAACATGGAACACCAACTGTAGATAGTAAATGCAGGAAACCCATACCCTCAATTAATCAATTGATTATCTCTAGTCAATTCCTCAATTCTCCAGTGCTGCAATAAACTAACCCCGGTTCAGACATGATTGACCACTGATTGATAATCAACCCGAACTAACTTAGTTATAAAGTCTAGTAGATCCTCCACTTCACACCTACCCCTCAATTGACACCAAACAACCCAAAAAACTCCCATATATCCATACAAAACCACCAAAATGACCAAAACATTCACCCCCTTCAACACCGGCCACATCCACGCCTCCCACCGCATCGTAATGGCCCCCCTAACCCGCCTCCGCGCCGACACCAACAACATCCAACTCCCTATGACAATCACCTACTACACGCAACGCGCCGTCATCCCGGGTACCCTTCTTATCAGCGAAGCATGCACCATCTCCCCCCGCACAGCAGCATCCTTCCCGCACGCCCCCGGGATCTGGAACGAGCTGCAGATCCAGCGGTGGAGGGAGATCACGGACGCAGTGCATGCGCGCGGGTGCTTCATGTACTGCCAGATAGTAGCGCCGGGACGGGCGGGGTTCCCGGATGCTGCTGCGAGCAAGGGGTTTAGTGTTGATGCGCCGAGCGCGATTCCGATAAGCGGGATGGCGACGCCTAGGGAGATGAGCGAGGACGACATCAAAGACTGCATTGGGGAGTTTGCGCATGCAGCGCGGTGTGCGATGGAGGCTGGGTTCGACGGGGTGGAGATTCATGGCGCGAATGGGTACTTGATCGATCAGTTTACGCAGGACAATAGTAACCACCGGAGTGATATCTGGGGCGGGAGCGTGGAGAACCGCAACCGGTTCGGCGTTGAAGTTGCGCGTGCTGTTGCGGGTGCTATTGGGGCCGAGAGGACTGGGTACAGAATCAGTCCGTGGAGTCGGTTCCAGGATATGCGGATGGAGGATCCCGTTCCGCAGTTCACGGAGTTGACGAGGGCTCTTAAGGAGTTGAAGCTGGGATATTTGCATATCATTGAGGCGCGGGTTACCAACAGTGAAGATATCGATACGCCTGAGCAGGTTGACTTCGTGCTTGATGTTTGGGGAGACCACTCCGTTGTTCTATTGGCGGGTGGGTTTACACCTGACAATGCGCGGCATTATCTGGATGGAGTGTATAAGGATCGGAACGTGGCGCTGGTGTTTGGACGATATTTCCTGTCGACGCCGGATTTGGTGTATAGGATGCAGAAGGGCATTGCGCCGAACCCGTACCATCGGCCTTCGTTTTATACCCCGATGCAGTTGGAGGGGTATTTGGATTATCCGTATAGTAAGGAGTTTTTGGAGGAGCATGGAGATAAGATCGTTGCTTGAATGATAGTCACGGAGAAGCCGGAATCCGGTGGTACAAATGTATATAGACTGAACAAGCATAGAAGATGTGAAATAGAATCGATTGTATTATAATAACGAGACTACGAGGTTATATGTCCCTCACTCTCAAACTCGCAGCTTCATGGCTAGTCAGTGCGAGTCTGCAAGCGAGCAGAAGCGTGGTCGTTGACCGGCTTCTGTGTTTCACTCTACGCCAACTGTTTACCTCGCCAACCCATGGTCATCCGTAGATGGGGTATGATAAGGTGATAAAGTGGCGTTGTCGTTTGTAGACGGAGTTGCGTGGGGTTTTATTCGATAATCGATGGTGCAATGGGCATGCAATGGGCAGGTCGAACATTGAATCCCTTTCGGAGAGGTTGCAAGTGGATCGAATAGGCGTCTCATAGCTGAAAATGAAGGCGGAGAACACAGGAAACTGAACATTAGAATATGGCATTCATGAATACCTAAGAGATTTCTGGGTGAGGAAAAGGCGCCGGTTGTAGACCGGATGAGGGAAAAGGTAAGAATTTTCGCTTTTTTTGTTGTATCCCATTCATAACCTTGAAGACGGAAGCCTGGCCGTAGCAGGTATTTTCATTTTGAGTATCTCATATACTCCCACGCCATCACCCTAATTTGCAACAAGAAAACAGAACCGATGCGAAGAAACCCTTTACGAAGACTTGGCCGCCTCACGTCCCTTAGCAATGCGCTCCAGAATCTGCTCACGGTCCTTGTCCATCCGGAGCTTGGTGATGACAACCTTCGAGGGGGCGATGCCGAGGGGAACGCTCTGGCCGTTGGACTTCTCGCGAACAACACGCTCGACGTGGACAACCCACTTGAGACGGTAGACGCTGGTGATCTTGCCCTCACGGCCCTTGTTGGAGCCCCGGACGATGGTGACCTCGTCGTCCTTGCGGATGGGGATGGAGCGGACCTAGAAGTTGTTAGTCCGGTTTCCTCGACAAACGTTGTCCCTCGCCCCGCTTGTCTCCCAGAAGTGTTCCTTTGAAAACGATCGTCCAGCATGTTGTTCCTTCACTTAGGCACCATTCCATTCATCGATTTCTCGAGACAATTCTGGGAGATCGGCGTAGAAGCGAGAGCGTAGGGGGGAATGGGATAGAGTAGGCGCGTACGTTGTGCTTCTCACGGAGTTCCTTGCTCAGAGGAGCGCTCATGATGACACGGCGCTCGCTGGAGGGAGCGCTGAAGTGCGCCTTGCGCGACTTGCTGCGCGAAGAGGCGAGGGCTGTTGGGAAATCGGTCAGTATAACCATTCGACAGACATATTCAATACCCCCCGTGATCCCAGTTGTAACCCCGTAACCACCACCACCACCACAATTCCACCATTTCATTATTCCACCATATAGAAAACGAAAAAAACGCACCATGGTTGATGACGGTCATCTTGTCGAGCCTCCTTTGAGTATTAACACCGGGCTCTAGAGGGGGTCGTGGTGAACGTTGTCGTCGTAAGGTCGTCGAGAAGGTCTCTTGCGTCGAACTTCTGGTTAGCCGAAATTGTGTGCGCCGCCCGAGTGTGCGTCACATGACCTGCCCGCTTAGCCTAGGGCTGGTGGCTGCCTTGTGATTGGTCCGCGCTCCGCTATCCGGAAAGGGTAATGTCAATCGCGCGCGGCTCTGACGGCGGCTATCTATGCGTGTCTACGCTTGTTTAGTAGAGCTCAGCTCACAACCTCAATATCACTTATCGCGTCGGTATTACTCGCTATTCATTTCAAACGATCCTCACTCTCCCGTTTCTCGTCCTCTCTGCCCGATCGCCTTGAAACACGCTCAACAGCCCCTTCTCGCGTAGCGAGAGGGTGGCCGATCTCTTGACAAGATGTCAGAGAAAGACTACAAGTGGATCGCAAATTACTGGTCACAGCATACTTCCGCTCTGGGCGCGCCAAACGGCTTCTACCCGGCCGCGCAAATGCAGAATGCCGGGCAAACCAGCACCCCGAGCTACGACGGCCATATGGATATGGATCCGATTGCTCTGGCTCAAAGCGCGCTAGAATCATCCATGACCTATCGACCTCAGAATTCATACTCCTACATGTCTCCACACGGGCCCTTCTTTCCTCCTGCGTCGATTCCAGCTCAACCACACCAGCAACAACAACAACAACAACAACAGCCGCAACGGCAGCACCCGCAGCAGCAGCAGCAACGTCCGTTGTCCGCAACTCCAACGGGCTTTCGGGCTAGCCAGTCTACGATGTCGTCCCAAGCCCCAATACCGGCAATGAGCCATCATACTCCTCATACCCAATCCATTTTTGCGCGTCCAGCCCCAGCTCCCGCTCCAGGACCGGCTCCTCCAGCTCAGCAGCGTCCGCCGCCTGCCGCCCTCGCCCAGCGTCCACCTGTTGCTACAGAGCCCCGAAACCCTCAAGCACCCAATCCAAATAACGATGTCAAGCACCGTCGCATCGATGGTAGTCAGGCAAAAGCGACCAGTGGGCATGACTTGTCAGGTTATTCTTTTCAACCGCGTCATCCCACCGATAGAAGCCACCTCCGTGACCGCATTGACATCGTTCGACCTTTTGACAAAAAGGATGCTTCGGAGAAGACAAGCTACGATCCAACCACCATCGCGAGAGATATTCTAGTGGCATCTGGCCGACACCCTACAGAACCAGCCCTGAACCACCATTTGTCCCGATTGCGCGACATCTTCTATTTGGTTGACAACACGGCCGACCTGGATACCATTCGCTGGGACATTGTCGATACTCTCAGCATGCAAGTCCGTCCTACGCAGCCTGCGAAGTCCGAGACTGCTAGCAAGCCCATGCCTCCTCCCCCCGTCCCGACTCAACCCCCCACCGCCAATGGACAACCTCCTGCCCAGCAAGCACGTCCGCCCAGTCATTCTGCCGCTCCGCCTCGTCCACCGCCCGCAGCACCGCCCGCAGCACCGCCACGTGATCAGCCACAGCCAATCGCAGCCACGCCTCGTCCTACTCCGCCATCGCGTCCGCCCGCGGTCTCGGTTCCTGTCCCGCAAGCACAGCAGCAACAAAAACAACAAGAGCGGCGGCAGCAGCAGCAGCAGCAGCAGCAGAAGAAGAAGCCGAAGCCGAAGCAGCAACAGAATCGTTCTCAGACTCCAGCTTCCGTACCTAAACAATCGCCAATGCCATTGGTGCGGGTGCAACCTCCGAAACCGTCACCGCGGCCGCAGAAGCTGCAGGCCATATCGCTTCCTCAGCTACCGTCTTCTCCAGCAAAATCAAACAAGCCCACGCCATCCCAGCCAGCGCGGCGGGGTAGGCCGCCAAAGAAGCCCAAGCAACCTGAGACGATGGCGGGGAAGAAGTCTGCGCCCAAGGTTGAGGTGTCAATTCCCTTGTCTGCGCCGCCAGTGTCGTATCCAGTCTATGCGTGCGAATGGCAGAACTGTCAGGCGGAGTTACACAACCTTGAGCTTCTCAGACATCATCTCCTCAAGTCTCATATTCCGTATACCATCACATGTAGCTGGTCGGGATGCGACTGTAACAATCAGATGGCTGCGGCAGAGCTGTTCAATCACGTCAAATCCAAACACCTCGATCCAATTGCGTGGAAGCTGGGAGACGGACCATCAGTACCCCAAACTGGTGAGACAGACATCGTGCTTTAGCTGTGGCATACTTTTACGTGCTCTCATCATAACGGAAACTCTTATTAACACGTACCCATGGTGATTCATCTAGTGGACAATGAAACCAGCGAGAACATCCCAGGAACCTATGCAACGCCGGAATCGAATCAACTAGGAGGCGAAGACTCACTCATCCTTCCAGCTAGCTATAGCTCCATCCGCGCGTTTAATCGGGTCCATGGCAATACCTCTCAACAAGACAAGGCCCGGGAGATTCTGAAGGCGGTGCAAAGACACAAGGAGAGGATCGGAGTGGGACTGGACCCAGGCGGTTGTCAACTGGCGACTCCTGCGCGGAATGAGCGAGTCACTAATGACGAGGAGTTTTACGAGTTGTACTCTGACCCGGAAGATGGACCTGCGCGGGAATCCGAGTCTGAGATGGAGTTTTGATACCCATGTCGTTTGTTTTTTTTTTTTTTTTTTTTTTCTCGTAAATTCCCCTCTTGTGCATATTTACTGTGGACAAGCATGTTTTGTTTGTTTCCAGAGGCATCTGGCGTTTGGGTAGCAAGGGGAGTCTTCATATCATGCATTTAATTGAGATTGAATAGAGGTCAAGACAGGTGAATCGTACAGAGTACACCTGGTGGGATATAAAACAGCGCTCCCAGCCAATTCTACCCACGCAGTCATATCATTTTCTCCATGCCCCATCCTTCACATCCATGTGTATCCCCCATACAACCACCATTACCTCCCTTTACCCCCTCCAATAGCTGACGAACCCGAACCCCCAGCGGCAGCAGCAGCGGCAGCCAGCGGCACACCGTCACTCGTGATTCCCATGTTCAAAGCCTTGTCTGCGGATCCGGCGTTCTTCTGAGTGGGTTGCTCGTCGGCCTCGTCGCTGGCATTGACCTCGAGGAAGTGGTAGAGGACGATCATCATCATGGCGCAGGTGCCGAGGAAGAGGGCGAGGCGGTAGAGGTCATTGTCGGAGATCATTTTGAGGGACTGATTTGGGTGGTTTGAGGGATGATAGGTGGGATCGAGTAAGTTGGATCGAGGTGGATAGGAGATCGGAGCTGTACTGTACTGTAGCTGAACGGGTTAGCTATCTGGTATCTAGCAGGAATAGTCGCGAATCAAGAAGTCATAATAACACTTACCTGTCGCTCTTCACTTCTCTATTTGTAGATAGATTGCGGTGGCTGTTAAGCTGTTAAGCTGTTAAGGCTGGTAGTGTCGAAAGTGACACCTTTCAGCTCGGGCGGCTTTTCCACCAGCCACGGCCCCAACGAGCCGCCGCCGGGCAGTGCCCATACCTAATCGCTGGGCTAAGTCATAACTAAACACTGGTTAAGGCTTTTAGCGAAACTGGTCCTTAACGGCGCGGCTTCTGATTTGTTTCTGGACCCCCCCCGCGGAGGCCCACGTCTAACGGCTGTACAACAATTCGATTCGATTGTTGCGATTGTTTCGTTTCTTTTCATTTGCCAGTGCTTCTTCTTTGTTCCGTGTCGTTTAATATATATTTGTTCGTGCTTAAGTGTGTTGTTTCCTCTTCGTTTTCCCACATTCTCTCTCATCCAACGCTGCTTCGCGTCATTTCTATCTCGACTGTCTGCTTGTTTTGATTACGTCGACGGCTGTCCTCTTCTTTCTTTACGAACTTCTCCTCCTGCGACCACATCCTGAGTGATAGTGGCGATTTAGCCATGGAAGATCCCACCAATTTCACAAATCCCAATGCCAGAGGCTCCGGCCCTTCCCTTCTAGCATGCCTCCTCTGTCGACACAAGCACCTTAAATGCGACGGCCAGACCCCGGTCTGCGGACGCTGCCAGGTCACCAACAGCGAATGCCAATACACTCCAAGCCGGCGCGGCTACAAAGGCCCCTCGAAGAAGCGACGTGCCAACCCGACGACCCCGGAGCAGACAGCCGCCGATTTGGTTCCCTCGTTCGACCCTACCTCTGTCGGGATGCTCGATCTTCCGCCGAACTGGAGTCTGCAGAATAGTGTAATGCAATATGTCCCTGTGGCTCCTATTCCGTCGTCGTCTAGTTCGCAGAGTCCGGTGTTTCTGGCGGATGTGTTGGGCAGCGCACCTACGCCCCAGCAACAACAGCAGCAGCCGGTACCGGGATATGGGCCTATGACGCCGGATTCTGGGGCATCGTTGTATTCGGGTGCTGCAGATGGCTATTTGATTGATATCTACTACACCTACTTCAACTCCGCGCATCCGATTCTACGCCCACTTCGTTGTCTGGATCGTTCCAGCATACCGCCGTTCCTCGAGCATGTCATCAAGTTCATCGGATCACACTTTACACCTGCAGCGTCCAGCGAGACATATCGTCCAACTGTGGTCACGACCGTGATGGAACAAGAACTAAGCATAGAGAAGATACAGGCGCTCGTGCTACTAGCCATCGTGCTGCATTCGCGCAACGAGCGGCCGGAAGCAGGCGAGTGCCTCACTATGGCGACAGATCTAGCGTTCGATATAGGACTCCACCAGGCCGACTGTGCCAGCAGATTGGGCGGTGGGGACCCGTTGCGCGAGGAGAGTTTACGTCGGACCTGGTGGGAGCTTATTGTTGTCGAGGGCATGCTGACCGCACTCGGTGTGCAAAAGACTCTCCGCGCCGGCGCAATACCCCTCGAAGTCGGACTACCATGCGAAGAGCGAATCTTCCAGGATGGACTGACCCCGCCACCACCTCCAACCATCGCACAGTTCGACGGCCGTGTCTTCGCCGACGAAGAACGAGACTTTTCCT
Organism: Aspergillus cristatus; assembly: GCA_034509305.1. NCBI lineage: Eukaryota > Fungi > Ascomycota > Eurotiomycetes > Eurotiales > Aspergillaceae > Aspergillus > Aspergillus cristatus. Next base: position 2,437,779 of record WJBV01000007.1, on the reverse strand, counting down.
CCTACACATACCGAATTGAAGCCATCCGCATCCTAGGCCGTGTCGTAGCCATCCAAGAAATGGTCGAAGGCCAACAAGACCACGTCGAAGCCATCGACGCCCGCATCGCAAGCTGGTTCCACCACCTCCCCGAAAGCAAAGCCGAACTCATGCGCCCCGACGGCACAGTCGATGAGATGATGTTCCAAGCCACGATGATCGTCAACGGCGCAGGTGTCTACCTCAACTTCCCGCGCTCAGATCTACTCTCCTCGCCTGCCGTCGCGGCGGAGGTAATCTGCGGCCACCACGGCCCGCTCAGCATCCCAGCCTTCTCGCACCACGCGCACGCCATGAAAGCCGTCAAAGCGGCCAGCGAAATCTCAACCCTCGCCTCCATCCGCTTGCCAGTCGTCAAACACACCCCGTTCTTCATCTGCGCGCTCGTCCTCAGCTCCATCGTGCAACTAGCCGCATGCTCCGTGAAGGCTGGACAAATGCCCGATCCAAGCCGTGACAGACTCACACTGACCATCGGTGTGTTCAAGTCCCTGGCTAGAACATGGGCGATTTCCCAGCTCATCATGAGACAGATCAAGGCTGTTGCAAGGGATGTCATGGATATGGGATTGCGGCCGACGATGGACCAGTTGGATTTGAATACGGTGCTGGATAATAACCGGTTTTGGTTGCCGGATGCGCTTCCGAGATGAGCTGCCCTCCGGTGTTGATTTGACCTTGATATTAATATGTCCGAAGTTCTACCGGGGATATACCGATGGGACGAAATACACAGGCATGCTTCGTGCAGCGAAGAATCACCAAGAGACCCGAAATACAGCTATACCTTGCATACCGAGCGCACACCCCCAGTTGACGGACCCCGCTCGGGTTACGCCGACATGATCACAAATATCGTGGCACCCGTCGCGATGAGACAGACTGGATAATCAGGGCTAAGGGTTTGAGGATGGAAAGGAATTGACTTGACGGCTCTATAAGCAAGTGTACATAACTACATAGTACTTCGATCTCATAATCTCACTATCTTCAAAGTAGATTCCAGAATCTTTCAAGTACAATCATTCTAAACCACCTCATATGCCAAGAACGAACGAAGACATGCCATTGTCGGACTAATTTAAGGGCTTGTTTGTCCCATGGGTTGGGGCCAATATTTGCAGGCAGGGCTTCAAAGACGCCAGTCATCAGTTCTAATGCGCGGTCATGACCACCGCAATCATCTACAAGAATCTCCTTAACGATGCTGTTAATCTCAAAAACGCGTTTAGTGGAACGCCAAATCGGCATCAAAGCAATCCGTATAAAAAACGAAGATTCCCGACGAGCCAAGTACAAGCCCGGTTTCTGGGACGCACACCAAGTTGAGCCGGAGGCCTAGGTTGGCATAACCAGCGCGTGGGATGATCCCTTCATGGCAGCAGATTTCCTTCAGATGCCACAAGACACACTCGTTTTGTTGTGGGTCACTCTCTTGTAGGAAATGGTTGGGCGTTGTTCGCACACACGCGAGCATTCTGCTCCCACAGGATAGTGTTGACATTTTTTTTTCATTGCCGTTTATTGCCCACATGCACTTTCAGTGCCATCTGCTCTAGCTATGATGTATTCCTATGGCAGTGCGCAGACGGGAACATAGGTGATCACGACAATAGTCGAGTAGCTGCGCTTCGCTCAGTAAATGCTTTTATAGAACTAGTTTCTGACTTCCGGAAACCTAGAACTGGAATCAAATGGCTCATCGTGTATAGAATAAGTCATGACGACAAATTTATCTTTATCTTTAGATGTCCTTCTGGCAGTACTTTGCCAAACTGACTCGTTGCCAGCTTGCTGGCTTGCCGCACACTGCAGATTGACTGAAGACAATTCTTGTCACCATCTTTCAATCAGTATCTGGAAATACGTGTGTATAGTCATGTTCCATTAATTGACTGTTGAAAGCACTCCAATTCGCTTCCATGATGATCTGATGGCAGAGGGTGAAGCACAAGCACAAGCCCCGCCACGTAGCCTTGACATTCTGGGCTAAAATTCACTATCGCTAGACTGAGGTTGAAAAGTTTCAAGTCCAGTAACATCGGCCGATGCCCGAGGTGCGTTTTCCACATTCCTGGTGTTTAGCCATCGCCGGTGATTCGTTAGACAACTCATCGAGTCCAATCAATAGTAAAAGAGCTTTCTTCTCGCTTCAAATTAAGTATGAAATGCATAAATAGGATACCATTAGCTCATCCTCTTTGGTTGCATGTGCATACTGCTGGATTACTTCAGGTGTATCTTCTAAGCTTGTATCCTGTTATTAGATGACGGGTTAATCCGGCAAAAGCTAGTAGAGGGATTGCCGATGGCCGAGCCCTACTATGAGGCTTTCCGGGCTATGTGTTTATTGCAGCCGTCGAGAAATCGGGCACGTATTCTAACCAAGCATAAGACATTGGCAGAACCCTGACGCAACTCCCAAGAACGACAGGCTAGTAGTGCTCGTTATTTTCAGGAGCGCCCAGAAAGCAAGCATCCATTTCAATTTGGAGTATCTGGTCTATATACCCCTTGATCGTGTCGTACAAGATAAGCTTTGACCGACGTCGTAAGACCTTTTCAAGATCTTTGACTGCAGCTGGTTGTGTAATTCATTTGGTCATTATCGTCCCAATAGTTGTGGGCATTATGGCATAACAGAAACTGGTTTTCGCCGTAATCCGTTGTTTATCCTGTTCTCATAAAACCTCTCCATTTCTCTGGACCCGATATCCCAAAAGAACATTCCGCGCGGGCATTAAGACTAAGATTGTGAGGAAATGGGATTAAATTCCAAGATGATGGCCATCGAAACTCAAGCCACTTGCTTGACACAAGCCTAAGCCTGGTGACGACGGGCAGTTCATCAGAGTAGGAACTGACTGTCATTCTTGCAATCTTCTTTAACCGTTTAGTTCTGGCGCTGACGAGAACAGATCTATGAATGCTCGGTCATTCTCTAGATGGATCCAGTAGCCGCAAGGCTGTCATGGACTGCTGTTGAAGCTTGGCCCGGTGCTGCTGAAGATCGATTGAAGTATATCGATTTCACAACGATTGCGACGGCTAGACTCTAACCAAGATAATTAAGTTAGATGGCAAGTCAATCAAGAGTACAATATTATGCGGAGACTCACAGATGGCTTGGATGTTCCACTCTTAGTTCTGGTTCTGTGAGATCTTTCTTTCTTTGGCCCCTGGCGGGGTCACGGGGCATAAGTGACGAGTGTCCGAGGACAAAATCGGGGTCTGCGTGCATGGGTAAGCCGACCAAAGAAGGTGTCAAATTGCTAAGGTTGTCGGGTACAAGCCAGTGAAAACGAATGTACATCTCCTTTCTATCCTGGCTTACAGAAAGGGTTTCGAAAGCGCAGGCATTATCATCCCAATTATCATGAGCATTGTGATAGAGTAAAAATTGATTGTCCGAGCGTTCGGTTCCTCAGTTCTGTTGTAACATCATAAGTCAGAGCACAGAAAGTGGTTATACATATCGGGCGTCTCACCATGGTAAAGTACCATATTATGCGGAGCCCCCACAAATGGTTCGGATGCTCGACGATTTGGATTCGGTCAATCAAGAATAAACGGACAAGTTTGACCTTTTCAAGAGCCAGGGATTGGAGGCGCCCTCATCCACGAGGGCTCGATATCACCAGAATCACTATTGGAACTGGAGTCATGATAAGGTGGTTATGTGAACTTGAATGGTCCTAAATTGGACCTGTTTAACCCCTCTTCTGTGACAATAAGTAAAGTCGAAAATGAACATCGCAATCCAGTCGAATAAGGTGATGCTTAGCCCTAATTCGTGAAGCTGACCCAAGCTTCGTCCCATTCCATGTCGTAGTGAGGGTATTTTCGTTTCCCTGAGGTCTATATCCGCGCGATCATTTCACTTTTTAACGGAGCCCAAAGTTTGACGCATATCGATGTCCTTCCGAGATTGTTCCCGGCTTGAAGCGTTCATGGGTGAAACGTGTCTCTGGAATCAAGCATAGTAAAGGACTTCATAAGATTCACTCAAATCTTTGGGAGGAGCACGCTGGCTTGCATGTCACTCGCTGCAGAAACAAATCGCTCGACAAAAGCCAGAATGACCTATGCCACCGGCCAGGACTTGAGGAGACGCGAAGTCCGTTCCGAGACAAAAATGTTCGATTGCGCAGGCTTTATCATCCCAATAGGAACACGCGCTTGGTGCAACAAGAGAAATTGGTTTTCTGAGCATTCCATTCCCTCACGGTGTAATCTACATGAATACGCCTGAGGACGCAAAGGTGTACCACGGCCAATTAGGACATTTGACAGTCAGGTGAGCCTGTATTACCGCTCCAAACATTACTAAATTTGGCTTTTCTTGACAGAGCATCCCATTCTTCGGGCTTTTTGGCTATATACTGATTAGCATACTCAAATGGGATTGACTTTGCACTTACTGGCGATGATAAGACCCGGTCGAACGTCCATGTTAAGAAGAACTCTAGGAGCTTCCAGAATTCTGGAGTTGATCCGTCGATATTGCGCACAGGACGGGACGGGTCACTGAGACAGCGATGGAAAACATGCCATCACTTCCCTCGCAAATTGTCGCAAATTAGGTATATGCGTGACTATTGATTGTCAATTTATGTCCCAAAGGAAACAGTATACCTACCACGCCGTTTTTGCCTGGACACATCGGTTGGCCTCTTTTGATAATATCATCTAGGCCAGCTTTGACCTTGGCATTATTGTCCGCGAACAAACATTCAAATGGTCTCGTGAACTGTTCGGGCAGTGAGGGGTAGTACTCAGCATAACCAGTGCCCAAAGTAGCGAGTGAAGCGAAGCCTCGCTGGGGGGGGGGATATAGGCTCCTAGCTGTAGATCTCCGTAACTTCTAAAATATGCATAGGATTGCTATCCCTTTGAATTTCCGAGAACTACCCGCCAGGCTTACTTCTTGTATCTCTCTGCGTGGGATGCACTGAATGGTTGTCACCAGGTTTTTCCAGCAAAGACTATCATCGGCTTCCTCCGTTCATCATCGTTCAATTTCTTCGCCATGTCTGCCCGGTTGATAAGTTCAACCAATCTGAGAAAGTCCGAGCCTTGCTTGCTTGCTTGCTTGCAGACAAAATCTCTCCTGTCCTTTGACAGATTGTTTTACAGATATGAGGAGCGTAGGGATTTGTGACTCTTGAGTGCCCTCCAGCCCAGTCATCCTTGTTTAGCTCTTCTTCAAGGCCATCAGAAAGGCGTGATAGTGTGCTCCATACAAGCTCAATTGCCTCTCTGATCCATAGCTTACAGCTATGTGACCCTCATGTCATTGGCATCCGGCACTCAGAATATGATCGATTATCGCCATCTTGTTGCAAAATTGCAGTTCTGGCGGATGGCGTTGCGGTTTGAAGTTTCTCATTGATTCCAAGAACCTTGAGGACTGTAATTCAGTCATTCTTATTGACATTGTATCAGGGCTAAGTTGCTACAGCCATCCTGATGGCCATGAGCATGATGATCGAAGGTAGACGATAGCACCAGAGATACAGAAAGATGGTTGTAGCAAAAAGAGATAGATGTAAAAAAAAATGGGTAGACAGGAGAGAGAAAGGCAAGAAAGTGAATAAAAAAATATTTTAAACTACGCAGCCAAACGGCAACCAGCCCTATACATGGAATACATACATTCACTCAACAAAGACCATGTATACTCTAAACTGCAATCCATTGTATCGATCTAAAGGAGGGGTATCTCTGTATGAATGCTGTGCTGATGCTCAATCAAAAGGAATGACTCCAGAATCCTGCCCATAACCTAACCTAACCATAATCATAAAATAAACACAAGATGAGCATTCTAATAATGACCAACCAACTCGAACTCCTGGCATGATCTGGGAATCTGAATATGAACATAGGAAATAGACAGATAAGACACAAAAATAAATCGAGAGGATTGAGAAAGCGCGGGGAGGGATTTAGTTGAACTCCCTCATCTCTCTCAGCGCCTCCGTTCTCCTCTCCACCACATCTTCCCGACGAACCACGTTTCTCAACGCTTCACTAGCATGAATCAACCCATCAATACTAATCGCGTGATTCGTCATCTGATGGTTGATATACGTATACAGCGCGGCAGGCGTCAAGCACGTTGTCAATAGCTGCTGCTCGTTCAATTTTAGCAAGGCCAAAGCAACCTGGAATAAGAACGTGCTGCCGCCGCCGCTGCCGGAGGCGATGGTTTTGGCGGCGTTGGTGCTGGGGTCGTTTTCTGGGGTTGAGGATGTCGGATTGTTGGTGACTGTACTGGCGTTGAGACAGAGGACGACGTCCCAGACGCGGTAGAGGGCTTCTGCGGAGAGGCAATCGGTGAAGACGGATAGGAACCATTGGAACGTCAGAGCTTCGAGCTCGATTCCCAAGTCATCGAGGTGTGCTGATAGCTTAGGCAGAACTTCAGTGATATACTGCCGCAGCACGACCTGGTCCGCACGCGAAGCCAACAATCCATGGTCGTAGTAGTGCTGCGGAAGAATGACCTCGATCATGGAGACCAGAATCCAGAACGCATCTTCCGCAGTCGGGGTAATCAGAAGCAGCGACGCCGCAATCAGATTCATACCCTGACAATAACCGACCTCCGGATTCCGACGCGAGTACGCCAGCAAAACATCCCTCAACTTGCCGACACCAGGCCCCATTCGGAAGAACACATTATCAGTCAACGTCCGGTGGATGTCCATGTCGATCTGCGCCACAACTGACGGATCGGGGTCACTGCCTCCAGCCGCCGTCACCAGATCTTCGTAGTAACCCGGTATCCGCATTGCAGACGCACCACTGCATTCAGACCAGACCTTGGCGCGGAGAGACACTGGTATACCACCCAGGACAAGCGACCGAAACTCCTTCCACTTGGCACGGCCGACCTTTCCTTTGTTTCCGAGACCAGCAATACCAATGACCTCTCCGTCTGCCAGAGACGCTTCTGGCGTGTCGATTGACTGTAACGGCCGGTCTGCGGCTGCGGCTGCGGCGGCCGCTGCTTCGCCTTCTTTCTTCCGCTCGGCGCGTACTTTTCGCAGAAACTCGTTCCATCGGACGGTTCTATCCCGCTGCAAAGAGTCATGGAGATCAGTCAACTGGTCGAGAAGTAACCGGACCGGCTCCTGCTCGTTGCTTATAGCCATTCCCACAGCCGCGGCAGACGGTTCGTCGGCAGACGTCCCTGCAAACTCTGGGCGATCTGCTACCACCGCAGAGGTAGACGCCGATGGCTGCCGAGCGGGGTTGACCGATACAGAGCCACTCTTGTCCACGGAGAAGGAAGCACTGCGTGGCTGGCTGTCATCGCCAGTGGTCAACGCGACAATAGGACCGGCAGACGGCGTATGAGACAGCAGCTCCGTTGGTTTTGACGGGATTTTCAAGTAATCCTGCCATTTTCGAACCTGAACCGCACCGGAATCCGGATCCTCGGGGGATGGAGAGGAAAGCGGGCGCTCAGGGCTTGCAGGCGTCTCATCCCCATCAGAATCGCTTCGGAAGCTGCTCAGAGTTTCGGTGATACTCAAGCGGCTGACGCTGCTCCTAGCTTCCCTCTGTCTCTTCTTCCGCCGTTGGTCGTAGATGAATCCGAATCTATCGGTGAGCAGATCACCCGGCTGGTAATTGTTATACGTATGGGTCAGAGTAGGAGGCCGAGATTCCATAGGAAGAATAGCGTCCATCTCCACCGGTCCAAGGTTATTCGATGTTTTATCGGCCATCTCGCTTCCCTGCGAAACACTCGGTGCCGACCTCCGCGGAGCTTGAGCATTGGTTCTGACTGGTCCATTAGGCTTGCCAGGAGCACCAGGGGCATTGCTATTGATTCTTTTCAGAGCCGCCACCGCAGTCATACCTCCTTTCGGTGCATTGGCAGACGAAACAGCTCTGTTTCTGGGCTGCTCTCCAGACGGTGTTTTGCGACCAGACTCGGTAGAATCTCCCTTGCCCTGGTTATTCCCGACCAGCAATTTGGCGGCCCATGATGACAGTGAGTTGGAGGATTTGCGGGAATGCATGCTCGAGTCGTCTCCGGCGGGCTTTGTTTTCTGCTCACCAGACAATTGCTCATCAAACGTTTTTCGGCGGACCGGCTTGTTCGTTTCGTCAACGTCCCCCACATCACTCATGACACTGCTAGCACGACTGGTCTTCCGACTCCCAGCAGTACTCCCAAAGATATAATCCTGCCAGCCACGACCACTCTGCCGTTTCCGATTTACCCCCAACTCGCTAGACGCACCAAATTTCGCATCATTGTCCAGTTGCTGCGGACGAAGCGTGGTCTGGGAATCCAGCCCATTGACCTCCTCATGCATCTCCGACCCAACGTCATCCGTCATAGCCTGCTGCATCAACCCATCGATCCCATTCGAACCCTGGTCGGCGTGACTCCCGCTATCCCTTCCATTCGTTGTATCGTCACGATTGTCCAGTGCATACAGTCTCCGCTCAATATCCTGATTCGAGACTGACACTTCACGCAACATCCTCTTCAACTCCCTCTCCCTCTTATCAGCACGCTGACGCAGCCTTGAGATCTCCGCATCCCTCAGCGCCAAATCACGCGCAAACTGCCTTACCAATTTCACAGCACCATTACTCGCCACCAACCTCTCAATATGCGCATCGTCAGCTAGATGCAGCGCACCAGGGACATCAGTATTCAACGCAACGGAATCATCAAACAACGCCACGCGACCCGACGACGCCGGCGATTCACTCGTCAATTTTGCCAGCGTAGCCTTCCGATTCCGCGTCCGCCCAATATCACTCCCACCACCATTATCCGCCTCCCCGTCCACCAACGCATTAGCCAGCGAGCGATTCAGCGCGGGTTCACCGACGAACCCCTCGGGCGAGCGGTCCGGCGAGAGCGACGGGAACGAGGTCAAATCGGATGTCGTATTGGACGAGGTCGAATGGCGTTTCTGGGATAAGGCACGGACGGTTTTGGTCTTGTGGCCCGGGCGGGAGGAGGAAGAGGATGTCTGCGAGGGCGAGCGGGCCTGGGCCTCACTGTCCGCCATGGCTGCGGTGTAGCGAGTTGGCGAGGGTGAATTGAACGATCGGCTTCATTAGTTTGCGGCTTGCACTAGTATTATGCAATCGGGTACATGGTTTTCGGGGCTCGCGTCGAGGGGTATCCTGGAGGGTCTGGACTGGGCCTAGACGGAATGCAGGGGTCTCTTCGTCTTCCGCAGACAGCCAAATGGTGCCAACAGCACTCAGCACTCAAGCAAAAGAAGGACTGAAAGCAAAGATGTAGCAAAGACAACGAGAGATGACGGTCAAGGCAGAACGAGAGAAAGATAGTGGGATATCTCAGCTGCAGCCATGACGTGTGCGGGTCAGGTGATCTGCAATCAGGTGATGCTTAGTCATATATATATATATATGATCACGTGACTTGTGCCTCGGTTCTCCGCGTATCCATCGGATATCAGCTGTACGGGGTAGTATATCTCACCCCGGGATCCTAAATCCTCTACTCATTCTCGTAATTGAGCATCGCACTACAAGTACACCGGTGAAAGCGCAAGGTCAATCCATACTCTTTCAAACATGTCCGCCAAACAACGCCTCCAAGCCCTCAGCCAACAACTCGCCGAAGGAATCCCCGATGCAGGCACATTCGAGGATATCCCTAGAATTCGCCAGGTAGCGCCTGATTCCGTGGGGCCGTACGCCTTCCATCCACCCCCAAGAATCAATATAGCCTTTTAACGATGTATAGACGGATGAAAGATAAAGTGGCTATTGTCACCGGTACGCACACCGCCATATAATCTAAATCTAAATCTAGATCTAGGTCCTAACAGAAGCTCGCAGGAGCAAACTCCCCAACTGGCATCGGCCGTGCAACAGCCCACCAGTACGCGCACAACGGCGCTAGAGCAGTCTACCTCTGCGACTACGCAACAACACACCTGTCAACACACAAGCGCGAGATCGAGGCCCTGTACCCGGGCGTCGACGTGCACATCCGGGACTTCGACGCGGGCGATGAAAGCGCCGTTCAGGCTGTTGTTGACGATGCGGTGGGGAAGTATGGACGGTTGGATGTGTTTTTTGCGAATGCGGGGGTTATTGGGCAGCCGGTTGCTTTTACGGAGATTGATGGGGAGGGGTTCATGGATACGTTGAGGACTAATACTTTGGGGTATGTCTTTATCTATACTTATGGCTATGCATATGCTGACTTGGTAGTGTCTTTCTGGCCGTCAAACACGCCGCGGCAGCTATGAAACTCACCAGCAAGGATAAACCCTATCCCTCCGGCTCGATCATCTGCACTGCGTCTGTCGCTGGTCTGCGATCCAACGCCGGCTCAACAGATTATTCTGCTTCAAAGGCTGCCGTGATTTCCATCGCGCAGACTACCGCCTACCAGCTCACCGGCACTGGCATCCGCGTTAATGCTATCTGTCCGGGTCTCATCGAGACAGGAATGACAGCGCCTGTGTTCGACCGGGCGAGGGAACGAGGCACAGAGAGAAAGGTCGGACAATTGAATCCGTTGCAGCGCGGTGCTGTCGCAGATGAAGTCGCGCGTGTTGCGCTATTCCTGGGAAGTGAGGAGAGCAGCTACGTGAACGGGCAGGCGTGGGCGGTTTGCGGAGGTTTAAGTGCCGGTCATCCATTTGTGCCGGGGAAGTTGGCATAGTTCTACACACAGCATAGTATACTACTCAGTCTACAGACATGTATATAGATTGAACACAATATCAATTGCTCGCCTCCGACATCAGAAGCGAACCTCACAACTAAATAAAAACCCAGGCCACGGCCGCTTTCAAAGCAAGTCCTCTAGACCCAGTCACTGAACTATAGACAGACACAGACACAAGGAAATATAGATAAGGAGATGACAGACTAGTAGAGTCAGACGCAAAGGAGAGTGTCGGCCCATTGCGATGCCCAAGCTTCTTCCACGATGGAAATGAAGAAGCAAACAACAGAAAGGGGGTTATCAAGTAAAAAAGAACAGATCAGAAAAGGAAAGAAACCCACGCCCAGAAGTAAAAGGAAATAAACACCTCCAAAGAAGCAGAACTAGAGAAGACGACAGGGGATATACTGTAACAACAAAATTAAGCAGCAAATTAAACAGACCAGTCGGTGGTCTCACGCTCGAATCTGGTATAGAAAAGAAAGGGGTCGTCGAAGGCAGGAAAAAAAAACACAAGGCATTGCATCATCGAATTTGATGGGGCAAACTAAACGGAAGCACAAGTTTAAGCAGCAAGACGAGAGACGCCGGGACGCATGAGATCCTCGCTGGCCTGCTTGGACAATTGACCAGTCTCGGTCTGGTCGTCCAGATCCTCGGCCTCATGGGCGTGCTCGTCGTCATCCTCGACTATCCGAGTCGGAATCTCGCCGGGGCCGTATTGCTGGCTTGACCGCTGCTCCGGGTATGTCGAGTTGCTGATCATCGACATCGAGGTGCTGGAGCGGTTGTGCACGAGGTCCGGTGTGGGGGGCACGGAAGACCCCCGGCCGTCAGGGTGCAGCGAGTTGTTCTCGCTGGGATCAATCTCGCTACCGTCGCGAGTGGAGCGGCCATCAGTGTGGTCGAATTCCGGGGCCGGGGCCAGCTTGCCTGGCTCGTCGTCGGCGACAGCGTCTTGGGCCATGTGCAGGCCCTCGACGGCAGCAGCGCACTGCTCGCTGATGCCGCGGATGATGTCTGAAATGGCGTCCGTCTTGTCGCGGAGGTAGCGGTCGGCGACGTCGGTGATGCTGAGGCGGGAGAGACGCTCTTGCCCGGCGCTCATGTTCAGCAAGTGCTGCTCCAAGTCGGGGTTAATATCCTTGACTTCCCGGGCGGAGATCCTCTCAGAGCGAGCGTCCCTCCTCATCATGGAAGACTTTCTAGAATACAAAGAAGACTGGCGCCTGGCGGCGGGTTCGGCGTGCTGCGACTTCGACTCGTCCTGTTGCTGGACCGCGTCGGAAAACTCGGGCGAACCAACGGAACGGATGATGTGCTCCATGTGGTGCGACTGGCCGTGGATGAGAGTGCGGAGGTGCACGACCACACGCTGGGCCTCGTCGCGCTGCCGGCTGAGTGTCGAGTTGGTCTGCTGCAGTGCCGCCATCTCCTTCTGGTTGCGCTTGCGCTCGCGCTCCAGTTCTTCGGCAATCTCCTGCTGGAGAACGAGAGCCTCCAGGGCGTCGTCGCGCTGCTTCTCCGTGCCAGACAGACGGACAGTGAGACGAGCCAGGTCGTCCTTCTGCTGGTCGATGAGACCAGACAGACGGCGGTTCTCGCGCTTGTGAGTCTCAATCTTGACCTTGAGCTCGGAGGTCTCCTTGGTGAGTTGCTCAGCAAAGGCCTGGAACTTGAGGAACTGCTGCTTCCAGGTCTCGAGCTCCTCGACCAAGAAGTTGTTGCGCTTGGTGACCTTGCCAATCTCGGTGTCCATGCGTCCCTTGAGGTTGATAAAGTCTTGCCAAGCTTCCATAGCATCGCGAGAGTACTGGTTGCGCTCACGGACAATCTCGTTGAGGTGGCGCATGGAGACCTTGGTCATGAGCGGCTTCTTGACGGAGCCACCGAAGATGGCCTTCATACCGGTGTTGCGGCCCAGCTTCTCGCAGACGTGGTCCATGACACCCATGACGGAGTCCTGGTTCCACCATGGGGGATCCTGGACGCTCTCGACTTCACCACGCATGACAATGATCTGACCAGCGGGGATGAGCTTGCCGCCAGCGTAGGCCGACCGGAGGTGGTTTGGCACACCGGTCGGGGTGACGTCGCCATTGAGGGCCTGGGTCAGACGGTTGATGAACTTGGTGCGCTGGCCGGGGCTCAGGATGTTGGGCGGGCTGGAGGTGAGAACAAAGTTGCGGTCCAAGTCCACCACGAGCGCATCCGACGGAGCGTTGAACAGGGTACGGCACTCAGCGGTGACACCAAGGATGTACGGACCGGGCTCCTGGACGAGGTCCTTGATGTGACGGGCGTGGACGATGGGAACGTACAAACCGCTCCATTCGTACACGCGCACGCAGTACCGAATCGTCTCAGCGGCAACGGTAAGAATGGCGGGATAGTGACTGACGAAAATGATACGGCGGGTAGGCGACACAGCGGCTTCGACAACACCGACAATGTTAGGGATGGACAAGCAGGTGAAGAGCGGCCACATGGAGAAGTTCTGGAAGCCGGTGGGCGACGAAGGGAACTGGTAGCAAAGGGCGTAATCCTTCATATCGATACGGACAAGGTCGTTGAGTCGCGGGGCAGGGAAGCTGAGGATGCGCGAGACTTCCTCGGCGTGGAACAAGTTCGTAGCCTTGTTCCAGTGAATCCACATACCCCGGAGGTAGTCACCCAGCAAGTCGTACAGGGGATACCGGGAGAGGAAACTCAAGCAGTAGGGAATCCAGTAGGTCTCGTCGGGGTTGTCGTAGAAATCAGGCTCCGTCTTCTTTCGCAGTTCCCGGATGGTCTCGGCTCGCTTCTCGTCAGCGCGAGACCAGACTCGCAGAGCGATACCGTAGAGAGTGTGGGAGGAGTCCTGCTGGAGGACGAAGGCATGGTGAACGCAGTGCGGCTGGCTCTTGCCGGTGCAAATCTCGACATCGTGAGGAAAGCATGCCTAGGTGTGTCAGTAGAGTTCAATCCGTATAGTTACAGAAGGGACATACCCTCATAGCCGAGTGAAGCGCTCTGGCAATCTCATTATCCTGCTCCAACCGGGGACTGCTCCCCAGAATCTCGGGCAACCAGAATTGACCGACGGCGCCCTTCATATGGCCGATCTTCCCCTGGGCGGGGTTGGGAGCGCGGACCCATTGCGAAGGCTCCCGACCAACACCGCAGACCATGTAAGCATGAGTCAGGGTCTTGGGGGTTCGCTGGGCGGCCTTGGAGTTGACCTGCGAGGGGATCGGCTGGGTAATGCGGGAATGCAGCGACGAGGTGCGACTGGGGACGACGAGCGAGTTCTCATCGCGGGTTGACGGACGGTCGCGAGTCGAGGGACGGGGGAAGGAAGAATCTCTCAGAGACGGGCCCATTTTGACGGTTTAATATGCTAAGTCGTGGTGTTTTCAGGGGGCTAGAACGGCAAAGTCGAACAGCGACGGAAGAATGTGACGAAGGCGAGGCGAAGAATGAAAGACCAGTCGATAATCGATTATTAGAGAAAGATAAGGAGCGAGAATGGAAGATGGAAATTAATACTGCATCGTTTCTTCCCCGGATGCGAGAAGCACGGAGTGGGAGAGGAAGAAGAGGGACGCCGTGGATGAGAGACCCCGAGCGACTGGGGAGGGAGAATGTCAGGAGGAAAAGAAAGAGTGGCAAGAGGGGAAGAGGGAAGAAGAGAAGAAGAAAAATGACGGAAAGGAGAGGAGAAGAGGAGCCCTCCGTAGTTAGTTACGGAGAATAGAGTAGTGTGAGGGGACTAGGTAAAGGGGCATTACCCAAAGGAGTAAAGATGCAAACCACGGGCAGTTCGCGTGTATTAGTCCCAAAGCTTTTCCTGCTATATTAATTGGTGGAGCGATATTAATCCCTGAGGCGAGTGACAAATTGGTACTTGTATTTATTCTTCTTTCTTCTCCATGGTACTATGTATAGATGTTCTACGAGTATCAATATCTACAGAGTACTCCGTACAAGTACTCCGGAGTACAGTCTGTACAGTCTGCATTTCGAGACTCTGGAAAGGAGTAACTCTGGGCAGCAGCCAGTAAGTTCAGCTACTGAAATAAGCACACTGTTTGGCCGCTAAGAAATGCAAACAAAGATATTGTCCGGTCCGTTTTCTTTCAGTTCCTGGTTCCGGGGTCATTATTGATCCACGGTTACTGTCCTATGTTCTAGCAGCACTACTGGATCTATGATCCGGGGCATAGTAACACAGAGCACACAGAGTCCCATATCGAACAGCAAAGAATAATCAAATCTCGTCGGTATCACCGGAACCAACCCAACCAGAGCCCAGCATGCAGCCGGAGATCGCAATCTCTTCGATCGTAGAACCCACTCCTTTCTGGTACATGCACGGGGCGATCCCGATCGGTTTGCTTTGCTTTTGGCGCACCGTAAGGTTGGAGTATTTGCAATCGCCCTGCAATCGCCCTGCAATCGCCAATGCAATCGCCAATGCAACCAACAAAAACACGCATGATTCAATTCAATGATTTGAATTCTCCGGAAAAACGCAGAGACTGTTGAAAGTTGACGTGGTCAATAGCCGTCCGTCCATGGTAAACCGGAAAATCCGGTTCTTCACACACGGAATAATGGTGTAAATGGAGAAAACCAGAGAGGCACATTCAACCTGATTGGAAGGTAAACCGGGTCCGGCCACACGCGGCGGACCAGGAACCAGCTGAAGCTGAAGAAAATGAGACGCTTGTCGTCTCGTCAAATCTTTTCTTTTTTTCACTGTGGTTCTTGTGGCTCTGTCGGCCGAACAGGATTGATCTCACAATCTTGCACCCGCGTGGCTGTTCTCTGGACGGTCTGTTCTGTGCCTGACTGACTCTGACTGTTTGACTTTGAGCACACAGACCATCACCGCTCATCAATTATTTCCATTTCCACCTTGCGCGCTGCACTCGGTACCATATCTGTGTACATACTCCTCCGTACCTGTACAGAGCAGCAAGGCATACGTCAACCACGTAGCCCATACCTATAACCCAAGATCCGCACAAAAGCAATATCCCTGCATGAATACCCTGCATCCACTGTGATATATCACAACCTAATATTGCCGCTCCCACTGGTCCAGGGCAATTGCATCGTGCTTATTCCAAAACCCGTCACGAGTCAGAACATCTCAATTCCCGGCATTTTCGGGTGCACTAGTCTGTTTGTAGTAAAGTGTATCTCGCACTGGCCGCGCCTTTACGGGAATACGATGGCGCTGGTGCGGTGCTTGGTTGTGTGCCTGGATGGAAGGAATCGGAAATGGTGTGGAAATGTCAAATTCTGACAGCTTTGATTCTGGAACGTGGAGATTTGTGTGATGGTGACAGATAGCAGTACTCTGTGCTCCGTAGAAAACCCAAGGCATACGGGACCTCTGGAGTTTTATCTTCGGCAGAGGGGCACATACAAATAGCCCACACCGACGAGTACTCCATACAAGCACTACTATTCATAGAACCATGCAATAACGTATTCAACGGGCGAGCGGCGAATACGGCCGAAGTGCGAATTCTGTATTCCCATACAAACTGGCCCTTATTAAGTCAGTGATATCTCAACGCCATTCCAAGTTACGTTTACTAGTAATTTAAAATAGCATTATTCATGGCCATACACAGTATATGTCTCAGTTTTAAATTATCCAGAGCTATTATTTACCTGGGTATTATAAATTACCCCGTATTTTAAACCAGATATATATATTTACAACAGATACAGGTTTTTTTTTTATATATATATTTCCAATATCTATTCACATACACATAAAGAATGGACTTCTCTAATATGAGCCTCGATTATAGTAAACTGGTTGAGATATCACTGATTTAATAAGGGCCAGTTTGTATGGGAATACAGAATTCGCACTTCGGCCGTATTCGCCGCTCGCCC
Source organism: Aspergillus cristatus (assembly GCA_034509305.1). Lineage (NCBI taxonomy): Eukaryota > Fungi > Ascomycota > Eurotiomycetes > Eurotiales > Aspergillaceae > Aspergillus > Aspergillus cristatus. The sequence goes on along the minus strand of WJBV01000007.1, from coordinate 2,421,152 downwards.
GTTGAATACGTTATGCAACAGCAATCCAGTTATAGCCTATTGTTGCTGCATATTAGTTTTTACAATGAGATAGTCCTGCAAAGTGCGTGACACTATTGAGTCTTGCATATTAATCACGACTCCGTGCTTGTTCTGTACTTTGTATGGTTGATGGGTATGGAACAGTGCGCCATGGACTATAGAGATCTAGCATTAAGGAAGCGTCGGGCCTTATTTAGCAATGGGCAGGGCTTCTGGTCATAATTGTAGATCTTATAGCGTCGAGGTCTTACTGTGCACGGAGATGCTGAGTTGTGGTCGATACGGAGCAATTAAGGGTGTGCATTTCATAGTATGTGATGAAGAATGATCGAAGACGGGAAGGATGTATGACTCGTAGAAAGAAAGTCAACGAGTGCAAATTTTCTTCATTTTTTGAATGGCGAGAGCAAGTCACCTAGATATATATCCAGCATGTACTCTGTACGGATATTAAGAATTCTACGAGTACTCCGATACTCAACATAAAAACTAGGCAAATGGATATAGATATAAGAGATGTCATTAAAGTGATCACATTGAAGAAATTGCATATAGAATCATCCCAGGGTATATAGCTTCCAATCCAAGCCCATCCGATATCCAAGACGCCAAATCCAATCCGTGCCATGTACCCAGAAACACCAGAAAAGACAAAGAAAAGAAAACAAATCAAAAGAGAAAAGAAAAAAGAAAGAAAACACGCCAGCCCAAAAGAAATGAAAGAAACACGCCACAAACCACACAAAACATGAAACACACACAACGCAAAACACATATAATACATAATCCATACATAACACATAACGGGTTCATCAAGTTCATCATACAAAGATTTATCTAGTCTATCGTATCGTGGTGTTGGCTACAGGTATATGTATAGGAAAGGAGATACTTCATAACTTTTGGGCAGACATCAATCGCACGCAACGCAAATCGCAAATCGCAAACCGAATCGCAAACCGAAACGAAATCATCAAACGAAACATATTCCACAGAATGAACTTTTTACGGTTTCCGTATATATTCAAACGTCGGAAAGAAAACACTCAAGGCGCCATGATCAATGCAAGCAAAGCCATGCGGCAGTACAGACCATACCTCATCTGCGTGAAGGTTAGCATACGTTCATCCAAGTCTGGGAAGGGATTCGAAGGACATACCTGTCGGAAGTATGCCGCACGCTGGTCAAAGTCGACTTCCTCCGCAATCTCAGTGTTCCGGGGCAAGGGGTGCATAACCACCATGTGGCTCTTAGCGTGCTTCAGGAGAGCGTTGTCAATGACAAAGCTGTCCTTGAGACGGTCGTACTGCTCAAGGTCGGCGAAGCGCTCCTTCTGCACGCGAGTCGAGTACAGGACGTCGGACTGAGCGACGATCTCAGGCGTCAACCGGTCAGACTCCAGGATGAGCTGTCCGGAGCTGACAATCTGCTGACGGACCTCCTCGGGCAAGGCAAGCTCCTTAGGAGCAACAAGTTGGATGCGGACGTCGTAGAACTGGAGCAACTTGATGAGCGAGTGGACGGTGCGTCCGTAACGCAAGTCACCGGTGAAGGTGATGGTCAAGCCAGTCACAGTTCCGAGCTCCTCACGGATGGTGAAGAGATCCAAGAACGCCTGGGTCGGGTGCTCAATGCTGCCGTTGCCTCCGTTGATGATCGGGACCTGCGAGAACTTGGCGGCGGTCTCGGTGCTGCTGGCCTCGGGGTGGCGCAGGACAACAGCGTCTCCGTAGCAGCCGAGGGTGCGAACGGTGTCCTGCAAGGTCTCACCCTTCTTGGTAGACGAGTGCTCCGTCGAGATGGCGATGGTACGTCCACCAAGGCGCTGCATGGCGGCGTCGAACGAAGCCGAGGTTCTCGTGGAAGGCTCGTAGAAGAGAGTGCACAAGACACGGCCCTTAAGGATGTCGAGAACACCCTGGCGCTGGACACCAAGGCGCATCTCCTGGGCAACAGTGAAGAGCAGGTGCAGGTCGGACCGGTTGAACTGGTTCACGGAGAGAACGTGCTTCTGGCGGAACGGAGACCGGGAGAGGGTCTCGAGCAGCGAGGATGAGATCGAAGGCAATGGCGCATACAGCGGGGGTCCGAGTTCGGCCTGATCCAGACCCTTACGCAGGCCACGGCCAGGAGTGCCAGACAGAGACAGGCGGCGGTCGAGCGAGCTCTCCGGACGAGCCTGGACCAAGGGCGACAGGGGCTTGACGACCGGAGAAGTGGGCACAATGCGGTGGCCAGACATGTCGGTACCCTTGGCGGCGTCAGGAGTAACCTCACCATCGAGGCAAGAAGTCTTGCCTTGGAAGATCACACGCTGGACGGATCCCTTCATGAACTTGCCGTTGAACGGAGACCAAGAAGGACCCTGGTACACGTACGGACGGTCAATCTCGATCTCGACCGAGCTGTCCGCCTGGTCGTGCAGTTCGAAGATCTTCTTGGGGTTCTCGTACAGACGAGCGACGATGTCCTCAACGGTCAGACGGCCATCGGAAACGGCAGTGAAGAGCAAGGGAAGCGCCTCAGCGATACCAGCAGCGGGAGAAGCCTCCTTGCCAGCGAGCTGGAACGGAATGCTGCCGATCGAGAAGACATCAATGGTGCTCAGGTGATCCCACAGAGCCTTCTGGTCCTCAGCGGAGGGCAAGGCGTTGCACTCCGGGAACTCGTTCTTGGAGAGGAACAGAGAGTAGATCGACACGTCGCAGGTGACCTTGAGACCCTTCTCCTTGCTGAGAGCGATCAGGCTGATGTCCTCCTTGGAAGTGACGCTCATCACGTGGATGTTGCGGCTGTGGAGGCTGGCAAGCAGCAGGATCGAGGCGAGGTCCGTCGACTTGGCGTCGGTGATCAGCGGCTTGTTCGAGGGCCACGCGGTGAAGTGGCTGGTGACCGCGGCGACCTTGCTGATGTTGCCAGACAGGTGGTTGAAGGGGATGAAGAGAGATCCAACATCGCCGGTCAACTGGCCGATCTGGTCGGCGTTGGAGGAGGTGGCAGCGACGGATAGGTTGAAGTCGCACAGAGCGTTCTGCGCGTTCTGCTGAGCGACCTTCAAGTCACTGGGCTCGGTAACGGAAGTGTCAACACCAACGGGCATCACCCGGATCATGCTGAAACCATTGGCAATGGAAGCCTTGGTGACATCCTCGAAGCCCTTGGAACCGGCAACCGCGAGGTCGGGGACGAAGGCAGCGATGTTGATCAGACCCGGGAGGACAATGCTGCGGTGGCTCGTCTGGTAGTCGCTGGTCTGGATGTTCAAGGGGAAGTGACGGGCGATAGCCTCGATCAGGATCTTGGCGTTCTTGACGTTCGTGACCAGCGGTGTCTGGTAGTCGACGGCCATACGACGAGTGCGGTAACCCTTACTCATGTAGTTGGCCGGGCGGCGGAACCGGTTGTTAGACGGCAAGTTGATGTACAGGTCGATGAGGTTGTTCGCCAAGTGCTGAGTGAGCGAGTACTCGGACTTGATGTCCTCTTCCTGACCCTGCAGGATCTCCAGGTACTTGACAGGGACACCGTTCTCCTTCAAGAAGTCGGCGGTACCAGCGGTAGCGAAGAGGTTGAAGCCGTTCTGGTGGAGCTTCTGGATCGAAGGCAACATCTCGAGCTTCTCCTTGTAGGATCCAATCGAGAATAGGATGTTGCGCTTGGGAAGGCGGAAACCGGTCGAAAGAAGCGCCTTGACGTACGCCTCGTACTTGTTGCGACCGAAAGAAGCAACCTCACCAGTCGAGGCCATCTCAACACCCAGGACGGGGTCGGCACCGGAAAGACGGGAGAAGGAGAACTGGGGAACCTTGACACCAACGTAGTCCTTGGGAACCGAGACAGGCGGGTACTCAGCAAAAGGAGCACCGATCATGGCCTTGGTAGCCATCTCGATCAGGTCAACACCCATGACCTTCGAGACGAACGGGAAGGACCGAGAGGCACGGACGTTGCACTCAATGACCTTGATGTCGTTGTCCTTGGCGATGAACTGAATGTTGTAAGGACCAGTGACGTTCAGGGCATTACCGATCTTGCTGGTAGCCTCCTCGATACGGCGGACAGTCTCAGGGCTCAAGTCCTGCGGCGGCAGGATCAAAGTGGCGTCACCCGAGTGCACACCGGCGTTCTCGACGTGTTCCGAGATAAAGTGACCGACCATGACACCGTTACGGGCGACAGCGTCCATCTCGATTTCCTTGGCGTTCTCAATGTACTTGGTGATGACGACGGGGTGCTCACGCGAAACGTCAGCCGCCTGGTTCAGGTAGCTGGCAAGATCATGCTCAGAGTAGACCGTGTTCATGGCAGCACCCGAAAGGACGTAGGACGGACGAACAAGCACCGGGTAACCGACGGCGTCACAGAAGCCCCTCGCTTCGTCAATGCTGGTGAGCTCCTTCCAGGCGGGCTGGTCGACGTCGATCCGGTCAAGCATGCGCGAGAACTTGTAACGGTTCTCTGCACCGTCAATCATTTCAGGCGAAGTACCGAGAATCTTGACATTGAGACGGTGGAGGGGCAGAGCAATGTTGTTAGGAGTCTGACCACCCATGGATATGATCACACCGCTGGACGATTCAAGCTGGTAGATGTCGAGAACGGTCTCCAGGTTGATGTTTTCGAAGTACAGACGGTCAGCCTCATCGTAGTCGGTACTGACAGTTTCCGGGTTGTAGTTGACCATGACAGTCTTGTGGCCCTGTTCACGGAGAGTGCGGATGGTCCGCACCGAACACCAGTCGAATTCGACAGACGAACCGATACGGTAAACACCAGATCCGAGAACCATGACACCGTGGTCATCAAAGCTAACGTCGTGCTCCGAGGCGTTGTAGGTGAGGTACAGATAGTTGGTCACCGAAGGGAACTCAGCAGCGACGGTATCAATCTGCTTGACAATGGGGTTGATGCCTGCCTCAACACGCATGCGTCGGACCGCGAGCTCGTTCGAGCTCAGGAACTTGGCGAGCTGTCCATCAGAGAAACCAAGCTGCTTGGCCCGGCGGATGAGGGGCCTGGGGACGGTGGAGGTGTTGTAGCTGGTCATGAGCTTGCCGAAGTCACTGAGGCCCTTGAGTCTGCTCAAGAACCAGGGGTCAATCTGGGTGAGCTTCCAGATGTCATCAACGCTGTAACCGGCAGCCATGGCGTTGGCGATGGCGAAGAGACGCTGGTCGGACGGGGTCTGCAGCTCGCCCTTGATGGACATGAGAGCGTTCGTCTCGTTGAAACCAAGGTTGTTGAAGTCAACGGACCGAATGGCCTTTTGAATAGCCTCTTCGAATGTCCGTCCAATACTCATGACTTCACCGACACTCTTCATGGAAGAGCCCAGCTGGGTCGAGACACGGGTGAACTTCTTCAGATCCCAGCGGGGAATCTTCACAACGCAGTAGTCGAGAGAGGGCTCGAAGCAGGCGCAAGTGACCTTGGTAACGGAGTTCTTGATTTCATTAAGCGGGATTCCGAGACCGAGCTTGGCAGCAATGAACGCGAGCGGGTAACCGGTGGCCTTGGAGGCAAGCGCAGAGGATCTCGAGAGACGAGCGTTGACTTCGATAATGCAGTACTCCTTGGAGAACGGGTTCAAAGCGTATTGGATGTTGCATTCACCAACAACACCCAAGTGACGAATGACGTTGACAGCCGTGGTACGCAGCATGTTGTAGTCCTCGTCTGTAAGGGTCTGAGAAGGAGCAACGACAATAGAGTCACCGGTGTGAATACCCAGAGGGTCGAAGTTCTCCATGTTGCAGACGGTGATACAGTTGTCCTGGGCATCACGGACAACTTCGTACTCGATTTCCTTCCAGCCCTTCATACTCTTCTCGATCAGAACCTGGGGACTGGCAGCGAACGCCTTGATGCAGAGATCCTTGAGTTGATCCATGTTGTCAGCAAAGCCACTGCCCAGACCACCAAGAGCATAAGCGGCACGGACGATGACAGGAAACTTGATCTGCTTGACCACCTCAAGAGCCTCCTCGAGGTTCGAGGCGGATGCAGACTGGGCACACTTCTCGTTGATCGACTCCATGCTGCGAGCGAACATCTCACGGTCTTCGGTGGTGATGATGGTGTCGATGGGAGTACCAAGGACCTTGACACCAAGGGATTCGAACTCATCCTTGAGCTGAATACCGACCTGAAGAGCAGTCTGACCACCGAAAGTCACGTAGATGGCGTCGGGGCGCTCGTGCTTGATGACCTTGCGCACAAAGTCGGCGTTGACAGGAAGGAAATAGACCTTGTCGGCCAAACCCTTGGAGGTCTGGATAGTAGCAATGTTGGGGTTGATCAAGATGGTGTAGATGCCTTCTTCCTTCAACGCCTTGATGGCCTGACTACCCGAGTAGTCGAACTCACCGGCCTGACCAATGCTCAGACCACCACTTCCAAGGACCAAGACCTTCTTGGCATGAACGCGAGGAGCGATCTTCCTGTTCTCCTCCAGGGTGCCACCGGGGAAGGAAACGGGCTTGTTGAGAGCGTCGGAGGAAGCCATAGTGTCCTTGATGGTGTCAATGAAGACATCGAAGAGGTACTCAGTGTCACGGGGACCCGGTGTGCTTTCGGGGTGAAACTGAACACTGAAGTATGGGCGGCTGACATGGCGGATACCCTCGTTGCTGCCGTCGTTGGCATTGACAAAGAGTTCCTGCCAGTCCTGGGGAAGGGATTCGGCGTCGACGGCGTAACCGTGGTTCTGAGAGGTGATGTGGCACTTGCCGGAGATCATGCTGGTGCAAGGAATGTTGTGACCACGGTTACCGAACTTCATCTTCTTGGTCTGAGCACCGACGGAACGGGCAATCAGCTGGTGACCAAGACAGATACCGAAGACGGGGACTCTGTTCTCCTCCATGGTCTTGGCCAAGTTGGCGACGGTAGTGGAGAGGGTGGCCGGGTCACCAGGACCGTTCGAGACGAACAGACCGTCGTAGTCCTTGCCGGCGAGAGTAGGGAAGTCGTAGTCCCAGGGAACGACCAGAACCTCAACGCCACGTGCGAGCAAGCAACGCAGTTGGTTGAACTTCATACCGACGTCCAAGCAAAGAACGCGGACGGGACGACCGGAGGGGTGTTTGAGGGCAACGTCCTCGGGGGGCGTGAAGAGACGCGGTTCCTTGATCGAGACTGCAAGATTCGTTAGCAAGCTATTCTCATCCAGAATTGACAACTTTCTTTTTCTTTTTTTTTTTTTTCTGAACTCACCTTCGCTCACAAGGTTCTGTGTGTTAGGGTCAACCCAGTCAATCTGCTCAAAAGACGATCTCCAGCTGTCCTTGTAGCCAGAGACCTCGACATGGCCATCAGGGACCTCCTCGTGCGAGAGAAGCATGCGGCCAAGCATGCTACCCTTCTGACGGATCTGCTTGGTGAGACAACGGGTGTCAACACCGTGCATGGCGGGTACACCCTGCTCCTTCAGCCATTGGCCAAGCGAAGACTGGGCCAGGAAGTGCGAGTAGTCTTCACCGGCATATGTTGCCACGACCAAGGCGGAAACGTGAATCTGGGTAGACTCGAAGTACTTGGGCAGATCCTTCAGGAGCTCGTCCATAGTCTCCCGGGAAGGCACACCGTAGTTGCCCACCAGCGGGAAAGTAATGACGAGAATCTGACCGCGGTAGGAGGGATCCGTGATGGACTCGGGGTATCCCACCATACCGGTCTGGAAGACCAATTCTCCTGCCACGCTCTTCTCAGCACCAAAGCTGTAACCCTGGTATACTGTGCCGTCCTCGAGTTCCAGGGCAAACATCTTCTGGCTGCTGCCCCGTACCCTCGAGGAGGCGGGGAGAATCACGGCGCCGTTGCTGGACTCCATTGAGGGAGCCGGTTGCAATTCCTTGTTGGTCTGGTTGTAGGCCACTGCTCCACCAGTCGAGGGGCTCGTAGGCAGAGCAACTTCTTCGTGACCGGGCATCGTGGTGGTCTGCGGGGGAGGGGTAAGGTCCTCACGAGGACTATAAAAGTCAAGATAAAAAGGTATTCACTCTACCGTAGCATCAGCAGCCTGCAAGACCCTCTTCTGTATGAAGTGATGAAGATAAGAATAGAAGAGCCAAACAAAAAAAAAGGAGAGACACAAGAGGAGAGTCTTTTGTGCTGCTGCTTTTGCACGGGAGGAGGAATATAGGAAGAAAAGAAAAAAAATTGATTGCGGGCGGAGTGGAAGAAGAAAAATTTTGTGTATGAGCGGGCTAATTGCGGGCTCCGATTGGCTGCAACGCCTTCCCGATCCGGGGGGATGTGTCATTCTGCCGGGGGATACCGCCTGCAGAATCTTCTGTACAACTACCGAGTACCGTTAGAGAGTGTGTCTCTGTATAATGATTGACTAGTATCATATATTCTAGTAGACCACCCAGGGCAGGCTTAAGTAATTGATAATCTGTCTCTTCAATTGAAAGTGTGTACTCCTACTTCGGTGTTGACTGCTCCTCCGATGGCGGAGCATACTGCTGTTTCGCCACATCCGGGATGGCGGATCAACTGCAGGCGGTGAGCGCCATCGCAGTGACTTGCATGAATGCTTGTTCGAGAGAGTACATACTCCGGAGTGCAAGTAGTTAACAGGAATATGAGATGCAATTGGATGCTGCACATGTATGCTGGTGCGTATACATATATGTAGTATAAATTGCTTGTGCACAAGATCTAGACCAGCCAAGGCGATCCGTGCAGTAGAGATCCTCCCCTCCATAATCCATCGCTGGTTATCTTTACTCTTATTGCATTAGTATTGCATGCCAAACCCACGTGAACTATATTCCCTGCCTATATTAAAGCAATTCCCCCATGAATACAAGTTTCTCTCTTTTCCTCTCTGTGTATCACAACTAGAACTTCTTCATAACCAGGCAGAATGCGCCCATGAGGTGGTGGGTGGGACGATAGCTGGCCTGCAGGGTCCGGAGTACAATAAGAGTACAATAACACCAGGCTCATCCCAGCTTCCTTCCAGGTACTCTTTGTCATCACGCGTCGCTGTCGCGTTCTTCCTCCCACACCGTCTCTTCTGGTCTCCTGGTCATGTACATTATTGTTGAGTGCCATCTCTTCTGCTGGTGACAATACCCGTTTTAGTCCCGTCACCATGCTGGCTTCTTTGTTGCGTCCAAAGAAACGCCATGACCATGTCTCCCCAGCACGCTCTCCGTCCTCCCCATACACCCCCAGAGAGACCACTCCGCTCAACCGAGATTATCCTCAGCAATCACAATATGGCGGATTCAACGGCCGTGATAATGGATTTGGGGACGATGATATCATCGAGGAAGAGGAGTACGAAGATGCCGACGATGACCAGGAGGGCGAGGTTGACGACGAAGACGAAGCCCACGAGTCCAGTCCGCTGCTCCCGATATTCTCTGCGTCTCATTTAGGTATGGAAAATGATCTCTGGTGAAATTGACTGTCATATGACTGACAAAATGGCTCTCTCAATCAGATGCTCTTCCCGTGTACGACATCACGCATGCTATCCGTTCGCTCATTGCCTCCCGTTGCGAGACCACCCTATCATGGGACCAATTGCGCTCGCCTCAAATATCTCAGTTCTTGGTGAAACCGATCCAGCAGAGAATCATGACGTCGCATTTCTCCCGAGCGACTCTATACGCATTGATGACCAACTGTCTGCAGTTCAACAAGGAAGTCCAGCTCTACCCAGCCAATAGCGGAACGAGTCAAACCCGGGCCATGGTGAGCGAGCTTCTGGCCATCAAGTTGTTGAGGGATTATACAACTAGGGAGTTGATTGATGCGCTATCCTATGAATTCTATCCGCTTCAGGCTCAGACCTCAGGAGCCAACGGTAACCTGCATACAGCCCGGGGTTGGAGCGCGCCTAAACATTTGGCTGGGCCGGCCCGGATATCGTGTCTAGAAATTGCGATTCGCGCCCAGGCAAAACGGTTCTTAGCGCACCCGGTGGTTGTGCAACAATTGGAAGCTATTTGGGCTGGTACCATTGTTTTCCATTCCGCCGCAGATAGCCTTCACCGTGCGCCAAAAGGTCGTCTCGATAGAGGACCGATCCCTGGCACTAGCCAGATCGGTAGCGATATCGCGGAGAACAGGATGATCCCGGTTCGACGTGCTGTCACCCTATATGACCCCAGAGATGCGTCTCTCTTCAAACTCTCCCGGCTGAGGGTTCCCCGTTACAGACAATTTTTATCAACAATATCATTCGCCGTGCTCTTAGGACTATTCGTGGCGGTCTTGCAGCAAAGGAAATTAGAAATCTCGACTTTGGAAATCGTCTTCTGGCTTTGGAGCGCGGGCTACATGTTGGACGAGATCGTTGGTTTCAACGAGCAAGGATTCAGTTTGTACCTGATGAGTTTCTGGAATGTGTTTGATCTGGGAATCCTGCTGTTTCTCTTTTGCTACTATTGCATGCGGCTCTTTGGCGCTGTGATACCATTCACCCGCCACGAGATGGTTGCGGATGAAGCATACGACATCCTGGCTGCTAGCGCAGTCCTGGTGTTCCCCCGTCTTTTCTCCGTCCTGGATCATTATCGCTACTTTTCTCAGCTACTCATCGCATTCCGGATCATGGCCGCTGATCTTATCGCCGTATTTGTTTTGATTGTCATCGCCTGCAGCGGCTTTTTGGTTGCCTTTACTTTGTCGTTTGGTAACAGGGACGAACAGTCAGCTGGATCCGTGGCCTACGCTCTCTTTCAGATGTTGATGGGCTTTAGTCCGGCAGCATGGACCCTTTGGGATGAATATAATCCCTTGGGGAAAACCATTCTGACGCTGTTTCTCTTCATCTGCCATTTTGTCATCATCACCATCCTAATCACCGTCCTCACAAACTCGTTTATGCGGATTGTCCAGAATGCCTATCAGGAACATCAGTTCTTATTTGCCGTCAACGCGATCTCGATGGTCAAATCTGACGCGCTTTTCTCCTATGTCGCGCCGACGAACCTGCTCGCTTGGGTTATCACGCCTTTCCGATTCGTAATGCCTTTCCGGCAATTCGTGAGACTAAACCGCACGATCATCAAGGTCACGCATCTGCCAATCCTGTTTACGATTTGTTTCTACGAAAAGACAATCCTTGCCTCCAAGGTCATTGAACCAACTGATCTGGTCGATCTCCCTGAACCCCGTGACGCAACTGCAGCGCGTATGCGGCGGCCTGGCAATAACCGTTTCAAGACTTTTAGTGCCAAAGCTCCTCGACTCGTTCGTGAACCGTCAGTGGCTACCTACCAGAAGGATCGTGCTCTGGATGAGGTGTTCCATCGGTTATTCAAAGACGAGTCCACCAGGCGTGCCAACTTGGCCCAAGATCAGGATAGCAGTAATATCGTCAAAACCTGGATGCAGGGAATGGGACCCGGCCCGATCCATCCACCGGCTGAGCAGGATCCGAAGGAGGTAACCCGCTTGGAAAGACTTCCAAAACGGCTGCGTTTCCCTTTCCAAAGAAGACTCCAGGAGAGTATACGCGACTTTACCGAAACCACACGATCAGTAGCTTCTAATCCGGAGGAGAGGATAACACCGGTAGCCGTACACCGCGGACGAAACCCCCTTTTCCCTCCTGAGCGGTCAAGACAGCTTTCACGACATACCGATATCGAGGGTGATGATGAACGGACAGACAACGAGGATAAGCAATCTATTGTTCGGAATTCCAACAGCAGCGGCTCTTCGGGACAACGAATAGCTAGGGAGACTTCCGGCCCACCCCCGAAATTCTATAGCTCTCGCCCATCAACGGCAAAACATCTTTCGCGCAGAAACAGTCCCATTCGACGCCCCAAGATTCATTCACGGACCGTCTCCACTGCTACGATGCGGTACGCTCCAACCCGTCTAGAGAACCGGGGCGAAGACGGCGCGACTCCTAGCGTGCCTGTCAGGTCCAGAGCGGAGACCCCTGAGCGGGCCGTTTCCACCTCTGTGGATCAGTTGACCGCTAGAAGAGGCGACCTCAACACTAGCCGTGCCTACAACACTGACACCCTGTCTCGTTCCCACCCCATCCCTGTTCCCGACTTTGGCGGAACCTCAGCTCCTGACTCCCACCTAAGAGGTGGACGCGGCCAGAACCCCTTTCTATATGGCCTGGGCTCTGATATAGGAGACAACCGAGCTATCGCCAATGAATTCATGGGCGGATTACCCGGAAGCCTGACGACGGAGATGGCCTACGCAGCTGGTCTCCATCGACCAATTAGCCCGGAGAACCAAAACCGACTGAGCAAGCTCGTGCTAGCGCGCATGAACAATATCGAAGAAGGCTTCCGCGAAGTCATCAAGGAGGTGAAGGATCTCCGCCGCGGCGAGTCCAGCCGGAGCCAAAGCCAACCCGATGACTTCCGCGACGCACAGCGAGACCGAGAGCGCAAGAGACGGATTGAAAAGAAGGAAGGGAAGAAGAGGAGTCAGGGGTCGCGGGTGACGAAGACCAGCACTAGCAGTGACAGTCCTTTGTCAGATGTATCTTCTGAATAGGGCATGCATGGCTTTTACGATGAGATGACCGCTATGACCTTTTATCTCTTTATGTTCTGGGGAAAAAATGGGCGTAGCATGTTTTGCGGTTTGTGCATCGATACTTTGGTGGTTGTCTATCCTTGTATATACGTTATTTTCTTTCCTTTTATACACGTGTCGATTGCTCTATTTTCTAATACTGTACATGCAGGTTTCTTTCCTCATCAGATACTAGGGTTGATGTTGGATTAGGTGACTGCCATCGTCGACTGTTTCACTTCCCAAGCGACCAAATACCCAAGTTCCAGTCCCCAAAGTAATGGCTTCCATCCTCTATCCAGACGCAGTCCATCCGATATAGTCCGTACCCGAACGATACCGTCTCGACAAGCCACATAACTTGTCGATGTCCATTCGAGAATTCAGATCAGAGCTGGAGGCGTTTTCAGCGTGTTATCGACAACGTAGTCGACTTTCTTGGCTCGCAAGGATTTCAAATCGGGCCTCTCGTGTCGCAAGATCTGTGGAGTGAACTGCATATCCAGTACATCATCTACCGCGGCCTGAATTCGCAAGGTGTCGACGAAGCCAATGGATTTTGAAGAATCTTTCAAGAGACAGTTTTCAAGCACAGTCCAGAGACCACGAAAGCAACCACGTTCCTCTTGTCGTGATTTATAATACCGATACCGAGTATTGAAAGCCTGGTATTATATTATAAGAAGTTGCGATTCGTAATGACAGGCAGCTGCGCCCCCAGCGCGCCTTTTGTACCTGGAAAGGCTGAAGAAGCAAGATAAAACCACAATCACCAAATGCTTAACTCTCGCATCCTATCACATCAAAAGATCCATCCATTAATCTTCTTTTTGACTTGATTTTGTTAGCTGTTTATATGGTGATTTAGCAACAATTGCAGATATCACCCAGTCAACTCTCAAGCCCTCACCCTGCAGTATTAGGTCTTCCAGCACAATCATCATACATCATGCATCATACATCACATATCACATCCTCTTCCACATATCCCACTGCTCAAAGCATCTGTGTATAGGGGAGGTTATTTTGGAGACTGTCAAGAACAGAGGCATGGTTTTTTATGTTAGGAGCATGTTAGGTGGCATTTTACTCATATTATTAAAAATGGATTTCAATCTTGAAATTTTGGACATGAGTTTTGCCATATTCCCATCTTCCTCCAATCAATATCTTGCGGTGTCTTATTCAATCTAAACAGGCTGGGTTTGTCACTGGTCCTGGGTGATTATATCCATCTATAAGGATCCTAGACACACGCTGCTGCTGCAGTCTGTCACAACCTGGATTCTCTCGTATCGTACCTAGGGCTCTAGTTAACTAAGTCTCGGAATGGACACACTCATCTGTGTGTTCCCCAATGGTCGTTATGTCGTCAATGACCGATCAGGTCGTCAATAGTAGACAATGTGTCGCTGGGTATATCGCCCCCGCCAGGCTCCGTAAGCAAGTAAGATCAATAAGGTAATAAAGTAGAGAAACAAGGCCAACTGAGTATGTATACTCAGTTGTTGGTCAAGTGCGGACGAGTCAGAACTAGAAAGGTGACCAATGCTGAATGACTTAAATTGATCGCGGAGGACTAAACTAAGTACATGAATGAGCGTCCTTATATGTCCTTTGCAATCATATCAGTAATCTGTTATTTCATATCACTGCTATGACAATTCATAGCCTTGCCTATGCCATATCATATCACTGCTATGTTGGAGCATATCATTGCTATGCTTGTGACGGCTCAGCTCAGCGCCTTTATCGACAAACACCATCAATATGGCAAACGATGCCATGCAAGCAGTTAAGACAAACAGCTATACTCAAATCAGCCCTGGATCTGCAGTTGACTGATTAGATAACCATGAGGCTCTCTCGGTGTGGGGGCTATTTCGGTCGATATTGAAGGCATTGAATCAACATCAACTCCAGTCAGTAACAACAATTGTCGCTCTGAATCTGCGGTGAGCTTCGAATGCTGCTAAGTCCTAACCATGAAAATTTATGCATCTTTTTTGGGCTTGCCGTCAGCCATTCGACTGTGAATATACCGGATGGTCATCCCCCAGTTGAACCTTCCCAGCAATCTAAACCCGCAACCAAGTTATGCTACAATTCAGCCATACAGAAGGACATACAATTTAATGCTCACATGTAGAATGATTTATACTGAAGCTTCATCTATGCTTTATTCAGGAAACCATTTGTTCATTTGATATCGAGATCATGGGAACCTCACAGCTCTGCGAAACCTCCTTCCAAGCTCAGTGGTATCCATCCGTCGCTTGACGATTCACCTCAATGTTAGCTCCTGTGAGCAAGGATATCTATGCTGTAAAGGGCATAGGAGCGCGATCATGCATGATTGCGCTGAAAAGCATGACCAGCCTCCTAGGTCATCATCCCCTGGGTATCAGACCCTACTATCTGAGTGGCTTTGTGTGGTCAGCTACCTCAATATGCACATACTACCATCCAAATTGCACCTGTCTTTGGTTTGTGATGTTGAAGACTTCAAGACAGCAAAGGCAATTATGGAGCCTCTGCTGGATTGGAGGCTTCCTACTCTTGCTAGCTACAACATTTGTCTAGGCCAAGACTGCAATCTTGCCCTACATGATCTGGCTTGCAAAGCAGCAGCCCAAGCAATGCGACAATCTATGGAAGATAAATCCTCTCAAAAGCCATTCCGACTTTTGGATTTGCCACTAGAGCTTCAATATCAAATCCTCAAATATACAGATTTGGTTGCTCCGCGTCGTGAGGTCACTTGGAATCCCGATGATGGATTCTATCTACATTATAGCCGGTTGTTCTATGAAGACAATGACTGTCCACCTGAAATCCACTCCAGCTGTCAGCTTCGAAACTGCCATCAGGTTTTGGACAATGGATGTTTTTGTCGCCGCTATCATGCAGCGTTCTCACCAATTTGCAATTATTGGTGTCCACCAATGCCACTGTTTCTCATCTCACACTCCTTCCACGCTCATGCCCAGCACGTCTTCTTTTCTAAAAATTGCTTTGTGATCATGCCTTGTGGTGGAGTGTATTTTGAGGCCCCCAAATCAACACCACGTCGCTTTGAGGCTTCCATCTTTCTGAGGGATGTTGTCCCCTCCAGGATGCTGCACCTTCCGAAATTCCTTGAAGCTGTCATCCCGCCTGCAGATCCAGACTACATGTCCTCAGAATCTTCTGCCTATAAAGACTGGGATAAAACAGTTTCTTATGTGCAGGAAACGCTTTGTCCAGGGTGGTTGACCTTGCGCATCTACTTTCATGACTTCCAGTGCTTGGATGAAGCGAGCCCCTATAGAAGATCCGTGATTTCAAGAGAGCAAGGCCTACAGACAATCATCGCCATGTATGAACGAATACTGTTTCCATTATCTCAATTACAGGGTCTCTTGAATTGGTGCTTCATCCATGCTGCATGGCCCTGGGCTTGGACTCCAGATGGGAGTCAGACGATGCTGCACCACTTGGAAACAACTGAAAGAGATCAGTTTCAGATTGAGGAGAGACTAGAAAAGCAGGTTATGGGGGACAGCTATGATAGTGAATTTGCGCCGAACAATGAGCCCGAGGCAAGTTAATGGCTCAAATTCTTTGATGGTTATGCTGATTATGCTGACCAGATTCGGTTCAACGGCATATTTTGATAAACGAGCATTCCACTATATCATGGCGATAAGCCTGTGTTGCCTATAAGCAAACTAGTAAATTAAACCAAAGACGCTATTCAAATCTAATGGCGACAGCAAGTGACAGCAGTCCAGCCCTAGCTAACCATTCCTGAATGCTCGCCTCGATTCGATTGTATTGTCTTTACGCTGCATTAGGAATCAGCATATCGATTCAAGTGCCTCTCTCTCATCTCCTTGTAGTCATTTGTCCAATTAGATGCTTTCCAAGGGATGACCCTCGCAATTACGCGTAACCCAGACGAAAACTTCGCAGGAGGCCACGATAGACGGTTCCTGATCAGGTCAGTCGAAACTCCCATGTTTTATTGAGGAGCCATCTTCACAAAGCCAAGATCAATGGTGATACATCTGTATTCGGACCCTGCTTGCTGGCTTTTCAAGTATCGGCGTCTCCACAGACCTCCATGGACTAAAGGGTAGACTACTGTAATAAAAGCATGTCAATAATTGGAGGGAGATGCAGAAGTCGCCAAGCAACTGCCCTGGTTATTCCTATGCCAGAGGCAGTGTATTTGGCGTATGGTCCTGTGCCGCGAATGTCTATGAAAGACTGCGGACAGCCAGTTTACGCTGTAGCGCCAGAATTCAGAGGTCTCCTTTCTCTGACAAGGTCATTGACGAAAGGAGCCACTCCACCGAGGGTTGCTCCTAGCCATAGCAGCGCAAGAGTCGGACGGCGTAGAGCACACATTCATGTACAGTATCTCATTATAGCTTGGCGGAGGACTAGAAAGTGCCACGCGAACCTCATTCCAAACAGAATGCAACCAAGGGCTAACCACATTGCAAGAGACACCTGGCTCCCAGACTATGCCAGAGACTATAAAATACAGTCCGGAAATTGCAGCTCAATGCCATGAAATAGAGTATTTGTTTTCTCAGCACATCTGCACCCAGATTCTCGACCATCGGAAGCCTTACATACTTTTCCGCGGTTAGTGATGGGTAAAGCAGCAGGCCTCACATAAGACTTGTGTGCTGGTAAGATGACGGCCACAGCAAGAGCAGCAAGAAGCTGGCTCTGGATATCATGGAGTTCGCAGAAGTTGACGAGGAACTGCAATGCCTGCCTGGAGTTTAGGGGAGTTGATGAAGACACGGCAGTGTGATGTTAGCTCTTCTCGTGAGTCTGTGTATACCAAAGTAGAATTTTCCTGCAATCTTCGCTCGACCATTCCAGCATAAAGATAGACAACCACCCCAGCACAGGCACACCAATCGCATTGCACCGCAAACCTGGCTCGCTCTTCCCGCTAGACACACAAGAGCAAGCGTCGTTCCCGAAACAGAGAGGTGTTGGCCGTTGAATACCTATCGGAAGGAGAGCAGCTCGCACCTTTCGCTTCCCGCCCACGCCGTAGTCGCTTCCTTCCGGGATTTCCCAGGTTGCTTGTGCCCTCAAATACTATCTTAACGAGGAAACATCCAATGGCGCATGACAATGGTGCGCGCGGTTGTCCAGAATCGATGGAACACGTTTTTAGTAGGTCTTGCAAATTGAGAGACTGTGGTGGAGCACCATGCTCATATTGGGCGATGGCATGCTGGGCTACACCATGCCAGTACAACCAAGATGCTTGTAAGACATTGTTTGACTCCTCTGCTGTTGGTTCGAGGCATTCCAGTTGGTTTGTTTACCTGGCTATGTTAGACATGGAGAGCGTAGAGTGAGTGACGGTTTACCAGATTTGCTCATTGGGTTTCATGTTGTCCTGTGAAAGATATTATCCCAAATTATGCCTGTTAGCTGACAAGTGAAAGACGCCATGAGGCTTCTGATAACAGCGCTGTGAAGTGTAAACAAATGGATATATGGAGCAGTAGATGGTTATAAACTCAACATTCTTTCACTCAGAAACTTGCAGCAGATGTGATATATCCTGATGTTTTCAATGTTACCAGTATAATGGTCAACAAAGAGAAATTATACAGATACAGATAAAGCCAGTGTGGATAAACCTGCAACAGTTAAATTGCCAGACAGCAGCATCTCTACCATCAAGTCTTATACAGTTGATGCATCCAATGCAATCATTTCAAGCAGTGCTCCCAATTGAAAAGATTTTCTTCAATTTTCTTATAATAGAGCTGTCACGGGCTCGGACTAGTAGATACTAACGAAATGATATTCCTATCTAAACTAGTGTAGCCATCGACGAGAATATCGAATCTGAAGAAGAAAAGAAGAGAAGAGAAAGGTCTATTTACAGGAAGGGATTTTATAGAGGTTGTGTGGCATCGCTAAGCGGCTGTTTGTCTTAGTTGCTCGCATGGTATCGTTTGCTATGTTGATGCTGTTTGTCGATAAAGGCGCTGTGCTGAGCCATCACAAGAGCACTTTTCACACTGTCTGACTGAGTCTGCAAATAAGATTCATCGCCGAGGGCTGGGGTGACCAGCCACCAGGAATACTATTCTTATTGCTTCCTCATTGCAAACTGCACCTCTTTCTCTCCTCTTCCTCTTCACATTCATCTTGTGTTTTCTTTGCAGTTTAATTGATCTTATTTTTTTTTAATTATGTTCTTATTATTTCTTCTTGAATATAGTTCGCCTTTATACACTTCATTTTCCATTGTATATCTGTCGCCGATGACCCAGCAACGGACCTGAAGAGAACCAATACAGACTATACCTTGTTAAAGAATCAACCCAGAACTAATGTATGCTCTCAACATCTTGAATTGGTTCTGTTTGATACCAATTATCTGAGAGTCAGAAGTGCCGATTGAGCAGCGTTAATCCAGATCTACAAGTTCCCTGCAGCAAGATCACATACATCCATAAACAATGGCAGCAGCCACCTCCTGAAGACTTGCAGATGCCACCAACAGACATCCTATGCCATTGCAAGAGACTGAGAACAATGGAGTGGAATGGATACCCTCAAGCAGATGGCAAAATGGCTATGAGAGAGATGTCACATACCATCCTCAAGTGCCTCAGGCCCAGGTCTCCAGATCCCAGATGGTCTCATACAGGAGATACCCAGCATCAACAGCTCACAGGCACCATCATCCATCCAATTCATTCTCCATAAGATCCAAGAATATGCCTCTGAATTGGGGCAATAAACCACTACCCCCGAGCCCGAGTCTACAGAAGATGAGTATACTATGCCAAGCAGCTATCCATTGCCGCACTGAACAAGGAGAACCGGTAAGTCAAGGGAAGAATATGGCAGTTGATCTTACCATACCATTCCTGTCAATAAACTGGTCCGATCGCGCAAGTATCTTTGAAAAGACAAAAGCCCCGTACAGGCTATTTGTTCGATTCATTACCAAGGCATAGGTCCATGGTTTTGGTGTCCTTCTTGCCATTTGCTAATCTAGTAAGAACCTCGCTACGTTCTTCAATCAGGGTATTCGGGATGTAGATAACCTGACGCGTCGCCTCGCATCCATTCCAGCGAAGCGAATCTTTCCCAGCAAACCGCCCCATATGTTCACGCTGTGAGAGTGTTCCTCCATTTCTTCGGCATTTAGGTCAATGCTGTCAAGTTGGACAAGATAGAGGGGCCCCTTGGGCCAGTGCTAGAGACTGGGTCTATCTAATTATCATACTCCGCACCCAAACGATTGGATCTCGATACGCTGCGCTGACCTGTCAGTGTCCATATCTCGTAACCAGTTCCAATAGCGGAGAACTCCGTATTTCCTCGACAACATAGGCAAACCGGTTTCAAGCAGGAGTGCCCCTTTGCAAAGTTCAGGGACGAAACTGGATATCCAGTACAATGTATACTGTGGTCTTGAATCACAAGGCGCCGAAAAGGCCAATTCAGTATCCAATATAGCGGCGGGAACGTTGGAGCTTGAGAGACCAACATGCAGCTATACCGAAGTAATCTTTCATCTGAGGATTCAAAGCAAGGTCTGCGGATACAGGTACAGATGGTTGGGACTAGCATGTGGTGGTGATGACTTGACACATGCCAGATGCAGAGTATTTGTGTTGGTATCGACGACCAAAAGTATGGTTTGTAGACAATTCTCTAGAATCGAACTCGTATCGAGACTCGCAAGCTGCTCTTTTTCAACTTCAAGTCTAAGATTGGCACTGTATGATAGCTGGTTATTTTATAGAACAAATTGAAAAGAGTGATACAGAT
Source organism: Aspergillus cristatus (assembly GCA_034509305.1). Taxonomy (NCBI): domain Eukaryota; kingdom Fungi; phylum Ascomycota; class Eurotiomycetes; order Eurotiales; family Aspergillaceae; genus Aspergillus; species Aspergillus cristatus. The sequence continues at coordinate 2,400,802 of WJBV01000007.1, read as the reverse complement.
AACAAGAGAGGGAATTGGGTATTTGCCGGCGAAAAGCTGTAGGGCTGAGCTAACGAAATATAGGAACTGTGTAGTGATGATGAAGAATAAGAAGAAAGGAAGATCAAGAAATCGATATACTAGTTCTGTATTCACCTTTCGTCCTATCAACACCCCATTATTCACTACAACAGACGCCAGAATCTAACGATGGCCCTCATCCAGTCGCTAAATACTCTCACCATCTTTCTTAGGTATCGATTTGTGTCAGTCTGAATACTAGCAAGGACCGGTCACCGAGAGCTTTAGCAACTTTATGCACGCTCTTCTCTTTATCGATTCCAACCGCTTGGGTTTTATCAAGCTATTCTTACTCCCAATGGGCTCATATCCCTCATCTGAATCAGGGAGGGCATACGCGATGGAATGTCTCAGGCACCAAAGGACTACGCCACAATGCTGTAATGGAAATGATCACTCCAGACTTTCTTGTGTTCCTTTGTTTTCTCCTCTACATACATACAGCAATTTGAGCATAATGAACACTCATGTACAGCAGGCAGCCGAGAACAGTCCAGAATTAAAGATGAGCCCATCATCAATGACCCCCACCCAATCGCACAGTACTTCCTCAAACCACTCTTCAGATCCGGTCTTCGGTACGCCCTCATTCAATCTGATATACTATAACAGATGCTAAATTGTCCACTGTTGATGGATTAGCACTGTTTAGTCTGTTTTTTGGTTTCAATGATGGTCGTGGAATTAATATACTATAGTCATTGCTTGTCTGTGACTCCAATGGACGTTTGGAATATCTGTGACCGTCAGTCATACATTATGTACTGGGGGGTTGTTGGGTTCTGCTCCTCTACCAAGTTCGCTTTCTCTTACGTTAAATGGAGACGGGATCAGAGATTGGCTCAGCAGTCTGCAGATGAGAGCGTGTAAAAATGCCGTGGCCAAGGCAGTCTTATTCCAATTGAGTGGTAAGGTTTATGGGACTGTGCATCATCTCCTGGTTCCACCACATCCAGAAACATATATTACAACTGCACATTGTGCCATGCAAAGAGCGTGATCTTTGGCATGTACATGCATGATATTGTTCAACATGTGTCAGTTGCTGGTCGACTGTCATCGGACCTCGAAAAAGAGAAAGGCCAATCCTCATGTGAAGTCTCTCAGCAGTTGTGGGATTAACTAGGAGTGCAATCATCACCCCTCTTCTTGTCCATCTCTTCCCGGAGTGCTCATGAGCATCTTCCTCCAGGGTTGGTATTCTTTGTTGAAAGATGTACCCCAGTGCCTTGGAGTTACAGTTCGATGCCTGAGCCATGTAATTTTTAGACCATACACTTCCCACTTCATTGCTTTTTCCAACGACACAGATAACCGTGCCTCGAACAGTAGTAAAGATGCGCGACAAGACCATTGGCCTATTTGTTGGGTTATGCCTCGACATCCTCATGTAAAGCCACCCCCTTCGATATTTAATCCTAAACTGACACCATCAGAACCGCCATGGCAAACGAAATCGCTCGGTTTGGGTATGGCTTTGATGTATGATAAGCAGAAAGGTCGAGAGAATGATTCCAGCGTATGAGTTGGAGGTGCTACAGAATCACGTGACCGCATCACAGCTTCTATTATTGTCTTTTGCTCTTTCCAGTGACAAGTGCATAGTTTCTCGGGCGAGTTAATCGAGTCAGTAGTACTCTGTAACCTCAATGGAATTGAATATAAGTCCCTGCATAACCAGTACAGCGTACAAATAGGAGCACGTGTTGAACCCCACCTATCTGATCTCGTCATCGCAGTCTCCGAATTGCTCATATCCAACGCCTCACAATGTCGGTTTTTCACTTTGATCCTTTCCTATCACGGTCTGATGTCGAAACTTAACCCGATTCCAAGCACCGGATAATAAGCAGTCTCTACGAGGGTCAATTGGTGTCCACCATGATGATGCAAAAGGACCACTTCAACCCTATCGCGTGCAGCGCGTCAGGGATGGTGTGCTATCTGCCATGCAGAGCTGAATGTTATTTTTTTATCTTTTCTTTTTCTTCTGACATTTGAGTCTGTTCTCAAATTTTGGTTCCATTGTTTTTAGAACATCCGAATTCGCTTTGCGCAATAGCTGGGGGTGGCCGATCTAGAGCCTGCCGAAGCTAGCATCGAGACCATGACAGAAACCACAGAAAAGAACGAATGGCAGGTCTCACCGGAGCAGAAAGATGGGAAATCGACTTCGCCGGCCGCAAGCACTCTTGCGGCAGAGAACCAGGTCAACATCAACGAGAAGGCATTGCTACGGAAACTCGATTTGCGATTACTTCCACCATTGACGATTCTGTACCTCTTGTCGTTCCTGGACCGGAGTAATGTTGGCAATGCGCGCCTAGAAGGAATGGCAGACGATATTAACATGAGTATGCGCTGCCAGTTATAACGATTCTCGGGACCAGTGTACAGTGTACTAACTCCAATTAGCTGGCGACCAATATCTGACCGGTCTAACGCTGTACTTCATCGGTTACGTCTTGTTCGAAATTCCATGCAACATCATGCTGAAGCGGACCACACCCCGGATCTGGTTGCCCACCCTCACTCTGGTTTGGGGTATTGTCGCCACGCTACTGGGTGTTGTCAACAACTACGCCGGATATCTCACGTCGCGCACAGCCTTGGGTATCGCCGAGAGTGGACTGTTCCCCGGTGTGGTATTTTATCTGTCCATGTGGTATAAGCGGAATGAGCAGCACTATCGCGTCGCGCTGTTCTTCAGCGCTGCTTCGTTGGCTGGTGCTTTTGGTGGAATCCTCGCTTGGGTTGGTCTCGCCTTCTACACAAGGGATTGAACTGGATACTAACCTGCTCAGGGCATTGCGCATATGAAAGGCGTTGGTGGCTACAACGGTTGGAGATGGATTTTTATCTTGGAAGGTCTGTTGACCGTTATCATGTCCGTCGTTGCATACTTCTGGGTGTACAACTACCCAAAAACCGCCGAGTTCTTGTCGGAAGAAGAGCGACAATTTATCCACGACCGTCTGAAAAATGACAATGATTCCACACGGGAGGAGAAGTTCAGCTGGTCTGCTGTTATGGACGCCTTTAAAGATCCAAAGGTCTGGTTATATGGACTTGGGTTTCACACAATGGCGCTTCCGTTGTATACTCTTTCACTTTTCATGGTAAGTTGAGTTGTCTACATGTGTAGTGGTTCGGAATTTGACAATAATAGCCCACCATCATCCAACAACTCGGATACTCCTCCGCTCAAGCCCAACTACTCACCATCCCACCCTACGCCGTGGCATTCGTCCTCTCAATCATCGTCGCCGTACTCTCTGAGCGCGTCCACCTCCGCGCACCATTTATCATGGGCTCCTCCGGCCTCGCCATTATCGGCTACATCCTCCTCCTCGCTCAGGACCGCCCCGGAGTCTCCTACCTGGGCACCTTCTTCGCCACAGCAGGCGTCTACCCCGCCGTGGCCATCGTCCTTTCCTGGCCAGCCAACAACGTCTCGGGGCAAACGAAACGTGCCATCGCCAACGCCATGCAGATTTCCATTGGAAACCTTGGTTCCGTGTTGGGAACGCAGCTGTACCGTACCGAGACATCGCCGAGGTACTTCCTAGGACATGGATTTGCGCTTGGGTATCTCGTAGCTAACATCGTTGTCGTTGGCATCTTGTGGATCGTTCTGAAGCGGGAGAATGCGGCTAAGGCTGAGGAGAGAGAACGTTTGGGTTTGAATGCTCTGATTGGTGATATTGGGGACTCGGAGGGAGATTTCCAGGGTGACAAAGATCCTCGATGGATATTCCAGACTTAATAGACATAGTTGGTAGACGCTGTCGTCTGAAAAATTAGTACAGAGTACAGGAGCTTTTTATATACGGTAGTGTTTTGGCCATATTCTCAATGCGACATTCAGATGCAATGCGCAATGAATCCAATTCACCTCAGTTGTTTCTGAGGAGTTCTAGGACTGGTATTTGCCGGGCCTTCACTTCATTCACATTACAAATGACCATTCAGTTTATCTCTGATACAACACTCTTTCTTGCCTCTCACCATCCATATTCATCATCCAGCATCCATCAACCAGCCAAGCCACCCCGATTTAGATGCGTCCATCAATCTACTGCAATATACGGCTACTATAGTTGACATATCAACTCCCGTCCATCAATAAAATGGGAGACATATCTTGTGAAACATGCCCAACACAGATACTATCCGCATGAATCGTCTTGCCTCATTGTAGGGCTCTCATATCCTCCCTCCATTCACCCTGATACAGAGCTGACATCATGAATAGTGCATTTGTCGAAGCTACACTTGACGTGATCGCGGACGCCTGCACCGTTCGCAATAACCAAACCCTCGCATTGAAGGACAAGATAGTGAAAGATGCCACGAGTGCATTCGCAAATGTTCCTCGGCGGCGGTTTAGTATCTGCCCTATGCAGTAAAGGGATCATATGGAGTATATAGCCAGCATAGACGCCCTCCATTTGTCGAAGATAGTACAGCTCTGAGTTGTACCTCCCGCGACCCATGTTATGCTCTGCTTGCTCTAGTGCCTTTCGTGATACCCGCCAACGAGCTGAATGCCATATAGGCGAGCCAACACGGGATACTACTTTCAACGACTACCTCCAATATACAGGAAGAATCTCTGGCGGTTTTTGGCTCCCGAAAGGCCGCTGGATCCGAGCTCACGGTGATTACAAGGCAGGTCGTGGTGCCTTCAAAACCCACACCATGACAACTAGCACGATGACAACTAGGACGCAGTTGGATATTGATTAATGTAGGACGCAACGTATCGTGTTTGCGTTCCGAAAGTTACAGAGTACGAGCAGGTCTGCAATAGAAGAGAAGTTGCCCTCGTCTCGTCGTGAATGACTGGTTCGAGACCTTATATGATGACAACAGCATGTATCAACTATTGGGTTGCATACATTAGAGGATGGAAAAAGCCAATGGCTTTCCAACCTATTGAAAAAGGGCCGCTAAAACAAACGGCGAATACAATGCCCTAGAAAGAGTTGTATGAATGGCGCGAGATTGCCCTAGCAAATACCGGCCGTGTTTTAGCAAGGCATTCAAGTTTTTTATGCAAGATTTCTGCAGTTGCAATGTATGTATCTCCCGCCAGTTGATATATGCTATGCCTCCTATTTCATCTGGTTTTTATGGCCCAAGACTAATATTTATAGATGTCAAAGAGAAGCAGAAAATACGACTGGAAATCATCATGTTGTGATACACCAGTATCCCAACAATGTGTTGCGTCCTAAAAACATATAAATCGATATTCAACACCACCAGGTTTTATGGCCAGACGGTAAGCAGGGATCTTCATGCTATATGTCGTTGTGGGTTCTGAAGGCACCGCGACTGACTGCCTTATAATCATTGTGAGCGCGGATTTAGCGGCCTCGCGCGAGAGATTCTTCACTTATAGTCAGGAGGTAGTGGTTGGGGTTAATATCCCGTGTTGGTTTGCCTACATGGCATCCATATCGTTGAATGTCGCGAAAAGTATTAGAGCAAACAGAGCATAACATGTTGTAAGAAACGCTGCTTGGTTTAGTCGTGTAACTAGTTAGTTTGCGATGGCATCTTTGGAGATTTTTGGGCGTCTATAGTGGTTAGTATACTCTATACATCTAATTTACCGCATGGAGCACTATCGAACCACTGCTGAACGACGTCCGTAAAACCGTTCAAAACTTGTCATGGTGGGAAGGACATGAGAGCCCTACAATGAAGCAGGGCGCTTGTGACGTAAGAGTTGATGCCTAGTCAAAACTCATTGATATTCTTTCTCTCATTAACCTCACTTCAACTTCTATCATAACCCAAGCTTAGAGTACAGAGTTCTGACGAGAATGTCATCCACCCGCACAGCGATAACACCACTGCAGAGAAATATTTCTTGGTGCTTCATAAGCCTAACACTTGGCCTAGCAATGTAAGAGTCACTCTCCATCTCCATCTTATCGCCTCCATTTCATGCTAACACTATCATTTAGAGCTACCCAAGCAAACGAACTGCTTTTGAAGGTACCTGGTCTTGATGGGAAGCCTGAGACTTCTGGAAGCTTTCAGTTCGCGCAAGAACTGATGAATGTGTTGCTCACATTTGTGCCAATTTTTATACTCTATATTCGGCTGGGCGCCCTTGGTTGCAAATGACAGAGTTTCTAGCTTGGTTTGCTTTCCAGAAGGTCTCGTAGATGTCTGTTCTACGCTCAATGAAAGACCTCTTTGGTGAACCCGGAGATTGGTTGATTAGCCATCAAAAATAAAATATAAAGAATTAAAAATGACGCTGATCCGGTGCGAATAATTGAGTCACGTTAGCATGCCAACAATAGTAATGAAAATGGACTAATGAGCAGTTGAGCAGAAAGTAATGTACGAAGATGATCTATACCATGTAAACAGGAGGTAGAATAGCAATGTTAGTCACCATCCTTGAGATCTAAGACTTCTCCTCTGTTCTTGAAAAAAAGCTGAGTATCTCGGTAGGGATAACAAGTTATTCATGCGGGCATACGACGAACTCGGACGCCTGGCATGGTCCGGAACTGGCAATGGCGAGGAAGGAAATGGACGAAATAGCTTTTCCCCAAATCATAGATCAAGTTGAGACAATGAACTACGTCTCCTGCAACCCTATCCTCCGAATTTGTCGAAAGGGTCTTTTCTTGGAGGAAGAGAAATTCACAACTAGAACAAATGAACTGATGCAACAATACAGGCGTGTTGTGGCTTTACACAGTAATGAATTGAACAAATATTTCTGTTCGTACTGGTGGAAACAAAAGACAGAGCAGAAAGCCACTGTTGAAGCTGTCGAATCCCAAGAACCATGGCCAGATGGATGAACCGTGTGATGACCGAAACCAGGCAAACACTAGTAACACATCAATTCCATACGAGAGCGTCCAGGCAAACGTAGCAATGAACCAGCGTTTCAGCCAACTTGCTAGCCATGTTCTCAATTACAGTCACGAATCACATTCCCCCTGGATTTCATGGGAAAGTTGCTGATGTGGATGTGCTTGTGGAATGGGAGGTATACAGCCATTACTGACGGAGTGTTTTTGACAAGGACAGATCGCTTCGCTTCGTATAGGCAATTGGCAAGTGCGGATCTTGGACACAATCCATTTTTCCCTGGAGAACATCCTCAGAGAGTCTCCCAGCGGCGTCGTCGAGGACACCGGATCCCCAGCAACGGAACGGGGCCCTTAGGAGGTAGAGGAAGGGCAGGTGGAGGAAGGATAGGAACTGAGGCAATTTCATACACAAACAATACTGTCTTATTCACAATCCAATGCATATATATAACCAGATATACAACATAACTCATATCTCATATACCACAACATTCAATAGCAGCGCGTCAAGCCAACGAATTTCTCTGAATAGCATCCTCCACCGCGCGTTCCCACCTCGTCTTCCGCAAAAACACCCCCTCAATCAATGAAACCAACCCCAACGCAATCGCAACACCAGTCCAAAGCCCATAAAGCCCCCAATCCAAGCCAAATGTCGTCCCGAAACTAATCGGCATCGCCACGGCATAATAGCAAAACAACTGCACCCAGCCGCCAAAGGCCTGTCGACCCAGGCCACGGAGGAGGCCGTTGCAGTTTGTGGCGAGGGCGTCGAAGAGTTGGAATGCGGCGCAGAGGGGGAGGACGGCTGCGACGAGGTCGATGACTTGTTCGTCGGAGCTGAAGAGGCGGGGGAGGTAGGAGCGGAGGGAGGATAGGAGGAGGACGTTGAGGAGGCCGACGATGGTTGCGCCGGTGAATGATACCTTTGCGCAGGTGCGGGCGGAGTCAACGAGGGTCGAGCCGATTAGGTTTGCGACGCGGGTGCTGGCTGCGATGGAGAGGGGGAAGGGGATTTGGAAGGTGATGCTGCCGAGGGTGGAGAGGACTGATTGGGCGGCGAGTTCGTCTGTGCCCAGGTAAGAGGAAGCGAGCGTCAGGATTTCGAAGGCTAGACATTCTGCTTCGACCATGATGAGACCTGGGAGGGCTAGTTTGATCATCGGGAGCCAATTCGACAGTGCGCGTTGTGAGAGACCGTTCCAGCATTCGGAGCCGGCGATGAAGTAGACGTAGAGGCACAGTAGGGTGGGCATTAAGTTGTCCGTTATCATGACTGCAATTGGTGCTCCAACGAAGCCCCAGCCAAAGTGCTACGTATATTGTCAGCACCCTTCGCCAATACCAAGGGCTTAAAGACTTACCCAAACGAAGAGCCAGTTCATGAAAGCATTAAGCGGCGCGCAAATAAGGAGAATATAAAGAGACGCAGAGAACAACCCCTGTGCCTGCATAAACCGCTTCCCACTCTCGAAACAAGCATATCCCGGGGCCCCCAAGATGAGCACCTTGGTATACAATCCTGCCAAATAAGCCACCTCTTGATCCGGAACGATTCTCATCAAGATCCTATCCGCAAAAAACCACAGCAGCGCAATGGGGATAGTACACATCCAGAGGAAAATGATCATCCTCTGCATCTGCAAACCGACCAATTTCTTCTTCCCGGAACCATACGCTTGCGCGCAGAGTGTATCCAGACTCGTCGCCAGACCTTGGTATACTGCATATCCGGTGATATTCACGCTCATGCTCGCCAGACTGACTGCACCAAGCTCCCTCTTGCCCAGATGACCCACTGTGAAGATACTAGCGACAGTCAACGAGTACTGGAGCAAAAACGTCACAACCAACGGCGCGGCATATTTGCTGATAACCAGTGCTTCGCGCTTCCACGATGTCCTTATCCGCCCCGCAGCCACTGCTTCCTCCCATTTGCGATCGATCTCTTCTTGGTCTGGTTCTTGGGATTGAGCGTTGCCCGGCCTGAGCAACGACGTATCCTCTGTCGCGGCATGCACACTATGCCGTCTCAAAGGCTCCGCGGACCGACGCGACAAAAAGCCCGAGATCTTCTGCGGCAGACTCATCCCCCTCCCACCATACCCACCCTCAATGACATGATTGTCACTCAGCAACCGTCTCTCCTCCTCAATCGCCTGATCGCGCTCTCCGCGCGTCAATCCCTCCCGATCCGCATGGTACGGAACGACCGTCGCATGAGAGACGGTGGTGAAAAAGCTGGGTCGCCGATAAGACCCCGCTAACGAGTGAGGGTTCGTCCCGGGTTCGCTGCCGTTCAACGGGCGCACGGTGCCTGTTTCTGAGTCTTCGTCATCGCTCGTGAGCATGGACCCTTGGTCGTCTGCGTAGTAGTTTTGGATGTCGCGGGCGATGGCGGTTTCGGCGAGAGGGGAGGTTGAGTAGCCAAAGGTCAATGGGTGGTGAGCTCGGTCGCCGGAGCGATCGTTGCGAGCCATGGTGTCGTAGGCTTTATTCAAGTAATGCGATCAGTTTCTGTCCGACATGGTTTCCTGTCATGGACTCTTAGTGATGAGTAAATAATGAACTGAAAGTGACGATAAGAAATGCGGTCGGGATAACGTGACGAGCCGAGGACGAGCACATATGGATTAACCAATGAGAGAACAGGGATATACTGTGTTATTTTGGCTATTTTGCCTGCAAATATATTAACCCCGCATCTTGCTCTCCCCGCACCACTCTGAGATGCCCTAATGTCATTATCGGCATATCCGGATGCCAACGTATATAAGGTCTCTCCTCTAGTCCCAACTACTACTGCCGTTAACTAGTCAACTCGTCAACTCGTTAACAAGATGCTCCTTAACCACATCCTCCCCCTCCTCTCCCTCTTTTCCTTCCCCCTCACAACCGCATCACAACCATCAACCCCGAACCTCTCCTACCTCTACACAGCCTACGTCTAATGCGCCGGTAACCTACTGGAAGACCCCGGCCCCAGCGGTCCAGCCGGCATCCGAAAGACAATCCCCATAGTCGGCGGGAACTTTACCGGGCCGCGTCTATCAGGTCCCTCACCTACACCCCATGTATAATCCTTAAAACCACTAACCGTGTATGCAGGCCAAATCCTCAACATCGGCGCAGACTGGGGTACCACAGACCCCGCGACAGGTATTTTCTCCGCCGACACGCGGTATAATCTCCGGACGAACGATGGGGAGGATATCTTTATTCGGACGTCAGGGCCGAAGTCGCCGTCGGGGCAATTGCATTTGAGGATTTTGTTAGAGACGGGGAGTGAGAAGTATTATTGGGTGAATAATATTGTTGGTATGTTTTCTTCAGAGTTAGATGCGCCTGGTGAGTGAGCCCTAATGATGGTGTAGTTGTCGGGGTCTTGACGAATGTCGGGAAGACGGCGAACTCGTCGCTGCTTAAGATTGATGCATGGAATGTGAGTGTCTTTTATTATGAGAAGAGGGAGGAAGGATTGCTAACGAGTCAGTTTGCATCGGATTGGAATACTACCAAGTTCGTACAGTAATCTCCGCAACATTTGTAGACTGTATATAGTCGTTTGTATATAGATATAGCCATTCAAAAGAAATGTACATTCATCTCAATCTCAACCATACTTCTAGTCGCCGATAAAATCACGTGCGTCATATCAATTATCGATAAGCGTCATCTTTCATCTCCAACTCTCAACTCTACCTCCTCTGTACATAACCCATTCGATCAATCTATACAAAAGAACATACAAAATGACAGACCCAGAAGACCCATCTCTCCAAACCTCCTACAACCCACTAATCAACCTCTTCAATTCGCGCCCCGTTCTAGTTGACGAGTACTCCTCCTGCTTCCTCCAACCAAGCTACGAAGATACTAACAAGACAACAGAATATACCGCTCCCCCACCGCCGAAAACAACGAAAACAACACCCCATCCCCGGAAACCGACCACCCCAACACAACCAAGAAACATGTCTTCCTCACAACCCCCCTAACAGCCCCCCTCCTCTTCGAAAACACCACCTCCGACGCCCGCGACCACTGCGCAAACGAACGCACCTTCCTCTCCTGGCTGCGGCTGTCAATGTACCTCGCCATCGTCTCCTCCGCGATAATAATCTCCTTCCACTTCCGGAACCCCCCGACGAGGCTCGAGAAGCGCATAGCGTTGCCGCTGGGGCTGGTGTTTTGGGTGCTTAGTCTGGCGTGTTTGGCGAATGGGTTGGCGAATTATGTGCGCACGGTGTGGAAGTATAGTCGGCGGGCGGCGCTGGTGCAGAGTGGGTGGAAGACGCAGGTGATGTTTACGATTGTGGGGGGTGTGATTTTGGGGTGTTGTGTGTTGTTTTTGGTTACGGATGCGAAGACGCAATGATTTTTCCGGGAGTGAATTGGTATCTGATTATGTATGTACGTATGTAGGTTGTATGCAAGTATGTATGCAAGATTACATCCGTCGAATGCCCGTCTCCCCCTTGTACTTGTCCAGCGAAGGCGAACCGAGTTGGCTCCACCACTCGAACAGCATCGTGTCGCAGATGAGCTTGAACCACGGCGTGAAGATGAGCCCGGGCTCCTGAAACATCTGCTTCAATTCCGCCTCAGACACGTACTTCGCATCGCGCACTTCGTTGGGGTTGACATTCAAATCGACATTGGCCTGGATAAAGAGGATATAGTCGACTGTTCACGTTAGCTTGTCCCAACAAACCAATCCTGAATCGAAGGGTGACATACTTTCATGCTCCCCCCACTTCCCATCACTCGGCGCCTTATAATGAATGCGCGTGAAAAACTCAAACTTCTCCAACGGCACCTGCTCCGGCGGAATCCCCAGCTCCTGCTCCAACTTGCGCTGCGCCGCGCGCTTCACGCCCAGAATAGCCGCGTCCAGCTCTGCGCCTGTCTCTCCGGGAATGCCCAGCGGATGCGAGCAGCAGGTGTTGGTCCACATGTTGGGGAAGGTGATTTTCTCGGCGGCGCGCTGCTGCAGGAGGAGACGCTTGTTCGAGTCGAAGAGGAAGACGGAGAAAGCGCGGTGGAGGAGGCCGCGGTTGATGTTTTCCATTATGTGGCCTACAATGCTTCATTAGCCAAAGCCAGGATTCTTGGTTGAAAAGGGGAGGACGTACAAGTCTTCTTGCTGGCACTCCCAATCGGCTTATCATCATCGTCCAGGACGATACAAACCTCATCCATCAAGCGCACCTGTTCCTCATCGTATCCCTCGAGTTCATTGCTCTCGCGCGCAGTCGTCGTCGAAGCCGTCGGGAAAACTTCACGAGCGAGCGAGGTGTCCACGTCGGGGAAAATCGTCGCCACGTTCTCTGCGGTGATCCGCGTCACGGTCTCGGTAGCACTCATTTTCGATTTTGACTCGGCTGACTTAAAAATCAATTCTCTCGATCTGAATCCGGGGTACGGGTGAGACTCGGGGAGATGGAGGGCCACCAGTCAATAATAAATCCGCCCGCATCGCGGGGCGGTCAACACCGGCAGAATCACATCCAGGCTTTAGGGGGCAAACAGCGACGTTGTGTAGCACAATCGTGATTATTCTGTGCTTGTTATATGGTCACTGGCAAATAGTATCTCGTCCGCTCTGCTGCAATGGCTGGTTGTGTTGGGAATATCCAATGGCAGGTTTGGCATGAATGCAACATCAGCCGTTCAGCTGAGGGGAAATGGCAGCATTGCTAAGAGTGATATGTGTTGGCTGTTGTGATTATGCTGTGTGACTTGAGCATTAACCTATCATCGTGATACTCCATTGTCATCATGGGTGTGAACATCCCGTACGGAGTACAGTACTTTGTACTTGCGCTGACAGGTTGTACTGCGAGATACAGAGCCGACGCTGGAAGCAGGGTTATTCAGAGTTATTCTATCTAGCAGCTCAGATCGTCAACAGGATCAATTGAGTCCGGTTCACATGTCATGGGTACGATGTCGTGTACTCCGTACATACTCCGTAGAACAAAGCATCCGGTAGGCCAGGTAGCTCAAGCTCAACCGAAAAGTACGAATACAACGAAGCACAGACGACACTCCACAGAAGAATGACGGGAAAACTCCAAATCCCGGGTCGGAACACTGGACGAACACCCGGTCAGACTGTTGTCCATGGAGTACTCGCCCCGTTCGTCTGCTGACTGTTGGACAGACTAGGGAGGGATACCCGTAGTTACTCCGGTCCGTACGTATACGCAATTCGCATTCGTACGAAGTACGGAGTACATACTTGTACAAAGCGCTGTACGAAGCACAGTAGCACTATGGACGGTCAACCGTACTCGTACGGAGACTAACTCGACAGTGCGATCTTCAGGCTTCTGCAAAATCATCGGATAACGGTCCGCGATGGCCTGTGTGTTCCGGTACCTGAACTGCTGCCCCCTGCCTGCCCGGGAGGAGACGCTGGCGCTGAAAGAGGGGGGGAAAGAGGGGATGAACAAAGAACCAAGCTGACCTTCGCGCGCTTGTTCTGTGCATAAAATCCGTCTTCTGATGACTCCCGCATCCCGAGATGGGCCGCGGATCGAATTCCAGTTTTCCGTCGACCCTCTATTCCTGTTTTCTACAAGTGAGGTCCTTCTGTACTCTGTACTCTGTTGATAGTACAAGCACGGAGGATAGGATCCGTCAGCCGCGCGAATCCGGTCTCGCCTTTGGAGGTAGAGTAGTGTTGACAAGCGTCAAAAAACCGCGCGCGCCGAAGGTCTCTTACCCTGTTGAGGATAAAGGTCCCCCATTGTGGAGAGACTGGAGCATGACTAGCTCAGGACGGAGGAGCGTTCCGGGGCTCCATCGGAGATAGCGATTGGCGTTTGTTTCTGTACCGGATTCGTTTAACGGAAAGGCTGTGGATCCCCTCCGAAAAGTTCGACTGCGTATTCCGAACCGACTAAACCAACAAAAGGATGAGATTTTTATTCAAATCATTTCAATGCTCTTGTTGTGGGCTCTTTGGTGTCGAATTAATGCCTTTCTTCTCCTGTTCGACGGCCCATCGCTTCGCGTGGCAGTTAATGACTGGTCCATCGGCGCTTTTCTCCTTCTCCACCGTGACCACAAAAGCAAGAACCGGTGGTCTCTGTCCTGCTCGCGGTGACATTTCCGGTAAGCAGAACGGGAGTACGGGGATAGTTCTGAACTTCTTTTCTATCCGGCGTCTGTCGCGAATGCCCGTCGATCCTGGATGTGATTTTCATCGACAGGTTCTGGCCTGGCCCTGAGTTGGATCCATCTCGCACCATCTTTGGATAGCACGACTCGCAAACCTTGGTTGAGACCGATCTAGGCGATGGACGGACCTTAAATCTTTCCCGGACGGCTAAGAGCCGAAGGACCCAACGTTTGTCAAAGGCACTCTATCCATCCTTTGCCCATCACCTGAGTCGACCTGAAACAATTGGTTGTTGACAAATTCAGTATGAAAGCCGTGGGCACAATGTTATTCAAATCAAAATCAAATTGTGAATCATGAACAAAAAATTGGCCTGGCACCAGGCCATAACATGCTATCCAAATCGGTGACAATGCAGCCTCCGGGGCTCTTCCGCTGTCAACCAATGCAGGCAACGTAATCTATCACCGAATTGCGCGGTCGGCGGCGGCTTCCCCTGAACACACCACATACTACTCTTTAATCCTTCTTTCCATCATCATATTTATCATGGACAAAGAAGAGCGAATAAAACTAGCTATTGAGGCCTTTAACAAAGGCCAATTTCAATCCAAAACTGCATGTGCAAAGGCATTTGATGTTGTTCCAAGAACTCTAATGTATCGCCTGAACGGAATGGCCTCTCGACATGAAATGACTGCCAATTGCCGGAAACTATCAGAACTTGAAGAAGAGACTCTATCTAGATGGATTCTAGATATGTATCAGTGTGGCCTACCTTTTCAAATATTGAATGTCTGCTACCTTGCCCAATTACTCCTATCTGCACGGCTCAAACCCCCTGAGCAAGCCACCATTGGTGAGCTATGAGTTAACCACTTTATTCAACGCCATCCTGAGCTCAAAGCCAAATATACCTGCAAATATGACTATCAACGCGCCAAATGCGAAGATCCAGAGCTGATAAAGGGACGGTTTAATCGCGTTCAAGAGACCATACAGAAATATGGCATTGCGGAGAAGGATATCTATAATATGGATGAAACTGGCTTTCAAATGGGTATGGCATCAACTGCAAAGGTTGTCTGTCGCTCTGAAACTAGTGATAGCCATGCCAAATCTATTCAGCCTGGTAATCGTGAGTGGATAACTATATTAATTGCCATAAATGCCTCTGGATCTGCTCTACCTCCGCAGATTATCCTGGCCGGGAAAAAGCATCAATCTCAGCGGTATTCAGCTATTCCAAAGAAATACAGGATCAGTATGAGTGATAATGGCTGGACCAATGATGCTTTAGGATTTGAATGGCTTCAGGAAATGTTTGAAAAGCATACTTCTCATCAGACTGCTGGCAGATATCGCCTTTTGATTCTCGATGGTCATAGCAGCCATGCCACTGCTAATTTTGATCATTTCTGCATGGAAAGGAGAATAATTCCATTATATATGCCTCCTCATTCATCTCATCTACTTCAGCCACTGGATATAAGCTGTTTTGCACCACTCAAGCACCACTATGGCCAGAAAATCAGAGAGATGGCACAAAATGACATCCATGCCATTGATAAAATGGATTTCCTATCTATCTACACCAAAACCCATGCTCATGCATTCTCCAAGGCCAATATATTGAGTGGATTTGCAGCTGCTGGTCTATTCCTTTTAAACCAGAAAGAGTGCTTGCAAAACTCAATATCAAGATAAAAACACCAACACCACCTTCCTCTTCGAGCAGCAATCAATCCTTTTATCTAGGAAGGACACCAGCCAATCTTTATCAGTTGAATCAGCAGAAAAAGCAGATTCAAGACCTCCAAAAACAGTCTCTATCCTCAGTGGCTGCAGAGCAGATGCTCGAAAAAGTTATTAAAGGTGCAGAGATGGCAATGCAGAATTCTATCCTTTTACAACAAGACCTCAATCAGCTTCGCATGTCAAATAGGCATCAGAAAGAGAAGAAGAAGATGACACGACCTTTATTCAAGATGGAGGGAGTTTAACTGGTGATGAAGGGTTGCGAAGACTGAGAGAACGGGAGAGGCAAGAAGAGCCATCATCATCAAGATCACGGCGGCCTGCACGGTGCAGTAATTGCAACCAAGAGGGCCATAATAGGTTAAAATGCCCTACTATATAGTAATAGATTTAATGGATTTAATATATTTGGAGAGGATGAGATAGATGTGCTATGTGGAGTAGTCTATTCGGAGGTGCTCGCCGCCGCCGCGCAATTCGGTGATATGCGCAACTCGGTGATAGATTACGTTATATGGTTCTGTATTTGTCAAAAATGAAGCGAAACAAGAATAACAAAAAAGAAAAAGGACCTCCAGCCTCAAGATGATCTCAATCAAGGGCCGATCATTTGGGCCCCTGCACCAACGCCTAACTCTATCCCCCAAAATATGCTGAATCTAGAAGGGTTTCCAAAAATGGCTGTCAAGAACGAGAACGAGAACAGAAGAACAGAGAATAACCCAAATCATGCCACCAACTCAATCAACAAAAAGTAAACAACCTCCCAGGTCATAAATGCCATGGGCCCGTCTTTCATAGTATCTCATTCCAAAATGAAGACAAATAGATCGTGGTGAGTTTCTTGCCGAGGTACTCCGTACGTATTCGGAGCAACATCGGAAGATAGGTAAGATGGTCAGTGCCGTCTTGCGGGTCACCATAGTGGTCACCAAGGAAAAAAAAAAAAAAAAAGAGTCCGTCAATGTAGGTCGTTACTATATTCATATATATATTCAAATGCGGAATTATTTCGGCCCTCCCGGATGATCATACCAAGTCAAGAAAAGGACGTTAGTGAAATTTCGGCATTTGGTTCTCTCAGCCGCGGCCGCGGACGAGGGTTCCGGCCCAATTCTATCGTTTAGTTCGTGAAATTCATATGGAGGGTTTGGGGCTTTTTCGGCTGCAGCCATCGGTTCTGTGTCTGAAAAAAAGAAGCTCTTAGTCAGTGCCCAAGCTCATATGATGTTGAGGCAAATAGTCAAGAGCCATTTGTACACACCTCGACAGCGTGTCGTGTCTCGTGAAACGACGACCGCATTCGTCACAACCGAATTTCCGTAGTCCTTGGTGAATCTGTAGCACATCCCGAGTTTTAGTAAGGATCAACTGCTGATTTCAAAGCTAGGGACACTAACACTCTCCGTATGCCGCTTCCGATCCGTCTTCCTTCCGAAGGTTCGACCGCACAACTCACATTGATAGACGCTCTTGCGACTTGGGTCGTGTCTCTTCTCGTGCTCGCGACGGTTGGAGCGCCGGGTAAACCAAGCCCCGCAAATGGAGCACTGAAGGCCGCTGGTAGTGCGAACGGTGGTCGTGCGTGGTTTCAATACCGGAGGGGATTTGGTATTGTCTCTGTCGGTGTCCGAGGATGATTGTGTGGGTTGTCGTTCAGTATTAGGGGTCTCGGGGGTATTTCGAGGCTCCTGTTTAATCTCGATCTGCTGGTCTTGTCTAACGAATGACCGGTCACTGTTGGTGGTGTTGGTGTGTTCCAGTAGCTGTGGGTCGGAAAGGCCATCGTTGAGGACGACCTGTGGCGTAGGCATCATCATCATCATGGTCGATGTTTCGAATGGATTTCTATCCTCAGGAATCACAGGTGGACTCCAGTACTCGTCCTTGATGAAAGTTTCTGGTGGCGTAGTGATGTCGGAGCGGGGTGTGGTCGACCAGTACCCAAAAGACTGGCCTGACAAGGCACTGTGATGGTCTCCCCGCTCCATAACAGAGCTGTAGCTGGGCGAGGCACTGAGTGTTTGGGCGCTGTACAGACTGAGGGGGGATGCGATCTCATTATAGGGTTCGTATGATGATGTTGTGGTCGTCGTTGTCGAAGGATATTGCCCAGTCTCCAGGATATGCTCTTGTCTCTGCTGTAGAGGATCGGAAGGTATGGACCAGCCAGTGGTTGGGAGGGTGGTGTATGGTTCGGAAGGCGGATAGAGCCTCAAGTGACCGGGGTGGGATTCGAATCCACAATGAGCAATGCCCAACCCAGTGACAGGAGGGTACTCAGCGTAACGAGCGGAGACTGGGGAAGAGTCTGAGGGCAGGGAGGAAGCGTAGGGACCGAAGGCCATATGGCTTCCGGACCAGGCGCGGGCTCGAGGCGAAGATGGAGAGAAGGAGTTGGGGGACCAATCCATGGTGAAGCGAGCGTATTGTGTTCGTGTCTTGGATAGGCAATCAAGGCAAGCGAGAGGAGCGACAGAAGTAATGAAGAAGTAATAGAAGGATGATATATACAAGTTGAAATCTATAAGCCACCGGATCAGAGGCGAGGGAAAGAGGCGTATATAAAGCCACCAAGGTCAACAGCAACGCTGCTGGACGGGCACAACCGCAGCAAACATGGATGACCGTGGCTGATGAAACGAAAGACCAAATAGGAAAGCAGTCAGAAGAGAGTAAGAAGATGATGATTGTGAAGAGATGGAGTGACCGCCTGGTCTGCAAAAGACAAGGCAGAATCGGAAGAGACGGAGGTGTGTAGAAGACGAATAAAAAAAAATAATAATAGTAAAATAAGAATAAGAAATAAAATAAAATAGAAAAAAATAGAAAAAAATAAAAGAAACCGGAAATCACTGTAGAAAGTAAAAGAAAAGAGAAAAAAAAATAATAAGAGAGAAAAAAGTGGAAGGAAGATCCCCGAGGAGAGGGAAAACAACAGACAGACAGGAAAAGGAAGAGGGATGACCAGACAGCTGGAGCCAGACAGGCAGATAGGCGCAAGTGACAGACACCAGAACACGATGCACGATGATTTAGCGCCGGAGTGAACGACAGAAGGGAATTTTATTACGGGTCGTCCGAAAGCGTTGACGATTGATTCATTAGGGCAGGCGATCACAGCCACGGTGCCCTATACAGCTTACTAGTGATGGCTATACACTTCAACAGAGACTGATAGCCAGTAATTCTTGTATTATATGCAAGTATATACAGATTATTCCAAGCATATTCACTGTGATCTGTTTGCTGTAAGTATTTCAATTTCTGTTTCTGCCCTGATGCACCGTCCTCACCAAATGGGTATAGTCTGTCCCGACAGTCTGGTAAGGGTCTTGGCAGTGCGTGTCGCCAAATGCATTATTCTGGTTAATTCGTATTATTAATTGTGTATCGTTGGCTGTTAATTGAGAAATAACAAGAATAACAGAAATTGACTCATTCAGGACAATGACAGCCGTCTGCAGCCAGCGGTTACCTATTTAGGAAGGAGCCATAGTACTTTGGTAGAGCACCCTGTGGTGCTTACAATATGTATACTATGTAGAGCACGTTGTACGGAGTCCTGAATATCTATGATATGATTGAATTGTGCATTATAATGTAGAGTATTCCAAATATCAAAGTGATCTATAAGTATCCATGGTACGGTATGAAGTACGGCATCCACGGTTGTGCGTTGTGCGTGCCCATATCCCCTGTGGCCCGTCCGCTCTCCACCATCGGCCATTTCTTCCCCTCTTCTCTTTTCTTTTTCCAGCCTCGAGTCATTCTGCCATATCATCATATCACCCACTCCCACTACCACTACCGTCACCCATTCTATACTCTGTACTCTACTCGTACACAGCTAATGCCTCCTCCGGACAGCCATCAGCGCAACCACCCGATCCACCTGGATGCGCAACCGATCCACCTCGTCGATCGCATCCGCCAGTTCAACCACATCTCGACCGGTCTGTTCCGGCGCTGGTCCACGCGCTTCGGGTTGCCCTCCCGTCTTAGTCTTAGTCCTGGATGCCCTACCAGGGTCGGGCCCTAACACCGTCGGGCCCTCGTCCCTGTCTATAAGCGGGTCGTGGTCGTAGCAGTATCTCCTGGTACTTGTGCTCCTTCGTCTAGTGGTAGTTGTCGTATCGGTGGTGAAAGGACGGTGTCGTCGGATGGCTTCGTAGGCCCGGATTAGAGCGACGAAGGGCAGATGTGTAGCACGGAGTAGGAGAATGCGAACGCGTCGGATAGACTCTGCAGAGAGGAAGAGCCGCAGAGGTCGGATGCACAAGAGGGGGATCAAGTTCTGTGTTGCATTGTGATTGTTAGAGGGTCCCAAGTGTGACAGGTTGACACCCGAGATGGGGCAGCAATCATCTACATGACTCGAAACAGTCTACTTGTACTCACCATTGGCGGCATGAAGTAGGTCAGTCGTCGAGAATTGCTGCTTTCCAACACGTAAATGGATAATCTAGACTCTGGTTTTAGTAATTGGTGCATTGAATTCCAATTCTTTAGTTCCGCTTCCGCTTAATACTCACTGGAAGAGATATTCCTCGCGGGCATGCGACAGCACCTATCCCGGTTTAGCTACTTCCGTTATAGCCACGGGATAACAGCGACATACACCCTCCAAACTCATACTCATCAAACTGACCAAAGAGGAAATTAACAGCAAATTGGTCATGGAGACGAAAATCAGCCTGCGAGCATCATTAGCCGTTTTCCCCTCCAAGGACTGGCCACCGCATCCCCGGAAATCTCCATCTGCACAGTCCACGCCACAATGGATTCGAGAAAAGAAACGTGATCAAATCTGTATGCGACGATATTCCTTTCCTCAAAGAAAAATTTAAAATAACAGTAGCACCTCTACTGTACAAGTAAAAAGTGGCGCACTCACATCAAACCGTAGCCGAAGATCGGGGAAATCTAAGCACATTAGCGCCATCTCCAACAACACACGACAGCCAACCAATCTCCAGACAAATTCAAACCCCGATGCATGACAGCGAAAACTTCCAATGAAATATGCACTTACATCATGAGCAATATCCTATGTGGACCAATCGATCATGCATTAAGCCACCGTTAGTGAAGAGCTCAACGTGCATCCAGAGCCAACCATTTCTGCCCGGAATTTGAACGATAGGAAGAGATGCTACGAGAGGAAAAGGGCAGTGAACGCACAAATCCCAAGACGTTTGATCTGCCTTGCGTTAGTATTCTCGCAATTTTGGGATCTGTGGCTTTTTTTTTTCACCGCGTACCCAAAGAACACCTTGACCAGGATCCATGACATTTGTCGGAGAGTCAGTCGGTCTCGCGCCAGCATCGTGAACGTTGTCAGGAACCCTGCAAGTGATCATCAATGGTTTGTATTCTTTAGTCTCTCCACAGTGTGGCGTCGTGGCTCAGCACGTATAGAGTTTTGAGTGTATACCCTGTACGGCTCACTTACCTAGGTACAGCACGATGACTACGGGGATGAAACGGAAGAACGCTTTGGTCTAGAGGGTTCGGCAGTCAGCCTTACTGCCTTTCTGGCGCTAGTGATGTAACTAGGCGTCGGATACCATTTCCTTCAACACCGGTATCTATGCATAGAAGTGTGAGTGGACAATCCAGAAACGTTCGGACACTCCGTCGGGCATACCAGACTTCCAAAATAAGAATTCAGGCTAACGAGCGAGCAGATTCTGTATCGCGGTCAGTACCCATACGAAGCTACTAAACCTTGTCCCAGTCGAATATACCTCGGGACAAGAAACAATGCTTCCAAGGATAGAATATCAAAGGAGATGTCCGTGATAGAATCGCTCTCCTTTGCCAGTCCCACAATTCCTAACGCCCGTTAGTGAGCAATCTAACACGGCCGGTCCGATGGCACAGAGCACAGTTCAGCTGGGCACGAGACTGCTGAATGCTGCAGGCAGAATGACTCACTTGCAATAACAAAGGCAAGCCCCGTGCCGATGATGCCCAAATTCCAGATCTTCCAAAAGTCCATCTGGTAGAACGCCACTCCTGCGTCGGTCATTCCGCTCAGCTCATCGTATGCGAATGCCGCAATCCAGATGTACATCAGAGCCTCGAAGACGCCTATCCCTGTTGGCTTTCTCTCGACCAGGACGGCGTAGTAGAGACCCAGAAACGAGACGAAGAATCCGGCTTCGAAAGCTTTACGGTACACGGGAACTCTTAGTCGTGAGTATGGGTCTGCCGTTCTATAAGGTGTTAGTCTGTTAACAGTGTCCAGTAGTGTCAGTACATACTTCTCGTTGAAGAAGTGTGGTCTCTTTCTCGAGTGCACACTCAGCGAGTCCCAGAATACAATCTCGCCCTTCCAGATATTATCGATGACTCTTTGGACAACCTTCTGACTAAGAAATTTCTTCGCTTGGGCTATAGTCGCAATCTCGAGGGCATTCAAGCCAAAGAACAGAGAAAGCCTTTCGTAACAAGGGTCCTCAACATATCCGGCGTCTCGCCCGGATGGAACATCCTCATTTTTTCTTCCAAGGAAGCGGGAGATATACGAAGACCTCCGCAGCGGTGCCCTTTCGATGTCATGCGAATTACCTTGTTCTCCAGTCCTAAATGTTCCGTCTCTCTCTTCCAGGGAAAAAGAAGTGGAGCTGCGCTGGGGACTGGGAAGCTCCCACAATAGAAACTCGATTTCTTCATCCTGGGTCAGATGACAAAGAAATTGCCAGGCTATGTATTCGCAGGCAAATCCACGGCTCTCGTTCACACCCCAGTCTGTATCAGCCGTGTTTTCGAATTGCCATTTCAGGATCCTGCGCATGTCAGCTAACCACTTCAAAGATAGAGTATGCTCTATCATACATCAACGCAGCGATGATCAATGGATTGCGCGAGTTGTCCGCCAGGGAATATATAAGCAACCGGATATCATGACCGTGAGGGGATGACCTCAATTGCTCAAATGTATAGGAGACATCCGGGATTGCATGGCTCAAGTAACTGGTGATAGCTCAGTCAGAAAATTGATAGTAACAGTGACAGTGACGAATGAGCTTACTTGGATAGCTTTCGAACCACATCAACGAGTGGTTCATCGTCCTCGATGATCGGGATATCCGGAGCTTCTTTCTCGGTTGGTCGGGCGGATATATAAGAAGACCCCAGGCTGTCAGAAGCCATGAGCTCTCAATTTATCTCAGTGGCAATTGATACGCTGTGTTTAAGCGAATTGGCAGGAGATCCCGGTCGTAAACAAGCTCCGCTCACCATAGATATATATCCGCTACTTGAAAGTTGAATCGGGTTGGTGAATGCAATAAGATATCTGTAGCAAAACAAACGCATGCGATATCAGTAGTTTACCTAATTGAAATAAATACCAAGGAAATGCACGCCATGCAATGCTTATATCTCTGGCGTTTGCGCAATAATGTTCCACCAAGTGATGATGAAGTGTCCTCCTAGTTTCACCACCAATATGTATTCGACCCCCAAGACGCTTTATCAGTCTCTTATCCTCCAATGATACAAGCAATAGACCATCGATCATAACGTATAAGATTCTCCTAAGACTGATCGATCTCAAAGAATGCCATCACCATCACCCTCTCGCCTCACCGCCTCAGTTACCCACGTGATTTTATCCCCACTGCGTCGTCGTCTAACTTCATTCGTCTCCAAGTATCCAACATTAAGCACGACTCGACGATAGCAGGTGTCGTTGGCTCAATAATATCCCGTGGACCTGGTCACTGCATCCATCAAAGTGACCATATTCCTGCTGGTCCCAATGTGGATGATGACCACTAGCATCCACCACTCTACCCCCGTGAGATGAAGTGTTCTCGACACCATGGGACAAGGATACTCCCTGACAACCCTTTCGGCGGGTTCGGCCGGGATCGACGTGCCCGAGCTGTCCGACCTGGTTTATGAGAAGTCGATGGGTGGGGGCCGGTTCATGAAGAGCATCCGGGCTCGGCAGCGGAATGGCCTCGTTTTTGTAAAGGTAATTATGAAGCCTTATCCGAGTATGAAGCTGGAGCCGTATATCAAGGCTATTAATCGTATGTCCTTTTTTTTACTTCCTTGGGTGTTTGTGGAGTGGAAATTGTCTGACAAAGGATAGGGGAGCGCAAGTTGCTTGCGGATGTGCCAAATTCGCTGAGCTACCAGAGGATTCTGGAAACTGGTACAGGGGGTTATCTTGTTCGGCAGTTTATTCATAGCTCGTTGTATGACCGGATAAGGTACGAGCGTGCTTGATCCTAGTATCTCAGATTACCCCCACTAACGTGGACAGCACCCGTCCGTTCCTGGAAGACATTGAGAAGAAATGGATTGCTTTCCAGTTGCTCTGTGCTCTGCGGGACTGCCATTCCCTGGATGTTTTCCACGGTGATATCAAATCGGAAAATGTTCTCGTCACGTCGTGGAATTGGCTCTACCTCTCGGACTTTTCGTCCTCTTTCAAGCCAACATTCCTCCCAGAGGACAACCCAGCGGATTTCTCGTTTTACTTCGATACTTCTGGGCGACGGACATGCTATCTAGCTCCGGAGCGGTTTCTTGAGGCCGGAGAAGAACCGGGCAGCAGACATGTTAACTGGGCCATGGACATCTTCAGCGTTGGCTGCGTGATTGCAGAACTGTTCCTGGAAGCACCAATATTCACTCTCAGCCAAATGTACAAGTATCGAAAAGGCGAGTATAGCCCGGAACATAGCCAGTTGGCCAAGATTGAGGACCCGGAGATTCGGGAATTGATCCTTCATATGATCCAGCTCGATCCGGAATCGAGATACTCTGCAGACGAGTACTTGAACTTCTGGAAGAACAAAGCTTTCCCGGAGTACTTCTACAGCTTCTTGCATCAGTACATGTCTCTGATGACCGATCCGTCCTCTGGCAGGGCGCAAGTGGATGCTGAGTCGGCGAATAGGGGAGAATCTGATGATAGGATAGAGCGCGTCTACTTGGATTTTGATAAAATCTCTTACTTCCTGGGGGAATCGTCCAAGCCGCCCGAAGATGGCTCTGACCGTATCGATTCCAGGCTTACCGGCAACATGTTTCCTGTGCAGCTGGATCTGCCGCATTACGGCCATCCGGCTTCAAAGTCTGAAGGGTTGCAAACGGATGATGGCGTGTTAATATTTCTGACGCTTGTGGTATCTAACCTACGGAACACAGCCAGAGCGTCCGCTCGTATCAAAGCTTGCGACATTCTTCTGGCTTTTGCAGAGAGATTGTCAGACGAGGCCAAGCTGGATCGCATTCTTCCCTATGTTATGATCTTGCTAAATGACCGGACAGACGCGGTGAAAGTTGCTGCTATCCGTACTCTCGCCCAGCTTCTGGAAATGGTCCACGTGGTATCCCCGGTTAACGCTTATTTGTTTTCCGAGTATATCTTCCCCAGGCTTCAACCTTTTGTGTCCGGCTCTAGCTCCAACCCCAGCCCCATGGTTCGAGCTGCATATGCATCTTGCATTGCATCGTTGGCGCAGTCCTCTCTCAGGTTTTTGGACATGATCCAAGTTCTACGATCCGACGCGCGTCTACCAGCTCTAATTCCAGCTGGATCCGAGCCGAGATGGACCGAAGATGCTACTTATCACAACCTGTACGACGTTGCGAAAATTGACCTGCTCGACTACTTTGAGGCCCATACCAAAGCTCTCTTCACGGACACCGATGCGTCTGTCCGCCGCGCCTTCTTGGGCTCAGTGTCTAGTCTCTGTGTTTTCTTCGGCAACCATAGAACCAACGAGGTGATCCTGAGCCATCTGAACACCTACCTCAATGACCGGGATTGGATCTTGAAATGCGCCTTCTTCGAGGCCGTCATCGGTGTTGCCACCTACGTTGGAAGTACTAGTCTGGAGCAATACATACTGCCACTGATGGTTCAATCCATGACAGAACCGGAAGAATTTGTTGTGGAAAGAGTCCTTCGCTCTCTGGCCGCAATGGCAGATGTCGGGCTGTTTCAGCGGTCGACGACGTGGGATTTGCTCAACATTACTTTGCGATTCTTAGTCCATCCGAGTATTTGGATCCGGGAAGCCGCCGTGCACTTCCTTGTCAACTCGACTAGGTTTCTATCTATTGCTGATAAATACTCCATCCTCACGCCGATGATTCGACCTTTTCTCAAGGTCAATATTGTGGGATTCACGGAAGCTGAAATCCTTGATGCGTTGAAGAAGCCGATTCCGAGAAACGTGTATGACATGGCTTTCGTTTGGGCATCTAAGGTTGAGAGAGGCGTCTTCTGGAAGTCGACCAGTCGTGAGAGTTTGTTTAGTCTAGGCAGCGGTGACGGTTATACTGTTCGAAGCCAGAGACACGCTGGACTCTCGATGAATTCGCAGCCAAAGAATGAAGAAGATGAGCAGTGGCTGTCTCGATTGAGAGGTCTGGGAATGAGCTCAGAAGATGAGTTCAAACTACTCGCACTCCGCGAATACATTTGGAGAGTATCGATGCGCCAGTCCAAAGACTCAACTGCCGAACCGACTTTGAACGACATCGTCCCTCTCACACAATACGGGGTTACGCCGCAGACTGTCTTCTTCGATAAGAACCAGAATATCTATCCTCGGCGAGGCTCATTGAGCATGCCTGAAAGCGCTAGAAATGGGGAACAGAGGCCGCATACCATCACCGATGCGCTGTTGGATGCTTCGACTACGATTGACAATGTACCTAATAATCGACGCAAGCACTTGCGGTCGAGAAGTCAAGCGCAGAGAGACACAGCTACGCTGACAGTCCCACGACATGACAACATCCGGGGGGAATCTTCGCTTGCGTCATCCCCAATGGCCTCATCACCAGGTGCTCCTGGGTCACCACCTTCCTCTGATACTGAGCAAAGAGGACCAGGGAGCCGAAATAGTCCCACCCAGGATACTAGCTCATTGTCACCGACTGATGCGGATCCCACTCTGAAGAACTTGGGCGGTGTGCAAAGAAAATCGAGTGCTATGAGTCTATTAAACCGGAAGGACCAAGTCAAGGCCGATGCAGAGACTAGCATGAGCTCTGCTAATGCAGTTGGCAAAGTTGACTTGCCGTCACAACGGGAACGACAGCAATCACCCCTTTCACTCACCCATGAGAGGAAACCGCTCGAGTTCGAGCCGCCACAATTCCATGCTAATCATTCCTACGGGGGAGATGATCCTACGGTCCTACGATTGCTTGACAATGTTTTTGCGGAAAACTATCCCACTGACTTCTTCGATCTGGGTCCGTACGTTAAGGAAGTCGATCCGCGACGCCCAATCAAGAAGGCTAGCGGCCAAGATGCGAACAAGGTCTGGAAACCAGAGGGCGGGCTTGTTGCCATATTCGGTGAGCACAGCGCTGCTGTAAATCGCGTCGCGGTGGCTCCAGACCACGCATTCTTCGTGACTGCGTCGGACGACGGCACTGTCAAGATCTGGGATACCACCCGTCTGGAAAAGAACCTGACCCCACGCTCCCGCCAGACCCATCGTCATGCCCCGGGGGCGAAAGTGAAGACATTAACGTTCATCGAAAACACGTATACTTTCCTGAGTGGAGCCACTGATGGGAGTATCAATGCTGTCAAAGTTGACTATCATAATGTTAATGATACCGTTCGGTACGGCAAACTCCAACTCGTCCGTAATTACCAACTTCCTACCGCTGAGGACGGTTCGCCAGAATACACCGTGTGGATGGAGCACTTCCGTGCCGAGGCACAATCAACCCTCCTAATCGCAACCAACACATGTCGCATCCTAGCCCTGGACATGAAAACCATGCTCCCAATCTACTCACTACACAACCCCGTCCACCACGGCACACCGACCACATTCTGCTGCGACCGCAAGCACAACTGGTTGCTCGTGGGTACTACGCACGGAATCCTAGACCTCTGGGATCTCCGTTTCCGCGTCCGCCTCAAGGCATGGGGTCTCTCAGGCTCAGGACCAATCCATCGACTACAGGTTCATCCGACCAAAGGACGGGGACGATGGGTATGCGTCTCTGGCAGCGGGAGCTACGGCAACGAAATCACCATCTGGGACATTGAAAAGATCCGTTGTCGGGAAGTCTACCGTGCAGATTCCCCGGCTACGGGTACAACCAGAAACAACGGCACGCACGCCCACACGGTTGCCAACACCAAGGACTACGAAGCCTGGCATGTCGATGGCGACAGACCAGAGGGAATGCTAAGCCGTTTCGCAACAACCGGTCCACCGTCATCAGGAATGGAGCCCTCGGGCCCCAATAGTGCTAGTCCAGCTGGTATCTGCGCGCTAGCTGTGGGATATGACTCGCCCGACGACGGCAAAGACAACACGCACAGCACGCGCTGCGGGTTTATTGTTTCCGCGGGTTGTGACCGCAAAATCCGCTTTTGGGATCTTGCTCGTCCGGAATTCTCGTCAATCGTCAGCGGCCTGGACCCCGTGTCTGAGAATAACGGGTTGACAGGGAGGCCGCGGTACGAGCTGTCGCAGCCGAGCCCCAATATGCTCATCACGGCAGAGTATCTGCCCAGCACTAATTCCTCCGCTGGAGCAGGTAGTGCCGGGATCGGGACAGGGGGCGGCAGCAAGAGCGGAAGGAAAGGGGCGAGTGGACGTCCACCACGGAGTACGGTCATTAGTCTACAGCAGCAGCAGTTGCTTAAGAGTCATTTGGACTTTATTCAGGATGTGGCGGTGTTGAGGGTGCCGTATGGGATGGTGATTAGTGCTGATCGGGCTGGGATGGTGTATGTATTTCAGTAGTGACCTGTAATGATAATGAATATCTGTTCAAGTTCTCATTACCCCGGATAGATGGATGCATGTCAATGAATAAATGATCGATGGGAATCTTTTCATAACCAAACAACGTTAATGATACTCCAGAACCGCCCAGGTATACTCATCAACCGTGGAGAAAATCACACCCGCCGAAAGCAACTCATCAATAGCCTGCTGCACATCCGCCATCGGAAGTCCCAGCTTCGTCGCGATCACCTGCATATGCAAACCCTCGTTACTCTGAAACTCAGTCTTGAGCAGATTAAACACCCTGCGCGCCACAGGCGACATGGCCGGAAGCCCTTTAGCCTGCGCCGCATAATCATCCATACCACCCATCGCAGCATCACCAACGGCACCGGCACCGGCACCGGCACCAGCACCCCCAGCCCCAGCCCCAGCACCACCGGGCGGCCCACGAGCAAAGAACAGATGCACAGCAGCAGCCTCTAGCAAATGCACATGCAACTCATTAATATTCCTCAACGGCCGCACACAATGCGCGCTGACAAACCGCTTATTCGCAAACGCGCGCATGCGCCCAAAAACCCTCGCATACCCATTCAACTCGACCTGGTCCTTCCCCGGCGCGCCCGGGCCCTTCCCATCATCCGTCTCCATGGTGTCCTGCGCCGTGCTCGTATCGATCCACTGTTTGACTTCGATCTCGCCGGTGCCGTCGTCGATCTTGTAGGTGACGTTTGTGGTCTGGGTGCTGATGTTGCGGACTTGGCCGACGAAGGTGATGGAGGAGGCGTCGGCGCCGTCGATTTGGTAGTTTGCTTCGGGGTAGGGTTGCGAGGCGTCGAGGGCTTGTTTGATTGTGATGGGACGGAGGGTGGTGTTGTTGAGGTCGCCCTGCGTATTAGAATTAGTATCATGTCTTCATGCTTGAGGGGAGTGAGCGTCAGTACCTTTCCTCCTCCTCCCGGGCTGGCGCTCATCTCGCCAGGCATGAAGCCGCCCCCTCCAAATGAGTTACCGTAATCTGCATTGTCAGTATGTTCCGTAAGCCCCAGTAGAAACATAAGCTTACCCATTTTATCCGTTATTAAAAGTGTGCAATATAGTGATGTGCACTGCAAACTGAGCTCGATGCCATTTTACCAATTCGGGACGCCAGACGTGTTGGACGCGTCGCGGGGAGTGTTTATTCTGTTTGCAGCGTTTGCTTAGTTTGAGGGATTCTCGGAGGAATTTTGCTCCCTCACCGCCCGGGACTTTTTTTCCATCGCCGAAAAAGTAAAAGTTCAAGATAGAGACCAGACGAGGAGCTTTGCAGAGGGAGGATTTTGTTCTGTGAGTTGCTATAACTGCACTGAAAAAGCTATCGCATCCTTGCTGACAGGTGCTCATACAGTTTGGTTGGCGATTCGAACACGCATTAAATCTCTGTCGACCGATAACGAGTTTTCCGCTCCGCAAGACGATTGATTCGCTCAGCATACAATTACAGCACAGCAACTAGTGTCGCACCAATATACTAAAATGCCGCGTCGCGCGGCATCTCCGGCAGAGTCGGAGAACGAATTCGACATCACCAGTGCCCTATTCCAGCACAACAGCGACTCCGACAACGAGCAGACCGTGAAAGCGCCGAAGAAGCAACAGAAACAAGCACCAACGCAGAATCTCGATTTCTTGGGAGCAGAGATCAACGGCGACGATGACGATGAAGACGACGAGGCGTTCATCGCCGCGCAGCAGACATCCGCGAACCGCAAAGGCGCGAACCTCAAGGGCCGTACCGTAAAGAAAGGTGGTGGTTTCCAGGCGATGGGTTTGAATGCGAATCTGTTGAAGGCTATCACCCGTAAGGGTTTCTCGGTACCAACTCCGATTCAGCGCAAGACGATCCCTGTGATTATGGACGATCAGGATGTGGTTGGTATGGCTCGGACAGGTTCGGGGAAAACGGCCGCCTTTGTTATCCCCATGATTCAGAAACTCAGGAGTCACAGCACCCAGGTTGGAGCAAGAGGGTTGATTCTGTCTCCGTCGCGTGAATTGGCGCTGCAGACGTTGAAGGTTGTCAAGGAGTTGGGGCGCGGGACAGACCTGAAGTCTGTTTTGCTGGTTGGTGGTGACAGTTTGGAGGACCAATTCTCTATGATGGCTAGTAACCCCGACATTGTCATCGCCACGCCCGGTCGTTTCTTGCATTTGAAGGTGGAAATGGAGCTTGACCTGTCGAGTATCAAGTATGTGGTATTCGATGAAGCCGATCGTCTTTTCGAAATGGGTTTTGCTGCTCAGTTGACGGAGATTCTGCACGGCCTTCCCTTCACTCGCCAGACGCTGCTATTCTCTGCTACATTGCCCAAGTCGTTGGTTGAGTTTGCTCGTGCTGGTTTGCAGGAGCCTACTCTTATCCGTTTGGACACTGAGAGTAAGGTCTCTCCGGACCTGCAGAGCGCGTTTTTCTCTATCAAGAGTGCGGATAAAGAGGGTGCTCTGCTTTACATTCTACACGAAGTCATCAAAATGCCAACCGGGCCGACGGGCGTTGCTCAACCGTTTGATGAGGAAGGAGAATCTAACAACTTTAAAAAGCGCAAGCGTGAGCGGTTCAACAACGCTGTTAACAAGGAGTCGCCCACTCAGCACTCTACTATCGTCTTCGCAGCGACCAAGCACCACGTTGACTATCTGGCGAATCTCCTGAAAGAAGCCGGATTCGCAGTGTCCTACGCATATGGTTCTCTGGACCAAACAGCACGGAAGATCCAAGTCCAGAACTTCCGGATGGGTGTTTCAAACATCCTAGTTGTCACCGATGTCGCCGCCCGTGGTATCGATATCCCCATTCTAGCCAACGTCATCAACTACGATTTCCCCTCCCAACCCAAGATCTTCGTCCACCGTGTCGGCCGTACGGCTCGTGCGGGTAAGAAGGGTTGGAGTTACAGCTTGGTCCGTGATGCGGACGCCCCCTATCTTCTCGACCTGCAGCTCTTCCTGGGACGGAAATTGGTCCTTGGTCGGGAAAATGCCTGGAAAGCCAACTTTGCAGAGGACGTGGTTGTCGGTGCGCTGCCCCGAGACGGCCTCTCGCGGAGCTGCGAGTGGGTGAGCAAAGTCTTGGACGAGGATGACGATATCAGTGCCCAGCGGGGAGTTGCCGCCAAGGGTGAGAAGCTCTACGTGCGCACAAGGAACTCTGCCTCTCTGGAGAGTGCCAAGCGGGCGAAGGAAGTGGTTACATCTAACGACTGGAGCTCCATCCACGTCCTCTTCAATGACGAAAGCAGTAACCTCGAAGCGGTGCGGGAGCAAATGCTCGCACGGATCGGAGGCTACCGCCCACAGGAAACCATCTTCGAAGCGAACAACCGACGAAACGGCAAGACCGCTGAGAGCGACGAGACAATCGACACAATCAAGCGCATCCGCACTTCCCGGGATAACAAGAAGAGGCGTGCAGAGACAGATACCGGAGCATCAGAATTCGTCGACAGCTCTCTCAAAGAAGGTACCACAGCTGGCAAAACCGACCAAGACGCCTCCCCCGAGAACGAAGACGAAGACGAAGCAGATGGTGTTCCCGATAACATGTCCCTCGCCTCCGACTCCGACCTCGAAGTCACCTTCTCCTCCTACTCCCAACAACAACAACCCAACAACACCTCCAAACCCACCGCCGCCTCCTTCCAAAACCCCGAGTACTTCATGTCCTACACCCCCACCAACGCCAACCTCGCCGAAGACCGCGGCTACGGCGTGCACTCCGGCACAAACGTCAACTTCGCGCAAGCCTCCCGCAGCGCAATGATGGACCTCGGCGGCGACGAAGGCGCCAAGGGCATCGGCGAACCACGCACCCAACTCCGCTGGGACAAGCGGCACAAGAAATACGTCGCTCGGCAGAACGACGAAGACGGCTCCAAGGGCTCGCGTCTCGTCCGCGGTGAATCCGGCGCCAAGATCGCGGCGTCGTTCCGTAGCGGACGCTTCGATGCGTGGAAGAAGGGTAAGCGACTTGGCCGTCTGCCGCGTGTTGGTGAGGCCGAGGCACCCAATCTCGCTGCTGGGGCGCATATGGGCGGACGACGGTTTAGACATAACAAGGACCAGGCGCCCAAGGCTGCGGATCCGTTGCGCGATGACTACCAGAAGAGGAAGAAGAAGGTTGATGCGGCCAAGGAGAGGAGTATGGCGAAGGCGGGCGGTGCGGCGTCCAACGGGAAGAGTGAGATTAAGAGCACGGATGATATTCGCAAGGCGAGGAAGCTTCAGCAGAAGAGGAAAGAGAAGAACGCAAGACCTTCGAAGAAGAGGTAGTCTGGTTGTTTTTGGTTGTATATACTTTGGGATATACCTGGTGTTTGTGGATAGATTTAAAAGTGTACATTTGCGACAATTGCTCTAGTAGATATACCACTCCGTAGGCCTTCGTAGTATAACGGAGCACTATGCCTTAAATCGAAAGGCTCGCAACTCTCACGGAGAAGATGTGAGGCCTTAGCAAGTACTATCAACCGACTGATAATACCTCACGCACATTGGACTCAACAGGATATGGCTCGAATAGCCTGACTATTTCCATCTGGAATCATGCTATTCCCCATATACTCTTGTTCACGTTGCCACTGGCCGCTACATGCATACCCATAATGCAAGAGCTCAACCAACAACCAAGACAAAGCAACTTATCCGAAATAGCCGATGGATTAAGTTGCATAAAGACGAACATGATCAACGACAGGGATCTTCCCTTCGCTTATCTGGATCTGAGATGTATCGCATTTCCATGGGGAATACAGATAGTTTGTGGAGGATGAGTTGTATGTACTCCGTACTTGGATTGTGATAGAGGTCAGGTGCGGGTATGTAGACTAGAATCCAGAAAGAACATTATGGTATCTTCAATCACATGATCAGTCAAATGAGATGGTCTCGTGAGGAATGAATTGATAAATCCAGCTTCTGGAATGTTGAGTTGAGGGGAGGTTGACAACTCGTAAACCGGACTTGTCACATCCTCACAGACAGTTGCTTTCGTATATTGAACTGCATGGACTCCCGTACTTGTACAATAACTCGACATGTTCTGTAAGTGACTGGTCATTAGTTCTTGACAAGCTGTCGTTTATTCCATTCTTGGAATTATTCGCTATTCGCCCTGGAGGTTTGTCTCGCCCGAATAACTATCGGAGCATCCTGGGACTGTTGCTTGATATTATCGGATACGACGGTGTCTTTTCTCAATTGGTCTGCTGCAACTTCAGCCCGGCAATAGATTCCGAGTGTGTGGCGAGTCGCACAGCTGGTGTAGTGAACAGGCAAATATATTCAAAGGTAAAGATTACAGGTATGTATGTATACTCCGGGCCGGATCGACTGACAGGCCCGTGCGGTCCGAGTGTCTGGGAGATCCTCTGTGTACTCTGTACTTCGTACTGTGTACGAAGTACTCCGGACTCCTAACACAGCCGCTCCGTGATTATCGCCATCCAGTCGGTGGTTGACGGAAGCAGCACGGTCCGGCAAGATGACGAGGGCCGCTCGAGTGGCGACGCGCCCAGGGTGGTTTGGTTCGTTCTTCCCAAGCATCGTGAGGTGAGATCCGCGCAAGGATGTTGCGGGTTCATGCAATGCATATGCGATGCTACATCTCCATACATCTGCTAGTTGCATCGATATAACTTCGTAGTATGCCAGCTATGTTGCATCGGATCATCAATATGCACGCACGTATATGTGAACGGAATATGTGGACGCCTGTCAGGATAGTTGGAGGGAAGTCATTTCAGCACAAGCGCGCCTATCTCCTGTGCGATGTTCACCGTCAGCTTGCGATTTCAGCCCTCGGGTTCTGCCCTTACCTTCTCCTTCTTTTTCATTCGCGAGTTCAATTCAGCTGCAGGGCTCTGCATAGTAATGGACATGGTCTAGCACGGTAGCCATGGTCACACCGACGCTACGAGCTTTTCATTGAACTGGGAGTAGATGCTGGACTTGGCCGCATCCATGTGAGCACATCATGGCCTATTGTCCATGTGCCGGGTTGTTCTAGTTCAGCCACGAACTGCGCTATTGCCACTTGCGCATGATCTGAGCTACCATCCAACATTCGTATGGCAAAGTATGTACGGACTCATACTTCAGATAATCAGCAGGGAAGCAACGCCATGCAGTACACCGGCATAGACGTTACGGCGCAGTCACTCCGATTTCTGAGTCCATGATAGCACCAGGGGCGCAAAGCGTTCCAGACTTTCTTTCTCTTAATCCTCCGTAGTAATTTGGCCAAGCAGACTCAACCGTGATGGGACCCTTTCGGAGGATTTGTCTGCGGAAAAGGATAAGGATCAGCATCTCTCCGGGTCGAGTCCATCACGTAGTACAATCCAATAGTCTGTATCACACATTCCGTTGACATCAGGGACGGTGAATTTCCAACCCTCCCCCCTTAATCCGCCACCCGGAGCGAAGCTGGGTCCATCGGGGAGACTAGGGTGATTAACCCAGGACTGAATTAACTCTAGAAATATCCGGCTGGGCGAGAATCGGCGTTGAGAGGCAGCGCCAATCCATTCCAACCCCGGGGCTAAAGCCAATGAATTCGTCACAATAGCGTCTTGATAGTTGCGGCTCACATGACAAATCCAATAGTATCGATCCTTTCCCGTCTGGGCGATGCGTGTTTCCCGATGAGGTTAGGGAGTGCTAAACCGGTTTAGGAAGGCTTCAGTATTCTGTACGGAGGACTCTGTATGCTCTGTTCTCCCTTGCACAGAAAGAAAGAAAAAGAACCACCGCAATGGTTGGCACCGGCTACAGCCAGCCATGGATATTGGGCATGCGGATGCATGACGATCTTCAGCTCCAACTCTCTGCAGAAAGGTTGGCATCCAACGCATGATGACTTGACCGACAGACTTGGCAGAGCAAAAAGTCAGCAAGATCCTTATTCCTTCCAGTCTAGCATGACGCCACGGCATTTGTGGACTATTATCATATCTGATCTGGCATTTGGCGGCCCTCCGAACTATCGACTCTCCTACTGGGGCCTAGCAGGTAGATCGTGCTGGTCTTGCGTGAATCATGATGAATGCGCATTTTGATGGATTTCACTGGACGTCCTTTTTAGGATTTATCCCATCCGAATAATAATAATAATAATAATAATACTTTCCGCTGCTATGCATCGGCGGCCACCCCTTGCTGTACTCCGCGTACTATGGCATGTCCCATGGGAAGGCTTTTTGTTTAATTATGTCTTACCGCGGTGATGATCGGAGAATCTCGCTTTCTTTCTCCTTCAGCATTCTGCTCCATGTATACAAGACGGAAAAAATGAAAAAAGGACGTTAATGACAAGACAAGACAATTTTCCGAAAGACTCGGCGTAAACCGATTGAATCAGGAGTATTGCCAATGACATTCATCCCGCGAAATTCTTACAAAACATGATTTACGTGCACTGGACTCCTAATGCACACGGCAGCCATGAGGAGGATTGCTCGACGGACCGTTGACCCTTACTTAGCTCTAGTGAACCCGTCACTCAATTTATTATTGTTGATCGCCGTGGCCCTTCCGCTCGATCAGCTCCATTGCTCCGTGCTTCGCCAGTGGATTGTGGATCTTATCAGGCGGCCCGAATGGGTTATTGTGCAATAGTCGGAAAAGAGTCTTTTTTCTCCTCCCATGAAATTTCGCGATTTCTGACAATAATGTCCGGAAGGAGCTAGGGAGGAGAATTCAACCGGTAATCGGAGTCAGCTTAACCAGTGGGTGATCATGGTCCCCTCTCTCCGGAAGATCACAACGCCAGAAATTTTCCTACCGTCTCAATTTCCCTTTTTTTGCCCCCCTTTTGCATCATGGAGCCCAATGATGAGCGTACGGAGTATGTAGTCTACCACCAGGGAGGAAGACCCTTCTTACGGAGTACACCGTTGAATCTGACAACGGCGAACGGTGCAACTCAAAACTCATGTGACGCCCAGTGATCCGGACTAAGCGCCTGCAGCTATCGGATCCCTCTGGATTTGAGACTGATTTGGAATCCTACTGTACCATGCCTAAACCGGCTTTACGCTGTGGAGGCTTTGCTGGGACCCATGGAGCTCTGCGTCTCATTTTCTTCACTGTGTTCCCTTTTTTTCTAATTGTTCCGAGGACCTTTTCACCCAGGCCGTTGGATTCAGGGACTTGATACTCTGTAACCATGATGCGATTGCGGTACGGTACATTGGAATACCAGTCAGCAAGTACAAGGATGCTCAGGTAGACCAACCCGGCAGTGCTACAATATGGTGGTGGGTCGTTCTCAGCAACGCGCCACGGAACCGCTGCGGAGAAATAAAATGGTCTTGCTCGGCCGATTATCATCGTCCTGGCGTCACAGTCACACAAAAACTCTCTCCAATCCACCTGTCAGGCAGCGTCTTTTGGGGTGATTATGTATTATTGACTCGACAGGTCTTGGGTGGGAAGACGCCGAAGTAAGTTTTCGGGGGCTGATCATAGGGACCCATGCCCCTGGGTCTCCCTATTGTGTGTCCCTCCGAGAATGACATATGTACCCAGCGTCCCATATTTTTCACGGCCATGCTTCGGAAAAAGGATTCAGATCGTCAAAATTTTCCTGTCATTCCTTCGAGTGTACCCCGTAGACAGCGTGGTTACGGAGTAGAAATCACCACAGACCCGCATGGGATGGAGAGCCGCATATTGAGCAAAGCAATTGGGGGGGACAAAGGACAACGAGTTTCCGAGTGACCGGGAGAGCTGCGATGCTGCATCCTCTTGCAACAGAATCCGGACAAAGATACACGCAACCCTCCAATTCTCCAACAAAAAAAAAAAAAAAAAAAAAAAAAAAGAGGGGAAGCGCTCCAATCAGAATGTTCCGAGACCAGGAGTTCGCTGCTGATTGAAGGGATTCAAGGAAAATCCAAGAAAATTAAGCATATGCTTTAGAGCAACAGTTTATGGACCGAACCATTCAAATTCTCACTCGTGACGAGTGGATATCACTCGGGTCTGAATGGTCTGAATAGGAAGAAACTCCAGGATGTTATTATTATTGTTCCCTGGTCGAAGTATGCCCGGTGACCTGACGAGAGAATAAAATGGCGAAGGGTAAAAAAAAAAAAAAAAAAAAAATTGCAATGCTCCTATTTCACCAGATCGCCCAGGAATGCTCATCCTTGTCGAGGAACTATTGCCAATGGCCGGCGGGCGCCGGCGTCGATCCGTGTCTCTCGCCTTGCTTCAAGCAGTTCTTCCTCCCCCCCGTCTAGCTCTCCTGATTTGCTGATTTGCTCTCCATGCGGACTTGCTTCATGTCACCATCCCAATTGAGACCGCCTGCATAGTAGACGGGGTACGGAGTACAGAGAGATACTGTACGCATGTAATCCTTCCACCGTGGAGGTGGATGTGCTTGCTGTGGCCTCCGTCTCCGTCTCCATAGTCCAAGTCAAATACATACGGACCACTTTACTGTACAGTATTATGGCCCGGGCTTTTCTTTCTATTTTTCTTCTAGCCCCTCTCCCTTTTCATCTACTAGTCCACTTTTTGCGACTGGTATCATTAATATTGACTTGGACCGTGCCATTCATCCGAATCGGTCATTCTCCAATACCGGAAGACTACTACTTACTCTGTTATGGAGCACTACTGAAGGGGAAAAGTGAGCATCACAGAATAATTCAGGAAAAAGAAAATAATACATTTTTTTCACTTTTTCTTTTTCTCAAAATTATACTATTTGGCGATCCTTCAACGAACCCACTTCCGGTATGGAACCGTCTGAAGATCGAGCTTATTGGACTGGGTCCCCGGAGGATTGGAGGCATTCTGACTCCTCCTATTCATCCACTTACAGAGGGCAGCAGGAAAAGGTAGGCGGGAAAAAAGGTAGTCTCGCATAAGCTACAATACAACAGCCGTACTTCCTGAATGGACCAAGGAGGAGGAGGAGGAGGAGGGGAGGATCCATATTCGAGATCTGCCCGGATGGAGATCAAGTCTATCGGTTGCTAGTCGCAGTGACTTTGGCCACTTGCTCCTCTTATACTTTAAACTTAGCATTTGTCCGTTCTACTGCGAAATGGATGTATGACCATCCATTTGCCTTTCCCCTCCCTTCTCGACCTTGCTCGTTTCTGCTGCAGGTATAAGCGTTGTCGATAACCTGCAAGACGACAGCTGACGTCGCCAGAGGTCAATACTGTGCCGGAGATCTCTCCCTTTTCTTATCCTCTTTCCTTGTCGCATATCCTAAAGATATACCGACCACCGGGCTCTTGCTTAAGGAAAGAGAGACAGACCAATCTCTCCGATTACTTCCGGCTTTTCTTTTGCTCTATATTATTATTTTAATTTCCTCTTTTTGGGAAAATCATAAAATAAGGTCTCTTGTCCCACCGATATCCTGCGCCTCCCGGTATAGTTCACCGTTTTTTGCTCTTTGGCTGCATTCTGCGCATACAGAGTTGGACGTGTTCGCCTATAAAGACAATTAACGTGCATTTATTTTCGCTTCGAGAAGGTAAGATATAGCGTCCTTTTCCGGGACGTAAGGTCCTTTTTTTTTTTTTTTTTTTCTTTAATTATTCGTGCTTCTTTTATTATCTTCCGCTACTGGTCTGCACTCTGCGCTGTCTCTTCCCTAGCTCCATTGATCGCCCTGTGCTGCAATAAATCGACGCCGGCATGGAGGCCATCGGAGCTCCAGATGGGGAAAATAGTGCATACATAGTCACTATATACTGTCATCCTGATCCGGGGGCGTCTGGCCGCTGACCGACGGACCCTTCCTTATGTGACTGCTCCAATCGTGGATCTTCAGACTGACATATATTATAAGCTCCTTTAGTCTCCTCGATTCCGAAGCATCAGGATTAAAAAGAAACTCTCGATTTATTGACGCGAGGAACTTGAGAATTACTTGCTAAACACGGAGACATCTCGCTGCGAGGGCCGGATATGCTGTGACTGTCTTTCCTGTCAGCATCTTGTGAACTCACCCATCCCTTCTTCTCCTCGCTTCGTGTCAAGTCAAAAGTGTCTTGTTTATTCTCCTGTGCTCTGCTGCCAGATGCAATCCTTAATTCTCCCACCTGCCCCCTTCGTCACGACGCCCCAGTTCGGACTGCCCAGGTTTGATTCGAGCCCGGAGAGGTTCCCGTTGGATCGATCTTGTTCAACTCATGCTCGAGGGTACAGCCCTCGGGCCCTTCCACTGCCTCGCCCTATGTCCGGCTCGGTTGGTGGTGACGATCCGTTGGATATCTCGGGCCATGCAAGACGTTCGGGACATCCAGAGCTTCCTCAGCCGTTGACCACGACCACGGGTGTGTCGGGTGCTATGACTGCGTCGACCCAGGAGCATACCCAGCCGCCGCTTGCTTACCATGATCCGTCAGCTCCAAGATGGCCGCCGTCGTTTGATCCGCAAGGCATTTCGCAGCCAGAAGTGTCGTATCCGCCTCCTGTCATCCCGACTACTACCTCGCCAGGATCAGCGTCGAGAAATCTGACCCAGAAACCGACCAGGCGCACAAAGGCTCATGTGGCATCTGCGTGTGTCAATTGCAAAAAGAAGCACTTGGGCTGTGATTCGGCACGGCCGTGTCGACGATGCGTTCTGTCTGGCAAATCCTCGACATGCGTTGACGTTACGCACAAGAAACGAGGACGCCCGCCGCTCAAGGCAGAGGAGGCTTCTCTGAGACCGTATAGCACGCGGTTCGACCAGTCTGCATCAGGGGACCAGGCTTCGCAGGCCAGGCGTACCCTACACAGAACCACTGGATCTCGCGAGATCAGACCCGTGACGGACCTGCAAATGCCCGCGCATCCAGGATCAATGGGACTGCCGCCGCAGAGATGGTCGACCTCGATGTTCACTCCTCAAGCGGTTGATCCTGCGTTGGCAATGCCCGGAAACCCGGGACACAGGAGGTTCTCTTCCGCGGGATCGATACAGCCGTTGGGAGCAGCAGCTCCTCCGCCACCGGGATACGTCCCTATGGCTGGACCCCTTAGCCCCGTTTTCGGAGGAAGCCGCATGCCCCCAGTCATGGGAAGACCGCCATCGTCCTATGCGAATCAGCCCTTCCAACCGCAAACCACCTCCTCGCCGACATACCAATCCGTCTACGGCGGCTCGCCGTACATGAGTCGCCAGCCCATGGGCGAATCGCCCCTCTCGCGAGACCCCCAAGAGTCCTACCTGGAGTCACCAGTCAAACTCCCCCCAATCTACCCCCCGATGCCAAGCGCCGGCGCAAGCCCCCCAGCCCAGAGCCAGGGCCACCAACTGAGCGACCCCTTCCCATCGAACTGGTCCCCACGCACCCGCGAGGAACTCCCTCCCCCAATGGTCCAACACCACCCGAGCCTCATGGACCCCGTCTCGCCTCACACGCAGACCCACCACTACCATCCTGCTCCTACCGACTTCAACTTCCCTCAGCAGCAGGCTCTCCCGCGACCGCCAGAGTCCGTTACCCCCGCGCACCGGCACTCGGTCCACTTGCCTTCGTCCAGCACACATGCACAAGCAAGGGATGAGCCGCAGTCCGGGGCGGAGGGCGAAAGTGGCGATGGAAGGCCCACCAAGCGTCACAAGATGGCCTTGGATGATATGGTCAATGATTAAGCCCATTTCGCTGTCGGGTGTTGTTCGTTGACAATTTGCATTCTTCACCGCTCCGCTTGATGATCGGAGCTACAGAAGATTTATTTTTGTAGCTGGATCTACAGCTGTAGATGGTTTTAATGTCTCTCTTTTCTTTTTTCTATTTCTATTTCTGTTTGCTTGTTTTTGTCATGGTTGTCATGATCTGCACTAACACTATCTTTACACTCGACTCGATTTCTCTCCACTGCTGGATGTGAGGTGTCCACCATTATTTCCTTTGTGATCTCTTCCCTTTGTCTACTCTCTTCTATTTCCTTTGTTTGACCATGACCGATCTCTCATTCTCATTTCCTTACGGTTTACCTCTCATATCACTCTGACATGCCCTCGACCACCTCACATCACCCGCATCCAGCATATACCTCTCAACCTCCCCTCCTATATCTATGTCACCTGCTCTCGCTTGCTCGCTTAGGATACCCAATGACTCGTTATTTCTGGGAATTGCGTTGAACTTTACTTTCGACTCGTTTTATTATGGCTATTGGCATTACGGAGTCATCGGGGTGGTGTTGGCACCGACGGCGTTGGGTTGACGTCCATTCGTTTTTGGTTTACTTGTTCGTTTCCTTTCCTGCGTTTCTTTGATTCTGCGCTCTTTGATTGATGCATTTGCTCTGTCTGCTCTTATCTTGCATTTACGTTTGGATATGTTTTTGTAAAGATATGTGTATATGGTATACGTGCTGGGATATAGGTTAGACTTATCGTGTTTAATATCAGTGATTTTAGAAGTTATATCTTGCTGAGTCTATATTATGGTTGGGGATAGCTTGGGGTATATTAAAAGAACAGCCACATCCCTACCCTCTTCATCTGCGCTGCTATTTTGCCTCCCCTCTCCCCTCCACCAAAGCGCCTCCATACACCCGTACTACCCTGCTGCACATCTTGCTCTTCTTCTCCCTCTCCCTCACCTTGGCCCAAATCATACCGATCCGTAACGAAATCCATAACCCCCCGTCTAACAAACTTCGTCCGCTTAAACACCTTCCAAACCAAGAACATCCCCAGCATAATCGGAATCTCCACATAAAACGACACAAAATCAACCACTTTGAACCGCGGACTAAAACAACTCCACCCCTGCACTAATATAAGCACGATATTCAGCCCCGCGGCTATAATAGGACCGTACGGATACGTCCAGTTCTTGAAGGGTAAGAGATGTTCGAGATTCTGGTGCTTGATAGCGGAGCGGAAGCGGAGCGAGGATATGCAAATGCACACCCAGGAGAGTTGGTTCGAGACGCCGACGATATTCTGCAGCCAGGACCAGAGTTGCCCCGCACCGATGTAGCTTGCTCCGAAGCAGAGGCCACTGATTACGGATGTTGAGAGGACTGCTACCCAGGGGACTTGGAAGCGGTTGAGGTGGCCGAAGAAGCGAGGGGCGTAGCCGTCCACGGCTAGGGAGTAGAGGAGGCGGGAGCCTGCGAAGAGTGCGTGGTTTGCTGCGGATATGGCGCTGGTCATGAGCACGGCGTTGATGAAGCTTCCTGCGACGGCGGAGCCGGCTTGCGTGAAGACGATTGTGAAGGGGCTGGTGGCGGTTTCGCCGTTGGAGAGGCCGGGGTAGGTGTAGGGGACGTTTAGAGCAATGATGATGATGGAGACGATGTAGAAGAGGATGATGCGCCAGAAGACGTTGCGGACAACTCGGGGGAGATTCTTGGAAGGGTCCTTTGTCTCTCCGGCTGTGATCGCGATGGATTCGGTACCGCCGCTGAGAGTGTCAGTCAAATTGACTCCAGTATGCAGGACAGAGGGACTTACTAGGCAAAAGAGGCCGTGACAAAAACCGATGCAAAGCCACCAATTCCACCGACAAAGGGGGCATCACCAGTATAGAAGAACTTATCCCCAATGTATTTGTGATCTGTGTTACCGCCGCAATTGACGGCGATTCCGAGAATGATAAAGATCTACTTGCGTTAGATCAATCCGTCTAATAGGAAGGCTGACATACCACAATAGTCACGACTTTGAGTAAACTGAGCCAATACTCGACCTGTTGCAGTTAGCTCTGTCCTGCCAATTTAGAGATGAAAGACCTACCTCTCCATAAACCTTGACGGACAAGATATTCAACGCAATAACAACCACGAGGAATATCAAGCTAATAGCCCAGCCCGGAAAATTCTCCGTCCAGAACTCAAGCAACAGCTGCAGCGCTATAACATCCGACGCCGTCGACACAGCATCATTAAACCAGTAGTTCCACGTCAACGCGAACCCAAGCGCATCGTCAACGAACCGTCTAATATAATTAGCCAGCCTCCCCAGATCCCAAACACAAGTAACTCACCCCGCAAAAGTACAAAAAGACCCCGCAACCGGAACAAAAGCCGCCATCTCACCCAGGCACAGCATCGTCACGAAGACAATTCCTCCGCATATAGCGTATGCAATCAGCATCGATGCCGGTCCACCAGTCGCCAATGCCTTGCCCGTTCCTAAAAACAAACCAGTTCCTATGGTCCCTCCGATAGCGATCATCTGCACCTGGCGCGCCGACAAATTGCGAGCCAGCTTATCTGCATTGACGTGATTGCTGGGGTTGTGGAGATCTGGAGAAATCTCCGCCGTCCTAGGACCGGAGGACTGTTTTTCGACGTCGCGGACTGTCATGTTGGCAGATGATTGGGGGTGATGCGGTGTCAATGAATCGCGTGCAGACCCTGACAATCATATTAAGCCTGTCAATTGAAGAAATTTCAAGAAGTGCCGCGCTAAAGATAGTAGTGGTGGTTGACAGCGATGGTGTCAGATCCGGTGGGGATGAGGAGATCGTAATTCGGGAAGGAAAGCATGTGACTGGCTGTTTGGTTCCCTGTCAGCTCTCGAGAACGGACAGTTCCGACTGAGGCGATTATGAAGGACCCTTAATTGTGATCAGCCATAAACAGTAGCAAGTCGAGCTAGGGCTATGAGTAGAGGACATACATATCTGCCTGTACCACGGTTCACAACAGCGGCATTGATATATGCAGGTACAACTTGGCTTCAGTATAGATCACTCAGCATCTACTATGATCCTTCAGCTATATCAGATCCTCTATTGCCAGTCAAGGGTCCAAAAGACTAGCCAATCGGGGAACAGTCCGTGATCTAATCTGGCCTTGTCCTGATCAGGTCCACCTTCCTCATTTGGATTGTATGGTGCATACACCGGGTGCTGGTTGAAAAGTGTGAACGAATTATTTTATCTATGTACAATGCTATGAAACAACCAATGCTGAAATACCCTTTTTCGCTCGAACAGATAGAAAACATTC
Organism: Aspergillus cristatus; assembly: GCA_034509305.1. Classification (NCBI taxonomy): domain Eukaryota; kingdom Fungi; phylum Ascomycota; class Eurotiomycetes; order Eurotiales; family Aspergillaceae; genus Aspergillus; species Aspergillus cristatus. Next base: position 2,356,283 of record WJBV01000007.1, on the reverse strand, counting down.
GACATCGACATGAACAAAGTATATGAAACAACCAAAAACCGCACAATATACACCACAAATCACCCCAGCAATCCACTGGCAAGCGATTCCAAATCCTCCAGTGTCTCGATCTTCTCGGGCGCCGCCTTCTTGTCGGACTTCTTGCTCTTCTTCGGCCGTGGCTCTTCCTCCTCGCTCTCGGACTCGGCAAACTGCACGCGCTTCTTGCTTGGACGCTTCTCCTTCTCTTCCTGCACGTCCTGATCTCTGTCGTCGTCGCTGTAGCCACCGAGATCTTCCATCGGAACGAAAGGCAGCTGCCCACCAGTCTCGACGCCCATCTCCTCCGCCTCGAGTTCGCGCTCGCGAGCCTTGCGCTTCTCCTTCTTCTCGCGCTTCTTCTGCTTCGCCAGTTCCTTGTCTTCGATATCTGCCTGTCTTGTACGCTCTGCTTCCTCCGCAAGGAACTTGGCCATTTGGTCCTTGGCGTCGCCGCGGGCCTGGAAGTCCTTCTCGTCTTCCATTTCGTAGAGTTCGTGCGCGTTGCCTTCGTCGTCGTAGACGAGTTTTGTGCCCTTGCCCTTGAACTTGAGGAGTTTCTTCTTGGATTGGAGGAGTTTCTCGCGGCGTTTCGAGTCGATGACGAGGGCGTTCTCGTCGCGGCCGTCGACGTGGACCACCTTGACGTCCTTGCTTTCTCCTTCGTCTTCATTGTCGGAGCCGACATCTAGATCCTTGTCGCCGGCTTCGAAGCGGCGCTTGACGGAGAGGAAATCGTCGTCTTCGTCAGCGTCAGCGGTAGCAGACTTCTCACCAACAGCCGTGCCGTCATCGTTGATGAGCTTCGAGTAGTGGCCCGCCAGAACGTCCTGGTTGCGACGCTCGAACATCCGGTCGTACTTGGTCCGTACTTGCTGTTCGTCCTTCTTCTTCTGCTTCTTCTCTCCGCCTTCGTCTTCGGAGTCCTCATCGCTCGACAGGTTGTTGAGGCCTCGTGGGGCGTTCTTGCGGTCCTTGGTGTCGTCTCCCTTGATGAACTTGATACGCGGTGCTCCGGGTAGACCCATGCAGCCTGCAAATTCCTCCAGCGGAAGCTCCTTTAGCTTGAACACTTCCTTGTCTTTTTGTAGGTAAATCGATTTCACGTAGGCAATGAACGCCTTCTGGCCCAAGTACTTCAGCTCTGGGTCCTTGAAACACATGTTTTGTAGTTGATCTCTGATGCTCTGTTGCTTGTTGGCTTTGACGTTGATCCGCTCCACCTTCACCTTCTTCTGCTCGAGTCGCTTCAACATGCCCGCTTCCTCACTAGGCTCCAAGAACATCACCGCGCGACCATCGCGCTCGTACCGTGCCGTCCGTCCAACACGGTGAATATACGTATCAGAGTCCTCCGGACAATCCAACTGAATGACCCAATCCACAGCTGGGAAATCCAACCCACGCGCCGCAATATCCGTAGCGAACAAAACAGCCTCCTGCGCTTGCGCGAACTTGGTCATAATATCCAATCGTCCTCCCTGCTTCTGCCGACCATGAAGATGCATCAACGGAACACCAGGTTGAAGATGCCGGAAGGCCTCGTAGACAAACCGCACCTGTTTCCCTGCCGACATGAACACAATCGTCTTTGTTTTCAAATTACTTCGGATAAAACTCCACAGAATATCCAGCTTCTGCGGGAGCGGTGTAACGACGTAGTGCTGCTGAAGCGTTGAGGGCGTGGCAGAAGCGGCCGCCTCGTGAACAGCCACATACTCGGGATCCTGGAGACTCAAACGCGCCAGATCCGAAACCTTTCTCGTCTGCGTCGCACTGAAAAGCATCGTTTGTCGCTCCTTGGGGATATGTTCGATGATCGCGTCCACCGTGCGCTGGAAACCCATGTCCAAGATACGATCTGCCTCATCCATCACAAGCATCTGCAAATTGAACGTATCAAACAACGCCGTCTGATCCAAGTGCTGTAACATCCGACCCGGGGTGCACACGAGAATATTCATCCGTCCCAATCGCTCCTGTTCCTCCCGCAGACTCTTCCCTCCAATAACCAAGCCCGCTGAAAACGCATGGAACCGTCCGACCTTGCGAAGCACCTCGAAAATCTGAATCGCCAATTCGCGAGTCGGCGACAGAATCAACGCGCCCAATCCATCGTGATCTGTCCATTTCCTGCGATATAGGTTCTCGAGAACGGGGACGAGGAACGCAAGCGTCTTGCCGCTACCGGTCTTTGCGGCGCCCAGAATATCCCGACCCTTGAGCGCATGGGTGATCGCACGAGATTGGATATCTGTAAGCGTCTTGTAATGCGAAGCAGCCAGTCCGGAGGCCGTAGGTTCAGAGAGAGGGAGATCGGAGAAGGTCTTGAACGATTCCTTGATGTCGAGTTCTTCGACTCGCTGCACAAGCGATGACAGCTCTTCCTGTCCGCGCTTGCGCTTCAGCGACTTGTCCTTCTGCTGTGGCTTCTTGAGCTTCCCGGAAGCCATGATGGAAACTCTGCCGTGCTCTTTTCGATGTCTTCTGTTCTTGGAGAAAAAGTTAAGATAAAGTTGAATATTCCATCGGCGGGCGGTGAAGCAATTTTTTCGACCGCCCACCTGCTGACTCAGCTCCCGATAAGATTGGCGCGCTTCGGCGCTTATCTGTGCTCCTCTGCCGACGCTGCAGACTCCAACGTCTCGTTTGGTCTGATTTTGGAGTTCTACATTTCAGGAAGCTATTGACAAGATGCCGGACGAGGAGCAAGATGCATTGGATGCGCTGGAGAAGGAAGCGTCGGACTTTACCAAGGTATGCACTGGAGATACCCGTGGTGTTATTCCGCCAGGAACCAGCAACTGACAATGACTACAGGACGCAGAGATTGATCGCATTCGCAAGGCATTCCAACTAGACGCGTGAGTGCTGTATCTACGTTTTACATCGTTCACTGCTAATAATATTGACCTGATCAGATACGCCGTCCTAGACCTCCAACCTGGAGTCCCCGAATCCGACATCAAAATCCAATACCGCAAAAAGTCCCTCCTCATTCACCCCGATAAAACAAAGAACCCTGCTGCGCCGGATGCCTTCGATCGTCTCAAGAAAGCGCAGACCGCATTGCTGGAAGAGAAATCACGCACGTACCTGGACGAATGTATCGCCGACGCGCGACGACTTCTCATCCGCGAGCACAAATACACCCTCGACTCCCCGGAGTTAAAGACCGACGAATTCAAGAAGGAATGGCGACAGAAGACGGTCCACGTGCTGTTGGAAGAAGAAGCGCGACGCCGGCGACAGGCTAAGGCGAAGCTGCAGGAAGAAGGGCGAGAGCGGCGCAAGGAAGAAGAGGAGATTGAGGAGCGGAAACGGAAACGCGATTCAGATAAGGCTTGGGAAGATACGCGGGAGGAGCGAATATCGACTTGGCGAGATTGGCAAAAAGGGCGGAAGAAGGGTGAAGACGGAGAGGGCAAGAAGAAGAAAAAGTTGAAAGTTCTGGGATAATTGACTGTGCCTATATTCTTAGTAGCGACTCGGCGTTGGTGTTTTTTGAATGATAACTACAAGCGTTATACTCACCTCTGCTATTCGCTATCTGGTAGAATACCCTAAAGAGTAATCCTCGGCCGCGGCGCTGATTTCACGGGATGCGGGGCTAACGGCGGCTTCGGCGCCCAGAAGATTCTCTCGCAAAGAAACCTGTCATCCTGCTTTCGCTGCGATTCTCCCTTATCTGTCTTTGTCTCGGGATTCTTTCCTGGTTAATCTGCTTGACTCACTCTCTCATATGTTGCTGATATAGAATTGATCCTATCCTCTCTCTCTCTCTCTTCCCTCCTCGTCCGCCTCCATTGACACATTTCATCACCGCCCCTTGATCCTAACCTCCGAACAAAGAAAAACGAACCACATACAACCAGACAAGACACCAACCCGGAATCCTGGAAAGAAACAGAATGACAGCAATATCCAACCCCAGTACAGACAGCAACAGCAACAGCACAGTGCTCCCCAACTCCAATGGCACCGCACATCTGAATCAACCACCTCAACCACAACCACAACCACACCTCCAATCCGCGAACTCGATACGAGATACACCCCAGAACCAAGAACAACGAGACCAGCAACCCCTCTCCACCGTAATCGCATCCCTCCATATCCGCATCCACTCCTTCCTTTCCGAATCCCATCCCCCCGACTCCCTCCTCGCCGCCGTCCAGCGCCAAACCCGCACCTCTCTCGACGTCTTCGCAACAGCCCTCTCCCGCTACCCCCTCTCGCAACTCTCCCTCTCCTATAACGGAGGGAAAGATTGTCTCGTGCTCCTAGTTCTCTTTCTCGCGAGTCTACATCCGCATCCGCCTCCCGGAGAAGACGGGCTTATCTCGATCCCCGCTATCTATGCACTACCGCCGGATCCTTTCCCGGATGTGGAGGAGTTTGTGAAGTCTTCGGCGAGGGAATATCATCTTTCGATTATCAAATACACGACGGATCCGCCGCGGACGACGCTGATGTCGAGTTTTGAGGATTATTTGGCGTTGAATCCGGCTGTTAAGGCGATTTTTGTTGGGACTCGTCGTACGGACCCTCATGGCGCCAAGTTGACGCATTTCGATCGTACGGATAGAGGATGGCCCGACTTCGTCCGCATTCACCCCGTTATCGATTGGCACTACGCTGAGATCTGGTCGTTTATCCGTCATCTTGGCTTCGAGTACTGTTCTCTCTATGATCAGGGCTACACCAGTCTCGGTGGCACCACAGACACCCACCCCAATCCTAGATTGCGTGTCGACAGCCCGGAAGGGGCCACACGCTTCCGGCCTGCCTACGAGTTAACAGAGGACTTGGAGGAACGGTTGGGCCGCAATTGAATCGCGGAGGCACCGTGATGAGCGGGATAAGGCTGTAGGCTAGATCGTCACCGAGTATGTTGGTATTGGTGTATCTAGTTGGGAGGGTTGCTGCTGGGTGGTTCGTTTTATACCGGGTGGAGTTAGAAGCATACCATGTTGACTAATTGCATTTCTTTTGGGGTACAACAGGGAAAACATACATCAATAGACACATAAAGAACAAGATATCTCCTTCAATATCTTCTCCGACAGCACCTATTAGTCGATAATAATGGTGATCAATGTCAAACAAAGTCAATGGCAACAGGAAATCAGATTTGAAAACAACTTCAGACAACACAAAGAAGAAATCGGCTCACAAGAAACATAAGGCAAATGTCACGCTCAAGAATATATGACTGGAATACACCTGTTATCATAAATCGGATAAAAAGCGGCATCTTTCCCTGTGTAGGAACGAACTCATGCACAACGGGAGAAGCAGCTGGAATATAAATACGGAATGCTGACTGGAAGGTATAATGTCATAGAAAAGAGTCGATTCAGATAAGCGAACGGGGCGAACACACAATAACTTCCTCACGGGAGGAGGACGGCGACGCGGACCCAGACCTGGTGTGCTGCTTCTGAGGGCTGCATGATTCGGACTTGGACTGCGATTTCGATTGGGAACACGGAGTGCTCGGAAGGACGGATTTACCAGAGCCAGCGGAAATGTTGTCGGACAACCCGTTGCGGTTCACAGAAGGCAGCCGTCCGCGGTAGACAGGGGTATCCTCGAGGGTATTAGGACTGTTGCGTGTCGACCGAGGATTGAACCGTGTGCCGCTCGCGGGGTTTTTCACCAGAGCGCAGCTGCTTTTCTTATCAGTACACTTAATGTCCAGATGTCAGACATTTCCGTATACGTACGACGGGGAAATTGAAGTTGCGGGAGTCCAAGTGGAACCTACTCCAAGTGGCGATGTATAACTCAGCTGGGAATTAGGGCTGATATGAGAAGCGGTTTGCCGGAGACGATGCAACGAAGGTGACGGGGTAGAACCCTGGACAACCTCGACCGAGTAACTATACTCTCCAGCACGATAGGCACGCCGTTCGTTGCTCTGATGTTTCAACATCTTCTGGGCCTTCGTGTCTGCGAAGCGAAGAAGCAACTTGACGCCGTCCCCCGCAACCACGTTATGGAATTCGCCCAACACTTTCTCTGCAATGTCTCGTGTCTCGAAGCTGGTGATGGTGTTAGCTCATCGGGCATGCCCTGAATAACCGGGTCGATGGTACCTACCGTGCAAAACCGACTTCCTTGCTCACTCCGGTTTTCTCGTCACGGCTGATCTTCTCCGAAACAACGCGATATGGTTCGAAATGATTGCGAAGGTCCTTCAAGAGGCATTTCCAAGTTAGCTCATAAGCAATGTTCGATTGGATCTTGGTTCGCTTACCGCTTCGGTCCAGTCAATCGGAAGGTTGGTGCAGTAGATGTTGGTTGACATTTTGTCTTCCAGGTCTTTGAGCCGTGAATTACGGGATTTCTTTGAATCACGTCAGCACGGTCGACAGGAAAGCGAGCCATTGGGTATTCTTACCTGAGCGAAGCTAGCTTGGTATCCGAGATAGAAAAAGCCTCGAATGCAGTTTTCGCAAGACTCGAAATTGAAGTACTGGACAAAGCCGAAACTGCAAGTCTAGGATCAGCATTATGTAGAGCAAGGAACGGGCAAGATGTATACATACCCTTTGCAGAGACCGGAGTCCAAGTCCACGATTGCTTTGCAGCGGTCAATCTTTCCAAAACGAGATGCGTAATCGTGCAGCATCTCATCCGTAGTCTCAGGAAGAAAACCACGAATGTAGACGTTCGTGATGCCCTCACGATTCTCGAGACATTTAGCCAGGGTCATCTCCGAAGGATTGGTCCACATGGCAGGGACGGCCCGTGGGATCGACGGCTCTTGTTGCGTCAACGCCTCGAGATCCTGCAAGGCATAACCGGTAGGAGTCTTCATCATCTGCAATGGCAGACAAGCTGGACCCAATTGCTGAGGAATGCTGTATGGATAGTTCGGGATGTTGGAACCTTCCACACTGGGAACAGTAGAGTTGGCGTAGTACTCTGGCTGGGCATCAGAGGACGCTGGAGCAGATGTCTTGCTTTCCTCACTGGAGCTCCAGGAGTTCTTCTTTTGGCCCGTCTGGTCCTGGACCTCGCCGTTGACCAAACACGGGAGAGGATACCCCGGAATAGCCCCCGGGACGACGGAGCAGCCAGGGTTCACGCTTGGGTACATTCCAGTAGACAGGTATGGGAATTGGCCCAACTGCTCGTGTCCAGGAAGAGTAGGAGCAAAAGAAGGGACTTGGGGCATGCCATTGAACAAGGGTCCGTTGGCAAGGGCTCCGTTGGGAAGATAAACAAATTGACCATTGTACATCGTACGAGCTCCAGAGAGATCGAAAGGAGCAACTGCCAAAGGAAGGTTGCCTTTCATGGGACCGATCTTGGCACCTGGACGCTGGTTGTGGAGGCTGAGACCAGCGAAGAGGTGTGGGAGGGTCTGCCCGTTGGCATCACGATTGTTGACAGGTGGGATCTGCTGGTAACCCGGAGTGTACGGAGCGTGGTTCTCATTCGGGAACTGTCCAGGTTGGCCGTTGGAAGCCGGGACGGAATCAGTGGAGGCAGTCTGCTGCTGAGTCGGGAGTTGCATGGTTGCAGTCCTAAATAGAGGATCTTCATAATGGTTAGCCATGTGCTCGAAGGAAGTGCCAATTGAGATCTGCAACTCGACAGAAAGCCCATAAGAACGATTTGGAACAGGGTTATCGAGATGAAGTAGAGAGGGTGTAGAGACAAACGAGACGTACCTCGAAAAGACCGGATGGAATAGCAGACGCTCCAACGAGCACGGAGAACGACTGTCTTGGTCTGTCAATAACAACCCAGTGACAGGATAGCCATGTGGGCTCAGAGAGATAAGGTCATCAACTTACTTAGTGTCGAGAGAAGTACCACAGGGGGATAGCCAGCAAAAGCGAGGTACCTTGGACCCAGGCAGTCGAACCTCCTGACAGGAGAACAAGGATTTCGAAAAAGAACGAGAGCAAGAGCTCGATGATGAGAATAGACAATATGGCCTCGAAGAAGTTTAAAAGAGACAGAATGAGCAGCAAACGCAGCTCTGGCATCAATGGAGATGATAGATAGGGGAAAGAAGACGAATGGTGGAAGGGATACGATGGGAAGAGGTTGAAGAGAGGAAAAAAGAGAAGAGGAAGAGGATGGGAGAGAAGACAGAAGAAGAAGGGCTTTTAGAGGGCCAAAGACGGCAGGCACGATGGCCAGAAGGCAGGAGCCTCCTGTCCAAGTTGGGAAGGAGGGAGGCTCTTCGGTGGTTGACTACTAGGCAGTCGCTCGTTTGGGAAGGTGCGAGGGTCGGACCCAAAATCAACGCAGAACACAACAGTAGAGAATACAATGGGAAATCGCCAATTCACTTCGCTCTTTAGCTCGGATGAATATTAATAATAATCTAATATCGGATCAGGTCTTCGTAAACGTGCAAGACGTTGCTATTCACTGTTCACTATTTACCATCCCAAGGTACTATAGAAGAAAATGCACATACTGGATCAGATAATTTGCATTATTCGTAGTCTGTAACTCATACTACTGGGATTTCTCCTGCAGCCACTTGTATACAACGGAGAAGTCCTTGCCTCGGTGTGCTTCTTCGACATCATTGTACACTCTCTGGGCCTCGTCACCCAGAACGAGCGGAGTACCAGACTCTTTTGCAGCCGTGAGTGCCAGACGCAGGTCCTTGTGCATCAAGCTGACCCCGAAACCACCTTCGTATCCCCGTGATGCTGCTGCAGTCTCGACCACCCCGGGAACAGGATTGTTCACTTCCGTTGGCCAGCAACGGCCTGTAGAGGAGTTGATCATATCAGCCAGTGTCTTTGGATCGAGACCCCAGCGAACTCCAAGGTTCATAGCTTCTGCAGCAGCGATATTGTTGATTCCAAGAATGTAATTGTTGGCGAGTTTCCCCGAGACGCCAGCTCCTGGTCCACCAAGGTGCCAGGCTTTCTTTCCCATCAGCAACAGGACCGATTGTACCCGCTCTATGAGCTCCCCATCTGTCGAGCATGCACCGAACATGAAAGACAGCGTGCCAGCACGAGCTCCCACTACTCCTCCGGACATGGGTGCGTCGACGAAGCGTCCTGCGCTTACTGTGTGAATTGCATTTGCAACTTCCTTAGTCGAAACCGGATCGATCGTGGACGTGTCGATGAACAATCGCTCTTTCTCGAGCGCTGGAAGTTCACCGGGTTTCAGAATCGAGTGGAACACGTTCTTAACGTGCTGAGGTTCCGGAAGGCTGGTAATCGTCACTGTCTGCCCGTAGAGTACAGGTTAGAAGCTCCCAGGAAGTCGTGCAATCCGTAGATGAAGCCCACTCACAGATTTCTCAGCCACCTCTCTTGCACAACCCGCAATTTCGACCTTGTAAGCATCTTCCGCAGCACCGGCACTCTTTGCAGTCTCGCGTGCTTCCTCCACAAATCTCTCCATCACATCTTCATTCACATCACGGATGACCAGCGTGTCTGCTGCAGGAATCTTAGCCCGCAGGTTCTTAGCCATGTTGTATCCTGGAAGAAGCTGACGTTAGACTCTGGCAAACGGTAGCTGGGAACCAATGCCCCGCGTATAATTGAGAGCATGGAACGCACCCATCTGCCCTAACCCAATAAACCCCCAGCTAGCATCCCGTTTCAAAGTCGTCGAGAAAGCTCTCGAGAGCAAAGCTGGCGACTGCGTGCGGAGGACCGAACATAGCGGCTTGGAAGCATGTAACCGTCGAAACGGAAGAGATAACCCAGACGAAAGACTCATTGTGACGACCTAGCGAAGTCCGTTCGAGAATATAGAGGGGAAAGAAGTATGAGACGAGTGGAGACCGGTAGACACAGAAAATCAGCAGTGAGGGAGTATATATACCGGCTCCAGCATGATTCTCTGAGCCTCCCGAGGGTCCTGCTAACCGCAGTTATCCGAGGCCAGCCCGAATGCGCGTCTAGTGAAGGAAGCGCTGCAGACGGCATTTGCTGCTTGACCAGATCGGGTAGCAGCTTCTCCGCAGTGCGGGGAAAGCGGATAAAGGAAGGTCACGTGTTGTTCCTAGAGATCAAGCTTCAGGCACCAAGGCATAAAGGCTGAATCGGATCTCAGTGTGAAAAGACCAGCTCACTCTGTACTCTATAGTATTGTCTCACAATTAGTCTACTGAACAATTCACCTCCCCTGGTAATGCCCTAGAAAAAGCGCACTATCTTCGGTGGTCCAATGATCGGTGGTCCAGTACCTCCGACGCCGACCGCCACCAGACAATAAATAATATTGTAGCTCCCTCCAACCAGACAGATCTCACTGCGCAATATGATGGACACCAGTGCTACGTCAAGCATCCCAAAGAAGGATACAAACCAGCAGTACTCAGCTGACACTGACAGCGAAGCAGAGGATATCTTCCATGATGCCCGATTCCCCGCTGAAGAAGAAGCCGTGAGCTGCAAGCCCCTCACACGTCCTATTCTCATCCATGCAGTATGCTGAATGCTGAATGCTGACACATAAGTGATACTATAGCGTCTCCTAGAAGAGTCTCAGGCAATTAAATCGGAGGCTAATAGGCTGTTTACGTCTGCGTGCTACGACCAAGCGATATCCTGTTACGACCGTGCCCTCGCCTCGTGCCCGAACTATCTCGATTACGATGTCGCGGTTCTCCGGAGTAATATCAGCGCGTGCTATCTGAAATTGGAGGATTGGAAGGCAGCGGTCGATTCTGCAACGGCATGTCTTCATTGTTTGGACCGGGTGATCCCGCCGTCCGCACAGCAGGATACGGATAAGTCGAAAGGGAAGGAATCTGCCGAGCCTCAAGATGCCGTGGTTGAGATCTCCGGAGACGATGAAGAGGCAGAGAAAGAAGAATTAGACCGGTTGCGGAAGATTGATGAACAGAAGCGCGATGTCGCACGGATACGAGGCAAAGCCCTCATGCGACGGGCTAAAGCACGGTCCCAACAAAGCAACTGGGCAAATCTTCAAGGAGCAGAAGAGGACTACAAAACACTTGCTGCGATGGATAATCTGCCCCCGGATGACAAACGGGTTGTTCAGAAGGCTCTTCGGGAGCTTCCTGCGAGGATAAATCAGGCTCGGGAGAAGGAGATGTCGGAGATGATGGGCAAACTGAAGGATGTAAGTCAGTCAGACTCGTCAATCTTGGATCGCATGGCTAACTTTGCAGTTGGGAAATGGCATTCTCAAACCGTTTGGGCTGTCAACGGACAACTTCAACTTCGTTCAAGATCCAAAGACGGGTGGTTACAGCATGAACTTCCAGTGATGGCGTATTGGTTATATCTGCATCTGATTCCATGCAAGAATGAGTTTCTATAGAAGACGAATAATGCTTGCCTTACTGCATATCAACCTCTTGCTCCATGGCGCGTGTATAAATCCCCCGAACACCCAGCTTCCAATATTTAAGATAATCAGCATTTTATTGTGAGGACTCCAAATACAAATCGGGTTACCGATGCCTCCGTATCTCTATACCTACTATGATCCTCCGTACTCCTACATAGTACATCAATACCCCACGGTGGGGCCAAGAAATGCTTCCGATACATATCGGAAATCCCCCTCGGGCCCTTCCATAACCACGGCTCCTATTCAACGGTTAAATACCCAAAGGGGACCATACAATTGTGCAATTGTCCTTTCCCTCAATTGCTAATTCAACATCCAATCTTTCTGGTACAAGCATGGCAGCAATTCTGAAAACGGCCGCACTGGGAGAGATCCAAGGCAAAGATGCCAATGGTGTCACCCAATACCTTGGAATCAAATACGCGACTTTAAAGAACAGACTCGCAGATGCAGAAATCGTCGAGAGCCGCGATGGCGATATACTCGACGCAACCAAAGACGGGTACGCCTAACCCTGTTCTGTTCCTGGATATATCACTAACCTGAACCTGACAGACCAACTGCCATCTCCCCTCTATTCGGCTGTGACCTAGAACTCAGCGCAATCCAGCACACCCTTCCCAAAAAGGAACTCCAGCAATCAGAAGTGGACTGTCTGAATCTGAACATCGCTGTTCCTGCTGGTACCACTGCATCTTCGAAGCGTCCAGTCTTCGTCTTTATTCACGGCGGAGGTTTGATGATCGGTGCCAATTCGTGGCCCCAGTTTGATTATGCGCGGTTTGTCCGGTTGTCAGTGGAGAAAAAGCTGCCTGTTGTTGCTGTTTCGATCAAGTAAGACTCGGCTGCCATTGTTTGAGAGATATTCACTGACATTTGAAGCTACCGGCTGGGCGCTTTTGGCTTCTTAACTTCAGACGAACTCCGCAAAGCAGGCTACAATGCCAACAACGGTCTCCGGGACCAAAGAGTTGCACTAGAATGGGTGCAGAAGCACATCCAAGACTTTGGAGGTGACCCGGACAATGTGATTGTATCAGGCGAGAGCGCTGGCGCGGCATCAGTGACATACCAACTGCACTCCGAGAAACCACTCTTCAAACGCGCCATCGTCATGAACGGGAGTTTCTTCCTTCTCCCAGCTTTACCGTTCAACGTGCACGAAGAGAACTACCAACAGGCAATAGCGGCACTGGGTTTGACGAATGCGACCCCAGAAGAAAGAATCCATGTCCTGCTGGAGACACCCGGTCAGGACCTCATTGGCAAGCTTCCCCCGTCTGTTCGGTTTGTACCTGCATTGGACGGTGACATTGTGCCTTCTGGTGTTACCCATGCGCAAGTTGGTGATAAGGGGCGCAACGTGCCCAGGGGAAAGACCTGGTGTGACAGCTTACTCGTGGGAGACACGCAGATGGATGTAAGTTACACACCCCTGCCCGCGATCCGACAGCCCTGCTAACAACACCAGGCAAGCATCATGGCACTCCTAATCCCCCACACGAAACAAGGCTGCGCAAACAAGTTCACCAACGCCATCAACGCCGTCCTATCCTCTCACCCGACCATAGCACAGCAAATCCTGGACAAATACAACATCACCCCCAACCAGCCCGACGAAGAAGCCTTCCCCGCAATCCTAAACTACCTCAACGACCTCCTCTTCTTCGCACCCACGCTGACACTAGCACGCGGCTGGCCCGGAACTGCATACGTATTCTACTTCAACGAGGGTAACCCCTGGGACGGACCATGGAAGAATCGTGCCTCTCACATCCTGGACGTGGCATATCTATTCCAGAATTTCCGGGAGTTTCTCACACCAGAGCAGAAGAGCGTCGGAACTGCTTTCGCAGAGGATACATTCAAATACTGTCACGGGATCGCACCATGGCCCGCGATAAAGCCCGGCGAGGCGACAACTGGCTTCACAGCGCGGACGTACGGGCCCAGTGCAGACAATCGCATTGCTGAACAAGTCACGGAGGTGTACGGTGAAGCGAGTCAGCGCAGGTCTATTCTTTTCAACTATGATGAGGTGTCTTTGGATGATTTGGTGAGGGTTTTTGTGGCGTTCACGTCATAGCTGTAGAATGGCATTAGGCCCTGATATTAGGCACCTTGCATAGAACAGATTTACATACTAGTCGTCGATCTCGCGGACGCGCATCTATCAGAACAAACATACCAGAATGTGAGCAGCGCCGGCAAGGGACGAGGCCCGGAAATCACTCATAACTCGTCAAAATATGCAAGAGATCACGTCCTGCTAGATCATTTTCGCTTAAACAATAATATATACAGAGTACAGAGTACAATTCACCGCACTTCCGCGGGAAACCCGCACCGCCAATTTCTCAATCGACCTTCTTCTTTCGGTCTCTGCGGTCTCCGTCGCTTACCCAAAACGGGTAAAAAACATGATCGTGAAATCCGACTCGGGACCCGCGGACACCGATGGTTCTGTACATTTCAATCTTTTCATTTTCATTCTTTTCAGTGCTTATTTTTGATATTTATATGTCGTGTTTAAGCATTCTGCTTGAATTTTCATGATTTCTTCATCTTATTACCTACAATTGGTGTCTTTTGTATAGATACTAGCGCTGTCATAATATGGTGGCGACATGGCTTACTCCCGGTAAGGGCAAGAAACGCCCTGCTATGCTGTACTGGCGAGCACACAAGAATTACATTCTGTTTGTCGTTGCGTTTGCGGTTTTCACGGTATGTCGGGTAGTATTTCCGGGTCTGGACCGTGCTAATAATGGTATCTAGGATATGTTTTTGTATGGAATGGTATGTCTACTACTATGCAGAGAACGAGTAGATGTATGAAGTACTGATCTGTATAGATCGTTCCTGTGGCACCTACAGCTCTTCAGGATAGAGTTGGGCTTGAGGCTGATCAGCGTATGCATCTATACCCGTGCAGTAGCTGTATGCATGCTAACAACCGCAGAACAACAATGGACATCGATTCTACTAGCGCTCTACGGAGCGTCTCTTCTCGCTACTTCCCGTGAGTGACCTCCTAAGCACACTACCACGAATTCATACTAACAAAATCAGCATTAACCGGCTACCTAGCCGACCGGATCCAATCCCGCCAATGGCCCCTGCTCTTCGGCCTCGTGGCCCTCGCCATCTCCACGGCCCTGCTCTGCATAGGCACAAGCCTGGGTCTCTGGATCGTCGGGCGTATTCTCCAGGGTGCCTCAACAGCAGTCGTCTGGACAGCCGGTCTCGCCTTGCTCGCGGATACCATGGACTCGCAGACCCTGGGTCAATCAATGGGGTATGTGGGCATGGCAATGACATTGGGACTTATGTGCGGGCCGCTGATTGGAGGCGTGCTTTATCAGAACGGAGGGTATTATAGTGTGTATGGGCTGGCGTTTGGGTTGATTGGGGTTGATATCCTGGCGCGGGTGGTTATGATTGAGAGAAAAGATGCGATTCCTTGGTTCAAGGCTGAAGAAGTGTCGTTGTCAGAGGATCAAGACCAGGGACGTGTCTCAGCCGAAAAACCATCAACCAACGATGTCGCACCCAGATCAATCACACCAACACCCGAAACAGAGGCGGCAACACAAGCAGCAGCAGCAGCACCATCACCACCACCATCAGCCCGCCGCTTCGGCCGCCTGCGCACGCTCCTCAACTCCTCGCGCTTAATGGTCTCCATTTGGACATACCTGATAGTCTCCCTCGCCGTAACATCCTTTGACAGCGTGCTCCCGCTTTTCGTCGAAGAAACTTTCCTCTGGAAACAGACGGCCCAGGGCCTAATCTTCATCGCCATCTCAGTGCCCTCCTTCCTCGACCCCGTCTTCGGCTGGATCGTCGACAAATGGCCCTCAGCCGGCCGGTTTGTGTGTTCGGGCGCGTTGTTCGCGTCAGTGCCCATATTGGTTTGTCTGCGGTTTGTCGACGAGAATACCATCGGCGATAAGGTGTTGTTGTGTGCGCTGCTGGCGCTCGCGGGACTCTGTGTGGCGTGTCTTATGCCGCCGGTTATGGTGGAGGTGTCGTGTGTTGTGAATGAGAAGGAGGCTGCTGCGCCGAATGTTTTTGGGGAGGGGGGTGCGATGGCGTTGGCGTATGGGGTTTTGAACTCTGCGTGGGCGGCGGGGAGTATTATTGGGCCGTTTTTTGCGGGGTTTATTCGTGATGATGCTGGCTGGGGGACGATGGCTTGGGCATTGTCGATTCTTACGGGTGTGACTGGGGTGCCGGTGTTGATGTTCCTGGGTGGGTTTATTGGGAAGAAGAGGGTTAAGAAAGCTTCTAATGAGCAGGAGCAAGAGCGGGAGCAAGAGCGGAAGCAGGAGCAGGAGCAGGCATAAACTTATGTGTCATGACTGGTAATGATATTGAATAGATTAGACTAATGTATATAATTCCACTCCATAAAGAAGTCAAAAGTCGTGTACCTTGTACTCTGGTCCATATGGGCAATGCAATGGGACAGCTGTCATTCTATTACAAGAGAAGCAAGCGGAACTCTTTTATTTTCATGAATGGTATCAACAAATACGGACATACAATTAGAATGGCAACCTGCCACGTGCATACATTCCCGATCCCAGAAGCCCTATCGAAGGGTGAGAACCTCAACTGGCTAGAGGAGAAAGCGAGTTCGTGTATCGGATCACAGGAAATAGTCAGGGGTGCGTCGCGAGACCATGGGTTCACCCGCACGGGGACTGGGATCGAATTGCAAGCTATCAAAGTCAGAGGATTGACAGATTGACAATGGGATTTTGCCAGAGGACATACAATGTATACTTGAGATGCTCGTCAATTTCCATAATTGCGGCTTGGTTACCGCAGCGGTAACAGTAGTTAGGAGCTAAATAGATTAGCGATGAATTCTGACCGCTGACCGACGGCGCAGAGCATACCTGAGAAAATCGTGACCACGTTTCTATCCTGCGACCAGTTATAACCTTCCATCACCAGCTGGTGTGCTCGTGCAACCAGAGTCAAGCCATTGTTGTGATTAAATGCCTCCGAGATATCCTGCCCGAATGTGTATCCAGCACCTCGGGGAGAAATGCCCCAGCCGCACCGGTCGTCGGGGTCACTCCACAGCAAGTCACACATGGGTCCCTCATGGGGAACTTCTTGAATGCGATCGAGGGAACGAATGTTGTCGAGGGTGTCGATCGAGGGACTCAGACCGCCGTGAAGGCAGAAAATCTGGTTCTCGATAAGGGCGGTGAGGGGGAGGTAGTCGAAGAGGTCGGTGAAGTATTTCCAGACATTGGCGTTGCCGTATTTGCGCAAGCACTCGTCGTAAAAACCGTAGACTTGTGTGATCTGGCGGGATTCGTGATTTCCTCGGAGAATGGTGATACGCTGGGGGTAACGGATCTTAAGACAGACAAGGAGAGTGACCGTCTCCACAG
The DNA here is from genome assembly GCA_034509305.1 of Aspergillus cristatus. Classification (NCBI taxonomy): domain Eukaryota; kingdom Fungi; phylum Ascomycota; class Eurotiomycetes; order Eurotiales; family Aspergillaceae; genus Aspergillus; species Aspergillus cristatus. The sequence goes on along the minus strand of WJBV01000007.1, from coordinate 2,339,523 downwards.
AGTAGTAACCACGGTCGACGTAGTCACCTGGTCAGGATCAGTATACAGCTCCGTATAAACCTTGAGAAACATATAAATACCCATAAAGAGATAGTTTGTGTCGGGATTAGGGCCTCCAATACGGAACAGTTCCATTAAGTCATGGAACTGACCGTGTATATCACCGCAGACCGTCACTGGGCATTTCTGGCACGTGTCAGCTTCAACCTCAACCAGGGCATTCCCAGCGCCCATAACTAAGAACAGAACAGAGACAGGAATAGCATACCACTGGCTGAACGTTCGACTCTTCCTGCAATACTTCTCTTGCCTGCAAATAAAACCCGATCGATCAATACTGATGTCCCATGACCATATATTCCAACTCTAGATGAGAACAGCAAAACCCACCCGATCACACAGCCTCCGCACATCTTCCTCTGCGAGTTGTTTGCAGGTCATCAAGCTCTCAATCCAGCCATCGAGTGTCGGTATAGACCCGGGGTCGGTTATCGGCGAGAGGTGGTGAGGTTCGGGCGACCGCGCCGTATCGATTTCCATGGTAGTATCCATTGAGAATGCACAATTAATTGACGAATATGGCAAAATAGAGCGGTAGTGGACAAGTCTTCGAGATTCACTTGAGCAGTTGGTTTGGAGGGAGGAAATGAGGAGGAGGGGCGGAAAACTGGGAGGGGGATTTTGTTTTTCCTTTTTCGCGATACAGGATTACCCAGGGGGGTGATCTCCAAAAGACAATGTCCAAAAGAGAGAGGACTTGTCACTGAGAATGCGATGGAATCGATGGGGATATCAGAGATAGCAATGGGATGGACTTGGGGCTGGGATAAGGGGATGGGGTGAAGTGATGGTGGTGGTGGTGGTGTGCGAAGGGAGCGTGAGAGGTTCTGCTGGCCGCGTCTGGTTGGCCCGCCCGCTCTTTGGGTGTGAATTTGGGCTGAGGCACTAGCCACACGCCACTTTTTCTCTACTATTATTTATTGTGTTTTATATCACGGAGTACGGATACAGGACGGACAATATAAATTACTATGTATATCACTAGAACCACCATATCAATTTGTACTGCTATCCGGGCTACTGTACGCATGCTAGCCGCGCGCTTAAATGATGTCACCGCCAAACCCGCCAAATCCTCCGCCCGAACCGCGTCCAAATGGTCCTCGTCCACTACCAAATGGAGGTCCTCCAGGCCCAACAGGGTCATATCGCGACCCCGGAGGTGCCTGGGGATCATAACCCTGTCCATTGCGACGGCCACCAAACAAGTCATCGAAAGTCGGGTGCATTCCCCCGCCCCCGCCCCCTCCGAGTCCGGGGCCAACGCCGCCTCGTAAAGGATCATTCGGGCCTAGTCCAGGAGGATATAAGTCCCTGTCCCCATAGCCTCCCAGGTTTCCACCACCTGTAGGCCAGCCGCGAGGTGGTCTGTAGATTTCAAACTCATCTTCGAAGCCCGGGGGAGCAAAATCTCCAGCGGGTGTCGGTCGACGAGGGCCTGCTGCCAGGGGGTCGTCAAATGGATACGGACGTGCCGGTTGGGGCTGAGTATCGTCCCGCAATGGGTCGTACTGAGGTGGCCTCTCCTGTTGTGTTTCTCGCAAGCTCTGAGTGGTATCTTCATATCCTTCCTTGTACAACCCGGGCGCCAGTTTCTGAATCACATTGATTTTGAATAGTCCTATCAAATCGTTCAACCGAGACGTTGAAATGAAGATTTCTTTTAGCGCGTTTGTGAGATCTGCCGTAGAAGCTAACGGAAGCGAAGATGCGGAGATGTAGTCTTTCACGGGGATATCAAAGGACGTGGTCCGGTCATCACCTAGGGCCAAGGCATACACCAGCACATTATTTCCTATCCGGCTAATCTTGAGTAGATACTGCATCGACGATTGTGAATGGGCATATCGGAAGGCGTAGTTGTCGTTAGCGTTCCATTCTGTCGGGAGCGACGAGCTTTCCGATTCTGCGATTCGAGGAGATGAGTTAGCCCGCGCACATTAAGCACCAGTAAGATAGAGTTGCAAACCGAGAGTGTGCTCTTCGCCCAGCCCAACAAGCCTGAAGCCAACAGCGATCATACAAGCATGACCGACGAGAGCAACAGCTTCATATGGGTTCTTGAGAGTCGGCTGATCGCCGCCATCTCTGCGCAACGCACTGGTCGCGATACCGACAATGTTGTCGGCGCTGAGAGAATCTGCATTTCCTGCCATATTTCTGCGATGTTGTTTGATGGCGAAGAAGTTGCGGGGAATGTCATCCAAAGTATCGACGTCAGCAGAGATCGGCCAAATGATAATCCTAATCGCGTCTGATCCACCAGGCAAACAATGCAAACAGAGCTACTTTCCGCATTGGGACAATTGGATGTCCTTTGTCTGTCCTCCCTTCCATTCTATGTTCAATCCTCTTCCCAAGTGCTACTACCACCATAATTTTGAAACCAGTACACTATACTTCTATTACGGTTTTTATGATCTCTCTTGTTCCTACACATATGTCTATGTCTCGATGTCTGATTGAGGTAAACGCCGGTGAGCTAACCATCACACATACATTGCGCGCTGCTTAAATATTTTCTAACTTGCGCTATATTCAGTACACTATTCCAAACTAAATTACCGCTCTCTAAGCATTCGATACAAATGCTTTGCTCATACTGAATTACTATACATCTTGGCTAGCGCACGCAGTATCAGAAATGAGGCAGTATCTCCGGAACACTTCAGCATCAGAATGACATCGAAAAAGCCACATAGTTTAGCTGCCTGTTCAGACCCATGGTAACTCAATGAATCACAACTACTGGACAAAACTGTCCTCCACCAGCAATTCTCTCCTCCAGCTTTTTCAATCACCATAAACCACCATATTTTTGCCCATCATGATCCCTTTAACCACGCGACCATTCCACCGTTCGAAGAATCGCCGCCTGGAATTTCTGCGCAAGAAACGGGAAGATTTATTGGGCTCTGGCTTGTTCAAGAATAAAGCCACGAAGCACGTTTCCAGAGGCGTATCGGATCGCATGGGCACTATCTTACGCCAGGTTCGCAAGGTAGCAAGCAACCGCTCATTCATCAACGATCTAACCAGAGTAATCAACGATCAGGAAGTGTCACGAAAGATGGCATTTCGCAAAATGGTCCACGCGCTGCCTACACTGGAAGACAAGCTTAACGAGATCGAGGCCTACTATAATCGATTCTATCCCGCGGAGCAGATCAAAGCTAAAGATCTGGATGGAGTGGGCTACTGGCCGCCTGTTGATGGTACCGAGAGGAAGAAGTTCTTGTCGCTTCTGATGGTGAGGGTGAACGAATATATACAAGATAATGACGATAAGGATTGTCATGAGACGATCCGTCTCCCGGAAGAGTACGTGGGTCTGTTAGAGCACTGCGATGCAGTCCAAGACCCTCACTTGCGGTCGATTAGTGCGTCTGGCCTCAAGACGATAGTGAATAACATGACCACATTTCAACTATATGAAGTGATCACTAACATCATTTACAGAGGCCGCTTGTCTTGTGCCTTTGAATTCTAGTGTCGAAGGCACCATTGCACTCTGCACCCAAGACGGTGAACCACCCGGCACTGGGGAATTCAAGACGGAGTTCATGATCGACCGGACCCGACTAATGTACTGCGTCTATGGATACACCCGCTACCGGGAAGACTATGTACACCCTCCCAACGCCCCGTTCCCCGAGAGAAAGGCAACCAGGGAAGACTACGAGAGGGAAATGGCGCATCTTCTACGAGGGTACCGGCCAGAAAGAGAACAGCAAGGTCTTTGACTCCCTCCCGGAATACCTGAATTGGCTGGCTGGATGGTATAAGTGAGAAGTAAATGGGGATCTGTCTTCGCTGCTGCGCAGGTTAACAAGCCTAATTTCATGTTGGGGAATTTTTCGGATACGGAGAGTGTTGCAACTGTCGATACTGTAATTATCGATGACGATGGGAATGACATTGAGCCTTTTACGGACGATGAAGACGACGGCAAGAACGAGGACAGGGACTAGAGTCCGGGCCAGCAATAGATGAGTGCACTATATATATTGATACCCATGGCATGATATATTGCTAGCGTTGCTATTGCTATATGATCAATGCAGGTTATACTAGTTTAAATAATAACACATTACATTTCTATTCCGTTGATATCAAAATCGCAATCAGAACATGTACTTTTGTTTGCAGCTCCAACTAGGGTTATGCCGATCATTTCTAGAAACAAGGTTGCATGAAAATAACAATACCATTATTTACTATACAATCCTGTGCCGTACTATTTACTAGAAACAATAAACAACAACAATAATAAGATAAACGTCCAGAAGGCTACAGCATAGCCTTCGGGAACTTCTTCATAGCCTGTCTGACACCCAAATCCGCCAGAATCTCCTCCGTTCCACCCAGAATCGCATCAAACTTGTACGTCCGATGGAACATCTCAATCACCTTGCCCATACCCGTCTGCGTGATACCACGACCACCAAAAATATTCGTCGCATGGTCAGCGATTTCCTGCGCGGAGTGCGTGGCAAAGGACTTGAGGAGACCGATCGGACCGCCAAGGTTGCTAGCTTGCTCGGCGTAGGTCATGTTACACATCTGGTAGGCGATAGATTCGAGCCAAGCCTGGTTTGATTCGCAGAGAGAGATCATGCGGGCCAGTTTCTGGCGCATGACGGGTTGTTCGACGAGTTTCTTGCCGAAGACGATGCGCTGGTTGCACCATTTCAGACACTCCTCGACGACGGTCATGGACATGCGCACCACGCCGCAGACCATCATGAAGCGCTCGTGGTTGAAGTTGCTCATGATCACGATAAAGCCCTTGTGTTCTTCGCCGAGGAGGTGGTCGGCGGGGACCTTGACGTTGTCGAATTGCACGTAGGCTGTGCCGGCTGCGGTGGAGTACGAGGTTTTGATTTGCTTGGTTTCGACGTTGTCGTCGCGGGGGATCAGGAGGACTGAGAAGCCTTTTTCGGTGCGGCAGCCGGTTACGAAGTAGTCGGCGAACATGCCGTTTGTGATCCATTTCCTGGGTCGTTAGCTTCTGTTGCCTGGAGAGATGGAGTTAACATACTTGGTGCCGTTGACGATGTAGTGCTTTCCGTCAGGGGTCTTGGTTGCCGTAGTCTTGAGACCAGCGACATCGCTACCAGCAAAAGCTTCCGTGATGGCCAAGCACATCTTCTTCTTTCCAGACAAGACTTCCTCGGTGATGCGCTCACGAAGAGGAACATTCCGCAGCCACTGCTGAACAGCCGTCAAACTGATAGCCATACCAGCCATGTTTCCATCCTGGAAGCCTGCTATTGTCAGTATCCGCATTCCATCAACGAACAAAAAAAACCGAGTCTCACCTCTCGCATTAGCCCTGACCAACTCCTGCGCAATCACCAAATCATGCAAATAATCAAACTCCTCCGGCTGAACCGCACCCCCCAACAACGTCCGCCCATGCAAATGCTTACCAGGCCCAAGCCTCATCGCCAACACATTCGTCTCCGCCATCCTATCAATCAACTCCTGACTAATATACGTCCCATCCCTCTCCTTCTCCTGCGCCTCGGGCGTAATATACCGATCCGTAAACTCGCGCACAGCCCTCTGCAACCGCCTATGACTCTCCTTGTAGTACGGGCTCTTGAACTGCTTCCGTAGCCACAGGGGCTCCGCATACGGGACCTCGCTCAAGCTGCCCGGCTCGGGGGTGTGGATTTGGGGAGTCTCGCCAGCGACGGTGCCGATGCAGAGGCTGTCCTTGTACTTGTCGAGGACTTCCTGGCGGTGCAGGTTGTAGAAGTCGGAGGTGGCGTCTTTGCCGGCGACTTGTTGCAGGACGACGCTGCCGCCTGGGTGGGCATCGAGGAAGTCGGTTAGGTCGTAGACGCGGTGGTCGATGATGCACCAGACGGCGTCGTCGGTGTTGCGCTGGGCGACTTCGTCGCGGGTGAATGTTTTGGCCATTTTGCTTCTTCTTCTCTTTGGGTATTAGGGATAGTATAGATGAGAAGCTGTTCAATTAGAGAGTAGGTATATATAAGAGTATAGATACAAAAGCCAATGAAGACTTGCAAATAACAAATCGGGGAGTGCCAAGGTTTGCGGAGGAGGAGCTTCCATATCCGGAAATAGCCGCGGCCCGAGGGTATCCCATAGTAAACAGGGTGTACAGAGTGCTACTACGGAGCAGAATGTGAATAGGGCAGGATAAGTTGGATGGTCTCAATCAAGACAGGCCATGGCTATGAGTTTACGGAGTACATGTTGACTGCTGGTGCCTACCGGAGTCGCTCAACACTAGCATACAAGTACACAGTACTGACAAATCGAGCAATGAACGAGACACGAACTTCTAAGAACTAAGGGTCCACCTTTATATATATCCTCGGATTGAACAGCTCACATCTCCTCGGTCCATAACCCCATACAAACCAGCCAAGAAGCCCAAACAAACATTCCACTATTCCTCAGCCAGCCACCTCATTATTCAAGCTGAGCCTCCGACCCGCAAATGCAAAAGTCGGTCTCAGCCCAGTCAGGGGAAAGAAAACAATTAACCTTTATCCACCCAATAGTCTGTTTACTGATTTTCCTATAGGGCGGCAACTATTGAACTTAGGTCGCATCGGCTGTGCGTTCCCGAATCCACGGAGAATAACCCTCCAATGCGCATCGCAATGTCACAAGGGATGGTGCAAGGGACTGTCCGGAATTGGAGTAGTATCCTGCGTACTCTGTACTATGCAACGATGTCTCAGAAACACGGAGCACATTGGGGAATGGAGAGCTATGAGGAAACAGAATGTTGATCGAGCGATGCTCGTGTGACAACTGCGAGAGCGCGCCGGGCCGGCCCTTACAGTTGATCTTCTAGATTAGCGGGGATCACATACGAGGACTAGTGCTCTGTAGATGAGTATATCTATCGTAGCATGCCCCGGGGGTCCTCGTAAGGATGTGAACCATAGCAAGTCGAAGATCTTCGCCCCAGCACCATGCGTCTTCTCTCGATCCTCGGGGTAGCGACTCTATCCCTCTCCGCCTCTGCGGCACTTGTCGAAGGAGAGCCAGATGTCAACAGCACCCTCGTGCAGCAGCACCTGAGGGACCGCCAGAAGTTGATCACTCTGGAAAAGACGCATCGACAGGGTTGGTTCTCATCGTCCAAGCTCTGTGTGCACAAAGCTAACAGCCATAGACCACCTCTTCCGCCAGAATCTCTCCCCAACAGCCCGGGAAGCGGACAAAATCGTCGAAGCAATCCGCCAGTACGAAATCGACAACTACTGGCGCATTCCCGCTCCACCACAAGATGCAGAAGAGGAGCAGTTCGCCGGCGAGATGTTCCCGCGTGCCCGGGACCGCATCGCCAACACCACCCTCTGGCAGGTAGTCAGGCGCATGCCCAAGGGTTCCCTGCTGCACGCGCACTTGTCAGCCATGCTGCCGTACGAGAAGGTCGTCAGGACGATTCTCGACACGGAGGGGATGGTAATTTCCGCATCTCAGCCGATTGATAGCGAGGAGGCTAGATTTAATGCTAGCATCACCTTTGCGCATGTCAACACCACACTCCCGACTAACGAGACCTCGATCAGCGATTCGCACTACGTCCCTGATACACAGGTTCCGATTAAGCAGGCTGCTGATAGCTTCCCTGGTGGCGTGGAAGGTTTCCTCGATTTCATCAAGGAGAAGACCACCGTCCCGCCGGAGGAGTCTCAGCGTCATGAACTTGGTGTCGATGAGGTCTGGAGACGGTTCCAGGCTTGTTTTGGGCCAGCTGATACGCTTATCCAATATGAGCCTGTTGTCAGAGTTTTCTACAAGCAGCTGTTCACGGATCTGGTGAATGATGGTATCAACTGGGTTGAGATTCGCAGTGGTGGATCGAGTGGGAAGCTCGTCCACGACGGCGATGAAGATATTGACCCTGACCTGGACGTCTGGTGGGATGTGCTGCTTGACGAAGTCAACAAGTTCAAGGCGACCGAGAAGGGTCAGAACTTCTGGGGTGTCCGGGTTATCTGGTCAGACGCGCGTGGCAAGGATCGGGCTAAGATCACGAGAAGTATGTCAAGTTCAATCAATCGCTGGAAGCAAAGCACTGACACGAACAGGCATGAAAATCGCTCTCGAGCGCAAGCAGAAATTCCCCGAACTCTTCAGCGGCTACGACCTCGTCGCCCAAGAAGATCTCGGCCGTCCCCTTTCCGACCTCGCACCAGAGCTCGTCTGGTTCCGTGAACAAACCGAGAAACTCAACCTCACGATCCCGTACTTCTTCCACGCTGGAGAGACACTTGGAGACGGAAACTCGACAGATAACAACCTGTTCGACGCTGTTCTCTTCAACTCCCGCCGGATCGGTCACGGCTTCTCCTTGTACAAGCACCCGAACTTGATCCGGCAGGTGGTTGAGCAGGATATTATGGTTGAAGTCTGCCCCATTTCTAATGAAGTGCTTCGTTTGAACACAGATATCCTGCACCACCCGCTGCCCGCTATGATTGCGCATGGTATTCCCACTGCAATCAGCAATGATGATCCGGCTATTTTGGGTCAGGATGTCGCAGGTCTGAGCTATGACTTTTATGAAGCCATCCAAGGTTTTGACAATCTTGGTCTTGCTGGTTTAGTGAGTTTTTTTTTTTCTTTTTTTTTTTATCTCTCAATGTGTCTTTCAGTTCGCTAACGAATAACAGGGTGCCTTGGCTCAGAACAGTCTGCGGTGGTCAAACTTTGAAGACCAGTCCAATGAGGACTGGGTGCGAGACGTTGACAGTGCAGAGCATGGCAATGGTATCAAGGCCGAGTACATCCGCAACTGGAATGACCAGTGGGAGGAGTTTTGCGCTTGGATTGTGAAGGAGTTTGGAGACAAGTATCCGACTTCTTAAGTGAAGCGATCGTATTTAATTACATACAGGAGTTCAGGTGATGAGAGATGAGAGGGATATGAATACGATAATTGTAACATTATAATACAAGACTTGATAATAACCAAAGCAAACGCAAACGCAAGTCTGGATACGATGAAGAAACAAAGGAAAGATATTCTTACCTTCTCGATTCTCGTGCGCGGAAATGTCCTCTTGGAAAAAAGTACTGTATGGTGGTCTGTAATGCGTCCGCAATGTCGCTGTTGTCGGCACGCTCCAATGCGCTGCGCGCAGTGTCCGTATAGTAGATCGTCGTGATCTCTGGTATCTGGCTGGTATCTGGCTGGTATCTGGCTGGTATCTGTTTGTTGACTTCCTGTCAACCGTGGTCATCCAGTCGTTCGTCGAGCTGGAATCAATCATGAATCGCAGACGTGAGCCCGGTAGCACGTCTCGTATCCGCTGTGGCCAACTGGCTGAAGAGTAAGACGGCATTAGCAATTATCCACCTTCATCTGGAGTTTTACTAGGGAGACCAACCCAATCGTAGCCAAGGGAGTTTTCTTCCGACGCTAATCGTTCACTAGACCCTTGATGTCAGCACTGTTGTTCTTGGTATAAATCGTATCCAGACAGTGCGTGAAGCAAAGCAAAACGAGGAACAGAAACATGTTGACCCTCAGAGGAGAGTTGGAGGGAGAAGAGAAGAGGAGTAGTAGTAGTTGCTATTTTAAGTCGGAAATTCGATCACGTGTCAAGTAGGATCACGTGCTGCGGGGTCCCGAAACGTGAAGCGGGGTCTCTCGGATCGTAGCTCAGAGGGGAATCGGGAGTCGATTATTCCGGACTAAACGAGGTCTATATGGAGAGGACTAGCTTGGCGAAAGAGGTATATTGCCTAACGAACGTACGTGCGCGTACGTAGCTGATTGAGTGCTTATGAGTGCTTAACTAGCTATATGTGCGCACACGCTGGCCTATATAAGAATCTCCTGGCCTCGGTAATCGGGCCGACTATTTATCCGCTCGATTCTCATCAAAACGGAACATACGACGGGCGGAGCGTAAACCGCCTATCTGGTAGCTAAGCTAGTTCTATCATACACACTGGCAAAGACTCCCTCGCAGGAGCTTGCTGAAAACTCTTGGCTGCATACACAGCACTATACATTCGTTAGGGGGGAGGAAGGGGAGGGGGAAAGAGGTGAAAAGGGAGAGGAAGAGAGATTCTTTTTTTGAGTTGGGGGTTTGGGGTCAGTGTGCTGGGCATATTGTGCTGTAAAAGTGAGACCTCTGCAACCATTCATGGAGATCCCTTGTTCCTGACTTAGAGCGCAGAAACTCATCCACCTGCCGGCTTCCCCATGGCTGTGGGGATGCCTTGGGCCACCCAAATCAATCAACTACGCTTGCCCACCAAGAAAAGTGGTCGATCGTGTGACGCACGCCCCTTTTTATCCCCACTAGCCCTTCGCCAAGACATGCGGTTATGCTTAGCCCTACTTCTACTCCGAAGAGAGAGAAACAAGTAAAGAAGAAGAAGGAAGACAGAGAGAAACAATGAGAATAGACGAAAGATAGAAAGTATATATATAAACATGGTACCGGTTTTTGGCGTGGTCTACTCAACCCGTAACAGGCAGCCGTGGCTGCCTCAGCTATCCTCCAATGCGTCTCATTCATAACTCGGTCTGGTGAGTCAGTGGTGATCATTCGTGTAAGCTCGGCGGTCGTAATCATTAGGCATCCGGCTATCGTCAGGCGGTCGTTCCTCCTTCCATCCTCCCATCCTCCCATCCTTCCCTGCTTCCCTGCTTCCCTGCTTCCCTGCTTCCCTCCGTTTCCTCCCGTTCCTTCCCTTCCTTTCCCATTTTCCTCCTTTAATTCGCGCTGTCTCGGGAAAACTCGCTTGTATCGTCGTTGGCGTGTGTCGGGGTATCGGGGCCTGGCAGCTGAGTTAGACCGTACGACCAAAAGGTACCATGATTAGTAGTTGTTTGCGAGAAGTGATATATAAACATGTTTAGCTTAGAATAGAGAACATTACAAAGACCTAAAGAACGAGGAGACCGAAGTAGTTACGGTAAAACTAGACTATCACCAATTCTAAGCGCCAGACTGAGAATCGAGGTATTACCCAAAACGGCAAACAGACTCAACATGCACTACAACATTCCTGGGGTCACGATACGCCTGAGGCACTGAGATTCTCAATTCATAAACTCACGTAAATGAAGAAAAAATAAAGAGAGAAAAAAGAAATAAATTAGATAAAGGGATCAAAAATTGAAGCAGACATAAAAAAAAAACCATGTTCATACCACTTTGTTAAGCCGGGTTGGCAAGGAAGGGCACCCTCCCAGGTGCCATCCCGGATTCGAACTCGCGATGGTTCTGTGGAAGGCTCCTGTTCAGCTAACTCGACCAAAGCGATATGATGGCTCATAGTATATGCGCGACTTCCCTTATAACCTTGTTTTGCGTAACAAAGAACATGGCAAGAGACCATAAAGATATCAGAAAAATCAAGAAGAAAATCAAGAGTATAAAAAAGAGAAGGCAAAAAGAAAACAGAAAGACCACGCACGAGCGTGAGCCATTTTGGAACTAGTAGGTATCCCCCCCTTACAGCCAGTCCCAGTTCGAACTCGTGCGCAGTCAGGAACGCTGGGAGACTTATCAGGCAGAAGAAATTCCTCTGGACACGAGGATAACCAAAATGGTATCACGTTGAGAATCTATAGCGTTTTGACAATGATAACCTCTCAAACGTAACAATAGATGCATTAAGTCCAGCAAAAAGCTCAGGTAAAATCACAGGAAAACAAATAAAAAGACCAAAAATCCAGACATGGGCCAAGCTTACGACTTTCCCCATAAATGGACACGAGACGCATCGGCGTCTGAGGCCAGTCTCCACAGTAGACATCTCCCTGGATGGCCAGTCCCAAGTTCGAACGCATAGCAGTTCGAACATCGGGAGAACTGCCAGGCAGAATTTTCTGCTCATGACTTAGACACCTCCACCAAGACGGCCCCATAGCGATAGGCTTGAGCACTTTGTTGCTGATAATCTTTCAATCATAAAAACAACCATGTCGATTCACTTTTACTACCTATTTAAACCATCCCATCCAGTAAACCGCGTAGAGCCCTAAGAATACACACAATTATCTCCAGAATCATTTTTATCCTCCTCCTAGCTCACCGGCCAAAATGATTCAAGGGAAGCTGCTTCGCCGCGTCCAAAGGATTGGGGAGCAGTCCACCATGCTGTTGCTGCTGTTGCTCTCCGTTTTGATGCGAGCCACCAAGGAGACCATGTCCGCCAGGAATCAAGTTGTCAGCGATTCCATGCGTAATGTTCTGAGCCTGCTTACCACCAGGGAGATTGCCGACAACGTCATGGGTGACATCGTGCGCAGTACCGATCGCGTTCTTGGGCACGGCGGCAACGTCAGAGACAACCTTGTGCAGAAGGCCGTTGTTCTGCTGGCCCTGCTGACCGTTTGGAACCTGCTGGTCGTTCTGAGGAAGCTGTTGACCATTCTGCTGGTTGGGATCCGCTGTTGGGGCTCCGTCAGGGACAGGAACACTTGCTCCAGCTTGTCCACCATTGGCTTGAGGTACGCCATTGGTCGCATCCTGGGGAGTCTCAGAAGCCTTGTTGCCGTTGGGGAGAAGCTTCGAGGCGCCCTTCACAAAGTCCTCTTGCTGCTTCTTGAGGGCATTGGACAGAGCGTTCAGATCGCGACCTGCGGTAATGGGGATCTGGGGGGCGTGGTGGATGCCCTTGCCCTGGCCGTCGTAGTGGACCTTCCAAGCTACAAGAAATGTCAGTATCATGTATGAGTATGTCCGTACGATGAGAGAACTTACTGGTCGGGTCAAAAGTCAAGAACGACCAGCTGTCGTTGAGGTAGCACTTCTCCCCGCCGACGTCGATGCTCTTCAGAGTTCCCATGTCACCAGGAGCCGGGCGCAAGTTCTTCAAACCAGCGCAGAGCCTGATGAGTGACACCACGAAAGCCAACGCAATCTCCCGGCCAAGGCACGCGTGAGGACCGTAGCTGAAGTGGATGTAAGCGCTGTCCGGTCTGTCGAGCTTGAATGCCTCGGGGTCGGGAACCACTTCGGGATCCTTGCAAGCAGGGCCCTAGTCACAAATCGTTAGCAATTTTCCAAAAGTCTTCTGAAAGGGTAAGACTTACGAATAAGCAGACAACAATATCACCTGGCTTGAACTTCTGTCCGTCAATGGTGGTCTCGCCAACACAGATACGGAGGTTTCGCTGGGTGCTGGTGAGACGCTGGGCCTCGAGAACGTATTGTCGCAGCTTCTTGTCAGCGGACTCGGCGTTGGAACCGGTAACCAAGTTTTGAATGTCTTCCCAGTGCTTGGAATTCTCCTCCTTGAGGTAAAAACTGAGAACGTCGGCAAACTAGAGAAAAGTTAGTTCAGCGATTCCTTTCCCATGGAGACAAATACAGAATACGTACCAATCCAACCGGCGCACCAACACCGGCAACAGCATTCAACCAAGAGATCTCAGCAGCCTCCTCGGGGCTTCTTCCAGCGGCGATAATCTCCCTCACGACATTCTGACCGTACCAGCGCAGAGAACCAGTGCTTGCATGGCTCTTCTTTCCTCCGTGCTTGAAAAGACCACCGACGATAGGAATGTGCGAAGCGACGCCGGTAACGGCTCCAGTGACAGCCCCAGTAGCCTTCGAGATGATTCCCTTGGGAGCGTCAACGATCGACTTGGGGCTTCCCTTGACAAGGTTGAGAGTAGTCTCGGTCAGGGATTCGGCACCCTCGCGAGCCGCCTTTCTGCGGTTCAAGGCGATAGCTGGGTCGTTGTTGTTGAAGCCGTAGGTACGGACACTGAGAAGATGCGTGTACAATGTTGCCGCGTCGTAGCTTCCCTTCTCATTCTCATCGGTCTTGAGGTCCAGGGAGAACAGATCGGCAAGGAGACGAGCGTTCAAGGGGATCGCAACGCTATTGACACTTTAGCAACGACATCTCCAAGGCGATGGCAAGAAGAAGACACATACTCTCTGACGATATCAACCTGGTTCAAGTCCTTCCCGAGGTTAAGAGTCTCAGCCTCAAGCAGCTCCTTGCTAACGGAATTGGCCGTTGACGAAAGCAGCTGCATGAATTCGGCAGGGCTGAACATGATATCTTGAACGAGCTTTCTCTGCGCGGTGTTCGCGGGCTGGTCACCACCCAGCATGTAGCTGTTGTACGTCTTGCCGGGAATCATGTCGTTCAGGAACTTGGTCCATATGATACGGAAGTTGGCCTGGTCGTTGAGCACCTTGGTCACAGCCGAGTGCCTGAACACAACAGTGGGGTTCGGTGGAGGCGAGGGGTCGTCCAGGGTGTACTGGTCAATGGTTCCGATTTCCCGTGAAATCTCCTCGTTCATCTTGCGAGTGAACATAGGCTGCGTGGTGTGCAAGGAGTTGTAGGGGAACCAGCCCGGGAAAGCACGCTGGAACAGCTTATGGAACATTGACCCGCCAAGACTGTACAGAAAAATTAGCAGGAGCTTAGAGCAGATATGGGATGTCAACTTACATGTCGTAGTCCTGCTGGACTTCCTGGTAACCCCAGCATGTGAGGTTTGAGGCCGTGTAGTCCACAGTAAGGAAACGGTCAGATCGCACAAGAGTAACAGCGTCACTGAAGACAGCTCTGCCGACGGTGTACGGAGGGCAACCACCACAGCCAGGATCCATGCGCGGTTTGGCATCTTCAAGGAAGAGACCAGGGTACATTTCAACCATGTCGGGGTGGTCGTACAGCTTGCGCATAAGATCAGCAATCTCAGGGTCAGGGTTAATATCTTCGAAAGTGTCATGACGCTTGAGACCGAAGAAATTACGCATTTCGTTCAGAGAAGCGAGCTGCCACTTTCTCGACGTGAGGATACCGGTGATTTCGATGATACGGAGCGCCTTGGGAACCATGCGAGCACCGAACAATCCGGCGGGGTCCTCCATACTCTCCTTCATAATGTTGACCAGTTCAGCATCGCTGAACTTACCGTTTTCGTCACGCTTCAATCCGCCAAACTCGCGCTTGGAGGGCTCATCGGGGATGCTCTGCTCATAGCGGAAGAGACCCTGGATAAACTCCTGGGGAGTGAGCTGGTCGAGGGGCTTGTTGTTGTCTGGGAACAGGCTCTGGAGGAACTCGTTCATCCACTTCTCATCTCGGCGAGAGATGACAGAGTGGAATCGGTACAGGAGGTTAAATTCTGCAGACACCTGGTTACCGATACCTCTTGGGACGCCCTCGGGGTCAAAGTGTCTCTCCACCTCAACGCGAGGGTCAAGGGTCCAGTCGGTTGCGGAGTGGTGACTGTTGGTCAGACCACGAAGGTAGTCGTGCAAGGAGATGTTAACGTAGAGACCGTTCACGACACTGGTAGGTTTTGTCAGCACCGAAAAGCCTAGTGATCGGGAGCAGAATACTTACAGTCGAGCCACCTGGAACAGGTCCTCATCTTGCTTCGCAAGGGCTTTCTCCTCGTCTTCTTTCGTCTTAGTGGGAGGCACGGTAAACCGACCACCCTCGTTGATCTTCCGCAGAACATCTGCGACATAGTTGTGGAAACGGTTGTACATGATGAGCATAATGTTGACACCTGGGGGCATTCCCAGCAGGCGCTTCTCGGCAAAGGTGTCCGGCTTGAGAAGACCATTCTTCATTGTCCGGATGGCCAGCTGGTCTTCACGGCTGGAACCGTATAAGGGGGCGAGGTCGAGATAGGAAGAGGTGTCGGAGATATTAGGGTCGAAGCGGTTGGTGCGGAAAATATCTGAGTGATAAGCAGCCATCCAAAACCATTGGGCGCTATATCAACTTACCATGGATAATGATGGTTGCGTGGTAGAAGAGAACCGAAGACACACCAGCAGGGTTCTCCTTGAAAGACTCGTCACTGCGAGCCATGAGGACTGCAGTATGTTAGCGCAGCACGAAAAGATCAGAGCTCGAACAGAAGGACTCACGATCGAACAGAAGACCAGGGTCCGGCGGGACACCGTGCAAGTGCTTCAACTTCGGGACAGTTCTCGCGTAAGGACTTCCAGCCTTGCCCAAGTCCGGCTGGAGAGGGTTCTGAATTCGAATTGATTAGCAATTGTATATGTGACCGAGCACCATGTGTTCAACATACGTTGTAGCTTCCATCCGGAGTCCGGTACTGGTACTGGTTGCCGAAGTAGCTCAGGGGAGGATGCTGCAAGCTTTGCCACAGAGTGTCGATAATGAGCCCCGACAGCTTCTTGCGCGCCTTGGATGTCCGAGGCAATGACGCCGCGATCGCAATCATCTTTTCCATCTGTATTCGGAAGACAACATTAGTAAATATTCTCTACGTCGGTTCGTTCTCTGTAAGACTCACAGTCATCTGTCGGTCGTCAATAGGCTTTCCCTTGGACTTGGCGACTTCGAGCAACGTACGAAGATCTTTGACACCGGTTTTTAGACCCATAGACTTAAGGTCCTGCACGAGACTAGTGGCCATGACGTTCGGGTCACCGTATGGCTCACCAGCTTGGTATTTCTGATCATCCTCCTCTTCGGCAATCTTGTGCCTGTTGAAGATCTTCCAGTTGGTAGGGTTGAGCTTGGACGCAATTCCGGGAGCAGTCCCAGCAATACTACCCAACGCTGAGTGCGTTCCCTTGGGAATATGGATCAAGCCTTTTCCTTTACCGAATGGCAAGAGATTCTTCACGAACGGAAGTTTGTTCAACCCCGGGACCTTGAACAGATACTGCGCGATCTTCTCCTTTAGGAAATCGATCAACCCTTGGGTGTCCTTCTTGACAACCTTCAGGTAGATGACATAGAGGAAGAAACTGAGAATTGTGGCCAGGACGCCGGTGAAGCCAAATTTTCCAAGTACAGCCTTGAACCAACTTTGGTCCTTTGTGCCCATGGCCAGCGATGCCCATGACGAGGAGCTGCTGCTCGAAGAGCCCCAGGGAAGGAATGAGGAGACTTGATGATACAACCAGTTAGTCAAGGTTCTTCTTAACGCTATAGCAGGATTGACTCACGTCCTGACGAGGGAGGCGGGCTCGAACCCCAACTGAGGGGGTTCCAAGAGGATGTCTTGGGGGCTGCACTGCTGAACAACCCCATGATGGTCTAAGTAGGAATAAGAAACAATGACAAAGGTGAATCAATAGGTATAAGTTCGGCGAGAGCAGGTTTTGGCCGAGTTGACTGAGAATTCCGGGAAGGGAGGATGGCTGAAGATAGAATGGACAGAGACGAGGAATCCTAAGGTTTAAATAAGTCTCCCTGATGGTCGTACGCAGGCCGTATCTCCGAGACAGGCCCACGAAAGACGCCGTGTGAAATCACTATCATGGCAGCGCTATCTGCGGTCCTGCCATGTTGAGTATAGATCATAATCGTCCCGCTGCAAGCCACAGCTGAACGTAACGATCCTCACCTCGAATGAAGTCATTGAAGCGCCTGGAGCTCAGCTGCGTTACCAGCATCCGAGACCTTCTCCACGCAAGAGTTCGATCAACCAGCCAATGTCCATAGGAGATGTTTCAAATTACAAAACAATAAGCGCTTTCTTGCGCCATAATCAGCTCCACTGCCAGCGGATGTGAGGGGAAAGCTGACAATCCATGGTTAGCTCTGGGGCTTTCACTCGCTAGTTTAGAGAGGATTTTGATATGCAGAGAACATCAGACATGTTACATTGCATGAGAGTCCCAATTAATCGGGGAGGCCCAGCAAATCACAGCCCAGACCATTCTAAGCACCGGCCAATGTCTCCGTCAACCAGCCAGCTCATCCTGCGCTAGACTGCATATGAGCCGGTAAATCTTCCAGTGTTAGTGCGGTGCTCAGATCTCAATTCCAGCCGTGTACATCTCAGTTGAATCTGTGATGCAGCAAAAAGTGGGCTACTCTGCATGCGCGTATCAATACTAATCCGCCGGCTTACAGAAAGGAATACACGTACAGCTGAAATAAACAAAGTCCGAGGGAAAAAAAAAATGAAATGCAGACCAACATGAGTAAGTCACCCGGCTTGCAGGTGAGTGCATGCAAATCAGTGGTCGAAGAACATGCCAGCCTCGGGCGTGACAGAAAAATTGTGCGAAATTTTCCATATATACTAGAGAACCTTTCCCCCCTCAAATCCCAAGTCCCCGAAGTCGCCCAATTTCGTCACTTTGCGAGCACTGATTTTCTCTCTCAATATGCCTCACGCAACAGACGAAGGAAGACCCGGTGAGGAATCCGGCCCTCGTCGCATTGTCCTTTGCTTCGATGGTACTGGTAACCAGTTCCATGGCAATGAGTCGGACACCAATATTGTAAAAATCTATCAAATGCTCGAGAGACACACCCCGGGCCAATACCACTATTACCAGCGTATGTCCTCCTTGAAGCGATGAGAATGTCTTTGATTGCTAATCAATTGCGTAGCTGGAATCGGTACCTATGTCAAAGGCCAAGGATCCAGCTCGACGCGTTTGAATCTTATTCCCAAGATCAAATCCGCCATCCTCACCACAGTCGATTGCATGGTGGGCTCGTCATTCCGTAGCCATGTCCTGGATGGGTACCGCTTTGTTATGCGCTTCTATCGACCCGGAGATCACATCTACATCTTTGGATTCTCGCGTGGTGCATACACGGCACGGTTCCTTGCGGAAATGATTCAGAGCATTGGTCTCTTATCCCAGGGAATGGACGAAATGGTCCAATTCGCTTGGGATACCTTTAGCAATTACCAGCAAGCCAAAGGAAACGATCCCCCCACGGAAAAGGACAAGCAGCTCATTGCGTATATGGAGAAATTCAAGATGACTTTCTCCCGGCCAGACGTGGGAATCCATTTCCTGGGTCTGTTCGACTGCGTCAACAGTGTTGGTCAGTTCGAAATCCCGCTCTACCGCACGTCCTATAAGGTCATTGCGAGTCCAGCTGCTCGATACATCCGGCATGCAGTGTCTATTCACGAGAGACGACTCAAGTTCAAGCCTGCTCTTTTTATTATGGATAAGGACGGCCCTCCTGTGGATCTTAAGGAGGTCTGGTTCGCCGGTAACCACAGTGATATCGGAGGTGGCTACGGACTTGAACCGGGTCAGAAGCATCTATTGTCTGACACGCCATTGAACTGGATGATCCAAGAAGTCCTAAGTCTGGAAGGCTCGGAGAGCAAACTATCTTTCCAGACGCTGAATGTCGAGGACGTGTCGAAAGCTGAAAACGCCTTCCCTGGGAGAGAGACTCCCGGGACCAATGCTTTCCTGCTGCGGAAGAAGACAAACCAGCCCCACGACACGCTCAGTTTCGGACACGGCACATTCTTCCTGATGGTCCTTTGCTGGTGGATCCTTGGCAAGCTTTCCCCCTCTCCTATTCACTAGGCCGGCGGCTGACGGAAGTCCACAGAATTCCTCCCCATTTTCACACGTCTGGAACTGGAGAACGGCAAATGGGTCCCGCGCCGGCTTCCACCAAACCTTGGTGCCCCACGAGATCTACCTCACGACGCCGTAATCCACCCTAGCGTCAAAGAAATGATCAAGGCCGGTATCCTGGACAAAGAGTCGATTCCCCCGCGAGGCGGAGACAATCCCAACCTTCCCAATGTCGCAAACCTCGCCTATACGTGGAAGAAATTGCGGAACACCGCGGCCAGTCAAGCGTCGAACCTGTCCAAGGACTCGAACGGCGGGTCGGAGAAGGCCAATGGCACTGTTCATGGCGGATTAGAGCCTGCAAAGGTATTAGGCTGAGCTGAAGCGGTGTGGATGCAAGATAGTAGCGCTATCCTAGCGATGGCACTTTCTGGTAGAGATTCGACCGATGCAGGGTGAATGGATGGTGATCCTGCGAAGCGAAATGGCCATATCGTATTCGTTAGGAATTGTAGAGAGAACAGCGGAGTGGGTTTGTAAACAAAGGCAATCCATTAGTCCATGTCAATAGTACGACTGTATGCAGAGCAAAGATAGTTTCAATTGTGCATATTAGAGTAGAATCAGAAGAGTGAGTTGTCGAGTACTGTACTGTAACAAGTGGTAGGTATTAGGTTGTCGATCGCGGGATTTTCGGGCCTCCGATCTAAATCAACAGAAAAAAACCACGCAGGATCCATAGTAATCAATCCTTCTCTTCTTAACGAGCTGAATTTGAAATACCACAATCTGCACCCGTCAGCCACACAGAGCACAGAACAACGCAGCCGCGCAGGGCCGAGCCGCCGATCCACTTCTGCAGCTACGAACGGAGTGCATCAACCGAGTATTTTGTTCGGCCAATGGTTGGCGTGGGATTATCAGTGATGAGCAAGAGGTTCGCGAATTGTCCTGTGCACTTTGTAGCGCATACCTGGCGTAGCTGAACCCCAAACCCGAGCTGAACCCGGGATACGCCCCGCAGCAAACATTACGAAGTGTCACGCCCCGAACGAATCCATCATATGCGGGCGTTATCTTGATCCGTGGTACGGAGCATGGAGATGGAGCATGGAGTACTCGGTACAGGGTACAGAGTGCACACATGCGCGAGCAAGACACACCCGTACTACGTGTACAGCCTCGCCATTGTTATGCGCCTACATGCAGCACGGCGTATACAGCAGTCAGCACTCAATCTAGACCGCTCAGAGTCTTCTGTACACCCCGTACGGGCTGACGTCCATTTCGGCAAGAGTTCGTGCGAGTCTTCGTCAGGGTTGATCGCATCATTGACACTGACACATCCCTTGCCTATTTAGGATACCACTCATAGCGACGTGCATGAGGGATGCAGCACCGTACACGTTATTGGCTCTGCATATATGCCTCCTGTTTGCTAGAGGCCAATTACTGTCTTCAAATTTCAATTCCCGATCGACATGGCAAGCCACGGAAGCACAGATCTATTTTTGATCGGAGCTGATGGAGCTTCTGCCGGATACTAATGCGATAATACTTTCGTCTTAATAAGGAATTCGAGTGGATTTGCTAGCATCTTATCGCCAAGGTCCTTCTCGTCGAGTAAGAAAGATGTCTTATCACGGAGTACGCGGTCTCTACAGGAATGGCTACTCCAGAACATCCAGAGTAAGCACGGAATAGAACTCAATTCCTTCGGAGTCTCCGGAGTACAGCTGCAGCTTTCACTCTTTATGCTCACATATTTCCACGGATACAATATCCCATCACTCACATATGGGTCACATCACGCAGAAACAACGCCTCGGTATGGACCGATACGTGTCCGCTGTACTCATCCGGGCAAGAGCAAGAGCGCGAAATTTTTTCACTCCTTCAAATTCTGCAAGCTTTTGCATGTGATATGGAATGGAAATCGAAGCGTAGCCATACTCTGTACGGAGTATAGCTCCGCAAGACGAGAGAAGGGTACGGAGTACTGGCAATTGGGGTACTTTGTCTCTCAAGGCCGCATCCAGCACCAAATATCAATTAACACAGCCAGTGATCATGATTAGCAGTAAGACAGAACCAATATCTGGAACACATTTCTAAGAACGCACTACTTGTAGGTACGTAGCCCTGTACCCTACGGAATATCTACCAGCCACGACCGCACATTCCATACATTCTACATGACTCGCGTTTCTTTTTGACCACTGTGTTCAGTACTTATGCCTAGCATATACGAGCTACACTGCAACGTACATGTCATCTGTGCAGAACATGAAATCGACAGCTAAGCGGTAAAGACACCTTCGTATCCGCATGCATTCATCACAAATCAACTCTTCAAATCATGAAGAGACAAAAGGATATAGATATATACAAGGCGCCTTGGCAGAACAGATGCATGTGCTTTTAGCATACAGGGCACTCCGTATGTACGTAAAAACATACACGAGAGACATGAAGAGAATGAATGCATAAAACGAGTCAGTCACGATGGCTTATCCTTCACCGATCAAATAGCCAGAAGCCGATTGGATCCGGAGCGTTAAAAATAGGTAGATAAGACAAGCTTCCAGTGTCAAGGCTTTAATCCACCCTTTGCATTGCCATTCCGCATTTCCTTCATCGCTTCCTTAACCAGCCAGATACATACGTCTTGCACGTCACTCCCGACCCGCCAGCTACCAAGTACGACTCCCTTCTGCTGCAGAATTTCACTTGCCCGCTCCCAGCGCCGGCGCCAGAGCTCCTCACGCTTGTTCGGCAAAGGCGCAGAGGGACCAGACGAGCCATAACCTGAATCCTGCTCATTGACGCTGCTGCTACTCGTCCGGCTCGCTATGGGAGTCGCTGCAGACCGCAGGACATTCGAGGGTGATGGTAGCCAGATTCGGTCCGACGCGTATTGGTATGCTGCAGAAGCTGCCGCTACGGGATATGATTGCTGTTGTCTCTGGGGTACCGGCGGTGTCGGTGTCGAGCTCTTGCTGCTGCTGACGGATGATGGAGTTGAGGTACCAGTGTTCGTCCTACGTGGAGGCGGGGGTGGAGGTGCCGGTGGTTTGGAACGTACTGCGACATCAGACGATTGAGTCCGTGCTAGGTCTTGGTTGGATGCATGTCTCGAAGCATTGTCTGCCACGGACGGAACGGAACGACGCGGTGGAACTGGAGGTACAGGTTTACGTCGACCTGCTTCTTGAGTCCGAGAATCGGTCACATCCGAGGTGGTCGATGTTGTACGCAATGTTTGCGGCTTCGAAGGCTTCGTAGGAGGTGAACGGCCTGTCCCCGGTTTCTGAGATACCTGGTTCTCCTCTCCTTCCTCCCGGAGATCAATGAGATCGCCATTGTCAATGCTCCTAGCGTCGTTGATAGAAGCCGATGACCCAGTGGGCCGGCGCGGCGGCAGTGAAGGTCGGTTCGTCACAGTATCAGAATCCTGATCTCGAACAAGCTGGCCAGTGCTTCGGCTTCGGGAAGGGCCCTTCTCCAGGTAATCAACCGATTTTTCGAAGAATAATGCGTGATCACTCGTAGTGACGTCCCGTATGAAGATTCCCAGGATCCTCCCCGGGTTCGCCAAAACAATTTCGGTATAAACCTCAAGATCCGCCTCGCCACTGTCACCAACCAAGATGAATTTTCGTTCGGGAAAGTCTTTCAAGATACGTTCCAATGACGCCCGTTTCCTCTCTGCCGTGGGCTCAAAGATACCTTGGAGCATGCCACTGTATTGCTTCAGATGAATCGAGCCAGGCGGAAGTCCAACCATCTTGAAGAACCGTTCCAGCAAAGGATAGAGCTGCCATGGCGCATTGGAGACGTAGTGGATCTCAACGCCCAATTTGGCCAACTGAGTATACCACTCGTTGACGCCGCGGACTGTCAGATCTGACAATTCTCGAACAAAAGTATTTCGGAACATCTCCTTCGCACCATTGGCAATGGCAGAATGCTTCACTGTGTCGTCGATATCACTAATTAGACTCACTCCGCTCGGTTCGATAACCTTGATCTCCTTGGCAGCGGACAGATTCTCAGATGCCAAAACACGGATATGCGTTGGGACGAACGGTAACGCAGCACGAAGAATAAAATGGCCCGAGGCATCCGTAATGACACTCCTCGACTGACTCTGCTCGTCGTTAAAGAAGAAAACAGTCACAGGCATGTCCATCATTGGATTCGCCAGGAAAGGTCGCAATCGCTCCATGAGGTGTGCGTTCGCGACAGACAGCTCGTCTCTGGTCATTTGCGCAGGTCCCGTGGCTGAGGTGGTCGCTGTCCGTAGTGGAGGGCGCCCTGGGCACTCGCTTTCGCTGCCATTTCGCGCGCCGCTCTTCCAAGCTGGATCGGCTTCCGACTCCGCTTTGCTGATCATAGACTGCATTTCCTTGTTGACAATTTCATCTTCTCCCTGAGAAGTGATTTTGTCGCTCCCATCACCACTATCCGTCGAGGGATTGCCCGGAGCAGGGACACCACTTAGCCTCCGCGCCAATGCAACCATCAAACGATTCTTCCGCGTCATCGGCCCGCGATGAGGCGAATATAACCATCCTCGCACATCAACAGCAACAACCGCATTCTCGATCTCATACTCCTCCCAATCAAGCGGGTCCGACTGCTCGAATTCATCCTCTTTCCCGCGGTATGCATCAATCGTATCAGTAGAACTCCTAGAGCTCCTCCGTCGACGAGCATCCGCCGCTTTATCCCCAGAAAGCCTCCTCGCATAACTGGGGAATATAACCATCTCCTCATGACCAGACCGCGCAATCTCAACATCCGGAAATGCACCAGGGGTATCATGAAAGTCATCACCGTATTCCCGAACGTTGTTGATCGACGTAGCCAGCTGCGATGTATATGACTGGCGCAACTCATTCGCAGCCTTAAGATATCCGTAGACCTTCTTGCGGCGTCCACCAGGCTCCCGTCCAGCATCCCCAAACCCCCATGACGACGATAATCCCGACATTTGTTCCTTCACACTTTCAGTTTCATTCAGCAGCCCACGCGCTTTCGTCTGTTTTGGGAGGGATAAGTGTGCTGCTGCTGCGGCCGGTCCAGACCGTACACCCCTCAACCGTCTCCGACTCCTACTCCCAACAAGAAACGAAACAATCCCCCTTTTCCCTGTCTTTTCTCAAGCCGCGCTATCTGCTGGACGATGCCCCGGTATAATCGTGTCTGCGCCCGATGGCGGAAAGCGGGGAGCGTCTCGTAGCGGAATCCCCAGAGGTGCGAATGAACACGGCGACTCGTGTGCGGCCCAAAGAGGGTACGGAAGAAGAATTTCCCTTCACGTGAGAGATCTCGGTCTCGGTTTCGTACTGGAGAGTGAAAAGCGGTAGGTAGCAAACGACGGGGAGGAAGGCGTCTGACGTAGGTAAGTCGTGGGGAAAGAACGGGAGGTCGATTGCGGGAAGGAACTTTAGGAGCCAACGTGTGCAGTTCTTTCCTAGTGTGCTCTAGAATAATCTCTTCCTATGAGTTCAGGATTGTCAGCTCCCTATGTGTAGTTAAGTGGCGATCTGTGACAAGGCAGCATGAATTCCAGGATGCGGCGAACGTGGTGTTCATGTGTAGATGATACCAGTTAGAACGTCAAATACTTACTGCAATTTCAGAGAGCACAGAATACCTTTGTGAAAATCCAATGAATCAGCGACGTGTCTCTTGGATCAAAAGTGAAGCGATGAAGCGAATATTGCTGTCAGTGGAGTGGATGTGGTCTAGCCCGCGGCTGCGGAGAATATATATAAGGCTCCGTATACGGCTAGACTTCAACACCATACAACCCTATATTTTCGACATTGATTAAGCCAGAGGAATGTAATATTGCCGCATGCTTGCTTATATTCAATCTGATCTTGCCTCCAGTCCCTACAAAATCATATATAGGCGCATCAGGACGTCAGCCACAGCCATAGTCGGACGTGGCTTTACTGTGGCGCAGTACGACATTGTGGCTAGTTGACGTTCCTACGGTGAACATCTCAACGAGGAGATCCTGTGTCTACCGATGATAGATGCTCTATATAAGCTGCAGCTAACTGCGAGTAAATGACATGATGGTCCTGGATGAATGATTCGCGGTTCGAAATGATATCCCAATTGGGACAGGAATCTGTCCTAGGCTCAACGGCCGAACGCAACGTCACTCGCATTCGGGGAGCTGACTGAATGCTAGCTTCTCAGCAAGCGATGGTCTTATGGTAGACTTGCACGTTGGCAGGTCCTAGGCAATCCTCGACAAGACTTGTCTGCACAGACAAGGCTCATATATCGATGATTGTCACCCACTATGATCAACCAGCAGACTCACTTTCCTCCGCATAGTTCACCTTCTTTGCACGTCCACTTCGACGGCCTCTTCGCGACGCAGTAGGTGCGGGTGAATCAGATGGCTCCGCAGCCTCATCGTTCGAATCCTGCGGCGTCGAGACAGGCGTCTCTGATGCCTTGCGCTTCCTGGTAGTAGTAGTCTTC
The DNA here is from genome assembly GCA_034509305.1 of Aspergillus cristatus. Lineage (NCBI taxonomy): Eukaryota > Fungi > Ascomycota > Eurotiomycetes > Eurotiales > Aspergillaceae > Aspergillus > Aspergillus cristatus. Next base: position 2,313,679 of record WJBV01000007.1, on the reverse strand, counting down.
TTCACACTAGCCGTACGCTTGACCCGCGCTGTGGTCTTCCGGACTGGCGTTTCCGGCGCACCAGTATCCGGCGTAGCAGTTTCAGCTGCGCCATTTTCGGCCCCACCATCTTCATTAGTCGTGGTCTCGGCCGCTTTCTTGTTATTCCTCTTCTTGGGCCCATTCTGGACTGCCTTTGTTCGAATGACCTTCTTTGGTCGAAGCCACTCTTCCATCCCAGGAGGCCAGTAGACTCTTCGCTCAGGACCTCCCATGCCGACTTCCTCTTCAGGAAAGTTGGGCTCTGGAGGAACCAAAGCTTCCAGGTCGACAAACCCATTCTTCTTAGGAGACCTTCGGGGCGGCTTGTACTGTTTGTTTTCGTCGGTTCGGATGTATGGGATGATATCATTGACCAGTTCATGACCTGGTAGTTTGAACGTCCTCATCAATTCGAAAACAGCCTGCTCCTTATCCTTGGCTTCGATCATCAAATCCATGGTCGGATCACAAGGGGGAAGAGTAGCAACACGGGGACTGTGCTTCCGCCGTTGGCGACCTGTGATTGCACCTGCAGTTGGCTCTGAGTAATGCATCTTTTGCGTGATGTTCTTGCGCATCCAAGTCGCTTTGATGCGATCATAAAGACCCATAATATCTAGTGTACCTTCGCGAAGCTGGTCCGAGTCGAAGATGATATTGTGATGGTGGTAATCCAGGACGAGGGGGATATTGAGCTCTTCACAAATGGGCAGCAGATCATGAACCGACCAGCTAACATCGTCATTCTCAAGAACTAGTCGGTTCTTTATATCTTGCGACAAATTGGCGTAGCTCTCCCGAAACCGGTCCAAAGTCGCCTGCTTGTCACCAAACACACCACCCATATGGAGAATCATGACTGCATCGCGATCCTGCTGTGGCGGCAGCTTCAAAAGCCGCAGCATTTCAGAATGATATTCCAAATCGCGAAACGAGTTCTCTGTAACTTCCTTTCTCGGGGAGCCCAACTGTGTGAATTGACCAGGATGGACTGTGACGCGATGGCCCAGGTCAGCTGCGACTTGACCTATTTCAGCCATTACGCCTGCAGCAAATGGCTCCAATTTGTACCCATATTCCTTGTGACTGGCGAAAGGGAACATTTCACTGCTCATACGCATGAACTTGATGCCGTATTTATCGTTCCACTTGAGTATTTTGATAAGATCGCGAGCATTGGCGAGACCCAATGACTCAACGTAGGCCTGGCCGCGGGCGACATCTGCAGGCTGCTCCCGGTCAGGGCGGTTTTTGGTTGGATGGGGCGGTTGCGAAGGGTCTTGGAGCGGATGGCGGTTTTCGAGGATCGAAGCGATACGGCATGTCCGTGAGCAAAATACTGGCGGGTTGGAGTACCGTAGATACGTATTCAAACAGGCCTATTGCTTATCAGAACATGGACGGAGCAAATTTGAGCAATTAAAAGAACTCACATATCCTAACCGTCCATTCCAAGGGAGGGGAAGATAGCTACTGTTGACCGGTGGAGGCCGAGTTAGAGCATCCTGCAGCTCCTCCGGCTCGAGGGGCACATCTTCCTCAGACTCCGGGTCTAACGAGCCATCCTGCACCGGCATGCCGGGAGGGACTTCATTTTGACCATTGTCCAGAACCGACGCGTCTTCAGCGCCCATAATGCCAGCCGCACTACCATTCGGATCTTCAGCTTTCATGGCGCCACACGCTGCCCCGGACGAAAATAGTCTGACAGATGAGCATCGGGTTGGAATTGCCGATCCTGCGAGCTTCGATAATCGGGCAGTGGAATGCAGTCTATTAAGGCGCGTACGACGAACAAGAGTGCGAGAGACCAGATCTGGCCATGGCGCAGGCACAACAGACAAGCTTTTTCTGGAGCTCGCCACGGTAACGGAGCGCGTCATCTGCCATGACGAAGGAGCGTGGCGAAAGCCAGACTGGGAAGTGGAAGTGGCGGAAAATGCCCGGGCGTCATGACAACGGACGGTGGTATGCGGACAGGACAAAGCAAGCGAACAAGCGGACCTCTGGCAGTGGGAGGAAAGACAGAACATTCAGCGGAGTTTATAATTTGAAATAGTTGCACGGAGTAGGAATATTAGAAAGTAGGACGGTTGGGAGTACAGGTCTAGCAGGTATCGCCGGCATCCCAGGTAGTTGGACAGACGAGGTTATAGCAATGACGCAGAAAAACGCGGAAGACGCGAAAGCACGTGTTTTGTAAAGCCCAAGTTCAGAGACTCTTTACCGGGAGCTCCGGGGAGGTCTATACCTAATCTATAACTAAGTTTGAACCCATTCTGGGCGCCGCCAACCGCAATGTAGGGAGAACACCGCCCAGCCCCAGCGCCCTCATCCGTCCACCACTATACAGTATGCCACCATCCGTAGAGCCCAGGATCCCCAGCTAGCACAACAGAGAATGATCTCCGTTGCTGACAGATTCTGCAATGCCCTGCTGATCGAATATGCACCGACGATAACTTTAATCTGGTCCCGGATGACGACGAACTGCTCCTCATCTGTGGGAGTACCGGGATGGGGATTCTTCAAGAATAAGCACTGCGAGAAGCTCTGAGGAACGTATAAACGGTAAATAGGCACTTCAGAGGCTGACGTCGACGGAATGGTAGGGGAAATGGAAATAGAAGCACTCGGTTTATTATGCTTGGCTGGTCGCATTCCAAAAGGGACTGCTTGTTTTGGTATCTGCCATTCCATATCAGCAACTCGTGTCAGAAACATAGCAAGGAATTCGCCAGTGGGATGTAAATACTTAAGGAGATCCTGTTTTTCTCGTGAAGCCCTGAAGAGTCAACCATCGGCTGTTTCTCTGCCTGTCGTTCCTTTGGTTTTTCGAGCTTTGTACTCTGTACCTGTCTAGCATCTTCCTACGGAAGAGGTCATTCACTTCATTTGGCTTTAAACAATCACTGTAAGTGAGGTATTTTTCTGTTTATGAATTATATGAAAGCCCACGGAGTCTTACACTGGGCATTGTGACCATTTACTGCTGTCTCATGCATCTACATTCACAGTCATTCTGCTCCATGCCCTAACCACCCACAAAGGTATAAATACCCCCTCACTGACCTGCTCTTAGTCTTCTTTCTTTCTCTTTTGCAACTAATCCTTCTCTTATTTTCTCTCTTTTTCACCTTTCAACGATCTCCTTAACTGCCCTGGAAGGCATCGACCAACTTAACGTTCCTTCAAAACACTCTTCGAACCACTCTTCATTATGAAGAACTTCCTCCTGGCGGTGGGCATCCTGGCCTCATCTGCCTCTGCTCACATGCAGATGAGCGAGCCCTTCCCCATTCGCAGTCCCCTCAACAAGGACAACAATGGCAAGAAGGACTACTCGTACACCAACCCTCTGTCCACCGATGGCTCTGACTTCCCCTGCAAGGGCTACGCCAACGACCCGTTCAACGCGACTGCCAACTACAACCCTGGCGGCAGCTACCCTTTGAAGCTCGCTGGTAGTGCCACTCACGATGGCGGTTCCTGCCAGATCTCGCTGTCGTACGACAAGGGCAAGTCTTTCCACGTTATCCACTCCATCCTTGGTGGCTGTCCCATCGACAAGGAGTACAAGTTCACTGTCCCGTCTGACGCTCCCTCTGGTGAGGCTTTGCTTGCCTGGAGCTGGTTCAACAAGGTCGGCAACCGTGAAATGTACATGAACTGCGCTCAGGTCAACATTGCCAGCGAGGGCGGCAGCCAGAACCGTGAGATGATCGACGCCGCCGACAACGACGCCAACAACGACGCCAACAACGCGACTACTCACGCTACTGACGCCCAGGGCTTCGACAGCTTGCCTCCCATCTTCATTGCCAACGTCAACGGCCCCGGCAAGTGTGAGACCACCGAGGGCAAGGACGTCAACTTCCCCAAGCCCGGCCCCTCCGTCGAGGGTTCTGTCGAGGGCAAGGGCTACAAATGCGAGGGTGACGCCGATTTCCTCACTTCTGACTCCGACTCTGGCTCCAGCACTACCTCCAGCTCTGACTCCAGCGAATCGTCATCCAGCCACAACGCCAACGCTCCCATGTCCAGCTCTATCCTCGACTATCAGCGCAATGGCGGTGTCCAGAACAAGCATGCCGTCGCCTTTGGTGACGCCGCCTCTGAGCCCCGCTTCGGTCCTCCAGCTGGCGCTCCTGCTCCCCAGGGCCACGGCTCATCTGGCTCTCAGGGCCACGGCGCTCCAGCTCAGGGTCACGGCGCTGCTGGTCCCCAGGGCCAGGCCACTCACGGTCATGGTCAGGGACACGGCCACGGCCACAGCAACGGTGGTAAGCCTCAGCATGCTTGGGGTCCTCCTGGTGGCATCATTTGCTCGCCTGATGGTAAAAGCTTCTCCCGCTGCACCGCCAATGGTCCTCCGATCGACATGGGTCCTGTCGCGGAGGGCACTATCTGCCGCGATGGCAAGATCACCTGGGCTTAGGCCCCTTCTACTTCTACATGTTTCTCGCACCAGATCTGCTTGACTTTACTTCCTGCCCTGAACACGATCACGGTTCGCTTGCCCGGTGCGAGGTGATTCATTCTTCTTTTCTACGAACAAACGGATGACGCTCTTCAGTGTCTTTGGATTGGGTTTTGGGATTGGAGGAGAGGTCTCGCTTGGTTGTGGCTTTTTGTATTTTAGTTTATCTCTGCAATGTCGACGTCTTTGTCTTTTTGATTTGGATGTCTTAATGGTGTCTGCGTGGCACATTGTATTCAATTGAACAAATGCATTTTATGATTTCAATTGTTTCCTTTCGTAGTTTACTTCAAAAGTCTGCTTTTGTTCGTATGACAGGATCCATCGTAAACCCCCCCAGTCTCCTAGCTCTCTTATTTCTGTACTCTCGTAAGCACTCAGCGTAGGACTTCACGTTCAAACTTCAACCATCTGGAGCAATAAAGTCGTTCGGCGAGATACAAATCACCAGGTCAGTCCTGATAAGCCTTAGAGAATATCCTGGTATGCAGTCGTACGGTATGACCCGGTTAGTACAGAGTAGCAAGGGGTAAACACCCTTACAAGCTTCACAAGCCGTCCACGTATGCTTTAATACTTGTCCAAGCAGGATAGCGAATACGAATCATTCCGAGACTCTTGAAAAATTCACCACGACTAAGCTTACGGGATCCCAATCCCAGACGCAGGTACAGAGATGTCAGACGTCGGAATGCAAGCAACACAGGAATATGCATGCAATGCATGCAATGCATCCACGTATCCATGCATACATTAAGCTAACCAAGTATGATACACAATCAAGCAAATCACCGTAAAATCAACGACAGAATGGTATCTCAGTTCATCAATCATTAGACTCCCGTCGCCATAGCCAAGTGACGGGACGGGAGCACTGTATAGACTCCAAACCGAGCCGGTCATTACCAGCAGATCAACAAAGGAAATAAACAGCAAGTGAAATCACACAAATATTGATTTCGAAATTATCGTTAAATTCTTTTTCTCATCGGGCTAAACCGTTTGGGTTGGGTCGGTTTAATAGTTACCCGTATACGCCGAGTTGCCGTATCCGTTGGCACCAGCAGTGCTGTTCTTGTTGCGCGAGAAGAATCCACTGCCGTTCGACTTTTCAGTGTTGGTACCGAGTTCGACATCGTGCGGCGTAGGGTGACCGGGGAGAGCATCGTCGGGGTTGACGTTGCTGTCCGGGTTATGCTTGTTGCGGCGCCAGAAGAAACCACGGCCGCGACGGGTGCCGTAGGTGTAGTTGTTGTGAGGGGAGGGACCGAAGCGCTTCTCGCGCTTGTGGTTGTGGCGGTAGAGGGCCTGCAAGCCGATGGAGACTAGGAAGAAGAAACTATTGCAGTCAGTTAGCATCAAGTAGTAACAGATGGTAGGGGTGAGGCGGAAACTCACATTCCAATGATGGAGACTGCAAAAACAACCTTTTGCAGTTGACAGGCCATACCAAAGCCCAGTCCAGCCGCGGAATCATCATTGCTATCTCCCGAACCCAACGGTGTATCGACCTGTCCCTGGCAACTCTGGGGACCATCACGGGTCAACACCGCGATGGCAATCATGGCTCCGACGAAGAGCACATCAAGTAGCATCGCGAGATAGGCGAAGAAGGCAACACCTCCTAAGCAGCAGGTGAAAATGCATCCCAGTAATCCATATAGTGTGGCCGCACCACTCAGACCCTCAACGGCCCGCATCCACTGTGGGATTTCGACATTATGCTTGGTTTGGATGGCGAGGAAGTAGGAAAAGATTCCTAGGATAACGGCACCATCGAGTAGCTGCAGTACTCGGATGGAGAGGTTGAAAAAGCGAAGCACAAAGCCTCCAAATCCCATTCTGGTGGGTTCCTGGTGGCTGGAATCGTTGTCTTCCTCGTGTAAATAAACAATGTAGGGGGGGTGGTATCGATAAAGGGAGTGGTACTAGTGAAGACAACTCCACACAAGATACTTGAGAGGATAAGATATAGAGAAGAGAGATAGTTGAGGAGATACTTGTAAGAAGGCAGCGAAAATTCAAGAGTGACGAGGCAACAAGATTGGCATTGGCAGGGTCCCAGGGGGGAGAGACAGTGGGTTCCCCGGTTACACAACGGCCCACCCACAGGCCTTTTCGGGACGATCCATGGCCAAAAAGGGCCGATGCTTTGCTCAATCAGGAAATCATGGACGGTTTGGCACCACGAGCCACGGCCCGGTGATGTCACTTGGCCTTTTTTGAGGCTGGCAGTGGGTTGCGATTGGTGGATGTGTGAAGCGTGACCAAGGATTGCTGGGACTAAGGTGGATCCTGTTTATCATTGGCCGGGATTGTCTCCACTATGACTTGCACACAGCCATTCCCAATCGGGCATGTCTTGCTTAGCCACATCACTGCCTCGTGATTATCATGTGATCGTCTCTCTTTATTCTCCTACAGAGTATTGGAGTACATACAAGTATGCATCCTATGCACTAACTCTGCACGTCCACCAAAATTTTGCAATGCTTCTCGCGCTCCTCTCCTGCCAAGGCCTTGAATCCTTTGTCTACCACCTCGTCCAGCCTTATCTTCCCGGTGATCATCTTCTCCGGTTGCAATTGACCTGACACTGTTAGAATGCATGCGTGTCTCTGAACTGCCTGCAGGGGCTTACCATAGCTCAACGCCCTGATCACATCCCGAAATGACTCCTCATCATACAAAGTCGCACCCTCATACTTGATCTCATGGTACATCAGATCATTGACATGAATCGCAGGCCGTTTCTGCCAAACCGCAATGTTGACAATACTCCCGTGCGTCCGACAAGCACGGATAGCACTATTCAGCGCAATCTCCACACCAGCCGTGTCATAGACCACATCCGCTCCGATCCCGTTCGTAATCTCCCGCACTTTCTCCGCCACATCAACCTGTGACGGGTCCAGGACATGCGTTGCACCGTACTCGAGTGCGAATCTCTTACGACTCTCCGTCATCTCAGAAACCATGACGTTCTTCGCGCCTTGCAGTTTGAGCACCTGCAAGATGCCGATCCCGATTGGGCCGCCGCCAACGATCAGTACGTTGTGACCGGGTTTGAAGGGTGAGACGTTGACTGCGTGCCAGGATACTGCTAGTGGTTCGATCAAGGCTGCGGCTTCGAGGGAGACTTTGTCAGGGATGGGATAGAAGTGGTTGCTTGGTGCAGTCATGTATTTAGCCATTCCGCCGCCGTAGCCTGTTCATTAGCCTCTGTGCTGTCGGGAAAAGACAGAGATGCTCACCGGACAACCCGATAAACCCGATATTCTCACAGCAGTACTCAATCCCCAATTTACACGAGTTACAGCAACCGTCATAAATAGTCGGCCGCACCACCACCCTCTGTCCTGGAGAGACATTCGTCACGCCGTCTCCCACTTCCTCCACGGTACCCGCGAACTCGTGCCCCAAAGTCACAGGAAACTTGGTCTTTGTGATATTATGCGGTTCTTTAGGGATCAGAATCGGTCCGCTCATGTACTCATGCAGATCTGCATCGTCAGCGCATATCCTCAGAACAGCCAGAAACAGACATACCACTCCCGCAAATCCCAACAAAAGCAGGTCGAATCTTAACCTCTCCCGCTCTACAAAACGGCTCATCAATCTCGTCGACCCGGATATCTCCAGGTCCATGAAACCGTACCGACTTCATCAACGGCGCGGCTTTCAACGTTGTCCGTAGTGTGTCAACGCTATTTGTTGTGATGCTGTTTCGCATTCTCTGGAGGTTCCTTGTAGGTCTTTCGACTTGGGTTTTGGTGGAGGCGTTCAGGTTTAGGCTTGATTTACTTCTCCCGATCATCGTGATTATTTTGGCCAAGTCAAGCGTTTGGCACAAGAACAGTAGACTGGAACTACCCTAGGTACTCTGGGTTTTATAGATACTAACTTAGAAGCAAGTGGAACGCTGCATCATGAACATAAGATGTTGCAATGACGTCCAAAACGGCATTTCCGAACTCAAATCGACTGCTCCAAACACAAAGCCATAGTAGAATCACACCATGCGAATTAATCTCCGCAGCACGCGCAACAACCATTGGTCCAAAGCGACCCCGATGTTGAACAATCGACCTTGGAAGCTTGGTTCGACAGCTATCAACCAGACAAGCTCGGATCTTGGTTCATCGGACCATGTGTTTCTGATTGGCTGGATCAAGAAACACAGCAATTGGAATGTACCGCTGCTTTCGTTTTGCCAACGAGCTTCCAAGGATCGGGAATGCGTATTTCGCCATGTCAAACAAGTACGCAGGTTATGCATCTGGCCAAGTGTCTTATTTCGGTGTGGTCCCAGAGATACTGTATGGAGTATCTGGGGCTGTAGCGGAGAAGTGGCGTCATAGGTCCGCGGCGAATAGTATCGGTTCAAGTAGAGATACACTTTGTACTGGCAACTGTTAGCACTTAGAATTCAAGATGGAGCCAGTTAGACAAACCGGCAGTCTCACTGAAGTGTATATCCAATAATCCTGGCTGGCAGTCCGTCCATCGCCGCCAACTCTACTCCTGTACTCTATACAGTCGCAGTAGCCATGACCGTCCGAGGTAGAACAACGCGATACAACAGCTAATCAAGCATCATTCTCGTTGTCCTCGCGCTGCTTATCAATAAACGCGCGCAAGATAGATTCCAATCCCTCATTGCGACGAGCAAGCAGCAGCACATCGGAGACGTTGACTGTCGAGCGTCCGGCATGCCTAGAACGGAAAATCCGAAATGTCAGTTACTGCGCGCTCGTTTGACGTCGAGGTTCTTTCATAGTATGATGATGCCATGTGAGTAACGGCACCTGATAACCGGAAAGCAGGAAGCAGAGTGGCGTGTACGGCCATGCTTGATTGAGTGATATGCTTGCCAGTCCCGAATATTTGGAGACGTAGAAGGGCGGCACTCACTTGGCAAAGGACTCGAGGTCTTGACTGGCAGTTTCTGCTCATTGTATTGTCATTAGTCCCGGTTCTAAAGCGTAGAAGCAAGACAGTGCACCAGCACCGTGGTATACACCCGGGCAAGGTATACACACCAATTTGAGCCCAAACCATCTCCGTCAAAGCTCCGATAAACTGAGGCGTAGCATTCACGCCCAACTTGATGGTCTCTTCATCGACAATCTTCCCAATCGAGAGCCATAGAGCGGATTTGAGGCGCTGTGCTCCGTAGAATATCAGCAAAAAAGCTATTGATACAAGGGAATTGCAACTAAGACAGAACATACCTCTTCCAAGCCAATTCTCTCGTTTTGCTCCATTGTAATAACAATCCCTTCTTTGAATCCTCTGATAGAAGCAATAGAGAACGATATCTTTCCTTTCCTGGAGACGCGAGACGCGTTCTCAATACGGCATGTGATTGGCCCATGTCAGCAAAGCGGAGAATGGATATGCCGGTTTATCCGAGAAGACCGGCGCTAACCCGAAAAGGCAAGCAGACAGATTGAAGCCAAAAGTTGCAACGAAATATTTCCTTCTTCTGCACAGCAAACAATCTGTTCTCTACTTTCACATGAATTGACGATTCCTCGTTCTCCCTACACTACTAGGTTTATCACCAGGAGCTTAATACTTTGACATCCTCCTTCTACACCAAACCCTCCTCATTTCCCATCTAAGACCAAAATGGCCGACGAACCCGACTTCAACGACCTCGTCCACGACGCCATTAACGACTTCTTCAGCCAAATCTTCGGCGTCGCCCAAGCCGGCTTCACCCGCTTCACCACAAACTTCTACAACTCCTTCGCGCAAGTCTCCACCACCCGCTGGACAAAAGTCATCGGCTCCGTGGTCTTCTACATCATCATCCGGCCCTACATCGAGCGGTTCTTCCGCTGGTCGAGTGACCGCGAGCGCAAGCGCCGCGAGGAAAAGGAGAAGCAGCAGGCTGAGGCGACGGGGTATAGCGAGGGGAAGAAGGCGAAGGTTTCTGCGAATAGTTTGCGGAGTGGGAAGCCCGTTGCTGCTGAGAATGAGGGTGGGAGGGTGTTAGGGGAGGTGGAGAATACGGATGATGAGGTTGATGATGATGAGGAAGGGGAGGCGGTTCGGTTTGCCAAGGAGAATGGGGTGCCGGAGTGGGGGAAGAATGTGCGCAGGAGGCAGAAGAGACAGCCGAGTCATAATCTGACCGAAGAGCAGTTGTTGGAGATGTTGGATTGGAGCGAGGAGGAGGGTGAGAAGAAGAAGGAGTAATCTTTTTCTTCTTCTTTTTGCATCGTCTGTCTGGTTTACTGCTTGTCCTCCTGGCTGCGACGCGCGCAGACTTTTCGGTCATCCGTCTGTTTTAATCACCGGATCTTTGCTTTTCTTCAACGTACGAGTCATTGGACTTGTACTCTTCTGTGCGACGTATGCGGAATCAACTGGTGGACGCATGTATTGTATTACTGATAGAACTTAATCAAACAGTAATGAATATCAAATTATCTCAATGCCTTCATACGCAATCGTAATCATTAATCAAACTAATGCAATCTTCTCAACGCCTCGATCATCCCCTTGACCCCATCCACATCCATCCCACCCACCCGCGACACAATTTCCTTCTGTACGTGCGCATCACAGTCCAGGAACCGCTCAATCAGCTCTCCATCCACAAACCGGAACGGCTCATCAGCTTCCCGCACCATGCTGCGGAATCCGCGGAACTTGTTGAATGGAAGGTCACCAAGCGAGTCGACGAAGGCGGCGATTGTGACTTGAAGGCGCATGAGGAAATCCTGGTGTTCGGGGTTGATCACGGCGAAGAGGTAGATTGAGCCTTCGACCTGTTCAAGAGTTCGTTAGCAAGATGGACACACAATAAAATGGAGGGGAGGGCATACCGTTCCCAAGAAAGCCCGTGGAGTCACAGTCACACTAGCCAGCTGCTGGATATTCACCGGTCGAATCCGGTTGACCATTTCACCCAGCGAGATCTCGCTGGTCACCTCGAGTCGGCGCTTGTCATCGTCTGTCACGCCATTGACATTACGACGGAGGACAATCAAATTGCCCTCAGCATCGCTTTCGAGGAAAGTATCCTCTGCGATGTAGGCAACGCCTGTACCCCACACGGTCTGGAAATGTCGGGATACTTCGGTCATGGAGCCGGGGAGGCCGTTCTGGCCTTCTTTGTATTGTACAATGGAGACACTCTTCATCAGGTCAGACACCGCAACGAGATCTCCTGTTACTGTCACGTCCACTGGGGCCGTCGAGGTCCTGTAGCTGGCCAGTTTTTCGAGCTTCATCGATCCGAAGTTGTTGTTTACCACCTTATAGACGACGACCTGGATACGAGTCAGCAACCAATTCAACTTGGCAAGCATAGATACTCACCGTCTTCACAAGCGCTGCAACAATCCTCTCCCCCATCACAGCCAAAGCCCGACAAGCACCCTTGACAGGGAGCTCAGCAACCTGCGTCAACTTCCGACTATTATCAACCTCAAACACCAATATCCGTCCTCGAATTGACTCATCTCCCTCGTCGTCCAAATAAGCCGTACCGACAACGAATCGGTCCTTGACAACGTCTTTCCCAGTCTCATCCTTGCCGGCGGCGAATTCAGCGCGAATCACGCTCTCCACCAACTCGTCTTCCTTTAGGTCAACGGCATCCAAGCGACGGAAGAGGATCTCATCAGCAAGCACAAATTGGCTCTTGACAATCTCCGCCCCTTGGTCTAGTTTCCGTTCGATGGTACCGATACCAAATGCTTTCTCCTGTGGCGAGTAGGCAACCCGGCGGACAGTAGCTCCTATCGGCAGCGTCTGGATTTGTGTTGTCCTCTCCTTGTCCACTAGCGCGATTTTCAGGTCGTTGGCAGTCGCAACCGCAATCGCTTCGGGATACGCCTCGGAGTGGAAATGGCAGACACGCGAGGCGCCTTCAGAGTTGACAGCGGAGTAGATGATTCGGCCCTCAGAGCCATAGATCAAACTTGGATTTTCGCACGTTGCAAACACATTGTACAACCCGTTACCTCGAGGAATCTTCTTGAAGATAGGCTGCTCAGATCCAAGAATCGACCTGTTCATGCCCGTCAAAGAGTAATCTCGCACGTTGAATGAGAAAGTGACGACCGCGCCATCGGCCATCGAGATGAACAGCGTAGGAACACCTGCCTGGTGCACATCGGCGACAAGAACTGACCGAGGGAAAGCTTCACCAGCAGGTCCAAGTGACTTTGTCTGCAATTCTTGTAGATCCTTCAATTGTAGAACCGAGACCTGCGCTAGCTGAGGGAAAGCCGCAATACAAACTCCGGTGGGCGAAGAGGGCACTGTAACACCAGAGATCTGAGTGTCTGCGCTGTACTCTTTCTGGGTAATGGCCTGTGCATCATTTCTGACATTAAAGACCGTCAACCCCCGGCCACCCGTCACAAGGACCGCGGTGTCATCGTTGGAAGACGCGGCAGTGATAATCTGCCCGTTTGGTGGCGTCCACTCAAAAGTCACCATTCCGCTTTCAATCTCAGCAATCAGGACTTTCCGTTCAGTAACCTGCAATATCCGTCCTCCTGGTAGGTTGGCAGCAAGAATCGTGTTTTCTGAAAGGCTCAGACCGAGGAAGTTGTCTAATTCCTCAACCTCGCCATCATGACTGAAGCGGAACACTCTTGTTTCGTCCACAAACGTAACAAGCAGCGTGTCAAGGAAGTCACCAGCTGTAGTCCCCCATTGTAAGCCCCATAGATCTGTAATATGATCCATGTCGCCCAGAAGACCCAGATCCTCCATGCCCACGCCGCTGCGTACACTTCGCAGAGTCCCGTCGTCAAAAGCACCTGAGCCGGAGACGATCCGAGCTTGTCCCGACGAAAACTCATGCGTTTGGCTTTCACTTGTCCGGTTTCCAAGATCCATTATCGTGAAATCCAAGATAGGAGCGATGTTCGACAATGTCTGAATGACTTCGAGCGAGTCTCTTTCAAGTCGAACCACCTGAGAGTCTCCTTGATGAGACCCAACGAATAGAATACCTCCACCAAGATAGACTAAGACAGAAGCTCGGGATGTGTTGCCCAAATGATCTAGCTTCAAGCTTTCAAATTGGTTGTTCGAATCCAGGATAAGCGTCAGAATGAATAGCCTTCCATAATCATCCGCTAGCAGCCATCGTCGACTGTCTACTTGTTCCCATGCGACGAAGATAGTCGCCTCATCAAGAGGTCGAGGGATTGTCTCATTATTATCGACGTCGACATAGTTGACCGATGTCTCCCCCAGTATCAACAGACCGCCTGTGTCCGTTAGCAGCCGCACCAATATGACTTCCCCATAGATAGAGCAATGCAAAAGCACGAACCTAGTGGAGCGGGAACAGGTATTAAGTGAGAAGCGCCCAAATCCAACTCCTGAACAAAATGCTCCGGCTCCTCGAACACTGCCTCGGTAGCCGTACTAGCCGTGCCTGTTGTATAATGAAGCTCCCTAACCTTCAACCTGACCTTCTTCTGGTTATCTTCGTACAGCAGTGCCATGCGCGGCTTATCCGACTGCACATGCAGAAAGGCCGAAGAGCGAACAAACAGCTCCTCTATCCTTGAAAGCGTCGGTGCCCCCAACTCCCCGACGCGCGGCGCATCGGGACCAGATTCCACCGCTATACTCCTCCCTTTCTTCCTTGTTGGTAGTTGCACAATGGGAACGACCACGATTACACCTTCGTAGATCTCGAGCGTCATAAACCGTCCGCTTGGGTCGATCAGGCATCGGTTGCCCGTCTGGGATTCCCGCACCGATGGATCGGAGATATCGACGTAGTTTCGTTCCGTGCGGACCTGGTTCTTGTCGCTATCCCACGATAATGTAAAATAATTGTATTGATCGGTTCCGACGAAGAGGTGATCGGTAGGGGAATTGGCCGGGGCCGGGAGTCGAGCTAGCATCGTCACCCGGCCATAAAGGACCCGCGAAGCAGTGAGAGCCAGTCCATCAGGAGTCAAAGAGTAGAATTCCAGTCGATTCGCTTTCCTATTCCAGCACGCGTAGGGTTAGCACAGCCGGTCGAGACGACTCTTCCCAGGGACGAGAGGGGCAAGACCAACGCAACAACCAAGGAATCTTCCTCCGGTCTCAGGAACTGCAGCTTCAACGCATGCCGGATGCTGCTGGCTCGATGGATTGGCACGACATAGGCCATTTTCTCGGCGTTAGATGGCGGTCGTTGCTGTCAATCCAGGTGCCGGTAGTGGAGAGCCACTGCGGGGAGACGTCACGAGCGCCGCTCAATCGAATAGAGATAAGAGGTGAAAAGCTCAATGGGAAGTAAAAAAGGAAATCAACATGTCTTCAGTCTTTGTTTGCTCCCATCAGGATCCGATGGAATAGAGGGTGAGATTGTGCCGTGAGGAGAGTCGAAGGAAGTTCTCTGCGGGAGCTCCGAGCAAGTTTCCATGACGAAGCTGGGCTTAACTCCGCAATGACCGAGCTCTATACACTATGCTACGAGCACAATCTACGATATAGGTGCTAGTGATGCTTGTTGAATGCTTTTGATTACAATTTTGCTGTACTATCACTGTCTATCCTGCTCATGACGCACTCCAAAAAATTCGTAGAAATAACCAAGACTTCGTCACAGTTCGTGAGAAATGAGGCATACATAGTCCGCGCCGAATGAGAAAAGAAAATGTATGGCACAGAACCAGGCGGGGGAATATATGCGATATCATCCAGATGGGAGAAGAGTTCCGAAAGAACGATAAGGTAAAAAAAAAAAAAAAAAAACATATATGTATCAGAGAAAAATAAAAAAGGAACTCGAACAAATGGAGCCAATGCAAAGGGATATCATGACCAGACGTCTTCCTGGTAGCTACCGCTGCTGCGCATGTGCTTGACCATTTCCTCACCCCGCTCAGGTCCAAAGCCACGGTTTTCGGCAATGATCTGACCGAGGACGAGGTTGACTTCCCGGGCCATGTTAGCTGCATCTCCACAAACGTAGAAGTTGGCCTTCTGCTTGAGGAGATCGCTGACGAGAGTGGCGTGTTCGCGCAACCGGTGCTGGACATACACCTTCTGGGCACCTTCACGCGAAAAGGCCGTGACGATCTTCAGGGAGTCACCAAGCTGGTCCTGGTAGGTCTATAAGTAGAATGTTAGCCAGCCGTATAAATGTATCGGAGAGAAAAATAAGGGGAACGAACCTTGAACTCATCTTTGTACAAGAAATCCTCATCACTCTTGCGGCAACCAAAGAACAAAAGCGTAGTGCCAACCTTCTGGCCCTTAGCAGCCAAGGCAGCACGTTCCTGAATGAAACCACGGAAAGGAGCGACACCGGTACCGGGACCGACCATGATAATCGGCTTCGACGGGTCCGAGGGAAGCTTGAAGTTGGAGTGACGAACATGGACAGGCACGTGGATTCCATCGTATTTGTTGCGAGGGCCGGTAATATCGTAGGTCAAACCATGAGGATCGGGCGAAGGGTCACCGTTCTGCTTCTGCTTCAGAGCCAGGAGATAGTTCGTAGTAACACCCTTGACAATGTGGGAAGCACCAGGCAGTTGAGTAGACTCGACGACAGCAGTGATACTGATCTTATCTTTCTGCACCATAGACGAAGACGAGATAGAGTAGTAGCGAGGCTGAAGCTTGTTGATACCTTCGATGATCAGCGAGAAGGGGACGGCGGTAAACGGCTTTGAGGTGAGGCTCTGCAAGGCTTGGGCGATGTTGTAGCACTTGTCGGTGATCTTCTCGTGGAAGTAATCCTTGTCGCTACCCAGGCGCACGATCTCTGCCTTGGTCTCCTCGTCGGGAGCAAAAGCAGCCAAAGTCGCAATGAACTGACGGGACACGGGAGCGCAGATTTCTAAGTAGTAGCGGACGGCGGCATCGTAGGTGGTGGGAGTCGGAATAGGGACCTTAGCGGTAACATCAAGACCCTTGATGTTGATAACCGTGTGACGCTTGTCATCGACACCAAAGACCTGGAGAAACCGATCGACTTCAATTCCGGCGTTGGTTGGCCACACCGCGATGTGATCACCAGTCTGGTAGTTGAGGCCACTTCCAGCGATGCTAATTTCCATGTGCAGACAGTTCCGGTCCTTGACGTTGAACAATTCGCGAGATTCGACAATGGGGGCAATGAACGGGTTGTGCGGAGAGAAAGGGCCCTTGGGCTGACCTTCCAGATGGCCTTGAGTCGGTTCACCGAGGTAGACGTTCTCATCATCAGGGCTGGCCGAGTCTTCCTCCGACACAGAGAATACCGGTTCGTAGACAGCGTCACGTTCTTCCAGGGTCATAGATTCCGACAGAGCAGCCCACATGGGCTCCTTCCAGGCCAAGAAGTCTTCTTCCATGGTACCCGCGCCATCGTCACCTTCACCGGCAGCACCAATGCGCTGCGCACCCAGCTTCGTGAGGGCGGTATCGATGTGACGGACCATAGCGTTGTAGTGCTCATAGGTGTTGTTTCCGAGGCCAAAGGCGACAAACTTCATCGAAGACAGAGGCTTGTCATCAGCGGAGGCACCACTCTCGAAAGCCACGTCGTCGGAAGTGACAAACTGGTAGAAGTCGGCCGCATTGTCCGTGGGCTCACCCTCACCATAAGTCGCAAGCACAAAGAACGCGATCTTGTCTTCACCGAAAGTGTCTAGCTGGTCGTAATCGTAATCCTCGAGATCAGCAACCATGGTCTTCAAGCCAAAGCGCTGCGATCCTTCCTTAGCCAACCGAGACGCATAGTCCTCGGCGGTTCCGGTCTGTGATCCATAGAAAATAACACAGTTCTTGCCAGTTTCGTCCATCTTTTCCACAATGTTCCTAGTTTTGCCGGGCTTTGCGGCTCCATTCGTCGCCGGAGTCGCAGCAGAGATCTTAGGGACCGCCCAGTAAGTACCCTTAGTGAAGTAGGCAACGCTACCCACCAGAAGCACCACCAGAACGGCCACGTCGAGAATATCGAGTTGTGCCATACTGACAATTGTACCGAATCGAATCAAGCGAGCGATCCAACCAGGGAATGAATTCCCCTGGCGCTAAGAATGCCGGCGGGAGGCTGAAGACAAGCCGGGCGGGGAAAGAGGATAAGAGAGAAAGAGAGAGAAGAGACCAGAGAGGACAAAACCTCCCAGATATCCAGATCAAAGGCCCCTCGAATGCAACAATTGGCACTCAGTAAAGGGGATGGCAGAGTAAGAAAGAAGTAGAGCTGAAGAAAAAGAAAAGAAAGCGAAGAAAAGGACAGCAGTTGATAGACGTGGTGTGATAGCGGAAGAGAACCGGCGCTATTATGAGGGCTGTTGCATTATCCCACCGTGCGTGTCTGTTCCAGGCGGTCACGGGATCTGTATGTTTGCTCGGGAAGTTGCACTCATACAACTCGAAACAGACAAAATGGAAAGGAAAAATAAAGAACAGAATGTCCTCTACAGAAGGAATCCTACGGTGTACGCTCGCTTATGTATAACCACATCCTCCTTCTGGTGGGGGATTGGGGGCCACCACAGTCAACCCGAGCGTCAGCCCGAGAAAACAGTCGACTCGGAAGGAGATTTCGGCGCTTGGTCGACTAAAAATTTGGCACGAGGTCTTCCCCAGCTGGACAAGACCGTCCAAGTCTGGGGGTGGCAATGAGGCGCTTCCATCTTTGTCGGTCAAATCATGAGGGAAATCTCCCGAACAACCTGCCGAACTATGGCTCTATCCGAGTTCCGCCTTTCGCCCACGCTGTGTACGAAGAGCCGGGGACGAGGAAAGAGGCAAGATGCTCCGTAGAGAGGTGTTCTCTCAGCCTTCCGAAGTTTTGCTCGATTTTACCCCACAATCAACTCCGGAGATCGACCACGTTGAGCCGTCATGAATGTATCTATGAGTGCGGTCGGAGGAGATATTCCGAATGACAGACAGACGGGGTCTCAATGCAGCTGGGAAATGACGGTAGAGTACAGGACAAAGCGTAAGGTCTTCCTGCATATGATCGAAGCCATTATTCCGGTCGTTTCGGAGGCATAGTGGGAATCTTGTGGACGGAAGAGGACGGACAGATTCCGCACAGGAGCGGCCATGAATTCCATGTCTCATCGACGAGAAGGATATAAAAGGTGCTTCGAGTCTCTATCTATGGCATGCACTCGAACCGGAATATTCAAGACTCGACTGAATGTACCAGGTCGTACGGAGTGCTCGATACGGAGTACAGCTTGGTCCAAATGTAAATGCCGGACGAGGATCACCACAGAGATCGTCTGGGGATACGAGATGCCGTGGTCTGTATGGATAGCAACTGGTGCGTGTTCTAGCGTGCCCGTATTGGAGCAATCACGTTGGACGGTTGATAGCTTAACGGATATTGTGGTGCTTGGGTGCGTTAGTTTGCCCCTGTACGGAGTACGGAGTATGAAGTCCATAACCTGGACTCAGCCTAGGTGTACTTACACTATGCGCTCGCCAACGTATCCGTGATGTTTCTGAGAATCTATTCAGTATCATAATTGATCTTGTCGAAATCAAGTATGAATGGCATATGCCGTACTCTGTACTCTGTACTCTTGCTGCACTCTGAGGACATATCTGCAGCACGTGAGCGTTGAACAAAGTTGGGAGATTAAAAGCACCCCACATGTTTCTGGAAACGGAGGATATATCAGGGCTTATTATATAGTTAGTTTCGAGTTTTATATGTCTCTCGAGCGTTGTATAGGTTTGCTTTCACTGTGTCCTTGATGTGTCCTGATAGGAGGTTTACTACCCCTGGTAGCTAGATGAATAGATCACACTACTTAAGAACAATTAAAGAAATACCAAGGCATATCCAAAAGAAAGTCTAGATACCTCTACTTCCTAGGTATACTCATCATTATCAATACAAAATGCTTCTCCCTGACCTCTCCTGAACTGGATGATCCCCGTGCTTCGACTTCTTCTCCGCCTCTCTTCCGGTCGCCCTTCAGGAAGAACAACCAGCCTCCTTCATCATCGTCTCTTTCCAGGGGATTCTCGCATTCCTTATACGATTCAAATCTGATACATTCTCTGCCCAGCATCAGCAGCAGTCCCTCCTTTATGCTATCCGTCGACTGTTGAGCGACAATGTGCGACTTGATCGTGTCCTTCAAGTCGACAACTCTTAACAAGCGTGAGCTCCGGGCAGTGAGCTGAGCGCCGTTGGGATATAATACTGCTTCAGGAGTGCTGAAAATCGAAAGAATCGACACTGCAGGCCCCTAATAATCTTAATCAAAAGTAAGTGGCTTGAGAGAAGCTCTGTTCAGCCTCCAATTTATCTTCCCCCTCCACCATCAATCATCCTTCTCGGCGTTCATGCAATACGCGCCTGCACATCACCCGCCAGAGACACATAAGAAAAAAAAAAAAAAAAAAAAAAAAAGCCATCACTGACTCGCATGCTTCTGCAATGGCTCTCTAGTGGCTTCCCATCCTTTTATCAAGACTGGCCCCGTCCAGCAGTCCAATACTCCGATGCCCCTCATACCCGACGATTCGAGCCCTGTGTCGCACCATAGCCTCGCATCTCCACCGGATCGTTTCGTTTCAAGGAGTACTCCCGCATCCGCGGTGCATAGTCGGGAAGCCTCTGCTGCGACTACTAGAGGGAGAGCGCTGGATCCTTCCGCCCTGAATACCTCGTCTTTACAACCTAAGAACAACCGCCGTGGTCAATCCCATTCCAAGAGCCCCGAGACCTCTGGACCCTCTCGCCCCAATTTAGGATACGATGCCGGACTAGAACGACGCCCGTCCAACTCCTCCTACGGCCATCACCGCCAGACGTCGATTGTACATGGAATCCAACACTCCCGTAACCCGAGCTTTGTCGCTTCGTCGACCTCGAATAGTCCTCTGAGTCCCGAACTGATCGCATCGCTGGGTCGTGGTGGTGGTATTAGCAGTGGCGCTGGCACCCATGATCAGGAACTCCCGTCATTCGGACGTCTGGAACAGCCCGATATGCAGTCGACCTCCCAGAGCCCCGGAGTCAACGGTTCGAGCCATGGATTACAGGGATCATCGGAGGATCAAAATGTTCCGAGCATCGTCAATGGCAGTCCGGCAAGCCATGTGCACAGAAGGATGAACTCAAACGGGAGAACATGGCAGGACCGCTCGCATAGTCGTTCGCATTCGAGACACTACATTGAATTGAGAACGGTGGGCGAATATGCCTTGCACCATCTTTTCAACTCGGTGAGATATACTTCTCCGTTTGAGGATCAAGGGCGTGAACTTTGCTAATAATGATCAGTTTGTTGGCCAAGCGGACAACAAAATCAACCAGGCTATATTGAAACTAGGGGAATTGGAAGCCCCGGTTGAAGAAGTATGCGGCCCAGGAGTAGATCCGACCTTCGATCAATTGATCTCAGCACTCGGACATATATCGCGAGAAAAGCCGAAACCTCTGATTGATACTATTATGTTTTGGCGAAAGGCCAAAGGGGATGCAGCGATTACGGCCAAGCACGTAGCAAATCAGGTATGCAATGAACAAGCCAAACAGAACCATGACTCCCAAATCTAATACACCCATGTATAACTAGCCAAAGCCCTCACCCCCAGAGCCTTCTGCACTGCTCCGACGAAATACTGAACCTGTACAGATGGCTGCCGAACAAGCACAAGCTGCTAATTCCGACCCGCCCGCCCCTCCTGGTACCCTTTTATCCAGACAAGAAGATGTACACTTGGCCGAGCGACGCGCCACGGTGTCGGTTTACCTCGTATGCCGGGTCTTGATTGAGATTTTCAATCAAAGTAACCTCGCCTCAATAACGCTCGATATGGCTGACCGTTTGGAGGATATCGTGTTTGGTCAACTCAAGACCGTGGATCCGGATCAGATCTCAGCGTCCCCCCTCCGAATGGCGAACTGGAGAATATACGGTCAGCTGCTCGGCATTATGAGTGAAAGCAACTTCTCGAGCGTCTCGAATCGCTTCTTGTCAGAGTTGGAGCGGTTTCAGAAAGAGGAGGCCCTTCGAGGTCCATCCAAAGAAGGGGAGGCAAGAATCGAGCTCCTAATCCTGGGAATGAGGCATTTGAAAATCAGAACACAACCAGATACATGGCCGAAATCATGTGAATTCATGCGATCTCTGGCACTTCAGTTTGGCAACGCCCATGGGCAGCGCATCAAGCAGGCCTATTGCTACATCTTCGAGAAGCTACTTCTACCTGTAGCCGCAAATCCTGGTTGTGACCTATCCCTACCTAAATGGAAAGAGTTTCTGGAGCTCGTCCAATCTCGACTGTCGCAAATGCTCACTAAACCCCGTCACTGGGCCGCTTCCTTTCCTTTACACGTGCTGCTTCTTTGCGTATCGTCCAAGGAGACCTTTTCATCACAATGGCTTGCGGTCATCATGAGTCTCCCCCCAAGACTGAAGGATCGTCCTACAAGGGGCCCCGCCCTCCAAGCCATGTGTCGTCTACTCTGGACATATTTCTTCCGTCACACAGACCCTCCGCCAACTACTCTTCGTAGAGTCGAAGAAGTTGCCAAGATAGCCCTTCCTCCAGGCAAGAGGACATACTTGACTACCGAACCAGCCGTCGCTGAACCTCTAATCCAACTGATCCGCATGATTGGGTTCAAGCATCCCGACGTCTGCATTCGCAACATCATCTTTCCTTTGATCAACTCGGACGTCTTCCTGTCTAATAAGGACTTGAAGATCGAACAGATGGAACCAGAGAAAATGGTTATCGGGATTCGCTCCTTCATATCGATCGTGACAGACCTAGAGAATTGTGACCAACTGTGTCCTCCTTTCCCTACGGGCTCGATTCCTAATCCATTTACTGATATCTCAGCCACTTCATCCCCTCTGCACCGGCCCCAAGTCCTTGCTGATCCACGTGTGCCAGGTGTTACAGAGGCTACTGACGACCAGACACCCGTGCGTCCTGTCAATACCGCCAAGCTGAGCGACAACATTAGAGGATTCTATGTTCGCTTTTGTGAGATATTGGGCAAAATCACGCTCTTGTGTGATAATACCTTTGGTGGACAGGCTGTCCTGGACGAGAAGTTTGGCGGGTCCACCCCAAAGACACCCATCTCAGAAGCGTTTGGTTTCACGCGGCGTGACGACCATATCAACACCGGAGATCAAAAGCAGGGTTTCTATGATTTGATGCATGTTGCGGTTCAGGCACTTCCTCGTTGCCTGTCTGACCATATTCCTTTCAACTCGTTAATCAACCTGTTGTGTACCGGAACCGCCC
Organism: Aspergillus cristatus; assembly: GCA_034509305.1. NCBI lineage: Eukaryota > Fungi > Ascomycota > Eurotiomycetes > Eurotiales > Aspergillaceae > Aspergillus > Aspergillus cristatus. Next base: position 2,290,965 of record WJBV01000007.1, on the reverse strand, counting down.
ACGTTCAAACAAATATCGCGATGTCATCTGCCGAATCGCTCAAGGCTATCGCGCGGCAGTCGCACGCTCAGCAAGTTACTATTGGATTTGCCAGGTTCATCTTCAACTTCGACGCTAGATACTCTACAATGTCAGACGAAGGCATGCTAGGACCGGGGCACATTGAATCCACTCTGAGACTCTATGTTGAACTGCTGGGAATCTGGATAGAGGAGATCAAGCAGAAGACCAAGGGCGCGGGGACAGATCTTGGGGATAAGTCTAGTACCGGAAGCCGGGCATTGCAACTGGACCTTTCTACCGTCCTTGCGCACGTCGAAGAAATCGAGTCTCATGGACTGTTCTTCTTATGCTCACAATCACGAAGGGTCCGTGCATTTGCCATTACGGTGCTTCGGCTGATCACGGAATTTGACAGCGCCCTGGGCAAAGAGAATACGAGAATCATTAGAATTCTCGAAGCAGACTCGCAGCATATCTTGGATGTCAATGACGAACAACTCACGGTCGCCGAAAGGAGTCGCGTCCAAAAGGGCAAGCGAAAGAGTGCTTCGCAGAACACTCTCATCGAATTGTGCAGCAGCGAGGTGTCGTATGATTCGACTCTCTGGTCCAAGGTGTTTCCAAACATCGTTCGCATCAGCTTCGAGACGTGTCCCTTTGCAGTTACTCTGGGCAGAGAAATAGTCTGCGCAAGGCTGGTTCAGATGCACAAGACGATCACTGCACTTGCTGAGAATCCCCGTCCTCCTTACTATGGTCCAGTGGACGTTACACAGGCTCGCACGTTTGGTCGTAACAGCATGACAGCGGAAATTCTAGTCGAACAGTGGAAGCTGTATCTGGTCATGGCGTGCACCACCTTGAACAGTGTTGGTGCGCAGTCGCAGAGCCAATTAGCAAATGCCCAGCATGCTCGGAAGTCGTCCAAGGGTCAACAGCAATCGCAGGATAAGATCAGCTCAGCCCGGAGCCTGTTCGCGTTTGTCATTCCCTTACTTTCGGCTGAACGCGACTCCATCCGGAGTGCCATCGTGGCAGCCTTGGGATCTATCAACAAGAACCTTTACCGTACCCTGCTTGAATCATTGCAGTACGCCGTTACGACCTGCAACGAAGAAGCCAAGATGAGAATCGGTGTACATTACCGATCTCCAAGCAGTCCTCGACGCAGCAGAAAGACGGACAGATTACGAACAGAGGTCACGCATGTTTACAAACTGACCTCTCACTTCCTTCGTGAACCTGAGGTGTACAATGACGACTGGATCGTCAACAACCTCGTTACCTACACCAAGGACCTACGCATATTCCTAAGCGACTCAGAGGTCCAGAATGACTGGGAATTCCAGCGATTACGGTTCCATTACTGTGGATTGATGGAAGAGCTTTTCGAGGCTATCAACCGAATAGGGGACTCTTCTCGCTGGATACCGTTCGAGTCACGAAAGTCCGCCTTTTCGCTGATGGAGGACTGGTGTGGATATTCTCCCAATCAGTCTCAGATCTCCCAAAGGGAGGAGCACATGCGGAAGTTCGCCCATCACGAAGGCGAAATGCGTAACACTGCTGCCGCCATGGAAATCGAGAAAAAGAATTTACGGGCGGCCGCTCTGAGTGCCATGGCGTCACTCTGCGCAGGTCCGATTAGTATCACTACGGAAACCGGCGTGGTGCTACAATTCGACGTTGGACGTATGCTGTCGTGGGTTGATATCATCTTCAACACCATCAGCGATAAGTGGCACACGATTGGCAGACGGGCACTCAAGAACCTCATCATCCACAACAAAGAGCATTCGTACCTGCTCGAGCGGTCGATTGAAATGTGCTACGTTACGGAGCGCCCGAAGGCTTTGGAGAGCTATTTCGAAGTGGTCACTCAGGTTCTCATAGAGAATACCGATTACCAATTCAACTTCTGGAGAATCCTCGGTGCTGTGCTCGTTACCCTCGGCAATCAGAAGCGCGAGATAAGAATGAAGTCTGCTAAGCTGTTTCGGATCCTGGAAGAACGTCAGCAGAAGAGTTCGCGACTTCAAGATTTCGACATCAGCATTTCTGACAAGACCACGGCCGTCTACAAACTTGCCCAGTTCGAGACGTCGAAGAGACTAGCAAAGCAGCACTCAGACTTGGCTTTTATTTTGTTCTCCGAGTTCGCATTGCACTTTAGGAATATTCGTCCCGACAGCCAGCGGAATATGGTCGCTGCTATTCTGCCGTGGGTGCAGACAATGGAACTCCAGGTTGATCCCAACGGTGGCCCGACTGCCAAGTCGTATATGCTGCTCGCGAATTTGTTCGAGATAACCATCCGTTCCAGCACCATATTACCGAACGAGGTACAAGCCCTCTGGCAGGCTCTGGCTACGGGCCCCCATGGCGGAAATGTGCAGCTAGTGCTCGATTTCATCATCAACCTCTGCCTGGAACGCAAAGAGCAGAACTTTGTCGAATACGCCAAGCAAGTTGTTGTATTCCTATCCGGGACACTTGCTGGGTCAAAGGTGATCGAGTTCTTCCTAATGCAGGTCGTCCCCAAGAATATGGTGCAGGAAAGGAAAGAGATCACCCCTGCTCCTCCGGATACCAAGAGCTTGCCGTATGTCGCGGATCTGGGTGCCGTGTTGCCAGTTGGTAATAAGCAAGCAGGTCTGTCGCTTGGTCAGGTGGCTTTGATCTTCCTGGTCGATTTGATGGTTGCTCCGGTCACACTTGCTTTGGAAGATGTTGTTAAGCTGCTTCATGTTGTCCTCATTCTGTGGGATCATTACACTGTCACTGTGCAAGAGCAGGCTCGGGAAATGCTGGTACATCTGATCCATGAGCTGGTGGCTGCGAAGGTTGAGGATGATGCGCCTGTGGAAACTCGTCAGGCTGTTGAAGACTTCGTCGAATCTATCCGCAAGAGTGATGCAAAGGTTGTCTGGGATTACGAGGATAACAGCGACAAGGAGGATATTGATGAGGCGAGTCGAGTGCCGCTGTCAATGTCTACGGTGACCCGTCAAGTTGTTGATTTCTTCAGTCTTGCTTACGAAGGTGTCAATGATCTCTGGGCAAAGGAGGCACTTAACTGGGCGACTTCCTGTCCTGTCCGTCATCTTGCTTGTCGATCGTTCCAGATTTTCCGCTGCATCTCGACGTCGTTGGACTCTAGGATGCTTGCGGACATGCTTGCTCGTCTTTCCAACACCATTGCGGACGAGGAGGCTGACTACCAGACATTCTCCATGGAAATCCTTACGACGCTGAAGATTATAATCAGTTCTCTGTCACCGGCTGATTTGCTGCGGTATCCCCAGCTCTTCTGGACTACTTGCGCATGCTTGAACACGATCCACGAGACTGAGTTCATTGAAAGTATCGGCATGCTTGAGAAATTCATGGACAATATCGACATGAGCGATCCGGTAGTGGTAACGCAGCTTATCGAGGGTCAACCCCCCAGATGGGAAGGTGGCTTTGATGGCCTTCAAAATCTGGTCTACAAGGGATTGAAGTCTTCGGAGTCTCTCAGTCGGACGTTGGATATCCTGCATCGGTTGAGTGGTCTTCCCAATAACCAACTTATTGGCGACGGATCTCGGTTGTTGTTTACTATCCTCGCCAACCTGGCCCATTTCCTCCATCAGTTCGATTCGGAGGCCGATGACCCGAAGACTCTTGCTCGTGCCACCATGTTGGCTCGCGTGGCAGAAAGCGAAAACTGTCCACGATTGGCAGCTTCGCTTCTAGGGTTCGCTAATGGGCAGTACAAGGCAGAGGGCGATTTCCTGAACCATATCATCTCCGAGATCCGGTCGTATTACTTCCCGCGACAGGACGTCCACAGTCTGATATTCCTCATGGGCTTGTTAACCAACACGACCGACTGGTTCAGGATCAAGGTAATGAATGTCCTCTGTGCGTTGATACCGGACATTGATATGAGAAGGGGAGAGGTCACATGTCACGGACCTGATCTCATCTCGCCTCTCTTGCGTCTACTGCAGACGGATCTCTGCCCTCGGGCTCTGCAGGTCATGGATCATATCATGACTGTCTCGGGCAATCCCATGGAACGACATCATCTTCGGATGAGTATGGCGTCGTCTTCGTCGTCACGGGCTATTCGCAAAGAATACGAGCGTATCCAGAGTTTGTATGGTATACCCGAGCCGACGGGCTGGTCGATCCCTATGCCTGCCACACAGTCAAGTATTACGCGACACAACGTCCACGCTGTGTTCTACACCTGCGCAGAGGTTGACCTCATGGAAGCGCAAGAAACCGCTCCTACTGAGGTGGAGTTCCACGCGGACGGATACAATGATTCGTTCTTCCCCATGCGGGCTGATACGATGAAGTCGATTGACACGCAAATGGATGGCAATATGGGGGACATTGTATCGAAGCTGGACAGTCTTGACGATTTCTTCGAGGAGACAGAGACAATTAATTCGTCAATGACACCTGCTTCAGACACCATGTTGTCAGGGTTCTCAGGTAGTTATGTGGATACCAGCGAGAATCGCTACGATCAACAGACGGCACCTATTCTCCGCAAATCTCTCGCGCGGACAGCCTCATCGTCGTCATTCCATAACGGCTTGGCTGAGTCTCGACCGCCTAACCTGCGCATCGATAGTAGCAACGTGACAAGTACGCCACCTCTCGCGCCTACTCAAGCATCACGTCCAGCCTCCCATGCTCGTTCCATCACGTCCCCGGTAAACCATCTGTTCTCGCCAACATCCAACCCACAAAATCCAACTCCTTCCATCGGTTTCAACGAATCAGCTTTCTTCTCCGATGACGAGCCCGAAGAGAGTATGTCTGACATGGACGATCGCCTGACCATCAACAAACCGGCAATCTCGCATCCCCTGGGACCGCCAACACGGAGCGTGACAGACGGGTCACATTCCCTCGAGTCCATGATCAGAAGCGGAATGAGACGACTTACAGGTGGCGCCGTAACAAACCGCGAAAAGGAGCGTCAGCGCGAATTGATCCGCGCGCAGCAACGCGCTATGGTGCAGACGATTGGGTCTCCGCGGGTACCCAAGGTACCGGCTGAGTATCTGCCGAGCAATCCGACGTCGCCGGGACACTAGCCGTCGGGATTGGCTTTTCTTTTGTTGCTCTCATTTGTACTATTTGGCGTTTTCTGCGTGATGTCAGGCGTTTTGATGAGATTTCATTTATCATATGTGTGCATATAGTCGCATTTTACATGACATACCCTTTCATTTTCTCTATGGCTATCTATGATGTTGCCATTATCTTTTGAGATACCTAGTGTGTAGTAGTTTTTGTCTTCACAAGAAATATACATGTTACCCTTATGTCTTGTCATATTGTAGCCATCTCGCGGCGATTTATAACTCTATGTCCATTCATGAACGGTATAGGTAGCTGGGTGAATGGTTGGAATAAGGTAAACAGTAGGTTGAAATTGCAGCAGATTGAAGCAGGGCATCAAGACATAATTCTATAAAGTAGGTACCATTTTACCAAGAGTCACGTAGATGATACATCTGAATAGGATAACTACATTGTCACCGTTGTTGATCATGGAGACATCCAATCCCATGTGAATCTCAGCATACATAGCTCACACAATGGATGTGAATGAGCATCATCGGGGAAAGCAAAGTCTCACCACCAATCGAATCCCTGGTCTTCCCACGCATATTCTGCCCAATCCTCCAGGTCATTATCGTCAATTTCGATATCGACCTCTTGGGGGCTCTTTTCCTTGTTTTTGGCGCGCAGCATAAGGCGCTCAAATTCGATAATCAATGGTCCGCTCGTCACCCGAACCTCCGAACTGCCTTTCTTTTTCGAATTTTAACTTCTTGGTCCAGGCGTGCCTCGATTCCATTGCTGCCTTCCTCCCCAATCCACTTCCGGATTGTGAACTCTGGGACGCGCCGTTTTGCCGTTATGGCCAGGCCGATTTTGATCTTTCCATCTGTCTGGCAGATCCAGGACTTGACATCCGTCGGTCTTCGTGCGAGATCTGGAATATCCCACCTCCATTATGAGCGATGGCCATCCTTTGTTCCTGTTTTTTTGGGAAATGGAGCGGCTGCATGCCAGTATCTGGTCGCTTTCGGCAGGATCGAAGGTTGACCTCAGTGGACCCTGTGGATCGGGTGTGTCCTTTCAATCCCATGAGATCTAGCTTGTCTCTGACTATGTCGTAGAGGTTGCGGTGCAGGCTTTCGTGGACTGGGCTTAGGCCCATCTTGAGCAGGAGTGTGTTTTCCGTCACCGAGAACTCTTTAAAATGGTGGATGATAGTATCCAGTTCCAGATGGTCCTGGTTCTCACAGAGGATCTCAGATAGCAGGGTATGCTCGTCAATGTGCGAAACGATCAAGTACTGGCTTTGTGTGTCATCTCCATCATTCACTAACAGGGCCTCTTGGCGCGTGACCACATCCAAGAGCTTCCTTCTACCCTGATATCGATGTGTTTGGGTTCCCGACGGCAGACTGTCCAGAATGCTTTTGCCATGGTTTCTGTTTTCTGTTGCTGGAAGCGTATCTTTCGACGCCATTTTGTCTATCTTTTTCGGTTGATGCCCTTGGGATGCTGGTGAACTTATGAAGTTCGGAATCCGACTCTACGTATATACGATTGTTTGATACTTGAATATCCCTGTCCTCTACCATAAAATTACTTCATCGTGATGCCATTGTATGTCGTTGATGTTTGCCCTCAGTCAACTACAGCTTCATACCATTCGAACTTCAATTTGCGACAAGTTTTGCGCCCACCCTTCAGAAAAAATTGCAGGGGGCTGGGGTTCTCGCATAAGACTTGGTGTTTGTGCCTGGCTTTCCAGACAGTCTTCGGTAGCTGATTGAGTGATAGTGGATGACTGCATATCAGAAACCAGGAGAATTTATTTATATTAGGATTATAGTTTCGATTATTGTCCACCGGGCTAAGCCGACTTCCCCCGTCTCGTAAAAAAATTATACAGATTCTGTTGACTACGATAGCGGAACACCACGGTGAGAAAACAACCTACATATTCGATATACAGGAGGTAGGACCCTGCCTTGCTAATTGTCTATCGAACAGATTATATATAGGCAATTTCCCAGAGCATGGACTAACTACATAAAGGAACGATTGCGGGATAAAAAGCAACCGAAACGCCCCGTCAAATGTATAAAGAATATATGCGTTGACCATACTAGTCGGATGGTTGCTGCATGTGAAGGGTAACATAGCCCACCATCGAGCGGAACACCGAATTCAGGACTTCTGATTATATACCGAATTATACAACCAAACAGGCTAAAATGGAGCCATTTAGCTTCTTTTTACTAGCCGGGAGACTGCCCCAATGGAGTCTTCTCTAGCAAATGCGCCAGTGGAAAAGTACAGTTCGAACACGCCTTCCCTGATGTAGATGTGTAATCGGACTGGTCTCTGTACGGTCACTAGAGTTACTGGCCCGCTGCTGACCTTTCGATAGTGAGAATGGTTGAATATGATGCTACGACGAATCTGTTACGCTGACATATTTTGGACGTGTTATGAATTAAAAACGATATATATTGACTTCAGTAAAGAAAACAGATCTCCTCATGGCAGCCAGGGCCGACAAAAAAAAAAAAAACATGTTACTCTTTTATTTCTCGTCGTGTTGTACCCCGTGGGAAATACAGGTGTAGGGCTGCATTTCCTTCCCTGAATGCCAAGATTCACGACACTATACCATTTCAGGAACACCGTATCCCCCGCAATCCTGAAATCGTACTCGACACCACCTCCTACAATCCTCATAGTCGAATAATACACCTACCGACCTACAGAAGATGGCATCACCGAGGTACGTTACCATCCCAGCAACAGCCCCCGTGGAGCAGAATATATCTCTGAACGACTATCTGACACCCCGCCAGTTTTCCCCGCGTTCGAGCATGTCTCTTCGACATGGACGGCCTCCTCCTCGACACAGAGGATAAATACACCCTCGTCACAAACACAATCCTCCAGGAATACGGCAAGCCATTGCTCCCCTGGAATATCAAGGCGCAATTACAGGGCCGCCCGCAGCCGGAGGTACACCACCACCTATACACACCCAACAAACCACAGATCGCGTGATAGATAAGCTAACATTGATTGAACACCACCAGGCAAGCCGGATCTTCCACGACTGGGCAAAACTCCCCATAACCCCCGAAGAATACCTCAAAAAACAAGCGACCCTCCAAGCCAAGCTCTTCCCCGAATCCGCGCCCCTCCCCGGCGTCGAGACCCTTCTCGCCAGACTAGCCTCGACAAAGAACTCGGAGAACCCGGTGCACCTCGCCCTCGCGACGTCCTCGCATAGCAAGAACTACCAGATGAAGACGGATCATCTGCAGGAGTTGTTTGATGTTTTCCCGGCGTCGCAGAAGGTATTGGGCGATGATACGCGGATCGGGAAAGGACGGGGTAAACCGCTTCCGGATATTTATCTGCTTGCGCTGGAGACGATCAATACGGGGTTGAGGGTGAAGGGCGAGGAGGAGGTGAAGCCTGAGGAGTGTCTTGTTTTCGAGGATGCGGTGCCGGGTGTTGAGGCTGGGCGAAGAGCTGGGATGAGGGTTATTTGGTGTCCGCATCCGGGTCTGCTGGAGGCGTATAAGGGCCGCGAAGAGGAGGTGTTGGCTGGGTTGACGGGGGAGCATAAGGAGGAGGAGAAGACGGAGACGGAGAAGGAGGCGGACGCGTTGAAGAAGGGGCGGTTGGGGGATTCTGGGCAGGTCGGGACAATTGGGGATGGATGGGCTGAGTTGGTGAGGAGCTTGGTGGACTTTGATTATGGGAAATACGGGATTCAGCCGGTTGAGTAGACGAGGTCACCTCCGTGTGCTCGATTTACTTCTTTGCGTACAATGATCATAGGTACCCCGAGCAGGATTCTGTGAGAGAATAGATAAAGACACCAATCTAGATTTTTGTTTGATTAAAATTACAACAATTTGCCCAACATCAATGAGAAATAGGAAATAGAAACAACCAAACGACATATTTCTTGGTAGTACAGCAAGATAGGGCTAAGCCATATCAACGCTTCCAATAAGTATCAACAAGAAAAGAAATCGAACGGAACATGCAACCAAGTAACCATGAAACAAGAAAAATAAGACGAAAAGATAAGATTTTGTAAAAATAGTCTAGTCTAAACGGTGTCAGAAGCCGTCAGACAGCGACCAAGAACATTATTTGTATGGACAAAAAGTGAACAATCCCACCCAAACTGCAATGAAAAGAAAATCTCCTGAGCTTTTAATAGAGATGAAAAGATTCGTGGGCCATATTGAAGGAAATTCGTAGATTGCGTAACGTAATGCAGAGATGGCTGCGCCAGCATAAAGGCCAGCGTAAATGCGCCTAGTGCCAATCGTAAACAATTGGACCAATCGGAGATCAAATGGTATCGACAAGAAAGTTGAACGTAAAGCTGAAGTCGTAACTCATGAATATTAGATCAAGCTGTCTCGCTTCAATGCCGCTTCTTCGGAGACGCGATTTCTTCGATATCGTCCACTTCAGAAGCGCGACGCTTGTGACTGGCAGTCGTACTCGTAGATTCAGACCTGAGCCTTCCTGGCGTACTTCCAATTGTAAAATGGTGCTGTTCGGGAGCATAGAAGCTAGTGGTCAGAGAGCCATCGATCGAGTTGTTGCGGGAGTGACTTGGGGTACGAGCGTTCTGAGCCCGACGCTGAGCCGCGAGGTTGGACAAACGACGTTCATGAAACCTGCGAATATGAGCTGCAGCGGCGCCACTCTTGGGAGCGGGAGACGGAGACGACTGTTGAGTATTGCGGGGCATGTGATGAGGAGTGATAGTACCACCCGGCCCCAGGTTGAGCGAGGCGCGACGAGCCGCAGGAGAGGCCATGTTGAAGTTGCGTGCCATAATGATTTCATTGATGGTTCCGTCGGGGGTGATGGTCTGCTCTGAATCGTTTACGTCCTGACTGCTGGAAGGAGTCATTTCATGGGGAGGTCCGAAGCTCGACGGTGTTTCACTGGCGAAAGAATCGTCGATTTTGCTCTGTGGCGAGCCGGCGATGCTGGATTTGCTCATAATACGCTTGCCAGCATTCATGATATCGCCTTTGCGTTTGTTAAGGTTCTTGTTAGCAAGGACACGCTTCTGAGAGGCGACCGGATCGTCGACAAACTGGAACAGATAGTAAGGGTCGAGCAAGTGTTTGCAGATCGTTTTCTGGGTCTTGAGAGATAGGAGTCAGTGTTATGTAGCGTTAGATGGATTGCTATGGGCGCTCTTACAGTAAGGCATTCAATGACCTTCGCCATGCGGTCAGCAAAAGTGGCCAATTCGGTGGTACCCTTTTTCTTCACCTCGAACGGCGCCAACAAAGCACCAGTCGTATGGCGGACAACGCAAGTATGCAAAATATTCCAGGCCAAAACCTCAATTCGACGATCCGAGTATTTGCCTTCCGCGAACGGCCTGATCATGCCCGGATTATCCTCCGCATGCTCAGTGCTCTTCACCGCGTTGAACACGGCCTTGACGAAAGCCCTTCGCTGCGCTTGGGTGCGAGGAAGTGTGTTGTCTTTAGGGACGTTGCCACCGCCAGTAAGTCGATTAGCAGCTTCGGCAGTCTCAAAGATCGTGTTCTGGTCGGCGTTGCTATACTTCACGTTCAAGAGGTCTGACATCTTTGGTACAAAATCAGGAACGACCGGATCGACGAAAGTGAGGTACGGCATATCTTCCTCGTCAGTTTCAGAGCCGTCGTCAGTCGAGCATTCACGGCTTGTCGACACAGCCAGTCTTGCACTCATATCAGGGGGAGTGGCAAACGCGTAATTTGTTTTGACGATTGGTTTCTTGCGACGACCGGTAGAGCCAGCGGGGCTTTCATTGCGGGAGCCATTGGAACTCGAATCTCCGTCATTAGTGGGATGAGAAGAGGGGCGAGGGTCTGGTGCGATTTCCGATTTGTCAGGGATGAGAAAGCTGTGAGATGGTCAATATCAGTGTTAAACCACAAGTTTGTCGCCTGACTAAGGGTGCATACTTGGTATTATCCGAACTACTGCTCAGTCGATCATTGGAATAGGTATGTCCCATGCCATGCGGATGAGCTGCAAATGCAGGATTGTGAGGATAGACAGGGAGAACTGCAATATGACCATTGTGGTCCCGTGTGGTTGTGAAGCGTTGGTTTCCCTCGTAGAGTGGAAGGTTCACTGAGGTTTGAGTAAACAGTCCGCGTGGTGGATTGGAGCTGCCGCTAAAGGACGACGCAGCGTAATCGGTAGGATGATGATGCGGCGCTGCTTCCTCTTCCAGCCGTTTCAAGCCCTCACCAAAAGGCACGCCAGAGTGGATATCATCCTCCACAGACTGAATCACCTGCGTTGCACCCGGGGAGCCGTCATAGTCTGTGTCGTCGAAGCTGCCTTCGCTGCCGTCTGATTGTCCGCCATCAACAGCCAGATGTGCGCCATTCTGGGAGCTATTGCCTTCTGTTAGGAAGCAAACAACCAAGCGACGGCCACGAGGTTATCAACTCACGATTCCACCGTATTATTTTCCCAGTAAATATTGACCTCACCATTGGCAACAGGGGCTTGATGCTTCGCGTCCATGTCGTCAAAAAGCTCGTTGCAATCGTACATGATGAGAAAGCACCTAACGAGCGACCAGAGAGCTCAAAAAAGATTCTCTCGACAAAGAAAGAAATTGCCAAGATCCAAGAAGGAAGGATAGGATTAAGAATATCGATATAAAATCTAGCGAGATGAGAACAAGTCTGTGAATGTGAAGTTGATTCGTAGAGGTTGGCAAGAGTGAAAGAAAGATGAAGCTGGTGTGGAGGAAAACGGAGAGAGATGAGAAAGAAAGGTGGCGAAGAGCGCGTTTAAAAAAGAGAGGAAGTCGAGGAAAAATCGCCTAGGGCTGCGAGTATTTATAGTAGTGAATGGCGCGCTAGTCGCGTCGTCTATAGACGCGATATCAACAATCATTCACCTTGAAGTTCCGATGGAAAGAGGCAAACTTCATAAACATCGTTGCCAGGGCTCCAGCGTGAAAGATGTTTGTATCGACTAAACACTCGATAACTTCCATAGGTAAGGACACAGACCACGCCAATTTCTTCGCCATATATTCTAGAAGAGCAGAGAGCACTGGATTCATCATCTCTGGCGAGGTCCCATTGGGACACAAGCAGTGAATTGCTCCCCCAACCTCTCTAGTACCATCTGAACTTCGCGGTTCGAGGCAATTGCTTTCACTCACGTCAAAATTGTGACGACTCGATTTTCATATCAGAATAGTCCATTATGAGACGCAAAGAGTGACCTGACGTAGCCTGCTTGGGCCCTTTCATCGAATTATGGGGGCTGCCAATTTCAATAAAAACATAAGCAAGTTGATCTCGCTCAACCCACTTAGCGCTTTGCAGGAGTAGCGTCAATTGGTAACTCGACGATATCAAACCGAAGCACCATAAAGAGAGAAGTTGAAAATGTCTCACATTTCCGCAGGTCCACCATGTAATGTTTAGAATTAGATACCTAAACAAAGGTAATACCCACAGGTACGTGAGCCTACGCTCACTGCGCATTCCATAGCGTACAATCGAGGCAAATTCCGTCTTTATAGAGTATTCTCGAGAAGATGAAGCGTTTAGGGCTGAGACTTAGCCAATCAGCGTCCCCTGGAGTCACACAAATCTTGAATTCGACACATCTAGCCATCTGACAGGGTTTCAAGAAATGGCATCGACCAGACTTTCAAGGTATTGTCAATCCCCACGTTGGAAGAAGAGCAGTTCTCGTCGCGGGTTGCATCGTCCGGATAGTGTCTCTGCCCCGAACATGTGGCTGCCACAGTTCCCATAGGATGAAGTACAGTACTGGTCACAGAGTCTGTGTCGTGTAAGCTATTGATATTTCTCAATATGTGATCAAGGCACTTACCATTATGAACCTTCCATTCCCAATCAGGATCTTTGCCACCAGCCGTATGGGTGGGGTTCCGCCAGACCCTCATAAATCCATCTGTTCCCCCGGCCCAAATTTCATGGGAGTCGCCGTCACCTGAAGGTACGACATCTATCTTCATGCGTTGGTTCGTGAATGCCTTGCGGCCCCGGAGCCACCCAAGGAGTTGCCCCGTTACTCGGATATCATAAATCAAAACTCCGTCGCTTTTTCGTTCAGAGACATACAGATATCTCCCACAGGGGCTCCAGAGAAGCTGCGTGACTCCTCGACCACCGATCTCGCGGTTAGCCTCCGTCTTGGCAACGCTGAAAGTGCCTAGAAGTTGCCCTGATCCATTGGAATCATAAAGACCGATCTGCCGCGTGAAGGTACCCGCGGCAAGTATACCATCTCCAACTGGGCTGACTGCCATCGCTGATACGATACCTTTCATACCGATACCTCCACCCACAATCTGTTTTCGTTTGCTAGGAATCGTGGGCATCCATGAGACAGGGCCGTCACTCCCCGGCCGGGAAACATCAAACAAGCAAATCAGACTGTCTGACCCAGTGAGAAAATGTGTTCCCCTAAGGGCAGAAGGGTATATAATGGTGTGTGGCGCAATGAAGGTCTCCGTGGTCGGATGAATCAGGGAATAAGTTGCCATCGTGGTTGGAGCAAGAGCAGACGCGAGTTTGATCGGATGATCCCGGACTGAAGAGAGAAACAATGTAGTAGACGGATCTTGAAGCGAGTAAAAGGGGTATATAGCGGTAGCATATGTGGGCTCTGCTGACGGTAGAGTAGAATACGGAGACAACCGATGTGGTGACGTCCTCTCATCCAAGAGGTCCGGCGGTCTAGTTTCCTGTTAGCGGGATCTGATAGAGCGAGATGGTACAACCTACAGAATAAATGTTCTGATATGGTGGTCTGCTGAATCAGTCAACAGAGTCGCGCCATCGGGCGACCTACAACGCGAACATGTTAGCCAACGGTTCATTTTGGAAAGGAAGGCTATAGAGAACGAACCACTCTGCGCCTTTGAAATAGTTTGATCCGGAGTATTCTGAATTTTCACGGGCAGGCCTCTCTCCATTAGAACCGGGACTTCGGGGGTTGTCATTGCCCTGCGTCGAAGCCACGCAGATCGGCTTCCAGTCGGACACTTCCTCAACCATGATGTCCTCTGTTTGGCAAGATCCACCCGTAGGAACTATCCCTTGGGCCGTAGGGAAAATCCCTTTGTCACTGGCAATCAAGTAATGTTATGGAAAGGACAGCTTTGCAGCCAAAATGCATGAAGTATCCTAGGATAGCTAGCGCGCCAAGTTGAAAAGGAAGCAGGAAAGCCGAAGAAGATTACGCTAAATCATAGACAGAGAATAAAGCCAGGCTCCAGATCTCAGTGACAGAGACACACCCCAAGAAGTGGAAGGAAACCGCAGTGAAGCTATCCAAAAGACCAAAAGACCCCCTGACTACGGACTCTTTGATAGAGCACAGATATTGCAGATAGCGGCCCAAAAAGCAGCAATCCAATATATCATTCCAAGATTCTCTGAGCCCAGTCCACAAACTGCCTTCTCAAACCAGGAGAACAACAAAATCGGACGACAAACGTTCTCCAAATTCGGCGATTTTGAAGCTGTGAGGTCAAACTCTCCGGGGGCCCGGCGGATCATTTCTCCGCGAATCTCCAATCTGCGACTTTTGTTTTTCGACTGCATCACCGACAGGAGCCCAGCAACAGCTACAAGCAAAGCACCCGGTTTCACTTTAAAGGATAGAAGGGCAGAAAAGAAGGGAGCGGATCTCCTCACATTCCATTCCTCACGCATTCCCGGAATCTGTGGCTTTGCAAGCCCCGGAAAGCCACAGCTATGTTCTCCGCCAAACCTTCGACACCCTCGACTGGCCTGTCTGTCAATACCGGCTCCGCGAATTCTCTGTTGTAAGTATCATGCAGACATGTTTCCAATCCTCTATTTGATGGAGTCGCTTTGCGCCGGACGCCAGTGTCACACACACATGGCGCTCGCATATCTCCAGAAAACCAAGCAACGTTCTTGTTTTGATCGCCGCCAAGCAGCGAAGGGCTAACAACTATTCTTATTCCTAACAGTGGCAACGCTCAGTCGACATCGACAAGCACGCCCGGTACAACAAGCACATCCGGAGGACTGTTCGGGAATTTGGGCAGTTCGACTACGCCTAAGCCTGCCGGCGGTTTGTTTGGCGGAAACACACAGCAACAATCTTCGGGATCGAATATGTTCTCGGGATTGGGTGGAGGACAACAACAGAGCAGCGCGCCCAGCGGAGGTCTGTTCGGTAGCACCACGGCGACTACATCGCAGCCTCAGTCTGGTGGGCTGTTTGGAGGGACATCAGGGGCCGGGAGCAACACCACCCAGACTGGCACCACCGGCGGAGGATTGTTCGGAAACCTAGGAGGTGGCTCCGCAACACAGACACAGGCCAAGCCTCCTTTCGGTGGAGGTCTTGGGAGCTCGACGACGACGCATGGCGGTGGACTCTTGTGGGTAGCATTGAAAGGCGCAAATCATGGAAACAATCGCAGGCTAACATATCTTGTCTCACAGTGGAGGCACTACGACTCAACAACCACAACAGCAACCACAGGCCCAGCAGCCTACGCTTTCCTTGTTCGGAAACCAGGGTGCTACGCAACAACCAATGCAACAATCTACTGCAACTGGGACAGTTGTTCCTGGGGTCAAGGTAGACCTCAGCAACCTTCTCCCGACTACCAAATACGAAAGCTGTGCCGATGAAATCCGGAAAGAGCTCGAACGCTTTGACACATTCGTCCTAAATCAGATTAACATGTGCAACGAGGTTGGGAATCTGATACCTAACATCGCCAACCAGGGTTCCACAATACCGAACGACGTGGAATTCGTTGAAGGGAAACTCGAAACCATGCAACGGGCACTCGAGAACGATGCAGCTGATATCGACCATCTTCGCAGCTTGGTATCTCGCGACGCAGCGGAGGCTCAGGTTGCGTTCCGCGCCATTGACACCCTCAAATTGCCTTTGCAGTACCAGTCTACAGGAGGTGCTGGGTGGTGGTCTGTTCCGGACCAAAAACAGTCGCTCCGGTCTACGCGCAAGAACACACTTGCGCTCCCTGACGACGTTGAGAGCGACCCAGCCACCGCTACCTCCGTCAACGGGGTGCCCGTTAACCTGGTCGACTATTTCTCGCAGCGTTCCGATGAAATGGGCACTGTCCTTGACCGGTACACGCGACACATGAAGGAGATTGAAGACCATCTTCACGGAGTCGAGGTCACCCTCAACCGCCAGATCCACGAGTTCGTGGCATCCCGGAGCCGGGACGATTCCGCCGTTGGGGCGTCGAGCTCTGCTCTCAACGATCTCGCTGCGATACTCGGGGATGTCGAGACGGGTATTCTGGGTGTTGCTAGCAGACTGGGTGGAGTCACTGAACAGGTGCAGGAAACCGTGTTGGGCCCGCCCATCGTGGGCGATGGGAGACTCAACGTATGAATTGATACTTGGTAATTTAATGACATGATAGGTGCATGGCTGAGCGTGCTTTGGGGCTTGACGTCCTGTGCTTTTTATGTATATTATTTTTTACAAAACCTCGAACTCGATTTTGGAGAGGTTTGAGGTTAAGCGGTCGATAATTTGTTGCGGATTGGCGTCTCGGGTTGGATAATTCTATTTCTTTTCGTGCCTGTCAGATATATGGAACTATAGTCCACTTAAGAAGCGTACAGCCGTCTATTTGACTGAATCATGAGGTTGCAATAGCAATGTACATGCGGATGGAACCCCGTTTGGTTAGTGACTGATTCAGCCCTACTGCTGTACTCTGTATCAGACATTGACTGAACCAAGTGAATGACTGATTTCTCATCTCTTTTCATATATTACACTTGCTACAGAAATATGCGTGGGTCTGCAGAAATTAGTAAGAATGAGAGTACAGAGCCGTTCTTCTCTTTGATTGGTTGGTCCATTCGCCCATCATCATCGCCTCCCGTCCGTAAAAATCTGCTATACAGCCAGACCGATTGATTGCTATATCTCTGCATGACCCTCCATATATATCGATATATATAGCTTTATGGGTGATCAGTCTACTATATGGCCATCGGTATGCACTTCAAGCATCGCTCTTGAAAATAGAATATACCCACATATTTGAAGGGTCTATGGTAGTACTATTAGATGCTCGACTACACGCTCAATTAGAACCTTGATTGAATATGTCACGGTGCCAGCCCGTTGTCTACAGGTGACCCGCACGAGATATCTCTTCACACCCGACGCTGATCCTGTTGCAACTCTTTGAGCTGCGTCTTGTCTATGTACCTGTAGATAGCCTGACCTGTAGCTTATCCGCAGAGATGACGGCGTTTATTATCGACTGTGAGTTGAATGGGAAGCCAAGGAAACGGTAAGAGGTTCTCTATTGTCCCGAAGAATGATTTATCACTGAACACAGTGTAGATTTTTCATGGATGTGCCAATTTCTTCCATTTGGTGGCCGATTGAATCGGGAATATTTCCTGAATTGTGTATTCAAGAATGATGACCTGAATGACCTTTCCTGCCATGGAACCTCATCGGGCACTTCGATTTTTGAACTGGGACGAATGTCACCGGTGCTAATGGAGATGGCTTAAGTCGTCGAGCCACAGAGAAACGAGACAGGAAATTGGGGCTTCTTACTCCCCTTCCTCCGAAGCTGCTTTATCAAATTTGCTAGTGTGGTCAGGAATATCCTGAGTATCCTTGACAGTGCGCTCGCTCGATGGAAAAGACGGACTGAGGAAGAAAATTGATATTCATATTCATATGCTTCTCATAACAGTTACAATGTAACCAATAGCCAGGAATCCCGAAAATTCCATTTCCTAGCTTGGCCTTGATGGTTCACTTTCGTCATCTTCCAATATTTGCATGTATACTTGGGCAGTCCCATCGAACGATACAATTCCATCATTTTCATATAATCCAAGACATAAAGCTAAATGCCAGGTTATCTTTGCATAGCTCTGTTGGACGTGTCGAACCGAAAATAAACGTATCGTGTCCGTTGGTTGCCAATGCACGACTACTTTCGGGAATTTGCGTTGCGTTCTCTATTCGATTAAGGTCAGTTGAGAACGTTGGGTTTACTATTACTTTCCCCTATTGTCTTCTTTTTTTTTTTTTTTTTTTTTTTTTGCAGGCATACTATAGTTCCTACTCAAGAACATCCATTCTGGCGTCATTATCAACAGAATGAAGAAAGACAAGCTAATAGGTAAAGCGAAAAGCCAGCAAAAACAAAATGTAGGTGAAATTAGATTGTGCCCTACTTCGGAGAATAAGGATGGCGTACCGGATATTTGCAGAACCCAATAGCTAAATTTACCTGTAATATACGAAAAACAGTAATTCGTTTGACTACCTGAGAGTAAAGAAAGGAAGAAAGAGAAGGAAGAAATTGGAAGGTGGCTGGCACCCAGGACCGGCGAATTCTTTGCAATGCCGTTTGACGCAAGATATGTCAACAAATGAAAAGGGGAAAAGGACGTGGAGGGAAGAGAAAAAAAAAATATCACTCTGCTGCGTATAGTAATAGCCAATTGGTTTCGCCAAGTCTGAAAAGGGAGTGAGTCCATAGACAGAGTAGAGACTTTAGAGTCATAATGTTGCCGTAGCTGCATAAACCAAGATCTAGGATCTTTATACACGCTGGTAATGCAGTGGATTGGCCAAAGGAATAATGGCCAAATAGGCTTGTCAACAAGTCTCGTCTGACTGGTTGACTCAGTGGGGGGGTATACATCGACTCTCCAGGTTTGCCTCTTTTGTTCTGTGTTGGACCATCTCACTCTCAACAGTGCGCTTCTCTCTTCTCTGCTTTTTTACCAAACAATATACTCTGTTAGCTGCGCGTATCTGCGCTGATATCGGTATGCAACAGACAACCGTCATATCCCCCGGTGTCTTTCTCAGCTGACTTAGGTCACTCAGTGCCGATTTATTTCGAGCGGCTAGTGCGTCAAATCAAGTATTTGCACTCCGAGCAGCATCTTATCCTGGCCGTTTCGCTAGCACGTAGCGTAAGATACCGGTGATCTTGTTGTTGCTCCTGCTTATCGAACCGAAACCAAGATATGTACTCTGTCCATGGAAGATCCTGAATAGCAATATGCTCATTATCCATACGCCTTACAGTGCGACAGCGAAGCACCCAATCGACTATACGCCATGGAACATGGAATGGTGGAAGAGTGTACATCTCCCGAAAAGCATTAAGGATTGGGAAACGCAAGCCAGCTCGACCTGCTTCGAAGAAACGCCAGAAGAAAACGAACAGCATGGATTAACGAGGCAAAAGAACAGACAACATATAAATCCAAATAAGCTTCACCAAGGCGAGAGAGTGATCGATGTACACCCAACTGACTTGAGCGGTTGGGATCCTGCGTCCAAAATAAAAAAGCCCTATTACCTCACCACCAGGATCCTGTGGGATTTCAAGTCGCTCTCCGATTTGACACGGGAACAGGCAAAACCTCTTTTCAATGTGACCCAAGAAGCCGATGACGTCTCAAGAGCATACCTAAAGGGGCTCCAGGATTGGAAGGACTTTCGTCAGGACATCAGAAATAGCATGCATCAAGCCCGACCTCCCATGGGCCAAGCGAAAACGCTAGAAATCTTCACCTTTGTACGAGATCAGATGTTAGCCATCATAAGACGGATGAAAACCTCCCTCCCGACCCCATTTCTTCAAGAACGCGTAGTAAGTCTACGATCACCACGGAATCTGAGGGCTCCAGTCAGAAAGATGTGGAAAACGTCACCGAAGTCTCGGAGCGTCGCTCGCAAGTCATATCATCGCCTGTTGAGGACAGAATGGATATCGATGAAAATAGACCACGCCCCAACTCGCGCTCTGATGGCTACACCCAACCAGAATGCTCCCGTGATAAAGATGTGGAAAATGTCAGTGAAGACTTGCAGAGTCACTCACAGATGCCTGTTGAGGACGGAATAAACACCGACGAAATAGGTCACATCCCAACTCGCGCTCTGATGCCTATAACGAATCTGATGCGGGGTCATCGGATTCGTTGATGGGGTCCTCTGTACATTCAGTCGCGGACACCGACATATACCCGCCGACGAGGGGTGAGGAGACAGTGAACATTGCCTGTGGCTTTTCTTCGAACGATAACAATGGGCTGCAAAAAAGCAGGGCTTGAGTGGGAGGGGCACAGGAAGGGATTTTCACACAGACTTGGGTAGGCATACATCAGGGCCTACACGGACGGTTGTCTCAGTTCTGACCGTAAAGACGATGTCCATAGGATCCTGGAGGTAAAGCCATTTGCCCTCACGAAGCGTCCGGAGCAAACATTGATGCATATGATCACCTAGATGCTCTGTTACATATTATACTGTGAATTAAACGGCAAACAAAAAGAACGGTAAGAAGCGCTGTTATACCCCACCCCCTATAAACTGAGATATGCAGCTGAACATCGCATGGATACTTCATGAAAGCCTGTCACCGCCATCAGTTTTACCTTGTTATGGGCCATTTCGATCGGGTTCATTTCTTGAATTACATCAAAGGGCTTGAGTCAGAGTTTAATCTTTCCTTCTTGAAGCTGACCCTCATTGGGCCCTTCGACTTGTTCATTTCCCGTGATGTCTTCAGGCTAGGGAAAATGACGGAGGTGTTGACGGTTCAAATGTCTATGGATGAGAATGCAAGAGAAAAGGAAAAAGCTGAGCAAAAGAAAGTGGCCGAAGAAAAGGTGAAAAAATGAAAGCAAGACGAGGAGGCCACAAGAGAAGAAGAGGCCGGGACTCCTTCTGCGGAAGCCAGCTCTGATGTTGATTGAGGAGCATCTTTTGCGGTTCTTGGGGTTTGTTGGGGTTAGCTACGGGGGAGAAAGCACTAGCGGTGGTGAGAGAACGAGGATTGTCGTTGTCTTCTTTTTCGGTGGTCTCGTATTGTATTGAGGTATTGGTGAAGATGTGAGGCGAGGAGGATTTTTATCCCGGCGATTGTGTTATAGGTCTTCTTTCTATGTAACTACCTGAAGCGTGATGAAAGTAATAGTGCCAAATTGATATTCTCATGCAATTGCCTCACATAAATAGTAAATCTAATTAAATGGTGATCAAAAACCTTGGACAGCATTGCGACATATATTGGCTCTTTCGCTTGCTCGTCCTACGATCCATCTTCACCGTATTCCTCAATGGCAGCAAGAGACTCGCCCGTTTCAGTGTTTCCATGTATACTTGGGGAAGCCCACCGGACGAGAGAATCCATCATCTCACTATAATTCGGAACATCGAAGTTATGAGCTTTGGTAGCCACGATTTTCAACGTATTGTTCTCGAAATAGCCGTAAAGGACTCGCGCTTTAGCAGGTCACATAGAACAATGGACAAGGGTCTGGTATTCTGTTAGTATACTATACAGTCACATTAACAGTCCATGGGCAAGAGAGCAAACCGGAAAGATCATGTGCAATCGCATCGCCTTGCCCTTTCTCCGTCTTTTCACTTTCGCGGCGTCCTGGTAACGCATTGCTGCCAGCATCCAGCTGACAAGTACAATCATTTCAGCGATCTACGGTCGGTACTCGTCTACCTTTCTATTCAACACGGCAAGAACGGCACGATGCGGACGACGTCCGCCGCCGTATTCGTTTCCACTTTTCACGTCGAGAGTGTGGCCGACGTGGAACAATCGCCCTCTCCTAGAATCATCGAGACTAGACGAGAAGGTGCTTGTGCCACATAACGGTCCAGGAAAAGCCATTAAGTCAACAAGAGATCCTAAGCACTTACATGAGTTGCTTCCATGGAGATACAAACACGTTACGCTCCTGACTATATGCATGGCCAAGAAAAGCATCGGCAAGATATTTCGACCACCCACAATCACCATAAACTCTTTTCGCTCTGCTTTTATTGTAATTGGTGAAACGATTATCGATTGGGTCAGCAGCCCTGCTCGAGACCCCTGAGGCATTGTCCGTAGCAGGTAGGAAGTATCGGGTGACCGAGGGAGGAGTCTTTCCCATCTCCATATCAAGGTCAAACAGTTCAATTCCGAGGCTGTTGAACTGTTCGTCTGTAAGGGTTTCGGGTATTTGGCGCCCTTCAACCTCCACCCGGTCCAAGAAGTCCAGAATCTCACGGAGTCGTTTCTGCTGGTATTTGAAGCCATCGATACGATGAGAATTTTTCGACTTTGTGTCGCTCCCATTACTAACCGCGCGGTGCATGGTAGACATTTTGTAAACGAGTAACGGTTAAAAGAGCGAAGAAAGAAGTTGTGTGGGAAGGCAAATGGAGAGTCTTTGACGGGCATGGTTTATGTACGTCAGACGCTAGTGGAAGATCATGTGGCCCACACCAGCTCAACTTTATCTGGGGAGATCTCCACGGTTGTACCCCTGTATGGTATGGTATTATGGTATTATCAGTATGGTCTGCCTGGCCTCATAGGACACACACAAGAACCATAACTTGAGATTGCCTCGTCTAACGCTCTAACGCCACGGCTTAAATTCCCTATGGATCAAAAACAAGGACCATCCCTTCTCGAATACGCTCGTTTTCATGGAATGGCAACCCCATCCTCCACTGTCAATCCCCTAGAATATATCGATCAGATACTCGAGAACAGCTTTTCTTCCAAAGATGAACCTTCGCCTGCTTCAAATGGTCACACCACGACTCCTTGGGAGTCCATCGAGCGAGAGCTTAACAGCGAAAAGCTCAATCTGAGTAAGAATGACGCGCGACTTCTTTCAACGGTCATTCGGGACATGAGAGCAGAGCGCGTGGAAATGAATTGGGACGACTGCCTTCCGTCATCACCTAAAATTGAGGGTCTCAAAGTCGAGCTTCCTGTCCTTACGACCCATCATGAATCGGACCTGACAACTCTAACGAGCTCTGTCCGTTCTGGCCGGGGAAATGAGGCATTATCGTTGCTGCAGACCTGCCTGTCATATTCCCTGCCAAAGTCCTATACAAGCTTCAATATCGGCCACGAGATCGAGGAAAAAGCCAAGAAGGAGAGACTAAATTGTACCAAAGAGTCTTTCCTTCTGATTCAGAATACTAGGAAGTGTGGGGATATCGGCCCAGCTATGGATTGTCTCAAGGCTTATTCACAGGCATATCAGGTATTATTCCTGAGAGAATCAATGATATACCTATCTGCTAAATGATTGTACTTCCAGCAGGCGTTTCGCGAATCGGGTCCTCCTCTTACTCCAATCGACTTCGACGAGTTGTACAGTCCATCGCCTAGCCCGAAGCCGCAGATGCTGCCCAGTCCCGCGTCCTCAAATCCTACGAAACGACACGAATCACCACTCTGCTTACAGAAGGCGGGCACGCTGGTATCAATACCCCTAAAGGTTGGTGATGAGGGAGGTACAAGGGCACGGGGTTCTGAAGACAAGGAGTCTTCCAATGCGCAACGCGAAGAGAAAGTGAGGTCTTTTCAAAAATACTCGATACCCATTGGGCACGCGTCTTCTGGTTTCAGAGAGGTGGAAAACACAGAAGACCTATTTAATCCGCCAGATTCAACTTGGAACCTCGCGCAAGCTGTGGTTTCAACACGGCTCGACGTTGAACTCGCTCCTGACCGTGGTTCCAGTGCACGTCGACACTCTACATCCTTTCCGTCTAATCTCCTGTCAGATCCTTGCTTCACATATCAAGAGACAGTGAACGATGGAGACATTAACGTTGGCCATTCGGTTGAGGTTGAACAAGGAACCCAAGATTTAGCTGAAGGGCAAATTTTAGAAACGCCAAATGCGACTGAGACCAGCCATGGAGGTAATCCAGACACTATGGTCATCAACAAGAACTGGTGCGAGTCGAACACGAGAGCAAATAAGCAGCCTACCACAGCAAACGATAGCTCCCATAATGCGATATCCATACCTGAAGGGTCAGCGCTCGTTACCGAGACATGCCGCCAACAAGCGCAAGAACGTCTGAATCAAACGTCGAATCGTCAACAGAAAAGGAAGAAGGCAAGAAATGATCACAAGCTAAAGGAAAAGCAACACAGAGACGGAGAAAAGAGAGCAGCAGTGCGACCTCCAGCACAAAGCCAGGGCGCAGACTCGTCATCGCCATTCACAGCACTGGGCTCTTTACCTGCTTTCATGGAAACCAGAGGCATAGCGCCTAAGCGACGAGTCAACGCAGAGAGTCCTTATTTAGCAATAAAGAGTCAGCAGCCGATCGATCGAACGGAGCCCCAAGAGCTCATGGTCGTGGTATCGGATGAACACGCAGAACCAGTGATACAAGGCGAGGAACGAGCTACTATCAAAGCAAACACTCCTGCATTTCATCATATCCCCCAATATCCAAGGAACAACCAAGAACCCCCATTGCTCTTCCTATCAACATCACTCCTCAAGTCACATCTCCGATTGACACGAACCCTCGAAAATACAAAAGATCCACCACCCACGCTCATATACCGGGACTACAACAATAAGGCCATCATCAACCACGATCTCCAACACGAAGCAGACATCATCATCTCTCCATCAACGGGTATAATCCTGACAACGTCCCAAGCCACGACACAGCTATACCTCCCCGGCCACAAACCCACTCATCCCCATCTAGACGGCATCAAGGGTATCAACTCACCCCTCCGCGAATGCATCATGCTCCTAGCCCCGCGATACGAACGCCTCTACGTCCTCGTCAGCCACGCTGGAGGAACAGCTAAGAAGCAGCTCACGGCCGACGAGCGAACATTGGCATCCATGACATCGCTCACGGCATTCTGCAACTCCATCTCGGAATATTCAACCATTATCCCGCTGATAGTTGCGCCATCTGCACCGGAGACTATGGCGCAATGGATCCTTGGGCTTGCTTATAAGCATTCGTTTCAACTACCGGAGACCAGTGCGCCGCGGAGTATTGGCTTCACGCCTATCAATCCGAGCATCAACAAGCCCATGCTTGATCCAGCGATGATTGAAACTGAGACGAAAAGTGAGATTTTCCTCCGTCGTGCTGGATTGAACCCGTTTGCTGCGCAGGTTGTCTTGCTTGTTCTGAGGCGGGAAGAAGAGAAGCTAGGCTTAGCTTATGATCAGGCCACGGTTCCAGCACTGTCGAGCTTTGCGGAGATGTCAAATGAGGTGCGAAGACGTCTATTTGCAGGGCTCATTGGGGAGAAAGTGCTGCAGAGATTAGAGGCTATAATGGATGATGACTGGCAATGTGACTGGGCGCTCAACTTCGATGCTGTATAATTATGATATTAGATATGTAGATAGGTTTACCGAGTATATTATAACTATCATTGACGCAATCAGCTTATTCTTATTGAAACCAAGCATAAGAACGTAAGAGAGGAGATTATCATGTCTTCAATTACTCGCTTTTATCCCGCGAAAACTGTATGGGACAGACCGCTTGCTAGACATAAAATACATCAAGCATACATAAATGCAAATAAAAAGTCATTTCACGCTTAAACAAAAAAGATAAATGCAGGGATTAGATAAGAAAAGAGGTCCACGAATACTCCGTACTCATGGACCAATTCCGAACCATCCGCCGGGTGTATAGAATTTTTTTTTTTGGTCGTTTTTGATGAGGTGCACCGTTCGAAACTCATAACTGTATCGTATAATACACGCCTTTATCCTTCTCACCCGGGCGATATTTCAGCCCGGGTCGAGCTAGGAAAGGCAACAAACCGAAAGCGACAGAACGTTATTGCATTTCGTGAAGAATTTACTCGCCGTTGATCTTGGCAAGGATCCTAATCGCAAGTCAGTACCGAAACAGTGAGAAACCAGAGAAGAGCCACATACTCAGAGTCCCGGTAGAGAGTGTAGTCTTCCTCGCCAACCTTGACGGGGCTACCACCGAACTGCAAACCATGTCAGAACCACATCTCAGAACAAACCAGGTGCTCATGCGAAACCACGCAACCCATGGCGCAGAGAACCCGAATCGGCCATTGAGCAAGGAACTATCGTACCGGAGGAGTCAAGACGTGGTCACCAGGAGCGACGCTAACGGGGACCTTGTTGCCATTGATGTCAACGGTACCGGGGCCAACAGCGAGAACCTTGGCAACGTTCTGCTCCTTGACGCTGCTCTCGGGGAGGAAGATACCCGAGGCGGTCTTGGTCTCGGGCTTGACGCGCTGGACCAGGACACGGTCGAAGAGAGGGACAAGGCTCTTAACGTTACGGAGGATAGACTGTATTCGAGAAAAGGAAGCGTGTTAGCGCATGGTCTTCAACAATTGTCGTCTGTATAGCCAAGACGACATGGCGATGAGCTCCCCGCAATGGAGAAAAATTGCCCGGGTGAGTCGGAGATGCAACCCGATCTTCAGAGCTCACCAGCTACCAGGACCACGTACCATTTTGACGGAATAAGTGCAGCGAACCGGGTAGGAACGATGAATTCAACAAAGATGAGGCGGAGTGGAAGACTGTGAGGCGTGGAGGAGAAGAAGGAGCGTCCGCGGGAAAAGAAGAAGTGGTGGAAGAAGATCTGGACTCGCGAGAAATTTCCAGAATGCCAAGACCGCAACTTCCAGCATCACTGCCGAGGGTAAGCCTCAACTACAACAATTGCATCTTTCTACGGATCAATGCTCTCTTGAGCAATTGTCTATGGTCTAGTTGTTTCTAGCGGCATCAGGGAACTGGTGATCTCCCTGAACTGTATAAGGTCGCGTGCATGGGTTTCTCTACAGCGTACAACTACGCCGGCTCCTTTCTCCCGAACGAAATGCTAGACGGTTCCACGACATGGCAATGGACAATATCCAAAAGGCAAGCAGTTCCATTAGCAAAAATTCTCAATTGCTATATCCTAGATCGATGCAAATGCATTTTCAAACGCCGCGATATCCGTCCCGTCACTGTGAATTATAGAGAAGCAAGATTCACAACTGATAAATTCTACCATCTTCGTCCCCGTCCGCGACCTCCGAATCCGCCCCGTTGGTCATATCCTCCATATCCCATCTGGTGACCACCTTGTCCCCCAAATCCCTGAGCTTGAGGCTGACCAGCGGCCCCGGGTTGTGGGCCCATCATTGCCTGCGCATGTTGCATGAAGGACATGGGGTCCATCGATGACGGATCCAGACCCTGAGACATCATGCCCGTCAACATGCCCTGCATAATATCGGGAGACATCTCGGGCATGCCAGGCATTGGCGGCATTCCCGGTGGTGCGCCGCCAGCTCCAGGTCCCGGTGGGGGAGCACCAGGCATTGGCGGCATTCCCATGCTCATGAAGTTCTGCATGTCATCCAGCTGTTTCCTCTGATCTCCCACTTCCCGTCGTAGCTCTTGTTGCTTCAAGACGTAGCTGGCCCACGTAAACTCGTCGAATCCGTAGTTAAAGTAATCCGAAATGTCGGATCCTGGTCGCCGCCATGGTTTATCATCGGCAGGGAAATCGTTGTCCATGTCCGTCAGGAGGATCGGCTTTCCCGTCACCGGGTGTACTGGGTTCACATTGACATCGATGTTCGACGCGTGGACGGGTGGGTATGCTGAGCCCGGTTTTTGTGGCACGGCTGGTCTGGCAGCGACGGGCACTGGGGTTGCGGACTCTACTTTCGGGGTTGCTGATGGCGTGACGGATTTTGACACGGACGCGTCTATCGAAGAAGGTCGCTGAGAATCGTTCCGAAGGTTGGCATGGCGAGGGTGTGGTCTGCAAGACGAGGTGTGTGATTAGAACAAGGCGCATGATCATGGTTGAGGGAAGGGCAGCTACTCACATCTCTGGCGGCGGCGCATCTGGTGGTGCTTCTGTAATGATATTGAATTCATCCTATAAAGATTAATTTAGTCCAGTACTCTTTGTCGAAGCACACATGTGTCAACAAACCTCGTCATCTTCCACTTCTATCTCTTCTTCCTCCGCATCGCCCGTTTCGTGACCATTGGACGGAGGGTTTTGCGTATTATTTTGCGCTTGAGTGGGCGGAACCACGTCGGTCGGATCGTAGAAATCGTCGTCTTCTTCTTCCATGGTGTCTGGGTATCACACTGAGGGGAATTGGAGCTGAGAAAGGGCAGAGAATGATAGAAGCAGCTGCGAGCTGCGGAGATATCGCGCAGACGACGGGGTGCCGAGTTTGGCCTGTTTGTCTACTACGCTTGAAGAAACAACAGTTGATACAATTACAGACTTGACAGTTTACTTATATACTACTATAAATTTTATTAAATTCTCATATGCATCTCGTTACTCCAAAAATTGGTAAATTACCTACAATGAATCGTCCTTGAGAGCTTTGGAGGTCACGTGTTGCCACCGGAGATACGTCAAGTCGAATGCGACAACTCCTCAACACCTCTGACCACTTTTTCTTGGAATGATTTTGGCATAGTCCAATCCTCATATCATGCCACCAACAGAACAACAGAACCAGTCATCGGCCGGCCGGTCGTTCACCAGCCAAACCGCGTCCGCGGAAGAACTGCTCAAGTCGCAGACGGTTGGACTCGTCCATCTTTCCGACTTTCGCAAACGTCGCGCAGAGGTCCTCGAGCAGAAAGAGCGGGAGGCACATGACAAGTCGTTGGGGAGAGTGACATCTGGTAATTCAAGAAGCGCAACTCCTTCTACAAGTGATGTGACTGACGGGTGAGTCCAAGGCTACCATTTCGTCCCGTTCACCCTCGCACCGGTTCACTAATCGCAAAGACATAGTGCTTCGCCATCTGAGGCACCCCCGAAGAAGAAGAAAAAGAAGCAATTAGCGAAGAGCAAGCTTTCGTTCGCCGACGATGAAAACGATGATACCGGTGATGACTCCATTGCTACGCCGCGGGAATCGCGATCGGTCTCAAAGACGCCTATAGAAGAGTCGCGACGCATTGCGCCAAACCCGAATGCACCACCACCCCCGAAAGCGATGACAAAGGCTGCGTTGGAAGCAGAGGCACAGACTCGGGACGCTCTTCGGAAGGAATTTTTGGCGATGCAGGAGGCCGTTAAGAACACGGAGATATTGATACCCTTTATTTTCTACGACGGCACGAATATCCCCGCTGGCTCCGTGAGGGTTAAGAAAGGAGATCCGGTATGGTTGTTCCTTGACCGGTGTCGAAAGGTTGGAGCCGAGCTGGGAGTAGGTGGAAAAGGTGCCTGGAAAGGAGCAGCCAAAGGTCGGAAAGACAATCGTCGGGAATGGGCAAGGGTCAGCGTCGACGACTTGATGTTGGTTAAGGGAGAAGTAATTGTGCCACATGTAAGTGATTTTTTTCGTGAGATCATACAGTTCAAAGGGACCTTTGCTAACTGAATTTTAGCATTACGAGCTATACTACTTCATCGCCAATCGAGTGCCTAGCTTCTCGAAGTCTGGCGGGCTACTGTTCGACTACACCAATAAACCATCCCCAGTGCCAGAGACTGATGACGCTTTATCACGACCAAGTGACGAGCAACTGGAAGGTGCTGATAAAGACCCTGCGTTAACGAAGGTGGTTGATAGACGGTGGTATGAGCGGAATAAGCATATCTTTCCTGCTAGTTTATGGCATGAATATGAACCAGGGGAGGAGTTTGAAGAGAAGATGACCTCGACGAGGCGCGATGCTCAGGGGAATACGTTCTTCTTTTAGGGTCTGCATTGGTGAGGGATAACTAGACTTATTTTGGACGGGTTTTGATTATTCCAAGAATATACTCTTTATGAATGATTTAGACGATATACACTGTTCAATTGAAGCGCTTTTGTGCCTATTCCGTATCCGTCACGATCTGCCGTATTGGTTGGGGTCTTCTAGAGCTTCACCACCCTCCCGCTTTCTTCTTCCTACATCTCCCATCATCGCAGGACATCAAAGGCTACGCCAAGTTAATCAGCAGCTATGGATTTCTATCTCAGGTGCAATTCTCTCAAGTGTCGCACTCAACTGAAAGAGAGAGCAGTTGTCACGACTTGCTCGTAAGTCAGCCATTCCTCCACTGAGCCCTCTTCCCCAGCCTGACCCTACAGACACATCTTCTGTCTTCACTGCGCAGATAAACTCGGTCTCTCGCAATCTACCTCCGGTGGTCGCAATTGTCCAGCATGTCAATCTACCCTCCTCAACCCAGACGACGCGGTCTCGACCATCCTGAACCCGACTGAGGACTACAAAACCAGCGTGCTTAGTGGGCTCGATCCGAACACTATAATTGAGTGTGCTGGTCGGGCGTTGGTTTTCTGGGCGTATCAGACGACTCAAGAGATGTGTGTGGTGTCTACGGGTTTGGTTCGAAGAAGTCATGGCTGACGAGTGACAGTTTCTATCAGGAGTTCCTTGGGAAGACGCTTACGGAGAAGTACACGACTTTAAATACGCAGATGGATAAGGTGATTCATAATTCCAATTCTGAGATCTCGACTTTGCAGGCTAGACTTTCAGGTTGGTCTCTGTCCATTCTAGTGACTAATGTCGAAATATCGCTACTGATCTAAACGATTCTAGACATGCAAACGGCCCAAGAGCAACTCCAAAAGAAGAACCAAGAGCTATTCGAGATGTACCGCGACAAGTCCAAGAAGTTCACCCAGATCACGAACCTCTACAACCTCTTGAAGTCGCGAGCCATGAAATCCCAAATGCAAACAGCTGCGTCGGACTCGGTGTCCCAGGCTTTGAACTCACTTGGCTCACGGAACGGAGTGTCAACCTCAGCCTCGAATAGACCTATGAGCATGGCTCGGGACCCCCAGACTCCGTCGTCGAAGCAATATGGCAATTACCCGGTTAATCAAGAAGGAGTTGAACAACTTCATCGATACCAGCGGAGTGGTACTGGCAGTTCCAAGGGACGGAAAAGAGACGACATCGTGACAATGCCACCACCAAGCCGCCCAATGGGACCTCCTAAGCCAGGTCTTGATTTATCTATTCCCTGTCATTCAATAAAAGTTGCTAATTGTTGAACGCAGCCGTCGCAAACACACCCAACGTGCCCGCCGCAACACCTCGACATCGAACACGTCTCCCAGGTCCAGGCTCCGTGCCAGGTTCCGTGCGTCCCTCGACAACATTATCGAGTCTACCGCAGGACAGCGCAATGTTTGAACGGTTTCACGGTGGTATTCCTACCAGTCAAGCACCTGCTACTAGTGGCTATTTTCCAGACCCTGATCATGGCCCTATAAGTCGGAAAAACCTTGGTTTTCAAGTTTCTGGTCAAGGTATGGTCAATCATTCGTCAGGAAATACGCTTGGGGCTTCGGGATTAAGGAATTCGTTGTTTGGTAGTAGGAGGATATAACATGGTGATCTAATGTGGTCCTGCTATATATCTAGGTCCGGTGTCCTTCGGTCATTTCATGAAATCCCACATAGCAAGTATATAGTCAGTATATAACAAGTGTATCTATAGCCGGTGCCCTAGGGAATAGTCTCATAATCAAGCTACTCCGTACTGATTGCTGGTATTTTAGCAGACTGGATCTGCCAAGTGAAAATCCCTTGCTTTAGTGCTGCACGGCCCCTCAAAGTTTCCCGAATGTTGCTCGTGAATGCCGTGCTGTCCTCTTGTCGTGAGAAGCAGATAGCTCCTCAGGGTATAGCATGAGTGCAGAGAGGAATACTGAATGCCATATGCCCCTCATACTTCATCCAGGATCTCGTTTCCATACTGTCGGCAAATGCATGCTCCCCATGTTGAGTCCAAGTCTACCACGGGAGATGAAAATTCGTTCTGTTAGCTGTATGCTTGGTTGCCATGTGAGGTTCCCTGTATGACCAGCCTGAAGTTAGAATCAGCGAATCAGGCCAATTCAAGATCGGTTGACGAGTAATGCATTACTCGCCAACTCCGAGCTGAAGCCGTACTTGGGCCGCTAGACGAGTCAATGGAACAAGAATTGGATAGTTTTGGGGACACAAATGGAAGAATCTGCAGGAAAATAGAATATTAGTGCATGCAGTAGTATAGCTGTGTACTTGTAGTATAAGAACGCAGGGTTGGGTTGGAATGAAGACAAAGACTCCCCGCTTCGGAGAGCCTCATCTATAAACAAACGCAAACCAGCCGCCTTTCTGCACAAGACCAACTTCTCGTCCAACACCCCCCCGGCATTCTCTTACTCTAGTTGGCTCCTGCGCTGTCACTTTTTCCGGGATTTCTCTGCCAGTGGGGTATTCTTCAGCTATTGCCTGCGTCTGATCTGACAGTTTGCTGTCCTCGTTTCGTTTCCCCATTCGGCCCCTGGCACAGCCAGACACCTGCGTCATCGCAAGTCCAGCGGGCATCAGCGCTCTTGTAGCGCTTTCTCCCTGAATACTTCCTCTTTCTCCTTTACCTGTCCTCCGTACGGCCTTTATGAACTTCTCAACGGTCCCCGAGTACTTGAGTTTCAATCCGCATCGCCGTCAACCCCCCGGGGCGCATCCTTCGTCCTCTTCTCCGCAGCTGCGTGCCCATGGTGGTGCAGCAGCAGCGCTGTCAATATGGCCGCCTTCGTGCGAGTTTCTGGCCCGCCGAACGGCAATTTTCTGATCGGTTATCCAGGAATATCTGCGACTATGGTACGTTTCAAGGTTCCCCGGTGGGATTGCGGATAAGAGAGAGCGTGTTCACTAACCCCTCCCGGCATTCAGCCTCGTATCGAAGGGAAAGTCGAGATCAGACCGAGTGTCGGCATTACAGCGCCAGTCAACGTATCCCTCGTCACTATATCGCTTCACCGTCGCGAATCCATCCACCCGTCCGCCGATTCGGTCACCAAGAAACGTCTGGCCCCGCCGCGGAAAGAGATTAACGACGTTGTGGGCAAGGAAATGCTGCTGTTTCGCTGTCCGGCGGGTCGAGAATATGAGGAGGTTATCGCAATGGATTTGCCCTTTGTGCTGTTCATACCGTTCGGGCGTGGAAGCGCAGACGCATCGAGACGAGTCCCCGCCGCCAGTTTACAACTTCCCAGTCGGACCGCGGAGACATTCTACGAGATGGTGGTGATGGTACAACAGGGCCATTCAGATCAGAGGAAATATTCGTTCCCCGTACCGCTCGAGCGTTACGATACCCTTTCGACATTTGGCATGTACAATCGTCCTGAATCGGCAGAGCGAGTGTCGGACCACCTGGTGACCTTGGGAATCTCATTACCGCGGTGGTCGTACGGGCCATTGGACCCAGTGATCGTATACGTGAAATTGTCTCCGAACCCGAGCTGGATGGGAAAGGCGAAAAAGGTGACAATCAACAAGATCACCATCGGAATTGAAGAAGAGATCATCTATAATCACGAGGGGGATGAACCACAGCGGAAGGTCAAGACGTTGACAAAGAAAACCGAGGTTATTGGCGTGAAGCTGCCCCCGACAGGCTTCTTGACCAACCTGGGCTTGGTGTTTCCAGCCAGGGACATGCGAGACTCTGATGGCATGCTGCCTCGAGGGAAAGCGGCCTTTCCAACATACGCGCTTACCGGATTCACCACCACTGCAAGCCTTTACAAAATTGAATACTACCTGACGGTAAAGGTAAGACCCCGGAATCCATTCCCGGAGGATTCATGTAGCGAGACGTTGACCAAAATACTCTTGCGTAGGCTCATCTAACATCCGCACGAGACATCCTCATCCGGCAGCCAATTGTAGTCTGCCCTCTCGACCACGCTGGCTGCAAAGAAGAAATGGAATCCATCGAACAGGCCGCACGCGACGCAGTCCATGTCAACCCCGATAACCCCATGCTGCCATTACCTTCCATCGTGCGTCCCGGGGATCCTCACGCTCTCAGCCAACTAGGCGTGGCTATTGTTGGGAATCAAAAGAAACCTCTAATCGATTGATGATTACCGAATGCCACCAATTTCTTCATAAGCGAAAGAAGTCGCTTCTGCTCCGCATACCTGCATGGTAACAATCGAAGCAGAGAGCTCCAAACCCGCCATCTACAGCCGGTCTCCTTCCATAGAAGCTTGAACACTGGCTACCCGACACGCGCCGGGCATGGCATTCTTGTTATTCTTACATAACGATTGCATGAGTTTCGGAGTTCTAATTGCATGGTATCTATTGTGATATCTATGCATGGGAAGCCCGTTTTGTGTTATTTTTTGGTGGAAGGGCAATAAATAACCGGGGGATGCTTGCTTGCTTGGGGAGGTCTCATTGGATTTTTTTTAAGGGGATTACTACTTGGGATTCTATCTTAATGTCCTCGTGTGTGATGATATGTGTGAGTTGCATCCGTGTCTAAGATATCTTGGATGCTTCGAGGTATTGAGGATGCTCATATTACTGTTGATATTCATACAGTGTCTACAAGCCAATTAGACATATGTAATACCATAGCTCTTAATTTGTATTTAAGGTATCTGTACATCTAGGGTAATAGCTGGTCGTTTTATATATTCTGTACCGGGGCCGTTGATGCACCTCTCTTTACGAAAAATAACCTAGTGGAGAAGTACTACAGCCTTATTTGAACAACGAGTCTAATTAGAGAGAAAAAGGCATAAGAGCTCATGAGTTGCTGGCTTTCCTAATATCTTGATCCCATAGTCGACCACCTGTTGCCGTTGCCGGCGCAACAACCCCAATGACATCGTTTCCCCACAGCCCGATCCGGACAAACTCATCCACCTTCTCTCTCCAGTTGTCGTTATCCATCACAACGCATACTAAGGCGA
Organism: Aspergillus cristatus; assembly: GCA_034509305.1. Classification (NCBI taxonomy): domain Eukaryota; kingdom Fungi; phylum Ascomycota; class Eurotiomycetes; order Eurotiales; family Aspergillaceae; genus Aspergillus; species Aspergillus cristatus. The sequence continues at coordinate 2,256,263 of WJBV01000007.1, read as the reverse complement.
CACTGCAACCACTCTCAGACAGCTCCAGCATACTACTACCAACCACAAAATGCCACCCACCCGCCGCCGCACCGGCAACACCTCCGCCGCAAACCAATCCACCCTCTCCTTCGGCTCCAGCGCCAGAGTCACCAAACCCACAGCCCCAACCCCGACATCCCAAAAAGCAAAGGCCCTAGAACCAGCCGCCTCCGTCGTCCCCGAGGAGCACAAGCCCGAGAAGCCCCAGCCATCAAACGACGTCGCAGAACCGCAGCAGATCCCGGTAACCCCCGCAGAGCCATCGAAGCCTCATACAGCGGAACTTGCAGTTCGGGGACAGGCGAAGGTTGAGACGAAGGAGACGCCGTGGGGCGAGGAGGATAAGAAAGCGTTGAATGTTTCGGAGAAGGATTTGGTAAGGTATTGGAAGAGCGAGGAGGAGGGGAGGAGGGCGCCGAGAGTGCATCAGGAGGATCTTGGTCTTCATGAGAAGATTCTGAGGCATTTTGATCTGTCGAGTCAGTATGGGGTATGTTGATTTCTATACTGGAATTTGTTTACTATCGGTCATGGCTAACTTGCTGTAGCCGTGCATAGGAATCGCTCGAATTAAGCGCTGGAGACGTGCGAATATGTTGAACCTCAATCCTCCTCTGGAGGTTTTGGCGGTGTTGTTGAAGCATGAGGATGATGTGAAGCAGAGGGCGTATATGGACGAACTTATGTCGTGATCTTTATTCTACCTCGACGACGGAGATGAACATGGACTTGTACACTATTGGTATCGGATGAACTGGCGTTATGGTTATATACACGAAGGACGGCGTTGGAGGATATTGTACATAGCCGTGCTTCGTTAATTAGAATCTGCTTTTGACTGGACCTTTGTTTTGGTAGAAGATTACGGAAGGTGCTCATGGTGATGGTGTGCTATCTATATAGTCTTGTCTTCCATCCTCCGAACAACATTTCTTTAACATCTCTTGACCGTCGACAACAATTTCTGTCCACGGAAGGTCAAATCTCCTCTTTTCGTCGAACCCAATCCAGTGGATCATGAATTGAGCTATCTAAATGATCAGCGACTGATCAGCAACGGAATTTGACCCCCATAGCTTTCAGAGAGCCGCTAGAAGGTCCAAGAACGCCTCGTCTTAAGGTGAAAGAACCCCCTGGGCGTCAATTATTGAAATCTACCTGCGCTAACCCCAACACATTCTCAAAGCTCTATCCGTTTGTCCTCAAACGCCCAAAGACAAACAGAACAACCCAACAGAACACATGCAGCTCCATGCGGGATGGAAGCCGCTGCAACCACCCTTAGAGAAAGTTACCGGACAATACTGTCTCATGGATCATCCTGGAAACAAACCCCAACGAAGAATTGGCAACAAAGGCCAGGACTAGCCCAGCCTGAGCGTTTCACCGGCCATTCGTGGGAATCGCTGATGTCCGACGACATGCATTCAGCTATCTATTTATGGGAGTTACATTCGCTGCATCGATCCTGTCGACCCTATCGCCTACATACGTTGCCGCGGGCTTATTTCCAGAAAAGCGAGTCTGTTCAACATAGGCAGTTCGATTATTGCGTGGACACGGGAACTTGACAATTTTTACCATCAAGAGGAGATACTGTACCGGATACGATACTTTTAGAAAACTTTCGAGTTTTGATGGCGGCCGCGTAAACAAAGAACGAGAATCATGTTAAATTACGGTTTTATCCCGCATGTGAGTACAAAGAAAGCCCCGACTATCACGATCCATGTCCAATACGCGTGGATCAACCCTCGAGCTCTCTTGACTGATTCGCTCTCAAGGTTTAGTGGGATGTACTATATACAGTCTTTGTACAGTTGCATTGAAATTGTAACATGGATTCGTCAGGGCCTTAACGGTGCGTTCTAACTCGCTCGGTTGGATACACCGGACGATAATGCTGTGCAACCGGCAAGCTTTAATTGGAAATTAGTCCCTATTCCCCGGATTCTCGATCCTCAGCTGGGCTGTACGGAGTACCTTGTTTGGTTTGGCTGTGGGGTGCTCACTGCAGCTTCTACCGACTGATGGTGTATCCGGAATTGGCCATTCAGTCACTATGCCGACTTCATATACTTTCCTTTGAGAAGGAAACAGAATCCGGTGGAGCTCGAGCCCCAGAAGCTTCTGTCGATTTGACTTCTCCTACTGCAGCCCAGTATCGACTATTGACTGACCTTTGTCTGCTATCCATGTCCTGCATCTCGGTATCGAGGTTGAACGAGGGTGGCGTGAGGACCATGCTTCCATTCAATCAGCTGCAGCTTGAAGATCCTCCTATTCTGTGGACCGGCAATAGTCGCCTCAAACCTGTGCAAGGGTGAAAGAATCCGCCGCTGCTAGCCTTCCAAATACACGGCTACATGTGATGAGATTAACTTTGCTATCTGGGTAACACGATTAACCAGGAACAGGCCGATTCGGTTATAAAAGAGTCTTCTCGTCGACCTTTCTCAGTCCTTCAGTCCAGCAACAGTCAGTCATTCGTTACATACCATCCAACTGTCACTTTACGGCACTTCAAGTCTCTATCCTTCATCAACCAGTATCGTCAATATGCGTTTCACTCAGGCTCTCATTGCCCTCACCGTCACTGGCCTCGCCAGCGCTCAAATCCCCAATGTCCCCTCCTGCTCGCTCCAATGCTTTCTCAGCTCCCTAACCAGCGACGGATGCTCCGACCTGACTGACTTCGCCTGTCACTGCGCCAAGCCCCAGCTTCCCAAGGAAATCACTCCATGCGTGGAGAAAGCCTGTAGCGAGGCTGACCAGTCCGGTACGCCATCTTTCATCCATCTAGCCACATTCAATGAATACAAGCTAACAAGAAACAGCCGTCTCCAACGCCGTCGTCCAGGAGTGCTCCGCCGCCGGCCACCCCATCTCCCTCCCCCCCGTTGGCGGCAACGTTGGCCGCTCTGAAGTTACCGCTACCGCGTCGTCTGCCTCTTCCTCTGCTGTCGGTGACGCCCCTTCGTCCGTTATCGCTTCTTCATCTGCTGCGGTCACCGGCAGCTCTTCCTCGGGCGTTATCCCCTCGGCTTCTGCATCGTCTAGCTACTCCGGCTCGGCTAGCCCACCTGCTTTCACCGGCGCTGCTTCGAACATGAAGTGCTCTCTTGCTGGTGCTGCGGCTGTTGCTGCTGCCGCTGTCTATGCCGTGTAAGCTGGAGTTTCGAGATAATAGATGGTAGAGGGGATGTGTATCGATATTGACGGTTTCATTATCATTCTCTGTTGCCTGAGGGTTACACTCTTTATTGCTGTGTAGTAATTGAAAATCGTTCCTTAACCACCCTATTTTAATCTAGTGCGTGTATTTTTCGACGTCTTATTTCCAGAATAGAGAATTAGGTACATGCAGCGCTGAGAAGCGGCCATCCGTATCGACATTATTCACATTTTCATACACAAAACACGCAGCACTTGAAGTCCTCCAAATACCCACGATCCTTTAGTACAGCCATCCATCTACCCAACTCCAGGGACCATCAGCGCAAGAAAGAGAGTATCCATATCCATATCATATCCAGACCACCGCGCAAACAAACCCTAACCATCGCCATCGCAGTCACGAAAGACCACACTCACCCCAAACCATGGCAACTCAGTTACCCTCCCCGTAACCACCATCAGCCTCAGACTCAGGAGAACTAGGATTCGCGCGCTCGTGGGGAATCATCGCGTCGAGAGCAAGAGGGTCAGAGGATTCACCGTCAGCTTCGTACTCCTGGTCCGGTTCGTTGGTGCGGGTGGAGTCGCAGGGGAAGTCGTTGTCGTTCTCGGTCCCAGTGCAGTTGGCATCGCCGTTGACGTTGGTGGCATTGCTGCTGCCGTTGCGGTTACCGTTGATGTTAATGTTAATGTTGATGTTGACGTTGACGTCGTTGGAGCTGCTGGCCTCGTTGGAGGCGGCGTGCATATTCTCGCGTTCTTGGGGCTGGACGCAGTCGCCGAAGCTCTGGCAGAGGGCGTCGAAGGAAGCGAGGGCTTTGCCGTAGGCTTCGCTGTTTGATGTCTTCGCGCGAGCTGGGAATGAGATGGGAGATGGGAAGGGAATCGAGACGCCAATGCCAATTTTACTGGCGCTGGTATCACGGGTAGAAGTCTCGCGCTTGGACCGGCCAGGTGAGGGCAAAGGGAGGGTGATACCAGCGTTACTGGCATTAGAGCTCTGACGAGTCTGACGAGGGGCAGACGGCATGGGAAGGCTAGGGGTACTAGTAGTAGCACTGGCACTGGAGTTACCCTTACGGACAGAGTTCAAGCGGTTCTGACGGGCCTGGACGTACTGCTGGCGACGGGCGGGGGCACCAGAGTCCTCGACGCCGGGGGAGTCAGGCTCGAGGGCAGAGCTGGAGCTACCGGCCATGTACTTGTTCCAGTACTCGTCTTCTTTCTTGTCCTGTTCGAGATCGTACTCTTCCTTCCCTGTTTTTCTATTAGCTTCGAATTCATCTAAGGAAATAAGGAAATGAAAGGGAGACGAACATCTAGCTTCATGAATCCCCATCATCTCCTGAATACGCTTCAACATAGCCTCGAACACCTTCTCAGCCGTCAAACCAGCCTGAGTGTACTCCCCCTCCTCCACGCCAGGGCGCTTTCCAGCAGCGCCACCACGATAACCACTCGCAGCCTCGCTCTTCCAGAAATGCAACGCCGCATACGCATCCGCGTCGCCATCATAATCTTCAGCCTCAGCTTCAGCATCCTCAGTAACAGCTTCAGAGGCAACAGCAGCAGCCGCGGCCGTGGGAGTGGTAGTGATAGCATCAGAAACGCGACGTTCAGCGAGTGGGCCTGAGATCACGGCGTCTTTTTCGTCGTCGCCATCGCCAGTGTACTCAGCGATATCTTCGATGTGTTCGACGGTGGGGCCCTCGGAGTCAGATTCAGCTTTGAACTCAGAGGGGGAGGAGAAAGCGGGGGTGGTAGTTTGGCCGTTGTTGACGGCCTCCCAGCCGTGCGAGATGGAGTCTGGGGCTGAGGTGCTGGGGGAGTTGTTTTTGATGTTGTCAGGCATGTTAAATTGCGTTGGTAGTAAGTATTAGAGAAAGTAGGGCTATGTTGGACAAAGTGGTTGTCAACGATGGGGTGCAAGAATGAAGGGAAAATCACTAAGAATGAGAAGGACGATGGAGAGAGAAAGAGAATTGAAAGTGGACAGAAGGAATGGTGTGAAGGAAGAGTCTTTCTACTGCAGGAGCAGTGAACAGTGAATGAGAAGAGGCATAAACTTCTTTTTGCACTCTTTACTGTACCTATGGTTGCTATGCCAAATGCTTTGGGTTGTTTGATGAGAATGGTGAATGCCATCAGATGAAGGAGAACTCCATGCTGGCAATATTTGGGTTGGACGAGCTTAATGCAATAAGAAAGAGAAAAAGCAAATACTATTCCAATATGGACTAGTCTTACAGTCTCGAGTTGGAAAAAAGATACGCTTGCCCTAAGTTCATATACAATATGCATTCATTCCCACCAACGCCGACTAAATTACATATAGAGAAGACTACGGCACCCATAACCGCATAAACCCAGCGACCTCCTGTCGACAAGTCACGCAGCTGCCAAAGTTGTTCATCGCAAGACTGACACGGCATTCTTCGCATACACAGAGACACCGGCATGGCCAAGCGATAATCGAGCGAGGACTCGTCTGGCAGACCACACACGGCGGACCATCTGGTCCAAGTCCCGAAGCGCCAGTTTCCCAGCTCTGCCCGTTGCGTTCTGTACTAGGTGTAAATGACTCTGCTCGTCGCGACAGGATCAGATTCTCCAACATTTCGGACTCTTCGTCTGGTGTTGGCTTTCTCTTATCGTTGGATGTCTGTACCGAGGCAAGCTGGGGTAGACGAGCAGACAACAAAATCTGTGCTTTTTCCCGTTCCAATTCTCTTTGGAATTGACGGCGAGTCAAGATTCGTCCGCCTCGATCGGCAGAAAGGTGAGCAGCCAGGATCCGCGCTTCTTCTCTGCTGGCCCGATCGCGAGGATCAAGAAGACGTGCAAGGGAACGGATATCCATTAGCGCATCTGGCTGTGGTGTCCCTTCTCTGGAGAAGCTGTCAGGGAACGGGTCAGCCTGAGTCGGCGTGCGACGACCGTCAGATTCATTTTCCCATTCCGAATCGCTGGCGTTTGTCGACATCGACATCACACTAGTTGTATCATCAAGATCATCAGCCTCTGGCGGGTTGTAGTCAGGACTTTGGTCTTGATTCCCCCATGAGCCACCGGCCTTCCACCAGTCGTAGAGCCTCTCATCCAGTCGACGCTCATCAGGCTGTCCCCAATCCGCTGCGTTGGTGCGCTCACGCTTCCGCATTTCGTTTTCGACGTCAAACTCATTGTCTTCAGGTAGCTCGAGCTCCCCATCATCCGTAAGGATCCAGAAGTCCAGCGGTTCGACGGATTTATCGTGCCCTGTTCGGGATCCCTTCTTCCGTGACCTGGCCTTCAACCACTGCGGTCGGGCATGGATTCCCAGTCTGTCCAACAAAGCGTTAATTCCGTACGCCATCCACTGCACAAGTAGATGAAAGATGGCACGAAAGAACGAAAGCACATGATAAGCCCTAGTCGCCCCGCGGAACGCGCCAACGCCGCCCGGGTCAGCTGGCGATCGAACGGGTCGAGAACCGTTCTTTGGCCGTTCAACCTTCTTCTCGCGACCATACCCGCTTTCCCATTCCAGAGGCCTTTCTGGTAGGTCGAAGTTCACATTCTCCATGCCTTTGAACGCTGTGTCGTAGGAATTCCAGCTCTTCTGGGCAGGGGATCGACCTCGGGATGCCTCGAATTCTGCTAGTCGATCTTCCTCTAACCATGTCATCTTTCTAGCAACAACGCCGCCGCCTTCATTGAGGAAAACAGCTTCACTAGCCGCAGTCAAAGCTGTGTAGCCAATCCTGAGAAGGGTAGTGTAGAAATCTTCATGTCGGTTGAAGCGAATACTGCGAATCTGGTTCGCGCCTTGCATGTTTTCGTGCGCGAGTTGTAGTCTCTCTCGTAAAGAGACTGGCTGAGGAGTATCGAGAGGAAGTGAGAATGCAGTAATGACGAGGGCTAGCCCGTAGATCACAACGCATGAAAGAATGCCAAACAAGATGAGCAGGTGTGGCACAAAACCAACGATACAAACCGTAGGGAACTTCATAAAGCTAGCCTCGTGGCCCAATGGATTACCAAGCAGCCCGAGCACCATCGCAGCCATGAAGCACAGGCCCCAGAAGGCAGTGTGAACCAGACGGTACCTGCTCTGTTTTCCGATGACATCGAGAAGGTTGGACGTTAGGCTGTTACAGCACGAGATCAGAGCAATCAAAAGCAGTTCAGGCGACACATTCATCCGCTCCAAAACTTGTGACCTGGTGAGTACATGGAGCGAAGCAGGGCCACCCTCAGCCGCGGCGGCGGAAACTGATGTATCATCTCGTCCGTGCTTATGCAGACCAAATATCCCCAGACCAATGGACTGACTGATGATGGATTCAGCCTCCGCAAAGGCGAGCGAATGTTCGAAGATAGACATTCCCGTTTCCGTCACAACAGCCCTTCCCTGCAACGCGCAAGAGAGTGTCTCTACAAAGTGGCTAAGGCACAATCGCAGAAACGCCGGCCAGAGAAGAGCAAAAGATCCGTACGGAATTTCCGAAGCGTTGGTCGGAGTACCCATATTGACCGCACTGCACGACCCTTGATCCGACTCCCACGGTAGAAGCGTCGAACTCAGAGAATATAAAAACCCACCACCTCCGGCATGGTCGAGCGCCATACCCTCTCCAGGCGAGCCATAACGTATAAGTGAATAATCGGGTGATGTCTGGCAACGTAATGCTCGAAGGAGGGAGACTATCTGAGACACGAAAAGTACGATGGGGATGATCCGCAACGCTAACCGTCGATCCCATTGTAAATGCAGATGTCGTCTCGTCGACGCATAGATAGTAATCCTGTTCAGAACAAGAGCCTAAATCAATTAGACCCCGCCTTCATTCTGAGATATGAGCTCTCCTGCACTCACCACCGTAAAACAAGCCAACGACCACCGACTCGTCAAGTACGAAAAGAACCCACTAAGCCTTCTCAACGTATGGAAGAAATCCGCAATATAAAACCCCGACTCCTGCCCAGTTGCAGCCGCAGCAGCCGCAGCACCGGCAGTACCTTCACCCACCACCGTTTCCGCCGCGGCCCGCGCCACTGTCTCACCCCCAGGAGCTCCCCCGGAAGCAGTATTATCATCCATAAGCTGTGCGGCCACGTTTTGCAGTCCAACCAATTTCGCGACTTGACTTGGGAGTGTCGAGAAAGCGTATGTATCTGCCCGGTAGATGGCGCGAAAGGGGACGCTGAGAAGGTCGCGTGAGGAGGATAGGAGGGATCTCGTTGTCGTCACGTTGGAGGCGTTGTTGACTAGGCTCTGCGCGGCTGCCAGCGACGCGGTCGCAGCCGGAGGGGTATTGGGCATCATTGCTGTGTCCTGTATGCCGGCCAAGGTGAATTGATGATGGTGGCTGCAGTCCGATTACCCCGACCAGCTGGCGGGAATCCGTTGTGTTATGCGGAAGAGCTCCCACTGGGCATACACGGCGGGAGAGTCATTCGCCTGTCCAGCGAGAAGAATCACATTAACAGAATGTAGCGAAAATAAACTAATTCACAAACAAATGGTAGAAAAGCATCATCCCGGAGACCGTTGGATACGGAGTTGGAAGTTCCACTCAGGGTCTCCGAGGCCGATCCGAACGCTTACGAGTGCCAAGACATGTGACAGTACAGTTGTTTGTTTTGTTTGCACGGGTCTGCAGATTGCTACTTTGGGTAATGATAGTGGTCATAACAGTTTCGTTATTCATTCCTAGCAATTAGTCTAGTCACAGGCTTTCGTATCGTCCGTGGTATAAGATCCCATCACAGCTTGTACATCTCGGTGCGGCTTCGGACACCATCAAAGATGCAAGTGTTGTCCAACGGCACGTACTGTCTCGTGATAACCTTGAGAGCCTCCTGTGCGACTAGACCACCTGCAAGAGCGGAAACGTTGTGCAGCTCGCCACCCTCTGTACGTCGGAGTTCCTTAGTAGCGTCCACTATACGTTGCTGCGTGTCTTCGTCGACAGCGGCCGGATCGTCGCGCCGCAGAATACCGACAAAGCGGTCGATCTGGCTCCTCCACAACCCCTCATCATCGATTGATCCACCCGCTTGCTTCCCCTCTTGAATGTCAGTCACGATTGCATCCAGGATCTGGGAGGCGATGAAGATCGGCATGAGAGTTTCGGGCAAGCCCTCGATTACACTTAAGTTGTTCCGGACTGTCTTGAACAGGTGTTCGTCTCCCTCGTCCAGCTGCGGGATATTCCGGCCCCGGACCACCTTGATGTGAGCTGCGTTCTTGCAAAAGATCTCGATATCCTTTTCAGGAACGGGGCTTGGCCGCGATCCCAGCTGCGACTCGATGCGTCTGACGATTCCTGTGACTTCCTCCACATCCTTCTTGGCCTTGGTCTTGTAGATGTTCTGAAGTGCAACGTAGTCCGCCGACTGCGCCTTCATGTCCGGCAGCGATCCGGGTAGCGGAAGCACCTGGTACTTCTGGTAGAATTCATTAATAGCCGACGCGATGATCCAAAAGTCATTCGACTCCGGCTTCAGGTTTTTGCACTTCTCCATCTCAAAGATCTCACGGAGCGTACTGCGCAGACTGAATGGGTTCAACGACTTCAGCACGGCAGCGGCAGCTTCATCATAATTCTCCTCTCCACCTTCAGCATTGTTCATCCTAGCACTAGCGCGCACCATCTCTCTGAACTCTGTCTTCTCCTTGTAATTCGACGGCGTGCTGCCGTTGTGTGCTGCTTTCCACTTTTCGAGGTAGTGCAAAAGCAATAGAACGTATGGCACGTGGCCGTGTTGGTGGTTGTCCATACTATCCAGATTGCTGATCTGCGCACCAGCCTCTGCTAGCTCTGGCCAGGGATTAACCAGACGGAGGTCTTGTGTTGTCTCGGGGTCGGGATGTGTCTCTACTATGGGGAATTCGGCGGGGAGCTGGAGGGAGAATGTCGAGTAAAATCCAACCGAATGTGTATAGAGTAATGGGATGCCAAGTTCGCGGGCTCCCTTGGAGAGAGCGTTCAAAGATGAGCGTTTCAAAGGACCAGAGATCAGCACTAATTTATACTGTCCTAGGAAGTTTGCGTCTTGTAAGAGCTCTGCAATCGGCTATACACAATGAGCTTCACGACCTGTACAAACCGCACATGATGGCATTACCTTGGTCTGAAAGTTTCCCTCCACGTCGGGATTCAGCTCCCTCAACAACCGACAGGTCTCCTCAGCTCTCGACTTCCCCAGACTCTCCTCCTCAAGAAAGAAGTTGACACCCAGATCTGACTCTGTAACCGTCGCTGGGTCCACAATGGTGAAGCCTCCGATACCGGGCAGGACGAGGTTCTTCAGTGTCTCAACACCCACGACGCCAGACACACCAGTGCCCTCATTATCCCAGGGACCATCGGAGTTGACTAAAAGCACCTGAGCTTCCTCCAGCGCTTGTTGTCCACTCGCAGCCCAGAGTCGAAGCTGACGGTCATACTTGCGCTCTTTCGAGGATGGCCCAGCCAGGGCCCTGGGGAAAGCGTCCGTCATTTGTCGTGGAGCCGGTAAAAGGGCACAGCGATAGGTAAACGAGAGACTTTGATGGTCGTCCTGGAGCTGATAGAGTGATGTTGTACTCCGCAGCGCGATAGCTATCACCACGTGAAATCACCTGATCTGACAGACCTGTTGTCTGCCTCAGGCATTATATGACGCCAATGCACCCCGCCGAAGCATCACAAATGCGTTGCGCTTAAGATTACCATAGCAAGTTACCGGAGGTTAGAATTGCTGGATAGAGCATATAAAGAGACAAGACAATGTCAACACATATTGCGCGTGGTCTGTCCACGGTGTAAGTTGCCTGTCTAAGTTCCCTTCACCCATTAGCCCTCTTCTCTTCCTTGGCTCCATTTGCGCTACACCCCCACCAAAAAGAAACCCCTCGGGGAAGATTCTCCTCCGAAGCAAACGCGATCCCGGTTCCTTTCAGCCCGTATTAATAGCGGTTAATCCCATTCGATTGGTTTCACAGACTGCGATCCTTATATTTCTCCTCTCCTCCTCCTCTTCCTTCGCTTCGTCCTCTTCTTAACCCTCATCTACGTCTTCCGTGCGCTCCCGCGTATTGCGCCCAGATCCGATCCCGTACCCAGTCATACACATCTGCATCCGCATCCACATCCACATCTAAAATGACCGACAAAATCGAAGCCGCAAAGCGCGCATCCACATCTAAAATGACCGACCAAATCGAAGCCGCAAAGCGCGCAGCCGGCAAGACCGCTGTCAACAACCACTACCCCAAAGACGCCAAATGGGTCGGTATCGGCAGCGGCTCGACGATCCAGTATGTGATCGAAGCAATCAAGGAACTCAACGTCGATACCTCCATGACCAAATACGTGCCCACGGGGTTTCAGTCCAAGCAGCTCATTGTCGAGGCTGGTCTGACGCCTATCGAGTTCGATTCTATCCCCGAGGGCACGGTGCTGGATATTGCGTTTGACGGCGCGGATGAGGTGGATGACGATTTGAATTTGATCAAGGGTGGTGGTGCTTGTTTGTTCCAGGAGAAGATCGTGGCGTTGCAGGCGAAGGAGTTTATTTGCGTTGCTGGTGAGTTTGCCCTACCGGTATAGAGCGTTCGGTGCTAACCAATGCAGACTCGCGCAAACTCCAATCCCGTCTCCTCTCGAACTGGAAATACGTCCCAATTGAGGTCGCCCCCATCGCCGCGCGCCGCGTCCTGACCAAGCTCAAGGAACTCGGCAGTATCAACCCCATGATCCGCCTCAGCGCAACTCCCAAGGAAGGTCCCCTGAAGAGCGACCAGGACTTCTTTATCATCGACGCTCCCTTCAAGCCCCTTCTCACCAAGAGCGATGTCGAGGCCGGCAACAACGGCAGCGGAAAGGATGGCGTTTGGGAGGTTGAGAACCTGGCTCGCACGATCAAGGGAATTGCGGGCGTGCTGGAAGTTGGCATCTTCTTTGGCTCGACGGGTCCTCAGGCGACGGCTAAGGGGGGCATTGGTGGTCAGAAGCCGGTGGCTGCTTACTTTGGTATGCCTGATGGTACTGTGACTGTCAGGCATGCGCAGCAGTAGATGCCTGGGCATCTCTAAAAAAGATTAGGAATTCTTGTACATATATGATACCATCGTTCTTGTTTGAATATCAGGTACATCGACGTAAAATCGTAAGAAAACTCCAATCCATTCGCCAGTAAGCATTATAAGTGACAAGAGATCTATATTACTAGTCATTATTTGGCACCCTTCCCCTTCGCTTCTGTCTCTCCCAACTCCCGCACATGGATGTTTACAGACCCCTCTGGGATATCATCCCTCCCGTCCTCAAAGCCCGGACTAACTGCAATAGCAAGATACTTCCCATTCCCACTGAAACCCACAGCTGCAACACTCGATGGATACTTCTGGTACTGCCTGATCCTCCGCTTCGCAATCCCATCCCATAGCGCAACAACACCATCCCCACCACCAGACGCAAATGTTCCATACACCGGATGGAATGCCAATGCATTCACGGGGTACACAACATCCACGTCCTCCGCAGCCTGTCGATGACACTTGAACGCATACTTGCGCGCCTGCGATTCAGGCGACGGGTCGAACCACTCCACCGCAACACGGCCCTCGATACTCGACGAGGCATACCCATCATCATTCGGCATGCAGGCGACACACCGCGTCATGAATTTAAGACTGCTTTCGCGGCGCTGCCACGGTTCAACCTCGATCTTGTTATTGACTACCTCGCCGGATTCCTCGGTGAGGAGGGCCAATGCCTTGAGGTCGTAAATGTGGAGGGAGCGCGAGGCCATGGCGACGACGAGCTTAGTTGCTGTGAGGGACATGGAGAAGGGTTTTGAGGGGAGGGGGACGGTGGCTGGGGGGATGTCGGCGCTTGTGTCGACGCGGTGCACATGTAATGTTGAATCCCACGAGGCGGAGACGACGAGAGAATGTTCTTTGCTGTAGACGACGTTGCGGACGCCGGCGTCGTGGCTGCTGAGGACGGTTTGTTCGGACGTTGCTAGGTTGATCCTGCTCTCGTTAGCCTCCAAGTAATCCAAACCACAATCAATCCAAATAGAAGAATGCTCACCTCCTAACATCCCAATCCAACCCAGCCGTATAAACCTCATTATCATTCGCGCCATAACAAACATCCAGCACCGGCGCGCGATGCTCAAACCTCTGCAACAACTTCCCCTCCCCTACACTCCCGTTCTCATCGCGCAAATCATACAGATAGACATTCTTATCCCACGACGACACGACGAATTGCGTGGACTCTGGATCTGGCGAGAACTTGAGGGCGGAGATGGCATCGGACGGCGGAGAAGCGACAGTGAATTGATCTGAATTGTGAGCATACGGTTCCAAGAAACGAAATGCTATGGAGTAGTAACCTACTCGACGCCATGGTTGTGCACTGCACCGGACTTGACTTGCAATCTCTTGGATTGTTCCGTCGTCATCGAACTGAAGATCGTTTTCTGCCACGATTCACCGCCATGTTATTTCTCCCCGCCTCCATTAGACGGGCATTTCACTGATCTGATTTCATTCTTCTCTCTTGTTATATCTTTGTTGTTCATACGGAAGAATGCCTTTCGCGCAACTGGTCATCGGCCCGCCAGGCGCGGGCAAATCGACATACTGCAACGGTATGCACCAGTTCCTCGGCGCCATCGGCCGCAAGTGCTCAGTCGTGAACCTGGACCCTGCGAACGATCAAACATCGTATCCGTGTGCGCTGGACGTGCGGGATTTGGTGACGCTTGAGGAGATCATGGGGGAGGATAAGCTTGGGCCGAATGGGGGTGTGTTGTATGCGCTGGAGGAGTTGGAGGAGAACTTTGAGTTTCTGGAGGAGGGGTTGAAGGAGCTTGGAGGTAGGCATTCTGCTATCCAGGACATAGCGGAGGGATGAAGTTAATGTATACAGAGGACTATGTACTATTCGATTGCCCCGGGCAAGTCGAGCTATTCACGCACCACGCCTCGTTACGGAATATCTTCTTCAAGCTCCAGAAAATGGGATATAGAGTGAGTCCTTTCCCCCCACGAAATCAACTGCACATTTACTAACACAGCGCAGCTGATAGTAATCCACCTAATCGACTCCTACACGCTCACCCTTCCCTCGATGTACATATCCGCACTCCTCCTCTCCCTCCGCGCAATGCTCCAAATGGACCTCCCGCACCTAAACGTGCTCACCAAAATCGACAACCTCTCCAACTACGCCCCCCTCCCCTTCAACCTTGATTTCTACACCGAAGTCCAAGACCTAAACTACCTCCTCCCGCATCTGGAAGCCGAGTCCTCGCGGCTGTCGCATGAGAAGTTCGGGCCGTTGAATAATGCGATTATCGAGTTGATTGAGGAGTTTGGGCTTGTGGGGTTTGAGACCCTAGCGGTTGAGGATAAGAAGAGTATGATGAGTCTGTTGAGGCAGATTGATCGTGCGGGGGGTTATGCGTTTGGGCCGGCGGAGGGGGCGAATGATAGTATTTGGCAGGTTGCTGTGAGGGAGGGGTTGGGGAGTATGGATGTGCGGGATGTGCAGGAGAGGTGGCTCGATGCGAAGGATGAATATGATGAGAAGGAGTTGGCGGAGTTGGAGGAGGAGGCTGCCCGGGCTAGAGAGCAGAGTCAATCGGTTCCGGCGACAGATTTCGACGACGATGACGACCTGGCAGACTTCAAAGGCCCGTTACCAGATAGCGGGATAAAAGTTGTACGAAAGTAACGCATTATGGGTATCTCAATAATATACATGACATATACAGTTAATCAATCATTCCGAATCATCGACATCATCATCCATATCAACATCCTCAACCCCAACCCCAACATCATCACCAGCCCCATCCCCTCCAAACAAACCCCCCAGCACAACCCCCTCCTTGACCCCCCTAACCCTCGCAACCTCCCTCCTCCCACGTCTTATCGCCTCCTCCTCTGCCTTCCTCATCGTCCCAGAGACCCTTACCACGCGAAACACGCACGGTCTATTCATCGCGCCGGCGCGTTTCCCGAATGCGTAGCCAGAACCGGGTGTGTATTCGGGGACATGCGAAAGGTGTGTTATAGCCGTCCATACGAGGCGATAGGATGCGCGCGGGCAGCGGATTATAGCCGTTGATGTTGCGGGCGATAAATACTTCACTGTTGCACCAGTATTATTAATATTGTCATTCGCAACTATAGAGCAAAGATGAAGGGAGGGAAGGGGGGCATACCGCTAACACCACCCGCATTAGAACCACCGAGTCTACCGACGCCCCAATCACCGAAAAGCTCTGAGACTTGTTCGCGGATTAACTTTGCCAGTAAGCCGGGGGATAGTGTATCTGCTGTTGGGGAGTGGATGCGGAGGTGGTTGTTTGTTTCTAGATTTGCGTCGTCGGGGATTGATTTGGGCCATGAGGACGGATCGGGGTAGAGGATGTCGAGGAGGAGATAGCGTTGTTTTATGCGGACCATTTTGTTTCAATGTTGATTGAGTGACTGGTTGTTGGTGTTGTATGGTCAAGTTGAAGATGAACTTTTATCGGAGATCTGACGGAAACCGGACTAGAGCTTCGGCCAATCATATTGCAGTATGGATCTATAAGGCGACGCATATTTTTCCGGTTCTCATTCTACATTCAAGGTTCTACAGTAAAAAGTCTGGAATCCGTCTAAATTCATGATTATTTGTCATGCCACATGTGCGCACTAAAGTATAAAACAGATACGATGATATAAACCATGCAAAGAAATGAAAAGAAACCATCAAAACTCCAATGTCGATAACAGAAGAAATTTTCGGCACATTATCCCAGGATATCCCGGATCGCTGCCCAAACAAAGACGAAAACATAGAGATATCACGTAAAATGAAATTAAATGCTGACCTCCACACGGCCCTCGGCACCACCCTTCTGCAAGCTGGGCAGGAGGTAGGTGATGTCGTCCCAGGGGTGACGGTACAGACCAGTGCGGAGACGCTTCTGGTCGAGGTAGTGGGCAATCAGACCAATGCTACGGCCCAGGACGAAGAGACCGTTGAGGACACCCATCTTCATGTAGTCCTCAACCTCCTCGCCGGAGAAGGCACCGCAGTTGCGCATGAGGTCGACGAAGCAGACAGCAACGCAACCGTCGACGTTCAGGATGAGGTTGTCCTTCTTGGAGGTGGTGACAGTCTCGACAGCAATGGCGTAGTCGAGCAGCTTGGTGCTGGGGAAGTTCTTCTTGACGAACTCCTTGACCAGCTCAACACGGAGGTCAGGGTTGTTGCGGGACTTGACACGGTGACCGATACCGGGGATGAGCTTGTTCTCCTTTCTCATGGTGTCGACAAAGTCACGAGGGCTCATGCCCTTGTCAAAGGCCTTGGTGAACTCCTCAGCAGCACCGTCCAGGGCACCACCGAAACGAGAACCAATGGTCAGCAGACCGGAGACGAGAGCGGAGATGAGGTCCTTTCCGGCACGGGTGGTGATGATGGTGTTCATGGCACCAGAGACAGCAGGACCGTGGTCAGCAGTAAGCATGAGAACCATCTCCAAGAACTTGCCGGCGTAGGCGGGGAGGCGGCGGCGGAACCACAGAAGCGACATGACACCACCGATACCAATGTCCTCCTTGAAGACATCGGAGATGGGCATACCGGCATAGAGCAGCTCTTGGCCACGGTCGTCGGAGATGGTGGAGATGAAGGCAGCGGGCTTACGGACGAGACCCAGCTCCTGGGCCCACGAGTAGTCAATGGGGATCTTGGGGACGACGGGCTCGGGCTGGGGCTTGATGGTGCCGTTGGCGACCAAGTCCTTGTAGACCTTGCTCAACAACTCAGGCATGTCCTCGAAGGTGTCGGGAACGTGAATGCCAGCTTCACGCATGGCCTTGTTCTTGGCAATGGCGGTCTCCAGGTCAGAGTTGGCGGAGGCACCAGCGTGACCGAACTGGACCTCAGTCTTGAACATGCCGGCGCAAGTACCAATGGCCCAAGCAACAATGGGCTTGGTGATGGTACCGTTCTTGACGGCCTCAATAACACGGTACTCCTCGACACCACCGACTTCACCGAGCAGCAATAGGACCTTGCACTCAGGCTCGTTCTGGAAGCGGAGCAGGTGGTCGATGAAAGTGGTACCGGGGTAACGGTCACCACCGATGGCCACACCCTCGTAGACACCGTCGGTGTTCTGGGAGACGATGTTGTTCAACTCGTTGGACATACCACCGGACTTGGAGACATAGCCAACGGAACCCTTGCGGTAGAGCTTGGAGGCAACAATGTTGTCCATCATACCACCAGTGTTACCAATCTTGTAGGCACCGGGCTTGATACCACCGACGGTAGCGGGGCCAATGATGGTGATGCCCTTCTCCTTGGCGGTGACCAGAATTTCACGGGCACGCTGGTCTCGTTAACTAGAGATCGACTTGAAGCGGGGGAGGCAGAACATACACGCTCGGGAACACCCTCTGCAATGATGGCAATGGACTTGATCTGGGGGCAGTTCATCAATTCCATGGTGGAGCTGTAGACGGAACGGGAAGAAGCGAAGTTGACGACGGTGTCGACATCAGGGTGCTTGGCCATGGCCTTGGAGACGTCCTGGTAGACGGGGAGGAGGGTCTCGCTGGTACCCCAGTACATCTTGCTGACGAACTGGCCACCGAAGGTGTAGATGATACCGGCGACGGAGGGGGTGCTCCGCTTGCAGATGAAGTCAAAGTCCAGCATACCCTGGACGGCCTTGGGCTGCATGCCACTGCTCAAGTCAGTTCTGACCTCTGCCATTCATGCTGATTGTTTTGTTCCGGTCGACTTACTATACGAAGCATCGTGTCTTGTTGTGGAAGAGGGTGTGAGAGAGAGGGGAGAGCACACGGCTGGGAGGGCTGAAACGGGTGATGTTGTCGTTGGCCGACTGCACGCCATTGGCAGTGCTGGCCAGAGGAGCGGACTCGGGCATGATGGCTATTTCGAAGTAAGAGGTTAGTTGACCACGAGAGCAGTAGGAGCTAGCAGTAGAGAGCTGGGTAGGTACCTGAGGATTATATTAAGTAGGTAGGTAGATAGGTGTAAAAAGATGAAAACAAAAGATGAAAGATGGGGGTTTTTCCCTGATACTAAAAAGAAGAAGAGAAGAGGGAAAGGAGGATGGTCAGGGGGAAGAGAGAAAAGATGGACAGGAGAGAAGAAGAAGAAAGATGGAGGAGGGAGAGAGGATGGGATGTTGGCAGTGACGACGATATCGGGGAACAATACAAAAATAACCGCATACCAACAGACTGGCGAATACTCTGTAAATTTGATACTGCTCAACAAACCGTGTGTCAATCGCGGATCCACCGCTGGTTGGGGCTCAAACCACCCCGCGGTTGACCGCCTATCTTATCGTTTACAGGGTACTATATTCTGGAAGTATACAAGTACAGTGGTACAGAGGTGGTCTACTGTACAAGTATCTACTGCTGAGGGATAATAACATCTGTACCTATGAGTTTGAAATACTCTGTAGATATCAATTGAACACAGTAGGATACAAAACAGTAATCAGCTCCGTGCTCCGTACGGACTCGTCCGACTGTGTGGTATCACGGCTACACTGTATACAAGAGCACACTTGCAGAAAGCGAAATTACTGTCCACCAGCCAGAAAAAAACACGCAATACCAGGCTCCATTCATTCCGTTTCGTCCCCTGTGTTGCAACCCAACAACTGGGTCTATGCATGGCCATATCAGAGTTTGCAGCGCACCACCTGTACCAGCTATACAGACCAATTCTTCACTACTTGTATCAACTGATGCTATTTGATTGGTATTGTATCCCTTTTGAGTACTATGCACAGTTATATACAATTACATACATTACTTACCAGTATTGACCACGTTCATATGCACATAGTCCTATGAATACATGTGAGAGAAAGTACTCGGTACTCGTGATCCCACGCCTTGAAACGGTTAGCGTGATGGCTCCACCGTGAATCTCAACAATCAAAGTGGGTCACCGCCTACCCCACTGATTCCAAAAAAACATGTCATTTTTCTAAACTGTACCGTTTCGCGACGGTAACAAATTCTCCTGGATCGGCTTGTCCTCCTCCTCTGTCTTCCTTTCTATTCTCTCTTCTATCTCTGTCTTCTCCTCATCCCTCTTCTTTTTTACTTCTACTACTTCTGCTGCTATACCTCCTCTCTCTCTCTGACTTCCTCTCCTCCTCTATACCCCCTCTACTCTGTACTCTTTATCTTTACTACATCTAATATCTACAATGTCTGCTAAGTCCATTCTCGAGGCCGACGGAAAGGCTATCCTCAACTACCACCTCACTCGTGCTCCCGTCATCAAGCCGACTCCGCTCCCTCCCTCCACCACCCACAACCCTCCTTCCAGACTCGCCTCCATCTACTTCCCCGACGACCTTGCTGTGAAGGATGTCCTTGACCAGGCTGAGGTCACCTACCCTTGGCTCCTCACTCCCGGCTCCAAGTTTGTCGCCAAACCCGACCAATTGATCAAGCGCCGTGGCAAGAGCGGTCTCCTTGGTCTCAACAAGACCTGGGCTGAGGCTAGGGAATGGATTGAGGCTCGTGCCGCAAAGGAAGTCCAGGTTGAGACCGTCACTGGTGTCCTTCGTCAGTTCCTCGTCGAGCCCTTCGTTCCTCACCCTCAAGAGACCGAATACTATATCAACATCCACTCCGTTCGTGAGGTAGGTTACTCAATTCACACACGCAAGAGGTATAAGATGGTCAGGAGCTAACATGGAGTAGGGCGACTGGATCCTCTTCACCCACGAGGGTGGTGTCGACGTTGGTGATGTCGACGCTAAGGCTGAGAAGCTGCTCATCCCCGTCAACCTCAAGAACTACCCCTCCAACGAGGAGATCGCCAAGGCCCTCCTGAACAAGGTCCCTGAGGGTGTCCACAACGTCCTCGTCGACTTCATCTCCCGTCTCTACGCCGTCTACGTGGACTGCCAATTCACCTACCTCGAGATCAACCCCTTGGTCGTCATCCCCAACGCCGAGGGTACCTCCGCCGAAGTGCACTTCCTTGACTTGGCCGCCAAGCTGGACCAGACGGCCGAGTTCGAGTGCGGTACCAAGTGGGCCATTGCCCGCAGCCCTGCCAACCTGGGCCTGGCTTCCGTTACCCAGGGCGACAAGGTCAACATCGACGCTGGTCCTCCCTTGGACTTCCCCGCTCCTTTTGGTCGTGAGATGAGCAAGGAGGAGAAGTTCATCTCCGACATGGACGCCAAGACCGGTGCCTCGCTCAAGCTCACTGTTCTCAACCCCAACGGTCGTGTCTGGACTCTCGTTGCCGGTGGTGGTGCTTCCGTCGTCTACGCGGATGCCATTGCCTCCGCTGGTTTCGTCAGTGAGCTCGCCAACTACGGTGAGTACTCGGGTGCTCCCACCGAGACTCAGACCTTCAACTACGCCCGTACCGTCTTCGACCTCTTGCTGCGGGCTCCTATTCACCCCGACGGCAAGGTCCTGTTCATCGGTGGTGGTATTGCCAACTTCACCAACGTTGCTTCCACCTTCAAGGGTGTCATCCGCGCTCTGCGGGAGGTCGCCACTACCTTCAACGAGCACAAGGTCCAGATCTGGGTCCGCCGTGCTGGTCCCAACTACCAGGAGGGTCTGAAGAACATCAAGGCTGTTGGTGAGGAGCTTGGCCTTGACATGCACGTCTACGGTCCCGAGATGCACGTCAGTGGTATTGTGCCATTGGCTCTCTGTGGGAAGAAGACGGATGTCAAGGAGTTCGGTGCTTAATTTCTTTCATTTCATGTTATATGTTTTGTCTATGTTTTTCTTTCTATTGTTTAATTCCTGGGCTTGTTTCAAACGCATGGCATGGTACGATATCTTTTTCGTTTTTGTCGGATTAAAATGATGACTGGTGTGGACCGTAAATTTCTAGACTTGAGCTAGTCGATAATATGATGACTTCAATACTTACTATGTGTCCCGGTAAACAATAGCAGCGAAAGTACTCCGTAGTAATAAGATGAAAGCGAACGAAAATAAGCAGAAAATAAGCAAACCCAAAAAATACGACTCGCAACCCCTCACGTGACCCCATACAAACGCTGTATTACCACCCCCCTCAACGTCCAAATAAGCACCCCCCACACGGATCCAAGATCAAAACTAAATTCAATCGCCCGGGAAGGATCAAGATCGATCGGCCCACACAAGCTCCCCTGATTGACAGGCACAAGCATGTCGTTGACCGTTGACCCGTTGACCCGGGGCAGGGGAAAGACGACGTCTTCCGCACATCCGAGATGACGGAGGTTTCCGAGGTGGGACGGTTGAGCTGCGTGTCCGTGTGTCAAGACTGGTGTGGCTGTCGGGACGGGCCTTTTGGGATTGTAGTTCATTTTAACGGTTTTTGTTTTATCTTTGGTTTTGTTGAATGGTGTGGTTTTTGTTGGTGGTATTGCATGTGTACTGCGGAGTGGGAGTTGTTAGGGCTATATGCAGTCTGTATGTACGATGAACGGACGGACATTTTCGATTTAATATGCGGGTTGAACCCGGATAATTTTGAGTCTCTTGTATTTTTTTTTTTTTTTTTTTTTCAGGGCCATTTTCGAGGAACAAAAAGTCTAGCTACTACTGCAGTAGTCCTGAGCTGCAAGAGAGGAGTTGCTCGGACAAATGGAAGTCTTCCGCATTCGACAAGCATTGCGGTGGGCCGTGTTGTATACAAACAAGTACATGACTCGATAAAATAGTGAGGTTAGTTTATCTGCTTGTATGTACATACAGTATGAAGAAGTCGATTCTTTAAGCATGCTTCTACATTATGGATCCTACATATATGTAGAGGTCGAATGCAGGATCGTTGAGGATATATCTTTCTTGCTCGGTCTCTGATATATCTGGATATTCACCAACTTTTATAGACTACTTTGTCTGGTCCTTATATCCGTTTGTGTTCAAGTAGAACATCTGCTCTTCTTGCAGCTATACGGAGCGTTCTATATAAATCCTCTGAGCTATAAATATGGCCATGTCCCCCTATACTCTAGTTCTCTACTCAATCTATCATCTTTCCTTCCTATCGTTAATCTATCGTTCTGTCTCTGTCGCCGTCTTCCTCCTTATATTGGCTGTTCTCAGTATATCTTTTCTAGGTATATGTCATCGTCTTGGATCCCTGAGGTTCCAGACAACCCCAGGCAGCCGTCCTTTCAAAAAGCAAACTTATAAGGGAAAACTCGTTCGTATAGACAATGTCATGAGATGGATGGTCAAACAGACTAGAGTCTCAAGTGCTCCCCTGTCGCGGCCTTGTGTGGTTTTGCGTTCGAACCCCCGGGCTCGCTGGACTGGTTCATACACCGGTGTAAGCAGCTGCGACCATCCACTGCGCAACTCATGACTTTCTTTCTTTCTTTCCTTCTTTCTTTCTTTAAATCTTTTATTGTTTTTGTTCTTTAAAAATGATATCTCTTTTACTCTTCCATTCTTTATACAAAATTAAATCGTAGGCCATAGGGCAGTCCTCCCTATTTGGGATGCACTGCGGTGGAGCAGTATTTGTACATGAAATTCATCCTGCTTGTATTGAACACCTTTTATTTTCTCATTTTTATACTTCCTTACTTCCTTCCAGGATAGCGGCCTTTCTACTGAGCTTTCTTTTTTCTTTCTGTCTTTCTTTTTTATTTTTATTTATCCCCCCACGCTGTACAGAGTACATCATGGAGCACTCTGTAAGTGAATGTGGTAAGATGGACATTGTCTAATCTCTATAGCTATATTTCTAAACCAGTAACACATGCTGGTGAATATGCTTTCACTGAGATATGACTCTGAAAAGTCACCAGCCCAAGCATCGTGTTGCCATCAGCAGCTACCTCACCAGCTACATAGCTTCTCAAGTCTTAACTTTACATTCCTGCGTGCTTATAGTAGCATAGCTCATATGCATCATGGCATATTTTATTCACTTTTGCTAATCCTCGTCAAATGAATCAGATCCAGAGAATTGGCATGTGCATACATTGCCAGGACGGTATACTACTGAAGACAGATTTTACGTGGTCAACTGAACTCCGTTCCGCACCTAAAATGGAACCAGTCAAGCCATCCTTGCGTCAAGAGCCGAGCTGTGCCTTTGGAGACACGAAATTCTCATGAAGTCCCGGGGCGCTCATCATTGCCTCGACGTTTCCCGACTCACATATCCAGCGCTGTACAAAGCACGAGGTACAAACCGCGGCTTGCCGCACATTATACCTATCAGCCGTATTTTCACCACATCGCTGATATATCCGCATTTACCAGAGTCTACTTGCCAAACACGGATAATAAGTTGGTGTTGGTGATAGGTTATGAGGCATAAATAGGAGCAATTAATTCTGTCGTGGCAATAAATGGAATCCATGCATCCTAAGGGCTCCTGGACTCTTGGATCCAGTGTACTGCACATCTTTGGGGAAATGCAATACAAGATGCGGTGAATTGGCACCGATAAACCTGCTAACTCGTGACTACTCAGAGTGTAGCCGATTTCAATAATCGATATTTGAAGAAAATATCATCATGACCAGTGCCACTCATGAGCTCCGTCCGATATACAGAAGCGCCCAGAAACGGCTCTGGTGTCCGTCTTCAGCATGATGAATCGGACCGAGTGAGTCCTGTCCAAAACGGGATGCCCATATTGAATGCATTGCGCCCTTCTTTAACACCTGCAAATCTGCTGTCATACCAGACCATACCAGACCTGGGAAAATGGCTCAAGACAAGGGAGACGAGGTCCTGACGGATTTTCGGTCCAGCCTGATACTTATACTACTATTACCGCAAGGTCACAAACAGCCTGGGTCTAAACGCTTTTCCGAGATGCTCGCAATTCTCTAATACATCGTCAAGATGACATCGGGTATGGCAGAAAAGTGTGTTGCAGAAGCAGATGTCACCCTTCCGAATCCGAATTTTGAGCTGAGACAATCTGAGGAGACCGAATATATAATCTCCAAGCGTGGATAAAGATATTACATTTCCCTGGAAAGATTTCTAAAGAAAGCGCCGCGGATTTCGCCAAAATCCAAAATGCGGTTAGTTCAATCAAGGTGGATATATATTGGCACACCCAGGAACATCTTGATTTACCAAAGTTAGACATACAGAAATCGCAAGACTCCACTTGAGCGGAGAAGCACTGCCTGCGCAAAGACAACACAATGATGACTGGCTGTTCAAGATGGTCTTGTCTGGACTCGCGGGACTCTTTGAAGGTATTCAAATAACAAGCTCAGATGAAATACCACAACAGTTGGACAATTCATACCAGAGAGTGATGATACCGTCGTTTTACCACGATGACAAAAACAGGACAACGTTCGAATCACAAAGTACTCTTGACTGTCCTGAGTGTAATTATATCCATTACACAATGCGTGGCCAGTACATACATGAAGGTAGCCATAAAGTTGCGAAGAAATGTTCAAGAGCCCGCTAACGTTGGTTTCTGGATTCAGTAAAATGAAGTTGAGAGCTTTCTTCAAGACCTTCTCACCAGGAAGGATGAATGGAAGACAACTGAAGAAGCTCTTTTTTGATAGAGCCGTGAGAGACATTTCTGAGACTTACAAGGAGCCTATTAGGAATGGTGTTTCAAGGGCTATTCTACAATGAGCACTTGGGATAAGGAACACAGGCGCCGGAGAACGCGATGTATGCAGACCAAATTATTCATTTCGATTTCAAACTTACTGTTCATTATTAAATAAATGTAAGAGTCTCAACTAGACGTGATGGTCGTAATTGTTGTCGGCATGCCTGGATTCCTTATCACCGCTGCGATAAGCCCGTAAATTCTTCTTTTTCAACTCAGCATACTCTCCGCGTTCTGCGTTCTCAACCAAGGACCAACCTGTTCAATATATTACAGCTGATCAGAGAAAGAAACGATACAGAAATCAACAATGGCCGACACAGACGAAGCCGCCGCCCACCTCCCGGCCTCGCAGGACTCCGCGCCGCAAATCGAAACCGACCTGTCCGACGAGACACAGGACTTCAGATTTCTGAATAACCTTGCCTTGTGAGATTCTCCGCTACATTTACCTTGCTCTTCTCATTACCGAGTTTTAAAAGGACACATTCTCACAATAATGACCGTACAGCCCTTCCGACTCATCGCAAACATCCCTCCCCCGCCGCGGCGAAAAAGACTTCGAACCAAATCCTACCCTCTACCAGGCCGATATCCTTGATGCGTCCCGACAGGCTATGCACAATGCGCTTTCGCATCCGCGGTTACATCATCCCAAGCATCGGGTTATCGCGTTTTATGCACCTGATGGGCCTGCGCCGCCTACCAACGTGACCGAAGAGAAAGACGAGAAGGAAACTACTACGAACGAGGATGACGAGCAAAATCCAAAGAAAGCAACAAACGCAGATGCAGGAACAGGGATAGGCGTCCCCGCGGACTCGTGCGTCTACGTCCCAAACCCCAAGGGTCAATACTTCAAGTCAATGGGCCGGGCAGATCGCTGGAACCGGGTATGGCTATTACCCGAAGAAGCGCTGTATCTTATAGAACGTGGAAGCTTGGATATCCGGTGGCCGGTATCTGTCACGGGACCTACTGCTGAAGAAGGTGAAAAAGATCTGGGAATCCCCATGAGTTTGCAGGCGGCGTATGCGTGCTTTACTGGGAGAGGGGGTTTGTCCGTGGAGAGGTTCTCGGTGTATACTGGACTGAGACGATTGGGGTATACTGTTATCAGGGCCCCGGGATGGGATGATGAGAGTGATGAGGTACAAGACGAGGAGAGTGCGCCGCAGCAGGGTCTGGGGATCTTTGGTCGATTCCTGCATTGGCTGCATAGCTGGAATAGTTCGACGGGGGTGACGACCACTGGCCCCGTGGTGGGATTGGGTATACACCGGAGCTACAGTAAGCATTTCCTTCCACCAGGTTACAAAACGCGTCGTTTCTAACTAGACCCAGATGACATCTACCGCAAACTCGCCGTCATTCCTTATCACGACCCCGTCACACCTCAATTTCCTCGGCGCAAAACAACAGCCCCCTTCCGTGTCGTCTTCCACGTTTACAAACCCTCAACCGCATTCCGCAAATCCGCCCCTCCAACCCCCGACTTCCGAATCGCAGTTGTCAACTCCAGAACCCAAACTACCATGCCGACGCTATCCCAGCTTGGCACACTCCTCGAAAGCACACCGTTAGACCCCCCGCGCGGTGAGAAGATGGATCGCATGCTGTACATGCGACTCCGGCACGGGTACCGGAATGTGATCCTCGCGGTTGTGGACCAGGGTGTTGTTAGCTTTTTGAGGGTCGGAGATGCGGCGTTTGGGAAGGAGAAGATCTATGCTGAGAAGCCGCCGGGTCCTAAGAAGGGAGGGAATCGGCCGCGGCCCAAGAAATAGTTTCTTTCTTCTAAGTAATGAATTGCATTAGATAGATACCCCGGAAACAAAAGTTGATACCATTTCTATGGAATGGAAGAAGATGTGCATGTCTCCCCTGGAATAAGGCCCTGGTATCCACTGAACGGATGAGGACTGAATAAAAGGGAGTTGTCATGAGACTAATCTGCCATCATCTTTAGAACACCCGTCCATCAATATGAGGGACGAAGGACGGGTGTAGATGTTCTGATGGCGTCGGCAGTGAACAAGATGTTCAATTGCATCCTAGTAGAGATCGGAACGGGAAACGAAGTATCGTTCTCTATAAACCTGGCCGTAGCCTTCCATTAACCAAACCAAACGCCATCCAAGGTATAAAACCACCAACTCCAGTCCTCTTGTATAATAATGCAATGCTGCAAAGGTCGTACGAATCATAAATAATCACAGCCAGAACACGTCTTCCCTGTCAACCGTCAGCACCACCTCCCGATCCAAAACAAAAACAAACATACCAAGCACAACCTAAGTATCCAAGTAATCCGCTGCCATCAACAACTCCAAGCACAACTCCGGCGGGATATCCATATCCGGCACATTCGCCTGCTCCTTGTTCTTCTGATTGTAGCAGAAGTACTCGCATACTTTCTCCAGAACCACGCCGCTCAGAGTTTCGAGAACGCAGCGTCCTGTGATGGCTTCTGAGAAGTTACCTGTTCGTTTAGATTGGTTAGCAGGTGTCATTTGACAAGTGATAGGAAAACACGGGGAATGGTGACGTACTGGATGGGTCTAGCATGCGGCGTATTGTCCCCGAGACGCAGGCTGTGCTGCGCGGGACGACGAATTCGAAACCGTCGCCGGAGACAAGAGTCACGTATTCTTGTGTTTGTGCTGTTGATGACATGCTGTTATCTGCTTGCAGAGAGGAGGAAAAGGAAAAGAGTTGGAGAAAAACGGTGTTTCCATGGATTATTCCGATGTGGCCCGTGCTCAGTCAAGCTCCGGCGGAATTATTCCTGTGACGTCCTTATCCGTATACTCTGTACAACTCTACAAGTACTCGTCCTCTGTAAATACTGAACATATTCATTGCTCTTCATACTATAAAGGATTAATTGTTTTACCGTTACTGTTCATGGTCTGATCAATACTATGTCTTATCTCCAACCCCTCACCCGCCTCCGCGGAGCCGCCGCAACAACATTACACCAATTGCGCCCTGTCCAAGCACCATTTCTACGATTATCCCTCCTCAAAAGACCTTACTCCTCTTCCACAAGCTCCAATGGCCAAACGCGAGACCAAAAACAACGGCAGTCCCGATTCAAACCCTCCGATCGCCTCTCCGGCCGCACATGCATGATCACCGGCGCGACATCGGGAATCGGATACGCAATCGCAGATCGGTTTCTGCAAGAAGGCGTCGAGAAAATTATACTCGTTGGTCGATCAAAACAGAGGCTTGCGGATGCTGCTGCGCGATTAGGAGAGTTTCCGGAGGGAGTTGAGACTGGGAATGGGAGTGATGAGATACTAGCAACCAGGGCGCCGGAGGAGGATCAACAAGAATATACGGGGATAGGGCTGTCGGAGGACCGCAGGGTAAGCTTTTTTGTCGGGGATGTGTCTGAGTCTGGGTCGTGGGTGCGGGAGTTGGAAGAGAAGATGGTAGGTCGGCTTCTGCTATCTAGAGGAAACGAAAGGCCGCCAACTAATGTCTCTATAGAAAGACGTCGACATCCTCGTTAACGCTGCAGGGATATCTACGACGAATATCCTCGCTAGAACTGACCCAGACGCTATATCTCACACCCTCCGTACTAACCTCGAAGGCACAATCCTCACCTCTCGCGCCCTGCTGCGCGCCGCAATCCGAAGTCGTTCGAAGAACCGCAACTCCAACACAGAAATCCCTTCAAGATGCATAATAAACATCTCCTCTCTACTCGCGCACAAAGGCGGAACTGGCGCGGTGTCATACGCTGCATCCAAAGCCGGTGTACTTGGTCTTACCCGTTCGCTCGCGGTTGAGGCGGCCACCTCTTTGCGGGGTGTGTTTATTCGGTCTAATGCGATTGTCCCAGGGTATATCGATACCCCGATGATTGCCAGTACGTGCATCATCCACGGTATTAATCTAGTGAGCCTTTGGCTAAATATTTTACAGATTTCAGTGATGCTGAAAAGACCAGTCTAAAAGATGAGATTCCGCTTGGTCGGTTCGGTGACCCGCAGGAAGTCGCGGACGCCGCTGTCTTCCTGGCGCAAAATGAATACGCTAATAACTGCATTCTTAATCTCGATGGCGGGTTGAGTGCTATTTAGTCCCTGCCCTCGATCTAGTTCCCTCGAATATGCAGTACTTTGGGTGGCCTATCTATCGGGATCTCATTGTGGCTTGCGAAAGCCATTCAAAGCACATCTATAACAGAAAAAGGGATGCATTTTCGGAAGGGGAATATCATTTGGAACAAGTCCTTTCTAAAGATATGGTTCTGCGGGAGACAAGACGCAGACTCGACGAGTACAGGAAGACACATCCCCTCTCGCAACCACAGAAGCGTTCACTCAGCTTAGCTGACAACATCTTCGAGTTATCCCGGTCTTGTTTTGGCACGGTCTTTGCAAAATTGTACGCAATCCCTAAGCCGGAATCCCCACTCAGTGTACGTCAAGAGAAGCCTCTTTTCTCAGTTCGAGCTCTCTGTTTGGGATAATGCTTGCAATGCCATCGGAAGCTTTCGCTGCATAAGAATCATCCATCCGTATATTAACGATACTCTAAGAGCTATGATCATGCAAATTGACATTCTTATCATTGTTCTTAATCGGTTGAGGGGGATCTTATGTAGTAACACCATTCATGCTGCTACACAGACACAGAATATCCAAGAATTCAGCGAATGCCACAATAGCTACTAACCCTAGCACGGGTCTTTCAAGTTCTTCACTGTGGTTACGCTCTCCTCGTCGTTGTCGGTCCTTCTCTTGAGAAGTCTCCGTTGCTTGTTGTAGCGAAGGCATTCAATTATCCTTGGTTCATAGAATGCGCTTTTCTTCCCCCCCCCCAGCTAGAAAGGCGATAACTGGTTCAGATAACGGAAGTCGTATGACCCGGGCACCCCACTGGCTAGAAAGTCTTCAGGCACTGCTCATCTGCAGGCTCTCTTGACCTCACTTTGGATTGCTGCGTCTATGAACGCCATTGCTACCTTTATGCAAACGATAACATATTATTGGGACATGCCTGCAAGCTCTTGCTTCACCCCGTTTCCGATGATGGTCAACGCTATCAAACTACGAATGAGGTACCTCATTTCCTCATCCAGGGTACTGGCTTTGCTCATTCGCCTTATGGCAATGTCCCTTGATAGGTCTTTTGCGCCGAGCTGACGATCTTTACGTGCGAACTCGTTTTCTCGGCGCTATTCTGGCATTATGGCCTCGAAGGTCGGTTCGAAATGCAAAATGGCTTGACCAATCCTGATCAGATCATTGACCGAGTAAACTTTCATCATTGATATGTGGATGTGAATTCCACAGTTTTCGCTCTCAGTTACTCCGTGATTGAGTCGTATAAATGCGCAGAGTATCTCAATGCGATACCAAAAAATATATTCGGCTTCACGCGTAAGGCTAGTTCGCCCACATCGCCGACAGACGTTGTAGTTTCAAGGGTCCCAAATATCAGAGGACTGATTGGGAAGACATCTCTCAGGTAGCATTTATGCTAGTGCGAAAACCAGTAGCTCCAGTTTGAAGCGTTGTGACTCAGCCTCCTTGCCTTTCTCGCTTGGTACTCAAGCGCGATGTCATCCCAGTTGGGTATTCGTTGATACCAAGCGCACTGCTGTCAGTGAGCGCAAATTCTCTGTTAGTCATGACACATTCGACATATCGGTCTGTTAATTTGCTTTCGAAACGGGTCTTGACCTCCTGGGCCTTATTTGTCCATCTTATTCTGCCTGATAGCGGGAAAGATCCAGTCTCTTCATGTCCACGGTATCATATCGACTCAAAACCTGGGTCGTTGGGACAAGCGTTCTCTTCCAAGAGAACTCTCTTGATTAATCACAAATGGCAGTTGTCAAAGGCAGTTGACAACCTTTCATCGCGTTCTTTATGTCCTGTACTTTTGTCGTTCAAATCCATCTTGGTGGTGGTGGTGAGAAATTTCATGAAACTGGCAATGTCATTTAGCATGTCAGTTGTGATATCTGTATCAAGTGACCATTCTCCAAGTGAAGGTCCTAGGTTGGGCATCTTTGTATTCTGCCAACATCTCTAGAGACATACATCGTACCTAGAGCCTATCAGCACTCCATGATCAGAGAAGCCCAAAGGAGCGGCTATAGGCTTGCTTGCCAGTATAATAAACACCCCGCTCATGAATTCGCAGAGATCTTTAACAGCGATTCTGGTTTCTTCGAAAAGACCTAGAAGGAACCATATCTCAATCTCGATTTCAGAGTTCCACGGAGGCACCACTGCGCCTTTCTCGTCTGGTAGGCGATTGCCAAAATGTCACATCGTTGGTTACAGAGACGCTAATGTGCTGATGTCGCCTTACATGTTATTGTTCCGGTTCGTGTGTATGCACTCTGTATATCTTATTCTCCATATGACGGGCCATGGCTCCCTTAGCCAGGACTCCAGGAATAGCAAATGGATGTATTAAGAAAATCCCAGCTTGCACCTTTCGGGAAGAGACTATTATCCCCTGGGCTGGATAGCGCCATGGCCAATAGGCCTTTCCATGGGTTAGAGTCCGTAAGACTTTGTATGTATGTTTACCATCTTTGTTCACAGAAGAGGATACTATGACTGTACCAGGCTTTGGTATTGAAAACGACGAAGATAGGCGAGTGCGACGAGCGATTAATGAAAGGAGAATGAGAGACCGGGGAGGTAGAACAACAGACGAGTATTCACTGGAGAAGCATCCCCGGCATATTCATAGTTTTATTCGGAAATTCACAGTTCCACAATGAGATGTCAACTCCTTGTGCTAGCTAGGTATAGATGGAAAGCAAGAGGCCGATAAAGAGAATGAAAGACGTGCTGCTGTGGAACAATTGAATGCGAATACTAGAACTTGATGGCTTCGAATTATTTGCGTCCTTTTCACATAGAAGGATAGATCCAAGTAACAGTAGAAATGAATGCAGTTGGTAGTCAAAGGTATTCGGACATTCCGTCCTGATACGTCAGACAACAGGTGCCTTACCTATCAGGCAAACAGGTACCAAGAAAGGACATCTTCAATTCTCCTCCGATTCAACCACGCATAATTCATCCTCCCCAAAGACAAAATGAACAATAGGCCAGTCGAGCAAGCATTGAACACACTACTACCAACTCACGCCAATGACCTCCCTCCAGAGCTCGTCAGTCTAGCTTCATCCCTCGTCGCGCAATCGCGAAGCTTCTCGGCCAGCCTCAAGCCCGAAGAGGAGATCGCCCGGCCGTATGCTTGTGCTGAGATTGCTTGCCGGAGGTACGCTATCATTTATATGAGAATCTCTTGATCTGAGAAAGCTAATTGTCTTGTTCTTCAGGCTAGGTCGAGCCCTCCGGTTACCCCCGTTACTAGGACATCCGCCCTGTCCTCCGCGCGTCTACAAAAAGCTGTATAGCTTCCTGGATCGGTCTCTAGGCTCGAGTACAGCAGCAGTCAAACGCTCAGCTAGCGGCCCAGCACCCGGCATTCCTACACGCGCGGGATCGAACCCGTCTACACCTACAAAAGACAGAACAACACTCGCCCGGACGCCCTCGAAATCAGCAGTCCCAGGCACGCCGCGCGGACTCCAGAACACCCCAAGCAAACCTACACCGTTGAAGAGAGCAGTTAGCAATGTCGATTCGCCCTCGCGTACACGTACACCGCAGAGAGTAGAGAAGAAGATCAGGCCCAATGGTCTTCCGGGCTCGACGATTGTTCCCGACGCGCCGGGATGGGTGATGACTTCCATCCGGACGGTGTGCAAGACGCTCTCAACCCCGGCACCGAGAACGAGTACTTGGTCTCGACCTCCTATCTCCAAAACGTTTCCGCCGCATATGTTCGCAGGCGCGTCCTCAATCCTCTACTTTATTTCGAAAATATCGAGCAACGATGCCGACGCGGATTTGGACGAGGAAATGCTGGAGTTCCTAGAACCGGTCATGACAGCGAGAAATCTGGAAAAAGACGAGGATTTCAAAGAAATGATCAACGCCTTAGTCGTGGCCATCTACTTCCTCGTTCTCGCCCGCCGGAGAAACCCAGTCGACGCAGACGGCGAGCAAAACGGCGAGTCAAAGAAGCTCGATAAGAAGACCTTCTCCGAGATGCGTCAAACAGCCCTCGTCAGCCTTGGTTTCCCCGCAAATGAACGCCGACACCGCGCCGACGTGGACCAGTGGATCGCCCTCATCATGGAACAGAACTGGGCTCACGGACAAGAATGGTTCGAGAACATCCCGCAGGCGGGTGAGCTAGACGGTGAAGAGGAGTGTGAATCCGATGACGTCGCTGCTGGTGAAGGGGATACCGAGAAGCGGCCAAAGACTGGTCGCGGATTGCTGAACGCGTCGAGGAAGGGTTTGCTTCCGGGACTGGGGACGATGATGCAGGATCGGGTGGATTGGTTGAGCGAGGACCGGCAGGAGGATTATTTGGAATGGAAGGCGGATATTATGGGAAGGATTGAGCAGGTGGAGAGGACTGGTCGGTTTGGTGCTTAGGGCGACGTTTCGGCATAATTCATCTCTCAGTTTAGTGATACCCATAATGACAAACCAAATTGATATTTCATAGGGCCTTGGTGTTAACAAGGAATGATACTGTCTATCCTTTGTCCAGGTTTGACCAGGTGTAGTCAAGTATTGGCCTAGTACTCTCGCTTGTCACTCCTCACCCATACCGGAAGCTCAGTAGCCTTTGGGTGGGAAGCTCTCAACATGCCAATGATGAGACAATGCAGGAATCATTACTATCACGACTATGCATAAGAACATTTCTTCACCCATTCCAGCTCCATTGGATCAGTCCTTATTCCGCGCATTGGCTATGGAATGTTCTAGGCGAGTTCTCAGATGCAGCATTTGCCGCAATTTAGACTTGTAATTCGTGTTAATACCCGGAATCTACTAAGTAGTCTTGTAACACATGTGCATCGGTTGTTGACTGACTCCCCTCTAGAAGTCTCTGGGAATACCTGATACAGCATTTAGCATTTGTCCTTTCACGCTTTCTTCAAGAAAGTCAAGGCAGCAAGGCACAACGCATCCACTCCGACTCTCATCGTTGGCTGAATAACGGGCGCGAAAAGCGCCGAGTGGTTCCCCGGAATCTCTTCCGTGCGAGAATCTGCCTGTGCCTTATCCCAAAGTTCAGGATCAATGCCTCCCAGGAGCCAGAAACAGCTAGGAAGCCCTCGGCAGGTTGCCAGCGTAGAGAAATCTTCACTAACATTGGTCCGCGGTACGTCATCATCAAAGTCTTCAAAGTGAGTCGCGAATGTCGCGGCAACTTGAGACACAGCATCTTTGTCGTTCAGGGTAGGTGGGAAGCGCCTCGTCGGAGTAAACACAGGGGACTTGGGCGAGCCACTCGCCGCGCACTCGGCCTCGACGATGCGCTTGATCGCAGAGATGATTTGTTCCCGAATCTCCGATTTGACAGACCGAAAGTCAACGCCGATCTCGGCCCTGTCGGTGATGATGTTCTCTGCCTGCCCGGCCTGGAGACTTCCAACGGTCAAGACAGCGAGGTCACTTGGGTTGATCTCTCTGCTCACGATGCTCTGTAGTCGAATAACAATGTGTGCAGCGAGAAGCACTGGGTCCACTGTCTGATGAGGCTGAGATCCATGGCCACCACGCCCAAAGACTGTGATCTTCATACTGTCGGCAGCAGCCATGATGGCACCAGGGCGCGAGCCAACGCTTCCTGCCCGCATTCTCATGACGTGCTGACCAAGGACATAATCAGGAACTGGAATCTTTGTGTAAAGTCCATCATCAACCATGGCCTGCGCGCCTCCACCTCGCTCTTCGTCCGGTTGGAACAGCACGATCAAAGTCCCACTCCACGCATCCTGCATCTTTACAAGCGTCTCTGCCGCTGCTAGAAGACATGTAATATGCATGTCATGGCCACAAGCATGCATCACAGGCTTTTCATTCCCATCGGCATCGCGCATGGTGAGGGAGCTTGCATAGGGGAGCCCGGTCAGCTCCTTGACTGGAAGAGCATCCATGTCCGCTCGCAGGAGCACAGTCTTGCCCTCGCCATTTCGAAACACACCCGCGAGGCCGTAGCCTCCGATGTTGGTGTGAAGCTCATAGACTTTCAGCTGGGCCAGATGCACTGCGAGCTTTTCCGATGTAGATTTCTCTTGCCGAGAAAGTTCGGGATGTGCATGGAAATACTTGTAAAGGTCCTCGTAGGGAGCCAAGTCCAATGACGCTGTCTTGAGAAGATCTGATAAGCTTGACCGTGCCATCTTGTGGATGAATGGCAACGTGTGGTAGACGTGGAAGGATGGATGTCAGCGCAAGGGAGGGGGTGATCAATGGAGTTTCCTGTAATGTACAGTATTATACGCACGCCTTACCAAATACGGATTAGAGTATTTCGGATACGAGCCGGGAAACAAAGTATACTATGGAATGGAGAAGGAACAGATATAACTGGTATATTCACGCGTCAACGTCCATCTTCCAAAGACAGTAATATAGCCTGCTGCCAGAGCAAAAAGTATGTATATGAAGAGAATTCTATATGTCAAGCAAAACCCGAGGGCATCACCATTAAAACGAGAGTAGGAAAAAACGAGGGTATATGATGCAGAATAGAAGTCATCAAAAAAGAAAAAAGAAAAAAGAAATCAATACCAAATACTCCTCGTCCGATGATGAGGAATAGTCTCCCTCCCATCCTTCTCAACCTCCTTCATAGTATCATATAAGAAGAAATCAATCAGAATCGCATTAATCCCGGAAACTTGCGGCTCATGCACACTCTTCTTGTATTTCGAGTGTTTCTGGGTGGTGCATTTCCGGGCATCTTCGAGGGCGTTTGCTTCTTCGCTCGAAGGTGGTGGGTGTAGTTTGACGGATTTTACTTCAGGGTGTCGTTTCTCGATTTCGCGCTTGATGAGCTCCACGCACCAGATGCTGACGCCGCGGAGTTCGATTTCCCAGTTTGAGCCGCTGGGGATGGGCTTGAGGTCTCGGATGTGGCTTTCCAATGGGGGTGAGTACATTAGACAGCCGAATTGGTAGAGGATTTGTGGGATGCGGTAGTCTGGTATCGTTAGCTGCTGGTCCCATACAAGTTGAGGATGTCACTTACCCGCAAACATAGTGACCTTCTCAATGTCCTGGAACGCCCCGTAGCTCTCGCCGCTAAAGCAAGCCCAAAGGTCCGCGACAAGAATCTGAGCTCGTTTGTACAGCCGGACCCTCCGGCCGTGGAAGGTTGTCTCGTCCCGGAAGCAAGGGAAGCTCTCTGTCAGTAAATTGACCAGCGACGCTGCCGAATAGTGTGCGCTGTAGATGCAATTCGTAAAGCTGCTGTCGAAATCCTTACACAGCACCCGTCCGGCCTCGCGCAAGCACTGAATCCGTTCCGGGAGTAAAGGAATCTGCTCCTCCGTCGCAGACCGGAACACACGCTTGATCACATCATCCGTACACACACCCTCGTTTACCCAATATTCCGGATCCGTGATAGGAATCCCCTCATCCAACGCCCTCTGCAGCGCCGCAACCAAGCTCCAATACCCCGTCCACTTCCTCCCGCGGTACTCAATCGCAAACCGCTTCTTCTCGTCGCGCTCGTCCGACCAGAAGCTAAAGTTCAATAGGTCCATTGTGAAAATGAAATCGACCGTGCTCTCGTCCTTAGTCTTGGGATGCAGCTCATGCTCTGACCAGGTGTGCGTCGAGTACTCTTTCTTCTGCATCATGCGCCAGATGGTCTCCGCGACATCTTTAGTCTTGCCCGCATTCAGAGCGACGTCAATGGCGTTGTCGTAGACGTATTCAGCGTTCTCGAGGACCTTTGTTTCCGCCGCGCGAGGGTTGGCTGCTCCTCCGCCGAGGCCGAGCGATTTGCGAAGGAGAGCTAGGAGCTCGGGATCTGCTTCGTCGTCCGACATGGTGCGTCTTCTCATCGGCTGGCGTGGATTATATGGGGATGATTTGCTGGGGCGCCTTAAAGAGCGCACAATCAGGAGTCGAAAGGACGTTGCAATGGGGTGTGTGAAAAGGAGGGAGAAAAAGTTCGGCCTTCTCCACGGCGAGCGATCGAGAGGCTTATATTTTTTTTAATTAATGTCCACAGATTCCCCACGAGAAGCTATTCTTGGGTATAAAGAGTGAAAAGAAGAGAAGAGACACATCAAACGAGGAAAATGGGGCATCTTGAAACAGTTCTTTTTCTATTTTTTTGTTATTGTTTAACTAGAAGAGTCTGCGAGTGTTTTACTAAGCAGAGACAGGTCAACCATGTGGGAGAATTGATTTATCAAAGGAAAGATACGGAGGTATAGAGTCTAGATTATCGAGCAGAAGAGAATGATAATGATAGAAATGGTCTGTGAGTATCCCGGGTATAGTCAGAGCATAGACATGGACATGGATACGAGACATGGGTGGCTATAGCTCAGCTCTTATACCCCGTCCAGGCCTAATGCGAATGATATCGAAGATACGGAAAGAATGCCGACTCTGTCAATGCTGTCGCTTATTTCCATATCCTCATATCCTCATATCTCGCCTAGAAAGACATGTCAGTAGCGCAAACGGGGTCCATACATCCGTACGGCAGGCCAACGGCTCCTTTCAACCGTCATTGTCTCCTGAAACACCAGAGCTCTGGGCAGGTATTGCGAGGTCTGTCTAAAGAAGAAGGGTGTGGCCGATGCAGGTGCATGGATCTTCGTCTTTTTATAGACCCGGACTGCATGGCGTCTCATTGCTGTCTTTATTGTACTCCAGACTGCGTCTATTCTGTAGAAAGATGAGCATTTGCTGGCAAAGGTCCTAGGGAAGGATCCTTAAGAAGCTGGATATTCGTTTGCATAGACAATAAATGATTCCTTGGCTGTGTTGCTGTATAGCTGTCTGGATATTCAGGGATGGTTAGACCTGGTCCGGTGTCAGTTGGCAGTTCTCAGCCAGGAATGGCAGGCTTACTTGCTTACTCCTGTATCCCTTATTCAAAATCCCAATAAGCCCAGTAGTGGTAGACAGTTGTGTGGTCAGTGACTTGGTGGTAGAAGCTGTGTCGGAGCTCTCGCCTATCTCCGGATTTCCCAGAGCTCTTCTTTCTCTTCCCTCTTCCACTTCCTCTCACCAACTCGTCGTTCTTTACTTCTTCTCTCCTTCGCCATATTCTTAAACCTCTCTACAACCTCTCTTTTACTTGCCAAGTGATGATTTCCTCGTTTTCCTGAGTATCGCCGTTCGCAACCATGACGCGAGATACTTATCTCAAGCGCTCTGTCGGAACTCTCGCCAGGCGCATCAAAGAGGTAGCTCCCTAGCTATGAACTTTTCTACCACTGTCCTCACAAATTTCACTTTACGCGATCACATTGTTGACATCTCCTGTCTGATCTACAGTCGCGTGTGCTGCTCGTGGGCGCTGGCGGCATCGGCTGCGAGCTGCTCAAGAACCTCCTCCTGTCCGGGTTTGGCGAAATCCACATCATCGATCTCGATACAATCGACCTGAGCAATTTGAATCGCCAGTTTCTCTTCCGCTTCGAACACATCAAGAAGCCCAAGGCACTGGTGCGTCTCCGTCGCCCTCCATCCCCGTCGACCCCTTCCTTCCCCCTCCGACTTCTCCCCCTAGCAACCGTATAATCTTCCCTTGTCTGACGAATCGCCGCTTGCTGTATAGGTCGCGAAGGAAGTGGCACACAAGTTTCAGCCGCGCGCGAAGCTGGAAGCGTACCATGCCAACATTAAGGACAGCCAGTTCAATGTTGATTGGTTTGGAAGCTTTGATGTGGTGTTTAATGCTCTGGATAACCTCGATGCACGGCGCTATGTGAATCGGATGTGTTTGGCGGCTGATGTGCCCCTGATTGAGAGCGGAACTACGGGATTCAATGGTCAGGTGCAGGTCATCAAAAAGGTGGGCATAATGCGATGCGACGCGATGCGTGGGGCTTTGTGCGGTTTGGCTGATAATCTACAGGGCCAAACTGAATGCTACGATTGTAATTCCAAGGAAGTTCCGAAGTCGTTCCCCGTCTGTACCATCCGGAGTACACCTAGCCAACCGATTCACTGCATCGTTTGGGCGAAAAGCTACCTTTTCCCGTATGTGCTCTACTTCACGTCGGCGCGGTCAATACATTCTAATCCTTCTTAGTGAACTGTTCGGAAGGAGCGAGGATGAGACAGAGGAGCTTGACAGCTCCGAAGATGCTGAGAACGGTAGGTCAACTCCCGCCTCGAAAGCAGGTCGACTTACTGACAACGAATAGCGGAGGAAATTGCGAACTTGCGCAGAGAAGCACAGGCTCTCAAGGAGATTCGTCAATCCATGGGCTCTGATGAATTCCCTCGCAAGGTATTTGAGAAGGTGTTCAAGGAGGATATTGAAAGGTTGAGAGGGATGGAGGATATGTGGAAGACCCGCAAGCCACCAGAGTCCCTTGATTTCGACAAGCTGGAGGAGGAGTCTTCATCAGTCGAAGCTATCATTTCTAACAATGACCAGAAAGTGTGGTCGTTGGCGGAGGACTTCGTCGTTTTCAAAGACAGCTTGGATCGCTTGAGCAAGAGACTGAAGTCGCTTCAGGAGACAGCCGTGGGCGACAGTCATCCCATTCTAGACTTTGACAAGGACGACGTTGATACCTTGGACTTTGTTGCGGCTACTGCCAACCTGCGAGCTGCGATCTTTGGAATCGACCCTAAGTCCAAGTTCGACACGAAGCGTGAGTTCGATCGTAAGAGCTCGGTTTACTGGAACATGCTAACTTGGAAAACAGAAATGGCCGGTAACATTATTCCTGCGATCGCCACTACCAACGCTATGACTGCCGGTCTTTGCGTTCTACAGGCCATGAAGGTTCTGAAAGATGACTATGCTAATGCTAAAATGGTCTTCCTGGAACGCTCCGGTGCTCGTGCCATCAATTCTGATTCGCTGAAACCACCCAACCCCAACTGCCCAGTGTGCTCGGTCGCAATGGGACGCATCGCAATCGATCCCAAGCGCGCCACGCTCAGCAACTTAGTTGAAGATGTGCTCCGCTCCCAACTCGGGTACGGCGAGGAGTTCTCTATCAGCAATGAACTGGGCACTATCTACGATCCTGATTTGGAAGACAATCTACCGAAGAAATTGCTGGACTTGGGTGTGAAGGACGAAAGTTTCTTGACTGTCGTTGACGAAGATGATGAACCGCGCGTGAATCTCGAGTTGATCGTGAAGGCTCCGGAAGAGTGAGTAGCCGCATTTCTACGTACGTCTAAGCAACTGACTAACGATACATGAGTAGGTCTCCGTTGTCGAACGAAGAGAAGCCAATCTCTCTGGAGAAAGCAGTCGACATCCCCCGCAAGCCTAAAGCCCCAACACCAGCACCTCCTACTCTCCCCGAAACCGTCAGCGACACAACCGGCGTGAAGCGCAAGCTTGAGGAGACAGAAATCGACCAGGAAGATGCAGATGTCAAACGGATTCATACGAACAATGCCGCTAATGGAGACGACGGCACTCAGCCTATCGTCTTGGATGAGGCGGATGGTGGTGCTATCTTGATTGATGATTGAATGATTTATGTTGGGGTTGATATTGGGTAGCCATTGCTTTATCAGTTTTATTCTCTGTAACATATAGCTGGATTGTAAAACAGAATGGATTATCTTAGTTCTATTCTTCTTTTCTTCTTCCGAGACGAACTTGACGACGGACCATGACGTTCCAGCTATGTTGCCTAACATCGTATGATTCATATCTTTTTCTTTTCCTTCCACTCCAAGTAGCCATTATATCTGAGAAGACCTGTTTCTCCTTTTATTAATGAGTATGTCTCCTGAGGTATACAAGATGTGGAGGATGGGTGCATTTGCTATTCGGCCACTGGAATACAACGCTACCATGACTGAACTTGAGATGGAGTGGTATTGGCAACCAAAGCAAGAGCACAGCGCCTATGATTCTGTGCCTTTGACCATGCTCCCATCATCATCTATGGGCCTTGATTCAACAAATAGCAGCTCTTATGCTCCAATGCATTTGATAATAAAGCTTGGACCAGGAGTGTAGTATGATGTGAGAACTGGGGACAAATTTGTCCTTAAGAAAAAGAATGCAGAACGTCTGCCCCTCCTCAACAAGGAGCTTCTTGAGCTGCAGTTTTACTTACAGAGAATAGCATCTATGGCTGGTCTTGGTGGGTATTATAGTTTGGATTTGCATATGCTTGATGGCAAGCCAGCAATGGCTTGAGTTGCTTGACTTCTGTGTCTCAGTGAGCAATGGGTATGCATGAAAACAATTCAGTTATCAAGGATCCCTGGCTTTCTTCTCTGCGTCAAGAAAACATTACTGAAAGAACAACCTTCCTAAGTTTTAACGAACGCAAATATATAATAGCGAGTAGTCAAATATACCTCCGACGTAGACCAGTTTAGCTGTTAATAATGCTGGTACAGGACGCAGACGGAACAGACAGAAGGGATCAGAGAGAAAGAAAGGAAGAATTTTCAAAAAAAAAAAAAAAAAAAAAAAAAAGGAACATGGAAAGCCAGTCAAATCTGTACTCGTATAGCTCTTAGATCTCAACCGTCTGTACGGTTGTACTTACACCAACACCAACACTTCCGTCCACCAATCAAGGGAAATGAATATACACCTTAATATTCTCCTTCCGATCAAACCGCTCATAATACCTAGGCACCTCATCAATCCGAATCTCCGCCGTCGAAATAAAACTCGGCCTCGCCCGTCCCGCCGAAATCAACTCAACAAGCTGCGGTGCCAGAACCTTCGGATCAACAATCCCAGCTTCATATCTTAGATGCTTAAGGAAGAAATCCGAAATGGCGAACGACACA
Source organism: Aspergillus cristatus (assembly GCA_034509305.1). Taxonomy (NCBI): domain Eukaryota; kingdom Fungi; phylum Ascomycota; class Eurotiomycetes; order Eurotiales; family Aspergillaceae; genus Aspergillus; species Aspergillus cristatus. The sequence goes on along the minus strand of WJBV01000007.1, from coordinate 2,214,586 downwards.
TTCTGCGGGATGCTATCTCCCAGCGGCGCAGCTGGGGAAGTCTCCTGTTGCATGTACACGCCGATTTGTCCGATGCCGCCGTTCCGAGCTACCACGTTGACCATGTTGCGTAGGATGATACCCTCTTCTGACTCGCGCCAGCACCGAAGACTGCGACGGTGTCTCCTGGTTGGAAGCCGGAGTAGTCAATTGCGCTCCAGCCGGTGGCGAAGATGTCGCCGGTGGTTAGGTAGTCACGTTCGACAGAGGAGTTTGTCGTTTCGTGGGTCAACGGGACGGGAATGAGGGAGTCGTCGGCGAAGGGGACGCGGGCATATTCAGCTACATTTTCATCAATCAGTAACTCAACCTCACTACGCAAGCAATCAGAGACGAAAGGAAAACATACCCTGCAATCCACCAAGCCCAGTCCCGCCCCCAAATGAATTCAACGCCTCGGGCACCATCTCCAAATGTCCCGCGGCAGCATTATCCGGAATGACCACATAATCACCCACCGACAACGAGGACACCGCGTCTCCAACCGCAGACACGTGCCCGATGGCTTCATGGCCAACCACGCACGGGGGCGTTCCACCCATGAGGCCATGGTAGAAGTGCAAAGCGGAGCCGCAAATGGCGGAGGTGGTGATACGGACGACGGCGTCGGTGTGGTTTTGGATTGTTGGACGGGAGACGTTGGCAATTGTTACGTTGTAGGGGGTGCCGTTGTAGACCAGGGCCTGCATTGTGGCGTTTGGGGCCATGGTGGTGCTTGCGAGGCGCATCTTGTTCTGCGGTTGTTGACGATTTGGGATGGAATGGTCATGTTATGTTGCAGGATGAGGGCAGTGAAATATATAGCTGGTAAATGGGAGATTTGAATCTTGTCTGTTCTTTCTGATTGAAAGCCATGAACGAAGCCAAGAAGTTCGTTCCGGTTCTGTTTTGGTTTTGTAGCACCCTTAGGGCTGTATGCAGTGTTCGGATAGGGTCTTTCATGTGGATTTTCTAAGGAAGATCATTAGGAGGGGGGGGGGGTGGATTACGGACCTGTTATCCATGGTGTAGGCTAGCCTCACAGCATTGCTAGGCTGAACTTGTATATGACATTTGTCTTGATGACACGGAATTGCAGAATACCCATATGATAGGGGACGTTACGGAAGCTGTCGCTATATTGAGAGATAAAAAGATGTGATACCGTGCTACTCTTAGCGGGAATTCCTGACCAATGTAATTACGTGCAATATTTCCAAGATAAAATGAAGCATTGGCTTCGAATTTCTGAATATACCAAGCCCTAGTTCCCCGATTCCGCATATGGAAGGTGGGAACAAATCACCTCACCGCCTTGGACGTGTCTGGGATTCTGCCGCGTCCGACATTAAGTCCGGTCAACCTGAAGACTAGGATTGATTTCATAGCTTCATTCCGTCTCGATACTTGCAGCTTTTCAAAATAAATATACATCGCAGCAATGTCGGTCACAGTGAGTCGTAACTGAGTCTATTCGGCGCGATACAAACACTAACGGCAACAGCTCCATACCACCCACGGCGACCTTAAGGTCGAGCTCTTCTGCGAAGCTGTTCCCCAAACCGCACAAGTATGCATACCCGACCCAATCGAGGAACCCAAATACTAACATACCAACCAGAACTTTCTCGCCCTCTGCGCAACCGGCGCGTACAACAACACCCCCTTCCACCGCTTAATCCCCGGCTTCATGATCCAAGGCGGCGACATCTCCCTCGGCGACGCAGCAGGCTCCTCCCCCGAAACCTCCGCACGACCCGTCCTCCCCTTCGAAGTCCCTAAGTCAGGTACCTCGATCTTCCACCCCTCCGCGCTGAACCAGGAGATCAGCCTCCCCGCCCTCCGACACCATACCCGCGGAATGCTCTCTATGGCATCTCGGCCCGTAAAAGACCGGACAGCGCCGGGGTTCCAGGGTGCGACTGGGACGACGATTAATGGGAGTCAATTCTTCATCACGCTTGCGCCTGCGCCGCATTTGGACGGGGCAAGTACGGTGTTTGGGAAAGTGTTGAATCTGACGGCGCAGGATGAGGGCGGAGATGTGTTGGCGAGGTTGGAGGGCGCTAATGTGAAGATTGACAAAAAAGGGAGGGTTGTGCAGCCGAAGGAGGGACAAGAGGATGAAAATGAGGCTTTGCGGATCAATAGGGTGACGATTCATGCGAATCCGTTTGCTGGGTGAGCCGCTCTGGAGACTGGGTTTACGTTATAAGCGCGAAGTCATCGGGATATAATATGGCATGATGGTAGGGCAGGTTGACCGCGGGTTCGAGAAAGAAGCGAATCTAACCGCAAGGGCGTACGGCCACTTTTAGCGCTGTGGCGGCTGAAAATACCATCGTATTGATGGATTCCCTTCGTTACGCCTATGTCGACGTCCAAGTACAGATGGTTTACAGGATCAGGCGACGGTCGCTGAACAGATACCATCCCAGGCTATGGCTGTATGTCGTTGAGACAAGCCCTGCCCCATGTAAATAGACAGAATTATGTACATGCCTGTTATGCTATAACTACTAAATCATGTCCAATTCAGAGTACTTTGCAATTGCCACTCTATCCGTGAGATGGGAACTGTATAAATACGTAACAGTTTGTACAGAGTACTGCGTGAAGAAATTGTCTCAGACGTTCCAACATATTGAAAACAAGTGTCCAGAATGCTAGATATGTATACTTTCATTACTGCATACGAACTCTCAAGTTGGCCGGACAGAAGTGCCAGCGCCGGTATCCCTAAGGAATCAGATAACATGAAGATCACAATGTAATTTCCTGTTGAAACTTTTATGAGGCAAATAAATAGACTCCTCAAACCTCAGCTGGTATATGAAACGACCCCACTTCGAAAAGACAGACCCTATAAAGGACCTTCATCAGAACACGCCATCGTCATGCAAACATATGCGTTAAAGAAGTCAAGAGAACTGAAAGGGACATTAAGAACATCATGCACATCATAAACAATTCAAGTCATAGCAAAATAAGTAAAAAAAGAGCCAGGGTATCAGATCACGACTTCTGCTCGCCATTACCCTCGTCCTTCTCATTCTTGGCGTCCTGCTCGTACCCCTCAGTCTTCATGTCCTTCAGACCAAGGTCATCCTCCTCCTCGTCAGACCGCGTGTACTCCTCGATAGTAATCTGGGGATCGGCGGCCGGCGCACACAGATCCTGGACGTAGCTGTTGGCCAAGGGATCTTGGAGTGTAATGACGAACTTCATCTTGCCCTCGATGGCAGAGTCGAGACGGGAGAAGAAGCGCGCCCACTTGTCCTTGTCGGACGACTCCATACTGTCTCCTCCAGTCTGCGTGGTGTCGTCGACATCGTAGATCTGGCCCTTGAGCTGGTCGCGGATTTCAGTGAGGAGACCCTCTACGGTGGTGAAACGGCCGCCCAGGGTACCGGGTTCGACGGTGACTTCGAGCTCGTCGGAGTGCAGGGCGCAGGTGTCGGATTTGAGGATGTCGCGGGAGAGGTCGAGTTCGTTCTCGACGCGGAGGGTGATCTTCTTGCCCTTCTCGGGGACTTCACCACCGGTCTTGACGTCGCTGGTACGGTATCCGCAGTGCTCGCAGACGGTACCCCACAGGAAGACCTCCTTGAAGTACGGGATGTTGACCTTCTTCATGTTGACGAAACAAGACTTCGCGCAGCCAGGGCACTCGGAGGGAAGACTGTAGACCTTGCCGTCGACAATCTCAGAGTCGTTAGCGTCGATCTCCGCGGTTTCAGCAGCCACGGCCTCCGCGTCGCCGGCGATACCGAGTTCTTCGTTCTGCTCGTGGGTACGGGGGTAGTCGCGGCGCTTGTACTTGGCGCCCTTGTCGAGCGGATTGGGTGCGATCCACGAGTTACCAGTCGGGTCGTCGAGGGAGATCACGAACGGGAATGCCTCGCGGTTCATCATCTTCTCGAGCTTCTCAATGATCGGAACAAGCGCGTCGTGCAATTCGGGAGCCTGGGCCTTGCGCAGCGGTTGCTCGCTGGCCAGGTTGTCGTGGATCCGTGCAATCACACCCTCCACGGTTGTCATCTGGCTGTCGCCCTTGGGCATCTCGATACCGAGAGACTCGAGCTTGAAAATCGAGGTGTCACTGCGGATGACCTGGCGCTGGAGATCCTGGTCGTTCTCGACGTTCAGGGTGTACATCGAGCCTTGTTCCTGGATCTGGCCGGCCGATTTGACGGAGTTGTTGCGGAAATTGCAGTGCTCGCATTCGAAGGACTCGAGGATGATGTCGCGGAAGAAGGGAACACGGAGGAGAAGGAGCTTGGTCATTCCCTGTGTTATTTGTTAGTATCTCATTGCGAAGGACATTTGTGAGACCCGTGGAAGCATACATTTTCATGGCAGTTCATGCAAAGACTCTCCAACTGCATAACACCAGTATCCTCGTTTCTCTCCACCAAGTCGCCGGGCTTCTGGAAGGCCGGCTCCGCGGCATTGTTCGTTTGAGCGTCTCCGGACATGGTGATGTCTGTGTCTGTTTGGTAGTTGTAGAGTATGTGACTGACTTCAGTGATGCGAAAAAAAAAAAAAAAAAAAAAAAAAAAAAAAAGCGGGGTGGCGGGCGATAAGAGTCAGGTCACTCGCGAAAGATAACAGCAGCAAACTCAAGATGGAAAGAGAAAACTCCGAGAGGAAAGAGTAATGCGACAGGATTATATACTCTTTTAGACTGCCACAAAATTATACAAAAGCCGGAGGAAAGAAAAAAGCGCGGGAATGTTCCTTGGGCTTCCACTTATCGCCAGTGGCGGGGCAGAGTGCTTAGTCAGACGGCAAATTTGGGGTACAAACTACGAGACCGAATGGAAGTAGGGCTATGTCCATCATGGGAAATCATTGCAGGACTTCATTGTAATTAGCTGAAAATTGCTTAAAAACTACTATGCGTCCCCATAATAACGCATCAAGACGCATACTTGCCCCGTTTTCTCGCACATGCGCCGATAACTGACGGTAGTTAGCCATGTCAAAGCAACCGGGAAGGGGAGACTTATAAGAAAAAAAGAGGCCGCTTCCTCCGAAGAAGAAGCGGCAGTCCATGAGCAGCAACTGCGTCTGGAAACGTTCGGTTTTGGTGCCTCAGAACTATATCCCACAGCCCACAGAGTCCGTCAAATAGCATCCAAATCCTCGTACCGAAGCACAAGTATCGCTTTCTTCGCCCGGTGATCAACTCGTCAAGGACGGCACCAGAATGTCTAGGAGTGACTCAATGGCCAAACGGCAACGCAGACAAGCCTAGACTTTGATCCTCACTCGAGAGAGGTCCCGCGTGGTACCGTTTGCCACTGAGTGTTTCCAAACAAGGTGTCATCCAGATTAGACGAGATTGAACGTTGCGGACGAGAGAACTCGTTTTGCTTCAATGGAGGAACTTGTAGCTCGAACTTATAAAACCGACAAAAGCCCACATGTTGCTGAAACAGAAACAGAACGACCAGACCGCAGTAGCTCGATGGACACAACTTGCGTTGCCAATCGTCCTCTCACGTCCGTTGTAGAGGAGGGAAGATGGCTCGGAGTCATTCTAACATATGCTCAGTCGATTTTGCTCGAAACCACCTCAACTCCCAAAGACTGTTAGACGTGCGTACAATGCCGTCCGTGCCATTCCTAGACCGCTAGGAACCAACATCTCGTGTGTGGTACAGTACCCCCAAGGACAAGTTTTTGTTTCCTCTCCTCGACACCGAAGTGTCTTGGAGGGCGTTTTGAGAAGCGGACAAAGAACATCCACAAAAACCGCTTCCTTCTCCCGGGAGGGAGGTGAAGAAACACAAGGTTCCGTCGTTTTATCGCCGCCCATCAATCTATTTGCAACCTACATTGCAAAGAGATGGTTAACACGGTCGATCGGGATCTTCTTTCGAAGCACGAGTCTATGGCTGATGCCGCGATTCGAGGTCGTCTAGCCACAGGAGCCGGGCCCAAGAGGTGGAGAACAGGTACAAAATACCCAGGTATTTCGAGGTTGGGAACATGCACGGGACAGCAGACGTGCTATAGTTGGAAGAGTGACAGTAACCGCATGGCACGAGAAACTTCCGTTTTTGCAAATTGATCACCATCCGGAATACGGCAACAAGCCAAAATTCTTCGACGGCATCACTCAGGGAGTAATAACCGATCAAAGGACCATTCGGTTCAGAAGTACAAAAGACCTCGCGACAACGAAGCTTTCCGAGTAGCGCCTGGGCACATTCAAAAAACAAGTTGATTCCGACGAGTGAATCTTCGACGTTCCGACTTCCTGGCCGTTTGTGGGCAACTGTCAAGACAGAATTGTTGCATTCATGGCGGCCAGTGTTTGCAAAACACAGAATGAAACACGATCATGGGTGGAAAGAACTGGCCCCGTAACCAACCACTGCATTGTCGTAAAAAGCTCCCAAAGACAACCTCCAAAACAAGAGGTGCCCGACATGTTCCACCTGCTCTCTCTCCAGGAGTTCCCAGCTCAGGCATAGAACGAACATCCATTGCGACCAGCATGCTACGTCCAGCATTGGTAAACCGACGCGTGCCCCTTCTGGGAACTTAGAACGCATAGTAAACCGTCTTTCAATGCCCTGTCACGGGCTCTGGACATCAGATACCTTTTCGTCTCCTCGCTCCGAGCAAGAACGACTCAACTAGTCAGAGTATCCGGCATGCGTAAACCGTGAAACTGCTGCCGAAGCAGCGACGCGACCCAGCGTATTAGGGTTAGGTTCCCAATTCTCGACCACCTCCTAGGCAGCTCCTAGCGCACGGTACCAGATGGCGTCGTAGATATACGAGTGCTTTCAGAGAGCTTGGAAAAGCGTAGGACGAGAATTGAAAAGCTATGTGGGGGGTAGGTTCTGTACAAGTGCGCCTGCAGCTGCAGGCAGAGAGTTGCGACCAAGCGATCGAAGGAATGAACATGGAAACACAACCGCACGTCATCGTAGGAATTGGGTTCGATAAGGCATTGAGAAGAGCAGAAACCGTAGTGACCGAGGATTCAACATGACAGCTCGACTTTTCACTCGCAACGCCGTTTGAGAGGGATCAACATCGCAGTTGTTGGTAGTGAGAAAGAGAAATCGCTGAGGGAACAGGAGCTGATACGACGCGACGCGACGGCACGTGATCAACCAACGGTATGGCCGGATTTGGTTAGTGCAAGTTTAAAAGGCGGTGGCTGGTAATGCCGAGATTTATGCATGACATATCATGTGATGCATATCGCCTCAACGCCCGATATTTGCTGGATAAACGAGACTCACTGGAGTATAGTCGACCTGTCTTGGATAATGGGAGATCCTGTACGGACTAGAAAGGCGTTTGAAGCCGCCAGCGAGTTTCTGAATCCGGCTCTTCAAAGAGGCATGCAGTACTTCACTATCATGAAATTCAACTAGAGCTAACCAACATAAGAGGAAATCCAGAAATCCCGTGGAACTTCTCTTCTGGATATATTCAACAGCAACCTACCGGATCCAGCTTCGGGTGACGCCGTGAGGTCTACTGTTATTGGAAAAGCATTAGACATTCTCTCACGCATCCATGGAGCCTTCACAGCAGAGGAAGAGAAACCACAAGTCAGCCACGAAACAGAGGATGTTGCCCTAGAAGATGCAAAGCGCCGCCGGATGCTCCATGCACTACTGGATCTCATCTCCTTGGAGGGTATTTACCCATCACTATCAACCGGAGTGGGAATACCTCTCCAGCAGAGAGTGATTTCCGTTTTGCCCGCAGGAGTTATTGCCAAACAGTCTGATGCGCCTTCAAGTGGCAAACCTCATGATGAGTTGCTATTAGACCATATTATGCTCACGCTTTCTGATATTACTCTTGATACAAGGCCTAGCATACAGCCTGTTGTCCGTGGCCGGATCCTCAGCGACATCATCAGCGGGTCGTTGGATTTAGCGTTTAATTCGAAGAGTATATCCGCAGAGAGGAGGGGTTTTTATCAGAAAGTTGCTTCCAGGATCATTGAGGAGTATGTTTTGGTTGTAGATCTTTTAATTGTTGCACATACTGAGACAACACAGCACCCCGAGCTCCGTTCTCTTGTCAACGTTATCGGCCTTTCTCCAGTCTGATACTGCGCCATGGTTCAAGGTAAAAGTCTCCGGCTACATATCCCGCGTTCCTCTGCGCCAGGAAGGTGTCCTGCAGACGATACTCTTCGTCATGTCCCAATTCGCGCCTTCGCTGGGTCGTGAAGCGCAAGGTCAAGCATCTAACGGACCGCATTTCACCGTGCAGGCCATCATGCACGTCTCCCGGCTACTATCTTCTGTCCCGCAAGACATGGACCCGGTTGTTTACTTTTCTACGATTGCACCTCAACTTTTATCATTGCTTGACGGAAATGACCAGGATCTGAAAAAGACCGCATCATATGTCGTTGGCAGTGGGATTTTGGGCAAACGGGCGTACGGGGCACCTGGGACTATAGGGCATACGATATTCGTGGAACCGCTCTTCAAAGCTCTTACTGCAGAACTTGATAATTCTGCCAGACGATGGATGACTACTTCTGGCGATGCAAGTGATGGTTCTCCGGGACAAATACTCACTGATGGGTCCACGCTGCATCTTGCTATCGACAGGCTCAAGACCCTGACACTCCAGCATCCGAACCCAGGACTCGTGAAGAGACTCGTGTATCCTATACTTGTCCCACTCTGGGGACTAACCTCTTTCGCCATGGAACAGCAACAGACAGCTATCCATGAGAGCGTTATGGCGTTGCTACAGACATATTTCGGTGTTTCTGTAGGAGTGCAGCCGCTCAAGAAACTCGTTGATCACCTCCTATGGAACGGAGGTGCTAAGTGGACATACGGACTGGATTCTAAAGGCCAGATATCGTTGAAAAAGCGCGATCCGTCTCACAAGGATCAATTCAACGTCATCCAACTCATGGACTCGTTACAATTGCGGATCGAGATGTTTGTTAGGTTACTGGGATCCGATCCAAGTAGCGAAGAGCGAACGGGAGATATCTTTCTGTACGTGAGTGAGACGTGGCTCGTCAACGACTCATCGGCACAGCGTCCACTGGATCAATTGCAGCTTCCTTCGGAGAAAGATGAATCAGAAGTTATTCTTCAGAAGTTGGTCAGCGCCAAATTGGCAGAGAAGCTGCTGGATAAATTCAAGGATACCCTCTCCCGTCGTCCTCTCCGAGTGCTTGAGCTCATCAAACAGATCATTGACAGCGAATCTGGTCGGGTGTCTACACGGACAAAGACGAAAGATGTGTCTCTTTCATCTTTGGCTAGCATTGTCAACAAAGACGAAGAACAACCAGAATCTTCAACCGAGAAGGACTCGACTGAGTCCCTATCCACAGCATTCAGTCTACTCTCTACCGTCCTCGCCTCTCCAGAATTTGCCGTGTCGAACGAAACCCGACCAGTTCTGGAAAGCATCAAAACACAACTAGACCTATTGACACCACACCTACCATCAACACTCACGAAACCAGCTACGACATCATCCATGCTACTCGAAATACACCTAACATCCCCAGAGCACATCGGAGCCAAACAAACACTACCCAACGTCTCCGACCTCGACACCCACCGTCAAGCTCTAAAAAACCTCAACTCCGACCTCCCACCAGTCCAAGCAGAAGGTTTCTCATTGCTCTCTGACCTGATCAAGAAATCCTCACCAGTCCTCGATATCCCATCTACCCTAACTCTCCTCCTATCAATCATCGCAAATGAAACCGAATCAGTGGCCAACGAGGAATTCATCTACCTGAACGCAATCAAACTAATCGGCACTCTCGCCTCCCGACACCCCCGCACCGTTGTCAAGACGCTCGTCGACCGATACACGGATAAATCCGAGACCGCGACTCTCGACCAACGGCTGAAAATCGGCGAGTCCCTACTCCGTACCGTTCAGGATCTCGGGGAGGCACTTACAGGCGAAACGGGCAAGATACTAGGTGAAGCTATGATATCCGTTGCAGGACGACGAGGCCACAAACCGCAAGCACAAAAGGCTCGCAGAGAACAACTTGAGAAGGAACAGCGGCAACAGGAACGTGAAACCCGTCGCAGGGAGAAAGAAAATGCCATGACACCCGGTTGGAAGGTCACTTCTGCCTCGATCACGGAAGAATTAGGGAAGCATCTTCAAGAGCACGAAGATGAAAATGAAGACACCCAATCACCCAAGCAAAACGCCCACGCCGCGAATATCCTCTCCGCTTGGGCAGCGGGTGCCCAGTCGGATGAAGAACCAGATGACCTCCGCGTCCGCGCCTCCGCCCTATCTATCCTCGCATCTGCGGTGCAGACAAACCTCGCAGGCTTGGGTCCAGCAATCGCGTCTTCGGCTGTTGACCTCGCTCTCGCGACTCTTACTCTAGAACCAGGTGCTGAATCCGCGATTCTCCGTCGTGCAGGTGTGGTTCTGCTCCTTGATATCCTCAAGGCTCTCGACACAGCGCGCGAAACACGCGGAACGGCGCTTGGTTTCGGGTTCTCTCTTTCAGAAGATCCTTCCCAGGGTGCTAATGATCCTGGTAAGGGCTCTGGGTCCACTATCGGATGTCTACCGCCTATGCTCCGGACTTTGCATTTTGTGGAGGGTCGTGAGACGGATAGTATTGTCCGGGGCCATATTCGGGTTCTGATTGAGAGCCTTGAGGCCTGGACGGAGAAGTCGTTGCTGTGGGGTATTGGGGCACGGGGGAGAGATGCGGAGGAAAACGAGCCGAGATTCGAGCTGGGTGATAGGATTGCTGGGTTGAGTGTTGATCCTTTGGCTGATAGGAGTGCACGACCCAAGATCGAGGAGATTGAGTAGGACGCTTCCATGCCTACCCGCAAACTACTCGTTACGTGGATTCAATATGCAAGGGTATCTTGCACCGATTTTTGTCATATTATTATTCATGCTAGATATTTAGTGCATATGTGATTAAAAAGTAGAGAACATCCCATCCCATAACCGCAATCCCATGGCAACCCAGAAATAAACACTGAGAAAGATATAGATACATCGAACAACTATCCGTCACGACCTCTATAAAGTACCATATCTCCGCAAATCGAAGCATCCGGTTTGCCCGCATGAATCAACTTGAAAAGCTCAAAGGAAAAGACAGATCCGATGAGACGGTAAACAAGATGACCATCTGAAGACGGGTCGCAAACGCTTCATCACATCAATACCGACGGTTTCGGCCGCGACCGCCTCCATGTCCACGGCCGTGGCCAAACCCGCGTCGCATGGATGCACCACCGCCTCCTGTTCTGGAATGATCCGGCCGTGGACCGGCAGCGGCACGCGCCCGACTGACTTCTTCGCTAACATAGAACTTATTCTCAATGCCAATAAGTTCACAAATCTGGGCGGTTTGAGGGTTATTATAGTCTAACGGCATTTGCTCAGTCGTGATAGGAACCGATTCATCATAAACTGGAGCGGTGATGGTGAAATTTTCCGGAACATCCAGTTTACCGGGCTTAACCACATTCTCTTCTATCCATTTCTCCTCCTCGATGATCTGAGGCTTGTAAACAACGCCCCCTTTGTCGGGACAGGGGATATCGTCGGGATTGCCGCCCAATTCAAGGTCGTTGGCAAAAACCCGAAGAATCGCTAGCCACTCCTTGTCATACTGCAAGCGGTAAGGACGCTGAGATTGCACGCCATCCTGTTCAGATATCGGCTGGAGCTCTAGAAGTTGAAGAAACTGGTTGCGAGGCGTGCACTTGTCTAGAGCGAGGAATTGAGTGGTCGTGTTTGTTATAGCTTCTGGCAAAGGCTCGCTGACGGGCATGTCCTGAGCAGGTTGTGAAGCAGGTGAAGGACGAGCAAAGCTGGCAGGAAGTTGGTTTCGAATGTCTTCAGGCACTCCTTCGGATTTTCCAGTGTCCTCCGAGATCTGTGCAGGTGTCTTGGTCTCAACACTAGGTGTGATTTCTGCTTGGCCCTCCTGGTCAGACTCACTAAGATCCAGGTCAATTTCGTCCGCGTTCTTCACGATACTGGCATCATGGCTGATCTTCTGCTTTTTGCTACCAGGGCCGTCTGCAGACTCAGATCCCTCCACACCTAGCCTCCGTCTTGTCCCGTCATGATCGATGTCAACCTGGCGCCAGGTCAGATTGTGTTGTATGTTGCGAACTGCTTGGGAGTTACTCTGTTCCAACAAGAAACGAGAGTTCTCCTCGGCTTCCTGGCTGGCCGCTACATTGTGGAAATTCTTCCACGCGGAAATACGGCTCGTGGTGTCACCGAAACCCTGTTGGGATGGATCATTCTGCTGCTGGCCCGAGCCCTGGGTAGAGGCTGCCGCGAGATTGCCGTGCTCTGGAATCTGGTGAGTCACTGCCTTTGATGGCTTTTCGTCTGAGCTAGGATTGAAGGCTCTTGCTTCAGGATTAAGGGTGGACGTTTCGGAACTAGACGTAGCGGCTTCGGTGTTCGTAACCTCATTACCAGGATGAGCTGAAGACGATTGGATTCCCTCTAGTTCTTGCTTCCTTTCTTTGACTTCAGGCTCCTTTCCTTCGGGCTCATGTTCTCCTTCGATGAAATCACTCAAGCCTCGGGAAACTGAGGCACCGTCCATGCCAAACATGTAAGGGAGCTTCTGAGGCTGAAGAGGGTCATGTTGAGATTTTGGTTGCACCTTGTGCCCAAGGGGAATGGCGTACTTGCCATGCTGAATGGAACCTGTAAACTTGATGTGGTAATGCGCAGAAAACCAATGGGCGGGACGCAGACGGTCGAGAACGTACTTTGCCGCCAGGCTACCTAGGAGACCTTGCTCTGAATCGTAGCGAAAGTCTTTCTTTATGCGAAAAAGCCTCTCATAATCTCCAGAATACTCGACGCCTCTGGGCCAGTCGTGGGACAGACCAAGATCAATCTGCGTGCGGATCTGCAGAAGCTTGCGGACATCCAGCTCACGCACATGAAATATGCTGCGCTTCTCCCCTTCGTTGTAAGGTAGTCTTTCAAAGTGAGGCTTTGTATAGTCGTAGCCTTTGTAAATGCCTGAGAGACCAGCAATACGTAGAGGACCAAAGCGAAGGACGTTGGCAGCACCCATGTAATAGATGTTGGGGGCCACCCAACCACCATAGTAGAGCTCGGATAGATGATTGCTCGCTTCATGGTTGCCACCTATGAAGATGGTCAGGTATGGAGCGGTTCGCTTTCCGCTGTAGTACTCGTGGAAGTCTCCAATCTGTCGGAATTTCTTTGGAACAGCCATACAGGCCAAGTCATTGGAATTGCGTACAGCCTGCGTTCAGGATGTTAGCTATAGGAAAATTGAGTGGCAGAGGGAAAATAGCGAAAGAAAAACGTGCCTGAAAGTCACCTCCAATTACAACCAGATCGACGCCATCCCATCCCTTAAGAGTAGCAGCTCGTTCGACAGAGGCATAGATCTCATGCAAACAGCCATGTCCCTAAAGATTTTGTTAGTACTGTAGATGGAAATAAAAGCGACAGCATCAAAGAATCACTTACACATCCTTCAAAAGCCACTCTGACAGAAGGGGTGTTCGACTTGGGCGCCTCCATTCTGCGAAGTTCTCTGAAATTCCAGAACCAGAACGTCCTGACTTGGCAGACGTACTTTTGAAGACTCGAGAATGGATGGAAAAACCAGCGTAGGGCCCAAAAGACCGACTGGCAAGAGCTGTAAAACGAAGTAACGCTGCGGAGCTCGAACAAGGCAAAACAACCATATAACGAGAGATGCGATGGGTTCAAACACACAGAAAAAAAGATGGGAGAATCCCCAGAGAAAAGAAAATAAGAAAAAAGAAAACAGAGAAAAGGAAAGGAGAGGATTGTGGGAGATGGAAAGAGAAGAGAGAGAGAGAGAGAGAGAGAGGGTAGAGAGAAAGACGAATTGGGGATCCGCTGACTGTCTGGGCCGCGTTTCCTTCACTTCCCCTACACAAAAACTACGCGATTGAAAAGCACTACATAAATAAAACAAACAAACAATCCACAATGCCTGTCAGTGAATACTCATCCCAGCTGGATTTCCTCAAAGATTCAGCCTCTTCTCTGAGCTCTGAGAGCCCTTCGACCGCGGCGCACCTGTTAGCGGTCCATAACCACATTCTGCATAACGACTTCAAGTCATTGAATATGCGCCAGCAGGAATTATGCTGCGGTGCTTGTGGTACTATCAGGAGCCCTGAGACAAGCAAAACTATCCAGATCAAGAAAAAGAAATCAAAGCGTACTGGGATTTCTACGGACGGAGCTACAATCTACAAGTGCCTCCGCTGTCATCGACGGACAGTTAAGCCGGTTCGAAAAGAGCCTGTCCGTTCCAAGGCGCCAACCAAATCTACGACGACGACAGTAGAAGCATCCGTCTCGACTACAGCACCTTCAACAGACAAGACGGTCTCAGAACAGTCTGCTTCTGAGCCCGCCAGCAAAACAGCGGAGAACGCCAGCAGCAAGAAACGGGCCAAAGTACGAAAACAGGGAGGACTACAGGCATTGCTGGCTTCTAAGCAACAATCCCAATCGGCGTCTTCATCCCTCGATCTGTTTGATTTCCTTCAGTGATCAATTGATCCATCCAATTTTACTTGAATACTTTTTTTCCTGTTCGATGCCAAGACCGGAAAATCGGCCGTTGTGTCCCGGTATCTGTTTGCCCGTTTTAGACTAGCGCGGGGCCCCATTCAAGTGACGGAAGCGCCAGAGCTTCTTCCACCCAGCTCGCTGCTTGCTACTACGGCCCTGTTTCTCGCCTATATACAGAGTACTTCGACTGTCCATACCAGAGCTCGGGCACTAACCGTCGAAATGTCCAACGACGCAATGTCGGTCTACTCCCAAGATGACGAGCACGATCCCCAAGCAGACGAGCTCCGCGAGACAACACTGGTGACGCTGGAAGCTTTGATCAGCTCCTGCAGTCAACAAATGCAGCCATACGTCTCGAATACCATCACCTCCGCCCTTCGATTTCTCAAGTACGATCCCAACGTGGCAGACAATGAAGAGGACGAAGAGATGGGCGGTACCCAGGACGATGGCTCGGACGCTGAGCTTGATCTCGAAGACGATGACGAGTTTGAGGATTTCGAGGAAGAGGGAGGATATAGCGATGTGGATGATATGAGCTGGAAAGTCCGGCGATGTGCTGCTAAACTTCTCTACAGCGTCATCTCGACGTACGGTAGAGGAAAGGCACTGGACGATGCATCCTTATACCAGCAAATCGCACCCGCTCTCATTGCTCGCTTCAACAAAGAAAGAGAAGAGAGTGTCAAGCTGGAAGTCATCTCCACCATGACGGCGCTCATTCGAAAGACTAGCGAAGGGGCTGTCATCGTCACGTCGAGTGGATTCGATTCGGCCGGTGGCTCCAAGAACTCCCGGAAGAGAAGACGCCAGGACAGCGATGCCAGCGGTATTAGATTCGACCAGAACATTGGCACCCCGTCGGCTGTTGATTCGCCAGTCATCAACCCATCAACTCCAGAGTCCGGTCCACAGGCCGATCTGGCACGCTCGGTTCCGACAATCGTGCAGAGTGTCGTGAAGACGTGGAAGCAAGCCTCGGTGCCTCTAAAGCAAGCAATTGTGATTCTATTGAAGAGCCTGGCGCTCGTCCGTTATGGTGGGTTGGCAGATCATCTCCAGCAGATTGAAGGGCCTATTGTGGATGCGCTTAAGACATCTTCCCTCTCTGGCAGTTCAGCAGCACCGTCCGGGACTGCAGTCAGCGCAGGAACACTCCAGATCGAAACCCTCGGTCTCATTGCTGCGATTGCTGAGACTCATACTTCGGATTCTCTTTTGTCATTCCTCCTTGCGCTAATCCCTGGTGTGATCGGAGCGGTGGATGAGCGAAACTATAAGGTCAGCAGCGAAGCTCTTGGAGCTGTCGAGCAGATCGTGAAAGCTCTTACCCCACCTCGGATTTCAACAAACACTCAAAACGTTGCACCTCAGTTGGAGAAGCTGTACGACGTTGTTCTTGCCCGTATCACCAACACGAGTGCCGACCTTGAAGTCCGTCAGCGTGCCATCCACGTCTTTGGTGTGCTCCTAGCACGAACCGCTGGGGAAAAAGGATCCATCTTCCTCGCTTCTGATAGGCGATCTCATGGTCTCTCCATACTGGTGGATCGTCTCAGGAATGAGACCACCCGGCTTTCTGCCGTTCGCGCTGTTGATGATGTCGCGGTTTTGTGCAGTCGTGAGACGGATGTCTCTGCGTCGTGGGTGAATGAAGTGACACTTGAACTCAGTGCGCAACTACGCAAATCAGACCGTGCTCTCCGGGGTGCCAGTTTGGAGGCACTGCGCAGTCTGGCTATGAATTCCAAGACCAGGGTTCACTTAGACCAGAAGACCATGAAGGAATTGGAGGGGTGTCTTTTGCCACTCATCAGCGCTGAGGATTTCCATCTCCTTACCCCCTCTCTCATCATCCTGGCGAAACTTGTTCCAGGCAATGCCAAGCTTTTGGTCGATGACGGTCTGGTCTCGGCCGTCTGTTCGATTGTCGTCCATTCGCTTGTTGGTACTGTCCTTAAGGCATTGCTGCTGCTGGTCAAGGTTATTGGCGAGGAAGGTGCCGGTGCAGAGCTCATGAAAAAGCTTTTGCGGGATGTTGGGATTAACGGTGACACCTCCGTTGTCGGTAGGGCGATTGGTACCCTCTTGGTGCACGGTGGCTCAAAATTGGGTGTCAAGATGGAGGATTTCTTGACAGAACTGCAAACTTCTCAGGATGCGCAACGCAAGTGTCTTGCTCTCGCCATTCTCGGAGAAATCGGACTTCGCATGGGCGCCGAATGCTCGTTGACCCCCGACTTGTTTATCACTCATTTCAATTCCAAGTCAGACAAGGTTCGTTTGGCTGCTGCTACTGCTCTTGGTAATGCAGCAGCAGGCAACGTCAAGGCCTATCTGCCCATCATCATGGGTGGATTGTCCAAGTCCAGCCAGCAAAGCTACTTGCTACTTCACTCTGTGAAAGAGTTGCTTCTCCACCCCGAACTCGTGCGTCCCGATGTTGCTCCTTCAGCAATGAAGCTGTGGCAGGCACTCCTAGTTGTCTCGGAGGAGGAAGACAACCGTGCTATTGGGGCAGAATGTGTTGGACGACTGGCATTGATCGACCCGGTCGCCTACATCCCTCATTTCCAGGTATTTTTTCTTCACGTCTTTACACGGGTCCAGTCACTGACCATAACCTAGGAATATCTCTCTAATAAAGACCCAACGATCCGTGGAGTTGTGATTTCCGCGTTTCGCTACACTCTGTCGGACTCGAGCGACACCTACAGTGACGTCTTGAGACCGTTGATCGTGCCGCTGTTGGTCAACATGCTCAGCGACCGCGATCTGGGCAACCACCGTCTGGCCCTCACGACTCTCAACTCTGCAATTCACAACAAGATGAACATTATCCTTCCACATCTTGACGAACTACTCCCGGCTGTCTTTGGTGATACTCATGTCAAGCCGGAACTCATCCGTCAGGTCCAGATGGGTCCATTCAAGCACAAGGTTGACGACGGTCTTGAGCTGCGGAAGGTCAGTACTATCTCCAAGACAATCAAGTGCTTTGGATATATAACTAACTGTGAACAGAGCGCCTATGAAACCCTCTATGCCTCGCTCGACACCGCCTTCTCTCGCGCCCACGTCTCGGAATTCTACGACCGCATCTTGGCCGGAATCGAAGACGAACAAGACATCCGCACCATCTGCAATCTGATGACCTCCAAGCTCATCCCTCTCGCGCCAGAGGAGACACAACGCTACCTCGACCCGCTGTCAGAACGCTACACTGCTGTCCTGTCTTTCAAGCCCAAGGACAACGCCGTCAAGCAGGAAATTGAAAAGGCCCAGGAAGCATCCATGGGTGTCCTCAAGATTACGCGGGATATCAGCAAGGCATTCCCGAACGCTGAGATAACGGGCGAGAGCCATAAGTGGAAGACTTATATGGAGTGGGTTCGTAAGACGTTTATCACGCAGTTCAAGAGCTTGGAATTGGAGGTCTAGTTTTCGGGGTGTAAAAGCGATTGTCTCTTCGAGCGTCTTCCATGATAATGTTTCACTATATCACTGCACGACTACCTTACATTTTAGCTTAGCCTAGCTTATCAATTACAACGAATAATGGTATTCGAGTAATACCACTTTTGCAAATTGAACATCGTACGGAGTATTATGGGATCTGATCGTATCCTCCGCAATATATATGGGCACCACGCAACTATAATACGTGAAAAGACCATCCTAATGACTTGCATAGGGCCGTCATCCGGAGCTATCGTTTCTAATAGAAAAGGTTCTCGCTGGACTCATAGTGTACGTATAGTACCGATTATATAGAGACCGCCATATATATAGAAAGTCTAGCTAATAGTACTATGATAGCTTTTTCTTGGCAGTATAAAGGGCGATAAGCATTCTTTTCTTTTAAGTAACCCTCTTCCTCAGTTATCAATATGATCTTTTCAGCTATTTAAAAAGGTGTTATTATGAATCTCGAAGATAAGATGAACAGTGACACCCTTAGTCGCTACTTCGACGCTCTCGTTTACTTTCTCTTTTCCTCTCGATAGATCCTTCGTCTTCTGAGCTTTGCTGTTCCGGGGGGGTCTGGGGTCGACGAAGTTTTAGAACGCCCGATTGAATCTAATTAACTAAGCCTTGAAGTTGCGTCTATGACTGTTGCCTTGCTTTAGTGCTAGTGCGAAAATCACAAAGCTACTTCAATGTGATACCTATATACCCTTGAGAGAGATCTTCTGTCGCGAAGCCCCTTAGCGATAGCCGTATTAGTCCTCTGTTAGTTAGAAGTCTAGAATCTGTCCGAAATGGCTACTTATCTGTTAGCACCTAATCGTCAGATATTCTGCTTTTAAAGGAACTATACGTACGCCTCTACTATAGCGATCGCCCGGATCTCCTTCACTTTACTGTATATTACGAGAAACCGCTATACATGTGCATCTGATGTGCCCTTCCTGCTGCTCTACCTTTCTGTCGGAGGCGTCAGGGGGATATTAACCTAACGTCTTGAGCGTTGCGAAGGGGGTTAGCGGAATATAAGACCAAAATGCCACTCGAAGCTACATTTTATTCGTGATATGGATAGAGCCACATCACTTACCTCGTCTTGGATTGGTGAAGGAGCTGAAAAGTAACAAGGGCACGTTCAAAGATATGTTGCAGGTATTCACATGAATTTAGGATAATTCGGTAGCTTCCAAGTTTTCTCGAACCAAATAGGCTTGAGATAGAGGATATAACTAAAGTAAGATGACATTAATTATCAAGCTCCGCAACCCCTACCTCATTTTTTGCAAGGAATTTTCGTCCGCCGGGAAGGAGGTCGGTGACAGGGATGGCATTTTCATAATAAAATTGGAACTCAGATGGCGTGCAAAGCTCCTTGCCAACAGAGCCGTCCCTTTCGACAATCACTCCATGCTTTGTTTTCTCCGAACCCTCCACTTTCTCCCCAATCAACCATCGTTCGTCTATAGTTCCGAGGTAAAGATTCAATGTATCTTCTTTGTCCTCTGACCTCCATATCAAGGAGCTACCGCATTTCATGCAAAAAACACGGTACCGACGAGGTGAAGACGAATATTCTCTATATGTTGAAAAGGATGACTAGGGCGGAACAATTTGGTCTGGTGCAACGACGACAAATTGAGCTAGCAGGCTAGCAGTCCATTTGCGACACATCGTACATTGGCAAGTGCCCACTTTGCTGATCTGTGAGATTCCATTCTTGACGTGAGCGAGGTTGACCTCGATTGGCAACGTACTGGTGGTGGCCATAGGGCATCCTTGTCAAAAACAACCTCATAACGTATTGATTGACATAGACAACTGCCTGATATTCTTTTTGGTCTAAGACCGCAATGAGACATTCTATGTTTTCTGAGGGGGGCAAGATTGTCGGGGAGTGTGGTAAGGTATGGTTGTGACAAAAGAAATAAGTGAGTTGGCTGAAAGCAAAAGGTGGGGCAGGGCGAAAAGGAGAGACAAGTATCATATAACAGTAATCCACAAGCGAGTTGGCCAGCTCCCGATATAGGTTGAACATCATGGCCTATTTCAACACCAAAAAATGCATTTGCATATAAAGACCAATTACTATTGCGATAAGGACAATGAGTCCTTTAATGTCCCAAAGTATTGCAATCTGGTTGAACTGCAAGCGATGCTGGTCCCATAGGTGTACTATTAACAACTTCTTGGGCCTCATTCTCATGTTGGATAATATCCTGCCCTTCTTGAATAGAAAGACCCTCTTTATGGGCTATCTGCTGATGAGATCGCTTCTTTTCCCCTTGACTTGTCTCATGTGCAGCCTGTAGATCCTGAATTTCTTTGGAAAGAAGGATTGCACTATTCATATGGATTTCACACCCTTTGACAAGCTGGTTTATTGCATCATTCAAGCACCCTCTCTGGGTTAGATGGAAGCAGGCCATTTGCTGTAAAAGCTATTTTTGATAGGCTCTGGCTTAAAGACCTTCATCCATGATGATAAGCGGATTTGGTGTTATAGGCCGCTGGAAGCCCCGATGGCTGCTAGTCTCTGTCAATAGCTTCTGTCTTATGCTTGGAGATCCGCGCCTGGGTGTATGAGTTTTCTACCATATATCATCTCTCGCGATATATTGGTTGGGTAGGCTATCTTCAGGCAGTAGGTTGCATGATCTAGTTATTATGAAGGGGTTGGTCAGCAGAAACTAGATGTAGTATAACTTTACAGATGATTTCAATCAAGAGACTGCCCGGGCTGCAATGTGTTATGTGTCAACTATGGGTCAACAGTTCAGTATCTTAGGCACTGTTCGGAGTGTAGAGGGGAAGAACTCGAATTGAGAAGAATCGTATTCAAAGACCAATGTATCATAGGCCGATGCGCGCATAGCCAAAACTCCATGTCTGCACTCTTTACAAAAAGAAAAAGGTATAGAGGTATGCCATGGAAAATGAGAAAACCCAACCCAACCAGTATCTAGCCAGCCAATATCATCCAGCAAGTAAAAAGAAAAGGCGAAAAACAACTGATGCGACGCTGCAATGCCACGAGGCTAAAAACAGATGAAATCAAGATGAAAAGAAATAACGAGAGGTGGAAAAGAAAAAGGAGAAAAAAGAGAATGAATTAATCCGTAATCGCCTTTTTCCTCAACACGCCCAGTTTCTCCAGTTTCGTCCAAGCATGATGCATATCCGATCCTTCTTCGAGCATCGGCCGTAACTCCAACCCGTCCAGGTATTTAACCGAGCCGCCCGTTCCAGCGTAAATCATAAGTTCAACAATTTTTCGTCGTAGCCGCGTTGGCTCATCCAAATGAGAGAAATACTTCATGTCCGCCTCAGCGTCTGCAGCGGGCAAGGTGTAAGGATCGTTGATTTCAACATCGCGGTCCTTGCCTGCGTCTGCGTCTGCGTCCAAATCCATATCCTCTAGCTCGCCATCTATTTCGCCCCATAGAGCTGGGTGAGGAATGCCCTCGCTTTGATTCTGGCCCATGTCAGCCAGGGCAGCGCGGAGGTCGAGAGTGGCTTTGGCTTGGGGACGGCCACGCTCGCGGTCTGCTTCCTTGCCGTGCAACTTCTTGTTCTCCATTGATTTACCACTTCCCGTGACAGGTGGTGGGTAAAATCGGACAGTCAGAGGGTTACCCCGGATGTCGACCTTTTGAAGCGAGCAGGCGCTGTTTCTGCTCGTCCTCCCTATGTAGCTCAAGGCTTGGCAAAGTCGTCGCATTCTTGTAATGCGGTTTCCGGCAACCGCTAATCGGGAAAGACAGTTCATACCCGCCAATTCAGTAATGCCGGTCAACGCGTTGAAGTTCAGATTGAGAACCTTGAGGTTAGGAAAGTTCAGAGAGAACTCTGCCGGCAAGGTCTCAAGCTTGCAAGATGCTATGTCAAGTAGCTGCAGGCTAAGCAGTGGAGCGGAAGGAGAGACACTTTGTGTGGACAACTTGTTTGACGATAAGAACACCTTGCGGATATCCCTCACTTGACCCAGATCGACGCCAAAGTACTTGTCACTGTCCCTCTCTGAGACCATCTGCTCCCGAGCAGAAAGGATTTCTAGTTTGTGACAGTGTTCAAGGCCAGATATCGTCGACAACGCATTCTGGTCAGCGTAAAGAAGTGTTAAGGAAGGCAACGCAGCAGTATCGAGGGCACCCAGGTTATTGTTCGAGAGTTTCAACGAGCGCAGGTTGTACATAGGCGTTGAGAACTCAACTTCAGTGAGGCGATTGAAGCTCAGGTTGAGCGCGGAGGCGGATGGCAAGAGATGCAGATTTTGAACGGACGTAAGCACGTTATAGCTCAGATCCAATTCATTAAGACGAGTCCTACTTAATCAGTAAGCACCGGTGTAGAAACGCATAAAAACGAGTGAAAAAACTTACAATTCAGTTCCCTCAAAGTCCACAGACGTCAGGGAGTTGTTACTCAACTTGAGACTCAAGAGACCATTCAGTTCGCGGATTCCGTCAATATTCCGAATGTTATTGTCATTTGCCTTGATTTCTCGGAGATGAATCAAGCTTCCAAAGCCATCCAAGCTCTCCAGCTCGTTGTTTGAAACGTCCAAATACTGCAGATTGACCAGGTGACCCCACGCCGTCAAGCTCGTGAGACAGTTACGCTGTATCCTGAGGGTGCGTAGAGTAGCGGGAATGCCACTGAGTTGACCGATGTCATTTTCCGATACGTCGAGATCTTCCAGACGAGGACAGAAGTCGTTCAGCTTATGAAGGGTGATGAGGCCCTTGTCGCGGAGCATCAGACGCCGGACGTGCTCCCAGTACGGCTCGAAAGGCTCGACTTCAGTGAGGTGTCTGACAAGGTCCTCTGTTGCTAAAGCGAATGTCCCATGTACCTGGCGCAGGGACGTCGGATTCGTGCGGTTGGCCACATAGCTCAGTTCAAGCTGCAGCGGTTTGTCGATCTGA
Source organism: Aspergillus cristatus (assembly GCA_034509305.1). Taxonomy (NCBI): domain Eukaryota; kingdom Fungi; phylum Ascomycota; class Eurotiomycetes; order Eurotiales; family Aspergillaceae; genus Aspergillus; species Aspergillus cristatus. The sequence goes on along the minus strand of WJBV01000007.1, from coordinate 2,191,580 downwards.
TGCACAGTGAAATCTGGTAGGGGGCTGAGATGAAAACTATAACTCGTGTCGTGTCCAGGCTCCTGGAAGCGGACCAAAGAATTCTCTTGGTGACCACTGAGCGGCGTGAACACGGCTCCCTCGGTGTTTCGTCGCATGACAGACAATGCTTCATCATCACCGTTGTCGCTATCGTAAGTCGAGCGGTTGCTGGGAGTCTGAGAATCTTGATCAGGGCGCGTGTCACCAGCCGGGCTCTCTTGCTCTTGAATAGCTCCTGGATCTAGCTCCCGACCCATGTATTTGGTCGGGGTGTAGTCATCGCTGTATGCGACACGAGAGACAGGAGGCGACGAGAAGTTAACGGTAACTGCTCGAGCTTGCTGATTGAGAGCTCTCTGACGGCGAGGAGGCTTCGATAGACGCCCCTCATGCAATTTGATCTCGTGCTCAACCTCACTGGTGGTTTCTCCGTTTCTGTGTTGATCGGTATCCCACGATGTAGCCCTGGTGCCGGAGTCGAGGTCAGTGGATGTAAAACGGGACGCTTTTGACTCAATAGTGCTGGCGATAACCGATGGTGCTCCATCGCGGGTTCGTGGCCGTTTCGCACTGAGTGGACTCTGGGGGTCGTCAGCTTCCTCGGCCGGCCGGCCATCGTCAGTCTTAGTCGGAGAACTGGACTGCATTCGCATCATCTCCTGCAATTCGTCGACGCTGAGGTCGGGAATATCCCTGAACGGATCATCCTCGCTATCTTCGCCTTTTGGCTTCTCAGGTGCTTGTTTCGCTTTCTCCTTGACCCACTTCTGTCTGAAGCGGTCGTAAGTGAAACCGTTGACTTGTTCCGGAATCAAGTGCGACACCACGTCGGAAGACAGGACGCCTTTCGCATACGAACCCTGCGATGAACCAGTGGGAATGCTCTTGGACGACATTTGTGTGTTGATAGTAACATGGCCACCTTCCTCGTCGACTGACCCTACCGAATGCTTACGTTCCTGCTGGCCGTCATTCTGGTTTCGCTCAACTCCGTCCGCATCGAAGTCATGAGGAATGTCTCGGGATGGCGATCCTGGCTGCTGATCATCACCTAGGTGGAGCGATGCAACAGATGTACTGACTCCAAATTCTGGATCATCGTTTTCTTGGAACTTCCTCAGGTAGCTCATGACGCGCGGATTGGGCTCGTTGGGCACTCTGAGCTTACGCAGATCGACGCCTTCCCGACTCGGGGGACGTGAGAACTCTTCTCGAGTGGAATCATCATCATCATCATCATCATCGTAGCTATCGTCATCTTCTTCATCTTCCATATCAAGTTCTTCCACACTTGGTAGCCCGCCTGTGGTTCTACCCTTTGATCGGATCATGTCCATGACTCTTGTGGCTTCGTTGAGGTAATCCTGAGTGGTAATTGAGCCTCTGCGCACCTCGTTGTTGACGCCAGTCACTTGAACTCTAGGAACGGCCATATCTGACGGCGACTCTTCGCCAATGTGGGTATCATTAGGGTGGTGCCAGTGCGACGAGGATCTCTTTCGCGTGGACGACTGTGAGTTGCTAGGTGTTCGTAGTCTTTGCTGGGAGCGGGATTGATTCAGATGATTCTCGTCACGGTCGTCGATGCCGTGTTGCATCAAGCTTTTTTGCAACAACGAAACATTATCAGTCCGACCTGGCAGGTTACGACCATCTTCATCTTCAAAATCCGGACTACCTAATTTCAGGATAGTCCTGCGCCTTTTTGGGTTCTTCTCTCTTGAAGGTATATTGGATCTGTGATTAAGTTCGTCGTAGTCCAAAGAATCGTCGTCTGCGGACGACAGGTGATCTGGAGAGTGCTCGTGGTCATGATCATCAGGTGAGGTCCGCCGATATTGCCGGTGAGAAATAGAAGATCTCCGTCGTGAAGAGGGGCGGTAGTCAGAATCTGGCATCTCGTGGTACAGCAGCTTGGGTTCGTAAGGGCTCGTATCAGAGAAATCGAAATGATCCAGACCGCCATCTCCGAAGCGATTAAGTTTGGGATTGTTTGTCCCTCTGATTCTCGAACGCCTTGAAGATGATCTGTCGGGTCTCACGCTCAACAGGCTTCGGTTCTCACCCTTCCGTCGAGCCTCCTCTGAAGGCGATACCGGTTCGTCCTCATCGGACGGGTGACCAAAGGTTTCCTCGAATTGACTCATCCGTCGCAGAAGTTTGTTGTTCGTGAAAGTGTCATGGTTTCCAAAAAGTTTCAAGGGGCTGCCGGACGACGGCATGCCCTCGACTTTGCCCTCCGCAGAGCGTTCGGTCGCAGAGTTTTTGCTATGGGGTGACGATGGCTTTGGTAGCGTGGGTGGATCTGTTAACGGATTCGTTTTGAAGTAGAATGGAGGTGAGCTTCGGATGCGCGAGTTCCAGAGTGCCTGCGGGGAGATACGCTGAGAAGGAAGGGGCGACGGAGTAAGGCGTGGCTTGAGCAGGGATCCTTCACCTAAGAAATCTGTGCGGCGGAAATGGGCAAAGGCACCCAATGTGCCCATAGAAAGATCTTGAGGTAATGAGTTGCTCGTCACATCCAGCAATTCATTTTCTGGCGGTAAAGCCTCCGCCGGAACCTCGCTCTGCGGATGTAACAGCGCGCTATCGCTCGCTCTGGAACCGGGACGGTCTCCAGCACGCAACGAGAGACCCTCCAGCTTGTCTGTGACTTGCTTCAGAGCCGACTTTATAATTTCGGACGTTCCGTTGCCGTCTAGCGTATTCGACCGCGAGAAAGTAATCGGAGTGATACCCTCATTCCGGAGATCTTCCAAGCCACTCGCACTGCGTAGTTGAGTGTTGTTAAGAGAAGAATGATTTCCATTGCGATTTTGTTGCCCCCCGGTGTTCCTGGCCTTTAACGCGTCTTCTGGGGATGCGCGTGGACTGCTGGCTTTGTCGCGCTTTGTATCCTGCGAAGCTGGATCCTTGCCCTTTGAGTCACCAGTGTCTTCCCGACGGCTCTCATTGGCATTGTCCATGTCGGGATTGTGCATATTCATTTCGCTGCCCTCATTGAAATTCCAAATATCTGTCGACTGCTTAAACATGGGAACCTTATCGTGTCGCGCCGCCTCAGAGCCTGGTGTGGGAGGTTTAAAGACGCTCTCCAACCCAATGGGTGCAAACAAATCGCGTTGCTCGCCCGTGGGCAGTTCACCGTGTACCAATCTCTTGCGCCATTCTGGGGTCGACTCTCGCGTCTTGTTGTTATCCTTTGGCCGAACCTGCACCGTACCCTGCTGACTAGGCTGACTAGATTGGCTGGAAACGTTTGATACCGACCGCAAGGGCGAGCGCGTGTCTATTGCGTGGAGGTGTTTACGCGCAGCGGGCACATTCGGTTTCGACTTGGACGAGGACGGGATGGGTTTCGGGCTTTTCTTCGTTCCAGACTTCGGAGTTCTCGTCGGCTTAGTACTGCTTCTAGACCTGGGGCTGTTATTCTTGGTCACGGGGGTTCGCTTCGCCGGCGTCCGGGGTGTGCGAGGGCGTTTGGGTGTAGGCGGTTCTCTCTTGATAAAATGGCACGGTCGGGTAACCTTCTTCTTGGGATCCGCAGGAGACTGCTCAACGGAACGGTGGCGCGCGGGAATAGGAATGCGACTGGGAGAGTCCTGAGTGCTGGATTGGCGGGAATGGTTAATGGATCGAGCCGGAACCGGACTTGGAGTACCAGGGATGGGGTCCCAGTCATCCGTTAGGCTGTCCAGCCACGGGGGATTGTTATTGCCCATGGCTGCTGGCTTGGTTCTGCATGTTAATTCCCCATTCACAACATGCGCAGGATGGTGAATTCAGGGTCCGGGGTGCAGTGAACGCGGTTCGTAGTCGTATATGGCACCAGAGTCGAACATGGGCCCGGAACCCGGTGAATTGGCCCACATTCAAAACTGGGCTGGTAAACCTGCAAGTATAACGGTTATTGTAAGGTAAAAACGAAATGTATAAGGATGTGGGCTGGGTTGGTGTGTATGAAGGCGCGCGAAAGTGTCGGAGTGAAGTCGAAGGCGGCGGAGTTGTTTTTTTGTGAAGGAGGTCGGGAGCAACCCCAGCGTCACTCATACATGCATTGCGCAGTACACTACTGTGAGGCTTGAGGACTGCATTCGAAGGGTTATTTGGAATATTCCTTTTTTGCTGATTGCTAGGACTTTTATAGTGTCCTTCAGTTGATTTCACGGTGCTTTACTACATTACGGTGTACACCGAGTTAGCAAGTACTTTAGTGCTGATATCGCATACAAGCATACCGTTGAGTTGGCATAAGACGACGACACCAACTGCGATCTGGATCAAGTGAGGAGGCATCTTTGATATTGCCGAATTAAGCAAACAAACCTGGTCAATCAATCCAATTGGTCTGACACTGGCTTTGCGCGGCGTTGAGGACACCGGACTGGTCATATTCCCGCATAGTGCAGTTGCGCCGGCACGAGATCCCACTTCCATATCAGAATCGCATACAAGCAACTGCAAGATTTCACAATTTGAGAGACATCACAATCACATTTGAACCATTTCCCCGTAGAATGAGTGCAGAATAGAGGGCTATACTGGGCTTACATAAGCGCGCGTTGCCCCGGCGCGTAAAGTGGTTTTCTCTTTTTTTCGCGTCATGAACGAAGTCAGTACGTATCCGCCAGCGATGCTCAAGAAACGGCGTTGATGCCTGTTGACGGACTGCTGCTTTGGAGATGAGCACCTTTCCCCCTTTTCTAACCACCCACCCGCCTTTTCGTCCCTCCCAGCTGCTCGAATCGCCAAATGCAGCTGCGTCTGACTGCCGCTGAGCTACCTCCGTCCATCTTCCTACCTCCCCTCCTACCATCCCGATGCCATTCCGCCGACCAACCTCCCCGGTTTCGCTCGAAGTGTGCTCGCCTTCCGCAGATGATATAGTTTCAGATGGTGTGCTGGGCTCTGATGATGAATTGGACGAGGATGCACGCAATGCACAGCGCCAGAGGATCGAGAAATTGGCCGAAGCGTATCTCCAAGGCGCCCCGCTCTTTATCCTCTCAGCCTCCCTCAAAGGACCGTTCGATCAGGGATGGGTGAATCCGTGGAAAAAGAAACGGAAAGCGCTCAATGCAGCTGAGGATTCCAGTGGTCCAGTGATGCAGGAGACTGATCCGCGGCCACGGAAGCAGTTCCATCATGAGTCGCATGAGTCGTCTCGTCGTACGGAAACCTCCGTCGCTCCGTCAGATGCCCCTAGTGAAAGCTCGCTGGGGAGCTCGAGGCATCAGAAATCCCGCAAGCCATTGCAGGATAAGCAGAGCCGGAATTCAGCATCCGTGCAAGGCACGCCGAAGAGAACAGTGCCTTGGACCGGGGACGCCCAGTTGAATTCGGAACTACGTAACAGCAGCGTCGCAAGACCAACAGATAACAATTGGCTAAAGAGGGACCGTAGGAGGATTGGGTTTCGAAACTTCGATCCGCCAACGTCGCCAACCACTACTGTGTCCACCCGTCTCTCCGATACAAGAAGTCGACGGCACCAGTCCGTTGTTCCCAGCCCCAGACCTTCAAGCCCGAAAAATACAGACACCAAAGAACCAGTATCATCACAAATTGAAAGGCTACAAGAAACTCGCCGTTCCGAATCTATCGCTGAAAGTCATTTACGTAGTGCCAGAGCTTCGCCTATCAGGCAACACGATGTTCCGCATTCCGCCACACATAATGCTCAATCTGACTCCTCGTTCTGCATCGTTTCATCATCTTCACAGTTGCCAAAATTTGAATTTCGTCGACGGAAGAAACGATCGAAATCGTCGACAATGAAGCAATCGGAGGAACCATCTGTACTGCCAGAGACCGACAAGGATGCTCAGCAACCACTTAAACAGGAAAGTCAGCAAGCGCCTCAACAACAGCCTATATCTTCAACAGGATCTTTAAAAGAGTCAGCAAAGCGTGAAAATGCGTACATTGATCCTTCCCGGCGCACTTTCACATCGACGGCAGGCTCTCGTGCCTTTGACAGCCATACTACTTCGCGCTTAGGTCTTCTAGAAAGCCGGACGACGCATGGGACCATCGAGAATTTGCCATCAGCCCAGCCAGTACCACCTAATCCTGCTATGGCAGACTATGCTCCATCCTTGCACTACACAGCCCCACCAACGAGTGCGTCGGAGGATGATGGTGACGCTGGCCCAGTCCCACCGCTTTCCACCCAAGCAGCCCTACTCCATGCACAGAAGTCTTTCCAAGACGGTTTGGAAAGTCAGGTGGAGGATCAACCCAAAACATCCTCAAAAAAACGACGCTCTTCTCGATCTTCCCTTCCAAGCTCGACTACGTCACAAAAAATCACACCCTTTCACCATTTTAACACACCTCGTCTTGGTTCAGATAATAATCCCTCAAGAACTGCCGCTGCTGCGGTGCCCAGTACGCAGTGTATAGTCGATGCTGTCACCCCCTTTACCTTCAGCACTGAAAAGAAGCGCCGTCGCCATGCCCATATTGAATCCTTACCAAGAGTAACGTCGGGCAACAAGAAGCAGAAAACCTCTAGTTTCTCGGACCGTTCTCCGAGTCCTTACTCCGACTGGTCACCATCGCCGGAAAGAGACCAGCTCGACCATAGGAACCAAAGTGGCGGGGAGAGCCCACGCGATCTACAGCCTGGGACAAACCCTAATGGCAATAACCACGAGCACTCTCAGTCGACCGCATTACCACTGACATTGTCGGGGACAACGCCGCCTACTGCCCAAGAAGGTCAGGGAGGTCTTGCAGGCGAGAGCTTTAACCTCAGCCAAGCAATCGCTGATGCTGGAAGCTGGCTGCAAGAAAGTTTTGACTGGAACAGGGACCTTCGAAGGTCCGGCAATAACCCTGGTGCATCGTCTGAAGATGCACATCGATCTGCTTTGAATTTGGATACCCATTAGCGTTTCGACAGTTATCTTAGCTCAATCAGAATCTATATGTAATATAATAGGATTAGCTCCATAAAAGTCAAGATCTAAATTGAGCATTTTTGCTTATTTACTTACACCTTTAAAAAAGCGTTCCATACAAATGTAAACAGACATTGAGCAATGACGTTGCCGTGTTGGCCGGCGGAGTTCGCCAGATCAACTCCGACCTCCGAAGATCTGGAGACACCGCAATCATCACCTCCCATTCTGTTCTTTAATATCATTTCAACCGGTCCATGGCGTAGGCCACGATCAAATGGCTCTGACATCAGTAAGTATTACGCCCGTCAGGTTGTCATATCGCATGCTCACGTCCGACAGTGGAAAGCGTTCAACTTCTTCGACGTCTCGTCGGTCAAGTTATCGGAGGAGAGCGCCTCCGCCTTTGGGGTACGTACCTCTAGCCTCATATCTCCGTTTAATCTCTAGAAACCTAACATGTCGGTCACTAGTCTGATCTCTCGTCCCTCTGCACCGGCTCCGCAAACCTCTTCCTCGGATCCACCGATGGTGTCGTCCACATCGTCTCCTCCTCATTCAAGATCGCCCAATCGTTCAAAGCACACGATGCCGGCTCGATAACGCACATGGAACAAATAGATGGAACATCGATATTGGTTACTATTGCAGAGGATCTCCTGAATGAGCCGGTATTGAAGGTCTGGGCTCTCGATAAGCCCGAGAAGAAGACCGGGGCGCCGCAGTGCTTGTCGACGGTCTCGGTGCAGAATGCGCGGAGGCAGTTTCCGGTACGTCTACACTGATTGGGAAAGGGTTTTGCAGCTTGACTGAGGAATTTGAATTGGTACAGATATCTGCCTTCACGACGCTTAGCGATTTATCCCAGGTTGCGGTGGGGTTTGCTAACGGATCCGTAACGATTATTCGCGGCGACTTGATTCACGATCGCGGTGCACGACAACGTATTGTGTTCGAATCGGAGGAACCGATTACCGGACTCGCGACACAGGACGGACTAACGACGGCGCTTTACATCTCCACGACGAATCGGATATTGACGCTGGTAATCTCTGGAAGAGGACAGGGCCAGCCGGCTCGGGTCCTGGAAGATACTGGTTGCGGTCTAGGATGTATGGCAATGGATAAGGATTCTGGCGATATATTGATTGCCAGGGAAGATGCCATATACACGTATGGTCCGCGTGGGAGGGGACCAAGCTATGCATTCGAAAGTCCGAAGAACTCGATCAACATCTTCAAGGATTATATCGCACTTGTCTGTCCCCCAAGGGCTGGATCCACAAAGTCAGACTCGCTGGGCATGAGCCAGACAGACGAACTCTTCAGCACGACTACTTTTACCCTGCTGGATACGGACCTGAAATTTATCTCGCATTCGGAGTCGCTCTCGTCCTCTGTGAAGCACATCTTCATCGGATGGGGCAATCTATTCCTATTGACTACGGATGGGAAGCTTTACCGTTACCGGGAAAAGAGTCTCCAACAGAAACTCGAGATCCTCTATCAACGCAATCTCTATATCTTGGCTATCAACTTGGCCCAGAAGACGGACGTCGACCCTCTGCAGCAAAATGCCATCTACCGCAGATACGGTGACTTCTTGTACCAGAAGGGAGATTACGACACGGCAATGCAGCAATATCTTCGAGCGATCGACAACACGGAACCATCACAAGTCATACGAAAGGTGAGTTTCCCTTCTAGATTATTGGATGTTTCAAGTTTCTAACACTGGGCAGTATCTTGACACACAACGTATCCACAATCTCATCGAATATCTAGAGGAATTGCATGACCACGAGAAGGCCACAGTGGACCACACCACGTTACTCCTCAACTGCTACGCGAAGTTAAAAGACACAGAAAAGTTGGACTCGTTCATCAAGGCTCCTGGAGAGTTGAAGTTTGACTTGGAAACTGCTATTGCCATGTGCCGCCAGGGTGGCTACTACGAGCAAGCGGCGTATTTGGCTACGAAGTACGGTGAAAATGATATGGTTGTCGATATATTGATCGAGGATTCGAAGAAATATGCCGAGGCCGTGGAGTATATTTGGCGACTTGAGCCTCAAATGGTATGTTCTCCACCAGGAATGGTTGAACTGAACAGGTACTAACGGATACAGGCTTACCACAACCTCATGAAGTACGCGCGTGTTCTGTTGGCCAACTGCCCCCAACAAACCACCGAACTCTTCATAGTCTATTACACCGGAAAGTACCAGCCAAGAACGGAGGTCGAGGCACCTGCCGAACCCCAAGTACAACCTACCAGCACATTACAGAGTCTGGCAGGCTTCCTTCCGCTGGGTCTTATAAACGTCGGCACAAGTACAACGGAGCAAGTGTCCGAGGCCCCATCCGTGGCAGAAAATCAAACTACCGAATCAACTGCGGACTATGTCATTCCGAAGCCAAGGGCAGCATTCTCCGCGTTCGTGGATCATCCCCGGGAATTCATCATCTTCCTGGAGGCTCTTACGAGTCAACCAAACCTGAAGGAAGAAGATAAGGTGGACCTTTTCACGACCCTGTTCGAGATGTATCTGGACACAGCCAAGCGGCAGAAGGATACTACTGAAAAGGCGGAGTGGGAAAACAAGGCGAAGAAGCTTATCGAGGGCAAGGATGTAAGTCCTCTCTCGTTCCAACTGGTAAACTCCTGCTTACTGTTTGATAGATCCCAATCTCGACATCAAATGTCCTATTGCTATCTGACCTGTCCGGCTTCCGAGAGGGTTCGACCCTAGTCCGCGAACAAGAAGGCCTTCGGTCTGACATCTTCCGTTCGTTTACCGCTGCCAAGGATACCCAGGGTGCAATCAAAGCTCTGAAGAAGTATGGTCCAGAGGAACCGCGGCTATACGTGGACGCTTTGACGTACTTTGCCTCGAGCCCCAAGATACTAGAAGAGGCCGGCGATGAGCTCGATGCTGTTCTCAAGAAGATCGACGATGACGGCCTCATGTCACCACTACAGGTCATCCAGACGCTGAGCAACAATGCAGTGGTCACTATGGGCCGTATCAAGAAATACCTGAGTGACAACATTGAGCGAGAACGCAAAGAAATATCCTCGGTTAGTGCATATCACCGTTCTCATCGTATACCAATAACTAACCGCTCTCCAGAACCGCCGCCTGATATCAAGCTACAGCACCGAAACCGAAACCAAAAAACAAGAAATCGAACAACTAGGCACCAAACCCGTCGTCTTCCAAGCACGCCGGTGCATGTCCTGCGGCGGCGGCCTCGACCTCCCAACAATCCACTTCCTCTGCAAACACTCCTTCCACCAGCGCTGTCTGAACAAGGTCGACGAAGATGCTGAGTGTCCTGTCTGCGCACCGCAAAACTCTACCATCAAGGCTATTCGCAAGCGGCAGGTGGAATCTGCTGATCAACATGATCTGTTCAAGGGCGAGCTTCAGCGGTCGAAGGACCGGTTTGGGGTTGTCAGTGAGTTCTTTGGGAGGGGTGTGATGCGGCCGCAGAGTACGATGGAGTGATGTGACGAGTGATTATTTGTATTTCTTTCATGTGCGCAATTGATACCTTTCTGTATTTAGATCTTTATGAATGGAGGGAGTTAGGGTAGCTGTTGAACCAATTTCTTATATATACAACGCCTAAAGCCTTTTCTTGCCCAATTCGCTCTTAAAGTGCCTATATTTTACTCTAATAATACTGAATAGCCATCCGTTGCTGCGTAAAGTACTGGTACGCTCGTGTCTGTGAGCACTATTTCCCTTTAGGGAAGTGTTATCTTATCATCACGTGGCTTCGCGTCACATGGTCCCACCAAACGCGCATCGAGTCGAGCTTCATCCAATCACCCAATCATCCTATCTACCTCCCTGTATAGAGAACATATATACCTACCAATACCCTTATGTTCACATAACTTACTCCGATCACAATGACCTCCAACCGCGTGATCCAGGACTCCGACGACGAGGACGACCCTCTCTCCTGCGAGGCTCAACCTCCGCCCCCCATCGTGTCTCCCAGGCGAGAGAATCGCCCAGCAAATAGCAATTGGGGGGACAATGCTTCGGTTGTAAATGACGACAATATACAGGATGGTGTTGCTGATAATCAGATCCAAGAAGAGATCAACCGTGTTGGGGATATCGGAGTCAACTTCGATGACTTCCTACAGTCGCAGTCGCAAGATGCGCAGAGACGGGCGTCGATATCCTCGTCTCAACGGAGGAGGGAGGAGAGGTGGATTCCGGGCGGGATTGGTAATGGGATTGCGAGGGGGTCTGGGTCGATTGGTAAGTGACCCTTAGTCCTGGTTGATTGTGCGGCCGACTAACAAGATAATGATAGCGTTTATGATGTCCGAGATCGACATGGCACAGAGACGACTGCTTGATGATGAGGCTCCACACACTGGACAGCAGATTCCTTTGACTGCAACTGTTCCATTTACAGAATCAGAGCTGGGGTACATAGATCAGCAACACCAGCAGCAAGGCTTGCAAGGAGTTGATTATAGCACTCTGGGTTATCCCGAGGCGTATCCGCAGGTTCAAGTGCCCGTTTTACACCCCGAGTGGTATAACTCGGATCGAAATCAATGGGTCGAGAATGCCTTGAACGTTGAAGCAGCCCACACCAGCATCTCGACGTTTGACCGCACTCAGTCAAATCTATCCTCCAATGCCTACGATTCCGCACTGCAAGGATCCACGAACGCAGACGCCGCAATGCATGAGATTATACAAACCGAGATATTGAATAAAACCCCCATTCGATCAAAATCGCTAAAAGAGCCAGCACTTGACTCTCCACACGATACAGAGCCGTTTTCGTCGGTGAGATCACCAAACGTGAGCAGATCGAAAAGCGATAATACTGCTCAGCAGAGTGCACAGCGGCAGTCTCAAACAAATGCAACTGACGAACTATCCGCTCCTGTTGCTGTTGAAATCCCGGTGATTCAGAAGAAGAAAGCTCCAAAGAAAAAGAAGTCCCAACCGCAACCGGAGGATGATGACGACGATGAACTCGCTGCGCCTAGTGACCCGAAGAGCAATAAGTCAAACGCTAGGGAGGCTAGCCGCTCAAGGAGCAAGAAGCAGGCCGACCATCCCAACGAATCCAACGAACAGGTCGAAACAAACACACCACATCCTATCACCAACGAACCCAAACCCTTAGGTGACACACCTCATGCCACAAACCCCGACCACGACGAAATCAACCTCATCCAACTCGACGCCCCCAAAACCCAACCCCAACCCCCCGAACCCTCAAAAACCGAACCCAACCACTTCACAGAACTACCAAAACCACTCCGCAAAGAACCCAAGAAAAAGAAACTCAAACGCGGCAAAACAACCTCCGTCACGCTACAGAAAACCTACGAACCAGACGTCGAAGACGACGTGATCTGGATCGACGACCGACACGATCATCGACCGGACTCAATTCCCACTCCTGACTCGATCTCGACTCCCGCGGGAGACCAAGAAACACTCGCTGCGGTGGAGATTTCTATGACCGGCGGAGACCAGGAACAGGGTAATCCTAATCCAGAACCGGCGCCGAAGAAACGCGGACGGAAGAGGAAGAAGACCTCTGAGCAACCTTATGTGTCTGCTGAGGAGGAGCCAACTGAAATCAGTGGATATGCACCTGGTCAACCCCTCAGCAGCGTGTCCGTTGTCGTCGAGAAACCTGCGAACGGCAACGGCAAGCAGACGCCAAACCCATCCACAGTCGACGAGACACAACGTTCCTCCGGCCTAGCGCCAGCTCCAGTACCTGAACCCGAGCCCGAACCCGAGCCCGAACCCGAACAGACCTCAAACGCTCCCGAGACGCCCAAGAAATTGAATCCGACACCGGATACTTTCAACCAAGAAGGGCAATCCGGTCCGGACACATCATCCAAACTCACCAATAACGACAACAAAGGACCTAGCAAACACTCTCCCATCGCAGGCACGAGCAAAGTGCCCTACCGTGTCGGATTGAGTCGTCGTGCACGAATTGCGCCTTTGCTGAAGGTTATTAGGAAATGATAACGATACGTTTTCTTGAAATGAGTCTGCTGCTCTTCGCGATATTCGTCCGATTCCCTGAGCATTGTCTCCATATTTGTATTTCTATATGACTGAATGACTTACTACGACCTGATACAAGATAAGACGATTTACGATGTTGAATCTTTGTGATTTCCAATGTATATTTATCTCTTAGGTAGCACTGTATATTTATATTTAATGGGACGTCTAATAAAGACAGAGTACCTTACAACATCTACGTTCATAATCGGAAGCATCCATCACTCGAAGCAAGCGAGGCCATTTATTGTCTTTTTCTAATCATTCTGCTAAACCACTGCACAAGTCTGCAAATAAACGAAAGAACACAGACTATTCCGGTGCATTCTGAATCCCAACTTCCGAATAATCCAAACAGAAAAAAACAAAACCATCAAACTCGAATTCAACAACAAAGAAGTCAGTCTCTTGTGTCGTAAGAATGTTCAGCTCAAAAGAACAGCTGCGGAAGTAAGCAAAGCCAATGTCGTGACAGAAGTGCCCGTCTTGAGAAGAGAGCCGGCTTCCGACTTCGCTGGTTTCTTTGCAGCATCCTTGTCCTTGTCTATCGGTAACCATCCAGCTGCCGTATCCTTAGGCTTGGCCGGGATTCCGATGGTGGTACCGTTGGGAAGAACCTTGTCGGAGCCGGGCCAGAAACAACGGCCAAAGTCGGGCTGGCAACCTGTACTGCAGTGCGCCGTAGTGTTGCCGCAATAACCAGCACTACTACAGCAGGGACCGAACGCAGAGCCAACGCATGTGACATTCACGCCGCAGGTGCCGTCCAGAGTAATGGCCTTGAAGGTAGAGGACTTGGACTTGTTATCCTTCTTACGGCTCTCTTTGCTCTCTTTGTCGAGATGAAGAGGGCCGTGGGAGTCTTCACGGTACCAGTACTCCTCGGGGTCATTGAGACACTGGCCGACAGTCACCGCATGATAGCCATGGTCCCGGATTTTGCGCAACATATGCTCAGTGAGGTTGTGGACGGTTTGCTCATGGACGTCGTGAGCGATGACCAACCAGGATTTGTCGGTGACCTTCCATGGATCCAGAGCCCTGTTGAAGATGTCCTTGGAGACCTGGATGGCTTCGGGACTGTCGTGGGCGTAGTCGCTCGTGTCGAGATCGTACAAGACAACATGGTATCCGAGCTTACCCAGGTCATCAAGACAGCCGGACTCGGGAAGGCAGCTCGAGTATGGAGGACGCATGTAAGTCGGGAAGCTGCCGAGAATGTTACGGAGAGCCATCTCGTTCTTCAGGAGCTGGTCTTTGCGCTGGTCGTGCGAGATCTTGCTGAGATCCTGGTGAGACCAGGTGTGGCTGGCAATCTGATGGCCTTCGAGTCGCATGCGTCTGATCAACGTGCTCCAGGGCATGTCGAAGTCATCGATAGGTCCCTTGCCACCGTTGTTGCCAGTAATGAAGAAGGTCGCCTTGGCGTTGTACCTCTCCAGCAGATCGAGAAGTTCTTCGGTGTATTCCCTAGGGCCATCGTCGAACGTCAAAGCAACGGTACCCGGGACGGCACATGAGCGGATGACGTTCGGTCCATAGGGCACGGTGCCAACCTTCGGTCTGCGAATCTTCTCGGTGGACGGACCCTCGGGAGAGGAAAGGCCATCGCAGTGACCAAAGTCGATCTGGCAGTCCGGAGAGCGGCAGTGAGCCTTGCTCGATCCACAGTAGCCTGTCAGAGACCCGTCAGTACGTTTGGTTCTCCTCGTTCGAGGGGGTGCTGTCGAAGAACTCACCGGCAGTCGAGCAACACTTGCCCTTTCCGCACTTGCCGTACTTAGGACCACACCGATTCTCGAAGTTTTCCGTCCGCAGTTCGCTGCCTTGGCCACCATTGTCCACAGTAGCAGAGACAATGGGAGAGTTGTCCTTGGGTGGCTGTGTGATGCTGCGAGCAGACACAGACGCTGCCAGGGCGAGGGTCGAAAATGCAAGGATGTCACGCAGGTGCATTTTGACGATTGACGCAAGGGTAAATGGAAGCTAAGATGCAGGATAAGATGAGATCTGATGCCAGTAGTATGCTTCAGATAAGGAGAGGGACGAGGAGGATAGGAGGATTGTGAGAGAGAGAGAGAGGAAGAAGAGAAAAGGAGGGAGGGAGAAGAAAGTTCTTAAGGCGGGAGAGGACCGCAAAGGAAGGCAGGGTTCTGGTCGGAACTGGGAAGGGACGAGCCCAAAAAGGAAGGAGGCCTGGAGGACAAACGGAAGGTGCAATACACGGAGCAACCACGTATGGCGGCGTAGCCGGTGACTTTTTCTGTGGTATAGGTCAAAATACCCAGCCTTTAATGTTTTGCTCGAATATCATTTGGATTCTCATCACGTTCATAATGCGATGCCCAGCCCGTGGACATCCAAACCTAGCAAATCATAATTATATTACATTGAAGCCAATATCGGGTTTGTAGAGCATCTTTAGCCTACTAGACCAAGCTCCTTCGTAAACGCCTAAGCAACGGACACCGGTTGGGAAGAGCTCTGTACCAGCTACTGCACAGGTCAATTCTCATCCTTCACCCAGAACTCAATACCAACGTAGGTCACGAATTTACCTCGAGATTCTCCTCTCCAACCGCAGAAAAGACGAACGGCGCCAGAGTTGGTAGATGAGGACCAAACTTGGCCGGAGCACTTCTCGCTATGCTTCCAACGGTGGCAATCAAGTGTCGGCGGTGGACGGTAGTCAATTGCGGAGATTGGAAGCTCTCTACAAGTTCACCAACAAACTCGTTGAGCTGATGATCCGAAAGATGCAGGACAATCGCCGAGATGGCTGACAATGCACGCTTCGTGACCACGGTACCAGCCGTGTCGTTATCGATAATGGACATGACGGACTTTTGCAGGGCTGTTAATTCCGCCTCGCTGAGAAGCGACCCAAAGCACGTCACGACCTGGATCGAAACATCAATTGCATCACTGCTGAAGCCCTTGGAAGGATCCTTCTCCAGCATACCCTGTACGACAGAACCGCGTCTTGCGGAGGGAGACGGTGTGGGACCGGTAAGACGAGGGATCAAGACTTTCGAGATTGCCGAGTATGCCATGTTCTCATCCTCAGCAGCGGGCTGTCCGGGTTGTGGACGAGGAAGGGCGTTCACGATGACTCTTAAGGCAGTGTTCGGGACGGAGGTATCAATGGTTTGTGAGGCAGTCAGGTCGGTCAGTTTCTTGAGGAGCGGCGTGAGACTTTCGAACGGCAACCGGACGACGAGAGGACCGAGACTAAGAAATATCAACAGTTAGCCAAGCTCTCTCTCAGATGTTCTGGAGTCCCCGCTGGGGTTGATCTTGTACGAACCACTTTAACGCCTGGTTCTGAACGTCACCATGCTGGTCATCCAGAGCCTTGAGCAAGCCATCAGCCAGCTTTGTAGAAGAGTGTTGGTCATGAGGAAGATAGGCTGAGTTCGGGCTGGTGAGGATCCCAAGGAGATCGTTCAGAGACATGTATCTCAAATCCGCATCGGGGTCATCGAGCTTGGAGAGCAGGGCATTGAGGCTCTGCTGCGTTGCTTGTCGGTCTGCCATGTTGTGTGGAAGCTAGCTAGAGTGAGAGATAGCTAGATTATAGTGGCAATAGGCGTAGTAAAGAAACAGTGGAAAAGAAGCACCGGGCAGAGAGCAAACAGATGATAATGAAGCTATCAGAGGCACGTGGGGTAGCTCATATTTCTGCCTGAGGCCACATTCAGGTATCGATGACAACTCCTCCGGAACACGACGCGGACCTCATGTGCAGAATGTCTACAGCGAACTGACAGTGCAGGAGAAAGCCAGCAAATAACGACATCTAGAATAATCGCCTTATAATGCCCAATCTCTGGCACTAAAATAGCCACCATTTATCAATCTGAGGCTCTTTGCCACGTTCCTGACATCTCCCGTGACATCACCGGAAAACAAGCTTGGGCCACACCGGCTAATTCCGTTCCGAACCGATTCTATACTACGCCGGCGCCGCACGCAATCCTCTCACATCTTTTCCTTTCCAATTGCCTCATTCCTGTGGTTTCTTACTCTGACTACCGTGGTTGAATCTACATACATACACACACACCCCGGAAAAAAATCACAATGGCATTCCCTGCTTTCCGCACTTTCATGATCTCCCAGTCTGCCCGCATGCTGGGCGCGACTGCTCGGAGAGCCGGACAGCAGGCTGGTCGTCGCACTTATTCTACCGCGAAGCCTACTGAGGGCAAGGGGTCGGATCTTCCCTGGTTAGTTTGCTTGTGAACCAATTGCATTGATTCGCGACCGGGAACTAACCCACATTCTCCGCAACAGGCTCCTAACCTCTATCGGCCTGGGCGCCCCAGCTTCGTACTGGTTGTGGCAGACCGGTCGCCCCGAGAAGCACGACGACCACGGCCACGGCGATCACGCTGAGCATGCTGAGCACGCGCAGGAAGAGAGCCAGGAGCAGGCGGAAGCTGCCCCCGCAGGTGAGGCTGCTCCCCAGCCTGACCCCGAGGCGGAGAAGCCGGAGCCCAAGGAAGAGACCAAGGCTGAATCCACGGAAGAGAAGCCCGAGGAGTCTCAGCCCAAGGAACAGGAGCCTGAGTTTAAGGATGAGCAGCCCAAGGAAGAGGCTAAGAGTGACGATGCTCCTAAGGCTGAGTCGGAGGGCGAGAAGCCCAAGGACGAGGCCCCCAAGTCTGAAGGCGAGCAGCAGGTACGTTTACTGTAACCGCCATGGCGCATCTGATTCTAACAGATTCGACAGCCCGAATCCGGGAAAGAATCTGAAAAGACCTCCGACGAGAAGCAGTAGAGTGCGGGCGCTCGACCTTCTAACGACTCCAGTGACTGCGCCCACCGGCTTGATGCTGTAATCACATATGCTCTGGATGTAGATGTGCCGGGTGTTTCATGTGATATGAGTTCTGAAAATAATCGTGTAATATAGACGGTGCATTGAATGCAAAAGGTGTGAATGAACAAGCAATCTTTACTTTGCCGTAGATCGACTCATAATTGAGCTCCCGATGGTCATAAAATGCGAATCTATATCATTGTTATTATTATCGGAAACTGCTGTAGAAAATTCTTCAACAGAGAAAACACCCGACAACAAAGCATGCATCATCCTATATTCAACCAGCTGCGCCATGCAGGACACCAACCCAATCCAATATCTTTGAAGCGAAGTAAATGTCGTAAAAACATGGACACCGGTCACCATATCACCGAGTCCCTAAAGCTAAACAGAATTAGAACACAATAAGAGAAAGTAACACGCCAGAGCCACCAGAAGAATTGCCAAAGCATAGATGATGCTGGTGGTAAATGATGTTGAAAACAGTTCCATAAATTGGAAGCTGTCGTTGAAAAAATCTCTATAAATTTTGCTCGCTAATAAGACGAAAAAAGTAGACGCCTCTCACGAGTCTTTCTTGTCCTCGGCTCCTTGGACAGGCTCACCGTTAAGCAGAACCTGGGGTGCCTGGTTCTCCTGGGTAACGTTGCGCGCCGTAAGAGTGGGCTGCTCGGTACCTGTGGCAAGAATAGCCTGGGTCTTCTCCTGCTCTTCTTCTTCCTCCTCGTCCTCATCATCGCTTCGCTCATCCTTCTTGACACTGTTGAAGAGATAGTTGGCGAGAATGCGGAGGATCAAGAAGAGCCAGAACAGGTTCACGGCCTGCAGACTGGCCAGCAGCGCAAACGTAATGTACTGACTGATCCAGCACTTGTATTGTTGCGTTTCCCAGTTGAGTTCAAAAGGTCCAACGGTCCGAAATTCAGTCAAGATAGCCCAAAGGATCTTGAGGTTGAGATAATGCCGGCAATAGATCCACACACCGACGAAAAATGCAAAGTAGGGCGCAGTGATAATGGAGTCAAGATAGTTGAGAGTCTTCGAGGTCTGCAAGGATAACTGTTGTTAGTATTCGCTAGACATGATCTGGGTCGTGGAAGACTGACCGCAAGGAAGAAATCCGAGATATCGTGCGTGATATAGACTCCAATGCCCAAATAAGTGAAGTGGAACCGGTAGCTCAGTCCAATGAGCGCCAGCGTGATGATGTGGTGTCCGACAAGCTCCTTAAAATCCTTCCTGGGCTTTTCCAACTGCAGCATCAGCACGATCGCCTGCTGTGCCCAGTAACTCGCCTCGAGCAAGTAAAAGGCCTTGAAGAAAGGTTCATGCTCCCGGTGGGGAAAACCTTCGAACATGGCCGTCGTGTTGAAATACCAAATGTCCGACCTGTACATCACATAGAGACCAAAAGGTCCGAAGATACCAAAGTAGATCGCAGTGTACACCTGCTCCATGAAACGTGCAGTCTTGCCTTTACCGCGGATTCCGCACCAAACTGCCAACGGACGGATCATGCGCTGCATCAGGAACTCGCGAGTGAACGACAGAACAATTGTGTAGAAGGACACAAAAGCGATATCCTTAGGACCTTTACCGTACATGATGGGGCCACCGGGCGTCTTCGGCGGTTGCGGATAGGACAGGAAGATAGCGCTGTGCATGGGGTTGGACTCCGTTGGGCTGACCAAGTACAACGACAGGAGGACGATCAGGATGAGAAGCGGGAGAAGCCATGTGTGCTTCATGCAGATATCCTTAGAGCGACGGAGCAGCGATCGATGCTTGCGACGTTTCGACTGTGACTTGGGCTTCTCGGGAGAAGTACGAGGCTGCGGAATTTGCTGGCAATGGTGTGAGCAGGGAGATGATGGCTGTATAGGATGTCAATGGTTGTCCCATACCTTGTCAAAGAACCCGGGTTCGGATTCAACAGGGCTGACGAGATTCATCGTCGACATGGCCGGTGCGCTGGTGTCACCCCGGATGTCCACGCCCAAGCTACTTGACTTTCTCCGGGGACGAGACATGGTTGCTGATGAATTCGCGGCAAGCGACCCTTCTGTTTCCCAGTATCAATGCGATAATCAAGCCGGTTGTTCCCTCCGCTGCGGCGCGTCGGAGGGTTCGGAGGATTTGACTCGGGCGGCTCGAGTGTTGTCAAGAGCGGAAGGTGCTCAACGGGAGAGAGGCTAGGAACCCTGATCAACAGACAAAAAGAGACACACCCGAGCTGGAATCCCTTCGCACGTGTTGATATGGTGAATGGGAGGAAGAAAAAGATGTGATTAGGTGTCAGTCTTTATCGAGCCGTCCAGGGGTTCGGTTGGTTTTCTCGATTTTGGGCGTTTCCCCATCGGGCAGTTGCCAAGTTGCCAAGTCCCGTGATCCGAAGCCTTCATAAATTAGCTTTATGAATAAACTGAAGTGGGGTCTCTCGGATCGTAGCTCAGAGGGGAAATCGGGAGTCGATTATTCCGGACTAAACGAGGTCTATATGGAGAGGACTAGCTGGACGAAAGTATATTGCCTATTGAACGTATGTGCGCGTACGTAGCTGATCGAGTGCTTATGAGTGCTTATGAGTGCTTCACTAGCTATATGTGCGTATGTGTGTGTGTGTGTGTGTTTCTATTTAACGTCGAGGATCGGGTCCTTCCACGCATTCTTGGAAACCTCGGAAGCGGGAGAACCCTGGTCCCGGAGCGGGACATACGACGGGCAGATCGAACCTGCCTGTCTGCTAGCTAAACTACCATCTATCATCTAAATACAGGTAGCCCCCCGCGCGGGGGGCTGCTTGGGTTTTCGTGACTGTTAAGCAGCCAATTGATCATCTGGGGTTTTCTTTAAAGGAAACCGAGGAAAGGAAACAGAAAAGGGGGAGGATAAATCAAAGGAAAAGGGTGGGGAAAGAGAAAAGGAGGGAGCAGAGATAAGCCTAGAGCTTCCCAGGTTTTGATGCCTTTCGCATCCTAGTGGCGTCTGCAGATGTTTGTATAAAATTGCGATTTTCCCAGCCAATCCGCATATGCAGTGAATCCTGTCTTTTTGGTGAGGATGTCTGCTACTGGTTGTTGGCCCCATGGATGTGCCGCTGCTTTGCGACCCTCTCGGCAGAAATAGAAGTGGGAGGGCTCCTTTCTGCGGCCACATGAGCAGGTCAGTAGGGCATCATCATGTTTGAAGCGCTCATGGTACTCTGCAAAGTCACCATGGCCGCTCCTGGCAGCTAGGAGGCGACCCAGAGCTGGTCGGGGAAGATGGAGCTCCGGTGGCCGTTTCTCTAGGCCTATTCCAAGGTCCCTGTATCGTTGGGGGGCCTTTTCTGACCAGAACTGTGTGAATGCTCGCCAATGCACCCTCTGGGCTGCGTGCTTGGTCGCTGCTATTGAGGCAGGTGGTAGGGGGAACCCCAGGGGAGCCTGGCAGCCCATCTTGGCCTCCTTGTCTGCTTCTTCATTTCCTATAATGCCTGAGTGTCCAGGTACCCATTTCACCTGCACCCTTTCTGGTTGTGTGTTAAATGTTCTCAGGCAGAATGGCCATGTCTGGGCCGCTTCTTGGAACTGTTTGAAAACTGATTGGCTTGATCCTTTGGGTTGGCCCTGGAGTTGCTGTACTGCTTCCAGGTTGTCCAAACAGATGTATAGGTTTGTGGAGTGCTGGGCATTGGGATCCTTGAGGGCAGTCTGTAAACCAAACAGGGCCCCTCTGGCCTCTGCATCAAACACCTCATGGTTGGGGAGCTTTGTGTGTCCACAGAAGATCTTGGTTTTGCAGCTGCCCCAGTAGCCCACCCAGCCGGCTCCTGCAGCGTTGCTGTCTTTCCCTTTCGATCCATCTGTATAGACGACCATTGATCGTGGTGGGATGGAAGTGAGCCACCTCTGAAAATCCTCCCTGGCCTGCGCCTTGTCAATCGCAGTTGGCTGCTCTTTGGGCATCAGATTTGTGTCCCAGGGGCTTGTCAGCAGTGGGTCTATCTGTTCGATGGTGTGAAAGTTTGAAGGGTCAACAGCCCGGAGCAGGCGGGTGTTGATGTAAAGGTTTCTCTGGTGTGTGGCCCGGCGGTGTAGAGGATGTCGGGTGTCTAATTTGTGTACTCTGATTGCCAGTCCACGATGTCTTTGATTGAGGAGTAGTTCCATTGGTGGGATGGCTGCTTCCCGGTGCAGTACAGCTGTCTGGGTGGTCTTATAGACTGGGAGGACTCTTAGCAGTGCGCTGCGGAGCACCCGGTCCAGGCAGGCTAGTTGGATGGACACCCTATTGGAGATGGGCTTTTGTCTGCCTGAGCTGTCCTGTGCTGGTCTCTTCATCCCTGGCCACCATGCCTCTGCTCCATAGCACAGGACAGAGAGCACACAGGCTATTGTTGCTTGGCGCAATAGGGGTGCTTTGACCCCTCATACAGTGTTGGCCAGGGCTTGGATGCCTCCTGCAGCCTGCTTGGCCTTGCCTGCTAGTGTGCGGGCATGTGCTTTGAAGTTCAGTTTCTGGTCAAACCAGATTCCTAGCCAGCGTGTGGCCCCATTGGGTGGGGGAGGCTTGATCTCCACTGTATCTTCTGGGGTGTGGATTGTGCAGGTGGGATTATTGCCCTTCCGACTTTTGGTATAGTGTTGGAGTTCTGTTTTGGCTAGATCAAAAGTGAGCCCCTCTCTGTGGCCCCATGCCATCAGGTCCGTCACAATGCTTTGCAGTTTGGCAGTATTTTCTTCGAGGGATTTGCTGGCAACCAGTTGGCAGATGTCGTCTGCATATCCAAAGCGACCTCTGCAGGCTAGTACTGGACCTAGCTTGAAAATGGGCTCAATATACAGCATGAACAGGATTGGCGAAACTGGAGAGCCCTGTGGCAGGCCTGCTGGGACTGCGAAAGTTGGGCTCTGGTGTCCATCCAGCCATATAGCTGCTGTTCGGTCATGGGTGAAGCTCGATACCCAGCGGAGCACTGTAGGGGGCCATCCTTGACTGCGGAGTCGCTGGGTTAGTCTGCCTTGTAGGACCGCGTCGAATGCCCCTTTGATATCCAAAGTCAACATAGAGGTGAAAAGGCCGCGGGCCCATGCTTCCTCAATGTCATGCACCAGTGCTGCCGCCAGGTCGGTAGCTGAACGACAGGGGAGAGCCCCGAACTGTTGAGGATGTAAGACCTTGTGTCTGATGGCTATCCAGGCAAGTCTGCGGGCCATCAATCGTTCCAAACCTTTCCCTAGGGTGGAAAGGAGGGCGATTAGTCTGTATGAGCGTGGGCTGCTGTAGTCCTTCTTCCCTGGCTTTGGGAGGGCTACCAGTAGGGCTTGGCGGAAGGGTGTGGGATGCCATCCAGTTGTAATGCAGTGTTTGTATAGGGCTGAGATGTGGGGGCCTAACACTGGCCAGGCCTTTTTCAGCACAGCATTTGATATCTCATCCTGGCCGGGTGTGCTGCTTTTGGCTCGGAAAATGGCTTGATGTACTTCCCCTGTTGTGATGTTTGGGAAAGGGAGTGTTGCCTCTGGGTTGCTGCAGTTGATGGGGATATCCTCTGTACAGGCAGCCTTCTGGAGAAGAGTTTTTACCAGGAGCTCTGCTTTGGCATTGGCAGTGGTGTGAACCCTATTACCATCTTTGAGGGGAGGGATTGGGAAGGACCCCTCTGTCCTGTTCCATTTGATTGCCTTGAACACATCCTGACTGTCAGTGAAGTCATCTAACTGTGTCCACCAGTATTGTCGCTTTGCCTGGCGAACTGTACAGCAGAAAGTCCATTGTGCTGCTTCTATTTCTGTTGGGGGGGTATCTGGGTCCTGTGCTGTTCCTCAGGGTGCCAAGACTGCCTCCTGGCAGTCCTTGTTCCACCATCTATGGCCTGATGGGTGAGCATGAGCTCTCTTTGTGGATGCTTCCAGGGCGTTTTTGATTGCTTGTATGATTGCAGAAGTATACTGGTCTAGAGCTTCAGGTGTGAGGTCTAGCTGTGCTGGTGGAGGTTCACCCAAGGCTGCTGCTTCCTTGTGAATGGCCAAATGAAAGATGTCTTCCTGCATAGTGGCCATTCGGAGGGGCGGCACTGGCTTTTTGTTGTTGACAGGGTGCCAGTGGATTGATGTGCTTATTGCTATGTGATCTGTCAAGGCTGGGAAGCCTGGTGCTGGTTCCGTGTGGGTGCCCTGGCAAATGAGAGGGCTATTGGCCCAAACTAGGTCAATGGTGCTGTTTCCTCGTGTGGGAGTGTTTGGTTGGAGGGTCAGGTGCAATCCTTGTTGGTCCGCCCATTGTAGAAACGGCTCCGCGCCAGGTGAGGTGATGGTGGCATTGGTTCGCCATTGAGGGTGATGGAGGTTGAAGTCTCCAGCAACGAGGCAGGGTCTGACTGGTAGGGACTGGCTTATGAGATGCTT
This sequence comes from Aspergillus cristatus, assembly GCA_034509305.1. Lineage (NCBI taxonomy): Eukaryota > Fungi > Ascomycota > Eurotiomycetes > Eurotiales > Aspergillaceae > Aspergillus > Aspergillus cristatus. The sequence goes on along the minus strand of WJBV01000007.1, from coordinate 2,167,357 downwards.
CAGCCCCTCTCCTGAATCCACAGTCCTTGGGGGAGCGTTATATAGGTTTAGCAGAGTCACCTGTCGTTCTCCTGAGTTCACCTGGACCGCCGTCAGGTCCCGGCTGGGTTGGGAGCCATGTGGCATCAGCTCTGCTTTGAGTTGTGGGTGTTTGCGGATATATGTGAGGGTGCGTGGCCTGTTTGACCAGTCTTCTATTGGTGTGAAGAGTTGGAAAGCAGGGTGGTGTTTAGAAAGGCGTCGTTTTCGGAAGTTGGAGATCCAAGGCTCTTGGATAAGAACCACGTGATATTCTTGTTCAAAAGCGAGTTGAAGAGCAGCTTCATGGGGGGAGGGGCTCCAGGCCACATTGACCTGGAGGACCTGTAGCTGTGGGAGTGTTTTGTCGTATCTCATTGGGTAGTTGCAGGGTTTGTGGCCCTTTCTGGGTTTGTGGTCTCAGGGGTGGCATCTACATCCTTCTTGGTTTGGGCTCTTTGGCCTGATTCTATGCGTCGAATAGCAGCTATTTGTGACTTGGGTACCCTGACCAAGATGCCATGCTTGATGCTGGGCCGCACTGGACAGTGCATGTGGTCTGCAGGAGCAGGTCCTAAGCAGTTGGCACATTGGTGGGCGCTTTCTTTGTGATTTTCTTCAGTGTGGTCTTTAGCTCCACATAGCCGGCATTTGGGTCGGCGGGTGCATGTCCTGGGGCTATGGAAGTCCCAGCAGCGGGTGCACTGTTGGATTCTGGGGTTTATGTTTTTGCGTTTGATGCGGAGGTTCTTGCCAAAGAAATGGATCCAAGGTGGAATTTTGGAGGCAGCAGTGTCTGGTACTGCCAGGATCATTGTTGCTGTGTTGCCTGTGTTGTGTTCATGGTTTTTCCTGGACCAGTGTAGCTTCAGGGGCATAGTGCCTGTCTGGAGCTTGAATTCTCCCCTTGCTGCTTGTTCAGAGACAGTGACTACTGAGCCATCATAGCCCATGTACTGTTTAATAGCTCCTGGGATCACAAAAATGGCCCACCTCTGTTCTGGCTCAGCGTTAGAGCCCTGGATTACCTGCTGTATCTCCTCCTTTTTGTTGAGCAGGAACTCTCCGCTTTGGCCATCTTTAGGCCCAATGGCGAGCCCTGTGGGAACATGTTGTATTTCCTTTATGGTATCAGTGACTGCTGGGTCCAGGTTACTGCGTAGCTTTTGTAGTGCTGCATGTGGGCTGGCATGGCGGGCAGGGTGGTCTGTTGGGAGCCGGAGGAAAAGGCGGAGGGGCCTCTCTGGCTTAGAGGATCTGGTATGGGGTTTCCTCATAGTTTTGCTGTCTGGTTTGGACGCGGTGGTGGCGGCTGCATATGTTTTAGGGGGCCTAGCTGGGGCTGGCTTGGCTGTGGAGGTTTGGTCGCGTGCCACCATGTTGGGTTGGGTGAAATAGTTGTGCACGAAGCTTTGGAGGGCATTGCTAAAAGAGGCAGCCCTGGTTAGGTTTCTTTGCTCCATATAGGAGACTTTCTTGTCCAGTAGAGTTAGCAGCTCCAATATCTCCCTGTCCTCTTCTTTTTCTCTCATAGCCCGGGCTTGCAGGGCGATGCTGGCGTGCTTTGAGAGCTCAAACTCTAGCTGTTCATTTGGGTTCTCAGGCTCAGGCGAGGTCACTGGGGCCTGGGTTTCCACCTCCATGTCCGCGGCCGGTGGTGGTTGGGCCGGTGGTGCTGTGGTTGGGTCATCTGGGTTGCCCACAGTCTGTTTATCTGGCTTTTCCAGTTTTCGGAGTTTTCGGGTTTTCACTAGCGCGGATATGTCTTGTATCCGGTGGTTGTTCCACAGCTGGGGCACGCCTGGGGCACGCCTGGGGCATGGCCTCTGGCCGAATGCCGGGTGACAGGAGCCATCAAGCCGTCCAGTCCGTCAGTCGTGAGCTATATGTGCGTACACGCTGGCCTATATAAGAATCTCCTAGCCTCGGTAATCGGACCAACTATTTATCCGCTCGATTCTCATCATAAACTGCATAATATTGAGTTAAATGTACTCTGTATAGCAATGTTTTGGCCACTGGAGACTTTGGCAGCTTCATCTATGAGCTCGCAATGAACGCTTGGACTAAGAAATAGCACGCCGAGAAACGCTAACTCAGCCGTCTTCTATGCCGCATCTACCACCACCCATGCCTCGTGGATCTGAGAAACTATATTACTTGGATCGCAATTATGCATCGGATGAGTGTTGTTGCTAACGATAGTGAAAGTTGGAACACTCCGATGCCGGTACGAAGACGCCCCGCATAACCGACACTCTATTTAATCCATCTCGTCCTTATCGATGATCATCTCGCGACAACCACCAAGCACTTAATCAGATACACACACACATACATACACACATACACAGCGATGGCGCCTGTCACTCGCCTTTTGGCCAGAGACCACGCCCCAGGCGCGCCCCAGCAACAGGACGACAGCCTAATCCATGGCACAGCCAAATCCGCGAAGATCCGCAAACGTCCAGAACCGGAGAAACCAGATAAACAGAACACGGCACCAGAACTCGAACACCTGCAGGCCTTGGAAGCTGTCAATCAGAGAGAGGCACCCCCAGCAGAGAACATTCCAGACAGTCTGGACACTGCACCGCCTGCCCCGCTGCCGTCAGACAGGGATGTAGAGATGATAGATCAGTCTCTGTCAGTTCTGCCAGAGCCTCAGAGCCTGGATGAGCAACTGAATCATGGGCTCACTGTCACGGAACATGAACACTCGCTTCACTGAGCATCGCTTAAACCCCTCACACACACACTAGATAGCTCGTCGCCGACAGGCCTGCCTCTTTCCTTTCTCTCCCCATGTTAGAATTTCGTCAGATAGTCTACCAATAGATTCCTATTGCTTGAGACCGTCACACTCACAAGTTATGTCAGCACTCTCCTTCAAGCCAGGGCTAGCAAAGAAAAACAAGAGGATAAGGAAATACTAGAGATTTTAAGTCTACTTGACAAGAAAGTCTCCTCCATGAAGCAAGAGAAACTTCCTAGGGCCTGCTCGTTTGGTGAAGCTCTTCACACCTTTGTGGGCAACTACTTCACCCTGTCACGGGCTCGGAACAGTAGATAATAACGAAATGATATTCCTATCTAACTATTGTAGCCATCAACGAGAATATCGAATCTGAAGAAGGAAAGAAAAGAAGACGAAAGCCTATTTACACGAAGAAGTCTTATATGGTTGTGTGTGGCCTCGCTAAGCAGCTGTTTGTCTTGATTGCTTTCATGGCATCATTTGCCATATTGATGGTGTTTGCCGATAAAGGCGCTGAGCTGAGCCGTCACACACCCAACACAGTCCTAGCACAACTGCCCAAGATCACCCTACATCTCTGCCAACCTCAGCTGAGCCCCGTTCATATGCAACTGCCTTCAAAGCGCCCAACCCAGAAACAAAAACCACAAAAAAAGCCCATACAGCACTCTCTAAGCCGGACAGGCCACTCCGCCTTTTCCTCCAGCTCCCTACAGACCATCCTGCTCGCCATGCCAGCCCACATGCGGCCCTACAAAAACTACAAGGTAATCTGGACCAAGCAGTCACCAATGCTGTCAAAGATATCCAACATGTGCCCACAGGGCTTGCCATAGGACCTAAAGATGCCCAAAGTGGACAGATATTGCTCAGCAAAAAGGAGGAGATACAGCAAATAATCCATGGCTCCAATGCTGAGCCAGAACAGAAGTGGGCTATCTTCGTGATCCCAGGAGCCATTAAACAGTACATAGGCTATGATGGCTCAGTAGTCACTGTATCTGAACAAGCAGCAAGGGAAGAATTCAAGCTGCAGACAGGCACTATGCCCCTGAAGCTACACTGGTCCAGGAAGAGCCAAGAACACAATCTCAATACATGTCACCGGCTCGGAACAGTAGATGATAACGAACTGAATTCCTATCTAGACTATTGTAGCCATCAACGAGAATATCGAATCTGAAGAAGGAAAGAAAAGAAGAGGAAGGCCTATTTACACGAAGAAGTCTTATAGGGGTTGTGTGGCCTCGCTAAGCAGCTGTTTGTCTCAATTGCTTGCATGGCATCGTTTGCCATGTTGATGGTGTTTGTCGACAAAGGCGCTGGGCTGAGCCGTCACAACAGTGGAGATTAAACCTCCTCAACTCAATGAGGCCACACGTTGGCTGGGAATATGGTTTGACCGGAAACTAAAAATTCAGAATACATATCCAGACACTGGCAGCCAAGGCCAAACTGGCAGCCAATGGCATCCACGCCCTGGCCAACACAGTATGAGGGGTTAAAGCTCCCCAACTGCAGCAAGCCACAATTGCCTGTGTGGTCTCAGTCTTATGCTATGGGGCTGAGGCATGGTGGCCAGGGTGGAGAAGACTAATACAGGACCTTTCAGGCAGACAGAAGCTCATCTCCAATGGGGTAGGTGCCCAGCTAGCCTGTCTGGACCAGGTACTCCGCAGTGCGCTCCTAGGAACCCTCCCAGTTTACAGGACCGCCCGAACAGCTATACTTCACCGGGAGTCAGCCATACCGCCCATGGAACTACTCCTTGACCAGAGAAGGCGAAGCCTGGCCATCAGAATCCATCAACTAGACACCCAACATCCCCTGCACCTCCGGGTCACACACCAACCAAACCGGTATATTAGTACCCGCCTACTCCGGGCTGTTGACCCGAAAAACTTCCACTCCATTGAGCAAGTGGACCTGCTGCTGACAAGCCCCTGGGACTCAAATCTGGAGCCCAAAGAGCAGCCAACTGCTACCCCAAAGGCACAGGCCAGGGAGGAGTTTCAGAGATGGCTTGATTTCATCCCACCACTGTCAATGGTTGTCTATACAGATGGGTCCAAAGGAAAAGAAGGCACGGTCGCAGGAGCTGGCTGGGCAGGCTACTGGGGAACCAGCAAGACCAAGATCTTCAGTGGACATGCAAAGCTCCCCAACCATGAGGTCTTTGACGCAGAGGCTAGAGCAGGCCTGCTAGGCCTACAGGCAGCACTTAAGGATCCCAGAACCCAGCACTCTACAAACATATATATCTGCCTGGACAACCTGGAAGCAGTACAGCAACTCCAAGGCCAACCCAAAGGATCAAGCCAATTGATTTTCATGAACTTTCAAGAAGCCGCCTAGACATGGCCACAACACCCTAGAGCACCCGGCATACAGTCAGGCTCAGTACAGGTGAAATGGGTTCCTGGACACACAGGCATTGAAGGCAATGAGGGAGCAGATAAGGAGGCTAAGATGGGTTGCCATGCTCCCCTGGAGCTTCCTCCTCCACCTGCCTCAATAGCAGCCGCCAAGCAGGTAGCCCAGAGGATGCACTGGCAAGGCTTTGCACAATTCTGGGCAGAGAAGGCCCCTGATCGTTATAAGGACCTTGGCATAGCCATAGAGAAACGGCCACCAGAGCTCCATCTTCCCTGAGCAGCTCTGGGCCGCCTCCTAGCTGCCAGGAGTGGACATGGGGACTTTGCAGAGTACCATGAGCGCTTTAAACATGATGAGGCCTTACTGACATGCTCATGTGGCCGCAGAAAGGAGCCCTCCCACTTCTATTTCTGCTGAGAGGGATGCAAAGCAGCGGCACATCCTTGGGGCTAACAATCAGTAGTGGACATCCTCACCAAAAAGGCCGGATTCACCGCATATGCGGATTGGCTGGGTAAATCACATTTCTATACAGCCATCTGTAAACGCCATTAGGGTGCTAAATGCATCAAAGCTGGGAACCTCTAGGCTTACCTCTGGTTCCCTCCTCTCCTTCCCCTCCTCTTTCCCTTTCTCCCCCTTTTTTTTTTCTTCCCTCACTTCTCCTTGTCTTCGTTTTCATATCAAGAAACCCCAAGATGCTCAGCTTGCTTTCAACAGTTGTGAAACCCCAAGCAGCTCCCCGTGCGGGGGGCTACCTGTATTTAGATGATAGATGGTAGCTTAGCTAGGCGATAGGCAGTTCCGATCTGCCCGTCGTATGTCCCGCATCGGGACCAGGGATTCCCCGCTTCCGCTCCAAGGAAGCGTGGAAATACCCGGACCTCGACGTTAAATAGAAACACACACACACACACCAAGCACTTAATCATATCCCCAACCAGTACATCAGTCCAAAATGCCTGATTATACCCAAGGACACACATCTGAAGTGATGGCGGCTCATCAGATCCGTTCAACTTCTGACTCGTGCGGCTACTTCACTCCATTGCTTACGTCCCGGCCAGCTGCTCACATCCTCGACGTGGGCTGCGGTCCCGGTAGCATCACCGCAGACCTGGCCACCCACGTACCAGAAGGCCAAGTCATTGGAGTCGACTTCGCTGAAGAGGCAATTCAGAAGGCATCTTCACAACCATCGCTTCCAGCTAACTGCACCTTCCAAGTTGCCAATGTCGACGATCGTCTCCCGTTCCCGGACAACTCGTTTGATGTCATCCACGCACACCAGGTCCTTGTACACCTTTCGAACCCCGTGCATGCATTGGCTGAGATGCGCCGTGTTTGCCGGCCGGGAGGATTTGTTGCCAGTCGAGATGGCGACTGGGATACATTCACGATCTTCCCCGAGTCGCCGTCGCTGAAACAATACAGGGATATTCATGGTACTATCGTTCGCTCTTCTGGCGCTGATCCAAATGCTGGTCGGCGTCTGCGGTACTGGGCAGTGCAGGCTGGGTTCAGTGATGACCGGATAACATACTCGGCTAGTCCGGTGCTCTTTACGGGGCCTGAAAAGGTACGATATTGGTCTACGGTGCAGGCTGAACGCTATACCAAAGGCACTTTCAAGGAACAGGTTCTTTCAAAGGGTCTGGCTACGGAGGAGGATGTTGCTGCTTTTGGTCCGGCGTGGTTGGAATGGGGTAAGCAACCCGGAGCCGTTTACCATATCTCATGCGGAGAGGTTGTTTGTTGGAAAGATTAGTCGAGGATAGACATTAAAAGCCATCCTCTGTGTATATGCATGTTTCCTAGATAGATATTTCATGAATTTGTCCATCTGTACCCGGTTAACACACCGACTCAGTGTGGCTTTCGTTGATGAGACCAGCCTCCTTGAGGGCAGGAATCGCCCGATCCAATGTCCATTCAGTACACTTAATAAGAGGCCTCCTTTCCTTCCCCGCCGCGTAAAAGGTGAGGGGGACAAGCGTCTTGAACGGCTCAGTTCTCATCGTCGCTATGTTAAACGCCTTCTGCTGATGAGGGGCCGGGACGCTTTCCAAAAGGGCTCTCCATGGCTCGAGGTGGGGAGACGCCGTGAAACCCAGAAGCTCTTTCGAAAAGAAAGGTTCAGACGTCTCTGGGGCGCTCTGGAAGGTTGGAAGGTATTTCATGCCTTGGGGAGATATGATGTCGCCGTTGACCTCGTGAATGTACCCCGCGCCGTCTTCCTCGGTTTCCACGAAGAGGGTGGTGTGCCAGCGGGGACTGGGGACGTCGGGGTCTTGGATTGCGAGCTTGAAGCGGGCTAGAAAGACACGATGTTGTTGAGGCATTCTTGAGAACCCACGAGAGATGATGTCGTGTCAGAAAACGGTTATCTGAGAGGTTGACATGTTGACAAACATTCCATGCAGTCACATGACTACTGTGAAGAGATCTTTACTCTCCATTACCATCTGACTGTAGTGGTACGAGGATTGGTCAGAGTATTTTCAAAAGTTCCTCGACCATTGGCCAGTGGAAGCTGCCATGTTATCATCTGTGGACTTCCTTGATTGAGGGACAAACGATTCAGGTTTGGCATGAATGCCAGGCTTATGCGTGCAAGTGGAGAACGAAAATATTGAGCATCAAATTCTGTCTCAGTAGTATCATGTAATGGATTCTCGTTTCGTCTCACCAGTATCCTCAAACTTCTCAACATACTTACCTTCGATCGATCGACCACACAGCTGTTCCTAGGCCTCAAATTGTGTTTAGTCGTTCATATTCCTGCTACAAATTAACCGACCTTCGAGGTTCACTCTGCCAAATCGACAATACCATCCTCGCCCATATCGCAAAGTCCAAACCGCCCAGCCATTGGTACATCCTCCGGTCCATCTCGAATACAAGCCGTATGTCTCGTTGCATAATCTCGGAGCTGAGACCAGTCTTTGCAGCGGTGCAGCTGGCCATTTCCTGCGGTGAAAATCCCGAATGTTAAGAGGGGAGTGCTATCTGCATTGCATTGAATGTACTGTTATTTATTAGTATGATAACCTGGATTACAGTCGAAAGAGGAAGAACGCATACCTGCCGCAGAGTATCAAAACAATAGTCCACATGCGGCCCAGGGGAGAGCGTATAGGGCTTCTTCTCGACTGCTTCCCAAAAGGTTTCTCGAATAACGCGCTGTATAGGTTAGGCCACTGCAAAGTGTATCAATGAGCCACATGCCATACCAAGCAATGCAGGTAATGATATGCCTCCAATATATATATGCCCTTCTCCGGGTTTGACGGGAGACCCATACTCTCCGGCCATCCTCTCTGCTTAGCCAAGTCGCGATCCATGGTAATATATCCATGTGAAGGGCGAATATCTCTCCAAATCGCGTCAACGTGCGCTTGTCTTCCGTTGGTGTTGTGGTCGGTCATATTCCACCAGAATCGTCTCCAGACTGTATCGAGGGGCTGCGGTATCTGCGCTATTTGTATCAAACAAGAGTTAGCCAAGTCCTCACTCACACCACAGTAGGACGTCTCGCATTTACCGTAAGCTACCGGTGACTCGGTCTTCATGCGTAGTTCCTTCCACGATGCCCAGTAGAGACTGCCCAGCAGTGTTATGGCATTGGTAAGTAGCAGGACGATGAGAAACATCGGTAACCATCTGCAAAAAAATCGTGGCGGGTTAAGCGGTTGTTCCGAAAGACTATCATCTTCATCTCGTTCTGTATCCGGTTTGTGGACGCGAAGTCGACTGTACAGAAAGCGCATTTCGAGGTCGTCAAGAAGCAGCTTTTGCGAAAAGGAAACTCAAAAATATGATGGTGAACTCTGATAGCTCTTTCGTTTGGGCAGTTGGTCTCTCTATTCCGCTAGAGCTTTTATGCGATGTAGGATTACAATTTGGGCTGGGCCCTCGCTGTACTCGGAGCATTGCTGTTTCGTCCTACCTTAGATGTGGAGAGGTGGCCTGAGTAAAGCCTTTCAGCCTGGAGCACGAGCGCTTCTTATATATAAATCAGTAGTCCCTGGTTGGACACCCAGAGGTGGATGTTGAGCTGCTCCCGTTTCCTATTCGGGATGGACAGGTCATGTGCCACAACTCGTCTTCACTTCATGCAGCTCTTCCATCCTCCTACATACCAAGCTACCCTTTTCATCTAATGAACAAGTCCTCGTTTCAATTAAATATTTTTCCTCGGCTTTCTCTTTCGCTTCTAGTGAAGCAGCTCCTCGTTCTAATTGATGTTTATCCTCTTTTAATGAGGGGCCCTCGATCAGAATGACAATCATTCTACGCAAAGATCTTCCAGAGACAGCACGATGGGATCAATTGGAGCTTTCAATCGATTTGCAACAAGACTGCCAGTGTTTTCCAATGCTTCATGCTTTTTCTTGCTTATCTGACAATCAGTCCCTTGCTGACTCTTTGCTTAGTATCCAGACCAAGTCCGCCGCTGCCAATGAAATATCGATATATGGCCAACACGTCTCTTCTTTACGTCTTACATGCGCATAAAATACGGCTTACGGATCGGGATTGTGACCGGCAGATGTTTTCGCGTCTTTCGGGAGAATTCAGACAAGTTTGAACGGTACCTGCGTCCCCGTCCAATTTCCAAACATGTGCAAAGAATTACGATATAGGAGCTCGTTTGACAATCCGGAAATAGACATGGAACAATCCATAACTGGAATCAAGCACAATCGATTACTTTCTCAAGCAGAAGCCGAGGCATGAATGTCGATTCGGGTCTTATTTCCACATGCTATTGACATACTCGCGAGTCCCGATAGCAAATTTCCCGATAAAACAACGGCTAAAGTATTAGTTGATCACTTTCACTGCGCCGTACTCAGAGTTCGGAACGCTCATCATGGGACTACTCCGACGTTCATGTCGACTCTTCCAGAATCGGCAAATCCGGGTCGCCCGCCGGACAGAGAACCCCAGACGGACATGTTCCGTTTGAGAAGGAATACGAACAACTCGCATGATCTAATGCAACCCTAGCAAACCAGACCGGTGATTGGACAGCTGGACGGCCGGATGTCAGTGTTTGGGTAACGACTAGTCACCTGCCCGATGGCCGAAGTGCTTTGATACACAGCAATATATGATCCAAGATGGCATCACGGGTTGATTTCGGCGACCATTGGTTGAGATTACACTCTAACCTAACTTGTCTATTGAGCCGAACCTGGAGTCAGAATGACACCCACACCATACTCCAAGGGGAATTATCGGCCGCTTGGGTCCGCCGTGTTCCACGATGTTTACACACCCCGCCAATCACAGAGCGTCTCCCCGCAATATATCCATGTGGGAACAAAACTAAAACGAGAGAAATGGGAAAATGCGGAGAAAAACGGAGATGAGCACATGATCTGGAGACATCTCTGAATTCCCATATAGCCTCATGAATCGTGGGTCATTATGAGGGAACATATACCGTCATGGCAGCAATGGTACAGCCCATGCGCACAGCAATCAGACCGTCAGAAAATGTATTGCAGAAACCACTGCGCAAGCAGCGGATCCGTCAATCCGGTAATCTCAACAATGCAAGAAGCACCGGCCTGGCCGAGAGCTTGGCCACTATTCCATTTTTTAATTCTAAAATACGCATTCACTTTATAGTACGGCGGTCCAAGGGTCAACAGTGAATGCTATTACTTGCAGTCCCGGTCACCCATCGAACCTTCCCGCGCTTTGTCTTTCCTTCCCTCTCTTACTTTAAAAACCGGGCTGGCCCCTCCTTTTCCCCTCTGTTTCCCTTTTTTTCTTTTTTTTCCCCGTTGGTCTTGGTCTTGTTCTTATCCGCAGGCATTTCTTTTGCCGGACCATTTGGTTGTGCTTGCTCTCTTCAAACTTCACCATGGTCATCGGCAACATCTATGTGATTTCCGCCGTCGCCGTCGTCGGCGGTGCCCTCTTTGGTTTCGATATCTCGTCGATGTCGGCCATCTTGGGTACCAACTCCTACAAATGCTATTTCAACCAAGGTCCTAGGGGTCCTCCGTTCAACGATGATGCCGAGTGCTCTGGCCCGGAATCGCTGCGACAGGGTGGTATCACTGCTGCTATGCCCGCTGGTTCCTGGCTGGGTGCCCTGATTTCTGGTTTCCTCTCGGATATTCTTGGTCGTCGGTATGCCATTATGATTGGCTGTATCATCTGGTAAGTCTCTTTCCTTACGGGACCTATTGCATATCATGTACGCTAACGAGAACGATTTCTACACAGGCTCATCGGATCAGCTATCTCTTGTGCTTCACAAAACATGGGTATGCTGATTGCGGGTCGTATCATCAACGGCTTGTCTGTCGGAATCGAGTCTGCCCAGGTTCCCGTTTACATTTCGGAACTCTCGCCGCCGTCAAAGCGTGGTCGTCTGGTTGGTTCACAACAATGGGCTATTACTTGGGGTATTTTGATCATGTACTAGTATGTTGAGCATCTGACGGGTACCACACTGCACACCGGCTAACCACCATGACAGCATCTCCTTCGGTTGCTCGTACATCGGTGGCAAAAACTCCTGGGACTACAGCACTGCCAGCTTCCGGATTCCGTGGGGTATCCAGATGGTTCCCGCCGTCTTCCTCTTTGTTGGCATGCTGTTCCTCCCCGAGTCGCCCCGTTGGTTGGCGCGCAAAGATCGTTGGGAAGAATGCCACTCGGTTTTGACGTTGGTTCATGGCAAGGGTGACGCCAACAGCCCTCTTGTGATCACGGAAATGCAGGAGATTCAGGACCTGTGCGAATTCGAGCGACAAAACAAGGACGTGACATATTTCGAGCTGTTCAAGCCCACCATGCTCAACCGTACTATGATCGGAATGTTCACTCAGATCTGGTCCCAGTTGACTGGAATGAACGTTATGAGTATGTCACTCCCCCCATCTCTTAATTGGACGTCAGCTAATGGTCCTGTCAAGTGTACTATATTAATTACGTCTTCCAAATGGCTGGATACTCCGGTGATGCCAATCTGATCGCCTCCTCGATCCAGTACATCATCAACGTTGTCATGACTATCCCAGCTCTGCTTTGGATGGATCGTTGGGGTCGTCGTCCGACCTTCTTGATTGGCTCCGCATTCATGATGGTCTGGATGTACGCCAACGCAGGTATCATGGCATCATACGGTACACCTGTCCCGCACGACCAAAGAAGCAGCCCCGAGCAATCCATGAGCCTGACGGGCGCCCCCGCCAAGGGTCTAATCGCATGTACCTATCTCTTCGTCGCCAGTTACGCAGTTTCCTTCGGACCAGCCTCATGGGCCTACCCACCCGAGCTCTACCCCCTGCGCGTGCGTGGTAAGGCCGTGTCGCTGTCCACCTCAGCCAACTGGGCCTTCAACACTGCTCTTGGACTCTTCGTGCCCGTTGCTTTCGAGAACATCAGCTGGAAGACGTACATTATCTTCGGCGTCTTCTGCACAACCATGCTGATCCACATTTTCTTCATGTTCCCCGAAACAGCCGGCAAGACCCTCGAAGAGACAGAGCACATCTTCACCGATCCGAACGGTATCCCGTACATTGGTACACCAGCGTGGAAGACCACAAAGTCGACTGCTGCCGTTGCTGCGTTGGAGCGTGGAGATGTCGAGGCGGCTTTGGAGAGGAAACAGGTGGCTGCGCAGCATGATGAGGTTGTTGAGACTGAGAAGTCTTAGAAGACGGGGTGATGTACATGTCGGTTGTTGATCGGTTTTTGGTCTCACCATTGGCTTGTTTGGTAGTCTTATCTTTGGTCAAGGTTGGATGGCCTTGTTCGATATTCCATTAGTTGTATCTATGCTAGTTGGTTTCTTGGTTATGATTCGATTGCATGAAAGATTCGCATCAACATAAAAATAAGAATAATAATACGGAATATCCATCTTCTTCATCCGTAGATAACAGAGGTCAATTCTCACAACTTGCAGATATATATATGTAGCGGACCACATGTAGCGGAATCCAATGATTGGACCCACGCACCCTGGTGACCAAGTATATGGCGATGGAAGCTACGATATCATTCGCCGGTGCTATCTCAGGATGGTATTCCTCTCATCCGCAACCATCATCCACGACAATCCCACAACCACCGACACATCGAATACCATAACTCCCGGCACTACGTTAACAACGGCAACTGATTAAGCGACAAGCACTCGTGCCTCTCAATCTACGGACGACTCCTCCAGCTTCCTCTCTTTATAGGTGCCAAAGCTGGAATCGGGGTTGCTGCTGCTGGTATTGAGGTGGTTGCTCTTGCGGCCGTGTGTTTGGTTTCTTCTTCCTTTGGAAGCGCAAGATGCAGTCAGTCTCGGCCTACAGTCCGCCCTCCGACCAGAGAAGTATAGTATATCGAGAACGGCTGCCTTAAAAGCCGCTGATAGAATTCCGCTGAGCTTCATGGACAACACCAGGTTGCTGAGCTGGATGCGTGGTATATGCAGAGTGAGCTAGCGGGTTGATTGCGGAATACCTACGTATAGTCAATGAATGCAACCTGCTGCTCATTCCATCTGTACGCTGAGGGTCCATGTAATAAGTCGCGATATATACTATCGATATAACGAATCACATGTGCTTTGTCTCTCTACATGATCCAGAGGGATCTGTGTATCAGATGCAACCTACAGGAGAGCCAGAACCGAAGTGATCTCATGATCTTCAATTGATGTATATGATATCGGTTGGTAGACCATCAACAGAGGAAAAACAGACTCCAGCTTCCTCCGGAAAGAACACAACGGATAAAGTCTCCTGTCTGAAACAAGCGTCTCCTTGGTCTACTAGACATCATCCAATTGCTGCTGATAGTCTTCAAGTGACATTTGCTGGGTCGTGGGGGTGATCTGAGCATTCTCAATATAGGTGATCGCTGCGGTATTATACAGTCAGTTAATCCTCGTTGGATACCAAGTGGACAATCTGGGCTCCATACCATGTGAATGAAGTTCATTCCATGCGTCGACTATGTTATTCAGCTGAATCTGTTCCAATGCGAGCCTCGGGACTTCGACCTCCTGCTGGGCAACGTTGTCATGGAGGCCCTGGAGCTGATCTTTCATGACATCCCAAGATCCTTCTAGCGCCTAGATGGTTTGCATTGCGGGACCAATGGTATCACTCAGAGACGTGGCTTGCGTCTGTGGAACGACCCTGTTAGTGTAAGTGGAAACCGGGGCAGACGTTATGTACCTTCATCGCTGTCACATTTCCTTGTAATAGCGTGTGCAGCTGAATCTTTTCTTCGTCGCTGTCGATTATCTCTTCCAATTCTGCAATTTTCTTCCGTAGTTTCTTGATTGCTGCCTCATATTGAGCAAATACTACCAGCCCGGCAATGGTTCCAGCGATAGGGCTTTCTACGACGCAGGTCAGTCCTCATGTGAAAGAATATTAGAGACAGATTTTCTTTCTTACATCCAAATGTAGGCCGCCGTTAGTTTTTGTTAGAGATGATCTGGATTCCGTAGTTAGATATTGATCAGTTAGTTGAGTTCGAGAGGGAAAACAAACCTTGATCGATTTCTGCATTTAAAGCGTTGATATCCTCAACTTTATATTCGATTTCTTCCTTCAGTTTGGCAATATCGCCAAGTTCCTCGTTCAGGAGAGTCCTCATTTTGTTTTCAAGACCATCGAGATTGGTCTTATGGGTCCCACATTGACAAAGAAAGGGTTACTGTACTTATTGCTTCTTATAACCACCCTATGGAGGAGCAAATTGACTCATTTTTATGGGTTCCATATGTTTATTATGGGGCTTGATTGACCTTGTTTGGTGGAACAGATATTTTTGAATGTACCCTTCCTTTCCTTTCTGTCTTTCTTTCTTTTCCTTTTGTCCTTTTGCGGACCTGGTGGTAATACCTGATACTAGTTATTCTCTGTATTCGACATCTTTCCACCAAGTATCATGGTAGCTTCGGACAGCTGACGAGTTGACTTTGATATATGGACGAGCTGTACGAAATATGTTAGAACCTTATTGACTATAGACTCTAGGAATTATGTACTTAGTTCTAAGAAGCAGTGTTTTGTCGCTCATGTTGGCTTAAAATCGATGGAATCAACCGATATGCCATAGTCGCCGAGATTACAATATCATGGTTATCAACTTAGAGAATGCCGAGCCCAACAATTTCGAGGCCAGTACATATTATGTCACTGCCTTGGAGTTTTTGTTGGGTTACTGGACCGGGAACGCAGAGCATTTCTTCCTTGCCACGAAATCATCTTAAATAACCCTCGACCACCTTCAAATTACTTATTCATACAGAATTGCTAAGACACCGGGGCAACACCTTTCAGTCTTTTCGCGCAGGAAAGAGCATTTTTCTCCTTTTTCAACTGTAAGATGACCAGTGACAAGACGCCCTTTTACGCTGAATTGGAATACTAATCAAGTTGACGACACAGAGTGAGACCATCAAGTGACCGCTGAAGGGATGTTTGACGCCATTGGCTCGTTTTATGAACTATGGAAAAATCATCGCCTTACGATCACCATCGCTCTCACCAGCTATATAGTACTGGTTGCGCTTCTTCGGTACAGCCGTATGACAAAGATTGAGGCTCCATTCACCCATAGCAATAGACAATTATCGAGCATGACGGTCAAAGAAGCGCACGGAATTATGGCCCAGTTACAAGAGCTTGAGTTTCCATATGCTTTTGCTAAGGCTCGTCAAATCGCTCTGCTCAAGGTATGACAAGGAACATGTGACTGGTTTTGAGCAGCACTGCGGAATTCAACTAATTGTTCAAAAATAGGCCGGAGGTATCCCGACCATGTCCAAGCTCTTCGCAGTCACGGGCCAAAACAATCGGCGTAATGCAGGGAAGTGCGCTGTTGACACAGAAATCCTCCTACCAGAGGCGCACTCCAAGCCTCGAGATTCTGATCGCTATGCATCTGCGGTGGCGAGGATGAATTACCTGTATGTACATTGTCTTTCTCGGAGGAGAAGATAAAACGTCTTGCTCTGTTCGCTGACCCGTGGCCCCATTAGCCATGACCGTTACCGTCACGCCAACAAAATAACCGATAATGATCTCCATACTTTGGGTGATGGTCTCGCCGAGATCCTGAACGTTGTTGACAGAGAAGAATGGCGCAAGCTGACTGATGTTGAGAATTTGCCATCGGTATTTTTCACAAGAACTTGGGAGAGGATATGGGAATCCCGTTTGACCCGCTTCCTTCAAAAGCAAAAGGCTGGAGAGACGGCCTTCACTTCGCGGTGGAACTGCGTGACTGGACAGTCCGCTATGAAGAAGAAGTCGCAAAGCCGACGGCAACAAACGATCAATATGTCAGAGTCTATGTTGATTCAGCCCTGTCGTCGCTTCCTAGCTTCATAAGGACAACTGTGCGTCAGATGTTGGGTGCTGACTTGGACAATACTATGAGGACGAGCCTTTGGTAAGTTCCATACCCCGTTTTGAAGAATGATCCGAAAAGACCTTTGCTCACATCTTTGGCCTTGAGTCTCCCGGCCCAATTCCCTCTATCGTACTGGCCCTCGTCCGAGCATCACGAAAGTTATTTCTTCGATACTTTGCACTTCCGCGTCCCTCTTTTTTTGCCGTCAAGCTGGTGCACGACACACCAAATCCCGAAACGCATCTATACAATTTCGAAAGAAAGAGCCTGCACCGTGGTACGTCCAACCTACGTTTTGGTCAAAATGGGGGCCCGGGGCGTTGCTGGTTAGAGCATTTGGAGGGAAACTGCCCGGTTCGCGCGGAGACCGGTATGAACCACAAGGATACGACTTGATGACTATCGGGCCCGGACCACAAAAGGGTAAGGGAATCGAGGAGATGGAGTCGGATATGGAGGTAATTAAAGCGAGAGGTGTGGCTACATGTCCGTTCTCACATGCAAAAGCTGGGAAACTTTGAGCGAGGTTGCTTACGCCGCATCATCCTAAGAATGGAAGAAAAATGGAGCATCTACAAGAATGTTCGTGGTTGAGCTTAACTCGCGACTTCTCCCAAATGTAGACACACTTTGAACGGAGATGCCTCTCATACTCTAGTTGCATAAATAAGAAGAACCAGGAACTTATGCAGTACGTATAGGAGTTATCGTTATGACATAAAGCGCAATATCCATAGCAATAAATACACCACTAACTCGTGCTGCAGCTCTAATACAATGGCACCAAAAAAAAGGCTAGCGAGTAACATGTGATTGACTAAAGTCAGGTCCCATTACAGTAGGATCCCAAAGGCCAATCCTTTCGTACACGGAGTTCCTAACCATAAAATTCAAGCTCAACAATTCGCAAACATTTCTTGATAACATTCAGTAGCCTACATATGTTTCTTGTCCGTCTCCCAGTGTGGCCTTTGGACCAGTTCCAGTGACTGGTCAAGCCTCCCGTATTTTGCGAATATGAGGTCCGAAAAGTAGTTGCTCCTGGCCTTCCAAGGCCTTATATTAGCCACCTTTGGCAGATTCCTCTCGGACTCAGTGACATAAGTTGAACTCAGATCCAACATCTTTCGGCCTCTCAAAGGCAACTCATCCTGCACTCTCGGGATAGCTGTCCGAAAGGCTTCTCTCTCCAGGTATTTCAAGAGACGGCAGATGGATATTCCTGTCACATCAGCGCCCAAGGTCCAAGAGGCGTTGGTATACCCAAGCACAAGCGCGGCGTTGGGGAGGTCCTCAAGCATTACTCCATGCCACAGGAATTTCTCAGAAAGATTATAGTGTTGTTGATCAACTGTAATCCTAATTCCGCCCCCTATCTGTAGTCTGAGTCCAGTAGCTGTTATGATGATGTCTGCATCAAGAAATCGCCAAAATCCTAGCTTGATCGTGTCGGTTTTGATGTCCGCTTTTCCTGTGTGCAAGCTCTTGTAAAAGTCTCCGTCAGGACAGACACATAAGCGCTGATCCCACGGCATGTATCTCGGCTTGAAATGCGCGTCAAATGGAACTTCCTTGGGCAACTGCGGGAGGGTTGTGCGCCGAAGAGTTCACTGTGCGATGCTAGGAACTGTGCGACAAAAGAGGGAGAAGATTCGAGAGATGACGATCTTGAGGACACGATTCAGTTTCAGAGACACATCCGTAGGCAGAAAGAGTGTCAACCAGGTCCGGGTCGTTTGACTGAGAATTGAAACAATATACGAGGGACTGCGCTGTAGCATGGTGACCTTCGCTGCCCTCTCAGCCAGCTTCGGGAGGAAGGTTATTGCCGTTGCGCCACCGCCAATTATAACAACTCTCTTGCCAGAGTAGTCGCAGCTTTTAGGCCAAAATTGCGGATGAATCGTCAATCCTTCGAAGTTTTTCAGGCCTTGAATGCGAGCAGAAAGGGTTTGGTGGTAGTCGTAGTAACCTGTCCAAACATGAACAAATCGGAATCGGATCGAATACCTGGATATCGGAAGAGATCCCAGGTTCCACCCATCGTATATCGCGCTTCGAGAATTGCATAGCGGAGGCTTGGAAGCTCGTGGTGAATGCGGTATGCGGTATTGATACCTTATATGCCTGCTCCGATAATGATGATATCAAAATCATATGGCGGGTCTTGTTTCTTGTAGTCGCCCATTTTGCTGGCCTGATAATGAAGAGACACAGGCTCCTCGAGAGAGGAATTGTCTAAGTTATAGTCAGGATAAGAATCAATCAAAATTCATGCTATCGGGATCGTTGCTTACCGAGGCAGGGTATTTTCGCGTTTGTTGTGAGATTAAGATATCCCAATTCAATTGTGAACATGATCGAGCGCGCGAGATGTCTTAGATGGTTCCACTGTACGTTTGCTGTGTGAATACAATATTCATATCCGAGGTTAGGTCTATTGAGGCCCTGATTACAATATCCGAGTGTCTGTTTACAATCACAGCAGTCCTGCAAATGCGTCCAAACATTAGAGCTTTTATTTTCATATGTGAGTTTGAAGCTAGGTCTAGGAGGTAAATTAGCAATTTCGTTCAGTCTGGTGATATAGCTATAATGTGCCAGTCTATATACAATACAGAGATAGCCGGTTTGGTGGCTGTTCTGAAGAATTATTGAGATCTGTATTCTTGTTGTAATTGGATGATGATAATAACGCCTCTAGCATACAGCAATATAATCCCGACAAGGAATCGACCATTTAACATACAATCGAGCCTTTTAGATCAAATGCGAGGTTTGAAGCCAGTCCTGGGCCGCAGAATCGTTTGTTGGGTCATACTCACGATCAGACGGCCACTCTCGTCCCACACCCTTCCTTCACTAAATGCTCTGGCATTCTCAGCCACTAAAGCCTTCTGCTCCGTGACATGCCAGTTTTGGAGGTTGACTGCATGTGTAAAAATTCGAAGGGCAAAGTCCAAGGTTGCGCAAGCGCTAGCTTCTAAGAGCTCATATCCACTATGATTCGCAGGGATGTAAGCCAGTCCTCTGTTTATGTAGAACGCAAGGGCTGATATTTGCTCAGCTTCACTGTCAAGGGGGCCTCGGGCTCGAAATCGCTCTGCAGAGACCTTTGATGGAACGGGACGAACGCCCTCGGTGGCTGCTTCTTTGTTTTCCCTGGTGTCGACCGAGATTGACCGTATATCCGTAAAATGCTCGATATACTTATAAAGACCATATGCATCTGCCAAAGTTATGCGGGGGGCGGTGGACGACGAGCTGTTGGAAGTCATCAACGGTGAAATGGCTTGCGCAGCCGAGGTGTATGTCACCATTGACCTGGGCTCTTCGATGTGGAAGTCGGCGGAAGCAACAAGGCACAGTCGGGTCGAGCCATCATCGGCCTTCTCCTGAGTGACTCGAATAAGACGCGTCTCGAATGTTCTGGTATTTCTCACGGTTTCCACTTCACAGATTAACTTGCGGTCGGTTGTTGCTGCACGGACAAAGTGCCCACAGATAGAGTAAAGGTGATGTGACGGCGATGTTGTTTGGTATGCAGCGTTCACAGCAACAGCCAGGCAATTTCCACCAAATACAGTCGACGCCAGCACGCCCATTTGGGTCGTGTTTATAGCCGAACAGTAGCGACCAGATCCAAGCGGCTCAACCGCTATTTGGCGATTCAAGGTAATCGTTGAGTATCCCATTTGCCCCAAGAAATCTATATGTATAAAGTCCCAATAGTTGGCTAATTAAGATACTGAAAGAGCTTTTTAATAATATCTGTCGGCTATCAATGGTCATAAAATGACCCATTTAACTATGGTATATACCCCTGTAGAATATCTTCGGGCCGTCCGAGGTGTCCAGATTACACCCTAACGCTGGTTGACGGTAAATTGGTTGCCAAACTCGGCATGTGCCGGGAAGTGATCGAGATATGTCCGGAATCCGTCCCAGAAGGCATCAGCCGTGACGTTCGGGCCAGTTGAGAAGGAGGAGGTCGACACGGTGACTCCGGTCTGCGGGTATACAGCTGAGATGACCGATGTTACGATGCCAAAGGTCGCTGGCTTTGTTAGTCGTGGTTCGTCTCGAAATGTTGAGTGTGGACGTACAACCGCCTGCACCACGCAGAGCCCAGAAGACATCCGGGTCTGTCTCCTCGGTTACTGTCATGAAAGTCCCATTGGCGAGGACGACTTGCAGGGCAAGGACTTGGTATATGGAGAGTCTGTACTTGCTGGATAAGAGTGAGTGGCCACCTCCCAGCAGATAAACACCGGCGACGCCAACCGTCTATCATTCGATGCCCAGTTAACGTTGTTCGGAACGGCAGGAGAAGAAAGAGAGAGGGAAGCTTACCTGCCCCTCCCCTCTAACAGACACAGGCGTAAAGCCCACCTCCTTCGCCTTCCTATACAGTTCCTCCCCCTGAACCCAGCCCCCATCTTAAGAGCAGCACCACGGTGGCGCGTACTTTGATAATTCTCTAGATATTGCATGTCCTTAAGCCGATGCATCCAAATACCGAACGCCCCGGCCCCAACCGACTTTCCCCGGTAATCATGACCCGTGTTCTTCACCACAAGCCGGAGACCGTTTTCGCGGGCAAAATTCACGGCTAACTGAATCTGAGCCACTGTGCTCACATTGACCACATAGCTGGGATAACCGCCCAACGTGCAGAGGATCTCGTCGGCTGCGATGGGCAGGCAAGTCCGGCCTTCGTAGGGGGGCCACATGATGGACGCGGGGTCATTGCCGCTGTTTCGTTAGTTCATCTTCGCCTCCGGAAGCAGGATAAGGAATGGAATTGTACTGGAGGCTGGACTTGGTTCCAAACAGTAGTGATAGCATCGTATCGCTCCGGATTGCACTCCGGCCAGTCGAAATAACATGAAGCTGCGAGGGGAACGGTCTGAATAAGAGAGCCATTTAGGGTCTGGTTAAAACGGGCCCAAGCCTGGGGTTAGGGCCATGCTGCGTCTCCCGGGAAGACTTTGCAAATGGCCATTGTTGCCCGGATGCGCGTTCAACGATGCAGAGGAAGATAACTGGTGGTCCGTCAAATGGACTGTTTCGTAGTCAAAAAGCATAGAAAATACAGTTGCCGGAGTGGCATAACATGTTGACCACAATAGGGTCACAATCAACGCAATCGACACCATATTGGGAATTTCTGGCCGGGATGCTGCATTTGACTGGAATGGGCCAGACCAGCCGCTTTTAACCCAATTCAAGCGGGTACATTAGGACTTGGCCTGCATTGAAGATACGGGGACATCCTCGTATACAGTGGCCCATGACTCGGGGTGCCATCTCTTCGCAACTGTTCGGCTCCTATACTGATCCCGGGCTCAAATATGGTCGAGTTTCATATCCTCGGTAATTATGGGCCTTTGAATGTCCTATTGTGTGTCTTTTCCTTCCTCAATAGCACAGTGTCGCAGATAAGTCCGCAAAAAAACGCGTTGTGAAGCACCGCCCACTCCGCTTACTTAAGAACCGCCATCGGCCATGGACTGCAAGAAACTACAAATACTGGCCAGAGGACAATGAACTGAGCGAGAAGGACAATACTACCTCGATTGCAAACGACTATTACTTCCTTAAAATCAATCATGCATTCAAAGCAGCCAGAGTGAGTACATGCCATCAGTTAAGACATGTAAGCATCTTGCTAACGCCGTATGCAGCTTATGCCAGCGGATGCCCAGGGATTGCTGGATGGGAGTTTTTGACTATCTGGAAGCAGACAAAATTGTGACTGCTTTGTCTGCATCTCGGGATCTCACCGCATCTGTTCGACCTTCGATGTATAGCACGATCGCCTGGGAGTGGAACACCGTGCCCCGAGCACGCATTCTGCACTTACTGCGGGCTGTCCTACAGTGCCCTGAGCTGGCCTCAAATATCCAGCACGTCTCGATCTTGTCATTTTCGCAATATGTCCTTATTGAAGAATGGAAAACCGACGCACGAGATGGCCAGGATGAGCCACTTTGGAATCAAGATCTCGAGAGCTTCAGCGACGTCGTGGAACAGTCCCAATCGATTGTTGACAAAGCCCAGTTCCCAGAGGCCTCAAAATGGATTGAAGCGCTCCAGAAAGGCAATTCCTATGCGTACGTGACCATTCTTCTCTCCCAATTACACAACCTTCAATCTCTTCGGCTGGACTACTCCTTTGTCTGGAAATCGGGGTTTCCTGGATTGATGTTGAAGCACGCGTTATTTTCTGCGCCAAAAGGCATACTATCATCTTTCAACTCTCTTACGACTATCGACTACGGTAGTAATGTACCCCTGTCCGAGGAGTTTGACCCCATCTTTAATATTTTCGATAAATTGAATGGCTACCCTCCTTGTGATCCCAATCAATTCATGGCCTGGTTCCATCTGCCTTCCATTCAATCTATATCCATTTGGCTACGGAGCTTTCAAGACGTCATTACTGGTGAGGACCAGGGGAATCTGAGTAAGCTGCACATGCTGGTCGTCGCTCGAGCTACTATCAAAGAAGAAGACGTGCCATCTTTGCTGTCCCAGATGACTACCTTGAAGTCTCTGCACTTGGGCATGGCATATCGATGGCACAGTGAGTTTGCCTTGGCATCATGCTCGAACATCCTGGAGGGCTTGGAGTCCATCAGCGACACTCTAGAAAAGCTCTCCCTGGGGGTAGAATACTACCCATTCAGCAAAGGGTACTATAATTTTGGAACCGACGAGGATGAACAAGCAAGGCTAGAATTTGACGGATTTCTGAAGCAATTCCCCCGGCTGCGATCTGCAGAAGTACCCATCACTCTACTTGTGGGATTGGATCCAGATGAATCGGATGAAATTGGCGACCGTCTACCGGATACCCTCGAGGAATTATGTCTGCAGTGGGATAGTTCGGAGATTGGTGGGTTTTGGGAACTCGAGTCACAATTACACGATTGCGTCCGGTATTTGCTGGACGATCTACGGTCTCATTCGCCGCACCTTAAACGAGTCACCATCCGGCAACGCATGCTGCACCCCCATGACAGGGAAACCTTTGCCAAGGAGCGCGCGGAATTGAAAGAGATGTGTACAGAGGCCGGGATTGACCTGGAGGTGGTGTTTGACTATCTGTCTCCAGGATTATGGACACAAAGTAATGCTTGATATGAATACATGTAGATGCAGCATAAATATAGGACCAATGCAGACGCATTTTATGCCACATTTTGTGCCCGATTTTCAGTGCTTATGGAGAATTGCTCGTACGGCCAACTCGTGTAATTAATTTTCTGAGAGCTGCCGCAATAATGGTGGGACAATTCAGGAACACGCATTGATGCCCCTGGTTGCGCTCACGGTCAGGGGGCCAAGATCACTGCTCAAGTCGTTTTTGGGCTATTATTGATAGTTTATTCTTATTTTCTTCAGTTCAGCCACATTCTATCTAATTTTAAGTTGACATTGGGGTCTGTTTACATTACGAGCTCCCCTGTTGACTGCGCCTCTAAATGCGGACCAGTGCGTAAACGGGGCTTTTCTTTCTCCAGGGCACTCTGCCTTGCAGCTATGCTAAAAACATTTTGCTTTGGGGCCGCTTTATGGAAAAGAGCTGATCTGCCTCGTTGGCTCCCAAGGGTCTCTGTTACAGCCCTGAAGGAAACAGCCTCAAAGGATGTTTGGGATCGATTATGTAGAGAGGGCAAGAAGCATAAATAGGAAGTATATTTCGAGGAAAGTAGAATCATAAAATCCAATTCACAATCAATCAATCAATCAATCAATCCATTGAGCTTTACAAGTTATCTTTCTGCCACCAGCTAGTAACTGGAGATATGTTGAATTCGTTCTTATGAAGCATTATGATGTTTAATCAGTTTTAGGAAATGCCGGCTTTGGCAAGGAGACAATCCTGCAACTAGCAAAACATCATCCGAGCAAAGTTTTCATGGGCGCTCGTTCGGAATCAAAAGCTGCGGAGGCCATCAAGTCAATAAAGTCATCCATTCCGGATGAGGTAGAAATTATTTGGCTCCCGTTCGACTTAGCGTCCACCAAGTTGATTCGAAATGCCGCCGAGCAATTTAGCGCCCAATCCCAACGACTGGACATACTGGTCCTTAACGCCGGTGTTATGTCTTTGCCCCCCGGTGAGACAGAAATAGGTCACGAAATCCAACTCGGAACCAACCACACCGGCCACTTCCTACTCACAAAGCCTTTGTTGCCCGCACTCCTCAGGACAGCAGAGGAGCCTGATTCAGATGTTCGCGTTGTATCACTCTCGTCGGTGGGGCACAATCTTGCCCCCTCATTCGACACGGTCATAAATCAGGAGAGACTCAGAAAGGGTTAACACTAATGCTCGATACGGTGCATATAAAGCTGCGAACATTCTTTTTGCCGCTGAACTTAGCCGGCGCTATCCATCAATCACGTCGGTTTCTGTTCATCCGGGGATTATATTGACAGATTTATACGATTCCATTAATCAGCGTTCATCGGTCGTTGCCTTGGGGTCGAAGGCTTTGCGTTTCTTCGGTTCGTCGGTTTCTGAAGGTGCATACAATGAGCTGTGGGCAGCTGCTGGTGCGAAAAAGAAAGACCTTGTCAATGGAGGATATTATATTCCTGTTGGACATTTGAAGCCGTGCAACAAGTTACACAAAACGAGGAGATGGGAAAACATTTGTGGGGGTGGACTGAAGCTGAACTGGCAAAAGGAGGTTCTTCATGAGGGTTTCCAAATTGATAGCTTTCCATCGCTTGCATTATTTTTTCGGGTGCTTTTATCACATTAATATACAGCTATTGTATATAGTCATAGTAGTTATTTTTCATTTGAATAATTCAAAGTACTCTCCTCCATATCATCGAACAGGAGTTATGTACAGGCTGCAAATCGTAAATTCAGACTTACTTATCACTAGCCGGAGCGAACAAATGATATACACAACTGTTTCTTCAATACGCTGAACCTGATAGGCAAAAGAAAGACCTTTTGCTTGCATGAGTCGTTACCATCAAGTTGAATCTCTATGGCATGTCTCGGTACAATTTGGTGGATTGCAGAATGAGAAAATTCTCTATCATCATTATAGATTGATATTGTGAACAAAGCCAAGTCTAAGACAGGTTTTCACTCTTGTCGACACGAATCACCAACTTCCCAAGACCACCCTTTCCACTATAAACTACATCGCAAGCATTCCGCACCGACTCTATATCTCGAAACTCCACAACCGTGCCCACAACTGTTCTCAGTCTGCCTTCTTCAACATAGCGCCTTAACTCGTCCAAGTCTTTGCCAGTAGATGCCAGAAACATATATGAATACTCCACCCCGTACCGTCGTGCTCTAAGCTTGCGAACCTGATCGAGCATATTAAGTCCCAGTCGAAAGGGAATGGGAATAGCAGGGCGATGAGGTAGGTCCATCAGCGACGAATCCTGGAGCTGGTTACCAGATGGCAAAGTTGCGACGGATATAATACGGCTGGATCCTGGGCGCATCAGGCACAGGTACTGCATAGCAAGGCCGACTGTATCGAAGAGAAAGTCCACCGAGCCATATTCAATGACATCTCTTGGCTCGGATTTTGTGTAATCGATAACTTGACGGATGTTAATTATTGAGTTGGAAATGATAAAAGTGAAGGACCGTACTCTGATCTACCGTGTTCTCACCCAACAGCTCTTTCAATTTCGGAATTTTCGCAGTCGAGACTGTAGTAATGACCTTGCCTGCATGGAAGACATTTTTTGCAAGTTGACACGCAAATAAACCCGTCCCACTTACTAAACAATCATCAGCATATGAATCAAAACGTGGGATGTTAGGGGCTTCGTACATCCAGCGGGCACAAATACTGTTTTTCCAGCAAGACTACCATGATACTTCCTAAGTGCCTGAAGTGCTGTCATCGCTGCCAGCGGAATCGAGGCCGGTATTAGGGTAGATGATGTTACCAAATGAACAAACGGAGCAACTACCTCTCCGACCGATCCACCTAACTTTGTTTGGCGTTTGTCCAATAGAAACGGACGTCAAGGTGGGTCAGGAATTGCTGACACGAGACTAACCACATTTGGTATAGTAGCATATTAAGTTGTATTCCCTGAGAAATTATAAAGCATTCGAAATGGACCTTCAAAACTCACTCTCAATAATCATCTCGAATTAACCATGTCCTCCCAAGTCATCCTGCCCTCAGAGACCATCATCCAACGATATGGTAGCTCCCTAGCGGGCAAGACAAGTATGCTCCCCCAGTTTCTGTCTCATCAATATACACCCTCCTAATTCCTCGTTCAGTCCTAGTGACCGGCATATCCAGCGCCTCCATCGCCGGCGAGCTCGCTATCCAATTGAGCGCTGCCGCGCCCCGTCTCCTCATCCTCAGTGCTCGAGCCGAGGAAAAAGTCACCCCCATCGCCGAGAAAATCAAATCCACAACGCCCGATGTCAAAATCCGATTTCTGGAAATGGATCTCGGAGACATGAGTAGTATTCGACAAGCAGTTGACACTCTTCGCGACGTTCCGAAGATCGACCATCTCGTATGTGTCGCGGGTGTCATGGTTCCTCCGTATGGAACTACCAAGGATGGCTTCGAGACGCAGTTCGGGGTGAACTATTTGGCGAACTTTTTGTTGGTTAAACTGCTTCTTCCGAAGGTGAGGCTTGCTGGGGCCGAATCGTCGGTTATAATCGTTGCAAGTAGTGCGGCTAGGAGCGGGAAGGTTGAATTTGGGGATGTTGGGTTTACTGTTCGTCTTCTCTGCACTCCCCTTGGTATGCTCTGGCCTAATTATTCCTAATAGGAGGGCAAAACATATGATCCTCTAGTGGCATATGCCCAGTCGAACGCTGCCCGGGTCATGTTTGTGAAGGCGCTTGCGGAGAGATTGGGAGATCAGGGAATCCGAACGTTTAGCATTGATCCTGGCGGTATGCATAGTCCCAGACATGCAATACAGTAGAGGAGAAAATTGACCTGTCACTAGCCGTCCAATCCGGTCTGCAACGTCATTTCTCGTCGGAATTCCAAGAAATGGTTGCGAGACTCAGCAATTCGGGTGGTAAGTTCTCGGCCCCTAACATCCTAATGAACACCATTGACGTCACCGAATAGGCCTAGTCGACCTTGATGGTAAACCCATTGAATTTCCTCCCTGGACCACAAAGTCTGAAGGCGCCGCAACTATCATCACGGGCATGATCGACCCCACGATCCAAGAACATAATGGGGCCTTTCTCCATAACAATGCAGTTGCCGATGAGGAGTTGCATAGCCATATTATGGATCAGAATAATTGGGCCAAGTTGTGGGAACTTAGTGAGCAGATGATCCATGAGTCGTTTGCTGTTTAGTGTTATGTTGGAAGTATGTGTTAGTTGGGTAATGATATTGCTCTCATTGTGATAGTTTCAAGTGTCTCCTCGCCCCTCTGCAGCCTCCAGTAATTCGTAGACTGGAGGGCCTCAGTACATCCACTCCATAGCCACCCCCATTTCCGCAACATTTCATCAGATATCTCATACGCAAACGAATCCCATGGCTCACCCCAGATCAATAATCCAGTCGGTTGACTACAGTCACCGGAGCTGCCGAATAGATCATGGCAAAGCTCATCCTCAGAGTAGAGATGCAGATTCCGTAAAAGCGCGTCCCGGATTGAGGAGACGGGAAACAAGTCGATCCAGGGGTGATGGATAATTCTTTTTTGCAGGTCTGTTGGTTGTAAACTAGGTGGTAAATTTGTGGTTGTTGGACTGGAAGTATTGAACGGGGAGAGTATATCTTCCGCTAAGAGTGCCATGGTTAGACCCATTGTAGTGGCATTGGTGCTCATGGCACGAATGATATTCCATTGAGTCACTGGCAGCAGTAATTCGGAGGAGAGTGTGTACGTGGCCATTGCTTGGTTGATGTGGTCTCTTAAGTTCCTCAGGATGGTTTGGCGGGCATATAAGCCAAGGTGGCAGAAATGGACCGTTCTCTGTGTTTGGTCGACGTAAATAGTCCACTTTTGAGCGGAAGGCCTGGATAATGCCTTCCTCTTACCTATAGTGGTGTTCTGTGAGCCATCTCCTCGGTGTCCATCCATCCTTTTTGGTGACTTACGGCTGGCGCGCTGGCTGAGGCGATTTTGAACTCTTCTTCGCTCTTTGCGCTCATCTCCTTCGTGTGTATCATCATGATGTTCGGTTGGGAACTGGCTGGCCATTTTATCGAGGAATGAAGTTGAGCGAAAGGATTAACCTTACAATTGGAGATTTTGTGCGGGACGGACTTAAGGCCATAACTCCGCCGCACGCATCGTCTTTGGTTCTCTAACTCGCGGATATCCAATAATAAAGCAGAGTAGCTTCGCAATGTTGCAGCAAGCTTCTTTCTCTGTTTTTGTCCGAAATTCCCTCAGCAACTCTGTCGATTGTGTTTCTGCCATATTGTCCAGGCCTTCTATCACGGAAAGCCAGATGCACCAGCGCCGCATTGGCGAGGGGAAGGTCTCTGGGAGCTGTATATCTCTCAGGGACTACGCCACATGTAATCACCGGCAAGAAATTCCAACCCGTTGATATCGCCGGGCATGTGGTAGGCAATGGAACAATGATCCACCGTACGTACATCTCATGGAGGAGGAGCCTTCGGCGTCGGCCTAGGCATAACCCGGCACTTCATCACGCGGTCTGATACTCACTTCACTATTTTCAATGTCAAACCCATGACTAGCGCCCAAATTCTGCATCAACTTCGCTCCGAGTGTCCATCATCTGCAGTCTCATTAAGAATGCGACATGTCGTCAAGCTGCCCTATTCGAGAAGATTTATGCTCAGCAAGGACGAATTAATACTGTCTTTGCCAATGCGGGCATCACTGAGAAAGGAAATGTCTACGAGAACGACAGCACGGGACCGAGCAAGCCAAACCTTGCAAAATGGAATGTGAATCTGATCGGCATCATATACCACGAACTGGTATAAAGACAATGACGGGCTCACTTGACAGCCATCAGCTTCCAATTCAATGCCTGTCCAAAAACTCGACATGCGCTTCGCAAGGCGATGCGAACACAGTTCTCTTATCTGTCGTCCACGGAGCCTTCTTTGATTATCTATAGATAAGATGGACAGACGGGATATGGTTCTTTGCGCCTCGGTTTATGGAATGTTGACCCCCACGTACAGTAGGGAGTCAGGGGTTATTATTACTGTACGGATATGCTGGCTTGGTCAATGCCATCCAGGGCAAGGACGAAGATGCGCAGTGCACGCCATCTCGAACCAGTGAGATGAGATGAAAGTGACATGTTTAAGCTTAAAAAGAAATATGAGCGAAACTACTCGTTGATTGAAAACGGTCATTTTTTATATTCCTCTCCTCGCTTTTTCCTTTTTTCTCTTCTGCCGCCAGAAAATGTTTCCTTGCTCCAAGCTCTACGGAGTATTAACGTCTCCATATTCCCTTGCGTGTTTCACTAGTTTAACCATACTAGTGCAACAGTATGGAGTATGTCCACACCCCTTGGGTCGGATTGTCATCCATTCCATTGTATACCCCTATCTGATAATTCTCATTGGCTGCTGGCATGCTACTTATTCTCCGATTGGAATGGGCTATGGCCTCATGGGAATGATGCTGGCATCGACATTCCGGCGACATCATATTGGGATGTTTGTCGATGTACACAATTGAGTGGAAAGAAGAGACACCAGATATACAATCTGCTTTGCCCTCAGATAGGTTATGGTTCTTAAACTTCGATAATCAAATCTCCTTTCTCAATCTACCACTGGCTCACACTTCGCTGCCATGAAGCGTCCAACAACAGCGAAGGCTCTAGCCATGAGCTTTGGTGTTGCTGCCGCTCAAGACTACAACGCCCCGCCGCCTGATCTTTCGACCCTCCCCAGTCTTTCCCTTTTCGATACTTGGAGACCTCACATCCACGTCCTCCCACCAGCGGGCCAGATTGGAGACCCATGTGCGCATTACGTTGATCCCGAGACGGGTCTCTTTCATGTTGGCTATCTCCACAACGGCACCGGCATTGCAAGTGTCCAAACAGACGACCTTGTTCACTATTATGATGTAAATAAGAATGGCAACTACTCAATTGTTGCTGGCGGTCCCAATGATCCCCTGGCAGCCTTCGATGGATCCGTCATTCCTGATGGCATTGATGGCAAGCCAACACTCTTGTACACAGCAGTCTCATCACTCCCAATCCACTGGACCCTGCCCTACCACCCGCGGAAGTGAGGCCCAGGCTCTGGCAGTCTGGACGTAACTGCCTTCCATGACCCATATGTCTTCCAAAATGGAAAACTTGACCAAGCCCTCAGCAGTCCTGAGGGAACGTGGTACACTGCGATTTCAGGTGGTATCCAGGATGTTGGTCCTGGTATCTTTTTGTACCGCAATCTGAGCCCCGACTTTGAGCATTTGGAGTATTTAGGAGAATGGTTCAATGCGCCGGCCAACTCCACCTGGGGCAATGGTGACTGGTCCAAGGTCTACGGCTACAACTGGGAGACCGTGAATGCATTCAGTCTTGATAGAGAAGGGTACAACTATGATGGCGACACCTTTGTGCACTTTGGCGTGGAGGGGTCATTTGCCCCAATCCAGGAGTCTGTCACTTCTTTCCATGCTATGCTTTGGGCATCTGGCGGTGTTTCGGCCACTAAAGATGGGAACGCAGCGTTTAATCCCGATATGGTTGGTGTCCTTGACTGGGGCTTGTCAGCATATGCCGGTGCTGGAAAGGTTGTGCCTAGCACCTCTCAAGCTTCCACTGAAAGTGGCGCTCCGGACCGCTTCCTCACCTACATCTGGCTGACTGGCGATGTGTTTGGAGGAGTTGTGGGCTTCCCTGCTGAGCAGCAAGGCTGGCAGAACACGTTGCTGCTTCCCCGCGAGCTGTACATTCGGGAAATCCCGAATGTGGTGAACAACGACCTTGTGCAGGAGATTGGCTCATGGCGTGTGGCCGGCGGCTCTGGCAACTGTGTTGAACTTGAGACCCTTGGAATCGACATTGCGCGGGAAACCTATGCTGCTATCACTGGTGCTCCAAGCTTCGAAGAGCCAGACAGGACCCTTTCAGAGGAAAGCGTCATTCCATTCGAACAATCACCTGAATCCAGATTCTTCTCCCTTGAGGCCCGACTCTCCTTCCCGGCTTCGGCGCGTGACTCAGCCTTGCAGTCTGGTTTCCAGATCCTGGCCTCGGAGGAAGAGTCAACTACCATCTACTACCAATTCTCGAATGAATCCATCATCATCGACCGCTATAACACCAGTGCTGCAGCAGAGACGACCACTGGCATTGATGCGTCCCCTGAGTCCGGACGTCTGCGCCTCTTTGACATCGACGACAGCTGCGCTCGCAGCGCTGGCAACGACGATAAGGATAAGGCTCACCACGATCACGGCCACGGTGGCAAGCCCAAGCACAACAAAGCGCCTCTTCCTCACGGCAAAGAAGGCAAGCGGCAGGCCGGTGAGTCCAGCAGTGAGCACATTGAGGCTCTGGACCTTACTATTACCGTCGACAACTCTGTTCTCGAGGTGTACGCCAACGGACGCTTTGCGCTGTCTACCTATGTTCGGTATGTTTCCTTTCCTCTTCTTTTCCCTCTTCTTTTCTGTCCTTGAGCACGAAAGATAATTCGATGTTAGTCCTTGGTATGCCGACTCGACCGAAATCCGCTTCTTCCACAACGGCGAGGGTGAGGTCTCCTTCAGCAACATTCGCGTTACAGACGGCTTGTACGATGCGTACCCGGAAAGAGCGCGGTAAGCGAGTTCTTGAAAGCTTGGTATGGTCTCAAGCGAGAAGCGAGAGCTGAGTATTATCGTTTTGTGTTTTGTGGCCATTGCGATATGGGATGAGTAATAAGGGTACTCTATTAATTTAGTTAGAATGGCATGTTGAATTTTATTGAATCCAGCGCTCTCCAAGGAGCCATTTCAATATATTATGGTCTTGATTGTAGTTACTGCTGTGGCAGCCAAGATAGGGATGAACTTCCTTAAAAGTGCCCATTTCCGACATCGACATCGAGTAGCTCACACAGGAGTGAGACATCAATCATATGCTGGCGAGAGATGTTTTGTAGAGGTCGGTTCAGAGCATTGGGGACGACGTCGATAGCGCTACTATGTATAATGAGTGGATCATCACAGTGGTCTTTTTGGCCCAACGGTAGAACTTCTGAGCTCAGACACTTGTTAACACGCCCACGCCCATGGTGGTGCTTATAGGTTTTTTTTTACCGCTTCGGATGCGATGACTTCGCCGGCCTGGGCATGAATGAAAGCCGTCTCCAGTCCGGGGAATTCTCCTCACCAAAATGGGCCCACCAAACCCGGACCGAGCGGCCTTTTGACCCGTCGTATGGGGCGCGTTGTGGATACAGTTGACTAGGGCTGGGCGTGCTAAACCGCGGTCAGTTTGATGATGCGGGTCGATGAACGGGAAAAACGGCGAAAGTGCCCGGTCGATCCTACGAAGTACTTTCATATGGATGTACTCCGGAATATGTTGAGCGGGGTAAAACTGGGGAAGATGCGTAGTTACTCGGCATCTGCGCGAAAGACCCTTCTCTTAAACTAAGTTCATCGACTCAGGAAATGGCCGACATTTTTCTTTCTTGCTCTCACCGGATCTTGGTCAAGACTGTAACGCAATTGGGAAGTGATGGCAAACATTGAAGCAGACCACGTCGAAGAGATCTCAGACGAGACTCGGACAACTTCGCAGGTCAAGGGTGGGGGCATCGGCAAATCTGAGGATTGCGAAGATGCAACCCCGGTCAACGAATACTCGCATATAGCTCACCCCGAACCGTCGCCATTCGAGAGTTGGATCCCTGGCGGATACAGTCAGTCCAGAATGCTAAGGTTCAAGAATCCCTCGACTATGTATAGGGTACTCAACCTCTTTGCTGGTGAGAAATCCGTGCATGCCTACTGTCTTTCACCCCTAACTGATTTTAATACAAGGCACTGCGATTTGCTTCTACGGGTATGACCAGGGTGTGATGTCGATGGTCAATTTCAATCCTGGTTACCAGAAGCTCATGGGCATTTTCCCTCTCGAAGGTATGCTATCTATGCCATGACTTACTGGGCGCTGCTGCGGAAGGTGGTATCGTTGCCGTATACTACGGAGGAACAATGATTGGAGCACTCATGGCAGGATCTTTGGCCGATCGATGCGGACGTATTAAAGCCATTATCTTCGGCTGTTTATAGATCATTCTAGGCGCCGCACTGCAGGCATCGGCTTATAATATCACCTGGATGTACTTTGGACGTGTTCTTGGTGAGTCCAACCCTGTTCGAGCCTTTTTGTACGAGGCTGACATATCCCATACATTTAGCTGGTATTGGAGTTGGGTCTATCGACTGTGTTATCCCGGTCTGGTCAGCGGAGGTCAGCAGCCACTCGGCTTGAGGAGCGTTTTTGGCTCTTGAGTTTGTCATGGTACATTTCCTTAGCACCCTCATCAGTCGTCTTGGTCGAAATCTGATCGATTCATCGTCCTAGAATATCGGAGGTCTGGCGATGGCCTACTGGATTGAATATTTTGCCTCCCTGAACCTCAACGAGTCCATGGCTTGGCGCACTCCACTGGCCTTGCAATTGGTATTTATTCTCATTATTGGGGCTGGTATAAGTTTCTTTCCCGAGTCGCCTCGCTGGTTGATGAAGATGGGGCGGTACGAGGAGGCGCGAGATATTCTGCAAGCCACACGATCCGGGGATATTGAAATGGAGGCCAAACAGATCATGCAGGCTGTGCAATACGAACTGAAAATGTCGTCGGCTAACCAATACCTGACCATGATTTTTCCCAGGGATAAGTATACCCGAGCACTGCGATGGCGAGTCTTCCTTGCTGTCTGGTTGCAGATCATGCAGGAGCTTGTTGGCATTGGAGTTATCACTGTTTATGCGGTCGATCTGTTCTCCACGGCGGGATTCGATGAAAATCTGTCGAAGCTCCTGGCTGGCTTTAATAATATCAGCTATATATATGTTTTCAGTCTTTTTCGCGGTCGTCACCCTGGATCGCTACGGACGCCGGCGTAAGTTCCGGCAAACATCCCCCTCATGGCAGTTCTGGGACTAAAAATTCCATGCAGAAACCATGGTCTGGGGCGCTGTCGTCATGGGCCTTACCCTACTAGTGGCCGGTATTCTGGACATGTATGCCCAAGAAGCCGGACCAAACCAAAGGAAATTCGGATCTGGTGTCGCAGTGATGACCTTCTTCTACACAGCCACGTTTGGCGCGACTTGGCTAACCACGCCATTGCTTTATCCAACAGAGGTCAGACATTGCCCCCGTCTCTGTCTGTCTTGAAAATATACTAACAGCACAATAGATTTTCCCACTTACCGTGCGTGCGAAGGGAGGCGCGTGGTCTGTACTCGGATGGTCAATCGGAAACAGCGTGGTGACCATGATTACCCTTTCCTCTTCCAGGCCATTGGGTATGGGACACTTCTACTACTATGCGGACTGAATTTCTTCGTCATCCCGTTTCTGCTCATACTTTACCCGGAAACAGCCGGTCGAAGCCTCGAGCAGATGGATGTTTTCTTCGATAACGCCGATACCTAGAATGTGTTTGCTGCCAGTAAAGCAATTCGGGAGAAAGGCATTGATGACTGGCAGTGGACGAAGAAGGTTCCTGCGAGAGGTACCACTGTGGGTTGATGGCTACATAGGTTGATTATCAAATAGTTTCAGCCGAAGGAATTAACCGTAAATTTCATCTTTGCTATGGAATAACCCCAAGTTGATTCATTATCATTATCTTGAGTACACACACACCCTCTGCGTAAGCGAAATGAGTTGAGTTCGCTCCACAGAGTAGGTCTTTGGATCCTCTTTCGGAGAAGCCTTGAGCTTAACTCGGGCCGGGAATATAAGACCTGTTTTGCCGATTATCCCGCGCGAGGGTGGAGGAGTCGAGACAAATTAGATGAGGATGTGGATGCGCATATCAATCTAGGGTTGTGGGGCGCGGACGGACAAGACGGCGTAAACTCCGTTATTGAACGGAGGCATCGAAATTCAGATGAAGGATGTGTGCGTATTGAAATGGTATTTAAACGAGGCCCTCTGTACCGTTCGAGTACTGAGGCAGGCTGCTCAAGCGTTGCACTTCAACTCACGAACGGAAACATGTAGGTCAGTGAATCGAAGTTCTTCTCGTGCCATGGAAGCCATCATCTAATACAACTTACACAGAATCTGTCTTTTGTCCTTGAAAAGGTTCAAAGCCTGAGATCTGAGGATCGTCCGATCCCACAGCTCCGAGATGACCACGATGTTCAAGTGAGGGTGAAGTTCACAGAATTCTGTGGCAGCGATGTAAGCTCATCTATCCTGATATTTTTCCAAACCAATCTGACGTTCACTAACAGCCTTTGCTCCTCAGGTACACTATTGGAACTGCGGAGAAATTGGGCACTTCAAAGTCCAGCAACCGATGGTACTGGGCCACGAATCCTCCGGAATCGTGGAACAGATAGGAGCCAAGGTCACAACGTTAAAAGTGGGTGATCGCGTTACCATGGAGCCTGGAGAGCCATGCCGCCGCTGCGATGTGTGCAAGGCTAGAACATACAACCTCTGCCCTGCAATGGCGTTTGCAGCGACTCCTCCCTACGACGGCACCCTAGCGAAATACTACTTCCTGCCAGAGGACCTCTGCTACAAGCTGCCAGACAGCCTTAGTCTGGAGCAGGGCGCGCTTGTGGAACCGCTCAGCGTCGCGGTGCATCTTGTACGACAAGCGAATGTATCACCTGGTGCGTCAGTGGTGGTTTTCGGTGCCGGGCCAGTCGGATTGTTGTGCTGTGCCGTTTCCAAGGCCATTCGGGGCTGCGAAGGTGATTGCAGAGCTGGGTTGGAATTCGCCAGGAAGTTTGCCGCAACATCGAGCTTCCTACCAGGCAATGTCTCAGTTCACGACAACGCCGCGCGCTTGGGTGTGGAAAATGAACTTGGCAATGGGGCTGATGTGGCGATTGATGCGTCGGGGGCAGAGGTTTCCATCAAGACTGGTATACACGTTCTTCGACCCGGCGGTACATACGTTCAGGGAGGCATGGGCCGCGATGAAGTCAGCTTTTCCATCACGGCCGTTTGCACCAAGCAATTGAACGTGAAAGGAGGTTTCCGGTATGCTACCGGTGATTACAAGCTCGCAATTGAGCTCCTTGCTACGCAGAAGGTCAAAGCCCTGGATTTGGTCACTGATATTGTGAAATTTGAAGACGCTCAGCGGGCTTTTCAACAAGGGAAAGATAGAAATGGCATCAAAACTTTGATAGCGGGGGTTGAAGACTAGACATTTATCTGGAAGTACATTTGTTTCGTGTTGGATATGTATAGCCTTTGTACACTATGTTTATGTAGCCTGCAACTCCTTCCGGCCGAAAAGATTGTACTACTTAGCTGCCTCTTAGCATGCGCTGCAAGCTTCTGACGGTGATCTATACCATTGCTAGGCAAATTTCCAAAACCCGTGCCTGTGGAGCCGACGCGGGCAAAACGGCGAGATGCCCGCTCCCAGACTACATATATAGTTTGAGTGTCTCACGAGCGCTGGCTTTTCATGAATATATGTCAACTTCTCACAGTGATCATTCCTTTAGCCTCTTTACCACCATGCAAATTAAGACGGGCTATTATATTGGCATTGACGTGGGAACAGGGAGCGCGCGTGCCTGCATTATTGACCACAATGGCAATATTGTCGGCTTGGCCTCCGAGAACATTGGCCTTTGGCAACCAGAGCAGGGCTATTATGTACGTCTCTAGATGTACCCCTACCCCTTCTGTTTTCGTTCATGAAATCTGTGCTAAACCGTGCTGTGAATCTAGGAACAATCGACCTCCGATATCTGGCGATGCATTTGCTCGGTTGTGCGTCGAGCCCTCGATGAACAGGACGTCTCGCCATCCCTCGTCCACGGAATTGGATTCGACGCAACGTGCTCGCTATGCGTTTTCTCGACAGAGACTGATGAACCCGTCTCAGTCACCGGCCCAAGCTTCAATACCGACCGTAACGTCATTCTTTGGCTGGATCACCGTGCAGTCAAGGAGACAGATATCATCAATGCCACGGGCCACAAAGTTTTGCGATATGTGGGCGGAAAGATGTCCCTCGAGATGGAGATCCCGAAGATTCTTTGGTTGAAAAACAACATGCCCGAGGAGACCTTTGCAAAATGCCAGTTTTATGACCTTGTCGATGCCCTGACTCACCTCGCTACAGGTGGGAATGCCAGGAGCTTCTCTAGCATGGTCTGCAAGCAGGGATATCTACCAAAGGGCGTTGAGGGAAGTGTCAAAGGCTGGCAGGAGGACTTTTTGCACGAGATAGGCCTGGCCGACCTGGCTGGCCGCGGTTTCGATCGGATTGGGGGTGTAAACGGTGAGGTAATTGATGCCCCTGCATAAACATGGACGAATTGCTGATGTTGTCATATCTAGAACGGTCGGCACTTGAATGCAGGCGAGTTCTCGGGCACTCTATGTGAGAAGGCTGCGAGCGAGCTTGGTTTGCGGCCTGGGGTCGCAATTGGGAGCGGCGTGATCGATGCATACGCCGGGTGGATAGGGACCATTGGCGCCAAAGTGGATATGAAGCCGGAGTGGGCAAGCAATACAAGCTCGGGGCCGGCACTTGATGGTAAGATCGAGGCATTCACGCGCTTGGCTGTGGTGGCCGGAACATCATCCTGCCATATCGCAATGTCTCCCAATCCAATCTTTGTTCCCGGAGTCTGGGGCCCGTACCGGGACACGATCTTCCCCGGCTGCTGGATGGCTGAAGGAGGTCAGTCTGCCACTGGTCAGCTGCTCAAGCATGTACTTGAAACCCACCCGGCGTTCGGACAGGCACTTGCGAGTGCCGAGAGCCGCGAGATGAACATCTTTGAGTTTCTGAACTCCCGACTCATCGAACTGGCTGCTGAGCGGGTGTTGCGTTGTGTGGCAGACCTGGCACGGTATTTCTTCTTCTACGGAGACCTATTCGGGAACCGGTCTCCATTGGCAGATTCCAATATGACAGGCTCCCTTGTCGGTTTGTCTAGCGATACATCGATCGAAAGCCTCGCTATCCATTATTACGGCACACTGGAATTTATCGCACTGCAAACCAAACAGATTGTGGAGACGATGAATAAGTCCGGCCACAAGATCAGTTCGATCTTCATGTCCGGATCGCAGTGCCAGAACGATATCCTGGTCAATCTGATCGCTTCGGCATGCAATATGCCCGTTGTGGTTCCGCGCTACATCCATGCGGCAGTTTGCCATGGCGCTGCGATGCTGGGTGTCAAAGCAGCCAGCGTGAATTCTGAGGGCACGACAGTAGATCTGTGGGAGGTGATTGACGCAATGAGCAAGCCGGGGGAGGTATTCTATCCCACTGAAGATGAGCATGAAAGGGCGCTGCTCGCGGCGAAATATCGGGTCTTTCTAGATCAGTGTCAGAGGCAACGAGAGTACCGGGCAATTGTCGATACAGCTATCAACTTTTAGATATTTTATTCTCGCATTATCTTTCATTCCAACATTACAGTAACATAGAATAGTTATCAATTATTCAAAGAACCATCCATGCTCGCTAAACCTTTATACAAGGTTTCGTACTTAAACCGATATCCGAGGCCCCGGAGAAAAACCAGAATGACCGCACATTAGAAAGATCAAGCACTGTAGGGTATATAATAAAAGCGAGAATATTATACTCTACCTCCTAAATTAGATTTATACGGATAATCGACTCCCCGACCCGATCCCGCTTTGTCTAAAATTAGTCGAGGGTTTCTGCTCTGCTCGGATATATATCAAGCATCCCTCACCATCAACTTTCTGTTAAAAGGCCCCAATGGACCCAGAGCTTGAATCGCGTTCCCCAATATCAGAAAGCCATCAGGAAGATGACCAGCCACCCCCGAAAAAGAGGGCAAAAACAGGGCCGTCCCGTCGAAAGCCAGCCTGTCAAACATGCCGCCGGCGCAAAGTACGCTGCGATAATGCTCAACCGGTTTGTGGCTTCTGCCGCGCAAATGAATCGGAGTGTGTGTATGCCACGCGTCAGGATGCTGAAAATTCGTATGTTTGAAGCCTACTGAAAGAGATGGGTTGAAAAGTTGCCCATACTGAAGTTTGAGGACCAGGGAGCTGAGTAAAGTAATGGAGCGATTGGACACATTGTCTCAAGCGGTCGACAACATCCAGTATCTTCTCCCCTCTCAGGGTAAGTTATATCATCAGCTGTAGTAGAGGAAAGGCTGGAGTGTACTAATTTGTGTAAGGCACACCGCCACAGCCAAGCTGGCCCTCCGGGATACAATCTCAAGACCGCCATGTGGGCTTTCCCATAAGAGCGGAAGAGTGGCAGAGAGATTACCTACAGATCCCCACCTGTCGATGCAGTGCTGATGCTGTTCTCACCTGGCCAATATTCAGCGGCCAGTTTCGGGAAAGTGCACTGATTACCACGCTCTTCCAGTACTCTCATGGGGTGGTAGAGGACAGGCCAACAGAGTCATGGATCCTCCCTGACGGGCTCCGATTCACTTCAGACGAGCAGATACCAACTTTGATTGATCGATTTATTCAAAATGTTCACACGAAAAATCCGATCTTAGATTTGGAATCGCTCATTCGGTCCGGTAGACATGCTGCCGAATTTGGTCCTCAGTGGGACGCCCGGTCCTGCCTTGTGCTCTTAGCATGTGCTTTGGGCTGTATTTCACAACCCTTTACGTCTTCGATGCAAGGACCCCAAGCAGTGCGATCACGACATGAGGGACTAGGGTGGCGCACTCCAGGCGTCACGTCAAGTTCAGCTACCCAATTGCGGGAAGGAGAGGCTTTTTTTATGATGGCCTGCAGGCGAATTGGTCTCTTGCGGTACTCGGTTATTGGTGCGCAATGCCACTTCTTTGCAGGAGGTATGTGTACCAGACGTTGATCAGTTCCTAAAGTCCTACTCCTAACGCTTCCATGTCAAGTCTACTTGATGTATACCTTCCGCCCGCTGTCAGCCTGGAACCACTTCTACCAGGCTTCGACGTTCTACCGACTGCGTCTGAGACTAATTGATGGGCTTGATAAGTCAGCGTATGAGGCTGAACAACAAGGAGCCTCGGCAGCTCAACGCCTTGAGCAGAGTCTTTATTGGTCGTGCTTCAAGTCAGAAGTTGAGATTCGAGTCGAGCTGCCGTTGCCACAATCTGCTATAGCGGAATATGAGTACCCAGCTCTCTTCCCCACGCCACCAACTCTGTCCGAGGAGTACCCAAAGCAAAGAGACCAGACGTCGGATTGGACTAGCTCTGAACCCGCGGCTAGGTCACCGGATGGTAATCCACCTGGACTGTCTGGTATGGGAGTAAGTAATCATATCACAAGGCTTTTTAACGAAGAGCAAAGCTGGTACTACTACCTTACGGAGGTGGCGTTGAGGCGCATTGGCAATCGCGTTCTAAATTCGTTTTACCGAGACGACCCATCGACGTGGTTAAACATCAAGCCGTTGATCCCAATAGCTCTGGAGTTCGAATCACAGATTGATGCATGGCTCGCAAACCTGCCGCCAGCCATGCAGTCCTACGATAATGACCAAAGACCAGGAAATGCGAGGCAGGGATCCTCCATGCTGGATACACAGGAATCAATATCCATGGAGCTTAGCTGGGCGCTGAGCAACCGATTCCTCGAAATTCGTTTGTGGCTCTACCAGCCATTCCTCTTTTTTGCCGTTCATCATCCCACCGGCACCGCGTCAACAGCCACAGACACCATGCCTTCCCCGCTGAGCAGCGAGGAGTTTGCCACGGTACAGGGACTCGTGCAATCGGGTCTAGATTGTAGCATGAAGATCTTACAAGCTCGGTGTCTTCGTCATCGCCATCACGGCATCTGGTTCGATCTTCGGGCTCTGGTTACAGCGTCACTGATCTTTATTGCTTTAGCACGAAGCGGAAATGTCAACCTCCCCAATATCCATCCCAGAGGGCTGAGAGACCACTTAAACCGTACGCTGGAGGCCCTAACCTATTGGGAAGACGAAGCTCCGGATATTAAAAAGGCGCGGAATGTTCTGGATAATTTACTTCGAGAGATGAGTTAGACTGTAATGGAGAAATCGTGATTTACCATCTCTAGAAGGTTCACTGACAAAAGCAGGTTTATTGGTTGCCAGTGCTGAATAACACATCGATCACAAGGTGCTATAGCCAGCAGTGGCTTCTAGACAGTATAAGGCTGCGAACCACATCCTTAGTGTTCTCAGAAAAAGCCCCGCGAACGATGACGGTGAATGTTCTCTATTGGGATTCAGATTGAAGTAGACATGGTGGATGCAGCGGACAGAGTCTGGTCTTATCTTGACCCGGCGCACGGCCAGCAAGCCGGTTTGCATTGACGCAATTAGAAGCCGGGGTAGTCGGTCCGCTTCCGGCCTGTTGTAAGATACACACCGGTTCCCGAGTTCTCGGTTAGGGCAAGTACGGAGAACGGTCCGTGTTGATTATTGACATCAACCGTCGTCGGACGGCCACAGCACCTTCGTTGATTCTTTCTACATCGGCTTGGTATATTCACATATTCGCGATCTTGCCCAGACCTGGCATCAAATATTGACATGGCGAATCCAACCGCGTTGTCTCACACGCAGCGGATCCTCATCATCGGAGCTGGAGTTTTTGGGTCATCAACCGCCCTAGAGCTATCCTCTCGAGGCTACAAAAATATCACCGTTCTCGATCGTTATCCACCCCCTGTTCCAGATGGCAGCAGTGTCGACATCTCACGGATCATTCGAACCGAGTACGCCGATCCTGTGTATTCCAAATAGCCCAGGAGGCTATGCACGGCTGGAAGACGAAGTTCAAGGACTACTACCATCATTCTGGATTTGTCATGCTGTCAGAGACGTCACAGAACCCATATATTGAGAAGACGTTGGAAATCACCCGTGCTCAGGGCAAATCGCTAGACGAGTTCGTGGATGGGAGTGGTCTCAAGGAGATGTATCCAGATATCCGAGCCGACTACCGTAATTTGCGCGCGTATCATAATCTTGAAGGAGGCTGGGCAGATGCGGAAGGCAGTGTACGGTATCTCAGCC
This sequence comes from Aspergillus cristatus, assembly GCA_034509305.1. Taxonomy (NCBI): domain Eukaryota; kingdom Fungi; phylum Ascomycota; class Eurotiomycetes; order Eurotiales; family Aspergillaceae; genus Aspergillus; species Aspergillus cristatus. The sequence continues at coordinate 2,124,636 of WJBV01000007.1, read as the reverse complement.
ATCAGTGCAGTCAGGCTGGGAGTTCTTTTATTACCGGAAAACGGGGGACGGTTCGGTCGCTGCACAAGACGGGATCGCGTGTCCTCGGAGTGACTGTGCTCAGTAGGGAGTTTCTACCTGCGTCCCAGGTGATGCTCTGTACAGGTGCCTGGTCCAACCTGTTACTCGATCTCTCTCATGCAGCGTCCGCATCGGGTCAACCTGTGGGTTTCATCCAATTGAGCCCCGACGAAGCCCGCAGCATCCAGAAAATCCCTGTCATGATAAACATCAGCAGTGGCATATTTCTCTTTCCCCGCAACCGGGAACAAACATCCTGAAGGTCGCCCGGCGCAGCTACGGGTTTGCGACTTCCATGCGCGCCGTCGAAGATGGCCGTACAGTGTCCTCGCCTAAGCGTGATTCCAATAACGCCGATCGGTCCTTTCTGCCTGACGAAGCAGACAAAGCCCTTCGAGACGGTCTTAGACAGCTTCTGCCCGAATTTTTAGACCACCCTTGGTCGAATCGTCGGTTATGCTGGTATACAGACACCCCGGAGGGAGATTTTGTGGTCGACTACCATCCAATGCTGGAAGGGCTCTTCATTGCCATCGGCGGGGCTGGGCAGTAAGTTGGCTGTCAATTTGTGGTTTCTTTATTTGCTGACTCGGGGACAGTGCTTTTAAATTTCTACCAATCCTTGGTCGGTACGTAGCTGATCGTTTTGAGCATCGTGTTTCAGATGCTATCAGACAGAAATGGAGGCTTCGTTCAGAGGAAGGAGAGGGAAAGGTTAAGACTGGAGATGGAAGCCGTGCAGGACCGTCTTTGCGGACATTAACGCCGGAAGAGCAGAGTAAGCTCTAGTCAAAGTACCAATTCAGGTTGTCACTAGTGCAGTCATTTATTTTCTGATATAAGTTATATCCGAACAAGCCAGTAAAAGAGTCGTTGATATCTTTATTCCAATGGCTTCCATGACACCAGTAAACGTAGCCTGAGGAAGGGCAGCCATACGAGCTATTATTCTCCCATCTAGATCCTGTGTAAACTCCTGAATCTATCATGCGCCTAATCAATCCTCGTGAGCCTACCTTGTCAGTTGACGAGCACATTTCTTCTTATATTTCTCATTTGTGGTTTGTTGGTCACAATTTCCTTTCCTCAACGATATAACATCAGGCTTTGAGAACAGGCAACATTTGAGAATCGATCCAGGTTATTCCCATATATCAAAGTCTGCCGCGCTATAAGTGACTCGCATAATACAAGCGAGCAGGATGGACAAGTCGCCCAACGCTCTTCCTCAAATTATGGGCTCTGAGACATACGTATACCAGACATGTAATGGATGATGGGCAGGATGGCTGCTTAGTAGCAGTCAGGGAAAGCCATTTCAGATTACGGACGAGGAACTATGTCGGCGCTCCGGTGCCTTAGGTTCTTAAGCCTGCCCCGATAGGTTGTTCAATTCTGCGCAAGGTCTGTCACTTTCCTTTCTTGTCAGATAGAAAAATCCCCGCTAGATAGACATCTACTTCAATCTATCCTTTTATCCGGTTTAACAAGATACTATTCAGCACCAATCGCCTCATGTTATGTGCTTATCATGAGGGGTCGAGGAGATGTTCTCCTCACAGACACGGCCCGTGCCCGTGAAACACTATCGAAGTCGTCCAGAACGATGTCTGTTCTCATCGAGTTATTAAAACACCCATCCTCGCCGACTGCCTTACATCTAGCATCCTCTCCATAAGTATGGACACAGAAAAGAAATCCGAATTAACTCATGATGCTCCAAGTTTACTGGAAGGAGAAATTTCTCATCAAACTACAGCAAGCCCTCCAAGCACCAATGAGTCCCTCATCCAAGATGCCATCGAAGCCATCGGCATGGGCCGCTACCAGTGGCAGTTGATGGCTTCCTGCGGTTTTGGATTCATTGCAGACCAGGTGACTGCAATTGATACCGTGACAAATAGCTGTCTTAATAGGTTTTTAGATGCTTCTAGTCTCCATCAGTCTTGTAATGCCACAAGCGTCCAAGGAGTTTGCGCCGCGATATGCGACTCTACTACCTGCCACTCAGTATGCAGGGCTGGGCGTGGGCGCTATAGCCTTCGGGTTCCTGGCGGATCTTGCCGGCCGTCGTCTGACATGGCAGATATCGATTTTCGGGGTGTCGATATTCACGGCTGCTGGTGCTGCCTCGCCCACCTGGGCTGCCTTGAATGTGTTTGTTGTATTGGCGGCCTTTTTTGGTGGAGGAAATTGTTAGCCCTGTTTCGTTTCGTTTCCTTTCCTTTCGGGCAAGTTGCTGATGAAAAATAGTGGCAATTGATCTGACGGTGCTGGCTGAATGTTTACCTCGCAGGTGGGGATTCCTGCTGAGCAGTCTTGCGTGTCTATGGGGACTTGGGAGCGCAGTCACTGGGTTGATAGGTATTTCCGGTCTTTCATTCGTTTTATCATTTTGGATTAGTTAGCTAACTGGCGCAGCTTGGCCACTCGTAGCGAACTTCTGTTGCCCACAGGGCGCCACCTCAGTTACATGCAGTAAAGTCGACAACATGGGATGGAGATACCTTTACATCATCATTGGTGTTCTCTGCCTGGTAATGTCGATTCTCCGCTCGTTCGCCCTCGGAATGACCGAGTCACCGAAATGGCTTGCCTCGCAAGGCAAGAGAGATGAAACAGTCACGTCCGTCAACACAATTAGTCGAGTCAACAAGTCCACGTACACTATGTCTAGTTTTCAACTCCATACACAGCAGGCAGAAAGTTCCAAACATCTGAAAAGCGTCCTTTCCATGGTAGCAAATCTTTTCCACGGCAACCAGCAAGCCCGCTCCATGATCTGCCTGATTATGATCTGGCTACTCGTTGGCATAGCGTACTATCCTCTTTCCCCGTTTATAACGCCTCCAAAGCGCAAAATCTGATTAAATCTAGATATCCTGTGTATACCGTCTTCCTAACGTATTATCTCGAAGCGCACGGCGCCCAGCTCGGTGACGGAAGCCTTTACCAAACATACCGTGACTGGTCAGTCTCTTCGGCAGTAGGAATGGTCGGCCCTATTCTCAGCGCGTATCTGGTTCAGGTCCCTCTTCTCGGCCGCCGCCACACAATCACACTGATGGCCTGCGGTTGCTCCATTTGCGCGGGGGCCTTCACCACCGTGAAGAATGAGGCCCAGAATCTGGCTCTCTCATGCATGGTCAATTTCTTCCTGAATGCTATGTACGGGGTGATCTATGGGTGAGTCACATTGTGGAATCAAGGGCCAACCCATGCGGAATGCTAATTTTGGTTGCAGATATACCCCGGAGATCATGCCAGATAAGTACCGGGCAATCGGGTGCGGGCTGACGCTGGCTTGTGGGCGGGTTGCGTCGCTCTCGGCTCCGTTTATTGCTACGTGGGGGAATGTGTACTCCTCTGTCCCGATCTTTGTTTGTTGTGGGCTTTTTGTAGCTATCGGGGTTGTGGCATTGGCTTTGCCGTTTGAGCCTCGGGATATTGACGGTAGTCTTTGAGATGGCAGGCCCCTTGAGCAAAAATGCTATGTTGCCAGGATGGTATGGAGTAGCTATTTGCGATATGTCCAGGTGTATTCCTGTGAAGTTGTAGTTTACGGTTCCATGGTCAAACTAGATATTTATGTGTTTGGTGATGTTTCCAACCATAATATATATAGTCAAGAGGCTTTGTTGATATACTATAATTAGAGCTTAAGTAGAATTTTATATTTAAGAGACAGAGTTCCTAGGATATTAGATCCCAATAGGAAAAAGCCAATATAAAGTAAGGAAAAATTATAGGTAATTGTAAGGAGCCCTAACTGTGATCCCCTTCAAGACCACCATGGGCGCCCCACAAATCCATCCTACCGGATCCTGTCTGACAGGACTGAACACACTGAATACTCGCTTTGGGATATGGAAAACACCCCATAGAGATTGTGTTTCGACATTGGCAGTCTCCCAATACACTGGGAAAACGCCAATCCTGTAGACATCCCGTCCGCAGAACAACTCATTTGATCCAAGCAAGCACTTGAAGTGCTGACTTGGAAATATTTGCTGTCATTGCAGTGAGCAACTAGTGTCAAGGATATCTTGGTGATATCAATTTTGGGCCAGTGATGAATGATCTCACCAATCTTCCAGCCACCTAACGTGCTAGGGTGATACACGTCGTCGCAATCAATCATGCCGCGGTTCGTTCCCGTAACGACAACCTCTCTCTCGCTCATCCACCGCACGTATTGCTCAACACTTTGTTAGCGAATGTAGACCCCTCGTATAGACTGTTTGCGAGTCGTACACCTGGCTGCAATTGTCTAATCCCCCTCCTCAAGGCAATCTGTGTCGTCTTGACAAGGAACTAGGGTTTCCAGCCAATAGCTGCGAGATGGCGCATAGCATGCCCTGGCTCTTGAGACAGGACTTTCGTCCCACCTTCTGTGACGCTTTCGACGTCGTGTTCGTGAACTAGGTCACTTGACTAAGCAACCCGGGCCTAACCGCATTATGGACTTGACACTAACGAGTGTCGATGGAGCGGTTATGACCTTGCATTTGTCAGACTCACTTGGAGATGCATGTCCATGTTGGCAGATGAAAACCAACAGGATGTGGCAAACGGGGATTTGATTACACGGTAACGGCTGGTGAAGGGGTTGTACTTGCAGTTGATGGCAAAGGCTGAGCAGCAACAGAGGTTACAGTGAGGGGTAAGAACTCCAGTGGGTTGCCGCAGCACATGCATAGGATCCAGGATTTAGCGCTATGCAAAGAAGACAAAGCAGTCAAGCATGTCCAACATGTCTCACATCCTGCGCCCTAACAATAATAGTCAGGTTCCGCGACTACCGCCCAAAGTCACCAACTTCAACCGTTTGTCCTGGGCTATCCAGACAGATATTGCCAACAGGATCACATAGAGCAGGTTGTTTTCTACTGGGAAGCTTTTCTCAGAACTGCTGCAATGGCGTAATTCTGGTTGTATTGTACCTAATTGTTGCATTATAACCTGTCATCTAAAGGATCAAATGCAATGATGATTGGAGGCAGATGCATGTTAGTCGGGCCAGTAAGCATATCTGACTCAAAGTACAGCCAGTTCATCCTGACAACTGTCTGCCAGCTGACAGGGGCGACTCAACCCTCTTTACACTCGTACATATATTCCTCTTTTTCTTCTCCATCTTCTCTCACAATCTCTTTCACCAACAGCGGAACATTCTCACCACATTCTATTTACCATTTCTATTTATTCAAACACCTCTATCATGTCTTCTACTTCCTCTATAGTGACTAGAAACATCCAGGGTGTCGAAAGGATTATCAACTATCAATTCACCAACCCCAAAATCATCTGCGAAGCACTCCTGGCTGCGGGAAGGTATCTCCCCGGTATTGTCCGATGCAGTAAAGATGGAAACAAAAACCTCGCCATGGTTGGGGATGCCGTCTTGCAACTTGTTTTGGTCTCGGATGGATATGACAAAGGTCAGAACAACCACCACAGAGAGAGAGAGAGAGAGAGAGAGAGAGAGAGAGAGAGATAGAGAGGGCTTAGCTTTTGTATCAGGCGCCATCAACGGCATCGTCAGTGCGAAAGGCAGAAACGCTTATCTTGCCGAGCAGGGATCCCACAACAACCTTGAGCCGTTTATATTCAAGAATCCCTCTCAACGCGACGACGACGTATCGAAAGGACCCATGGCCGACACTGTGGAAGCCATCCTTGGAGCTGTCTGGTACGACAGCGGCAAAGACCTTTCAGCGGTGCAAGCTGTGATGGAAACCCTTGGCCTGTTTGACCTTGAAACGGTCATTTAATCTCTAAGTGGTAATGTCACTTTACTCCCCCCATCCCTTGAGCATTTGAACAAGCTGCACGAGCCATTAAAGTGATTTGACAGAATTTAGCTCCTTTTCGCAGGGGCTCTCAGAAGCCCCCGCGGATATGGCTGGGACAGAAAATGCGGACAAGCTTGAGATGCACCCAGGCTCCTGGCGCTGGTGCTCCTGGCACTGGTAGCCGCGATTCCTCAAGCTTCTCTGGACTTTCTCTCCTAGCCACTCCGTGGAAGGCTCCTGAGTGCCCCTACGATGCAGAAGCTTCTGATCTGAAGCAACTCACTACTTGACTGCCTTAATTTGGGTTGGATGAGGTAGTGCCAGTGTAATACCAGACTAATATTCGACAGGCCTGGATGGGTAGGATTATCGCGCAATATCGGGTTGATATGACGGGACTGGAAGGGGAAGAGCATATGTGTGGACGATACGATACTATGTACTTAACCGACTTGGCTCAATAAAACATAAATTGGAATAGGAACGGTTATATTGTGTTTTGCTATATAAATCCTCACCGTACTGAACATGTAAAACCTTTCGGTGTATATCTGGTTGTACCCAAGTGGAATGCCTGCTCTCTTGCAGCTATCACGGAGTGTTTGCTTGCTTGTCTGTTCTCACTACACGCAGAGTTCTCCCTTGCCAGGGGCTCAGCTCCCATACAGAGAACCTTTTTCCCTTCCTCTGTAGTCACTGCCACATGCCGGCGTCACACTTGACATTGCTTCAACACGTACATATCGTCTTTTCTACTATAGTCTCCCGCGCGGAGGCTGCTTGGGTTCTTCGAGCCTGTCAACTAGCAACTTCAGCTTCTTGGGAAGCAAAAGGCTTCGTATGTTTATTACTGCCATATATAATATACCCAACAGAACAGAAACATAAGGGTATTAAAACAAACCGACAATGCTAAACATGGAAAGGAATCACACTAAGTCCCACTGACAAACATACGCCCACGCCATCCCCACCCTCCCATTCAAAGCTTTGAACTCCTCCACCGTGACACCGCGCGCATCCGTCCGATCCCCAAAACTCGTCAACACGGCAATCTGCAACTTCTGCCCGGGTGCCCCTAACATCCGCGCATCGGGGATGTCGACGTACCAGACGTCTCCGCCGCCGCCCGGCGTTGAGCCGCGTACGTGGTTGAAGGGGAGACGTTCCTCTTTGCGACCGTCGATGCCGTGGATTTGGAGGAGGAAGAGGCCCGGTTGGGCCTTGCAGTGGTATTCGAAGGTCCAGTGCGGGCATATGAGGTTGAATTGGAAGCGGAGCGGACCGGGGGTGTTGTCGACGGAGATTTGGTTGGTTGCGGGGTAGAAGGAGGAGGGGTCGAGGTTGTGTTTGTGGGCGTCTGTGAAGATGAGTGGGTGTTTGGGGACGTGGAGGAGGTATTCCTCCCAGGAGATGGAGGACCGGCCGTCGTCGCGGAAAAAGTAGTCGCGGTTGCTTGGATAGTGGGATTGGCCGAACTCGTCGTTTGTTTTGGTGAAGTGCGACGGCGAGAAGACCTTGATGTATGGTTGGCCGCCGCCGTTGACGGCACCGGCGCCCCAGCATGCGTCGATGAGTTTCCAGTGTCCGTTGTCGATGCGGACGGCGTTCCAGGCGTGGCCTGATGGGTTGTAGGGTGGGAGGGCAGAGCCTGGGGCTGGGTCAGCGTAGCCTGTGCCCTTGCCGTGTCCGCCGACGACAATGACCTCGAGGCCTGCGTGGGTTGCGAGGGCCGCGAAAAGGCCGGCGTAACCTTCGCATACGGCTAGACCTGTGGCCAGGGTGCTTTGTGGCGTGGATGGTTTCACGCAGTTGTTGTAGAGTGCGTAGACGTCGTACTCTACGTTATGATGCAGCCAAGTGAAGATTGCCCGGGCCTTGTCCGTCGGCGAAGGGAATGGTGCGGTCAGCGCATTCGCTAGCCAGGACAGGTCCTGTGTTGGCAGCGATTGGCGTGGGAATTGTGCCGCATGCTCGTCTGGAGCAGAGAAGTCACGGCATTTCAAGCAGCTCGTAGTCTGATTCACTGCAGGTGAGGGCGAAGCATTTATACGAGGTTTTGACGCTTCGATCTTGGAGAGATCAGGACGACTATCCCGTGGCACCGGTGGTGGGATCCCATTTGGAGAAGGATGATCCTGGACGGTCGAATGGCCGTTTCCAGTATCACCGTTACTCTTCTTCGACCCTCCGAATCCAAGCAGACGGGCGTCAACCGGCCTAGGTGGAGGCGGGAGTCTTCTCGTCGGAGGTCGAACATCTCCAGTCCCATTCTGCTGTTGCGCCGCCGGTTCCTGTTCTCTCGTAGGTGTCCGCGGAGGAAGTCGAGGAGGCAGCGCGGGAGCCGGAGGACGACTACCATTACTCAAGGTACTGGCATTCGATGCTAGTCGGTGGGGTAATGGTGGTTTTTGACCCTCGTTTCCATTCGTAGTCCCGTTCGACTGAGACTGTGGCCGCGGAGGTGGCGGTGGTGGCCTAGGACTCGTCCCCCGTCTCGAGGGCAAGGGAGGGGCCGTTCTCGCCGAAACAGCAGACAGCGATGAGGCATTTGAAGTAACTGAGTCTCGAGAGATTCCCCGTTGTAATGATGACGGCCTGCGTGGTAGATCCGGGGGTGCTGGAGCTTGAGGTTGAAGCTGTTGAGTCGAAGGCCTCCGCGATGGCAATGGCGGGGGCGGAGGCTTTGCTTTCTTGACACCATTTCCGTTCACACCATTCTGGCCATTCTCGTAATTATTCTCGATATTTAGTTTCGGGGTTTGAGGGGCCGGCTGATTGCCGATCGAGCGATCCGCGACGGAGCCATTGACATTGCTCGGGGGATTATTGACCGTCTTGCCGTGTACGGGTGGTGGTCGCGAGGCTGGCTGCGGACGGGGACGAGGGACAAGGGGTTCTTCCGGCTGATTGAATTTGGCGAGTCGCTCTTTGAAGGAGAGGACGGGTGCTTCCTCTGTTTCTGTCATGGTAGAGTATTGAGAGTTGTGGTGTTGATATGCCCCCCCCTCTCGACGATCGCAGTTGACAGTGAAGGTGGAGAGCGAATGGACGTGGCGAGTCACAGAAACGACTGTTTGGGAGCCAACAATAGAGAGCGAGAGAAGAAATCGCACAAATGACAGAATAGAGAGAAAGAAAGCAGGTCAACAAGAATAGAAGAAGAGGGGAGAGAAGGGGAGAGCAAGAAATAAAGGAAGAGAGCCTCGCAGGGCTGAGCGGCTCCACCTCCGCCCACGGATCTATACAGGAACCACAGGGGATATATATAAATACCCTAACAACAACACTGTACAAGTATCTACCAAATCGTCTCGAATATCTTATGGACAATAATCCCACTCAATGCAACCACAACACCCGCCACCGGCACTCCAACTTTACCGGTAAACGCTCCCAGAAACCACGCAGACTTGGCGCCCACACTAAACAAATACTCCCATTCTGGCGAATACCACGGCGCAACCAGACTAAAGCATAGTCCGACCCAGATAAACCCTATAGCCTTACACCATATCCCCTGCGGTCGCGGGAGAGCAAAATAATCCCAGAGACCTTGGACGGTGATCTCGATCAAGAGGCCCAGGCCGGATAATCCGAAGAAATGCATCGCCCCAGAAAAGGGGATATTTGCAGCCTGAGCACCAAGGAAGTGCATTAATCCAGACAGAAAGAAGACAATCGCGATAGTGAGATATCGTCCCAGCACGGACGAGCGAGGGAGACGGAGGGCATGGCGAGTGATCGCATTACTAGTCGCCGTAAACGGTAGTCGCATGAATTGATGCCAGCAGTTCCTACAAAATCAGCCGTCATCCTCCTTAGGCCATGAGACAGAGACTCACCCCCAGAGATTCCGCAAACTATAAGCGTCCCAAATACTCCCAAACAGCGGCGGGAAGTCCTCCGTCGGAACGCCCATCCCAGCATAAACAACAGACACAAGCCGGTACGAGATGTCGAATCCCAACCGCCCAATCAGCGCAATCACCAACATCGACGCCCCCGATGTCGCCCACGGTCCCGGCGGCAGATCCCATGGCCCCAGCTCCCGAGCACTAGCCGGAAACGCTCGCTGGCTCGTCCACGCCCGAAATTGCGAGAAGACCAGGTCTAGACAGAGACATTGCCAGATTGTGATGACCGTCTGTCGTAGCATGAACGGGACACGCGCTGGTGGACGCGATTTGTAGTATGACGGGAACGATGGTATCCCTCGTACCTGCCACGGCGTATTGACAGCCCGCGGGTCGATAGTCAACCGTGCAGCTGTGGCCATGTCTAAAAAGCCGCTGCCAGGACCTTTAGGCGGGAACAGCGCAGCGGCTGTTCGCATGACCAGTGGTAAAGGCACACAGCCTTGTAATGTTCGGTAGAGAACATTCTCATTGTACTCTGTGCCAGAGAGGAGATTCTCAGAACTGTAAACCCAGAACATCCACGCTGTCAGGGCGCTCACGTTCACGAAGCGGAGCCATGATCGATTAGGCGTTGCTACCAGGAGGATCCAAGTGAAGAGTTGCTGGATCCCATTGACCACCAGAGGATCTTGTAGGGTCTGGTGTGCGGTCGTCATGGCTTAGGAATTCAATTCGTTTCTCCCATTGAACAACAATATGTTGAAGCTGAATTGTTCAGCTGAATGTAAACATGCTGAGTCAGAAACCTTGGCATTTCGAGATATAAATGGGTCCCGGCGGAGGAATATCTATTCAGTTGAGAATAAGAAAGATAAAAACCAAACTCCACTATCCAGCACTCCGGTTCAGTTTTTCCGCGACAACCTGGAAGTAAACAATGAAAATTACAGTAGAAGGGAACAAAGGAATAAGCGATAAGTATAAGACATGAAGAAATCCCAAACGCAGCCCAATGCTGAGAAAATAAAGCATAGAAAAAGAAAAGAAGAGACAGCGGGAAATCCCCTAATGATAGGGTCTTCTAGTGTAGCCATCCAAGTCGAGGAAGAGGGTAATCATCAGCATCAATATACACTCCATCTCCTCATTCAAACGTTTTTGTACAGAAGCAGCGGTTCGCCGACATTCTCGATCTCGGGAATTGTACATTTTAGGTCGAATGCCTTGGACAGGACGATTTTAAAGATCTACAAGGTCAGCACATAGCCTTTCTTGTCACTGGTTAAGTGGCATCCTACCTTCTGCACGTTGATACTGTGACTGGTGCTGCTAAAGATTAAACTTGCCTTCATGGCCTTGGCAAATCGTTTGGCCTGGAAAGGTTAGCCATGTACAGTGCCATTGATGCCGATTGTCTTACCTGAAGAGAAATCTCCTCTTGATCCTCGCGGGGAAAGTTGACGAAATGGTCATACTTTGTCCCAACCAGGAAAGGAATGGCCGTTTTGTTAAACCCACGACCCTGCCGGTACCACTCCTTGATCGAATTCAATGTACTCTTCCGTGTCAGGTCGAACATGAAAAGGATAGCTACAGCATCGTTGCATACGAGCGGAAGCATGTTGACGAACTCTCGCTGACCACCGAGATCCCAGATGGAGAAGGTAATCTCTGTGTTGCGAATCGAGATGGTCTTTTCCATAAAGTTGACACCTTAACACAATGCGAGTCAGCTTGTAACCCCCGTCCCAGGTAAGAAAGCCAACTCACCCAGAGTCTGAATATAATCCTCATCCCAACTCCCCTCAACATATTTCACCATCAAACTCGTCTTTCCAATCTGAGCATCCCCGACCATCCCCACCTTAATCACCACACTATTCTTCGACGCGGCCTGAGAAGACTGTTTCTGCACCTCCTGAGACTGTTGCGAATAACCATGTCGCTCAGCTCCACTCGACAACCCGGAACTTGGCCTCGACGACGACGGCGGGAGTTGTGGCTGATAGGTACTCAATGTGGGGGACTGGTTGAATCGGGATTGTTGATCGGCGTCGTATAATGGGGTGGTATAGGAGGAATAATGGGCTCGCGAGTCGCTGTTGTAGCCGTTGTTGTTGTGATGGTGAACCGTGGTCGCTGTGTCTTCTAGAACCTCGGCAGGCTGTTTCTGCGGCTCCGCGACGTTTGGTTCAAGGTACGGCGCATCCATCTTGAAACCAATAGGAATATGTGACTCTCTGACTCTGTAGATGCGGTCTGATGCGGACTTGAAACAAATACCGTCAGTCCTTCCGATACAGGACGATACGGATGAGGACGTGCGATGGCGATGGCGATATGAGCGGCGTCGGCGGGGGAGAAGGGAAACGGAGAGGAGACGGCGCTTAACACACACACCAGCGTCTGTCAGGAGGAAGCGACGATAACTGGCAGACTAGTGGCCCCGAATTCGGAGGTTATATCAAAGTAATAAAAGAGCGTATGATACTTTTCCGTTTTTTCTGGTCTCTAGTTGAATAACACCAACTGACTCTTCGGAGGGGAAGCAATTCGAAGCCGCACGTTTGTTTAGGCTTGGCAGACCGGACGAATGACGTGAGGCACGAGGCAGTGAGTATGCAGTGTGAAAATTGAACAATGTATACAGCAGATATAGAATGTGTAAAGGAATGATATACTCTTGGTCTCTTATGCTGTATTCTCAGTGTACTAGCCACTCTCCTATTGTACGCCGTCGTGTTTACTATTCTCTGAAGAAGTCCAGCCGATCTGCGCTAGTCCGCGATAGGTTTAGTGTATATCCCACCTGATTCCGCCCGACAGAAAAAAAAAAAAAAAAAAAAGTTCCTGACCACCATAAAGCCCTAATCAACACGACGTGAGTCGTTAGGGATTCCTTTTTATTTTTTCTTGATTGTTTAAGATTGATCGTCTTACTATAATATCCACACCATGTCCAAAAGAGCAGCTGATGCCGTTGAGGAGCATCCCACGTCGCTCAAGGCTGGTGAGCGACCGGTTGCCGACGCCCCTCCGGACGAGATTGGAGAGTTCGAGGACGAATTCGAAGACGAGTTTGAGAGTGAAGATGAGATTCTGGAGGCAGGTGTAGATGGTCGCCCAGATGCTGAGCGTGAAGAGGAAGAGAAAGGTATTGCTATGTGTTTCTGTGCAAACTGCACGCTGGGCTAACGGTGGAATGAAAAATATGCAGATGGCATGGAAGTCGACAAAGAAGCGTTTATTCCCGGACGAACAAAACTGGGCCCCGATGAGATCCTCTCCCCCGATCCGTCTACATACGATATGCTACACTCGATGAGCACGCCGTGGCCGTGTCTGTCGTTCGACATTGTTCGCGATTCGCTGGGCGACAACCGCAAGACCTACCCCGCGACTGTCTACGCCGTGACCGGTACGCAGGCCGACACTGGTCGGGCCAAGGACAATGAGTTGATGGTTCTCAAGATGAGCTCGCTGAGCAAGATGGAGAAAGATGGCGAGAATGATTCGGATAGTGAATCGGACGACGACGACATGGGCGAGCCGATTCTCGAGTCCAAGTCGATTCCGCTAGGTTCCACCGCAAACCGCATCCGCGCGCACCAGACACCTTCTTCGTCCCCCGACAAGCCCCCGCAGACGCTCACGGCGACGATGCTGGAAAATGCACAGGTGGTTATCCACGATGTCACGCCGCAGCTGACCAGCTTCGACGTCCCGGGTACTATCCTTCCTCCGTCGGCTTCGAAGCCGTTGTCGACGCTGCGCATGCACAAGTCAGAGGGTTATGCGCTGGACTGGTCGCCCCTGCAGCCGCTGGGCAAGCTATTGACTGGTGACAATGACGGATTGATCTACGCGACGACACGGACCGAAGGCGGCGGATGGGTTACGGACACCCGGCCATTTACAGCTCACACATCGTCCGTCGAGGAACTGCAGTGGTCTCCAAACGAGAAGAACGTCTTTGCATCTGCAAGCAGCGACGGCAGCGTCAAGGTGTGGGACGTGCGGTCGAAGTCGCGCAAGCCCGCAGTGGACGTGCACGTATCGAACACAGACATCAACGTCATGAGCTGGTCGAACCAGACGTTCCACCTGCTCGCAACAGGCGCCGACGACGGACAGTGGGCGGTCTGGGACCTGCGCCACTGGAAGCCTGGCACGGGATCGGGATCGGGAGGCCAGCTGCGGCCGTCGCCGGTGGCGTCGTTTGACTTCCACCGAGAGCCGATTACGAGTATCGAATGGCACCCGACAGACGACAGTGTGGTGGCGGTTGGATCGGCAGACAACACCGTGACGCTGTGGGATCTGGCTGTTGAGCTCGATGACGAGGAGAGCCAGCGGACGGCGGCGCCGGAGGTGCCATCGCAGTTGCTGTTTGTGCACTATATGGAGTCGGTTAAGGAGTTGCACTGGCAGGCACAGATGCCGGGAACGGTGATGGCGACTGGGAGCAACGGATTTGGGTAAGTCCTCTTCCTTTGTTACTCGGTGCATATGACAGCTAACAAATTGCAGTGTGTTCAAGACGATCAGTGTTTAGATGCATATACATGAGACGTGACATGATGAATCAATACCTTTCCGTATGTATTCCGCGCTCTAGATCTGTCTGTATCCGGTATACAAGTAGTCCGTACAATGGTCTATATTCTATGCAGGATGCCGAGGGGCAGTAAAATACAGCTTGCAGTAGTTCTGACCAATCAGGAGATGCGTCATTTATTGAGTCATTTCCGGTAAGATTGTACTATGGCCAGGTACATCGATGTGTATGGCCAGTACAGTACAGACGAGGCACTTGCGCATAGTTGCATGGTACAAACTGGTGGAGCAGTACGGACTACGAAGTATGACATGCATATACTTGTGCATAGTCAACAATAGTATTATAGTTTATGCTGGGCAGAATGGCAAGCAAACAGTCCTATCTGTACTATGTACTCGGTATAATGCCTTCTGCTATTCTACAAGTACTTGTACCAGTATGTAACGGTATCCTCGAGCCTAGTGGATCGGCAACGGAATAATCCATGCCGTCTTCACTGCAAGTACATACTCCGTACAGACTCGTAGTCGTATATATACACCTTACAGTGCAGGCTGATGCCATTGCGCATTCAAGACGCACCTCGGATATTTGACGGATGGATTGCGAACCACACTGATAGCAGTACTGCACAGGTACAGAGTACCCGTACACATGGAATGCCAAGGTCTTTCTTACTCCGAAGTACTCCAAACATAGTACAGAACTCCGTACCCCTATTAAACAAAGTTGACGGCAGGGAAATCCCCCACACCCCACACGCGAGGACGGAATATGCTCCGTGCAGAGAAATCTGGTCTCCCTATGAAATAAAAATATTCTTACTGGTCCTCCCGTACAGCCACACATTTCGGTTCCTTTGCCACAAAAAGCTACCACGTCCTTTTAATTTAGCTTCCTTAGCCCTTCTTGGTTCTTATTACCCCGGGTGCCGTAAATAGTATAGTCGTAGAGTACAATACGGGTCTCATTGGCCAGTTGGTTGATCGTCCGTCACGAGGTCTGGGGTCGGCTCTATCCTGTTTGGGCTTAGCGCCGGCAACTAGGCCAACCGAGCATGCAGATTAGTCAGGATGTTACATCATATCTTACGGGTACGGTACGGTACGGTTTGTTTTATGCTCCAGGATGGCTGGTCACCGGTAATAGGATTCTACCCCTGTACGGTAGATATAAGTACGAGTTGGCAGGTCCTTCCGTCTGAGTTCTATAGAAATAGAATATAGCAAGAGAGGAGCGATAATATTCAATTGAGATACTTGACTGTTTATCTAATTCAATTGGATTCTGCCTGTAATTTCATTCTTATCCATATCTTCTCTATCGGAGGCCATCCGACCGTTGGCCCAAAATAAAACTCACTATCACCAAACAGGAAAGTAGAATACACAATACTGTCCGTGCGTCCTAAACCGGCCGGGTCTCGCCAATCCCGATTTCCGAATTACCGTATTACCAAACCATACCATACAGATCCACCCCCGCTGCCCTGTCACGGGCCATGAGGCCAATGCTTCTGAGCCCACTGCTCATTTGTGACCAATCAGAAATGGCAGGCAAGCTAGTGCATACACTAGTCAACGCTAAACGGGGTGATCCATAATCAGTACAGGAATGTAACGATCAGCTCACTCCAGACCATACACGGTACCGTATCAGCCATTACCGCGTTTCTGTCGGCCGGAGGCGAAACACTCATCTCTTGATTGTCTGCTGCTTGTCTATCGCTATCTTCTTCTTTCTTTTCTTCTTTTTTCTCTCATCTCTTTTTTTAATTCTCTATACTTTCTTTTCTTTGCTTTTCTTGTAGCCACATAGACTTGTACTGTGTGCTACGCTGTACAGAAACAATTGAGCTCGGATATTCCCGGCTTATCAATCGGTTGCCCCATTCTTGCCGTGGGGACCACTATCACTACTACCACTACTACTACTACTACTACCACTGAGATACGAGAGTATCACTATCTTTCTCAGCGTTTACTCTCAGCACACTTCAACTTCAGTACTGTTATTCTATTGCTATCATTCAATGGTTAAGCGCTCTCCTGTCTCGCCTCCGTCTCAAAGTAAGTCCTGCCCGTTCCCTGGTTCCGCGAACTTTGGAGCTTTCCCCTGCTGATTACGACCTCTCCAGCCCATCTAGACACGTCTCTTTTTTTCTGCTATCTCATTCTTTTTATTTGAAGAATCTAATCTGTGAACATCAACCGTGTTCAATTTGCGCTGTTGAGATCCCTCCTTTACTATTGTGGCGGTAACTGGTAAGTCCCAAGGCCTCCAGGCAGCATTCCAATCCTGAGACAATGGCTGACTTGATGTCATTTGAACGGTTAGCTATTTCGTTCGTGATCAATGCCAACTTGCGCCTTTTTCACCGTCCTCTGAGATATATTTTGTTTTTGAACCTTTCCCAGCTACGCAATGCTACTGGACTCCATGGTCCAAGATCCAAACACTAGCCCCAAAATGGAGGATCTGGCGAGTATCAGTGAGGTGCCAGCTGGTACGCAATTGTTGCTCTACGATTAATTCACTTGTCTAACTCCAATGCAGCCACCTCTAGGGATACCACGAAAAAGACCGAATCCAACGCCCAGACCAATGCCAATATCCCTCCCCCCAAAACCGATAAGCCTCGTCCTCATGTCTGCACAACCTGCGGTCGGTCCTTTGCCCGGCTGGAACACTTGAAGCGCCATGAACGGTCGCATACCAAAGAGAAGCCCTTTGAATGCCCCGACTGTGCGCGCTGCTTCGCTCGTCGTGATCTTCTGCTTCGCCATCAGCAGAAACTACACATGACCTCGACTCCATCCTCGCGGCCCCGCAACGGCCGCAGAGAGAGCACCGGTGCTGCTGGAGTTGCCACTGGCGCTGCGTCTGGCGCCAATCGCGTGCGGAAGAATTCCATTGCAAGCAACCCCAGCAATGTCCGTCCCAGAGCCAACACCATCAGCCACATTGACCAGGCTGCTCTTGGGATCATTGGCACCACTGCTCCCTCCCCTGTAGCGCCGCATCATCCGGGTCATGCCTATCACCCGAGTCTTAGCTCAACCTCTCTGGGTTCCCCATTGGATTATCGCCCGTTTGGCACGGGCCAGCACCACCCTCCTTCCCACATAAATGGATTAACCAAACTGGAAACGTCGGGGCTGCCAATGGACTTTGCTGGTGGGCTGCGGACTGCCCCCGTCTACGGTAGTTTCGATGCGAACTTCAGCGACATGCTGATGGGTCATGGAAGCACAATCAACCCAGCGCAGCTGCACTTTGGCGGATCGCCGCAGGGTTTCGACGAGTCTCCCTCCCCTTTTACGCAGGGCGCACACCACATGCAACAGCCTACCGATCCCATGATGGACGACGAGTTCAGCTTTGATTGGATGATGAACGGCGTCGATCCATCGCTTCCAATGGGCAACAATGGTGCCGATTCTGCGGTCGACGAGTCCTCTCCGTCGGCCATGAGCACGGGGAGCCAGAGCGGAATCAGTGAAGCTATGATGGACGGCCCGCATCGCCTATCACTCTCGTCCTCCGCCTGGCACAACCCTTTCACGCACGCCTCTGCGCCCGCCGCGAATCCGTTTGCGTTTGAATATACCGCCTTGAACGATCTCGGGATCCCACCCGAGACCGTCTCCCCCAAATCTTTGATGGCGCAGAATAATCCCTTTGCTGAGACGTATGCCACCCCTCCGTCCATGACCTCGGTGGGTCAGCCTATGCTGGGAGGACATTCGCAGAGTATGTTTCCATCCTCTATGGCAACAAGCGGAGAATCTCCTAATCCTTTCCACCTTCCTTTCGCGAATAGTGCCCTACGAAGCAACCGTTCCTCAACCTCCACCGATACCTTTACAGACTCCACTCGACAGGCTTTATTAGCCAGTATGGCCCGTCCGTCCGCTCTCCACCATCGCAAGTACTCCCAACCGATCCTCCCGAGCCGTGATCTATCGAGCCGGTCCATGTCCGGCTTCAACAGCACCGGACAGTTACCCAGCACCCCTGACATGCAACGTTATATCTCGTCCTACATCACCTATTTCCACCCCCACGCCCCGTTCCTGCACATCCCAACTCTGAACTTTCAAGCTCCGGAATATACCAACAGCCTGCGCACCCCGAGTGGCCATCTGAATCTGAGCTCCACCGGTGTGGCCGGTGGTGGCGGTTGTCTAATCCTGTCCATGGCCGCTATTGGTGCTTTGTACGAGTTTGACACGGCAGCCTCCAAGGATCTCTTTGAAGCCGCCAAGAAGATGATCCAGCTCTATCTCGAAGAGCGCCGAAAAGCAGACATGTCTGCTGCCTTGAATCGCTCTCACCCTGCCAGGGAGAACTCAGTACACAATACTCCTCTCTGGTTGGTGCAGGCCATGCTTCTCAATGTCTGGTACGGCCACACTTGTGGCGACAAGACGTCTGCGGATATCGCCAGCACACACTGCGCGGCGTTGGTTAGCCTCGCTCGAGCGGCGGAGCTGACCCACCATCTCGAACCTCACCAGCTGCCTCAGGACCACTTGACTCCGGATCGGAATGGAGAGGGAGAGAGCTCTGGAGCGTCATCTGGTCCACCCAAGGAGCGTAAAGAATGGCTGGGTTGGAAGATCGTCGAGGAACGCAAGCGAACTCTCTATACCATCTTTGTGCTGTCCAGTTTTGTCGTCTCCGCCTACAACCATGCGCCTGCACTCACAAACTCTGAAATTCAGCTCAACCTCCCGTGCGAAGAGGACGTGTGGTCGGCGGAGTCCCCGCAAGCATGGAAGAAGCTAGGAGGGGCCCAGGCGGCGAAGAAACACCTGCCTTTCTCCACTGCGCTGACTTCGCTTCTGACGGCCAGCCAGCGGGAACAATCGGGGTCGCTTGCCAATTTTCTGGCGGATGATGCGAAACCCAGCACTTTTGGCTGCCTTGTGTTGATCTATGCCCTGCACAACTATATTTGGGAAACTCGCCAGCGTCATCTCGGTCGGCAGTGGACGACCCGTGAGACTGATGCCATGCAAGCTCACATTGAGCCTGCTTTGCGCGCTTGGCAATCTGCCTGGGCCAGCAATCCTGTCCACAGCTTGGAACGACCCAATCCGTATGGGGCTGGTCCTCTTTCCGCGGATAGCATTCCTCTGTTGGATCTGGCCTATGTCCGGTTGTTTGTCAACCTGGGACGGTGCAAGGAGGCTTTCTGGCAGCGTGACTGGAATGCCATCTCCGACGAGCTGGCTCGCGGAACGGCAATTTTCAACCATGTGGACGAGATTACCCCAGACGTGCTTGATCCTTCGATCACCAGCAGTGAAGGTTCGGGTTCGATGCATCAGAGACGTGACTCCGTGGCGGATCTTGGGGTAGGCGATCTTTCCATTTCCACTACCCCCACGCAGGAGACACCCATGCAAACGTTGGTGGGTATATATCGGCCGGGTCAATCCAAGCGCGAGAAGCTTCTTCGGAAGGCTGCATTCTACGCGGCTGATTCGATCTCCATGTCTAATCGGTTGGGTAACACGTATGCTGAGTTTACCTCGCGAGATCTGCCGATTCAGTGCGCCATGTGTCTTTTCGACTGCTCGCAGGTTCTGGCTGAGTGGGTCACTACAGTTCAAGAGCGTGTTGGACCATACATGGGTGTTTTAGGACGCGATGAGGTGGACACAACCCAAGTGCCAGGTATACTGCTTCTGGAAGACGAGGATTGCAAATTGATCGACAAGGTCAAGGAAATACTGTCCACTGTGGAGGCAAAGATGCAGATCAACATCCAGAACAGCACCACAGTGTCTGCATTGACAGCCTTGCAACGTCTTCCCAGTGTTGTGGAAGGGGGCTACGGCTCCAAAGTTTTGATTGCGGCTTCCAGCCTCTTGGATAGGGCTGGTGTCTGGCCTGTGACGAAACTGATGGCTCGTTCACTGGAGGCACAGGCCTTGCGGTTGAAGGAGAGAGCGGAGGCGTCCTCGGTGATGGGAAGCAGCTAACGAATTGCACATGCATTATACGATTTGTCGACAAGTGCCTTATAACGATACCCTAGACAAGATACCCGACAATGCTTGAAACCCGCTCAAATGATTATTTTTATTGTTACAGAAGTTGATGGCCGCATTGAATTACGTTTCCCTGCTGTTATATTATCTTTGGAGTCTGTCAAGTTTATGTCTTTCTGTGATTCATTTCTGGGTATATGCTATTTATGATTTCACGTCCTTCCACCTTGCCTTTTGTCGGCTTGCAATGAAGATGTCATGTCAACCATCTTGTATGGTGTCCACAGCCAACGAGAACGACCTATGACTGAAGTGACGAATTGGCGTTTGCCCTATTCTCCTATGTCTGATTTTTACAGGCCTTTCAACTTTGCCTTTTGAATCTGTTGCCATCTACCTTTCTATTTAAATGTGAGATTTACCCCTTCTTTTTGGATTTCTGCGTTTCTACCTTTTGAGGATTATTTGCGTCGAGGACAGGGATACGATACCCCCGATTGGCTTTAGAGGGAGGGCAGAACAGCATGGACCGGAGCGTGTCTGCTGTTTGGACTAGAGCAAATATCTGGGTTTTTTCTTCTGCATATAGTTTCTGTATATATTTCAATAGAAGCAAGTGTCTAACATATACGGGATACATAGTAGCAGTTGCTTTTGGAACATATATTTCGAGGACAGAGTAGTAGTAGTAGCAGTGATATACAAGTACCATTCTTTTAACCATCTACCTGGATACACCCCAAAACGAAACTCTAAAAAACCACAGAAAACAAAACAAGATTATACAATAAGCTTCTCAAATGAATACTTCCCAACAGCCTTGCGCCGCAAATACCCCATCTCGCGATGACTCCTATTCTTCACCTCACCCGTCGACTGCTTCACCTTCGTCTTACCCACATCCGCAGACGCCGCCTTGAGCGACAACGGCAGCATACGGTTCGCGCCTGCGTCGCCGTCAACGTACCCATCTTCACCGGTGCCGTCGGCGCCGGCGGCTGTGTAGACGAGGAGGTCTGCGCCGTTGATCTTTTCGTGGCGGATGAGCGAGGCGGAGGAATCGTCTTCTGTGTTCTGGGGGTTGGTGGCATCGTCGGCGGGGAGGAGGGCTGTGGATTTGTTGGCATTGTTTTGTTTGCTGGGCTTAGAGGTTGTGATGGTTTCCGTGAAGCGGAGGTATTCGCGGAGCACGCCCTTCATGTAGGTGGCTTCTTGCACGCCTGCGAGAGCGGCGGAGACCTCGGATTTGATATCTGCGATCAGGCTCTGTTCTTCACCGGTTGGGTTGCCGTCTGCGGAGAGGGAGAGGGAACCTGCGGCTGCGATCCAGCCGGAGGGTCCGATTGCGTCGACTGCTGCGATGAGGGTGTCTGTGATTGTGGTTAGGGAGAGGGCGGGGCGGGTTTGGTCTGTGAGGATCGGGACGGGGGGTTTCTCGGTGAAGCGCGAGGTGAAGCCGCCTGTTGCGAGGGAGATGCGGAGGTGGTGGATTAGGGAGGTGAGTTCTGGGCGGGCAAGGGCGGAGCGGAGGGCTGATGTTGTGGCTGGGGCCGGGTGGGAGTGGAGTTTTTGGATGGTGGTGTTGAGGCCCAGGAAGAGGGTTGCTAGGGGTGGTGTGTTGTCGCTGTTGTCGTTGTTGTCGTTGGTTTCGGTGGTAGGGTCGGTAATGGCGGGGATTGAGGAGCGGGAGCGCGCCATGTTGAGGAAGTGTTTTAGGGCGTAGGCGAGTTCGTCCGGGTTCATGAGGATGGGTCCGCGGATGGCTTGGATGAGGTTGCGGAGGGAGTTGTCTGCGTCGATGAGGGCCTGGACGAACGAGCCTGTGGGCAGGGAGGGCAGGATGCGCGGCTTGAAGGAGCGGCGGAGGGCGATTTCGACGTTGCTCAGAGACAGCTGGCCGAGACGGACGAGCCAGTCGCAGGTTTGCTTGGGCCAGAGGTCGACGGTCAGACGGAGGGATGAGGAGGCGGAGAGTTTGTCGTTGGTCTCGGTTTCCTTGATCGAGAAGATCTTGGAAAGCAGGAAGAGGGTTGTCTCGGGGTGGACGAATTGGCCGGGCGTAGGGAGGGTTTTGGAGTCGCCGCTGCCGAAGTAGTCTTGTACTGCGCGGTCGAAGTCTACTGTGTCTTTGCCTTGGGTGAATTTGTTGAGTTCCGCTGTGAACTTGTTCCAGCGTTCGACTTGCTCCGGCGAGGTGAGACCCAGAGTTGCCATGGATTCGGTGCGATGCTTCTTGGACCCTGCGTCCCATTGTGCTGTCGACGAGCCAATACCACGGCCAATGGCATCGATCAAGAGACCGTCTCTAGGGCGCTTGAGAGAAGGTCCAGACGGCGGTTGCGATGTGCTCAGGTCGAATGCAAGCAGTGTGTTTCCCTTTGTTGCCACGGCGATTCCGAGCTTTGCAAAGTATCCTAGGAACAGGGTTGGGACTGAACCGCTTGTCGGGGGCACGTTGTCCACTGCGATGCTGCGCTGGACGGACTGGTACTGCGTGTCATACAGCGCGACGAGCGACTGTCCTGCGCCAATCACCGACTGGGGCGAGATGCGCATGACCGACGAGAAGCGTTCGTTGTCGAGGATAAATTGCGATGTCACCGTAGGCGTATACTGAGAGAGATCGAAATTGATGAATCCTCGCTCGAAAGACAGGTTCAAGCCCGCCGAGCCCGAGTGGAAGTTCCACTGCAGTCCGTTACTGTCAAAAGTCTCTTGACCGGTCACGTCGGGGATGTCGATAGTCAGCAAGTGCCTCAATCGCTGGCTCTCATCAAGGGCCCCTCCTGACGAAATAGAAGATGGGACGGAAAACATCTGCACTTTGACATCCTTCAGCGCAACCCGCTCAGATCCAGTAGGGTGCGAAACGAGCAGCAACACAGACGGCTCATCAACACCGGAGCTCGTAAAATCGCCCAGGGCCAAAGCTGCCAGATCCTGTCTCCTCTTGAACAGCGCCTTCTTCGCATCCTCGAATTCCACCAAGAAGCACGAATGAACCTCGTGGGTGGAGGCTGTTTTGGCAATCGCGCTGTGCTGAACGTTCCATCGCTGCGTCTTGAGATCAGACGTCAATCTCCGGATACGGCCGTCCTGGTGAACACTCAGAATATCAAACGGATCGTTTTCGTCATCCGCTTTCGAGCCGGTTGGGACAATACCGACGAAGACCGTCGGGCTCTGCGAGTCGGTCACAGTAAAGGACGAGGAAGAGATTTCAGGCGCGCTCGACTCGTTCCCGCCAGTTTCCTCCACGAACGACTTGATCTGCTGCTCCGGACGGCTGACGGCACCGAATGTCTGTCTTTTCACGGTCGACTTTCCAGGCACTTTTCTGCGCACTGAGCATGGACGACAAGAGAAGGTAGATTGCGGCAGGACGGCGTAGGAAGTGACGAGTTTAGGCGTTTGAACCTGCGGGTGTTAGCCAGCGCGCGCCAGAAGCAATGATATGGCATACATACATTGTAGATATTCACGGCCTCTCCATCAACTGCAACAACCACCTCATATCTCTTTCGCTTCTTCGAGTCGGCCAAACTATAGACATCACCAATGTGAGTCTTTCCGGTGGACGCGTGCAGAGGGCGCGGCAACTGGGCCAGCACCGAAGGAGACTGAAGATCCATCACCGCGGGGAAGAATGAATGCGCAGTGTCGCAACGGATTGAACGACTTGACGAGCTTCAAAAATTCCATTTTGAGATCGCAAAATCCGAAAAATTTCCGGCCTTTCGTTTCGCCGACTTCCGACAGCCGCTACTTCCATTTATGGACTAGCGCTATACACTAGTGCCGATATGGTAAGATGACGTGAAAAGGCGGTTTCCCGCGGCAGAAAGGCACGACGCGCGCCGTCGCGTCCTATTTCGAGTATGGATGGACGACGGCAAGCCTCCTGACCATAGTCAATTCACCTCTTTCTCGTTATCTATGAGAGGAATTGCTGGTCGCCTCTAGCAGCTCCAGGCGATGAGTCAAGACTCATCATCTATACATGGCTGCTAGTTCCGCAAGACATGGCGATGGAACAGGGAGAGAAACGGACAATCCATCCGTTCTTCTGTAAAGGTCTGTTTCCATGACCTAAGATATCGTGCTCAATTTACTCATATCGGGACAGATTTTGGAGTTCAGGCCAAAGCAGCACCTCAACCGACCTCCGTCACCGATAGCGTTTCCTCGCATGATACCTCGAATGGCGCAGTACATCACGATACCGTCAATGAAGATTGCGAACAGCCTGCATGCAATTCGGAGTCATCAAACATCCCCACTTCGTCTGATATTACGCTAGAAGATGACACCAATTCGAATAGGAGGAAACGGCGAAGGACAGACCAGCACGTCGTGTCTAGCATTGCAAATGGTACACCATTAAACGCTGAAGAGGGGAACACTACAGCATCGAACCCCGTAACAATACATGACGATGCTACGCCTGCGTCGACCATCGAGTCTCAAATCCCTACAACCGACAACACGGATTCTCCGGAGCCGCAACCCCCAACCATAGAAAATCCTACCCCGACAGGCCCTGCGAATGATGAGACAGTGCAAACTGAAGAAAGGCGATATCCAGAACGGCAGCGAACACTTAGGCTCAATCCAAACGGAAAGCTGTTGAGCTCACCTACCGGGAAGCAGCCGGAAGAAAAGGAACCGAAGAAAAAGGATAAAGGCAAAAAGGGGTCTCGAAAACCCAAAAAGGATGGCAATAAGCTGGTTATCATCAAATATGCCAGTGATGAAAACGCCAGGGAAAGGATAGGGAAGATAATAGACGACATTATCAATGCGCGAACAAGACACCAATCCCAACGTGTTGCTTCTAAACCAGCTTCTGTTCCTACACCTAAACAGACTCCACGAGCTACAGTGAACCAACCGCCGAAGCCCACACACCCGTTCTTCTCGAAGAATTCTACGCGAAAGCCTGATACCCCTACCCAATCCCATAGCGAAAATTCGACAGTATTGAATCCACTTGCGGAGACCCCTCGCAGGCCCCTATCGTTAACTCGAGAGGGCTCAGGCCTTATTTCTGCCCCTTCTTTCAGACCGCGCGTTTCCAAATTTCCTGAACCCATTCATCCTCTATGGCCACCACGAGACTTCGTTCATGTCCGAGGTGCCGAGGCGGGCACCAACCCTTATCGAGACTCCCTTTACTCCAATGCGGACCAGAGAAAGGCAAAAGGGGTTTCTGTTCGTATCCATGACAAAGAGAATGTACTCCTCTCGGGACCATTTGGACAGTCCGTGAAGAAACCAATCCTTCGAGCTCTCCGGTTACCAACCAGATTCGTTGCTAGCGGAAAGGTTTTGAGAAAGGCCCTAACGAGCCAACTTTCAGAACATTCATCGAGACCCAAAAATGGTGATACTGCCATCAAGAAAGACACTCACCCTGGTATTTCCCGATTATACTCGTCATTAGCAACATCCTTGACTGCGTTTGACCGCGGACAGTACGACACATGTCTCTGGACCCAAAAATATGCCCCTAATTCCGCAGAGGAAGTTCTGCAAACCGGAAAAGAAGCACATATGCTGCGAGATTGGCTAAAGTTCCTCATTATCTCTGCCGTTGATACGGGAAAGTCGTCCAAAGATACCGAAAAGGCGAAACAAAAATCGGAAGAGAAAAAACGGGCAAAGAAGCGCCAGAAGAAGGACAAATTGGACGGATTCATTGTCTCAAGTGAAGACGAAGCGTCAGAAATGGGCGAGCTCGAGTCAGAAGAGGACGAGCTCGCTGGGGACGTGACCGTTTTCTCTTCCAAGCGCACTGTTATTCGATCCGGTGATTTAGCGGCCGGCTCAAAAGGCTCAGAAAGAGGCCGGATGACCAATGCGATTCTTCTCAGCGGACCCGCGGGATCTGGGAAAACTGCCTCTGTGCATGCGGTGGCCAAGGAACTTGGTTTTGAAGTTTTTGAGATCAACTCAGGAAGCCGCCGGAACGGTCGAGATATTGTCGAGCGTGTTGGTGACATGACCCGAAACCATATTGTGCACAAAATGCACTTTGCCGACGAGGGTTCTAGCCAGCTGCCGGAAGCTAGCACTCAAGGAGAAGGACAGGAAGATGGAAAGCAGAACAAGTTAATGAGCTTCTTCAAATCGAGACCTGCCGATACCAAGACAAAGAAGGAAACTCAATCCACGCCGAAGGAGGCAGAGCCGGAGGCTGATGCAAAGCGATCCCAGAAACAGTCTCTTATTCTTTTGGATGAAGCCGATATCCTCTTCGAAGAGGACCGTCAATTTTGGTCAGGAGTAATGAGTCTCATACAGCAGTCGAGGCGACCAATTATCATAACTTGTAACAACGAGAAACTTATACCTTCGGAAGATATCTCATTCCACGCCATACTACGATACCGGCCTCCGCCTCGGGATCTCGCTGTCGACTATCTGCTCCTGATGGCCGCGAATGAAGGCCATATGTTACAGCGGAACTCTGTCAGCGATCTTTATCGCGCCGCGGGAAGCGACCTTCGCAAATCAATCATGGACTTGAATTTCTGGTGTCAGATGGCCATTGGTTCTAACAAATCCGGCCTTGACTGGATGATGGACCGGTGGCCACCAGGGAGAGATTGCGATGAAATCGGAGACACCCTCCGAGTACTCAGTCTTAATACCTACCAGCAGTACATGGGGTGGTTTGGTCGCGATATGTTACTTGACGGTACTATGGATAGCGAAGTTGAGTCTCAACGGGAATCCCTTTATTGGTGGGAGCGCAGTATTCAGGACTCGGAAAACATGGCTTTCTCGAGTTCTCATACGCTTTCGCCAGCAAAATCGAAACACGAGCAGCTCGAACAATTACAATACGAATCCGAGTATGCAGATATGAGAAGCGCCTTGGATTTACTGTGCACGGGCTGCTCGGTTGACACCAGATTGGTAGGTTATTAACTCTTCGATTGTTAACATGCATTGACTAACATCTGCAGGATGCTGTTGATCCTTCTGTACCGCCAATCCCTGAGAGACACAAAGCGAACTATATTGAAGGTCACCAATTGCTTCATGCCGATCTCAAACCAGAGTACTCGTCACTGGCTCTCGCAATCGGAAGCACCACGGAAGTCTTGATCGGAAAGACATTTCGGCCGCATAATGCGGATGTGGAGTCTTCGCAAGCTGCACAAGTACTTGCAAACACGAATGATATCCATGCTGCTCACGCGTCTGCCGCCCAATTAACAACAGCCTTTGAGCCAATGATGCGGGGCGACGATCAGTCTTCCCCAAGTGCGCGACTAGCGCCCTCTTTCCACAACGGACCCGGCGCTCTTTGGGAGGACCTGGCACCGTACGTCCGTGCGATCGTGGCATTCGACCTTCGTCTTGAACAATACAGATTCAAGCTCAGCGGCTTCCTCTCACCCAGCTCCGGCAGTAAGAGGAAAATGCGAAAGACACGGGCCAGTCGCGCAGCGCTTGAGGGAGGCGATAAGGCACACACTCGACGAGAGAGATGGTTTCCTCCCGGCACGAATCCGGCCCGCATCTTGGCCACGGGGAGCAAGGAATGGCAGGACCTTCTTGTTCATAGTGGACATTTTATTGTGGGAGCCATGCCGGAGCCTGGTAAAGAGTCGAGTAGAGAAGCTAGCAGGGAAGGCAGCGAACCGGCATCGGAAAGTTCGGGCGAGGGAGGGATATGACCTTATATGCATTTGTACTAATGCAGTTATTGGATAATGATTTTGGCATGCACATGTATAGCAGATAGTATATAGAGATAAATTCAATAAAATCTTGAATATTTATTTAGTGTTGTGTAGCACTTGTAGGTGTGTTAGGTAGTCATCGGCGGTGGGCCATAACGACATCACCGGCGCAGTTCCAGGCGGCCTTATCAACAACTCCTCGTTGCGACCAGCTCCAGTCACCTGCACACGCAGCTCTCTCGCGCTTAATCCTTTTCTTCACATGGATTAACGCAATTATCCATGCTCATACACTCTGCAGTAACTGTGGTCTAAACTCCAACCAACAGCTCCGCCCGTCAACACTTACTTGGGCATCACAACATCACCACCTAACCATCGTCGCCCACAATGTCACTCTTCGGCTCCTCCCCAGAAAATTCCACACCAAACTCAGCCCAGCGATCCAAAGCCTCCCTCTTCGCCGACGACCCCGTCTCAAGCAGCGGCCTCGGTACCACCGGCGCAGCCACCAGCTCCCTCTTCGCCGACGACAACGACACCAGCTCGCCGTGGACAACGAACACCAACAAACGAGCCTCCCGCACCGAACTCGTCAAGACACTTCTCCCCGACACAGATGTCCCCGAGAGCTACATCGATGCCTACGATCGGGTTTTGAATGCGGGGGACCGCGTTGGGGCTGGGATTGGGTTGACGTCTGTGCGGGAGGTGCTGGCGGGAAGTGGATTGAGCGCGTCGGAGCAGGCAAGGATATTGAATTTGGTGGTTTCGGGGGAGTTTGATAGTGGGAGTTCGAATATTGGGGTTGGGAGGGGGGAGTTTAGTGTGCTTCTGGCGCTTGTGGGACTTGCGCAGGAAGGGGAGGAGCTTACGTTTGATGCGGTGGATGATAGGAGGAAGAGTGAGTTGTAGTTGCTCATTCGCGTGGCTTAGTGGGTGTTTAAGCTAATTGGGCTTGCTGCAGATCTGCCAGAACCGAAGAGCACCTATCTTAATGGATTGCGGCCGAGCCAGGACTCCGACGGTACCCAGGATCAGCCAGAACAAGAACGGCCGACGACACCACCTCAGCCCTCGAATCCCCTACAAGAGCCGAGTTCGATTCAATCCAGGCGCTCGAACAGAGAGTCGCTAGGCGCGTTCGAGGCGGACCCATGGGCTGCCCCCGAGCTGCATCGTGACCATGGCCACAGTCGGATCGACAATGAACAGTCTATACTGAATGGGTTTGGAAACAATCAGTCTACTCCGAATTCCTGGTCTGATGCTCGGGCATTTGAAGAGGCTTATCGACAAACGATTTCAAACGGAGACCGGCCTAATGGTTTAAGTATCGCGCCTGCGCCTGCACCTAGTAGTTCGGAGTCTGGATGGGGAGGCAGCTTGCCCCGTGATACAGGGTTTGGAGGATTTGGGCCGCCTCCGACGAGTAATCCCGGGGAGATAAGCAATCGTCGGCGGTCACTAGGAGCCGGGAGAATAACGACATCGCCAGTGGAGGAGACGATAACCGTAACGCTACTTCCGGAGAAAGAGGGCTTGTTCATGTTCCAACATCGCAACTACGAAGTCAAGTCTGCACGGAGGGGGAGTACGGTTGTTCGACGATACAGCGACTTTGTGTGGTTATTGGATTGTTTGCAGAAACGGTATCCATTCCGGCAGCTTCCTTTGCTGCCACCAAAACGAATCTCAGGTAAGTTTTGAGAAACGCCAAAAGAGCAAGACTTGGCTTACCTCTGGAATCTGTAATTTAAAGTCAATGGCACTCACCTTGCAGCGGATTCAAACTCGTTTCTCGAAAAGCGTCGTCGCGGACTCATACGGTTTACCAACGCGTTGGTACGGCATCCGGTGCTTAGCCAAGAGCAGCTGGTGGTGATGTTCTTGACGGTTCCGACGGTGAGTGATCTGTGCACTGACCCGCAGACTATTGTTTCGGTGCTGTGCTAATCTGGCTTGGCTATTAGGAATTGTCCGTGTGGCGGAAACAAGCGACGGTCTCTGTACAGGATGAGTTCACGGGGAGAGTCCTTCCCCCGGATTTGGAAGACTCATTACCGCCAACTCTGACGGAAACCTTGGACACGGCACGCAATGGTATCAAGCGTTCTGCGGAAATCTACATCAACCTGTGCATGCTGCTGGAGCGTCTGGCCAAGCGCAACGAAGGACTTGCAGCGGACAACCTACGGTTCTCACTCACCCTCCAATCACTGACTGAAGCAACCAAGGACACCTATATACTGGACAGCAGCGACGTGCCTCTACTCAATGACGGCATCCGGTCCACCGCGAAGCACCTGTCGAACAGCCAGACGCTGTTGGAAGATGAGGCACGGGCGTGGGAAGACGGGGTATTGGAGGACTTGAAGCAGCAGCGAGACTGTCTAGTCAGCATGCGTGAGCTGTTTGACCGACGTGACCGCTACGCACGCAACAACATTCCTCAGTTGGAACGGAAGATTGAAGTCAACGAGCGAAAACTGCAGGATCTGCGGTCCCGTCCAACGGGGACGGTGAAGCCTGGGGAGATTGAGCGGGTTGAGGAGTCTATTTTCAAGGTAGCGTCCACTTCTCCTACCAAAAATAAATATGCAAGCTGACATATCATATGCAGGACAAAGAATCGATTGTCCAACAACATGCACGTGGCGTGTTCATCCGACAGTGTCTGCGCGAGGAACTGGAGCACTTCCAGAGGAGCCAGTATCACATTAGCCGGCTGCACCAGGACTGGAGCCAGGAACGAGTGAAATACTCGGAGCTGCAAGCGGACAACTGGCGGTCGTTGAGTGACCAGGTGGACGGGATGCCGGACGGGGTATGATTTTGTGTTGTTTCTTTTGCTATGTTTTGGGTTATGTTTGCTATATCCCGTTGAGCCTTATGGAGTCGTTGATTCATGTTTATTTATGCTGTTTATGCTATTCACTTTACCGGCCACGGGACACGGCTGAAAGCTTTACCTCCGACGCCCGGATGTGGGTCGTCAGCGGCACCGAGAAAGAGGAGATCCAATCAGTGAGATTCCAAGTAGCCTTACAAGGCTGGGCACGGGCGTAGAAAGGCTCTAAATGTCTTGGCCTTGGCATTCGTATTACCGGATAATACGGATACTGTACTGTACATATCCAAGTAGATAGAGGGATACAGAGATGCAGACAGATTCTGCTGGAGTTGGCATAAGTTGGCATAACAGACACGGAGTACGGAGAGAGATGGCCTGTGATCAATAGTGTCTCTAGTCTCGCGCTAGTCCAAATCGAGGATGTAAATTACGGTACGGTAATTGTCCCACAATAGGCACCCGGAATCGATCCGCTCGCCAAGCGTGACTCTAATTGGCTCCGCGACCGCCCTCTGGAGCCCGCCGAGAAGTCCTCTGCCTTGGTTTTGTTTCCGTCGTCATTTTCGCCCGCGCGACTGGCTATCCTCCACTTCTTTTCTTCCTTCTTCCTCTTCTACTCTTTCTTCTCCTCTCCGTTTCTTTTTCTTCTCTTTCTCTCTTTTCCTTTCTTGTCATCCGCTGGGCGAGGCTTGACTTTTCTTGTCTGCTTACTATACTTGTCCTCCTCTCCTCCTTCCCTTCCTCCCCCCGGGTTGCGACCTGCCAGATCACCTCACGATATCCAAATTACCCTTTCCGGCAATCTTCTGGACGTCCTCTCGCATGCTGCTATACGATTTCGATCTGACCTGATAACGTCCTCCGTCCCTTGCAGCTGCCACGAGGTTACCGCCTTTGCTCGTCCGCTTTAGTGGCACTCTCGCTGTTTCCGCCGTCAACAAACACCCCCCTCCATGCCGAGCTACAGCGCGTTTCGGGACACGTCGCGGAAATCGATCGTTTCTGTGTCTGCCCAGATCGGGATATCGACCTTATCGGACCACGGGAGATCTTAGATTCGCGCTACGTGCGAGCGAGATACGACCGAAGAAGGAGTGGAAATAAGATAAGAAAGGGCCAACATGGCGTGGGATCATTTGGATATTGATAAGCCGCATTTGGCTTATATGATCCTGGGTGGTTTCACCGGTCTGTTTATGTTATGTTCTCTTTTCGTCAAGGAGAAGCTCTATATTGGTGAGGCGACGGTGGCCACGATCTGTGGTATCATCTTCGGGCCTCATGCTGCCAATTTATTTAATCCCCTGGAATGGGGTAATGTCGATAAAATCACCCTCGAATGTTCGCGCATTGTCCTGGTCGTGCAATGTTTTGCCGTCGGGGTCGAATTGCCCAAGGCCTACATGGAGCGCCACTGGAAGTCCGTCTTTTTGCTTTTGGTCCCTGTAATGACTTGGGGTTGGTTGATCACCAGCCTGTTCATTTGGTGGATGGTGCCGCCACTCAATTGGCTTGAGAGTCTGCTTTGCGCCGCCTGCGTCACGGCCACTGACCCTGTCTTGGCCTCGTCCGTCGTCGGTAAGGGTAAATTCGCCAAGCGGGTTCCCAAGCACTTGCGTGACTTGTTGTCTGCGGAGTCCGGCTGTAACGATGGTATGGCGTTTCCGTTCATCTATCTGTCTTTCTACATTCTACGCTATCGCCCGGACTCGGACAAGGTCGCGCTGGAATGGTTCTGCACGACCATTCTGTACGAGTGTGTCGCGGGCGCTGTCTTCGGTTTCCTCATCGGTTACTTTGCGCGTCATTCGATCAAGTTTGCGGAGCGCAAGGGGTTGATCGATCGTGAGAGTTTCCTGGTGTTCTACTTCGTTTTGGCAGTGTTCTGCGCTGGTTCAGGTAGTTTGCTGGGTATGGACGATCTTCTGATCGGTTTCGCTGCCGGTGTCGGTTTCAGTAACGATGGATGGTTCACGGAGAAGACCGAGGAGTCCCACGTCTCCAACGTTATTGATCTTTTGCTGAACTTGGCGTTCTTTGTTTACTTTGGCTCCGTCATCCCGTGGGAGGACTACAATGCCCCCGACCTTGGCCTCACGCCTTGGCGACTCGTTGTGATTGCGCTTCTGGTCATTTTCTTCCGTCGGATACCGATCATGCTGGTCTTAAAACCGGTAATACCGGACGTCAAAACATGGCGGGAGGCCCTTTTCGCCGGCCACTTCGGTCCCATTGGTGTCGGTGCCGTTTTCGCTTGTATCCTGGCCCGTGCCGAATTGGAAACCGACAGTACGCAGCCGCTGCCTGCTAGCGACCTGTCCAGAATAGGTGAACTTGAGCATCCCGAATGGAACGCTGTGATCAAACTTATTTGGCCCATCACGACCTTCATTATCATTTCGTCGATTTTGGTGCACGGATCGTCCATCGCGGTGTTCACTTTGGGCAAGCGTATCAACACCATGACGATCACTCTGTCGTACACTCAGGCCAACGAGGAAGGACCGTCTTGGATGAACCGTCTGCCGCGTGTGCAGTCGTTGGCCAAGGGATCTATGTCTTTCCGGAAGCCTGAAGAGATGGATGAGTCATCCAGCGATCAGTATCCTCCGGGTACATTACCGCCAATTGGTGTTCCAGGTAACTTCCTGCGTCGTGTGCAAGCGGAGGACAAGGACGAGTCTCCAGGTCCCAAACCCACTCGGAGACGTAGAAGACGTCACCGCGACTCTAGTGTTGGCGGTCCGATTAGTCAGTCTGCCATCGCTCCTCAACGACGACCTGATCAGGAGGAAGAAGACAAAGAAGAGATGGAAGAACGTGACAGAATCGAACGTGGAGGTTCTCCGCCATCTCGTGAGCGCGAACGCTTTGGCCGTGAACCCGCTATGGAAGTGTATCTCGAAGGTACTAAGATGATTATGGAGGACGAAGAGGGCAATGTCCTCAGAACGGAGGATGTTGGCCACATGTCTCGCGAGGATCAACAGAGTCACATCGAGCAGGAACGGCAGAAGCTGGAGCAAGATTTGTCCGGAAAGGTCGCCAAGTCTAAAAAGCAGCAGCACGCCAAGACTGAAGGCGAGGACGTTCAACATGCGGTTGGCGAGAAGACTGGACACCCGTTGCAGAAGGCTCGTCAAACTCTGGGACGATGGGTTGGTCTAGGCAAGGGCCGTGCTCAGGAACCCGAGCCGTCAGCCGACGAGGAAGAGGATGAAGCCATCATTGAGGCCAAGAAGAAGCAGAAGAAGGCTGCTGATGAGAAGAAGAAAGAAAAGGGTCGCTCTGCGCACGCATACCAGTTCGGTAATACCATCATTGTCGAGGATGAGGATGGTGAAGTCATCAAGAAGTATTCGATTCCCTCTGCGACAACCGATGAGCCCGATGCTCCCAAGCCTGTCCGTCGTGGATTGACGCGCATGGGAACCTGGTTCGGCAAGGAAGACCAGAAACCCGAGTCCTCCCAGAACGCGCAAGAAAACAAGAAGGCCAAGGAAGACGAATGGCTTGCCGACGATGGTCTCCGTTTCACTGTTGCTGAGAACGACGATGTCGAGGACAAGGGTGTCAACCACAAGGGCCGCCGCATGAACAAGCACGAGTTCATCAAGCAGATCCAGAACCTGGGTCCCAAGGCTCGTCACGATATGGTCAAGGAATCCGATGCTCCGGGACAGGTCAAGGATATGGCTGGGGATCAGTTGCATGCTGCGAACCGTCGTGAAAGCCGGAAATCGCAGGCCTTCGAAGCTCAGGCCCAAGACATGAAGAAGGCTCAGGAAGCTGCTGCTCAGACGAAGGACGATGAAGAATCTGTTAGCACCAGCGATCTAGAAGATGAGTCGTCTGACGCCGACGTTCCTGTTCCTGGTGATAACGTAGCTGCTTCGCTTGCGCGCTTCACCCGCGGCAGCTCAGCTCAAGAACGTCGCGACCAACTTGGCGGAGAACAACCCTCTTCTCGTCCTCGCACTCGCCGCGACTCTGAAGACGACGGCACCGAACGTATCCCACCTGCCCAACTCCGTGAAGCAGCTGGTCTCCCTCTCTCACCTCGCTCCAAGCCCACCGCAGCAGACGTAGACGACACGGGTGAAACACCCGCCGAACGTCGTCGTCGTCTCGCAGCTCTGGGTGAGATCAACGACGATTCCGACTCTGATTCCGTCGCTGTTGATGAAGCCGATGCATCAGACAGCGAGGAGAATGGCGAGCGCAAGATCCAGTTTGCGGATGGAACTAAGACCGGTTCTGAGAGTGGCAATGGTGGATCGACTTCGAATGGGGAGAGTTCGAGACATCGCCCTACGATTTCATGGGGTGGTGAGAAGGGCCGAGAAGGGCAGCGTTGATTTTTTTGGAAAACTAATCTGGATGGAAATAAGACGGGGTGAGTTGGCTCTGACGGACTTGCGGTGTGCTGTCTGCCTGCTTCAAGCAGCACAAATGCATGCACCTAATGCTGTGTTGTCTACCCTGTCTGGCCAGTCATCCTTGACTCTCATTGACTAATGAAGGTGAGATGAGATGAGATGCTTATGCTTGCTTGCTCGCTTTATACATAATACCAACCCCCCTGTTTAATGTACTTATTTACTCGTCCCTTTTTTGCTTCTACTTTGCTTTGCTATGCTATCAAGTCATTTTGCTGTCTTGCATGTGTTTCAATAGGCTCGCTTGCTTACTATTCTTTTTGCTTTTCTATCTTTCCTTCCTCGTGTCTCTTTACCTTCATGTATGTAACTTAGGCTCGATTTAATTTTAGACTATTGCGGTATTCACTGCTATACGTTATATCTTGAAGTTTTGGGTGTATTTTCCGTAGTGAATATATATATGTCCTCCGTCGCGGAAATTAAACATCTATCATCCATTTTTCTTCTGTTAGACACTCATCCTATTAGCTACACGAAGGGACTAATAGAGCATGATTGAAAGATCTCGATTACATCCCAACCTACTAAAGAGGTTGTTTGCATACATCCAACCAGGCCATAAAACACACGGACATAGTGGTCAAACGAAACCTCCTGAATTCGTCTTAGGGCGTCATCCCAACAAAGCCTTTTGCTCAGACCCGTTGAGGAGTGGTTCTGAGAGAACATGCAAGTGAAGAACCGGTCCGTTTCTCTGTCCAGGGATCATGTATGTGGCCTTGGTTGTCTGGCCTGCTCTATGGTTTTGCTGTCGTGGTGGATTCCTCCGATGAGAGAAGAGAGGGTCCCCTTAGCTCTTTTTTGCTTGTCCAGTATCATGGGACATGGCATCTGGGAGTGGTGGTTCTGACTTGTCTATCTTGTCTGGGGATAATGTGAATATATTTCCGAAGCGGATTGGGCTGGAATATTACCCGTTATGGCACCAATACAACGAGCAGTTGAGGGAAACTACGAAATAATTGCTTATGAGATCCTATTCGACAATGGATATGTTCCGCATCAGAAATGAAGGAAAGAAGAACCATACCAGGGCTTGCAGGTAGGCTAACCACATGCAGTGGAAAGCCGCCATAGAAGGCACTGATATGGCCTCACCATTTCCCGACACCCGACAATAAGAAAGTGATTCACAAGATCTCGAATCTTTTTTCAATCATGAATAGCATCTCTCTCCCAGGACAGCTTTATTGTTATCACCAGTCCTCTACTGTTCGACAAATATGGCCATTCGCTCGCCAGTGCGATGGCCAGTGTTGCCGTGCGATATCTCACACGGCTCGACAAACACCAATTCCTAGTGGTGATTTCATTGCTTCGACACTGGATGTACTTTCTGGGAATCAGCTGGAAAAGTCAAGGCATTCTATACCAAGGGACTGGTAGAACATGATCTGGCAGATCTAGAACGCATGTAACCGTACGAAATAATTCCATTTACACGCCCAATCCGGCCATGAATATCATCGTCATCAAACAGCCAGGCAGTGCTGAAGGTTCAGCGGAACATAAAAGAGCATTCACCTAGAGAACTATGTGACTTTTCCGGTTACCTTTCCAAGACATGCACATATGCTCTTGGCCTGTTAGTGCTTCCTTCCAATGATTCTCCACAAAATTTGTGGGTATTGAGACTGCTCTGATGAGTCCTCATTAACGATTCTTGTTGGGATTGTTCAGCAGAGCAATTGCATTGGAGTTAGACGTCTACTATGTCAGCGCCCTATAGGATCCGGCTGAGATGATAAAGAGGTGGGTGTTATAGTACAACCTATATCTTGTCTGAGCATAAGCTGACTGTTTTTATAGAACCCGACTGACGATCCAGAATATAACACCATGGAAACACCACTAATAACAATCATAGATCAGCTGGTTAAATTCTCGTCGAGGACAAGTTTAACGAACGATCCAATGACCGCGTGACTAGTAAATATGTGAGTTAAACTTATTAACTGGTTGCCCTAGATTCCTCACTTTGCCGTGGCCGATTCAATTGCTACAGGGAAGAATGTGCCAACGGTGACTCTGACAGTGTTGTGAGCAGCGTCATCTTTAAAGTTAATGGTTTTGACCCCGGCCCCGGCGCTCCCCTCTCTTTTCTAATTACTCGCGTGTATTTCCCAAATCCTTTGGTCTTGGTTGCACAACAACCTGACAGAAAAGGCTGCCCTATTGCTGTCAGCAGCGATCAAATGCGCGTCCGTGCAACACCCAGCTGGCTGTATGTTGCTTCACATTCAGTTTCACTGACACATTTGCAACACTCGTCCCAGCACCGTTATGGACCTGAAGAACTGCTATCTCGGGTCCTGTACTGACTTTACCCGCTCAAGCCTGACACAGATTAAACAGATTGCCGGTGACAAATAAGTATCTCTTCTCAATATAATCAGCATACACCGAGAACAAACAGTGCCTTGAAATGGTACACTCTGTGCTTTTTGAGAGGTGAGGTTTCAATCAATCGTCAAAGTGGATCAATCTGGCTCTGTTAAGGCTCGGGTCAAGTTAGAGGACGGAATGGTCACGATCAGGAAGACAGCTTGCAAGGAATAGGGCGAATAAAACGAGCGCAAGGCCCTGTACAGCTCTGTTTATAGACTGCTTGTCCACTATTGAGGACTTGCTAGGTGAGGTTATTGGAATACTTCCGTGATTGGGAAGACATCAAGTGGAGCGTATATGGATTATCAATTCATACATATACGCGTGATACCCACTTCAGAAAAACGACACTTTCTATTGCAGAAATATTATCACTGAAAGGAAGAGAAGACCCACTACTGGTCAAGTTAGACATTCTTACACAACGGGGTCTTTGAGAGAACTTTAGCAAGCACTTTTTGGGTGTCACGAAGACGACCCGAAGGAAATGATATGTCTCCCGTATGAAGAAATCCAGCAAACGTTTCTTGCCTGTTGCCAATGCTTTTAATATTACTAGATGGAGACATAACGGGAAAGATCTAATGACTTGGATGCTTTGCAGATACTTCTTCAGGAGAGCCAATTGCCCGTGTCAGATAATTTTGCTCACGGATTAAAATGAAGAAAAGCCCGGCGCACGAAGCTCAATACACAACCTTGGCTTAACACAGCGTACGAAATCAACAAGGATCCTTTACTTGGTAAGCGGCTCATATGTGAATAGAAATACCCATGATTAATAGGTTCAGGCAGCATTTTAGAATGCAGCATGTATGAAAGACTCTGTCCCCAACAAAAGTCTCATGCGTACCCTTGTAGACGTCGGGTATTCTGCTTTTCTCTATACTGGTAACAGAAGTGTGAAGCTGCAAGAAATAAGAGCACCATCAGGTCACAATGCGCATGTGCGTCTTTTACCCCCCAGAAATAAAGTGATGAAGCGTCAATCCCGTGCCTCTTCACGCAAGACAGACTTCTTGTCATCGCCGATTCCCTCCTGCACTGCCTCTACCAGTGCTGGGCATGCCGACGCCTGGGCCACGTGCATTTAGGAAAACAATTTGCCCTCGCGGAGAATAAATACTCAATGTCGTCTCGGTGTTGGACTACGCAGAAAGTTGAAAGTCTTTTTGGTTCATATCTTATTTCTTGTGCTGTCGTTGTTCTCTCGGCTCAATATCATTCTCATCGACTCAGTACTAAGCAAATTCAATGTATACCTATCAAGAGCTGCAAGCTCCCGCCCCTTTTGGGAAATTCCAGACGAAACTGCAAAATTTCTGATATTCGCGGTTGTACTTAACTTTAAGAGAAGCCCTAGAATGACTCTACGGGAGCATCCATTAAACGTAACTTTAAGCGGGTGGGTCACCGTCTCGACCCAGATATATCACCACCTATTTTCCGGCAGACGGTTCCATATCATAACTTGTCTATATTGTCCGGACATACGCTGACTACATTGCCACAGCCTATCGAGCTCCTCTTTGATGATGGCTGTGTCCCCTTCACTGATGCATGACCTCCGCAGCTCGGCGATTCTGGCACAGGTTCGCGTCCGTGGTGAAAATTTTCGCGAATTGGGCGATATAAAAGGACGCCTGTATGGATGATCAAGTCATACATATAAGAGACACACCCGTATCGGGAGAAACCATCATGGCATTCCTATCGCAACACCTGTCACTGATCAGAGAGGGCTATCGCCAATCAACTGGAAGCCTTAAAGCGAAATGTCTTGACTTGAGTGAATTCCTCTTACGACGCCATCCACATAGAGCGTTTGGCCACACTTCGAACGACAGGCAAACCCATTGAGGAGTGGTTCTGAAACAACATGCAGGTGGAGAACCGGTCCCTTTCTTCTTCCAAGGACATGGCATCTAGCCTTGGCGATTTCACCTGTTCGAGGGGTTGCTGTTGTGACGGCTTTTCCGTAATATTCAGAAGGAAGTTCGAAAGCTTCGAGAGAGGATGTTACGTCCCGCTTTACGATTCTTATTCGCACTGGTATTGAAGTTAGATGTCTTTACTATATCAGCGAGCTACGAGAACTTGCCAACATAGACAGGAGGGTAGACTGCACAACACACCCCTCTTCGACCTATATGCCGTTGCACTGGCATATAGCTGGCTGTGTTTCTACAGCTAATTGGATGGGTGTACTATTCATCAGAAACCCAAGGAAACAACTTTATGATAACCATAGCGTGAACAGACTTCCAGTTTACCAAAAAAAGAGATGCAAACTCACGGCCCATGATACCTGTATCTGGGCTTCCTACCACGTGCAACCTGCGATTGGAATGGGTGGGTTGCTTTGGTTCATTAAGGTATCTCCAGTATTGGAATAATGTTAAGGGAAGCGTATATGGGTGCCCAATTTATCCACATTAGGGGTACACCCGCTTCCGGCAAACCCGTTATAATATTCCTTTGCAAGGCTTTCACTGTCATAAGGAATAGAAGGCGCACTACAGATTGAACTGGAAGGCTCCCCGGTGAGAATTCTCTTGGGAAGAGTTTTACGCCTGGGTCACTGACCAACCCTCTTGTCCATCTTGTCAGAAGACAACACGATGGGGCAGTTGCGATTTGAGTGAATCTAAATGCTCTTGTTTGATGTCGGATACTCTCAGTTTCCTCTCTAAGTTGTACTGGTCAGGGTCAGAGGTATGGAGACATGAACACGAAATGTCAACCAAAGTGTTTCCCCCCGAAAATAGCCCGTGGAGGAAGCCTCCGGATAGAGTCTTTTGGAAACAGATCCCAGATTTCCCATGATTGCCAGTCCCAAGGAACTAATAGAACTTGGTCCGGCAGATCTTAAGCGTTGGCAAACGTATAAATCAATCTCTTTTGGCCTTCAATGCAATCAATTGTCCCCAGAGTCCCACTCTCGTCTGAATGGTCACGAGCGGGGAATGGCCGAATTGATTTCTGGCTTCAAAGCAAATGCTGGGGGTTTGAATTGCCCCGGGACCACAGTCGTGCACAGGGGCATTGTTCCAGGTTCAAAGAC
The DNA here is from genome assembly GCA_034509305.1 of Aspergillus cristatus. Classification (NCBI taxonomy): domain Eukaryota; kingdom Fungi; phylum Ascomycota; class Eurotiomycetes; order Eurotiales; family Aspergillaceae; genus Aspergillus; species Aspergillus cristatus. The sequence continues at coordinate 2,083,916 of WJBV01000007.1, read as the reverse complement.
AGCGCCAGATATTATTCTTTGATGGACGAGGGCATTCTCAAGGAGTGGCTAATAATCGATGGCGCCGGTATAATACTATTCATGCAGACTCGAAGAGCGTCTATTCATGCAACCACTCTTCGACATGGTGTATTTCTCACCGCAGCGATAAATGCGTTACAGATATGAGACTTTTCGTTTCAATGCTCAATTCTCAGTGTCAAAGATTGCCATGCTGCAAATTGCAGTGCCGACTGGTTGGGCCAATTCCTCTGGACTCTCACCAAATCTTCTGTTCTGCACCGATATCGGCCAGCAATGCTTACAACCATGCGATGTGGCAGGACAAATTAAGCTTCTAATGATAAGGATAATCAGAGAACTATCTAGAAGATTTCTACATTTGTTGTCGTTTCGTCTGGAACGTTGGTTCATTATGCGGAGAAACTCAGTGGAAGTCTAATAGTTTGTTTGAGACTTCATTCTATAAAATCACAGTAGCTAGTGTGCTATGCAGTCCCTAACATAAAATTCCATTGAAATCCTCTCATAAACTCATGATATACATCCAACAAAAGTGGGTCATGTGAGAACCCCGATATAGAAACCATCTGCGCCTCTCTCCAACTATCCGTAGTACACCATCACAACCAACCATGCCCCGCCCAAAACAAAAAACCAAGGCAAGCCCATTTCCCTTCGTCCCCAGTTTCACAACTAACCCAAACAGTCCCAAGACCTCGCCCGCATCCGCAACAATCAGCAACGATGCCGCCAGCGCAGACGCGATTACCTAGCCGAGCTGGAGCAGAGGATCGCGGATTATGAGTCTAGTTCTGAGCGGAAAGTTGCGATGCTGCAGGCGAGTATTGATGAGCTGAGGAGGGAGAATGAGAGGTTGAGGGGGCTGTTGGGTGATGTCGATGCCAGTGGTGGAGGGAGGGGAGCGGAGGGGATTGCTACTGCTGCTACTGAGACTGGGGCTGATGCTGGTTTTCCCGAAGAGGTATCTCAGACTCGGACAATATCCATGAGTGATATACATCCGAGGACTGGGCTTGGAGGAAACGGTGCGGAATTGTCTCCGAGTACTCCGGGTGTAGCCCTTTCGCAATCATCCGAGGTCAGTTCGGCTTGCTTCGATTGTTCTGTGTCATATCATATACTTATTTTCCATGGATTATACCGCCGGGCTTGATTGGAAATCAATCATATTGTTCCGGGATATTTGAACCTCTCCAATGGACCACAAGCATTCCACCTTCGCCATCTAGTATGCTCTGCGGAATCTCTACGGATCTCGCAAACCCAAATCCAAACGACTACCTCCCAAACACGCCCGGAGAATCAACCTTTCAACCAGACTGGCTTCAATGGCTCTCTACTACTCCTGCCGACATACCCAGCGGTAACACCATCCAAGAAACAGATACAACACTCTGCACCGCTGCCTTTGGACTCGCTATGCGCTGTAACAAGCGCAATGCGAGTATCGGGGAAATCGAGGCAAAGTTATGTTGCGGGTATCGAAGTGCGGTGTTTCAATGGGAGGGGTGTAGGGTTGAGAATCGGGTGTTACTAGCCGTGCTTTCTGAGATAGCATAGTTTTGTCTGTTTGTTCTAATTGAAACACAGTATCTTTGCTATATACATTTGAAAATGCGTTTGGCATTAAGGCTTGATGGCATAGATCTGGAAGGACCCTGGAACGCAATGTTAGCAACGACGTTACTCTTCTATGTAGGGATAGATAACTCACCAGCCCACTCGTTAAAATCAATCTTCGAAGAATCAACCTTCGTACTCGTCGAGCAACCACTCGACCCACAGCACGACCCCGGTTCCAGCGTCTTATAGACATTCAAATCCGACTTCGCATCCACAATCAACACATCTACCACCGTCAGCCAACTCCCTCAAAAACGACCAACATAAAAACTATACCTTTGAACCCAGCCTCCGCCAGCCACCCCTCATACTCCCGCACCAAACTCGCCCCCGCAACACACCCCACATACAACGCCATATCCCCACTAATACTCTCCGGCAGCGGCTTCCTCGCCAGGATATCGCTAACAGCAACGCGGCCACCAGATTTCAACAGTCGAAAGATCTCGCGGAAGACGGATGGTTTGTCGCCCGCAGGGACGAGGTTGATCACGCAGTTGCTGATTATGCAGTCGACCGTAGAGTCGGGGAGGGGGACGGATGTGATTCTAGATTCGAGGAAGGAGGTATTTGCGAGGTTTGCTTTTTGCGCGTTTGTCGTTGCGAGGGTTATCATGTCCTACTTTTCTTTAGTACGCAGTAGTACTAAGAGGTACAGGGGGCGAGATAAGGGGGGGTTATGTATGTACTCTAGTCATATCAACACCAATCGCCCTCCCCTTCTCGCCGACCTTCTTCGCAGCAAGAAAGACATCAATTCCGGCGCCACTGCCAAGGTCGAGGATCGTTTCGCCTTCTTTAACATTTGCCAGTCCTACTGGGTTTCCGCAGCTTAGGCCTAGATTCGTTTTGTCGGGGAGAGAGGCGAGGTCGTCTGCGGTGTAGCCGAAGGATTTGGCGACGTTTTCTTCTTTGGTTTGTTGGGTGGTTGGGGAGGTGGTGTTGCGTTTGGCGATTTCGCCGTAGTGCGATTGTACGAGTGTGTAGGTGTCTGGCATGGCGGTTGTTGTGGAAGTGTAATAGTAATCCTGTTAGTCTGTACAGAGTATAATTAACTGTCATTACTCGAGAGGGGTAGAGGGGGCGGGGACATCTTATATGATATCCCGGTTGAACTGCAAGGTCCTGGTACACTAAAAGAAAGCAATGTGATTGGCAGACCGATAACTGGCATGTCACCACTTAGGGCATATGGGAAGTGGTATGTCACCGTATACCGTACCAAGTAATGCACTGACATATGAACAATCAGTCAGCATTATGTCTTATCTAAGACGATGAGCTGTTTCAGACGATGTGGTTGGTTTGGTAGCGGTAAACGGTGCTGAGCTGTTCCTGCAGCATGTGTTGTCATGTGACGTTGTAGAGCAACTCGCTGCCAATGAGGATAGCTGTCAGGAGGGGACGGTTGAGACAGTCAACATGGACCGGGAAGAAGGGGTTGTTGTACGAGTGGCATGACATGTCACAATTGAGGGATGGTGGGATACGCAACGCAGAGGACAGGAGTACAGTGTTCTAACTAACGAGGAAAAGCAGAAGGCAAAGGCAAGAGGGCACTTTTGATATATACCAAGTAACAGATTAGCATTGAGCATTATATCACAGTAACCAACAGCATCCGGTATTCCGTGGTAAATCTAGAATACCAGTCCGAGGTCTATAGACCAAAACAAACAAAATGGGCCATTCATCGTAAAAGGGGTAATAACAAGACGGAACATATCCTCGTCGTGAGATCAGACGTGTAGTAATTAAGGATAAATCATGTAGATATCCAAGATATGGTCTTCCATGAGATTGGCTTGCGATCGTGATCGTTGAAAAAGAGAATCCACATGCTAGTCGTCCGGAAATCGTCGTATGTACATTTTAACGGTAGTCGCGGTCGCTCCGGTCGTATTCACTGCCAGGGCCACGGCGTCCGTCATACTCGCTGCCGTTACGGCGGTCGTGGCGCTCATGGCGCTACTCAATTAGCACTGATATTTCCAAGAAGATCAAAGGGAATGTACCTTTCTCAACGCATCGAGGCGCTTCTTCTTGGTGTGGGTGTTGACATAGGTACCGATAACAAAGCCGACCAAGTTGAAGAACGGCACCCAGGTGTGCTCGGGAAGGAATTTCTGCGCAAAGGCAAGGGCCAGCGGCGAGGTGACCCAGCTAACCTTCATGACGGGCATGATACCAGCGCGCACGGTAGCGCGAACCTGGTGGATGTTACGCGCACCGGCGATGACACCCATGGACGCGAGGTAGACAACGTTTTGAATGGGAGCGACCTGAAGTCTCATTAGCCTTTGCTCGAATGGTATGCATGGTATGGAATGTGACGCACGAGAAGATTGCTGAAGATGATCTGCAAGATCTTGGCCTTCAGACTGGTACGACCGGCGAAGACCTTCTGCATAATGCCGACGAGGAAGTGTCCCAGCGGAGCAGAGACGAACATGCCGTAAAGGGACATCTTAGGCACCCGATGGCTGAAGTAGTGGCCTTTTTTGCTAACATCCTGCGCGATCCAGGACGCGAGGAATTCTTGCAGGGCCGAGAGGACACCGGAGGTAAGCATCTTGGTACGGAGCGGGTTCGATTGGAGCTGGCGCAGGTAGAGCTATTAAAATCATGATTGTTAGCAACAGCAGGCTTTTTGTCTTTTTTTCTCAGGGGACATACAGCGAGATAGCCAATCTGTGTCGGACCGCCAGTCAGGCGCTCACCAACCAGATGCGCCAACTCCTTGGTTTCCTGGCGCACCGACTGATCCTGGAGCGAGTCCTGGATTTTCTCCTGGACGGCCTCCTGAATCGTATCCTGCAGCTTGACAGACATGGTGATTGATGTTCAGAGGTCTGGTGTGGTGGTTGGAGGTTCGCGTGCGATAACGGAGCTAGTCAGGTCGTCGCGGCGACAACACGAGGGCGGACAACTCAGAGACAGCAGTATTTGTGAGCAATCAGATGTAATTATGGAGAAACAGTGGGGTTGATATAAGAAAAGTTATATTAAGAGTATGGGAAGGAAAAGAGAGAAAAGAGAAAGAAAGAGCACGGTTGTTTATTTGTTTCAGCCGATGATGAACGACGGAGGAGGCTGGGAAAAGGCAATTGGCCTGCCGAGGTCAGCCACTATTTATATACTCCTCCCTCTTCCCCAGACCCACGATGCACGTAAGGAAGTATAGAACAGTCCTGCGATTATGCAGAGAAGCAATTTAAAAAGAAGAAAAGAAGATAAAAAACAGCATCAGTCGGTGAGAGCTGCTGTTTAGGAATCTTCCGTAGTTAAGTTAGTGTCTCTAGTCCATCGGCCATGTAGTCGGCAGATGCTTCGAAATCTCCGGGTCAGGTACATTGTGAGGTTATGCAATAGAACACCTGGAGCTGGAGCTAGATTTGCTTTATAATGGGCTTAATGAGGGGATTATGGTGCTGAACCGAGGTTCGGTAAAGGCGATTTTGTATATGCTGTCGGGATACGGAGCACTCCGATATATATCGAGCATTGAGACCAGGAGAGGAAAAAAAAAAAAAAAAAAAAAAAAACAGGAGGAGTCATCAATTACTACCAGATCGCTAAAGGTGTAGCTAATAAATATTCCTGTTATAGCACAACACAGTAGTGGTATTATCAAGAAGTCTCTATAGGATAGCAGTTGTATACACCCTAGTACTGCTATGTAGAGCAATCAATATATATCCTGTTGCTATACTAACTATACTGCCACAATACCACTAGCTATGCTGTTGTTTATATTCAATAAATACTGTTGTATTATCTTCAAGTCGACAAGATCTATGGACAAAATACACTGTGCAAACAAATGCATGCAATGCTCCTCTCTTTCACCATCCCACATCTATACAACTTCACTACTCTTCACTATCGCTGAGAACCCACAACCAGGCAGCTTTCAAGCTCCCTTTTCTTTTTTATCCAAGATGCACTCTTCCTTTCATATCCATCATATCTCAATTTTAATCCCCATGCCTCAACAGAACCATGGCCCAGAGACGCTACTCCAACCCTGTCAGGTACTACAGTGTACCTCCCACCGCGATCGCGACAGAGCCTAACACCTTAATGACCACTGTCGCGACGTCAAACCACTCGCCCACCCTGCCGACAATCACCTCACCCAGACCGTCTCCCCCAAAGCAGCCCCAGCGGACATTCATCCTCAACCACCCGCCTCTGGGCGAAACGGAACGGCGCTGCCCGCATAACGACTTAACGCCAATCGAGGGCATGTCAGAGATGTTCCACTGTGACGAGTGCTGGCACAAGCCTGAGCTGGGTTGGCTCTGGACCTGCACGCAGGATGTCGTGGGAGAAGACGGGCTGATTGATCCGAAGAAGTGCGCTCTTCTAGAACAGAAAGCGTACATGTCTGTTATGAGTGGTACGCATGACGAAGATAATGTGAAGATTATGATTAAGCAGAGACTGGCTCTTTTGAGCAGGGAAGAGTTTCGTTCGCCTCAGAATGTGGAGCAGGGGTATGGAGCTGTGGGCCAGAGCCAGGATCAGAGACCTAAGGATGAAGCGTCCATGCCGGAACGACAGAAACATGTTCGACAGAAAAGCCAACGCGTGCGATTCGCAGAGGAGAACTCGTACAGATCACCGTCTCCCCCGGTATACCGCAATGAGGAGGAGGATAAGAGCGTGGAAGTGTATCACAATACCGTCCCAGAGCAGCAAAGCAATGCGTCGGATGAAGACAACCATGCTGAGTACGTAGCTTGGCTGAATATGATCACGAACATGAGGAATGAGACAAATTTTGGACAGCTCAGGCCGGGAGTCAACACCTCGCAATCACCTGCGAACGTTGGTAGACACGGATGGGCGCAGTCAATCCAAGACGTTCACGCGCAACAGCAGCAAACCTCCGACAACAACGCTCAGTTGCAGACGAACGGATCTCAATTGCAAGCTATCGATCGCTCGTATATTACACGGCTTCGCCGTGAGATGCACAGTTTGGATTACCACGAAGCCATCGCGGACATGCATAAAACGTCTCGGGTCTCCCCGCAACAGCTTAGGGCCCGCCACCAGCCTGAAGTCTCACGCTCCAAGTCTTTCCGTTCGCACTTCCAACGCTCCCATCAGGGATCACACAGCCGTGACGATGGAAACCAGATTGCAGCGCCTGTACCTGTCCGTCCGGCGTCTCACGACTACAGCAGACCGTACCAAAGCCCTGACCATCACACTGGACGCCATGAGCAACTCGGCTCTCACTACCGTGGTGTCCAAAATCCGCCTGAAATGTTCCGGGGTAGGGCTCTAAGTCGCTCAAACAGCCATCCCGCGCGACAACAGCCGGGCCACAACATCCGCAGGGTCCCGTTTGTGCTGAATATCCGCGATCCTGAGGAGAACCAGAACTCCACCGTGCAAGTCGCCGGACGTGCCATTGGGTATATCCCGAAAGAGCGTCTTTCTCCTGAATACCATAGTCCTCCGCCTGCAGCGCCTGAGCAGCCTTCTTACAGGACTACCAAGCCTCTTCCTCCCTCCCCGCCGCCGCCGCCGCCGCCCCGTCGGCCGAGGTTTCTGTTTCCTTGCGGTTATAAAATCTGCTCGACATGCCGGGGAGTGAGGATAAATGAGATGCTCCGGGCGACTAGGTATAATCCTGAGGAAGAAAGTGCGCGACCATCGGCCGTCTCCGAATCGACTCAGCAGTTCGATATCCAGGAACAACCGATATTCTTCCGTCCTGACTTCGAAGACCTCAATAGTGACCTAATGGCGAAAGACGGCATCCTCATACGAGATGCGCAATACTTCCTAGCACGAGACAACGATCCCGAGATCCGGGGTCTTATCTCGAGTCACATTGTCAAGCTTGGGGAACCTAGCCCTGCACCCGCGGATGAGAACCTCGCGTCTCGAATGGAATGTCTCACGGTCGAATCATTGAGCGGAGGAAGTGACGATTCGACGGATGAGAGTGTGGATGCGGTTGGACAGATAACATCTAGTTATCTTGATGCATGTGAAGATCACTGTTCGGGATCCACTGTTCGTTTTGGACAGACAATGAATGAGATAGAACCTTTATGGTGATGCTGACGATGTATGATTATTGGATACGATTCTTGTCTGTTTCATGTATCATTGGCTTCAAGTAGTTAGGAAAGAAAATGATGATTAATGGCAATTTCAATGGCCGTAGTTATCCCATTAGCCGTGGGATCAGGACCTATCACGACGCCAAAAGCAATTCTACTGCACCACGATCCGTAGAAATCAAGACCCCCTCAGATGGGGGGCCATGCCATTTTTTACTCTTATACTCCATTCTGTCGCAATAAAACGACGGCAATGAAGATGATCCCACGCTCTCATTTCGCCGTCCATATTAACCTGCGGGTTCCGCCCTTCCGAATTCCGAGCCTCGGTCTCTGACTGAACGGCTATCGATTATCGCCGATAAATAGGACTTTCTACTCCGTACACCTACCAGATACACATACACACACAACGACGCCATGGCAGACAACGAGAAGCCCCCTGCCGAGCCAACTGAGCAGGCTGAGCAGGCTGAGCAGCAGCCCGACGACAGCGGCAAGGCGAGCCCCGCGCCTTCGCAGTGCCAGGTGCAAGCAACGCTCCAAGCGACGGATCATCTGGTCGGACGAATTGATCGGTATGCGCCTCTCTACTGTATTTCATAAATACGACAAGCTAATAAAACAGATTGATATCCACCGCCGCCGGCGAAGAACGAGCCTTTGCGGCAATCAGCTACTTCTCCCACGCCCTGCACCACTTCCTCGGCTCCGCGCCAGGAATCGCAATCCAAACCCGCCTAGGCCTCCTCGCGCGTCTACGAAACCACTCCGAAAAGGCCCTTACCACAGCCCCAACAACACCATCAACCCAATCGTCGCCATCCCGCCTCCTCGCGCTCTCCTCTCTCTTCTCCGAAACCCGCTACACCCTGCGCCTCTTCGGCCTCGTCCCGCTGTGGACCTGGGGCTCGCAAACCCTCAAATCACCCCCCTCGGACCGCCTCATCTACTCGCTTACACTCCTGCAAATCATCGCAAATGTCCTCTACCAAGCCCTCGAGAACATCGGCTACCTCGCGTCCAAGAACATCGTCTCGAAGCGCTTCGTGGACCGCTGGGGCGGGATCGATAAGTTCTATCTGTGGAGCACGCGCGCGTGGTTCGGGCATATTGTGTTGCAGTTCGTGGTGCTGTGGAGACAGCATGTGCTGAGGAAGGCCAAGGCGGCGCTGATGTCGCAGGAGAAGAAGGAGGAGGTGTTGGCGGGGGAGGTCAGGGCTTGGAAGAAGAGTTTGGTGAATAATTTGTTTTGGGCGCCGTTGGCGCTGCATTGGAGTTTTGAGAAGGGGATTGGGATTCCGGGGAGTGTGACGGGGGCTGGGGGGTTTATGGCGGGTGCTTGGGGGTTCTGGGATCTTTGGGCGTCAACTTTGAGCTGATTTATTACATATTTACATTGCTGTGCTGTATCCAGGGTATCTAGATAGTGTGTATTGTATATAAAGTATGTAATAAGGGTATGTTTAGAGCAACCACTCGCCGTGATCCTCTTCTATGCATTCCAACGTCTCAATCTGCCCTGTATAAGACCTCGACCGTCGCTTGCCTGACGACCGATGCGGTAACACCCCCTCAACACCCACCATCCCCTTACACTGAGACCGTGCAATATGCTCATAGAACGAACCTACTAAAAACTCATCCAACGACCACGCCGCCCCCTCAATAGGAACCAGCCCCTCCAACGAACCCCCCTCATCCGCCCAACAAAAAGCCCCCGCCTCCACAGCCCGCACACTGCACACCTGCCTCTCACCCGGAACCCGCTGCTGAATATCCACCTGCACACTAACCAACTTCATCAACCCAGCCTCCAGCTCATAAATCGCGTTCCTTTGCTGCTCGTTCAGCCCGAAGACGAGCAGTCCTTCGACGGCGGCTTGCGGGTCCGGCGATGGCGCGATCACGGGCATTCCGGGGTTGGAGAAGTGGTAGAGTTGGTAGCCGAAGAGCGTGGCTTGGGTCATGTTGCGGGCGATGGGAGTGGTTTGGGGCATGTCGGTGAAGTATTTGAGGACTGTGGGGAGCACGAGGGGGTCGTAGACGAAGCGAGGGGAGGCGCCGGGTTGGTTTAGGAGGGTGGTTGTTTCATCTTCTGTGAGGATGTTGTTTAGTGCTTGGGTGTAGTCTGAGGGGTACCATGGTTTGTATTCCATTGCGCGTGACCTGGATAGTTCTGGATATTGAAAGATCCCAGGGAAGTCTGATTTCAAGTCCTGAAATTAGTTAATAAGAATAGACATCTGTATCCGTGTTAGAGCGATGAACCTGAGCAAGGCTCTCTTATATCAGAAACTGAGGCTTGTTGCCTTATGTCTCTCATGAGCATTCAGTAAAACAGCCATCCTTTCAGGCATAGACATCCTGGAGGCTCAAAGCAGAGCCATGCCGGTCATAGCAGGCATTCACAGCACAGGCAGCCTTGACTCGCATAGGCCGATCCTACGCCGCAAGACAGCGGCATAACATAACAGCCACTCGAGGTGTGACGCCTGGAGTCCACTTGACGTCTTGACAATCGGCAGATCGTAGATCATATTTTCATATGATAGCATTAGCATCTCTCACCCTTCCACAGAGCAAAGAAGATGAATCACATAATACGACCGGCTTCCATGGGCTTCTCCGCCAGCGGGCGGTGGCCAGAGACCCGCTGATTAAGTCATCCGCGCCCAGCAAGCGTATCGTCACTGACCATCTCTTAACGGACAGCTCCAACTTCCAACCTCACCACCTTTTTCTTCCCTCTCTCCCACTTACTCATTACTCCCTCCCTCCCCCTTCCATCAACTTTACCTGGTTCGACTGGACCATCTCTAATTTTCATTTTCTGCTTTTCTGTTTGCATTTCTTGTTCGTTATTCTAGCTGGAATCGCCAGCGTCGTCACAGGTACCTTTTGAGTCTACGTTGCTTTAAGAGCTTGTTAGAGCACCGCCATCCAAAATGACTTCGGAGCCGGATTACATTCACGACAAGAAGAGGGTCAACTTGACGTACGTTTAAGCCGGTTTTCTAATAACTCATGGAGAGAGGTTTGCTAACAGTTTCCAGTGACCCTTCGGGCGCCGAGCACAAAGAGGTAACGAAGAAGCGACACGCCACCCAGAATAGCCGCAAGATTCTAACACCATGATCACAGGAAGATGTCTCGACAGCAATTCTCAAGAAGAAGAAGAAGCCCAACTCGTTGATGTAAGCTCATTGATCGATTTCTCACCGTTGAAAATGGCGGAATGGCTAATCAGAACCCCGCTCTCACAGCGTCACCGATGCCGTCAACGACGATAACTCCGTTATTGCTCTCTCCAACAACACTATGGATACTCTCCAGCTCTTCCGCGGTGACACGGTCTTGGTCAAGGGTAAGATGCGGAAAGACACCGTTCTTATCGTGTTGGCGGACGACGACCTCGACGACGGTAGCGCTCGCATCAACCGTGTTGTCAGACATAACCTCCGTGTTAAGCACGGCGATATGATCACGGTTCACCCGTGCCCCGATATCAAATATGTACGTCCTTTGTTTGGTTTGAAATGTGCACCGCCGAGAGAGTGGATTGCTGACGTTTTTGTCGTTAGGCTAAACGTATTGCCGTTCTCCCCATTGCAGACACCGTCGAGGGTCTGACCGGTTCTCTTTTCGATGTCTACCTTGCCCCATACTTCCGTGAGGCCTACCGGCCAGTGAGACAGGGCGACCTGTTTACAGTACGTGGTGGTATGAGACAAGTCGAGTTTAAGGTCGTCGAGGTGGATCCCCCAGAGTATGGCATTGTCGCTCAAGATACCGTCATCCACTGTGAGGGTGAGCCGATTCAGCGTGAAGATGAAGAGGGCAACCTCAACGAAGTTGGTTACGACGACATTGGTGGCTGCCGGAAACAGATGGCTCAGATCCGTGAGTTGGTCGAGCTGCCTCTTCGCCACCCTCTCCTGTTCAAGTCTATCGGTATTAAGCCCCCGCGTGGTATCCTCATGTACGGCCCCCCTGGTACCGGTAAGACTTTGATGGCTCGTGCCGTTGCCAACGAGACCGGTGCTTTCTTCTTCCTGATCAACGGTCCCGAGATCATGTCTAAGATGGCTGGCGAGTCGGAGTCGAATCTGCGCAAGGCCTTCGAAGAGGCCGAGAAGAACTCGCCCGCTATCATCTTCATTGATGAAATTGACTCTATCGCGCCCAAGCGTGAGAAGACCAACGGAGAGGTCGAGCGCCGTGTCGTCTCTCAACTTCTGACCCTAATGGACGGTATGAAGGCTCGCTCCAACGTGGTCGTTATGGCCGCCACCAACCGCCCCAACTCCATTGACCCTGCTCTCCGTCGTTTCGGCCGTTTCGACCGTGAGGTCGACATTGGTATCCCTGACCCCACTGGTCGCCTGGAGATCATGTCGATCCACACCAAGAACATGAAGCTTGGCGAGGATGTCGACCTGGAGACCATTGCTGCCGAGACTCACGGTTACGTCGGTTCCGACTTGGCTTCGTTGTGCTCTGAGGCCGCCATGCAGCAGATTCGTGAGAAGATGGACTTGATCGACCTCGACGAGGACACAATCGACGCCGAGGTCCTCGACTCCCTTGGTGTCACCATGGAAAACTTCCGCTACGCTCTTGGTGTTTCCAACCCCTCGGCTCTCCGCGAGGTCGCCGTGGTCGAGGTCCCCAACGTCCGCTGGGAGGACATTGGTGGTCTCGAGGAAGTCAAGCGCGAACTCATCGAAAGCGTCCAGTACCCCGTGGACCACCCCGAAAAGTTCCACAAGTTTGGTCTTTCGCCTTCTCGTGGTGTGCTGTTCTATGGTCCCCCCGGTACTGGTAAGACCATGCTTGCCAAGGCCGTTGCCAACGAGTGTGCTGCCAACTTTATCTCCGTCAAGGGTCCTGAGCTGCTGAGTATGTGGTTCGGTGAGTCTGAGAGCAACATCCGTGACATCTTCGACAAGGCTCGTGCTGCTGCACCTTGCGTTGTCTTCCTGGATGAGTTGGATTCGATTGCCAAGTCTCGTGGCGGTTCTGTCGGCGATGCTGGTGGTGCATCTGACCGTGTTGTCAACCAGCTTTTGACTGAGATGGATGGTATGACATCGAAGAAGAACGTCTTCGTTATTGGTGCCACCAACCGTCCCGAGCAGCTTGATGCTGCCCTGGTCCGTCCTGGTCGTCTGGATACTCTTGTCTACGTTCCTCTTCCCGACCAGGCCTCTCGTGAGAGCATCATCCGGGCTCAGCTTCGGAAGACTCCTGTTGCACCGGATGTGGACATTGACTACATTGCCAGCAAGACCCACGGATTCTCTGGTGCTGACATTGGCTTCATCACCCAGCGCGCTGTCAAGCTTGCTATCAAGGAGTCGATCGCTATTGACATTGAGCGCACGAAGCAACGTGAGGCTGCTGGCGAGGATGTCAACATGGACGAAGAAGTTGAAGAGGAGGACCCCGTGCCGGAGCTTACCCGGGCCCATTTCGAGGAGGCCATGAAGTCTGCACGTAAATCCGTCAGCGACGTGGAAATCCGCCGGTACGAGGCGTTTGCTCAGAGTCTGAAGAACTCTGGTGGCAGCAGCTTCTTCCGCTTCCCATCTGCGGGTGAAGTTGGGGAGAATGATACATTTGGGGAAGCCGGCAATGACGACAGCCTCTACGATTAATTGGGTCTTGGTAGTTTGATTTAGTTATTTTCATGTTTTCTTACGTTAGTTAGATTTACGTACTATGAATTGTGGACGTTAAATATCTTATGTGATCGAGAAGCTCTACGCTCTAATAGCAATGTGACAACAAATCATCAGTTCAACTCTTTTGATGTGAGTAATAGTAGTATTGCTGCGAGTGCAGCCGATGATGGTATTTATCAAGAAAAGAAAATGAACAGTTGAATGCGCCAAAGTCCTCCCAACTCCAGAATGAATGAATACAACCCAGCCTCGTCCGACCTAGCCAAAAACGCCTGGTGACGGTCTCACCCCATGCTTCATAGACAAGAACTCCCTCAATTAATGCATATACAACCCCGTTCCACGTATAACCGCAATCACTTGACATTCTTCCCGGGATTGGGTTTCTTCCCCGTCTTCTTAACCGGACTGGCATCGCCGTTTTTGCCCTTGCCCGACGGATCGCCCGAGTCCTCCCTATCCAGTCTCTTCCCAGACGCACCAGCATGACCCCCCTTCCCAGTATCAGGCGTATCATCCAGTGCCGACCCATCCTCGAACACGACAACATCCTTCAGCACCTCCTTAACCATGCGCACGCCATGCTCAACAACTACCGCGGGAATGCGCACATCCACGTTTTCCAAATACGCCTCTGCATCAGCACTTAGCACCATCCTATTCCCATTGCTATTCCCACTCCCATTCGCACTCCTCCCATTCTGACTGCTGCCATTCCGACCCGCCCCATTCGCACCCGAAAGATCAAACGCCGGATGCGCCCGACACTCCGCAGACGCAATCACCGCATCCACGACCTCGTCGAATCGCTCGCATCGTCCGGCGCGGAGGAGTTCGAGCGAGAGCGTGCGGATTTTCTCGGTCCAGCCCATGCGCTGCAGGTAGCAGAGGAGGTTGGTGTGGATGTCGTCGAGGGCGGAGGTGGAGGCGAGGTGGGCGAGGAGGTCGGTTTCGAGGGAGTCGGAGGGGGTTGTTGTTGTTGAACTGGAGGGGTTTGGGTTTGGGGGGGCTGGGGAGGAGGAGGGCATTTTGTTGGTGGGTTTGGAGGGAGTATTGTGTGCAAGTAGAGGGGTTTGGAAGTTGGTGTGGTTGTACTTTGTATGTACGGGTAGAGGTAAGGAGTGGTGAGTGAGGTTGGAGGTTGCGGAGAGATCTGATCGGTTCTTTGCGGGTGCGAAGGGCCGGAATTGGGGTTGGGGGTTTGACAGGGAGGTTTATGAGGGCCAGGGCTATTGAGATTGTTGTTATTACTATTGCAATTCTATTGATCTGGAAAATGATATTCTGTTAGTTGCAGTTGTGGTGGAATACGCCTTGTACGTAAGTATACGAAATGACGCAGTGGATGAGCTATAACGATCACAATTATACCTCAACAGTCCTATTCATAGATCCGATTGTCATTCTGATATTGTCTAATCAATATTCAATCTCTCCGTGGAGCACATCCTGTATATCAAGCTGTACATCAGCGGATTCAGGGGGGAAAAAAAAGCCCACTGACAAGTATCCGCCACAGCAAATGGTCCGGCACTATTGAATTCTGACAGCAAGCTAGGACTCGTTCTCCAGTGTGTTTGCATTGCTGATTGACGGATTGTCTGTCCAGCAGCGCCAAACTAGCAGTTAATATTTCCTTCAGCCCCGAGACGTGCCCGAGTCTATACAGCTCCATATGCCGGAATAGGAATACGGAGTACGCATTCGCCAGATATGCATAACAAATACTTTGCACTGGATGATCTCCTGAACGGAAAACGAACCTAATACGAACATCTCGGCGAGGACAAATGAAATGGAGTGGAATTGCTGATGTTTGGTGAGGGTAAGTCTGTAGAAGTTGGCCGGCGGCTATGCTGTTTCTTTTTTTATTCTCAGTCTCTTCTATAAAATAAAATAATATTAATTCAACCAAATACCAAAGTATTTGATATTTGAATATCTTCTTATATTATTTTCTCATTTCTCATTGCCTCTGAAAGTCACGTGCAGCGATCTCAACTTCCCAACTGGGACAGTCGCAACCTCAACCTCACCACTTCCCCTTCTCGCTCTCTCCCTCACCCTCCTTTCGCTCGCCAGCCTCGTCCATTCGTTTTGGCGCTTCCTCTGCATCGTCTGCGTCTGTCGTCATTCTCTCCTTTGGGTCTTTGCTCCATCCTGCTCTGCCAGCGCAGTATTAGATATATCATCTCGCGCCTCTCGCCAGTTCCCCGCCTTCTGCTCTCTCTCCTCCGCGTCCCTCGCAGACCAGCCTCGATTTCTTGAGATCCTCTAGGTTTTGCTATAAACTCCTTTTTGGACTTCCTTCCTGGCAACAACCCCCCCGTACTCCGTGCTACCTTACGACTCCGGCAAAGAACCATTACCCCTCCGTGAATCCGTCCATGCGGCCGTGTCCTGACCTCCATTGCGAATCGACCTGAATACTGCGTCTCCGCCGTATATCTGGCTCCCTTTGTTTGCTCATCCACGACATCGTATTCTCGACCGAGTCGCTCTCCGCGGTTAGCCTCTGCTGGTCCCGGCCATAGCGCCAACTTCCTCGTTTCTTTTTCTGCGTCCGCTCCGACCACCTACCTCCACGAACTGTCCTCCTGATAAGCAAATCGCTATGAATCCTGCCACGATGTCACTCCAAGCCACCGTCTACCACGACTCCGACGCGGATGATGAGTTCACTCATCCCGCAACAGACTCCGAAGCCGATCACTCGGACTCCGAAGCGCTCTCCGAAGAACATACCCCGACGTCCTTTGCCAACAAGCTCTCAGACGATGTTCGTGCGCCAGATACGATCATTACAGAATGGAGTGCAGAGGAATGCGCAAGGTTTCTGGCTGCTCTGGGCCTTCGTCAATACTGCGATACGTTCTTAGGTGAGTTGGTTGCGTTGTGACTTGACCAGTGGAGATGTCGCTAATCTGTCATTCTGATTAGAAAATGAAATCGTCGGCGAGGCGCTTATTGCTCTTAAACATGATGAATTAAAGGAAATGGGAATCGCTAGTGTGGGACACCGGTTGACAATACTGAAAAGTGTATATGAGACCAAGGTCAAGCAAGAAGTTCCGCTCGACCCTGATCACTACATCCCTCTTTGTATGTGGCTTACACCTTGACCGAGTTAGATTTTAAAGTACTGACAGCAGGATTTAACAGCCGCCGACCAAAGCCTCAATGAAAATGCCACCCAAGAAGATATCGCCCGTCTAATTCAATCCATCCAGTTACGCGACGAGAAGATTGTTTCGGTAGAATCGGATTTGCGCCGCGTGGCCGAGGAATACCGTCGACTACGGGAAGACCTGCTGCCGGTATTCAAAATGGCCAAGGACCGATCGCAACCGCTCCCGCCTGGCGGAATGGATAACCACCATGAAAGCCAACCGCTGGCTTCGCCCGGATTCTCGTTCGAACGACCAGGAACAGGCATATCGCGAACCTTCTCCAAGAGAGTGTACACGGGAGGCACCACACCGAAGAACAATTCCCCAACGCATATTCCACCCTCCATCCTCGAAGGACGAGCCTACGACAGTTCTGCCTTGGATCCATCGAGCGCCGCAACCCATATGTCGACGATGAACGGCCAATTGTCTCCTGGTATCCCATCTCCAACCTCCCCCGGGGCCCATTACAGCACTCTTGCATCGCGAGCATACAAACCCAATGGTCGTAGCGGCCACGATCATTCTGAAGATACACCAGTCCCACCACCATCCCGGTCTGACCGATTGAATCCAACCCCGGTCTCCTCCCGCGATACTCCGTCGCGATCTGAGTCGCGAGCAGGCCACGATCCACCCAGTGTCGAAATATTCAAATCGTTCCGCGTTTCCATGGACGACCCCTGCCACAAGGTCTTACCAGCGGCCCTCAGAAAGTATAACATCCAAGCCGATTGGAGACAATATGCGCTTTATATCGTGTACGGTGATCAGGAACGCTGTTTAGGACTGGAAGAGCGACCTCTTATTCTCTTCAAACAACTTGAAAAGGAAGGACGAAAGCCGATGTTCATGCTGCGGAAACAATTAAATCCAATTGACAACGGTGTCTTCCCTGGAGGGTCAGCGCCTAATAGCGCTGGATTTGAGGGCAAACAAGCCCAAATTAATCTACCTGGTGGTGTTTTGTGAGCTCTACTATTTAACCCCAAGATACCCTTCTTGCCTCTTTTCCTTTTTACATCATTCTCTTTTCTCTCCGTTTCCTCTCTTACGGTTTATTTGGAATATCTATTTCTAATGACCGAACATTATATATACGCGGTGTTGGGTGTTGTATTGGATCTATCTATTGGTTTTGGACAGGGACCCAAAAAGAATCTAGCGGTGCATTTATTGATTTTAGCTTTCTTCTTCCCCCTTTTATATTTGGTCATTATCTTCATCTTACTTTTCATTTCTGTCTATTCCGTATATTTACTTGGGGACCTATTGTTCATTTTATTTTTATTTCCTCACGCATAATGGATGATGTGTATGGATTTGTCTTTCTTTCGTCATTATGTACTGGCCTCATTCTTGTCTATACTAATCGCCTTTTGGTTTTGATATGAAATGAAATCGTGATTCTAACTCGATCAGTGCTTTCGGGCAGATCGAGTGTTTCTTTCTGGTGTTTGATTCGATATTTTTCAGTAGTTTTGAAATAGCAGTCCTCCTCTCTGAACCAGCCTCTTCTCCAGTTGGCTTTGGCACTCCTCGAGCATGTCCCCGTCAATCCTTGGGAAGTATTGTCCAGGCACCGTTTTGCAGTGTATTTGACAGCAAGACCCATGGAATATCTTCGAATTCAGCATTATGGCCCTTGAGATAACAATTTCAGATCTCGGTGGTTTGTCCCATGAGATAAGACGGGTCTCTGAGATGGAAGAGTAAAGGTGTCGTTTGCATGTAGGATAGGTGACTTCACCCAGATACTCGCATGATCTCGAGAATGTCAGATCGACCAAAACCTCCAACCGTGGAAGTCTTTCCATGAAGACGTTCGTACAGCATTGTGCAATGTGTACCAGGCTAAAGTTAGCGGGGGCTCGCACTGGCAATTGCTCTTTTATATCGTCGAAGTTTCGTACGAATTGTGTCATTGTGGAATGGCTCGTTTCATATTTATTCCATCTCGTCGAAGAGAACGGATTTCGAGACAATCATTTGACGAAGTGCTCGCTGTGTTTGATGATCTCACATGTTCGACGTAAGGCCTGGTCAGCAGCCTGTAGCAACAATTGACTGCCATATATAGAATGCACGCACGGGAAATCATGGTGTGGCCCTCGATGGCGTCCGATGCTTCTTCAGCAAGGACTCTGACTGGTGTGATTTTCCGCTTTGGCATGGCTGTGGGCTTGTGTTCTTGCGCCCTATTGCTGGCATGCTGCGGTTTTCTTCCGTGAGACCGGGGGTGCTTAAGCCTTAAACCAGGGGCCTCTTCCCCCACCACCGGTACCCGCCTTTGCGTCTTTTCTCTCGAGCTCTTTCACGGAGGCCGTAATCGAGATGTAACAGCGTGAAGTACGCCATCTACATCGCCTTCTTGACGGTTAGCATTGGACACAGTGAAAAAGAAACCATGCCCTCACGATAGTATAGAAAGAACCAATGAGATCTGGAGATCTACCTCTAATGATGGGGATAAAAAAGATGGTGTAGATAGACAAACAATTCTCACTGTCATTGAGCACCCCGTGCCTTCGCGGCCGTGGACTTGCAGATTGTATGAAGACTGGGATCTCTGCCAAGCAAGGTTCAACTCTCGCAAGGCCAGTTGCTGAACCCCGGACTGATGGTAAGAGACCGTGGCTGTTGAGTAACCATAAAAAGAGACAACGGCTTGTGATGGGTTTAGCAATGAGCAAGATGGACTGATGGACGTGAATGGTAGTAGAGGAAGAGAGTCGACAGCTTAGAAGTGAACTAAAACGGGGTTCAAAGTTCGTCCTGCTGCCTTGCAAGCGACTCTAGAAGCATAGGTAAGGCTAGCCACACTACAGCTATGGACAGTCCAGTTACCAAGAGAATGAGGATAAAAAGCATAGATTGACTGTTAATCGTGGCCATACAACAGACATAGCATGTTTTACTCGCGGATATAGCAACATTGTTTCTAAGTAATACACTACCCATAGAGACATCCTCATTGATATGGAGAGAGAACCGATAGGACAGCCGTGGTCCAACTACTTAGAAGTCCCCTCAATAAGCCTTCCAACCGAATGAACCCGAGCCTTCCCTTTACAAAGCTTAGCAAACTTGGCCTCAACTTCCCGTTCAGAAAAGACCATTGTTCCGCTTTTGGCCATTCCCGGTCGATTTCAACCATCAAAGCATCCGAGGACTGGAGAGTGGCATAGCCATCCGCCGCATTAAACCTAGCACGCTCGGACAGAAGCATATGGCCAATCCACAGATTCTTCGCACACATTTTCTTCATGTCACTTCTGAGTCGGCTCAGTGTCTTACGACATCTGTAATGCCAAACCACTTCCTTCCATGTCTTGCTGCTAGGACCATCGCTGAATAGATAATTTTTGGAGAGAGACTCGATAAAGTCGTTTGGCACTGCCATTTGAAGGACGGCAATCTCAGCCAATGGGGCTATATGCTTCAAGTAGGTGGCAAAGCGATTGGCAGTATGACGTTGTGGTGTGAAGTATGTGCGATGTCCATTGAAGTCTCCTGGGTACGTGGTCATGAAGGTGAATTTAAGCCTCTGCGAGGCATTGGTGCAATAGTCAGCTGCAGGTTTTGTGCATGCGCGCCAAAGCATCGTATGACCATCAAGTGATGCAGGGGCTTCTGTTAGATTCGCCGTAGGATCTGCGCTGTTCTCACGATCTCCAGCCTCTGCTATGTTTCTTCTGTGTTCATATTCACGAGAGATATCATCGATAAGATTGTCAAGCGCTTCGAACCGCATCTTCATGGCCTCCCAGACCCAGTGCTTGCAGCTTGCAGTACCACGGATATCATCAAACCCTGGGGACAAGATCGCTGCTTGAAGCGTACTATTAATCTCAAGTTTGGTCATGATCTCCCCCCAGTCTTCGCTCGTGGATAGCCCGCCAGGGATTCGATCGCTGTATTCGATCAGGCACGCGCATAGCCCATGAAATGATAAGGACTATCAGGATCTGCAGTAATGTAACGGGACCACATATCGTAGGCGACATTGTGGTTGAAGCCGATAAGTTCGTATGTTTCGATGCTGTTCAGGTACTCAGGGACTTCAACTTCATCTTGTTGTATATTGGCGAATGTCGCTGAAAATGTTGCAGAGCTGATCCATGCAGAAGAAGACTGAGGGGGGCTCACTGGGCTCGATGGGCTCAATAGGCCTGTAACCGAGATTTTCATCTTGTTGTTGACTGGGGATGTCATCAAACCTGCATTTTCGAAGAACGACGCAGCTTCGTCAGAAATGAGCTTCCCTCCTGGAACTGGTGGGCCATAGATGGCTTAGCAGCGACTTTCCATTTCTGATTCACTAATGGTGTCATCAGGCCAGCGTTTTCGAAGGATGTGACATCGTCGGAGAGGACTTTTTCTTCCAGGCTTCCGCCATGGGAACCGGAGTGACGCGAAGACATGATGGAAGATTGGATAATATTTATTATCTGAAACATTAGAGTTAGCATTATTGTGTTTTCTTTTTTCAATGGGCGAAATGTGTGACATACAGCGCCAAAGATGATGGGTGGCCAGCGTCGTCCGCTGAGGATTGTATCGGATGATGTGATGAGAATGAAGGATGAAGATAGATGAAGTTGAGATGTTCAATACTAGACAGCTAAGTGAGTATGACTCAATATCCTGTTAAAAAAGCATGGACATCCCAGACGCATTCATGACTTAACTATACAGCCAAGATAGGTGGTGTAAAGAAGCTCCAGGCAGCTGAAAGGATGTGACTCAACTCGTGAAAAAATGGATGGAACCTCAGACGCATTCATTCATAGCGAGGGGTTCTTGGAACTAACTATACAGCTCACTCAACCTCCATCTCCGAGCCCTTCCCCCTCTTCGCCTGCACGTAACTGACAAAATCATCAATCGCTCCCGGCCATGCTCCGTCAGCACTCCACCACGAAAACTCCTCGTCCTCCTTCGTCTTGCGCATAAACACCTCCAGCTGCTCCCACAGATCTTTGCTGATCGGCCGCTTCCCACGCTCCTCCAGAAACTCGATCCACCAGTCCAGCCAGGGAGTCGTTTTCGTGTTCCATGTCGTGCCGCCGTTGTCGGGGGTGAAGAAGAGACGCCATTGTTCGGAGGCAATCTCAAACTGCAGGTTGCGCTGGCCTTGGAAACGACAGAGGGGGAAGGTGTAGCGGTATACGCGGCGGAAGAGATCAGGGTCTGTTGGGATGCGGTTGCGGATTTCTTGGGCGTGGTTGATCATCTTTTTGACGTTGTCGCAGCTGGTTTCATTAGTCGCTGCGACGGGAAGCGCACGACGAATGTCTTACCCCGTAGATCTCCACCCAGTCACAAAACCCTCCCGAGTAAATTCACCCATCGATGGGGATTTGAGCAGTTCTGCGATTCCAAGACAGGCGACCTCATCCAATTGCACCTGAATATCCCCGAAGAATTTCATGGCTCCTTCGATGCCGATGCCATCGGGGTTCTCTTGGGGATCATCTATCATCGTCAGCTTATGCTCGGATTGGACTATCTGACCGTCTTACCTCGATAGCTGTCAAAGACCTTGCTGATGGCGGCGCTAGCACCGGTACTTCCTGCTTGGGGGTCGTCCAAATAGCTATCCTCGTCAGTGACCATAGATAAACAAACCAGACTGCTCTGGTCAACGATAAACTGTCTCTGTTGTCTGCAATTGACATCACCCTGGGACATCCAAAGTAGAGCACGTGACCCGTCTTTTATGTCAAATCGCACTCTGAAGATTGAGGGCTGCTGTCTTGTCTACCATGCCCCATATAACCAACTTCAACGCAGAATCTAGCCACAACGCCAACCAGAGCAGCCCAATGAACACGGTACTCACGCATCAATAGCCTCCTGAACATTCCACCTCGACGCTTTAAGGAACTATACCCAAACCCCGTCAGCCAAATGCACGTGACCATGGACCAAAGTCACACCAAAACAACCGCAATCACCCATCAACAGGAAAGGGTAGATACCTTTGCAGCAACAGAATCCTTGGCTTGAGTAAACGCCACGAACTGGGTGATTAGTTGCTTCTGGACTCCCGAGTAAGGCGGCATGGTGGGGGGTGTATGTTGATGTTGATGGTGCCAGCGCCAGGTCAGGAAACCGACGAGAACCAGGGGAATGAGGAAGAGTATATTGGAGGAGAGAAAGGGTATCTGGGTAGGGTATTTAGCAAGATAATGAGGAAGTATACAGTAGTGGTGGTAGTTGAACCAAAAGTGGTTGGCGGAGGTGAAATGATCGCTTTGCGGCGCCGATTCGAGGCGGCGGGCACGTGCCCCGCAGGTATCAAGAAGGAACGACTTATACTTCAGCTACACATTCTATGCACTCTATTATACTGCTACACTTGAAATACTTGTTCTGAATGCTATGTTTGACATTGATATAGATTTACAAGACAGAGATATTGGATCATGCACAACCATGGTATATTGAGGACTTTTCTGCATTAAGACAAATACGACGCCCGAACTCCGTATTGACCAGATGTCGAGTACAACGATCCGTATGTGCAAAGAACTTTTAAGTCGTGAAGAGGGTATCTTCCTGCTAGGAGTTAGCCTGCTTGCCGGCATCCAAGGAGCTAAGAAAGTGCTTACCTCTCTCAGGTATTCACCAATATCCGCCTGTCTGAACACCGTGATGGCCGTTGGGTCCAACTTCCGAGTCTCAGCAGTCGATCGAGCCGTAACGCCAAAGCCCTGTTCTGTCAGTCTCTGTCTCAAACACCACTTATAGATCTTCCACATACCAAAGGCGTATCATCCATATTAAACACCACAACCCCCTGATGCTCCGGACAATCCTCACTCCACCGTCCAATATGCGCCTTGACAACATTCCCCCCATACATAAACGGCATCTCCCCATTCTGCTTAATCCACACCTTATACCTCGCATGCGGCGCAATCACCTCCAGCGCGGTCACATGGATCCTGAACTTCCCGGTCTTCGTGAACTTGCCGACGCAGATGCCCAGCGAGAGCAAATTAGCGCGCGGGATCGAGGTCGCCAGGTTCGCTAGCGACAGACGCATGTAGTAGACTCGGCTGCCGTGAAGACGGAAGACATAGCGGTCGTTGGAGGAGGGATCATCGACGGAGGTGACCAGGGCGTTGAGCGAGCGGCCGGTGTAGTTGGCGAGTTTGGAGAAGAGGGTTTTGGTTTCGTCTTCTGTGAGTTGGCGCATTTTGTTCTTTTTTTGTATTATCTCTAATATTGAATTAGAGAAGAATTAAAGGTAGAAGTAGAGACAGAAGAAGAGATCCTCCGAGCAAAAAAATCTAGACGCGGAATTAGCGGTCTTTAGCGTTGGGTCTTGGCGCCGCCGGCAGGAAAAAAAAAAAAAAAAAAAAAAAGAAAGGTTCGGACGTACAGCTACCACCTCAACTCAACAACACCAACTAACCCACGGAATTCAATAAAATGCCCGTCGGACACTCCTCGAAAAGACGACGATTAAGTCCCCCCGATGATGAAATCGTGAACCCCTCTCGTTCCTACCACGACGAAGAATGGGATGCCGAGCAAGACTACGAGCTCCGGCCGCGCAAACTGGGCAAGAAGGAAAAGGAGCAAACCAGACTGCCAATTAAGACGGATGAAGGTCTGCAGAGGGTGGAGGAACCGGAGCAGGGGCCTGAAGATTCGGACAGTTTTCTCGGGACCGACGATGACGAGGACGAGGATGGAGAAGGTCAATGGGACGGCATGAGCGAGGACGAAGAGGAGGAAAAGGAGGAGGCTCCGAAAATCCCATTGAAGGTGCAGATTGTGCAGGCTAAGGAGGAACTTGCGAAACTCGCGACTTTGATCAATGAAGACCCCGAGGAACACATCGGTTCGTTCAAAACAATGGCCGAAATGGTGGAGAAGGGATCGCACGTTACGATCAAGAAGCTCGCGCTCGCGGCGCAGGTCGCGGTCTACAAGGACGTGATTCCTGGCTACCGCATTCGCGCGCTCGGTGACGAGGACAACTCTACCAAGCTGTCGAAGGAAGTGCGCAAGATTCGGAAGTTCGAGCAGACCCTTCTGAACGGATACAAGAATTTCGTGCAAACGCTGCAGGAACTTACGAGACCTACGAAGAAGGACCAGGAGGCGGTGGATCCTACCTTGAAGAGTGTTGCGATTACCTGCGCGTGCAACCTGTTGCTTGCGGTGCCGCATTTCAACTTCCGTAATGAGTTGTTGAAGATTATTGTCAACCGCCTTGCGAAGAGACAGATTGACGCGGATTTCGACAAGTGCCGCGAGACTGTGGAGGATGTATTCCACAAGGATGAAGACGGTGTTGTCTCTCTCGAGGCTGTCCGCCTGCTGTCGAAGATGATGAAGGCCAAGGAATACCGCATTCACGATGTCGTTCTAGACACATTCCTCCACCTGCGTCTCCTCTCCGAATTCTCCTCCAAGGCATCGAGGGATCGAGTGGACAAACCAGAAGACGATGCCCCACAAGGAAAGAAGAAGCACAAGAAGGAATTCCGCACGAAGCGCGAGCGCAAGGTTGAAAAGGAGCGCAAGGTCGTGGAGAAAGACATGAAGGAAGCCGATGCCCTGGTCTCGCACGAAGCCAGAGAAAAGAACCAAGCAGAGACACTCAAACTAGTCTTTGGAAACTACTTCCGCATCCTCAAACTCCGCATCCCCTCCCTCATGGGCCCTGTCCTGGAAGGTCTCGCCAAATACGCCCACCTGATCAACCAAGACTTCTTCGGCGACCTCCTCGAAGCCCTCAAAGACCTAATCGGCCACGCGGACCGCTCGGAAGACGAGGACCCCGAAAACGAAGAAGAACAGAACCCAGACGAACCCCCCACCAAAGCCCGCGATTCTTACCGCGAAGCCCTCCTCTGCACCGTCACAGCCTTCGCCCTCCTCTCAGGCCAAGACGCCAGCAAAGCCGCCGCCACCCTGCATCTCGACCTAAGCTTCTTCATCAAACACCTCTACCGCTCCCTCTACACCTACTCCACAAACCCCGACATCGAATACAACCCCACCAAATCCCTCCGCCTCCCAGACCCGGACTCCCACGAAGCAAACGCCGAAAACGACTCCCACCGCCGCTCAAAAAACAAAGTCAACTTCCAAACCCCCACCGTCCTCCTCCTCCGCTGTCTCCAGTCAACCCTCATCTCCCGCGCCCACGGCAATCCCCCGCCCATCCGCCTGGCCAGTTTCACGAAGCGTCTTATGACGACTTCGCTGCAGGTCCCTGAGAAGTCTGCGATTGCGACGCTCGCGCTGCTGAATCAGGTCACCAAGCATAATGCACGCAGGGTGTCGGCGCTGTGGCATAGTGAGGAGAGGAAGGGGGATGGGGTGTTTAATCCGTTTGCGACGGATATTGAGGCGACGAATGTTTTTGCGGGGAATGTTTGGGAGGGGGAGTTGTTGCGGTTGCATTATTGTCCGCAGGTTAGGGATGCGGCGGTGGGGATTGAGAAGATGGTTATGCAGAAATAGTTGTGTATGTTTTATTTGAATTCATGTTAATATTTGTTTCTCTTATGTTGCATTTCATTATTCGTAAACATGACTCATTTGTCATCATTAACAATAACTACCATATCCCAGCCCTCATGAATCACTGCTCTGTCACCACACTTAAAAACAATCTAACCCTCAGCCGAACCACGCCTAGAACCCATCGGACTAGCTCCCCTCCCCCTCCGCGACACAACCGAAGACGAACTACCCTCCCGAGACCCCAAAGGCCTACCATGTCCATGTCCACGTCCATGACCATGACCATGACCCTGCAAACCACCCCTCCACTCAAACCGCGGCGGCTCAGGCGAATAACTCCCCGAAGGAGAAAGATATCTAGCAGTAGACGCATACCCAGGAGGTGGTAGACCCGAAACCCCCTGATACCCCATATCCGAATCCATCCTCATAGACAACAAAGGCGATCTCCGCGCACCGAACCCCGAACCATTAAACAACGAATCCGAACCCGAAGATGGTACCGCGGAGACCTTCGATCTGAAACTCTGGTGGGATCTTGAGCCTCGAAGGCTTCGTTGGGGAATTAACGCCGCTGATGTTGAAGATGATGGGAGTTGGTTCGCGCGGTAGTTGTAATTGAGTTGCTGCTGTCTGGCTTGTTGTTGGCGAAGACGTTGTTCGCGTTCGCGCATGATTTGTTGTTGGCGCGGGTTGCGGAGGGCGGGGTGGATGGCGCTTGGGCTCATATTTTCGGCGTTTGTTGGTGGTTGCAGGTGCGGTGGCTGTTGTTGTGGTTGTGGTTGGGCCAGGTTGGCTGGGACTTTGGGGACTGGTGGTGTGGAGGGTGGTGCGATCGTAGAATCAGAGGCGGGTTCAGCCTTCTTGAGACCTTCAGATGAAGCTTTCTTGCTGGGTCTGTCCTTGTCATTGTTCTTGTCCTTGTTTCGGCGTGGTGTACGCAGGAATTTGCTGGATGAAAACGACGAGGACTGGTTGTCGCCTGTATCGCGCCGTCTGCGAAAACCGAACATGCCCTTTCTATGAGGTGTTTTTGTTCCCTCTTCGCTTGGAACAGAGCCATCTGTCTTTTGTTTCTGCAGTGGTTGCAGAGTAGATTGGCTGTTTTCAGAGACGGCATCAAGAGACAATGTCCGGTCAAATGTAGGTCTGGGTTCGGGGCTGCCGGAGGATTCTCGAGCTCGATTTTTGGAAGCTGATGAGCCACTGCGTGGTGGATTGGCGGTCTCTTTCTTTTGAATGGGCGTGGTGGGCAAAGGTGCATCTGGTTTCACCTGTGTCATTCCATCCTCAGTTAGACTGTCGGTTCCTTTGTTATGCACTCCTCCAGACACGTCCTGCTCCTTTGGACGCAACTGCCTCGCGCCTGTCATCTCTGGGACACCCAGCGCAGTCGGAGGCATAGGAAACGCACCCAACCCCAAATCAACCCTCAACCTCTCCACCTCCTCCCTCAAAACACCCATCAACCTCTCCTCAGCCCCCCTAACCTCTCCCCTCAGCACCTCAACCCTCTCTCCAAGCTCCCTTAGCCCCCTCTGCACCCCAGCAACAGTCTCACTCAACCCCACAGACCTCGCATTCATAACCCGCGCCGTATCAGACAGAACCTCGACATTCCTCAGAATCTGGTCCATCGTCCAGTTATTCGAGGATTCGAAGGTCTTTGTGAGCCGGTTCACGACACTGTTTAGGTGGTGGTGCAGGGCTTGGACGTGCGAGTGGAGTTGTTGGTCGAGGGTTATGGTGTTGTTGTAGGTTGGGTCTGGGGGGGAGGGGGCGGGGCCGCCGTGGGTTGTTGTGTTTGGGATGGTTTTTGATGTGTCTTGAGAGTTGGAAGGGTTGAGTTGGCAGAGAGACGGCGGTGGAAGAGGGCTCGACAGTTCGAGATGAGACACATTTCCGCCATGAATCCCCGGGAATGGCTCAGGCGTGGATTCAGCCCTTTCAGCTCTCAAGCTCTGAGCACTAGCCTGAGTCTTGACAACTTCAGCCTGTCCACTATTCAGATACTGTCCCTTGCGAGCAGCAGGCGCTTCAGCTGCCTCGAGTATCATAGCGTCGATCTGCTCAGTCGCATCATCTTCCGTAGAATTTTTCTGCTTCGCCTTTTGCTTCCTGATCCTCTCCAGACTCTCATCATCCTGAGTAGGCAGCTGGGCAGCCAGATCAAGATTCTCACCCAACGACATTTGAGAACCAGGTGCAGACTGCAAATAAACACCTGGGTCCGACTTCTCAGGTACAAGAACGTCCTCCTCAAAGCTATTCTGAAGCGTCGTTGTGCCACTGTAGGGCCCGTCATCTCTAGACAAATCGGAAACCCCCTGCCCCTTCCGAACCTCCCCAATATCCCTAAGACTAAACTTCGTGCGCAGGGCCGCGACACGGGAATGTTTTATCTCGTTCTCGACGCGTTGGCCTTTCTCTCTGGGACTATCTGCTTCGGTGGTCGTGCTCACGAAGGACGAGGAAGAGACTTGGTCCTGGTTCTGAGCATGGTGACTGGCTAGGACCTGGTCGAGCTTCGCGTCGTGGGAGGAACTGAATGATGATTCGCGAGATGTGATGGAGCTGGGGTAGTCTAGGATGGGGGGTTTGTGGGAGGTGGAGGTGGATGCTGGAAAGGAGGTCGAGGTCAACTTCTTTTTCTTCTGACGCGAGGTCTCTGGAGACAGAAAGATATCCACGATAGAAGACAGGATGCACGTACCTTTTTCAGAGTCCGTTGGCTGCTGCTGCTGCTGTCGCTCCTGTTGCTGTTTTTTCTTCTCGCGAGCTTTCATGACAGCCCACGCGTTGCCGCTGCGAGGCGACATGTTGGATACAGGTGAAGAGCGTATCTACCAATAAACCTGTCTGATGTGAAGTTGGGAATAGAGCATTTCGAGCTTGAAAGAGAGGTAAGAAGGAGAGAAAGTGTCTTGTCTTGGGTGGTTGTTGTGGTTGACATTTTCGTGTCTGTCAGTGAATGAACAAGCTATGCTAGGGTTGGCGAGAATGCCTCCAATACAGCCTACAATACTCCGGCTCTTACGAATCAAGTGAAGGTCATCCAGTAAATTCATTATCATCACATATCATCATCTGGAACCATCATTATCATCAATCATGACAACCTCAAACATACAGCAATAGCATAGCAGGCAACACGGCAAGACAAGACATCAAACAACGCAATCTGGATGGAGAGGAGAAATGGATAATAGACAATAGAACAGATAGAGGGGAATCGAGCGGTATCGAGATAAGCGAGCGGTAGTCTTTTTTCTTTCTTCTTTTTATAATTTTCCGTAAATCAAGCTTTTCGGGTATAAGCACGCCAGCTCAGACCGAGGCCCATGGCTAGCAAAGGAGCACCAATAACGGTCATCAAGAGCAGTTTCCTGAATCACGTCAGTTGCGAATTAAACAAAAACGCAAACGAAACGACGAAACAAAACAAAACGACACGTATCTACTGCTCGGTCTTTCCACTGCTGCGGAAAGGCGAGAAGAGAGCACCAAACAGGTTGGAAAACACGGATCGGACAATGGATTTCAACCAGCTGTCGCCATTGTTCAAGGAAACTGCAGTAGCAGTAGTCACTGACCGATTTGTATTCCCAGTAGAAACGTCACCGGCCTTGTTGGCTGCTTCGGTGGTTGTAGACTCAGTTGTGGACTCGGCGGCTGCTTCGACTTCGGGCTTCGACGACGGTTCCGGTTCTGCGGCACGAGCACTTGGCTCGGGCTCTTGTGCGGCGGGAGCGTCCTGCTTACCGTCTGCGGCCTTAGCCTCGCTGTCCTTGGTCTCGGGCGCGGCGGCTTCGGACTTCTTGTGAGCGACGGCCACACCAGCAGCAATAGCAGCACCGGCGGTGGCTGCAGCGGCAGCACCAACGCCAAGAGTCTCGGGGGTCAGGATGCTGCTGTCCTTGTTAGCGTCCTCTTCAGCCGGAGTACTCTCCTGGGCGGGTTCCGAGGAACCAGCCTCCTGGGCTTCAGGGACGGTGTCGCGCTGCTCGACGGGGTGGCCATTGGGCTCTTGCAGAGAGTCCTTCGCGACGGTCTCTGTTGTCTCCTCAACCACTGGCTCTGGTTCTGGAACAGCCTCTTCTGTCTTGACGGCCTCAACAGCAGGAGCCTCAGAGCGGGCGGACTCCACAACTGGTTCTTCAGGGGCCGGCGTGTCGACAGCAGGTTCAGCAGTCTCAGTCGCAGGCTCAGCAGCAACAGGCTCTTCCTTGGCGGGCACTTCGGTGACATGCTCCACAACGGGCTCAGCAACAGGTTCTTCCTTGGCAGGCTCTTCGACGGCCTTCTCCTCTGCGACTGGCTCCTCAGCGATCGGCTGCTCTGGTTCGGTAGTGGATTCCACGGGGGCCTCAGTTGTTGTCTCGACAGGGGCCTCAACAGGGACCTCGACAGGCTCTTCAGGCTCCTGCTTCTCAGCAGCAGGCTCAGGGACGGCTTCGACGGTCTCAGCGGCGGGGGCGGGGACTTCCTCCTTGGGAGCTTCGTCGGTAGTAGTCTCCACAGCGGGTTCCTCGGCAACAGGAGCCTCAGTGGTCGTTTCGGCAGCGGGTGCTTCGACGGTGGGTTCTTCGACAGCCGGTTCTTCCGCAACAATCTCCTTGGGCTCCTCAGCAGCGGGTGCCTCCGCGACGGGCTCTTCGACAGCAGACTCCTTAGCAGGCTCCTCAACAGGCGCGGGCTTCTCAGCGGTGGGCTCTTCAGTCGAAGTCTCAACAGTTGGTTCCTGGACGGTCTCGGGCTCCTTGGTAGGCTCCTCCACAGGGGCATCAGGAGTGGCCTCAGGCTCCTCCTTGACGGCGTCAACAGTCGGGGTCTCATCAACAGGCTCCTCAGCGTCCTCGACCTTTTCGGCGGGAGTCTCTTCCGTAGCAACAGCTCCGACAGCCGGGGCTTCCGTTGCGGGCTCCGCAGTCGGTTCGGGGTTCTCCTCGACAGGCGCCGCGGGGGTAGGTTCCTCTGCGGCTTCAGTGACTGGCTCTTCCTTCACTGCCTCAACAGCAGGCTCAGCAACCGGCTCCTGCTTCTCTTCCACAGGGGCTTCGGCAACAGGCTCGTCCTGCTTCTCCTCGACGGGAGCTTCAGCAGCGGGCTCTTCCGTAGCAGGCTCAACAACAGGTTCGGCGACCGGCTCCTGCTTCTCTTCCACAGGGGCTTCCGCGGCAGGCTCACCAGCAGTTTCCTGCTTCTCCTCGGCGGGGGCCTCAGCAGTGACCTCAGCAACGGGCTCAGCAGTCTCCTGCTTTTCCTCGACAGGAGCTTCAGCAGCGGGCTCTTCCGTAGCAGGCTCAACAACAGGTTCGGCGACCGGCTCCTGTTTCTCTTCCACAGGGGCTTCGGCAACAGGCTCGTCCTGCTTCTCCTCGACAGGAGCTTCAGCAGCGGGCTCTTCCGTAGCAGGCTCAACAACAGGTTCGGCGACCGGCTCCTGTTTCTCTTCCACAGGGGCTTCGGCAACAGGCTCGTCCTGCTTCTCCTCGACAGGAGCTTCAGCAGCGGGCTCTTCCGTAGCAGGCTCAACAACAGGTTCGGCGACAGGCTCCTGCTTCTCTTCCACAGGGGCTTCGGCAACAGGCTCGTCCTGCTTCTCCTCGACAGGAGCTTCCGCTGCGGGTTCTTCGGCAACAGGTTCCTCCTTAACTGGTTCAGCAGCTTCTTCGGCGGCAGGGGCAGATTCCTCGGCCACGGGCTCTTCCGGCTTCTGCTCCTGAACAGGCTCCTCAGCGGCCGGTGCCTCTGCAACGGGCTCAGCCGATCCCTCCTTTGTAGGCTCAGCCTCGACAGGCTCCTCTGCAACAGGCTTCTCTTCAGGAGCAGAAGTGGGTTCCTCCTCCCTGGTCTCTTCGACAGCTGGTGCTGGCTCAGCAGGGGCCTCTGCCTCAGTCGTAGGTTCTTCAGCAGCGGGCTCCTCAACCTTGGCGGCGGGCTCCTCAGCGGGAGTCTCTTCAACAGGTGCTTCCTTCACGGACTCCTCAGCAACAGGTGCTTGCAAAGGCTCCTCCTTGGCCTCTGTGGATGGTTCCTCGACGGTTTCCACCTTGACGTCGTCAGCCTCCTTCACGGGCTCCTCGACCTCAGCGGCAGCCGGTTCCTGAGCAGTCTCAGGCTCAGCGGCAGCCTCCGTAGCCTCTGCGGGCTCCTCAACTGCGGGGGTCTCTTCCTTGGTGGGAGCTTCGACAGGTGCAGCCGACTCAACGGGCTCCTGTGCCGGTTCCTCAGTCACCGGCTCTGCAGCGGGAGCCTCCGTGGCGGGCTTCTCCTCAGCAATAGTCTTCTCAGCTGGCTCTTCAGCAGCGGGTTCCTCAGCGGTGGGAGCTTCGATCGTCCCGTTGGTAGTAGGTTCTTGGACCGGTTCAACAGCGGGTTCCTGGGCGGGTTCCTCAGCAGCTGGTGCCTCTGTTCCATTGGTAGTAGGCTCGACAGTTTCCGTGGCAGGCTGTTCCGAAGCGGCCTCTTCCGTGTGAACACCGTTGGTACCGTTTGTTGTTGGCACCTCTTCGGCCGGAACCTCCGGAACTTCCTCAGAGTGACCATTCTCCACCGGTTTTGTCTCTTCCACCGGTTCCGCCTCTGTGCCGTTGGGACCGCTGGATCCGTTTGTTTGGACCTCGGTTTCGGAAACAGATTTTTCACCGTTTGTCACGGGCTCCTCTTCAGCAGCCAGGTCCCCGACATTCAGCACGTTCACAATGCCATTGTCACCGGATACTACAGTAGAGAAGAATCAATTAGCTTCTGTGCCCATTTTCCTCTGAAGGCTTTCTTTTTTCTCTGGGAAAATCTTACCCTGCTTCGCACCCTCATCATGAAACCAAACAGCATCCTCCCCCTCCCCCTCACAGAACCGATACCGATACTGGCCCGGAGACAGCTTCATCTTGCGCGAGTAAATCCAGTCCTCGCTCTGTGGGGGCCGCTTGACGGTCAACTTGACGGGCTGCCATTGCGGGTTGGTAAAGGTACCAGCGAGGTAAAGAGGAATGGAATCGGAGGGGCGATGGAGGGCAATAGTGACGTTTTCCTTTTTAGCGGCCATGATAGATGATTGAGTCGAGTCGTGAGTTCGTAAGTCGTAAATCTCTATCAGTTGGGTTTCGGAGGTGGGTGGGTAAGGTGAAAAAAATTAAAACAAAACAGCAGATATGAACAAGATGGGTACTGTACAAAATAGGAGGGATAGAGTAGTAGAGGATCCTCTCAGATAATTGAGAGGATAAATTGAGATGAGAGGAGGGTGTCAAAAGAACAAGAGGTGAAGGTGAGGAGAGGAAAGAATTGTTGTTGTTGTTGTTGTTGGAGGGGTCCGGCGAAGATCTTCTCACGTGACTTTGCAGCCCTCAGGCGTCAATCCCGTGACTCAGGCAGAAAATAGACAGCAGTTGCCCCAGAAATCATGCAAAATTGTGCAGTTCTAGCCTAAAATGCGGTGAAGCGAGAACGGGCATACACACATAAGGCGAGGCGAAAGTCGGTCAATAAAGCCTGTCGAGTCACGGCTTGTGTGCAGCTGCATCTCATTCGCTGTCCGATGCAGATTTTTCCTACGCATTACTAGTACTGACAGGTCTAGGATTCAATATTCGCACATAATGTACAGAGCACAGAGTCCTCGTAGTAGTAAAGCTGTCTCACAATTGCTCTGATTTTTCACTTTTCACATGAACTTTCATCGGATGATCAACACATTACCCGATTGGGCAAGATTGGTGAGGCTGTCCACTTGCCCGGCTGAAGCAAAAGGCAATTCTGAGTCTACTGCTTGTCATTGGGCTAAGATGAGGGGTCCAGCTGATTTGCCTTTCATACTCTGTACTATTATCTGATCATAGCTGTGACACAAAGAGGCGGAATCCCCGGATGTCGTGCTCTGTACGGAGTATGGTCTGTCGGTCAACAAGATCGAGGTACGCCCCTGCTTAATAGTAGCACGATTAAGTAGCATGAAGCATACCATAAGCCAATCAACAATCAATTCATCTACTCTCTCTCTCCCATTCGTTGCCGGCATTATCTCGCATCCTGCATGCAAGTTAAACACCAATGTCAAACAACGCATCCCGGAAAGCTTTATCAATCTTTGAGTCGACTTTTTTCTCTATTGGATCTGATAAACATCTTTATATTAGATATTAACTACTTGGTAGTGTTAGAATTTCACCCACAATGCCCAATTCCGACAAAACCCCCTCGCAACAACAAACGCCACCGTCGCTGCCAAATACATCACGCCTCCAAAGATAATCAATCCCTGATAACCCCCATAATCCCGTTCCTGAATCGCACCCGCGATCGGAATCCCAGTGAGAGTCCCGATACTCGAAATCGCAAAAGTCGTGCCATTCCGCTTGCCCAAATCCTCTGTCTTGCATACTTGCGAGATACACACCGGCGTCAGACTGATCGCTGCGCCGCTCCAGAAGCCGAAGAGTACTGCGTAGCAGATAATCGCTTCTGTGTTGTCGCCGGCTTTGAGCCAGAGTGCTAGTGTTAGGATGGAGCAGACCAAGGCCGTGCAGATCATCACATTGAATCGGCCTAGTTTGTCTGCTAGTAAGCCCGGGAGGAAGCGCCCGGGAATGGCGCCTAGGTTCAGGAATGCAATTAGAGCATAAGCGAGTGTGTCGTTCATGCCAATGTAGACGGCGTACGACGCAATGTATGTGATGGGAATGAAGACGGCGAACTCGACCAGGAACACGGCCACTGTGGTCGATGCATAATGCACATCTTTAAGAGCTTTCAAGTTGACTGCACCGCCGGCCTTTTTGTTCAAGGGAAGTCGGGTTCTGATTAGGAAACAGGCTGCCAGACACAAAATGGCGCTGACTAGCGCAATGATCCGCATAGCCCAGGGGAAGCCAATCTTGGGCGCTGCGAAAAGGATGATTATCGGGAATATGACGCCTCCTAAGCCACCTGCAGTACAGGCGACGCCGGTTGCGAGTCCTCGGCGGATGTTGAACCAGTGACCGACGGCAGCTATGGCGGGTGTGAACAGCAGGCATGCAGAGAGGCCACCAAGGACACTGAACGAAAGGAAGATCTGGTAGTATTCTACTGCAGTTAGCCATGTACATGTGCAAGTGGAGATACAGGTACGTACCCTTGCTGAAGCTGAGGCAGACCATTGCAACAACGATGCCAATTGACCCGGGAATAATGACATAGTTCGGTCCGTATGCATCGAAAATCGGGCCTAGCGCCATTCATGTCAGTGAGAGCATTCTAAAGACACCAAACCACTAATCACTTACCCACTTGAGCTGAACCGATATACAGAAAGAAGCCATACGCCCCGTAAACCCAACCAATGCTGGACTCAGAGTAATCGCTCAATTGATGACCAGCAGTCCAGGCATGCAGAATCCCCAGACTGTTCAATAGCCCCATGGACGGGATCATTGCACACCACGACCCCAAGACGACCAGCCATGCTCGAAGGCCGCCTTCAGGATATTTATCGTCTTCAATCATCGGTCCTGGAGCCTCCGCGGGAGTCGCCTCGCATTCTTTCGTGGTCATTGTCGCGATGCCGTTGGAGTATAAGAACAGTTAGAAACGAACTCCTGAGAGAATATATACAGTCACATGACAAAAGTCTACGTAATTCCGCGTCGCGCGACGCGGCACCTGATATTGTCCATCATCTTCTCAACCACCTACACCATGCCTCGCACCCCTTTACGGTCTACTAGTTCTAATAGGACTAGTAGAAAGGAATTAGAACCTTTTCAACGGGGGATCATAGTTGGCCGATTCCTTGCAGGCCAGAAAAAGGCCGATATTCAGCGCGAAATGAATTTACCATATACAACAATTCAAACCACCATTGCAACATATCAGTCCTCCACCACTGGCACTAGTTCTCCTCGCATTGGACGGCCAGAGATCCTTTCTGATGCTGATAAGCAATATATTCTTTTACAAATCAAGCGGGATCCCTTTATCAAAACTGAAGATATCTGCAAATTACTTGAGATGCCCATTTCTACACGCACAATTGCATGCATGTTAAAAGAATCTGGGTATGGCCACTGGAGAGCACAAAAAAGACCTCAATTAACTGAGGAAATAGCTAAACTACACTATGAATGGGCATATGTGCGCAAGGATTGGGCACATGAGCAGTGGAGCAAGGTTATATGGAGTGATGAATGCTCTGTTGAGCTAGGCAAAGGGAAGAAGAATCAATGGGTATGGCGGCTCAACCACTTCAATGAAAAATGGAAAAAAAAGCATATAATTCCATACACCAAAGGCAAAGGAATATCTATCATGATTTGGGCAGCGATCTGGGGTGGTAGCCACACTGAAATCTATCAAATGAGTCAGGATGAGGAATCTGCTCGAAGAGGGTATTCTTCACAGTCCTATTTGAAACTTATTGAAGATTATCTGCCTGCTATATGGGAATCTGGTATGGAATTCATGCAAGATAATGCTCCCATACATACAGCCAATATTATTAAGAATTGGTTTGATGAGCATGGTATTCCTCTTATTGACTGGCCACCCTACTCACCTGATTTGAACCCTATTGAACATGCCTGGGCCAAGTTGAAAGAGCGTATATATATCCTCTATCCAGACCTTGAATCATTTAATGGGACTAAAGAGCAATTGAAAGAGCAATTTTATATGGCCATGGAGGATGCATGGGAGAGTTTAGGACAGGAATACTTTGATGGGTTGGTAAGATCTATGGAGAACCGTGTCAATGCAGTTTTAGAGGCAAAGGGGTGGTATACACATTACTAATATGATTTTTATTTTATTTTATCAATTATATGCCACTTACCTATTTCTTATCTAATTATCTAGTAAAAATATTCATGTTTGGTTGTTTTACGTGGAAAAGAAATGTTCTGGTAATTATATATTTTTTCGTGGTTGCGGAGAATTACGTAGACTTCTGTCCAAGAACTATATATTCAGCTCGATCCCGACTACGGCACCATGGCGTGATCAGTGGTTAGAAATCCACCATCCTGATTATCAAGGATGTTGCAGTTGTATTGCAGCTTTCTGCAGCTTCTAACCCTGAGTAGAAAACATTTCTGTCCTAGGATGTCATTTTCTTGGCGTCGGATCTCCGATTTGTTGATGATACCGAGGCCACTTCGGCGATGAGTTCGGCGAAGATGTTCGTCGCCTGGATGTTGATATCGGTTAGTCTACCATATTCTGAGGTGAGCCCTTGTAGTAAATTAGACCGCATCAGCAGTCACAATGCGCGTTAAAACGTTTTTATGCCATGTGACCCTAGCCAATCATAATTTACAGAAAAAAAGCATAATAGGGCTGCTGATAAGGTTATCGATAAGAGATAAGATACACTGATAAGGATGAATCTTGCCTTGACCTCACCGTTCTCCATTCAAAAGCTCTCCAAGGCTATCACTACTCTACTATCACTAGTAACTTTGTGCCTTTCTACAAGAGCAGAATGTACAAGAATTATCTTTACATCGACCGATCGAACCACCTCGGAGTCTATTGCCAAACCAGATTACCCGAGAACCCAGCTCTACCGACCCAAAACCAGGCATGCTCCACGATTACTGTTTCTGGGGATGTCCCGAAGGAGATTACAGTGACCTGATATCGTTGTTTGGTGATCGCCAAGTGTCGGGATTACGCCGAAGACATACCCCTGGGTATGTAGACCTAGCTGATTCCGGGTGCTTACCCCTAATATCTGGTGACGATTCCACCTATTTCGATTGGCAGTTCTAGAATATCGGAATAGCGGTTGAATATCTCGGTCCCCTTTGATACCGATGGTGCCATGTTTGGCAGCGTATAAGGTGAGCTCCACCCTGCGCCCTCCGGCGACACAGACCGCGACTTCGCCGAACCTCGCAACTTTAATACACGGGTTTCACCGTTTGTCCGGCGGCAGTTCACTATGGACTATTCACGTCCTTATCGCTCAAAGCGTCATCCCCCATGCGATCAATGACGTCGCAAGAAATTGCGATGCGATAGGAACGCAGAAAATACTTGCCAGTGATGCCAGCAGCGCAACTTTCCCTGTTCATTTGATCGGTATCGACCAAACGAGCGATCTCCATCGACTGTGCTTCCGGGTTCTGTTCCTCTTCCAGTACAAGAACCAGCCCCAACACCAGCTCCTGCTCTTGCATCAGTTCCACTTGTTTTCAGTGACTCTCCTCTATTTCCCATCGGAACTCCAATTGACCTTCCGTTCATCATTGAATCCACGCCAGGGCGATTTGGACAGACTATACAAACTCTTGATCAACTTCCGGGTTTGTCAACTCAGGTAATCGGTGCGTCAGGCAAATCTGATCCATGGCTACTGCAACATTGCCGGTTCGATGATCGTGATTTCCTCCGGTTTCACCAGGTCCATTTTCGCAATGCTGGAGGCGTGCCTCTTGAAGAGAAAATCCCAGTGCATTTCTTGGTGACGGCAGAAAGACTATATAATGCTTCCAAGGAAGCCACAGGGTTTCCCAAGAGGGACCTCATTCGGGAGGAATTGGAATCATTGGTTTCATTAGAATGTGGACAACGACTTGTGGCGCTGTATGTATCCATCCCGGGCAGACATAATTATCAGACGCTCATGTCATTCAAAGCTTTATCAAGTTTGTTTATCCCACGCTACCGGTTATTTCAAGGTCGCAGTTTGGAATCTCGCTCGCGCAACCAATCCCTGATCAGCAGGTCCTCCGCAACACTCCAGTCCACCTCTTAGCCGCCATCTATGCATCCGCCCAACCGTTTGCCAAATTCGACGAATATCTATGTCTTGTCAATGCCTACACTCAATCACCCACAGACCAACTATGGCGCATGGTTCTGGAGCTACTGCTGCAAGAGATCCACACTCCTCATTTGTCTGTGATGCAAGCTGGCCTTCTCTACCTGCACAAACCATTAAAAGGTAACGAAAGCGCACTCGCAGATAGTCCCTTCATCTGGTCATTTGTAGGGCTGTTGGTCGGGCTGGCGTCGTCGTTGGGACTAACACTAGAATGCCGTCCGATGGGGCTACCGGTATGGGAGAAACGACTGCGACGTAGACTTTGGTGGGCGATCTACAGCGAAGACAAATGGCGCTGTCTGTTGATGGGCAGGCCGCCATATATCCGACACGATGAATGGGATGTGACGAACCTAGATGACCAGGATTTTAGTTTGGACCGGTTGTCTGACGATCAAGCACGGCAGGCCGGTCTTGCCTTTCAGCACTTTAGCCGGTTATCGTATATTGCAGATGAGGTGCAGCATGTATTATTGTAAGTCACTCATCCAGACCAAAATCGCAAATCTAACACAGACAGCTCCCTGAGATCCGCACAATGTTTGTCATCAAATTTCTCTGAATCCCTCCATGTCGCTCGCACTCTCCTCCAAAAGCTCAAAGATTGGTATTCGGCTTTACCAGCACAGCTCAAATCACACACAGGGCACTTCACCATCGATGACCCAACACCACAATCCACATCCACCAGCCTACACTTCGCCTACATTCTCCTCGAAATTTTCATTTTCCGCGCCCTACTCCGACCCCTAGTCCGTTCAGCAACACCACCGCCACTCTTCGAAGAAGGCACAGAACCACTACCGACAATGGAAATGCACCATCCGGAAAGCTTCAACCTCGTCGACGATTATATCTCGGAGATTGTTGAGGCGGAAGAAATCGAACCCGTCCCGGCTCTTGAAATGACACGCGAAACGGGTATCGGAACTGTCAAGGCCGCAGAAAACTGCGCAGCTATTATGTTGCGGTTGGTTATGCGGATGGTGTGCAGTGACTTGTCTGGGTTTTGGTATTCTTGTACTCCTTTCCCTTGTGTCTATTTTCTCATGCGACTTATACTAATGCAGTCAGGGATTCGAATTGGCTTTGCTACTGTCTCAAGTTTCATGCTACTCTTGGTCGTGCGAGTAGCTCCCTCCAGAGACCATGCAATCCGTGCAAGGCGACTGGTATATATGTGGCGACAGGCACTACGCAGTCAGAGCAAAGGCTGTGACTTGATGGACTTGGCTCTTGTCCGGTTAGACGGGATACACTGGACGGGGTTGAGTCGGAATTTCTATCTGCCTAGACATGTTGAGGAGGCGCTCAATATGGACTGAGCTAGTGCTGCACTAATGGCAGCAGTAATTGGTTCATTGGCGGAGTTATTCCGTCCGATTGTTAGGAATACCCACGGCACGACATGTGAGCATGCATGCAAGTATGCATATACAAAAGACGATGTAACCATACGGGTTGGGCACTTGCTAGATGTGACATCCAATATGCCAAGTGGACGGTGCGCCGAGTCAAACACGCATTTAAGTCCACAAGATCTTATCAAATCAATGAATCAGTCTTTCAGCAGTGCAGATCCATGTTCGTATCGGGAGTTGACCCTACAGCTGCACGGTCCACTACACAATCACATCCCAGTACTTCTGGCTCTTCCCTTGGGGCTTTGCCAAAGGTTGTTCGGTCATTAGAATATGGGTCAATATTGTATGTCGCCAAAAAACATTATTTAACTCGATCGACGTGGTTTCCAGGCCTATAGCCGGACATTTGTCTCTATGGTATTGCGCACGGCTATCATGCATGAGATCGCGTCAGTCACATTAAACTCAGTGACGAACTGTGGGGTTTGTGTCCATGTTGTTCGGACAAATGGCCATATAGACTTTTCTAATGTGACGAACTACATTGTCCGGTGATATATATACAATACAAATGCGTATTCACACCTACATATCCTGCATCCTGTATGTCATCACATCAACACTCCGAACTTCAGACTTCATCCAATCCATTCAATAACAGGGCTTCTTCAATCACCCCTCCGAACCTCAGTCGTGCCGGCGGTAGTCCTCTTGCACGGTAAGCGTGTAGGGCTGCTGTTCGAGACGCTGAATGCTGCACGCGGCGAAGTCAATGCTGTAACGGCCGTGAGTGATCGTGCAGTAGTCGAGATCCAGGCTTGTTAGGTCGCTTATGGATTTGACGTAGCCGAAGTCTTCGTCTGTGGCGCCGAGACCCTTGAGGACGGGAACCATGTCTTCTCCGCGGATGAAGATGAAGCGGTCTTGGAGGTATGTTTGGCGGAGGGCCATTATTGTGGCTATGGTTGAGTAGAATTGGGCATTGTAGCGTTGGTCGAGGACGTTAAGGGTGTGGGGGGTTGAATAGGGGGAGCCTTGTGGCCGTTGGTGGTAGCCATGGTGGTCATGGTTGAATATAATTAGGCTGACGGTTTGTGGTTGGGAAAGAGGTTTCCTTTCGCATATTTATAGCCCCAAGGTCCCGGAGCGTTGCACGCGCCATTCTCTATTAGATACAACCAATCCTCTGCAATGACGAACCAAGGCAATCAATGAGATTGACCTGTCTTTCCTGAATGAGTGACGGACAGATATCCCATCTCAACTGAGCCCTGGAAACATTGATACACCAGCTGCAATGCAATCTTACAACAACATTTGAAGATGATTCACTTCTTCTGTTACGTATTCACGTATTCGTGTGTTCATGTGCCATGTGCTATACACCGTGTGCTTGTGTTCACCCTCATATAGGGCAATATGCGCCTTGTCCAACCTTCTTTGTATGCGCTATTTTCCACCGCTGATCCGCGCAAAGGCCCAACTTGTTATGTGGTAGTCCTTTTCAAGC
Organism: Aspergillus cristatus; assembly: GCA_034509305.1. Lineage (NCBI taxonomy): Eukaryota > Fungi > Ascomycota > Eurotiomycetes > Eurotiales > Aspergillaceae > Aspergillus > Aspergillus cristatus. Next base: position 2,042,149 of record WJBV01000007.1, on the reverse strand, counting down.
ACAGCAGTCCCTCGTACGATCTTTCCCAGTAATCTAGCTGACTACTCTACCTGGATCGGTATCAGACACAACCGGTACGCCCCTCCCAATGTCCGGAACAGCGGAACCAGAGCGCCGGGCTCCGTTTATGGGAAACCCGTGCCCGGAGGGGGAAGGATGGCGTTGTATGGCCGGTTCGACAAACTCAAGTGTCTGAAGGGCTCAGTGTTAGGAGTGCGCTGACAAGTGCTCGGTACATTCAGACATGCATCTCTATAAATAAGATTTGCCGTACTCGTCGTACACAGTACTCTCCGGAGTAATATTCGTACCCTTGTCTTATGATTTTGAGCTTGGTGGTGGTAAGCCGGTGATTGTTGATGAGATGGGGTTGAAGGAGAGGGTTAGTGTCAATGATGGGCTGGTTAGGGTTGCTGTGCCGGCTTCTTCGGGGGTTGTTTTGGTTTTGGGGTAGTTTTTTGTCAAATATGGATATGCCTATAGATTTCTGTATGATTATCTGTCTGGGTTGATTTTACCATGGTATACAACAATGCATATGATCCGTTCATTTGATTGGTCAATTCAGAGGACAGTTCAGCAAATGAGGCTGTAACTCTGCCCCTGAAATGCAGTCTCATATATCTTCACCACTTTGCCATTCAAAATCTACATATTGCTTCATTGTTGACAGAGACAAGTCAGGAAAATGTACATGCGTTTGAGCCATTCTGTAACTTGCTGTGTTGAGTATGAGGATATTTGGATGACCTCCCGGGGAGCTTGAGCATCGTCCACCATGGCTTTGAGCTTCGGGCGGACAATTTCTGTATTCTTGAAGACATGTTTATTTACTCTCAATATACTTATTTTGTTTTTACCTGCCGATCCGGCTTGGAAGAAAGTCAATCGAGTGACTCACCCGATTCGGCGCATTGTTCGGAGATATAGTGTATGACGAGATCTCGGCGTTGATGTCGAATCACACTCGCGGGTTCAATATGATCAGAAAGACTGAAACTCGGGCATTGTAGAATACCGATATAAAGGTCGCGTTCTCATCTCATCCCCAAGCAAAATTCGAAGACCATTATCACTCTCAAACATGGCGCCGGAGCGACCTCGAGGCCCATTGGTCTCCTTCACCCCAGCCTCACTCCTAAACAAAACAACCCTCCCAGGCCGAACAGTCAATCTCGAGAAACTCAACCCAGACCACGCCATTCCTCTCTTCCCTCTCCTCGGCGGAAACGACCCCTCCATCACACCGCTATGGGACTACATGCCCGACGGCCCCTACCCCGACCTCCCCACATTCAAAACCGCCATAACCACCAAATCCACCTTCATCGACCCTTTCTTCTACGCCATAATTGACGCCCGCAAGAACAGCCTCACCTATACAAAGCCAATCGGGTACATAACCCTCATGCGCATCACCCCCGCCCACCTAACCCTCGAAATCGGAAACGTCATGTTCTCAGCTGCTTTGCAGAGCACGACTGGTGCGACGGAGGCGATTAATCTCCTGTTAAAGCATGCATTTGAGGATTTGGGGTATCGGAGGGTGGAGTGGAAATGCGATGCGCTTAATGGGCCGTCGCGACGGGCGGCGACGAGGTTGGGGTTTACGTTTGAGGGGACGTTTCGCCAGCATATGATTGTTAAGGGGAGGAGTAGGGATACGGCTTGGTTTTCGGTGTTGAGGGATGAGTGGGAGGGGGGCATTGGTGGGGGATTGGAGAAGTGGTTGGAGGAGGGGAATTTTGGGGAGGATGGGGAACAGAAGAGGAGTTTAAGGGAGGTGCGGGATGAGGTTGCTCGTAAGTAATTGTTATTTTATGTTGCCATTCGAATAGAACTAGAATAACGGTGTTGGAACCAATAAATTGAGCGAAAGCATATGGAATGGGCCAAAACATTAATAAACTCAAGCATAATTAACATGACATCTTATCTCGTCATCACCTATACAATCACCGTGGCATATACATATGCACCTGCTGCGCCGATGCCGCCCCCTGAGGAAACGAATACCTCAGCTGCTCCTGCTGCTGCGAGTACACCATACTGTGATACGACTGCAGCGAAGAATTACAGTCCTCCTCGCTGACCTCTCCCTCATCTCCACCTGCTTCCAAGATCTTCTGCGGCGGACTGATGTGCACATTGTGCCACTTCCGGAAGCACAGAAGGACACCGGCGTAGATGCCCAGGGTGCAAAAGAACTCGATGATGGTTCTGGCGGCGTCGAGGTATTCCGGGGCCATATTTTGCTCAAGGACGTAGACGATTTGGAGGATGGCGAGGATGAAGTTGATGAGGAAGAAGAAGAAGCTTCCCACGGATAAGGGGGCGAGTCCGGCCTGGTGCAGTTAGCGTGGTATCAATTGAGCAAGGAAGGTGAAGACTTACCCTCCGGTCAGGTGCTGCGCTGACGAAAACAAAAATGATCCACCCAAAAACTTCCATCGAAGCAATCCAGCACAAAATACTCAGAACCGCAGAGACCTTGTTATACTCATATGCCAGCTTCATATACCCTTCACCCACGTTAATACCCTTGACGACAAAGGCAATGTAGAGTGCGCATTCGGCAACAGAGAGCGCGGACAAAATGCCCAATAAGATCCAGTGGGCAATAGCCACGGGAGCAAAGGCCTTACTGGGCTTGTCCTCTGCCAGTCGCTCGAGTAGCTTCTGGATGAGCTTCCAGAAGATGTAGAAGCCCAGCATGACGGCAATGAGATAGAAGATCTGGTTGAGCATGGACACAACGACGTAGCTCTGCTGGACGGTGGCTTTGAAAATGCCCAGGAAGAGAGTTATGATGTTCATCATTCTCGCGCTATTTGCGGTTAGTATACATATCATCTTGCTTAGAGGAGTACTTGCATTGAATAGCTCAGAATAGACGCGATAACTGCCTTTATAGGCAGGGGTTTCTTCGGATCACCCCGTGGTTGTCGGATGAAGCACGACCATACAAAAAACCCCAGCAGCGCAACAAGACAGAGAGCCTCAAAGACGATCCAGACCTTGGGATAGGCCTCGTCGAAGCCGTAGGCCGTCACTTGGACCTTTTGCTGCCATGGTGACTGGGGTTTGGATGAGTGGGCGTTGAGTCCTTGCGATTCCATCATGCGCTCAATAGTATTTATTTTCCTGAATAAGATGAAGACAACTTCTGAAGCAAAAATGGTCCATTGTGCAGATTCGGGCGATTTTGTAGTCGCGATGGAATCCGCCCGAGGCTGAGAGCAGTGCAATTGGGGCCAAAACGAGGCACATTCGTATTGACGTTGAGAACTCTCCTGGATCGTTTCATGTTGTCCCCATTTACCTAGACTGCGGTTATTATGGGTTTCTTGTTGATCTGGAGCCTGACAGTCTGCCGGTGTTTTGTTGATGTTGCGATGTTCGGTTTCCGATGAATGAGCCGAGTGACGATCGCACCGCCACAATGCCTTGTATGAGAGTTGATTGAGATAAATATAGACAGAAGACTAGAAGTTTGTTAGCCAGGACAAGTTTCGAGAATCTTGGAACATAGTGAGGGTGAAGGCGTGTATTACTCCCAGGCATCGGATTGCCTAATCGGGCCTGTATGGCTTCATTCTTCGAAGCGGCAACCGGCATTTCTCACCACAACCGCCACTTCCACCACAGCCATGAACCACAAAAACCGGAGATTCTCCCTGATCACCGCTTACTTCTCCTATTTCGAGTACTTGTGTACTCCCATCTAGAACCCGTGATCCCTGCGCCTGCGCCTGGCTGCAGGTGAATTGGCAATTTTCATTCGCATCCTGCCCAGCTCCAGTTCAGCTCGACTGCTGGCGATGCGCTCTTACGGTCACGATCCCGGAGAGGTCTCTCGGATCTGCTCAGCTCTTTGTCTATCGGCACAATGAATTGCTTTCAGGAACTGCACGGCCATTGGACAAAGCCCAAGAAATGCACGGCCAACGCATCAAGAGGGAACCGTCACGGGCGAAAAATGCGAGAAAACTGCGAATGAGAGAGGCAGGCAGAAGGGAATGAAGAAAAGAAATGCAGATTATTTGCTTGATTTGCTAATGTTGTTTGCCGTCAGCGCTGTGGCTGGCCTTTTTTTTTTTTTTTTTTTTTTTTTTGCGCGGACAGGGGCAAGTGCAGCTTTATATAGCTCACTTGCTCTTTTTCTCGCCTTGTTCTTACTTTCATCGAGAACTGCTGAATCTATCCTCTAGCGTTTTGCTTTGAAAGTTGACTTGGTACACCCTGGTCTCCTATTTCAGCGTCGGGATACTACAGCTCGGGATCCCGTTAAAAGCCGATACAAGCACTGGGGTAACAATACAATACGCGATTTTGAAAAACTTCATCTTCGGTATGTCGACTTCCCTTCATAGCGCTGCGCATGCTAATTCATCATAGTGGTGATTCATCCGGACCCCATTGCAACGCTGTCGCCCTTGCTTGCGCAGAGTCGCATCCTTGAATAATCGGCCTGACCGGGTCAATTCAAACGTCAGCAGACTCCCAAACTTCAATTTCAGAATATAGCAGACAAGCGACAAAAATTAAAAGACCAATATAGCCAAAATGCCTCCCGACGGCTCTTCATTCACACCTCTGAATCTCCCATCTACATTCTCGCTCCCGCAATGCATGGAATACTTCTCTCTCACAGCCGGCCCCAACACCAACCTATGGCGCAAACCTCCCACAGGCGACATCGCAACCGCGCCCATCGTCTTCACCTCCCTCAGGAATTCGTTCGTCGTCGCCGAAGTCACCGTCAGCGCTGACATGGAGATGGAATGGGATCAAGGCGGCCTAGTTATCTTCACCGGCGCTACTCCGGAATCGCTATCCCTTTCTTCTCCGGCCGGCCGTCGGACAGCGCCAGCAATGCGACCACGTCTCGAACCCGCCCGGACGTGTAAATGGGTTAAAGCCGGGATAGAATTCTGCTCGGGGGCTGTCCATGCTTCATCGGTCAGCGCTACAGCCGATGGCGCGGATTGGTGTCTAGCCCCGTTAGATCTGCCTGAGGGCGCGACAACACCGGCCCTTCACTCGCTGCGTATCAAGTTAGAGCGCATCGGCCATTCGCTCTGGATTTGGTACCAGGTACCGTCAGTATCACCGTATGCGCGCACACCGGGAGCTGTGTCTGGGACGTGGAAAAAACTACGCGAAGTGACCTGGTTCTTCTACGGGGTAGAGGACAAGTTCGTGCATGTCGGGGTGTACGCTAGTCGGCCCAATAGTTCCCCGAATGATACTGCCTGGTTTGGGTCTGGACTGGGGAGGTCTTCGGATGGGCTAATGGTGGAATTTGAGGATCTGGAGATTTTCTAGCCCGTTTTTCCTGCTTCTTTTCTGTTCGTTTCCTCGGCGCACTATTCCCCGGCTTTGATTTTGATTGCGACTCACGAGCCATGATGTGTTACCCGTTCTCTATTTCTTATGTTAATACACTTAACCATCAATCGTAATGTTACACAATAGACGCAGTGATAAGAATGCATAAGCCATTTTGTTACACTCATGTCACTTTCCTTTTTGGGACGAATCATCCCGAATAGGCATGGCGCGTGATAAGCGATAAGCTTCCGGATCGCGCCGAATTAGTATGTTTCCATTTTAGGAAGGGGGCTTACTTGTATGTGCTCGGGACTGGACTTGGTTGCAATATCTATGTCGAGGTGGGTGTCTCAGGTACTGTGGACGATGTTCGCGTCCAAACATGCACCCAGTTGACCTGCGTGTTTTTGGGCTTTCTGGGAGTTTAGCTGTGCATTTTGTGAGTTTCTGCGCAATCACCGGCTCGGCATGCTGATAAACAGAGGCCTTTGGGGTGAGATTCAAAGGGAAAAGCTGGAGCTCGGACTTTGGTATGGGGAGCTCTGGCGTACAGCAACAAAGTACCTAGCAGAGTAGTGGGATGATGCGGGGTTCATGTATAGATGTGCTGTACAACTGTGACTGGTTCCTATGTTTGAATATTAAGATTGAAAGAAGTATTTGAAGTCAATGACTTCATTCATTCATTCATTCATTCATTATTCTTTATTGTTCTGTACTATTATTGGCACTGTTCTACTACTTTCTGGCAGGAACTAATCTGTTGTAGGAGAATCTACAGCGGCATAAGCGTGCACGTAAGTATCTATAGATATCGCCAAAATGAACCGAGAACTGACGTCTTGCAGGTCATGGCGGTGCTTCACTCAAGAATTTCCAATGTGCTGGATGTCAGGCTCGATTCTCCAGGTCTGTTAGCGTTTTGATGTTCGTTATGAATTACGCCTCTAACAACTTGCAGAGATGTATATAAACGACACAGTGGCCGTTGCCGCGCATTGTTATCTCCGAATCAGACCTCACAGCCAGAGCCGTGGGAACCTACCCGCAGGCAGGCGATATAGAACCGCCTTTGGCCATGAACCAGGACTCCGTGGATCCAATTGTGGTCGAGGCCTTTTCCTACACAACTGAATTACCTCGATATACCTCGTCCCCATCGTCGACGTATGCATCCTCTTCGCGCAATGCCGTTCTGCGAAGCGGAGGCCGCAGCATGGGTACCATGCATATTGACGAGAACCTGACGGGCAGAGGTCACAACAATAACGAAGAAACAAACATCAAATCCTATTTCGAGCATTTCCATCCCTCCTTTCCCCTCTTACATCGTCCCACATTTGCCTTGTCTTCGGCGCCTAAGCTACTGGTGAAAGCTGCCGCTGTTATTGGCAGTTTGTTTTCAAGTCAACCAGAAGCTCGCGCGCACTGGCGTCGAGAGATGTGGGAAGCGGACAAAATGAGCTTCGGCATATGGTAGTCAATCCGATCTTCCTGTCTATGTGCCATAGTGTATTTGACATTCGGATAGGTCTCCTATGATTTGAGTGAAATCCGTCAGCCCTGGGTCCTGCAAGCATGGCTTCTATACATCATTTACGATGCATATACAAACGACACGTCCCAATTCAAGACGGCGAAGCAGATGCTACGGCAACTTGTTGATGTCAGTATTTTCCTATCCACAGTACTTCGATTTGAGCTTATTCTTGGATAGGCCGTGCGTGAAATTGGTTTATCGCAACAGGAAATCTCGATGCCAGATTCCCGGTTTTGAACGTCTCAAAGTGATTTTAGCTCCCCCATCGACGATTCAAAAACACTATATTCACGATGGATGTCATATATAAACGTAGAATCGACGAGGGTGTTACTCTACACATTATTTTTCCTGGACTCGCAAACGTTTACATCTTGCAACGCTCGGCCATTAATGTCTCCGATGGAGTTTGGTTGGGAACTTCCTTTTCCTAGCAGTCTATGGGAAGCCAAAAACTCCCAAGTATGGCTTCAGAGGGTCAATGAGCATTTTGGGTACTCGACTATCACAATGGCTACTGATCTCTTGCATGGGCCTCGCGGTCCGGCAACGACCTCTCTGTCAATAGCTACGCAGCAACTTATGACCGAAGCACCAAGCTCGGAGCTTTTGGCGGCATTAGAAGCATCGCCATTTGCAGCGTTTTGGCGTTCTTGCGAATTTGGGTGCTCTGGTAAGGGATTTCACGCGGTGTTACTAGGACGTTGCCTGCGCAGACGGCTGCTTCTGTGCTGGGCTTGAGGAGTAATTTTTCGGGAGTGATCATGGTGATTGGTTTTATGCAGCCTTGGTTCAGGGGGAGGTCGGAGTCTACCATGCATCGTAGGGCGAATATTACGGCTGCGTTGCAGATGGCGATTGGGGCATTCCAGTTTCCTTTGGCATCACTTATCAGTATTGATCATTCTCATTCTGTACTCGGAATTTAAGAAAGCGTACCGTAAACTTCTGGACCAGTTCCGGTAAAGTCAAACACCGCGGAGCCATCCTGCTCGTTTATGGTGACCTCCAAGTGAATCGGCGTGCCGTCGTCCATGTAGTCGACAGCAGAAATTCTATTTTCCGAAAACTTCTTCACGAGCTTCTTGAAGAGTTTGCGGGTTGCAAGCTCAGCTGAATCCTGTATGGCTCCCATGTACATCTAGGTTTGTCAATATATAAATCCTAGGGCAAAGGAGGCTAGTACATACCTGGACCACATCCATCGTATATTCCTTGATCAACTGTCGAACCAGGCAAATGCCACAATTGTTCGCTGCCACCTGAGCCTTAATGTCGGTCACATTATCCTGGAAACATCTCGAGCCACTGGAGCCCGGATCTTTCGCAGGCTCGTCGCAGAGCAGTCGCTTCAGCTCTGTTTCTGCGAATTCGCCGTCTCGCACAAGCAGGAAAGAGTCAAATACAGCACCCTCTTCCCATAAGCGCTTGGAAGAAGGCGGCATAGATCCTGGAAGAATCCCACCAACCTAAAGCGAGATCAGTATCACTATTTTTGGGGTATGGGTATGAGGGCTTACGTCGGCATGGTGGCCACGAGAGGCCGTCCAAGATGATTTCCTTTCCTTCGGAATCAAAGACGGGCGTTATGACAGTAAAATCTGGGGAATGAGGATGAACACCACCAAACGCTGGGGGATAAGTAAGTAACTGGCTCAAGTCTGTACAAGGGTACACTTACCTGGTGAGTTTGATAGCAGCACATCTCCATCTTGCAGCTTGCCTGTCCATTGCTGAATCTGCGACTTCACAGCAAATTTTATACTACCAATCAAAGCCGGAACATGGGGTGCATTCGCGACGAGCGAGCCATCGGGTGAAAATATCGCACAGCTAGTCCAATCGCTCTTTGATGTTCGCGGTCACGCTGACCTTTTGGAGAACCCGTCCCATCTGCTCGGCCACTCCATAGAACCGGTGCCGGAAGACAGGGAGTTGAACAGGGTCTATAGTAGTGGCACTGACCACCTTCTTTTCGGAACCAACATCTAGTACCAAGAGATCCTTGGTGGCAGTCGCGGAGCAATGAGGATCGATTACGATGGTTTGCGTGTTGTCGACGACTAGAGCTGGGCCTTGGACGGTACTGCCTACGGGCAGGGATCCTAACAGGTACACGGGGGTGTCCACCCATCCGGGAGACCTGAAGTAGACGGACTTAGTCGAAGCGGGCGTTGCGGGAGGAATCTTTCCGCTGATGTCTTGCAATGCTTGCAGGCTTGGTGGTGTGTCGTCGCCGAAATCGCTTCGCGCCACAGCCCGTACACGGATATTGTCGACAAAGATCCTGCGATCTACTGGACTGAAACCAAACTGTTGATGATGAGCATCGATAAACTCCTGTTTGGGATCGCCGCCGTCCTTAACGGGAACCATCAATGCAGTCTCACTGCCATCGTATTGCATGAATAAGAATTGGTGGCCGTCGACGTGGGAGAAATGATTCAGAGTTGGATGGTTCCGTGCAACAAGCGACAAGCCTTCGAGATCCGCATATATAGAGTTTCTGGTCGAGTTGTCGAATACTTTCGCATATGGCCTCTCCTCGTCGTGGACAACATCAGCCAAGCCAATACCATATGCAGACAGAATAGATGAATGTTTATGGATGAGTACATGTCGGATTCCAAGAGCCTCAGCGATTGCACAGGCGTGTTGTCCACCAGCACCACCAAAAGAAGCTAGATGGTGTTTCGCAGCATCATGGCCTCTTCCTTCGGTTAATTGGCGGATTGGGCCACACATGACCGTGTTCGTGACTTGCAGGAAGCTGCGGTATTTCATTAGCCTCCGGGTCTTAGATCAGAGTTTTGTGGAACTTACCCGTCTGCCACCTCAGCCCATGTGAGTGACTTGTCGATTTCGTGGTTGATAATATCCGTCAACTCTTGGAACCTCGCAAGCACAATCTCACGATCCAGCGGTTCATCTTCGTTGGGTCCGAATACCGAAGGGAAATGCTCGGGAATCAGCCTTCCAAGTGCCAAATTTGCATCTGTCACAGTCAAGGGCCCTCCATTTCTATAACACGCGGGGCCAGGGTGTGAGGAGGCGCTTTGAGGACCAACGGCCATCAAAGAATCCTTCCAGACAAGAATACTCCCGCCTCCGGCTGCGATGGTGTTCACATTGAGCTGGGGAGCTTGGATCGGAATGCCGGCTGTGGTGGTCTCAAAAATGTGATCAGATTGCCCGTCGTATCGGCTGACATCGGTACTTGTGCCTCCCATATCGAAACCAATGATGGGGATCTTTGACTCTGGATCATACGAGGTTCGCGCATAACCAACAACTCCACCGGCTGGACCGGAAAGGATGGCGTGTAATCCCGATAATTTCGAAGCTGGCACAAGAACGCCATCTGATTGCATGAACTCCAGCTTGGTGTGGTCATTGTCGAAGCTGGGGAAGCTGGCACTGAATTGCGAGAGATATCTTTCGATTGTCGGGGTGAGGTAAAAGTCGATTACGGTAGAATTTCCTCTTGGGACGATCTTGGGTCGCTGGGACACCCGATGAGATACGGATATATGCTCGAATCCCATTTCCCTTGCTATCTCCTCGATCTGAAGCTCATGGTCGGGGAAGACGGAGGAATGCATGAGGCACACAGCAATGGACCGGAAGCCTTCGGCGTAGATTTGCTGCAGATGCGCGCGGGTGGCTTCCACATCTAGTGCCATGGTGATGTGCACTTTCTCCCCAGAAGCACCAACCACTGTTCGTAGCGGCTCTGGATGTTGGAGGTCTAGAGACCGTAGATTGGAATCGCTGCAGCGTTCGAGCACAACTCGCTCGTCGACTTCTATCTCTCCAAACCCCACCGATAAGAGGAGTGGAGGATGTGCAAGGTGGACAGCAGAAGGTGGAGGTGGAGCTCCACCGGCAAGTGTCTAACCCTAAATAGGAAGGACGTCAGCATCCATTCCAATTGAGATAGAAAAGAAGAAAAGCTGCACATGTTGTTGACTTTGATCTATACTGGATCCTTGATCATTTTTCACTTGGTTAATACCACACTGAAGACTTCGAAGAAGGCCGATATGGGATCCATCGGTATGCACGATCTTCAATTCAATGGATTGAACGGCTCCGCAAATGGCGATGCACACAATGCGCCCTATCAAATTATTGAGGAATTGAGCAGGCTTGCAAGAAAGATTCGCACCATTGTGATTGATTGGCTGCGGTGCCAGTGCGATCAATTTCGCCCACGAGGTTGATATTAGCCCGTTGAATCTCGAATTGGTATGCTACGACAAGAATCCCTCAATCGGAGGGACCTGGTTCGAAAACAAGTATCCGGGCTGTGCATGCGATATTCCCTCGGTGAACTACTAATACTCCTGGGCGCCATCAGTACACTGGACATCCTTGTAAGTGCAGACTGAGCCGTTGAAAGCAGAGCATCGCTAACTGGTTGCCGTCTCGAAAAGCTATTCGGGCGCTGCGGAGATCTTACAGTACTTCAAGAACGTTGCCAATGACTATGGGCTGATGAAGTATATGCGTCTGAATTCTAAAGTGGTTGATGCCCGATGGGACGAAGATAGCCGTCAATGGAATGTCACAATTCAGAAGACCGACGATCCAGAGGCGGTCTTTCAGGACAAAGCCGATATCCTGATCAACGCAAGTGGTGTTCTCAAGCGAGTGTGAAGCAATTCCTGTGTCTATTTGAATGCCACTGCTGAAGCCAGTTCTCCATGTAGCAAGTGAACGTGGCCTGTAATCCCGGGTCGAGAAACATTTCAGGCCAGATGCTGCACAGTGCAAACTGGGGATGACAGTGTTGCATTGGAAGGAAAGCGTGTTGGAGTCCTTGGATCTGGATCGTCTGCGGTGCAGATCGTCCCCAACATCCAACCGAGTTGGTCACCCAATCCTCTGGAAGGAAGCATCACAACATACTGACGATAAATTACAGTGATTGGCTCCCTCGAATGCTTTATTCGCAGCCCAGTCATGGGTTACTGCGAGCTTCGGTCAGCATTTTGCTGGGAAGGGAGGCACCAACTTCCAGTGTACGCGATATACTTGTGTGCTGTCAAATACATTGCTAACATCTCACTTCAGACAACGAAGCGCAAAAAACGTCTTTGCTAACAATCCCAGGAAATATATGGCCTACCGCAAGAAGATTGAGTCTGAGTTGAACTCTCGGTTTCGGTTCATCCTCAATGGGTCCAAAGAGCAAGCAGAAGCCAGGAAGGTCCGTTCCCTTCCCTCATCGATGCGATAGTACCAACTGACAGATAATGTCCAGGCTGCAGAGGCTGACATGCGCCGACAACTGGCCAAGAAGCCAGAATTAGCAGATCTCATCATCCCGACGAATTTCGCTGTAGGATGCCGCCGGCCAACCCCTGGCGCCGGATATCTCGAGGCCTTGTGTGAAGACAATGTGTCTGTTGTCTCCCAGAGCATCAAGGAAATTACGCCCAAGGGTATAATGACCGTCGATGGGATCGAACATGAGTTCGACGTGATTGTGTGCGCCACTGGCTTCGACGTCAGTTGGAGGCCTTCCTATCCGACTATTGGTCGTGAATCGCGCAATCTGGTCAAAGAATGGGCGGAAGCTCCGAGTACTTATCTATCCATCACTGTTCCGCATTTTCCGAACTATCTGAGTAAGTGTCTTTCGACAAATTCATCAATGCCATAATCGCTGATAAAAACAGTCTTCAACGGCCCATTTGGACCCTACGGTCATGGAAGCTTCCTCCCCATCACCGAAACACTCTCAAGACATTTTCTGATGATGTTCCATAAAATGTCCGAAGGAGTCACCTCTTTCGACCCAAAGTGGAAGCCGTCGCCGACTTTATCCAGCATCGCCGGGCCTTCCTGCCGCGCACTGCATGGTCGTCTCCCTGGTTCAAGCAGGGAACGGTCAATGGCGAGAATATGATGTGGCCGGGATCTCGAATCCACTTCTTTGAGACTATGAAGGCGCCTCGCTGGGAAGATTACAATCTCACTTACACCACCGCTCCAGGCTTGACTGGTCGTTGTAATCTATTTTGTTATTCGGATAGCAGCCGCGCTCGAGGAGATAATTGATTGTTGGCAAATCGCTTCGATCAATGGCTTCTGAGAATACGTTGTGCACATTGACCGAATTCTTCGTCACCCATGCGATAAGTCGGAGTGATGGAGATTTCTTGTGGTTCATGCTCTGGAAATCCTCGGGCGTTTCAATCAGGTAGCCTTTCTCTAACAGCATATCGGCTATTTCCTTGCTACCTGAGCGTTCGATTTCAGTCCTTAGAACCAAAGAAACCGTAGATCTGGGTCTGCTGAGAGTGGCTCCTCTGTCGAGGAGTAAGCGAAAGATTGATGGGAACTGGACTGCTTGGCACAGAGCAGCCGGGCCAAGTGCGCATCTAGAGTCTTCTTTGTATACACGACGACCTGAGACAGTATAACAATCCTGATGTGTAAGCTTGACTTCCTTGTCCAGTAGCACCTCCACGATATCTTTGTGGCCTTGCATAATAGCCCTGAACAGCAATGGGCATCGGTTCTCCCCACGCACAAAACTATTTTGCCCCAGGGAACATTTTCATAATTCTCAGGATCATTCTCAAGGACGAATTTTAAGATATCTGTGAGTCCACAGCTTGACGCTGTAACCACGAGGGACTGAAAGTCCCAGAAGCTACCAGGCACTTTGCTCCTGACATCAATATGTTCCAAGAGAAGCTCTGCCATAGCTTTCCAGCCATTTCTGCCAGCTGCCTCCAATATCCTTAGCGAATGATCTTCCTCGTTGTTCATATGAGGATTCGCACGGGCCCCATGGCTGAGCAAAAGTTGAGCAAATTCCATATTGTTATATCGTGCTGCAAGGTACAACGGAGTTCTTTTTCTACGGGTGCATTCAACGTTGGGATCAGCCCAGCATCGAGTAAGAATCGCGATGCTGCTATCTGCCCTTCCAACGCTGCGTAAATTAATCCTGCTTGAATCACCGGTGTTTTGCCCTTTGAAGTCCACATGCTTGTATGGATTGAGCCGGGTATGCGTTGTGCGAGGTATTTCATCGCGACAAGGTCACCCCTGGCACACGCATGTCTGAACAGATCATGTGCTGCGCTCTCACTCGGACTGAACCCCAGTATACTCAACTTTTGCAATATTGTAGTCGTATAATCCCCTGAAACAATCTTCTGATTCGCTCGAGGCATGCCCATCAAATCGTTGGCCAGGACTTGCACCACAGCCCCGTGGACATGCAATATTTCCACATATAAGAGAGTCACTCGATATTTCGATGATCTTGGCTCTCTTTGAAATGTCTTCACGACACCATCATACGCATGGCGTATAGCCGAGTCAAGAAGTCCGTCGTAGTCATGTTTATTGCGGCTTTGCGCGGCCTTGTCGGCTTTTAATGCTTTCTGAGCAGCTGATCCGACGTTGTTGTCAACTGCGCATTCGAGAGCGCATCCTTTAGAGTGACGAGCGTTGTGTCGGTACAGTTAGGTATTCAGAAGATGGTATAGTCGGATGTTGGCTTGCATAAGAGCACTGATGTCGCTCTCATATCTAAAGTGGGTAACGATTCCCAAGATTATTTCGTTGGGTAACTTTATTAGAGACATTTTTGGCTATTGAGCTGATATGAGAGACTTTCGTATATCTAGTCGAGGTCAAGGTGGAAAAGCGTGCGCAATTACGAGTTGGGATGACTGCCTTGAACAGACAAACAGAAATATTGTAGATTCTTCGGCTAGAGCATGCAGTTCTGATAGTAGAGGAACTCGAATCACGCGGATGGCTGCCCAACAGACACGTATCAAGCAGGTCAAGCGTTACTATATTCGATATCAAATTCGCCGACTACATACTGCATCGGGTGCAGAAATCGGACGCAAACCTCTGGTTAGTGGGAATAACCTTGAAACATGGGGTCAAAGCCTAGAGATCTGAGCTTAGCTTACTTGTATTTTTGGGTAGAAATTAGGTATGCTTTCGTCTTTCGGTAATTTATACTGACCGTGAGGCCGTTCACAAGGCAGACAGCAACAACAAAGTCACATAACCCACATAAAAACAACATCCACACCCTCTGACTTGTAACTTCTCGAGATGTAAACCATCCCAATGCATCTGCTAGCACTCCCCAACGAACTCCTCGCGCAGATCGCCAGCTACTTCAAACATGACAGCGACATCTATGCTCTCATGCGCGCCAATACCCGACTATACCACCTGCTAGACTCGTATCTCTATCAACACAATGCTCGCTTTTTTGGCGGATGGGCTCTTTCATGGACAGTTAGGAGTGGTGATTTAGTGGGTGCTCGAAAGGCTGTTGAAGCGGGGGCTTTGGGGAAGGGTAGTCAATTCTTTGACAGTGAGCTTCTTGATTCTGCTATACTTTCTGGGAATGCGGAGACTGTGAGCTTGTTGTTGGAGAATGATATGAGATCGATCCCTAGGAATTTGTTTTGGCTGGTCTCGGAATGTGGAAGGGAGAGTGATAGTGATGGCGAAAGCGAAGTCGAAGACCAAGAAGACAACTGCAACTGCAACGGCAAGGACAAGCGACAATACCAATTTCACCGTTCGTCATCTCTAGCTTTGGCACTAGTGCATGGCAACGAGGCTGTGGTGCGAGTCCTGGTCAGGAACATAAAAAAGTCACTGGAACAAAAAGATGGAAAAGAAACACAGCTCAATATCTCAGAGAACGACGAAGTGCCCTTACAACAGTTGCATCGACTGGACATTATCCCCAGCAAGGACGGGGCGCGAGAGGTCCTCAGAAATGCAGCTGCCAAAGGCGATCTTGCCACTGTGAAATTGCTCAAAGAGCACCTCCCAGGAGGACCAAGCAACAATAAAACATGGCCTTTTGGACACAGAACACCTCTAGTCCAAGCAGCAATGAACGGCGAGGTGGAAGTCTTGAAATACTTGCTCAGCGCTGGCCTTGACCCCAACCTTGATCGCTCCTCACCGGACAAAACTCCCTTGTACTACGCAGCGCGCCACAACCAAATAGAAACCGCTCAGCTTCTGCTGGATCATGGTGTCTGCGCTGATCCTCCTCTGGGAGATTCCCAGCACACCTTAAGAATCTTGGACACAGCTGGTAGAAGAGGCTTTACAGCAATGGCAAAGCTTCTTCTTAAACATATTGATGTCAACAGCAAGGTTCCTGGCAACTGCCATGAGCGTGACTCTCTCATGGTCACGGCAGCAGCTTGTGGGCTTGCAGACCTTCTCCAGCTTGTCCTTGACAGAGACCCCAGTAGCTATTCAGACGTCCCCTGGGGCAAGAGACGCTTTGTTGCAGATCAACGAACCTCATTACTACTCAAGTCTGTGAGAAACAGTCATCAAGACGTTGCTGCCCTGTTGCTGGATTATGGCGCCAAGCCATATGGCACTGTGAACAAAAGTCCACTCCTCGAAGCCGTCTCAAGAGATAATGCGGACATCGTACAACTGCTACTAGACAGGGGAGTCAAGATTAATCTCAAGGGCCACGGTCATTTTGCCTTCCTCGGCCGCCGCATGTTCGATAAAGACCTGTGCCCAATTGGCATGGTCGCCCTATGCCATGCCATTGAGACTCCATCAATGTTCCGCTTATTACTCGACAGAGGCGTCCATATCAACCATGAATCCACAGCTGCAATAGTTCTGAGGACAGAGATCGCGCGTTCTGGTAGTAATGAACTATCCGACATACTGCGGGAGAAAGGCTACCTAGTTGAAAAACCCGAAGAGCACCAGGCCTACATTTCACTCTCCGCAGCAAATCCAGAAGCAGATAACCTGCGACTGATTGCCTCTGTCAATCCAGCAGCACCACACGTGATGAACATATTACAAGACGCCATCCCGCAAGGTGATTTAGTAACAGTTACCTACCTTCTCGAGCGCGGCTGCGACGCAAACCTGGAGGGCTTCATACAACCAGACGAGCCTTCAATTGTGGAAGTAGCAGTGAGAGCCTCAGATCCAGAAGCCGCGGCAGCAATGCTCGACGTCCTACTACGCCACGGGGCCAATATAAACGCCTTGAAAGGAAGTCCTCAGCCAGAATGGAATGGGTACAATAAGGACGAGCAGCATCAAGCTGCTATCCAAATTCTTATTGAGCGAGGCGCAAGGACGGACTCGGCAAACGGCAAATGGGTTAAGAATACCCTGTTGCATTGCGGAGATTACGTTCATTTCAGCACTATGCAGTATCTGCTGCGAGTCATGTGTGATAGGGGGATGTCTTTGGATGAGTTCCAAGTACATAAAGGAACCATTGACGAGCAAGCGTCGGGCTGCCACTGTTGGGGTATTGAGAGGGTTTTGGAGAATATTTACTGGCGGATAAAATACCCTGTACCGTGAGGGTGGAGTGTCTGCTCGATAAGTCATTATATCATTGATACCATTTCTTTGGCTATGTTGGTGGACTGCCAGGAACCATGAAATCAAATTCAAAGATATCCCAATTCTCTCATGATAGATCAATACACTTGTAAGTTGCACCTATATAATAACACAAGACCCATGCACACAAACTCCAAGATGACAAGATGAAGACGAAGGTAGACAAGACACGCGCAAATGCAAACAAACCCCAAAGCACAAAATGCAGAAACCTATACCTATAGCACAAGCACACTATAATTTAAACAATCTCGGCCTGGGTTCCGAGAAGACAATCTCTTCCAACCACCACGCAATGATCTCATTGACTTCTTTGGGCCGCTCCCAAAGCGCCCAGTGAGATGTGTTGATTTGCTGGTGGGTGAGATGGGGGATGGTTCTGGTCATTCCCGCGCCGAGGTGGGCGGGGAGGGCTGAGTCTCGTTGGGCTTGGATGAAGAGGACGGGGGCGGTGATGTGTTGGTTGAGGATGGAGAGTTCTTCTTTGTAGTTGATTTCGCGCGTGCGGTACCAGTTTACTGTTTTTGTTAGCATTATCTTTCTTCGGGGGAAAGGGGGAAGAGACGTACATGGACCGGTAAGGCCATTTCGGGAGAATTCGTGCGCGTAGTAGTCGAGTTCCTGTAACTGTTAGCACGACCAATACAACCCTGAATGGAATGATACTAACCTCCTCACTCAGTAATTTCGACGGTCGCAGCCGAAGCAGATTCTGTAGAATGACACCCTCCTCTACATAAAACCCCACTTGCCCATCATCCGTCCTGCCTCCGTACAGCGCAGACAGGAACTTCTTCATGTCCTCTTCTGTACGAATAGCATCTTCCAACTGCCGACTCCGAAATTGCAGTTGGTAGGCAAAATGTGGTGCGATTGTGGCGACAAAGTCTTCAAGGGGGGTGTATCTCCGTGTCGGAGCAGCAAATGGTACGCAGAGAGTGATGAGGTGTGTGACGAGTTCGGGGTGCCAGAGGGCAACGCGGTATGCCAATGCTGCGCCCCTGCATGGTGTTAGACTCATTAATTGGAGCAGGGCAGATGTGAAGACGTACCAGTCATGCCCCGCGAGGATGATCTTATGTACTCCGAGTTGGCGGACGAGCTCTTTGATATCGTCTGCGCAGCGTTTGTGGGAGTATTGTGTTAAATCTCTGGGAGCGTCCTGTTCGAGTCAGTATATTGGTCTGTATGCATCTGCATCGACAATACTCACTGTCCTCCCGTATCCGAGACAATCTGGAGCAATCACCCGGAGACCCATTTCCAGCAACATGGGGATCTGATACCGCCATCCCATTGACAAGTCGGGGAAGCCATGGAGCTATCATCATGTTAACATTCGATATTCCCAATTGAACAAGGTGACAAAGGAGACTAACGAGAACAATTGTCCCACGGTTCTCCCCCGATTCTGGTTGACTGTACAGATATCCTGTATACCGTTAGCATTGATTCGTTGGAATGCCAACATTGACACGATAGTTCCCCCTTGCTGCTACAATTCCCCTATATCCCGTACAATGTCCGACCTACCATATTGTTTGCCATTGACATATGCGGATCGCTGCTCGACCCGAGGATCCCCTAATACATCGATTTTGTCCACGATCATGATTGAGAATGCGAAAAGAAGAGCAGCAATGGATCGAAAAGGAGAGTATCGAAGAGGGAAAAAACAGCAAAGAGAACAAAAACCGGTCAAGAAACGCTGTCCACCACCGACTTTTGGCGTATTTATAGCAAAAGAGCAACTTGGAAGATGACGCCCCCGCCAGCTGTCGATCACGTGAATACGTCAGGCAGACGATACATACGATTAAAAAAGTACTGCACTGTCCAGGCAAATCACGGTGGTTAGTGGAAAATAACAGGGCTATATACTATTACGCATCGGAATCGGTCCAGAACGGGAAGGGGGAAATGTGATGTGACAATTAAGGCAACGTGAGGCGTTGTTGGGAATGAATACTACGGCCTGATATACCTCGGTTACGGTATGGCCTGGTCGGTTATGCAGCTTGTTACGGAGTACAGAGTACTTGTACAGTAGGAATACATGATTTTCTCTGCAGTACTACTAGTGTACTTGTACATTTTTTACCAATTAATAAATCACCGTGTCCTCATTGTCCTCCTCGACGACCTCACCGCCGTCGTCCGGATGGTCGGCTTCGCTAGGATCAGGTTGTGGCTCATGGTTAGTCCTAGTGTGAGGATCCTCTTCAGAGCTTTGATCGTGGTTAGTTTCAGCATCCACCCTGTCTGATGCCTCATGCGTTGTCTCCTGGGGCTCCCTGGTCTCATTCTTGTGTTCTGATTCGACTTCGGCCACTGGGGCCGGGTGGTCCGCTGGTTTGTCCTCCTCCACTTCTTGCCCTGCCTGGGGTTTCGGTTTTGTTTCTGGCGGGTTCTCCTCTTCGGTCTGCTGTGGCGGTGGATAACAGGCTTCGAACTCGGCGACTTCTCGGGCGACCGTTTTCTCTGCGTCCTCGATTTGATCCTGGATGATACCTTCGTCTTCGCGTCGTAGTTCCCATGGCTTGTAGTACTGAGAACGAGATATGTCAGAATCCAGACATGTACCATTGCGGTGTGCTGAGTCCTCATGATACATACCAATACCGGCTCTGTCCTGGTCTTTAGAAAACGAGCCATTGCTAACAAATTCGAATGCCGGGTGCGCATCTGAAAAAGTGAACATCCGTCAGTACTCCATATACAGTACCTCGAATGTAAAAAAAAAAGAAAGAAAAAACCCCCACCGCTTCCTCCTCATAAAGCTTCTGCTCCTTCTTCCGAATCACAAGTCTCTCCTCCCTCCGCTTCTTCTTCAGCTCATCATACTCCTCATCCTGCAGCTTGAGCTTATCCTGCTGTCTCCGCTCAATATCCGCGCGTCGCCGCTGAGCAGTCGAATTCGAGCTCTGAGAAAGCGTCCCCAGCAGCGCTCCAAATAACCGCTGACCGCGTTTCCGCTCTTCATCCCGTCGTCCTCTACCCCGTTGTTTCTGCTCCCTCCCTTCGTCTTTCTCCGGGGCGGGCTTCTCTGTTACTGTCTCGGTTGTCCCTACCCCTGCAGATGATCTGCGCTCCTGCTCATTTGCACCGGATTCGAGGTTCTCTTTCTCGTGGCTATTCGCATCCGCATCGTTGGAGGGGCCGTGGGAGTGGGAGCTTAAGCGGCGACGTTTCGCGTCGGGATCGGTGATCGACGACTTGCGCTTCAGGGTGGGTTCTGCCGGAGGGGAGGAGACGGTGTCTTGGTCGGGGACTGAGACGGCTGATGCGAGTCTATGCCATGCAGGCACTAATTAGCTAGCTGTTCGTAGAGGGGATCGGGATGACGAACCCTTCAGCCATGGTAACAGGAGTAGCCAGTAGTAAGAATGGTAGGCGACAGAGATAATATAGAGAGAAGTAGTAGAATAGAAAAGAAAAGAAAAGAAAGTAGTAAGAATGTCGAGATCGGAGTATGTCGAACTGACTTCCGTCGCATCCAAAAAGAGCCGCGCACGGGCCATTCACCGTTCTGCTTCCTTTTTTCAACGTCTTCTCTTCTTCACTCCTCTCTACTTTACAGACACCTCTACCTTCCTCTCTACTCAACACCTCTCTCCTCTCATCCCATTTCTCTACAACTAGACAGTCCTACTTGAATACTGAACCAAAATGTCCCGCCACCACCCCGACCTCGTCATGTGCCGCAAGCAACCCGGCATCTCCATCGGCCGTCTCTGCGACAAATGCGATGGCAAATGCCCCGTCTGCGATTCCTACGTGCGCCCGACCACCCTCGTCCGCATCTGCGACGAATGCTCTTTCGGAAACTACCAGAATAAGTGCATTGTCTGCGGTGGCGAGGGAATCAGCGATGCCTTCTATTGCTTCGAGTGTACGCGTCTGGAGAAGGATCGGGATGGGTGTCCGAAGATTATAAACCTGGGAAGTTCGAGGACGGATTTGTTCTATCAGAAAAAGAGTTTTCGAAATCAGTGACCTTGACCCTGTTTTGGTTCCGTTTTGTTGGGTCTTGCGTGGTGTCGAGCGGTGTCAAGAGACGTGTCGAATCGAATCGATCGAGTCGAGTATTTGCAGCGTCCGTCGCTGTGGGGAGGATATGTCACAAATCTACGGTTCCTTTTCTGCGTTATACCCCATAGCTAGTGCAGTGCGGTGCGGAGTTATGTATAATTGACTACAGAATCTACGGGCGTCTTCCACAACGATACGAAATATGCAATTCACGGTCCACCTCCATGCTATCTATGGAACAAGTCGATTCGCCCTTACCTGCCGGGTCTCTTAGGTCTGGCGAACCCGCGCTTCGGTCCTTCGTCCTGTGGCGGGAAAACTTCCTCGCGCAGTCGATCTCCGGAGATCTCATCGGGACCGAACGCCTCGATCTGTGACTTGTCAGAGAATGATATTCATATTCAACGATGCAGATGCAATGCATACCTTTTTAGCGATCTTCAGTCCCTGTTCGCCAGCAATGACGAGGGCATTGTTACGGGAACTGGCAAACAACATGCGTTCCTTGATCTTCGAACCGGACGGGCAGGTATAGATGAAGATGACCGCATCCGAGTCAGGGTAGTGATAATAAGTGTACTGAGGCGAAGATGGCGAGATATGAGACTGGACAGAGTTGGGGTCGACGCCGGATTCCGAACCGGCCAGCTTGAGCGTCTCGGTTTTCACATCAACGACCTGTAACATTAGCTTATCTGTCACAGAAAATAGCTCAAAAAGTGGAATGTAATGACTTACCAACTGCACAAGACCGCCAGCCTGCAACCCCGTAAGCGCAGCCTTGGCCTCCTCATCCGCAGGCATCTGAACCCTCATACTACTCGGAATCCCACCCCCCACAGACACAGACCCCCCAATCCCAATATCCCTCCCCAACGTCCCACTCCTCGCCTCCTCCTCAGCCCTCCGCACCAACTCCAACTCCCTCTCCTTATCACCCATCAGATCCTCGCGGCTAAATCCGTTACCGCCAGTCTTCCCACTCTTCTCCGCATCCCGCTCTTTCCAGGCATTCTCGCCGACAATCTCATCTTCCTCGGTAGCGAAGATGGTCGTCGAGAACTTCTCGCTGCCCAATTCACGGACGAGCGTGGTCCGCGTCGAGGCGAAGAGGGTCTTTGCGCGGACGGGTGCGTTGGAGGGGATGTAGGTCAGCGCGACGAGGGAGCTGTCATCGCGGCGGAGGAGTAGGTAGATCGGGGTTTGGGGTTTGAGGATGGTAGAGAGCTGCGAGAGCGAAGCGTTGAATGAGGACGAAGAGGGGATTGCAGGGAGAGGCGTTAGACTTTCGGAGGTGATGGTGATGGGGAGACAGAAGAGGGAGGAGTCGCTGGTGAAGGTGGTGAAGGCGTCGTGGAGTTCGGGGGTGACTGCATTGTTTGATTAGTATATCGTATGCTTGTATAGAAGAGTAGTAATGCCCACCAGAGATTCCGGACTGCATCTTGACGGTTCCTGGCAGTCTGCAGTCTGCGATGCAGTGTTACTGTCTGTGTCAGTCTGCGTGGTTGTCGGAGGTCAAGCGGTGAAGGGGAATCGGCGGGGTAAATATACCTCTGGGGATCTCAGGAGTTGAACTTGACACTTGTTCGGACATAAGCATCGATACCTATATTAGTCTAATAGTAGAATCTATTGCTATCTGAATCAAATACTGCTCTATTGTTTTGCTGAATGTTCATCTCACATTGAGAACCGCTGACTACAGAACCACAGTGAATCCAATATCCAAGTTGACCCTATGGTACACAAACAAGAAACGAAATATATACAAAATTGGATCTGATGCCTCTAAAACAAGCATATCCTCACAAATCGAGGCTCAATATATATGAAGTCAGATCGCAATCGAGAACGCCACCATGCTCAATGGTATCAAATGCTCGAAAGACACACCCACACCTTTCTTTTCTTTCGTTTTTTTTTTTTTTTTTTTTCGTGATTTTTTTCTTTATTTCATTCAATGAGGGGTAAACGGTTTACTCCTCATATGTGTTCCTCACAAGCGACCAGTTCGACTTCTCCAGCTTCTCCTTCAGGTACTCATACACGGTGAAAGTGACGGCCTGACCAGGAGCCACACGCATCACACGAGGGGTAATACCCTTGTAGAACGCCGAAGCACCCTCCGTCTTGAACATATCCTTGGCAATCACCAAGATACGAGTCACAGCAGACTGCCCGGGCGTACCCGGGGTACGCTGGAGACGGGTCTTGATGGTGTCAATGGGGGCGTTGGAGAAGGGACCGACAGCACCGGAGAGCAGGCCGATCATGGTGGTCTGGTACGAGGGGAGCTGGGTGTTGCTGTATTCGGGCTGCACGCGCTGCAGGAGCGCCTTGAGCTCAGAGTAGGCCGTGAAATTGGCGGCCTGGTTTGTTCCTTGTCGGAGGGCGGTCAGGGAGACACCGCGGTAGAGGACGCTGAAGCCTTCTTCCTTGATGACGGTGAAGAGCGCGTGCGGGGCGCTGCGGTACTTAGGAGCGTTGAGGGGATCGGCAAGACTGTGGTGTTGGGCTTGCAGACGGATCTTGACCACTTCCATGGGGTTGACGACGGCCACGGCTTCCGTCACACCGGCGGCAAGACCAGCTAGAATCAGTCAGCACGAGTCATTGCAATGCGTGCGGGGGCGACTTACCAAGGAATGTGGATTTGCTGGTGACATGACCGGTCTCCTTGTCTGCCAGCAGCTGCTTGTACGATTCGTACGAGGTGAACCGGATGGCCATCTTGGGAATGATACCACCCAGGACAGCTCCGAGACCCTTGTACAGACCGAGCGCAGTCTCCTTCTTCACGATATCAACACCGGTAGCGACGAATCCGCGGGGTTTCGCCTGCGCAAGAAACCGTTAGCATTGCTCAATTGACAATGACGCTTGACTTAGTACTCACCCCAGGAGCCTTGGCCCGCCGCGAAAGCTGCATGCGGACCTTAATGGTATCTAAAGGATGGCAGACGAGAGCTTCCATCATACCGGCACCACCACCAGCTGTTGTCAGTTAGTATGACGTCCATTGCTTCGATGCGCAGGGTATATCTACCGATCAAGTTTACGGCGGCGGAGGTTGGCTTCTTGCCAGAACCTCCCTGTGCGTTTTTTGCGGACATATTCAAGGTTGTGTATTGTTCAATTGCGTAATTGATTATTTAATGAGCTCCGAAGCGCAGAGCTAGAGTCGCGGGATTGGACTGGAATGACAAATTCCAAGAGAAAGAGGACAAAAGACAAGAGACGGCAATGCCAATTGCGAACCGATCTCTTTTAGACAAGAAAGAGCAAGAAAAGGGAGAACAGTAGAGCAGTCCCACGTCCGGAGGAAAACGGAAGTATAGAAAAATGACTTGTCCCTCGGCAGACAGCAAGGTATATAGAGACGGGAAAGTATGAGAAAGGGAATCGGAGGACCCGGAGAACGGAGAACAGAGAAAGAAGAAGAAAAAGTCGCGAAAAGTGTCCCCTCCAATCTTTCACAGGATAGCGCCCTTATACTAATAACCAGCGCATCTCGGGAATGAGGATCATAGACCAGCGGCTTCTCGGTTCCAGTGGCGGATGCGCTCTGCAGAGAGGGAAAACAAGACGGGGAAGCGGAGACCCGCTGGCTGGACGAGCGGAAGCCCAGGGTGTGAAGATTTACCCGATGCACCTGAGATATCTGTTTTACAGTAGCTTTTATATAAAGTGCTGTCCTGCCCTGTCCTGTCCTCCGGGTGTACACCCTGTGTACTGTACAGCTCCGTAGTTCCCTGTGCTCTCACAATTGTAGACCGGACAGTAGGAAAGTAGCATACAACAGCACCTCGGCAGAGGAATTACCATATCATTCAATCATAGGATCTCCAGAATAGAGTCTGGCGCATCCATAGTTTCCATCATGTGTTCCGTCCTGTCCAATTCCGGAGTCAGTATGAGTTCACATGCTCCCTTCTACCCCTCTAACATACTACTACAACTAGCACATACTACTGCATAGCACGGAGTACAAGCAAAGACCAGCTGACTGAATTCCGTCATTCCAGAATCCAGAACCCACTGATCTCCGGCGTTGGATCTCTGCGAAAACGGAAGTTTCCGGTCATTGGGTAAAGATTCATTTCCCAGGCTTGACTTTCAACCGAGGTAGTGCGAGAAAGTGCCGATGTCTGCCATGGATGGGGACGGCGATTGTGAGACTGTGAGTCAAGGTTTTACGGAATAGTGAATTGTAGGATTAGGATCGGAGGGAGTAAATTAAAGGTGTTTTGTCTGTGTAATTCTTTATTTTTCTTGGTGTGTTGGTTGTAAATCAGCTTGTAGAGTACGGGTAGACTTATTTTCCGGATATAGTTGGATAGCAGCACCGCTACAACCACTACTACTATGCAAAATCCTCAATTACACTAGATAGATATCTGCAGTACTCTGTACAGATACAGCATCCGATATCGCATCTTCATCTGCATTCACATGAAATTAGCTGTCAGGCGCATCAGCACATGACGATGACGGTGCACTGCATGTACGGAGTACCCCGAGATGGGCATGGCACTATCTACGGAGACTTTCATATATATATAGCATGTGCAGATAGATATTACTCTCCCTCTTAGCTATATAACAATTTCCTCAGCGATAATTGGTGTCATCCAGGGTATGATATCATCTATCCCGAAAGCAGTCTACGGAGCCATACGGAGTACGGAGCATTACTGCAACAAAGACACCCCACATTGCTAATGCTTATTCTTATCAATCAGTCTCTGCGTGAGGCAGGGATGCTTCCGACTGGAGGGCGATTCGGTTAGATATGCAGCTTGTATTTATTCCATAAGACTAATCATAATACTACTAGAGTGCCGTTTATACATACAAAGGAAATATTATAACATACCATACCATGCCATATCATTATCAACACATCAGATATAGCTCACCTTAACGCCCATCCCAATCGTCCCCTTGACCTTCTGCCAACCGGCCCCGGTCACGCGCCGGATGCGTTCCCGCACGTCCTGCCTGCTCAGCGCCATTACAATGCCCAGCACGAATAACACCAGACGAGCAAGTGATAACGGGTTCCCGGATACCATCCGCGAGATGTACTGCACCAGGTTCCGCAGGACATTTCCAATGGCACGGCTCGGTGCCCGCGACTCCGACTTTTCGGGTTTCTTGAGGTTCTTGGATCCTGATGGTGGAGAGAAGGCCGTTCGCCCTGACGAGCTGCCGGTTTTGCTGGTAGATTGTCGGTCCGTTGAGCGGGTTCCTTTGCCTCCTTTGGATGCGCGGTTGGTGTTCTTCTTTTCGACGCCGTAGTCTACCTCGCTAGGGGTTTGTTTGTGGCCGTTTTGCTCTACGCGCTCCTCTTCGGCCCGTCGACGTTCGGTTTCGCGCATTTGTCGCTCCAGCTCGGCATCCTTTTCGCGCTGTAGTGCTGCTGCGCGTAGCTCTCCTTGTTCCTTTTCTTCCTTGAGATTGTCCAGAGTTTGCAGGAAGACCTCTTTGTTCTCCTCATCGAGAACCTCGCTCAGGTTGATAAACTCCGCTGCATATTCCCACTCCTCGTTCCGGGGAAGGATGTGTAGAGTAAACAGCTCGATGATCCTCACCCTGGCGTTTAGGTCTTTCGGGGTGTCCGTTCCACCACTAGGTTGGATTATGCGATGCTCGGAGCCATTGCGTAGATGTCCTTCTACATCCAGGTTCGGCTGGCCGTACGACGACAGATAGGTTTCGAGACGCTGTTGGTTGAGCGCTTGCGAGGGAGAGTGGTTCAGCAACAGGGTCGCTCTGCACATTACAGTTAGCCTTAAGCAAAAGCAAGCGTTTATACTCCTTTGGCACCCACAAGTTATAAACAACCTCCGCATCCACCGATCCCTCAAGACCCCTGTATCCCGTCTGCACAACCGTCTCCCAAATCCCCCCATCGCGCACCTGCGACGAGACAGCCTTCCATTCCTTCTGCCCAAACAACTTCCTCCCTTCCTCAGACCCCAAATCAACAATCGCGCTCAGCAGCGTGATGTACAAGTTCCAGACTTTGATCCTCCAGGTACTCGGGGCCGCCGCAATCGGCGGTGTCGAGGCGTCGCCGTTCGCATACGAGTCGTCTGGGACCTGCGAAGGCGTGAGGACGGGTTCCAGCGCCGTCAGCGACTCGTGTAATCGACGCGTCAGGTACAGTTGTGAGGCTTTTTTGAAGGTTTTGGAGCAGAGCTTCGACGGGGATAGCGACGAGGCGGAAGAGGATGACGACGAGAGCTGCGACTGGGAAGCCGACAGGTGGGTGGCGTCGTCGGTCATTGTGGATGAAAGTGAGTTGTATTATAGAGGAATTAGTTGTTCAATTCAAAGAAAAATAACACAATCAGAGAAAAGAAGCATGGATCGCGACGGTGAACGTGTCCGCCCAGGTCGGGATTGGTTTGCTTTCGTTTTCCCTCGGCTCGGGTTAGTCTGGGGTCTGATGTCACGGGACTGCGACTACAGTACACCAGGAGTCCAGCATATTGAGCAAAGAATAAAAGTAAGTGTACTATGTAGAGTTATTTACAGAGATTATTAAGAACTTAGCTAACTGCAAAAAGAGGTCCATGGTCACCGGTCTACCTCCGGACGCGGAACTGTCACTATCAAACATCTCCCTCTCCACATGAACCTGTCAATACTACTACTCGCCAATATCATTATCTCCAATAGAGCATAGAGCTGCAAAATGGATGTTACTGCGCAGAACTTTCCATACCATCTTTCCCGGATCCTAGATGACTTGGCGAACTGCTGCTTTGTCTCGTTGGACTTTGAGTTCTCCGGTATCTCATATGGCATCACGTCGCAAGGAACAGCCCAAGGACCGCAGTCATTGCAAGATCGTTACTCGGAGATCAAGAGTGCAGCTGATAAATTCCGGATTCTACAGATTGGATTGACGATTTGCCATGAGGATGTTACGACTGGTAGGTCTGGCAAGATTGCGCAACACGGCTGGTTCTAACTGTTGCAGGATTATACACCCTCAAGCCATATAATATGTATCTCAGCCCGACAATCGATCACAGATTGGAAGTGGAAAGGAATATCACCTTTCAGAGCAGCGGTAAGCCTGGTAGATTTGGTTCTATACAAGTCACATCACTGATAGTAACAGCCGCCAATTTCCTTTTGGAGAACAACTTTAGCATGGATGCATACTTCAAAAATGGAGTAAAGTATCTCTCCCGAGACGAGGAGAAAGAGGCTACGGCCAAAGCCACGGAACGGCGTGATCGCCCGGTGGTACGTCGCCTCAAAATAGACGTCAAAGAACAGGATCAAGAGTCGCTCGAATTCTTGGAAGCCGTTCGAAAATTAGTTGATAATTGGCTTGCTCTTGGTAATGTAGACATGCCACCTCCCAACCCTGAAGGCATCCATTTCTGACCGTCCAACCAGGGCCGTGATAGTTATTTGAACATTCCACCCCCAACCCGCATGAATGACCCCAAGCCTACGGGTTTCTTTCCTACGACCCTGAACAGGTTCCAGAAGAGGCTCGTCCACCAGCTTATCGAAACAGAATATCCCTCCTTGGTGACAGTCGGCAAGCCTGCATTCATCCAGATCTTGGAGTTCGACGAAGCACGGGAAAAGGCCGTCCGAGAACAGCGGATGAGTTACCAGGAAGAGAGGATGATGAAACAGACAGGATTCCGGTGGATTGCAGAAGCGCTGGCCGGGAGTGATCTATCAAGTCTGGACCCAGGCTGCTTCATGGGCGTCATGGCGAATTCTCCCGCGAGAGCCGGGTTATCTCTGAAGGAATTCGCGAACAGACTCAAGCAGCGGTTGAGAACCCACCGGCCTGTTATTGTTGGGCACAATCTGTTTACAGATTTGATTTACTTTTACAGATGCTTTTTCGGGCCGTTGCCGGAGCGTGTTGAGGATTTTCAGGCCGCGGCTCATGAGATGTTTCCGGTCTTGATGGATACCAAGTATATGGCTACGCATGACTGTGGATCGATCAACCCGATATCATCTTTGGCAGAGATCAATGACAGTTTGCTGAAGACGTCGACACCCAGGATGAGTGAGTTTCTGCTCCTTACTATTGCGGCTACAGCATACTGACTTGAACAGCCGTACACCCTCAACACTCCAAATATCACTCCCAGAAGATTGATCATGAGGCGGGATACGACAGTTTATTGACAGCGCAGATATTCATCAAGCTGTCCGCTCAACTCCGTCACGGAGGGACCTCAAAGTATCTTGGAACAGCCCCGTTGACACCTCAACCGGCAGGGTCCACAGAGTCTACAAACCTGCGCACAAGATTCGATCTTCTCCAATGCGAAGAGACCACAAACACCTTTGGCAGCAGTATCCCAGCAGCCACGACACCCCAGACCCGGAAAATGGTGGACAATGGCGAATTGATCCCCCGATTCGACGCGGAATTCTGGAAAGCGTACGGCAACCGGCTTCGCGTTTTTGGCACCGAAGAACGGATGTGCATCATTGGATAGAGACACGCCGTCCCTTTGACGAGCTACGAATGTCATGATAGACCATAAACCGTAATACTACAGCAAGGCAACGAAATGTGCGCAGCATCTATCTAACAGTACGCCTTGGCTGTAAAGAAGGTACCGCTAGCGAAATAGCCGCAAACGTAGACTAAGTACTCAATCTGAGCACCGCTAAATGATCACTCGGGCGTAGAAAAATCTCTCTCCAGTGATGATAAGGAATGGGTGCTGGAGAAGAAAAGAAGAAGAGGAAAAGTTGAGGCGGAATTTTTTCGAAGAAAAAGGCGGGCAGTCATGGCACACTAGCCCGTTCGGGAATAGTGCCGTAGACAGGTGACCGCCCAACTTTTCTGAGCGAACCTCAATTATCGGCATTGAACTGGGAGAAGAGAGTCCGGCCAATTCACCACCGCTAAAGGCAAAGAACATGTCTTCGGGATCCAATGGTGCCCGGCGCATAGCGTCGGCTCTGCGTACGTTATAATACCCTCCATTCTGCACATCCGTTTGGAAAACTTTGCGCGGGGGACTGACCTTCATTTTAGGGCCCTCTGTGGTCGACTCGAGAGTATGCAGAAGCTGCCAACAGACCCTCGTCCGCCGTGACTACACCTCAGCCGCTGCGACACCGCTAGAATCCACCTCAACAACCAATTCCTTCCCCGTCCACCCCGTCGTGTCCGCCAGCCACATCATCAACGCCGGAGTCCTCCTCTCCCGCCCGCCCCAGATCACCCGCGACCTGACCCCCTTCGAAAAGTCCTACTTCTTCTACCAAAAGCGCCTGAACGAGCGTCTCGCCCTCCCCTTTACGAAATACTTCTACTTCAAGCCCGGAACCCCCGCCGACGAGGACTGGAAGCGGCGGGTGCGCGAGCGCCAGACCCCCGCGCGGGACATTGGCAAGTACAATGCGTACTCGAAGGACGCATGGAACGACGAGTTGCTGGTTGGGTCGAAGGAGTCGGAGCCGGAGCATATGGTCGAGGCGCTGGTGAAGGATGCCGAGGAGACGGCCAATGCCACTTCGCAGGATACGAGTAAGAAGGAGGAGATTCCGCGGCCGTTCCCGCGGGTGACGGAGGCGGATACCAAGGGTGATCAGAAGAGTCTGAACCGGTTGTTGCAGAGGACGCTGTATCTGCTTGTGCAGCATAAGGATGGGTACTGGAAGTTGCCTAGTTCTCCTGTGGAGACGGGTGAGGATCTTCGAGTGGTGGGTTCTCCCAGCTGATTACCTGATGAACTTGTACCGTATCTAACGATTTATACTTATAGGCCGCTGAACGTACCCTCGCACAATCCGCCGGAGTCAACATGAATACCTGGATGGTTGGCTACCACCCCGTCGGCCACTACGTCTACAACGCCCGACAACCGAAGCCCGACCAGACCGGCCGAACAATCCTTGGTGAAAAGACTTTCTTCATGAAGGGCCGGATCATGACGGGCCAGGCCGATTTGAACGGAAACGTCCAGAACCTCAAGGACTTCAAGTGGGTGTCCAAGGATGAGATCCCGAAGTTCGTGCTGCGGGAATACTGGAGCAACATCAGAGATATGCTGGCCGAACGGTAATGCTTGCATATCGATGGAGCGGTTGTGTTGATAGAGCGGAGGTTGTTTCACTTGTCTAGTGGCTGTTGTCGTTTGACGATGGACACTGAATGCATATAGTGCTATTATGGAGTATGACATGTATAACTAGTTTTTTTCTTTACACTCGCAAAATTCAATCAAGATTCGTTATGCCAGCAGCCCTCTTATAGACTCCAAACGCCATGCCATATATGCCAAAAGATGTCAAATAAACAAGTAAATGTAGGCGCATCACTTCAGATTGAACTTTTGCCCTTGGACAATCGGCTGCTTCTTGGAAGACTTTGCAGCCAGACTCTTTCCACACATCGGACAGGCTGTACGCGTTAGCATCTAGCCATAGCGACCTCGTAAGGTTTATAGGGACATACCATTCTTCTGATAAGCACACCGCTGACAAAACTTCTTCCCCTGCTCCGTCTTCGTCTTGCACGATTCACACGAAGACGCATAAGCAGCGTACGGATTCTTCGCCTTGGAGCTCAACAGTTTATTCTATTCCCATTAGCACCATCCCTATTTAACATCATATATCAAGAAAAAAGGGTGCATACTTTCGAAACACCAGTACTCCCCAACGTCGATTTAGAACCGCCACTTGTCGCGGGCGAGCCGTAGTACATTTCGCTCTTGCGTTTTACGCCGGGGGTCGCGAGTTCGGTAGATTTAAGCTTTTTCTGGCATTTCGAGCAGACCATTTTGTTGTTTTTATATTTTCGTTTCTGGGGGTTAGGTGTAGGGAGAAAAAGAGGAGGTGAGGTTGTGGTGGTTGTTATCTAGGGAAATGCAATTCGGGTATGACGCCACCGCTTTATACTGCCTTAATTAGAAGGAGAGAGCCACCATTTGTATTTGTACATAACGTGGAACCTAATGCAGACATGTATTAAGATAATAACACATTGAGCAATCAACCATAGGCAAGTCTCACGGTGACGGAACAGGGTATTTCATCCGCCAGTAAGCATTTTCCAGAATCCTCGTGACGCGCCAGTCCATGCGAAGCGTTCGCTTATTGATATCTTCCAACTGCGCCAGGGTGATGCTTAGCTCTGTCAAGGAGATCCCCGGCGCACAGATGGTCTGCAGTAGATATCGGAGAGTTCTCACATGAGAATGATCGGAATTCACTGACTTTGTGAGGGAGTTCTGGATCCATTTGCTAGTCTTTGGATCCGTGTTGGCGCCTCGCTCAACAAGGAGCCGGGCAGAAGTCAGATGTCTTTCGTCATCTTCCTTGACGTAGGCGTATATCCAGCGCGGTTGGTGGATTGTCCTGAGTGCATCCATATCGGCCCCGTGGTGCAGCAGGACGTCAAGTGTTGCCCCTGCTGCTTTGGAATCTTTTACCTGCGCTGCGAGTTCCAGGCTTGTCGCTCTTTTGTCTCGTTCGATATGTTCCAAGCTTGGATGACAGCCTCGTTCAAGAAGGTAATTGACGGTTACTGAATCGCCTCCAGTGAGGGCATCCTGCAAGACTTGCACCACGTACGGTGAAAACGGCCTTGTCAACGCAATAATCCGCAAGGGCCGAGTTTCACCATCTTGAGTTGCTCCATGGATTGGCATGTTGCACCTGTAGAGCTGGCACTCTTCGGGTGTTTCAACTAAGTAGCCTCTCCCGCGCAACATATTGGTTATTTCCTTAGTGCCCGAGCGTGCGATCTCTGTCCTCAGGACCAATGCGACAAGCGATCTGGCGTTGATACGGACCCCTTTGTCAAGGATCAATCGAAAGATTGCTGGGAACCGGACTGCATGGCACAGGGCAGCCATGCCAAGTGTACATGTGTTTTCATGGTACAAGGGACGGCCGGAGAATGTATATCTGTCCCGATGATTGATCTTGATACCCTTTTCCAGGAACAGCTCCACAATGTCCATATTCCCTCTCGTGATAGCCTCGAGGAACGGTACCTGTTGCACAGTGCCATATGGATCAGCGCCGTACTCCAACAACAACGCGATAATATCCTTGTGCCCTCTTTCAACAGCCCGGAACAAACATGAGCCTTGGTAGTATGGGCATGTGAACTGTCTTTTACCAAACTGGGTCTTACGGTATTGCTCCGGGTCGTTATCAAGGACGAATTGAAGCATGTCTGTGAATCCACAAGTTGATGCTGTGATCAAGATAGAGCTGTAGTTCCAGAAACTACTGGGCACTTTGCTCTTGTAGTCGCTATGTTCCAGCAGAAGCTTTGCCGTCTCAACATGGCCTCTTTCTCCCGCCGCCCCCAAGATTCTTAATGAGTGGTCTCCTTCCTCTGCAAGACTTTCCCGGAAATCGCAAGCCCCATGATCGAGCAGAATTTGAACAATCTCCGCATTACCAAAAAAAGCTGCAAAGTATAGCGGTGTTTCCTTCGTTGAAGCGCATCCGAGGTTTGGATCAACCCCAAAGCTGAGCAGGTATCGCAAAACTTCCACCTGACCAGATAATGCTGCCATGGTCAATGGTGGTCTTTGGCCGTCAAACGTACGTGACGCTTCATTGATAGCCTTGGAATACCACTTTGTGATGAATTTCACTGTAGCAAGATCACCCCTGCCAGATGCCCCTCTGAGCAGCTGATGGATCTCATTCTTACTCACAGCAATCCCGAGTAGACGCAGCTTTTCTAGGGCCGTATCCCCAGAGACGTTCTGTATCCCTCCTCTGTCACCATCCTTTTGCGTTTGCGGCATCTTCAGGTGACTGATCATGACCTGCGCGACAGCGTCGTGGCCTTGAAGTAGCGCGAAGAACAAGGGATTCTTTTTTTCAAGTTGGTATTGGTATTTGCTGTCTTCGTTGTCTTGGTCTTCGATTCCCAGAATCGGCTGAATCCATTTCTCTGGCTCTGCAAAGTCGCTCCCCAACGCCTTCACAAAAGCGTCATAGCCAGAACTTATAGCTGTCTCAGAATATATCGGCCCGTACCATTTCGGAAGAGATCCCAGAGCCCTGCCTTCGATGGCTTTTTGAGCGGCTGGCGCGACATTGTTCTGAATTGCCCACACAAGAGCAGATCCCTCGAAGTAGAGCGCGTTGTGGCGGTAAAGATACGGGCTTAGGACGTAGTATAGCCGGCCGCTGACTTGCATGAGAGCGTTGATGTCGCTTTCATATTTGAGATATCCCGCAATCTCTAGGACGAGCTCATTGGACAGCATTAGCAAGGTCATCGCTGATGAGTGGTGAGTTTAGAAGTTGGGAGGTTTTGACAGTGCAGAGATGGATATTCACTGGGCTGCGTGGATCATGTGACTTTGTTGTGGTTTGTTCCACTACAAGAAACGTCTATTATTATACAAAAGGGACTTACTTACATTCTAACTGGACAATGATACGTGATATTATTGTTGTTGGTCTATTTCCAAAGACGCACGTGCCAAAACCCTATCAACAGGAGTGAACAAGCAGATATGAACATTGCTCAGAACACTTACAAAAACATATCAACGAAACATTGTATTAAGGAAATATTCGACTTCACACTGCAAACCAAAACCAAATGTCAACTGCACCACGTCTGACGCTTGTGCTGGTCCTTTTTCGCATGAGGACAAAACTTTCGGCAAATTCTTGGCCAAGCGCCTCAGCATGAGCTACTGGAAATTCCATCTTTTAGTGAAGCTGGCTAGTAACAGGACAGCTCGTCCGATATATGCACGATCTGTCATTACCAGCCCAAGCAGTCTGTCAGAGGAGCAGTTGGAGCCATGGCCCGAATTCTATGAGGACATGATGCGCAAAGTTAGACAAGCCGTGGGATGGCCACCAGCGCAAGCCAAAGCAGTAGATATACAGAAGTTTGTGTCCGGAAATGAGCTGTGAGTTCAGTCCCGCGTGGTGCTGAAGATGTGCCAGCAGGTTGGCAAGATCCTCAGAGCCCTAGGTCTTGACGTTCACACATCTGGTGTCAAACCAGAATGTATACCTCGACCTGGTAGTCATCTCCCTTAGCAGTCCCCGTATCCTCGTGGTAGTCAAAGTCAAGACAGACTGAACTTTCGAGCCCAAGAAATGGAAAAACAATGGGGCTCTTATAGCCGATCGCTTCGGTATGACACCTCCGAGATATCATCTCTGAATGATACTAACATGTCACAGGACAAGTCGCCCGATATATGGACGACTTTAATTGTGGCTATTCCTTTCACCACATACAGCAGGACCTGGTTTTGTCAAAGGCACGACTATGACACTTTGTTACGCCGGGTCAGTGTTGGCGAGCACCGACAGATACCGTCTCCGTGCGAGAGTGTCTTCTCTACCTGACCTTATTGGCCAAGGATTATGATCACGCCTTTTATCAAGGAAGAGCTGGTTTGAAACTGGTATGTTCCTTCGAGAGACCATTTGTAGCCATATACTTTGTTAAACGATGCGTAAAGACTAGGTTAACTAGAAAGAGAGTAGCAACCGCCCCCACGCGGGTCTCGAAAAGGATCCGGGCCCAAGAGCCTGAAGACGGTGACGCTCACAACTTCTGAGAGCAGGGGCTGCGAAAATAGTCATCTTATCTGTGAATGAGCTGGCCTCTAATCCTCAGACAGGCATCTCAACTGCACAGTGGGCGCAGCTCGAGAATGGGAGAGAAACGGAGTATAAACATAACACAAATATGTACATTAAGCTAATCACGTACCGCTTCGTGTAAACTTAAATCATATCGGCTCTATGATATAGCTGTAAACATTTAGTATTTCTCGCCTTCTCATTCTCGCTCTAAATCCCCGAGAATTGGTTCATTGCAATAAGCAGTCGACTAGTCTGAGCTACTACCTTTGCGGTTTCGAACCCAAATGATGCCCTGGGCATTGACGCTACTCATGAGAAGATAGCAAGGGCATACAGCGTATCAAAAGGGTAGGGGATATCTAGCATAACTGTATATCTGAATATGGCTGAAACTGGTAAAGCAAACACGTAAAGTCGTCACTGATAGAAAAGAAAGAAGAAAAGAAAAGAAGTCATCAGTAGTCAAAAACCTGCGTCTCAATCCGACATCCCACCTTCTCCAACCGATCCACAAACTCCTGTCCGAGAGTAGCCGGTGTCACAATACCACCACGAGAGACCTTCTTCACCTTCTCCTCATTGTCCAAAATTGTCATCGCCGCCTCAGCCATGAGAAGTCCGGTGAAGAAATACATCGATCCATCGTACATCAACTTGCCAAACACCCGCTGCGGAGACGGGACGTCTTGGTCTGCCGTTGCGATGGCGCGGTACTCAACGCGATCGTTGACAGAGTCCTCCTTGGTGGGGCCGTTTCCGGGGGCGTAGATGTAGCGTTTCAGCAGTGTCCGGACCGGAGAGAGGAGGATAAGGGCGATTCCGGCCACGAAGGCTAGGTGGACGGCAGCGGCGACGAATGCGTTTCGCACGCGCAGGAATTGGCGGGAGAAGAAGCTGGGTCCGTAAAATTCGGGCATGAGGGTGCTGCTGCGGTGGATGATGCTCACGTCTGCTGTTCCGGAGGGGCAGGTGGTGAGCGTGCCAAGATCGCGCACGGAGCGTATGCCCAGGATTCTGGAAAGAAGCGGTTCGTTGGGGATTTGGCGGGGTGGTTTAGAAGCGGCAAGAGTATAGGGGTCTGCACTTTTCAGCAGATCGGAGGCGGGAAGAGATTCAACAATGGTCAAAATAGTGTTGAGAGTGCCACCGCTAGCTCCGGATGTTCTAAAAAGCAATCAGTATCAGTCTTGCGGGCCATGGGTTAGGAACGTACTTCATCTCTTCAATGGCGCTGACCACTTCTCTAGGCTGGCAAGAGAGCTTCTCACGGACAGTCTTAACAGCAGACCAGGTCAAGATATCCGCAGGTGCACTCTCGATTCCAACAGACGGGATGACCTAGAGAATGTTAGCACACCTAGTCCACATATACGCGGTTTCCAACTAACAATAGCGCCATTGGATTTGGCCGTTTCATGATACTTTTCGATAATGGATTTCACCCATGGGGTTTCTCCCGTACTACACAGATCAGTCATGCCCGGGGTCAATTCGTGTAATCCATAGCAAACACTTACGCATCAACGTAGTGAGTCCCATTGGAAGCACAAGCCTCAACTACTGGGGTCGAATAGAGGTGGTAAGGTCCCACGCAGTTGATAACGAGTCTGGTCTTCTGCGCAAGAGGCTGCAGTTCCTCGCGGTTGAGCTGGACGGCAATGATCGCTGCTACACGTTAGCAACAAGACCCCATCCTTATTAGCTGACGGGCCGACACATACCAGGATCCACGCGGTCAGGGTTCAACTCCTTCAGCTCCTTTGCGACACCTTCGACCTTGGACAAGTTCCGGCCAGCCAAAGCCCATTTGAGGTTGGTAGGGAGGCTCTGAACGATATGCTCCGCACAGAGCTTACCGGTGTACCCGGTAGGGCCCAGAAGCACAATATCGTATTCCCTGGTAGCAGCCATGTTCTTCTTCATTTATTGCCAAGGGATAGAATTGTGTTTGAGCTTTGGTTCAGATCACAGGGGGAACTTCACGATGTTTTCTCCCGGCGGACATGTAACCGTAAACGGCAATGCAAGCCGGCATACTTTGGACATGTGACTCGGACGGCTTGTACGTCATGTTTATGTTTTTTTTGGTCTTTTTCGTATGTGCACTATGCAGAGTGAATATGAAGGAGAGGCTATATAAAATAGATCTACTTTTATGAAGCTCTATAGGAAGCGACTCTTCACCATCTATATGTGCCTGAGGCACTGAAGGGCCCGAGGACAACAAGATACGGAGCAGCGGAAGATACAAAAAGGTATACAGGAGTTCTTTTAAGTACGGTCTCGATTAACGAAGCAAGAAGTTTAAGAAAGAAGACTGCAATAATGATTACTTGCATTGTCAGGTCAAATTTGGAATTGCTGCGGAAAAGCCTGTGCTACAACATCCACCAATGCAATGCATTTCTGGATGGCATCTTTGAGTCATCGTCCTCTTCACTGATATGGTATTTTCAAATCAACTGTGTACTAAAATAGCTAAATATCTTTCGGTTCGGTAGGCTGATCGTGGCGGGCCTTGTCTCAAGCATGACGAGGATCGCGTTTCAGGATTTCGAATGCGAGATGCTCGTTTTTCTACTTGGAGAATGTGACGAATCGAGAAAACAGATTTCATATCTGACAACGGAAGCCCGATTTCTCTGGGCTTTCTATCCATTGTCTTCTTGGAAGTAGGCGGCATGCATTCCTCCAAGGAGGTTTGTTCGGCCGGCCAATGTGTTCGATGAGATAGGCCCGGCGAGAATGAAAACTAGTTGACATTGGCCTGCCAAAGGAATGCCATTATCCGGCGGTACCCTGCTCTAGTCTTCTAAAAGCCATACTTCTGATCGTATGTGGTAAACATAGCGTACGAGCAATGGAAGTCGTCCATGTATCGGATGACCTGTCCTGTTACTGGTTAGCCTCATTCAAAGACAGAATCATCATATGAATCATACCGAGGCGCTTTGTCAGGATGTTTTCCCTTCTTCAAATAGAAGGTCAAATCGACCTTGGCACCAGGATATCCAAGTGGTCAATTAATGTGAAGATGAGGTCAGAAGAGAAAGATCCCCCGTGCCATTATTGGTGGTTGAAAACCTCAAACTGGAACGCAAAGCGAATTTCCATTCCCAAAGCCATGAAACCCTTCTCCATAATCTTCCCTATGTTTTCGATCATTCCCGTCTGGGCTGCTTTCTGATCTCCGTGATGGAATCCTCTTGGTCTGGCAAATTTATTTCCTCTGGTAACCACCCAGCCGCATGCCGCACTTCGTACGTGAGTTCTCTGAAGAAGTAAGGCCATCCGAGAAGCCAATACTCTGATAGTTCATTGGGATTACGGCTGGTGGGAGGGCAATCCCAAAATTTTTAGCCTCAATAGGATGGTTCTCCAAGGGTTTTTGTCACGGGCTCGGCTAGGATAATGGAACATCCAACTCATGTGTTCTACCTAGGTAGCTATCGACGAGAATAATCGACATGAGGAAGGAAGAAAGGAGGATACGCTGGAATCATCAACAAAGCAAACAACTCCGTCTCACGTGACGGCCAGCCAACGTGACCAGGCCGTCACAGTTTTTCTATTTAACCCTTCTCTCTGCGTCGTGCGCTCAGAGCCTTGAAAAGGAGCATTCCAATCTGGTGGTCAACCTTCCACCTCCCAGAGATTGGAGCCATTTTATCTTAGTCCGAACGATAAGAAAAAGCATTATGACGTCATATCTCATATCAACATATCTCAGCACGTAGTTCTATAGACGAACAATTTTAGTGGTGCAGTGAGTGAGGTGACAATCTCGAGATGGAAAAATCGATAGAAAAAGACTCGAATTGCGTTTACGATGACGATAATGAGTGAAGGAGAGCAACGTATTTTAAGCATGATAGTGAATGATCACGTGACGCACGTGGTATGGCGCGAAAGTGATGAGAACCCAGCATCGCTACGGATAATAGTCCAAGACAATCTGTATGGTATTCATATCAATTCTAAGGACGATATTTATGTCTCATATCGAATCAAGATGAAGAATATTCAATCGTTCATGGTTTTTTTGCTCGACCATAGCACAAAGTAAAGATCTCGGGTGGGGACCACGTGATGCGGAGCCCTAAGCGAGCGCACCCACAACGACTCTCAAAGCGGCCGCCTCGAATTCCTAACCGCACTGTTTCCATCTTCGCTCAACAGCCGCACAGAGACAAGATGACGAAGCGCACCAAGAGTATGTCTTTCCTACAGGATATCATGATGCTCTATTCGAAGAGAAGAGAATAAAAAAAATGCTAACTTGAATTTCAGAGGTCGGAATCACGGGTAAATATGGTACCAGGTAGGCTTTGCTCCAGACGACCCCCCTGCAACGAAATCGGTATCGGATGTCGATTCGAAAATTTTTCCCTTTTGGAATCGAATGAACGAGTCGACCATTTGAAAGAACCGAGATCTCGAAACGAGAAACCCCGAAGTGAACAGTTTCGTTGACACGATGGCTCGATAACAGATACGGTGCCTCCCTGCGTAAGCAGGTGAAGAAGATGGAAATCCAGCAGCACGCCCGCTACGTCTGCACCTTCTGCGGAAAGAACACCGTCAAGCGCAAGGCTGTTGGTATCTGGGAGTGCAAGGGTTGCAACAAGACTACCGCCGGTGGTGCCTACACTGTCTCGTAAGTGAACCTACGGGACATGAGATGGCGATTATCCTCCTATGTTTGCGGTCGGAGATACTACTTGGGTTCGAGCCTTTGCTTGAACTAGGATATCGCGACAAGCACGACGCAGGAGGATACGCCACAATAAGTTCCTGGACCTGTTACTGACCGATGGTGCTTCTGCAGGACACCCGCCGCCGCTGCCACCCGCTCGACCATCCGTCGTCTCAGAGAAATCGCGGAGGTTTAAACGTGATTATGGGATCATTTTCTTTAGTTCTTACGTTTAAAAATTCAAAAGATTCTGGGCATCTGAAGAATCTCTCATGAACAGCGCTTTCTTACCGAGTAGTCGACGGGTCCTCTTCGCATCATCGAGATACTAGACATGAATTGAATACCATTGTGAATCACAAATCTTCCTACAAAACGAGTTGATTTTTTTCATTCTACCA
Source organism: Aspergillus cristatus (assembly GCA_034509305.1). Taxonomy (NCBI): domain Eukaryota; kingdom Fungi; phylum Ascomycota; class Eurotiomycetes; order Eurotiales; family Aspergillaceae; genus Aspergillus; species Aspergillus cristatus. The sequence continues at coordinate 2,001,129 of WJBV01000007.1, read as the reverse complement.
CCCGATGTCATATAATGTGCGTTCAAGTGACCGGGAGTCCATTCGCTTACTGTGCGCCCCGGAAGGATGAGGTTTGGGCCATCTGACTGGCGTAAGATTTTTGCTGGCGACCGCTACAACGTCAGCTGTTCCTTTACGTCCTTCTCTTCTGTCCTATGATGGTGCGTAGAATAATTCATTTCTCTTCAGGTGCCTTGTCCATCCTACGAGGTCCCCGAAGACAGTCCACCGGATGCTCCAGATTCCTCCTCCAATGCAGTGGACTCGGCTGCAAGGGCAGGCCACCAGTACGTATGTACATAGTACATAGCATGTAGGTTATTTACTGAGGGAGTGTACACCTGTATGTGTGTCTCTTATGTGTATGCGAGTATGTGAGTATGCATGCCTCTCGATGGTTACCGCCACGGCGTCATCCACTGGCCGGTCACGTTGCCCGCCCAGACTGTTTTGCGTTAGACTGGATTCACGCTCCACCTTCAAAAAGCCCGGCTGCTTTCTCCCCACACCCTTCTCTCTCTCCTCTCCTCTCCTCGGCCTTATTTCTTCCCTTCCCCCCTCTCCTTTTATTCTCTCTTCGCCTCGTTGCTCTTCATGCCTCCTTTCACCTCCTCTGCAGACAACCTCGGCTCGTATCCTTCTGTCAATGTCCGACACCTGTATTGTCTGTTTAGGAGACCTTGGCGAAAGCGCCAGCAGCGATCCTCGTACCATCACCCCAGAACCCGTGCCAAGACTTGATCTCGAAGGGAAGGACAATTCCAACGATGTGATCAAGGCGGACAATCTTGGCGATGGTAATGAGGATCCTGGTCAGATCGCCCAGTTGCTCCCTTGCGGGCATATCCTGCATAACAACTGTTTGAAGCCGTGGGTTGAACGTGCCAACAGTTGTCCGATATGTCGTCGCAGCTTCAATGTCGTGCAGCTGAGTGCCCTACCGGGAGGTATGTTGACAGACCCCTTTATACTTGATGGCAGATGCTGATTGTTGCCTGTGTAGGTCCCGTCCAATCGTCCTACGCCGTCGAGGACCGAGTCCAAGTCCCCGATATCGATCCCTCGATGATTGTCGATTATGTCGACGACGACGTTGCTGACTTCCAGCCTTGTCCGATTTGTGGAGACTCTGATAATGAGGAGCTGTTGCTTCTCTGCGATTGCTGCGATGTCCCTTCCCACACCTACTGTGTCGGGCTCGATGCCGTACCATCGACCCCATGGTTCTGCAATCAGTGTGAAGAACAGGGCGCTGTCGGTGTCTTTGCTGATTCGTCAGTAATATCGCCACGAGGACAGGACCGTCGAGGTCGTCGCACGAGGGCACAGCTCCGGAGGCTGCAGACCAGGAACCACATGAACTCCCTTCACTGGGCACGTGTGTGGCAGTCTGTCTGGGACCATCTCAACTTGGACCTCGATTTCCCGTTTGATGATGACAGGGCTGCACAACGCGCTCTACAGCAACAGCGAAGGGAGGAGGCCAACCAACGAGAGTTTCGAGCATGGCAGCGTCGGTTCGAGGTTGCAGAACGTCAAGGTGCTAGCCACCGATTTAGAGACACTGCTGCTCTTCTCGATATCGATGCCCCGCGACCTTCTCGGCCCCGCGCGCCCCGAGAGCCTACCCCCGAACCTGAGTCTTTGGAGGAGATGAGGGCGTGGAACGCCTTCGAACGCGCCCGCGAGATTGAAAACGATCCAAGTGCGGCGAGGAAGCGAAAAGAGCCTACGCTGTCTCCTTCACCTGAGCCCACTGAACCCGAACGGAAACTCAAACGTCCACGCACCCGTAGACCGCAAGAGCTGGCAGCCTTGGCGTCACAGAATGGCGAGTCCTCGAGGACTGCCAGTGCGCAAGCGACTGCTCGAATCAACGCCGAACCTTCGAACGAACCCAGTTTCCTACAATCACTTCTGAAGGAAGTTGAGGAAGCCTCCACTCCAGGCGGTACTACTATCTCTTATGGACCGTCTGGTCAGATCACTAACGTCGATCATGCCACATCTGGACCATCCTCACCGTCCCTTTCACCTGCCCCCTCCAACCAGTCATCCCCTTGTTTATCTACTACCAGCCCACCGCCATATACCCGGAGCCGGCCCATATCGCCGCTCCAACTCTCCTCCCCCGCTGGCCCTTCATCTCCACCATTCTCGCCGGATGTCTCCCCGTCCAGTTCCAGAAACAATGATCTACCCGAGCCGACTCCTTCTCGCACAGACGCTGGCCGATCCCGGTCGCGGATACCACGGGCAGCGCAGGAACTACTGAAAGCACGGTCGCTAAGCAATTCCCCAACTCGCCCCGGCCCATGCATAGGTGTGAAGTCGGACATCCAGAGGCTTGTAGGAAAGGCATTGAAGCCGTACTATCGTCGGGACTACGTTTCGAAGGATGAGTATACGGACATCAATCGAAACATCTCGCGAAAGTTGTACGAACGAGCGGGGGAATCGGAAACACTCGATGACGATGCGAAAGCAGACCTTGCAACCGTTGCGAAAGAAGAAGTGCAGAGAGCGATTGCGACCTTGAGGAAGCAAAAGCAAAAAGACGAATCCAGTGCGGATGGTAGTTCATAAAACGGTTATTATTGCATTTAATGGTGTTCTTTAGCGATATATCTGGTTTGTGGTATATATCAAGGCGTTATCAATAGGTCATTGTCAGTGGACCTGACTAGCATATACTGGGCTGTTGGAATGGGACTGGCGTTTATACCATGTAGGGATGATTTCTTTGGTGCATATTTTAGGAATACACGAACCACCGGTGATATTTTTTTGACTAGGGGTGGTCTATTCAAATCATACATCTTCTCGAATTCCAGTATATATTCTTTAACCTGAAATAGTCGTCGTCAAAATTCGTGTAGGAGTTCGGGTGCACGATGTCGATATATATATCATGATATCCGTAGTTATCTACTGTCTACACTGTACACACAGGCAACTGTTGAACTGCAGATCCGAAGAAAAATATGTACATCTTCTTACGGTCGCATTGTTCTAGGCCAGTTAAGAACAGCATCTAGACTCAAGACCCTTAATGTACAGAGTAGTGGGTTGGATTCTCGCTCCCCGCCAGCTACGGAAACTAGCTATTGCTGAAGGAGAATCGATAAGCCACGCCCGAACGGGTCCCGGCTCAATAGAAAGACCCTAAATGGTGACAATAGAGTCGGTGTGCCAGGTCTATTATCCTGCATCTCGATAGTGACGGACTGCAGAATACATGTCGGGAAGTCCCGTGATTTCAGCTTCAACGCCACATGGCTTCTGCTCTTGTCCAACAACCATAACCACTCCAGAACATCATCCATCTGTGAAGAAAAGAACCATTCAGAGGACGAGACCTGCTATTTCCCCTTCCTTCTCAATTCCACCACGTTCGAGAAAACCCCGAGAGCAACCCAGAACAAGAAATAGCCAAGTATTGGCTCCCGTATTAACTACCCGCCATTCCCACTGGGGGTCCATTGGGTCGGCCGCGCCGCAGCGGGACAAGCGTGCACTTAAGCTTCTTTTTTTCTTGTCGCCTTTGAATCATAGCGCGATCATAGCTGATGTGTAACTGACACGTTGAAATGTGTTAATGTGAGATGAATAGCATACAGAGTGCGACATGCTACGGAGCACTGTACATATTCTGTACTCTGTAGTGCTCCGTAAGAGACCATTATCAATCCTATCTGTTGCAGAGACTCGGACGGATCAATGACGCACAGGGCGAGGCTAACCGATTAAAAATTTGTTTTCGCAATGTCCAGTCGGGACTTCCAAGACCAACCACTTGCCGAATTCGCGGCGGATGGTGCAAATCTCACTAGCGAAGAATCCATCGGTGTTCGGAACACCCGAAGTGCGAGCGCGAAGCGGACCCATCGCCATCTGGCGTGCTCCGCCGTCAACTTTACGGGAGCAGCAAGCCATGCAGGGCAGACAACACTACTATAAGCATAAGCATAAGGGCATAGTTAGTTAAGGCTTGTGTTTCGTAAGCACACCGTACGGATATCGGAAGCCCTGACTGCTCTTATTCGCTGCCATCTTTGCGGAGGATTCGCGAGGTTGTCGTTTTTTACTAATGGACGACCGGTGTAATCGGTATTCGGCATGGCGGACTCCAACCGTTCGGACTTAGCACTCCAAACATGGAAGAGATGGCGGAGATAACGGTGTTTCCATACTATGTATGGAATTAGTTGGTGGATTTGGCTCAGTTTTGGAATCGGGGGTTTTTCTTCTTTCTGCTGCTGAAGCTGGTTTGTTGGGTCTATTTACTCACAGGCCCACTGGATGATGCCAGTCGATGGTATAAAATCTTTTCACTACCCCCTTAGGATTCTCTCTTATCTGATTCTGCTGTGTATTTATTCACTACTTTATACCCCTCCTGTTTTATCTATCTTTTCTAACTGTTTAGTTGTTACTACCTAATATAGACAAAGGTCTTTGTGTGTCTTGAACAATACTGGACAATAAATAATCAGACGAAAGAAGTTAGAGTTGCTAGGCATGGGTTCTGACAACCATATCCAAGCGCCATTCGACTCGACAGCTCCCACCCCCCGCCTAAGTCACGAGAACCACCTCGCGATGCCCTCCTCGGAGGACGTCCCCAAGACCCCCGAGTCTGCCCAAACAGCACAACAACATGACGGCGATCAAGACCCAGAGAAAGACGCCATGAAAGATGTCGAGAAGCCAAAAGACGAGCCCGCAAGCGACCCCAACCTCGTGGGCTGGGATGGCCCCGACGACCCAGAGAACCCTCATAACATGCCACTCTGGCGCAAGTGGCTGCTCACCATGACCATGTCCTCGATGACCATGTGGATGACCTTCGCGAGTAGTGTCTTCTCGACGGCGACTACGGTGACGGCTGAGGAGTTCAATGTCTCGACTGAGGTTGTCAATGACGTTGGCGACTAGTTTGGTGGTCTTTGGGTTTGCTGTTGGTCCGCTTGTTTGGTCGCCGCTGTCTGAGTTGTACGGACGCAGGTTGCCGCTGTTCTTGGGTTATACCATTTTCGCTATCTTCCAGGTTCCTGTTGCTGTGGCTCAGAATTTGGAGACTATCCTGGTGTGCCGATTCTTTGTTGGTGTGTTTGGTTGCTCGCCGGTTGCTGTTGTTGGTGGTGCTTTGGCGGACTTCTGGAATCCTGTGGATCGTGCTGTGGCTATTGCTATGTTCTCTGCGGCCACGTTCGTCGGTCCTGCTCTTGGTAAGTTTCCCTTTTGTTTTTAAAGCTCTCTTCAGCATGGTCTGACAGGTACAGGTCCCATTGTCGGTGGATTTATCACCCAATCGTACCTCGGCTGGCGGTGGACAGCTTGGATCACCTTGATTGCTTCGGCAGCTTTTGGGGTCTTTGGTTTCTTTGTTATCCCTGAAACCTATGCACCCGTTCTTCACCAGCGCCGCGCCGCCCGTCTTCGCCAGGAAACCGGAAACTGGGCTCTGCACGCCGTCCTCGACGAGAACCGGCCGACAATGAAGGACATCGTCTGGAAGTACCTCCTGCGTCCGGTGCAAATGCTCTTCCTCGAACCGATCCTGATGCTCATCACTATCTACCTCGCTGTCATCTACGGTATCCTGTACCTGTTCTTCGAAGCCTTCCCCGTTTCATTCCAGGAAGTCCGCGGCTGGACGAACGAAGGTGTCGCCGGATTGCCCTTCATCGGAATTCTAGTCGGAGTGCTCTTCGGCGTCGCATTCCTCATCTGGCAAACCAAGACCCGTTTCGCTCGCAAACTTGAGAAGCACGGCAAAGTCATCCCAGAAGAACGTCTGGTCCCCATGATGGTCGCCTCCGTCCTCCTCCCCGCCGGTCTGTTCTGGTTCGGCTGGACCTCGAACTCGCACGTCAGCTGGGTGCCGCAGGTAATCGCCAGTGTCCCGATCGGTATGGGTATCCTGGTTATCTTCATGCAGGGCCTCAACTACATCATCGATGTGTATCTGATGTTTGCCAACTCTGCGATTGCGGCGAACACGCTTATCCGGAGTACCCTTGGTGGTGCGTTCCCGCTCTTTGCTGTCCAGATGTATCACAATCTGGGGGTGAACTGGGCGTCGAGTTTGCTCGGGTTCATTACTGCTGCTATGATTCCGATTCCGATTTTCTTCTTCTTTTATGGAGCCAGGATTCGGGCTATGAGCAAGTATACGCCTAAGCTGTGATACCCTACTCGTTGATCATGACCCGAAAAGAAAAAAAGAAAAAAGTTCCTGTTTCCTTTTGTTATCGGTTTAGCTTGGGCTGTCTTCAGCATCAGCATGGAGTTCCTGTTATACTCTCATGAACCTAATGTCTATAGATAATGTGCATATGGCATAGCAAATAGAAAATAATACCCCGTATTTATGCAGATTGTGCAATTTGTGCATAATAATGCCAAAACACGCTATGCGACGCGTCAATCCATTTGTAGCAGGCGGTCAGCCCATATACCGGTTATCTCTTGGTCCCCTCCACCTCTTCTTCTCATCTGTCTTTTTCCCTCATTTGTGTCTTCTATCTTTAGATTTCAGCTTTTTCATCGTCTATCTTATAGTCTCGACATTTCCTATTATCTGCACATCCACCTCACATGGTGTACTAAAAAGAAACCCCAACCATCGCCCTCAATCCCGCTACAATCCCCGCGCTTCGTTCGTCCGTCCACGATGCCTGCGCGCACCCGTCAAGGTCCCTCGGCCGCGACAACGACGGCAACGACGACGACGGAAGAACAAGTAGTGGACCAGCCCGAAGCCGAAGAAACGCCCGAAGAACAACCAAGAACATCCAGCGGCGGCCTCCGCAAACTCAAATTCAATGAACCGATTACCTGGCGCGTGGGCCGGGCCGCGATCCCCATTGCGGATCTGCTGCAGCGGCTGCAGACGCTCGCGCAGGAGCTGAGGAAGATGGAGCAGGAGGAGGTTGAGACGGAATCGTTGACCAAGGTTGCTCAGGAGTTGGCGACGCCACAGTTATTGGGGCATAAGGATAAGGGGGTGCGCGCGTGGGCGGGGTGTTGTATTGTGGATGTTTTGAGGCTTTGCGCGCCGGATGCGCCGTTTACGGGGAATCAGCTTAAGGTATGGGATTCCACGAGTGGAGGGCTGTTTCTGCAGAGAGGTGCTCACGTTGGTTGATAGGATATCTTTACGTGCATTGTGTCGTCGATTATTCCGGCCCTGGCAGACCCGTCGCATCCTTACAATGCTCAGCATATCTACGTCTTGAATTCTCTTGCGGAAGTGAAGAGTGTGGTGCTCATGACAGATCTCGACCGCCCGGATTCGTTGATTGTGCCGCTTTTTACCACCTGCTTTGATATCGTCTCGGGTTCGTCCAAGGCGTCTACGGGAGAAGAGATCGCTAAAAACGTGGAATTCGACATGACGCGGCTCCTTGTGACGGTTATCGATGAGTCGCCTGTTCTAGCGCCTGAGGTGGTGGATGTTATTGTGGCCCAGTTCCTTCGCGTGGATCCCCGTGCGCTCGAGAACCCCAGCAGGAAAGGAAAGAAGCCGGATACGCCGATTGACGCTAAGCAGGGCACACTGCTGTTGAAGGATTACCCATCTGCCTACAACATGTCCAAGGCAATCTGTCAAGCCTGTCCGGATCGCATGACGAGTCATATCAGTCAGTATTTCAACAACGTTATTATCGATGCTTCGGCTGGCGCTGGCGCGAACGGTTCAAAATCGAGTCGGAGACCCAACCTCGATGATTCCGACGAAGAAGGGGAGGACATTAAGGAGTTGAGCAAAGCACATCGTCTGATCCGCGAGCTCTGGAGAGCGTGCCCGGAGGTACTACAAAACGTGGTCCCGCAGTTGGAGGCAGAGCTTTCAGCAGAGTCAGTATCCCTACGTCTGTTAGCCACGCAGACTATCGGTGACCTTACGGCGGGCATCGGGGTTGCTGGTCCTCCCCCTCCGCCTCCAATGGATCCAGCTGCATATCCTCAGGTGACCTTAATGGGGTATGCGCAATTGACCCCTCAGACCAGCGTTCTTCTCACACCTTTTTCTCCTAAGCCATTTTCTCAGACCCACTCGTCCTCCTATGAGAGCTTTTTGAGCCGGCGTCTCGACAAAAATGCTTCCGTCCGGGGAGCTTGGGCAACCGTTGTGGGACGGATTTTGTTAACATCTGCCGGTGGTTCGGGTTTAAGTGAGGGCGAGGAGCAGACGCTAATCAATAACCTGGCAACGATGCTTCGTGACGCTGATGAGAAGGTCCGTGTGGCAGCCGTGGACGCTGTTGGCATCTTTGGTCTTTCTCATGTGGTCTACAAGCTGGGATTCAACGGAGGTTTTTCATCCGATAACTCGATCCTGTCGATCCTCGCAGAACGAGTGAAGGACCGGAAACCTCAGGTGCGGGAACATGCGATGAAGGCAATCGCTCGAATGTGGGCCGTTGCGGCGGGCGAGATCGAGCAGAACAATGAACAAGTGGTCTCTCTGCTGAAGGATGGACCGTCGAAGATCTTCGATGCTTATTACACCAATGACCCGGATATCCATGTCACGATTGATAAGGTGCTTTTTGAGATCCTCATCCCGCTTCACTACCCTCCTATCAAGTCTAAGCTTTCGCGGACTACTTCGACCCAGTCGCAAAAGCAAAAAGAATCACAGTCGCAGGCTTCAGAGGGCGACGGCGAAACTGATACTGATAAGATTCGAGCTCGTCGCATTCTTACCTTGCTCGCGGGATTGAATGACAAGGCGAAGAAGGTCTTTTTCGCGATGCAGGCTAGACAGATGTCTATGAGGACGCTCATGACAATGTACCTCCAAGCCTGTGAGGCCTATAATGGCGGCGTGATTGAAAAAGACGAGGCAAAGGTCAAGGCTCAACTCAGCCGGATGGTCGATGCCCTGGCAAAGGCCCTCCCCGACTCATCGCGGGCGTCGGCAGATCTATGGAAATTCGCCAAGGTGCACGACCGGCGGAACTATCAGCTGTTCCGCTTTGCTATGGCCGCACACACTGACTACCGAACTGTCATCAAGGCGATTAAGGAGCTGATAAGGAGAGTTCAGAATTCAAACAATGCTGCTCTCCTCGAGACTGTGACGCCGCTCTTATACCGCAGCAGTTCTCTCATCTTCAACAGGAGCTACATCCCCGCGATTATGAGCCTTTCGAGGACGGACGAGAAAGGGCTGGCAAACCCGGCACAGGAGATGCTCAGGGAAATCTCGTCGCGCAATCCTGCAGTACTCGAAGCGCAAGTCCAGGAGATGTGTAAGGATTTGGAGTCACAAGCGCCGACGGAGAAATCAAGAAACGATGCTGGTACGGAGGAAATCCTCAAGGCCTGTTCTGGGTTTGCGAAGAAGCTTCCCGATAAGCTTCCTAAAGATCGTAAGTTCTTGCAGGCTTTGACAAACTATGCACTTTACAGCTCGTCGCCTCGTGCTGCCAAGCATGCCGTTACTATTCTCATGGCAACCGCGGAGAAAAAGGAGATGTATGCGAAGGACTTGCTGCAGAAGTGCGTCTCAGACTGGACCTACGGCTCTGATAGATTCCTCACCAAGTTGGCTACCTTGTCCAAGTTGAACCATCTTGCTTTTCGGGAAGCGGATGAGGAGAAGGATGCTATCGTCTCGATTGCTATTGACCAGATTCTCCTTTCGAATCGGTCTCCAGAACCGGATTCTGGTTATAAATGGTCTGATACCGTTGACGAGGAAACTGCCGCCAAAGAGTGGGCGCTGAAAATTATTGTCAACCGTCTCCGGGCCAAGAAGAGCACCGATGATGAGGATGCTTTCCGTGCGCAGGCAGAGCCTGTTTATACCACATTGAACAAGCTCGTCGCTAATGAGGGTGAGCTGTCCAAGAAGAAGGACACGCCAGCCACGCAGAAGCCACGGTTACGTTTGGCGGCCGCCAAGTCGTTGCTCAAGCTCTGTGCATCTCACAGACTTTGCGATCACCTTCTTGCCCCTCAAGACTTCAACTCGATCTCACTAGTCGCTCAGGATCGGATCCCGTTTGTGAGAAGTGGGTTTATCGAACAGCTTAAGAAGAAGCTTGTCCAGAACTCCTACCTAAGCCACCGCTGGTATATCGTTCCGTGCCTGCTTGCTTTCGAACCAGATGTGAACCTGAAAGACAGCACCCTCACCTGGCTGCGGTCTCGCGCGGCGTACTTCTCGCAGCAGGTACAAGCCAGTGGAAAGAGGAATGAGCAGCAGATGGTCATGGAGTCTGTTTTCTCCCGCCTCTTGTCTCTCCTTGCTTACCACCCTGACTACCCGCCTGCGGATCTCGATGAGTCGACAAAACTCGCTGATCTGACCGATTTCGCACGCTACATCCTCTTCTACCTCTCCGCCGTTGGCAACGAACGGAATCTATCGCTGATTTTCCACGTCGCTCAGCGCGTCAAGCAAACGCGGGACGGCATCACCAAATCCGACGAAATCACAACCCGTCTCCACACCCTCTCCGACCTAGCCCAAGCAACCATCCGCCGCTTCGCCGACATCTACTCCCAACAGCACAAATTCGGCGGAGCAAGCGGCGGCACCAACATCCTCCAAACGTACCCGGGCAAGATGGGCGTGTCCAGCTCCCTCTTCGCACCAATGAGCAGCCACCGCGAAGCACAGGAAGTAGCAGAAAAGAACTTCCTCCCCGATGATCTCGACGACGTGCTCGATCGGTTCGTGAAGTCTGTCATGAAGCCACGGGGTGGTGCCCAGGGCCAGGCTAAGAAGAGGAAACCCGAGAATAACGATGCGAATGGGGACTCTACCACGAAGAGGAGAAAGTCGGATACCCAGAAACCGGCACGATCTGCCCGGAGGACGTCTGGTACTACACCGTCCAAGGCGCCTAAGCGGAAGAAGAGAGATGAAGATGGGTGGTCTTCTGATGATGGTGGAGAAGCCGGGAAGGAGACGTCTGCTCGGAGACGGAGTAGCCGGGGGACTGCTGCTAAGGGGGTTAGTTATGCTGATCGGGATAGCGATGAAGATGATCAGGAGATGGATGATTGGGAGGGGCAAGAAGATGGAGGCGATGGTGACGAGGACGAGAACGAGCAAGATGGCAGTGATGCCGAAGGACAAAACGGAGAGGAAAAAGAGAAGGCATCTGAAAACGGTGATGACAATGACGGTGACAAGCAAGTGGAAGGCGCCGACGCTGCTGAGGAAGAGGCATCACCTGAACCTGTACCTGCACCGGCGAAGTCTTCGAAGGGACGAGGGAAAGCTGCAGCAACTAAGAAGGGTGGTGCGACGAGTTTACCGACGAGGAAATCGTCTCGACGGTGAATAGTTTGCGCCGTGTTCCAGTCATGATTGAGGTTATGTTATGTGTCCAGAGTGGCTTCTTTCTATTCTATACTCCGTACAGGGTACGACAATTTTATGTATGATGGGCTTTGTTATTTGTTTGTTTGCTCGGCGATTTCTTGCTGCTTCTGCTTGTCGAATTCCGGTTGTTCTTGTTTTCGCTATTGTGCTGTTGTTGTCAAATTGAGATCTATACCCTTTCTTTTTCTTTATTTATTCGCCAGTTACATATTTGATCTGTTGCAATCTAGTCTTGATTTACGATGCTATACATAACTCTTGTGCCGCTCTCACTCCCTCCAAGCCCTCCAACCAATAGCATCCCAGGAGTGATATCCATCCCAGCCCGTGTATAGATAGGGAAAAGACCACCATAAAACAACATCCAACCAACTTCCAAATCACCACCATCACCATGGCCCACAAACCCACCGTCCTCTTCCTCTGCATCCACAACGCCGGCCGCTCCCAAATAGCCGCAGCCTACCTCACCCACCTCACCAACGACAATACCATCCAAGTGCACTCCGCCGGCTCCGCCCCAGCGCCCTCCAAAAACCCGATTGTCATGCAGGCCATGCTTGAAGAAGGAATCGACCTCTCGGGTCAGAACCCGAAGGTCCTTACGCGCGAAACGGTCGAGGAAAGTGATGTTGTTACTATGGGCTGCGGGGATGCTTGTCCTTATTTCCCGGGGAAACGATATGTTGACTGGCGGGTTGATGACCCTGCTGGGCAGGGGATTGAGGGTGTTAGGCGTGTGAGGGATGAGATTCGGGGGAGGGTCGAGGGGCTTATTGAGGAGTTGCGGGCTTTGGGCGAGGTAGAGTGAAATATTCGGATCCTAGATTGGAGGCATGGTTTGCCCATCATAGATATATGCTGGAATCCTCATGCATAAATACTTTGTTACTACCATCTAAGCCTTCCCCCTCCTCTCTTCCCGCTCACTAAACCGATCCCCAAAAAGCCCCAAATGCGGCCTCATCAGAACCGTATACTTCACAAACTCCTCCATACAATCCACCAGCCGGTCCCGATTCCCACTAGCCAAAAGCCTCTGGTCCCCGATCTCTCCCTCCGCCGGAAAATGCGTGTACGCCTTCGGAATCGACGACTGATTCGGGATCGTGAACATTCGCATCCACCGGCCAAGAAGGCGTAGCGAGTTCACGGCGTTAAAAGACTGCGAGCCGCCGCATACCTGGGCGATGGCGAGCGTGCGGCCTTGCGTTGGGCGGATGCTGCCGGTGCTTAGGGGGATCCAGTCGATTTGGTTTTTGAAGACGGCGGTCTGTCTTTTGTTAGCTATTGCTATACTATTGGGAGAGAAGGGGAGGGGGAAGGTACTAACCAAATTCCCATGCTGTTCCGGCGAAACCCAAACATGCCCATCACTCCAGGTACTCAACCCCCTCAGCTCCTGGACCTTGTGATGTTCAGAATCCGTATCATTCTTCACCGGCAAGCCCTCCGGATCAAACACGCGCACGTCACAGCCCAGCCGGAAGAGAATCCGGGCTGCCTCAAAGGCCACCAGCTTCGAGTACGATCTGCGCCGGAGACTGCCGTACAGCACGAGGACTTTCAGTCTGCCTTGGCTTGATTCTTTTTGGAGGTCTTGCTGGACCATGGACAGGGCTGTGTTTAGTTCTAGGGCGTTGATCCAGTCTTGTTCTTCTGTTGCTGTGAGGAAGGGGCGGTATTTCTGGCGGATGGTAGGGTCGTCTTCGGTTTCGGGGAGGGCTAGGGAGTGAGGGAGGGTTGGTGGTGGCATGGTTGCGGTTGTGTGTAGACGGCGGAGCCCTAGGTGTATCGTCGGGGTGGGATTGAGGTTGGGATGAGGTTTTAATGTGGCTAGTAATCTAGAGCGGATGAGCATATCTAGTTACACCTTTCAAGTATGAATTCCAATGCCATATAAACAGTACCTGGTACGATCTATATATTTGTCCGCAGTATGTCACTGGCGAACCGTGATTGGTCCATGGAGATTACTAGCCAAGCCAAGAATCCGTTCGCTTAGATGCCCATGTTTGAAATTTCTAGTCAAAGATCCAGAAGGTTATATTTACGCCTCTCCAAACAGAGAAGAACCCCAATGTCACTAGAGTTTAATGAACATGAACAAGTAAACAGTGCATAACAGAGAAAAAGAGAAAGCAAAACCATCCCGCTTGGAAGGAATCCTATACACCAAGTCAACCAATAACAGGCAAAAGTAAAAAATTGTAACTATGGCAGATGGCAGCGATAAAAAAGACAGATGCAGAATGAGAACAAGTTCACTCATGTGTAGATTATGACGCAGCAGGTGCAGGTGCAGGTGCACCACCCTTTGCAAGTCTCTCTTCCACCCGTTCCTTATGTTGCCGGTTGCGGAGGTGGACTTCGAAGTTTTCAACCGTCATACCCGGCCCCGGTGTGTAGAGTTTACCCGGGCAGTCGTGGCAACGGATACGGGGGAGGTATTGGTACTTCAGTCTGTGAGTGGGTGTGTTTGCGGAGTTGGCAACGGGGAGCATGGTTTCGGTGTCGACGGCGGTGTAGCGCATGACGCCCTCAAAGGAATCATTGGGATATGAGCGTTGGAGCTGTGCGAGGCCTGTGGCGAGCCAGGTGGGTGGTGGGGGCTGGATTAATTAGTATGGGACGTGATTTGGATATTCTCGGCGGTAGATACTCACCCCAGGAACGCCCGGTTGAGGAGGATGGATCGCGTCAATAGCTCCGAATTGTTGTGGGGGAGCTGGTGTTTGCGACCCCGAGGCACTACGCGGTGGCTGTTGGGATGGGAGGGTTGTAGAGCCTGGTGTAGGGGTCTGGACCTGAGGCGTGCCGTGTTGCGAGCGTAGGTGACCCGGTGTCGATGTGGGTGCGTTGGACGGCAAAGATTGAGGTCCGCGGGTGAGGAATTGCCGGAACTTTGCTGGATGAATCCGGAGTTTCACGACGAGTGAATCCTGCTCCTCGACACTTTCCTCCCTGTAGTTTTGTCTTCGTGCTGAAGCCCTGGGCTCATAATGAGGCTCTGGTGTAGCGGAGGCGTTTAGGTTGGCGCGCAGAGCAGCGTGAGCTGCAGTTGCGGCACCCCTCATGCCTCTCGTTCGTGCAGTACCTTGTGCCAAGTTAGGACCAATCGCAGGAGACCCAATCGACGAGTCGTCACTATCCGATTCTTCAGACTCATCGCCAAGATCCCGCTGACCCATGGCGCGCCGATGGCGGGCTGAGCCTGACCGTTTGAAGAGATTGCTTTCTTCGAGGGATGGCGCGCTATTAGGGATGACCGATGATACAACCAGAGTCCGAATGGTTCGTTGGCGATCCTTCAGATCCGGTAGAGCTGGACCACCACGACGGTTGACAGACCGCTTCTGTCGGCGTTGCTCGCGAGACATCGACACTTCTGTGCGCTCCAGTTCTGCTTCATTGAGCTCGTACAGGTATGGCGTGAATTCCTTGGCCGCTTGGAAAGGACGGAATGGAGAATGGACGGGAGTAGGGAGGAATGAGGATTTGAGATCGGGGTCTTCGATGGGGCGGCCGTCAAACGGATGAGAGACAATGTACAAGGATTTGGTGAAGAGCTGGGACTGTTCACGGATGGAGTGGGCAATCGCGGTTGTGAACTCTCCGGAAAGAGATAGATCTTTGGTCATATGTTCCGCGAACTCCTCAGGGGAGTTGAGAGGGTCATTCATGTCCCATTCGAACTGATCGATGAGAGTATGCTGGCCAATGGTGATATTGAGCTTGATTAAGATGCGCATTTCGTCGTTCTTGTAGGCACTGTACGGTAGGTGTGGGTCGATGGGGTCTTCCTGAATGTATAATTGGGGGTAGTAATCGATGAGTTGCTCTTGGATGCTCTGCGAAACCATCCGCACCAATGGCAGACAGGTCTCCATTGGCACACCCAGATCCTCTACCATCTTCTCCGCAAATAAATCAGGGGAGACGACACGGTCGTGAAGGTTCCAAGTGAAGGTATCACGGATCCGAATCTTTTCCCATTCGATATCTAGGCGAATTGGTACCAGGTCTTCGGTTTGCTCATTTTGGACCTTCATATCTTTGCGCGGGATGCGCAATTCTCTTGTCTTCCTATTCCCTGGTCGACGACGGTTGCCCGGATATAATAATTGAGGATGTCGCGAATCCGTGCGAACATTCCCAAACCCTTCATAGCCAACACCATATACAGCTGCCGGGTTCATTTGAGTTTCACGCCGGACGGCAAGATAATAATCTTTTTCGGCACGCTTCTGCTGAAGCAATTCGCGAGTCGGATTATGCCAAGCTGCCGCTGCTGAATGCTCAAACTCCCGATTGACATAGTTCTCGAGCTGGACCTTCTCTAGCGGAGTCTCTCGAACGCGCACAGGTAGAGCGGAACCATCGCGGGAACGTTTCTTAGTCGAGCCGTTGGCGCCATTCGACTGGGAGTTTGGTGTGGACGCGTCATGACTCGACTCCGGAACAGGCACCCCTGAAGCCGCGAGAACGGCTTTGGCGTTTTGTTTCCCCTCTGCGATCGTCTCCGGCCCGTTCGTTTCCTGTTCCATCGAGGGGCCAGGGGCGGTATCTTCGTATTGCTCCATGTCTGCATCTACGTCGTTCTGAAAACTGCCCGCTGGGAGGTCATGAAGCGAGTGTTCCATGTCGGGGGATGGCATGGTCCGGAGACAATTTCGTATATGCGCTTCTTGTTCGGTAAAAGATTCCAGATGCGTCACTCCCACGAGGATTCAATTCAATTCGGCGAACGAAGGTGGATTAGGGACAACCGTGGTGGGATGGCTATGACAGCATCCTTCTGTGCTGCAGACCAGTCGCAGCACTATAAGCTAAACCGGACCACTATCAGCATGACAACGCAACCATATAAAATCATCGCGACGACCACAACGACACGTTTTCAACGCGGAATTGATGCGATGGCGAAACCCGGGAAAGCCAGCCTGTCGCAAAGTTGTTCCGAAGGATTCATCATCCGAGAAAAGGGTAATGGTCGCGAGAGGAAAGCGGTGCGAAGGGAATTGAGAAGAGCAACCAAAGAAAAAAAGATAGCGTAAAGAAGAGGGAAAGAACAAAACATACCAGAATCCAATCCGATGCCCTTTTACGAATAATATAATAGAGACAGCCGGACCGAAACGGAAGCAGGCGGCGAAGCAGCGGACGGCGCACCGGGGGAACGCTCGACTAGCGCGTCTCTGGCGTGTCTTGTGTGTGTTTCCTTCTTTCTTTCCCTCTTCAATTCTCGGATTGTTGTCCTGTATTTCCTTCTCTCGATTACCTCGTCGGGTTGCGATGGTGCTGTTTGCGCGGAGATATGAGACGGACGTTTGACAGGAGAGAGTGAGTGAGAGGAGAGGGAGAAAACGCGCCGGCAGAAAAAAGGTCGTTACAGCTGGTGGTGTCCGTTTCCGTCTGAAGAGAGCGAGGAGAGAGAGCAGAGGACAGAGGGTTCAGGGTGAGTTAACAACGTGAAAATCGAGCAATCTGATCGGAATATAACCCTTTTGGGCACTCTTTGAAGCCATCGCGAGCCCGCAAAGTCGGTTGGTGATGGTGGTGAGCCTGAGGCTGTATCGGTATTACCGTATTTTACGCGTGGATATGGAGTCATGTGACTGCGTTTGGCTGTTTTGGGAATGGTACGTGATGAAGATCGGATGAATATCGGACCGATCTAGCTAGCTCCGGCGAGGTTTTATCGTGCGGCGATGGAGCGCTCTGAGTTAGTTTAGCAAGCACTCTGTGACAACTTCAATACTACGTACATTCTTTACTGCGCGATACTATCGCTATACCTCTCGGCTGCCGTATAGACCTTGTACGGCTATCCGGACAATCGGCACCGCTGCCCCGAAGCTTCCCCGTTTCATTGGTTATGAGCCCGGGCTTGTCAAATTGACGTCTAACACACGCTGACACCCCGGGGGTTCTATATTCGCTTCACATCGACTATAGACCGTCCGATACACCGACGCCTACGAGCCTCACCCTCGATACCCTTCCTACGACAATCCCGGCCAGGATTTCGCTCAGCGAAGAGGACCGAGTTGTGAGCACGTCAACATGGTAGCTGAGCCAAGTGATACTCATCTTCCTCTAGAGATAAGGAAATTGGAAGAGGACAATGCAGTGAAAGTATATCCATACACTGTTGAGAAGCTGTCAGAGGATAACGCTCATCACTGGTTTCAAACTGTTAAGAAGCAGCTGTATATGCAGGGCTGCTGGCAAGCAATAGAGTACTACAAAGATGTGGGCAACACTGAGTATTCAAGAGTTCTGGATGAGGACAGCAAGTGGTTCCGGAATGATTTGAAGGCAGACTCTATCATAGAACATGGCCTAAGCTCACAGGCCGCCATCGATGTCAATCGACTGTCAAATGCAGGACAAAAATGGGACTACCTGCAGAAGCGATACTTGCGCACCACGAACACCCGCAAAGCTATGAAGCTCATGAGACTGGCGAGCTGGACTTGGGACAAATCAAAGCATAGCTCAATGCAGACAGCCTTTGAAGATATTACGCAGATGGCAGAGGAATTCATCAGGATGAATGGTGACGCCAAAATCGACATCAGAGAACTAAGTGTGATGTGGTTCCTCCGTGGCATAGGCAACGAGTATTCATCATTCAGAAACACAATTATGCACTCGAATGTAGCCTTAACCCAGGAGTATATGATTAACCAAATCATTGATGAAGACGCCATGAGATCTGAAGGAGCTGCCACTGAGAAAGCTTCACGTGTTGGAGGACGAGAAAAGAGTATGAAGTGCTTCAACTGTGGCCAGCTTGGGCACCGAGCGAGTAAATGTCCAACTAGGCAGGATGAGACCAAGGACAAGAGCAAGCGTGGCAAAGGAAAAGGCCAAAATCCAAAGTCCAAAAATCAAAAAGGCAGAGCGGCTGCTGAAAATCGCAAAGATCCATTTGGAGACATCACCGATGATGACGATGACGATGAACATGCAAACCTAGCAGTGACAAAGCCACATGATTATGCAAGGTCGATGTATGCTAGCGAGACCGCCTACAGAAGTTCCGCAGCATCAACAGAGTGGTGCTTTGATAGTGGCGCTACCAGCATGTCAACTGGCAATCGAGATATCTTTGAATCTATTGAGGAACGTGAAGGAACTCTGACCATTGCAAATGGTTCCAGGATGCCTATCGAAGGCAGAGGTACTGTCGTGTTTAACCTTCCGAGTGGGAAGCCGGCCAGATTGGATAATGTCATCTATGTGCCTGGCCTGGCTGAGAATTTGCTATCATTGGAAGCTCTTCACAAGGCAGGATTCGTATCAGTTGGATCCAAAGATGGTTATGACATTTTGAAGAATGGCACGCCAGTTGCCAAGGGTAAACGAACTGGGTATTCGACATATCTGGAATCCGTCACAGATGCCAATGCGTTGCTCACTGGAGCAATGCATAGGAGGCGTATATACCGTGCCTGGCTGGCCACAGACATTGATGAAATTGATATGAAGCGGAACCTCATTCATAGTCGATTGGGCCACCCAGGACGAAACCGATTCAATAATTGCGTCAGCTCCATGGATATGGATGAACTGAAGGTGCGCAAACGAGACACACTGCTGGATGATAGATGTGAAGTGTGCATCAAGGCCAAACAGGTAAAGGCCCAAAGTCATAAGCCCGTGCCAAGGGCCCGACACCCATTGAAGCGAGTGTATATGGACTTTTGGGGCCCAAACCGTGAGGGCATAGGAGAAGAGCGATACTACCTCTCGCTCATCGACGATTACACACGTTATTCATGGCTCTTTTTAGCGATGGACCGAAAAACTGAGTCAATCATACATAGCCTGGAGGTATGGCTACGGATGGTTGAGAGGCAATCAGGCAAGATGCTGTTGGTCATCCGCACAGACAATGCACGGGAATTCATCGCGTTGCAGCCGTGGGCCGAAGCACAAGGGATTGAAATTGAGTTTATTGAAGCTGAAACACCACCACAGAATGGTGTGGCAGAGCGCTTCAACCGATTGATATTGGAGATTGCCAGGGCACTCTTAATTGACGCCCGTGTTGATAGGAAGTACTGGAAGTATGCAGTGAAGGCAGCGAACTACCTTCGAAACAGAACAACTGTGGTAAAAATGGATGGAGATGAGGATACCAAAGAGAAAACACCATATGAGCTATGGTTTGGACATCCTCCAGACATATCACACCTGCGGAGATGGGGATGTCGGGTGCTTTATCATCATAAGCCTGACAGCAAGCTAGAAAGTCGTGTAATGGAGGGGACCTTCATGATGTACGCGAAGAGTGATAAGCAGTACTACGTACTGCCAAGGGGAACTTCACAATTGAAACTGGTGACAAATCCCGAGTTCCGGGAGCGAGAATTTGGCTATTTGGACCGGCCATCAGTCCGGAGCGCACCATTGGCAACCACACAAATGCCAATGATAAGCCAAAAGCCACCAACAACAGCACAGCCAGTATCAATGACATCAGCGCAGGTAGCGCCGATGACCACGAGATTGATCTCTGAAAGCAACCAATTAAATACCTCTGCTAGCACCACAAGGGCTCCGCATGCTCCACAGAGCCACATGGAAGGAGAATCTAGTACACAGCAAAGGGGAGATGGAAGACCGTTGGCACCCCCTGCAAATGAAGTGCCACCGGCTGGGCAGAAGGAAATGCACGAGACACAGCCCATTGAAGTACAGAACTCTGTTGAATCAGAGCGATACCCGCCTGGAGGACCAGCGCAAAGGGGAGATGAGAGACTGTCGGCAACCCCTGCAAATGAAGTGCCGCCAGCTGGGCTGAGTGAAGAGCCCAAGGCAGGTGAGCCTGCCAGAACTGAAAAGCCTAAGGCACCCGGACCTGCTGAAGTCGAATCTTCAGTGCAGGAGCCTAAGGAACCGGAGCGACGATCAACTCGAGTACGCCAACCATCAAGACAGATGGTGGAGAGCCAAGCCTATGAGCAAACACATGGTCAAAAGCGCAAAGCTGAAGGGGAGGAGGTTGGCCGCCCAATAAGCGCACGTCCAGCTCAGCGATTTCGAGCTCACATGGCCAAGCTAACAATGGCAACAGAGTTATTGATTAATGATCATGAATACGAATTCGCGCGCGCACTGCGTGAAAAGGCAGGGATTCAGATCCCAAAGACATACAGCGAAGCCATCAATGATGCTGTATATGGCACAAAGTGGAAAGAAGCCATCCACAAAGAACTGAGCGCACTAGTGAGCTTCAGGACATGGAATGTAATAACCCGAAAGGAAGCGGAAGCTGAGAATCACACAATATCGACTACTCGATGGGTGTTTGACATCAAACTAGGCCCAGACGGCCGGATTGACCGCTTCAAAGCTAGACTAGTTGCCAGAGGGAATGAGCAGTCGGATGATGATTTTGATGAGACATTTGCACCAGTATTCCGCTTGGACAGTTTGCGGATATTAGTAGCAATTGCAGCTCGATATGGTATGATTGCACACCTACTGGATGCATTAAATGCATTCGTTGGCTCTGACCTCGATAAACCGAATTGCATGGAGATCCCCGAAGGACTCCAGGACTTTGACCCTGATGCAAAAGGGGGTATGGTGTTGGAGCTGAAGAAGTCTCTATATGGCTTGAGACAGTCAGCAAACTTGTGGCACCGCAAGATTAGCCACTTCCTGCAGATGATTGGCTTTCGCCCAATCACCGCAGACCCCAGTGTATTTGTCAATGGGCGAGGACTGATTGCGGCGGTATATGTTGATGATATCATCATATTTGGCAGGGATACCAATGAGATAGGCATTGTCAAGCAAAAGCTTAAGGAGTTCCACCCAATGACGGATTCAGGACGAGTTCAAAAGCTCCTTGGCATTCGATTTTCTTGGATGAATGGGTCTATTCGATTGGACCAGGAAGCATACGCCCGTGAGGTCCTAGATGAATTCGGCATGATGGACTGCAATCCATCAGGCTCACCGATGAGCCCGAGCATGCAGTTAAGCTTGGAGGACAGCCCACGCCTGAATCGGGCTGACCATAAGCTCTTTCGAAGACTGATTGGACGACTGATATTCATGGTGGTGGGTACTAGACCTGACATCGCCTTCGCAGTCAATCAGCTGTCCCAGTATCTTGCAGAGCCCCGAAGGATCCATTTGGCGGCAGGAAAGCACCTGCTTCGATATGTGAAAGGCACCATAACATATGGCATAACATTTGGTGCGAAGGGGAGACAGGGATTGATTGCATATGCAGATTCAGCGTATGCAAATTCAGCGCGAAATCGATCGACTACTGGCTTTGTATTCATGCTCGATGGAGCGCCAATCGCATGGACAAGTCGAAGGCAGTCAATTACTGCTCAGAGTTCCACTGAGGCAGAATATATGGCAGTGTTGGAGACAGCTAAGCAAGCAATCTGGGTTAGACACTTCCTCTATGCTATAGGGAAGGGATCCATTTACCGCGAATCTCCGACCACCATTTATGAAGACAACCAGGGAGCCATCAAGATTGCTGAGAACCCCGTTAATCACCCAAAGACGAAGCATATAGCGGTGCGATATCACGCCATTCGGGACCATATGGCAGATGGAGAGGTGAGACTAGAGCATCTGCCCACCACACAGATGGTTGCAGACGGCTTGACAAAGGCTACAAATCACGTCAGCCAAGCACGCCTAGTTGGAGACCTGGGACTCACTTAGTTGAGTGAGGATGAAGTTTCAACATACCTATTTCATATATGAGCGTTCAACACCGCCATATCAGATTGCAAGAATTGTTTGATTTTATATATTTAGTTAGTGCGTTGTCTTTTGATATGCGGTATCGAACGAAGGGGAGTGATGAAGATCGGATGAATATCGGACCGATCTAGCTAGCTCCGGCGAGGTTTTATCGTGCGGCGATGGAGCGCTCTGAGTTAGTTTAGCAAGCACTCTGTGACAACTTCAATACTACGTACATTCTTTACTGCGCGATACTATCGCTATACCTCTCGGCTGCCGTATAGACCTTGTACGGCTATCCGGACAATCGGCACCGCTGCCCCGAAGCTTCCCCGTTTCAGTACGGTATGGAGATGCACGTGATGGCGCTAGTCCGCGTTGGGAAGTGTAGGGCCTTCCAGTTGAGAGAATGCAACACGTTTCTTCTGCTATCACAAAATCAGTGAATTTGAGTGGCTAATGTAATAGTAGATCACTTCAAAGGATCAGCGCTATCTACCACTATTACACTATCATTCTGAAAGTAACACCAATAGTAATCGAGTACTGAGAAGCAACTAGATACACTACTATATACTAAACTGTGGATACATACGGTGTAGTAGATCGCGATAGAACTATTGAACTTTGAGGCATGTATAGCTTCAGCTATCAGCCAGCTACAGGGAAAGTGATCTTTCAGCTCACGTCAGAATTTGATATAAATACAGCCTTGAATCTCCCCTTCAACTTCCTTCCATCACTCACCTCCCAAAGGACACTGCTCCATAACCGCAACAGCTACTACCAAGTAAGCCTGTCCTTCTCTGTCCTCAAAAAGCTTCTATTAACTGTTGTGTGAAATCAAGACCTGCACTCGAACAACATGAAGATCTCAATCATCACCTCTCTTCAACTCTTCCTCGCCGCTGTCGCCGTTGCTGCCCCCTTGACTGCCGATTCCAGCGGCTCCTCCGACGTTACCAACGTCAAAAGACAGGGCCTTTTCCATGCTGGTGGCGAAGCTTCTGGTAAAGCATCAGGGGGCCTTGGGATTGGTAGTTAATGATGAATAACGGTAGAATTTGCTTTTGGCTTTTGCTTGGAAAGTTGGCAAATTCCTGAAGTACGTGGAAACTGGCTTGGTGGAAATGTTTAATATGTATGGTAAATAGACCTTTGGGTACTCTAATGATTCATAATGTATACGACACCGTCGTGAGTGCATTCGAGGACCGGAGGGAGCCGCTGATGCGCCAGACAAGGCCCTTATTGCCAATTGATCTGCCTAAAAGTTACGGTGTGATTGCTGAAAAAGTATCAGCACCTTCCTTGAGTATTGCCGATTCAACAGACACGGAGTATCCCTGGTGAGCTATGCTATGGGTCTCAAATCTGACCAGGCCTCACCAGAGACCGATAGACCGAAACGTTTCCATGCAATAATCAAGATGGCCTTTGATACTATGGATATGGGGATCATGTGACTGCGCTATGCCATTTTGGAAATGGCTCAGCTGAAGATCTTCAGAATCCTTCCAGCTGAGGGCGATCCTACGTAGCAGATCACTCTAAATGATGACAATTTAGCATGAACTGTGCCATTGACTTAACGCTACGTAGCTCGCGGTCGGACCAAACTAGTGATCATCGTCAACACTATTTCCCACTATCACTCTAGCCTTATGGGACCAAAAACTCGTCGGGGCCTATCAGACGGGCCGAACCATCGGGAATTGAGTACAAAGTACTCCGTACAAGGACATTATGGTGCATGGGTCTGTCGGATATCGTACTAAACCTTGGAGATGTACTATTGACATATCACAGCGCATTCGGTGCGAAGTATCAACTAGTTACAGCACTTCACCGTAGCTGAAGAGGCTTTTCAGCTCAGAGCCAGAGAGCCTGGTCAGGATTCAACCTAAATACAGCACTGAACTAGGCTCATCGTCTTCTTTTCAATTTCCCTTTCTCACTCCAAAAGGACATCCTCTTATAACTACGACGACGTCGACCATCACCACCATCACCACCAGGCCAGTTAATCATTTTCTGAAATGGTAGGGTTCGGCCAAGAGGAGGGTGTTCTTGAAAGCTTGCAGACCTTGTGCAGGAGTTTGATGCTGGTGTTGTTTTTTAGGCAGTACCTAAGACTGGGCTAGGGACTTGGTGATAGTCTGTGTTGAGTGTCAAGATAAGTAAATGCGTCAATTATAACCCTTGTTCCCGATCAATTATTGTATAATTACCATATAATCCTGGTGATATCGTTGCTTC
Organism: Aspergillus cristatus; assembly: GCA_034509305.1. Classification (NCBI taxonomy): domain Eukaryota; kingdom Fungi; phylum Ascomycota; class Eurotiomycetes; order Eurotiales; family Aspergillaceae; genus Aspergillus; species Aspergillus cristatus. The sequence goes on along the minus strand of WJBV01000007.1, from coordinate 1,976,783 downwards.
TTCAGTATTCTGTAGACTGTAGGGCAATGTACTCCGTACATGGCTTCAATGATTCCGAGATTTAACCTGTACGGAACAATATACAGATAAACAGCCAACTACGAAGTCCTGAATTTCGATGAAGGCATTTGAAGAAAAATGATATATGTATATCACACTGTGAACTATATTTTGGCTATACAGGCATAACGCCAGCACTGGATTGCATGCTAAGTGACCGCAATTGCTTATTTATTTAAAACAGCGCCTGTTGCATTGAAAAGAAGTGGAAACTATTTCCGTACCAGCAATATGCCATGTTCTAGGGACGCCTTTGATACTACGGTAATATTCCTCCACGTGGGCTGAACCATGGACCATGTCCGGCTACTTACAAGTACTTTGGGCTCTGGGGATTCTGATTGACGCAGAAAATATAGACAATGATATTCTCAGAATTAACGAGCAGACCACTGAATTGAGTTCTAGGTGTTACATATGACTGAGGTCTACGAGTCGTCTCGGATAGTTCGAGTATACAAGAGATTTGAATTTAACAACGAGGGCATTTGACGCGAATATAGCAATGAAATATCTCCATTTCTTTCCTATAGTCAGTATGTTAAAGAGCAACTACGCCAGGTAGGTCGATTCTCCTTGGTCCAACGATCAAGACTCTAGATGGTAATAATTTACTAAAAGTCGAAATTAACATAAAGCCCTGTCTCCAAACAAAATGCGAGTCTCAATTGTTGTCTCCCTCCTTGCGGCTGTCGCCATCGCTGTCCCCATTGATTCCAAGAGAGTCGCCGACCCTATTACCAACATCGACTCGAACTCCAAGACCTTGATCGCCAAGAGACAGGGACTTAATCTGGGGTCTCTTCCTGCTATCGGCCCCCTTCTTACGGAAGTTGTTGGATCCCCTCCAACTGAAGGCGAGTAAAGTCGATGTCTCCGTCGTGCTTCGGGCTTTAGCTCGGTTTTCGCCCATGCGTTTTGCTTGAATAGAAAGATGGGATTCTTGGGGATAAGCTGGAGATGGGCTTTAGTGAAAGCATATACGGGGGATGTTGTATAATTTTTAGTATCCCTAATTATTTTACTGGAATGAAAGTGCTACAGATCTGTACTGTTAGTCTACCATACCGTATGTGTGGATCATAGTAATTAGCAGACTGCTGACCTAGTGCCAGACATTATCAAGTCTCCGGAATAGAAAGCCTATAATGGCCGTTATTTCAATGCCCCTTCGAAGTGAATTCCACCCTACATTCCCAATGTCTCAGTCTTAGCCCTTCCAATTTAGACATATATGATCGGGGCTTGAATAGAGACGTTATCGATGGCTTTTTGAAAGCCTAGTAAATTTATCGTTAAGCTGGGAGAGGTCATGAACTTAGCCCTAGTCTGGTCGCTTTCCATCCTAATTGCCGCATTAGCAGCGATTTCTATAAGCCGCAGTAAATACTATGCGCGAGCGTTCCAAAGGGATGAGTAAACAAGTCAGAGCACGGATGGTATGTAAGGAGGTGTATCATCAAAAAATTTGACCTAAATACAGCAATGAGCCCTGTCAGGTACTCTTCTCTTTTGATTTTCATCCTTCCTTTACTCACCCTCCACGATTTTATGATTACGACCGTCACCAGGTAGGTCCATCCCCAAACCTAAGCCCGCATACTATTAACCATTCAAAAAGACCCTCCATACAAACAAAATGAGACTCTCCAGCATCGCCTCCATCCTGGCCCTCACGGTTGCTACCATTGCCGCCCCTCTCGAAGCAAACCACGACAGCAATGCCGTCAGCCTCGCCAGCGACAGCTCGAACAGGAATGCCGCTGAAGAAGCCGCTCCTATGGCTAAAAGAGAAGGAGGAAAAGAAGGAGAAGGAGATGAGGATAAAGGAGTTCATGGTGTTCTGTCGCTTGTTCCCACCCTTCTTAAGGGGATTAAATTCAACGAGCCTGCTCATAGCTAGAGCTGGTGCTGCCGCCATGCCTTCGTCCCAGCCTATGCCTTCTGCTCGACAAGTTCTGCATCAAAGGGAGATGCGGATAATTGTACATTACATATGAATTCAGCCTTTAATATCTCATACGTGAAAGTACTGCATATAAGAATATTGAGTTCTGTAATATTAGTCCCGAGTAGAGATGCGCACGCCATTTCCGATTGCAAAATTAAATCCACAACTGTCCCAGTGTGATTCTAGCGAGTATAGAGTAATGCCCATCCCCCTTGATACTGAAGAAATGTCAGTCCCACCCATCCAGAGATGGCAATCATCTGCTGTCCAGTCCCTATGATCGTCCCCATGATCGGCCTCCCGAAGACACTTTGACCAGGCGAGCTCAGCCCAGAACTACAATTATGCAAATCGCTATAAATCTCAGGAGTAACAGCTGCTGCCTGGACTTGGGTCCATTCTCACTCCTGGCCTCGACCGCGCTCATATCGACGCTTCGAATAACCCGGTCTTGTTTGCGGTTTATAAGGCTGTGAAAGTCTCTACAGAGAAAGGTACGGTTAATGCCATGATATCATGAATGAAGCATCCAAGTTATGTAGGCTTGTTGAGTTAGTACCGGATCGACATGAATACAATAAACCATTCTTCTTCCTGGCTTGCAATACTTCCAGTGAGGACAATCCGTCTCCAACCCTCCTTGAACAACAGCCGAATCCCACAATCGGTGCATATGGGATGCAAATCGCCCCGAGTCACAGCGCGACCCGTGCCATTGATAATGATCATCACTATGGCTGATACAGGGAGGATTAGACTTCATACTGAGCAACATCGCAAAATCTACTCAGCCCTGAGAACGCTCCCAAGCTGTAGGGCGGAATCCTGCAGCTGAGAAAGCACACGCACTCCTGAACTCTGGATGTTAGTATGTACGGAGTAGGATTCAGTCCATGATCTACAACGTGAAGACCATAGCATGCTCGGTGATCTCTATAATCTTCAGCTGGCCATAGCATTGATTAACAAGCACACAATTGTCCTCAGGGGTATAAACATTGGCTCGGGCAAGATTACAGGCAGAAAGATTCAAGACTTGAATTTTGCGACAGACTACCCTCTTCACCTGTTCATTAACCAAGGACGCCCACTATCCTCCATCAACTACTCCGTACTCTTTATACAACCATTGTACAACCAGGTAAGTCCGACTGTTCTCTATCCTCGAGATTTCACACTAACTAAAATCTAGAAAAGCACCCAGGCAAAATGAAGTTCTCAATCGTCTCGCTCTCCATCTTCGCAGCCGTCGCCGTGGCCCTCCCTCAGGCGACCCCGTCTTCCCCGACCCAGTCTTCCCAATCCTCCGTCGCGGCCTCCAGCAGTGCTTTCCCTCAGATTTCCAACTCCGCGGTTGAGCCTGCTGGCATCCCTGGACTGGGTGGAGTTTTGAACAACATTCCTGTCATTGGCCCTATCATCAACAGCGTTTAAGACGGTTTCCGAGCCGATGGTGGCATTTCAGGTTGAGGTTTGGTTAGGTAGAAGTGTTTGTCGGAGGGTTTACGTACCGGGGCTGGAATGTATATACTGAATTTGGAATACATCATTTTATAATGTTATAAATGGTGCATCCAAATACCGCGTAGAATCGATACTGATTTTGGAAAGTAGCCATAATATACGGGCCAGAGGTATATCATCCTAAGCATTTTGGAATTTGAGAATGCTAACTCAAGACAGCATCCGTAACGACAGCACGATGGTCCGAATTGTATATTCCGTCCTCAAACCGGTTTGGTAACACCGCGTATCCTTGAACCTTCCATGGCGAGCGACCACCGTCCAAGAATATATAGTCTAAGCGTGAAGGTAGTTCCGGTTCATGGCCAAACCCTGTCCAAGTGATCCGGTCGCCATAATGCTCTTTAACATCCACCAGTTTGGCTGTATCGATTACAGGGGAATTCGCTGCGGTTAGTACCTGGTAGGCCTCTTGATGCTCCTCGCTGTTCAGGTCTCCTGTCAGGAAGACACCCGAGATGAGGTTTCCCCATTTGCTCTCTTTGTATTCGCGAATTTTTTGGAGTATCATACGTGCTGCCTGGAAGCGCGAACGCGACCCTTGGTCATCTAGATGGGTGTTTAAAGCGAGGATAGTCCGCTGGCTGACGCGGTGGGTGAAAATACCGATCGTGACAATGCGAATCGACGAGGCATCCCAGCCTTTGGAGGGAACGGCAGGCGTCTCAGAGAGCCAGACAGTTTCCCAGTGTCGAAGCTGCCAAACGGCTGGACGATAGAATATAGGCGAGTATTCGCCAGCCGTTTCTCCGTCATCCCTTCCCACGCCGACGTATGCCCACTGTTCTCGCCCCGGTTCCTGTTGCTGAGAGCCGTGATTCAACCCGGAGAGGACATCGATCAGCTGTGAATGTAGTACTTCCTGAAGACAGATAAACGCGTCTATATTTCGAGTATTATATAGCAATTCGTTGAGTAGAGGCTGTTTGCGCTCCGTCCACGGCCGTTCTCCTTCGAAAAGCGAGGTTGTCGCGTATCGGATATTGTGCGTCAGGATGCGGAGCGGTAGTTTGATGAGGATCTGCATCGCGATGCAACGTCTCGATGATGATGATGATGGTGATGTCGGTGATTTCTTGGAAAACAACGCAGAACCGAGGTGATACGTAGCTGAGGGGAAGGATTCATCCCAGCTCAGCCGAGCCAAACAGCGATAACGGCCATACTAGGCTGAAACATCGTGATTGGGCCATGTTTTTCTGACAACAGACAACTGTCAGAGGTTCTGCAGGTCATGATAGTTAATTGATAGCATTAAAGCAGAGAAAAGAGGAGAAAAGCGTGCAGTGAACAGGTGGAAAATAATAGCTGAAGGCGGATGACGGCGATGACGTTAAGCCCTAGTGGTCTCACCCACCGAAAAATCAAAAATAAATTCCATGGGGAAAAACCCCGCTAAAACCACCACCACCGAACGTGCCTCGACTCTTTCCTCTCTCTCTACTTCCTCTTTGGAAACCCCCGATTTATCCTTTTTCCACTTATTTTCATATTTTAACGGTCACTCGCATCGGCGCGAGGATCTTCCATTAGCTTCACAATGGCTGAGAACACCCAGGCCACTCAGGCCCCCGAGGTTGGTAAGTGAAGTCACACTGCTTATTGGCAGCTCCGGACCTTCAATCGTCTCCAATCGGTGAAATCACGAACAAAAATAGAAGAAAGAATATGGAAAGCGAAAGAGAAAGAGCTGTATTTGGAGCATTTTCATCTATCACAAGCTCTTGCTCTAATGATATCACCCATTCGTCCGTTGGACAAGCTAGCTAACCAGTCGCGTGGATCAATGCGCGCTCTACAGACTACACCCTCAACAACCCTGACACTCTGACCAAGTACAAGACCGCTGCCGCTATCTCCCAGAAAGTCCTCGAGGCCGTCGCAGGTTCGTCATTTTGTTTCCGGCATTTCCAATCGAAGGCCAAAAAGCCTAACTCCGTTGCTTAGGATGGTGTAAGGAGGGCGAGAAGATCGTGGAGCTCTGCCAGAAGGGAGACCAGCTGCTCGAGGAGGAGATTTCCAAGGTCTACAAGGGCAAGAAGATCAGCAAGGGTGCGTTCCCCTATTGTCGAGTTGTCAGGTCTGGCCAACGTTGTTAACCGGTCGTCCGCGGATATACAGGTATCGGTCACCCGACTACCGTTTCTCCTAGCTCCTACGTCACTCCCTACACCCCCTTGGTGTCCGAGAAGGAGGAAGCCGAGGTGACCCTCAAGGCTGGTGAGATCGTCAAGATCCAGCTCGGTGCTCAGATCGATGGCTTCGGTACCATTGTTTGCGACATGGTCATCGTTGGCGCCGGCGACGTCGTCACCGGTCGTGAGGCCGACCTGATCCACGCTACCTACTACGCCAACGAACTGTTGCTGCGCCTTATGGTTCCCCCCGGTCTCCTCGCCAGCGGTACCGAAGAGGAGAAGAAGAAGGCTGCCGCCGAGAAGGCCCCTACGCAAGCCCAGATCTCCACCCTGCTCGAGAAGGTCGCCAAGACCTACGACTGCAATGTCGTTGAGAACACCACCAGCTGGATTTTCGACCGCAACGAGATCGAGGGTGAGAAGAAGATCATCCTCTCCCCCGCCAACGGCGTCCGTGGTGATGGTGTCCCTGCCGTCGGTGAAGTCTGGGGTGTCGAGGTCGGTCTCTCTCTGGGCTCCGGAAAGGTCAAGGACCTGCCCCTCCGCGCTACCCTGCACCGCCGTACTACCACCACCTACATCCTCAAGCGTCCCAGCTCCCGCCAGACCCTGTCGGAGGTTGTTAAGAAGTTCGGTCAATTCCCCTTCAGTTTGCGCCAGCTCGACGACGAGAAGGCCGCCAAGGTTGGTGTGGTCGAGTGTGTCCGTAACGGTGTGTTGAGACAGTACGAGCCTGCCGGTGACTCCGACAACGCTCCGGTCTCCCGTCTGTTGACCACTCTTGGTATGATTGCCCCGTTGAAACAGCTCCATTTACATAAGATCCAGAGCTAACCATTTACAGCCATCACCAAGAACGGTATCACCCGCCTTGCCGCACCCAACGCTCCGGACCTCTCCAAGTACCAGACCGACAAGAAGATTGAGGATGAGGAGATCCTCAAGATCCTGGAGCGTCCTTTGGCCCGTTCCACCGGCAGCAAGACCAACAAGAACAAGAAGAAGAAGGCCGCCGCCAAGAAGGCTGACGGTGCCCAGGAAGAGTAAATTACTTCCCAATGGGATTGATTTGCCTTCCACATACCCACTCACCCACATATACACGCACGCGTCTGCCATTTGAAACCATATGAAAAGGACGACGGCCGTTTATTTTGATTCCTTTTTTATCACCAACATGGGAAGAGAAAGGAAGGAAGGCAACGGCAGACCTTGTCAATGCTCCGGTACCATATAAGCGGTTTGCGAGGAATGATCTGGAGCGGTTGTTGCTACCGGGCATTCTGGAAATCGAGTAGATATTGAACGGTACAAGGGAGCAATGTGAGGTTTATTACTTTTCTTTTCATTTATTTGTGTTATTTCCTTGTGTCATGGAGCATATATTGAAATTTTTGTGCCGTAATTAGTCACAGGCAAAAACAGTGCTACGAGCCAAAAAATTCATCAAGAAAAAAAAAAAAAAAAAAGATCATTTGCAATTCTTTGCCTTGGATGGCTATGTCTTGACTGGAATATTCAATTTGGCCGTATAGTAGAAGCTAATGAAGCAGTATAGGACCTCAATGATCTCTGGTCCATTTGAAACCGGGCCCTCCATAAGCCAGCAGACATGATCACAAGGACACCCTGACCCGATTAAGGAGTACAGAAGCCTGAATATAGGAAGATGTTCCTTATGCTCTGACTACTGAGCTATCATGACGTTCTCGGTCTTCCGAATCAACGAGCACTTTTCATTCAAAACACGACGGAGGATGCCGGCGCAACCAGCCAGATCGTTCACAGGTGCACAATACAGAAGAGAGAATACATGGAAAATCCCGAGAGTGCTATTGAAGCCTCTGCGTGACTTTTTGGTCTTTTGTTATTGTTATTCTGTCCAGGCATGTTGACGAGTTGCTGATGCATTCACCCTCGAGACAGTTCATTATGCAAGTTCTCTTCTGTCCTAATATCTAAAAAGTCTCTATTCGATCCGGATGGACCATCAATATCTCTTTCGCGGTGATTGGGGACATGGGTCGTATCCTTTACTGTCCGGTCTCACAATAGGCGCATCGGCCATGGCCATGGATGCCATGTCACCTGACAACTGTAGCGATCATATATGTGTATAAGCCTGAGAAAAAACTCCTACAGACTTACTCTTTTTATATTATCATCCTCAACATTTCCGTCTTGTCCCGCAGTGTGGTGGTTTGTATTGACCTCCGCTGGGCGTGGTGGCTGAAGTGCATCTTCCACTTCCCGTGTATTCCTTCCCATCTCTTTTTTCCTCCCACTCTCTTTGCACCCCCAGCACTCTTCAACCAAACCATCTTCAGAGTCTCTACTTTTGCTTCTCTCTATCATTTGAAGTTGCTGTTTTTCATTAACACGCTACTTCGTACTCGTATTCGGACTTCTCTCGCGTCTATTCGCGATTTTCGTCTTCTCCCTTTGCGCCTTCTCATTTCCACTCTGCCTGCAACATTTTGCACTCTTCATTTATCCCCTTGTATCTCATCGTTTTGAAGAAGTAGGTCTTGCTTTTCTCAAGTGAAAGTTACATCACATCTTCTTTTCTTCTCTTGAACATTCATCTTGGGCCTGGCTGAACAGGGCATCACGCATCCTGTGGCATTCACCAGACCACAGTGACTGAAGAGAGAAACGAAAGAAAGAAAAAAGAGTAATCTCTGCTCTCTGGCAGATAACACTCATCTCTGTGAATTCTGTATTCCCACTTCCTGTCTTCTTATTCTTCTCTTCGAATTTCATCACCTTCCTCTTCCTCGCCTCACCATCAACATTCTCTTCGAAAACCATCACATTTCTTCTTTCTTTACTTGAATCGTGTTGTTCCCATTGAAATCACAGAGGGCTGGCCTCGAATGACCTGTTTCTCTGTGCATTTCTTATTCTACCCAAATCCCACGCATTCTCGCGGAGTCCTGCTCGACACGAGAAGCGCATCTCGGGCAAGGAAACCTGCAAGTTAATCTTACCTACAGCTGCAACTAGTTGCAGTCTTGGCTCGAATACGCCTTAGCTCTCTTCCTGGTAAGTAATGCACTCAGCATCTGTGGCACGATGAGAGCCACTTGTCCCGAGTCCACGTTGGATATCTTCTTTTCCTGAACCCTTCCGGAGCAGCTTGAAAGTCATACGGCTTGCTCTTTTCAATAGCGCATGTTTTTTCTTATTTATTTATTGCTTCTTTAATGCATCTGTTTGTCTGTCTACTATGTACTGGTTCTGTTGTTCTCATTGCTGGCATTCCGTCTTTACAACATCATCAAGACCAACCCTTCTTACTGACATACGAAGTTCAACTTCATTTGATTCACTTTGAATCCCCTACAGAAACCGTCACACGGCTTCTAACAGTCATTCTTCGCCTCACTGAAACTATATTTCCTTTTGATTCCGTGAGGCTGATCTCCTTGCCGGAACCCTCCAATAAGCTGTGTCAGAAAGACCATTAGGTGAGTGCTGCCTCTATTGAGAAACAAAATACTGTATTCTGTATGAATGGGAAGATCGAACATGCAGTAAGAATCTCCGTCTAATTATTGAATTCTGTGGTGCAGGTTTGGCGGTTGTTGTCATTTGCCCCCCTGGGAAGTGTGACTTGGGCTCCTCGAAAACTCCCGTCGCCGAAACTCCGCAAGCTTCTCTTTTTCCAAACCCGCATCACAACGCGCGGGCTGGCCACCATTCCACCCTGCAACGACGAGTACGCTCGCTGTTTGCGCGTGGCTTTTTCTTTCTAGTAAGTATTTCTGTCACTTTATAAAGCTTGCAGTCATTGTGTATTTGGCACTGTGCTAATCTGGTGTCTCTTAGGCGCCGCTCCAATTCGAGCCCTTTTTCTGGCAGCGATGGCTCGGAAACTCCGTTCCTCGTCACGTCCATCGACGCCCGTCGAGTCGCCTGCACCGACTACTGTTCGTCCTTCCTCGGCAGCGGAATCATCAAGACCTCGAAAATTAAGACGGACAGGACATGACACGCGAGTAGCGTCCGACCCGCCGCAGGGCTCGCAGTCGCATCCCGAGCAGTTCACAGCCGAAATTGAGAGTAACTCCAGCGCGCCACAAACAGGATGGACCGAACCGCCCGTGAGACCTCCGGTCCCAAGCTATATGGATTCGCCATGGTCCGCCATGTCTAGCGACACGAATCCTGTACTATCCACCATGCGGCCCCTAGGGTCAATGCCAACAGCCGCGGATTTGCGGAAAGTGGGCTTAGAACCGTCCAAGCCAGCTACCCCTAGATTACCTCTCAAGGAGGCGACACAGATCATGCAAAACGGCATTCACAAAGAGGAGCAAAATGCTGGACAAAATGCTCAGCAGAATGGCGATGCAGGCGACAAAAAATCAAAGTCTCCCGATGTTCCTGTCGAGGAACCGACCCCGGCTCCCGCGCCCGCTCAGCCGAAGGAAAAAGCTCAGAAGAAAGACCATCTTGCCACTTTTTCAGCACTTCCAGTTCCATCTTCTACTGAGTTTGACGTTGAACGGATCAAGGACGCGCTTGAGGACGCTCTCCGCCAAGGTGTCCAGACGGGCAACAAGCCGGTCGTTCGCGCCCTTTTAAACGTGTGGGAAAACACCTCTAAAGATTCATCCACATTATCCATCCTGGACGGCATGTGTCGAGAAAATCCTACCCGGCGCGAAACATCCGCGTTCAAAACAGTCATACGCGCCGCATGGGACGAATCTCAACACGACGATGACTCCGATGGCTCCGATGGCCAACCCCCTGCCATGACTCGGACGCGATCTGCCAGTAGCGTGTCGTCGCTATCATCCGCAAAGTCACTTGATGCTGAGACGTTTGCGCCAGTAATGACATCTGCAACAAGCAACACTCGTTCTCGCACAAAAGGCAAGCAAGCCAAGCTCACAGCGCTCAAACCCAAGCCAAAGAATCCGCTTCCCCCGGCTCGCCGCTCAGCATTTCCAAGCAACACAGAGGCATCTACTCAACGAAAGCGTGCCATGGAATTTAACCCTGAATTCACAGAGGAAGCCGTTAGAGAAAAGCGGGAACGTTTGCAACCGAAACTCCCTGAGCTTAATGTACCAGAAAGCAAAGTCCGCAGCTCGCTGGCTCTGTCCAACTTTGCATCGCCTGGGTTGTCTCGGGGCTATGGTTCGCGATCTAATGGAATCCCGGTGAATGGCAGGGGTCAATCGGGTTCTCGTGAGACTAGCGAGGCCCCCGATAACCAGCGCATAGCCGCTTCGTATGTTTCCCCCTTCTTCTTGTCAGATTCCCTTGGAAGAACAATTCTAATGTATAGCAGTGACGATGAATACTCAGAAAACAATGACTTTTGTCATAACTGCAATCGAAGCGGACAGTTGTTATGCTGCGACGGTTGTGTGAAATCGTTCCATTTCTCTTGTCTCGAACCACCTCTGGATCCTGCAAATCCGCCAGAAGGCGAATGGTACTGTCCAAAATGCTCTATTGCCAGACCGATGCGTGCACTCCTTGGAACTTTGGATCGCAGTGTCGAACAACAAGATTTCAAGTTGCCCTTCGAAATCAGGGACTACTTTGCCGGTGTCACAACGAACGAAAAGCAAGGTGGACGGTATGAACCAGCTGGGCCACCATTTCCCCGAATTGCTCCTCGTAACGTTCGGGGAAGCAGACTCGCAAACTATAGTGATCCGAACCTCCGGAGGCTCTACGAAAGACTTCCCAACTCATCAAGGGAAACCCCTATCTTCTGCATGGTTTGTGGCAAAACAAGTCTTCATGACCGACCTATCATTCAGTGCGATTACTGTCCCTGTTCGTTTCACTTGGACTGCACCGACCCGATTACGTCGAACCCGCCGGTCCAAACATCGGCAGGAAGGGAACACCCTGAACAGGGCCATAGGTATTGGATGTGCCCCAACCATGTCTACCATGACCTGGCCTACTTGGTTTACGACGAAGAGGGCTACGAACATCGCCGGCGCATTCGCAGCATTAAGCGCCCTCGACTGGTCGATATTGAAGTCCTTCCCGATGAAGAGGATGAGGAAGCGCACCTGAGAGAGCTCACACACCAAGGGGAGAAGTATCGCGTTTCGGAGAACGGCGTCAAGCTAAGCTTCATTGAGAAAGTGAAACGGTATGTTGCCTTGTTTGCCCCTTCTCTTTCACCTTGCAAATCGCTAATTTATCCAGTGACCGTTTCGAAATGGAAGCCAAGAAGGCAGCCGCCGAGAAATACTTTGCTTACGCGAAGGAGCGGCTCGACAACCTGACCGCCGACGCCCGCTTCTTTTACGAGGCCCAGCGCCAGCCGCGGCCTCCCGCGCCCGTGGAGGACACGGTGGCACCTCGAACAACCGATGACCGAGATGCCGCAATGAGCTTGCTTGCCCTTACTCACGGAAATGCCGGATCCGTCGAATCTGTTCAAACAGAACTTGATTCGCTGCAGTCTTTGCAAAAATCGATCGAAGATCGTCTCAAATTTCTGCGGGATTTCCAGCAGGAGGCGTGAAGTTTTCCCATTTGCGTTTTCTCTCTTTCTTTCAATATGCCTTGATTCCGTTATCCTGTAATTTGTTCTTTGTTCGTTTTTCCTTTACTGTTTCGAGGTGCATCGTTACGGAGCCATGGAGTTTGGTGTTCTCTTTATTTTGGTGATCTTCACCTTGGACCTTCGGGGCGTCCTATAGAATTCCAACTGTTTCCCATTCTTTCTCTGCGTTTCGGGGTTCTCTGGCATTATGGAAACATGCCTCGTTCCAGCGGTCTTGGTTTCCGTTTCATTTGGTCGTGCTACTCGGACTGGACCAATTGGTTCTGTCACTGGACAAGTTGCCTTATCTGGCGAGGTGGAAGTGGAAAGACGGAGATTTGTACGATAAATCGTTGTTAATCTTGTCTTGTCACAGTTATGAGTGAAAGCTGCATTTATTGTCCCTTTTTTTCAATTCGTGGCCTTTTACAACTTCGTTCTGTTGACGGAATAGATTGGAAGAGGTGGTATTGTTGATTCTACTGTTGTTATAATCTCTCTATGCAGATACAAAGGGTCGTCAATTCTGTTTTCTCTTGATTGGCTTGGTATGTATTGCAATCCAGAATCCTAGTCTCCTTTGAAACCCAGTGATATACAGAGGCAAGATAAAGAGCAACGTAAAGCGAAATAGATTGACCAAAAGACATAGATACAAGAACCAACCAAAAATCAAGAAATCATTTCTACCACAGCAAAATAATCATAACATACATTTCCAAGAACATCGAAACGACCTAGATCTCTAGAGGAACTTCTTGGGTGCGTTCGCGCGACGACGCTTGTAGATAATGTAAGCAGCAGCAAGGAATACTTGGAACGAAATAATCAGGACAATAAAGAATCCCATACGCGGCGTCGAAGCGGTGATGACTGCTTTCGTTAGAATCACTCTATTATTCAGGCGGAGAAAAGCGAATACTTACCATCAAGAAAATGCGTCTGCAGATTCTCACTCAGACTCAGATGCGACGACTTCAACGTCTCTTGCAACTGCGCAAACCGGTCCCGGTAATCTTTACCCTCGAGATCGCGCTGGATAGTCTGCATGCTTGTTTCAAGACGCTGCATTCTAGCGTCGAGGCCTGCGATCACTTGGTCGAGTTTGCGGAGGATGTCTGCGTTGCGGGTGTCGGCCTTGGAATCTTGGGTGCCGATGTCGCGGATGATGGTGTTGGTTGCGTGGTTGATTTGTTGGATGCGGTTGCCTAGGTCGACGAATTGTTGGTTGATTGAGGGATCTTGGGGGTTGGGGCTGGTGGTGGTGTCGCGTTGTTGGACAACGATGGGTTGCTGCTGCTGCTGCTGTTGGGGTGATGGTGGTGGAGGGGGGTTGGTGCCGGATTGGATGGATTGCACGACGAATTTGAAGATTTCGAAGGAGTCGGGGTTTTCGGGGGTTGCGGCTGACATGCCGAAGTTGTTTCCGACGGGGAGAGAGACCTGGATGCTGTTAGAGATGGGGACTATTGTTGCGGTGGGGTGGTCTTGCCTTGTCCGTTGAGAAACAGAGCTTGTCGTCCACGGTCACCTCGAAGATAGAGTTTGTGTGCTTGAGACGCACGACAGAGGGGCGACCCAGGTTACGGTATGGGTAGTCGCAGTGACCAAAAGCCAGGCTGTCTACGCTCCGGTGACGGTTGTAGTCTGTTGTGCCGTCGTTGAGGAATCCTCGGATGCTGCCTCCCTGGACAGAGTCAGTCTCTTACTGGGGTATACTTGGGGCGTAAAGAAATATACCCTTCCTCCATGCGTGTCAAGAACCAGTGCAAAACCGTCGAACTGACCAACGGTGTAGATGCTGGAGGTGCCAACTCTGGACTGTCCGTCCTTGGTGTACCATAGTTGGAGGTTTCCGCCTCCTCGCTCTGGGCCAGTAGCTCTGAATTGAAATTCTGCCGTCCACTCAGGCTGCGCAATGCTGTTCTTGTTTAGTACATACTCATATCTTGGACATAAGGACAACTTACGGGCTCTGTGCCCAGGCGGATCCTCTCACAATACCTGGGTAAGGGGGCGTCAGGATGATCTTATCAGACATCTATCATGGCGTTAGCAATCCAACTGCCAACCTAAGATCAATTGGACAAACGCACAATCTGAGGCACATGGCCGTCCCCTCCAACCTGCCAACCGGGGATTGAATCCCTGTAAGGTGAGATTCTATAGATGAAGTTAGATAAGGATCTTCATGCATGTATGACTAGGGTGGAATTGGCCAAGTTACTTTGGATTCTGTCCAAAACTAGAGCTTTCAATCACCGACTGAGCCGTCACAGCAGCCACAAAGGCCGAGAATGACAATGCTTGGAGCTTCATGATGTCGTTTCAATAGATATCCAGATTCAGGAGACACGTAACAAGACAGAAAACGTCGTAGTTATACTCCTTCTGACCCAAAAAGAAAAGAGTATATTACTCTTTACGATCAGGAGCTCTGCGATCCAACCACACAGATACCAACTGCTTAGTCGTCCACCCAATCACCAGGGCGATCACACAGTAGCGGATCTCTCGCACAACGGAGACAGCAGCTGGGGAGATGTCAACAAAGTGGTGGACTTGAAGGTTGTCAGCGAGAGCAACAGAGTGCCGGACTGCGACGTCAGACATGAAGTTCTTGTACTGTTTTGCAATTCGGGGACGTTGAGCGATTGGGTTTAGCCTCTTTCTTTCGAGTCCTCGAACGGCCACCTGTTTATAGCTCGTCACGTGATGTCCTCCGCAGATCGACCCGCCGATTTTCTTTCCCGACAAGCTGCGGAGGTCCAGCTGTGTTAATCCTTGGTCGTGCTCTTCACCCTCACTCTCCGTTCTATCGACTCGGGCTGAATGTTCGACGCGGCTTGATGCACACCAGCTTCAATGGCTGAGCTGTATCCTTCTTTGGCGCAATGCGCCATCGTCGCGACGGCGTTCAAGATCCTCCTCTTCCCCGCTTAGTATGTTCTCCGTCCCAGAATGTGAACGATAGCTTGCTAACAGCTCTCTTCTTCCATACAGCAAATCTACCGATTTCGAAGTGCATCGCAATTGGCTCGCCATTACGCATTCGCTGCCGGTTAAGGAGTGGTATTACGAGGTATGGCAAGTCGGGATATTCATAAACATCGGAGATGCTGAGTCGGGCGATACCAGAAAACCTCGGAATGGACGTTAGATTACCCGCCCTTTTTCGCGGCCTTCGAGTGGCTTCTGTCGCAAGCAGCGCGTTATGCAGACCCGGCCATGTTGGTTGTGAGCAACCTCAACTATGATTCTTGGCAGACGGTCTATTTCCAAAGAGCGACAGTTATTCTCACGGAGCTTGCTCTGGTTTATGCGCTGAACAAGTACGCTTGAACTATTCTGATTACTCGT
The DNA here is from genome assembly GCA_034509305.1 of Aspergillus cristatus. Lineage (NCBI taxonomy): Eukaryota > Fungi > Ascomycota > Eurotiomycetes > Eurotiales > Aspergillaceae > Aspergillus > Aspergillus cristatus. The sequence continues at coordinate 1,961,221 of WJBV01000007.1, read as the reverse complement.
TGGGATCCCGAACTAATTGGTTGTATCTCGATCTAGGTTCGTCAAGTCCGTGCCTCAACCGAACACGCACCTTGCCCATATCGCTAGCCTCTCGATTCTGCTGTCCCCCGGACTCCTGATCATCGATCACATTCATTTCCAATACAACGGATTCCTGTATGGCATCCTGATACTGTCGATCGTCCTGGCCCGCAAGCAGTCGACCCTACTCTACAGTGGCATCACATTCGCGATCCTACTATGTCTGAAACACATCTATCTCTATCTTGCGCTGGCATGGTTTGTATTTCTGTTGCGGGCTTACTGTCTCGATCCTAAATCTGTCCTCCGACCCCGGTTTGGGAACACCTTTAAGCTTGGGCTCTGTGTGTTGGGTGTGTTGGGTCTGGCTTTCGGGCCATTTGCTCACTGGAATCAGCTACTCCAGCTGAAGGACAGGCTCTTTCCATTTTCCAGGGGCCTATGCCATGCCTACTGGGCGCCTAATATCTGGGCTATGTACTCGTTCACGGACCGTGCTTTGATTCCACGTTCGTATCACCTTACTTTGTCTTGGGCATGGATATGGCTAACTCGACCAGTCGCACCACGCTTGGGCCTTCCCGTTAACGAGGCTGCGCTTACCAGTGTCACACGTGGATTGGTTGGCGACACTTCGTTTGCCGTCCTTCCGGAGGTCACCAAGGAGCACACGTTTGCGTTGACTTTTATCTTCCAGGTGGTAAGTTGCCCAACCAGCTTATTGGGTTGATGTATACTGATCGCCTGCAGCTTCCGTTGATTAAGCTATGGTTCAATCCCAACTGGGATATCTTTGTGGGCGCTGTCACTCTCTGCGGATACGCCTCATTCCTGTTCGGCTGGCACGTCCATGAGAAGGCCGTCCTTTTAATCATCATTCCGTTCAGCTTGATCGCCCTCAAAGACCGCCGGTACTTTAGCGCTTTTCGTCCCCTTGCGGTCGCAGGACATGTGTCGCTATTCCCACTACTGTTTTCAGCCGCAGAATTCCCCATCAAAACCGTCTACACGATCTTCTGGCTGGTGCTGTTCCTGTTCGTCTTCGACCGGGTTGCACCAGTCCCGGAGCGACCGCGGATCTTTATCTTCGATCGCTTATCCCTGCTGTATCTGACAGTAGCCATCCCACTGATCGTGTACTGCTCACTGCTGCATCAGCTGATCTTCGGACTGGGGCGGTACGAATTTCTGCCGCTCATGTTCATGAGCAGTTACTCAGCGCTGGGGGTGGTCGGTAGCTGGGTTGGATTTATGGTCGTCTATTTTGCAGCATGATCCTAAGATTTCAAAAATATATATTATTTTTCTCCTTCCAATTGTTTAGGCAATGATGTAATGTATCACGGCGATGTTTGACGTGTTTGTCTGGCGGCCCACGTGCCTCGGAGCCCGGACCCACCCGATCCGTGGAAGTCTATTAGCCGCCAGACCCAAACAGGCTAGACCCGCCTTTTCCATGGTTCTGAAGCAACGGTTGAGGTATTGTGCGCGTATTGTTTTTGTTTATGCAGGACACTTATTTGGTTACTGTTTTACTTACTTTTGTAGTATTTCATTTAGTTGTCCGTTTTGGAGTTTAGTGCTGATGCTCTGCTATATTTAGGGCTGTCAGGTGAGGCGGTGTTGCGTCAGGAGACCGCAATAGCATCACTTTTAGTACTATGCAGGGCTTTCTGTGAGATAGATCAATGGGAGAATGGTGAAGCTAAGAAGGTACAATCGTACATAGTAGGCAAGAAGAGGTACATATCTACAGTAGTCTCTCGTGGGTTGAATTTATGCTGGATACCCGAGATTCCCCTAAATACATACTGCTGGATACGGGATATTCATGTCTTACCTGCGCACGGCTACCCAGTAACTATCTGCTATGTAAATGAAGCCAACCAGTGCTACTTCACTAGTGCCACTGCTATATTGTTCTAGAATAGACAATATATAATTAGTCGACTTACGCTAACGCTCTTGTGCCCTAATAGGACTTTTCATATTTGGCGCACATGTACACACATGGTCACTTGTAGTCGTGTTTCGTGGATACAAGTAGTAAAGGCCAGACGGAAGAATTCAAGTAAAGGATAAGGGAAGTGGATGTGGACTACTGGGATGCAGCATAGGATTAGTGTCGACCGGCCACAAACGATTTAATGTCATGGTGAAAACTTCTAAGCATGACTTATAGTAGGCGAGTCCTGTGTGAATATATTGCGACGCAACTAGCAGAGCTCTTAGTGCGTTAGACAGGACATGGAATTCACTTCGTGCAATGATAGCTCATGCAATGGTAACCCCATGCAGCGATGCTGAAGCGATTGAAATGCTCTGCACCTGCTGAGAGAGAAGCAATAGCCAGAGTGCTATGAAGCCGACTCAATACCGCAATGTCAATTCGATATGACCACACATAACTAGACTGGAAAAGGAGTCGCGATGGAATATCCAACAAAGGGTAACCAACCCTAGGAACTCAATTCAATTGTTCAGCTATTAAATCCGAGCAATTGATGCTCATGAGCAAATACGATGCTTTGTATCTTACGTGGTTGTTGGGCATTTAGACCCCGGCGACTCCTGCAGAAGCGTGTTAGCTGTCAGATCTGTCAAGTCACCAGGTATAATTACCGAAAGAAAGAAAGAAAGAAAGTATACCAGCATAAACAAAGTCAATCTTTAATAAGTAGAATCTCCTCCTCTCAAAGAGTCCAACGAGTACAAATACATGGTGTAGTCGCGAGCCAAACGGCGCGGTACGGGAAAAGCGAAAGAGGGCAAAGCGCAGAGTCCCAAAAGGGCAGAAAAAAATACTGCCTGTTTTGTCCGCCCGGGAGGTCTTGTCCTCCTCGTCTCGACCAATCAGAGCGCGTGATGGCCCGGCCGGCCCTCCCACTTGCCGCAATGATCCTCATCGGGGGTTGTTCTGTCGCTTTTTCTCTCTCTCTTCTCCCTTTGGGGGGCGACCGCTTCTTCTTCTTCTTCTTCTCTTCTCCCTCGCTCTCCTTTCAGCGCGTCAACTCACCCACCATCTCTACCACCACTTCCTTCATCATATCATCGTTCTTTTCTACTAAACTTTATATCTACTAACCCGTTTAGTCTTTTTGACGCCGCTCTCGTGAGCTCAATCTAATCTGCAAGCTATTATCACGACGGGGTATCCACGCACACATTTACGCCTACCACTCACTCTCCCGTTTTCTTCATAGCAACGCGCACTGGTTTTAAGCGCGATTGGACGCGTTTAATCGGTAAATATAACCATTATCCACCTGCTTTTTCCCACTTCGTTGCGTGGTTGCGCGGATTTCCCTCGGACTGCTTCTACACGACTTCCGCTGCGCGGTGGACCGTGAGGCAATGGGCAATGCACCGGCACCGGCACCAATGCGTTTTCCTCCCCCTGTTCGCGAATTTCTGGTCTCCGATCTATCTATAACTCTTGCCTTTTTCCCTTTCCTATCTCGTCACCTTATGAACTACATGCGTCGGTTTTTTGGTACTAACCGCTCGCATGATTTCCCAAAGACCAATCCATGCTCAACACTCCTGATACCAATAATCCATGATCGAATCGCACGTACCACACTGTTCATAAAAGCGTCATGGTATGCATTGGGAATTCCTTGGGATGATGGAACGTTTTGGCAGTCTAGACCGGTGCAACGGGGACAGACCATGAAGGAAACAAGAGGGGTTGAGCAGGAGGCTTACGCTATTTTTCCCAACCAGGTGCTCTTCAAGCGAAAACCCGTCCAATACCTCCCGCGGCCGGTCATTGAGGATGACAGCTCCGAAGTACGTACAACTGGTGGAATCCGCGCTGTGTCGCCCACGCAACGCAGACAGCTTACCCGCGATTGTTATAGGTCTGGGTAATTCCAGAAACCAACGAGGTCTTTACCGACTACGAACCGTATCTCCAGCGCATGGACTTTTACAAACAACGCCGGTTTATTTGTGAGATTACAGGTCATTCGGGGTTGACATTCTTTGAAGCGCTCAGAAGCGAAGTACGTGCAGGGAGTCCAGGTCTTTCCGTTTCGCCGTTGCTCCATACTAAAAACAACCCGTCTCAGATGGATGAGTCGCGCGAGGTCAATAGTGCTTTCCCGGAAGCGCTGAAGGAACCGATTTTACGCCGGATACAGTTTTCGACGGTGTCTAGGGTGGATAATCTGGGTAGGTTCTATTGCATATTCTTTTAGGTGGTATGTTCCCAGCTGATATTTTCTTCTGTTGAACAGTGGACGAGATATATGAGGTTAGTAGTGGCCATACAGATGGTGTATGTTCAACGCGGCGCAGCGCTAAATACGAGGCCAGGAATTCAAACAGGACTTTTATCCCGGTGAACCCGTCTTAATCCTGCTTACGGACAACACACGACTCCACGGCATTATCAGAGACAAGGCCAACTTTGCGGAACAGCTGAACCCTGATGGAACCGTGAAAACTCCCGCCTATGCCCGGTATCTGGTCAAGGTTTCCGACAGTGCCAATGAAGAGGCTCTGCTTGACCAAGAGCACATTACTCGTGATCGGAAGACGTTTACCAAGCAGATGCTACGCGCTTTTATCAAGAACAACGTCACGAGGGAGTCTTGGAGCGGCGCCCCCTGGTTGGTCAAACAATCCATTGCGGACGACTACAGAATCCCAACGGAGGTGCCGAAGCATCTGCAATATGGCGCCAAGGTCGCCGAAAAGAAGGCCATGAAAAAAGCAGACCAAGACGGATTCTTCGGCTTCTTTGCTTCGCAGCAATTACCGGAACTGAAACCCGCAGTCAAAGGACCGAAGGCCAAACCCTCCCCACAGGAGCTGGCTCGATCGCGAGAGGCGCAATTTCTCGAGTATCAACGCTCGTTGAATGGAAACCCGACCTTTGTCGTCAATAACAATGGTAGCAATGATGTTACCTCTATTGCCGGCACGCCTGTTATTAACACCAACGCTCCAACCACACCTACTCCTGCGGCTTCCACGCCCACTCGGCCTCCAAAGTCCCAAGAGTCCGACAAAAAAGCTCAAAGTGCCGCCCCTGTTGTTGTCAAGAATGAAACCCCTAAGCAACCTTCTCCGCCGCCGATCAAGTATCCAATTGAAGATCTGGACATTGCGCCTGCCCGCGAAAACCAGAAACAGCGTCCGGCCCTCAGTTTTCTGGCCGCTAACGAGAGCGATGATGCAGATGACGAAGACATCTTGCATGATGGTATCCGGTCAGATTCAGTGGGCTTGTTACTAGAGACTTGGAATACTCTCAACGTGTATTGCGAAGTGTTTCAGTTGGACTCGTTCACATTCGATGATTTCCTCCAGGCCATGCGATTCTCATCAGACGATGTTGTCTGCCAGCTTTTCGTGGAGATGCATTGCGCTGTCCTAAAGAAATTGGTCAATTCCGAGAAAGATCAGAACGGGGCAGTCCAGATCTCCCTCCCGGATCTGCCTGTCGAGGAGTCCGAGGAATCTGACGAGGAGGAAAATGAAGAGGAAGAGAGTCCTGAGCCGGAACCGGTCGTGACACGCATGACTACACGAAGCAGCTTGGCCAAGGCGGAGGCGGATAATCTGAAGTCGCAAGCAGACGATAGTCGTTCCAGCTCAGAGGAAGCCCAGATCCACCGTGCGGCCGAAATGTTGAAGGAATACGGTTGGATCGATCGCCTGCGCAAGCGGGATTTCCGTAACGGTGGATGGGAAATGGTGATGATTGGTCTTCTGCACCAGTTGTCATCCCGTCCTCGGGTCGAAAAAGTTTGCAACGATATCCTCAAGCACCTGGCCCCGCTTGATGCAGAGCCAACACAGGAAACTGCGCAACGCCAATATGCAACCCTTGATATCAATCTTCGCGTGCGGGCTCTTGAGATCATCTGCATGCTCAGTCTGGAGACCAAAGCTATCCGGAACTATCTCGAGGAGTGCAGTAATCAAATGACAGAGTTTCGTAAGGAGAAGATTGAATATCAACGGGCCCGGAAAGCTGCGTAAGTCATTATTTTCTCCTTCGTTACATTCCCACCTCTTTTACTGACACTTTTGATATCAGACTGGAAGAGCTCCGTCGGTTGCATCAGGAGCGAAAGACTCTCCAACCAGAACCGGAGAAATCACCGTCGCCTGTGCCGGAATTGGAAGAAGGCCAGGAAGACTCGAAAATGACTGGCGTTGATGGGGACTCAGAGGCCATGGATACGGATGACGAAGATGGCAAGAAAGGGCCATCTCTTCGGGGAGGCACCGACAGAGCTAATGAACGAAAACGCAAGCAGGATGAGGAGCGCGAGAGGAAGGAACAGTTGGCCAAACAGCCTAAGGGATCCAAGCAATACCAAAAGGTGCTCAAGAAGATCGACGAGCAAAAGGCCACCATCGAAAAGCTTGAAAAGAAGATTGAAGTGGTCGACAATGACCTGAGAGAAGCTGATTGCCCACGCACCCGATGCCTCGGAAAGGATCGCTTCTGTAACAGATATTGGTGGTTTGAACGAAACGCGATGCCTTATGGCGGTATGCCCGACAGTTCTACGGCCGAAGCTCAATACGCCAATGGTCGTCTCTGGGTCCAGGGCCCTGACGAGATGGAGCGGGTTGGGTTTATCGACGTGCCCGAGGACATCAAGAAGCAGTATCAGAAGGAGTTTCAAGTGACGCCCGCCGAGCGCAAGAAGGCCGAAGAAGGGGAAACCAGCGTCTCGAGTGCCTGCGAATGGGGTTACTACGATGATCCGGAAGCGGTTGACAAACTCATCGACTGGCTGGACTCGCGTGGTAATCGGGAGCTGAAGCTCCGGAAGGAGCTCGTTTCACAACGTCATATCATCGCCAAGTACATGCAGCACCGCCACGAGTATCTGGGGCAAACTGCTGAACGTGCTGAATCGGAGGATACGGCCATCAAACGGGTATCGACACGGAAAAAGACGTACGTTGGTGACCGTAAGCACCGCTGCTTAACCTGGCAGAACACGACTGCTCTGTCGGAAAATGGACATCTTCATGCCGATGTTGCTCGGCCGACCAAGCGAGCCAAGCGAGCTACGGACGACCCCAAAGAGCTCAAGGCGACCAATCGACAGGGCAAACCTTTGACGCGACAAGGCACACGGTACAACTTTTGAATATTTTGATTCCCTTCTACTTTTGGGCTGTGCTTTTTCCTTCTTGAATGCATAAGGCGTTGGGTCCCTTTGCGACAGGGCTAACTTGTGCGGATTCGTTTTGGGGCGGCCACGAAAGTGCTTTCACCCTTTTCTGCGCATGAGAGACGAGACCATGATACTTCTTCTCTTTTCTTGTTTTTGTTTCGAGATTTTATTTTGTCTACTGCAGTAGTCTGCATCTTAGTCTTGGGTTATATCGTTTTATATAGAGTACTGGAGCGAGCATGCTGTACGGGTGACTTGGAGAGCTGGGTATGGTCTAACCGGAAGAGAGAATTGGAATGTACATACGCATATGAACTTTTGCTACTTGGTTACTTGGAGCATGCCGGTATACAGGCGTTTTTTGGAAGCACTTCACGTGAGCATTTCCTTTTTCAATGAGCACATGCCCATTATTAATCTCGGCTACCGCCGAACCACTCGGGGGCGTCACAATACGGTATTGAGACAGCGACCTGGGGGTTCCGGCAGGTATCGGCACGTCAGAGCCGTAATCTGCAGAACGACGTCACATGCCCGATGGAAAGAAATGCGCCTCAAGTCAACTTTTCCACATTCTAACGCTCTCTGCAGCAATTCCGTGCAATTCCACGGCTACTCTCGGCTTATTCTTATTGATATCTGATTTCGGAGGCGGGCTTGCTGCCTTCACTTAATTCTTATCTTTTCTGTCCTTGTGGCCTGGGAGGATCGTTGCCTTCGGGAACTTCACCCCATGGCCTCGTTTCTCCGGTAGCCCGTGAACTCCTCATTCCTCATTACTCCATATTATTCTTTCCCCGGACAAGAACAAGATCAACCCTATTCCCTAAACCATACCCCACGAAACGAAACGAAACGGAACGAATCTCCACCGATTTCGCCGTCATGTCAGCCGCCTTTCCGGGCCATGAACGTGCTGATTCCTCCGCCGTCCGCAACCCCACAATTCCTCAGACGGAGCACACTACACAGTCAAAATCAGACCGGAGGCCTATAGCAGGCAATAAGGGGACCGCAGTGGCAACCGGCCAAGCAAACGCGACAGATGACGAGTCCTCAGGGACATCAGGAGCGTCGTTAGGATCAAGACAGGATACTCGTGCGGAAGCAAAGGAGGTCAATAGGCGGAGTTTGGATTATGTGCTACGGAGTGGGTGTGCGGGGGGTTTGGCGGGATGTGCTGTAAGTGCGAATGATGCTTTGAGAAATGAGGCATTGGCTGACTGTCGGTGATAGGCAAAAACGGTGGTTGCGCCCTTGGACCGGGTGAAGATCCTGTTCCAAGCGTCGAATCCTCAATATGCGAAGTATACCGGAAGCTGGTTTGGTCTTTCGTCGGCGATGAGGGATATCTATCGATTTGAAGGGTTACAGGGTCTTTTCAAGGGCCATTCCGCGACTTTGCTTCGTATCTTTCCTTATGCCGCTATCAAGTTCCTCGCCTACGAACAGATTCGTGCGGTTGTCATCACATCTCAGGAGCAAGAAACGCCATTCCGCCGGCTTATCTCGGGGAGTATGGCAGGGATCACGTCAGTGTTTTTCACATACCCGTTGGAATTGATCCGAGTACGATTAGCCTTCGAGACGAAAAAGTCTTCGCGATCGTCCTTGAGCGATACCTTTAAACAGATCTATAACGAACGGATATCGCCGCCTTCCACACCAGGCAAACCAAATGCGACAGTATCTTCCGCCCCGGTGACGGCGACGGCACAGACGATGTCCTCGACTGTTAACAAGGTGGTCCCGAGCTCTGGCTTGGCTAACTTTTACCGTGGATTCTCGCCAACCATGCTCGGAATGCTCCCGTATGCAGGCATGTCCTTCCTCACGCACGACACGGTGGGCGACTGGCTTCGCCTACCAGGCATTGCTCGTTACACCACAATACCCGGGTCTGAAGGTAAGACCAAGAAGGGCACTCGACGGCCGCAATTGACAGCCGTCGCGGAGCTTTTCTCTGGCGCCCTTGCGGGTCTTGTATCCCAGACGTCCTCGTATCCTCTCGAAGTGATTCGACGACGAATGCAGGTCGGAGGCGCCGTGGGAGATGGACACCGGCTGGGAATTGCTGAAACCATCCGCAAGATCTGGATGGAAAGCGGATCTCGTGGGTTCTTTGTTGGGTTAACGATTGGATATATCAAGGTTATACCCTTGGCTGCCACGAGTTTCTTTGCTTATGAGCGGTTTAAGTGGTGGTTGGGTATTTAAACGGAGGCCTGTCTGCATGGGACTTAGCCGTTTGTTGCACATAGCAGTGACGACCATCTATTTTGCTTCATTCATCGCTTGTCTTTTGATTGTTTTTGAGATCCCAAGCTTTGGCGTCTTTGGTTGTTATGGACTCTTTTCTTTTTGCATGAGAGGGGCCAGGGATAGGCTTCATGATACCTACATAGCCTGATGGATATGCGCAGGGACATGTTATCTCGGGGTACAAAGTGGAGGATTGCATTAAACTGGATAGGATTATGGTACATGAGTGCGGTGCAGCGTATAGCACCCTGTACAAATCATTGTTATCCTTGCTACCATTGGATTACACGAATTATATATACATCATTCTACTTTTTGCAAAGTAATAAATCTTTCTGAGCAATAACAGTACTTGTAGTTGTATGCGATATCAGTCATGTGATCGCCACCCGCACGGACCAACCGCCAATCGCGGCGATAAGCAAGAAAAAAAGTTTCAAGAAATTTCGGCAGCAAGCACAACCTTGCTATTGTCCCAATTCCTTTGCAGCGCCTTAAGATGACAACCCGCAAGCGCAACGAATTCCTCGACCCCATCTCCGATGAAGATGAAGGCAGCGAAGCCGGCTACGACTCTGAAGCCGCGGAGGAGACGAAAGGCCGGGGTATGAAGCGGCGACGAACGGAGCCGTCGCGCGGGTTCTTAGACGCTGGTAGTGAGGATGGTGAGGATGAGGAGGGGGGATCTGATGCTGGGGTTTCGGATGACGAGGACGAGAAGATTTCGCGAGCGAGAGGGAAGGGCAAGGGTAAAACCAAGGCAGCGGATCGCAAGAAGAGCGCCGACGAAGGTGAAGACGACGACGACAATGACAACAATGAAGACGAAGAACAACGCGAGAGCGAAGGAGAAGAAGCCCAATACCTCGACACAACAACCAGCGACCGTTCACCAAAAGACAAACCCCTAAAACCCAAACCTCTCGACAAAACCAAACCCCCCAAGAAAAACAAAACCGGCGTCATCTACTTCTCCTCCCTCCCCCCCTACCTCCGTCCCTTCGCTCTGAAGCATATGTTAGAATCCAGAAGCTTCACTGGGATAACGAAGGTCTTCCTAAACCCCGCCGTACCCTCTGCCTCTGCGCCACGGCGCCGCTCCAACAAGCGCAAAACTTACTCCGACGGCTGGGTGGAATTCGCGTCAAAGAAGACCGCGAAGCTCTGCGCGGAGACGCTCAATGCGACGATCGTGGGCGGGAAAAAGGGCGGGTGGTACCATGATGATGTGTGGAATATGAAGTATCTGCGGGGGTTTAAGTGGGCGGATTTGATGGAGCAGGTGCAGCGGGAGAAGAGTGAGAGGGAGGCGAAGAGGAGGGTTGAGGATGCGAGGGCGAGGAAGGAGGAGAAGGTTTTTGTGGAGGGAGTTGAGAGGGGGAGGGTATTTGATGGGATGGCGAGGAAGAATGAGAAGAAGAGGAGGATGCCCGAGGCGGATGTGCCTGAAGAGAAAGGGCAAGGGAATGGTGAGGGGGAGAAGAAGGGGAATGTTCGGAGGTTGTTTAAGCAGAATGAGGTTAAGACGCCGAGGGATAGGATTAAGGATAATGGGGATGCTGCGCTGGGGGAGGATACGAAGAGAGTGCTGGGCAAGATTTTTTAATACTCTTATATGTTTGTACAAAGGTCACTGTTATGGATATAGTATTGCATCTAAATGACAATCCGTTGATTCAATGCTGGATATGTACTCTAACTTTTGGATATTCCCAATAAAACCACAGAAACCACGGTAACGCCAGAACCCCCATGTGCTTCGTGACTATATCCACTTTCCCTTTTTTTTTTTTTTCTTTTATTCATGGTCATCCATATTCAACTCGTCAAAGTCATCAAGCAACTCATCCATGTTGATCTTAGGCGCCTCATCGTCACTTTCACTATCCTCATCCATACCGTCACCGTCATTGGGCCGAGCATTCTTCCTGTTCTTGTAGAGATCGAGGGTACCACGCAGTTCCTGGTCCTCCTCAACATCCCGCAAGAACATTTCAAAGTCGGCTTCGAGTTTCTCGCGCTCCTGCTCCTGCTTGCGGTTCGTGGGCTGGTTGCTCTGCGCAAGGGCCTCCTCTTCGTACTCGCGAGCCATACGCTTGAGACGCCAGCTGCGGGTCTTCTTGTTCTTCTTGCGGGCGTAATGCTTCTTGACGAGAATAACGTCGGGAATTGTGGAGCTGTATTGGCTGCTGTTCTCGATGGCTTCGAAGTTGGGGTCGTTGAAGTTGGTTCCGGTCAAGTGGTATCCCAGCGCGCTGTCACCGACGTGGAAGATACCGCCGAGGTGGGTGCGGCAGAAGTAGGTCTGGTCATTCGAGCCCAGGTCCGAGGCGCGCGCAACGGTTGCCTCTGCCAGGTGGTATCGTCCGTTCGAGCGGCCGACAGGCTCGATGTCCATGATGATGAATTCGACCAGCTCCGTCACGTCTGCGAGGGTGTTGAATGGCGAGCGCCAGTAGGTGCCTGTGGGGACTTCTGCTGTTTGGAGAGTGCTGGGGTCCATGAGGTTGACGGCCGTGCCCACACGGTGGCAAAGCGTCAAGGGCGAGATGTTACCCATTTGCTTGGCCAGCTTGATTGGGAGAGCCACCAAGTCGTCCTTGCAAATAGGCACCAACTCAATGGAGAACGTAAACTTGTAGGACTTGTTGGAAGTGTGCACATCCATCGAAATCAGCTGTTGCGACTTCTTCGTCTTGCATGGGGCGACAGACGACAAGAATTCAACCATCTTCTCTGCATGGTTCCGCTGCGCGTAATAGAAATCCAATCCGTCCTTAGCTTCCTTGATGTTGACCGTATTTTGGTGAGCGTTGTTCTTGAGAATGAGCTGCTCGAGGTAAAGGAACGTCCGCTTGTGAGGCACCTTCTGTCGCACCTGCACCGACGCTTGCCATGTGTTGTGAGTGTACGACTTGGCACATTCAGGACATTGTTGAGTAGCGACCACATATTCCACCTCGAATGTCTGCTGTATAATGGTACCCTGGAAAGCCTCTTGCTGGATAGTGATCTTCACTTTGATACGTCTCGAGTGGGGTTCGGTCCAGATAAACCCTGCGTCGATGATCCGGACTCGGTTTAGACCTCGAAGTTTGCGCAAACAGAGGGCGAGCAGTTCCTTCGATTCGGGGGCGGCGCTGACCCAGCTGGTGGGTGGTTGCAACCAGCGCTCACAGTCTTTGCAAATGTGAAGAACGGCCTCGCGCTGAATTCCTTGGGAAACGTCCACGGTCAATTTGACACAGTCCTGGCAAAGCGCACCGGCCGAAGATGTTCCATCAATAGGGGCACCGCAGTTGCAACACAGGATACTGTAGAATCGCAGAAGTTAGTACTAAAAAAAAAAAAAAAAAAAAAAGAGGGGTCGACGTACGTCGCAGCAACAGGCTGTTGGTCGCCCGCAATGGGCATCGGGGCATCCAGGTCCATCGACATGTCTGCGAGTATCCTAGAAGACAGACAGACACAAGATGGAAGCAAAAGTTGAGATGATGAAGAAAGACTCAAGTTTTTCTGGATTTGTCACTGTTGCTTTGCCCCGCCGGGAAACTTTTTGTTTGCTCTGTTTGTACATGACTAACTTCTGAGTAAGCGCTGTTTGCACGGTTTGTCTTTATATGCAAAGTCCTATCAGGTTATTCTCGACCATTCCAACGCCCAGCAAGTTGAAGAAACACAGAAGTCAACATGAATCGAGCATTGATGAGAGGGCCATTGTGCCAGGCTTGCCGTCGTGACGTTGTTCGCTCATTCTCGTCGTTCTGCGGCATATCGACCCCTCGCCACAGCTTGCCCTCTTCGAGATATACTCATGTGAATGCCCGGGCCTTCTCTTCAGTGCCTCACCTTCGATCCGATATTCCACCAAATCCCCTCGAATCGCATCCTCCAGCTCCGAGTGATAAGAATGTACAGGTCAACAATGAGACGCCTGCGCCATCACAGCATATTCCATGGTACTTGCAAGAAGAGACACCAATTGCCGAATCGCAACCAGTATCGTCGCGAGACCACCTGCCAGAACTGCCAGAGGACCCACCAGCCATACTCCCTATTCTTCTCGAATATACATTTAAAGACCTAGGTCTGGACAATTTGAAATTGTTTGATCTGCGGCACCTTGAAACTCCACCGGCCCTCGGCGCCAATGTGATCATGATCATCGGTACTGCTCGCAGCGTGAAACACCTTAATGTCGCCGCGGATCGTATGTGTCGCTGGCTACGGAGCACTTACAAGCTCTCACCGTATGCAGATGGGCTGCTGGGTCGGAATGAGCTTAAGATCAAACTTCGACGGAAGGCCCGTCGGGCCCGCATTGCGAGTCAATCTGGGGCAATTGTGGATGAAAAAGACGATGGGATCACTACCGGTTGGATCTGCGTGAATGCCGGTGTGGTTGAGGAGGCCCCTGTCGCGGAACAAGAAGATTTCCAAGGCTTTGAAGGATTTGGTGCTATCAATGCGGGCACTCGAGTGGTGGTACAGATGTTCACGGAAGATAAGAGGGCTGAAGTCGATCTTGATGGCTTGTGGCAAGGAAACCTGGATCGGGCTAGGAGACAGAAGCAGCGTGAATTGGAGGCCGCGAATGCATCTGGAGCGGAGAATGGGGCGACACAGCAGAGCTAGCCCGAGTGATATGAGGACGGCGTGCAAGCAAAGTCCACGGCTTTAAAACATCTAGCGGCTTCGGATTCCAGAAGCTGTGATCTGTAGCCCACACTTCTAAAACGACTTGCGATGCGTGAATGTTTCGACACCCTTTTTTTTGTATAATAAACTCAAATGTCTTTGTAATATGTAATGATATTCATGAATGTATTTCTATAAATGCTTTTCCTTGCATGGTCTTTACGAGAGTAGTAGTCGTCCGTCACCGACTCCGATGAGCCTCGGCTGCAACTCCGCTCCGAATCCAACGTCAGTCACAGTCCGGGGATCTTCACCTCTTCATCCCTGCCACTATCTCCCCCAGTCCATAACTTTTGCAACATCCAGCGCTGGAGGAGGATGAGTGGCAGTTTCCATCGCCAATATGGAGTATCTGCCCAGCCTTCAGCAGGAGTTTGACGAGCTCAAGCCGTCCCTGTTCGGTAAGAACAACATCCCGTGATAATCGATTGAGTCTCGGTCAATCAGGAAGACATTGCTAACAGACTCAATAACACAGAGCTACTCGCCGAACAGCAACTATCAGACCTCCTTCCACCCTCAATCCGCTACATCCTCGCCGTCGCAACTCACCGCCACCCACGCTACCTCCTCCGAATCCTCAACTCCTATGACGAAGTCTACGCCCTCCTCTCCCTCATCGTCGAACGCTACTATCTTCGTACCTTTGGCGGCTCCTTCACAGAAAACTTCTACTCCCTCAAGCGTGAACGCGTCCTCCTAACCAAGAATGGCGAGATCCCACGCGCACAAATGGGCGCCGCCGCGCCCGTCCGCGAAACGCTCAAGTTGCGCACGTCGGACGTGTGGAAGAACCTGTTCGTTATGGTCGGGATTCCGTATTTGAAGAGGAAGTTGGATGAGGGGTACGATATTCATGCTGCGCCGCAGGCGTCGCTGGTTATGAGCGGCGGGCCGCGATATAATCCTAGCGATGAGTTGCCTCACAACCCGACTCTCCGGCAGCGATTGTCCTTTTATTACAAGTGGTTCTTGAGGAACGTGTACCCGAGTGTTAACGCGGCGTATTACTTCTCCGTGCTGGCGTTTAACTTGGCATACCTCTTCGATAACACGAAGTACTCGTCGCCGTTCCTCTGGCTCATCGGGACCCGGATTCGGCGTCTAGGACCAGCAGACCATCGCGCCATCGCGAAGACATTGGAATCCAAGCCAGGAAGCGGTGGTGCACATTCCCGTCCTGGATCTGGCCTCTTGGGCCTGCTGAGCCCACAGAACCTCTACCCGCAACTCCTAGCATCCCTACGCTACTTCCTCCCAGCATCCATCTTCGCGCTGAAATTCCTCGAATGGTGGCACGCGAGCGACTTCACGCGCCAACTCGCCCGCAAAGCAACAGACGTGATCGACCTCCCCGCCCCCGTGGTCGAGGGCATGATCACCCCATTCGACAAGAAAAAGATAATCGAGCAGAGAAAGAAAGCAGAGGAAGAGAAGGAGAAAGCCGCTACCGGCGGAAAGGATATCAAGCCCGCCCTCAAATCCCCTCGTCCCCGCCAACCGCCTATCTCTGCTACTTCGTACCTTCCCATTTTCACTGTTCCTCTGCCCACTGCGGATTCGGAGAATGCTGGTACTTGTCCTATTTGCTTGAGTGAGCTTGCGAATCCGACTGCGTGCCAGACGGGATATGTGTTTTGCTATGTTTGTGTCTTCCATTGGCTCAATGGGGAGCATCAGCGGCAGATTGATTTTATGAATAAGGAGAGTTCTGGTGCGGCTTGGGACGATGAGGACGCGGAGGATGAGAAGGCTCAGGAGAAGACGCAGACTTCGAAGGGGCAGGATGGTCGACATGGTCAATGGGAAAGTGGAAGGGGACGATGTCCTATCACCGGTAGGAGAGTGTTGAGTGGAACGGAGGGATTGAGACGGGTCTTGATATGAGCTTTTTCTTTTATATGTAAACAGCATGTCTTATAATGTGGATACCACGGATGTATTAATTTAGCATTTGATTAATTAGACTAGATTGTCCTATTGCATTGATTACAGCTATTGGTTCTTCGTTAATAACATGCAAACTGTGTATAGTATCAGAGAACATAAGGCTCTGCCCCATCCCCAAAGATTAAATACGGCTTCTCTGCAGCGACTTTGAGAATCGTCTGCGCAAATACCGAGTTGGCCCATGCAAACCATGACCTGGTGTACTTGTTGATATCATTCACGTTGATAGACTCATGCACGAGCCCGAGAAGACTCGAGTTGCGGACCAGATTGATGCACTCTGTGATTTCCGAGTCGGAGTCCGTAGTCATCGCTTGGACGAGCAGGGACATGGGCCAGGCATTCTCGAGACCGACTTTATAGGCAGAATATCATTAGTTCTCAAATATGGGAAGACGGAAGGGGAGGACATACTGTGAGGACCACCAATGCCTTTGAATGCGGATCCAATCAAATAGTATGGATTGCCGTTCTTCTCTAAGATCATCTTTCGGGTATTCTTATAAGTGGTGTCATTCTGGTCGACAAAACCCAACAGAGGAAGGGAAAGCAACGAAGGAATGTTGGCATCATCCATTAGAAGCTGAGAACCGTACCCGTCGACTTCGAACGCAAAGACATCGCTATACTTAGAATGATGCACGACACCATGCTCCCATACAGCTTGCTGTAGCTTCTTCCCTCGTTGCTGGAGCTCCGAGACAATATCTGCATGCCCTCCTGCGGCCTCTATCACTGTAGCAGTCTTCTGCAGCTGAACGGCCATCATTGCGTTTGGAGGAATGAAGAAACCAAAGATAGTCGCATCATCACTAGGCCGGAAGGCGCTTCGAATCAAGCCAGTGCCTCCGTTTAACGGGTTTCCTACTCCCTCCAGGTTGAGGGTTTCCGTGCCTACGTTGGTTTGACGCTGGAACGTGTATTGATTGGCAACGTACTGGTTCTGCCCGTTGAAAGTTGGCTGAGACTGCACATCCAGAACCGACAAGAGCGTATCAAGGGCCTTGTACCAACGGTCTGTCAGGAATTCAGTGGATCCTGTGTTCTCGTAGAACTCCGTGCCCAACGCCAGGAAGCTAGCCAGAGAGTCAAGCTCGTACTTGCATTCAAAGACCACCGAAGGATCGTATTCTGGATGAACCATATCTTTTTGCGAGCTTGAAACAGGACTTAAACCACTAGGCGGAGGTGGTTGAAAAGCATTGCAGTATGGCGACTGGATGACAAACTCAGCCTGCGTGTTTATGGCACCCAAGATGAGCGAGTGCAGGTTCGGGTCTTGCTTAGCCAAAGCTTGGTAGCCGGACAACTGGTTCGTAGAATCGCGCAGCCATTCTGCATTAATGTCGCCGGTCACGACGAACGTCTGGGGACCTCGCCACTGTGAATCCTCCCTCTTACGCTTCGCTGACGAGGATGAGTTTGTCGTTGAGCCATTGCCGTTCGTGTGCCATCTCACGGTTGTATCGAGGGTATTTGGGAAAGCATTTCGAAACAGCTGAGCCAGATCCTTGTCCACTATACGCGAGGTAACGTTTTCAATAGCCTGCTCGACGGCTGGCGAGGTGAAGGTGCGACATTCCTGGGCCGGTCGTTGGAAAGGGAGGTTCAAAGGACCGTCGCTGTACGGAGGACTGCGATGAGCAACCAGGTTAGCTGTTGTGTCCCTGGGCATACTATCTTGAAAACTCGGGAAGAAGGAGTACTTACTGCCTAGCCGCAGAGTATGAGGTGTAGTCTGGGCAATCTCGTCGCAAAATCGCAGTGTTACCATGATGTCCTCCGGTAGCATCAGCTCCCCAGCTGAGAGCCAGTGCTAGAACAAGCGTTAACGCGATGGTCATCTTGCAGAAGGAGCACAGGAATCAGAAAGGATTCTAGTATGGAAGAAAGAGAAGTGCTGGGAGTTGTGTACTCCGTATGCAGTTGCGATTCGGAGAAGTCAGCTTATTATCCTTCCATCGCATTCCACACCAAAGCTGAAGAAAAGAGAATGATCAGAGTGATGTGAGAAGTAAGGGAAGCGTGCGAGTTTTGAGCACTGCAGTCTGTGAACGGATAGAAGAGAGGAAGAGTTTCGTGTTGTTGCTTCCTCGAAGTCGGCACATTCCCCAAATCCCCGCAATTTCTCCGCATTTGCTCTTTCGGACAATAAACATCAGAGAAGGACTCTATTGAAAGGTCAAGACGTAGGTACTTGAAATTGACTATGCATATGCTAATATATATCTATCGCCTTCGTATTAAGATACTGGCACTGTATCATTTCTTCCCAAAGAAGGACATAATGCTGCCCTGCCCAGGCTTTGCGGGCTTGCCCTTGGGCGCATTCACGGCCGGCTTCTTCTTGGGCGGCGGTGCTGCAGGTTCGTCCTCGGAGAATGACTCCCAGGATGGTTCCTCGCGAGTCACAAGGTATCCCTCCTCGTCCTTGACAGTCTTCTTCTTCATCACCTGGCGTTTTCCTCGTCGACGGCCGCCTTGGACAGTCACTTCCTCCTTGAGTTCTTGCTGCTTTGGTAATGGCGGGGGTTCGTCAATGGGCGCCAGTTCTTCTGGTTCTTCTTCAGGTTCGGCGACATCGGGCATCTCTTCATCCGCTGCACAAGAGTCGAGTCAGTAAGTTTAAGTTCTTGGGTAGCGCTGCTTTGATTCAGCCTTACCATCATTTCCTTGCTCTTCATCATCGTCCTCCATCATTTTCTTCAGCCTTTCTTCCCTTTCTTTCCTAGATTCACGATTACTCGTAGATGCCGGTTTTCCGCTATCGGGGAAAAGCTCTTCGGGTTCTTCTTCGGAAGCATCGCCTAGGTTTACTGCTATGTGTCAGTTTCTGTTGGGGCATTCCAGAATGCGCACTGCGGTGTACTGACCATCTTCTGCACCACTGGCTGCGGCCTATATTGCTGTTAGTTAGCCATTTGCAATGTATTGAATTTGAGACATCGGTTATTTAGACCGACCGATTCTGCACCCGAGGCCGCAGGAGTTGCTTCTTCCTTCTTCTGCTTCGGTTTTGCTTTTGCGAATGAGCTGAATAGATTGCTCTTTTCCTTCTTCAATGGGGCTGGTTTTGCTGTAGGTTTCGATGGTGGCTGGCTGCTTCCTTTCTGCGGCGGTTGTTTCGACTCGGTGTCAGTTGGCTTGGAGGGTTCGGGTTTAGGAGGATCATTCTGTAAAGGACGTTTCGCGGGTACTGTCGTGTTGGAAGGTGCTTTGGTCGATGCCGCTGGCGGCGGCGGCGGTCGTGCTCCTGTTCTCCGCTATGATGAATTTCAGCAATGGTTCTCATATATAGTGCAAGTCCCGTAGATTGGTTGATGTTACCTTGACATTCTGGTTCTGAATCATTCCCCATTGTTTGCCAGATTCCAGCGGATCTTCATGAGCGTGGGCAGCCAGCGTTTCACGGCTGACATCCGTCAAGACATTGAGATCCTGCAAGACCGTGGGCTGGAGACTGTATACGTGGATAGAAGAAATTGACCGGAACGTCGATTTCGCATCTGTATCCGGTATCAGCCACGAGAACGATACCTGAAGAATCGATAGTCGCATTACCTTCCAAATCCTCCTCGCGCACCAGTATGATAGATGAGGTTGTAACCGCATCGGCCGAGGCATCCTGATTCGGCATGGAGCTGCTTATATAGGGACTGCTTTGCATAATATCATCGCCGTCGGACTCGTGGGCATCGCCGTTTGTCGCGGGCGGTTCTGGCGGGTGTTGGACGCCTGTAATGACATAGGTCGCGTTCACGCTATTCGGTTTCTTCGAGTTTTCATTGTGATGGAAGTCATATAGCATTCTTTCGTATAATTAGCATTTCGATTATTCAATTGGTATACCATGGCACGCACCGTTTGGCGACATGGCTGTGAACCTTCAGAGCGCGACTCAGTGACCGATAAGTGACCTGCCATACTGCTTAGCTCGAGGTGACAAGAGAAAATATGACGGATATAAACCAGGACATACGGTCCGACGCTCATTGAGGACATTTTCAGCTAGATACTTCTTCGAGTCGACAGCCATGGTCGTTTGCTGTGTTCTTGTTCGCTTCCTGTCGCGCAACGCGTCGGAGGTCTATAACCACTTTCGGAACGGAGCTAATTTTTCCTGATCCGGTATCAAAGTAATGTTACCCTTTACGGCGAATTAATAAACGTAGAGCATTCGACTCTTTGTTATCCAACTTCTTCTCAAGTTTTTTCTTATAACATCTCTCTGTCATGAGGACATGAGGACTGTCTATCTTACAAAATGGGGTGGTCTCTGATTCCATCCACCCTACGGCCGGACTATACCTGGCCGCGGCCGATGCAATATCCACTATTAAAGATTACTCCCCCACTGCCTCGTGTACAAGGGAATCTCTCTCTAATTTCCCGGGGCTTTATTCACAGCACTGATTCGCTTCTCAAAATGATATTGCTCCTGGTTCGGCGTTTATCCTGTCCCCAACATCGCGCAGCTACCTTTCGGGCTCGTCTTGAAATGGACAGGCAGGTCAAGCATCGAGGAAGCGGTTGCAATGCAAATGGCAAGTGCTGCCGGAATCCCTGTTCCCAAAGTGCTCAATTGCGGGTGGCACTTTGACACGCCGTACACTCAGGAATTTTCAATTTTGATGACCAGGTTGCCTGGTGTAGATCTCGTTAACATGCGTGAAGAATTGGACGTGGACGCCGAGGCACCGTGGATACAAGAGCTCAAGGAGTATGTGTACATGCTATGCGTCAATGGTATCCACCGGATGAAAACACCATATGCTCTCCTATTGGAACCGCTATTCGAAGCTCACGAGTTCCTCACCATATAATGGGTCCCTTTCCGACTGGGAAGGAGTTCTACGACTATACTTTCGGTCCAGCTTCAAGCCACGGCTTCAATACTCGGGCGAAGTTTGATAAGACCTTGTTAGAGGCAAATAAGCTACGACGGCGTTCCCGCAGACTCGAATTTACTCATGGTGATTTCAAGGCCCACAATATCATGGTTGGTGATGGTGGGCATCTATCTGGGTTTCTTGATTGGGAATGTGCAGGCTGGCACCCTGAATACTGGGAGTTCACAACAGCAATGCGCTTTGGTTTGAATAGTTGGTGGTATCAAGTAGCTTCTTGGATGGGAGAAGATCAATATCTTGAGGAACTGGCTTCTGATAGAGCTTTGAATCTACTGGCGGTGGACTCTTACATAGCATTTTGACGAGGAGATGCTGATGCATTTTGGTAATCGTGCATGGAACGACAGATATGTACATTCTATTGAAGAAAAGGATAGTAAAAGCAGTACTTGTAGGGCTATAGTCACCGACGCGTGCCACTTAACGCGCATTAGTCATACAGTCTTGGCATCGCTCGCCGCAGCATCAATCTCCAGTCGCGACAGGTTCAAGGAGCAAAACCTCTCGGATTTCCCCGCGTCAACTAAGCATTTCTTATTCAATCGTCGAACATAAGATCCCATGAGGTGAAGCAACTCAATGGACACCTCGTTCGACATCCCCGACTCCACCGACTGGCTAGACACGCCGTTGTCGCTTCTCGCGCCGCTCGAATCGTCGCTCCGCTGCCAGGTCTGCAAGGACTTTTTCGACAACCCCGTGATTACCTCCTGCAGCCATACCTTTTGCTCCCTATGTATACGTCGGTGTCTAAGTACGGAAGGGAAATGCCCCGTGTGTCGGAGCTCTGATCAGGAGACGAAGTTGCGGCGCAACTGGATCGTTCAGGAATTGTTGGAGGCTTTCCAGAACGCTCGTCCTAGTGTACTGGACCTGGCGAGGAAGGCTAGAGATGATGCGCTTGACTGCCTCGAAGTTTCCGATGAGTCTTCGTCCAAGAAACGGAAGATCGAGCGGTCGCAGGCGGAAGGAGAGGGCGTGTCGGAGGTGGGTGCGGAGGGTATCGTCGCCCGGTCCCAGAGCAGACAGGTCGATAATCACCCACAGCCTGCCATGGTGGATTTGGTCGAGGATAGTCAAGACGAGGATTTTGCGCCAGGTACGTTCATATGTGGCCGATGTGTGCCTGCACTTGGTTTAACAGGTTTCCAGATGACGGGTTGGTCGCGTGCCCAATATGCAATCGACGGATGAAGAATGAAGCTGTCTTTCCACACCTCGAGACCGATGCTTGCGGCAAAGATCCAGCTCCCCCAAAGAAAGTGTCTTATGGGTGAGTTTGTTGAGTTCCTTATGGATCACTTTGCGACTGGCCTAACTGAGAATGTCCTATAGGTCTCTACAGCCCATGTCACCGGTTGCACGCAGACAAACTAGAACCACAGCTGCGAATGCGAATCATAAGCCCGAAAGGCTTCCTGCCATTAACTATTCTATACTGAAAGAAGGAGTTCTTCGAAAGAAGCTGAAAGATCTTGGAATTCCCAACTGGGGTCCTCGGCAACTCCTCCAAAGACGCCATACTGAATGGATGAACCTGTGGAACGCCAATTGCGACTCGAAATCCCCTAAATCGAAATGGGTATTGTTGCGCGAACTGGACTCTTGGGAGCGAACACAAGGCGGTAGCGCTAACCCGCCGTCCCACGATCCCAACAATACAATCATGGAAAAAACTTTCGATAAAGCTGCGTGGTCAACTAGCCACGATAATGACTTCAAGCGATTGATTGAAAACGCACGGAAGAAGAATGATGCTGTTCGTGGCACGATTTCTCAAGGGCCTATTGGTTGGAATGAGTCTGAAACGGCACCCATCCCCGAGCGACCAGCGGAGGGGCCAGCTGTGCTAGGCGAAGTGCCGGAATCAAGAGAGTCACAAATAGCTCCTCCCAACCTGAATGGGGTCGAGAACCAAAGTCAACCAACGCAGAATGGCCATGTGAATCTTTCCATGGGACTGCCATGATGCTCGATGCGCACGGGACCCTTGCCGCATCAGGTGCAATACCACCAACCTTGCCGATTTGATCTTTTGATTCCCTAGGTACGAATTACTGGGGATCTAGTGCTTCTCTGTATGAGGCTAATGAGCAGCGCCGGGGACATCCTCGACCGACATTTGCGAGAGCCTCTCTGTTAGTGCGGAATCCAGATCCCGTTCAGCTCGCGCAGCTTCTTTGGTAGTCTGGTCCAGGCTGTCCAGTTCGGCAAGCTTCTTGCGGGTTTCTTCCGCTTCTTCTTCTTCCTTGGCCTCCTGGTCCTTATGCTCAAGGGCTTCAAGTTCGTCGTCGATCTCAGTCTCATCAATCTCGGGTCCAGCTTCACTCATGATGTTTCCGACTTCGTCCACCTTGGACATCTCCTCCCGCAACTCATCCACGACCTCGTCCATCTTGGTTGCATCGCCGACCTGAGCATTAAGCCCTCGGAGGACACCTGTGCTTGCTTCCATGACACGGACATACTCGACCTGGTCTGTGGCCTGTTCGATCTTGGCATAGACTTCCTCAAGCTGCGCCAGGGTATCGAATCTGCGCTTCAGATTATGCTCGGCAAGCTTTTTGGAGCGCACCGCAGAAAGTGCCGAGATCCGGTTCTTGTTATTCAGCGCTGTCTTTGCGGTCGCAGTTAACTCGGCAATTTTCACTTCTAAATTATCCGCTTGTTTGATCATGGTCCACATGAGTGTCTTGATAGATGCAATTGTTGTATCCTGCTGGGTGATCTCAGTTGGTGTATCCGGCGTTGGTCTGAACTTGATCGTCTTTTTGGCATATCAGCTCTTCCTTATATTCCCCATTCGTGTAATATAAAGCATAGATAACTCACCTTGCCATCATAGGCGATGGAACCGCTGTCGCGGGATAAATAAAGCAATAGAACATCAAAATCCGTTTCGGACAAATCGACGCCTGCATCCAGTATTCCCGCGTATTCGTTCATGAACCCCTCCTTGGAATTTACGAGGTCCATTTTCGACGAAGCCTGAGCCGTGGCTTGTTTTACCACTCGACTGGCCGCTTCCTGTTCCGAGATCAGACTCCGTCCAATATTGTTGAGCAAGCACCTCACTCACCTGCAGATTCTCGACAAGGACCAATTCCTGTCCTCGCAACGGTGCCGCGGAGTCCGAGCTATCAGAACCAACAACAATTCCCCTCAACTGCTTCATACCCCAGCTCATGACATTCCACGGACTCAAAGCCCCTGGATCAATCCATCCCTTTTTTCGCAGACTTGCCCCGCTGGTTCTGTATACCTGCAACGGGACCATGGTCCGCTTTCCAATCGCCTCATCCTAGACATAACTCGTTAGAGCAAGACCGTGGTAACCAACCGTCGGAAGCACAGCCATATAGGCGAAAATACGTACAATCACCGTACTAAGCGCAACCGGCTGCCCCAATTCCGGTATCTCCAAATCCCGCAAAAGGGATTCATTCGCCTTCAGGACCAGGTGGCTGCTCTTCACCTGCCCTGCCACCGTGCCTCGAGATATATACCCCTGTCTAGCAGCCTTTATCAATGCTTGTTCCCATGCCTCCACATTGACCGCGTAGCCGTCCGGGTTCGTTGTCTTTTGTAGCGTGAAGTCGGAGTAGAGGGAGGGTAGACGGTTCCTGCGATTTTACCAATTCAACAAGGTTAGCTCTTGCTTGCCCCATATATGGCGCGTGGTATTAAAGCGCTGGTATCGTACTTTCGGAATGCATCCTCATGGGCGAGTATGTAGTTGAGTAGCTCGCTCATCCTGAATCGATTCTCGGGTTGCAGACACACTGTAATGTCGACGCGCAGGGTGATTGAATATATGTGAATGGAGGGGACGTCTGAGTATGTCCGTTTCTCCTTCTCAAGTCCGATGTTTTGACTTCGTCGGCCCAGACGACAACAAAGGATGATCCCGTCACCGGCGGTGATCGTCTATCGATAAGGAGCGTCATCACGTGATGCTGGTCGTTAGTACGCGACCAACAACCCCAGAACTCGGCCTCATTGGACAATGGATACAGCTAATTTTTTCTTATATAAAGACCGCCATCTCTAGGGATGGGCACTCTCAGTTTCTTCCCATGTCAAGTTATCTTCCATTATGCCAAAAACCTGCCATCTTCTGAAGGAGGACATTACTTTTTCATTCGCAAAGTCACAAGAAATCAATATCCTCCACCAATTGGATTACTATGACAAGCGGGACCGATTTTTTGCTCATCTCGAAAGCAGACGGGCATGGATGAAGAGAGTCGTTGCCCAGCATCTGGGTTTAAAATCAACCAAAGTGTGTCATGTGGCAGATATTGAGGATTGGTACTGCGGCAGCTTCAATGTCTCTATCCCAGTTACTATTAGTGATTGGAAGGACAGGCAGCAGCTAGGAAACGATGTCCTAATCCGCTTTCCTCTTCCCTACCGCGTTGGAGAGCAATTTCGACCTGGGAACGGAGACGAGAAGATCCAGTGTGAGGCTGGTGCTTATGCATGGCTTGAAGAGAATTGCCCGGATGTGCCTATTCCAGAGTTATACGGCTTTGCTATGTCAACTGGTGAAACTGTATAGTGTCAGCTACCTTCTGCAGCTCATAATATCTACTAACCTGGCGACTCAAGTTTACCCGAATTGAATACCTGCCTTTCATAAGCCGCTGGTTTCAGTTTCTACGCCGTCGATTACTGGCTTGGCTTGGTTTGCCCGTGCCTACATCATATGCCCGCTCCTTGAACAGAAGACACAGTTCTCTCGATGGCGTGATTGGTGCTGGATATATCTTGATTGAGAAGATCGAGGAGTCTCAAGGCACCATGCTCTCAAAAACCTGGTTCAAAAAGAACGACGACATAGAATTACGGACCAACTTTTTTCAAGACCTCTCACGAATCCTTTTAAGCATCAGCCGAATACCACTACCGCGAATCGGCTCATTCGTCATAAACAGTGACGGATATCTCTCTTTAAACAATCGTCCAGTGTCAGTTGAGATCCAGGGCTTAGAAAACGAGAGAATCCCCACCGACATGCCTCGTGACTTCACATATTCTACAGTTGAATCATACCTATACGATTTACTACGAATCCACGACAACCGCCTCAAAAACCAGCCTAATGCAGTGTTGAACGTGCCGGATGCTGGCTATCAGATGTCAGCACTGGCAGGAATGCGAACAACATTACCACTATTCTTTCGTCGAGAATTCTGCCGGGGTCCTTTTGTCTTTTCATTAACGGATCTCCATCAAAGCAATATCTTCGTCGATGACGATTGGCATATAACATGCTTGGTCGACCTCGAATGGGCATGTTCCCGGCCAATTGAGATGGTTGAGCCGCCATACTGGCTAACCAACAAAGCCGTGGACTCCATGGACCCAGAAGAATACGACTCCCATCGTACGGAGCTAATGGCCGTGTTAGCGGCCGAGGAGAGGAAAATGCCAAAAGACGGAACGATGCCACGACTGTCCAGAGTCATGGAAGATGCCTGGTCGAGAGGGACATTCTGGTATACCCTGGCTCTCACCAGCCCGACAGGTCTCTTCAAGCTATTCTATAAGCACATCCAGCAGCCTTGGTTCTCCAAGCACAAGCCAGAGGAAATAGGTGAGATTATGCCCTTTTTCTGGGCGAAGAATGCGGGAAAATTCGTCGCGAAGAAGCTTTCTGATAAAGAGAAATACGACCACGAGCTTCGACTGGCCTTTGGGGTGAAGGAAACGAGTTAGCTACTAATCCTATTGCATATTACCCAAGTCAGCAATGTACTTGCTGAGGTTAGATCGTAGATTCCCCATCACTGCCCAGTAGAGCCACGCCCATCATAACATCCTGCATGCTAGTGTAGAATCCGCACAGATACTCGATGAAAAGCATTCATTCACCCAAGATTATATAAACTATATTTTTACCATACGCCGAAATATACCCCCTCAAATCAAATAAATCTCTAGGCTAAGCTCGTTCAAAATCATCATGCGAAGGTGTCTCATTAGCCCTCGTCACCGGCGGCGGATTGAGACTCCCAGGATCCGTCGAACTCGGGATACCCATAAGTGATCTACGGTGGCTGCGTTTATCGAGTTTTTCACTTGTTTCCTCGGTTTCTTGCGTTTCCAGCGGCGCTGTGCTGGCATCTGCATTGTCGCCGGTATCTAGCCCTCTAGCCCCGAGATACTGGACCCTGATTGCATGTCTTAAGTTGTCGATGAAGGTTTGCATTTCCGGCATGGGGAATACGCCGTCTGTGTCGAGGACGTCGGCGTAGAGACGTTCAGCCTCTTCGAGAGATGCAGAGGCCAGCGCTGGCTTGCCGTTTTTGAGCCAGAGGTCCGCGGCAAAAACACTCCACATCCCAGCTTTCCTGCGTCTTGACCCTTGTTTCCACACGCCTGATCCTAACCCTACCTTGGACGCGTAGCATGCTGAAACCCTTTCGCTAAAGAGGATTTGGCCAATCGAGCCAACTAACCCTATGTCCATGGCCCGCATGGCCCATCGGGTTGCGCTTTCTGTTGCTGAGCCCCCGCGTGACTTGAGGAGTTCGATGGCCAAAGTGAGACAGCGTAAAGCATTTGTTGCGTCGGAGCATCTTGTAAGGTAGGAGTAGCATGCTGTTTCGAGCATCTGATCGACAGTCTCAAGCTTGGTTTTGCCTGACATTGCAAGCGGATTGAGAAGCATGCTCACTGCGCACATCTCGTGAGCGCCAGCATGGTATCTCCACGCCTTGTCGTTGCCATAATCTGACCGTAGAAGCTCGTAAGTTGATGCAGACAGCTTCCAATCACGGAGCATGAAAGCGAAATCGGCCAATTTTCGTAGAATTGCCTCCGGAGCATCGGGTTTGTAAAACCCGTGTACGGCATCGTAGTTCCCACTCACTCCGCCTGATCCAGAACCTGCGAAACTGGATCTGGAGCCAGCTCCAAAACCAGTCCATCGTCGTGATAAGGACATGAAACGTCCACTGAGACCACGCCTTCGGGATGCCACCTGGTCGTTCCAGACAGCAACTCTGTTTTCCATGAATGGGATCACCGATTGAGCCACGAGTTCTCGAACAAATGTCTTAATGGCCATAACATCAGAGTCGAAGAGGTAGGGAACACCGTCTGCATCCAAGTCGACTAAGTGCTCTAAGCGGGATATCATCAGTATATAATAGCCGAATAAAATAACGCATTGACTTACCTGGTTGGCCCACCCCTCGCAGATGCTCTGACGGAGATAGCCATTCGCATTCAGGTACCCGAACACTATCATCATCCGTAACGACGCATTGATTACTTCGAAGCCTAAGAAGATGGCAATGGAGCCCAAAATGCCGCTTCATTTGATCGTAAAGCTTAGTCGACTCCGTTATATCATCATGATCCTCATCGTGGACCAGCACATAGTAGCGAAGGAATTCAGAATGAATCCAAGGCGGCATCTTTTTGTCGCCATTACTTGTGTCTGCATACAGCTGTCTGAGCGACTCAAGCGGAGCGGTATTGCGCGAACTGATTGCAATCACGCATGCCACCGGATGACGGAAGGTCTCATGCGAGCTCACGGGGGAGGCGGAAAGGAGTTGATGTAAAAAGAATTTGTATATCGAGGACGTTGACGGCATACCCAAGACATCTTTTGGTTGCACTGGCCCTCCCAGAGGATCATCTTCTGAATTGAGCTGCCGTTCCAACACTTCCTCCACCTGCGCCAAAGGAGATGAATCCTGACCCGGACTCCGATTATGGACCACTTTCCCTAAATCCACGAAATGAACCCCGTAATCCTCCCAACCATGGCCTGCCCCGATGCTATCCCTTATAACAACCTTCCCATGAACATCTTCTCCAAAAGGTCGAATCAACTCCCAGAAACCCCCCTTGAAACCTTTCTGCCTGACCAGTTCATCGGTATCCGCGGAAGCGTATACTCCGACCACAGGGGAGAACGAGCGCGCGATCAGAGACCTGACATCCTCGGAACCCTCGAACCGTCCTTCTAGCGGCGAGCCCAGCGACGACCTCGTTAATTGGGGAGTAATCGACCTCACAGATCTCGCGAGCGGCGAAGCAGCCCGGATCGGAAGGTCAGCGGTCGTGGCCGATAGCGGCGGGGTCGGGGAGGTGTTAATCCTCGCCCCCACCAAATCCGAAGCAGTCTCTATAGCGGGAGAGGAATCGCGGCGTTTGTCTGGGTATCTTGCCTTGGATGCGACACGCGGCACGCCGGGGGAGAAGGACGGCGGAGGTTTGACCGGAGGAGCATCTCCGGGCGATGTCATGGACACCGGATGGATTCTGATAAGGACTCGAAGAAGAAAGACGAAACCGCAGAGCCCATCGACTGGCGGAAGCCGTGAGAATAGGATATGGGATGGTCAGGGCGAGAGAACGAAGCTATAGGAGGGGGTGATGTTGGAGGAATGGAGGAGAGGCCGTCGAGATTATGGGCCAAGTCAAAGTGGCAGAAAACAAGCGGCTCATAAATGACAGCGCAAATCCACCATTGCCAGAAATAGCTATACCGCAAGATCAGTATTAGTCGAAAGATCAATTGTCTGCCTTGACACCTTTCGTCTCTTCTTTTTATGGTGTATGACACAATGTAGGAAGAGTCATACCAAAAAGGCAGAAGGCGGTGATCTTCTGGATCGGCTTCCTTGACAATTCTGGATGTTTGCTCTTGCTCTTGCCCCAACTCCAATTCATGAAGTGAGCTTCAATACGTGATTTTCACTTTTTACTGATGGCTACAGTCTATGCTGAGACCCCAGACTGTCCGATTTTTCGTTGAGTGTCGCCAGTGCTGTGTTCTCAGCGCATTGTCCCACTTACTTGCCCCTCCAAGACGCTGCTTGCTGAGAACAAACACATCGCCCATTCCTGTGCGACACTATCGACCTGCGGCATACCAGCCCATGAGTCGTCGCAAAGTCGAGACGAGCCTTTCTGCACAAATACACAAGCGAAGACGCATTTCCTACAACACCAACGACACCATGACTCAGAATGCGCAGGCCCTGCCCACCGTACAGCTTACTCCGATCGAGAACACCCTCAAAGAGCTCCTTCTCGATGTTGCGCAATATATTCGGGAGCAAGATATCGCAAAAGGTGGTAGTGAGGACCCCCCGCAGACCGAGCTGCGGTTCACGGGGGGTTGGGTGCGAGACAAGCTGCTAGGCGTGGACAGCCATGATATCGATGTGGGAATCAGTACGATGACAGGATACCAGTTTGGTATGGCTCTGAAGGAATACTTGGATATCCCGGAGAACCTGGACAAGTACAAGAGGAACCACCCGAATGGCGAGCTGAGCGAGGCCATTGTCAGTCTACACAAGATCGAAGCGAACCCCGAAAAGTCGAAACACTTGGAAACGGTGACCACGAAGATCTTTGGTCTCGAAATCGACCTGGTCAATCTGCGAAAGGAGACATACTCGGAGGACAGCAGGAACCCGCAGATGGAGTTTGGTACGGCACAGGAAGACGCCATGCGCCGTGATGCGACAATCAACGCGCTTTTCTACAACCTGAATGAGTCCAAGGTGGAGGACCTCACGGGATCCGGCTGGACTGACATGCAGAACAAGATCATTCGCACTCCATTAGAACCATTTCAGACCTTCAAGGATGACCCGTTGCGTGTGTTACGTTTGATCCGGTTTGCCAGCCGGTTGGGATACCGAATCCATGAGGAAACAGAACAAGCGATGCAGAATAGCGAGATCAGTGAAGCTCTGAAGCTAAAGATTAGCAAGGAGCGAGTTGGGACGGAGCTGGAAAAGATGCTCAAAGGTAGGCCAATCATACGGATTGTTCACCAAACTTCTCAGATGCTCACCAAGTACAGGACCTGATCCCCGAGGCGCACTGCATCTCATTGATCGTATCGGACTCTATTCTACAATATTTGCGAACCACCAAGACGATGTCCATGCAGAAACATCATCCTGGGCTCTTGCATACGATGCCTTTCAAAAATTGCTACACCCGGGCGTTGAGGGCAGTGACGCCGTCGAGCGTGTACGGAACATTCTCATTCGTGGTAAGTCAGAAACCTACTATGCATGGGTCATCACTGCATTCGCACCTTGGACCAGTGTCCCGACACGTGTAGCCTCGGGCAAAAAGGCCAAACCGCTTCCACCACGCGCATCCGAAGTCGCCAGAGACAGTCTTCGTTCGGACAACAAAACAATCAACTTTTTGCGGGATTCGTCGAATAATTGGAAGAGCATCATCGACGTCAAATCATCGCTTCTGGAGGAGCGGCTGGGCGGCACGGCTGCGGAAATTCGACAGCAAGTTGGTCTACACATCCGGTCATGGGGGAAGGAATGGAGACTTCAGTTTGTCTTGAGTATTCTTCAAGAAGTCATGCAGGGACGCGATTTCTCTAAAGGTAAGACATCACACCCTTCCTCGTTCTACAGCCTGGCAGACGACTCGCTCACTCTGACCCGGTCAACAGTTACTCAAGAATACGACGCTTTCCTGGAATACATGGTGAAGCAAGACCTTGTAGAGGTATGCGAAATGAAGCCCATCGCAAACGGAGACGAGATCATGAAGCATATGAAGGTATCGAAAGGGCCATGGATGAGTAAAGTCATGGATGCGGCGATCAAGTGGCAGCTCCTGCATCCAGAGGCCACAGAGAAGGAAAAGATCTTGGAGGCTCTCTCAAATCAACGAGAAGAATTAGGTATCCCTCCGCCAAAATAGATATTCGCTACGAGAAATGAAAAAGATTCGAATAGTCTGTTATTGTACCCAGTAGATCCCACTGTATAGACAGCAGCAATAACTTATCCGCTCTTCTAATTTTTTTATTCTCCCGCCCACATATCTTCTCTCTTATGAACAGCATCAACTTCCACACAATTAGAATATTATTCGCAAATTATCATTAATTAGCCACTTTATAAAAATTTGTCGATAATTGTCGTTCGCGGCGTCCAGCCATGGAAGAACTTCGCAAAGCGGCACGTGAGTCCCTCCAACAACAGCCCGACTCCCACGACCTCCCAGCCATTACTCTCCCAGACAACATCGCACTTCCCGATTCATTAGATTCATTATGGCAAGATTTGTCATCTCGAAGGTCAAAAAGCGATGCAGAGGTAAGTCTACGTGCTTCCTGCTAAACTGGGTTTGCTCTAACAATACATTCAGACCAGCGAAGACCTCCTCGTCGCCCAAGGGTTTCTGGATAAATGGAGCTCGAAGAGTCTATCAGATCGAGATGAGGGGGTATTAAATTACCTGTATGTGTGGTCTAGTCGTGCTGCGCTTCCTGGTCCTGTGTTTGGAGATATCTCTGATCCGGAGGGGATATCAGAAGGTGGGCATTCCCACTGCCTCTTCTTGCGTACAGGCATAACTGACATGCTGCAATAATAGAGAAGAAGCGGATAATCAAGACTAGTCGAGTCAAGTCAACTATTGCTATTTCCGTTATTTCATCTTTGGCAACTCTACTACCCATTGAGAAGGCTGCCGACAAGCCGGACATCGTCATCGCACTGGCAAGCTTTATGTTTGATAACGACCCCTGGACGACAAACACAGGTTTCACGAAGGCCAGGGAAGCACTGCAATCCTTCACTGCAATATCTCGTGCAGAAGGGGGCCTCTCCGTCTGGTCTATCGTTGAGCAAGTTCTGAAAGAAAGAATAAAGCCCCTCTTTGCTAAGACGAGGAATCCGGCGATCACAGATGCTGGCCGCAAGAACTTCCATCCTGTGCCTTTGACTCGTTTTGATACGAGTATTCTGGATCCGGAGTCAAAGCCGTGGAAGGTTCATGATCCTTATGCCACCACCGTTTTCGAGTGGGTTATTGCTCAGTATCATGTACGCCCCCCTTGGCAAACACTTTCAGACATATAGCAGAGCTAATATGGATTCAGTCGTCGGATAAGGAGTATCTAGAAAGACATTTCCCGCTCCTCATACCCCCAACACTGTCCCTAATAGACGATGAGAACCTAGCCTACAAGTCCCGCGGCTGTAACATCCTCCTACAACTCCTCAAACCAATCAAAGAAAGTGAATCCGACATCCTCCGGCGAACGAACCTCTCCTCCGTCTTCGAAGACGCCATAAAGCAATGCTTCTTCTCGCTTCCAACAATCACACCGGAAGACGACTCCATCAGACTCCTCGAAGTCGCCTATCCCGCCCTCCTCTCTGTCCTAAAAACGGCCTACCAGCTTCCGACCGTCCCAACGGACAAGAAAGCAGACGACAGAAACACATACATAACCGGTGTTATTAGAATCCTCCGCGACCACATCATTCCCTCATTCCACCATATCAGCTCAACAAACACCACCTCGACAGCCTCCTTCGCATCGTTCCCGTACCCGCGCCTTTCCACGCTGTTGGTGAATCAGCTGCGCAATGTGCTACCAGAACTAGGTATCCACACCACAAAATACCTTCAAGAAATCATCCCCGTTCTGTACAGCACACTCTCCAACCCATTCGGTCCCGCACACGTCCCTCTTCTCCTCGCATCTGTAGCAGCAATGCGGGCTGTGATCTTGAACGCGCACCCGCGACTGTGGAGATGGCGCGGGGAGATACTTGGTGGTGTTTGTGCATGCTGGGTGTATGCGGTTGAGGAAGAGGGAGAGATTGCTGAAAGAGCAGAGAAGACGCGTGAACTAGAAAGTGATAAATCAGCTGGGGAGGCGTTGGGGATGCTGAAGAAAGAGCTCAAGGGGGTTGTTTATTTGTTGAAGCTTGCGTTGGAGAATCCTGTGGATGCGGAGGGGGATGATGGACAGTTGGATGCGAAGGAGAGGACTGGGAATGAGGTAAAGGAGTTGGTCGATGCGGATGATGTTCTGAGGGAGCTGCTCCTGGGTGATATTGACCCTGAAGATGGAAGTTTCTTCGGTTGTTGAATCATAAAGGCATATTCATTGGACTTCATAGACAAATTCAGGGTATCTCCAAACTTATAAACAAAACAGAAAACTACAAATCCACCCTCTGCTTAAACAGGCTCTTCCCCCTCAACCACTGCCGATACCTCTTGTACCTCTTCTTCTCATAATCCTCCTTAGCAACCGAAATCCCACTCTCCGAAACATCCAAAAACTCCAAGTAATCCTCTACATTCTGCTCCGCATTCGCCTCCAACGTCCCCTCCTCAACATTACACGTATTCGCATACTCGAGCAAATCCAAACTCGACCCTCCTTCCTCACGAGCGGTCAACTCATCTTCAGAGGTCACGACAAGGGGCACTTTGAGGGGATGGTTGATGTAGTGGGCGTATTCCTCGGCTTCGGCGGGTTTGACGGAGGGGTTTAGGGAGTCTGTTACGAGTTGGCCGAGCGTCCATTGCGCGATTTGGGCTTTGCTGGGTGCTGAGGGTGGTTGGGGCAGTGATTGGGATTCGTAGGATGGGGAGGTTTTGGTGGCTGGGCGGGGTTCTTTCATGATGCCGCCTGCTGGAGGGCGTTTTTCGGCGGAGGGTTGTTGGTATTGCCAGTTCTGTTGGGATTCTGATGTGTTCGTTTGCATGGAGTCGTGGGATGGTTCTTGGATTTTGACGCCTCGTTGTGGGTGTCGCTCGCGGTTGACTTGTTCGTGTGGAATCCAGACGTCGAATGGACTGAGACCGGGACGGAGGGGTGGGCATCGATGCTTGTTGGTATTAAGTCTGTAAGAGAAGATCTTTGGGAACGACGAGATGGCTAGCGGTCGATAATATTCTAGCCAGTAATCATCATAACACGATAAAGGCTCCTTTGGCCTCTGGGGCGCAGGTGGTAGCTCTTTCTGTTTCAGATTCTCCGGCGTATACCAACAGATATAGTTTGGTCGCTTTCTATTTGACCAGGACCGCGGATCTGCGTGGTGCAAATAGTAGTCCGTAGAGAGATCCCATAACATTGGTTGTCCCTGAGAGAAAATGTAATTGCCGAGAAAGAGGTTGTATGCTTCTTGACGCTGAGCATCCAGGAATGAGTTGTTATAATATCGCTTGAAGCTTTCCACCATGTCTCGCGAGTGGCTGCTCCACTGGTTGATTTTGCGGTATGTCGCCATGGTGTTGACTAGATGTGACCCGCCATATTGGATGGCGATCGTGTCACCATGGTCATGCCACATCGTTGTGAAGAGGTTAACAGCATGGGTGTCATACTCCACGGTCGTGCCCTCGATGATACCTAGAGCATGGAGTTGATGGCCAAGTGCGCGTTTCCCAACCACAAACTGAGCGGCATTGGTACGGTCAAGACAGTCGATGCAGTTGGTCCTTGCAATACCGTTTTGTAATTGCAGACCCGATTCTACATCATAGCCGTTCTTGAAAATGCCGGTCTTGGGAACTATGTCGCCTGCAATATCCTCGAGTGTCGCAATAACATCCTGGTCGCGACTTTTAGAAGCCCGGCTCATATCGAATGGCTTGTAGATGATCTTCTTGTCCTTTGGAAGGAATTGGTTGAGGTAATTGATCGCATTGGTGTACTCTTTCAGAAGTTTGGATTCTCGCGGCGTTCGCTCTCTCGCTTTGATCAAATTCAGAACGTAAATCGGCGCGCCGTACCTGTCAAACAGGTTGTCAAAATGCAAAGACGCTGCAGAGTAGAAGGGGTCCACCAGATTCAGTTCGATGTCCGGCTTTGGAGAGACGCCGGAATTCTCCTGAGTCCAGTAAAGAGGAATGCTTCCACGGTGCTGGACATAGGATGTGTACAGGGGATTTGTATAGAGCCCCGGACCTGGCGAATGAAAGGATGTTGCCGCCTGTTCTGACACAATCTGCTCAGTCTCAACATCATTGGCGACATATCCCACATCGTTAGCACCGCGCTTCAAGAACCGGGCTCCTGCGAAAAACCGAGACCGACGAGCAATGATTGTGATGTAGACGTGTCGTCCATACACCGAAAGCTTTGCTTGATCGACATAACCATGGATAATTGGTAAGCACCATTCCCATGGTCTTTCGAGGTTTGACAGCGCCGGATCGAGGAGATGGTTATTCCATATGAACATCGTATTGTAATCTTGAGGATAATTACCGGGCCGCCCGTCCTGGTTTGCTTTGCGTTCGCGGCAGATGTTGTGCTGCAGTGTTCGGGTGATGTCGTAGGAGTAACTGAAGTAAAACGAGCGGGTGAGGTCGAGGTTGTTCAAAATTGCAATATACCGGGCCTCTTCGTGGTTCTTCTCCGGTTTGATTTTCGACGAATTTGAGGTTGTCAAGGAGATCAGTTCTGTCCCATCAACCTGGTAGACGTAATGGCCTCCTAACATAGCGACCTGGCTTCTCTTTGTCACAAGGAGCATGTAGTATGCGCCGGTAAAGCGGATGAATCCTAGCAAGGCCCATGCACTGCATTTCAACTTTAGCCCTCCAGAGCTCTTATTCCCATCGTCAATGGCGTCCAACAGCTGGCTCATTTCCCGCTTGTTATAAACAATGTCGTCTTCTGCGACGCTCAAATCGCCGGTTTCTGATGTCCGGTCGATTTTCAATATCCGGAACCGGGTGTCCGACAAATCCATTCCAACCATATAAAATCGACTAGCAGTTTCGTATAGAGAGAACTTATGCATGCGGTTGATACCTTCACTCCCGGTATCATAGAACACGGATAGTCGCCTCTGCGCCGAAGTTGGCGTTGAATCTCGCTGAAAAGACGTCGCAATATGGGGCTCTTCATCCTCCCCACCAGCGCCCTCGTCCTCACTCATCTGTATCCCAGTCGAGGAATCATATGTTGACGGGGCGTACGGCGAAGGGTCCGGAGACGGCTTGAAGATCTCTTGCTGTGGATCCTCTTGATGTGCTGAACCTTCTTTTTCTGTAGGTGCCTTGTTCGCCATAGAAGATAGAACAGAGGTATCTGAAGTTGCGATGGAAGGTCCTGATATCGACTTTGGCGCATTGCTATCTGTGACGGACGGGGTTCTGGAGGGATCATTGTTGACCGCAACGCACTCCTCCTGAGGATCCCGGGCGCGGGATACCTCGTCAAAGCTCTCCATGTTTGGACCGAGCCTAACAGCTAATGAGAGCCGTTCAAATATCGATTCAACTGGTTAGCAGAGCATAGCGTGCGATCGATGGCTGGGAAGTGGCGTCTCTTTACGGTATGCGGCATATCTCCACGTGATAAGACAGGCGCTAACCCGATAAGGATGTGATGTCATCGTCGCCAAATAGAGTAAACAGATGTATACAACAACGTAGGCAGATTTGGAGGTCTAGGGCAAAGTAGGAGATATTTGTATGTGGGTCATATTCACCTTTTGCTTGTGGCTTGTACTTCATATATCTTGGAGAACTGGCAAATCCGAGTACTCTGTACAGTCTATATATAGATCTAGTCCTACATAGTACAAAATAACCCGACAGTTACCTCAATTCGAGAGGTATATCTATTTTAAAGACATTTATTAACCTCCCGAGCCCTCTCTATGTTGAATGATGCCTGGAATGTGGAAGGAATAGAACTTGAATTAAATTTGTTATTATGACCGGACAATCCTGAATGGTGAATCGCAATCCTGCCTTTGAAGAAAAAAAAAGGTTATTTTCTTTATTTTGCAGGCTTTAGTAGAAAAGACAGATTCTTTCACTTTCCTGCAGTAGGAGCAGATGAAGCTATTCCCATTGTAGTGTCACAGACACACTCTCTAAACATCCAACTTTCTTGCTTTCACTGCTTCCAGACCAACACGCCGGTGAATTCTTCACCACCCCTCCCCTCCACGCTTCTCATTCTTCTGCCCCATCTTGTCAACTTCCTTTTTTCTTCTCATCCACCTTCGTCTCTAGTGTCTACGCCTTCAGGAACACCTTCACCCGCAACCACGGCCCAATATGTATCGACCAGGTCCAAAGAAAAAGATCCCCTGCACCTACGATGACTGTAAATTCCTCTTCGCCTCCGTCGAGGAGATGAGAAAGCACAAGGAAATGGAGCCCTTGCACGATTACTGTGCCAAATGTGATATCGACTTTGAGGACGAGGAGCGTCACCTCATCCACAAGCTCCAGGCTGAGAACAAACACATCGTCTGCCCCATCTGTGGAATCGATTTTCGCAGCGAGGGAGGACGTGACGCTCACATTCGTCAGGTAGGCACGATCCATCACGACACTGGATCCTCGTAGGTTTTCGGGCGTACTAACGCAGAGCTCCAACCACCCACAGAACCACCGCGCGGAACAGCACCTGGTCTGCCATGGCTGCAAGGTCATCTTCAAGAGTGCCGCTGGACTGATGAAGCACATCGAGGATAATGAGTGCAGCGTCATCAGCCAGACACGTCTGCTTCAGGAGCAGTCCAAAAAGTTCATGATCAAGGAAGCCCTGAGAGGCGGTGAAGGACCTCGGATGCCTGTCATTCCCAACTCAGCCGATCTTGACGACATCGATGGCGGCGTGAAGCTCAGCTTTCTCGATCTCGGAAACCGCGAGGCAATTTCGTTTCAGCCGAAGCCGGGCAGAGATGACCCCACTGCGAGTGTGGATGCTATGCTTGCGCTAAAGCACTGGCCCGCGTTGGGAGACAGCAGAGGACAAGCGACATTCGGAGTGCCCATGAGTGACTTGATGGCGTTTTCGGATGCTGGTGATAACGAGGAACGTCTGTCGGCTGTGGGAGCCTCACCTGCTCGCGGAAAAGGTTCCTTTGGTGCTGGAACGCCGGAGGCCGGTCAGACCCTTCGTCTGTTGGACGATACATGGGATGCCACAAAGTTCTTCAACTCGTTCATTGGGAAGTACATCTGTGTCTGCGGCTCGTCCTTTCCCACCATGAAGGAATTCGAGGAGCATGTCTTGATGAAGAGCAAAGCGAAGCGCAACGTCCAGTACGTCTTACCCATTTACCTTAGGCTTTTAGATCATTTCTAAATAACTTACTCCTGCAGGTGCCCTGGATGCCTCAAGATCTTCAAGAGCGCCGCTGCCTTGGTTGCCCATTGCGAATCGCCCAGTGTGCATTGCTCTATAAACGAGCAGGACGTTTACGGTCAGTTCATGGACGAAGTGAGCGGAGGACTTATTCAGGCCGTGGGTTACAACGACGACGGAACAATCAAGTACGAAGCTGGCAAGTTGGATACCAACAATACTCGTCAGGTGGAATGGTGATTCCGGGCTGGTTCCGGGCTGGGTTTGCCAACCGTTTCCTCCCCTCCCCTCTCTTAGTCGTTTTTCTTTACTGTTGCTAAAAGTCTCCGATCTTCGTTGCCAGAAAGCAAAGCAGTGTTGATGATATCTAAAGGAATATCTAAACAAATAAAAAACCAAGTTTCATATTTCATCAAGCATACCGATAGTCCATATGTACAATGGGTATAAAATTCGTATAAACATCACGTCTAGCAGCAGTCCTCGCAGCATTCGAAGCACAGAAGTCCAGTACAGCTATTATGGTTAACTTACTTTCCCTGGCAAAGAAGAAGCATGGCTGACTCCTCGTGCCCGAATAATTGGCCATAACAACACTCCACCAGCTCTCGCCTTCTCCGTACCCATTCCCATTGCGCACATCCCACCTATCTTTACTCACTCAATACCATTTCCTGTCTCTCCGTTCCGACAAGCATCCGTATCCGTATACTCCCCCGATCCTCCGGCATTTGTATGCCATCGACGTGTTTCCACACAATCCAGGATATCGTCCGCTATCCCTCATCCGGATAGAATCAACAGGCAACTCCATTTTTGCAGTGGAACCACGTGGGTCACGGGTCCACAGGGCTGACGCTAAGCTTCGGTCAAGCTTTGCATTGTTTTGTGCAAGGTTCTGGCCAATCACAAGGGGTCTATTGTCGGTTACTCGGAATGTCAGGTATCAACCTGATATTGCATGGGAAATCGTTTGGAGATAGGCGAATGAAGATTACGAGGAGGGAGAAAAGGACAATAGCATTGTGATGCTTGACCACGCGAAATATCACGTGACTACACAACTGGCCGCATGGCCCACCGTAAAATTTTGCATCAACCGCAAAGTCCAAGATCAGACCCTCCGATAAACAGATAACCATTCAGCCACAAATATCCTCCAATCAGACATTGATCAATTGAAACCCACCGTCTACAATAACCCGATCAACTAAACATAAGACTAAAGAAAAATGGCCGAAGACATCCAATCCCGCCGCGAAGCCGACTACCAGCGCTTCAAAAACTACGCCGCCCTAACCTTCCTCGTCACCTCCCCGATCCTCATCGCCCTCCCCCCGCGGAAACTCGACCACCTCACCGTCCTGCTCACAGGCGCCTTCTGCGTCTCCGCAAACCATCTGACCTACGAACGCACAGGCCGCAGCATCATGGAGCGTCTCGAGTCGCGCCTTTCCCGGCCCTCGGCGATCATCTCGGATTTGCCTAGTGAGCGCGCGCAGGAGATCCAGGCACGAGTGCGCGCGAGTAGAGAGAAACAATTGCGGGAAGGGGGACTTAGCGAGGAGGAGATTGAGAGGTTGAGGGCGAGGCAGACGCAGGAGAAGGGGATTGCGGAGAGGGTTTGGATGGGTGGGGAGGAGGAAGGGTGGAAGCAGAGGAGATTACGGGAGGAGGCGGAGGCGTTGGCGGAGGGGAAGGGGTATGGGGATCTGATTAAGGAGCATGTTTCGGATGTATGGGGGTGGGGGAAGAAGGATGGTGACTCGAAGGAGTGATTGGGATTTAGGTATTCAAAGGCTGAAAAACTGATGCCTCGGGCATTTGCGCGGACTTGGTGGTCTTGACGATGATGCCGTGGACGATGTATGATATCGGGTTTGTTTATGTGATGGCGTTGATATCCATGTATTACTATGCAATCTACTCTCTTGTTGCTCTACGCTTCTACGATTGAAAATGTGGGTTGGAAAAGCAATGTATTTAGTAACTCCAATCCAATAGTCCCCCCATTTGGGCTCAGGATCAAGGGAAACGTCCCCTGCACTTTTCGTGTCTAGGGTAAAAACCTCGAACAGGACCAACAATCACAATCTGGTCTTCCCCGACACATGGTAACTTCGATTTTCCCAATTCGGTTCCTTCAGTTCCTTCAACTTTGTTGTCATTTTGTGTGTGCACTTTCCCTCGTGGTGATCCTCCATATTTTCCCAATTCAATAACCAAAAAGAGAAGATCTGTAGTCGGCCCTGACTTTGAACAGTTTCCCAAAATGCTCCCATAACCCCCAGAAGCAAAATCAAATGTATATATGTGTGTGTGTGTGTGTGTTCAATCCAAATAGAAACATCCCAAGAAAACAAATGAAAGATAGCTCTCCCTATTCAGGGTAAGGGTCAAGGGAAACGTCCTCTTAGGGTAAAAACCTCGAGGGGGCACAAGTACAATCTGGTGTCGTCCCCGTATATTAATGAATGGTCCTTCTGAATTCCAAATCTCAAGCTTTTGAAAAGATTTCCACCTGCCCAACCTCTTTTCAAAAGCTCTGTTAGTAGCATCATCAGTCAGTCAGTCATCATCGTCGTTAATAGTCAATGGTCGTTGTTAGTTGTTGTTGTCGGTATCGTGGTAGGTCATGTCAGCCAGTCAGTCATCTGTCGTCGTCTGTTTGCTTGTTAATCAGTAGTAAATGGTCCCAGTTTT
Source organism: Aspergillus cristatus (assembly GCA_034509305.1). Classification (NCBI taxonomy): domain Eukaryota; kingdom Fungi; phylum Ascomycota; class Eurotiomycetes; order Eurotiales; family Aspergillaceae; genus Aspergillus; species Aspergillus cristatus. Next base: position 1,919,639 of record WJBV01000007.1, on the reverse strand, counting down.
CCTTTCCTCCAATGGGTGTGGTTTGTGTGTGTTCGTCCCCTGTGTGTGTATGTGCGTGTGTACAATCTTTCGTCCCCAAGCACATGTGTATATGTTCAACAATAAAAAAAAGTAGAAAAGTCACCTTAAAAGATACATAAAGAATGTCCCCCCATTCGAGCTAGGGTCGAGGGAAAATCCACTGTCATGTTTTTCATGAACAGGGTAAGAACCTGAACCAGAACGTACATGAAAAGTGGTGTGGTGAAGATGTGTCTTGAGCCCGTTTAGGGCTTGAGCGTTGGAGTGTTAGGTGACCGGTGCCGGCCAAGCGCCGACCACTCAACAGTTCCAATTTTCGTTGAGATTCGGATTTGAAGATGTATGAGGTATTCGGATATAAGATAATACGGTGCTTTGAAGGTGTTGAAGCGCCTTTGAAGTGTATGTGGACCATTCATTTGAATGGCCACATTGAAAATGTGGTACAAGACTTGAGATGCGTCCATCCGGAGTGTCAAGATTTGGACACCCCGGGATGGACACATTATACATGAGATAAACGTGAAATAGAGAATTTTTGAAAAGATTCCCAGCCAGCCCACCCTCTTTTCAAAAGAAAAGCTCCGTTTGTTCCTTCGTCCTTCGTCCCTTTTTTTTTTTTTTTTCCCCTTAGACTCGTCCATCGCGGATTGTGGTCTTCCCAAAACCAAGCCCTAACTCCAAAACCCCATCCCCTAATACAGAACTAAGAACACGGTCTCTATGGACCGGTCATACAAACTGAATGATTGACGTCCCCATGAATAAGGCTCAGTCCTCCTTTCCGACTGGCCATCGTCCCCATGTAACGACATGACTGTCGATGCCAGTCTGTGACATTAACAAGCCTGGCATGACAAGTCGATGTTGAGGCACAGCTGGCTGGCAAGATGAGTGGAGTGGCACAAGTCCTTTCCCAGACGGGCCGATGATGGAAGAAATATGATGAGCGGAGCGGATACTAAAGAGTGCACAGTTAGTCTGGCCTGTGTGTTAGGATAAGGTGATTTGAACCAGAACCAGGCCGAATGGCCGAGAATTGTGTTGTCGGTTTGTTGTCGTTCCATCGATGCGGCGATGCTCAGTTGTCATTGTTGTCGTCGTTGTTGTCATCGATGTCGGCCTCTCGGTACCCCGGGGAGTGGTCATCATCAAGGTGGACGGTGGCTTGACTTGTTCGGTATGTTTCGTTTCGGTTGGCTTCGTTTGATTTGTCGATAAATTATGTAGTTGGGCCGACCGATCCGGAAGTGATTGTTGTCGGTACATATGTATGTACTAGTTGAATGCGGTTCGGGCCGATCCGGGGACCATCCGGGGCTGGTTGAGAGCCGGATTGGTTTGGTATCCTGGAGACTTGAACGGGAACCGAGACTGGGGCGAGAACCTTTGTTGTTGTTCTTTCATTTCCAGATCGGCCGGAACGGACGGAACGACTCGAAAACAAGCAGAACACGTGCTGCGGGTGCCCGTTATGCGGTGTCTTATTTTTGTCTTGATGATGTCGTTCGAGCCCCAGGGACGACTCATATCCGGGGAGGACTCATAAGATTCTTTTTTTGTTTGTGAAGTCCTTTGAGCTCGGGGACAGCTCAAATCCGAGGAGGACTTATATGGAGAATACGCCTTTTTTTGTTTATGGTGGTGAAGTCCTTTGAGCACCGGGGTTCCGGGGTGGCTCAAATCCAGGAGGACTTGTTGTTGTTGCCGATGTTGTTGTAATATTCCCTGGTCAACTCGGTCGATTGTTGATGATCCGAGGACTCCCATGCCTGCACGTACCACTCCCTTTTTTATCCATCCCTATTCGTCCCACAGAAGCGACCCGGCCATATCATCCCCATCGGATCCCTTTATGGGGGACGCTCAGCAGTCCTTCTGTGAGGGTCTGGGGCTTGTACGAGCATCTGACCAGACCGAGCTAGGTAACCCAAGACGCTGCTTTGTTCTGTTGCTTTTGTTTGTGGGTTATTTATCCGGGGGTCCGGGGATGAGACCAGCTGTTTTCCTGCACTCAAGTGGTAGTCCGAGAACATTTCTTGGAAAAATTTGTGGGATAGGCCGGACAGCTTTTCTTCTTTTTGTGGTTTGGTTTTGTCGTCAGATGGATTTTTTTTATCACTTTTTTTGTTTTTTGCCTGGGATTGGTGAAGGTCCTTTTTGTAGTTTAGTTGATCAACCACTTCGTAAATCTTCTTCAATTACTTTATTCCGTTTCCCATGAGTGCAGTGCCCTCGTGAATGATGTTATCGATCTCATGTTCAGCGTCTTGACCCGAATAAGGCTTGGTATAGTGGCAGGCAGTCATGTGTTACCCCGGGTAATATGGCCGTATACGCCCGGGGCCTTGTGGCTTGGGATTAAAGTGGTATGGTGACGGTACCACTTGGGTGATGATAGTCCTTTTTTTTTTTTTTTTTTTTTGTTTTGTTTTGTTTTGTTTTTGTTATTGTTGTTTGGCGTTTGGTCGTATTCTCCTTTTTTGTTTTTTGTTCTTTTTGTAGGAATAGCGGACTTTAATTAGGTGGGCGTAGGTCGTAGTCACTGCCGGCAGTAACCCGGTGCCTACACCAGGCGGAAAGAAAGATGTAGCCGTTCCGTTCGTTAATTCGTTTGTCGTTGGCGTTGTTGTTGTCGAAACTGGTTGTCGTCTTGTAGTCGGTATCGATTTGTTGTTCCCAGTTTTTGTTGTCGTCGTTGTCGATTGACCGGGCCCAGGCTACACTTGGTCGTTTACGCCAAAGTGAGAACCACCATCTGAGCTGTCAGCGGCCGGAGTGATCACTTAAACTTTGTGGTTGCACTGGGGGGGCGAGATGAAGCATGGATGCAGCAAGTCTCTGCATTTCCAAGAGCCCTTGGGCGAGGAGCTCCCTTCCTTGTTGTCTTTCCAGAGCAAGTTGCTCAAAGGCAAGGAGGAAGTGTCTTTCCAGGTCAAACTGGTACTGGTAGACTGGCTGTTCCTCAGGGAGTGGTGGTGCATCCTGCATTGCCATGTCTCGATCTTCCTCCCAGATTGGCTGCTGCATGACGACCGCGGGAGCATCAACCATGGCAACGTCCTGAATGGAGCGACGTCCTGGTTTCTTGATGCGCGGTGCGTCATGCATCATAATATCCCCATCCCAGGGACTGGCCTTGGCACGTCTGCCACTGGGACCACTGGGAAAGCCCTGGTTGTTGACAGGCTAAAATAAGGTTAGCATGCATCTCAAAATAACTGCTAAAGGGAAGATTGAACTTACGATCGGACTGAACCTCCGGTTGTTCTTGCGGCCGCCCCGAGCGGGGACATTGGCAGTCCGTCTCGACCCATTCGGGTTCTGGTTCTGGTTCTGGTTCTGGGGCTGGTCGTAAACCTGGTTCTGGCTTCTCGGGGTCCGACGGCCTTGCTGGCCCTTGTTGCTGTCGTTGTTACGATCAGCTGGGTGCTGCATGCCACGTCGATTGTTGCCCTATATATCTGGTTAGTCTTTGTCTGAATATAAGATGGAGTTAAGTTGTACGTACCTTCTTACGACCGCCCTTGTTGTTAGCGGGCCCGTGTCCATTCGGTCTGATGCCAGCACCATTCCGGTTAAACTGTGTATTCTGGAATCCGTAGGCCGGAGAACCGCAGAATTGGCCGAAGCCGTTGTTACCAGTGAAGCTCATGATGAACTTACTGACGGTAATAAGCGGATAGAAAGATAAGGGGGGATACGGATACCACTGGCTCTCTTAAGAGAGTAGCCTCAGTGGGTGATACGGGGGTTACTACCGCAGGCTCTCTTGTGAGGAAAAGTCACTGTGGGTTGGAAATACGGATACCACCGGCTCTCTACGAGTCTCGGTGGGAGGAAATACGATGACGAGAAAGCTAAGACGAAACTACTGGCTCTGCTACTAACAGATGCCAATAAAGGGATGTTAGACGAGATAAAACGCTGTGTACGCTATGAGTCGCCGATCTTCCGCTGTGAGACGAAAGATGGAGAAGAAAAGAAAAAAAGAACCAGCGGGGCGGGGGGGGGGGGGTGCTGAGCGAGCTTTGATAACCCTTAGGAACCGCCTAGGCAGCTGTTCTAATCCCATACTGGCAGAATCTCGCAGAGTCATTCGGGATGTTCAGGATATTTGACCATGGATCAAGCTCCAGGAACAGGTCGAATGCTTCCAATTGATTCGCTCTTTATTGATGTGCCTAGCTGTCTCTGAAATCCGCAGAGGTCAGGAGGATCCATTCGGGATATCGAGGATAATTGGCCATGGATCAAGCCCCAGGAACAGGTCAAGTGCTTCAAATTGATTGACTCTTATTGATGTGCCTTGTTGTGACTCTTCTGCGGAAAGTCAATGTTTGGCATGTGGTCGTTAAAATTAGGAACCGTACCTGAGAATATGCACGGTTTGCCGCTTGTTCCAACGGCTTTACTATATACATTTTTTTTTTCCAATTGCGCTGGCAATTCGAGTATTCGCGTGGAGATTTGTCCTCTCAGTCCTAGCCTGTCTGTTCCTCTCGTCGCTTCTTCTTTGGCCTTGCCGTATCTCCCAGCGACGAAATGCCATCGTTCGAGAGAAGACTATCTCTATCACGTTTCCGCTTCTCAGGCTTAGCATTGCGTCTTTTTCGCTGCTCTTCCTTGATCTCCAGCCGTCGCTGGACTTCCTCAGAGATATCCTCTGTTTCAGCAGAAACTGGCGTTGTATTCCGCAAGTCCTCGTCAGTTCCTGGAATTTCCACGCGCTTTCGCTTTTGCGAGCGACTATCTTGCAGCCTGCTCAATTCCACGCCGTTCTCGTTTGAATCTCCTGACCTGGCTCTCTTTTTTCTCATTGGAGGATTTGATCCCGAAGTTGTCGTCGAGTTCGCATCATCGACTTGGGGGGCAGACTGCTTCCCATTTGTCCCCATCTGTCTGTATATTAGCCTCAGGCACTAAGAGAGAAGCAACCGAAATTAGGCTCCAGAAGAAGGAGTCGACCTGTTCCTTGACAATGCGGAATTGTGACATCAACTTATTCGTCTTGTCGAGCATAGAAGAAATCGTCCGCAACATATTATTATCGGATTGAGTGAGATTTTTGGCCGATTGCAGCATCTCTAAATGCGAAGAAAGAACGAATTCATGTTGAGAACATATCTGTGGTTACTGTAAGTCACATGGTCGTCGTTACGCCATTACGGTCCCGAACACACCTGAGGCCACGATAGTTGCCCGTTTTCTGCCTTGGTGCCTTGCGCAGGGATACCTGCATTTTCGCACTCGTTTAATTCTTCAACTGACGGATTCATCGTTGTTTTTGTGGATATACGGCTTTGATGTCAGGTTCTGAGGAAGCGCTGTCGTCGAATTAAGGTCGAGATCCCTGGATTCGACGGACTCGGGCAGCCCCACAGTGAGTGGAGTATTTCTCCTTTTGGGAATATGTATCAAAGTTTCTGACTAGAAAACGTCTACAAAAACTACGAACAAGGTAGTACAAGTAAGTAGTTCGTTCGAAAGTCGAAGATAGCGAGTTGTCTTCATCCGGACATGACACCAACGTGTTTATCTGAACCAGGGGCCCTACGATCAAACGTGGATATTACGGATTCTACGCGGGAAAGCCGGATGAAGTATTTTCTTATAAACACCTAATTCAACCTAGCTGGCGCCCAAATCGATATCAATGCTCATCGTATGTTGAGCTGCGACACCCGGATAATTAGCTCCGTTCCGGGGCCTTGGTAGATGCCTTGTTTCAACCTGAAAATTTTGGTTCCCAACTCTTTCCCTCGCAAGACAATTATGAGAACGACGCCGGATGCTTATAATAGAATCAACCCCGGGGATTCCTGGGTATTTATATGAACATGAGAATTCATTCAATTATTCTCTTGATTCTATTGAGTTGTTCGTCCTAGTCGTCAAGTTACTTTATTCAAGTTTATACCTAATTTACTTTATACTTCACCATGCCAGACACCACTCAACCCAGCAACTCTCAGCTTCAGGCTCAACCTCAACATCAATCTTCCCAATCAACTACACCAACGAGACGACCGGTCATTATGTGCTTAAGCCATCAAACAGTAGCCAGACCAGCGAGGCTGAGGAATCCTCGAAGGCACCCGTCCGGACTACTCATGCTGAAGAAAGGTAAGTACGACAATTACTATCCCAACATGTATGTCCTGCTTCTATAGTCTATTAGTCTCTAATGTAATTATTGATTTTCGCTAGTGAGCAATGCCGTCTGTCGAACATCGGTTGTGGTCAAGACGACCTGGCTGGGATTAGTGCCTGGGTGGGAACAACACTTGAAAGGGACATCGAAGCAGCGATGCTTAACACGGAGCTTACATTGGATTGAAGAGATCTGGATTGTTATAGAATAAATGATCATCGAAGAATTATCCTAGCTACATAATACAAATATACAATGTCATGTCAATGTTAATGTTTTAAGAAGTCACAATCCCAACACGCCGGTTGAATCATCAATCCATCAGAGTATCAATGCGCCGTGCCAAATATAAAAGATTACCAAGTCAATGATCAAATAGAATGCAAAAAGATCTCCCAAATAGTTCGTCAATTACCAAGCACCAGGGTCAAAGTCGAACCGTGCCAGCTCCTTTTGCGAATCCTCCACATCCTTCTTCGCCTTCATCCGCATATAGAAAATTGGACAATCCCGGGAGGAGCAAATGACCTCGCAATGCAGACTGCCCTGGCAGCGTTGACACTGTGTCCACAGTCGACCGAACCGGACCTCTAGGTCAGATACCTTAGTCAGCGTTTTGGTGTATAATTCACCAAGACGAGGGCGACAATGCTCGCAGACAGCCCCGGCCATCTCTTCCTTCCCGGAAAGAGGTTTCTTGCAACCCATGCAGGTTTGGGTCCTCTTTGCGAACTTCATAAGTCCACCAAGGGTTGGAGCGGCAACGGAGATTGAACGCGTATGCTCTCCTGTAAGGAGCTGGTTGGCTTTCTTCTCTCCAAGAATGGGTTCGAAGATACGGCCAAGAGGGTTCGCGAGTTGGTTATCGAGGTAGTACTTCGTATCAATGGGAATGTTGTTTTCAAGGACGAAGATAGGATCCTCCGACTTCTCGTAGTTCTTTGAACCTCCGGCACCTTTCACGATAACATATGCGACACGGTCACCAAGAGTGGGTGCCGATCCTGCATCACGTTTCCGCATTCGCTCCGCGAGTTCAACATGTGCTTGCTTGGCCGTATAGTCGGATTTCGAAAGCGCCTTTGTGATCACAAGCTTCGACATATCAACCTTGTTCTGTAGGAGATCCGAGATGGTATCCTTGACGTATCTGGAAGTTCTAGTTAGCAAATGATCGTAAGATGCAGAAAGGACTAGTGAATTTCACTCACTCTTGAGCAGCATCAAGATTCCGGTCGATCAAGATCTTGTTCAACACCGTTTCGATGACGTTCTGAACCAGCAGGCAATTATCTCTGCGGACAGTCTCGATACCCTTGGTGTCCATCTTGTCAAACTTCTTCGGATTCGTCCAGTAGAGACCCGCATATCTCTTTTTGTTGATAAGAAGATATGGAAAGTAGACCTTTTCGAACTCCAGTTTGATGGGCTTAATGAACTTGGACGAGACATATTCGGATGCCTCCTGCCCAAGCTTCATGGCATCCTCAAGTTCGGTCACGCCAAACTTCACCATGACTGAATCGGTATCACCATAGATGACCTTGGCATCATGGGAATATCCGTTAGCTATAGTGTACTTAGCCTCCACCTCTTGCTTTGTTTTCTCAATCATTTGACGACCATAACTAGTCGTGCTACTCGCGATAGGCAAACAGGGCAGTTTTCCGACAGTTGCACCGGTAAGACCGTAAACACTGTTTGCGCTGACCTTCAGGGCAAGTTGTCGTCCGTTCAACACAGCCTTCTTGAACGGGTCAGTTTCTACCCCGAGTTCCTTCTTTGCACGCTTTCTCGCAGTGAGCAGTTCCTCCAAGATTTGCGAAAGAAGACCCTTGCGAACTTTGGTGGTACAGAACATATCGCCGTTTGGAGTGACGATGTAGTCTTCGTCTTTCTTCAAACCAAGCTTTTCAACACTTGCCTTGTTAAGCAAGGTCGTGTAGCACAGGTTGTGTGCCTGAATGATCGACGGGTATAGAGATGCAAAATCCAGTGTCGCGATTGGTACACCGTAGTAGCCTCGAACCGGTTCAATGACAGTGGCACCTTCGTAGTCCTGCTCATCAGTCGATTTTGTGTTGGGTATAACGAGCTGCTGCTCCAACGCCTTCCGGAAGAGTTGACTAATGAACTTGACTTGTTGACCACGCGAAAGTAAGAAGTTGAAAGGCACACCAGTAACTCTTGCCATCTCGGTATAGTTGACCAGGCACATCAGCTTGTCCATCAATCTTTGTGGAAGGTATGCATCCTTCAAACAGTAAACGGCTAGACGTCGTCTTGAATCGGGTGTTCCGTTGAATAACTCAGTAATCATCGTATGGTGAACATCTTCTTTCTGCTCACCCAAGAACTCGTAGGAGACCGAGTTCAACGTGTAACTTCGCAGATGGTAGTCACGCTGGACTAGTTGAAGCAGATCAAGTTGGATTCTGCCGTTTGTGTTTGTCGACTTTGTGTCACGATTGCCCATCTGTTTGCTGGAGAAGTTTGTTTCCTTGGCCTGCGATTGAATACCCCGTAGCCTAGTCCAGTACGGAAATCCAGCACACTTGAGATGTTTCGCTCGGTCCAGGAGATAAGGGAAATCGAAGTTGGCAATGTTATATCCGATGATAACATCCGGGTCCACCTTGTCCACAAAGTCACGCCATGCCATGAGCATTTTCTCTTCCTTGTCGAACTCCAGAACTTGGGTGTTAACAATCAAGCTGCATGTATCCAGGACAAAGACGTTTCGAATGAATGGTTTCGATTCACCGTACCGAGTGACGACGTTGGCGATTTGGATCACTGGATCATGGTTGGGTTCGGGGAAAATGCCTTTTCGTCCAGCACATTCAATATCGAACGACAGTACGCGAAGAGGTGCCATTTTAGCCCACTCGCCGTTGGGAGGGTGTGAGATCAGGTCACGATAGTCAACGCTTGCTTCGATCTGGCAAGTGGACAACTTTTCATTCGGAGGGAGTAGGTGGTATTTCCCTGCCTTGGCCTCCACCCAGGCCATACCCGCAATGTCTGTATCAATCATGAACCTCAGCAGGTACTGAATATTGTCGAAGGTGAGAATCCCCGAATCCGAGCTACTCCATAGCCCCTTGTAGTTCATACTCGGGCCACCGTTCTCGAGCGCACTTCGCACCTTGGTGATGTATTTGGGCTCCGTCACCGTGATCTTCAAGTAATAGCTTTTCTGGTTTCCTTGGAATCCGTAAATGTTCTCCCGCATCGTTATCTGAACCGATTGAATGGCGTGTTGAAATAAACCAGTTTTGGTTTCCAGGAAAGCCCGATAGGGTTCGCAGTCTTGTTTCGTGAAGTTCACAGGGGCGGCGATATAGAGGTAGTGTTGAAATCCGGTAACATGGATCAAGACAGATTGGCCAACCTATGGAACCTATTAGCAGACAGCGAGTGATTTCTCGAAGCAACAACTATACCTCTGTAACGCCAAACAGCCGAATTGCTGTCTTGCCACCCATGATCGTCCCTTCCTCAGCATCAATTTGCTGGAAGCAGATGTTCTCTTTTGCGGGATCGAACTCCCCAAGCGGCGGCCGCTCCCATTGCTGATCCTTCTCAGAGTTCGAGTCCTTCAATCCGCTGATATCCTGTGTCAACTTTTCCAGCACCTCCTCTTCAAACTGACTCTTCTGCGGCTGGCTCGAGCCAAACGCCTTCCGTTGTCCATTTTGAGATGGCGAATTCATCTTAACGGTAGCCTCTGCTTCGAGTTTGCGCTTCTTGATAGCAGCCGGCGTGTTCAGGGGACTGCGGGGGTTGTTCGTAGCATCGCCCAGCACCCGCTTCATGGCTTCAGGCATGATTGCAACTCATAGAAGAAAATTCGGGTGATCAAAAGCAAATGGAGCACCCAAGCTGATGATGGTTGTAAAGCACCAATGCCCTTAGCGATTGTTGTTCCGCAAGTGCTCCGTCACGGGCAACTGCGCTCCTTCGCGTTCGCGCCTTGACGTGACGCCCTTTACGCGTGAGACAAGGTCACGTGCCACGCGTTGCTTATGACGCAAAGCATATTTATGCATAGACAGTTATTCATTTTATGCACATTTCGCCTGCTATGATTGGTTGGCTGACAGGTCATCGCCTTTGTCCTTCCATAGACCTCTATTAATGACAAGCTGCACAAGCTGCCCTAATGCATCCTACCCATATAAATGTATCTTGGAAGAAGACAGAAGTGCGCATTTATGGGCCTATGGATGCTTTCTGTATATGCCGTGGCTGGCTTTATTGCCTGAGGCCACAAGGCATGGTTCTGACTCAGAAAAAGCGTTTTCGCCTTCCATTTGACGCGGGGCAGCGATCTATGGAAAGATCTCTCTTACGGGACAATAGACTGTATAATGGAATGAACGCTCTTTCCTGAATAGGCACAATGTTCTAATCCAACCCCGCGTGGATACGCCCTGCCAGATGGCATATAGAAACCGATGGAAGCAAGGCTGATTGACTTCTTTCAACCAACTCAGTCGAACAACCGTGGCATCTTTTGACAGCCAAGCACGACTTCTGAGACGTACCAGGCTACATAAAGAGGCTCTTTCATATTGTGCGAGTTTTGATTCATCCATTGGGATATTGGCGAATTACAAAAAGCCAATTGTTGCAGGCAGATACATTTACCTGTGATCGCCGGACTGGACAAGTTATTTTGAATATCTCGCCTTGAGAAGAGACAACTGTTTTCATTTCTTTGCTGCCTTCTTTCTCTTGCTGTTGGGCAATTGGGGGGGTTCTCTCCATATATATGGCGGACAGGATCCCGATGACACTCGTTACACTTCCCACCAATTAATCGAATCACTGACTGCAACATGTCAATGTTCAGATCAGCAGCTGAGCTCTCTTCATCCGACTCTCAATCCAGTTCCGATAAAGGTGAACAAGATGTGGTTGCAAGCTCAAGCTACCATGCGGGAGGTGCGACCCAGCCTTCTGCCAAACCTATCAAGACACCTCCCCTCATAAGCAGGAGTCCTTCGTACCGTCGTCATGAAGTTCCAGAGGCAAAGGATATTCCCGATGTCGACACCGGGAGTCACGCAAATATGATGACCGCTGCGTTGCTGGAGTTCTACTGCTTAAGCCGGGCCACGGACATCTTGAATGCCCAGGAGGGTTCGCACGGGAGTTACACCCGTAATTCTCCGGAAGTACAGTATTTGGGCAAACGCATGTACGCCTTCAAATCGCAGTTTTTATCATCACACGGCGTGCTGGCCAGCGATGTGGACAAGGAAGATCTGGGAACAACAAGGCAATACTACCGCGACAACCTCGATTTACTTGGGGTTTCCGCCCTAGAGGGATTAGATTTGAACGACCGCCATGTGCAACAGTCGCCAATCAGTACGACAAAGGACCTAGCTCTGGCTCCCAGGTCCTCAAGCATGCGCTTCCTCGCAGAGAGTCCACATGGAGGTTATGCAAACCACATGGACCAAAGACGGGAAATACTTAGTCTCAAACAGTTTTCCGGTGGAAGAAATGTCACCCCTCTGGAAGATATTCGGTTGGATGTCACGAAATTGCCACATCGAACGTTGCCTTTCACCGGGAGTTCTCCTGTGAGCTTCCCTCTCTTCGGTTCTCAACCATCGTCGCCTGTCACTGCCATGTCTCGTTACGCAACGGAGTTCTCTGAGATTGGTATTTTGGGCCGGGGCTCATATGGCGAGGTTTACCATGTGCAGAATCATATTGACGGACAGGATTACGCCGTTAAGAAGATTCCACTGAGCCAAAGACGGCTGGAGCAATTGCAGTTTGGTGGTAATCAACTTGAAACCATCATGAAAGAAATCCGGACGCTGGCTCGACTAGAGCATACCAACGTCGTTCGATACTACGGTGCATGGGTTGAGAAAGCGAACTTTTCGCAACGCATCTCTAATCGACCGACTCCTTTTGCATCCAACAATGGACAAACTGCGTTTGACCAAGAACAAACTCAGAGTTACCTGTCCAGCCACGACCAAACGGATAACCAAAGCTACGGCGTTGTCTTTGAGCATTCCGAGAGTTCTATGGTTGAAACGCATTCAGATACAATGTCACAGCGGAGTCAGTCGACCACAACCTCGCGACACTCGAAGAGATCTTCTACTCAATTCGACGAAGAGATCGAATCTATCACCCGCGAGTTCAGCGTGTTGTCAACTTTTGGTGGGAATGACAGCGATATTTTCAGTGATGGACTTAGCCATGACGCTTCGAAAATGCAGGTCCAACGAAGGGCCAGAGATGGGACGAATGACCCTGCTGTTGTCCTTCATATCCAAATGTCACTGCATCCTACTTCACTTGGTTCTTACCTCAATCCACAGCCAAGTGACAAGGGAACGCGACGTCACTGCTATCACCTTGTTCCGTCCTTGAGGCTGATGCTTAATATAATCTCTGGCGTCGAGTATATCCACTCCAAAGGCATCGTGCATCGTGATCTCAAACCGGCGAACATTTTTCTGTCATCTCCAGAGAATAGCAACCTGGAGATATGCGGTACTTGTCAAAAACAACCCGAATTGGACTGCCGGTATTACCATCCTCGTATCGGTGATTTCGGGCTCGTCGCAGACATCTCGCATATCGATGATTGCTCTCGCAGAGGCTCAGTGTCATCACAAAATATGAACCGTGTCGTCGGGACCGAATTCTACCGCCCGCCTACTAACAGCAACGGCCTCGGAATCTCGGAGTCGGATGAATCCATAACCGACGAGGATTATTACACCATCGACGAACGACTTGATGTATACGCCCTTGGAGTCATTCTATTCGAGCTCTTATATCGCCTGGGTACGAAGATGGAACGCCAGATGGTTTTGAGTGAATTGACCCGGGGTAGGAGCTCTTCGGCTTCTATTGACATTGCTACACAACGAACGGTGTTCCCGTCTGATTTTGCGGAGAAAATCGATATGGGACACATACCACTCAAGGAGGGAATGTCTGTCGCAGAGTCTTTGATGACCTGCATTAGAGGCATGCTGGAACCGCGTTCTAAGCAGAGATGGCACTGCTCCCATATCAAGAAGCATTTGGAGGAAATTCTATGCGCTTTGGAGAAGGCGTCATGATCCGTTATTCAATTGCACTGGGAAAGGGGAAACAAAAACTACTCTACTCCATAGAAACATTAATATATATTAGAAATGTGATACGAACTCAACTCATCTTATGCTCTGATTTCCTATTCTAGTAACACTCCGCGGTCCTCGGTTTAGCTTTCCCCGCATGAGGATCAGACGATAAGATAAAGCTCTACCCCTGTCTCCAAAATATTACTTCCATCCGTTCTACAACCAATTGAACCAGAACATCCAAGCAACACCCAATACAAAAATGAAGCCCCCAACCGCCCCCTACAGCTCCCCCCTCCTCCCCCAACTCCCCCTCCAAAACCCCTACTACACCCCCCTCCACCACAATCTCCGCGCCTCCGTCCGCTCCTATATCGAAACCTCCATCGCCCCCTACGCCCAAGAATGGGAAGAAGCAGGTCAAGTCCCCGAATCCGTCCGCCGCCGCCACTGCGAACTAGGCTTCAGCATCGTGCACCCGCTCACAACTCCCGAAGATGCGGGTGGTCTGTCGCTGCCGGGAAACGTGCCGTTTGATAAGTGGGATACTTGGTGCAGTTTGATTTTGACAGAGGAGCTTACGAGGATTGGGTTTGTGGGTGTTGTTTGGGGATTGGGTGGTGGAAATGCGATTGGGGGGCCGCCGGTTGCGAGGTTTGGGACTGTGGAGCAGAGGAGATGGTGGTTGCCGGGGATTGCGAGGGGGGATGTGAGATTTTGCTTGGGGATTACAGAGCCTGATGGTGAGTTTGTTGGCTTTGCTCTGAAAGGAAATGTGGATGTTGGCTGATGTTGAGTAGCTGGATCGGATGTTGCGAATATTCAGACTACGGCGAAACGCGAGGGAGATTACTATATCGTGAACGGTACGAAGAAGTGGATTACCAACGGTATCTGGGCTGATTACTGTACGGCTGCTGTTCGAACTGGGGGACCGGGTAAGGGTGGAATCAGTTTGCTGGTGATTCCTCTGAAGGCGCCTGGGGTTATTCGTCAACGGATGCACAATTCGGGTGTCAATGCCAGTGGTAGGTACTTCACTTCAGGCTACTTGGATAATGAGCTAATGCATATCAGGATCAACATTCATTGAGCTCGACGATGTCCGTGTTCCGGTTGACCATCTAATTGGAGAAGAAAACAAAGGATTCCCATTGATCATGTCGAGTGAGTACCTGCTGATATTGGAGGACAGGCTCATCAGCTAATTACGAAGACTTCAACCCCGAACGCCTCAGTCTCGCATGCGCCTCTCTACAACTAGCCCGTGTATGCGCAGAAGACGCCTTCAACTACGCCGTCCAACGCGAAACATTCGGCTCCCCCCTGATCCGGAAGCAAGCCATCCAATCCAAAATCTTCAAGTTCGGCCTAATGATCGAACCCGCTTACGCGTTCATGGAACAACTCGCGCACATCCTCGAACTCACCAAAGACCAGCCCGTGGACAATGTCAGAATCGGCGGTATGACGGCTCTCCTCAAAGTAATGGCGACTAGGGCTCTTGAGAAGAGTGTCCGCGAAGCACAACAGATTCTGGGTGGTGCTGGTTATAATAGGGCTGGGAAGGGAGCACGGGTCGAGCAGATTAGTCGGGATATGAGGGTTCATGTTGTTGGGGGTGGGAGTGAGGAAATCATGATGGGGTTGGCGTTACAGGAGGAGATGAAGGCTCTTGAGACGAGATGGAAGGCGTTGGAGAGTCGGAAGTCGAAGATGTAGTAGTGATATTTGTATGTAATGTCATGTATAGTCGTGACCATGCTATATAAACCGAGTCACACCATATTCATCCAAGCTTAGAATCTCGAGAACGGCAACCTATACCACGTTAGCCCTGCAACAATCCATCAATCCGTCAGCAAACATACCACTTCCCCCTCAACGTAATAACAGCCCAATCATTTCCCCCCTCATCCGTCTCCTTCTCCACCTTCGTCGAAAACGAAACCGCACTCATAATCCCATCCCCAAACTTCTCATTCAAAACCGCCTTATACGCATACCCATAGTTCTGCACAATCTCATACAATCGATAGATCAACGGCTCCCGGGGTGGCATCTCCACGGATCTACCCCGGTCCGGAAAGCCACCCAGCTGTTCTTCAAGCAACGGTTTTGGGATCTCAAGGAGAGAGGACAGGCTGTGGATGTCTTCGGGAGAGGCTTTGGCCTGGCCGTAGAAGATTGCGGCGGCGGCTACTTCGGAGCGGTTGAGATGGTGGGCAATTCGCTCGAAGGTGAGCTTTTTGCTGGCTTTAGCGTTGAAGAGGGTTGTGGCTGCGGTAGGGAGGGAGGGGTGTTGTGATGTCTGACGCGAGTTAGTTCTAGCTATATCTGTGGAGTAGGAGTATGGACAGAAGACTTACATCGAGAGTTGCGAGGGACATGATGACGGATTGAGCACAAGTATGGTACAACTGATTTCTGGAGAATGGGATTGTGAATGGGATCCCGACTTGCTTTATATAGGTTCAATTTGGAGAGATGTCATGTTGATATAACGCCGTTGGAGACCGTTGTACAAGTATCGTATCGTACTTACCATGACAGTCCTACTCGGAGATACCGGAAACTACTGACAGCTGCAGATCATGAGGGGATGATACGGTTACATTACCATTAGTCCTGGCAATTGATATCAAGTTTTGGATTAATTAACTAAAATTGATTAATGGTAACAGGTTATTCCTAAATAATTCTTCCCCGTTCACTTTCCTCACTGCTTGTATAGCGAAATATGTCCTGAATTGGCCGATGCTCAAGAGCTACAATCATACTATGCCATTACCCATTCACTCTTCGCTTTAGAATTATTTATTCGCAGCACCGAGGTGCATGTATCGACTCTCACTTCCTCCTTAACGTTATATCCTACAACTTATGGTGCCCTAGTCTTTTTCTTGGCTTTGACGACTCTGTCGTTTCTGATTATTTTTCATCGCTATTAATACCAACTCTCCCAATTCGAAGAATACAACCCTATAGTGCTTCTCCCTGGGCAGAGCAGTAATCTTGCTGCCTTCAAGGTCTTCATTTTCTTTCCAGACGGCTCATCATGGCACCTGCTAAGATTGATCGATACTGGTGCCTTGCTCATTACAATAGAGGAAACCATACTCAAACTCCAAACCATCAAAGACTATTGATTAAAGCACCTCCAGAACCATGAGATACGATATCAACTCGAGCATGCTCGGCAACGAGATTGACCTGTCAAGGCCTGACAGGATGGAGCGGGCTATTTCAAAACCACAGCAGCGACAACATGAGCTTGCCTCGTTGAAAGATGAGGTCAGCGCCATAAAAAAAGACCACGCCGCAACGAAAGCTGAGATCAGTTCCCAGACAGATATTTCGTCGTTCAAGGATTTCTTCGAGACACAAAATGCCAATTCGAGAAGCTAAATGACTTCCCTGAAGACAAAGGTGAGTAAACTTAACAGCAAGCTTTGTCTGCTAGAGCCTCTCCAAGAGCAAGTCTATAACACCCGGACCCCGATCTTCCAAACCAGAGGGGCGAGGAGCGTCTTCACCGAAGGCGGGCGCGTCTCGACTGATGTCGGGTTGGTGACGTTGGAGGAAGAAATCAACGGATTTTCCAGCGCCCAGGAGTGGAAGCAGAGATTTCAAGAGATATATGGAATCGAATATGACAGCATCGCTCCCCGAATCGAGAAGATACCCGGACGAGTCGTGGAAATCCTGAACTTCAGAGCAGATTTTCAGCTTCTGCCTCAGTATAGAGATACCAGTAGTGTTGCTACTACGCTCTGCGACACCATGGTTATGCTGTGGTGGTATGCTGATGGAAAGAGCGCTGATTACCTAGAATGGTGCCAGGAAAAAATGGATCAAGTGCATTCTAGAATAATGCATTACCGATGATTCAACACTTTGGGTACTTGTGGAGGTGCTGGCGTGTGTTTGGAATTTAAAGCTCTTCCCGCTTACTTGCTGCTGCTGCTGCTGCTGCTGTTGTTGGTATAGCTTCGATTAGTGGTAGACGTCTTCAAGTCAAGTTAGCAACTGTTGACACACAATTGAGCCTGATAAGCATTCGAGGGTATCACTTCACCATCACACTAAATTTAGGAGACTATAAGAATGAAAATGAAAAGGATAATGTATGAGAAGAAGCTATTTAATTTCAGCCACCAAGAACATAAATAAGGCTAAATCTACAAAGTACAAATAACGAATGCACCACAGAGTATCATTGACTGGCTGCGGCAGTCTTCGGCTGAATATTTTGAATGTACTTGGAGAGACTAGCGTATACATCAATGCCACTATTCTAGTCATTCAATACTTGTGCTGGCTATTGAATTCTATATATAGCTGTCTTGATAATAGCGTATAGCACCTCGTATGCTGAGCAGTGAAGACGCCGAGTCAATCATGCCCAAAGGGGAAATCAGATCAGCACCGCCACCGCAAATGCCCCTCCTCAGGTTTCTGATTGACTAGATTGATAGACCACGTACAAGTACTAGGACTCTCTCAGCCACTGCCATCCATAAGGCCGGAATGTGGCAGCCTGTGATAGCGGGGCACGAGTGTCTCTGTCTCCTCAAAAGGCGCTCTTATCCTCCGATTGTTTCCCCCTCCTCTTGTCGTTAGATTTATCGAAATAAACACCCGTGACCAGTCCTGATACTACACGCCTCTACAGCAATATGTCGCAGCGAGAGGATCCCCTGGCTTATGGCCATTATTACCCGCAAGACGGTTCTCGAAGCGGGGCAGGCGAGAGCGCCAGAGGTCTAGTCGGAGATACCTTCAAGAAGCTCAAGGCCACATACAAGAGCCATCAGGGTCCTCCGGCTCAGGTTCAACAGACAGGAAATAACCAGCAGCAGAGTTATAACCCCGGTGGTTACGGGGTACGTTGTTGAACTCCCAAGACACCTATGAAGAACCCCGCTAACCTTTTATCTTATCTGCGGCTCAGCAACAATATCCGTCTACGAACCAAGGTCAACAACCCCCCAATGCTCCGTACCAGAATCCTCAGTCCCAAGGCAAGCCTCCCAAGCAGGATAAAGTTTCCGGTCTGCTGGGAAAGCTCCAAGGCACCGTGGCAGATTTCGGTGGTGACTTCGCCCAGCGTCTCGGAACCGCGCTCGATCCACAGGCATATGCGGAATATGGACAGCAGAAACCAGACACGGATTATCGGTTTGGAAGCTTTGCTCCGGCACGGCAGGGGAATGACGTGAAGTGGTATGTTGATGGGTGCAGCTACTTTTATGCTGTGTCCAAGGCGTTGGAGAATGCGAGGGAGTCGATTTGGATTCTGGACTGTGGGTCCCATCCCATTGCACCAACATATGAAGTATGCTAACTACGATTAGGGTGGCTATCTCCAGAATTGTACCTACGACGCCCACCTGCGAAGAACGAACAGTATCGACTCGATCGGATGCTTCAGGCTGCCGCGCAGCGTGGGGTGCGGGTGAATATCATCGTGTACAAGGAGGTGACCCAGGCCTTGACTTGTATGATCCCCTGTCACAACATCAGAGAACAGCACGGAATGCTAATGTCGCTCTCTAGTGTCTTCCTCTCACACAAAGCACCATCTGGAAAACCTCCACCCCAACATCGCAGTTTTCCGCCATCCCGACCACCTTCCTGACGCCCAAGAACTCACTGCTTCGATAACTTCGTCCCTGCAAAACTTCTCTCTCGATGCTGCCTCGTTGGCTAAGATGCCCGGGGAGGCAATCAAGGGTATATACGGCATGAACGACGATGTCATTCTCTACTGGGCACACCACGAGAAGCTCTGCTTGATCGACGGCCGAGTGGCATTCATGGGCGGCCTGGACCTGTGCTTCGGACGCTGGGACACCAACCAGCACAGCATCTCCGACGTCCATCCCACAGACCTGAACGACATCGTCTTCCCTGGCCAGGACTACAACAACGCCCGAGTCCTCGACTTCCAGGACGTCTCGCACTGGGAGCAGAACCAATTGGACCGGAAGTCTGCCTCTCGCATGGGATGGTCTGATGTGGCTCTGAGCTTGCACGGACAGGTTGTCGAGGACCTGCGAAGGCATTTTGTGGAGCGCTGGAACTTCATCTATGATGCGAAGTATGAAGTTCGTAAGGAGCAGAGGTACTCGCGACTGGCGTTGTATGGACGTCCGAGCTCGGCTGTCAGTCAGGGTAGCCAGTCTCAGCAACCTGGGGTTGGCCAACAGCAACCACAACAACAACCGCAGCAGCAGCAGCAGCAGCCTCAGTGGCAGCAACCACAGTCATCACAACCTCAGCAACCCCAGCAGCCACAACAGCAAGCTCAACCACAATGGCAGCAGGCGCAGGCGCAGGAGCAGCAACAACAACAACCTTCTCCACAGCAGCCTCACTGGCAGCAATCACCACAACAGGCTCAGCCGCAGCCACAAAGCCAAGCTCAATCTCAATGGCAACAACCAGCGCAGTCGCAACCTCGGTGGCAGCAACAAGCACAGCAGAACTCCCAGCATCAGCCACCACAACCGCCCCAGGAGAAACCACAATGGCAGCAGCAGCCCACAGAATATAAACCATACCGACCAGACGGCGCTTCAAACACTCCCCCGCCTCAAAATTCGGGCAGCCCCGTCCCAAGCCATCAATCGCCGCCGCCGAGCTACCAGGCATACGAACCCCAGAGTACTTCACAGCAATACACGTACACTGGACAGTCGTTCCCACCACCGCCTCCTGGTCCTCCCCCCAATAAACCCAACCAGCCCCAAGCTCAACAGAGCCAGCAAGGTCAGCAACAGGGTCAACAGGGCCAAGCATCTTACTTCCCGCCTCCACCGACCCGGGAAGGTTCTCAATACCAGACACGTTGTGTTGAGGGTCATGAAGGTACCCGCGGTGTTGGTGATCTTGACAGAGGCCTCGCTCTCCCTCGTCATTTCAAGAAGGACGATCTGATGCAGTATACCAACAACCTCCGTGGTCAATTGGCCGGCCAGATCCATCAATACCAGGACCGTCTCACCACTTTTGGACGACCGCAGGCGCAGGCGCGGGGCAACATGTCTTGCCAGATTGTGCGAAGCTGTTCCAAATGGAGTCACGGTAGCGACACGGAGCACTCGATTGCCGACGCCTATGCTGCTATTATCCGCAACAGTGAGCACTGTGTTTACATCGAGAACCAGTTCTTCATCACCGCGACAGGCGACTCTCAGAAGCCAGTCAAGAACAAGATCGGTGCTGCGATCGTGGAGCGCATTCTGCGTGCAGCTCGCGCGGGCCAGAAATACAAGATTATCGTTGTGATCCCATGCGTGCCCTGCTTTGCGGGAGACTTGAGCGACGAGTCCACCTTGGGCACCCGTGCCATCATGGAGTTCCAGTACAACTCCATCAACCGTGGAGGAAACAGCATTATGGAGCTGATTGCCAAGGAGGGTTATAACCCGATGGAATACATCCGGTTCTACAACCTCCGTAACTACGACCGCATTAACCTCAGTGGCCAGTTGGCAAACGCTGAGCAGAGAAGCGGTGTTAATTACGAAGAGGCGCGGAAAGAGCAGGATGTGAGAACTGGTGGACCAGGTGGTTATGGTCCGGGTGCTCCTCGGAGTGCGTTCGACCCATCAGCTCCGTTCCAGCAATATCAAAATGCCGCTCAGCAAGTGTCTGGCAAGCCTGGTCAGTGGGATAGCGTGAGCTCATGCTATATGCTGAATGGAGAGGATATCCGCAAGGTGCCGTGGGACGGTCCTGCTGCGGCTGAGATCGATGCATTCGTCACTGAGGAACTATATGTTCACTCCAAGGTATGGCCTTTATTTCCTCTCATCCCTTGAATAATCACTAACAGCAGTAGGTCATGATTGCTGATGACAGAATCGTCATCTGCGGATCCGCCAACATCAACGACAGATCCCAATTGGGAGACCACGACTCAGAGATTGCCGTCATCATCGAAGACTACACCCCGATTCCATCCACGATGAACGGCAAGCCATGGACCGCGAGCCGCTTTGCCGCATCCCTGCGACGACAACTATTCCGCAAGCACCTTGGCCTCCTCCCGCCCCAAGATCCCCAGTGCCCAGACGCCAACTACGAACCAATCGGCGTCCCCAACAACGTCGACTTCGACTCACCCGAAAGCCAACTCGTCGCCGATCCGTTGGCCGATCCACTCCACAGCGTCTGGAACACCCGCGCACGGACAAATACTGAAGTCTTCCGAAAGGTCTTCCATGCCGTACCCGACGACACGGTTCGCGATTGGGCAACCTACAAGGAATTCTACGGGTACTACTTCCACAAGGCGGATAAGCAGGCCTATGGAGAAGCAAAGGATGCCGCACCAGCTAGGTATAGGTACGGCCATGTGGTGCGGGACAACTTCCCACCCGGTCCTGAGGGCGCGAAGCAGGTCAAGGAACTGCTCAGCCAGGTGAAAGGAACATTGGTTGAGATGCCGTTGATGTTTTTGATTCAGGAGGATGTTGCGAAGGAGGGATTGACGCTTAACGAGGTGACGGAGCCGATCTATACTTGATTTTGCATATTTTATGATATTGATGTATATTTGACATATTTGACATCTTGGAAATGAATTACGTCTATTTGGACATTGTTATTACTTTTTCCCGGAACTTCTTGATATGGTAAGATATTGTTCTCGAGAACAATATCCCTTGTCACTGCCGACGATCAAAGTTCTAGGGCATTCAAATAAATGACCCACATGTCAAGAACAATACCAACGCATGAATACCTGCACATTCATATTGCTCTATACTAACCGGATATGGCCTCTGCATGTCTGCAGACAAAATGCCGTACTTTATGTAGGGTTAGTATACGTACATTCAATTGAAGGCCCCTTACTATTGTGTCTCGTCCCATTCTCTACCTGCTCGAGTCGATATAAATCCCCCATGACTCCCCTCAACTCGACCTTCTCTCTCCATCCAACGCACTCAAATCTTCCGCGCTTCGACCTACTCTACTAACTACTATACCTCAAGCTCCGCGCTTAACCAATCTACTCCACTCTTACAATGTCTCCCATGACTATTGCTAAGAACTCTGCCGTTGTCAAGGGTTAGCCTTCCTCCCTTCCCGCTGCCTTTCAGAAAAGACGCTAATGATGTCTATAGCTTCCCCCGGCGGTGGCTGCGTTATCATGTAAACGCACCTCGTCAGCTGAATCCGCAGCTCGATGAATCCTACGACCTGACAAGAATATCCCCCGCCGGCACTTGAGAATCTCGCACCATAGTCCACCTTTTTCTTCTTGACGATGAGACTCTTTATATACACGGCCCCCGGACAATCTCCCTCGCTCCGCCTCGATTCGTCCTTCTACTCCGGCTACGATGTGACACGATAACCCTACTTGACCCTGCTACCTGGTCAGCTCCACAACTACAACCATGGATATACATTGGATGGAATGGAGTGATTGAGCTGGGTTGAGTTTATCGTCGTACGAACCACACCCGGGAGCAACTACATGAAAAGAAAAACAAAGACTGCTGGCGGTTGTTTGTACTCTAGGGTGGTGTCAGTTCTGATGTCTGTGGTCGTTGTCTTTGATTTTTCTTGCTGCTTTTCATTTCATAATTGCTTTTACTGGGTCTCTTGTTTTTTTTTTTTTACAAAAGCGATATCTGATACCTAATGATAATATGTATCGTTCTCTCTTCCATTTAGATTGGACGGCAAGGTTTCCGTAGAAGATGGTCAAGGCGGTTGTACGTCGGGATGTTAGACGCAATCAAGTAGCATTAACCAAAAAAAATACGGTATCTCAATAACTCCATATATACAAGAAGTCACTATTTACGGTGCAGTCTCCTTCCGGATAGCATCAACCCTCGCAATATCATCCGCATTCGGCTCCTGCAACTCCTTATCAGAAAGCACAAACGCATCCCCGACGGTATCCTCAACTTGCTCCAGTGTATGCGAGACAACTCCCACGGAGCGTGCCATCCCAACCTCAACCATATCCTCGCCTACAGCAGATTGAATGCGTCCATCGCCGCCGTGGTCCGTCAAATCGGCCTCGAAGGCGTGGCAGAGGGATTTGAGGGGTTCCAGGAAGCGATTGCGGAAGTAGACATATGTCTTTTCGAGTTGGAGGCGTTCGCGGAGTTTCGGGGAGGAGACGAGGACGTAGTAGAGGCCTAGGGCGGCGTGGATGGATGGTGTGAGGATTTGGGAGAATTTGATCCAGGAGGCGACGATTTCGGAGGAGACGTCGAGGAAGAGATGAGTGGATCTGAAGAGGAGGGGGAAGAGGACGGAGAAATAGTGTGAGTCTTGGAAGATGCTGGATTCAGGAGTTTGCTCTGTGGTGGCCAGGATTTCGTCTTTGAGCCATCCGATAGCGCTGTCTTTGGCGGTTAGTAAGGTATCGTCTTCTAGGACCTTTCGGATCAGTTTGAAGCGAGTCACTTCGGATGGATGGCTGTGGATGATGGTGGATGGTATCTGTCGGAGTGTGCTGTAGTTCTGGCGCGCTGTACAGGCCGTAAGCTCCAGAACGAAGTTGTTGAACTCCATCTCAGAGGATGGCTCCCCAATGGCATTTTCCATGGAGAACACCGTCAATGTCAGTAAGGAGTCCAGAAGGGGCTGCGGTTGCCCGAATGCCACCTCATCTGGAGTCTTGAAACCCCCAACGAAGTTCGAGAACAGTTGAGCCAGGTCAGGGAAAACCGCAATCGGCGTGACCTGTCCTGACGAAAATAGCTCTGCCACCGCGGCCCGCGCAGCCAACAGCAACAATGAGCCGTGTCTCTCAAGCGGGATATCTTCGGGGTTCTTTGGGGATTCGTCAAAGTCTAGCGGTGGAGGATGGTTTTCGGACGGTTGAGAAACAATCGCAAGAAGTTGCTTGTCATCTAAACCAAAGTCTCGAGACAGAGCCTGTAAAGTCAGCAGGAGATTTCAACGGGAAACATTGAGTGTGACCTACAGTGATCTTTGCCATAATCAAATCTCTTTCTTTGAGATGCTTGGTAGAAGTGTATACGTCTGTCTGCGACTCTCTCCCCGGTATACGCAAGTTCGGACGTAGCTTTTCTTGCAACCTAATGGCCCACGACATGCCTGAGTCCATAGGACTCGAGAAACTCAAGAGATATGACTTGAGCAGTTCGATGAGACCAAATTGCAAGAACTTCCTGACAAGTATAGTTTCGTTATTGCTCGAAGGCGCAGTCGACTGTGCTTCAGCTTCGGGATCGGGTGCAGAGGCCTCTGAAACTCGCAAGATACTGGATTCGCTAGCTGCTCTCGGCGGGGGCGCGGGCCTCTTCGAAGGGGCGACGTCTCTGAAGAACTCCAGCAGTGCGATTGTGGTCTCGTTCGTTGGCATCAGGGTATAGGCTTCCAGTGCGGCCTGAAGGGACGTAGCGATGAAGCGGCTCGGGGACTTGGTCTGGATGCGACGATGGAGTATTGATAGCATGGCCATGAGACAGTTGAACTTCAAGATATGCCGTGGAAGACTACCATCCGTCTCTTGTGTTTCCTGCACGTTACTCCCTTCCCCAGTATCCTCATTGTCTTCCTCCTCATCCTCGTCATCCGGCTGCAGTTTCATCAAAGCATCTGAAACACGCAGGATGACTTCTCTCGGATTCCCCAGACGGGCGATATCTTGCAGACATTCGGAGGATTGTGGCAGCATGGGCAGGAGCAACTGGACCAAATCCCAGCCGATATTGGTGGTCAAGGTCTCATCTTGGAGAAGTTTATGGAGGGTGGGTAGTCGAGCGGGGGTCAGTTGGTATTCGAGGATGGTGAGATAGGTGAGATAATCGGTGGCCGGCGGCAGGGCCGCGATGAGAGGGTCTTCAGTGTCGGTCATGGTAATGATGTGTCCCTCTAGAATATGGGAATTCGATTGGAAAGAAAACTGGGGGAGATGCAGGTCGGGAGAGAGAGAGACAGACACGGTAGAGAGCCTCACAGCCTCGATGCGGGACGGGCCACGCGTGCACATGATATGACATCACCGATCGCTAGATTAGTATTTGTAGGAGTACTTTGTACGGGGTACTCTGAGTACACTGGTGAGGGGCGAGCACCAGAATGAAGCATTCAATTGTCTAGAAGTTCCGGTACATATGTTGATAGCTGGGCCTGAGCAGTCAATCCGGAGTATATGGAGTTATACCAAATCACATGACCAGGACTCGATGAGTATCACAACCATATCAAATACCGTCTTATGTGACCTATGGATATATCCTTATCCAGAGACCTTCTATTAACCAGAAATGTACTCCCAAGTACCCCTGTATGTGGTGGTGTCCGCCGGGAGTCCTTCCGCAGTAGGGAAGAAACATGATTCAAGACTCGATCACGGTCAGCCCTGTTGATACATACTCGATTGAGCGGCGGTTTTTACAGTAGTATGAATATCAATCTCGGGTTCAGAATGATAATAGTATCATCATGGTCACAACAGTGCCCTTTGGATGGGATTTGTTCTTCCAGGTTTGAACCGGTCAAGTGCCGATGTGACGGTGACTTAACTTGCCTGGTCTCCATCCGCGCAGTGCCGAACTTCCTTTTTTCTCGATTTTCCCTTTTCCTCTCCAACTTTTCCTCTTCCTACTAGTCCTGCCTTCTGAGCGCATTCTGTATACCTACTTTGGTCTAATTTCCTAATTTTATTGCATTTTCTCCGATTCAGCAATCGTCTTTTTCCTTTTTTTCCCCCTCTCTTTTGTCTCTGTTTTCATTGCGGTCTCGCTCCCTTGCCGTTGTCGTTCACGATCCGACAAAGCTGCGCAAGTCTTTTGCTTGGGAAAGCCAGGAATCAGACTTGACCACAGCTGAATTCATTAAAAAGTCCTCGGAGCATCTACCGCTAACCACCAGTGGTCATCCTCGCGACTTCCGTATTATCCGACCAGGGGAAACCGCGACCTTGACAGCCGGAACTAGAACAGAAAGAGAAGGAAAGCCAGCAAACGAGGACAAACAGGGAAGAGAAGGAAGGAAACGAACGGAAATACCGCCTGGAGAATGGCCACCACCGAAATGCAGTCCTTCTATACCCCCTCGACCTCTACGCACATCTCCTCCCACGCCCCAGCTGCTGTCGACGAACTGATCAATAAATACTCCTCGACCATGTCGACTACCGCCAACACATCTTCCACATCACAGCCCCGTCGAGGCGTGTTGGGTCGCGCCATCGATCGCGTCCATCTGGAATACTACCGGTACGAAGTGACTTTCGGGATCTACGTCCTGACACCCGGCGAGAAATTGGCCGCCAACACCTTTGTCATGGTGTTCATGACTCTTCTTCTCTGGGCATTACTCCTCTACTTTCCTGCATTGCTCTACAACAAGCTCAGTCGTCTCGTGTGGTTGTTGACGGGCCACAGCGGCGAGGAGATGGGGGCCGTTCTGGGCATTCTCGAGACGCGTGCCGGTCCCACATCGTCGGCATTTTCAAGCCCGACTTCTTAACCACTGTCGGCCGGGATGCATCTGGATTCTTTTGTACGCAAACCATGAGGTCAGACCTGGTGAGCAAGGCCAACCCCACTGTCTCTAGGATGACAAACTAATACAGTGTCAGACTGTCATTCGATTCTCGAACGGAGTTTATACGGCGTTGGTTTTCGATTTTGGTGTTTTCCATGACGCTTATTAGCGACCTGATGTCGCTCTCAAATATAATGAACTGAACGAGAAAGGACTTTATTTCTTTTAATTGCAGCATGGGCATGCATACGGGACTCGTGTTGCGAATTTCTTCTTTTCAATTTTGTTTTTTTTTTTTTTTTTTTCTGCTTGAGGGGTTTTTTTTCTGGGTACGGACCGGACAGAGATCTTGTGTATTATGTTCTGTTGCCTTTTCTCTCTTGTCTAGTTTCGATTATTGCTTAATGCCCGCATACTACCAGCTGTACAGGGCGACTGTTCGCCGGATGGAGTATGTCAAGATCAAGTCGTTAACTGTAATACTTAATGGCATGGCGATCCAGAAAGACTGACTTATCCGTTTCGTATATGAGTAGCATCCTGTAAGCCTTACATCCATGCGTCGGTGATGTTGCTCTTTTCGACCTGCTCCGTATGCGAACTAGAGGGACAGCCACACCGTCTCCCGGTGGAACACCGTAAAGGTGTGGAGAGCAGCGGTTAAGACAGGTAGATTGCTGCCCAGTGGATGCCATCGTGGCTGTTCTCTGCCCTATGTTGTTTGCATTCTCCAAAACGCGCAAGAGCCGCGCGCGCAGCGCCAAAAATAAACCGACCATCAGTCAGCAACATTAACTGAGTCCAACCACGTTGTTTTTTCTTCGTTGTTGTATGACATGTGTTTATGTACTTATTTTCACCATCACATTCTCTGCTTTTTCTCCTTTGGTTGAGCATCAGATATTTTCGCTTTTTCCCCTCGGTTCGGGCGGTGTTCCTGGACGATCCTTGGTCGGCCCAAATTCTAGGAGAGCTTCACTAGTTTCATCTTCTCTCCTGCGACCGAACGTGGGCCATTATTGCCTGCATCCATTAACAGCAAGTACTTTTGCTGTCGAGATATACTATTCATTTATTGTCGAACCTATCCTGAGGAAACAACACAACATCTAATCCTTCTCCGGCTCACCATCCTCTCCCCATCGACCGACGGAGCACAAACAGACACAGCAAAAAAAAAGTTACCCTGTCGCTTCGGACTTCCCAACACAATGGCAGCCAACGACTACTACAGCTCGAATTACTACGGGAATCCTCCCAGATACGATGATTTAGCCGCAGACCACGACTCCTTCAGACGAAACGCAGCAACCCCGGCCTCGCATGCCTCGCATGTGTCCCCTTTCGAGACCTCCGACAGCGACCTCCGGCATCCCGAGCATAGTCACCAGACGCTGGCTTCAGATCCCAGCGCATATCCTGCTGCTGCACGAACAAATGAACACGATTACTATTCTGAGAATATCCCGCTGAATGAACACGAACAAGGTCATTATGCGAATGGCCCGCCGCCGGAATGGATGCGACAACCCACCCATTACCCCCCATCGCCTGAGATGATGGAAGTACCAATCGATCCGGAGAGGGGGAGGAAAGAGAAGAAGGGGTTCTTCAAGAAGAAGCTGCCATGGGTGACGTATCTCCTGACAATAATCCAGATTGTGGTGTTTATCGTGGAGTTGGTTAAGAATGGTATGTGCGACTGGAATCAAAGCATCAATGTACTGAACTAATCGGCGATGTATAGCCCAATTCACAGGATCGCCCGTCGAAACCAAACCCTCATTTAACCCGATGATCGGTCCCTCGCCGTATGTCCAGATCTATATGGGAGCGCGGTACGCACCATGCATGAAGAATATCGACGGTGTGCAGAATTCCGACACAACCATCGCCTGGAATTGCCCCAACAGCACAGTCGCCGATTCAATGGATTCCAGCAACCAGTGCTCATTGTCTCAAATGTGCGGTTTTAATGGAGTCCCTAATCCCGTTCCCGGAGGGTCTCTCGATGATAAGCCAGAGCCCGACCAATGGTACCGATTTATTATTCCCATGTTCCTGCATGGAGGATTCATCCACATTGGTTTCAACATGATTGTGCAATTGACGATGGGAGTGGACATGGAGCGGACCATCGGTTGGTGGCGGTATGGTCTGGTCTACCTTGCTAGTGGTATCTTTGGTTTCGTGCTGGGTGGAAACTACGCGGGTCAAGCCAACGTTTCGACCGGTTGCTCTGGTGCTCTCTTCGGTATTCTGGCCCTGTTCATCCTGGATCTGTTGTACAACTGGAAAGACCGCCCATCGCCATTCGTCGAACTGGTCATCATGATCCTGGGTGTGGGTATCTCTTTCGTCCTGGGACTGCTTCCCGGATTGGATAACTTCTCCCACATTGGTGGTTTCATCATGGGTCTTGCTCTTGGACTTTGCGTCATGAGATCACCTAATGCCCTCCGCGAACGTATCGGCCTGGCCCGCAACCCGTACGTCGCCATGAGCGGTGGTGCCGGAGCTGGTCCGGACGACAACAAGGCCACCACCCCTGGTCCTAGCTTTGTTGACTACCTCAAGGGTCGACGAGGATTGAATGACCAGCACTCTTCGATGAATCCGGTCAACTTCTTCAAAGGCCGCAAGCCACTATGGTGGGCGTGGTGGTTGGTGCGAGCTGGTGCTCTGGTTGCGGTGCTGATTGGGTTCATCTTGTTGATTATCGACTTTTACAAATACCCCAAGTCGAATTGCGACTGGTGCTACCGGTTGAGTTGTCTGGTGAGTATCTCTTACATACTGGTATGGCTTGAACTGTTACTGACTTGTATTTTCTATAGCCGGTTAAGAACTGGTGTGAACAGGACCAGTTGAATTTCAAGACAACTACGACGAGCAATTAAACAAATCTTTCTACTTTTTATATCTTTTGAATTTTGCAATCTGTCGATTTGGATAGTTTTTCATGATGAAATCTTTGCACATTTTGATGCTACGAGTCGAGATATGGCATTTTGGCGGCGTTGAATGAGATATCAGTGGTGGATTTTTGAGATATCCCATTGTTGTCTTCTATCTATTTACTATATTTTGTCTATTTTCCATATCTACAGTCCTATTTCTTGCCAGAAGAGTACTCTGTACTGTAGTTCTATAGAAGGCTTAGTAAACAGTGGCTGTGCCGTGCTATTTCTGTACCATTTTACCGTATTTTACACGTTGCAGCGATGATCGCCAGGCGGTGCACGTAATGACGGTACAGGCCCGCCTGCACAGCCCTATCGACATGCGATCCGGCTTCATCTTTGCCATTCCTCTTCGTTCGTTTCGCGGCTGCCTCATTTTGCAGTTGTTTTTATCCACTTGGGCTATTACGCGGCTTCCTTCACAACTCGACTCAACCAGCCCCCTCCGAAATCCGCGCTACAATCCAACCGCTCTCCTCCGTTGCCCAACACGTCTTCGCCGGAAATGCAACTCTCCCCCGTCGCGATGCCCAAGATCCACGTTTAATCGAATCTAACTAGTCATCCGTCTCTCATCCAAGAACAATTCGATCATCTCTTTTCCTACTCATCCACGATGGCGACATTAGCCGGGTCTCCACCATCGTCCCCTTCGTTGCCCAAACGCCGACCTAAAGCTTGGGCGCTGCGATGTGAACGGTACTGCTGTGCGGCGCTGTCATCGTTCCCGTTGGCGTTTGTGTATAGCTTGACGACGTGGGCGGTTTATGTCGAGGCTAGTATTGGGTTTAGGCCGTCGTCGAATCGGTGGATTGGTGAGTTTCGTTCGTCTGATAATTGGCAGGGTGATGGAGTATGCTAACGCGGCCGTTGGGCATAGGCGTGCCGACTTCGCTTCTCGGGATCCTCCTCTACATCTGCCTTAACGCATCGTATTCGGTTGCCGTATTCACGAACCCCGGATCGACCCTGACGAGTAATTCTCGCGGACGACATGAATATAGTGCCTTGCCTGTTACCGAGCTCCCCGAGTATACGGCGTACACGGTCAGTTCGACGGGCTCATCGCGATTCTGCAAGAAATGCCAGTCCCCGAAGCCGGATCGCGCGCATCACTGCTCTACGTGCAAGCGGTGCGTTTTGAAGATGGACCACCATTGTCCGTGGTTGGCGACTTGTGTTGGGTTGTATAATTACAAGGCGTTTTTGCTGTTTTTGATTTATACGTCGTTGTTCTGTTGGGTGGATTTCGCGGTTGCGGTGGCGTGGACTTGGTCGGAGGTTTTTGGGGATACGCAGAATATGGAGGCTATCTTGCCGGTGAATGTGATTTTACTAGCGATTCTAGGTGGTGTGATTGGGCTTGTGTTAACGGGGTTTACGGGGTGGCATATTAGTTTGGCGGTTCGGGGTATGACGACTATTGAGTGTCTGGAGAAGACGCGGTATGTGTCTCCTCTGCGAAAGGCACTGGATCGTCATCGGTACGAGCATGTACTAGGTGCTAGTCCGACTCATCATAGCCATGAGTCTGGACTTGGCCCTGCGGGTCTTGGTCATCGTCTACAAGACTACGGGCACCAGATCCTCGATGCGCACGCGAATGCGATTCCGGGCGTCACCCGGGCGGAGGAGGGAGAGGAGCAAACGCCAGACCCGTCGATCTATTCCGGATCTATTGGGGTCCCGATGGTCAACCTCTCACCTGCGCAACAGGCTCTAACCCGTTCCTACGCCGACCTTGAACGACAGCGTGAAAACGATCGCTACCAGGAGTACTTGAACGAAGAGGACAGCGAGAAAGTACCAAGAGCATTCGACCTAGGCTGGCGGCGAAACCTCCTCCATCTCTTCGGCGACCGGCCTCTTCTTTGGCCCGTGCCAGTATGCAACACCACCGGCGATGGCTGGCACTGGGAACCAAGTCCCAAATTCCTCGAAGCCCGCGACCGCATCCGCCAGCAGCGCGAACAAGACCAGGTTGAGCAGCAAAAATACCAACGGGATTTGTATCTGCGGAACATGAACAATAGCCAGGGATGGCTGGGTAGAAGTGGAACAATGCCAGAAGAGTCTGAACGGCCTGCTACTGGTGTCTCGATGAAGACGCTGGCTCCTATGTCACCGCGCCCGAGACCGGGGGATAGCGACTATGAAGATGACGTTGAGGAGGAGGACCATCATCTGCTGAATCGGGATAGCAATGATGTACCTGGTGGTAGTGGTGGGCCCAGGCGGCCGAAGACTGCGCCGAAACGATATCGGCAGAGTAATAGTGCGTCTGACGAATGGCGGGATTGGGATTGATTTTTCCGTTTCATCTATATTGTATGTTTTGATACCTAGTTATTGCATAGCATGGAGTAATTGTATTGGTTGTACCTCTGTACTTTTACCCCAGTATATCTCACTTCCAAAAACGTCATCCGCAACCGCGACTTGGCCTTATCTACTCCGACACCACCCCAACTTCTCTGAACAACCACCAAACCACCACCTACCAAAACCCATAAAAAACCACAAAAAATGTCATCCTCAACCCGCCGCCTCCTAAAAGAAACAACAGACCTCCAAAAAAACCCCTCCCCCCATTTCACCGCCGCCCCCATCTCCGACTCCTCCCTCCACGACTGGCACTTCACCCTAACCGGCCCCCCGGCCCCATCCCCCTTCAGCACCGGAATCTACCACGGCCGCATAACCTTTCCACCAACCTACCCCCTCCGTCCACCCAGTTTCCGCTTCCTAACACCCTCGGGCCGTTTCGAAGTCAACCGCGAGATCTGTCTGAGTATCTCGGGGCACCATGAGGAATCTTGGCAGCCGGCGTGGGGGGTGAGGACGGCCCTGTTGGCGATTCGGAGTTATATGGATGTTGATGCGAAGGGGCAGGTTGGGGGTTTGGAGATGTCAGAACAGGGGAGGAGGGAGTTGGCGGAGGAGAGTCGCGCGTGGAGGTGTGGGGTTGAGGGGTGCAATGGGGGGAAGACAAATGAGGAGGTGTTGAGAGAGTGGAGGGAGGGTGTTTGTAGGGAGAGGGGGGTTGTTGATGAAGAAAGTGGCGGTGGGGAGGGTGAGAAGCAGGAGAAGCAGGAGGATGAGACTCAGGAGAGTGATGCTGCGCAGTCGACCAGTGCGCCGGTAGCAGAACCAGCACCAGAACCAGCACTGGAAGAACCACAAGAACCGTCCAGAGGGTCTTCTCAACCGCAACCGCAACCACAGCAACAACCAATACCCTCTTCCACGCCTCAACACCAACCTCGACCTCAAACTCAACTTCAATTTCAACCCCAACCCGTAACAACAACGGCAACAGCCACGACAGCGACAGCAGTGCAAGACAGCCCTTGGCTAGACCGCGCGATTATCGGTGTTCTCATCGCGTTGATCGTCACGATTATGCGGAGGGTATTCAGAGACGAGGACGGGGATCTTTGATTCTATATTTCGGATAATTTGGGAATGTATTGGCCATGGCGTTGGTGGATCTACACGGAGTTTCTGTTTCTATGCTACCTCTACAGAATATAGTGATGAAGCGTTCAATGACATAAAATTCTCTACACCCGACGAACATGCTTAATGAACTGCTCTGCCGTGCCATCTGCCAGAACACACGAAGCCGGAATATGATCCAGTACCAGCCATCCATCCCCGTAAGCAGAATCATCATAGTGGTTCAACACGCCAGTCCTGCGCAACTCTGCCAGCGAAGTAAGAAACACCCCTTCCCTTTGCAACACCTCCAGCCCTGCAACAACCGACACTCGTACCTGACCCCGGGCAACACGCCGTCCCAATACAGGAGTTTCCAACCGCTTTTCACACTCTCCGAGGGCGTTCTCAAGAGAGGCAAAAACAGATATGTAGGATGTCGGTTCCCTGTTATTCCAGTCCAGGTGCTTCTTTACCAGGTTTCGAGAGAATCGTAGTTCCGGACGAACCCAATAGGTATTCTCATCGCTGCAGAAAAAGCCAATATCCTCGAGAAAACGGCTCTGGGAGAGATCATCGTAAACACGGTAGAACGGTCCATTGTGTAACGGCCCTTCGGGTGGTGTCTGGGCCACACGTCCATGGGGACATTGTTGACACGGGTCAGCTTGTAGTGTACACAGGGTACAAGCATCAAGCTGAACAGTAGCTGAGAGGGAGGTTATGAGGTGAGATAAGTGATGTTGAAGGGAAGTGTGGCTTCAAGTTTTGTTAGTTTGAAGTATTCCCCATTAAAGAGCTGATACTGGGCCCCATACCACAGGAGAAAGCAGAAGATCACAACACAATGATTGCTTCACAGCGTAGGAAAAGTTTGAGAAAGTGCGAAGTTTCTAAGCTACAACGAGCCCTTTAAGTATTGAATTTGCAATAGTGGTGAGATTGAACATGTGCATGACCCCTCTTCCTCTGCCAACTAAGTAATCTCACTGCATATTCAACGGCAACTACTACTGGATCGTTATCACTGCCAGTTGCCATAGAGCCAATGTTTCCGTCTCTGTCAATTGTTCATTCTGCCTTGATTGGGTGGACGTGCTGTAAGATGGACTAGGATGGTTGAACAATAGCATCGACAAATCTTGCTGCATTCATAGTAAAACGAAGATAGCAATTCAACTAATATAATACAATGTCATAAATATAATACAAGTCTCTAACTACCAGTCACCATCCACCACCACTCGCCAACAACCCACCCCGGTTGCTCATGCTTCTCGCCCCGATATACACCACTACCACCCTTCCTATTTGGCCGCGCCACAATACCAACCCCCTCCAACCACTCCAGCATAATCTGCACCTCCCACGCCCCAACAGTCGGCTTCATCATACTCGCCACACCCGCCGCGCTAATACCCGGCCTCGTCGCCACACAACCCACCACAGCACCTGCAACAAGATCCCAGAGTAACTTGAAGAAGTTTCCGTGGATGTCGAGCCAGACAGGTATTTTGGGGACTTTGTCAGAGGGGGTTTGGGGGAGGGTTGGTGGCGGTGTTGAGGAGAGTTGGGGTTCGATGGGGTTTCCAAAGATATAGTTGTCTTTGGCGGGGGTGATTTGTACGACGAAGCGCATTTTTTGTTTGTCGATTAGGCGGGTTAGGTAACCGCCATCTGTGAGGCCGAATTTCTCTCGTGGTGGGTCGCGCGGTTTGAGGATGATTTTGCGGTGCGCGGCGAGATTAATCAGGGCTAGTATATCGCCGTCGTCGGCGGTATAATCCACCTCAAGACTACCTTGTTCACGGAACGCAGGATCAAGAATCGTGGACTTGAACTCCGCAGCCCGTCGTAACTGACTACTTTCGATAGCCCGCCGTCGCAACGTCGTGACAAACACCTCTGTGATATCGTAGTTCCGGCCCGGCGTGACGCGGCCACCGTTACCCATCATTATCACGCGCTCGGTCATGAGTGCCTGGACGGCGTTTTGGATGAGTGGTTCGCCGAAGCGTTCGAGGGATTTGCGCGCTTCGGTGGCGTTGTAGGATTCCTGCGGAGTGACGATGTTCGCGCGGATCCATGTTTTGGCGATTTCGAGACGGTCGAGGTTTGCTTTGCGCTGGTTCGGGGTTGTGGGGTGTTTGTATTTGTGCTTGGGGCGGAGGGGTTCGGCGAAGGGGACTCCGGCGATGAGGGTGCGTTTGCGGTTCAGGGTTACCGAGTTGATGCCGTGGTAGACTTCTTCGAGGGAGGGTGGTGGTTCTTCGCGGAGTTCGAAGACGCTGTCGAATTGGGCCTTGGTTGCGGGGAGG
The DNA here is from genome assembly GCA_034509305.1 of Aspergillus cristatus. Lineage (NCBI taxonomy): Eukaryota > Fungi > Ascomycota > Eurotiomycetes > Eurotiales > Aspergillaceae > Aspergillus > Aspergillus cristatus. The sequence goes on along the minus strand of WJBV01000007.1, from coordinate 1,884,133 downwards.
TTGGGCAGTTTCTCTGTTGATGGGATATCTAGCTGTGCCTGTGCCCAGTCTACCACTCCCTCCCAGTCATACCCGTCGAGATTCTCGTAGTCGATGCGCGGGACTTTATCATTGGCGTACGCCTCGATGAACCGCTCCTGGAAGTCGCTCTGCATCTTGGCGACCTGCAGTCTGTTTCTGCTGAGAATAGATTTCCCGCGCTCGTGTATGAACTGTCCCTCGTGTCTTGGGAAACATTTTGCTACGAGCGGCCAGTCGACGTTCTTCGCTTCCAGGCCACCTGCCAGCACCCGAACGGCTACGATTGAAGCGATCATTCTTTGCACGAACTCTGGGGGAAGCGTGTGCACTATGCGGTTGCGGCGGATGGGTTGCTTGGGGGAGGCCTTGTGGGAGCCAGGTGTTGACAGGTCGGTCAATTTCTCGAGACGACGCTCCGGCGGGGCTCGAGTCGCCTGTCTTGTAGGCTGTCTTGTAACCGGTTTCGTAACCGGCTTCGTGACCTGTTTCGTAGCCCGTCTTGTAGCCACAGGCTCGCGCTCGCGTGGAATCGCCCGTTCTGTTCGTCGATCTATATCGAAACGGATGTTCCGTCTGATTGGTTCACTATCGAAGGAGCCTGGGACGGTTCGGTTGAAGTACTCAAGACGATCACGCTTCTCATTGAAGAAGTCCTCGTTCTCGAGCTCCCATCTGAGAAGGTCGTCGCTTTCTCTGAAGAACTGGCCGACTGGGTCTGCGATTTCTGCCGTTTCCAAGGCAGGCGGTTCTCTCTGGGCAAATAGTGCATCGAGTGAGTCCGGTGGGTCATACATCCGTCTTCCGCGGCGAGGTGCGGCACCTGCGTGTGTCCCGAATGTCCCCGTGGTTGCATTGAACACCTGTCTTGGATTCATGAACATAGTATAAAGAGGGATAGACAGGGGAGGTGGCTTCTTCCGCAGCACCGGCCGGCGAGCTGCAACGCCAGGCTCAGTCCCGAATGTCCCACTGGCTGCGTGGAAAGTCTGCGTGGCGTTCATGAACATAGCATAAGGCGGCAAGCACGAGACAGCAGTCCGGAGCCTTTTGATTTCACCGGCTCTCCTCAAGATACCTTCACCGACGGCCGTGCTACGGGGCCTAGCGATCGAAGTCATGTTGTTTGCTGATGGACCATGTCCTGGACGGCGGATTGTCATCAACCGCCCGGCCCTAGGCTCATTGGTTTCAACAAATTCGTTCTCGAACATTTCCCAGAACTGTCTTTGGATCTTCCTTTCCTTCGCCAAGACGTAGTTTGGCTTTTGCTGCAGTTGCACCGTTAAACCGGTCTCAACCGGGATCTGGGTAATTGGTCTATGTTCGCGTTTGATCAACCCGTTACTACCCTTAATGATGTCCGGGTGAATATCGCTGTTTGGAGGGAAGTAAAATCGCGTTCCTGCCGACAGCATTTTCTGCTGCATGTCCCTAACCGTGGGGTGACTTGGCGGAAGTTCAGGCTTCGTGATGATACTCTTCGTGATCATCACGCCCTTATCATCGCGGCCACTGAAGGTCAGTTGGCGAAGCTTGCCCGCATCAACCAAATGCTTGACTGAGGTCCGGAGAGTGCGCATATCGGGCTTTTCTCTGTACTTTGTCTTCATCCATGCGGTTGCAAATGGATACCAGAGTTCACTACCCATTGGATAGGCCCCTCCAGCCTTGTCGACGATTTCTGTGAGAACCTTCTTCCGTAGGACTGCCACGGAGCCTCCTGTATCCGTGCGGCCTTTCTTGTTTCGCTTTTTGCGGGGCTCTGTAGTAGTATCTGCTGCAGCATGTGGCTGATCAACATTCGAAGGTCCATCATGGTCAACAACCATAGCGCCGTCTATTTGTGCTTCATTAGCCAGAGTCTGGCGTTCTTCGAAGCCTTTTTCGCCACCAGACCGTGGTTCTAATTGACTCGAGGGTTGAGGCGTTTTTGATATCGGAACAGCAGAATTAGTTCCATTTTGTAAAGCAGGTTCGTTTTCATGTCGCGGTTTCTTCGGCTGTCTTCTACTAACCTCATTCTCAGCTGACCGGCTCGGCTCTTGCATTTCCACGGCACCTCGTTCGGGTTTGGCAAGTGATGGTAAGCGTTTGCGTTTGGTTGGATGTTCGGCTGTATCGATATCATGATTGCTAGGGCCATGTTGGTCTTGCGACGTGGCTGGGACATTTTGCATGTCTGTATTATCATCGTGGTTCTTGCGTCTTTGCTTTGGTGGTCGTCCCCTCCGTGTTGTAGCTACAGGGGACGGCTCTCCATCCACAGGCTGGCCTTCGTGGAAGGCCCTCTTAACTCCTCTTGAAATAGTGGTAGGCGTGGCAGAGTCCTCAATTGCAGGTCCATTGGTAACCGGAGTAGCAATAGGAGTTTCTCCGCCGGGTAGTCGAGACTCCATCTCGGGGGCTGCATCCTCCCCGTTTTCCGTGATCCCTTCCACGGCCTCAGCCTCTTCCACAAACCATGGAAACGACACCAGCTTTGGGGACTTGAAAACGGCAAGTTGGCTAGTTCTTGGGCGTCCTCGAGCTTTGCCAACCGGCCTCCGTCGACCGCGCGGCGTAGCGTAAACTCCAGGATTCGGGCGCTCCATCAGGAGAATATTATACTCGGTCCACGTCTCATCCATACCCAAAGCCTCGAGCTTTTCCTTCTCGGACATGCCTTCAAATCGGTCTGCTTTAACTCTCGATCTCTTTGGACGTTTGGGCTGGACGACCTCCGCCTCTGTGTTTCCGTTATCAGCTGTGACCGTATCCATGTTGGTATCTTCCTGGATCTCTTGCTTTGGTTCCTTCTTGGGACGTCCACGGGGAGCACTAGGCTGGCTATCTCTCTCCGGGGGCGGATTCGCACGCTTCTGGGTTCCGATTTGAAATGCATAGCTGCCGTCTTCCAATTGCACAGCAACAGGATCGCTAAATGAACGATTATAATCCTGGGGTTTGCCAATAGCCATGCATTCCAGGAGGCTAGCGTTGCCCTTTTTGAGTAGTTCCTTTGAAGGGCCCGTCAAAGGGAATCCATATTCATCCAGCTTAGGAACCACATCGACGGGCGGTATACGCCCATTAGCATTCTTGGAGGAGTATTCAACAGCCTCCCATGCTGCTTCTCCTGCCTCGACAAGTTTTCTATAGGTCGTGGCGGAGTAGTAGAGGTACATGGCTTGGGTCCGGTGAAGAACCGTGTCTCTGACGATAGCCAAATGGCGCAGGTGTGGAGGTTGCGAAAGCTGCCAACATTCAACAAGACGGCCCAATGCGTTCTCTAGGGGTCTACGGAAGAAGCACCCAAAACAAATCCGGACAATGCCCTATCACCTATTAGTTTATCTTTCATGCAGTGAAAAACAGCTTGACTTACAAAGTTGTTGATGCCATTTGCCCCTGCTGCATCAATAACGTTGAAGATCATATGATGAAGATTGCGATCCGGTGTCCAAATGGGCAGGGCCCGACCAGATTCCTCAACATTGTCTTCGCGTTTGATCATGCCAAGCGTGCCTTCACTAGTCGGATTTCTTCCTGTTTCCTCTTCCAGATCTTCGTCTGGCTCGTCCACGTCGTCCTCTTTCTGTCCCATAAGATTGCGGCTAAAAAGGTGGAACAATTCGAGGTCTTTTCCTGAAGGTTCCCGTAGAAGCTTGACGCATGGATATGAGTTGTTCATCGTGTCTTTGTACTGTGACATCGCCTTGACCCGTTTCAAGACACCAATGCGTTCAAACTTGCGCAGTGCACGGGAAAGCACCTTCCAGCGCCACCGGTCAGAGAAACCCAGAATCTTTTTGAGATCCTCGCGAGCAATTATCCCGTGTTGTTTGAGAATCTCAAACAGTTTATCAGTGAAGACATCGAAATCGATAACGCGATCCGTTGCTTCAGCACCTCGGTTTGTCGGTGCTTCGGCCATATATTCTGATTTTGAGAATTGGGGCAAAATACACAAACTTGTCCGTATAGACTTGAACTGGAAGGGCCGTTTCTGAATATATCCTTTGGCCTGCAACCTATCTGTCCGCTTCGGTACTGACCGTTTATCCTGGCCACTGAGTCTTACCAATTCTGTTTGGACAACTCCACTGGATTTACTTGACGCAATGATAGACAGAAGGGCAAACTCCGTAGGTAAAATCTTGGTCTCGTCCGGTTCATGACCAGCGACTGCAAGCCAGGTTCGCTCCTCCGTGACGAAGACCCGAGGAGCATCGCCCTTCGCGCCATCCGCGTCTGCATTCTGGCTGAAGCGTTCTGCATCATCGAAAGTGAGGTGATTTCCCTCGCGATTCTTGCCTACGGAGACCTCTGGATGCCTCGTTAACCAGGACCAGACCTTGGCCTGGAAGCGACGGTCGACAGTATGTGTCTTTTGGGATGCATCCTGCGCTGCTTTGGCATAGAATGCGGTGGTGAAATTTAGAATATCAGGTAGAGAAGCCCCTGTTTGTTCGTTAGCTATGGTGAAATCTGAATAATTTTCATGTACAACATCGTAGGGCAGGTAATAGAGAAAGAGACGAAACAAGATAAAAGTAGAACCTTTAGAAGTGGGTACACAAGTATTAGACGCATCCAAAGGATTTACATCCTGCAGGTGGCTTGCAGCATACAAAAAAAAAAAAAAAAAAAGACCTACCTTGGTCACCACAGAGAGCAATCTCTGCCAGTAAGTAATCGATCAGTTCTTGGAGACTGCGGGCCATATTCTATCCATGGCCATAATATAATAAAAAGTAAACAAATGATACGAAAAGGTGTGTTGCTATCTATATCATTCTCGGTGCTGGCGATGGGAAAAAGTGAAAATTTGCGATGGCGAAAGGCGCGATTCGAACCGATGAGGTTTCATCGCCGCCGAATGCACGTGACTATATTTATGCCTGAGGATCCAGGTATCAAGAAATATAACGTAACCGGTAAGCGAGCGCCGCACGTAAGCGAGCGCCGCACCTAACGCGTTCGCGTTGCCCGCGTCGCACCCTACTGCCTTCAACCACCTATCATGCCACCAAAACGCACTCAATTGAAGCGAGACTCCATTGAGCAAGAAGGTAGGGTCCTACTTGCAATTGAGGCACTTCAAAAACAAGAAATCACCTCTATACGCGAAGCAGCACGTCGATTCAATATAGCAGATCGAACACTCCGACGCCGTCTAGCCGGACGACCTCAACGTCAAAACACGCGTGCTAATAGCCATAAATTGACACAGAATGAAGAGGAATCGCTTCTACAATGGATACTCTCTATGGATCGTCGTGGAGCAGCGCCTAGGCCGGGGCATGTACGAGATATGGCTAATCTTCTACTTGCAAAGCGTGGGGAATCACCAATTCAAACAGTCGGTGAAAAATGGGTTTATAACTTCATCAATCGACAACCAGAGCTCAAGACACGTTTCTCACGAAGATATGATTATCAACGGGCAAAATGTGAAGATCTGAAGGTGATTAATCAATGGTTTGACTGTGTTCAACAGACTATTATTCAGTATGGTATCCTATCTGAAGATATCTACAACTTTGATGAGACTGGCTTTGCGATGGGCCTTACATCAACTCAGAAAGTTGTTACTCGATCAGAGTATTATGGTCGGCGATCGGTCTTGCAGCCTGGAAATCGGGAGTGGGTGACTACTATTGAGTCAATCAATGCATCTGGATGGGTGCTTCCACCATGCATTATCTTCAAAGGCAAAAACCTCATCCAAGGATGGTTTGATGATCTTCCAGGGGACTGGCGCTTTGAAGTTAGTCAAAATGGATGGACTACAGATGAAATCGGACTTCGGTGGCTTCAAAAGCATTTTATTCCAGTGACAACAAGCCGTACACTAGGAACATATCGACTTTTAGTCCTTGATGGCCATGGGAGTCATTTAACTCCCCAATTCGATCAAGTATGCGCTGAAAATTCGATTATTCCAATCTGTATGCCACCACATTCGTCACATCTTTTACAGCCCCTTGATATCGGGTGTTTTGCTGTCTTAAAGCGGACTTATGGTCGACTAGTCGAAGACCAAATGCGTGCCCGCATCAACCACATTGATAAATTTGATTTTCTTGCAGCATATCCAAATGCTCGTGTGGAAGCTTTTAAGCCCCAGAACATTCAAAATAGCTTTGCAGCTGCTGGTTTAGCACCATACAACCCTCAACAAGTGCTAGATAAGCTAAATATTCAGCTTGAAACATCTACACCCCCCGGGAGTCGCCCTGGAAGCCGATCAAGTCAAACCAGCCATTTCACCCCAAAAACACCTCAAAACTTCATTCAACTACAACAGCAGGCATCCTCAATTAAAGCCTTTTTAAAGCGCAGGTCAAAAAGTCCACCCAGTCCGACCAACCAAGCGCTCAACCAGCTTGTTAAAGGCTGTGAAATCGCGATGAATAGCGCTATATTTCTAGCCCATGAAAATGGCCAATTACGTGCTGCAAATGAAAAGCAGAAGCAGAAACGCACTCGATCAAATAGAAGAATACCAAATGAAGGAGGAATGACTGTTCAGGAGTGCCAGGAGGCTATACAACCCCCAGTTGAGGCAGTTGAACCACCTAGATCACCCTTGACAAGACCACCGACAAGGCCTATTTTACCACCTCCGCCAGTCAGACGAAAGTTGCCAAAGTGTAGTAAATGTGGACAGGAAGGGCATAGATCAGACCATTGCCCTCAGAGATAACTTTTTTAATATAATGGTGTTTGGGTGGTTAAAAAATGCATTTAAAATAGTAGGGTATAGATAGGTGCGGCGCTCGCTTACGTGCGGCGCTCGCTTACCGGTTACGTTACAGCACTTTACTCTATCTATCCCACTCTGTTTCCATCAACATTTGACGTTCATCTGATTACAAGCATTATACTTACTACCAGGGATACATCCTTGTGGATAGAATATAGCAATGTACTTGGCCAATGTTGATTACCTCTTATTACCGGCATTCTCATACTAAGAGACCTCTTCACGAATCGGTTACTGACCAGACAACCACAGACTATTTATAACATATGAGCCTAACGGGACTGTCCGCTGTACGAACACAGGATGTCTATGCAATGACTCGAGTCTCGTCGAGTTCACCTCGTATCGTGCCTGTCCGCATACCATACGGAGGACGGATAATCCATGCATAATATTATGCGCAAGGCTTACAGCCCACAACCATGCCACGACGATTACGTTCCCCTCTGCAGGGCATTCTTGATTCTGGCCTGCATTGACCACAGACAGGAGGAACCTGTATAACTGTCCAAAGACGTCCTCAACCGGATGCGAGACATGACATCACTGGCTTTACATCAGACTTAGGCCCGATCGGGAAACCGAGCCGCTAAAAGGGGAAGATCAGTCGCCTCCGTCAGCTTCCGGCAAAGGACTCCGTCTTCCTTTCATAACTAGTATCAATTGCGCTCATTATTGCGTCTTGGGGAATTTCTTCCTATCCTCTTTTGTTCCTGTCCACGCCATGAAGTTCGCCATTTGACCTGTCCTTCTTGCTCCCCGTCCTCCTCTCGTCCGCCACTACCACACCCAAATAAACAACCAGAACTGTCTATCGCCACACTCATGGAAGAAGGAACGGCTTCCTCGATCCCTTCCGAGCCTCCTCCGCTCCCATACTCGTTGCGAGACCGGAAGAAGTCCATCACCATCTTCTGGACGATCTTCATCATTGATACTTTGGGTCAGCCGCTGGCGCTTTACTGGGCGCTGTGGTATGCTACGGATCTGTCGCACAATGTCGGTATGTTTTGAAGTCGCCGTTGTGTATTTGCCGGTCCTTATCGCTGACTCGTCCGGCGCTTTTCTCCAGTCTTCTCCATTGTCACCGCGTCGTTAGGAGGTGTCTCCGTGTTCGAATACTTTTATCGACTCTACAATTTGTTCCGGAAAAATTCTCGCGCACGGCCGCTGAACGCCAGGAAATCATGGGTACGCTCCACAACTCTGAAAGGGACAAAACAGAACGCGACGGCTAACACTTGGTTCTCAATTGCAGTTGGATTTCTTCCAAATTAACTTCACCATTGTTTGGTTGATCCTCGCGGTCGAACTCATAGTGTAAGTCTTACTTGTATCAAGGTGCAGATCAACGGCTAACGGATCTGCAGTGGGACGGTACCTGAGGAACCGTACGGTAAGCTTGCTCTCGGACATCTGCCCGCTTGGCATCATGCTCATCTCAATTGATAGTCCGCCTTGTTGCTATGGTCCTACCAACCGTCATGTTCTATTTCGGTGGTGTCCACCTATCCCTCGACGTCCTTCGCGCCTGTGGCTACAAAGCCCCGTTCCGCATTTCTTCGACTCCAAAAGGATCAGTGATGCCAACCGCTTTATATGTTCTAATCGAAGATGTAGTCGCCGTCGACGGAGGTGGTGGCCAAGTATACCGATACGCTTTGCGAACCCGATACCTGTCCAGCCCGTACTTCCGACGGATGTTGTTTGAAATGAACTGCTTCTGGGGCGGTGGCTCCGTGATATTCGCGGCTGCCATAACCGCAATCATATTCACCACACCCAGGCCAATTGCTTACACCGTGAGTTCTACCCTGTCCTGTGGGCCGCGCACATGCTAATGAACATGTAGCTGGGATGGACTCTACCATTCGTATGGGCTGCAGTATGGACCTGCATCACCATCCCATGGGTCCAAAGTGACCTTCGTCGTGAGAAGGAGGCCTGGCGCGAAGGTCGGGTCCAGGGAGGCGTTCCTTTCACCGACGACATCACCGCGCCAACCGCCCGGACTCGATTCCGCTCCGTCCAGGAGAACTTACCTCATCTTCTGCCCTGGGTTCGCGAGAAACAGTCGAACCCGTCGTCACCTTCGGAAGGCGAACCACCTCCGCCTCCGGCTACTCAATGAATACCCTAAACCGCTCTTCTAGACGCCTGACGCCAGTCACGATCTTCTATACTCATGACTTTCTTTGAACTTAATTATAGATATCCTCTCTACATGAGAAACGCCTAATATTCAGCAGTTACCCACAGGTACACGAGGGTGGGACTGGTCTTCCCAACCGGAGTTTATGAGTTTTTGTTTATGTCTGCTTTTCTTCAATCTAGGGAGGGGCAAGCTTTGGATATGTGCTTGTGCAATGTTTCCATGTTACTGTATCTAGATACCCATCTTGTGCATAATTCAGATAGCAAGCAAATGAATGCATCACTATCATCATGAAAATGTAACGAAAGGTATAGATAGGTCATTCATTATTAAAGGGACTAAATTCACTGGATTCATTTGACTTTAGCAGGACAGGTGTCACTGCCTACTTAAATATCCCCCAGTCATTGGCCACCATCCATCATTTCCATCACCATCCTTATAGTCCACCTCTTCAGCACCAGCTCCTATCTAACTCTTACTCAAGCACAAGATTATACTCTGGTTACCACAACCACTGGTACAAGGAAGACCTAGCAGAGAGAGAACAGCTTAAGGGAAGTTGGATTAGATGTGACATATGAACGTCGCAAGCCTCACAGAGTGCATCTGAAACCATCTTGATTAGAGGAACATGGCCATTCTCTCGAACTACCGTCGAGGAACACAACACTTATATCAAGAGCATCGCCGATAAACGCGACAACTATGGATCTTGAAAGACCCTCTCACAGCGGAAAAGGACGCTTTCCCCGAACTAGAAAACGCGAGAGCCAAAGGCAATCATGGAACGCGACTTGCTGTCATTTGAAGTTGATAGAGATATTCCTCCATGTGAATTTGGGAATTACAACAGAGGAGGAACTCCCAGCTGTGCAGAGATGGTTACATTATAGATACCCCACTTTGCAGCCAGTAAGTCTGCTTCAGCAAGCCAAAGTATCATGGAGGGAAAAAGGCTAGCAACTCCTACCCTAGGTATAAAGTGAGGAAGAAAGGCGGGAGTTGTTCTTCGGCGAGATTAAGACCAAAAGATAACGAATCATATGACGGACCTTGTTTGCTCTCCTTTGATTTTTTGCTAGTATACTGAAAGCGCGCACCCGCGCAAATATCACGAAAGACCTAACCCGTTCCACGCTGCTGGACGCCTTACCATGAAGGACAGTAAGCTTCTGTCTGCCCTCCATTACTATCCAGGCATGGCGGGATAAACCTATGGCTCGGGAAACCTGAGTATAATGATGGAAGAAGAACGGGGAAGAGGAGCTAAAGAAAAGCATGTGGGGTAATGGGAACTAAAGACCAAGAAGACGACTTATTGGAACAGTCAGAAAAGGCTATATTCATGGTTCCATTGATTTGCAAGTGCAAGGCAATTGATTGCACTCAAGATGGACAATTACTCAACATGCATATGCACTTTGGAATGCATAAAACGGCCTGCAAATGACGAAAGAACTGGTATTGTGACAATTCATGGGATTCTGAAGCCTCCGATCCTCGAGGCTTAACGACTTAACCAGGGGTCACCATAAAGCTCCTCTGCCGTGGCTCGGTACTCCGGATCCCATTGAAGCATCTTCTTTGCAAACTTAAGAAACAATCATTTGTCTTCGCCATGCAGAGACGGGGTGAGATTAGGCCAGTTGAACTCCTCTAAGGGGATCAAGTCTGGGAATTTGAAGATTCCTAGATAGGCGTTTTTAAGCAACTGAGATAACATGCAAAATAAGAATATCATACCTTCGTCGGAAAATAACAGAGCAGATACTCCTATCAGTCTTCTTCAAGAATTGCAGGGGAGGCGGACCTAGGAGTCGTATCATTTGAGCTAGATGAACGGCTTGAGAGTACTCATCGCTCCCACGGGTCCTTCCATTAAAAACAGTGGTCTCTGCTAGGAGTTCCCAAAGCTATGGTTCTTTTAGTATTTTTGTGTAAACCTTGCTCAGATCTCTTACCACAAGCCCCAAATTCCAAATATCAGCACTATACGACCACGTAGCCTTCAACAGAACCTCCGGCGCACAAAACTGCTGCGGCTGAATATCATGACTGTGCGGAACCGGGCCATTTCCAAAAACCGCGGTACTGAAGTCGCTGATTTTGACCTGTCCTACCCCCTTCTTTAAAGGACCAAAGTCAGGCCGTGACTCGAAGATAGGACGGCCTGCAGACATTTTATATGGAGGAGGGTTGGTTTCTTGATCACGGATGTAGTTTTCAAGAGTGGCGGGGTCTTTGAAGGCAATGAGGAAGTTATCTGATTTGAAGTCTTTGCCGGATAAAATATAGTCAATATGGAGCATGATGAACGGAAGCCAATGAAGACACACCTGTGTATATGACATGATACTCAGAATGAAGAAAATCTAACCCCTTCAGTAATAACCTGAGAAAGGCTTTCAGTACGTTTGGAGGTAATCCGACACTCCCAAGATGCCTTCCCAGCAGCCAAAGTGGTTCTCGTAATGGTTCAAACACCAAGCATATATGCTCTCCAAACGGGCCCTGTATTTGAAAAGAGTCCTCCACGGTACGAACATGTGCTGACCCTCATGATCGGACCTGGGAAATATGTTTTGATATTTTTAGTTCCTTTTGGGCGGGTTTTCGTGCACCTTCGCCGTTGTTTGTGATCTTCAATGTTATATATTTATTATATTGCCAAAAATAACTTCATTGGTTGTCAGTTCTGACATCCATGGGAATGAAGCATGGCCGGACGAACCGAGAAATGTCTTTCGCGAACCATACTGTAGAATTAGCGCCCCAGCCCAACTTTAAAACGATATAGTATCGCCCCGAGATTATCTCGCCGGGGTAAGCGGGGTATTATTTCTTCGGGTCATAGTAGGCGTACTGGTCTTCCTCTGAGACAGAGAAACTCGTGTATTCGCGAAATTTTGGCACTGGTCTGGATATACGTGGGCTAAGTCTGAGAAACTTAGAGAGAGATGGGCGATAACCTGACATTGGGGCATTTTCAATGGTGATTTTGTTCAGTGATCTGAAGTAGGTGTGCAGGCACATGACCCCAGGATGATGACATTGTTTACATGCAAGTGAGCAATTATACAATCGTATTGTACCCTAACTAGATCTTCTGTACAAGATATATCCAGCATGCAAATTTTACACACGCAATCACCAGGTAAAATGTAGTTAAATAGCAATAAAGATGAAACAGAAATTTGAAAAAGGAAAGAGAAGCAAGTAATGAGCACATGGATGTCAACAGAGCGAAGGAAGAACTCTTTTTTCACAGAGTCAAAAACAAATGAGCAAAAGCAACGCAATAACGACTCGACGCCTGTATATGATCCCACTGCATAAGGGTATCTCATCGCAAAAGATGGCTGTAGTTACAATAGATAATGTTGAACAAGAGATGAGGAGAAGGGAAATGCGGCAAAATTAAATGTAAAACATTGTCCGTAACACCGGTCAAATGCGCAGGGAATTGAAAGTGGCCCTCGAATTTACTTGCGAGAAGGCATCAGCTTCCGACCTAGACTCTTGAATGTAGTCTTGTGACTGTAAGAAAACAAGTTAGCCAGGGAAGGTTCATCGCCGATGAAGAGCATGTACTAACCTCTCGTCTTGCCCATCCCAGTTACGAGCCCGAACAGCCGTCTCGACGCCACCCGAAGTCATGGGTCGGCTGGGAGGGTTGATGAACCGTCGAGATTGCTATGAAAGTCAGCATCATCGTCTTTTCCAGGGAAGCAGGTTAGGGGTACTGACCTCCCAGCGAGAATCCACATCCGCTTCATTGATAGAGCGAGAATCCGACGGTGCTCTGTCCTGAGTGAAACCACTCTTCATACTAGAGCCAATCGAATTTGACCTCTGAAGTGGTGAAGCACCAGACTGGAACGACCTCCTAGACGGCGAGTCTGAATATTCGCTATTGGAATCTAAGCTTGCCAGACTGTGAGGCTTGTCTGAGGCTGGCGGGTTTGCGACGCTGTCAGAGTTTTGCAAAACCTGATTGCTATTCGCCTGCTCGCGTTCTCGTAGTCGCTTCTGTTGTTGCTTCGAAGGCCGGTTGTACGAGAACTTGTTCCCGAGAATGGCAGGTGCATGCGAGATCAGAGCCTTCATCACGTCCTTCTTAAGACGTAAGGCAAGGTCGAGGTTGGACCAGGTCTTGTTGTGGTACTCGAGCACCGGTAACCGGAAAACAAAGTCGTGCAGGTCCTCAAGGTTGTGGTCACCTTTACCCTTGTAACTCAAACAGAGCACGACATCATGCACCTTGATATGGGCAAGAGTCATGTAATTTGACGCCCGAGACATCATCTGGGAGAGATCATCTGTTCCCTCCTTGGACTTGCCGTTCTTGTCACGCAAAAGAGTGAACTTCTTGCTCTTTTCTTCAATATCACCCGAGCTGGTCTGGGGCTTTTCGCCGTTCTTTGACAGAATGCGCATGCTGTCGGCAGACCTCTTCTTGGTTAATCCGCCAGTAGTCGATGGCCGGGTGGTTTGGCGAGTCATATCCGCGCCCAATTTGCTGCTGTCCCGGGTGAGCGGAGTTATTCCAAGACCCTTGCGCTGATTCGAGCGGACGCTTGGCGCTTTGTTGTCATCAGATAGGGATAATGTGGCCTGAAGTCGAAGTTCGATATCCCCAGGACCTCTTGCGCCCTGTTGATAGTCTTCTCCTTGGGTGTACGATGTCGGTGGAGGTTGCGGGCTCTCATCATCGTCATCCGAATCGTCAATTGGCTGCATATTCTTGATCATCATAGGCGAGAAGCCACCGTTATCAAAAGCACTCGAGCCAACGTTGGGGAAAATGTACTCGAAGACCTTCTGTCCAAGCTCGTGCTCTAGCTGGACCTTGAGCGGGAACAATGACACCTCAAAGTCGTCCAGGACTGGAATTCCGGCGACAGCTTCCAGCATATGCCATTTCACCCTGAGCATGCAATGCTCCGGTCCGTCAAGTTTGCGCGCTTGGTCGAGATACGGCACAATGATCTGAGGATATATGGCATCCGAGAGCAGGTTCAGACCGTACAATCGTTCGATCGCGACCTCGTTGTGGTTGGAACCATCCGAGTTGTCAGTGCGGTCGTATTCGGCATTCCGGAGCTGAATCTCGATCAAAGGCTCCGACTGATCCTTCATCAAATGCCAAACAACCTCGGAGGCAGATATGTTCCAACGCAAGATGCCATTCACCTCAGACATTGTGGGTTCGGCTCTCCTCTGGGATGAAGTAATGGCCTTCATCAGGAAGAACAGCTCATCCTCGCATTTGGCGAGATCATCTTCAAGCGACAATCGATCGTCCCAGCCTTTCTTGTCCAGATGCTTGGCGTGAATCTCGAAGTGTTCCTTGATCTCCTCGAGCTGCTGGATACGAGACTGAAGCTTGAACACCATCTCCGGAGCACCTCTGAGGTCGCTGAAGTCGGACGTGAGCATAATCTTTTCCAGACGTTCGTTTCTAACCTTCTCCAGAGGCTCGCTGTAAAGTAAGAGGTCAAGGACGATGATATACATGGAATAGTATTCTGCCGAGTCACAGATGGCGCGGAAATGGGGAAAGTCGACGAAGATCTGGTCCATTCTGGCTTCGTTCGCGGTCCGGTCATTATGCATGCTGGAGTCTCCCTTGGCCACCTCGTCGTTGTACTTCAGGCGAAGGTTGTTGTACTTGTCATATCTCAAGCTGGCCGAGGTCTTTTGCACAATGCGAGAGAAGCCAAACGGATTCAATTCGAAATCGAACATCGCCTCAAGCGTCAACCAAGGAGGCCATGCGGAGCCAGGTTGATTGCCGTATTTGTTCCCAGCGTAGAATTGCAAGTGAGCCATTAGTTTCTTCTGAGTCGCCACAAAGAACTGTGCGCCGTCCATCTCCAGAGAGAAACGACGCTGCACTAGACCAGAGACATCGTCTGAAACGCGCTCTTTATCCATGATAGATACAACCTTCAGCTGCATGCCCTTGGCAGCGACAAGCAGGACCGACTTCTGATTCTTTTCGCTTTGGAGCTGGATCTGCGGCGCGATCAATCGCAAGTGGTAACTATTTTGGGGCGTGAACTCAGGAGCGATGTTTGCAGTCGAATCATCCCTCGAACCCTTTCGTTTGGCAGCATCGGGAGGATCCGCCTGATCGTCGGCGTACACATAGCGCTTGGCATCGCTGAGCAGTTGCTCAATACGCTCCTCTACGCTTTCATCGTCACCATCTTCGGCTTCAGGCTCGTCTTCTGACTTGGAGGGAGGCTTGGACGACTTTGGATGTCCCGGATTGTGCTTGCTCTGTTCGGCGACAATATCAAGGATGAACTTGACCGCCCTTCGTGACATGTAGTACACGAACCCTCGTCGCTGGCTGACTTGGTGGCCGTATCGCAGGATGATGTTCCTGAGCGAATTGTTCCACTTCAATTGTACATTGTGGATAACGAAGCGATTATTGAAGTCGCTTGCAAACTCATCGTGAGGAGAGGCGTAGAGTCCACCCAGATAGGACTCTTGGCTTTCAGTTGTCGACTCAGTATCGGTACCGCACCGCGATGAATCTCCACTGGCGAGGTTTTCAGGTTTCTTTTGCGCTTCTTCCTTGGCCAGATGCTTTTCAAGACGGTTAAGCCCTCCGGAAAGGAAATTCCGTCTTCTCGCAAGTGACTCTGCCTGGCGAAGATAAAGCTCATGCTGACTCTTCAAATCAGGGCTATTATCGACATCCCTTGCCATTCGAAGTTCGTGCTCGCCAATCGCACGATCGTAATTCCGAATCTGCGACTCGACGGTAGCAAGGCGGTCTTGGATCAACTCCATCTGCACCCGACGAGGATCGTTTGTCTCAGACATAACACATTCATGAGTCTGCTCATTGCCAAATTGACTATAGCCATCCTCGCCTGGCGCAATTTCTCCATGGTCCGTCTGGCGGAAGTACGTGAATCGCGGTGTGAAGGCCAAGGGTAGGATCTGTGTACGGGGATTTGACTCTTGCGGTAAGATCCAGTCGAGTTCGACAAAGTCATCCATATCAATCCAGTCGAGGTTGTGGTCAGGAATCATGAAGCGAGACAGGTCGACGGCGGCCACTGGCTGCTGGAAAGAGGATATGATATCATCTCTATTCTGCTCAATATCTGCGGCGTTCGTACCCTCAATTCTAGCCGACACAGCTCGGAAGTCCGCGGCTAAGAGGTCCAGCTGGGCTTGGTTAATCCGCATCGCAGTTGCCTTTGTCTCGTTTGAAGGTCCCGTCGTGGCTTGTGTGTGAGTCTGTTCCCGTCTCTGATGGATATCCAGCTTGAAGCTGTCCAGTCGAACTTTCAGACCCGTTGAGACCACCGCATCTTCACCATAGTCCTCACGGTCCTTGTGCTTGTAGATGTGAGCAACAAACAATGGGGCAAAGAGCAGCTGATATTTGACGGTGGCTAAATGACGATTGAACTTCTTCGCTGCCTTGGTGATGCCAGGCCAGAGAGGACCTTGTCGAACCGGCAATGACATTACTCCAGAGAAGAGTGACCACCAGCTGAAGAAGTGAGTGAAGAATCGTGGGGTCAAATGGACAGCGTTGTAACTTGCTGATGGCTGAACACCATCCATGGACCAATCTCGACTCTCTGGGGCCAGAACTGAAATGTTGAGGTGGATATAGTCACTCCGGAAACCACTGTAGGCATCGTAGTTCTAGATGAAAATAAATCTGTCAGCCACCTGTATAGACCATTATTATTAGAAGTTGCAGTGACATACCGGCTCTACCGCCGGATCGACAAACTTGGGGTTCCGGAGAACAACATCATAATGCGGCCTGAATTCACTCGACCGTTTATCACCGTCGACGATGCGTTCGAAGACCAATCCGGCACCCCATCTCACGTCGCCGGATAACTTCATCACGACCTTCTTGAAGTGAGCCGCATTCTTCAGGTCACTTGACGCCGAGATGCTCTCCAGATCCTGCGCCGAGGCTTCGAAAGCATATCGCGCTTCATGGCTATAGTCCGGAATAGCCAAAACGTATTCGCCACTGGTAACACTCATAAACTCTTTCGGGTCATCACTGGTATGAATGTTCCATTTCACGTCCCTGCGCCAACACATCACAAAGCCAGCGCCAAAGCCGGTCACGACATATGGATCACGAGAGCCTTTCAGTCGCAAATGGACGTCTCCATCTTCCTTCCAGACAACCCGGAGTCGGGAGTGGAAACTGAGTCTGATCTTATCCCAGAAACCAACCCTGTCTGACGGATCAATCTCGGGCTTGGTGAAGCCTTCGATGATCTTCATCATATCCTGGATCACAGGTTGGTAAGACATACCCCAGGAGATACTCGTTGGGAGATTAGTGTTGATCTCGATTGTCGGATTCGAGTATGTCTTAACAGGGGAGACAGATCGCCAGACATCGATTTCGACTGGAGGAGCCATAGACCCATCGGGAAGCGGACTGGAAGGCACAAGTTCTAACCTGACTTGTCTCGCTGACTTGTGATCCCGGAACTCCTCCGCAATGACAAAATCGGTACGTAGGGACCAACTTGGCATCCTTGGGGGTTGACCTGGACGCAGGGCCGGAATGTGAATCAAGTCCAATGGATAGTCTCTCAAAGTAACGCGAGCTTCGCCCATGTCCAGCTGGATGCTCATTGGAATGAGCAAGGCGTATTGCATCGACATGGGCATGCCCTTGCCAATCGCATGAAGGAATTTCGGATAATCATCGAATGGGAATGAGGGTTTGTCGATGACCAGATTCACGTCACTTATCAGGGCTGACATTAGGCCAGGCCGGTTCGGAATGGCAAGAATAGGTTCTGTGTCCTTTGCATCTTCGGGAGGCTCGTCGGCTCCAGAAAAGAGACTTCTGACCTCTCTGACCGAGATATCTTGGAAACGAAGCGCAGAATCGATCTTCTTCTTCCAATTCGTGGAATTGTGCTCCTGGAGTCGATACCACGCCTTCTCTGCTGATATCTTGGACTCGGAGGAGAGACAGGTTGAGCCCTCCGTATCGTAACGGAATTTCCTACTTTTACCATTAGAGCCATCATGGCCATCGGCACTCTTGCTTCTGCGCTTCCCTTCATTGGTGGTCCGCTCACTGCGAAGAGTTCGGTGGCTCGACTTCGCCCGCAGCCGCGACGAGCCGCGTTGCTGATTGGATTCTTTGATTTTCTGAACCTTCAAATCGAATGCCTCTTCCCGAGCCAGGCGTTGACGTTGCTCGAGCAGGCCGGTGCGGTATATGCAACCAAGCTTCCACTCGAACGCATCATCCTCCAATTCAAAAAGCAAGGCTTTGCTGCGAAGTGATACTCTCGGGACCTTCTTGGGCTCCTCCGGCTCCCTATCGGTTTCAAGCTCTGCATGGTGACCTGTGAAACGGGGACGGAGCTGTTTGATCGCTTTGGTGGTGTTGATTATGTTGTCAAAGATGCGATGCATCACCATGTGATGCGGAACTCCCAGCCGTATGAAGTCAGCCCACATATCTATAGACCTCTCTTCAACTAGGTTGGCTCCTTGTTTCAACTTTATCTTCCGTAGATCGATTCTGACATTATTCATACTCCCAATCCGCGCCCAAATGCCGTGCAGTTTGGAAGCCTCCGCATGAAATCGCACTAATTGGGCCCTCAGAAAGGGAGCAGAAAGACGATGGGAGCCAGCCGTTACCCCATAGATCTGAATCATCATTTTGGGATCTGATGGCAAGGTGGCCTTGACCTGCACAACGGTAGCCCTCACGTCGATTGAGGTCAGCTCATTCCTCGGACCCGGCGTACGTGGTGGTGGCATAGGAGGGGCTGCGTTTTTGATATCCGATGGAGGTTCCTTGTCAGGTTTGTTGGAAGGACCTCGCATGAAAGCATCCTGGAGCACGGACATCGCAATACCAAGACAATAGAGCCGATAAAGGGAGTACTGAAGATAGACGCCCTTGATCATGGAATTTATATGGAAAATAGGACCTAGGCGGTCACTCAACGTGCTCAGAGCAACCTCGAATCTTGGAAGGGAGAAGAAAGCCTCAGGCTCCAGGTAATCATCGGACTCGATCACGAAACCCTCAAATCCCCGAACGTGAATTGCCAAACGCCTTCCATCGGCAGCACCCTTCTGCATCTGTCTTGGAGGGGAAGTTGGAGGGAATCGGAACGGCGACTCGTCGCCAATTGTCGAATGACTGGGAGTCCGCCTCCTGGCGATGCTAACGACGTTTGGTTCTGTCTTTTGAGCCTTGTAGTCCGCAGTCCAAGATTGAAGTTGCAAGGAGACACCGCGGGAAACGTCTGACACATCTTCGTCGACTCCAGCGATTTCCAAACTAAAGCCCGTGGCTTCGAACTGGAATCTAAGCAGCCAAGGGGGCATGCGTCGTAAGATGCTGGGTTTGCGCTCTTCAGCCAGTGTTGGCATCCTCTTCTTCGGACGGAGCACCGCACTGAACTGCTCGATCACCTGGCGTATACCGCGGTTCACTTCTGCGTTGACCATGTGCGCGGAACAAGTATTCAAGGACCCAGAAGCAATCACGCAAACTTCCGGAGACGCACTGAGGTGGACTTTGAATTCCATATTTTCGGTTGTGAGCAAGTTGTGTTTTACACCAGACGGAGTCTGATAGTATAATTGATGCGATGCGACACGGTATACTGATGCGAGTGCATAGTGAATACCTCCTTCGGATGAGTGGGATGATTCAATATCGAGTGAGATAGATGAGATGGAGGAGATCAGTAAATTGTAGTCGTCGTCAGAAGCAGCCTCTGAATCTGTTCCGGCTGGAAGGACAAACCGAACGACGGGTTCGTGGACAGACAGTTTGATGCTTGCTTTTGGAAGTAGCCGCGATATGAGGTGGTGGTTGTCCCTCTTCTTTCCACGGGAAGGGGATGCCCGCCCCTGCACGAGCCCCAGAAGTCGGGAAACATGCTGTGGCTCGAGATCCAAGGAAGGTGATGTGATGACAAGATTCGCAAAAAGGATATTTGTGTTTCGCTCGTCGGGGTTGTAGTTGTCGGAGGAGCTGACGGTCTTCGAGGGCAGGGTCGTTTTGATCGTGGTCGTGGCCATGGGTATGTACAGGATGTTGTCCGTTTCTCCAGAGCTGTCGTCCAAGCTGACTGAAAGTGAAATCGCGGCGAGAAGGGCCTGGTGGGCGACATCGGTACGTTGGAAGTACATGCGATGGGCGGGGCTCTTTTGGTCCATTCTATGCAGGTCAACGCCAATTTCATGAGAAACGATGTTGAGATACATGGGATTCTGGTCGGTTGAAAGAGCTTCAATTGACCGTGACAGTCTGAAAAAGCTCAGTGCAACCTGGATCTCCTGAATCCCACGCAATAAGGAGCTGACAAGCTCCTTCGAGTCTGCAACAGTTTGCACGATGGCATCATCCCGGCTTCCAGGTTTGTCTAGTTCCTCCACAAAATCGGCAAAGGACATTTCATTTTCGATGTCACTGTCGTTCGTGGACCCTTTGGCGGATCGCTTGAACTGCTGAATGCGGCCCATAAAGGATGTCAAATCATCGAATGGGATGTGTAAACGTCCGATTTTGGCTGCGACAGAGGTGTCCCGGAGTCCGTCAAGATCCTTATAGAGATGCCCATGGATGTTGAAGCCCACATGGTCCAACAGCTCCGTTGGCTCTCCCCCGTCCACCGACAGTAAAACATTATTTATGTTCATAATCCATTCGGCCGGGCGTCGTTCAAGGGAATTATCCTTTTTCCGACGGAACACCTTTCCTCTGTCCACCATCTTGCGTCGGGTATCAACGGCCAAGGAGACAGATCCCACCTGAACCTGGCCCACATCCTGAATTCGAAGCGTGGTGTTGACAGCTACAACATCAACCAGGGCCAGCCAATGGATCTGCCGGTGCAGTCGCTTGACTTTCTCCTTGATCTCTGTCAATGTCTTCCAGGTCTTACTCCGCGACGCGTGTGAAGTGGCACCATTTGCTTCTTGCTCACTCCGGTCCTCCGGCAAGCTGGGAGTCTCAGATCCATCGGAATGGTGTTCTGCACCCTTATTCCTCCCTTTCCCCTTAGCCAGAGCGGACAGATCCAACGTCACCTTCAGGTCTGTTATACGGATGCTTATCCATGTCGGTTGGGCGAACGATGGGGCGTGTAACGACAACCCAAGGCCACGAATCTCGATTTGCACGCCATCTCTGGGGGCGTATGCGATGCGACGAAGGGAAAAGTAACCGATGCGCTGAATGGAGATACCCGTAGCGATTCGGACGATGGCGAAGATGAAAAAGGAGGAGAGGTAGAGCAGGAGGAATCCGACGAGAATTGTGGTCGGATTGAAGAGGGCCACCATCATGCCTCGCGCGATCAGTAAAGGGGGGAAGCTATACTGATCTATCGGATCCGGAAAGGACGAACGAAGCGCGCGAAAGAGGACAGATCATCGAGGTCGTGACGGTCGGTATGGTCTTCACAGGAGTCAATTCAGTGATTCGTAGTTAAATTTTCGTAGTAAAAAAAAAAAAAAAAAAGGTAGTGCAAGTCACCTGGAAAAAGTCGCCCCCCTCTTCACAAAAGAGGGCCTTTTCCAGGGACAACCGGGAGTGGGCGGAGATAGACGGAGATGGTGGGCGAGTTATAATTAGGGATTAGTTAGGACCGGACGTGCGCACCGGCCTGGGGAGTGACGACGCTGATGACGGGGACAAGAAAGGAGCGTGGCAGGAGGACGACGGACATGGCTTTTGAGATTATAGAGGTCAGCACTCATCCATACCAAGTAGAGAGAATAGGATCCGGATCCAGAAAGGCCACTGATAGACAGCCGATCCGACGGGACGAACCATAGATCTGGCATGTCAAGCGAGAGACGTCAATTGACTAGATTATTCTAGAAAATAAAGGGAGACAAAGAAGGAAGATAGAAAGGAAAAAGAAGACCAGGGAGAACAAGAAGAGAGAGAGGAAGATCGGAGGTTGAGGAAGAGATGAGGCTCTTTACCCAAAACGGAAGTGTAGGGAGGCTCTTGGCGCTATGGACCAATAGAAGGCGGTAGAATAGATGTACAGAGTAGAATTATGCAAGTGATGCAGAGAATCGATCAGTTCGATAGTACGTATATAGTTACCAGTAGACTGAATATATATCATGCAAAGGATTCTATACACCCTTCAATATAAATCTGCACTCCACACATATGTCTCCTATCACCATCCCTACTGCTATGTACTGCATATCTCTTGCATCACCTGCCGGAGCCGGTCCAACACTTTCTCCGACTCCTCTTTCCGGAGCATCGCATTCGACGACTTCAAAGCCAATATAATCTTCGTCGGTCTGGGATACACAATCAGATAGACTGTCTTGAATGGTGGGATTTTAAAGTGCATATGGGGCAGCTTTCGACAGTGCAGCTGGCCTATATGTCGTTCCGGTTCGGGGTTGAAGTTCTGGAACTTAACCACCGAACCAGGGAGATCGGCGGTGGGATCTCCCGGCCTTTGGAATATGTCCCTCCAGCCAATAGTCTCAAAATCAATGCATTCCGCGTGCTGAGACTGGATGGTCCGAAGCAGATCGTATATGGAGCATGACAACATGGTCCGCGGAACCCGCACCGGGATCACATTGAAACATGGACCGACTATGTCATCGATTCCGGGCAGCGACAGGTTGCGGGTATTGACAAACTGACCAAAAACAAGATCATCTGTGGTTTCAGTGAACTCCTGCAGGACAATGGCCCATGCAGCTTTGATCACAGTGGCCATGGTTATCCCAGACGGGGGTGTGAGGAGAGGCATATCCACTTCAAAGGCTATTCGTTGCTCGTCTGATACTGGCACCTCCCCGACCGGAGCCGGCGTGATCTTCGAGTCTTTAAGAAGGTCTTGCCAGAAGTGGTACGCGGCGGGTTTCCTCTGCCGGGAACACTCACGAGCGTAATCGGAATAATCGGACACAACGTCGATGTCCCGGCCGTCGTAAGCAGCCCAGAGGTCGGATAGCATTCTTGGAAGGCAGACCGCATCGTACTGGGCATGGAGAATCCGAAAATGCAAGATAAAATGCTCTGGTGCATCTTGAATTAGTTTGAACTCCAGTCTGGGCTTATCAGCGCGATGTGGCTGCTGCAGATCTGCCTCGCGGTAGGCAAGAGCACAGCTCAGCGCGTCCTGATCCGTCGAGTCGTAAGCAAAAAAGGAAGCGTTCACATGGCGCAGAACAAGCTGGACCATTGTGTCACGAAATGGGATAAACACGGAACGCAAAATGGCATGGTTCGTGACAAGAGCTTGACACGCGCGATGGAGCCGGTCTGCGTCAACAGGGCCTGTTAATTCAAACAGATGATAGTCAAGTTCAGGCCATGCCGCCATGTACTCCTGCTCTTCATGCGTCGGGAGAACGTCCTCAATATCTTCAGCGTCCCAGGACGCCGGGAGATTGGCGAGAAGGTCAGTTCGTAAGTCTGCGAATGGGTCCGTGGCCACATCGTCTAACACTAAAGCTGCGCTGTCACTGCTGCTTTTATCACACAATGCAAGCTTAGACAGAGATGGCTGCCGGAGCACATCGGCCACGGTAATGTGCAAATCGCTCTTACGGACTTGCGTTACTAATTGGCGGGCAAGGATTGAGTTGCCCCCAAGGTCCAAGAAGTTGGCTTGCATTCCAACGGCGTCCAGCGGGAGCCCAAGCACTTCAGCGCAAACCTGTTGGAGAATGGTTTCCTGTTTCGTGATAGGATCTTGGTGGGCAGTCTCGTTAGAAGTATACGCGAGGAGATCTCTGCGGCATAGCTTCGATGCTTTCTCGCGCAGCATTCGTCGATGCAGCTTGCCAGTAGGCGTCCGTGGAAGAACCGTAGTTGCAACGATGGCTGATGGAACCATAAAACTGGGAAGAACTTTGCTGAGGTTCAGCAAGGTAGTTTGTGCCCTTTGGCGGAATTGCTCGCTAGGACGGACAAAAAGGTTTTCGAGTCGGTTGTGTTCTTGCAGTGATGGCCCAGGTTCCTTCACAGGCACAAAGGCAACCAGAATGGGATCGCGCTGCGAGTCGTCAGATGGAACAACCACCTCTACTACAGCTGGCTCTTTGGTGTTGTCAAATTGCGTATGCAAATGGTATTCAATCTCAGAGAGCTCAACGCGTTGGCCGCGGATCTTGATCCGTGTTCCCTTACGGCCAAGCAAGTTTAAGGTTCCGTTCTTTGGATTGTATCTGACAAGATCGCCAGTCCTCAGGAACCGGCCACGACCATCCGAGCGGATCTGCTTGAGCCAAGCGGGATCCTCCACAAATGTCATACGATTTTGCTCCTCGTTATCTAAGTACCCTTTGCTCACGCAGGGCCCTTCGAAAAGCATCTCTCCTTCAGCGCCAATGGGCATGAGGATATTCGGATCGTGACGACTGACTATCCAAGGCGTGGCACAGAATGGCCGGTTGAACCTACAACTATCGCAGCTTGAGTCATTGCGACTGGTGAACATGCCACCTTTGGAGTTCTCAGAAAGTCCGTATAATGAGAGAAGGGAGATACCACTTCGTTGCCATTTGGTTACCTCGGCTGCACCCATAGGTTCACCCACGGTGATCAAGGTCTGTAGTCCAGGGATATCTGCAGGTTCCAGAAGGCGAAGGACAGATGGCGTTAGCTTGGCCCAATTTGCATTGAGGTCACGGATTGCACCGGCCAGGTCGTTCTGCAATTGGTCTTCGGATGGCAGACAGACACAGGCGCCCTGGGTAAGAGGAGCGATTTGGTCTGTCAGACTGATAATGAACGCATGAGAGGCGAATTGAAACACGCGCGATTGAGATGTCAAGCCGGATTGTTCGCAATAAGCATCGAGACCGCTGCAAAACGCCGTATGATCCATCACGAACCCCTTGGGCTCGCCTGTGGAGCCGGACGTGAATCCGGCGTAGAGACTGTTGTAAGGTTGGACGGTCTTAATTTGTGAATGGGCTGTGGTAAAGGGTATTTCATCCTGCTCTTGATTACCAGGTACCATCAGAACCGGGACCTCGAGCTCTTCCGCGACTGCATTGTGCTTGGGCGACACCAGCAACACCCGCGGTTGGGCCTTGCGGCACATCAGGGCCAGACGCTGCACGGGCTGTGAGGCATCCATCAAGGTCAACGCTCCGCCGGCCTTCATCACAGCCAAGATCCCGACGGTCGTCCACATAGACTTTTCCATGAGCAGGCCGACAAATCGATTCGGCCCGACTCCAGCTTTAACCAATCGACTGGCTAGTCTGGACGCTTGTATACCCAACTCGGCGTAGGTGAGCATGCCATCCCAAGCACAGACCGCAGGTGCGGATGGCTGTTCTTCACAGCGTTGCTCAATGAGACGATGGCAGAGTGTTTCATTGCGCTGAGGAGCTGTCGCTGTGTTCCAGTGGAGGATCTTTTCGAGGCCTTCGGGACCTGTCCCTTGCAGCTCAGCCAGAGGCGTCTGAGGATTCTGTATAATACGAATGAAGGCGTGACGCAGTTGGAACAACATGATTTCAACTGTCTCTCGTACGAGAAGCATGCTGTCGAATATGGCTTTGATCTGCATCTCTTCTTTTCGAATGTGACAGATTATTGCGAGGGGAAATGGAATCTCGCTCTCATCAAAACTTTCACCGCCATCATTTTGAATAACCAAAACATTCTGGAACCCGTCTAGCTTTCTGTTGGACTCGTTGGTGATCTCTATCGCCTGGTTCAATGCCGCCGTAACTGGTTCCTCGCGTTGAAGCCTCAAAGGGCATGGCCGCACAGCCGATTGCGACTGCGCGAGACCAAACAGAACATCGTCCGAATCTGTATAACTAGCCAGCACCGTTCCCCATGCCGCCGCTAAGATCAGAACCGCGTTTATTACGCCGCCATCATCCTTCTGATTTGCGATTGTCAGGTGGATCCTCTCTGTCGTCGAAACTTTGTAGCCATCATGCGGCAATCTTGGAAACGTTGACGGCTTAAAATCTTTCAAATCGACCATTGTTCGCTATGCTTCGTCTTATCCTCTTCGTTAAAATGAACATCAGTTTTCTGTTGCCTAGCGTACGAAGAGTATTTGTACTTGTACATGCTGATAACACGCTTTCTTCCGTCTCTGAAACATTACCGTTGTATCCGATGTACTACAGAGCTCTCCGATCTACGTCAAGGTCCCGGCCCGGTTCTTCCTAATAGTAACACAAGTACTGCAGGGCCTCGTAATAGAAGTATCTTTCTGTGCGATCCATGGTGCATCCTGTCTGCAGGAATGATACGTAGAATTACGCGGTGACATCCCGATATACTAGTACCCTGTGTGCTTGCAGATATTCTGACAGATACGCCATGGATAATTGCTATCTTACTGAATACGGAGTACATTATACGTTGTACTATCCTTCGAGGAAGGTGTGTGAAAGAAGTGTGCGAGCCTAGTAGACCCCGGCATAGCAACAATAGAATATTCATGCTGGGCAGTCCCATATTCTAAGCATGAACAGATAGCTATATCTATCTATCAGACTCAGTTACACGAACCAAACTCCCAATCCGCACAAACAAAACCATCAAATATTAGCATCCCTCCGCCCAGTAAGAATCCGATCATTCGCCGTCTCGCCCCTCAAAATCCCAAACTTAGTCTTAATCCAGTTCTCACTCGTCAAAACACCCTCCTCCCCAGCCACCGGCAAAGACGGTCCAAGCAAGGGTACCATGGGCGCTTGGTTCTCCGGGCGCATCAAGAAAGCGAAACTATACCGTTCATTCATACCCTTTCCAGGCAACGAAGCCACACGGTGCAGGACACTCCGGAACAATCCACCGGTCCAGAGACTCATCGCGTCCCCGAGATTAACCACAGCGTGGTTCTGCTTGGGCATGATGTATAGCCACTCATCACATCCATCTGGCTTGATCTGTAGTCCCGGGGAATCGGCGAAGAGCATGGTCAGGGAACCCAGGTCGGTGTGTGGTGTCTGGGGGACGCGGAACTCCGAGTCTCCGTCGCTGGAGGGGGCGTATTTGAGCAAACGGAGGATATCCGGGGCTGGGGCGTCGGGTCTGTGGAAGGTGTCGAAGGAGTGCGAGTCTGGGAGGTCGAGGGAGTCGGATAGGGAGCCGAAGATGTACTGGGCTATTTCGAGGCAGGTGAGGGTGAAGTTGCGGACAAGAGACAGGTTGGTGTCTAGAAGTGGAGGGTGGGGGAATGGGTTGAAAGCTAAGATACCGTTTCGGGGGATCTATAGGCCTCGTTAGCTGGGGGAACAATAATCATGGTGGGTAGTATAGGACAAGATTGGACGGACAGCATAACTTTCAAATCCATCGCGCTGGCCTTTGATGCCTCCAATATTGCGACTGATAGGTTTGTATCTGTGGTACAAATTAGCCGGTATTGGCAGAGGTAATAAAGAGAAAAAAGTAAGACAAACCCATTGAGTTTCAACTCTCCAATCTTGTCAACATCATATTGCAACTTCTCCTCCAGGTCGAGGTCAAACAGAGACCGACTCAGACTGTAAATGCCCTCAGTCAAATTGGCAAGGTCGAATTCGTTCTGTTCCTCGCTAAAATCTAAATAAAAAATGCCATCCTCTGTGGCAGCAGCATAGAGCTTCTCTTTCTCTTCGGGAAAGCCTCTGCAGAGATCGTGAAGACGGATTGTCTTAAGAGGGGCAAAAAGCGAAGGTGCAACATCGAGCTTCATTGTGAGAGTTCCACTGAAAAGATAGGTCTAGAGATTGTAGATACAGTCCGAATGAGAAGATATACAGCCCTATATAGTAGTATGTCGTGTGATACCACTGATACCCTAAGGCAGGGATAACCCGGTGCATCCCAATATTGCAGATGAAACTGTGGGCATCAATGCTTTTATCGGTCTGACCTTTATTTCTCCTGGCATCCTGGGATGGAGAAGGAATATCATTGCTGCTACGTACACCTTTATCTCGGATATGTGCATGGATTGTAGCCTTGACCGGTGCTGAAACTCCAGGGGGTATACAGAGTACGTAGTTGTGCATGCAACCTACTACGTCAGCTACATGATACACGCTTCAAACCAAATAAAGACACATTAAGTATGCTATAGCCTTGACGTCACCTTACTATACTATAGCCCACGCTCGCGGCGATTATGGACCTGGCATTCCTTCAGTTCATGCATTGTCCACACATTTGGTTCCACATAAACACCTATCTTCTCCTTAAGAGAATATTGTACCTGCACCAACCCACCGGGAACCACAATATTGATGTGGTCGAGATTCTCCTGTAGCGAAATAGAAGCACTGGGCTCAAAATCGATTTCCGTTCATTGCTACCATTGTTTGCTTGCCCCGCACCAGCATGCTTTGCCGGGCAACTTTGATAACTCTGCCATCCAGCCGGATATGTTTGCGCAGTCACGGGTGAAAGGGTTTGCTCGCTATAGGCTCTAGGCCGGAATTGGTCGTCGGTCGTCCACTAGATATAGTCCGCTATGCCGACATGGAAATGCTTGGGCTTCATCGTGGGCCGCAACGGCACGACCAGCTCCCGATGTCCGTCGCCAACGGCGGCTTACTTCATCCGAAGAAGAAGTGCCTCTGCTTTCCCTGTTTGGCGACGATCGGGTCGGACGGAGACGAGAACAGCTGATAGGGCATTTGGCGGGGATCAGGATTGACTAGTCGCAGCATCCTTCTGTTGCTCTGGGGTAAGGACCAGTGGCTCTAACAGCAAAGCTTCTTGAGCAAGACATTGCTTTACGCCGCGTGCGAGAACTGTATTAAAGCTACCATCCGGGAGGGTATCTAGCACCTTGCGATGTTGAGATATCGCATCATCAAGGTGAATAGTAGCGGCTTCCGGCCAAAAGAAGGGGACAGAATAACCAAGTCCAATGACATGATAGCCCACTGCTGGAGAGCGAGGAATTAAAAACGCTTGAGATAGTCGAGCTGCGATACAGGTGTAATAAAAAGGGATGTAAATTCAGCTGTAAACATTGATGTTCCGACTTTATTCAGCTACGCCACTATCTTCAAGCAGATCAACGATTTAAGTAAATGTGCCGGTGGAGATATCTATAAACTGACCACTCAGCTGTAGATATTCTTGATCAGTGGAGAAGCTGAGCTGTGCATGTTCAGCAATAGGGACCAATAGGGAGCCAAAGGAAGCAATGCTCCACCTTGTACCGACAATCATGATACATACAGAGTACAAGTTTATCGCGGCTCGTATTATTGCATCGATTGGAATACTCCGGAGTACCACAATAGCAGTCAACATGACGCTAAACTATTTATATACAAAGGTGGATGCTAATTTACAGAGTGAAAGGACTACCACATACCTTCTTACAGCCTATCTGGAAAGATCTATTAATGATCGACGCAATCATGTGCCGATCTATTACATATAAGTACTATTAAGCATCGTCCTTCCGCACACTGAATGCTGGCCATGCTGGACTTGGTCAGTGGCAGTGGATGTATGCCACGTGGAAAAGCCATATGGTGTTTGCGCTGTCAGATTGGATGCAATCTACCAGAGCCAGTTGGTTTACTTGTACATCTCCATATCTTTTCTTACTCCGTACTCCGTACAAAGCTACGTTACTGGCTTCGAATACATGCATAGTACAATAATAGCAGGGGTAATAAATGCAATGATTTGGAAAATATTGGGCCAATCAGGTCAAGTGGTCAGATCTTGGATACCCGATAAAGTTAGCAAACATGTGGGGCACCCGCGTCGTCGGAAGTGGGTCCGAAGCGCCATAATACGACTTGTAATTTATACGATCAACAAATCGCACTTGAATATGTGGGGGATCATGTGATAGCTTCTGCGGCTGAACTTGTCCTTTTATTCAGCTCTTCAGAGCTCTTGATTTCGCTTCAATTTTTCGAATTCAACCTCGCAATGATCATGACTCTCCATGACAGTAAAATCATGCCTTGGGGCTATCGTTGGCGCTCCTCCCGATGGCTGATATTGTCAACAATGACCATTGCATTGTTTGCAGGTAAGATCCTCATATCTCACCTGATTGTGCCGGGATGTTTCATTAAACTGGGAATAAAGAGACATTCCTATTTGGATTTCTAGTTCCCATACTCAGCTACATGCTGGAAGGTCGTTTGCAGCTCGATCCGTCGCGAACACAACCTCTCACCTCGACTTTGTTTACTGTCCACGGATTCGTTGGCCTCGTCTCTGCTCCGATTATAGCCCACTTTGCCGATAAAACACAGAATCGGAAAATACCTCTCTTGATTGCTCTGGCGGGATGTTTTGCGGGTACTCTTATGGTTGCCTTGGCTCGGTCGCGTATGTTGCCTTTTCTCCCATCTCAATGAGGCCTCCATGGGCTGACGATACTGAACAGTCGTAATTCTTTTCATTGGACGCGTTTTCCAATCAATTTCGGGGTCCGCAGCATGGGTGGTCGGTTTTGCTGTGATGTCGGATGCAGTACCCATGCGAGATATGGGTAAAACCATGGGAATTGCCATGTCATTTGTGACTGCCGGTATTGTAGGAGGTCCCATGGTTGGGGGTATTATGTTTCAGCTGTTCGGATACTGGCCGGCCTGGTCAGTTCCACTCACAGTGCTGGTGCTCGACATCATCGCCCGTCTGATCATGATTGAACCGCGCGCTCTGTCTCCTTCTCCATCATTTTCTAGAAAGCCCGACAGTGCTCCCGAGGAGACGACAGGCTTGCTTTCGGGGGACTCGCCTGGCAACGCACAGAATTCTAATAAATATGTCGACGACGACATGCCTGCCAAGCCTTCTAGTGCTCCTCTTGAATTCTATCGCGTTGTGCTCCGTGAGCCGCGCGTGTGGACCGGATTGGCAAGTCTTTTAATGACTTCTAGTCTCATGTCCAGCTTCAATACTACGCTCCCAGCACACCTCCGAGATGCCTTTGGTTGGGGAAGTTTGCCGATTGGAATGATGTTTCTCTGCTTGCAGGCCCCAGGCATGGTTTTGGGAGGTCCGTTTGGAATGATCCGGGATTGCTGTGGCTTGCGCATTCCAAATGCCATCGGCTGGTTCCTGACAGCTCCCCTACTCTGCTTAATGGGTATTACAGGGAACCCTCATTTCCCGTGGGTTGGTGACGTTTCTCATGGAAAGACTTTGTTTTCCTGCTGTATGATTGGATTGGGCACAGTCTTGATCCTGGTGCGTGGTGCAGGTGCTATTCAATTAACATGTAAGGTCCCTACTTATACGGTATCCTATAACGAATTCCTAACCCAACTATGTATTACAGGTGTGGTAAGAGAACTACAAGCCAAGGATCCCTTTATCTTCGGATCTCAGGGTGGCAGCTCGCGTGTCTTCTCCACGTCCGAGGTGGTCTACAGCCTCGGGATGACAATCGGACCTTTGATATCTGGTTTACTCTTCGAAAAAGTGGGATTTTGCTTGATGAATATAGTATTCGGTGAGTATAGCCCTGGCTTATTTTTTAGTTTCTCTGCTAATGTCGATAGCTATCGCCTGTGTTGCCATGGCCAGTCTTTCCTTTACGTGGCTTGATGGTAGGCCTGAGCCGTCAGTCTCTGAGTCTGAGGCTTGAGATATTATTGTATATAAAAATTTGAATAATCAGCAGCGGGATGGGTGATTAATATTTGGTTAGAATATAATAAAAGCTACATGCTATACCCATGTCCTGTTTCTATTTGACACCCCTTGTTGCCATATCAAAGCCTTCATTTCATAAGAAAGACGGGGTGTAGGAAGAAATATACCAGAGAAAGAACATAGATGGACGATAGTCAAAAAAAGAAAAGAAAGAAAGAAAAAGACGGTCGATTGATGTAAAAAACTAGAATACAGGTGGGCGACATGACCATACTTATAGATCATCGCATAAGGAAAGTCTTCATATAGAACGTTCCGTATAGCTGCACTAAAAGCAGGCATTCTGTTTGAGTACAAACGGATATATGCCTACACGTTTTACATCATAGTCGCAGGTCCTCGAGCAAAATAAGGAGATGGTTCCCTGTTATACGAGTACGCAGCGTCCCCGAGAGCAAGACAGCCCTAATAATTTATCTACGGACATGTAGGAGCAGCATGTTTTGCAGTACTTAAAAAGCAAATGTGATATGATGTTCGGTGTTACTCCAGGGTCCACCTCGGTCTCAGTCTTAATTGTAACTAGACACTATTACGTACATTATCGCGAACCTGCAGGTTGATCTTCATTGCAGTGACAGGGAAGATTCTTATGAAAGGTCAGGACTTGCTGTATGCATAGGGAAGATGTCATTGTGCTGAAGTGTGGTGCTTTATTGCGCATAGTAAGCATGCATTGATTCATACTGCAAACGCAAATAATTGCTGATGCATACGCAGTCCTCGCGAGTCCAAAATAATCAACGATTCGTGATAAATGAGTGGCGCCAAGCAATTTCTAACAAACAAACAATATTTCAACGACGATCACTCCTCACGAACAACGGATGTAATCCAAGAAGCCCCATCATAAACCGCACACAACCTACCAGGGCTGCATCGCCAAGTCCCCAGTCCCACAAACCGTCCATTGACAGCATGGTATGTCCCGACCTTATGGCATGACATTGACTGTCCCGATCCGACCGTCACATCGTACAGGGGTTGGTTGATTTTGCGCTGTACGACGTACAGGGTTAACGCCGGTTTCAGCTGGGCATCTCGCAACTCCTCCAGCGTTGCTTGCCAGTCTGCGTGGCTGAGCTGATCGCCAAACAGGATGCCGTCACCTTTTCCGCTTCGAACGGGCTTTAGGATGTACTCATCTTTCAGCTGCTCTGATGCACGGGAGCGGTCGATCAGGTCATCCAGTTCCGGCGATCCCGGGAGGATAGTGGGTGCGATTCCTTTCTCGAGACGCGCGGCCTGCTCAGCTGAGAGAACGTTTCTCGTTACTAATGAGTTCAGCTCTTGCAGGATGATTCCGAGCATTCGCTTGTCGTGCGTGAGGAGGATTGCCCGCATGTCATTGAAGCCCCGGAGACTGATTTTTCATCTCGGGTGACAATGCGCGGAGTTCGCGCTGCTGAAGCTCCAGCCCGAGTTGGTGAATCTCTTCGACTTTCTCTCCACGACGAGGGGGCTGATCTGGAGTAAGGCAGAATAGCTTGTAGCCATCATGTCCCTCCTGATGGGGAATCAACCGGAGACTGTCGGGAGTAATCAATCGCGTCTTGATACCGAGACGCTGGCAGAATTCAACAAACATGTAGACGTCGATACCACACTCATTGCCCTTGACAATATGCAGTGGGTGTCTGCAATCGAATTGCCCCAGCAGACCTTTCAGAATCTTGAAAAGAGTCAGTTCTCTGTATAGAAAAGGGCAAGCCAGATTTACCTACCGTTCCCGGGTCCGCTGCATTGACTAGTCCTCTCTGCTTAAGATCAAACACTGAGTATGCCTCTTGACCAAACGCAGCATGCATATATCCATTCCAGCAGAATCGGGCATTGATCTCACAGATGCGGAAGTTCTCAGTGCCCGAGTCCGCATCGTGCTCCAAAAGGAAGTCCGGTCTCCAGGATCCTTGACATTCTTTGTACGGTCGTAGTAGTCTGTTCTGGTGCAGCCACTATGATTGAGAATTCAGATGTCAATTTTTATCAATGCATTCTAGAAAGTCTGGAGAAATAACGGAAGAGCAAAAAAAAAAAAAATCAAAGAAGCACTCACGCGCAAAAGATCCTCTTCCTCAGTCTCCAAGGGCATTCTCTCCGGAAACCGTGCCCCGTCGTCCGTCCACCACCGCTCAATAATATCCTCAATAGCAAGAGACAGAGCTTCATGCAATTGGCTCAGTTGATCCAGGTGCTGCTTCGTCACCAGCACCGGATGGGGACTGGCGGAATCAAGTGATCCGTTTGGCCATGAGGAAGACCAACTTTTGAGCGTGGACACATATCTTTGGCGATTCTCCTTGTGAGTGTTGGTATCGGTATCTGCTGATAGAAGGAGATACTCTTTTGTCTGCTGGGGCAGACAGATTTGTTGGAGGTGGCGACTTATTTCAGGCTTTCTCATGTTGACTGAAACTCGGACTGGTAGATCTTTGGTTAGAAAGAAAAAGGATCAAGTTGACCATGTCCAGGAGGGCTTTATATAAGTTGCTAGACCAGCCTGTAGTACAATGAAGAATATACTTGCTTTATTAACAGTTACAACTTTGTATTGGGGTATTGTAAGTTTCACGCTTGCCTACATCCTACTGCACAATAACAAATAATCCATTCCTAATAAACGCGCTTAACGAAGGGATACCTGTACATCATGCGCAAGACGAGCCAGCCGGACCAAATGGCGTCGCATCCCATCGCACGCGCCGCAAATGACGAAGAGGATCTCTCACTTCATTTCTGGCATGCAGCCACCTTCTATTATCCATCATGATAATCGAGCCGCACGGAAGACTCTGTGGTGTCAAGTTGAGAGTCTGCTACTCTGCACGCTTACCAGAAAGTACGTCTTTCAACTCCTCCAATGACCTGGCTGCATTTCCTGTCAGGGGTTCCGTGATATCATCTCGAAACCGCAATTGACTGCAGCCTGGATACACCGCAAGCAAATTGCCCCTGATGAACTTCTGTCCAACTTCTTTGATAAATTCCGGAGGCACTGTAATCCGGTAATCGTGGCTTGAAAGCCCTTCCTACGCAGACGGGGAAAGCAGACGCAGGAGACGATCCACTTTCAACACCGACAGCGTTCCACCACCGCACCGATCGGGCTGCAGGACCTGCAGGGCAAAGTACCGTGGCGGGCTTTCCTCGTAGCTGCAGTTCGTATGCCAATCAAACTCCTGCATCGTCTCTGATCGAGCTTGGTGGCCATGGCTCTGGAAACTCTCCGGGGTGGGACGGAGGTCCCAGAACCAGCCTCGCTCCGCGCTATGGGTTATGGGTAGGCCGTGATTATGGTGTTTGTGGGGATTTGAGAGCAGAGTCTGGAGGAAGTGGCTGTCGTCGTCTGCGAAGCCGAGATGCAATTGAAGCACTCCCTTGTCTTTGAGGGCTTGGTGGATGGTGCTCAGATGCTCGGCTTGAGAGGCATACTCTGGGTAAGAGACATTGATCAGAGGAACTAGATCAGAGATCCTCTGATCTCCTGTCAATCGATTGGTCAGTATGTCAATGCATATGAATCTGC
The DNA here is from genome assembly GCA_034509305.1 of Aspergillus cristatus. Lineage (NCBI taxonomy): Eukaryota > Fungi > Ascomycota > Eurotiomycetes > Eurotiales > Aspergillaceae > Aspergillus > Aspergillus cristatus. The sequence goes on along the minus strand of WJBV01000007.1, from coordinate 1,849,026 downwards.
AGTCTTCGACTTCAACAGACTTACTGATGGGAACATTAACGCTCCTTGCAGCCCAGGCACTGGACGTATAGAGGGAGCGAACAAGCCGCTGCATTTTTGCAACGAATGAAGCAATACAGCAGGAAAGATTGCAGCATTACTACTTGTCCTCAACAGTAATGCTTTATCTGATGGTTGTTTAAATACACAATATCCATACAAGGTCTCGCTGATCACCGGTTACTCAGGATTCAGCTCAGATCCCTGATTCATTAGCTATCATGTCGCAATATCTACTCCGTGGCTGGCTGTGAACTGTTCTGCTGCATATACATAGATTGTATCGTTCTATCGTATTGTGTGTGACCCGGATGTCAGATTTGATATGCACTAGTAATTAAACTAACCCAATATGGCGGTAGCTGTCGATCTACGGTGTGGGTATCTCCAGCTGAGCTGATCACAGGACCAAACCGCAGCATCAAATGTGATATTTGACAAATATCTCCAAAAAAAAAAAAAGAGGAAAATGTATAACCCTGCGTCGGTATATGTATATGCACATGTACATGTATATGTAGTCTCGAGTGTCACCTTCGGCTGGTCGACATCCTAACTCACGAATTCCTCCTGCACCATGATGAAACGAATCCTCGATGCTGCCTCCCGGGGCAACAGGCTAAAGGCCATCCTCGTATCTTCTTGCATTGCATGTTGTTCTGGCTATCCATATACCATCACCCTACTCAGCTCTTGAAGAAGTCTCAATTCGCGCGTCGCTCATCCCGAGCACAGCCTCCCTGGGATGAGCCATTCGCCCTCGAGGAATTCCTACTCACCGTCCCAGACCCCGCCAAAACCCGAGAATGGAGCATCTACTACACCTCCGGACCGCATTACTTGAGCCTTGGCCTTTCTCAAGGTCTCTGGACCCAGAACAAATGGCAAGAATTTGGCGTCGACGCGTCTATCAAGGAGTACACTGTCGATAACCCCGGTTACCCCTTCACCGTGCCCAAGCATAGCCGTCTTGCTCTCCTGGACCGGGATGCAGGAGGACACGTGCTCTATGAGGCGAGCCTCGTTGAGAACTCCACGGACGTGAATCTTCTCAGCGGGGAGGCCGTAATCGTGCCCCCGTTTTTGAGTTTTTCGCCAAGCTGCAACCTCAACGCGTCTGTAGTGTATGCGAACTTTGGGACAAAGGAAGACTTTGAAGATCTGTCCCGCATAAATATCAACGTCACAGGGAGATTGGTCCTTATCAAAGCCGGCAAGGCACAAGGTGCCCTTTTGGAGGATATTTTTCTCAAAACGGGCCTTGCGGGGTACATCACCTACCCCGACCCCCAGCAGGATGGGGAATTTACTGAAGACAATGGTTATATGCCGTACCCAGATGGCCCGGCTCGAGCACCAGCAAGCGTCTTTCGGCAGAGTGGACCTCAGACCCGTAAGTATTTTCTGTCCCTGTTGACTTGCGGGTCACTCCTCTAACAGAAACAGATCCAAATGAATCATCCCCCGACCCAATACCAATACTACCAATCTCATACGCAGATGCAATCCCGATCTTGCGAGCTCTCAACGGCCACGGGCCTCGAGCTGACGAATTAGGAGACTCGTGGAAGGGCGGCCGGCTGGGCTACCGTGGTGTCGAATATAACGTTGGCCCCACGCCATCCAACATCGTACTGAACATGCACATTGAAATGGAAGAGAGCCAGGTCATAGCCTACGACGTGGTCGGCACCATCAAAGGCGAGATTGAAGACGTAGTGGTTATCGGCAACCACCGCGACGCATGGGGCGCTGGCGCTGCAGATCCAAACAGCGGTTCCGCGATCCTGAACGAACTTGTTCGAGGTTTTGGCCTAGCCGTCCAGCTTGGCTGGCGGCCCCTCCGAACCCTCGTCTTCATTAGTTGGGACGGCCACGAGATGGGCTACTGGGGCTCCATGCCATGAGTACAGGAGAATCTCCCCTGGTTATCCAACCGAACAGTAGCCTACGTGGAAGCACCAAATGCCGTCTCGGGCCGCCATTACTTCACCAAAGCCAGTCCTCTCTTGGGATCACTTTTCCGCGAAGTCACAGCCCAGATCCCGTCTCCCAATCAGCCTATCCCCGGCCAATCGGTACTGGACCTCTGGGGTGGCTCGCTGGGGCCGCAGGGCGGCGGTGACGCCGCGATGTTTGTACGCCAGTGCATCACCACAGGAGACTTTGGCTTCGAGCAGGGACAGCACGATCCTGTGTTCCATTGGCACAGCAGCTTTGACACGGTAGCTTGGATGGACCGGTTTGGAGACCCTGGGTTCCATTATCACATGGCGGCTGCGCGGGTTTGGGCTTTGCTGACAGCGCGATTCGTGGATAGTCCCGTACTCCCGTTCAATGTGACTGAGTATGCTGTCACTCTGCGACAGTACATTGACCTTATTGAGGAACAGGCGGATGAAACTTTTGGGTCTGAACTCAGTTTTGAAGCGCTGTACGATGCTCTGTCACGACTTCATTCTGTCGCTGTGAAGTTCGATACACTCGCCGCGGAGCTTCGGGAATCGGGGAGTACGGCATTCGACCACGAAGTAAAAATCGTGAATGGCAAGTATCGCATGTTCGAGCGCCAATTCTACAGAGAGGAGGGCAACGGGGTGGTACAGAGTAACAAGAATATCATCTTCCAGGATAGCTCATACAAGCTCAATAAGCCTGGATTTGCGGGGCTGGCAAACAGCGTCGAGTCGGGGGATTTGGATGGCGCTGAGGTGAGTGAGTTCACTAATCGAGAAAATATCAGTGCTAACATTGGATTAGGAGTGGTTGGGTATTATCCAATCCAAGATAGAGGATGCAATCGACCTTTTGGAAGGGTAGTTGTCGATTCGCCTACTTGACTGTAAGAATAATCTCCATGCGTTACATTTATTATTGTACATCTAGTCATCGTTAGGTCACTATCGTCATTAATGTATTGTATACCTGCGAGTTTCTGCTAGACCCATGCCGTCAGACAAGATAATGCTCCAAGTTATACATAGAGCCACTAACCTCCACATCCAAATTCTTTGATGGCTAAAGGCCAGTCTAAGCACCCCGCGGTTTCGATACACTCTCCGGCCCGACACTTTTTGCCTTTTCCAGTTCTTGAATTTTCTCGTCAAGGAGTGCGACTTCCGCCTCAATGCTTAACAGCTTTTCATTCAAGATTCCCCGGTAATCATCATCCGAAAGCGACTTCAAAGGAACCCACTTCGAGTCCGCCAGTCGCTGAAGAAACGGTTTTGATGGTACATTTGCTTGCTCCATCTGCCATGTGTCGATTGCGTTGTAGGCGCTTTGACCGACATATCCTAGTAGTGAAAATACAATGGTTCCTGGGAGTAGACGGCCTCCTATTTATTCTCTATTAGCATTTCTCGCCTCGATGGGATTTATCGTTCTAGAAGCATACCCATCAGTTTGGTCACTCCTCCTCCGGCGATCCCGCCGGAAAGAGCGCTAACATATGACCTTTGTTTCGCGGTGGCCTTGTCTTCATAGTGCATGTTTAGGATATTACTCCTCAGCCCTGCTAGCTTTAGTAACTGTCTACGCAATAGAGAGGGGAAATAGAACTCACACCAGAAGGTAGTCCCACAGGCAAACCAATGGATACCACATGAAAGGGAATGGATCACCGGATGAGGAGAGCGGATAACACCAGCAGCGCCTCCATAGACAAGACCGGCAGAGCCTACCCGAGTAAGCATGACCTCCATATATAGATAGACTCCCAGAGCCACAAGCACAGATGGAGAGGCGAAAACTAACCGCTCACGGCTCCCACTTTTAATGACGACAACAAAGCATCTTCAAGATTGGGGTTCTGATTCTGTTTTCCACTCATCTTGTGATTGTTGGATCACATCCCCTGTCGAGAACATCGGTTCTTTTGCTGGGCGTTGGAGTCGATTTTGGCGATATAAAATGCGCACGTGAGATCACGTGCTATTAGTAAGATACCGGATTTGGCAGGCATTATGGGCATTTCATTGATATTGCCGGAGAAAAGTGTATAAAAAAAGTCCCTGGATGCATAGTTTTTAATGCTGGCTTGATCAGGTCTAAAGAACAAATAATAATACTAAGGAAGATAATCCAGGGGGTTACGATTAAGAGTGCAATTTTATATTGCTCTGGTTCGCTACATCCAAGACGGAGAATAAAGCAATTAAACAGCATTTCATATAAGGCTAATAAGGCTCTCTCTGGTCTGCCAGTTCTGAATATAAGCATGCATATGTCCCTCTATGTATCTGTCAAACCGCCGTACATTCTCAGGCGTTCCTATGTCGGTTAAATGGCCCGTCATTGGCGAGCACCACACATCGACCGCGCCAACAACTGGCTTTCTCTTCCTCAAAAACAGAGATATACAGAATTATATACAGAATATCAATAGTTATTTTTATTTTCTCTATAATAAAGAGCTGGTCTTCAACTCTAAGCCCTATCGCACCAACCGTAACATCATACATTCGAAAATTATACCCGGCTTACATAAGCGGCCAACCAATCTGCACCCCTCTGTCTGCCTTCGTCCAACTTTCTCTACTTTTCCTTTGCTCTGCGCATCGTCGTCCTAACAAATCTTACCAGAACTTCACTTTCTGAAATCATTTTAGTCGTCTTCCTTTTCGGGAGTCGCTTTTTCCACTAGTTTCCAACCCTCTTGCGTCTGAACGAGACGCGCACAAAGAATCTCCGGCGCAGTCCAGATTCCCATCCAACAGCTACAAATATGGGTACGTCTATCGAACCCCTCTATCGAACCCGGTATGCGAAGGAGGAATTGTACTGACTGGTCTGGTTACAGCGCCCTCCAAGCAGAAGGCCCAGAAGATGTCCATAGGGACTTTCTTGGCCGATGAGAGTAAGTGAAGGGGAAAAAAAAAGTTTCCTGCGAGACTGGATGGGACAGAATGTCGGTGCTGACTGTTTTAGCCCTTGGCTCTTGGGCTGATGAAATGGACGATCTCCCTTTGCCTGGTAAGTCGCATCCACAATGATGTACTGAAAAGTGATGATAATTGCTAACAAATGATAATCTGCAGCCGGTATGTCTGATCCGCTCTTCTCCCCAACCTCTTATCTTTTGTTGAAAGTTCCGGTCTAAACGGTTTATATAGCCGTTCCGGCCATGGGCCCTCGTCCGACTCCGTCTGCGTCTGCTACGGGTTTCAACGGCTATCCTGCTGGTATGAGACTTCTTCCCACCCCCCGTGAGACGGCATTGGCTGACGGGGATAAAATTTTGAATAGAACGCCCTTTCGCGACTAGGGAGCCTCTTCCTCTTCCTACCCAGCCTCCGTACACCGCGCACATCGGCAACCTTTCCTTCGATGCGACTGCCGCAGATGTTGAGGATCTCTTCGCGGGTTGCGATGTGACCAACGTCCGTATTGTGGAGGATAAAATGACAAAGAGCCCTAAGGGATTTGGCTACGTCGAATTCGACAACGTTGATGGTTTGAAGAAGGCCCTGGACCTGTCTGGTGCTACGCTGCAGGGAAGATCGATCCGTGTCAGCATTGCGGAGCCTCGTATGTATCTACATCTGGCATTCTCCGATGAATTTTTGCATACTAACAGCACGGATAGCCAAGGAACGTGATGTCAAGGAGTTTGACTGGACCCGCAAGGGCCCTCTGCCCGGCCCCGAGCCCACTCAGCGCCGTGTTCCTGACCGCTCCACCTTCGGACGCGCCTTGGACAACCTTTCCGACGCTGGCAGCGACCGTCCACCTCGCCGCAACTTTGAATCTGACGGCAAGCCTCGCGACTTTGGCAACTGGGAGCGCAAGGGTCCTCTTTCTCCCGTCGGTGGTGCTCCTAGGGAGGGCGGCCGTCGCAGCTCGCCTGCCTGGGGCGAAGGACGCTCTCAGGAGGGCTCCAGACCCCCGCGCCGTGAACTCCAGGAACGTACCCCCACTGCCGCCGAACTTGACAACTCGTGGAGATCGAGGATGCGGCCCGACCAACCCAGCAACCCCCCTTCGCCCGCTGCTGCTCCTGCGTCTCCCGCAGCTCCTGCGGCCCCTGCGGCCCCTGCCACTCGTCCCAAGTTGAATCTCCAGAAGCGTACCGTTACGCAGGAAGTCCTCAGCCCCGCTGCCAGTACCGAATCTAAGGCAAGCCCGTTTGGCGGTGCGAAGCCAATCGACACTGCTACTCGCGAGAAACAGGTGGAGGAGCGCCGCCAGATTACGCTCCGCCAGAAGAAGGAAGCCGATGATAAGGCCAAGGCGGAGAAGGCGGAGAAGCAGAAAGCTGCTAAGGAGCAGGCCAAGGCTGAGAAGCCCGACTCGAACGGAAAGGACGGTGCCGAGGTGCCTCAGGGTGGCAAGAACTTTGACATCCTCCGACGCGCCGGTGAGGATGAGAGTGGAATGGCCGCTGATCAGGATCCCGCCGAGGAAGCTGCCAAGGCCGCTGCTGCATCGCAGGAGGCTCCTGCCGCTCAATCCAACGGCAACTGGAGAAGCGGACCGGCCGAGGCCGAAGCTGCTGGTGATGACGAGGGCTGGAGCACCGTTAGCACGCAAAAGCGTAATAACCGCCGTGGAGGTCGCGCACTTGCATAGATCTATTCATTTCCTTGACTTTTTCGATACCCTGAACAGTGTCGCCATTTGATTCCAGAACGCGGAGAAAACACTTTGGTTGTTTTTCTTCAATCGTCCGGGGGTGTTTTTCCGAAAGGCTCTTGCTGTCTGCGATGGCGGAGGTTTTGGTTAATGTTGGTGGCTATTTGTTCACATTTCCGATCATCTGCGCTCTTATCTGATTCTCCGACCTTGTCTTGGTTCACGATTCTCTTGCTGGGCTGGGGATGGTTTTTAATCCTTTGCTACAGTTCCGGGCACGTCGAAAAGTTTCTCATTTATTCTCTTTTGTGTTTGAGTGTTCTGACCCTAGCTCTCTCGATGTTATGTATGCACTTGACGACCATTATGGCCGATGTGATGGAGGAACTCGTATTCTATGTTGTCTTATGAGATTTCGTCCGTTTTACAGCTGTCAATTTATCTCCTTATCTCTTTTCCTTTTTTCGGTTGTCTGTCTTGTCATGTTCGGGTGGGAGATGGCGTGTGGAGTCCTAATTGTTCTTGTTCCATGTCCTTCCTGTTGACGAGACAGCATGCAATAAATGTTCCGTTTCTACTCTATACAGATTGCCGTGGATTTCCGCTTTGCATAGAATAAATCCAACATGTGCACAAGTGCCTGCGTCATGATCGCTGCAGGGTCACTATGCATCATGTGCAAGTAGCATGTACACACGGATCGACGGATATACCGAATTGGGCTGAAGAGCTGAAAATTAGTCATCTATCAGCAGATCTTTGATATAGCAAGAGTATAAAGGCTTGAATTTTCCGGAGCTGAGGCCAACCAAATGATTCACCGAGGCTGACTGGTTGAGTCGAGCTGACGGAGGAGGGGCTAGCTGAGCTGAACTAGTACTCCGTACATAGTATAGATAAATGGAGCCCGCGGACACCGCATCTATAACTTTATTTTATTTTGTATTTTTTATCGTGAACCTGTGCCTCTTGTGTGCGGGGCAGATACAGGAACCTGGGATACAGACACCCTCTCTCTGTACAGGTGCAAAATGGACAGTTGCGGAAATGACTTAGCAAGGCCGTGGAAGCTTGAGGTTCGCTCGTCGAAGAAGTTTGTGATTTGGGTGGTTTCGGTTGGGGTTTTTACGGTATGTTTGTAGTCCGGGTTCAGAGTATGGGCGGCGCTGAGATGTTTAGGATGTTTTTATATATGGCATGGTGAGATTGCACTCTTCGGTCCTTATATGGGTGGAGAGCTGACTGGATATTTCAGGTCGTTCCTATTTTGCCGGTTGTACTGGAGGCGCGCATTGGGATTCCGGATGAGCAATGTATGCCTCCTTCTCTGCGTCAGACAAGATAGATAACTTACCCTGAGCGACAGTACAAGCATGGATGTCTATCCTCCTCGCAGCATTCGGCTGTGCCATCTTCATCGGCTCCCGTAAGTCCACCTCTCCCCCGCACCATACTCATCGCAACAAAACCTAACAAGCACAGCGATCTCCGGCTACTTCGCCGACAAAGGCACATCCCGCAAATCCCCTTTCATCATCGGCCTGCTTTCCCTCGCCGGCTCAACAGTGATGTTCTGGTTCGCGCGGACCATCATATCCCTAGTCATCGCACGGGTCTTGCAGGGCTTATCTGCCGCGGTGGTGTGGACAGTGGGACTGGCGCTTGTTGTCGATACGGTGGGGAAGGAGCAGGTTGGGGGTGCTATGGGGTGGGTTAGTATGGGGATGACGGTGGGGACGGTGTTTGGGCCGTTTATGGGAGGGATTCTGTGAGCTTTTTGCCTTAACTGGGGTTATATGGGGATGGCTAATGAGCATAGGTTGTCTCGGGCTGGTTATCATGCTGTGTTTGCGGTTGCGATCGCATTGGTTGGGATTGATATTCTGCTAAGATTGGTCATGATTGAGCAGAGAAGTGCGAGGAAGTGGATTCAACCACAGATAGTGGCAGAGACGGACGCATTAATTGGTGCTGACTCCCAATACGAGTCTTTTGGGGATGATGCTCCATCGCTATCTGCGTCTTGCGAGGATCTTATCAGAGATGATGGTGAGCCTGTGAATGCGAAATCATCACCGTTACCGGGAATAGTGTTGGTGAGTTCCGGTAATATGCTGCTCGTCTTCGCAGCGACAGTCGTGAATGCCAGTCTCTATGCGTCTTTTGACTCGGTATGTCCTTTAGTTTCTGGTGGCTTATGTATCGCTGCTGACATCTCAGGTCCTTCCCCTCCATATCATGAGAACATTCGACTGGGGTCCTCTAGGCGTCGGACTCTGCTTCCTCCCTCTATTCACACCATCTTTCCTTTCAGCAGTGATAGGCGACACCGTCGACCGCTACGGCGCCCGAATGATCGCCGTCCTAGGCTTCCTCATAAGCTTTCCCATTTTCGTCCTTCTACGAATCATAACCATAAACAGCACCCACGACAAAGTCCTCCTCCTCATCTCCCTCTTCTTCGCCGGTCTTGCTCATGTCCTGCAAATGGTGTCTCTCATGGTTGAAGTGCACTATATTGTCGAGAGCATTGAAAGCGAGCACCCCGGTTTGTTTGGACATCAGGGCGGTACAGCTCAAGCATATGGGTTGTATAATGTAGCCTGGTCGGGTGGACAGGTGCTAGGACCATTGCTTGCTGGTTTCTTGGTCGAGAACAACGGATGGCAGACGATGGTTAGTGTGTTTGGGGTTATGAGCGGGGTGACTGCTATGGTTTTTCTGGGGGTGTATGGGTGGAAGGGGCTTGGGAGGTCGTAAATTGCACCAATTCAAGGGTAGCGATCTTCACAGGGCTTTCTTCGAGGGATATTGCAGGCATATCCACCAACCGCGCGTATGCGGAGGCTGGGTTTCAGATTGCGGCGGCGCTTATTCTGCGACATATGTGAGGCACGATCGGGATCAGATAAACTTAATCGAGGGAGAATATATGCTGCAAGGGATTTTTCGGGGATAAAGGGTTTTGTCCTTTGTTGGTGGTTGGCGTGGCTGGGGTTGCGTGAGAATATATATACGGAGTACTCTGCACAGGGCCGATATATATTGCCGGAGGTCTTCGCAAGTTTCTATCCTTACGGTATACGGATACGTATTATGAGGCTATGATATGACCATGACAATACGCAGAATGAGTACATATGGCTGTCAGATGACTCGTCACATCAGCATTGTATAGATGCATTATCATACAGTAGCAGCAACGGCGCGATCCACACGTGTCGGAAAATTCTTTTTACTAGTCTAGGACTATAAAGAATAGCCATAAAGAATGGGAAGATTAAGGAACAATTCAGGAGACCGTCTCATAATAAATGCCAGAATCCAATAATATGTCTACAAGAATAGCAGCAGCACTATTATTATTATGCCCACCAGACCCGCCATCTCCATCCCCGACGGTACTCTTGTCAGCCTTCCCGGCCTGTCATCCTTACATTTTCCCTTTCTTCCTTCCTTTTCTTCTCTGACCCTCTCTTCGCTGTTATTTTGAAATAGTGTCCAGCCTTCAATAATCGTTCAACCTCCATCCGGCAGTAACCAGGGCCGTTCCGAGGTTCTGCCCGACCAAGAATCCTTTTAATTCCCTCCCCCTCCGCATAACAACCATGTCAACAACAACAACGACCACGACTACTACCGCCCTGAATACGACATTAATCGGCGTGCCTACTGATATCACAGCTTCTGAGAAGTATTGTGCATTTTGTGGCCACGAGGGAGTCCTGTCGCAAGGCGAAATGGCGGCCGAAGAAGCCCAGCGGAGAATCAAGGAGTTGGAGGCGCAGGTTCAATTTCTCAAATTGCAAAATACGGGGTCGAGTGAGTCCAAACCTCTCTTTTATCCTATGTCTACAATCATATTCATGCCGGTTGGACAGTCGAAAAACTCGCCGAGTACGACGAAGAAGTCCGCCGTCTACGCTCCCAGGCCAGCGCCTACACACCGCGAACATCGCGATCCTCTCGATCATCTGACGACATGGATAAATCGCTATCACCAACCCAACTCCCGGCGTCCAATGGCCCCGTACAGCCGCAACCGCAAGAACCGCCCCAACAGCAAAGCCGCTTTACCGCACTAACGTCGTTCTTCCCGTACGGCCGTCGTCCTAGCGCTACACCTACGCCTCCGCCTCCACCAGCATCAGCGCCTCCGCAAACCCAATCCTACGTTATCCCCCCGCATCCTGGTCCCGATCCCGAAGAAACATTGCAATTGCAGAACGCGCTCAATCGGGAACAAAACTTGCGCAAAGCGGCAGAGAACCAATTATCGCAGGCGAATACAGAACTGGAGGATTTGACGGCACAATTGTTCAGCCAGGCGAATGAAATGGTAGCACAGGAGCGAAAGGCACGTGCACGATTGGAGGAGAGAGTTGCGGTGTTGGAACGGAGAGATGTTGAGAAGCGGACACGGCTTGATCGATTGGAGAAGGCGATGCAGAGGGTGGAGAGATTGAGGGCGATGGTCGGATAGCTCTCTTTATCTGCCCCTCTCTGCTTTCTTTTCTCTCCTTGACATGTCCCAGTTTGCATTGGTTGCATCGATTACATATATACCCCCTGCGTTTATTTTTCTCGACATGGGACATGACCAGATTGTTTTGATGGGTCACGGCGCGATGAACGATATGATCAGCATATTCAGGAAACAGGCGCATCGTGTTTATTGTTTTATCTAATTTGCTTGTTTTCTTGACTTGTTTTGCACTTTGTTACTGGCGCAAATTGTGGTTTCGGCATATTCTGATATTTGGTATTTGTTTACATGTATACTACACCCAGATTGATTCGCATTGATTGAATTATTTCTCCTGAGCTACAAGTATATAGTACAGACAATCTATTCATCATTCAATAGTTAATTCTCTAATATGCACGATTTTCTGACAGATCACGGGACCCTCCCCACCTGACCCCGGATTCTGATAAGGAACCTTTCTATTCCGTATCGTGCCCTTCTCCATCCGTCTATTTACATCAGACCAGTTCAACTTGCAGCCATCATGCAGCACGACTTCAAGATTGGCATGGCCATTGTAGGAAGCGGTAGGTATCTCAATCAGAGAAAGAGAGATACATCCATGCTAATACCTATCAGGGAACTTTGCCCGCGAGGAACACCTGGTACGCAAGCAAGCCATCCAGAAATAAGAACCTCCCGTTTCCTCTTTACATCTAACGATGTCATTATCAGCCATCTATCATAGACTCCAGTGATTGGGGCTGCGTCCTCAAAGCCGTCTACTCCCGCTCTTTGCAATCAGCCGAGAAACTCGCAGAGGATATCCCAGCTACAGTGGAGAAGATAAAAAGAGGATTTCCAGTTCCAGACGTTGATATTTACTCCGATGACTCGGGGCCGGGCAAGGGGTATAAGGACTTGCTTGCCCGTGACGATATCATGGCTGTGACTATTGCGTATGTCTGCCATCTCTCAGTGTTATGACAGTCGCTAATCTGCTGAAGTCTCCCGATTACGATCCAGCCGGAGTATATTCGATTGGCCATTCAGGCGGGGAAACATGTTTTCTCCGAGAAACCTATTGCCAAAGACGTTGCTACGGCGATTGAATTGATAAGATGGTATCGCTCCCAAACAGGTCCTGATCGGAAGATTCTGTGGGCTGTGGGAGAGAACTGGCGATGGATGAACAAATACAAGGAAACCTCGACCGTGATTGCGAATCAAGGGTGCCCAAAGAGTTTCCGGGTCAAAGTGCACAGCATGATCAAGCCTAATTCTAAGTACCACAGTGAGTTCCTCTGACGATCTCTAATCCTCATTCTACAGAGATAGTAACTGTCCCAGAAACGGAGTGGCGCAGAAACTCTGAATACCAAGGCGGATTTCTCCTAGATGGCGGTGTCCATGTAGTCGCTGCTCTACGGTTGATGTTGAAGGATAGCGCTTATAATAATCCCCTGGCTACTGTTTCCGCGCAGTGTAGTCTGCAACAGCCACATCTTGCTCCGATTGATACGATCGAAGCAACCATAGAGGCCAAGAACGGGACACAAGGCACTTTATCTTTGTCGTATGGGTCGGAATCCAACGATCAAATTTACGATTTCATATACGGTTCGGGTTCAATTACGCTTGATGGCGATACTCTCACAGATCGAGGGGAAATCGCTTTCACCGGCCGGGGTGTCACAAGTGAGATGCGTGCATTTGCCTGTTCGATTCTGGACAGGAGCGGAGTGGTGCACCAGCGCATGTCACCCGAGGAGGCATTGGCGGACCTGGAAGTCATGGAGAAGATGATCCAGAGCAGCGAACACGGCGGCGAGAGGATGGCATTAGAGTATCAAGTGTGGCATTAGACAAAACATTTCATACAAGTAATTAGATGATGTATGCATTCCCAAAACGGAAACCAACCAATCACGTGTCTTGGCAGGGCTTCCCGCCCCAGCCCTAGGGTCCCGATCGGGCAACGGCGGTCGCTTAGCGAGCCACTAGCGCGGCGGGCCACTCAGACTCGCTCCAACTGGGCTCGGCCAAACCTCCCGCGCGAAATTTTGAGGAAGATTTCGAACCGTCACGACAACTCTCGAGCGCCCAGCCAGCGAGACCCTACAACACCGGCAAGGTATGTTCTTTTTTTCTGTGAATTGGGAAATTCAATAGAAGGCTAATTTTGAGAAGATGGTCCTCGCAAAGAAGCACGTCCCTATCGTCAAGAAGCGTATGTGATCCTGAATTCCTGCCCGAGCACAGTTCGATTTTGAGTCTATCGGTTTTTGTCCATCGACGGAGTCTATTGGGTTGAGGAATATTGGTTTGGCTTGGTTACGGGGAATTGCAGAATTTGCATTCAGTCAGGCGGGGTGGAAGGAAAAGAGCGACATGGACAATCGATAGCTGGACGATCTCACACGAAACACGACCGACAACTGACAATCGATAGGCACCAAGACCTTCTGGCGCCACCAGTCCGACCGCTTCAAGTGTGTCCCTTCGTCATGGCGCAAGCCCAAGGGTATCGACAACCGCGTCCGTAGACGCTTCAAGAGCAACATTCCGATGCCCTCGGTACGATTCACCCACCGGAAAGATATTTACGGTCAATCGAACACAATATACTGATATGTGAGGTGATGGACAGATCGGATACGGCTCCAACAAGAAGACCAAGCACATGATGCCCTCTGGCCACAAGGCCTTCCTCGTCCACAACCCCCGGGACGTTGAGCTTCTGCTCATGCACAACCGCACCTACGCCGCTGAGTATGTCCACCGATGATGAGCAACGCAGCAAATTTCGATACTAATACGGAATGTAGGATCGCTCACGCCGTCTCCTCCCGCAAGCGTGTCGACATCCTCGCCAAGGCCAAGGCTCTCGGTGTCAAGGTCACCAACCCCAAGGGCCGTGTCACCACTGAGGCTTAAATTATTCCCCTGTGACGAACGACAAAATGAAAAATTAGAAAAGCACGAGAAGGAGAAAAAGGAAAGCGGTTTCCGGGACGGATCACACGGGTCGCTAGTGATAACGGGTACTGGTCGGGTGTTTTTTTATCTCAATCTATTTTTTCCATTTTTGTACGGTCGTGTGGAAGCCAAATATCCATTCCTCTTTTTCTTTTTCTCGTGTGAGATACAAATCCATCGGACATGTGCATGGTATGGCATGGCGTCCGACCTATAAATGATGACCGTACGGCGCGACAAAGGAATGGAAAAAGTTCAACTGGTTTCGATATCAAGAGATTTGTCTGTCCACGGTGCTACTTGTCGCCATCTATATGCGTAGCCGTCCATCTATACGATCTGCGCAAAGCCACTGCATCTCGATCCATTCCATTGACCATGACTCCCCAAGTCATGAATAGTGATAATAAACCCCAAGCCTTCACAAGCTTCCCCTCCTTCCTATCCTTCAATTCCTCCATCAACTGCTCCCTCAAATGCCCTATCCATCTCAAACCAGCCAAACATGACGCTTTTCAATAGGCCCAGATGGCATCGTCTGCGCACGATCAAAATCAATCCACAGCACCCTCCCCGTATCCATCTGCACTATCATACTCCTTGGATACAGATCTGAATGGATCACAGCGCCTCATGGGTCTTCTGCAAAATCTCACAGAACGCCTTCGCCCGCTCATCTGTATAGTTGCCGAGATTGAGTTCTTGGATGTTGGGAATGTACTCAATGAGAACAGCATTGGGTAGTAATTCATCTTCTCTAAACTGCTTCGGATGCAGCGGCCATTGCTCATTGCAATCGTTGGGATCAATATTTTTTAATTATGCCTAGGAAATCAGGGACGATGCCTTGTGCGCAGAGACCGTGTTCTTTGAGAGGTGTGTAGGCGTTGCTCTCACAGAAGAAGGGGTTGTGTTTGAAGAGTGTTGGTTGCGTTGGTTGTAGCTGGGTGTGGTACTTGTCTGCCGTCAGCTGGGGATCAAGCATGGGAGTATATGTCATGAACATACTACTTTCGGAATATATGGATTGTTGTTCATGAGGGAATGGAAGACACTGGATGAATCTGATTCTTTTATGAATTTGAGGAAAGTGATGTCGCCCAGACTCAGCGTCATTTTTATTAGTAGATGTAGAGATCAAAGAAGGCGCTGGACTGGGCTGAAAAACGGTGTACTATGCATGGCTACATGACTAGAATGAAGAAAGCCAAAAAACAGGACAATGCTATCAGACAGCGAATTGCTTGGATTTTGATCTAACCGCCATGGATGTAAATCGATACTCTCTTTTTCGGTGTCCAGTTTTACTAGTTGGCCTGTCATGTGAGTTGAAGGAAGTATATAATCCTAAAATCGAAACTTTATGCATTGAACTTTATGAGGTGCTCTAGAATCATAGAATTCACCCCCCGAAAGAGACAAGAGACGCCACAAAACAATATGAACTTTGCTAACAAATAGCAGAGACCAAACAAGGAAGGGAAAAAAATATTCATTTGCGACGAATCTTGGGCCAAACCATTCAGTTGTCATTGCTAGACGCCAGCATACCGAGATACCAGAGACCGAGAAGCACGGTCAGCTGTGGCTCCTTTTCGTTGCCGTACGCAGTCCAAGGTATCGGTTTCGACAGCTGCAGATGAGCGTCATCAACCTCAGCCAGATCGTTCACCCGGCGAATAGCAACGAGTGCGGCATCAGTAAGCACGAAGCCATAGCGAGTCTGATTCTGTACCATATAGTGATTAACTTGGGCCAGAACCTTCAAAAACTCTGTCCGCTGTTTGATGTTACCGTGCTGCAGCTCCAATGACCACTTCCAAGATGGTTTGAGTTCACCGGGAGCACGGTTCGGCCTGGAGGTTTCGGGGAGATCAGGCTCAAAATACGCAGTGTCTGGAACGAACTTGTCGATGATCTTGGCGAGAGTTCCTTTATCGAACGAGATGACGGCACGGTTTCCCAACAGGTTTTGTTCGACCAACACCGGGAAGCACGCGCGGAAAGAGCGTCGAATCCGTCCGTCCAAGAAGCACTTGAACTGGGTTTTGAACAGCTCTTCATTGCGGATCGGCCGTGGAGGAGTGGGCATGGGGTCGTGGAGAATTCTGATGAACAACAGGAGGTCTCGGTATTCATTCATGATTGTATCGAGGTTGAGGTCTTCCGATTCGTTTCAGGAACTGATTTGCCGGGGATTGTAGCTCGTATTCGTCGTGTTTGTCGTTGAGAGACCATAATCTCCAATCGGAAATGAGGGAGGTGACCATTGCAAGTAATATAGCAAGATGTAGCAAGGTAATGGTGTTGTCCGTGGCAGGCTTTAACAACGGTAGCAGTACTTAATCGAAGAACATAAATTGAAGAAGGATGGTTTGATGCAGTGAGAAAAACAGTGGAAAAAACCACATCTTTATACCCAGTTGTCGCCATGGTGAATGAACTCAAAAATGGGATTCAATTCACTGTATACTAGACGCCAGTCAACGCAATAAAGTGGTGTCCCAGTAACCAGTGAATACTCATACACCTCTTATGTTAGAGTCAGCGGCTAGATCACCTCCAAAAAAACATGACGATTGGATAAAGGAGGGCGTATTGATCTACGACTATGGCAGCTAATAATTATACAAACATGCTATATTGAGTGGTAGCGCGCTTGTTTTTATACTCCGGAACTCGCTCAGTCACGTGTATCACCGTACATCTTTACCCAGTGCAAACCATCTACATCTCTCCAGGCGCTTGAGAATAAAGCTAAGTATGGATGATATTACTTTTGTCAAGATTTTGAGAGAGTCAGATGCATCCAGTGTTTTCCAAGTCCTAATGGATGGCAAGGAATGTATTCTGAAAGTGGTATGTTTATACTCTTGATCTTCACCCTTGACCCTTAGTTGACCTTAAATATAGTATCATACCCCGGCAGAACGTAACCAGCAGCCCACAAACCTCGAGACAGATCCCTTTAAATGCGAAAGTGCAGCATATACCCGCTTCAAGGACAGAGGCCTATGTGAACAAGGAATCGTCCCTGACTTCCTGGGCATCATCGAGCAAATCGACTTCACGTATGCCATGGTGATCCGTACCCTAGGAACAAGATGGTTCAGCCAGAGACGGGCCGGGTGCTTTGGATTGACTTTGACTGTGCGCAAACATTTCCTTATGGGCCTATCATATTGAGACATCATGATGGGCTTGTCATGGATATTGAGATGACAGAACTGCTGATGGAGAAGTTGGAGGAGGATATGAAAGAGGGGAAGCTTGTAAAGGCATGGGATTTATTATCATTGGTCATGATTTCTCTGTCGCTTTGGGTTGGATTTGATATGTTTAACGATGCCTGTATAGTATTGCAAATTTGTACCGAGTTAAACCCTATGCTAACTCGGAATGAGATATGTGTAAAACGTCAATTCATCATCACATCAAAGGATCTATGGATATCTCTATATCTGCAATGCAAAACTTTTATGTTCAAGCAATCCAAGCCAAATCAAGTCTCCGGCAACCCATCCTTCTCAACATCAACCATCCCAACTCCCCTTATAAGACTCGGCACGCCCTGTTTCCCTTTAACGACACCATCCTTCCCACCCTGCCCCTTAGGCTCATCATCCAAACTCTCAGGCACAACTCCATGCCCATAAACAACCTCCTCACTCTCCGGCCCAAACACCCAATCCGGGACCTCCTGCGGCCCCTCACAACCCTGCGGAGGCAGAGCCCAGGAAGGCATCTTAGAACGATACTTCCAGTCACCCTCGAGATCAGCGTATGCGACTGCGTGCAGGAATATACCGAGTTCATGGACACCGGGATCACTGTATAATTCCGTTCCGCAAATTTCGCATGTCTTTCCGGAGAGCATTTCGCCTTTGCGGCGGAGGTATTTTATGGATGCTTCTTCGTGCTCGCGGGTCATAATCTCGTTGACTAATTTAGGGTCTGTGCCTGGTGGGACGTCTGGGGCGGCGGTGAGATGCGTGCGGTATGAGTGGACTGTGTCGGGGAGTTCTGTCTTGCCCATTGTGGACAGACGATCGATGATCTCGCCGTCGCGGTCAGCGGAGGACTCGTTCTTGCCGAGATTGGGGCCGAAGACGCGGCGGTTGGAGTAGATGGGGTCGTTGGTGATGGGGTAGCCGAGGAATTGCAGGTGGACGCGGATTTGGTGTGTGCGGCCGGTGAGCGGGAGGCAGTGGACGATACTGTAGCCTTCGTCTTCGTTGGAGAGGGCCGGAGGTGGTGTTGCCGCGCGTTCACCGTTTGCCTCGTCGAAGACTGTCTGGACAGGTTGGGGCGGGTAATATGCAAGTCGACGGAACTTGGTCTTTGCCTCTTTACCCGTCGCGCGAACACGATTCAGTCCTAACTTCGGACTAACCTGCATAACCGGCTGATCGCAAATGACCACTCCGTCTGGAAACTTCCCCTTCACACGAGCCACATACTCCTTCTGCACAGTCCGCTGCTTCAACTTGTCCGCCATCACCTCCGCGCCCTTGGGATGTTTTCCGATAAACATAACCCCCGACGTAAGCCTGTCCAGACGGTTACACGGCCTAGGAAGGAAATGCGGACTGCGCTGGGCGCGCAGGATCTCGACGACGGTGTTGTAGTGGTACCGTCCCGCAGAGTGCACCGGGACACCTGCGGGCTTGTCTATGACGATCATGTCATCGCTTTCGTGAATGATTCCGATTTCGTTGGCGGTTACGGGGGGTTCGTGCCGGTGCAGCGTATGCGAAATCACCTGGCCGTTCTTAATGACCGTGTCGGGGCCGGCGACTTGGCCGTTAACAGTCACAGATCCCTTCTCCAATGCTTCTCTCTGTCACCTAGTCAGCAACCATCCCTCAAGCAACCACCCAAGTGTACGAACATAATACTCCGGCCTCCGATCCCTGAACTCCGACGTAAAAATCTCCACCAACGTCCTCCCCCGCCATCTCTCCTTGCAGTACGTATTATACGTATAATGATACGGCCGAACTCTCCGCAGTCCGCCCTCGTAGTAATACGGCGCAGGCCATGGGTCACACGGCGTGATGGCCACCTTGGGCGGTTCCTGGACTGGATCGGCGGGAGGGGCTTTGGGGGTTGTGTCGACGGGTGTGAGCGACATGGTTGTGGGGGGGAGTTTACCTCGCCGGGCGAGGTAGGCGAGGAGTCGGGGGGATGGCGTTGTGGTGTTTTTTCGTCGAGGAGACGAGATGGGAAGTTGTGCGACGAAGGTAAGGCTGTGTCTCGTGGGATTTGCGAAAGTATTTTTTGAGGCTTATCGAAAAATTGTTATGCCTGAGGCATAAATGTTATGTAAGCGGAGATAAGCCTCGGTTCGGTTTCCCCGCGGGCTATTATCGTATTCATCTGAAGTACATAAACCACGACAATCGACGGAAATCTCCCAATTGCTCTATCATAGACTCTGCAATGGCCCCTAAAGAACTCGCAGCCAAGAAGGCGCGCAGTCGCGCCGACTATGCCTTCCATCAGGAATACCGGACCAGATGGTATCTTCCCTTTACTCGAATATACTTCCAGTGCTTGCATGTTAACTAGTACAGGTTCGACAACGATATGTACGCGCACCTCAACAACACCGTCTACACGATGCTCTTCGACTCCATAATCAACACATACCTAATCGGCCACTGCGGAATGGATCCGTTCACCGTCAACAACAAAGACGACTCATCCGGGCCGGCGATGAAGCAGATTGCCATCATTGCGACTTCGTACTGTGACTATTTCGCGTCTGTTGCATTCCCGGATGTTCTTGAGTTGGGTTTGCGTGTGGAGAGGCTGGGAAAGTCGAGCGTTACGTATGAAGTGGGTGTGTTCCGGAAGGGGGGAGAAGATGTTAAGGTTGTTGGAGGGTATACGCATGTCTTCGTGGAGAGGGAGACGATGAGGCCTGCGGCAGAGGGGATGGAGGGCACTGTACGGAAGGGGCTGGAAGGGTTGGTTAAGGAACCAAAGGCGAGGTTGTAGTTCACTTGTACAGCATAGCAGAGATGATTATATTAATGTCCAGTACCAGACCGTCCCAATTCTATAGTAGCAGATACAAAACAGCAAACAAAAATAACAACGCTGAAAGAAACAACTTTTAAGCAGGTGAATAACGCAAAATCCAAAACGCCATCGCTAGAACCTTTTTTATGCAATGGCAATGTGTCAAAACAGAATAGTAACCGAACAAATAGGAAAATGAACAAAAAGGAAAAGACAAAAGAAACTCCCGCTGAACACCTTGCGACGGGTATAGTGTGGATGAATCGAGACCGCTGGCAAACGTTGATATCGCTGAATCGAGGAAACGCTAGTTTGCAGAGTAAAATAAGGTTATGTCGATCAATTCAATTTCGACGGCACGATGCTGCTGCACCGCGAGACATTCGAGCTCTCCGGCTCGTAAACACGACGCATGGCGTTGGCCTCAGTGTCAAAGGACCACTTCACGTATGGCCCAGGCAGGAAACGCCCCTTGGCATCCCATCCAGCGACCCAGGTGTAACCGTCATCGAGACGGAAGAACATGCGCCTGACAGGCGCAGCGCCCTCTTCAAGGGAAACATAGTGCCAGCGGCAGCGCTCTTCCATCTCACCCTCGAAGATGTAGCGGTGCAGGATGCGGCAGTAGATCAGTGGCACGGGCATTTTTTCGTCGTATTTGTTGCCGTCGCGGTAGATGAGATGCCAGCCACGGCCAGGGATGTATTTGTAGATACCAGGCACTGGAGACTCCCAGTGCTCTTCGCGATGGATGGAGCCGCTGATGCGCTCGCCGCGCTGGAACCAGTAGGCGGGGCAGAAGAGGGTTCGAAGACAGAGAAAGAGGTTTGGAGACATGGTCGCAGTAGTTTAAATAAGTCAAGTCGAGTAGAGGAATAGGGAGTGTTAGGTGAGGTAAAAAAAATGCAACGCTGAAGAACTTTTGACGCTTAACCGCAGATAACTTTTGGCGCAAAAAACAAAGGACAAACGCGCAGGCAGAAAAGAACCGAGAAGCGTGTGTTATAAAAAGGCATCCATGATGAGAAAAGAGGCAGACTTGAAATATAAATCCGTAGGTGGTAAGAGGAATGCGAAAGAGTAACCGTGTCTGCCTGTCGCAATCCAGACAACTACACAACCAAGACAATGCGGTGTGCGCCAAGAGCCGGAGAATAAGGAGGAAATCGATAGATCGCGAGAAATTTGCAATATCAGAGCCGAGAATGAGCCCAGATCGCACTCAGTCACACGGAATTCGAGTGAGATAGCCTGCAAGGTAGCAAAGCGCAATGCAGGAGTCCGGCGGTGGTTGAGGGGCCTCAGAGAGCGCGCATGGGAGCCACGAGGGAGCTGAATGGACGGAGATAGACAGACATGATAGCAGAAAAGAAATATGCAGGAAAGAAGAAAGAAACAAGAAAAAGGAGAGGGAAATGAAAGAAGTACGTGAAAGTCAGAAAATTTTTGAGGCGGTCTGACGAACAGACCAGATGAAGTCACGGGCGAGTCTAGGCTGTTTCAGGAATCTGCCCTATCCGGTTGGTGCAGTCACAGCGTCACAATTGTGCTATTATTATTATTTAGTTTAAAAATACATATGCAAGGCGTGTTTTTTATCAATCAGAGTCAATCGCGCAATCCCGTGGCCATCTCTATGGGCCCTAGTGATTATGGCGAGGCTCTCCCCCCTGCGCTAATCGCTGATACTTGACAGCCTCGCGCAACACCATTCCCTCATTCAGCTGCGCCGTCTCTTTCCGGAACATCTCCTGCCACGGTGTCCGACTCTGTGGGTTATCGTATCCTCCTCGTATCGCCAATTCCTCCCTCCGCTGTCGCAACTCATCCTCCGACACCGACAAAATGTCCACGCGGCGCTGATTTAGATCGACACGCAGCCGGTCGCCGTCACGCAGCAGTGCCAGATTTCCTCCGGCGGCAGCCTCGGGACTGGCGTTGAGAATCGACGGTGACCCCGAGGTTCCCGATTGTCGTCCATCCCCGATACATGGCAGTGAGTGTACACCCTGTCGCAATAGACGACCTGGTGGGTGCATGTTGACCACTTCTGCGGCACCGGGATAGCCCAGGGGTCCTGCGCCACGCATGACAAGGATGCTATATTCGTTGATCGGGGTAGAGGGGTCTTCGAGGCGGTGGTGGTAATCCTCAGGACCGTCGAAGACGACTACAGTCCCTTCGAAGGCATTCGGATCGTTCGGGTTCTCGAGGAATTTCTCGCGGAATTCTTGCGAGATAACGCAAGTTTTCATGATTGCTGAGTCGAACAGGTTACCCTGCAGGTGCACGAAGCCTGCATCAGCGACCAGAGGATCCTTGTAGGCGCGGATCATGCGCCGGTCCCAGCTGTGCCGACCGCGCACGTTATCAGTGACTGTGCGACCATTGCAGGTCAGCACATCGGCGTGCAGCTTGCCTGCGTCAAGTAACTCGGCCATGATAGCGGGGAGACCTCCTGCGCGATAGTATTCCTCGCCCAGCAGCTCGCCTGCAGGCTGCATGTTGAGTAGCAGCGGGATATGGAAGCCAAGTCGATCCCAGTCGTCTAGCGATATATCGACTCCGATGTGTTTTGCGATCGCATTGATATGGATTGGTGCGTTGGTGCTGCCGCCAATGGCCGTGTTGACGACGATGGTGTTCTCGAAGGCCTGGCGGGTCATGATGTCGCTGGGTTTGCGGTCTGCGTGGACCATCTCAACGATCCGTAGACCGGTTTCGTAGGCGCATTGCGCTCTTTCGCGATATGGTGCTGGGATTGCAGCTGACTCGGGAAGCGCCATTCCCAGTGCTTCAGCCAGCGCATTCATCGTCGATGCCGTTCCCATGGTGTTGCAATGGCCAACTGATGGTGCACTGTTTGAGTTAGCATACATCTCATACATCTCGACACGCTGGACGCGCAGCACACATACCCTCTGGAAACATAGTCGATAAACTCCTCCTTATTGATCTCCCCAGCAGCATACATCTCCCTCCCCTTCCAAAGTACCATGCCGGACCCGGCCAGTTCACTCTTCACGTAGCCATTCATCATAGGCCCAACATTCAGACAAATCGCCGGAATGTTCTGCCCAATTAGCCATCAACCTCAAATCCCTTGCATATATCCCCGCAAAGAAAGAAGAAAAAACTCACCACAGTCCCCGCCGCCATCAAAGCCGCCGGCGTCGTCTTATCACACCCCGTCAACAACACAACTCCATCCAACGGATACCCATACAACAACTCCACAAGCCCCAAATACATCAAATTTCGATCCAAGCAAGCCGTCGGCCGTCTCGTACTCTCCTGAATCGGATGCGTCGGAAACTCCATCGCAATACCCCCCGCACTCCTAATCCCCTCTCTCACCCGCTTCGCCAGTTCCAAATGGTACCGGTTACAAGGGCTCAGGTCGGAACCGGACTGCGCGATTCCGATTACGGGTTTGTTGGAGGACATGAGTTCGTCGCGGGTCATGCCGTAGTTGAGGTAGCGCTCGATGTAGAGGGCTGTCATGCCCGGGTTGTCGTCGTTGTCGAACCATTGGGCGGAGCGGAGGCGTTTTGTTGGGGCTGCAGAGGCTTGTTTCGTCACGGAGGCTAGGGTCTTTTCGAGGTCGCGGGTGCGTTGGCGCAGGGCGAGGAGTTCGGATTCGCAGTCTTCGATGTTGATGGGGGTGTTGATGTTGCTGCAGGAGCAGCCTTCGCAGGACGTTTTAGTTGCGCATGTCATTTTGACTGCGCTTGTATATGAGGGGAGGGAAAAGAAAGTCAAGTACAATGCAATTGAACACTCGAAATCGATTATCAAAGAAGAAAGGCGCAAGTGAGATTAAATATGGCGTCCTCGCAGTCGGACAGTCTCCGGACACAACCCCACGTACAATGGCTGAACCGAGACAAGAAGACCAAATTGAGGGATTTACTCTGCAGGCACAAGAAAGCAGTCAATCACAATCTGACAAAAACCAAGCAGAAAAAGGAACCCGAAACCACAACAGCCTGAAATGCCCCGATTCCCCCACATAATCTTCCCCACGCCGGAGTTTACCTGCATACCCGGCAGAATCGGATTCGGTCCGGAAACTAACAAGCCGGGCTTGTAGAGGTACTCCGGCGTGTTTAGATCCGACTCTTCAATTTGACGTCTTCAAATGGCAACCCCAGATACCTCCACATGTAATGGAATCGATCGCTCCCAAAGAACGGTTCCTCCTGTCCTTGTGCATTTCTCACCCAGAACCACGGACACCCGAAAGCACCCTGCTTTTTCACCACTTTCTCCGTGACGGCTGTCAAATCTGCTTTGATTTCGGGATTGGACGCTCCGGTGAGAATCTCTTGGACTTTCTGCTCAGGGAAGACGCGGCGGAGTGCTGTGGTGAGATGCTCAGGCTTGGAAATGTCGAGTTGGCGCTTCCACATGGTCTCAAAGCAGGCAAGGTAGGCGGCTTCGTAGTCGGATTTGGATGTTGATTTTTTGATATAGGTTAGTGCTCGCTGGGGCTATCAGTTTGTGTTAGATCATTGATCTGGTACCTGAGGAAATCGCTGCATACCAGAAGAGAGAGAATTGGAAACCACGGGGGAACCTCGAATTGATTTCCGAAATACTCCTGCGCTCGCTTGCCGTCATACTTGGCGTATTCGGCTTTGGCAGGGAGAGTCCACGGGGGTTTATTACCACTCCCTACATTAATTCCTCCCAGAAAGACGGGAACGAACCTACTTGGTTAGAAATCCCGTGTTAGACGGCTTGGGGATAACAACGTACTCAATTTCCACCCCCAAGTCCGCTAAAGCAGCAGCGTTCTTCTGTAGGTAGCTAAATGCATGGTAGCTGTACGGCGAGACGCAATCGAGATAGCACGTAATCTTCTTGTCCATTTTGTATATGTGGAGAGATGAAGAGGATTGCTCAGGATATGTCGGAAGTTTTATTATTACTTGAGGTGCCGATGCGGAGGACTGATATGCCGAGGCATTGTCGGAGATTGATAAGATAAGATCTTACCTACTACGTTGTAACTATTACTGCTGGAGGTTGTAGATGTGGAATATCGAATAGCTCTATGTCTGTATACGCTCAATAAAGTACATTTTACCACTCAATGAACTAACCGAGTATCGCGGAATGCCGAGGTATACATACTCAAATGGCCGAGCTCGGGTCGGCTTCCAGAAACTCGATTCCTGAGGTTTCATTCTTCATTCACGAATGCAATTGGGAACATAAAAGGGGCCCACAATCAAGACGAGTAATCCGTGTTATACAAGTTCGATCTGCCTATACGAATAATCTCCTGGAGATTCTGTAAAATCGCAGACGGGTCTGTTTCGAGTGCTGACGAGTATGCATCTGGAGACCCGTTCAAGTCAATATCCCCTGAGCGCAATTCACATGACTCATTTTCAACATCTGTATCCGAAAAAATATCGTCCGGCATTGGACGTGAGATTGCAGTCATCCGATTCTGACTGGTCCTTGCCAGAAGCTGAAGTACAACCCTGCTCTGCGGGAGAACGACCTGTCGAAGTCTCGATCTTTGAAACGATCGAGGTCCGTTGCTCGTGTCATTTGTCTCCCCCGAAGAGCGACGGCGACAGTCGTCTACTGCTGTTGTCAACAGCCGGTCAAAATGTGCCGGAGTAGCGGTGGCCTGGAATAGCTCTAGCATCATCCTGGCGATGGGCCATGTCTGCGATAACACTTCTAGCATTTCGAGGTTCGCATCGAGTTTAAGTCTGACTGCGTGTAAGAGGGAAGGCATTGATGATTCCATTTGATGTTGTAAGGTTACGAAGGAGACGACCGCGTGGCAGATTCTAATCACTGTTAGTTCGACCTGAATACTAATGGCACAAGGATATACTGTACGGACATGAAAGAAGGAGCATATTGGAGTTGCCCATGAGAGTATAGAGTCTCTAGAATTGATATGACGGTTGATGCAGCATGGAATGATGATTTCTGGGCGTCATTAGAGGATCCCGGTTCCTGCAGCAGCTGCAATTGGCATACAATCGTGCTAGATACCATTTAGCATGCCGTCCTTCAATTGTCGGTGGGGATAGAGTCAAACTCACTAGAATGTAGAAAATAAAACACCTGACAAGAACGTATGCCTGGATTGTCTCCATTGCAGCTCTAAAGGACAGAACGCAAGCCATTCACTCAATCCCAGTTCGCACTGAGCAGCTTCAGTTCGTCTATTGTCTTGCGTCGATCTCGACGATAGCTTGAGACATAACCCCAGGTCCATAAGCTGACAGAGCTTGACATATTCAATGAAAAATCGAGCTTGGGCCATGTCGTATGGGTACTCGATCTGCAATTGCTCATCGCGCTCGATGAAGTCACTTTCAGTCAGCGGATCTACCGTGAAATCACTCAAATCAATATGCAGTGGCCGGCCAAAAGCGGCTGCTACAGATCGATCACGCGTATATAGCGTCCACCAGATCCGTTTTCGCAGGCTTTTCTCTGAATGATTGAGATCCGTATATCTCTCCCTATGCTATGGTCAGAAATCATCAATAAAATCTGGAGAGAGACTACTAGCTTATCATTCATTCCATATGCTTGTGCTAAAGCAGTCCCGAGTCGACTCCAGTAGAAAATACCACACTCTGTAAGGTCTGGTTTGGTCAATATCAATCCCCTAAGTCCCTAAGTCTCATGAAAAAGACATACCGTCAGGACCGTCCCAGTACATCCCCAATAGTATCACAGCCTGTAGAATAGTCACCGGGTCCTTCTCATACCCCGCATTATAAAGCGCCTTCGTCTTCTTGTGGAACACGCGGGGGGAGACACTCCGGCCATCTGAGCTCTGCTGATTCGTTGTGAACCTGGCAGCCACCATAAACATTGCCTGAAGTAGCAGAATCGGCGGACCTGTTCCATTCGGGCTGTGATATTTGCGCATAAATTCTTGTCTGTTGACCACAGGTAGGATTGGTGCTATCCACTCAAAGAAGATCTTAACCAGTGTATCGCAGACATCTTTTGGTGGAAGACTAAACGCCCCCCTTCGGTTGAGGATATCTAGTTCGAAGGGATCAAAATCAGCCGGATGTGGTGGAATTACTGGTTGTGCCATTGAGAATGGTTCGAGTCGTAGGTTGGAGAGTGGTAGTATTAAAGTTATGTTGTTGTGACGGAGGCGATATCACATGACTTCCCTTCTATAGAGGACAATGCAGGGTATCTATTTGAGAGGATATCTAGACATATACTGGCGTCCACTATTTTCTATCTGACTTCCCATATAAACCGGATCCTGAACACATGAAACAAACCCCCTTTTTTCGCATCCAATAACGCATATACTGGCATAAGTGTCATTAAACCCAGAAACAGCAAATAAAACGCCGGTAATGCCAGAGAGGAGTAAAAAAGCTTCTCGTCAAGATACCAAGCACAATCACTGCGTCGCGCACTGCGCTGTCGTCGGCTCGTCATCTTCGTCGTCTTCCCAGGCAGATCCCCCTTGAGGATCGTTGCTACCAAACTGTTCCATGTTCCCCTTGGGGTCATAGTCGACATCATCCACGGGGTTAGCCTCAATGCGCGGCCCCGGCTTGGGAAGCATCTCCCGGAGCTTCTCCAACACAGCCGGACTGGGGCTCCACTTGTCATCTGGGAATTGGACATTGACCACCAGGTACAGATCTCCGCGGGAGTCGCTACGCTTGATCGGCATACCCTCTCCGGGGACCTTGAGGACCTGGCCGGGCGAAAGAACAGTACCCGGGGTCTTGGGGTGACTGATTTCAATACCGCGGCCATCGAGGTGCTTGACAACCACACGAGAGAAGCCCGTCAGTGCCTCGGCCAAGGTCACGTCGATGGTGGTGGTCAGATCAGCCCCGGCACGTTGGAAGGTCGGGTGTTCGGGTTCGACAATGTGGAAGATGATATCACCTGGTTCCTGGTCGGGCTTCTGGTCTGCCTCGCCTTCCAAGATGATCTTGTCTCCCTCTCTGTTCAGAGTTAGTGCTGGTCAACCTTTGCTTGATGCAAGTGCTACTCACCTGGCACCACGAGGGATCCAGATCTCCAGCACCTTCTTCTCTTCCGTCGTCTTCTTCCCCTTACATTTCTTGCACTTATCCTTGGGGCTGAAGTAGCTGCCCTCTCCACTGCAAGTGGTACAAGGCACCGATGACTGCGTAAGGAACCCACCCATCTGCTGCAACACCTCTCTGAAGCCTACCCAGCATTAGCAACCTTTCTCTGTACTCATTAATAGAGCAACGTACCGTGTCCATCGCATGTGCCGCACTTCTTCGCCGTCGCCCTCTCCTTTCCACCCTTCCCATGACACAAACTACAAAGGACATTCTTCGTGCTCGCAAACCGCACCGTCTTGCCCTTATACAAGTCCTCCAAGCTCACTTCGTACCTCTGCTCCTCATTCGGCGTCCGTCTCGGCTTCTGGCGCGCTCCTCCCGGCATACCTCCCATGCCACCCATCCCGGGCATACCACCCATTCCGCCCATACCCCCCATACCGAACATCTGCTCAAGGATATCGTCCAAGTCGGGGCCGGCTCCCATACCGGGCTCGCCAGAGCCATTAAATGCGGACAGGCCGTGGGTATCGTAGAGGTGTCGCTTGTCGTCATCGTAAAGGATGTCGTAGGCTTCTTGAACGGCTTTGAACTTGACTTCTGCTTCTTCACGCTCGGCTTCGGGGACTTTGTCGGGGTGGCTGGCGAGGGCGGACTGTTGAGTTCGGTTAGATATCGCCTTGTATGACTTTATTGCCGATCTTCTTACCTTGCGATAGGCCTTCCGGACGTCTTCCTTGCTTGCGTCGCGGGTGATGCTTAGGACCTCTGCGCAGTTGATTAGCGTCACTGTCACCGTCGGTCAGTATATGGGATTTACCGTAGAGGTCAATTTCTTCAGCCACTAGAAAGTATAAGGTCAGTAAAACAACAAAATCTAGGCCCGCGCGAATGGGCAATTACATACTGGTTAGCGCGGGGAAAGCCCAAGCTCAACAAATTACCACAACCAGGATGAACCTCAGAAACGCAGAAGAAACTGAACTTCTCCAGGAACAGAGAATCACAGGGAAAATAAGAAACGGAAAGCAAAACAGCAAAAAAGAAAACGGTGCTGGGAGGAGTGGTTGTTTCTCGTCGGGCCCCGAGATTTTTATTTTCTTTAATTTTTTATTTTTTCCGCCTTTTTCTGCTGATCCTCCACATTTCTATCGGACTTCAACCTCCCCTCCTCCCCTCAATTGAACTTGTATATTATTGTATATTATCTCTCTGAAATCCCCATGAGACGTCCCTCCCCCGGCCTATTTGCGCGCCACTCATGGATCTGCACTGGGTGCAGAGCCAGAGCCAGCTACTCCTCCGCCGCGAATCTCAGCAAATCCAAGAACCTCCCCCAGACGCCCGCCAGGACTCGTTTTGCGCCGTCGCCTACCGGATATCTTCATCTAGGTTCTCTGCGGACTGCATTGTTCAACTACCTTCTTGCGAAACGGACCGGGGGACAGTTTTTGCTGCGGATTGAGGATACGGATCAGGTATGCGGCCCGGAGCTGCGGAGGGAACTGGGATACTAACGTGCTGTGTTGTAGAAACGGACGATTCCCGATGCAGAACAGCGGTTATATGAGGATTTAAAGTGGGCTGGGTTGAATTGGGATGAGGGTTGGTTCCTGCTCGATGTTGGCGCAGTGAAATGAAGTATATTAACGCGGAGGACAGGTCCGACGGTTGGAGGTCCCTATGGTCCTTATAGACAGGTGCGACTTAATTCAGAGTTATTGTGGGACAGTGCTGATATTTTTATGCCATGTTCAGTCCGAACGAACCGCTATCTACCGCACCCACGCCCACGACCTAGTCTCCAACGGCCATGCCTACCGCTGCTTCTGCACCTCAGAACGACTCGACTCCCTCGCCAGACACCGCAACGCTGCTGGTCTATCCGCAGGATACGACAGACAATGCGCTAGCATCCACGCAGCTGAATCCGAAGAGCGAGCACACAAGGGCGAGACACATGTGGTTCGATTGCGGGCAAATGATTACCCCATGTTCAACGACCTAGTCTACGGCAAGACAGGACAGAACCGCCCAAAGAGCAAATTGGATATGATCGAGCGTGTCTGGGATGATCCGATCTTGGTCAAGTCTGACGGACACCCGACGTATCACCTTGCGAATGTGGTGGATGACCACCTTATGGACATTACCCATGTCATCCGCGGTACGGAATGGATGCCCTCTACGCCTATGCACGTCGCGCTGTACAATGCCTTCAACTGGACGCCTCCGAGCTTTGGCCACGTTCCTCTACTAGTCGACAAGGCGGGACAAAAACTCAGCAAGCGGAATGCCGATATCGACCTGTCATCTTTCAAGGACAAGCAGGGTCTCTTCCCAGAGACGCTGGTCAACTTTGCTGCGCTCCTGGGCTGGTCTCATACCCAGAAGTCGGACATCTTCAACCTTGAAGAATTGGAGCAAATCGTACGCCCCCTCCCTCCCATACAGTTTCAACCGGCAATACTAACTGATCAGTTCAACCTGAAAATCACCCGCGGCAACACCACCGTCGCCTTCGAGAAACTCTGGTTCCTCCAAAAAGCACACGCCCAAAGAGCCGCCGTAACCAACAGCCCTACTTTCCAAGACATGATAACCCGCCTCTCCAACCTCGTCCAAGAAACCATACCTACCGACCAATTGTACGCCTCACCCCCAACCAACCCCAACCCACGCTCACTAACAAAAATCAGAAAACCAATCCTCCAATCCCGCACTATCCTCGACTACGTAACCCCGATCCTCCACGCCGACGCAAAATCCTACACCACAGCCCCTGAATTCCTACAACGCAACGCAACATTCTTCACAACAACTCTCACCAGACAACCCTACACCCCAACGCCCGCCAACGAAAAAGAACCAATCCCAATGAACGCTCTGCACACCGCTGCCGCAGCGTTATCCCTCGTCCCAGACTCACACTGGACAGTCGACACGCACCGCGCGAATATCTCTTCGTATGATGGGTGTAATGCTGTTCCTACCCCTCCAAACCAAGAACAGCCGCAACCCGAGGATGCTGAGAAAGCGCGCGTTGCAGCCGATAAGCGTTTCAAGAAGGAATTGTATCATTACCTGCGGTGGGCGCTTTCGGGTGGTGCCCCTGGGCCGGGGATTCCGGAGACGATGGCGATTTTGGGCCGTCAGGAGTCTGTGAAGAGGTTAGATGAGGGGAGGAAGTTGACTATGCAGTTAGCGGAGGGAGAAGAGATTGAGAAGGGCGAAGGTTCTGATGGAAAAAATCAGGATAAGGCGTGGATGGGGTCTCTTGCGCCGAGGTAGGCTCGTATACTACCTCAAATGGGTGTATATTTGTACAATAGAATAAATAGATCATTGACATGTCTCATCTACGATTCAATGCTGTTTGAGGCTACTTCACGCAGTGGATGAAAGCAAACAAACCAGAATTCCATAAAGTAGAAGTACGCTGCGCTGATATCTAAACAAATAAAAAACGTAATATGCCGTCCCATTCATACAATGGAAAATACTCAAACCAGAAGAGCACCCTGAAAAAAGGAGAGAAAAATAAACTGAACAGACAAAGGCCAACCCAAGCATACAAAAGAATAATGCAAAAAAGCCAGGAAGTCCCTCTATTATCTGTCGGTCCCATACTGTTGCAATGCAACGGCTGAGAGACAGGTAGTTCGCACACACAGTATTATATGGAGCGCGCGATTCTGTACAATTAGCTGAGGGACAGCATATGATCGCTAATGAAATTTTTTTTTGCCCGAGGAAGAGATAAAAAGAAAAGGTAGCGCTTGCTTGCAGTCGTCCGGGTTGGAGCAGTTGACCCTGAATCATTCGCATAGCTCGAGGATGTCAAATCCGATTAATAGCAGTCAAGGTCAATCATGAGAGTCGTCATTATTGTCGAGTGATCTCGTGGTCGTAAACTCTATAACTTGGAAGAAAGACGAGCAATCAATAAGGCTCCATATCGTCGGTCCACTCATCATCCGCTCGAAGCATATGGCTGTCATAAGCGGCAACGGGTTCATCTGGACTGACACTTCTAATGCCCTTTGCCTTCTTACTAGCCAGCTCTTCAGGGGCGAAGCGCTTCCCATGGGCAGCACGAAGCTTGGCATAGTACACCTCGCTGGCATCCGGCTCAGACTCCGACCCGTCATCATCGAAGGTCTCCCAATTTTCTGAGCCACCAGAGTTTCCGGTGATGACTGTCGACGAGTTGGAAACTTGTCTAGGTGCCGGTGGAGGAGGTGCGTGCGAGAGATAAGGGTTTGGTCGAGGGTATCCTTGCATGGATGAGTTAAGGGACAGTGATGAGTGAGTTGAATGAGTAGATTGAGAGAAGCCTGTTGACCTTTGAGACTGGGACAAGCTGGAGGAACTGATAAAAGAATGCTGGTTGGGGTCGTAGTCGTCTGGACTGACTGGCCGCACAAGGCTGTTTGACAGAGCACTATTACAGCGCGGAGGCTCGAATAGACTACCTCCGTCATCACGGTTTCCAGCAGTCAATGCCCTCATCCTCGGTGGTGGCATCCTAGTTGACGCGAATTTGCCGTTCAACGTGCGCGAAGAATAGTTACCTGGGCCTACTCGAGGTGTGTTGTTGCCCTGGGGCATGTTGCTAAGAGGCACACGAGCAGGGATCTTGGAGGGCGACTTGGCGCCAGCACCTCGCACCGCTCCGATGGTATTGTATTTCGTTTGGCCGCCAGTTGGTGTCTTCGTGGCAGACCGCGGAGGAGGTGGTCCTCTCATAGAGCTTCCGGGACGAGACATCGGCTGACTTGCCATTGAACTGGCTGGGCGAGGTGGCGGTTGCGGTCGTGCGCTTGCCCTGGAAGCACTTGGTGGCGGTCCAGAAGGCGTCTTGGAACGCGGCGGTGGTTGCTTCGCAGGGGCTGGCGCAAGTTCGTCGAGATAGCTTTCCCCATGGACAAGGAAGGGTCGCCCATATTCACCCTCGAACATCTCCAGCTCTTTCCTCAAGTCTGCTTCCACCTTGGGCAGTTCCTTTGCGATCCGCTTGCGCATCTTCTCTTCACGCAACAACTTGCCCGGATCA
This sequence comes from Aspergillus cristatus, assembly GCA_034509305.1. Classification (NCBI taxonomy): domain Eukaryota; kingdom Fungi; phylum Ascomycota; class Eurotiomycetes; order Eurotiales; family Aspergillaceae; genus Aspergillus; species Aspergillus cristatus. The sequence goes on along the minus strand of WJBV01000007.1, from coordinate 1,815,821 downwards.
CGTCTCTCCCCCTTGTTTCCGCGAGCCATCAAGCGGGAGGCATCCTGACTCGAAGCTTGCAATGCATCGCGTTCTTGTAGCAGACTGCGATGCTTATCGATAAGTTGCAGAATAGGGGCACGTTGTTGCTTCAAAACCTCCAATCGCGAGATTTCAGCCTCGTGAGCCTCCAAGAGGGCGTCGCTAGAAACATCAGAGAAAGCGGGCGTGAAATCGAGCATCTCCTCTTCCGAGAAGTAAAGACTGTCCCAGAGTTCCTGCAGTCGACAACGAGCATCTTCGATGAAAAGGTGAAGATTCTGACCCTTGAGTTCATTGAGACGGTCCAGTTCCTCTTCGAACTCGTTGATTGTTCTAAGACCGCAGCCGCGGTTTGCATTCAGGAAAGCTTTCCGGTCAGCCTGTTCAACGCCGAAGCGGTCCCAGAGGCTATCCACCGCGGTGCGCAGTTCGTTCAATCTGCGCTCACGGCTTCGCTTCTCATCCAGGAGCTTCTCGCGTTTTCCAGTCAAGCCGGACAAGTCGGACTCGTGCAGACCCAGCTGTTCAGGGGAGTCGCGATAGAACTTCAAAATATTAGAATCGGTTTGCGCTTGGGGAGTTCCGAGCTCAGCCCAGAGCTTAATGATTTCCTCGCAGCTAGTCTGAACAAATTCAAGCCGCCGGTGGTATTCTTCGTAAACTCTCGTAAATTCATTATCCAATGCAGTAACATAAGTCGGGGAAAGGTCGAAGCTAGGAGGAACGGAGGATCCGGGAGCTGTTGGAGGGAGTTCGATGGAAACAAACGACGGTTCGAGATGGGACGCGTACGATTCGAGGGCCTCGACCAGTTCTGTTGCTCTTAGCACTCATTCCCCGGAGCATGGTTCAGAATCACTTACTTTTGACCTGCTCGAAGCGTTCTGCGTGCAGCTTGCTGATAGCATTATGCTTCTCGCGCAAAGACACCAGACAGCGGTTGAGTGGATACGTGACTTGCAACTCATCACGATCCAAGTGGAACTGCCCATTGGCCCTTTCATCCGCCAGTGACCGTTCCATTTGTTGCATCGCGGTTATCAGGCTGTATGCCTCTTCTTCCATTTCCGCTTTCTCACTGTCACAGTCTTAGCAGCACGTTCGGACGTTTCGCGCGTCATAAGTAACTTACTTATCCACAAGCTTGAGGTGATTATTTAACGTATCCGACAAAGCATTGAATAGCTGCACCACTGTTAGTTTCGAATCTTGCAACACATGCACCAACGCGAAAAGTCGCGACAACCTACCTCTGCCTCGCGCGAGTCGCGCTCATGGCCCGGAACTCCGATATCGTCGAAGACACCATGCAGCTGAGAGACAATATTGTTGACCTGAGTGGTCAAGTAACTCGTATCGACGGTCATTTCGCGTTATTACGTCCCCAAGACAAGGGGGAGGGGTGTAGTAGAACGAGCGTTGGTTGTGTGTGTCGTTTTTTCGCGATACCCCCGGGGTATCTTTGTTAAGATAGAATAAAACCCCAGTCGAGGGCTCAATAGGTTCGTCTTTTGGCGACAGTCGCCTGGCAGTCCAACCGCGACGAGGAAGCGAAGGATGGGACCAAAACAGGCCGGGGGATCGAAGTCACGGAGCGCGCGCGCAAAAAATCCAAAAACCAACACACAGTGCAGCGGAGTAATGTTCCCACCTGCAGCGGTGTATGTGAGTGAGACCGGAAACAGCCGGCGCAAATCATGCAAGGAAGAAAAGCGATAGAAAGTGGGATCGAAGTGATAGACAGAGAGGAGGTGAGGCTCTGAGGGGAAACGAGGGAATAATAACCTGCGCACTTGCCGCTTCCGGTCGCTGTTTGGGGGGTTGGAGGTCGCTGCGGTAACGGCTGAGTCAGCAATGTGACCGCTTGTTTCTGCCGGACTGTGGTCACCGCCTCGATCTATCTCGATAACGACTTGGATAGCTTCATCTATCATCATCAACCTATTCCATCGGCTTGATACCCAGGAATACTTTAATAGAAACAGGGAGAGACATTCTCTCTCACAAGCCACCATTATGGACACAGCACAAAAATCATGGGGTACGACCACCCAAACCGATAATTCATCTAGCAAACAGCCCACTTCAGATGACGCCGGCTAACCAAGTACAACAGAACTCGAAAACACCATCTCCCTCTTCGACCCCACTCGCGACGCCCTCTATCAATACGATGAAGAAACCCACAAGTCCCTCAATGCCTCCCGCCCCTGGGCCAAAGACCCGCACTACTTCAAACACATCCGCATCTCCGCCGTCGCCCTCCTAAAAATGACCATGCACGCGCGCTCCGGCGGCTCCCTCGAAGTCATGGGCCTGATGCAGGGGTACATCCTGCCCAACACATTCGTGGTGACGGATGCCTTCCGGTTACCGGTTGAGGGGACGGAGACTCGTGTTAACGCGCAGGACGAGGCGAATGAGTATATGGTGGGGTATTTGCAGTCGTGTCGGGATGCGGGGAGGATGGAGAACGCGGTGGGGTGGTATCATAGTCATCCGGGGTATGGCTGTTGGTTGTCGGGGATTGATGTGATGACGCAGGATATGCAGCAGTTGAGTGGGCCATTCGTCGCCGTGGTCATCGATCCAGAACGAACTATTTCGGCGGGCAAGGTCGATATTGGTGCCTTCCGGACATTTCCTAAGGACTATACGCCGCCGAAGACGGGGGATGAGGATGATGAGTATCAGGCTATTCCGTTGAATAAGGTGGAGGATTTTGGCGCGCACGCTGCGCAGTACTACGGGCTTGAAGTGTCACATTTTAAGAGCACGCTCGACACCGAACTGCTCTCACTGCTCTGGAACAAATACTGGGTCGCTACGCTCAGCCAGAGTCCCCTCTTCACCACCCGCGACTACGGAAGTAAGCAGATGATGGATCTGAGTCAAAAGGCCAAGCGGGCCGCGAGGGCGATCGAGAACAGTGGTTCGAGAGGCGGGGTTAGCTCGAGCCAGGACCAACAGTTGGATAAGGTTGTGAGGGATGGCCAGCGCATTGTCTCAGAGGAGGTGAAGGGGTTGTTAGCCGCTGAGGTGAAAATGAAGCTCTTCCAAGGGGTTGAGGAGAAGCCGACGAAGACAGAGACTTGATTTCGTGGACTTCAGTCTGATTGGAATGAGATATGAAAATGATTACTTGCTGGATGACATGAAAATTCCTTTCGCTCACGAATTTAAATTCCAACATTATGATGATATGTTTCTTCATACTACGCCTACACTATTCAATATAGAATGGAGTAATTGTTATAAAATAGCATGATATTCACAACCCTAACCCAAACCAGACAAACCAAAGTAGAGTATCAAAAGGACCGGGATATAATCAATCATGATAGACCTGAGATAGACACAGACAATAAAAGAAATGCTAGCAAAGTAGCACATGTCATGACAAGATCATAATCGGAAAATAAAACCCATAGGATCCACAAGGACAGACAAAAGTAAACAAATGACAGACCGCGGTAAAAATTTGTACAGCATAGAAGGAGTGATATGTGCAGGGATATCAAACGAGTATGTCCAATCCCACATCGTAACGCGGGATGTCGATTGACGTCCAGATAACAAAAAGAAAAGATAACACAAAAGGATCGGCACAATTCTGAAAGGATGGGGGTATATTAAACGACGCCCTTAAGACACATTAGTATGTAGCATTCATCCAAACCAATCATTTGTCACGTGAAGCCATTGTGGGCTGCAAAGTGACAACACATCGACGGCTGTTTAGCTTCAGAGGTAAATAAACAATCAATCCGGATTTGATTGAAGAAAAGGAATGTCATGCGTAGAATGGTATCCCAACTCTGTGGGGAATCATTAATCATAGACGGATGCCGCCTGGCTCGTCCACTTGCAATCGGTGTCCAACAGCAGCTAGGACGGCAGTGAACCAGAAATGGAAACAATTACCGACCTGAATCATGATCACAGTGGGCCAAATCGGAATTGGACACCACGAAACCACGGCCGAGCTGAAGAACGTGGAGCGATTGTCATGACAGCGGGCCAAAGATGGGACGCGCCGGCGACAATGGATCGGCGATCCGACAAATAGCGTCGGAAATTCCGAGCGAATGACCATCTAAATGCGACGAGTCATTCTTACTTCCCTTCAGGACTGGGACAATAGTTGCCGATCGCCTCTCCGACTAAGCGCCCAGGATTCTCGCCCACCACCAATCACAGCCGCTAAATGCTTCGGACACACACGATAGGCTGATCGAGCTCAATCTTGTCTCGGCTTGCCGTGGGATGTGGCGATAACCTCGGCGATTCCGTAGCAAATGCAGCACGTTGGCAGGCTGACGAGAACGTGGCATAGCATCTTAATAAAGCTTTCGTGGGGTATAACCGCATTGATCGCTTTACAGGAACCCGGACTCAGACAATAGTCTACGCAAGACAAAGTGCCAAGGGTTAGTCTCTAGTATCCTTTCAACGAATCGGAGCTTATAAACGAGAAATAGAAAATTTCCGTAAAGAGGTGTGGATATCGCTCAGCGAGTTAAAACCTCTCAGTATCTTTGAATGAAAAAAGAAAAGAAGGGGGGGGGGGGGGAGCAACAGAGATTAGGGCGCTGATCACCGGCCTGGCAGGGCCATACTCGCGATGATCAAGCTACCCATGTCTCTACCACCGATAGTAGCGTACCTTGCAATCTTCTCGTCCTCGCGCTCTCGAGGTTCCAGCTCAAGACTCCGATCGTACATATCATGCACATCGCCCGCCGCTTGTAAATTACTAAGAATGTAGTCCTGCAGCTCAGGTACTGGCGTCAACAGATACGGGATGTTCTGGTATTGTTGAATGTCCCGGATGACTTCAGCTGTCTTGGCGCGCTTGTTGAAGTTGATCAATTCCGAAGGCGTGAGAGATGGAATACCATCCTCAATGAAAGTCAAGTCGGTCAAGTACACACCGAAGAACGGAATGCAGGGCGGGTTAGCGAGATGCAGTGTCTCACGATACTCGCCAAAGTTCTTCGTGCTTGCCATGAGTCTGCGCATCTGTTCGAGAACAGCAGACGTACGGCCGCTGACCTGGGACCATGTCCGACCAAGACGATGAATAGGCGCCGTTCCGAGAGCAGAGATGATGGAGGTCAATGTAGAGAAGTTGTTGAATTGACGGCATTTCTAGGAATCTGTCAGCAAGCATATACCAATAAACGGGAAAAGAAAGCTAGTACATCTGCAACGGTGATGAAGTGCTTGATCACCACCACACGCTTCTTGACATCAGTTTGCGTGAGAATCATCTCTGCCACCCAGTTGGTCAACTGATTCGAATGGAGAATCAGAGACTTGACATTAGCAGCAGGCTCCGCCTCATTGGTCGCGATCTTCTTTTGCCACGTCTTGTTCAGACACTCAGTCGGCCGAATCTTGGAATAGAGACGCGACTCGATAATAGTGAGTTGACGAGCAAATTCCGTGGGGTCAATGTCCAAGAATTTCAGCTTCTTCATGTTCTTGGGGATAATCGGAGTCGGAGCAGCGGTGGCCTGCGTCGGGACCAACCGTTTCGCGGTGGTATCCTGACCACGCAAGCGCTGCTCAATGACCGACATCAGTTGAGGCGAACCAGGGGTCTTGGTAGTAGTGATGGAATCCTTCGTGAAGGCATGAACGCGGCGTAGGAGATCCATGTTGAAGTCGTCGTTCGGTTCCGTCCAGAAATGCTCGAACCAGCTCTTCATGATGTTGACCACACGGAAGCGAATCGGCTTCTGCTTTCTGTCAACCCAAAGCTGCATCTCCTCGTCATTCAAGCCAAATGGGGGCTGAATGTTAAAGCGTTGCACCATCATCTCGAAAAGCTCGGAAGCGGACGTAAACGAACGATAGGTGAGAAGGAACGTGTTGTTGAATGACGCGTCCAGTTTGTCATGGCGAGTCAGATGCTCGACCAATCCGGCCAGAGTTCCGCACTTCAATGTTGGCAAATCGTTCTTGGTATCGTAGAATACTTCACCCTCATGGTCTATCTTCAAGAACCAAGGAGTTTCTTCTGGTGCGCTGGCGGGCTCACGAATCAGTTCGCGAGGGATTGCGGCCGGCGGAGCTTGGCCAAAGAATCTCTGGGCCTTGTCCCTATTGCGCCGCACCTTCTCAGAGCCATCGTCTATCGAAAACGCCGATTGGTGGACATTGGCCTGCGAGTTGGCCCGGCTACGCACGCCGTTGCCCCTGAAGGGCTCATTCCCGCCACCCAGGCGACTGTCGCTGCGGAGGGTCGAAGTCGGCTCGGGAACCTGCTCGAGAAGCAGCGACAGCGAGAATCCGATCTGCGAAACGAAGTTTTCGAGTTGTCTGGAGATGCTCCGGACAGCAGTCAGGCGATCTTCCAGCGAATCACCACGCAGCTCCGCCCACTCATCACCCAGTGGCGCGGATACGGCTTGGCAGCTCAGAACAAAATCCGCAATGGCATCGTAGACTCTCTGCTTCTGTAAGCTAAAGTCTACCAATTGCGGATTGCTTTGGTAGCTAGAACCCAAGGGCGCTAGGTTACACGACTCGACCGCAGAGAGCCAGGGACGGAATTGCTCCACAACCTTGATTGCGGCGGCAGCGACTGATTCGCCAATGGATTGCTGCTCTGTGGCAGTCACAACCTTCCTCTGATTAAGGGTCAATCGCTCCTCGAGTCGACGGATACTGCCAACAAAAGACCGACGGAGGATGTCAATATGATCCAGATGCGCCGCATCAAGGGTCACGGATGGCTCCACTCGAGCATCACTACCGTCCTGGTCCAAGAAAGAGGTAGGACCGGACTCGCTCACAGAAACTCCATTGTTCTGCCAGAAACCGCCAGAGCCAGTACCCATCATGAAACCGGGAACGATGCGATTGATCGAGTCTCCCCGCTGCTGACGTGCTACGTCCACATAGCCGTAAACACCATGCAGGACACCATCAGCCTCCTGAAGGCATTTGTTAACGGAATCTGGGCCAGGCCAATCAGCCGCCGCAATATGCGAAGAGAGGACCAGCTTGGAGAATTTGGACATCATATCCCGGAAGTGGGGGTACAAGGCCTTGTTCGTCGAGATGATAGACGGGTTTCCTGAGTGGTTGTCCGTAGTGTCCGATCCTGCGGCCAGCAGCATGCGAAGGTGATCCGAGATATCTTCAGCTCGTCTCACGTACTCGGAGCGGTCGCCATTGAGAAGTGCTTGTCGATAGGCGTCAATAGCGTGACGCATGTTATCGACCAGTAGCGGCCAGGTGAGGTGCGAATAACCGTCGTCTGCGAAGCGTGGTCGAGCATCGACCGAAATCGAGAGTCGAGGGAACTGGTCTAGGTCAGAGTAGTTGTTGGTGGAGGTCGCAATACCATAACCTGTCTGGGGGCTGTTGCGACTGGCGCCATTGATGGATTTGGCGGCCGACGGAGGATGTAACGAGTCCATGGAGGTGGCGGGAGACACGCCATCAATAAAAGAACGACGTCTGCGCGACATGGAGTCGTGAGAGGCCAACAATAAAGATTCCCCCTCCGCTTCAGATGCGGAACCATCGTAGTCATCCTCGTCGCGCTCAAAACCACGCGCCATCATCTCTGGCGGTGGACGGGATTGGTCGGGCACGGAGAAGTTCGTGCGGTCGTGTGGACCAGGCTCATCGGTCGCCATGGGATTCTCAAACGGCAACTCCATGGTACTGTAGCCAGTGAGAGTGTTAAAATAGAACAGACGACCATCGGGTGTGGCCTGGGGAATCCAAAAGGCGGCCTCTTCCTGCTCGCTGGAAGCACCACCAACACCCTCAATGGGCAAAATCGGCTGCGAATCGCGCGGGTTCCCGGTTGAGTCGGCATCGTCCTCATCTTGGTCCTCGTCGGCCTCCTCCACGCCTGATTCGGTGGCACTCATGTCCGCTTCTTCGTGGGCGGGAGGGTTCTCGTCATCCAGTTCACTCATCTCGTTTTCGACGGAACAGTAATTGCTAGGAAACCAGCCTCGAACCTTGCCATTGATGACACCGTCCCACCAGCCGGTCTCGAGCTGGTTGAGAACCTGGATAATATCGCCTCGCCGGAAACTAAGACTGGTGTGGTCGTCTGCATCATAATCGTACATGGCCCGTACGAACAGAGCCGGTGGGGGTTCTGGGCTTGGCGAAAAGCCCCGAGCATTGGTGTACTTCATTCTGACAATTCCCTTTCTTAGAGATTACGGTAGAAGGATGTAAACTGCGCGAAAGTGATGAAGAGTCGAAAAACGGTCGCATAAGCAAAATATCAGCCGCGGCAATCAATGCGCAGATCTACCGGGCGTCTGCCATCGGTCTGTGTGAGAGGATGTGGATGGTGTGGATGTGTCCGTGTCACGGCGATGGAGAGAGCGGTTCCTTTGTTGACCCGGCAGCTGACCGACTTTCCTCAATGCTCCTCGTGGATCAACGAGATTGGACGAATTTAGAGAGGTGTCTGTAGCATTTCTCAAAGGAGGATATCAGCTGAAAGGCCGGGTAAAGGATTCAATAGGAGGGAAGTCAGTTCAAGGTGGATTTAGGGGGAGATCAGTGAGGCTATCGCGAGTTGAAGATGTGGTGGCACTGGGTTGCAGCGTGCCAGACGGGGTATCGCGTAGGCAAAAAGAATGAAGAACGAAAGAGAAAGATAAAAACGAGATTAGAAGAAAAGAAGAAGAAAAAAAATAATGAAGAGAGAACGAAAGTCAGAAAGAGAGAGAGAGGGTGGATGCGAGAGTAGAGGAGTGGTGGTGGTGGAGAGTGAGAGGTGGTCAACGCTGAAGGGGGGAAATAAAACAGGAGGTGGGATGACGGTATCGGTATTACCATTTCTGCCACTACAAGGACACTGGGATAATCGGATAAAAAAGACGAGAATTGTCTCATATTTCAGTCAATAATTACCTTCAGTTCTAATAAGCCTTGCCTTTATTTATCTCTGTTCTCTATGTACAGAATAGTCAGCGCCTATACAATACAGTACTGACAATACATGATTACCAACATCCATATCCCGCACGAGTGGTTTCTTCTTATTAGCCTCGCTGTGATTCGATCTCGCCTCGATGGAATCCAATTGAATCCCACCGGATGCGCTTCCCCGAGCACTAATTCTTTACCGGGACCGCGTCAATAATTCCTGGGAAACTTTCTCCATAGGGCTTTTATATGAGTCGATACAGAATAGGGGTATCTAATACCGGTCCATGGCCCGTCCACTTGATGGAGTCCCGCACGGTCTGTCATTGGGCAGCTTGATACGGGATGGTAATTATCGAACATTACCAGTTAGTTGACGCCCACAATAAACATCTATTTTGGTCAGAGGAGACAAGGTAGTAAGTACTCTGTTACTGTCCGGAATAGAGTGTCTACGAGTACTCTGTACTTTGTGTGTGACCATCTATCACATTTCCATCAGATCTATCCAAGTACTTGTATGTACTCTGTACTCAGCCTCATCAAAGTACATATGCGCATGCATGTACTCGATGCATCTGCCGGAAGAAACACGTCAGACCAAATCGCCGGGATCAATTCGAACTTATGATTATCTGCCGTTGATTCTGCTGTTGCTGTTACTTCAACTAGCCAGACTATCGAAAATCCCAAACCGCCAATGGGACCGAGTGCTTGCTCGTAGATTATTCAGGGGACGCTGTTGACTCGCCCAGTCCAATACCTGCTCCGATATACTCTGCACTACCCAGAGTATACCCTCGCTCGGGTCAATTCTCCTTTCCCCTTGGGCCTGTCGTCATATCGGAAGCGGTCATTCTCCTCTTTAGAGTTCTTGCAGGTACATCTTTGTCGTACGAGTACTGCGTACATACGTCGGAGCTATCGATTCGCGTCATTCGCATCACGCATCACAGACCATATCCACATCACAGACATTCGAGCACTGTCCAATCCGGGGCCGTGGACGAGTCAGAATTGCTCCATTCGTCCTTTTGTCCGCAGTCTGGACCCTGTCGGAAATGCACATGTCTCTGCTTGTGTTTCAACGTCCGCCCGGTTTCTGGTTTCTCACGCGCGCGCTTGCGTACTGAGTAGCTCGGCTCCATACTGACATCATGTCTTGTGATAGCCCTACTCAGGCGTATCCGATGGTCATTGCGTTGATGCCGAATGACGGCGATATTTCGGCTGGTTAATGCTGGATGTCCCTTGTCCTAACGTCCCGAGGCTGAACCCATCTTTTGGATGTCCTCCCAATTTTACCCATTATTCAGGGTCTTTGATCTCACTCTTCGTAATTCCTGCCGTGTTGCCCTGATTACTGATAATATCGAGTCTCTGTTCATTTGTTAGGCCATTATGGCTATTTGAGTAACGCGAATAACCTTATGGTTTTAGTGCCAATCGATAGACAGTATCTACGATAGTTCTATGCTGCAGGCTGTCTTTGTGCTCTGGTAACACCAATTTTACAAAAGAGACTGCATCACGAGGAACATCAATACACCGCGACTTTTCTTGCAAGAACGCACTATTAATGAGCTTGATATACCATTGTCAGCCTGCCATTACTGGGTCGTCGCGGAATTCACTAAGTCATTACAAGCGCCAGTCATATGTGTAGAACGGTCTGGCCCTACCTGAGCCCAGTATTGCGAGACTGTGCTCTTCATGTTTGCATCTAGTTCAGAATATAATTAACTCAGTAAGCTGGGCATTATCATGAATTGAAGGTCCTTAATGTGGCAGTCTTCAATATCGTTGTAAGTATGGTGGTCCAGGAATATATATCTCACCTTGCATAGTCCGAGGCTTTCATGAATATCCTGGCGGCTATCAGGAAACCAATGCAAAACAGTAGTCTTCCTAGGTAAATATTAATTTGCATCTATACCATTCCCTTCTATTCTACTAAAAGACGGAAGGTTACTATTTAAAGCGGCAATTGTTACAGAACCCAACGTATCAGCCTCACGTGATGGTATGGGGTCAAGACAGAATCATTGGACAACAGTTCATGAGAGAATGGCGCAGGAAGGACTAGGATAATCGCACAGTGATGCGATTACATAAGCGATCTAACCGAGCTCCTAACGTATCGCACTGTGTATATAGAGATTTCCGATATATTCATATAGGACAACCATGTCAATTCGCTCTATTCTATAGTTACCGTTGTGCTTCTATAGAACCCTTGGTTCACCTCCTACGCCTCAGGCCTATGTTCCCCTGAATTCCCACAACACACAGGAAAACCGGGATCGGGATGATAATCAGCGACCAGATCACGTGACCGTATACCTTCCTGACTACTCGGAAAAGTATACCACTGAGTATATGAAGTACGACGCGCTGATTGGCTATACTCTGGGTATACCTCTTGAAGGTAGATGAATAGTATATGGAGGAAAGATATATAAGGACGTTCATTCATGTACTTAGCTTAGCTCTTCGCGATCAATCTAGTTAATCAAGCATTGGTTACCTTCTAGTTTCTGACTCGTCCGCACTTAACCAATAACCCAGTATACGTACTCGGTTGGCCTTGTTTCTCTATTCGCTACCTTTACCGTTTCTACCTGTTGATTTTCTTACGGAGCCTGGAGGGGGCGATATACCCATCGACGCATACGACTTACCGAACCGGACCCGGAGGGCATTGAACATACGATTATCTGGAAGACACTTAGGGTAAGTGTCCTGTCTCGAAATACAACTAACTAGAACCCTAGGTACGATACGAGAGAAGCCAGGTTGTGACAGCAATGAGCTACAGAGACCCTTGGAACGGTAACCTCAACCAGAGTACGGCGGTTATACCCCTGAATATCTATTATTTCATGCTAATGTATTCGAGTAAAACACGTCCAAATAACCTCCCAACCCCTGGCAATACCCACAAAATACCCCAGGCACACAATTCTTTAATACTAACAGCCTTTCACGATCTTATCAAGATAACCACGTGATTCCCCACCACAACGCCTAACAGCTAAATATAGGTCCACCAGCCACCGCACTAGCCCCAATTAGGCATGTTTATTGAGGCGCAGTGGAGCGGCATGCGAAACGGCCGCGTAGCCCAACCACTTGTGCCTGCCATAAATAAGTATTTCTTCAGCCCTACCATTTTATTTCATCTTGTTTTTTTCTTCAAAGTTCTGACAAACGTAAGAATTTCAATATGGCTCCTTTATCGGAACCAACGCTAGCAAACCACTTGCTTAAGCGCGATCTCACTGTCAACCATACTCAGGCCGTCACTCTAGGGGTGATGGCCGCCTATGTCGTCGCAATCGCACTGCTTTGGAACTTGCCGTATGTGCGCTGGTCTTTGTGGCCTTTTAAGGTGAGTTTCCCCCCGCTTTCTCCTTCAACCATACAAAATACCAATAAAACAGATGCTGGTCATCGCCTTCCACGAATTCGGCCACGCCATAACCGCCTGCTGCACCGGTGGCCGAGTCAAGTCCATCTCCCTCGATCCCCACGAAGGCGGAGTCACTCACATGCAAGGTGGGATGTCTGCAGTCACACTCCCTGCCGGCTACCTCGGTTCTTCGATTATCGGTGCGCTGTTGATTTTCGCCGGTTTCGATATTGTCGCGAGCAAGGTCGCTAGTATTGTGCTGGGCGTTTGTTTTCTGCTCACACTCTGGTGGGCGCGGAGGGATTGGTTGACCATTGTTACGGTTTTGCTTGCGGTTGGCTTGTTGGTGGCTTGTTGGTTTATTGCGCATGGGGAGGCGTTGAGATGGGTGGTGGTAAGTGCACCTTCTTCCTGCATTTGAGGGCGCGGAACTAATGAGTTTAGCTCTTCATCGGCGTCATGTCAGCGCTCTACAGCGTTTGGGATATCTGTGACGATCTCATCATCCGCAAAGTGAATACTTCTGATGCCAGCGTCTTCGCTGAGAGATACGGCGGCTCATCCCGGTGCTGGGGTATCATTTGGTCGTTCATTTCTTTGGCTTTCATGGCCGTGGGAATCATTGCTGGCATAGCTGCATTCCCGCAGTCTTTCAGCGAACAGCAGTCTGCTTCGGAGAAGTTTCTACCCACGCGATGATCATGCTGGTTTGATAATGATGTTATGAAAAGTTTATAGTTATGGATCATGTTTCGTCTCAATTCCTATACCAGCTCTGTTGACTATACATTAATCCAAAGTATAAATCAGCGAAGGTAGTAATAGTACCTGATCGAGGACCCTTGTACTCCGTAGAGCTCAAGCATCTGTGTATGTGACGGTGCTCAACCCTCACCATTCAATAGCCTGCATCTGACTGTTAAGACAATGGATCACGATCATCATGACAAACTAACATGCCACCATAACCACCACAACCACCTACACCAACCCAACCGGCACCCCAACAACCTTATCCCGAACATAATCCACAAACCCCTTCCCAAACCCATCCAACCGACTCGAACTACTAACCCCCCTCCCCAAAATCGCATAAATCACAAAATGCACAGCCCTAATCCCCTCAAACTCAACCCTCTCAATAAAGAACCCCTCCTCCCAGTCCTCCCCAATAAGCTCACGCATCCGCTCCCTCGTCATAAACGACCTTAACCACGGCCAGTGAGCCGGGTTTCTAGGGAAGAATCCGACGTTTAGGTTTCCGCCTTTGTCGTCGGAGCGGCCGAGGACGATGTCGCCTAGGCGGAGGAGTTTGGTTGGGCCGGTGAGGGGTTGGGGGTTTGTGGGGTTGTAGTTGTCGCGGGGGGAGGGGGGAGGGGAGTATTGGGGGGGATGGCCGGTGGGGAAGGATTGGATGGTGTTGGTGTTAGGGCTGGTGATGTTGATTTTTTCGTGGATGGAGGATTGGCTGATGAGGGCTGGGTAGGAGGCGAGGAAGGGGAGGGGGATGGCGGTGCGGAAGTCCATTCATGAGTGGAAGCCTGTTGGTCAGTTATGTCCGTATACGAAGATGTTGGACTAAAGCATACCGGAGAAGTGCTTCAGGGCGATATCTCTCATGACCTTCGACACTGCCAGCACGGAGGTCTCAGAGCGAGAGGTGATGAATATACGAAGATAGGTGGTGCTCGCCGCTTGGGAAGCTGGGTTCTGTGCTGCGACTCCGATGCTGATACAGTCTCAGCAAGGGTATAAGAAATGGGGCAGAAAGGCGAGGTTACCGTTGGAATTCCAGTGTCTCGAGGTCGTTCTTCACGTTCTCTGTAAGAAAATGGCGGATCTGCTTCTCGAGAAGATCCCATTTCTTCGCTGTCGCGTATCCTGTTGCGTTGAGAAGGATCTGGGCTTCATATCCTCCGTGGTAGAAGACTGCGAGCTTCGTGGTTGGAGGCGGTAGTGATCCTCGAATGCCAGATACATGCACCCTACTTTCTGTTAGCACCGGAGCAAAAACGAGAAACAGCATCCCTTACCTATCTTTGCCCGCATCCTCGACGACAATGTCACTAATATAGGCGCTCACATCACTGTTAAGGTACATATTCCCTTGCAGCTCATACAGAAACTGGCAGCGAACCGTATCAACATTAACCATGCCCTGCATATTAGGATGCCTAGTGGCAACACAAGTCCCATCCGCAGCAATCTCGGCGATAGGAAAGCCCGGCACAACAAGATCATCCAACGAATAGCTGTCGAAACCCGCGAAATTACCATCAGTCACATACGCGGAGCATTCAATCAAATGCCCCGCGATAAGGGACCCTGCAAGCCGGTCATAATCCGTTTCGGACCAGTTATGCCAGAACCAAGCGGCAGCGATCACCGGGCTGGCATCAGCTACACGACCAAGATGATGATATCAGCTCCATGGCGCAAGCCGTCCACAATTCCGCGGCACCCAGGTATGCATGTGCGGAAACCATGGGAACTGGTTTTGCATCAGGGTTGTTCAGAAAGGCATATGTGTCAGTTCGGACGGCACTGCAGATGGGTTGCTGGAGTTCCAGATGCTGGAGTTCCTCTTTGGTGGAAGGCATATTGGGTCCGACAAGAGGGTAAAGATCATCGCCGGATAAGTATGCGACGCGAAGATCGAGATTCTTCTCGTTGACCAGAAGCCGGGTTTTCCACGCAAGACCCTTGGGGTTCAGAGCACCGCCATTGATTATGACTCGGATACGCTTCTGCGCGATGACTTCGATTGTTTGTTGGAGGCCTTCCCAGGCAGTTTCTTCGTACCCGGGATGTGTCCCATCCCTCCATGCCTGGGCATTGTTGGCCAGATTGACCTCTGCACAGCGTATTAGCCCCAGCAGCGCATATGCAAGTATCTGGATTGCGCATATTCACCTGCGAGATAATCCCCGGTGATGAAATCGACGTCTCCCAATGTCGCCTGCCGGTACATTTCTTCTGCTGGGTCGCCTATTATACGTTATTAGCAAACATCGGACATGCGATGCGACACTGAAGACTACTCACCATGATAACCAGAGCAATTGGCCACCCTTACCGGGCGTGTGTTAGTGCTAGACTGCGACATGTTGTGTGGTCTGATTTGGGTTCTTAGTCCTGCAGTGGTCCAATGCAGACTAAATGATTTAAGAATCATTCGGCTACTTATACTGCGAGGACCGAGGTTTTTGCTCCATACAGGAAGGTCGGTGTAGAATTGAGGGGAAACGATCCCCACGGACCACGGAAAATAAACTCCACGGGGACGTGGAAACGCATTCTCCGAACTAGTGTATACCTACAATTTTGCCCGTCTATAAGAGTGGGTTACAACTCGTTTACTCGATTAATTTCATCAATTCCTGCTGATACTTTGTTGATCAATATGCGCCGAGAAATGCACGAAACCATCCCCGGAGACGAGATCTACGGTCCCGGAACCTTCATCGACAAAACCCCCCTACCAGTCCCCGAAGACGCTCGTCGAGTATTCGAACTCCTCGCCTTGGGAACACCCGGCTTTACAAAGGACAAAGCAGCATGGAACACCGTTCAATTCGAAGGTCGTCCGGATCCTATGATCCCAGGACCGATCAAAGCACCCGTCGTGGCGGCCGCTTTGCACGGTATGGCCGGTCTTGTGGCGAATGAGCTTCTCGAACTTCGCGATGGGAAACCTGTTACGGAAAACAATGTGAAGGTCGATACCGATCATGCGGGTATCTGGCTCGGGTCTGTGTTCACGACGTATATTAACGGGTCTGATCTCATGGCCCTGGGAGCATCGAAGAAAATGGACAACTTATTCGAGCAAGACTTCGATCACGGTTTTGGCAAGGGTATTTCGAGCCGGGCGACGGCAATCTATCAGACCAAAGACCCCCGCATTTGGTACCAGTTACACGGGTCATTGGACGCGAACACGGCCCTTCGAATAATGGGTATCGACCCCGACGTCACCTTTGACACGCCCCAGGGGTACTACGACTACATCCAGGAACACGTCCGCCAATGGAGTCCCGATGAGCTCGAGATGCACAACGTACGTCACGGCCTCTGCGGAAGTATCTGTTACTCGCCGGAAGGGTGGAGGAAAACCGAGTTTGGGAAGCGGCTGGCAGAGCATCCGTTGGTGAATGTTTCTCAGGAGACATATACTAGCCCTACGCCACCTGTGCCGTTGTCGTTGCCTAGCGCTGATCGGAGACCGCTGGCGGGTGTCAAGGTGCTGGAGATGGTGCGCATTATCGCGGGTCCGCAGTGCGGGTGCATGCTTGCGTCTTACGGGGCGGATGTTATCAGAGTGAATTGCAGCAGACTTGCAGATCTCAACGTACGTCCCTCTCCCCCCTCCCATGTTTTTCAGGGCTAACGTTGTCAACAGGTACTGCAACTTACCCTCAACGCCGGAAAACGCACCATAGACCTCGACATCGCCAACCCTTCGGACATGTCTCGCCTCCTCGAGCTCGTCTCCGAAGCCGACATCTTCCTCCAAGGCTTCCGCCCCGGCACGCTCGACCGCAAAGGCCTCGGTCTAAAGAACATGCTCGAAATCGCCGCAAAACGCAACAAGGGCATGATCTACATCGACGAGAACTGCTACGGCCCCAATGGCCCGTTCCACGGATGGCAGCAGATTGGTGACGCTGCGTCGGGTAGTTCGTATGTTATGGGGAGGTCCCAGGGGTATGAGGAAGGGAAGAGTGTGTTGCCACCGCTGCCGATTTCTGATATGGTAACTGGACTGGTTGGTGCGTTGGCGGGGATGATTGCGCTGAGAGAGAGGGCGGTTAAGGGCGGGTCGTACAAGGTTACCAGCTCGTTGGTTGCGGCTGATACGATTGCATTGGAGAAGGAGGTTGGGTTGTATCCTCCTGAGGTTGTAAAGGAGACAAATGAGCGGTGCGGGTTCAAGGAAATCACGCCTGATCAGTTTGTCTCGGAGGTCTTGGTCAATGTGGTTCTGGGATGGAAGAAGGGGCTTCCAGGGTACTTGGATGAGGATTCATCGTTGATGACGACCTTCGAGGAGGGGCCTTGGGGGAAGCAGACATTGCTAAAACCGGTTGTGAGGCTTGGGGATGAGGAGGCGACGCCGAAGTGGACGAGCCCCCCTGTGCCGCATTGTTATCATGATCGGGGTATCAGTTGGTTGTAAATCGGCAACTGCTATCATGAATAATTCTGGATAAGGGAATTCCATGATATATGAGAAATGATGAGCTCTTGTTCATGTCAGGTTGCTATATTAATATACGTGTACGGTCATTCAGAAGTAAATAATATTCATTCTTTGTTCACATGCTATCCATTCAAATCATGCTAGTTCCAGAACGGAGACATTGACCATTGCCAGTTCACAGCCAAGTCATCCAGAGCCCCAAAATCCCCGTTCTCAAAGGCTTCATTCGCAAGATTGCTCGCAGGGTCGTCACTTATAAAGCCCGCTGTAGAAGCCGTAGTATCCACATGGCTGCTTATATCCTTGCCCTTATCCCTACCGTTGCTGTCATCTACGGATGTCTCCTGGGAATGACCAGTTTGGCCCCGTGTTAGAGCCCGCGCAGCAGCACTTTGTAAATCAGAGCATACACCCAGGATATACTCAACGTAAGTACCTGGCTCCCGGGACGACACATCAGACAGAAAATCTGAGTCCGTTTATGTCCCAAAATATTGCAATCACTACAGCGTGGTGGTGCCCGTACAGAGCGGTATTCTGCCATCAGTGCTGGTTCCATAGATGTAGTAGGTATGACTTCTTCCTCTTGGCTCCTTCCCTGTATGAGATCCTGGCCCTCCTGAATAGAAAGGCCTTCTTCAGTAGCTATCTGCTTCCTAGATTGCTTGCGTTTTTGAAGCTGCTTTTCATGTGAAGCTCGCAATTCCTGAATTTCTTGACATGCAAGAATAGCTTCATTTAAAGCCATTCCATGGCCTTTGATGATCTTGTCCAACCGCATTTCTAGAAGAGATGGGGGGCTTTGTGTATGCCTTTAAGCAGAGTTTTAACTGTAGATGCCTGCTTTTCTAGTTGCTGCAAGTTATAAGGTGTTTTTGGTGCTGAATTGGTTGACTGACTGCCTGGTGGTGTAGGGGTCTTAAGTTGAATAGTAAAACGCCCAAGCACCTCCTCTGGATTGAATGGAACCAAGCCAGTAGCTCTAAATCCACTCTTGATATTATACAAAGTAAATCCTTGCTTCCGAGCTTCTGGATACGCCTCAAGGAAGTCAAGTTTATCCATATGGTTGAAGCCCTGCCGCATCCAATTTTGAACCAAGCATCCATATGCTCCCTTTAAGGGTGAAAAGCAGCTCACACCAAGAGGCTGGCAATAATTTGATGAATGAGGTGGCATACAGATGGGAATGATATCATTCTCACTGCATATTTTATCGAATTCAGGAGTCAGATGGCTACCATGGCCATCTAGAACTAAGAGGCGGTATTTTCCAGTTGTATGGCTAGTAGTCTCAGGAATAAAGACCTTTTGAGGCCAGCAGAGTCCAATTTGGTCTGATGTCCATCCATTAGGACTAACTTCAATCCTCCAGTTGTGCAGTAGCATTGAGTCTTGATACCAGCCCTCAATATGAACTGATCCTTTGAAGACAATGCATGGTGGCAAGACCCATCCCATAGAATTGACACACTCAATAGATGTAACCCATTCCCGGTTCCCAGGCTATATAACCTGACGCCAGCCATACATATCAGCTCTAGTTACTACTTTTGCTGTTGTGATGGCCCAACGCTTCAATGCCGCTTCAGTGGCTGATATCAACAAACGCCGCCATCCGAGCAAGCAAACAAAGAAAGCATTAGCATGGCCACACACCCCATGGATAAAACCCCTTTTCTTCTGTAGATAGATTCCTCTTCTTCTTTTCTCCCCAGATTCGATATTCTCGTCGATGGCTACAATAGTTTAGATAGGAACATCGATTCATTATTATCTACTATTCCGAGCCCGTGACAGCAGTAGCAATTAGGCCCATTGCATAACCAGTCTCATTGAAATTGTAGACATCTTCATATGCAATCCCATGCTGCATCATAGTGATTTGTACAAGGTCAAACCACTCTTTAATGATCTTTGGATCTTCACATTTTGCACGCTGGTCGTTATATCATTGAGAATAACTGGTCTTAAGCTTATCATGGCATTTAATGAAGTTGGACACCCAGTTCTTGCCAATGGGTTGGTTGTTGGTAGATCCCCGCCCTGCAAGGAGGATATTGGCCATATCTTGAACATGAGATGGTCGGGGAGCTGCTCCACATCAGTCCATAGAGAGAATCCAATGTAGAAGTGATTCTTCTTCATTTCCTGTCAATTTATGGTTGTTGGCGCGCTTTTCAGCCTGTGGAGTGATACCATGGAGGTGTGTTCAGAGGGTTGCTTCAGGCACCTGAAAATGGAGTGCTGCTTGCTGTACAGTAGGAATTTGGGACTTATTCAGAGCAAATATTGCTAATTGGATCCTCCCCTCTTTCTCAATTGAATTTCGGGACTTGGGAGACATTTTTGGTAGAATAGTAGTAGTTTGATTTCTTCAATTAATTAGAGACACGCAGAAAGTGCGGAGATGCGCAGCTCGCTTTCCTAAAGATCACTTAGCTTTGTCCGCCATAGTCCCTCCTTTCAAATAAGAGATAAATGAGCGCTCAACCGACAATTGAATGTTAAATGGCAACAATTCCAACCCGCTTTTGGTGCTATTCGGTTGCTCTGGCAGCAGATTGGACAGAAGCTTCTTGGTATCATGACTCTCGATATGTCGAGAAAGCGAACAATCAACTGGATTTCTGAAAGAACGTACTTTTTCTTCAAGCTCACAGAGACGGATTCCCGGAAACGGAGCAGCGGGTTTTGGTGAAAGGATACCGTTTGAATGCATTTCCATCATGAGAGCGCCAAGTGACGTCGAAATGCACCTGAAGCAACCGATTTTGGAACGAGCGAAGAGACCGTCCTTCGATGAAGTGAGTCGATGATATTTCTGATGGCGCTCTGCCGCTGTTCATTGATTGCATCTGATGAACAGTACCAGTCAGTGTCTATAGATACAAATAACTGGTCAGGGTATCCTACCAAGAATCCTTTCTAGAATCGGCAGACCCAAATTTGTAACGCAATCATTACTTTGCGTCGTTGCGATAAGAGTTGCTTTTTGAAAAAGGTCATCAAGTCGGAACGACCATGAAATCCATAGCCACAGGAATAAGTCTCGACAGTACGATCTGGGGAATTTTCCTCGTAGATGGCTAATCCACATGTCCTTGAAGATGCTCAGTACCTCGGGGCATCCATAGTAGTCCGCCAGAGCGGCTACTTTGGCAAAGTGTCTCGAGATCAAGCACGCGCGATACATCATGATGCCGACAGTGGATGATTTTGAAGAAAAGTATAAGAGCATTGATATCCCAGCTATCCAATCTGATCTCCACCGATCCATCCTTGACAAACGTATAACTTTCTTTCCATCCTCCAGTGGGTGTCTTTTTGAATACAGGCGAGGCAAGCATCAAATGCTTTGCAGAGACTTGGATACGGTGCTCATCTTCCTCTTTTTCGCTTTTGGTCTCTGTTTCGTGTGGTAAAAAGGGCTCGCTGTCTTGCTCGTTATCGCTCCAGATTGCAAATGGGGCATTGGCATTTTGTAGTATTATGATCACCTGGCCGTCATCGTCAATGATGTGACTTTTATTGGCCTTTTCGTTCATCATGGACTGTAAGTGGTTGTGAAGACCAGTGTAATTGATGTGTAGGAGAAGGAGCGGAGAGTAGCGTGAGAATAAGGTCTGTTATGTGATATAAAAGGCCATGTTTGTCTACAAATAGAGACTGTTTAAATCCATAAGGCTGTGCCCAAGCAATATTCACAGAGAATTTCACACTGTGAAATCTTGTTAGCTTATAGGAGTATCACTAACATTTTGCAACCTTGGGAAGCCATGACAACATGACATGCTTTTGACTACCTTTTTTACTACCAAACTTCGCTCTTTTGAAGGACCAACTAAGAGATGCAGAATATTCAACGCTCACAGCTAAGATCTGCGACTTTTGCGGAGGTTAGTTGCTTCGACCCTCATGTTTCCTCATTTGTCTATACTGAGATATCATGCTAGCTGAATGGAGGCAGCAATATAATCACCAACCAGAGCTGCCCTTATCCATGCGTCCGCCAGAGGTAATTCAAAAAAGGACCTGGGACGCTAGTATTGATATCTGGGCGTTGGGTGTCCTGGTAGGTTGACCTCTGCATAGGACTCAGCTTCATCCCGTCTAACTTTGTGTAAAGGTATTCTATTTTGCAACGAACGAACCAATGTTCCCTGTAATGAGTTGGGGTCTCACGGACGAAGAATTTGACAAGGATCATTGGAATCGTATTAATCGCAATTTAAACACTGATGCGCCGGTGCAAGAGAGCTTCCTGAAATACCTGAAGAGAAAACTACCTGACTTTGGTGCCCAGAATATTCAGCGTCTTTTTCGTCGATGCTGGAGAAAGACCCTCAGAAGCGGATGCCAACTACCAAGCTACTCGAGCATCTGCTCTTGGTGGAAAATCCAGAATGAGGGAATTCTCTGGGTTTTAACCGAGATCTGCTTACTGTATTTCTGTGGAAAGTATACCGCTATGCATTGGTGTTTATGCTTGTGGCGTTTCTTCTCCTAAATATTTTAGGCTCAGTCAGGAGTGATATGGACGTTTAATGAATTTGGCGACAACGGCATCGGCGTCCACGCAAACTAGATCATCTGCTACGACATCGGGAACCTCCACGTCAACTGCGTCGAATGATAGTACTACCAGCGGGTCACGTTCCAAAAGAATTGGTATCGGCGTGGGCGTTGGTGTTGCTGCAGGAGTAGTCATCCTGGGAAGTCTCGCAGTGTTGATATTCTGGCGACGAGGGAAGACGAGAAAAGCAGATGCTGCATATATTGCTTCTCTGCCACAGCAATCGCAACCACCGGAATTCTTCCCACAAGAACTGGACTCGACAAATCCACCAGGATATGCGCATAGAAATCGGCCGATATTTGAAGTGCAGTGATAGCGGTCAAATCCTAAGCTACCGAGTCTACCAAATGCGTTAAAGCCCTGCCAGGAAAGTGCAGCATAACTGGTCAACACCAGCACGGAGCTTCATGGGTTTGGACTGGCCATCGCGGCTGCCCTGGCCGATTCTTTGCGACGGACGGTCCCAAGATTGTTACCGTGCATATCTTGATGAAAATATCGACCTTGATCTTAAAATTCATGGAGCCATGCACCATACATACAAGTGTGCATCTTTTCTTGGGTTTAAAGCTGAGGAGTCTGTGGAGAACTGGTTTCTTGAAACATCTAATATTCCTATGTGTTAGACTCACGGGGTATCCCTGTACGCCTAGGGAAGTTAAAGACACTGCCGTGCACTTTGAAGTAATCATGAATCTAGAACTTTAGTCAACTCTACTTAGTCGCCTTCCTGGATTGAAGCATTACCAGATATGCGTCCTGGCAAGCTTCCTTTGGTATTGATGCGCCCCATCTTCATCATTCCCGAAGTCCTTCCCACCCTCTATTGCCAGTAATATTAGCTGGCAGGGAGTGTCAGCGCGCAGCGGTTCAGATCGAAGACTAAATGGGAGGCGTGGCCACTGCGGTACCTCTCGCAGTGGTGGTAACCCACTTCTCCAGGCGATGGATATCATAGCCAAATGAGAGCTTTCTTTTCTATACCTGACAGGGCCAACTGCGGCGCTAAGGCTTTGTTTCGACTCTTTCCTCGCCTCGCCTCAGTAGGGCCCCACTGTACAAAAAGTAGAGCACCGTAGTGAACTGTCATTGACGAGGAACTGTGGAAAAATGCTTGACGGCTGGCTTACTATGCCATGTGAAATACAAATACCTTGACAAGTATCCTGATTTTCACGCTCCGTCATGGACATAAGCTGCTTATAATGGCACCGTCAGTTACTATTGCGCAACATACCCTGACAATTGTCACTCTCTGGTCAGCAAGATTAGTTACGACTTGAAGCTTTCATGCCCACTTCCAAATAAGTACAAACATGTTGGAGATAATCTATGCTCGTCATGATGGAGAGTCGTATCATGGAGGACACGGCCAGCAAACAATAGGCTGAAATGTCTTTATCTGTCTACCTGCTGTCAAATCAATCGTATAAATAGAACTATCACGGCAAACAGCATACCAGTGTAACTATTAGGGCTCCAGCTCATCTTGCCAACATAAAATATACATACGTTATGCATAATCCCTCGGCTTATGCTGACATCACCCGCGCAAGTCATCTGACATCCCAAAAAGGCAACTCAAGAATCACGCACAATCATGTGTAAACCCAGCCCCACCAACCAATCACAAACAACCCCTCCATGACCCAAAACAGACCGACCGCTCCGAGCCTCCGAGACCTCCGTCGTGTATTGTATTGTTCTTGTATCACGCACTAAGGAATCCTTTTGCGCACAACTCGGCCAGGTTACGTTTTTCAGCTAAAAGCGGTGACGCCGCCGGCTTCCGGCACAGATGACAACGGTCTGGGCGTGCGAGAAGACGGTGGTGATGGTGAAGCAGCCGGGGCACTTGACGTCCATGAAGAAAGAGCGAGGCTGAGGCACAAGAGCTTGGTCTCTCACGCGTCCAGCCCTCTTATTTTAGTTACTTGTTTTTGTTCTTACTAACTCGGTTCTTCGAGAAGAAAAGTCGGGACGATCCACTCTCCCGGACCATGCAGCGGTCCGTCCCAGGGAAACGTTGACTGCATACATGTAGGTAAGTAAGTGAATAAAATAGAATAGAATCGAAAGGATATGGATACCGGATGGAGATGGAGGGGAATGGCTATGGCATACCGCCATCGTGCAGAGTTCAATTAATATAACAATCTTTTTTGCACGGTGCTCTACAGAAGTATCCATGGCTCTGTACTCTAGGCATGTGTTAAGCGCACAAAGTACTTAATACCCACCGTCAACTCAGGAACCCTTCCGCGGCCCCGTTCCGCAAACTAAAAAACCAGTATTATCCCAGTTATGAATGAATAATCCATGACATAAGACCGAACCCGAATCCACTATATCGACGACGACTCCGAGTCGGTGAGGCCCGGCTATTACTTATGCCTTGCCCTATGCCTGGCTGGCTCTGCTTTGGACCTAGGTTGGTTGGTGGATGTATTGACCGCTTTTTGTGCGTGTAGTTATGTATTTAAACTGGTACGGTATGTATGAGTGCTTGTACTGGTATTGGTGGTGTATGGTATGTAATGTATGATACACTAGTTATCCCTTTGTTTGTTTGGGGGGTTTTAGTTCCCTTTTCGCGTGTCGCTAGGACGTGTTTTTCATTTTGATGGCTTACAATTGTAGTCGTTAGAAGCAGGCTATGATAACTATGATAACAATTGAACTCCACTGGGACTCTGGATAGAAGAACCATGGGACTTATCCGGGGTGACGGGTCTGTTCCATGGTTCTGTGTATACAGACTGTACAAGTACACCGTAGAAATGCTCCACACGCATAGAAGGCAGAGCACTCGAGTGGAATGCGAAGATCCGTTCTCGAATCTCGAATTGGGTGAAAAATCTGCATATTCGTGAATAAATCTTAATACTACTAAGCCGTACGGAAATACTCCTACACCCAATAATCAGACTCATCAACCTTGTTCTACGACCTACGGAACGGAATATTCAACCCAGCCCGGCTACTCAATCGGATCACTCCCTCGTCTCAATAGCCAGCCACTTTTACTTTACGCTCCCAGGCTTCCTTCCAGGAACAACAATCGCAAGCAGAATCAAAGAACCCCGCTACCCCTCGTGATTGGCCCAGAAACATTCTCGAATGCGCGAGTGGGGTCTTATCTGCGACAATCCGTCCGAGAAAGAAAAAAGGAATGAAAAGGGGGAGGGGCCGTACCTTTTGCTTTTGCGAATGACATGAGGAAGTGACTGGTAGAGTTGCCCATGGATCTACGACTGACTATCTATCTTATCCCTTGTCTGTGAGGGGCAGTCAGCAGCTTTTGATGAGTGCGTCTGTATAAGGAGGGGCCGGTTTATGAGCGATAGACAAAAATCTGGTCGGATGTATTCATACTTTCCGGTTTTTGGTAGCGATGCTGCCTGTATGGAGGCGATAGCCCACATGCCCCTCAATAATTAAACTATTCTACTAGAATGCCTCCCAGGAGTATGGAACGCCATATCAAACAGTCTAACACACGTTGATCGACGTTGGCAGCTCCATACAAGTCCTCATAATTCAGATATCCACTTGTTTAGTATGTATGCGCAGAGTAGAGTTCCTGGCTCAGATTAAAGAGAGTTCATTCCTGGGATTGAAGAAGCAAGGAGGAAATGGCAGGAACATGGTTCACGTTGCAGCCATGAGGTATTGTTTTGGTGTTGTTTCAGTTGTTGTTCTTTGATTTCTCCATGTGTTCGATTCTGATTTACGGAATAGACAGCGCAGGTATGGTAGTTCGTATGACCAGATGACAGGGACTTCGCATGTTGGTACAAGTACGAGTTTGGAGTAGAGCGCATGGAATGGTGATATATATCCAACCAACACAATGCAGAATCCATACGCACTCCGGAACAAATACCGTTGCAGTGGATATTCACAAAAAGGTCTAGAATAACAGATAGATTTAGACTAGTCCATACAGCCTACGATACAAATGCACTCGTCTACTCCGGATCGATTGAACATCACACCCGGGTACGGTAAAAGTACAATTACCACCACAGAGTCTCCGTACAGATACACCAATCAAAGGCAGAAACCAAATCGGTGTACACACTCAGGTACATGTGCAGAATGTTGGGAATGAGATGCATAAATCAGCGACACATATTCTCCTAACAGTCGGTGGTTTTGAGTGAAGCCCAGGGATAATGTCGGTGTAATGGGTTACCCAAGTAACTACCGTGTTGGACGGAATGGGGATGGGTCCACCGCACAGACTGTCTTTCTGTTCTTATCCGGTTTGGAGACTTACAGACTGGTAGACTTAGTATTGTTAGAGTAAAGAGTTGTAGATATCTGAGTGTCAATATCTAGGAGATATAGAGAACAGATCGTTGTATACATCATCAATGTACAAGTACACCACGCTGTTGTGTACAAGTACAGACGTGTACTCCGTACCGCTCCATAAATAGCGGTACAAGTATCCCGTCAATGGGCAGCTGTGCAGCGTGCAGCAGCAGCTACATCATCCTGGATGAGATCACCCGCTAATCGAATTATTTATCGTGCGCGATGGTTATTCGCCGATGCAGTCCACTGAGCGCATGGAAAGAATACGTAAGATTGAGGGGCACCAGTCACGTCAATCTTAGTAAGCTCACTATTTGTACAGGCATAGCTGAGCATTGAAGATTGGTGCCGTGGCTATAAGAGACGATATTTAATAGAAGAGAAAAAGGAAAGAGACCA
This sequence comes from Aspergillus cristatus, assembly GCA_034509305.1. Lineage (NCBI taxonomy): Eukaryota > Fungi > Ascomycota > Eurotiomycetes > Eurotiales > Aspergillaceae > Aspergillus > Aspergillus cristatus. The sequence goes on along the minus strand of WJBV01000007.1, from coordinate 1,788,968 downwards.
GTCACATACTTGTAATCACCGATAGAATATCACTTGCTTGTGTCCAAGGACTCCGTACTATGAGCGATGTACTCATCTAATGAAGGGGAACTAACTCCATCGGGACTAGCGCATGGAAAGCCGGATCCGATGAGCCCTAACTTTGTTTGTTTGTCGTTTGCATTCTTACAATTAATCAACAAGAGGAGTACGGGAGACAGGGGTACTGCTTGTAGAATCCCTGCTACTGTATATTAATTGTACCTCTTACTCTCTATAGTCAGAATTTTTGTACAAGTTTAGATACTCAGAGACTTGTATAAAGCATTCTACAAGTACAAAGTAAAAACACAGATAAGTACGGCCCCGCCGAGCCAAGATTGTGGTTCTGTCAGATGACACGCTAGAAAACAGTACCATTGAGTAAACATACCCACCTGACGAGGGGCAACGAGGGGCGCGAGGGGCCGAGGGGTTATGTTTTACTGTTCAGACCCGGGTGAATAGTCCCTCACATCGTTACATAGACAAAACTCAGGAAGAGAATCCGAACATGTACTCTGTACTTGTATATAATACATCAAGACGATACTCGTAAATACATACAATACCATACCTACTATCAACGCGACGATTGGCCGCGCACTCGTGGCGGTACCGCGTGTCGTGCGTGTTGGTGGTAATCTTGGCAGCCCCTCGTCGTACGGTAATGAGTGTAACCGAGGAGGACTCCACACCCGCCTCACTTGTTCGCGACCGCCCCGATCGTCGTCGCCCGAGGGACTCTTATCGCCACTACCCATACAGTATGCCCACGCACACTGCCCACTTCCTCTCCCCCTCCAGGAATCATCTCCCACTTTTTTTTTTTTTTTTTTTTTTCTTTCTCTTCTCTCTTTTTATCCCCATCAGCCCCCCTTCTTTTCCTTTTTCCTTCTTCTTTCCTTCTTCTCTTTTTCTTTTCTCTTTTCTCTGACCTCTGAAATACTACCTCTTTTCCCTCTTCTTCCCTCTCATCCCCCTCCTCTCCTCCCCTCCTCATCTCTTCTTTTCTCCTCTCTTCAACCACCGCACAACATCCCGCCGCAATATTCCTATTTTCCCCTCTCCCCGCGGCTTCACGAAGGATACCCCTCAATACCCTACGATAGAATATTTCTTTCCTGTTTCTACTATTATACTGTTACTATTATCTCTGTCCGCCTGTGGCTGGACTCTTTCTACTCCCCTTTGGATTCAACCTCCTAGATAATACTACTACTGCTGTTGTGCCTCCCCCGCTCCCAAGGAATGATCAGACTCCCTTCCGAACTTCTGTCGTCTTCTCGTCTCCAGAACCGGTCTGAACTTACCGAGGGAACAATATCGCATCTTCCTTTGCAGTTCCATCTACAGTTCACGCAATAACTGGTATTGTCCGCTATCGAAATGGCACCCAACGCTGCTCCGGCATCCAACTCGCCGGCAAAAAAGTCCTCCGCACCAGAGAAGAAATACAAGTGCCAATTTTGCAATCGCGCATTCAGCAGAAGTGAACATCGCAGCAGACATGAACGTTCTCGTAAGTGCTCTTTTATACTGCCCCCGTTGACCCAGGCTAACAGTTCCAAAGACACAAAAGAAAGACCCTTCAAGTGTATGAAATGTCGCAGTACTTTCGTCCGTCGCGATCTCCTACTCCGTCATGACCGTACTGTTCACGCCAAAGATGGTGGGGTCCCCTTGGTGGCTGAAGGGCGCAGACGTGGTGGGAATAGTAACGCCGGGGTTCAGAAGTCCTCCCCTGCTCCGGCCGCTCCTTCCAAGCCCAACATCACCATCGACCCAACCACCCTGGAACAGCTTGAGGCAAGCAGCGATGGTATGGTCGACCTTGAAACTGCAGCCATGTTGATGACAGATTTCCAACATAAGGCCGCAGCTGCCGCAACGGGCCAGACCACCACACCTACCGCCGCGACCACGGGCGTTTCCAACAACACTAACAACAACTACAACAACAACTGCAACAACACTGCTGCTACCCAAGATCGTGCGGAATCCGACCGTTCGTTTTCGCCTGGTCGCGGTTCAATACTCGATAACCCCGTGTCGTATCTGTCGGGCAACGCGACGCTGCCGCAAATGCCCTGGGATTCCCTCGATGTCAAGCACCCCACATCGTCCATGGCTTCCAGCTACGCGACCCCCGACGCGATCGCAGACTCGCATCAGCCCTTGCCTTCCATGATGGATCGTCCCATGTCGCACATGAGCGGCGACATGCTCGGACCATCGCTCATGAACACCTTGCCTGTGTCGGGTAACTCGACTCCGAACGCGCTGTCGCCGTTTCCCTCCATGACTGGTCCCATCAGCCCTGTCAACTATCGCAAGTCCCCTGGTCCCAGCCAAATGTTGACGCTGCCCAAGGCCCCACAGGTCGCCAACGATATCGAGCGCAACATGTTGGTCGAACGGATACGAAACGCTGACTCCCTCGGCGCATTGCCGAGCGCGTTCCAGCTGCCGATGACGGCTGCGCTGAACAAGTACCTCTCCACTTACTTCAACCTGTACCACGCACACCTGCCCTTCCTGCACCAAGAGTCGTTCAAGCCCACGTCTACCTCGCCACCGCTCCTGCTTGCTGTGCTTTCCATCGGTGCGCTGTACGCGTTTGAGCGCGAGGAGGCCTTCATGATGCACGTGGGATCGAAGATGCTGGTCACTCAATTTTTGCAGCACAAGGACAACTTCGACTCGCGGAAATGCCCTCTCTGGGCCATGCAGAGCACCCTCCTCAACATGGTTTTCGAGAGCTGGAGTGGTGATCCCAAGGGTCTTGAATGGACTTGCTCCATCAAGAGTCTGCTGGCAAACATGGTTTCGGGTAATCGCTATCAACTCAAGGTGCGCTGCGATGCGCGGGAAGGAGTTCCGCCCACACGCGACGAGTGGATCGATGACGAGTCGTGCCGTCGGACATACTACGCAGTTTACATCTTCTTCGGCATGCTCACGCTGACCTACAACCACACTCCAGCGATGAGTTTCGATGAGTTCGACACCATGGAACTGCCTTCGTCGGAGTCGCTTTGGAACTGGGAGGGCGGTGATGATGAGGCCTGGCGCCGCAACTTGGCTGCTAGCCCGTCGCTCACTGTTCGCGAGGCCCACGACTGCCTCTTCCAGGGCGAGCAAACGCGCTACAGTGCCTTTGCGACTCGTGTGTTGATCAACGCCCTGTTCTTGCAGGTCTGGAACCACAAGAGGAGCTTCGAGGCTCTCCAGGACGTGGTCACCGAGTTCAAGCTTCGCTTGGCCTTGGAGACATGGGAGAGCTCTCTGGACGTGTGTGAACCCGAGACCGTCGTCGTGCCACTCAGCACCCCGCACAACTGCCATCCCTTGATCTTCAACTCGATGGCCGTCTACCGCAACACCCGCGCCCGCTTGGAAGTCGACTTGAAGTCGATCCAAGAAGCCATGCGTTACCACTCGTCCTACGAAGTTGCTGCCGCCATGACCGTCGCGCGTGACAAGGTCAAGCGGGGACAGGAGATGAACAAGGTCATCCAGTCGTGCTTCGAATGTATCGAGATCGCCGCGGTCCAGGGCATCAACTGGGTGGCCAAGACGTCCGCGACCAACTGGAGTGTCGAGCATCCGCTGTGTGGATTGGATCTGATGGTCATCCTAAGTCTCTGGCTCTACCGCCTGGAACATGACGAAGAGCCAGCGACCGAGGAGGAGTTGGCCCTGTACAACAAAGTGCGCAACCTGTTTGACAATGAAGCCGTGGACTCCTTTGGTAAACTCAGCTCTACTGTGGCCCGTGTATGGGGTAACATCCTGGACGGTGTCGTAGTCTGGGGGTAAGTCTTCCATTCATATTCCTGTATATCGATTGGATGCTAACGAAAACAGAATCACAAAGCTCATGGGCGAGTCGTTCAAACTGCATTCGCAAGCCTTGGTTGGCTACGAGGACTCTTTGCGCATTGCCAAGGATCAACCAATCCACCCGATGCCGGCCAAGACGTTGGCCAGCGTTGGCACTGCCTATTAGTGCTTTTTCTTTTCTTTTTTTCTTTCACTCGTTTCATGCATTTGGTCGTTGATGGATTTGGATTCAGGGTAGGAAGCATTGGCATGTGGCATACGGACGCCATCTGCTGATATTCCTGCATTTGCAACGTTTTACTGCTTTCTGCTTTGCTTGAGTTTCTATTTTGCAAGAACTCACAGGAGTCCGATGTGGTCATTTTCTGTTTTTCTGGGCACGTTCACCCCCAAAGCAACAACTCGACACCCGGCTGGTCCTGTGTGGTCTTTCCCCTAGCACTTGACGGAGTTCCGTTGCTTTTTCTTCGTTTTCGTTGACATTTACGCCCACTTAATTTCTAGTGCTTTCCTTCACTTGTGCGCATCAGCATGTTTGTTGTCTGTTGTGTTTTTCTTGCTTGTAGATTTTGTTTGATTGATACCTTTTGTTTTTCATTGTACATTTCATCATCTTCATTTCTTCCCATGCATTTTTTTCACTCTTCAAGTCACTCCTTTATACCACTTTAACTTACAACTTTTGGACCATTTGGATTATTTAATGTGTTTTTGTCCTGGCTGTTATGTGTTTATGCAGTCCCCGCAATATGTTATGTTTTGTCTAGTGTTATGTTATGCTTGTGCTTTTGGATTTGATTTGATTGATTTGGTTCGATTCGATTCTTGATAATGTTTATGTTTATTTATCTTTTTTCTTTTGATGCATGTTGTAGTACCTTGTACTATAAGTAAGTAATTGCAGCAATGAAAATATTCGCGGGGATGCTCAGGTTCCATCATATCAAGCACTCGTATACGGAGCGGAGTATGTATGGGTATTAGACACTACGTAGTACTACTTTACAGGTATACAGATACTGAAGCTATACAAACTAGCACACCGGGGTATCAAACCCCCTCGTCCAAAGCAAACTCCCCATAATAACAACCAACAACCCCAGCCCAACACCAACACTAACCGTCCCATAAAAATACGCATGCCTCCGTTTACTGAGCCCATTCAACTCAGCAACCCACGTACTAATCGTCGTCAACGACCCGCAAAACCCATCCATAACCCCCTGCAACACCTGACAACTAACAACCACCGAAGCACTAATCCCACCAACATGCTGCAGATCATAGCACATGCCCAATATGCCCGTGCCAAGAATATTCGCCGCAAACGTGCCCAGCGGGAAACTGGGAAGTTTGGCGTTTAGAAATAGCGAGAGACAGAACCGGAGTAGACAGCCTAGCGGCGCGAAAACGATCGCGAAGATTGCAGCTCCGCGCCAGGTCTCGGTTCCCGGGCTGTGACGGTCTGGAGGCCAGATGGCCATGAAGACCGCGCCGAGCCAACATCCCCAGCCAAGTACCACGATAACAGGGTCCAGAATCCGTCGTGTAAATCGGAATGGAAGGACGGGCGTGAAACGGTCACACGCAAGCGCTAGATGCGCACCCGCGACCAGCGCAGCGAGGGATAGCGATACGGTGATGAGGAGGATCGCGACGAGCGCCATGAAGCTGTACCCCCCGTTTCTCGAAACAGGACCCGAGAACGAATCACGGGAGGGGTCTGGTAGATCATTCGCGAGCGCGAGGAAAACGTCCCTGATAAACGAGGAGAAAGAGGTAAAGCAGCCACAGAAACCGGTCGTCAGGCCGATGTACAGCGGGACAGTCTTTTTAGTCGCTTTGTGCGCTTTCAGTCGTTCGTGCTCGGTTATCGTCTCTTGGTTCTCGCCCCATTCTTCGCGGAAGAGATTCTTGTCTTCTAGGAAGAAGCCCATGAGTAGCGAGCCGCTTGCGTTCGCCCATAGTACGCCCGTGACGATTGGCGCGCCCGTGTAGAAGGTTAGGGATTGGAGGCCAAGGCGGGCGAGGGTGCCGAAGATGGCGAAGAATACTAGATAGGAGAGGGTGTAGAGGTGGGTGGAGGGATGTTTGGAGAGGGGTTGGACTGTTTCTTTGGTCTTGGGTTGAAGTTCGGGTTCGGGTTCGGGGGGTTGGGAGGTGCGTTGGTGAGGTTCGGGTTCGATTGGAGGGGGCGCGGTGGATTCGGAGAGGGGGATGTCGGATTCTTCTTTATGGTCGTGGTCGTGGTCGTGGGATGGCATGTTGCCGGTGGACTTGTGTCCTGTAGCCCTGTGTAGACATGAGGAGGAGTTGGAGAAAGAAGAATTCAAGATTGATATGATTAGTCAGACAGGCAATCGGGCGGTTCCGAAGATATCTGATAAGATACGGTGTAAATAGATAGGGAGGGGTTAAATAGACCATTGATAGAGGATACAGAGTAATGCTGAATATCCTGGTGCTTCTACAGTACAGCATAGCTGGACAGCAGTAGTAAGCTGTAGACAAGGGATGCTGCACGTGGTCGTATAAAACCCCTCTCTCCCCATCTGCAAGCTGTGTCCAACCTCACCTACAACTCACCATCACCACTTATTACCCCTCTATAGACCATCCCAATTCTATCGATATACTGTCAAAATGACCATCCACATCTCCAGCCATCCTTGTCTCCAGACAAAGCTCTCTCAGCTACGCTCCCATACCACCACCACCCGCGAAACCCGCGAGCTCGTCACCGAGATCTCCACCATCTTGGGCGTTGAAGCTCTAGCCAGCTTATCTGCGGTTCCGGGGAAGAAAGTGAGTCTACTCTACCTGATTTGATCTCAATGAAGATGCTAATCGAACAGGACAAAACACCCCTAGGAATCGAATATGAAACCCGCGAAATCCCCACCAACCTGGCCATCGTCCCGATCCTCAGGTCGGGATTGGGCATGACCGATGGTATCCCCTCCCCTTTCTACTAAGCTTACTTGTCTACATCCAGGGACTAACATGGCACAGCACTCACCTCCCTCCTCCCCAACCCCGTCCCAATCTACCACCTCGGCCTCTTCCGCGAACGCTCCACTCTCCAACCCGTCGAATACTACAACAATCTCCCCTACCACCGCGACACCTCCACCACAACCCCCACCCCAACAGCTACCAACACCGCCGCCGCCGAAACCGCCATCCTGCTCGACCCCGTCATCGCCACGGGCGCCACCGCCGAAGCGGCCATCCATCTACTGCGGGAGTGGGGCGTGAAGCGGGTGATTATGATTAGTGTGCTTGCGTCCGAGGAAGGGGTTAAGAGAGTGCAGGAGAGCTGGGAGGGGGGTGTTGAGGTTTGGGTTGCGGGGGTTGATGTTAGGTGCGATGAGAGGGGGATGATTGTGCCTGGGTTGGGGGATATTGGGGATCGGTTGTTTGTTGCTGTTGGGAAGTGAGCGTGCGACGTGATGGTTGATAGGTTAGGTTGATATAAATGATGGTGACATAAGATATGATTTGCTAGCTTGTTCTACCGGTCTTCTGTTATTTGTATGCTCCTGTCTGTTTGACGGGGTTTGTAGTCTGCATTATACCTTTATTCTTCATTTTGACTATCTGAGCATGTGGTTATGACTGGGAGAACACAAATGAGAGAAATTTGCCAAACTTACCATAAGAATGCGCATACCTACACGGAGATGTATGCTCACTCGTCCGCTTTTTTTTGGGCCGAGGTTGTTTCAACGTCCTCGAGGAACATCCCCACCTTGCCGTAGTCGTAGTGTCCCTCCAAGTTATCCCACTCAGCAATTTTCTGTCTCTTGCCGGTCCGGAATGGCTGTCTGGTTATGTAGTTCCCAAGGGAGCGAGAGATCTTTATGAGGAATTAGCTTTGTAGGAAGGGAAGTCTGGAAAGTTGAGGGTGCTTGCTCACCAGGGAGATTCCATACCGAATGGGATAGTAGGCATCTTCTTCCTTGCTCGCGGCGAGCGAAAGGTAGAGAAGGCATTGGCGTAGTGAGGGTATTCTTTCCGTGGCCTGGACGTCGGCGTTGATAGGGTTCGACACAAGGAACCTGTCATCAGTTTGTCTTGCGGCGAACCATGCCTGATTATACGTCGGAAAAAAAAAAAAAAAAAAAAACCGGCATCTGAAGTCGTCCATATACCTGCCCAATTGGCCTATCGGGGTCAGTTTCTAGTATCAAATCCAATAAAGGCCATGTCATGTACCTAGCTTGCAGGCGAGGTCCATCTCTGTCTAATCTTTGTGGGGTTTGAAAGTGGGGTGAAGTCTCATTTCACCCACTATGCAGATGATACCCTCATCATCATCAGTCAACATGACCAGGTCTGGCACAATACTGCCACCAGCAGAGTTGTACTCCTTCTTCGCAGCCTTTTTTGTCTATACAAGCCTTTCCCTTTTCTGCGGACGCCCTGGACTTCTTAGATCTGTCAGCCAAGGTCTTGTCGATGCCCTGACCGTGTTGAAAGCCGGCCATGTAGATATTAACATCCAGTTGCTCCCAGATGGGGCACAGAACCCGAGTAATTTGCTCCGCGTATCTTGTTCATATTCATTCGTCAGCATCGGGTTGAAGTTCCTGGGTGGAACGCCCAATGGCTTGACCCTATCCATCACGGTCTCTTCGAATCCTTCCCAATATTCCACCTGCGAGGGCGTGAGTCGGCGCAAGGAGTCGCCCGGCCAGTGCGTGTGTCTTCCTGGCCTTATACGAAGGCACGGCAACGGAGACTATATTTGGCTTCTCAGGTTATAGGAGATGCGATGCTTCGGGTCCTTGGGAAGAGACAACATCTTGCTGTTACTCCTCAATGTGCAGATGCAAGTGAGAATGCAATTGGAGCGAAGGAAGAAAAAATTGTGATGGTTGTGCTGGTAGAAAACAAAAAGCCCTAGTAAACAAAAGAGTAATACCTCAGGCGTCCATCAGGCAAATATTCACCCACGAAACTCACTCCTCTCACCTTTCACATCGTCTCCCCTACATTATCTCCTAGTTCAATCTTCTACTTTCTTCACATACAGATATTGTATCCGTCATTACCTGGGCCTTTGACTTTACTGGTCGAGGCCGCATTATCGAAAGTAGACCTGTCATGATTGAGGAGCAGCTCACGGAAGTGACAGAGCATTAATATGGCCAACGACTATCCTAGCTTTGGCCCATTACGACGACACGCAGGAGCCTATCCTGCTCAAGATTCCTTACGAGTGAGTCCTGATTACACAGTAGTCATGACGTCTATCCTTGCCTACTGACATATCCACCCGACTAGTCTGCGACCCGATTATTTCGACCTAGGTGACCTAAAAGAAAACAAGGAGCAGGCAGAAATTGAATACCTTGAAGAAATTAGGCTGGTTGAGGAGGTTGAGGAAATTGGACATGGCCCGAAATACATTGCCTACGCCAGTCAGCGTGCAGGCCTGACTTTCCCTTATCCCAATGGCAATGTTCATTATATCATCATGTCGCGCGTGCCAGGAGATGATCTCTATTACATTTATAAGGACCTCACGGATAAGCAGCTGGACAGCATTCGACAGCGGCTGGCTTACATACTGAAGTACGTCTTTCTTCGCTCCCGGTTGGAGACGACGACTACAGTTCTGCTAATATTCGCTTTCTTATTAAATAACAGACATATGAGACAGCGACAGTTTGCCCTGGTTGAACATCACCCCAGCTTTCTACGATATGATGAAGAAACCGACAAATTGCAAGTCTTCTTTCTAACCCAACATAACTCCCTCATTCTGTCTTGATACTAATAGATATTCAACTTTAGATATATTATAGACTACTCCTTCATGACCTTCGTTGACCCCGACCACAAATGGTCTCGCGTTATTGACAAGGATAGTATAGACGTTCGTTCTTTCGGCATCTGGGACGATTGAGCCCTCGTCAGCTCAAACAGAGGAGGGCGACATGGCAAGGTATCACAAAATCGGGGCGCAACTGAGCTGGGACGAGGTGCTGGTGCACCACCATAAGGCGCAAAGTGATAGAATTGGCATACGGTCAGGGGTTTAACGCGCTGGAAACTCCAGTATGCCCCGGGGAAATGAATATGCATGATGATAAACCAAATCTCCAGTGATGCTATTTACGGGAAATGCTTCTCGCCGGTGATTGATCAAGGAATTTTGTATCGGGTCATTCTTTATCCCTCTATTTGGGCGCTCTTTAATGATGTTTCTCGGGAATAGTACAATAATAATGATGTGTTCTATGACAGCTACATATCGACCTGAACGTGTAAGATGAGCAAAACATTCTTCCCGCACCATGAAACAAACATTTCCAACGCCGCCATGGTTGACACTGGAACATTTCTGAGTAGAGGTCGTTGACCCCTCGATACACAACAGGCATTGGGGCCCTTGAAGAATGCGCATAAAGTCAACCAGAACTGCTGGAAACAAAAGAAAAGATAATCCGCATACATCAACATCGGCGCAAGCTGTCCGAGGCTTGCTTCTATTTAGCGATAGCTCATAAAGCTGGAGAGGCAGCAACATCTGTTCCCTTCTGCCTCGCCATAAAAGACCAAAATTCCTTGTCATGGTTGCTTGCCATTGTCGAAATCACGAAGATGCACTGGCGTAACGAAGGATACTGGGCACTTTTCCAACCTGAAATCATCAAATGCGATCAACGCAGCTCGTTGGAGCTTATACCGGGCTTGTGCAACGTACCACCTGGTCGCTTGTGGGTCTTCTGAAGTTTGCAGCTCCCCATTACCGCTGAAATATCAGGCTGGTGCCAGTAGTTTCTTCCTCTTTGGCCATGTCCCATGCCCGAGCCTTAAAGTCTTTACAGCGGCCCTTAATCATGAAGATCCCAGCAACCAACCATCATGGGTGAATCCAGCAAGCATTTCTTCAGCTTCGTTATGGGCTTGCCATTTTTCCACTACGACATGTAGAACTCATTGGACTTTTGGCCTTTTTTAGGCATTCAGGTCCAATGCGCTTTGAACTCCAACATGCCGCGGAAAGTATTATCAACGTCTGCTGTAACCACGACGAGGCTAGGCACCGTTCATGTGTCCACCGGGGGCTCAACAAAAGAGTTTTCCAATGTTGCTGTAGTCTAGCACCTTATTATTTCCCTGTTGTTCCCATATAGTAGTTTTCTTTCTCTTGCCAGCTCAGCCTGGCTGTTTTCTTTCGCCTTCCTTTGCGCGATTGGTCTTTGCAAGGCATTAATGACGAAGGAAGCTCAGGTGGCTGGTAGTGCTCACGATGTCTGGCCCCACTATGTAAGGCCAGTATGCCTGGTCGTCATCACATGCCATTACCAGGAGAGCCAGGATGCACTGGCGTAGAGAAGGTCACGTTTCACTTGCTTTCTGGTCAAAACCAACTGGATCTGACACGGCGCATCGGTCATGGCCAACTCATGCAAGAACCGCGCTTTGGTATACACCAAGAAAACCCTTAAACATCAGCGACTATTGTCAATACACCACACTAGCTGTCCAACAAAAAGTGAGTCTCTTCAAGGTAAAGAAGAATGATATTATGATTGGATGTTATAGATGAATGCCTAGCTTCGCAGGATGAACTCGCCGTATTTCTGGTCTTTCTTTGGCATAATGGTCCAATAGGCCTTGGACTCGAGCATTGCTTTGAAATTGTGGTCCTCATCTCCAATTACAACCAAAAGATCTGGCAGAGTTTTGGGTTCGATTTTAGGACTCGCTTACGCGACTGTGCGAGTTTTTCGATCATCAATGTGAGGGCCGACTTGGTATGAGGTCAATCTCTAGACTGTCGGAGATACCATCCAAAGCTTGAGTAATTTGTTATCTAACCCTATCCATGACTATCGTCATCCCATTCTCGGCCTGGGACTCAAGTGGGGTGATAGACTTCATCAGGGTTGATGCACATTATTGGTTTTGATTGAGAAGGGAAGAAGAAGATCACAAGTGGTAGAAATGAAACAAAGCTACTTGCTTTCTTAGGCATCCGCTAGCTAGGCAAACGCCCAACCCGACAAATGCAGATTCACTTTTCTTCCTTTTTTGTTTCCCCTCTCCCTATCCTCCATAATTCCTAGTTTGCCTGCACTCTCAATTCACATACAGAAAGCGTGTCAATCATGCCTTGGGCTTTCGACTTGAGCAACAAACAGGGTTTGATCGACGACCAGCCCATCCGGATAGAGAAGCAACTTACAGAAGTGGCCGATCTCAAATATGGTCAACGACATGTTTTAGCCTTAGCCCACAACATGGATACTGGTGATGAGATTATCCTAAAGATTCGTTATGAGTGAGTGCTCCTCTGCAATAATAATATGGTGTTCTACTGACGAGTGCAAGTCTGAACCCCTAAGATTTTAATCTGGGCGATCTCCAAGAGAATAGAAGAAGATCACAGGCTGGTTTTCTTGAAGTGGCCGAGCTGGTCGACGAACTTGGGGAAATTGGCCATGGCCCAGAATACATCACCCATGTCTCCCAGCCGGCAGGCTTATTTTTGCCTTACCCTGATGGCTCCATCCACTACATTGTCATGACGCGGGTGCCAGGAAGAAACCTCAACAGTATCTATCAATCGCTTACTGATGAGCAACTGGAGAGTATTCGGTTGCAGTTGGCTAAGATACTCGAGTACGTACACTTTTCTCCTTTCTGAAAGATCTCATCTAACTTGATTTCCCTTCTTCAACCACAGAAACATGCGTCAGTGCGGGTTTATTCTGACTGAGCAACATCCCAGTTTTCTACGATATGATGAGGAAAATGATCAGCTGTAAGCCCCCCTGATCCAATATAGATGTCTGGTCCTAATTGATTCTAGATACATCATCGATTATACCTTTATCTTCTTTACCGATCCCGACAGCCCGCAGTCCCACATTATCGACAGAGATTCAGTCTTCAGGGCCAGGTTGACCTCCGCCCGATACAAATACTGTAGAGAAAAATGAGATGGCTCCTCTATATGACTGCTCGCCAAACACTTAGTAGGATTTTGAGAATGGCAGTTCTAGCCAGCTCAATTGTGGGATAGTACTATTTGTAGAACCCTAAGTACTACGTGTCATCATCAAAGCAATCGCGCCTTTCCCTGTACATACATACAAAACTCGTAACCAATAGCAGCGATAGTAGGCCTATGGTCTAAGGTAGATACGTAGCTTGTCATAAAAACAAGCACCTGTTTTCAGGCATCAACTTAACAACCATTAACTGCCTTCGCCAGGCACCAGAACACCAGCACACACACGGAGGAATCAACCTTTTCCGGTGCCATCTCTATTTTACTCTCACCATGACTTGGGCCTTCGACTTCACTAACAGACGCTTGATAATCAAAAGGGAACCTGTTCTGATTGAAGAGCAACTAACAGAAGTACTTGATCAGAAATATGGGCAGCGATGTGTCCTGACATTGGCCCGGCACATCAAAGAAATGAGCTCATCATGGTCAAGATCCGCTACGAGTGAGTACATCAAACAGTGGAATTGCATAATATTGCTATGATGCAGTATGTTAACTTCCATACTAGTCTACCGCCGGACGATTTCGATCTAGGGGTTCTCCAGGAAAGGGAAGAACAAGCGACGCTCGAATTTCTCAATGAGGTCAAACTGGTCGAAGATTTCGAAGAAATCGGCCATGGCCCGGCATACATCGATCATGTCAGCCAGTCAGCATGGTCATTTTCCCCTTACCATGGCGGCAATGTGCACTTTATCATTATGTCACGCGTGCTGGGCAAGAGCCTGTATGATGTTCATATGAATGTCACAGATGATGAATTTGAGAGTATCCGGCAACAAATTGCTTATATACTTGAGTACGTTCTTGCAATCCCTTCCTTCGCCCCCCCTCTTTGTCTGGTGATGGGCAAGGGTTACTCTGTATATGGCTGCTGACTTGCTTTGATAACAGACATATGCGACAGCGATGGTTTTCCCTGTCCGAGCACCATCCTGGTTTTCTGCGATACGATGAGGAAAACAATAGAGTGTAAGTCTTTCTCTTCTTCATGCCCCAATACTTCTTGATCCTAATGGATACTAGGTACCTCATCGACTACAGATTCATGACTTTCACTGATCCCAATGACAAATGGCCCCGTGCCATCAACAGAAACAGTCTAGATGTTGCTGCATCTGGATCTGGAGACCTCGTACGCCGATGGTGAAAGGTCGAGATCGTCCTGATCCGCCTCCAGAAGATGGGGATTACTCTATTGGTAGAGACGTTACCCCAGTCCAAGCACCTAATTTTGACACTATGGGAGTGATTTTCGTCTAAAGAGTCCTTGCTTCTCCGGAGGGATCTGTCAGGGCTTTATGTATGCGATCTATCCAACCGGTACACATCGTCGTCAACAACCCGACTATCACCGCATGGATAAAAGGGGTCTGGCAAGAGCAAGGGAAGTTGATTTCCCTTCAGTTGCCTTCTTTGCGGTTTATTAGTTGCATAAAGCATAATTTGTGATATTTCTTTCCTATGCTGACACTTAGCATAATCCAAGTCATTGACTACATATTCGTGACATTTAGAGATTGTGAATATGAACCATCTGATGATCTGCGCATGACTGAGGGATGGTTGTGGATATGGTTTGATGGTATGGGCTATGATGATTAGCCAGATCAGGTATATCCTCCTGCGCTTTGGTCGTCTGTGATCGTCGTGTAGATGTGTTGTTAATCAAGCCGAAAAGTAGTATCGCAAAGAATGAGTATAAAGCCTCAAGCCTGAATTAATATTAAATACATCAAGAAATCAAAATAACAAGAGTCACCTGAACTCAAACACACAAGATCCACAAGAAATGCAAAAGTGTAAGAGTGTATATAAGAAGTAGAAGAATAAAGGTGCAAAAGGCGCTCAAGGTATAATCATGTACACGTAGCAGTCGAGTTCACTCTCGGTGCTGGGTATGTCGAAGTCGAAGTCGAGTCGAGTCGATGACGATGCAGAAGAAGAAAAAGGTCAGGTAATAAAAAAAAATAATATATCACAATAAAGCGTCGCGAGGCAGATTCGATGCCTCAAGAATCGAAAGGTATCAATGTGCTTTCGCAGAAAGAAATGGCGAAGAGAATCGAATTGAAAAATCTTAAGAGCGCTCAAATAACGATGAAAATGCGGGGCAAGTCGAGCAATTGACCCGTCCATGGCCTGCGTCAAGCCGCCATGGACATGCATAGCCATGGATTTGAACCAGCGTTATCCCAACATGACTGCTGCAAGAGCCGTACACGTCAACCCAATGGCCATTCCGATCCAGGGTGACTGGCCCAGTGTTCCTTCACTCCGTGCCTGCAGCGACTTTGTCGTTGTTGTTTTCCCCAGGTCAAATGCATCTGTGGGTTGTGCGGCAGCGAGGTCGACACCGGCTTCTTGCACTGATTCTGATGATTGTTGGTATTGGTACTGGTGTTGTTGGAGTTCGGGTAATGGCGCGGGAGGAGTAATGTTTGGTACTGAGGGGGAGGGTTGGACTGCGGAAGGTTGTTGTGTTGCGAGGGCCGCGGTGGGCGCGAGGCAGAGGAGGACGGTGGAGGGTTTCATGTTGTCGGAATGCGATAGCGGAAGATAGAGGCGATAAGGAAAAATCGTCCGTTGCAGAAAATTGGAAGGACGACTGGTGTTGTTATTTGGACGCGCTGGCTGTGCAGCGGACTGAAGCGATGTTGTCCGGGGTAAACCTCCGTACAGGAGAAAGTTCAGGAGGCAGCACGTTTATACGGGAGGCAGTGTAGCGCAGGTGTAATGCAATGCGACAAGCCACGAGTCCACGACAGCAACACAGAAAAAAACGACAGTAACCAGTAACACCAAGCAAAAAACACAGCAGTAACAGCCAAGAAACAGAGTGGCAGAAGAAAAGAAACAAAGAAGACAGGAAGAAGAAGAGGAAGAAGGGCCCGCGAAAAAGCGAAACGACGAGGAGAAACCCCGTACCGTGTCCACTGGTGAACAACCCGAGTTTCCTATTGGACAACACCGGTCTTGGCGCAGTATTTGACAGGCCAGAAGCGCGTGGACTAAGCCGTTTTAGGCCAGGGACTAGCGTACCCACACCAGCCCCTGAGTGGGCCTTCATTGTATTTGCTGGATGCTGATTGGGTGAAGTGTGCCGTGTCAGGGACTCGTGGCTGCGAGCCAAAGCTTATCCGGTGGCTGGACCCAATCAGAGACGGCTCATCGACCCTCGGCGCTTCCCTTTGGGGAAAATGCCCAGAGCATTTTCTTACTGAACCCGGTAACTTATTTTGTGGCTGATGATGTAACTTCTGAAAACCTGCATAAAATATGGCTGATCCGATGGTGATTGGTGGAATTAATAAGGCTGGTTGTTATGAGAGCTTCGAACTGATGCTATATATAGCCGATCGGCTGGCACAAGCACATACAGCGGTTCATCGACAGGTACAGTACCACGTACTACTACTGGTATGCCAGTATGTATGTAGAGCACGAACTACTTTCTGTACAAGTATGCGGTATACAAGTCCAACATACTGAAACCGCGTCACCAACAGGTGATATATCAGGTCCCGCACATACAGAACACATTGGCATTCGTAATCATGCAACGTCCAACCACCTCATTTCCATATTTACGCTATTCTCTGTACAATTAGGCCATCATAGTATCTTCGCCCAATCCGGCGTCACCGTAAACTTCCCACTCAACTGCCCCATCGCCCAAACTCTCTTCTCCTCCTCTTCCGACGCCTTGATGTCTTCCGCTGTCATCCCCGCCTGAGTCGGCGGCGTCGACAAGATAAGCGCCTCCTGCAAGAAGTCTACGTCTGTTGCTTTGTCCAGCTCAAAGCTTATTCCGCCCCAGTCCAATGTGACTTTGCCCGATGCGTGGACGTTGAGTTTGCCCACACGGCCGGCGGGGAGTTGTTGGTCGTTGGCGGTGACGAGTTTGGGGGGTTGGGTGGTGGTGTCGGTGATGATTTCGGGGTCGTTGGTGTCTTCGTGTTTGACGGTGGGTTCGGTTGGTTGGGGTTCTGGGTTCGTGGTGGTGGTGGGTTCGGTGCGTGCTTCGCCTTCACCATCGGTGGTGGCAGAGGGAATAACTAGATTAGGCGTCATAGGAGGGAATTGCATGAGGAATAACTGGCCGGAGAGTTTATCGTCGATCTCCTCTTCCTCTGGCTTCTCTTCCTCGCCCTCTTTTTCTTCCGCCGCCGTCTCAGGCTTATCTCCTTCACCCTCCACAGTGGTAGGTTCTCCCGGTTGAGGCTCCTTCTCCTTGAGCGGTTTGGGCTCCGTGATCAGCAGATCCTTGATCGCCACTAGATCCTGCTCGTGGCGCTCGTATTCCTCAATATCCTCTTTAGTCCGTAGCAAACTCTTCGGATCTTTGGTGGGTGCCGGCGCTGGCGCCGGTGCCGGTGTCGCCTCTTTGCTCGTCGGTTCCTTGCTCAAGTTCCGTCGTACCTTGACCTTTTGCGCCGGGAGGAATTCATCATCCGCGTCCGCAGCTGTGTCATCTGCCGCGGCGGTAGGGACATCCTTCATAACCTGGTCGCTGTCGTCCGTAGGCTCCTCCTTCACGCGCACTTCTTCCACCTGGTCCTCCTGGGGCACAAACAAGGCATCGTCATCCTTAGCCTTCGCCTGAGCCTGCTCCCGTAGCTCTGCCGATTTACTCGAGCTAGACTCCATGTTCACACTGACAACCCGCTCCGCATGCTCATGTCTCTCCACCCGAATCGGCCGCAGCCCCCTCTCACCGACATCCGCATCCGCCATCGCCATCGCCATCTTCCCCTTCCCCTTCTTCGGCTCATCATCAGCAACAAACCCCTCCTCATCACTATCAAGGTTAATCTGGTCAATATCCACCAGAATCCCGGAATCACTCTCATCAGACGACACATCCCGACTAGCCGCCGCACTCCCCATATCAATAACAGACCTCGTCCGACTCCGATGCCCCATCGACGATGCCCGCGAATCTCCCCTCCCTCCATCACCCCCAAACCGTCCTCCCCTACCCCGTCTCCCCCCACCCCCAGTCCCAGCCCCCAACGGCCCCCCAACCCCCGCACCACCAACACCACCGCCTCGTCCGCGCCCAAACGGTCCCCCGCGCGAACCGCCCCGTCCGCGCTGGATAGCAGCAGCTTCCTTAAGTCTCTCGCGATGGCGCTCTGCTTCGAGTTTCTCAATCGCCTCGCGCTCTTCTTTGCTTCGGCGGCCGACGGCGCGCGGCTTGTACTTTAGTGTTGGTTTCGCGGGCTCGCCCGGCGCGCCGCTGGGGCCGGGCGTTGCGGAGGAGCGGGCGGCGGGGGCTATGCTGCCTGTCGGGGTGCGTTTGTTGAGGGTTTGGAGGCGTTGGACGGGTGCGCGCGTTGGTGCTGCGCCGGCGGTTGTTCTGCCTGTGGGGGTTGGTCGTGAGGCGTTGGGTGCGGATGGGTTTGCGTTTCCGGTTTGTGGGCGTGATGAGGAGGATGCGTTTGCTGCCCCTCTGCGGGGTGCAGCTTTTGGTGGCATGGTGTTATGGTGTGATGTGGTTGGTGGTGTGGTGATATTCGGTGCTCGGTGGTTGAGAAAAAAAAGTTATGACTGCATCGGTCAGATTGCGGAATCACCACTATCCCGTGAGGCTAGTCTGACGACGTCTGACGGAAATCCAGGTGTTTAAAAGAGAAGGGGATATTGAAATTCAGAAGAAAAACAAGAGAAAAATCTCGGACAACGTCGCTGCAAAGACCGTCGACTCATATTTTCTTTTTCTCTGGATCCGGCGGATAAAAGAGGCGCAAACGCGCGTGTATGGCAGAAAATGCAACTGCGGGGCAATTACGCTAAGCCTAATTTGGTACAACATACAAGAACAAAGAGTGCAAATCTGGATAAAAGTTGTGTTAAGAGATGAATAAAGGTTATGCTTTTATGTAATGTTCCAGGCACAAATACAAAGAATCACTAGTTCATCAGGTTCTCAGTAACTTAGAAAATGCACAAAGTTCAGTCATATGTCAATATATATTTCCTACTTGCTGTCGCTACCTCACTCGAGCTATAGTATAAGAGTTCATCACTGGGCAGTGAAATATAAAACAGGAAGAAATTGGATTGCAATGTAAAAAGGGGGAACACAGACAGGGGCCAAGCGCATTTTCATCAAGAGTGCATGTATGTATGGGGAGAGGATCGAGTGTGGAGGGTAGACAGCAGAGGTAGACAGTAGATAGGAGTAACATCTCAAACGCCAAAAGAGAAAATCAGAGATAAACAACCCGCTCAATTCGATCGCTAGAGTAAACGATGAATAAGTAAACTCAAATGCGCAATGGGACGAGGACTGCTGGATGCGATAGGTGGATGGAGGAAAGGAATGAAGAACCGCAAGTCGGACTATTGACCGCAGTGTTAAATGTGGATGGCAAGGATCCATCAAGGGGAGGGTTCGAGAAAGAAGGGAGGGTCCATGCCAGATGTTTAAGGAGAGGAAGACGATGCGATAGATGGCAATGCAAAGGAGGGACGTCGATAATAACAAGAAGATGCAGGAAGTGTGTCGCGATGAAATCCAGTCAGTCTTATGGCAGCGACTTCTCTACCGCTTTCGCTTCTTGTTCTTGTCTGCCATCGAGGCAGAAACAGCAGCGATGGCGGCATGAGTCTCGCTCGCATCAGAGAAATCAATGGATTTCTTAACCGGGACGCCCATGTGGCGACCGTAACGGCCTTTGCGACCATTCCCTTCGTCCTCGCTGATGCACCCTTCGATACCAATGCCAGCATCCTTGCATCGTCCGCAAGGGCGCTGGCGATCACAACCCTTCTTGCTCTTCCGGCAGCGCTGGCAGCGCGGCTTGGTGGACAAGTCTTCCTCATCGGCAGCGAGCTGATGCTGGAAGTTGACCGACGACATCGAGGTCTTGCGGGTTGGGGCAGGACTGACCATCCCGGGAGAGGCGGTGACAGTAGTGGCAATAGGGGCGATATTAGCCTTATGGATGCCGTTGGTAGTCGATGACGACTTCTTGCGAGGGTTGCCAGTAAATGAAGCCTTGCCGCTCTTGGGGCGCGCGGTTGCCGACTTGGATCCCCGAGACTTAGTGCTGTTGTTGTTTGAGGTCGTGCTGATGGCACGGGTCTTGGCCTTCTTCGCCTTGGGGACGTCATCATCCACCTCGCTCTTGATCACACTGTCAGGAGGATCATCGTTCCGATAGTCATCCTCATCCCAGCTGGCATCCGAACTGTCGAAGCTGGGAAGGATGTCGTCCAGACGCTTGTGGGTGCGCTTGGTAGTGCCTGGGGGCAACATTGGGCTCGAATCCAACCGCTGTCTCGACCGTGCAGGGAGTTCGTCATCGTCTTCGCTGAAGTCTTCCCCATCGCTGGTCGCGCCTGTAGAGGAAGCAGCATCCGCTGCGCCGCTGAAGGCATCGTCCAAAGTTGACGTGGACGTGCGGCCATGGGAGAAGTTCGACGCATCGCCCAGACGAATCAACTGCATTGCGACATCTTCATCAGAGATACAGCTGGCAATCGTGGGGTCTGGGGTGGGTAGGATGCCGGGCCCGTTGGTCTGGCCATTGCTAAATTGCCCCGACGATTGTGTAGTGGTCCGGTCGCGCAGGCGATGGCCATGTTCCTGGACCATGGGAGTAGCATACGCATTTCGAGAGCTGTATGCTTGTTCATTGTGGCCATAACTCTGTGGTGATGGCAAGGGCGGGTATGTATAGGGCCGCTGGGTGGGACGAGCGAAGGGCGAGCCAGCCCCCTCTTTACCGATCGACTGACGCTGCGGTGAGATCGAGGAGGTAGATGTAGTTAAAGGCACCTGAGGGGGAGCGAACAAGGGCAATTCCTATAATATACGTATGGTTAGTGGATGCAATGGAAGAAGAGAAGGATCGGCATGAAACCCACCGAACTGTCAAATTTTGGCCGTTTCCGACGACCATCATGGAGGATGTTCTCCATACTGATGTCGGAACTGGCAAATATCTCCTTTTTGGTACCATTGGCAGACCCGTAACCATCCTCGCTATCAGTATTATCGTCATCATAATCGTCTTGGACGCCGTTGGTGGGATTTCTGCCTTTGGCCCCCGCCTTAGAGTGCTTGTTCTGGGAAGCGCTACGACGACTCCGGGATGAAGGCGACGTGCTGCGCTTCCTGGCCAACCTCAAAGTGGGACGAGATGGTGGTTGGGCATGGTCCACATGCGTAGGTGGCATAGCCGGCATCTGGAAAGGCTCCCCCAGACTAGGGCGTTTACGGGCCTCGATGGGATAGGAGCCATAGAAGCGCTCACTATAGCCTTCGCCATATGCCTGGGCGGGGATCACCCGAACATAGACCGTCATGTTATTTCTCAAATTCTCATACCTGGCGATGAGAGTGATGCCATTCTCATCCTCAAAGCTAACACCGCTGGCTTGCTTGTCGTAGATCCCATAGAAGTTCTTAACGGTTGTCACGATGGAGTCGGTAGTGTCATGTGGATAGATCTGCACTCGCATGGGTATCCGTGCTCGAACCTTGGACTCTTCATCAAGAAGCAGCTCAAAGGCGACATTTTTAGGTACGGGTATCGTTTGGATCTGCTCTGGCGAAGCGGCGACATAGGAAGTAGATTCCTGAGGCCGTCCGTACTGAGCAGTTTGCATCGTTAAGGAGGGGAGGACGGTCCGGACGAGGTATTAACGACCACAGTTTGACTGCTGTGTAGAGACGAAATGCGTTAATTAAGTTTTTTCTGTAGTATATATGGATGAATGGATGGGTATATGTGTGGTATGTGTGTGCGTGGGAAAGGAACCCGACGGCTGAGCGGGAGGGCAGGGAAGAGGGTTAATCCAATCCTACCTACCGCAAAAAGAAACCAGAAAGCACTCTCGAAGGGTAGATAGACCACCCGCGATTATTCTCTTGAAGATATTCGATGGTAGAAAGGGGGACGGGGTATGGCACGAGGGGGAGTCGCTATAGCCGGGAGAAGCGACCAGAAAGGGAAAAATTGGCTTGAGAAAGGACCTGGGGCGAAGAGCGACGACCACAAGTTAGCACAATCGGTTCCAAAGGCAATCAATCCATCAGCCAGATGGATGAGAAGAAGCACGGGAAAAATACGGGATGATGAAGGGTCAAATCCGACGCAGACAAGTGGTGTGCGTTGTGCCAGAGTGTGTTGGTGGGTGGTAGTGGGAGTGGGAGATGACGGAACAGCAGTGAGCGAATACGCACCTAATAACAAACCCAGTCTAGGAATTCCCAGTCGCACTCATCGAAGATAGACTCGGAGAAGAATAGCAATGAACTGTTGATGGGCGATTGTGTCGAGGTTGGTTGTTGAGGGGTGGGAGGAAGAGGGAAGAAAGACGAAGCGCTGGGAAATGGGTTTATATTATATGTCAGCGGTGGCATCACAGCAGGTGGGTGGTCAGAGCCGAAGCGACAAGTTCAGGGGGACAAAAGAAGAAGAACAACCATCTAAACTGCATTGGCTATAAAAAGGGAGAAATAGTCCTACTTACCAGATAATTGCTTTTGTAGAATGTAGAGATATTGGAGAAATCGATTGCGTTGATGTTTGGTGGTGGTGAGAAAGGAAGAGGAAGAGAGCGAGGGAAGAAGACAGCAGAAATGGCCGATTAATGGTCGCACCTACTCTAAAAGTAAGTGCCAACGAGTCGCTGGTTGTAATATTATCCAAATGAACAAATCAAAGCCTGCGAATCCAACAGTCTCTTTCTCGACCAGAACTCGAATTACTGCATCGGGTTGTCTTTGTCGCATTTGCGCCGGCATCCATCTGGTCGCAAATCGGATGCGCATCCTGGTCTACGGCCTACTGCTCAGTAATTCTGGGCTTGTTAGATGAGAAAACCGTTTTACATTATGCGAATTTAGTTTCTATATGAATTCTACACACATTGAGCGCCCTGGAGAGGAGAGAAATATCTCCAGTCCATGATTGCGGATCGGCGATGCTCGAGTTGGCGCAAATGAAGCAGACCACCTTTTTGCGAACTCTGCATTTCATTCGAATCCCCTCTTATTCCCTTGTTTCTTCTCTCCAGCAGATAGCAGCAGAACCCACAAATTCACGGACGCATGAGTGGCTGCGACGGACGGGTTTGGTTCCAGCGCGGCCACGTCGAATGGCGCCCAACGTCCCATGCGAGAAACCAAGGCCAATTATTGAACCCCAGTGCGGGTTGAAATAGGAGCAGTCATGCGAATCACCCTGTTAATTCGAGAACAAATCCTGTAGCTAGATAATAACGAAAAAGAGATATGTCTTCCCAGACCGATTGTTTGCGGGACTCCGAATCTCGCCCATTTGATTTCCGGGGATGCGACGAAAGAGCCTACGGGAGAAGCTACACTCTCTATTTCTCTAATTATGAAATGGACAGTGCTTTTCTATCGGGAAAATCATCCTGATGACTCTCCATGGGCTCAATGGCCACTGCACAAGTTTGCGACAGCGCCCGATGCGGCCTTCGTTTCGATGATCTGCATCCAGACTCTTGGTCGCTTTCTGTTACCCCTCCTCGGCCACGATGGACAACAGGCAGGCAGACAGGCAGATACCCGGAAACTGACGACTAACTAGCTAATCAACTGACTCGTAGTTTCCCTCCGTACATGCGCAAGGATGCGCAATGTCTTTTGGGCACAAAGTGACATGCTCTGGTACTTGTGCGATCTACCTATTGGGGCGGGGGTGGGAAATCCCACACAGAACACCGAGCCCCGGCGAATATCTCCCGGGTCCTCGTTATGATCATAGAAATCTCCAGATATGTCCCGGTAGAGCACAAAATACGGGAAAACCAGCGATTGCGACAGATAATCCATCAAGTGAGTGGCGACTCGAGACCGGTCGCAAGGGAGCAAGATAGCGCGACAAGGTGCCTGCGGAGGAGAAAGGTAAAAACCGAAGCAAAAGAATCAAACGCCCCTCCATTGAACAACTGGCAGTCCATCCGATCAATGACAGTCCGCCCTGCT
Source organism: Aspergillus cristatus (assembly GCA_034509305.1). Taxonomy (NCBI): domain Eukaryota; kingdom Fungi; phylum Ascomycota; class Eurotiomycetes; order Eurotiales; family Aspergillaceae; genus Aspergillus; species Aspergillus cristatus. The sequence goes on along the minus strand of WJBV01000007.1, from coordinate 1,765,098 downwards.
TTGTTTTGCGGTGGGGGAGGTATCTTGCGTGCATTGCAACTAGTTAGAAAGGAGCAAGCAGGACTGCTCGTCGCAAAAGGTCATTGATTCACAACTTCCGCGAATGAGTAGCAGTACAGTACAGGGTATGGAGTAGAATGATTCTTGCTTGTATAGCCGGGAAATTTGGTGTGTTGCAGAATTGGTCCGTCCTCGTCATAGTTCACTACCGTCGCCTCGTCTTCCGAGGAATCATTCATGAGTGGTCGCCGGACTGGAGACAGACAACACACACACCGAAACTTTGCGCATCTTCGAATTGAATGGAATGAAATGCGACACCTTTCCTGCGCAGGGCAGTTGTAATGTAAATTTTCTTTATTTTTCTTCAAAAGAATTTAAGACATTTAATGAAAAGGATAAAGTGAACCCAAACGAAGAGGGTTCCCTCTTTTCTCTTTTCTTCTTCTCAATTTATCGGACCGAAGGACGAAGCCAATGCGATTCATGATGGACAACCGCTAGCATCCGGCGTCCCACTCAGAAAGAGCAAAAAGCGTGTGGCTATCTTGCGACGACGGGTGCAAACGGAGACCAGCAGACAGCGAGCGAGAGTTGAAGAAAACAAGGAACGGAGTCAATAGTCTCGTCGCAGACCATCCCTGACCAGCAATTGATTTGCCAGCGGACTTTTAGTCTCGAACCCTTTCGGGAGAGATCTCATTTACCATCCAATGTCGACTTTGCGATATGGCGTTTGCTCCGGTCTTGACTGCGAAAAGCGGCCGTCGTGGGTCACGTGCTTTCGTGTTTAATTGGCGTTGATCGCGTGTGATCCCGCGCGTCCGAAGCGGGTTTTGGTTCAACTCGATTTTCACCACCTTTTTGCGACAATAATCGGGAGGAAAAGAAAAAGATCAAATCACATACTCACAGCGCATCTGAATCTAATTTTTGCGATGCTTTTGTCTCGTTGTAGTGGTGTTAACCGCTTCGATGGCTCTGGGAAGTGCCGACGGGAGACGCGTCGCCTGACGTCATTTGGCCTGACATTGCACAAACACTGCAAACACTTCCCTATCGGGACGGGTGACATAAGCATGCCACGGCAACGCCCAAAGCAGCTTAGCGCGGCCGTTGTTTACGGTAACGAAAGCGGTAAGAAGGCAAAAAGTAAGGGAAGCAGCTGCATTCATTCAGAGATGAAGGCCCCGATGGCAACCATAATAAACACCCCTTGAGCAGGTCTCGTCTTCATCGCCTCGTTCTTACTTCCTTCCATCCTGCTCTCCTTTCGGGCTTGGTGTTTTATGGTGCTGGGCTTCAATTGAATCGAATTCTCGTCTGATTCTTCCTGGCGCGGCCGTTGTTTATTTGGTTTAACGAGAGAAAAAGCAAGTCGCCTTTTGCAGCCAGGCAGGTGTCTACCGTTTTCAGACATATTCTGCTGGACGCATCTTTACTATGGACGCAAAGGTACGTGATCTATCCCTTTTTGGATATCCGACGGTCGATTGCCTGGTGTATGGTTGGGTGATGCTTACCATGGCTCAACCACAATGGACGCGCATTTTCCCAAGTGACTGGAGTCATTCCCTTGATCTTGTCACGTTTTCTATATGCCAGGATCAAGCACGTGAAGCTGACATGTTTGTTCTGAAACTACAGCCACAACGTATTCGCGTTCGCGGCGACGAGAACGCCCCGATGGCCTTCGCGGCCAACAAAACGGTTCACCAGCGAAACAAATCCGCCACTGCTCTCGCCGGAACTTTTCAGAATGGAGCACCTAAGAATAATGGCCCGCGCCGCGCTGCGTTTGGGGACGTCAGCAATACCGCTAACCCGGTCCACGGAAATCGCGATGGCGTCGCTTTGGCGGGCAAGAAGCAGATCACCAAAGGCGCCGCAAAGCCCACAGTCAAGATCCCCGAGAGGAAGTCTAATGTGCTGGCCCAGCCTCCTCAGCGTCCTATGTCCATGTCGAACTTGAAGGGTGCCTTCAACCAGTCCAAGGCTCAACAGAAGCCCCTTGAACAGGCTGGCAAACAGATAACCCTACCGCAGCAGACTGCCAACACCCACAAGACGCTGAACAAACGAGGAACTGCCATTTTCAAGGACTCCTCCCAGTCCATGAATGAAACCAAAGACGAAGTTACTGCATCCAAGGAAACCAAACCCGACGCGTCGAACGTGAATACAGAGTACATTTCGCGTCCGTCAACCGCACTGTCCCTCGACGACAAGGAGGACGAAGATAAGACGGCACAAGAGCCACCAGAGAATCTGCACCAACACTATGACACCGACGATTGTGCCGTCATGAAATCAGATGCAATTAGCGCTGAAGTGGAAACCTCTTCTACAGCTGACGAAAACGATTGCAAGGCACAAGAGCTCGTAGAGTCCAAGCGTCATGATTCTTATGCAGTCATTCACAGTCATCCCCATTCAGTGCCTCCAACGGAGCATGAGCAGGAACCGGAGGAATACTGGAATGACGAAGAGGACGAGAATGAGGAGGATGATGGATATGTTACTGCGCGCTCCTATCGCTCCCGGGGAGACAACACTACCGGTGGAATAACTGCTGTACTTTTCCCCAAGTACAATCAACAAGTAAGACGGGAATTGGCCCTGGCAAAGGAGATTGTCGAGGCCACCCGCCCGGAGGAGGATGTTGAAGACGAGTTCTGGGATACTAGCATGGTTGCTGAGTATAGCGACGAGATCTTCGACTTTATGAAGGAACAAGAGGTAAGCACTGTCTTCAAAGGAGTCATATACCTGTGCGCCCTTGCTAATCATTTCGACAGCTCAAAATGCTTCCGAACGCCCATTACATGGACTATCAGGTTGAAATTCAATGGTCGATGCGATCTATTCTCATGGATTGGCTGGTGCAGGTCCACCATCGCTTTGGGCTCCTTCCGGAAACCCTCTACTTGTGTGTCAATTACGTCGATCGTTTCCTATCCAGCAAGATCATCTCGTTGGACAGAATTCAGCTCGTGGGTGCAACCGCATTGTTTATCGCAGCCAAGTACGAAGAAATCAACTGCCCATCTGTCTGGGAAGTTGTCTTCATGGTTGAGCAACGTTATTCCGCAGAGAGGATTCTCGAAGCCGAGCGTTTGATGCTGTATGTGCTGCGGTTTGAGCTGGGATGGCCTGGTCCTATGAGTTTCCTGCGAAGAATCAGCAAGGCCGACGACTACGACTTGGAAACTCGCACTATGGCCAAGTACTTCTTGGAACTCACCATTATGGATGAGCGGTTTGTCAGCAGCCCTCCAAGCTTCCTCGCTGCAGGCGCTCATTGTCTAGCACGGTTGATGCTTGGCAAGGGTGACTGGTCTGCAGCTCATATCCATTACTCTGGTTATACCTATTCTCAGCTTCTGCCTCTCGTCTCCGTGCTGTTGGAATGCTGTGAGAACCCTGGCGGGCACCATGCCTTCATCTTCGAAAAGTACGCGGACAAACGCTACAAGCGAGCATCTCTCTTCGTTCAGGCGGAAATGCAGTATTTTCGCCTTCCCCAAGTATCGAGAGACAGTTCCGTCCACAAGCGCAACGGGCTTTTTGGCGCCGCACACTATTAGGAGTGTGTCATGCCCGTGGCTGGTTTATTTCCTTTCTTATTTCTTAATACCTCTTTTTCTTTGTTTAAATTTTGATACCCCTTTTATTTTTCTACCCAGCCTACCGATGATTTCCGTTTCTAACTCTGCGCTTCCTGCCTGTATCAGTCGGCTTTTTACGACATCATCTGGCGACTCGCAAGTGAGCAAATGAGATACCTTCACCTTTGATCGGCTGGCTCGACTTAATAAAGAAGACACAAAGAACAAGCGACTTTGGCTAGTTTGAATATTACTTCCTTGCAATATGCCGTCTCTAACTTCACTTTACTCAAGTTGCGGCTGCATGTTTCGGCTACATCTGTTAATGCCTGTTTCGAATTTGAATCATGAAGGCACAAGGAATCTCATGGTGGGACAGTGAATCAGATTCTGTATTGTTTCCATGGGTGGAATTTTTGTTACGAAGTACTACTACACGCTCGTCGATCCGGCTTTTCGAAGATTACGATCGAAGAACAATTTTGTATGAATCAATTACCTGTGTTATCTTACTCGCATCCCTCATCCTTTCCCCATCTTCTGTCTTTTGTCCATTTGTTCTTACCATGTTCAACTTGTCTCCATACATATCGCACTCCCTTTCTTAATATCGGTTATCTTCCCCCGTGTTCATTTCCCCCTTTTTGGACTGATGATTTCCTCTATTGTTGCTTATGAGTTATTACTTGAAAGAATGATGCGTGCTATGAAAATCAATAAAGATAATGGTTATTTATTATTCTCGTTCCTTTCTGGCTGGCCCTGTAGTCACGTGTCGGCGCGATGAATTAGGGCTCCGGTCGTTTACTCAATATCTTCATAAATCGCAATGCTGTAAATAGAAGTCAGTCCTCTAATGGTCTATTCAAGGCCTCTTTTCTTTTCCCTTGTGATGATATGAATCTAAAAATATACAACATGCTAATAAATATACATTGTTATTCCTGATTCGCCTTGTCCTCTCTGATGGCCTTGGCCAAAGCCTACACGAAAGTGATACAGGTGTGGCCGACAAGTCGACCAGTCGCATTATATGGCTGGCCGTTGCTCTCGATTTTCTTGGCTAAAGACTACTTTAGTTTTTCTTTTTTTTTTTTTTTTTTTTCTTTTTTTTGGTGTTTTACAAAAAGAAATAAAGAAAACGTACTATGCTCTCGGAGATGCTGGTAAAGTTCGTCCAGCGCAGTATTGGCTCCAGGCCTGGTGAAAATACCGGCCTTGACTGGTCTAGGTATTCATAGGTGTTGCAGAGGCTAGTCTTGCGCCAGTTTTTGATGCTGTTCTCCGGGCCATCAGGGTCGACCATGTAACGATTGACCCAGAAGGCCTTGTCGCATGTGGCCCATTTAGCGTCAGCGTACTTGACGGGTCCAGTGGTTCCCTCCGTTTTCTTGATCAAAAGCTCGGGAGTTCGAGTCCTGGCGTCCTTTGATTGTGACAGACCAACAATTAGCCGGATCGAGCTTTCGACGGAATTTCCTCTGTCCGAGATTGCGCTTTCCATTTTTCCACCACTATATAGTATGTTTGGTCTAGGTTGACCCTTTTATTTTGGGCCTTTCTGTTGTTGTATTTATTGATGAAATTTCTGAGAAGCGCGTTCTCTCTTTTTCTCTTCTTAGAATCCTGTTAAAATTTCTTGTAACCTCAGAAGAGTTGCATCTGGGAAATCGAGATTGTATTAATGATCGTGACGATAGAAGAAGAATAAGGAAAGGAGGTGGGGGAAGAGAGGAAAAAGAGGAGCAAGAGACGAAGAGCTACCCTAGAGCTTTTATAAAGTATAGCAAATACCCAGGGTAGAGACGCAATTGCAAGATAGTGAATGCCTCTTCGCTCCTGGCTACATGAGAGCTGTCATTAACTAGGGCACATCGTTGATATGTACAGATATTGATTTGAAGTAAATAATTATGCTCTGATTTGTACTTGAGAAAGAATGTGCAATGTATCACTCAATGTAGTCATCCTCATAATAATTATAAGAATAACCATAGTCAAAATCGGCCACGAAAATGCGCTGTTTTTCACTCCTGACTAGTTCCACGGCATCCACGTCGAAGTGCTCATCGACTTCTAATAAATTGTGCGCCTGTACCATAAAGTGACCGAGTCCCTTACTATCCACAGTAAGGCTCATAACGTTGTGTTTGATAATGGGCATTTCTGTTGATGTGGTGTTGTTTTCTTTTGCTGGCGCGGATTTGTCTTGCCAGGTAACCTGACCCATCATGGTTGAAATCTCGTCTTCTAGCTCAAACTGAATCGAATACGCCTTACTTTTATAATCAGTAAAATAGCGCTGCACGGGTTCAAGCTGAAACATGCGTGCTTTTATCTCCTCATCGAACCGTTTTGAGAGAAATCCTTTCGGATAGAAGAACCCAAAGGTAACATGTTGTTGGTCTTGGTTACTGCGGCCAGAAACGAGGAGCAACATCGGTGGGTCTCGAGTTATATGGTCTCTCAGATCCATTAAGTACATCTGACCTATCGTGGAAGACCAATCGACAAACATTCCTTCATGTAAAATTCAGCGGGGTAACATGAAGCCTAGTTGACTGAGAAGAGGAAGGTTGAAGATATACCCAGGAGATGGCACCACCCGTTGCTTAGAAGGTATATAGACTTTTCTGAAGAAGTCTTTCGTCTCTCCCACGGATGAAGGCAAACTACCGTGAGGCAATATTTTGGGGCAGAGCAAGGGGCCCAAGAGTCGCGTCATACCCAGAAAGAAGTATGGCTTTTCAATAACATTAGCTGCTGTAGAATGAGCGTAGGAGACTGTATGTCTTACCGCATTATAGCCAGCAGCTCGATCAAAATTCTCCCATGAAAGCGTACCATGATTGGAGCTGGGCTGAAATGCAGCCAGCAAGCAGTCGGCGGTCTTCTCCACCTGAGTCAGGCAGGTTGAAAAACACGCGGCATCAATACACTATTGTATAAATTAAGAACTACCATAACTCGTAGAAAAGATCGGAATTCGCCTGTAGGGATTGTTTGATCCAAATCTCCAGACCAAGAAGAGGGGAAGTATGAGGGGGGAGGATTCGGAGGACCGACATATATCTGCTTGGGATAATCCGGATCACGACGTCTAGGTTGCAATTCATTCAAGACGTCTTTGAGATCCTGATCATTGTCCTCGGTTCTCTGCTCTTCGTTTCGGATCTGGGTTCAGACTGGCCAAACTCTGGAAAGCAAGCACCTTCAGACCGTAGGGAAATGGACTGTCATCATCTGTATGATTATATAGGAAGTTGACCCAAATTATCGCCGTACGTAGGGTGTCGTGTGTAAGGAATTTCTCCGGATTGTTTTGGTAGGGGTACGAACCCAGTCGCAATAGACATCGATGCATGATTGGAATCGCATCCATGAGGATCGGTATCAACTCTGACGGAAGGGTGCTCTGCATGAAGTCGGCGAGGTTCCTTTCTGACCAAGCTGCATACTCACTTCAGTTATTTGTTAATGATTTCTTGTCTTGGCTTTGCGAACTCACATTTTGTTGACTCTGACTGGGTACAGAACACGTTGAACACTTCTGAAAACCAGCGTCTCTGATCTCGACCTATGTTTTGTAGCCAGCTAACATTCTGGCATATCTCTGGAGCAGTTCATCTGAATAGTTGTCAATGGTGTATCCAGGACGAACGTAGAGAAGGCATTATTACCGCGGGTCTGGATCGGGGGAGTAAATTGCTTAAGCTTCTCAATTCTTTTTTAACGCTCAATGAATGATTGCGATTGTCCCATGGTTGTCTATTGTTGTCTCTATTACTATCCCGCTTTTCTCTCCTTTAAGGTTGTTTTTTGTAGACCCGATGATGGGAGCTTGTGAGTTAATATGTAAAATAGTGTGTATGCAATGTTTGTAAGGCAACACATCCCTATGAAGTATTCAAGAGTCCCGTGACCGATAGGCACGCTAAACCAAAAACCAAACAATATAAATAAGCCACCCTAATAGCAATCAGGCTATTCTTTCACCTCTATGGATTCCAAAGAAATCATTTTTTTGCAAGTGTTTCTATACTTGTGATACATTGCCGGAGCTTGCAATTCCTTCAAAAAATTTGCCATGGTTTGGTCACTGATCCAGCCCGTTAAACTCAGCCAACCGCTTCACTATCTCAATCACCTTCTCATCCGGACGATCAGATGAAGTAGTGGTCGTACTAGTACTACCACTGTTGGGATTATCGATTCTCGCCGCCAACATGTCATCCAACACCATACGCAGACGGGAAACGAGGACTCCGATTCTAGCCCAGCCGCGTAAGCGAAGCCAGCCGTCGACAATCAGACCACGTCCTGTGGTGTCGAGGGTGATAGAACCGCAGAAGAGCAGGAGGGAGTAGACATTAAATGCTGGAGAATACGGTTAGAGTGGTTTATTTCAAAACTGAATAAGGTTCACTTACGAGTTAGGTCACGGATAAACACCTTGCTTGTGGCCATCTTCGTGAAGTAACTGATATATGCGGCTGCGCCGGTGTAGCCTTGTGCCGAGAAGAGGATGGAGCTTGGGTGGATGAAGACGCGACCATTCTCCTGATTGAAGTATTTGATTGTCCTGGCGTCCGGGTCGAGTTCGACGGTACCTGTAACGGAGCTGGCGAATTTCTTGTCTGGGAATGAGATCTGGGCGACTTGAGGGTGGAAGGAGCCTGCGATGAGCGCGCGGAGGAGGTTCGTATTCTTAGAGTTGCGGTTCAACCGGGATGAAGTCTCGTTGCTACTATTTTCAGGATAATTGACGGGGAGGATCCCGGAGTCCTTTAGTGAGGTGAAGAATTGGGCTCTGTTGGACGAGATGTCGCGCAAGGTCTGATGGGAGAGGAAGTTCACTGAGCACCAGGATTGAGTTTGCCAGTAGCCATTGGTCTTCACGCGCTCAGACCATTGTTGGTAAGCCGCAAAGTCTGTCAAAAGATCCCCATCTCCCCGTGAGAAGCTTGCTCTGGCGGCATTGGCTTCTTCGCGTTTCTCCCGCGGCGAGACAAAGGGGCTTTTCACGGTCAGGATAGAGGCAATAGTGACGCAGGCGTCTATACAGCCAAAGATGGAACCATAAACCATCAGCTTTGCGCATCGCAGATCGGCGGGGATCAACGACAGATAACGTCCGAGGGCCGTCAAACGGTCATGATCCAAAGCACCCACGCGATGCAAGAAGCTCAATGCTCCCTCGACGGCAATGCTTTCTGGTGGTGTAATTGTGTTCGCCAGGAAGTTGGCAACGTCGTCAATGCCCTTCATTGCCTTGACTGAGAGACACAGCTGTTCTAATGGCACTCGGCGAATTTCAGGGTCCGGCCGCTGCGCCATGTTGGCCTCAGCCTTGCGCGTGTAAAGCTTGTAGCAAGTACCAGCCCTAACACGACCAGCACGTCCTCGTCGTTGCTTGCAAGCGGCCTGCGATGCCCACACCTCCTGAAGCCTGACCATGTTGTCTTTGGGATCGAAGCTTGTCTCCTTCACGCGGCCGGTGTCGATGACCGCTACGATATCCTCAATGGTGATGGATGTCTCCGCGACATTGGTAGCTGCAATGACCTTGCGTTTTCCCTTGGGCGGAGTGAGGAAGACACGCCGCTGCTCTGCTGGAAGGAGAGAGGCATGCAATGGTAGCGGATGTACGCCGGGAAGTCTACCCACAGCGGCTAAACACCTGTCGATTTCAAGTGTACCCGGAAGGAAAATCAGGATTCCTCCAGGGTTATCTCCAAGTTGTCTATCAATGTATTGAACGGTGGCAGAAATCAATTCGTAGTTGATACCCATGCCAACCTTACGAAGAACCTTGCCTAGCGAGTCGTCATTTGTTATACCAACGGCTGAATCCTCGTCGAAGTCGCGCTCAGTCAGCTCCGGCGAGAATCCGGTATCACGGACGACATCGTCCATGTAGTAGTCTTCGACTGGGAACGTTCGCCCGGGAATATTCACCAATCCAACATTTTGGCGTCCACCAAAGTAGTTAATGAAGATATCCGCATCAAGAGTTGCACTCATCAAGATAACCTTGATATCCTTGCGGTAGCGAAGAACATCTCTTAGCAATGCCAAAAGGAAATCAGTATCGAGACTCCGCTCGTGAACCTCATCGACCACGACATGCGTAATGTCCGCGAGAGAGCTTGCGACGTTGCCGTCTGGCCCGCTGCCAGTTTGCATACGGCGAAGCAAAACACCAGTGGTGACAAAGGTGATTTTGGTCGCCCCGGATTTCATCTTGGATTCTCCTCGAATCACGTATCCAACTTCGTCACCCACAGTGCCGCATCGCTCATCGCTTACTCGATCCGCAAGACCAAGAGCCGAAATCCTTCGAGGTTGCGTACAGATGATGTTAGCCGCAGCACCCAGGTCACGCTTGATCATGTCGTCCAGCAAGAACTGAACAGACTGAGTACTCTTACCGCTACCTGTCTCACCAGAGATAATTGTCACCTGGTGGGTGTTCACAGCGTGTATAATGGCATCCTGTGTATTCCAGGCAGGGAGCGCTTGTCGTTTTTGAAGCATCTCAAGTTGGGCCTTGGTTGATCTCTTGGATTCCCACGCTTCTCTGATCGAGATGCTCTGCGGCGTGCCCGGTTGCCAGTCGACTCCTTTGCGTGACTTTCTGGACTGTCGGAGTGGAAGCTCCGAGGTTCTCTCGGCAGTGGATGGAGATGCTGTGACTGTCGATATGTCCCGTAGCTTCCCTGGGTTCTCTATAATCTCTGGTAATTGCGTTTCCAGCCAGTCCATGATATTGAATATCATTGGTTCGCCGACGAACATCTCCTCGGCATATTTAACTGCTTGACGAATCGCACTGAGTCGTATATACGAAGGAATGCCCTTTGCCAAAATAGATATGATCGGGGGCACAGAGGGATAATGGCCAGAAGGTCTCTGAAACCGAAAAGATACCGATCCCTCCAAGCCTGGAGTTTCACTTCTGATCTCACAAACCTGAGGCGAAGACCGAACGTGGCGCTCGCCAAAGATGGCCTCCAAGGTGTCTTGTTCTTCTGCCCAGGAATCCTCATCCTCGGACGCAGGTTCTGAGGGACGACTTGTTCCGTGCACCAATGTGTTTTGCAAGGATTCTGCTGTCGCAATCTCGTCTCCCTTCTTGCTATCCAACGTATATGAGCAAAGATCAGCTGGATACCCAGCGGACGCGAGTCGTTTGATTTTACCCTCCCGAGCGAGGTCATCACTGGCCAAGCTTACACCGGCGGAATAGCCCTCTGGTAGACACCATTGAGGAAGATCATCTTCTGGAACATAGATTAGAAGCCATTCAAGAACTTCTTCGCGGTCTTTACATGCCGCAGCTGCCTCTTCAACGTGGCTACGCCGGAAGCCCAACTGCGCAAAATCCTCAACAATGGTTTTCCGCTCGTTCTCGGGTATTTGCACGTTATAAGGATTCCAGAGAGTATGTTGTCGCAGCAGCGTCTCGATCTCGCGCCGTACTTTAGCTCCCATCTCGACCTTTGGCGCGTTTGACCAGAATTTCTTGCTCTGAGTTTGTCCACTGGAGGGCCCGAGTCCCAATTGCACTGTGCTTTCTTTCTCTTTCGTCTGCGCAGTCGCGCGATCCTTTCGCTTCTTTTCCATATCGGCTGCTGCGCTCTCTCTCTCCTGCTTAGCCAAGAAGGGATCTGCTTCGTACATCCAAGATTTCCCTTCTTTTATATCCGCAGTTCTGAGATCCGAGAAGTCCTCTTTCCATAACTTTCTATAGTTGGGAGGCATCATCATGTGCAGGTTCCGCATATTGCAAACTCGATACAGCGCATAGGTAGCAGCAAAATGACGAGCTTCGAGCGCCGTCGGTTGGGCCGCGAGAGGTTTATGAGATCGAGGGAGCTCCATTGGAGGAAGGGTGATTGTCTCTCGAGTCTTGGGATCGACTTTCTTCAGAATAACGGACGATGAGAATAATCCATCCCGGTTTTTATACTGCAGTGAAACAATGGCTCAATCAGTAAATGCTACTATGTAGTAGGTGCGAGTCTATCAATTGCAATAATACCATGGTATACTCCGGTTTCTCCCATTTCTGCTTCTGACAATGCTCCGACAACATATTGACTGGCAATTTTCCGGTCCATGACGCACCTCCAATGACCTCCTTCACTGAGGGTTTCTTCTGCTCTTGTGCTGGAGGTTGCGCCTTTGCGCTTTCCGCCGTTCGTTCGGCCGTGGCTTTTGCTTGCTTCGTCCCGGGCTTGGGCCCTCCACGGGCGTCTCCCTTCTTCTTGGGGGGCATTATGCAATATATCCAAAAGAATTGATTTATATAATTGTGAGTATATCGAAAATGACGCCCGTGGAGTGGACTATACAAGTGCTGGCCAAGGCAAAAAGTGACGACTGTCGCCGATAAAAATGGCCGTCCGCGCTATGCCTCTTTGGGCGGCCGACTGCGGGGAGTCATAGTGCTCTCCGCATAAGCAAGGCGACAGAAGCCTAGTTTTAAGCAAGAGCTTGGAATTTCGACACTCCTTCAATTAATTGTCGCTACACACACTATTCATAATGTCCAAATCACCTGGTCCTGAAATGGGAAAGAGCGCGCGGACTGCGGACGTCACCATGTCGCGACCCCAAAAAGCAGAGAAAAGAGATGCTTGTACGGACTGCCAGTGAGATTGATTATGAACTACTCTACATGCAGCTACTTACTGACACTCTATTCTAAAGTCACAGAACTCCTCTCCCCTAAGAATAAGCAACAGAAGTCCAAGGCCCCGCACACATGGTACGATTACATGCAGAGCGAGAAACGAGCCCCCGGAGGCCCACGAGATGCGCTAGGCGCATATATCAAAGACCCCGAATCCTTCTCCTCGAACGTCGTCGTATACCATAATAAGAACTTTGTGGCGATCCACGATCGATACCCCAAATCAACGCTCCATCTTCTCCTTCTCCCGCGCGATCTCTCCAAAACCCGTCTCCACCCGTTCGATGCCTTTGACGATCCCGAGTTCCTGGACAAAGTCCGGATGGAGGTGAAGAAAATCCGTGCTCTAGCAGCGGCTGAGCTGAGGAGGATGTACGGGAAGGAGTCTGCGCAGGAGAAGAGGAGATATGATGCGCTTGACGCAGATCCTCCGCCGGACGAGTTGCCATCGGGGAGGGATTGGGAGAAGGAGATTATGTGCGGAATACATTCGGGTCCGTCGATGAACCATTTGCATATCCATGTTATGTCCGTGGATCGGTATAGCGAGCGGATGAAGAGTAAGAAGCATTACAATAGCTTCTCTACGCCGTTTTTCGTTGATATTGCTGATTTTCCTCTGCCAAAAAACGATCCAAGGAGGCATTTTAGGAAACTAGGTTACCTACAATCGGACTATATTTGCTGGCGCTGTGGAAGGAACTTTGGCAACAAGTTTGCTGAATTGAAGGGGCATTTGGAGAAAGAATTCAACGAATGGAAACGACAATGAACTAACCGTTGGCAGACTTTTAGCTCACTCAGAGAATGAGTACATGGGAAGCATTATTCTTGATTGGTCTTAGCTAGTCAGTGACCCGCAAAGATAATCTATTACTGGGCACCACAACGGAAACCCTCAAGTAATCGTAAATATACACATTTCGAATATAACATGCCAGTGGCCTTGTCTGGCCGATCACATTCTCAGCGATCAATTGCCCAAGACCAGCTAGCCAACCCCGAGTCTCCCGGTCAAGACCATGTACCAAGGCCCTTTTCAGAACCGAGCGGAAGCCATGACCAGGAGTATCCTTATCCTCTTGCGACACCATATTCCTCCTCCAATGCGCTTTAGACACGGTTCTTGACAGAACGCGCGGTACCCTTCACCTTCCGGGCCTCGGGGCGGTTGATGTGGTGAGCCGGAATCCAATCGGCGTTGTAAGTGGTGGCAGAGGAAACGGGACTACCGGCGGTTTCAACAGGAGATGTCTCTTCCTTCTTGGATGCACCAGACGACTTCTTGGAGAAGTCGGTCTTTCCAGACTTGCGCTTCTGCGGGAAGTACGGCGCGATCCAAACGGTGTAGAAAAAGTAGACGACACCAGCGAAACAGGTAAGGAGAACGAAGTAAAGGAAGAGGCTGTTCATTAAAGTTAGTCTTGCTTCTTATAATAGCCCTCAGTGACACTTTGATACTCACATGTGGGGGTCGAAGATGCTGGTTTCAGGCTCAACAACGCTGACAGTTCCATTGTACGCGTTGATGGTGAAGAAACGTCCCTCAGCATCAGAAACGATGGAAGCCAAGGTCAGTCTCAAGTCCTGCGGGTGCATCTCGTTCACGAAGCTGTAGCTCAATTCCTCCTTCTGGCCAGCAGGAATCTCGACGCCGTATCGCGTGGTGGTCAAGTTGCGGATGATGGCGCTCTGCTCCTCGCCTGGAGTTGACAAACTACCACCGATAAAGTTTAGCGTCACGGGAGAGGATTCCTCATTGGTGACGGAAATAAGCGCCCGAGTTGGGTGGCCATTGACGAGCTTAACGCCGAAGACCTCAGCATCAGGGAAGGACGCCTGCGCCGAGACAGCCAGCTTTGGCGCTTCCACTTCCTCTCCGGCATTCTCGGCAGCCTCCTAGTTAAGTGGAAGTCACGTTAGCGAAACAATTGGCATTTAAATGAGACAAAACCGGGGGTGAGCATACTGCCGCGAAGCTGGTGCCGATCAAGGCCTGGAGAGAGAGCAGAGCCAACGAGACGAAACCGAAGCGAGCCATTGCGAAACAGAACCGAAGCAAAGGAGGAGGGACAAAAAGGAAAAGGACAGGAAGGAGGAAGAGAACCCAATGGGAAGAAGAGAGAATGAGAGTCGGAGCTGTTAATGAAGGGGAATCTCGGACCTTTTTCTCCACGTAGGCGTTTAGATGTCTTAGTCAGCTGGCTCCGAGCGCTGCGTGGGTGTTTCCAAAACGGGACAGGAAGAAAATCGGGGAACGAAGGAACCCGATGTAAAAAGCAAGCGCCGAGAAAGCGCATTCACGCTGACGCCCTGTACATATCTGGACAAATATATTATTCATCTTATGCCCATCATCCCTGATCCCTCCTCATTTCTGATATCCCTCTTGCCTCTCATATTTGAACTACGATTGCCGTCCGTCTCCGCGAGCTAGTTTACCCCGGAAATCCAGCCTTACAACCATGGAAGTCTCGGCTTATTTCGAACGCTATCAGAAGATAGTGTCCATAGAACAGAGAAAGAATAATCTTATCGAGGTAGCTATCCTGTCTTGGCTTCAGTTTCAGCTGTCAGCTTTGCTTAATTCCAACTCTCTGCTTAGGAACTTTTGCAACGCGTGACGGACCTCGAAGATGCCTTCTCAAGAGAAAAACTCGACCATGAACGGGAAATGCGCTTTAATCGAGACATTCAGATTCACGAAATCGAGTTGATGGATAAGCTATCGAGGGTCAAAACAATTATGGTGTGCTTGCTATCTCTCCGTCTCCCTCTTCCCGGCGAAAACCAGTAACTAATCGTACCTGTTATTCCCATCTAGGATCGTGAACCTTTTGTAGTCGTACTACTCGACGGAGACGGTATGGTATTCAAAGACGAATTTCTACAACAAGGAGGACAGGGCGGACGAAATGCAGCGTCGCAACTCTCATCCGCCTTACAAGCTTATGTCGACGACAATTTCCCCGGTATCTCCGCTCCGAAAATAATGACCAAGATATATGCGAATGTGAAGGGATTAAGCGACATCTGTACGCGTGGGCAGATTATAAATGAGCAGTCCGTTCTCGACGATTTTGTTCGCGGCTTCAATGGATCTATGCCACTATTAGACCTGGTGGATATCGGAAAAGGGAAACCGTACGACAAGATAAGAGGTATGCGGCCTGGAAGTTGACTTCTCTCTTTCTATAACATTGGAATGGCCCTCATTGCTGGAAGATCCTTTGATTCGGGATGGCAATGTCCGCGACATGGCGGTTCTCTCTTCATTCGCCACTTCAGTCCATGGGCTAACTTGCTGGCTTCTCCCAGAGATGCTCGACTTGTATATTTACAACTGCCACTGCCACCAGATCTTGCTCGGATGCTCGCCCGAAGTCGGATATTCTGAGAAATTGGAAGATATACTAGCAGACCGGGATCTTGTCGGACGAGTGTCATTGATTGAAGGAATCACATTCGATAAGGATTTGGAATTATTAAAGCCTTCCTATCGGGTCGCTAATTTCCCAGATATCTTCCGAAATGCAAAGATTACCCCTGCTTTGGCACCTTACAAGGCAGCTGTAACCGCAAAGCCTCGTCCCCTGTTCACGCCATCGCCAATTCAACACGCGGTTCCCCTTTCGAGAACATCCACCAGTACAACCCTGGCCAGCAATAACACGCCTATCATTTTGCCTACAGTATCTACGGCTTCCGCAAGTACGCCTACCACAGACGAGTTCCAGGTTGTGCGTCCAAAGGCGTCCAATTCATCGCGTCCAAAGACAGTGGAACGAAATAGATACGGCCAACGTGTCGACCGGCTTGATTTCAAGAGCATTCCACGAGAAGACCTGAATCGCCTTAAGAAACTGAAACTCTGTAACTTTTACTACCTGCAAGGCGAATGCCCCAACGAGAATTGCCATCATGATCACACGCGCAAGCTGAGCAAGAATGATTATTTCATATTGTCCGCTATTGCTCGCATGACTCCATGTCGCTTCGGACTGGAATGTGACGATGCAGAGTGTATGTACGGGCACCGCTGTCCGCAAAGCGAACCTGGCAAAAAGGACTGCTATTGGGGCTCGAGCTGTCGATTTGAACCGGAAACTCATGGAATTGATACAACTATCGTCAAACTGACCAAGGTTTAGCAATGTCTGTGCAATGACCACGGTCAAGGAATGGTCTGTTTCATCCGTGACGTCGTGTCTTCTCAACCCGCGCCGCTTATATCATGCTCGAATGCTTGCATATATTACATGTTCGTGTCCATATTCATATGCTGTGGCTTGCAGTTTGCCCATGAGCCACTGACATTCACGTACAATAACTACAATGCTCCCTGAAGATACAATATACATAATATCGTTCTCGAAGTTGTCGTAATTGTGGATCGATTCAAAGAAAACAAAGTATATATGGTATCTCGAAAATAGCATAAACCATAACAGACAGTTCCTGAAATCCGCTGGCCGTAAGAATTAAGACATGCAGCACCTCGTAGGAAACAACAAGGAGGCGCGTATATATACGACAAAAAACAACGACAAACAAAATGCCTATGAATGGATTGTTGTCTGAAACATTCCCAATCTCCTCTCCCAACCGAAACAGCCCTCATACTTACAACCAAGCTTAGAGTCATCTGCATCTTCACCATCGCCATGCGAGCATCTCACACCGTACTCTTTGATACAGCACGTAAATGGAACCGAGGACACAGGACCCCAGCTCTGGGGGTCTGTTTTCCCTTCAGCGGCAGCTTGTGACTTACGTTCTTCGAGATCGCCCCATAGGATGAAAAGCCTTTCTCTTAGTTCACGCAATGATGACTTCTTCCTTCGTAGACTGAAGCAGAAGAGATTAGTATTGCCTGTATATATGACTAGTGGTGAATACTCACTCGACGGGATCTAAACCCAGCAGACACTCGGCATCTGGTCCGGAGACATAAAGGCGTATCCTCTCATTAGGGACGCCTGGTCCCGGAGGGGTGGAATTCTCGACGAGAAGACAAAATCGCCATTCCCACCTAATGAAACTTTTTGGATCACTGGAAGTATCAAGTCCTTCGCCATCAGATGCAGCTAATTTACCGTTATCGGGTTCTTCGGGCACGGCAAAGTCTTCCAGGTTGGGAGGAAAAAAGTCGACCACGCGGATATCTGATCGGTAGCAAATGTTTTGGAATGGAAGACGGTATTCGATGCCCTCGGGGGTCTTATATTCGTGGGATTTGTTTGTCAAAATATCCTCCAGTCGTTTGCATTTGATAGAAACATTCATGGCTTTGACTGAAATACGCGCTTTATTAGCTCTTTTCCTTCAGGGTTATTAGAGCCAAAAGGGGTTCTCAAGGGCTCACTATGTTCATTTAAGCGGGTCTTTCTGCTAATCTCAAGCGGCTTCTGGCCTTCCTCCTTTTTCTTTTCCTGCTTTTTCTGTCCTTTGTTCTGCTTGGCCTTTTTAGAGCCCGCGGGCTTTTCTGTATTTTCTTCCTGGACATCTTCTTTGCTGTAGTGTTTTGCCCAATACTCCTTCCTGCGATCTAGTAATGCACGCGCTCGTTCGTCGTTTGAAGGGCTCACTTTCGTGATACAGATTTTGTCCGGGTAATGACGATCAGTATGCATACTGGCTTCCAAATTATCATAGATACGACCCCGTTTAACGTGCACATTGTTTAAGTAAACAAAGTGATTTGGTCGGATGTTTACGCGAGCGAAGGCAGCATGCGGGTCCCAAAGCGTTATCCGAAGCGTCATTCGTCCCAAAGGCCCGTTACGCTTCCTCTTCGGGCGTGTCAAGTAGTTGAAGCTGTCTCCTTCACGGCCGTCGCCATCATCTGCCCCGCCATCCGACAAACCATCATTAGGAGTGTAATCAGTGACATCGATGATAACCTTTTCACTGTCGTTGACGCTAATGCTGAGTACTTCGCAAACGAGGATCACATATGTGCGCGCCACGATGTCCTTGATAAGAGCAAACTGTTTCCCGCCAGGTTTCGGATTGGACACAGAAGCTTGAACCACTTGAGAGCTCTTATAAGCCTCCACAGCACGCAGATGGCCAGTGGCATCAACCGAAGAGGCGCGTTTCAGCAGCGCTAGTGCATATTTCTTTTCCAATTGAGATGGCTCAAAAGGCTCCGGACCAGAGATTGGTGCCGCTGTGGTTCTTGCGTCCGACTCTTGCCGGTAAATGGCCCACGGAACCGTCTCATGCTGGGAAGCAACTGCGATTGTCTTCCCGTTGAATGTCCGTACCTACGAGTAAAGAGTCAGCACGTATAATAACAAAAGGATTATGAGCACCAGCTTACTCGGAGATCTTGTAAGAGCACAACGTCGCGCTCCTTGACCGGAGGTAATGATGCTCGATCATCATTGAAATACTTGATTTTCAATCCGTCCCAAGAATGCCCGTTGTCCAGGTTTGTGTCTTTTAGGGTAAATGTGATACACACGGATGAACCACCTGTTCTGAAGACATCGCCAAAGACATCGACAACGACCCCAATCACGTTCACGGAGCCTCTGGAGTATAGGGCCGTGGTAATATCCACGTAGCCTGGCGGTACCATTGCTCACATTCGGAAGACGTGATGATGATGATGATGCAAACGGCCAGGGGCACATCTAAAAGAGCATAATACGTCCTCTTTCCAAATGGATATTGGCAAATCGTAGTAATCACCCGAGATCCAAAACAGTCCGCGAACAGGAATATCACGTGTAGCTTCCCGAACCAGGGTCAATCTGAGCAAATAATCACTGGTCGAGATACATTCCAGAATATCCAGCAATTCCAGCAATACAGCAGCACAAGAATTTCGAGATTAAAATACTCTCCTTAACGTTGTTGTCGTCGTGGTCAGGACCTACCATATACGATCGACCAAAACGCGCCTGGCGCCAATCGCTTGGGCGGGTGTGGCGTCTACCGCAAGCAGCCAATCAGCGGGGATATATCCCGTGACCGGCGGAAATCCCACATGATTTTTTCCCCTCCTTTGAGCTCGCTTCAGCCCAGACA
This sequence comes from Aspergillus cristatus, assembly GCA_034509305.1. Classification (NCBI taxonomy): domain Eukaryota; kingdom Fungi; phylum Ascomycota; class Eurotiomycetes; order Eurotiales; family Aspergillaceae; genus Aspergillus; species Aspergillus cristatus. The sequence continues at coordinate 1,745,754 of WJBV01000007.1, read as the reverse complement.
GAGCGAGAACTTCGCGGTTTCTTCCCCTGTCATCGCATACTTTTCTGTTGGCCTTCCTTTTCCTGGCTGGGTTGACCTGTTGTTGATTCCTTTACCTTTCCTGCCACTCCCTTCGTTCTACTATCACTAAAAGGCTTTGTTTTCCACCCCTCTATCCTAAGCAACCATGGCGGAGCGTTACATCCCCGAGCATCGTCGCACCCAGTTCAAGGCCAGAAACCAGTTCCGGCCCGAAGAACTCCGTCGTCGTCGTGAGGAACAGCAAGTTGAGATTCGGAAGCAAAAGAGAGAGGAGAACCTGTCCAAGAGGAGAGGTATTCAGACCCGGGATGGTGGAATTGGTGTTGGAGGCGGCGTGGCCGCCACTGAGAGCGACGATGAAGCCAGTGCCGTCGAGAGTGAGGTATGTGTGCTATCTTCTTTTATGCTTGTGATATTATTGTCTTCCCTGTGTCCTATTACCCTTCTCTTCCAAGGGTCTTTGCGAGTTGTTTACCACTCCCCCAACAACGAACTTTTTCACCGCCCTCTTGCTTTTTCCCCTGCATATCCCAGTTTGTTCGCGTCATGAAGGCACGCGATCATCCGGGAGATCCGTCGTGTCAGGCAAACATGTTTGTTTGCAAGGATAGATTGGCTAATAATGTGTTTTGTAGCTCAATGTGGAACTTCCGGAGATGGTCAAGGGTGTTTTCTCCAACCAGATTGAGTCACAGATTGCCTGCACAACCAAGTTCAGGAAGTTGCTCTCCAAGGAGCGCAACCCTCCCATCGAGCGTGTTATCGAGACCGGTGTCGTGAGCCGTTTCGTGGAATTCCTCCGGTCCGCGCATACTTTGGTTCAGTTCGAGGCTGCTTGGGCTTTGACCAACATTGCCTCCGGATCTGCCCAGCAGACCCAGGTTGTTATCGAAGCTGGTGCTGTGCCTATCTTCGTCGAGCTTCTGAGCAGCCCTGAACCCGATGTTAGGGAGCAAGCAGTTTGGGCATTGGGTAACATTGCTGGTGACAGCCCTCAATGCCGTGACTTCGTTCTTGGTGCCGGCGCCCTCCGTCCTTTGTTGACCCTCATCAGCGACGGCCGCAAGCTGAGCATGCTTCGCAACGCGACATGGACTCTGAGCAACTTCTGCCGTGGAAAGACACCGCAGCCCGACTGGAACACTGTGCGTATACCTACACCTTATGAGAATCTTTTCGCATATAAAAGAGGATCTATCGCTAACATGACATGTTTGCACAGATTGCCCCTGCCCTCCCCGTCCTTGCCAAACTCATTTACATGCTTGACGATGAAGTGTTGATCGACGCATGCTGGGCTATCTCCTACCTGTCTGATGGCGCCAACGACAAGATCCAGGCCGTTATCGAAGCCGGCATTCCTCGTCGCCTGGTGGAACTCCTCATGCACGCCTCTACCTCCGTCCAGACTCCCGCCCTCCGTTCTGTTGGTAACATTGTGACCGGTGACGATGTCCAGACTCAGGTGATCATCAACTGCGGTTCTCTCCCTGCCCTTCTCTCTCTCTTGAGCTCAACAAAGGACGGTATCCGCAAGGAAGCTTGCTGGACCATTTCCAACGTGACTGCCGGTAACTCCAGCCAGATCCAGGCTGTCATCGACGCTGGCATCATCCCCCCATTGATCAACTTGCTTGCCAACGGTGACTTCAAGACCCGCAAGGAGGCCTGCTGGGCTATCTCCAACGCCACCTCCGGTGGTCTGCAAAAACCCGACCAGATTCGCTACCTTGTCTCTCAAGGATGCATCAAGCCCCTCTGCGACCTTCTTGCTTGCCCTGACAACAAGATCATCCAGGTTGCTCTCGACGGCCTGGAGAACATTCTCAAGGTTGGTGAGATGGACAAGGAGGCTGCCCAGACTGGTGACGCCCGTGTCAACCGCTACGCCCTGTTCATTGAAGAGGCAGGCGGTATGGAGAAGATTCACGATTGCCAGAACAACGCCAACGAGGAGATCTACATGAAGGCATACAACATCATCGAGAAGTACTTCTCTGATGAGGAAGAAGCTGGTGGTGACATTGATGAGATTGCTCCTCAGCAGACACAAGCAGGTTTCACCCTTGGAACTGCTCAGCAACAGCCTGGTGGATTCAACTTTGCCAACGGCGGTGATTCGATGGATATGTAAAATTGGGATTTCAATCACAATTTAATTTCAACAACGTTCAACTCTTGCCGTTGACTTGCTGCTTTCAGTATGCTCGCTATATCCCCGCCACTTGAGAAAGCTTCCTCAATCTCCGGATTCGTGGAATTCCTGGCACCCGACTCCATCTCGTGGATATCTGACCGATTACAAAGATGGTTTCGCACATCCAGTCTCGGCGTCTTTTGATACGTTATTCTTTTTCGTGGTCAAACCCCCTGATTCTCTGCCCTGACTTTTGAGACCAATCTATAATTGCTTCCTTCTTCGTCCCCATTATGCCATGAGACCCTTTTCCTTATGACGATAGATTCGTGTATCATGCCCATCATGTATCTCCCCTTCCCCTCACCACGCCATCTGCCCCGTAGCATCATTCCTCATACACTGGCGTAATTGTTAGTTTTCCTTACCCCTTTGCTTATTGGTCGTTGCGGTAGTCTGTTTTCACAAGCCCTGGCGTCTTTTGTCCTCTGCCTTTTGCTTGTCAAGGGACTCAGTCCCTGGAAGTTGCTTGGTTCGGTGTCTATGAAGCAAATAAATAAAAGTCGAAGTGCTCCACGATTATTGCTTTTACTATCCATATCTTCCCATACATGTATACGTAGGTAACCGTGAAAAAGAGTATAATAAGAAGCAAGTCATCAGCAAATTTAAGGAACTCCGTGGATATATACAGGGAATCAGCCTACAATATCCATACACATACCAACACCCGTGAACAATTAAGAAGAGCGATAAAGAACGAAACAGAAAATAAATAAACGAAATGTACCATTGAAGAGCGACGAGTGGAAGAAAAAGTAGAAACATAAGTCATCAAGGACAGCTTAGAAGAAACTGTTAGCAAGAAATCCGTATGTGACACCGAGCAAGGGAAACTTACAGTCCAGTTGGGGAAGAGAATGTTTTAATCGAAAAGAAAGACCACCCATAAGCGAAAAAGAGAAAAGGAAAGGCATCAAGTGTTCTGTCTTACTTCCACCCCAATCAATCACCCATAACCTCATCCTCATCCGGATCAGGAGCAACGGTATTGTTGTCATCCTCGTCACCATTTTCTTGATCTGCATTATCATCCTCAACGAGCCCCTTCACCCGCAGATCCTCGTCTTCGTCCTCTTCCACCTCATTACGCCCAGCAGCACCGTCTTCCTCATCCTCCTCGTCGTCTATCCGTTCAGCGGATTTCTGTGCGTTCGAACCCGCATTCCCGTTCTTGGTTCCGGCAGTCTTCTTGCTCTTCGCACTCCGAGACCCAGCACCACCCCTCGCCTTCCGCTCGTCAAGGAACGACAGAACTTCACGGTAGTTAGGACCCAGACGGGACTTATGCTGGACCAATTTCTTCTTCAGCTGTCCCTGCTGCGGCCCCGAAGCGTCAATAACACGACCAATAATCGCGAGGACGATCTTGCCGGTCAACTCGCACAGACGCTGTTCAGCCAAGATGGTCGACCGCAGACGCTCACTATCCGCCGACTCCTCATCTTCATCAGCGTTGGACTCGTTCTCCTCATCGTCGGAAGGCTCCTTCTCGACGTCTTCGTCTGAGGTCGGCAGGTCGTCTTCGGCAGGTTCGAGAGGTTTGCGGATTTTCTTGGCGTAGATGCGTTCTGCTATCCCGTGGATCTTGGCGATGAGTTTCTGGGTGTCGGTGTTGATTTCGTGGACGAGGCCTTGAGTTTGGGTGAGGGTATCTTCGTCGTTTTCGGCGGTCTGGCCGGCGTGGCGGAGGGTGCTGAAGAGGGTTTGGAGGTCGAGGAGGGTTGTGGTTGCTGTGAAGCGGATGTCGTCTAGGCTAGTGCGTTTCTGCATGATGGAGACGAGGATTTCGGCGAATACTTCGCGGCTTTTTGCCAGGGCTTCGAAGTAGGCTGTTGTAAATGATACTTTTCCGGCGTTGAGGGCGGTTGCCAATGACTGCACCTTCCACATGAAGAAGAATAGGAGGGTGCGGATGCTGTTGATCACCAACTCAGTCTCTGCCTTTGCAGCGTCCTCGTCCTCCTCTTGCCCGCGGAGACCACGCTTGGCGAGGTGGATGAGGGTGTTGAATGGTGCCTCCAGGGTAGTCTTCTTTTTGCCCTTGGAACGAGAAGACGGTGCTGTTTCCAGGATTTGCGTGCAGTCAGTTACGCTGGCAAGATTTGAGACTCTGGTGACTGTGTTGATGAGCTCAGTGAGGGCATCAGAGGGAAGAGAACTCTCGTCCTGCACTTCTTCGTTTTGGGATAGAGTACTAAGTGCGTCGATAATGTCGTCCCACAGTTCCTGGACCTTGCTCTCCAGCGCCTCTTTCATGTCATCGGAGCTCTTCGCATGCAAGAACGCAACGCTGGCCTCGGTCAAAACATCTTGATCGGAATGTGTGAGGAACTGCTTGTTAATATCGTTCAGCAAAGTGGTGTAGGCAGTGGCGTCCTTTTGCAGGTCCTGGATCTTGTCAAGATCAACGAGGTGTTCAAGTCGCAAAACAGCCGATGCAGCTTCTGGTACTGAGCCGAACTTGTTCAGAAGCTGCGGAATGATCTGCGCAAGGCTGTGTGCAATCTCCTCTTGCAGCTCGGGTATTTTTTCAGTCAGTGCCTTGACCTTCCGTCCTCTCTTGTCGACATCTGATTTGGAGACATCGAGAACACGCAGTTTAACCGCGCAGCATAGAACCTCCAAAAGGGTCACCTCTTGCCCCTCCTCCATCTTGTACAAGCTTCGCACTGTGCCAGTAGCATCATCGTCCGTGGCCTCTGCAATTTGCGAGTGGTCGTAAAGAAGGTAACCGGCTAAAGACTGCCACTGAGCAAGCTCTTCCAGGTGGGGATAGATGGCTTCGGTTGCGAGCACAAAGCGCGAGTCTATCGAAGTGCCTGATAATGCGTCTCGTGATGTAGCAACAGACCGGTCAGGCTTCTGGTCGTTCTCCTGACTATCGTAGCTCTGGAGCATATCAACCAGGCACTTGAACTTGATCCATGAACGTTTCGGAGATGCAAAGTCATCTTCGTCCTCGTCACCGAACAACTCATTGATTTCGTCACCAAGTTCTTCGGTGGTAGAATCGAACACATCCTGGACATTCGCGACGAAGAAACGGCCAGCTGCCATCCGAACTCGGGGTTCTGCGTCAAACACCAGTCTACCCACGACGTCAACGTCACCAGGCTCAATCAGTCCGGCGTCCCGAATGAGATCAAGCAGTTCCACTGCTGATGCGCGCACCACGACATCCGCATCCTGTGCCGCCATCTCCACCATGCGCTGGCGGAAGCGTTCCGTGAACGAGCGCAGACCAGCAATGTTGTCTTTATTTTCGTAAAGACCCCGCAGCTGCTCGACGACCACGGCACGCGTCTGGGCAACTGGGTCAGATAAGATCCAGCCCAAGTACCGCAGGAATTGACCCTCAAAGAAGTATTCTCTGTAGTTGCGTATCCACTGTCCCAAGGCTGACATGCATTCACAACGGATACGCGGGTCGATATCCCGGTAACGATGGACGAAGACAATGTTAACGCCGTCCTTGAGGAACTCGTCAACCATCTCAAGTTTCTTCTCACCCTCTTCGACAGACGTTTGCATGGCGTCAACCCGTCCCTGATTCACAGACTTCTTTTTCTTTTCACTCTCAACCTGTTTGCGCGAAGTCGAGACACTAGTCATTATCTCGCGGGCAACATCGCACAAGGTGTTCATGATTGCCAAGGAAATGACCGTTGATGTATGTCTGAAGGGCCGGCATGACGACGTGGACAGAGCGGAAATCCAAATCTGAATGTTCTCGAACAGGTTCTCATCGTTGTATAGGACTGAAGAGTGGTGCAATGTCTGGATCAGAGCGCCGAAAAACTCTTCCAACACCGGCTGGAATGCCCTGAACTTCTTAGCTTTGGAGATAAGAGGATATTCCGAAATTCCAAGCTGGTGGTATTGAGTCTGCAAATCGTCAATACGCGTTGGTGCATTGTCAACATCTTCGACTTCGGATGTGTCAATCTCCAAGTCGGTTCCGGTGCATCTTAGCATGAAGTTGACCATATCGCGCATGGCAGTCGACTGATCATTTTGGTAGCGGGAGAGCCAATTCGCGGCGACCGTATCGGACGAGTTTGCTTTGCCAAAGACCTCCGCTGACAGAGCATTAGCAAACGTACAATGCACAGAATGCAAAGAAGCTACATACCGTATAAACCGCGCTCACCAGCAGCCAGACTGGGTCGCACCTTCGGCTTCCTGACTGTCCGTTTCCCATTAGTGGCAGCCGGGCGCAATGCTAACTGGCCGCCAATCCCATTACCAGCTACCTTGACCTTCTTCGTTGTCCGAGGCTTTGCTTTCGTCTTTGGTGTGGTCGACGCTTTCTTGGTCGACTTCTTGCGCGCAGCGCGTTTCCTCTCACGGAGTTCCTCCTCGTCTGCATCTTCCTCGTTGCTTTCGGATTCCGACGCGTCGTCTACCTCTTGGTCTTCCTCTTCTTCGCCGGCATCTTCATCTTCTTCGCCGGCAGTATCACGCTTGCGCTTGGACCCGGTTCCATCGTTATAACTTTGCGAGAGTAATTCGGGCTTTCGCGTCACTCGACCGGACTTTCTTCTGTCTGTTGCGTGCGTGGAAGTCGGATCTTGGGTCATGTCCGCTTGGGAACTAGACAGACGCGATTCATCCTCCATTTTCTAAGATCGCGAGATGGTCGTGCAGTTTAATTCTAGAGGTCATATATTCCTAGTAGAACCCATCTGTCAGCACCAACATCGTTATCAGTACATTATGTCATGGTGTCGAGTACCTTTTTCTTTTCCTTTTCAATGCAAACAACGCGACGCAGAGACCCGACTCGAGGTTCTACTGTGCGCGCGCGTCTCGTGACTCGACTGGTAATTGAAAAAAGCAGCAGTCAAGTAAAAGACCACCGACAATGCTTCGAGTCAATGACAAGCCCAAGCGTCAACAGATGACTCTGACAGCGGCGTCAAGGCGGGACTTCGAAGAGGGGAGATGCTTGCTTGGAGCGGGCTCCGCTGGTACGCGCCTGATGCCTGAGGCGCTATTAGGCAGCAGATCACGTGGCCGTAATTTACCCTGTACAATACTAGTGTAACAATGACTGATCATCTGACTTTTGCCAAGGCCGCTGTGCCAAGACCGGCCCTAAATAGTATGCGGAGAAGCATCGTCCGGAATCGGGAAAACCCATGCCGATGCAGCAAAATGGCGTTTCCCATTACGGCATGGAAAAGATCAAGACTCACAGCCAAGTCTCTAAAGCGTTTCACGGCCACAGTCGCACCCCCGCTTGGAGCAGTCAATTTCTGCTTTTGAATGATTCTGGACCACTCATTCCACGGTCTGGTAGGATTGTGCGCTGTGGAAGTGCGTTGTTCGGTCAGCGGTGCGAGGGTAAAAAAGTGGCGCTCATGACGTCCTTTTATAACAGCAATTTGCTATTTCGGTTGATCCTCGATAGTGAACGTTATGTTGCTGCAGGACAAATTATATATTAGCCACGGCCCAATTCTTTCTCTCGTTGATCTTTTTTCCTCAAATTGTGCAAATACAGTCAGCTTCACCTGCGAAAGAGTACCGAACTGATTTACCGCCCAGTATGCCGATAAAATCACCCTTCGAGACTGATGTTGCTAAGGCCGGGCATGGAGAGGTCATTCTGGACCTTCTTCCTCCGTCGATACCGACTTTGACCACATTGACCTACAAATACCCTCTGAAATTGCTTGCCCGCACACCGGGTTTCGTGTCTCGAACCTCCGCGCAAACATGCCCTTCTCGACCGGTTCATCTCTACCTTCTCACATACGGTGGCGGACTGCTCCCGGGGGACCATATCGATGTATCGATAACATTGAAGGAGCGGACAAGGATGGTGGTCAGCACACCACAAGGAAGCACCAAGATCTTCAAGACAGAGCCCACGGCAAGCGTCAAGGGGCAGCGGGGGACACCAGCACACATAGCAACAGACATGAGCCGGCAGATGTTAGATGTCCGGATTGACAATGAAGCTGCAATTTGCTACCTACCCGATCCTGCGGTACCTTTCAAAGACAGTCGCTACGAGCAGGTCCAAACCTTCACCGTAGACGGGACAGCCCCAGATAGCAAGAGGGGCAGTCTATGTGTCCTAGATTGGGTGACAGAGGGCCGCAGCTCGAGAGGTGAGACCTGGGATTTCCATTTCTGGAAAGGGAAGAATGAAGTATGGTCGGATGACGGGTCTGGTTCGAAAAAACTGCTGCTACGGGACTCGATCATCCTGGACGACGAGTGCGATGATGCAGAGCAAGATGCCGACGATAGCCACCCCAACCTGATCCGGGAACGCACGCATCCCCATGGTATTGTGGGGACGCTGATCCTGTACGGCCCCGTCTATGAAAATCTAGCGTCATTCATCTTGCACCGCTTTACAACACAGCCGCGGATTGGAGCTCGCAACTGGTCAACGTCTGTGTCGCCAGCCAAGAGTGCCACAGAGTCGTATTCGAGTACTACCAACACCAATGTCACCTGGACGGCGGCCCGCGTGAGGGCAGGATTTACGCTGGTGAAGTTTGGGGCGGCTGACTTCGAAGCTGCTAAGAGCTGGCTTGGTGACCTCCTCCGGGAGGAGGGTAGTGTGGTTAGGGAGTTCGGGGAAGAGGCGTTGATTTGCTTATGATGGATGGGTTAGGATTTTTCTTCTTTCTTGTCTTTTTAATATCCTTATTTGACCATTCTCCTGGATGGAGATGAAACTGTGGCTACGAGTGACGGAACTTATCATACCCCATGTTGTTTCAACATAGCATCAGACTCGATTGAGCAATGCATCATTAGCATATCGTTACCATCTATATACAAGAAGCTAGTAAATTTGTACAGCCAAGTCTAAGCAACTAAACCCAGCAATCACCACCAGTCACCCACTTTGGGCGTCCACTCCTTCTTCGTCGCACTCTGCAGATCATCCACATTCAAAATATCAGCCCCCTCATGAACCAAAACCCTCCAGATGTGATTTCTCAACCCCCGAGGCCAACTAGGTAGTCCCCAATATCGCACCCTTAGTCCGCGACGGTGCGCGCCTTGTATCCGAGCCCGGATGGAGTCCATCTGCTGCGCTGTGAGATGGAAGGGCCGCGGGAACCCGATAGTGTCCTTAAAGGAGGTGGAGGCGTAGAAGCTGTTTGTGTAGTTGAATGCGCCGGGCGTGATATCGGCTGGCGTACCGGAGAGACCCTGGCCGAGATTACTACCGTCTTGGACAGCTTGCCTCTTCGCTTTCCTATCCTTGTGAGGGCTATCCTCAGCCAGGAAGTCAAGCGGTGCATCAAAGAAAATATCTCGATAGGTCGAATTCGCTGTCACCAGATCAAACGGCGCATTCCCCGTCCCAACAACAGTAACAGGCCCATTAACAACCTCCTCTCCATTAAAATAAGTAAGATACCCCCGCTCCCTCAACGGCTCCAGCCCGTCAACCACACGTGGCCAAGTAAGCACCCCATCCGTCTTGAAATCAACAAGCAAAATAAGCGTCTGTCCGGGATCCGTATCAAAAACCCCATTCCGCGGCTGATCGACGCTCTCATGGAAACCCGTAATCGGATTCTGCCGGTCGAGGATCTTTACTAACGGATCGACGTACATGCTTCGCAACGTGCGCTCGGGCGTGAGTGACGAGGTCGTGTGTCCGACGTAGAGATCTTGGTGGTCGTTTTGGTCGATGTACCAGACGTCTGCTTCGACGCCGATGCAGCCTGCTTGTAGGGCTGAGAAGAGGGGAACACGCCTCCAGTAGTCATTGTGGGAGTGGCAGCCGACGGGTGTGATGTCACGCGAGATGTCCGTTGGGTAATGCGATCCGGGTGCATCTGTGTTGGGGTTGAGGTCTGGGTTTAGCCAGTTGGTGGCGGCGCGGTCGAATTCGTCAGGGAGGAAGGAGTAGGCGAGGCCAAAGAGGATTGATATGAACTGGACGATTCCTCTACATCCATGCCCTATGTATTAGCCTAGATTCGTGTGTATTTCTGGCAGGGGAGAACTCACAACATGACGAAGATGCCCACGAGAAGGTACAGCAAGCAGCGGAGTATTCTAGATTTCCCGACTCGTCTCCGCGGACGTTCAATCAACTGCTCAGACGATTCGGAGGACGATAGTAAAGGAAGAGCATCGTCAGTGTCAGATCCTGACCTCTTGGCTCGTGAAGAAAACGGCGTGAAGATCCCTCTGATCCTCATCCATGGAGTAGATTGTCGACCGGACCAGCGCAAATCCGATTTCTTCGGCTCGTCGCCCACAGGCGAATCCGCCATGAATGCCGATTTATTAAGTCCTGCAATGACTTCGCAATATTGGTAATTGTCTGTTTCTCGGATATTATTGGAAAAAGTCGCGTGCGACAAGGTGCTGCTGCTGGGGTTGTCGGAAAGTGAACGACGGCGAGGCATCCCGGGCCATGATATTTAATGATGGTGTAGTGCGTCGTCGAGTCAGAGATTTCTCTTAAAACTTCTCTTCTATTTTGTCTGCAAAAGAAGAGAGAATCCAGTCAATCCCCTTGCTGAATCCTTCTCCATATCCTCGGGTAGTCGGAGAGGCAAAAGGATTCGTCAACTCATGGATCACTTGAAGATTTCCGTTTCTGGAAATGGTAGAGGAACGGCCAATGCACTCGAGCGCGTGTAAAGATTAAGACTTTATATTGGAGATTGAGCAAACCAGAACACGGAGTTGCGACTGGGATACGAAGTAGTAGTAGGGGCTATTCAGTAGTGGTTGTAGCGATTCGTCTCTACGGCATCTTGTATGAGCACTAAGAAGGTATTATCAGACCAGAGCAAAGGAAAAGACAATGTAGTTGATTCCAATTTTTATTCCTCGTTCTTATCAACATTCTTTTTTCTAAATTTTCCTATAATAAAGAACAATGTTGAAATACGGACTATAGATCCCTGTCCTTATCAGATACGATTAGATCTGCGACCGCAGAAAAAAAGAAAAAAGAAAAAAAGAGAAAAACCTTCCGACGTCAACGATCACCGTTAAACAACACCACACACCACAACCACCATAATGCCTCACAAGCACAAGAGACGCCAAAATGACAAGGAGTAAGCTGCAATCCAGTCCAGTATACACCTGCGCATGTTTTTACTAACCTGGATCCCACCTCCCACAGCCTCTACGACCTCCCCCCGTCACTAGTCGCAAAACCTCTCCCAGCCCGAGACCCCAACGCCAAATCCAAAGCCACCGGAAGGAAGAAGAAGGAGGAACAAGAAAAGCTAAAACGGAAATATGAAACCAAGCAGAAGGCCGGACAAGATGATACCCCGCGAGCATTCCGTCAGTTGATGCAGCTCCAAGAACGCGCGAAGCAAAAGCAACAACCGGCCACCAAGACGGACGGCGCAGAAGGCGGCAAGAAGAAGAGAAAGAGGGGTATAGAGGATAAACAAGATGAATCGACACCGAAGAAGAAGGCTGGTGCAGCTGGTGCTGCTACGGATGCCACCGCCAGCGCAACCGCCGCAAAGTCTGAATCCCAAGCCGGTCCGAAAATCCTCCCTGGTGAGAAATTGTCCGACTTCTCCGCACGAGTTGATCGCGAGATGCCATTATCCGAAATGAAGCGATCCGGCAAAGCACCCCCGGGCGACCTCCCCAAGATCCGCGAACAGCGTCTCACCAAACACGACAAGCGTCTGCGCCGGCTGCAGGCACAATGGCGCGAGGACGACGTGAAGATCCGCGAGCGCGAACAGGCTGAGCGCGAGGAACGGGAGGCGGAAATGGAGGAGCAGCTTGAATTGTGGAAGCAATGGGAGACGGAGGCTGGGAAGGCCAAGGCGAAGAAGAAGGTTGAGGCGCAGAAGAAAAAGAAGAAGAATAAGGGGAATGCTGCTGCTGCTGATAATGATTCGGACGACGACTATGATGGCGCAGATCCCTGGGCTAAATTGAATAATCCGGAGCGCATGAATAGGCAGATGAATCCTCAGGATGTCGCGCAGGCACCGCCGCAGTTGACGAAACCTAGAGAGATCTTCAAGGTCCGTGGTGGTGCCAAGGTCAATGTTGCAAACGTACCGACTGCTATGGGAAGTTTAAGGCGGAGAGAAGAACTGGCCGATGAGAGAAAGAATATCGTGGAGCAGTACAGACGACTTATGGCCGAGAAACGACAATAGCGCTTTCCTTCTTATTCGTTTTGTTTTTGGGAGCATGTTCAGAAGAGTACATTTGCATCTCTTGATATCTATGCAGGAAAGAAAAGTATTTATGCTGCTTTTTATATACAATGTACCTAATACCCCATAACACCAGGTCCCAAATTAAAAAGAGGACTTTTCTGCTATATCAAACAATCACAATACAACCCTTACTCTTGCTGCAAAGACTTAACATAGTCCGCAGCCTTAGCCTTAATTTCCTCAATCGTCTTCTCATTACCACCCTTCTCCTCGAAATCAAGCCACTTCTTGAAGAAGAACTTCGCCTGCTTGGGCCGGAGCTTCTTGCCCGTACCAGCCGCAACAGCGCCCTTCTGGATACCAAGGACACGCTCGAACAAGCGTCTGACCTGCTCAGCGTCGCCGTTCTTGATCTCCAGATCCAAAAGGATGTTCCACAGGTCGATCTTCTTGGGGAACGAGGACAGAAGACCTTCGAATACGGTGCGGCCACGTTCAATGTCTCCGTTCTGAGAGCGGAATTCGAGTTGCCCGAACTTGGAGGTCGTCTCGACGTGAGTGTGGGAAGGAAGGGACTGGAGAGCGCGGGGAAGAAGAGCACGGCCACGGTCAGGGGCGGCCATCGAGTCGAAGAGGAAGGAAGCGTAGTTGACGAAGAACTTAGGGGTCGGAGAGATCTTCTTCTTGAGAGCGGTCTGGAAGAGGTCTTCCGCTTTCTGTAGAACAATAGCGTTAGAATAGGATACTTTACAAGTCACACATACGGGATAGGATATCTTACCTCGATCTTTCCAGACTGGATGTAGATGCTGGTCATCCGCTCGTAAACCTCCTGGGTATCGTTGTACTGGCAGGCACGCTTGAAGACGTCGTCAAGGGTTTCATCATCACCATAGGTGTTTTCTAAGTTCAGCAAAGCCACCCAGATGTTCAACTTCTCGGTGTCCTGACCGATGGTAATAGTGCGAAGAGCCCGTTCGGCAATCTCCCGTGCCTTCTCAATCTCACCCAACTCGAGCTGGAAGGCCATGTACTTCAGCCACAAGAGCGACGAGTCAGGCTCACCAAGCAGAAGTCGTTCGTAGTCGGCCACGGACTGGGGTCCATTTGCGTCAAGTTCGCCAGTACGGTCAACCTGGATCTCTGGCTTGCGGGACTTCTTCTTCTTCCGGGAGCTGTCGTCTTCGCCTTCGGAATTGGATGCAGCTGCCTCGTCTTCATCGTCGTTGACGTTGCCGCTCCAGTCAAAGCCGCCGTCTCCGAGACCGCCTGTCTTCTTCGACGGGGCGTCCTCCATTTCTTCGTCGTCTTCGCTCTCCTCGGAGCCAGAGCCCTCGCTTCCATCTTCCAGATCGACACCGCCCATCGAGACATCATCGTCCTCGTCCTCATCCTCTTCGTCGTCGCTTTCTTCCACCTCAGCTCCGCCGAAGCCATCGAGACTCACTCCATCTTCGGAGCCGTCCTCTTCCTCATCACTGCTCTCAGAATCCTCAGCATCCTTGAAGTACGAGGCCTTCAGACCGAACGAGATCTTCTCCTGCGCGCGGTCGATCTTGAGAATCTTGGCCTTCACAACATCACCCTCCTCGAACAAAGTCCGAGCATCCTCCACCCGCTTCTCAGCCATCTCGCTGCGGTGGCAAAGACCACTGATTCTGGCGGAATTATCGACATCAATGAATGCACCGAATTCCTCGACCTTGCGGACTTTACCAGTGACAATCTGACCAGGCTTAAGATCACGGAGCGTAACGGGGGCCTTGTAGTTGGGGTCCAGGACGGAGTCCTTCAGACTGATTTGCAGTTTGTTCTGCTCGGGATCAACGAGGGTGACACGGCCCTTGACAAGCTGGTCGACCTGGAAGGCCTCCTTCCACTCCTTGAGGTAAGAGTCGGACAGGTCAGAGATACGGACATAAGCGGTGACGTCGTGGCTCAATGCCACGAACAACCCGCTGTCTGCAACTCTGCGGATGAAACCACGAACAACGTCGTTCACCTTGAGTTCCTTCATCGATGCGAGTTCACGGTCCTGGACCGGCAGGGACGAGCTGAGGACTCTTGATGGCCGGAGAGACAGCGAGACCCTCTTGTTAGCCTTGTCGACTCCGACAACACATGCGCAGAGCACCTCGTTCTTGCGGTAAACGGTCGGGTTGGCCTTCTCGTAGTCATCGGCCATATCGACCAAGTTGACCGCTCCGACAACCGTATCACTGAGTTGCATGAGAACCTGTTTCTCGGTAGTCTTGGTGACTCTGCCTGGAACAACCATGCCCACAGACAAATCATCAAGCGAGAGCTTATCAGAGCGCTTTCTGGCAGAAAGATCCAAACGGCCCTTTTCGGTGTCAACCGCTGTGACGTGAGCCTCAATGGCAGACCCAATGGGGAAATGCTTGTCGATGTCTGCCAAAAGCGACAGGTCGTCGGATGCATCCATTAAGCGCATTCTACCGCGCACGTTCGGCGACAGGTTAATCCAGAGCGAGTCATCGGCAATGTTGTTGATGAAACCAAACCACGAAGAGCCAACTTGAACTTGCTCCAAGTTGAGCGGCTGAGGGTTGGCGGCTTGCAAGAAACTGGGCTTGATGGAGAGTTCGTACACGGGGTATTTGCCAGTGCGGTGGCTGACAGGGAGGAACTTGTGGTTCCGAGCGTCGTGCACACCAAGAATTCGGGCAGACATGATTTCTTTCTGACGGAAATGTCGCAATGGCTGCTTGCGGTCCTTGATGTCCTCCAATTTGTCGAAGACCTCGGAGACGTCAATCCGACCCTGGATGTTTTCCGCGAGTTGAACGTTGACCTGCGTTGCTTTGACCGACTGAACCTTGCACTTGACAATGCGACCAAATGTGAAGTCAGACATGGTTTGAACACCCTCATCGACGGCGTTGGCGACGGCAACGTTGTCACCGGAAGCACGAGGCTCCTTCGCCTTCTTAGGTGCCTGCTTCTTGGGACCGGCACTAGTCGCCTCATCCGGCCGCATGCTCAAGATGAATCTCCGGAAATCAGTGTCTAGGGAGTGAACAGTTGCTGTAACGGTCTGAGAAACAGCCATGCCAAACTCAGGCTTGGTAACATTCTCCTCACTGACAAGACGCTTGGGGACCAATCCAACCAAGCCACCCAACATCTCAACGAAAATACCGTCGAAAGTAATATTCCGGATGAAACCAGTGACTTCAGTGCCTTCTTCGAGATCTTCGAAGTCCTCACGGAGACTGCCTTGCTTGGCAGCCTTTTTCAGACTAGCCTTGCTTGTCACTCTGATCAACCGGTGGGCTCGTTGGATGTCCAGTACGAGAAGCTCATTGAGCTTCTGGCCGACACGAATTTTCGAAAGCAACGAGCTCTGCTTGGAGGTAGATCCGTCAGAAACATGGTGAAGGTCCAACCGAGCCACAAGGCCAAACTCGTCAAGCTTGAGAAGCACGTCGTCACCGGACTTCTCGAAAACAGTACCTGTGACGAGCAATCCCGGGCGAATGTTTTCGAATGCCTTCTTGTAGGTTTCCGTGAATGTGGAGGGGTCCTTGCACGATACTGTCAACCTGCCAAGAGACACGTCCACACTCAGAGCGTGGACGCTCAGCACCTGGCCCAATCGAAAATGCTGGGAAGGGTCCTTGATATAGGCCTCGCTCATTTCAGAGACAGGGAGGAAAGCCCGGACGGAGCCATAGAATTGAACAACAGCACCGTGGGGCTGAATATTCACGATGGTTCCAGGGGACTGAGCGCCAGGGACGATATCCTTGTAATCCTTCCAAATGGCAGACTCGCTGTTTAACAAACTCTTCTTCAGAGTCAACCGGATCTGGCGTTTTTCTAGGTTGACGGACAGAATCCTAGCCGAGATAGTCATACCCTCACGGAACTTCTTTTCTGGGAATTGAAGGACAGCATCCGCAAGGTGCATGGATGGGACGAGACCCGTGATACCATCAGCCAGGGACACGATCAATCCATCGATTCCGTTGGGGCCAATCAAAAGCTTCTCGACCTTTCCTTTCACGACAGCGCCGATGGTCACATCTTCGAGACGAATGAACGGCTGGTCAATAACCTTGCGTTCACAAGAAAGCAGGTAGAGGTTGTCGAGAGTATTATAGCCGACTACTCTTGCTTCGTGCGTGGTGCCGAGCTTGAATGGTCCTTTGTCAGCGGAGACGCTTTCTGTTTGGCCGTCTGACAGACGTGAGATGTGAATAAATCCTGTGTGCTTCGTAGATCCAATCTTCACGTAGACACCAAGCCCAGGGTCCACCTTCACGACTGTTGCTTCCGGCACGATTGCTGAGATAGTCGGCGCTTCCTCAGACGAACCAGGTCCTTGGTCATCGGAAGAGAACTTGATGACATGATCGAGCAGCGAGAAGCCAACCTTGAATGGCTCGGATGCAGGGAAAGTGCAGACAAGACGCCCCTTGACCTTTGCGCCAGTGCGGTATTTCTTCGTAAGGTCTTCCTTCAGCGAATTTCCTCCAGACTGGACCAAATCCACTGTTGCATCCAACATGCCCATGATCTTGCCCACCAGCCCGGTGGGCGTGACATCCATCAGGAGAATTTCAGCTGCGGTACCGGGAAGGAAGGAGTTGATCGTAGGTGCAGTGCTGAGATAATGCGACTTGGTGATAGACCCCGTATTCCGGAGGTTGGCAGATAGCTTAAAAACATTCCCGCTAGCGTTCTGGCCAGTCACCATACACAAGAAAACCGCTCCTTCTTTGATGCTCGAGTACTCCAACTTGCGGTCAATCTCCTTAGAAGACATGAAGCCCTTGACATCAGAGCCCTCGATACCCAGATCCATGACCAGACCGTGGTCTTCCACACTCACAACCGACGCCTGAACGGCTGTATTCTCAACGAGATCTGACTTGGATAACCCGGAGTTCGCTTGCCTTGGGTCGACTGCAAGCTCAATGCGCTTCCTATTCCGAGAGCTGGGGTCCGTCGGGTTGCTCCCGACAGATACAACGTGAGCCCGCAGGTATTGTCCCAGGTAGAAGTAATTTTTCAAATTCAAAGAGTCCTCGTCGGAGTCGTCATCGGAATCGTCATCGTTGTCTTCCTCGTTGAGAACCTTCTCAATCTTCTGCTCCAATCCTCTCGAGACAGCCGTCAAGGGAACATAACCGGTAAGGTTATTAGGGAGCGAAAGAGCGATGTCGTGGGCGTTGATACTCGAGACCTGACCCAAGATCATAGACCCAGGGACAATACGCTTTTCAAATTAGCCACAATTATGACACCAGACAAAGTTTTCCCAACATACCTTGAAGTTCAATCCTTCAACTCGAACACCCTTCTTCTCAGAAGCTTCCTTGTCTGCCTTCTTCTTTGCGGCCTTGGTCTTGCGTTGTTTGCGAGGCTTCTTCGCAGCAGTGTCGTCTGCGTCACCCATGTTGACATCATCATTTCCTTCATCGTCATCATCCTCGACATTGTGCGACTTCTTCGAACCCCTCTGCTCAAACAGAACGTCCTTCTGTGCTTGGATTTGAATCTGCTTCCGTTCAAGAGGCGTCAAGACGCTGGATCCACCACGAGGGAAAGCCGGTTCGTCGTCGCGCAAGACAGAAAGGTCCGTTGGCTTCGAAGCCTCCGATTTCGACTTGGTATCGTCCAAAGCGTCGGTCTTTTGCTTCTTGTTATCCTTCTTGTCTGCTCCGACTCGTGCGCGCTTCTGGGTTGTCGCTTCCTCGGCAACATTGCCCTTGCGCTTGATAGGCGCCATGATAATTAAAGTTTAGCGAATTCGAGACTCTAGCGCAGACTCTTTGAGCTGCTCCAGAGCTCCAATGTTGAGTGGTTTTATGTACAGGCGCAAAGAAGCGTTCGAAGAGAAATGAGGAAAAAAAATGTTACCGCCCGCACATGAGACCCACATGGTAGTGCACGTGATCTTTATCGATAAGCGATCTCCCTTAAGAGAAAAATGACAAGGTCAATGGCAAAGGAAAACGATAAAAGAGAGATAGGAGAATAGAAAAGAAGAATGGAATACTAAAGATGATCGATATACTCATATAATCGCCCTGGTATGTGTAGTTGGACGATTAAAGGTGACAGTTTGTCTGGTAGTATGTACTCGTGACCATATGCCTCGAATACAGCACCTCAGTCCCCTTTTGTCTATCTTTATATGCTCTATTACTCTATAGACAAGATAGAAGAAGCATAAATTGACAAATTGGGCTTAATTGAAACGGACGTTCTGTCTCGGGCCAACATTCTCCCATACCCGTCTCATTACAGTACTTGCGCGCGAAGTTCGCGTCCGCACGCGATCCCACGCGAAGGCCCACTGGCCCCCAAGAATCTTGAACTTCTCTCCTATTCACTCTTACCTCTATGATGCTTTTGAAGGTCTTGCTATTCGCGGCACACCATGTATACCGGCCATGATCTCCCACAAGTCCCTCAATCTGAACCTGTTTTTCCTCCGTCCTCGCAAGAACCTCCGTCCTCACCACCCTCGATAGCTTCAGATGTCGGCATCCGACGCAAACCAAAGAAACCACCTCCGGTCACCCCCCGATCATTTCGGAAATTCTTTACACCTCGTTCGATTCTCAATAGCGGAAGCAATGGAGGTGTGAAGACGAATCGTCAGGCATTGAAGACGCTGAGCTCCCCGGCCATCAACCGCCTGGGGCCAGCCTTTGCAAGGGCATCCAAGACGACTGCCAGCCGATCAATTCCGAACGAACCAGCACCAGCCCCTTCCGGCCTCACACGGACGCCTAGCACGAAACGAAAGCTCTCCTTTTCGTCCATTGGTTCGCCGCTTCAATCGTCGCCGTTGAGAAAAGTTCGGATCAGTGCACCGCTTCAGGAAGAAGAAATTGGGGTGTCGGTCAAGGAGTTGGAAGTTGGTGGTGAAGTGCAGGATGATGAGACGACCTCTATCGCTGAAGACGAACAGCCTCCTAAACCAATTGCCCCTATCCGTCGATCGCAAGCCTTACAAACATCTGGGGGGTTGTACATGCGAAGTGTGTCGGGACCACGGGCAAATCGAGTGACCATGAGAGCCAATGCTGGAGCTGGTTGGTTTACCTTATACGGACGACCTAGGAATATGTTTTAACCATGTCACAGGTTGGCAAGATTTGACATCGAACTTCTATTCTCGCCCAGACGACATCCATGCGTGTGCTAACTACGCCGGCGATCGGCTCGCCCTTCCGTTATGTACTGCATCGTGCAATAGTGAGTATCTTATTGTGTAACCATTTAGGGCTCTTTAACTGACCCTACTAGCGAATTCCCTCGTTGCAGTCGGTTATGAAGAAGGGGGTGTCCGCTTGCTGGATTCTGCGAAAGACGACAAAGACGGATTCTCTAACGCATACCTTACATTCCGCCCACACATGAATGCACTGATGGACCTTGAATTTTCCTCGGATGATATGTTATTGGCAACGGCTTCAGGGGATCAGACGGCACTGGTTATCGACATGGCCACGCAAAAACCGATATATTGTTTATCGAACCACATCTCTTCGGTCAAACGAGTGCAATTCCAACCAGCTTCCAACAACAAGGTTCTCGCCACCTGCAGTCGCGATGGCAATGTCAACATCTGGGATCTGCGGTGTAAAGGCTTCGAAAGGCCCTCTTTGCAGATTCAGTGCTCACTCGATTCCGACTCCGAATACCACGCCGCTCCAACGTCCAAAATGATTTATCCCCAGGTTTTAAATACAATCTACGGGGCCCACTCTGGCATGTCTCAAGGGTCTGCTTCCGACAAATCAGAACTTCAGCTTGGTCGTTCCGACATTACTGTGACCTCTCTGGCGTTTCTCCCCCCAGGCCGCGAGAACCTCTTCGTTACGGCTTCCGAAGCCAATGCATCTGTCAGGTTATGGGATATCCGTACTGCTCATAGTAACCGCCGTGGGCGTAGCGTCCTTCCGGTCTCTACTACGCAAGAACCAGATAGCCATGTCAAGTACAGGCGCTTTGGGCTTACCTCAATGACATTTAACAGAGACGGCTCGCGACTTTACACACTATGCCGGGATGGCACCGTTTACGCACACTCAACATCGCATCTCATTGTGGGACATGCACCGGAGCTCTCTCTAAACAATATCCGTCCACGGCGCTCAGGCGGCTCTGACAAGGAAGGCCTCGGTCCCCTGTACGGCTTCCGACACCCACGCCTACAAGTCGCTTCCTTCTACCTCAAAGTCGGAGTCCGGAAAGCCATGGGCGACAAGCCAGAGATGCTGGCCGTTGGAAGCAGCGACAATTGCGCCGTCCTATTTCCCACCGACGAGCGATTTTTCCATTCCTCCTACATCCAGAACGCAGATACCGAGGACTGCGACTCATTTCCACCAACACCTCGTTTCTCCACCCCTCGCTCAGCCCTCCGTCGCAGTTTCTCCGGAACAGGCCCGTACGCAAAGCTGGAAGATACAGTGCCGATCTACCAATCCGGAACACCACTCGTCGAGGGCCACAAGAAAGAAGTCTCGGGCGTTTCGTGGACAGCAGACGGTGAACTGGTAACTGTCAGCGATGACTGCAGCGCCAGATGCTGGCGGGAAGGGTCTGACGCCCGAGACCTCCGCACGGGAGGCGAAACGGAGGGCAGACGCTGGCACTGCGGCTGGGCTGATACGAAAGACTCATATGACGATGAAGATGATAAATAAACACCAATACCCCCAGAAATTGGGATCTCTTTGTTTTGTTTTCGGGTGATTTGTTCTGACTGATTTCGGGTTCGGTTTTATATTTGTGAGCATTTGGGGCGCTAGGGCATGGTTCATTTCATTTTATTATTTAGCAGGGCGTTTAGTTACTCGTGGGAGTTTTGTGTTAATTATACAAGCGGGATACATTGCATGTTAAAGGTACTCAACGGATGAGGTGGAAATACACATACAGATATCTACTTAGTTTTGATTCAATATAGTGGCCAATGAAACAACTGCTGTCAGTCGAAATCCGTATAAGCTTGAGCTCAAGAAACATGCTTCGTAGTGTTCACTGTTGTAGTGTTGAATTACTGCCATCTCCAATGTACGTACAGGCCTTGTATATCAAATTCAAATTTATACTCGTGAATAAAATTTCTTTTCTTATTAACCCTTCCATCTCTTCTATGGTCACCTCCCCTAACCCAGCACATGATTAAAACAAAATAATCATCAACCAAAAATGCACATGCACACCCTTTCCCCACCTATCCTTAGTGGTGTCCATGTCCATCATCCTGCTGCGGCTCTGGGTCCAGCTTAATCATCGTGTCAATACGCATGATGGCAATGCAAGCCTCGACAGCACTCTTGAGCTGCTTGATCTTGCCCATGCTAGGTTCGAGAACACCAGCCTTGAGGCTGTCGTGGACCCGCCCCTTCATCAAGTCGAGACCGTAGTTTTTGTAGGTCTTCTTCTTGGCGATGGCCTTCTCTTCCTCGTTGGCGTCGCCTTCCTGTACGCGCTGCGAGAGGGCGTGGCGGACACGGAGCTGGGCGACGAGTTCGGAGGAGTCCTTGGCTGCGTTGACAGCCAGGGTTTTGGGGACGACGAGGAGGGATTGGGCGAATTCGCCGATGGCGAGTTGCTCCCGGGAGCCCTGTGAGAGTTGATGTTAGCTGTATGCATGGTAAGCGGAACGACAAGTGCTATACGTACCACTGTGACGGCGAATTCTTCAAGGTAGATGTGAAGTGCTGTCTCGACAGCACCACCGCCAGGGACGATGCTGCCGCTTTCAAGAGTACGCTTGACGGCGCACAGAGAGTCGTGAACCGAACGCTCCATCTCATCCAAGCTGAAGTCGTTAGGTCCACGGAGGATGATGGAAGCTGCTGTGTGAACCTTGGTTCCCTTCACAAGGATACACTCATCATCCGATACCCGCTCCTGGACGACTTCCTCTGCATGACCCAAGTTGGCTGCTTCGAACTTCTCATCTCCGTTGAGGTCGGAGAGCGTGCTCACAAGAGTGGCACCGGTAGCCTTGGCTATCCGTCTCAGGTCCTCCTTCTTGCATCTCCGCACGGCCATAGCACCCCGCTCGACAAAGAGCTTGAGAACCATGTCGTCGATACCCTTTGTGGTAAGGACGACATTGGCTCCCGACTTGAGGATCATCTCAACCCGCTCCAAGACGATACCAGATTCTCTCTCGCGGATCTTCTCCAATTGATCGGGGTCGTCCACGGTAATCTGAACACCAAGCTTCATCCGCTCCTTCTGCAGGTTCATATCCAAACAAGCGATCTTCGCATCGGTAACCCGGGTCGTCATAGCTTGGGAAGCAACAGTACAGTTGAGGGCATAGCCGTTGACGAGAACCGATTCAGTCACACTCTTTCCATGTGCTTTCAGCAGGTTGACAGCCTTAACAGGGTATTTAATTTCGTTCCTCTGGTTCGTCGACTTCACCAAAAGCATAGCATCCACCACCAAGTCTGCGAAGAAGCCAGAATCGGCCCCAATGATCTTGCTGGACATCGACGTCTTGGCAATGCTAATTAAACTGTCTCTTCCGAGGGCCTCGACCTTTGCGGTGATGTTCTCGTTCATGTACTTGACTGCTTCTCTGAGGGCTAACCGGTAGCCGTTGATGATGGTCGTAGGGTGTATCCGGTTCTTCATGAGCTCGTTCGCGCGGCGTAGAAGTTCGGCAGCGATCAGAACAACAGACGTGGTTCCATCTCCGACCTATCCATCCAATTAGACTTATATATCCAAGAAAGTATCCGTTGAGATCCCAGAACCCACCTCCTTATCCTGCTGCTGGGCCAGATCCACGAGGATCTTGCCAGCTGGATGCTCGATGTCGAGAAGACTGAGGATAGTCGCTCCGTCGTTGGTCACGGTAACATCCTAGAAGGATTCCAGATGTCAGAAAAGATCCAAAACGTCCAATATAGAGCGCGGGGCTCGAAGGTCCTTACCCCTATATCATCCACCATCATCTTGTCCAAGCCCGAGGGACCGAAAGAACTCTTGACGACATTTGCAATGGCCTGGGTTGCGAGCACTATCACGAGTCAATTCAACGATCAAGTGATTCAGGCAATATCATCGTCACATACCGTTCTGCTCGCGGACGTCCGCACCGGTGATTTTCTGCCCACCCAAGACTGTGCGAGTTGGTCAGTTTGATAGATTCGGAGCCAACACCTGGCGAAGTGAGAACTCACAGAGAGTGTCCGCATTCCGCGGTGCCTCGAAAATGCCTGCCATGACTGTGAAACAGACGGAGAAAAGGTGTTCAAAACAATATCAAAGCTCCGACTGCTGGGACTTTTTTTGGATTGCTCGACACTCAGTAGCCTCTGGTTCGTTGAGGCGTGCGGGTTGCGCTAAAAGTTCTGCCGGCCCCGGGGCGGTGAAGTTTTTCGAGATGCATCCCACTTTTTGACGAGGGGAAGAGTCAACGCTCTGCCTTTACGCTCTGTGACCTTCAGCGACCCTCGCTTTTTTACCATCTCTCATCCTCTTCGCTCTCGTGAACCTCATCGACACAATGGCCAGCGAGACCCCCGCCGATAACCCGGTCGCTACCAACCCTACCCTCCCTGACCGCACCGCCGATAACGCCGCTCCTCAGGGTGAAGTCTCCAAGAACGCTGCTAAGAAGGCCGCTAAGCTGGCCAAGCAGGCATCTGACAAGGCCGAGAAGAATGTGAACAAGGGTATTGGAAAGTCGGAGGCCAAGAAGCCCACATCCAAGGCGCAGGGCAAGAAGAGCGATGGCCCTGCTCTGATCGGTATCGATGTGACCAAGGAGGAGGACTTCCCTGGGTGGTATCAGCAGGTTCTCACCAAGGGTGACATGCTGGACTACTACAATGTCTCTGGATGCTTCGTTCTCAAGGTAGGATATCATGCGCTCAGTAAATTCTCTTTTCGCATCGTACTGATACACTGCTAGCCCGCTTCGTACTCCATCTGGGAGGAAATCCAAAACTGGTTCAACGTGCACATTAAGAAGATTGGCGTCAAGAACTGCTCGTTCCCGCTGTTCGTCTCTGAGGATGTGCTTGAAAAAGAGAAGGACCACATCGAGGGTTTTGCTGCTGAAGTCGCTTGGGTCACTCATGCGTATGAAATCTCTTCCTGAGTTTTGATTCATTGATGCTTTTTACTCGATGGTTATACTGATGATATCTTTGAAGAGGCTCGACCCCTCTTGAGAGAAAGATTGCCATCCGTCCTACATCGGAAACCGTCATGTACCCCTACTACGCCAAGTGGATTCGCAGCCACCGTGACTTGCCTCTGAAGCTCAACCAGTGGAACTCCGTCGTCCGGTGGGAGTTCAAGCACCCTCAGCCTTTCCTCAGAACCAGAGAATTCCTTTGGCAGGAAGGCCACACTGCTCACTTGACTCAAGAAGGTGCCGATGAGGAAGTTCTGTACATCCTTGACCTGTATGCTCGCATCTACGAGGAACTCCTGGCTGTTCCTGTCGTCAAGGGTAAGAAGACCGAGAAGGAGAAGTTCGCTGGTGGTGCATACACTACAACTGTTGAGGGTTATATCCCGTCCACTGGTCGTGGTATTCAGGGTGGCACTTCCCACGGTCTTGGCCAGAACTTCAGTAAGATGTTCAACATCACCGTTGAGGATCCTTCGGCCAAGGGTGACGAGAAGAAGCCCCCTCTCCACGTCTGGCAGAACTCGTGGGGTCTGTCGACCCGTACCCTGGGTGTCATGGTCATGATCCACAGTGACAACCGTGGCTTGGTTCTCCCTCCTCGCGTTGCTGAGACTCAAACCGTCGTCGTCCCTGTCGGTATCACCGCTAAGACCACCGAGGAAGAGCGCCAGAAGCTCTACTCCGAGATCGACGGCCTTGTCGCCGTCCTCACTGCTGCCGGTATCCGCGCCATCAGCGACATGCGTGAGGGTTACTCCCCTGGCTGGAAGTTCAACGAATGGGAACTCCGCGGTGTCCCTCTCCGTATCGAGTTCGGTCCTGGCGAGTCTAAGGGCCACTTCGTCACCGCCGCCCGCCGTGACGTCCCCGGCAAGGACGGCAAGTCCTCCATCCCCATCCCCGAACTCTCCACCGCCGTCCCGGCCCTGCTGGAGACCATCCAGAAGGACCTCTTCAACCGCGCAGACAACGAGTTCCGCACCCACCGCAAGAGCATCACCAACTGGGACGAATTCGTCCCTGCCCTCAACGACAAGAACGTCTGCCTCATCCCTCACTGTCTCACTGAGGAGTGTGAGGACCAGATTAAGGACTTGAGTGCTCGCAAGCACGAGGAGGACTCTGGTGTCGCTCAGGATGCCAAGGCTCCCAGCATGGGCGCTAAGTCGCTGTGCATTCCCTTTGACCAGCCGGAGGGTATCGAGCCTGGTGTCACCAAGTGCACAAACCCTCATTGCAACCGTACGGCAGAGAAGTGGTGTTTGTTCGGCCGTAAGTCCCCCTTCCTTTTCGTTACTTTTTCACCTCTTCTGCTGGAAAATGGATAACGACTAACGTTCATAACAGGTTCCTACTAAGCAATTTCTCGCCGAAGCCACATGTATACATGTTGAACCCCCTTCTGTTCATACTACGACAAGGCTTGTCATGGATTATATGTCCTTAAAAGAAAATGAGAAAACCGGGGGCGTCAAAAAAATTGTTTTCCTGATGAGTTTGACGATAATGTGAAATGTGTTTGATACCTTATGGATTTACCAATGCAAGAAGCAGACTGTAACCAGCTTTCGTAAGTATAATGTTGTAATTTTTTATTCTTGTTGTAGTTTTGTAGTTGGATGCAAATCACACTCGGATGAGAAGCCAAGTGTGTAAGTGTATATACAAGATAGAAATGATGACTCGCTAATGGACAGCACGAAAACAATTTTAAAGGAAAAGGAGAGTATATCTTGCGAATGATTGACGGCGGTAGTTCTGAGACAATATAGGAAAAGTCAAGTAGCATGGTATGCAAAGTGATGCAGAGACAAAAAGGAAAGGAATGAAGTCCGTATAATGATGCAAAAGGAAAGAAGCAAGGAGCGCTTGTATGCATATGCGAAAACATAAAATGAGAAAGAAAGACGAGAGATAGAGACTGTGTGTGCGTATGAAACATGAGAAATCAACAAGTCTCCACCGAACGCATCTCGCGAGCCCAGTATCCACTGCTGGACGAGCAGGGAGAGATGACATTCCGAGTAGACGACGTTTGTCAGTTCATCAGTCTGTACGCATTGCCCGAGGCCGCGCCATAGTTCTGCTGACGAGGCTCAAAACCGGGGCTAGGAAGATGAAGAACATCGTCATCGCCATCGTCGAAGTAACTGTTGCGGCCATCGCCCGATGATGCGGATGTCTGTGCGCGGAGACAGTAGACCGAAGGCGCTGTGTTGGACGATGATCCGTGCGAGGAGAGTGTGTTCACCGATTGGGAGGGAGCTAGGCTCTTGGAGATGGAGACTGAACGCTTCTTGTTAGAAGCGCCAGGGGAGGCGGTTTGAGAGCGGAGAGGGATGTCTGTGTAGACAGGAGGCATCTCGTTGCGGGTTTCTTGGGGTAGTGGTGGTGTGTCGAGGAGAGAAGGAGATGGTGGCGGGGCGTCGGTGTGTCTGCGTCGGCTACCAGATGTAGAAACCCGGCCCAGGACCTTCGAAGGGACACTCGTGGAAATGCTTCTGCGCGCGTCAGAGTTCCTGCGGTGCTTCATAAAGGAAGTCGGCTTGATCAATTTGGAGAATTGGCCGTCCTTTCCGGAAGCAGCAGTCTTGGGAGGCTTAGTCACTCTGTCAAACGATTGCTGGTTTGGAGAAGGAGTAAAAGCTGGTCCCTGCTCGGGAACAGGCACGCGTTGAAAGGCTTCGTGGGAGTTGATCTCGCGAACAATTGCATCCTGCAATGTCTCGAAGGTAGGGTGGGGACTGATGGCTTTGGTGGAGGTGTATGCTTGTCTGAACATATCCATGATCTCTGCGACCTTTGGGTTCGCAGAGGGAAGAGGGGACATAGAGGTAGGTGTAGCCGACGGCAGAGGGCTGTTCATGATCTCAGCAATGCTAGGGTTGCATTTCATGTCGTTGCTGCTGGGGGTCGGTGGTTGGATAGCCCGATGAGAGGCTTTGCCCTGTCTCCCGCGAGTTGCCAGTTCGGTGTCAATCGAGAGCTTCAGGGTGTTCTTTCGCGAAGGAGTAGGGCGGGCTGGCAGGGAATAGTTGCGGGATGTCGTTGATGGACGCCGATCCGCTGTGGATGGCGTTCCCCGGTCCGGACTTGGTTCCTTCACGCTTCTTCCTGGAGTCGGCAGTGTTGGGCTGTCCGGAATGGGGGTGTTGCTCCAGCTATCACCCTGTTTGTAGGCTGGCGGAACACTCAGGTGTCCAGCAGGACTAGGAGCAGGTCCCTTCGGCGGCGAGCTGGGCTGATCAGTTAACAAATTCGGTGCTGACCTCTGCGTCCGCAGACGAGGCCTGTCACGCGCCTGGGTTTCCCTGGCAGATGTAACAGTCTGAGAAGCTTCCTGTGCGGCCGGGCTTGCCGTCTTGTTCTCCTTCGGTCCAATATCCGAACGACCACTGCTGGCACGCTTGTGCCCCTTGCTGGTTCTTCCAGAACCACCCGAAACATTCCGAAATCGTATGCTTGCGGCTCGAGATCTAGGACGGAAATCATCTTTATTCTTTCCGGCATTCTTGTCTGTCACATCATCCTGAGACAGAACCGAGACAAAGCGGGAGTAGATGCTTCGCTTGCGAGGAGGTTTTTGTTGTTGCAAAAACCGCGTCATGTTCCGTTCCGCGACATCTTCGTTATACGGGGACAGTGGTGATGTTTGGTTCGGTGTCTGCGCTTGCTGCCGCTGCGAGGAAGCGAAAACGGCCTCTAACAGGTCGACATGTCGAGGGCTTTGTGTTGTGCGCTGGCTCGGAGCACGAGAGGGTACTTGGGATTTGGGAGACGTAGGGCGTTTTGGAGACATAGGACCTTTTTGCAGATTGCCTTGCAATCCTTGGAGCTGCTTTTCGATCCTCTCGAAGTGGCGATCCACTTCTAATTGCGAATCCGATAGCTTGACACTCTTGATGTGAGGTGATAGAGGAGGGCGAGTCTGTGTGTCGTGCAGCTCGGAGTGACTGTCCGTTGTACTAAAACCAACGTCACACGTTGCAGCCCCTTGGTCAGGAGCCTGCAGCGGATATTTCTCCGCTAGGAAAAGCTTTCTAAAGACAACCATAGTTGGTCAGAAGGTATGAAAGAGATGTTGGGGTTATCCGTTGGAATGCGAAAAGCTGTTGGGAAAGCGGGATATTTGAATATAGAGTGTGGACTTTTAGGTTAAGAAATGACGAAAATTCAGAAGCTTAAGCCAGGCGATTCGCAGTCTTTTTAAATGCAATGCAATGTCATGATCCCGTCAAATGTGGTCTGTGTTAACCGTTATACGTCGAGTGTCATTCGTAACAACGAAGACAAGTAAATAATAAATTCAAAAACTCGGGTCGAGAGGAGCGCTGTCAGATTTTTAACAAAGAGAAGAGGGAAACGACGAGTTTAACTTTCAAAACTATCTGCCTGGACCGGCTTCGTAGATCCAACAGTCGCATCTGGATCAGGGGGGCACAAATGGGGCTTGGGAATTGGTCCGTCTTCCGTGATCCATTGTGATGGGATCACGGGCGAGAAAAAGAAATTCTGAAGGCCGAACCGATGGAGACAGACGCTGAGAGGGGAAAGAGTGATGTACAGGCACATCAACCGTAAAGGTTAGTCTAGACGGGCTCCTAGTGGCCGCGGAGCACACTTGACGAAATACTCTAGACGGGAAATGCCCGAATTCACAAAGCTTATGCATGCGTGTCTTTTCTTATTCCGATCCCCCGAGGCCTGAAATAAGTGTGTGCTCCGACGAGTATTGTGAACACACCCGATGGAACGTGCAGCCAGGCCCTAACGTCTTCACTGCCATAGAGAGCACTGCGCCGTCGAGTATTGGACGGTACCCATAGGATGGATTACATGTGCATGGTCATAACAGCTGGGCTCCACTTGACACGCTGCTATTGAATTCGATCTGCGGTTTTCATTCATTCAAAACCACCGCGCAATATGACGGGGAATCAGCAATGGTAGCGATGCTCACTGGACGAAGAATTCATACGACCAAACTGCGTATTCCGTACTGGATTATCGGGCATCTCATGGTGCTGGGAAAAAGTAAAGAAACAAAGAGAGGCGAGTCCATAAAAAGGGGTGAAGTCCGAATTGGAGCCAATTCGGGACACTCCGCACACTGGCATTCGGATGTCATTGGAGAAGAAGCAAAAATAAAAAAAATAAAAAAAAAAATCCAGTTGCGGGAAATTGCAGTCTGGGGCCCACGAACTGCCTCAAAATGAAGAGCCCACGAATTGAACGTGCTATTGGCACAGCCAGGCCATCGATCGTCCCACAACAAACAATTCGGTTGGCTATGTCGCAAGATGAACGTGCGTCCTGAGCTTGCTACCAAATTAATGTTGGTGACTGGTCCAGTGGTGTCTTTTCTTATTTGACCCATTTCGAACGGTTGGCCCCTCGGCCTTTGTAAGAAGGAAGAGCCAAGAGGCTGGATTTCACTATGAGACTTATCTATTGACGGTGTTAGTGGGTGGTTCTTCTTCGGGGACGATAAATGAAGACCAACATACTCCTTATGGGGCCGTCAGTTAACGGGGCAATTTCGGGAGAGTTCCTCTTCAACAGTCACGAGGGACTGCTTGCTTTTCCTTTCATACTGCAGCAGTTGATCTTCGGATATCCTTCATGACTAGCTTCAAGCAGCGTATTCTCGTTTATCAGCACCTTAGCATGCAGAACGAGGAAAAGCAAGCAAAGCAATTGACCTCGGCGATCATCCCAACTGCCCGCCGCACCAACGTTTGTCCGGGCCGAACGGAGTCCCGGGCTGTCTCCGCGGTAAAATTACCGTAAACACAACTACCGATGTCATCGGCTTTGTTCCCCTGAAACGCTTCCGAAAGTAGAAAGTACGAACACACGAGTCAATCCCATTTACGATTAGATTCACCCCCATCTCGATGTTGAGCTATTGATCAATCCTCTAGTCGTCTGTTCCATTGGGACGGCACGAACTGTTAGATTCTCGTCAATCCTAAACCCGGATAGACGGACTAGTTTTCCAGGACCCTCACTATCCACGGAGAATCACCGGGAGTACAAAGTATAGCACCAGAATAGTATTAGTCCATATTCCCACTTGAGGATGGATAGTCAAGTCTGAAGATTGAAGTTTCCGGCAAGCTGACAGCCGTGACAGGATATTGGTCCGTTCATAGTGATGGTGTTATGCGAGTCAGTATACACCACAACTACTGTGACCGGCTGCCCCGAAAAGTTATTCTTTGCGATCACTTTCACGAAAATGCGCAAAAACAAAAATGCATAATAATAAACGTCCCATTCGTCTATTTTGCCCATCATGAAGTCAAGTAAATTGGGTTCAAATCTCTTTGATTCTATTTGTGGATGGCCGCGAATCCGGAATCTCGACCAACAGATCCTAATCGCCGCGCCTAATTACCGCGTCAGTTCTTGGGACTTGGTCTATTTGGTACTAGAGCGAGCAATGCCTGCTCTGATCTATTTACGATATCCGACGTCCCGGGACGTGCCCTGTCAAGTACGTACGCACTCCGTACTTTTTATAAGACAGAGGGAAAGGAGGAAAAGCAGTCGACGGAAGAAGACCGGACCAGTGAGTGCCAAATGCCATTGATTTGGAGACTGATTGATACTCAGCCTTCATATCGTATGCTCTTTCTCCATTTGGTTAGTGCAAATGTGACTTGGTCTTTGCACCTTTGTTTCTGGCGGCTATCACAGTTGACAGTGACATCCTCAAACTATGGTTCTTAACGGCCTACTCTGAACTCTGTTTGAACCGTCTGGAAATACTCCGGAGTAGAGTACGAATAGTAGGCGTTGCAGATGTGATTCGCGTATCCATATCCCTGTAAAGTGTGTCTTTGGCATTTAACGTACGGCAGATCACGAACAAAGAGCACAGATAGTTTTACAGGGGTACCCTGCTCGGAATCATTGACAATAAATAGGAAGTAAAGTACTTGTAGGGCAACATACCAAGAAAGCTTTACTCTTACAATACCAAGCACATGGTGGGATAGGATGGCACATCCCCCTTATTGATCTCACCCATCCTTGCCGCGATAAATAAATATACATTCAGATCGCTCGATCTACACATGGTCATCCCTCGGTAGTTGCGTAGTGCCAATACGTGAAAAAGTACTCGATTGGATTATGCGTACACATACATTATCTCTGCAAACTATTCCGTCGATCCCGTAAGCCATGGCAGACATACATGCTGTCATATCATATCCAGTCTATCCTATCCTATCCCGTCCTTCCCTACCGAATGCACATGTAATACTCCGTACCCAGAAACATAACCCGCAAGCAAACGCCGTAGCCGACCTACTGTGCAGGATCCTTATCCTTGCCAGACTTATCTTCCTCCACATCACTCCTAGATCCAGACGCCCTCTTCCGCTTCTTCCCTTTGTCCATCGTAGCGGGGCTAGAGGCGCGCCCAGCCAACATAGACGGCACAGGATACAATGACGACAAAGAAGGCAAAGAGGGCCTGGGCGCCTGTACTTGTGACTCGTTCACTCTGGAGGCATCTGGGCCATGCGGCGTAGGGAATGTCGGAGTTCTGATAGGGAAGAAAAAATCGGGTCGGGAGCAAAGTTTATCCTTAAGCGAAGTTGGGCCGACGCCTTGGTCTACGACACCAAAAAAGCATCTGAGGCTGGTTATGTCGAGAACCACAGGTCCGTCCTCGGTCTGGCTCGGGGTTTGGTTGGATGCTTGGGGGGCTTGGGGTACCATCATCGAAGTGAGACTGGTGGCTGCGGAAACTGTGGCTGCGCTTGGAGGGAAGTAACTCATGGCGGGAACGGTTGGAGGTCGAGCGATCTGAGGACCAGAGATGGTTCCAGGAGCTGGAATGGCGCTGGGAGGGAAGGTGCTTAAAGGGCCAACGTTTGGACGCTGGGCGACTGAAGATCCAGCACTGTATGACAGACTAGCAGGGTTGGTGAGCCGTGGAAGGGGCAAGTTGACGGTCTTATCGGGCCTTATGGGTGCCAACTTGAAGCTTTCTGAAGCCTGTCCAGCCTTCGAGTTCATTGATGAACTATTGACGGCCTTGGCAGCATTGGTATGGCCAGTGCTCTGATGACCAGCGTTCAAAGAAATGTTGGAAGGCGCCGAATTGAAAGGTGCAGCTCTCGAGATGCTAATATTCGCGTTGGATGGACCAACATTGGAAGGCGGAGCACTGGGGCGACTGGCGTTCGGACGACTGGCATTCAGATGACCACCATTGGAAGGACGAGCACTGGCTTGCGAGGCACCCGCACTAGAAGGTACAGTATTCGGACGACCAGCATCGAAAGGGCCAGTGTTCAATTTACCAGGGTTGAGAGGACCAGCCCCAGAGGCAGGCTGGCCAGAGACTTGCTTCGACGAATCAGAACTCTGATGACTAGTGTTCATAGGACCGGTTTTGGAAGTGCCAGCATTAGAAGAGCCAGCCTTTGAATTATCAGCGACTGGGGTACTGACACGCGATGGACCAGCTTTAGGTGTATTGGCGTTGGAAGGCCCAGCTTTCGAAGTACCGGTACCGGCAGGCAAAGAAGCAGCGCTGGAAGAGCCAACATTGGAAGTTCCAGCTTTCGAAGCACCAGCCCTAGACGAACCAGCAGCTGAAGAATCACCCTTCGCCGAAGCAGCATGAGAAGCTTCATTTCCAGCATATTCCTCATAATACTCTTCATCATCGTCATACTCTTCTTCAGCAGCAGCGGCAGCAGCCTCTGCTTTGGCAGCTTCCCTTCGACGACGAACAGCAAGCCCAAGGATGTTCGTGAGGCCAGCGCTCTCGCGTTTTTCGTTGGACTTTTCCATGTAGTTGTTGTAGACTGCGTCTTCGATGGCTCGTCTCAGCTCTCTGAAGCATTCGAGGGCCTCTTCGCGATCTAGTTCGAAATCGTTTCCGAGGAGGTTGAAGTCGATCTGGAGCAGTTGACCCAGTTAGTATTGAGGATAGGGCACTGGGTTTCGTGCTTTTGATAGCTGTTTGACAGCAGGGACGCGTCTTGTTGTCCTAGAAGTGGCGGAAACGAAGATAAAAACCAACCTTCGTGTAATTCGAGTGCTGGATAGCTCTCCAGAGGAAGACGAGATTGTCGTCGATAGTGACAGGGTAAACCGGTGGTGGCATGAGGGGTCCTTTCTTCTTCTGAGTCCTATAAAGTAGGGATCGGAGCCTTTCTTGGGTGTATTCCGACATCTCGAAGAGAAGGGGAGGCGAACAGGATCAAGGAGGTTAGAAATGTTATAGGCAAGAGTAAACAAAATGTAGGATCGTTGATGTGCAATTTTGATGTGCAATTTTGATGTGCAATTTTGAAAAGATTGAAGTGTGTGTAAGTGTGCGTTTTCATTCAGTGAAAGGGTTGCTGGT
This sequence comes from Aspergillus cristatus, assembly GCA_034509305.1. Taxonomy (NCBI): domain Eukaryota; kingdom Fungi; phylum Ascomycota; class Eurotiomycetes; order Eurotiales; family Aspergillaceae; genus Aspergillus; species Aspergillus cristatus. The sequence continues at coordinate 1,711,855 of WJBV01000007.1, read as the reverse complement.
GTGCTGCCATTCACTGTTTGATACCTCCCTTTAGGGTTGACTCAAACAAGGCCACCTGCAATGACTTAGAAATTTTATGGCATTATATTCTCATTATTTGACATATCAACCATCATAGAGTATATCCTTACCCCATAGCCTGACGGATGAACCGCTCTGCGGACTCCTTGACTGCTTCTGCCAGAACTGTATGAGCCCCTCGAGCTGCATCCACCGCGCCGTCTATCAGAGCCTCATGCCCAGCACGCTGGTCACCATCGCCTAATGACGCCTTCGAACTATCACCCTTAAGCCAAAGCTCTGTAATCTCGTCCCGCCCAGGCATATACGCCACCACGCAAGCAGATTGAATCGACCGGTGTTCTGCCGGGTCCGTATCCAGCTTCAGCTTCGGCCCTTCCTCGTCCTTCGTCGACTCATCAGAAACAAGAGCTGCCACACCACCCGCTACAAGGTCAAGACAGTCAATCCGCGCGTCCGCAATAGCAGCAGATGCAGCCGTAATGCATCCAGCCAGAACGTTCATCATGCCCCAGGACGCATCGTGCGAATCTGCCGCATCGCCCCACCAACGGTTGTCCTCTGCTTCTAGCACCGTAATTGTGATATCCAGTCCACTCTTTGGCCATCGCTCAGCGACAATCACACCGCGCAGCGCAGTTTCCAAGTGTACGCCGAGATCACGTTCGCTCGTGTCGCGGATATGGCCCTTCCTCTTGCGGGCAGCAAATGGGGCGTATTTGACATGTGTTGTAAGAACGATATTCGGCGAGAATGTAGCAGATCGTGGGAGGGGTTTGGGGCCGTGGACTGTGCAGGCCAGTTTTAGGGAAGACGATGGGGGAATCAAAGACTGAGGAGACGAGCGCGCAGCGGCGAGAGAGGCTGATGGTTCGAATTCGACATAACTGGAGCCGGAGGCCGTAGGAATGATACCGGTTTTCAGGACTAATTTGGAGAGGCTTATTAGTATGGTGAATCGGTTTCAATGGGAGGAATATATATACTCACATATCTTTCGCAGCTCATTCGACTGTCTTTGACGTTTTGGTCTCTCTGTCGCAGCGCCTGATGCGGATTTAATGGAAGAGGCAAAAACAGCAGGCCTCGTGCCGCTAGGTGGTCCATTGATTCTTCGTCTGTCCATATTGCAGTAATATATCTTAACCCACCAGGGGAGCTTTAGAACTGACAAGCAAAAGAGTCGTCGTCAAAGTCCATAAACGGAAATCTTGGAGGGTAGTTTGCATTGTTTGGTTGGCGCTAGGCGGTGAAGCGCTTTTTTTCCTTCGCTTCGCTTGTTGATTTTTCTTCTTTCCCACTTTCCCTCCTTGAATACAGAGCTTCGACTTGCTTTCTGTCAACATTCCTTCTTATGATGAAGGAATTGGTTATTTTGATGATCTCTCAATCAATTCAGTACTAACAGACTGTAATGTGAGTCTTTCTCTTCTCTCCCCACGAACACACCTGTCTGCATGATTGAAATCTATCCAAACTCTGTTCCGGCGACGCAAGATGAGCCATGAACAAACATGCATCACCATCTGAAGACAATTCGAGCTTTTATTTTGCTTCATTGTACTCAATTGATTGTCTTGGTGTACATTGCTGACAAGCTATCAGGCAATGTAGACAGTGTAATCGTCGCCAGCTTCTTTTGGACGGGAAAAGTGAATGGGTATGTTTTTTTTTTTTTTTTTTCTTTTTTTTCTCTCTCTCTCTCTCTCTCTCTCTCTCTCTCCCTTCCCACGAGTCGAGTCACCTTTCATGATGAAGCAAATTTTTATTCAGTTCTGCTTCTGCAAACTTATTGAAGAAAACAAAATACCTTACCAAACCTTCTGATTTCCTCGACTCTTCTCAATTGCCACCTGCCGTCTCGAGTTTCGAAAGAGAGACTAACAGCGAGATAGTAACCAGTCTGCTTGATACCGGTCATCACTGCTTGAATTTACTTGGTTATCAAGAGGTAAGAGCGCATGCGCTACTCAAGGCACAGCAGTGCCTTACACCCATCGCGTTTCCTTTATGATGACAACGAGTCAATCCATTCAATGATCTCTTCGGAGAACCGCCCCTCGAGCAACGCACCGCGCTGCAATCCAGACGGGATGAAATTTGGCCCAGCGATCCATCCTCTTCCTCCCTCATACCATACCGATAGCTTTCTTTTGACGGCTTCAGGGATGATTGGTTGTGGAGTTCTTTGAGGTTGGACTCAGTCGTTGTTGGTGCGTTTCGTTTTCAGCTGGCTCTTTGTGGCTGTGGTTTGCTACGCTTGACTTGTGTCGATATCGCTTCTTTGACTGCTTGTCCGTTTTGGGCGACATGTTGAGGGAGTGAAATCGGCAGGGGATGGGATGAATTACCCGGCTTGGCTGATTTGCCTCGTTTCTCTTTTTTGTGAGATAACGAGGCATTCGTGCTCCGAGTTACGATTCAACTTGTTACGTCTGGTAGCATGTGCTGACGTTTTACTTGATAGTAGGGCTACCGTTTACTCTCGTTTAGAAATAGCATTCTAGTCCTAGTTTCAAATGCCAATGAATAATTTTCATTTGAAGAATCTTGGTTGAATTGCTTCTCGCGTATGTACAGCAGAACAAAAGGCCCAACCTCCCACCATCTTGGATATCAATCTATTTCCACGTTCGTAGAGTCATCATCTCATCTATAAGCATCATCGTAATCTTTCTTTGTATCCTTTTGAATTTTCGATTTCTTTCTAATAGACCTTTTTTTCTTTCTTTCTTCGGGGCCGAATCAGAAAACAGAAATACATATCAGAACATAGAAGGGAAAAAAGAGTTAAAAGCAGTTATAAAGCACAAAGACCAGGAGCTAACAGAAGGAATTCCAGGGTCAGTCGAAGGAGTAAAAATGGTATAATCAGGCTGCTGTCGTAGCTCTCATCTCATAAGCATAAGCGGCGGAAGTGCAGGGGGGTAAGAAAAGGATCGTAAAAGGTTGTGCGCTGTTCATATTTTCTCCTCAGTCGGAGTTGTAGCACCGTTCCTCGACATGCTGTAGGGGGCCTGTTGAAGGGGGGATGTGTTAGCCACCAATTACGGATATATGTGTGACCAAGGAGTTGCATACCAAGACTCTCTTTGCGTTGCACACCCGCCATGCCAGGTTGCGAACGTTCCCATCGGCCTGGACGACTTCAGGGGCCAATTCGATACCGAATCTGTGAATCAGGTTAGCATTGCTAGAATTCTAGCACAGAAAGACAAAGAAACTCACGTTTGGTGCACGGCAAAAACGACCCGCTTGGCAAATTTACCATCCCGCTCCACGAGACTGCCAAACGACTCGTCCACACTCTCAGGAGCAATCTCAGGATCCCGATCGAAACAATTACGAACGATAGGCAATAGAGCAGATTCCACCGACGTCTCGGCCAGAGCCGGGTTCTGCAGGAGCATGTCCTCCTCGTTGAACCGGCGGATCCGGATCTCGAAGGGACGAGAAATGGCCATGACATTGTGCTTGCCGTTGTGGTGGTACCGGAACTCGAAGACACCCTGAGTCCAGAAGAGCTTGTCTCCCGAGAAGACGACTTCACCTGTCGCGTACTCACGGCCGTTCTCGTGACGCTGGACCTCGTCGCTCGTGATAATTCCCTTTTCGCATGTCGAGTTGTCGTAGTGGCCCTGGTTGATAGCCACCCAGCGACCCTGGGACGAGACACGGGTTACTTCGCGAGACGTGTTGTCAGTGACCCTGTAGAGACCAATCCAGTCCTTCTTGTTGTGCTTGAGAGGAGCAGTCCACCTGATCTTAACCGGAGCACCATATTCAAACACCAGGTTCTTGAGGTCACCGCGACGGTCCAGAGGCATCCGCGCGTTGGCTCCTTCGCGGCCGCTGGGTTGGTCGGGCTCATCAATAGACGACGAGTTAGTGCTTTCAATCTCCAGCGAGTAGTCATGCAGGTCATAGCCAGCCAAGTCAGCGTCAATACGCGTGATGGTCACACGGGCCGGGTACTTCTGGAACAGGGCAGTGGTGTCCTTGACAAATGTGTTAACACCGGCCGCGAGCTTGGGACGAGCAGATTCAAGAAGTTCTTCGACAAATTCAAACGATTCATCGAAGATCTTGTCGACACTTCCGTGCAGCTGCTGGAGGGAAGGAGGCAGAGACCGTTTCAAACTCTTTACCAATCCAGCATCGCGACGCAGGCTCTGGCCATAAAGCTTCTGCATGTGTGGACGTTCTACAAACTGGATGAATGCCAGACTCAGGATGTGACTCAACAGAGCAAGGAAAGTAATGGCGGCGCTGTTAGTGATCAAGACCGCACCCCAGACGCCTGCGAGACCCAGCACACGCTCGGGGTTGTTCAAGAAGCGATAGATACCATCGTAGGTCAACTTGGACGACGCATTGAAGAAGAAGTCACCATAGAACCAACCGAATTCTCCGAGAGACTCGTAGATGCTGACATTGGTCCAGACCTGCAAGGCGACGAGACCCGCGCCCACGACGTGTCGCAGGAGAACCAGACCGTATCCCCAATCAGCAGGGAAGGTATAGAGCTTCCATACGGCAGCAATGAAGCTAGCATAGCACATGATCATGCTCAGGTGGTAGGTGCCCTTCCACTGGCTCCAAGCCTCTTGCGGACTCTCGCCATACTTGACAAAATGCCGGGTCCACCCTTTACTATTAGACTGACGGTTGAGCAAGTATCCGATACCGACGGAAAACCAGATACGCCATACGGCCGCATTTGCGACAAAGAGGAACTGATATCCCGAAGTTGAAGGCGTCAAGACAGCCAGAGCGAATACGAGAAACTGTACGAGCATCACAGAGGCATCTGTGTTTCGGTGCAGATCCAAATTGTGGGGACCGAGCAGGTTGTGGACTGACTCCGGTGGAGCGCTGGGGTCCAATGGCGCTTGGGGCACAGATTCATCGACAGAGGTTGGCGCAATGGGAGAGTCCGATCGGTGGGACGCAACTGCGGAGACCGAGTCCTGTTCCGTTGCGCGCTTGCGAGGCGGCGGAGGGTTGTACGTCCTGTCGATGTGAGGGTTCTCGACCAGGACCAGAAAGGCAAATTGTGCTGCATGGGCGATAATGGAGATGAACAGAACTTTGTAGCTTGCGGCCATCAACGAAATACCGTAGAAGCCAGCGTAGCCGACAGAATACATGGGGTGTGGGGCCATCTCGAAGACGCCATCAAAGGTCAATTCTCCCTCGAGAAGATAGAAGAAATCACCCCAGTACCAAGCATAGTCTTTTACCACACGATGGGCATCTAGTTTGACCCAGAGATTGAACAGGACCAAGACGATACCCGCAGACCAGCGGAGGGTGCTCATGAGAATACTCTCGCTGACGGGGTGGTGACTACAAGCTATCGCAAAGAGGCAGTAAGACGTAAAGTCGCACATCAAGATCAAGTCCACCAGGCGTCTGAAGACGAGCCAAGTGTTGTACTCAATAGGAGCTTTGTCGAAGGAGTAATCGGCCCTGATCTTGGTCTCCAACTCTCGCTTGATGAGGTCGTATACCTGAGGGTGAGGGTTCTTGCCGGTCGCCGGGTTGACAAAGACCTTGGTCTTCTCCGCCCACCGGACCAAGGTGTTATGGTGCGACTGGTTGTGAAGGAGCCAACCTATCCCAACGTTGTAACATGCACGCCAGAACAGGTAGACCGCGGCGAAGACGGGAACTCTGGCTCCTGCGGGGAGTTGCCAAAGAAGCAGGATGTGCGCCCCAAGGATGGCCAGCACAACCAGATCGGACAGGTTCTTAGGCTCCGAGGGCGACAGAAGCTGAGAAACCATGTCGTGAGTCTCCGGTACTGTAAACACTAACACGTGATTCCCGTTAGCAGGCGTGTTACTGGGTGTAGCCACGCAACGCATGGTTGAAGCTATGCAACCATTCTAGATTGTAGAATAAGACATACCAGTACCACCCGGAGTTCTCCCAAATGCCTTCCCAGTCTTTTCCTTGGGTTCTGCATCCTCCGTGGCCGTCAAAGCCTCAGTGGTGGTGGTAGCAGGATTGGCTTGAGAGGTGACGTTTCTCTCGCGGAGCCCATCATGTTCTTGATGGGTGCCTGTTGAAAGGCCACGATCCATAGCGGGTAAAGCTGTGGAAGCAAGAGGCTTTAAAAGGACAAGATGAGAGGGTGAGTGAAGAGAGAAGAAGAAGAAGAAAAAGAGGAAGAAAAAGAAGCGAAAAGGGAAGAGGAAGAGAGCAACAGAAGCATGTGACAGTTGGCTTTCAGGGTCCAATGAGAGGCCTGAGCTCTGAGATCATGGATAACTTTGTCTCAACAAAATAACTAAGGTTCTTGACAATACGTTGAGGTAGAAAGAAGGCTGAAAAAAAGAGAGAGAAAGAGAAGAAATTACAGACAAGAAATGAGAGGGTATTTATGATGAGGCTTTTCTTCGCTTCATTTCACCCTCTCTGAGTCTCTGCCTCTAATAAGGACTCTTGACTCTCTCTGCCTCTCACTGTCTCTTTGGGGCTCGCTTCTCCGGTGGAGTCCCGTGCACGCTGGGGGAACGGAATTAGACCGGGTGTTGGCATTGACCAATCAGGCTGGCGGTCGACGATTGGCGAGCGAATCAGGCTGAAGGAGACAGAACATGTATTGTCACATCGTTACGACTACAGCGTCATTGTTATTCTAGCAGTTACACCACTTGATGGTAATTGCTGGTCTAGTATCGTGCGGCTCTTACAATTGACTTTGAATTTACCACGGAATTGACTCGATCACGAACAATCTCCTTCATAAGAGTCGAGTCTGGAATGCCTCGACCATTATCAAAGTACATTACCATACCTGTACGTAGCGGTAACTGCGAATACCTCTCTGACCTGCGCGGCTGTTATTGGCCAATGGGCCTAGCACTAACCGAGAGCGGGCTAACGCTGCACGTCGGACCAGTCGCGCAATGCGTATCCGTAAAGTACTCCGGAGTAGAAGGACTGGACTCATGGACGGTGCTCGAGCATGTCCTGAATAGATGAGATGATTGAGGGGTAGCTATTTAGTGTCTATGTATAGTATGCGCTCAGTCAATCTTTCATTAATTTCAATTGAAGGTGCATGAGGGTGGGGAGGGAAGGCTAACACCCATTCCTAGAAGAGTAACGGTGGCATTCTCCGGTATTGGCTGGAAGAGGAGACGGTGACATCACGTACAGGTAGTCGAGTACTGTCCACGCTGTATTGTGTGGAGGTGCAATACAGGGGTACTAGTAGAAGAATGGCATTATACTCTCCATGTAGATGTAAACAATGGCCTTAGCATCAACTGATCCAGGTACTCGACAATACCCCTCGATGCAGGCACATGCCAGGAACTTGAATCCGAAGAGGCACACGAGTAGCACACGGCCAGAACGAGGGAAACCGGTTGCGTTGGGGCCACAGCCCCAGTCGTGATATCACGGGATCTTCACAGGACTCTGGTATCAGAGCCCGAAGCTTATGTGGAAAGCCCAGAAATCATACTAATAATGGCAATATTAATGGGAATATCAACGCCGGAATAACATTATTCGACTCTTTTCAACAGAGAAACAATGCGCATGCTCAACTACCCTAGTCTAGCGTCATTGCACCACGGATGATAGACATTGCAAGGAATGCACCCTGGTCCGTCGCACAGCATTTCCTGCAAATGATGATACATATGCATTAAGGCGCCATAAACGGTGGTCATAGCAGCTGCATTAGAATGGCCCGGCATAGCAGAGTAACGTACTTGTACTCCGTATACTGTACGGAGTAGCACTTGTACATAAAGTGCAGACATCCGGTATCTTATCGCAGCCTCCGACACCGCTCTCATCCCCGCCAATCGCCACCGGACTTTTTGTCATCCCGAAAAATGCGGCATGATGCTTATCAAGCACTCTTTGCCATCGTCTATCAAATTCGTGAACTGTAGCTATTGAGGTCTTTCTTCGTTTACTTTATCAGATTTGTGTGTCTTATTTGTTTAGCAGCAGAAGAGTCAACAAAATGGCACCCTCATTTGAGGAGCCAACGGCTGAATACTTCACAGCGCCGTCCAAGATGGCGCCAAATCTGGTGGCTCCCGAACCAGGTATGTCGCTTGGCAATCATGTCTAGTGAAACTGCTAACACAGAGCAGAACACTGTCCAGGCCCCGAATCCGAAAAGGCAGGCCAAGGGGATGCCTGTGCTGGCTGTCCCAATCAATCCATCTGTGCTTCCGCGCCCAAAGGCCCCGATCCAGACATCCCGATCATCACCGAACGTCTTTCGCAAATCCGACACAAAATCCTAGTGCTTTCTGGTAAAGGCGGTGTCGGAAAGTCGACCTTTTCTTCCCTCTTGGCCCATGCTTTTGCGGCAAATCCCGACTCGACAGTAGGAATTATGGATACCGACATCTGTGGACCATCCGTTCCCAAAATGATGGGCGTTGAGGCGGAAACGATTCATGTGAGCAACGCGGGTTGGAGTCCAGTTTGGGTTACGGATAATTTGGGGGCTATGAGTGTGCAATTCATGCTGCCTAACCGGGATGACGCGGTCATTTGGAGAGGTCCCAAGAAGAACGGGCTTATCAAACAGTTCCTGAAAGATGTGGACTGGGGCGAGTTGGATTATCTGATTGTGGATACTCCCCCAGGCACTTCAGACGAGCATCTGTCGGTGAACTCGCTTCTGAAGGAGTCCGGTGTTGATGGGGCCGTGGTGGTGACCACTCCCCAGGAGGTATCACTGTTGGATGTCCGCAAAGAAATTGACTTCTGTCGCAAGGCCGGCATCCGTGTTCTGGGCTTGGTAGAGAATATGTCGGGATTTGTTTGCCCCAAGTGCACCCACGAGTCTCAGATTTACCGAGCCACCACCGGAGGCGGTCGACGACTCGCGAAGAAGATGGGCATTCCCTTTTTGGGGGCCGTTCCTTTGGACCCCCGGGTTGGCATGGCCTGTGATTATGGCGAGAGCTTTGTGGACAATTTCCCGGATAGTCCGGCGTCGCAGGCGATCAAACAGGTCGTGCGCTCGGTCGGTCAGCTGATCGGAGAGGACCCAGATCAGGTTCTGCCTGAAGATATGGTTGAGTGATGAAGCCGTTATCGTTTCACTTTGTCGGTTTTCTTGGATGCATCTCAAGGCGTTTTTATTTCTTTTGCCGGTTTCCCGATTCTGGCGTTTTTGGACATAGAACACATTTCTGATACCAGCAATTATTACTGCTACGAATGAATGGACATGCAACTAGAACTATCCAAGTCTAAATGAAATGAAGAGTCCGTCCACAGCACTGTCCAACGGCCACTGTATGGACATGTCGATCACCTCCCGCAATCTGCCCCTTATGGAAGCATTGCAGCCAGCAGAAGAGTTGCTATCTTAGCGAGATTCATTCGACGTCAACTTTGGAATAGACTGAAGTAACTTTCCTCACATTATGCTAGATTTATGAATGTTGTGTTATTTGTGCACTGAATCATGATCTACCGCTTGTTCTGAATCTGAGACGATGCCCCTATCATCTAATTGTCCCGCCGCAAAGCACTATCGTCAACTCTCCTCCTCCTCCTCAAACATGTCAAATCGAGCTGTTGCAGCGCCGAGACTGGGAATGTTTCACCAGTATAGCCTCAATCCACCCTGATTGGCGCCATGGCTTCTGATTTCCCTTCGTTAACGCCGTCTGCGACGACCGGCGGCTGTCATTGCTATATTTTCAATCTCCGCAACAGGCATCGGCGCCAGTCCTCTGTATCAGAAATATGACTACCGTTTCTTTTCTCTGACAGACAGTCGGGACTTGCTGGATCTATCTTCTCTAACCCTGCGGATCTGAGGAGGCCAAGGTGGGCCATTTTGCTACACACTGTGCAAAGCAATTCATATTGAAGGAGCAATACGATATCCTCATTCTAATAAGTGGCTTTGGCTTACCATACTTATATTATATTGTATATTAACCAGGTCTATTACTTGGTTTGTGCTCAATAGGGGTTTGTCTCCATTGTGGCTAACTGAAATCTTCCAGTCATTTTTTCTGTTCTTCCGCTCATTCTATTCATACAATGCTTTGATTTACTCTTCCTTTTCTTCTTTCTTCTCATTTCTTTCTTGAAGGTGCTTGGTCGCCTCTTCACCTTCTCTTCACGCCTTTTGATATACACGGGTGTTCTAGTCTGGACTGGACCTCGTTTACATTCCTTTTTGATATAGATCCTTTTCTTCTGGAAAGAAAGGCTGGTTTCTTTTTGCTCTTCGATTATCTTTCATTTTAACTTATATACTGGGAACAAGTTCGGGATTGATACAATGCAGCTCCTACAGTCCTTTGTGTTTGCTCTGCTTCTTAGCTGCGAGGCGCTCTCTGCGCCCACACCAACTACGACTCGCTCGCAACTACAAGGCAGGTCCTTTAAAATTGAGCGAGTACGCCAAGGTGCCTCCGTCCTGGATGGTGCCACTGCTCTGCAGAGATCATACAGGAAATATGGAATTGCGGCGGTGGACTTGGGCATTGATGATCTGTTGGATATCAAGCCCTTGAGCTCTTGCAACAGCCAAACCAACACAGACGATGACCAAACCGGAGAGGTTAGCGCTGTGTCTGTTCAGGGAGATGCTCAGTTTGTCTCGCCAGTTACAATTGGTGGACAGACGATTGTCATGAACTTTGATACTGGCTCCGCAGACTTGTAGGTTCCAATTGAGCTCCTTTCACTGAGTGTAGCATGGATGGCTAACGAGCTTGACACAGTTGGGTGATGAACACACGGCTTCCATCCGATCAGACGAAAGGACACACCGTTTATGACCCTTCGAAATCATCTACCTACAAAGAAATGAAGGATTACACCTTCAACATCACCTACGGCGACTCCTCATATGCATACGGCGGTGTGGGGCAAGATACAGTTGACATCGGCGGCGCAACGGCCACGGGGCAAGCAGTCGGCTTACCAACCGAAGTCTCTAGCTACTTCGTAGGGGACACTTACTCGAACGGCCTGGTGGGACTGGGCTTCTCGGTCCTCAACATGGTCCAACCCGAGCCCCAAAAAACCTTCTTTGACAACGTCGCCGACAGCTTAGACAAGCCTCTTTTTACCGCCCTCCTTAAAAGTGACGGCCAAGGTGAATACGAGTTTGGAACCATCGACCCCAATAAGTACTCGGGCCAGCTGATCAACGTAACCGTTGATCCGTCTGCTGGCTTCTGGCAATTTGACTCCAAGTTCTTCTCAGTTGGAAACGGACCTCTGGAACAAGTCTCTACAGCACCTACATCGATTGTCGACTCTGGCACTTCGCTGATGCTGATGAGTCCCGAGGTTGCTGCCGCTTACTACGCTCAGGTTGATCGTGCAGTGTATGCCAACAGTGCTGGAGGATGGATTTACCCTTGCAGCTCGGAACTTCCAAACTTTTCGGTTGCGGTTGGGAATAGCTATATGGCCACGGTCCCGGGGTCGTTGATTAACTTTGCGGGGGTGGGCCAGAATAGCACAACGGGTGAAGACCGTAAGTACTGCAGTTTCTTTTTGATATGATTGACCATTGACTGACGTCTAATCTCATTCCAGTGTGCTACGGTGGTATCCAATCGAACCAAGACACCTCATTGCAGATCCTTGGAGATGTGTTTATGAAGTCTATGTTTGTTGTCTTTGATAAGAGAGGGCCATCCATTTCATTCGCGTCTCCTGTATGGGAATAGTAGTCAGATTCTGAGGGATTGTTGAATACAAGGACCTTCTGGCCTTGGGCATGTTAGTCTATATTCATTGACTGCAAGCGAGAGTTAAAATAGCACAAATATACGCATTCTCTATCATTCCTTGTAACACTATCGATGCAAATGTACTAAGTTACATACTACTGGATGACTCATCCTCGCAACCCTAAGGAGGGAAAAAATCCTTGACCGCCCGCAGAAAAAAGCGCCCCAAGGGAATTGTTTGCTTTGTACCAGTATTGGAGAAGCCCATATCTATTTCCACAATTTCAATATCTTATCTCTTGAGATCCCACTGTCATTACGGGATCTCTTCATAGCCCAAGACGCTCTCCAAGCCAATCGTGATCCTTGGGCGACGGGCAGCCGTCCGAACAACAACCCCGCGATTCGTTCGATCCACTACCGCAACTGCCCCTCGTCTTCTATCTCCCCTGCTTAACACTAGCAACCTCCCAACCCGCTCATTCGCAAACATGGCCATCAACTCAGCCCCCGAGACCTCCCTCCTCTCCCTCCTCTACCGGTCCTACCCCGCCGCCATCTCGCCTGATGCCACGGAGCCCGACCTCCTGCACGCGAGCCCCAAGATCTTCCCGCAAACCGAATTTTCCACCTCCGAGCACGCCGACATCAAGCAATGGCTGACGACGATCTCGGGCCTCCAGGGCGCCCTCACCCGTGATGACAAGGCCGCCGTTTCGCAGATCCTCTCGCAACTGAACGGGCACCTGACCTCGCGGACGACCCTGCTCGGTACCAAGCCCTCTGTCGCTGATATCTCCGCGTATGCGCTTTTGGGCCCTGTAGTGGAGAAATGGACCCCCGAGGAGCGCACTGGTGAGAAGGGATACCACCACATTGTTCGTCATGTGGATTTTGTGCAGAACAGCCGCCTGTTTGGATTGCAGATCCCCGATGAGGAGAAGGTTGGCGTTGACCTTGACGATGTGCGCTTCTTCCCCAAGCCCGTCGATCCCAAGGAGGAGAAGGAGCGGAAGAAGAAGGAGAAGGCTGCTGCTCAGAACCCTGCTGCCGCTGGCGAGTCGAAGACCGTTGTTATCGGACAGGGCAAGCCTGAGCAGGCCAAGAGCGAGGAGGCCACTGGAGGCAAGAAGGAAAAGAAGGACAAGAAAGAGAAGAAGGAGAAGCAGCCTAAGCAGCCCAAGGCTGCTCCCGCACCTGCTGCCCCGCCATCGCCTTCCATCATTGACCTGCGCATCGGTCACATCCTGCGCGCTGTGAACCACCCCAACGCCGACTCGCTCTATGTCTCGACCATCGACTGCGGTGATGCCCCCGGCACTGAGAACACCTCGTTGGATGAAGCCACAGGAAAGACCGTGCGAACTGTGTGCTCCGGTCTAAACGGCCTGGTTCCCCTGGAGGAGATGCAAAACCGCAAGATCGTCGCCGTCTGCAACCTCAAACCCGTGACCATGCGTGGCATCAAGTCCTGCGCGATGGTCCTCGCCGCCTCTCCCCGCGTCGCTGAGGGTGAGGACTCGCACGCCGGCCCCGTCGAGCTGGTCAGCCCGCCTCAGGACGCACCGGCTGGTGAGCGTGTCACCTTCGACGGCTGGAGTGAGGGTGAGCCGGAGAAGGTTCTGAACCCCAAGAAGAAGGTGTGGGAGACTTTCCAGCCTGGATTTACGACTACGGAGGACTTGGAGGTTGCATTTGACAGCAGCGCTGTGCCAGCTGTGCAGGGCCAGGAGGGCAAGCCGGCTCTGGGCAAGCTGCTCACTGCGTCCGGTGGTCTTTGCAAGGCTAAGACCTTGAAGAATGCTGCTGTTCGGTAGAGCTGGTTACTGATTATCTTACGTGTTGAATGTTGTACGAGAAATGGATCGCATTTCACTTTTAGTGTAAAAAGCAGCTTAGGATGAGCATGTAACTTGATTTTCAATTCTTAATCCCTCTGTTCGTTTCTAGTTCACAAAGTAAAGTTCTATACTACTTCCCGTATTGATGCTGAAACTTCAAAGTACCTCCAGTGCAACTGTCGCAGTGATACTTTGGAGCTTTTCCGCTTCCGCCAGAAGCGGCAAAAAGACCACCTGCGACATCATCGGACTTCAACACCGACTGCGACTAACTCTACCCACAATTGATCGGCCTATATACAGGGATAATAGAGCCCCATTATTTCTAATTTCTCTGTTCATTTATTTGAATTCCAATAATATCCTCAATATTCTTTAAGCGTTCGCTTAATCTGCAGCGGACGAGGCCACCCTCCAGGATCCCAGGATCGGATCTGGAGACCCTGAACTCTGGTGGTTCTTCGTTATCCCTACTTCTCTCATTCCGCTTTACTCCTACTAGACGCATGCTATCGCCAGCGACATGGACAGGCATAAGGCCTTGATGAGCGGCTACCCAGCCTACCCCCGCGGCCAGAGCAGTTACCGGTAAGCCGGTAACCCATTGCAGATCACATTCTATCAACCCTTGTCCGCAATTCAATAGTCTGATTAGTCCTTCTGTTACTTATTAGATTCCAACCACGTCCACAAACAGCCCTGCGACGACGAAGACAGCTAATCAACCGACTGATCCTCCTCGGCGGCGTCTCCCTGTTCATATCCATCCTCATCTTTCCCTCATGGCGAGCCGCGATCCTCCCCACGTTAACCCTGGGCCTCCTCTCCTCCGGCGAAGACTTGCAGCTCCAGACCGTTCGACATTATGATCTTTCTGCGGTGCAGGGATCAGGAAATGGTTGGGAGCATGGGGAGCGGGTGTTGTTGTGCACGCCACTCAGAGATGCGACTGCGCACTTGCCCATGTTCTTTTCGCATCTGCGAAACCTCACCTACCCGCATAACCTCATTGACCTAGCGTTCCTGGTTTCGGATTCGAAAGACGGGACACTTGGTATGTTGGAGGAGATGTTGGAGGAGATGCAGACGGATCCGGATCCAGGGATGACGTTTGGTGAAATCTCGGTGATTCAGAAGGATTTCGGACAGCAGGTGACGCAGGATTTTGAGAGTCGACATGGATTTGCTGCGCAGGCTGGACGGAGAAAGAGGATGGGGCAGGCGAGGAATTGGCTGTTGACGGCTACTTTGCGGCCGACGCATAGCTGGGTTTATTGGAGGGACGCGGATGTGGAGACTGCGCCGGCTACTATCATTGAGGATCTTATGAGACATGATAAGGATGTTATCGTTCCTAGTAAGTTTCCAGTGGTTTGTTGCGTTCTCGGGTCGGTGGCTAACAAGGTTGTCAGATGTTTGGCGACCCCTGCCTGACTGGTTGGGCGGAGAGCAGCCGTATGATTTGAACTCCTGGCAGGAGTCTGAGACGGCGCTGGCTCTTGCTGAGTCATTAGATGAGGATGCAGTCATTGTGGAGGGATATGCCGAGTATGCCACATGGCGGCCTCACCTCGCCTACCTGCGCGATCCATTTGGTGATCCTGAAATGGAGATGGATCTTGATGGTATTGGCGGTGTCAGTATCCTGGCCAAGGCGAAGGTATTCCGCGCGGGTGTCCATTTCCCTGCCTTCAGTTTCGAGAGACATGCCGAGACGGAAGCATTTGGAAAGGTAGGTCCGCTCCAATTATTCAGCTTACCATGGCGCTAACCCAGTCAGATGGCCCGCCGCATGGGCTTTTCAGTTGTTGGACTCCCTCACTACACAATCTGGCATCTGTACGAACCAAGCGTCGACGACCTCAAGCACATGGAAGAATTGGCCCACGAGCAAGAACAGCGCGAGAAAGAAAAGGAAGAAGAGGCTAGGCAGAACGAGCGCGTGAACTCTCTATTCCAGGACCCCAAGTCGCAGTGGGAGGTTGATGGCGCAGTTGTCCACGATGCGGTAATGAAGGAGCAGAAGCAAGACCCGAAGAACGCTAAGGCTCAGAAGGGTTCTGGAGAGGGTCCTGCTGCTAGTCCGGTGAAAGAGAGCACTGGTGCTGAAAGGCAGTGAGCGAGTAATCCGGTGGCAAAGACACTCCAGCAGGCTGGATGTCTATTCTTGAGTTCGACTGGGCTTGTTTCACCGTCGTCTATGAATATGGCTATGAGTTACGCTCCTATAGGGATGGATCATTGTGATTGTGTTTCTGGTGTTACTGTGTCAAGGTATTATCTCACTATATGTATTCTTACTTATCCTTGTTGTATAACTAGAGCCATTGTTCAAACGGCATAGAAATCTGAAGCTATCCATACACCCAAATTTGTCCGTATATAAGCAGTGGTCCGTGCATCTCCGATCCACCGGCGCGTCACCGCGTCAAGTCAATTCTTTCATCTCCAGACCAGAATTGTCGACAATTCGCACATAAAGATACCAATTCTCAAAATGTCTACCCAAGCAGCCCGAAGCATCCCCTTCACACACACCACACCCCAGCAAGGCTTCAGACTCCTCGAACTCCCCCCGGAACTAGTGGAGCTGGTCTTCTCGAATGAAGCGCCCACGTACGTCCCCCACACCCAACACTACTCCATATTCCAAACTAACCATTCGATAAAAACAAAGACTCGAACTAAAATCCCCTCCTCCCTCACAATCGCAAACTGAATCCCAATCCGAGCCCGACGAAGCCCGCGACTACGTCCACCTCTGCACACCCAATAAAACCTACCAAGTCCGACAAGTCCAGTCTTCGAATTCACTACATATCCTCCGACCAAGTACCAATGCCGCTATCGTGGAAAACAAGAACGAGATCGATAATAATGGCGACGATGATATGGACATGGAACTGGCCATGAACACCGAGACCGTGACATCCATTGCGAAATGCGGCTCGACGCTGGAACTATATATGCCCAAGGAGGGGTTCTCTGCGGTTCCGTTTTTGGTCAAAACACTGGGGTTCTATTCGGGGGGTGAGGATAGGGCGGATGTGGATGTGGATATGGTTGATGGTGATGAGGGCGAGTACGCGAGAATTACGATGAATGCGCTTTTCGCGGATATCCCCGTCTCCAAGGCACAATGTGAACAAGGTTGGGTAGATCTTTGTGCGTTCGTCCTTCGCTCCAATGCCAAAACCAATACGCCCAGTGCCAATTGCTGGCGGCCTTCTGCGAAAGTCAAGGTTGATGTTTGGAAGAGAGTCGTGGAGGGCGCGGTGTTGCAGGGGATCAACCTGGAGAAACAATTCCTGGTGAATGATCTATGGAAGTCGGTCCTCGATGATAACGGCGAGGAACCGTTCCCGCGGGGTCTGTTCGAGGCGGTTGTGAGGAGGGTTTGTGAGGATTCTACTGCTTCTGGGGAGGCTATGCAATGTGAGTTCTTTCACTCTGAAAAGAGGGTAAAGTGGCTGACAAGTGACAGGGACTAATATTGAGAAACCCCGTTGTATACAATGGATCGGCGAGACGTATCTAGAAGCCAAAGCGCCGACTGCAACGTCTGCCCTCGGACGCAGCGAGTTTCTCAACGCGTGGAAAGATCATCTTCCTGAGTCGTGGAGGAGTGAGGTTACGTTTTCCAAATTGCCTGTATGTTCTACTTCTTTCCTATCTGCTACATTTCTAACAAGCTACAGGAGGGATCGTACAAATTCCCTGATCCGACGTCGATTTGCTATGTGAAAGAAGGTGATCGACAAAAGGTGAAGAAGAACCTATCGACAGATGCCAGTGCTGCTACTACGGCCAAGAAGTCCAGGAACTGGCATGAACTGTTCAGAAACCAGCGACGGCGTTAAGCCAAAGAAAGTATAACATCATGGTATTCGAGCTTCTCTCGACAATCTAGGCATAACGGCTATGCATAAAACAACGAACAGTTCAACACCAAGCATACTTCTCATTCCAGAACCACTCGACATCATCGCCCAATCCCTGTTCACCACCGATCCATCTCAAACTAGCGATACTGCTCTTCTCGCGATGAATAATCTCAGCAGTTGGATCCAACAAGGAAACAGCCTTTTGCATCAACGGAGCCGGATTCCAGAACTCAACCTTCGCCATGCCCCACTCATGCGCCTCGCGCTGAGCACGTCGTAGAATGGCCGCCATGGCTTCGATAGTGGCCTCCGTCTGCGCCGGGGTGGTGGGCTCATCGTAAACCCACCGCAAGATGAACAGGGTGTTTTCCTCGGGCGTTTCGCCAAAGTTTCGGTTCCAGGCGCAATACACACCAGCACCATCGTGGCCGACGCCTTTGATCACCGGAGCGGCCTTTTCCGGACAGAGTCGTTCGGCATAAAACTCCTCACGGGCCCAGTGCCACGTGAAATGCTCAAAGTCAGGGTTGACAGCGACCTTTGCACCGGGGGATTTGAGAGACGCAGCACGCAGGAACTCCCGCTCTTTCTTCATCACCTCCTCGCTGCACATAGCACCATTGATTTCCTCCGCCGTCAGATCCCTGGTCCACGGCAAATCCACCCCCGGCAACTCGCGCTTAAACTCCCTCTCATCAATGGGCACCAACTCAACATGCGCCGAGTCAAACGGCTCCCACCCAAACTGCTTATAAAACTCCTTCCCAATATCCGACCACAGCACCGTAAACAACGCCTTCTCCCTCCCATCCTTCACCTTATCAATCTGCCACGTCTCCAGCTCAATCGCCAACTCCTCCATCATCCTCTTCGCATACCCCATCCCCCGAAACTCGGGCCGACAATAAACACTGCCCACTCCATGCGTCGCCGTCTCCTCCACCTTCCCGCCATACGCCACAACAGCGCCCTTCTTAAACGACTCGCACGAGGCGAAGATCGTGCGGTGGTCGGGCTCCTGCGCGCGGTCGACCAGGATCCAGCATGTGAGGCGGTCTCCTGTAAGTTGCTGCTGCTTGAGGTGGTCTTCGCGGGCGATGTAGGCGGAGACTTCGAGGGGGCCTTTCCAGACTGCGCTGTTGAGTTTGAGGACTGTGATGCGTTCGGTGGGGGTTGCGGGGGCTAGGATGAGGGAGGGGGAGTCGCCTGGGGGGAGGGGGGTTGTGTTTGTGATTGTGTTTGCGTCTGCGGCTGTGCTGGTAGTGCCATCGGTTATCGTGGACGAGTCTGTGCCGTTTGTTATGATGTTTGAGGGGATGGGGTTCGGGGTGTAGGAAACGTCAGCGGCGAAGACCATGTTGATCGATCGACGGAGCAGGAAGTAAAGAAATAGAGTAGACAGGACAGAATAAGAGAATAATATATTCTATACTAAGAAGTGGTATAGCTCTTCAGTCAAAGTAGATATTCAACAAAACTATTCTGAAGTAGTAGTGGTAGTAGTAGTTTGAAGGTTTGACAGCTGACGGATAAGAAAAATAAAACGGACTGGACCCTGGGAAATCTCCCCGGATATATATTCCCACTTTATTTCCCCGTAAGTTATCTCTAACCGATCTCCAATTTTCGCCTCCCCATTCCTTCCTTGCCTTCCTTTGTCTTGGTCTTGCCCATTCCAGTCATTGTCCCACCCACTCGAACCTCCGAGGGAAAGCGATGACAAGCGATGATGATATCAAAGGAAGCACAGGGTTATGCATAGATTATGTACTGTAACTATATGGCGCAACTCTATCTGATCACCTATGAAGGTGATTGTTCATTGGCTGGCTTAGATGAGTCTTAGGGCTTAAGCTAGAAAAGAACTGGAAAGAAAGTCTTCTGTTTACGAGAAGAAAAAGAAGAAAAAGGCGGGGTAAATACAAAAAAAGTCGGGTCAGGTGATGATAAGGCGGGACGAGATAGGCAGGTACAATAGATTGGGAAGGTGATGATGATACTGCTGTACTCTGGAAGCACTGTGAGGTTAGGGGGCAGTGTGGCTGGGCTTACAGAGTACAGGTATAACTATGGACTGCTAGGGCCTTGGACCTGATCTTCATCGTCCACGCAGGCAATGCAGGTGAACTGGATCCATTCAACTGCGTCCACGTGACCATATCAAAGAATCAACACTCCATGTCCAGACCAGAACTCATGCTATTACAGTATGTACGTCGGTCAATAACTCGTTGCCATTAATCATAAGAAAACGAAAATACATATCAGACCAATGCGAAAGGAACGGATGCAACAAGGACATGACATCGCATCGCACCGCACAACCACCACAAACGTACAGGCCAACAGACAGTATTTTTTTGCTCTCTTCTCCCCCCCTTATTGTTCTGGTCACAGATAAAAAGCCTTGTACAACCCGATTCATGCAATATTAATCCATTTCCTTGCGTTGTCGACACCTTGGCTCAAATTGCCCCAGTTGCACGGTAACCACACACATAACAAATGTCTGGCCTCTCCATGAGCTCCCTGTGTTGCCATCGTCAGCAAGTCTGTAGATCAACGGTATGTCAAGGCTCACTTACTGTAATGCATGAAGAACACGAAACCACTTTTCTTTTTCCAGGATCAAAAGAACTCGAAAACCGGACAAATCAAGAAGCGAGAAATGCCAATGAAGGATGAGGGTGGTTCATATTATCGATTACGGACAGGACTCGAAAAAAACGACTTCTCTCTCCACTAGCGCGGCGCGGGTGTTGGCGATGCTGGCGACCTCGGGTAGCTAGTAGTAGCTGCTAGGTATTCAATTCGCTAGGATCATGTAGTTTGAGAGTGATCAACAGACGAGACAGGAGAAGTACAAATCGGAAATGGTATGAATGGGAAAAGAAAAAAAAAATAAATAAAAGAAATAAACAACGGTCAATCACAGAAAAAGAACAATGGATGAGAATATGAGAGACGATAATAGATGAGAGGGGGAGATGTTGAAGGAGGGAGGCAGTAAAGGAGCGTGAGGATCAATAGGGTAATAAAAAAAGAGGAAGATAAAAGAAGGAGGAAAGATATGAACCAGATCTCTATGTAATGCCATGCGAGTCCCAAAAATCGTCCGCTCCCCATTTTAAAATAAGTGCGCCACTGTTTCGGACGACAATAACCTTTAATTTCCCTCATCCATCATGTATGTTCGATCATTGGTCACGCTAAATCAAGAATGAGATAAACATAAAACGAGTATGAGTGAGAAAGAGGAAAAGGACACAGAAAAACAAATTTGAATGAGGAACGGAGAGAGAAGAGAGATAGTTGAGAGAGGAAAGGAAAAGATAACATGTGCGGGGTAGAGTTTAAGAAAAACAAGTTCGAGAGTGGTTGCAAAAGAGGAAACGACAAGAAACCATCAGAAAATCAGAAACAAACTGACTTGAGAGGAGTTCATGGCGGATGTTCTGAATCCACCGGTTCATTAAATTTCTGTCGTGCCTCTTCCACCCATAACTCCAGACGAAGCTCACCGGCTTCGACACGTCGTACCGGCACTGTTTTGGCACGGCCATTGGATACTCGGGGAGGCGGCTGTTGTGGCTCGCCATTTCTCAACTTGGAGACGGAATAGGGGGCCGTGCAAGAGCGGAGGTGGACCTTGCCCGGCTCAGCGACAATCCATGTCTGTTCTTCTTTGGTGGTTCCCGCGGGAGGAAGAGCATCTTCTCGGACTTCGATGCAGACGGTAAAACTGAACTCATCATCTCGGGGCAGAGGGGTCAACCGCGCGCAGGCGGAAGCCAGCCGGGCGAGACAGGCACGGAACTGAGCCTCGAGATCGGGTGTAGGAGGCGAAGGAGCACCCCGATCGGAAACGGGGGTACTGGGTTTGGAAGAGTCCTCTTCTCTGTCCTCAAATGTGGTGTTCACCTCACCGGTGGGAACACGGGGGAACCCCGAGAGATCAAAGGCATATCGTTCCAGAGGTTGATTTGTGCGGAGGGAGGAGATGATGATACTGACAGCGGTGATGGTACCCTTTAAGATCTCGGTGCCGACCGCGATGGAGGCTTCATTGATATAGTCACAGACTTTGGGATGGCGGGATTGCCGAACCGGATAGTTGTAGGCCCGAACAGGTAAAAAGGTAGCTCGCGGATAAACCGATCGGAGGAAAAGGATCTGATGGATAGAAACGGTGAGGAAATTCGTAAAAGATGCCGCCAACGCAGATTGGTTGTTGGGCATCGATCTGGGTGCGGTGACCGGAGTAGAAAATGTTGTCATGGTGGTAGTAACGGAGTTGATGGTAGTGCTCTCACTGGCAATCGGCATTGCCATCGAAGGCTCTGGTGTCGTCGTTTCCACGGGAAGAACGGTTGTGACGGAGTCTCGAAGAATCTGAGTGCTGTTCCACCCGGAGGCTAATCATCGCTCTGCCTTCTTCTAGAACGATGGGTCAACCAGCTGATCTTTTGGTCGTTTTCTAGACACTCTCTAAGAGAACATGTGTCGCGGAAGAGGGGTGGTGATAAACGGAAAATTTCAACAAGAAAGAAGAAGAAATCAAGGAAAGCAAAGCAAAAGCAAAAAAACGCTAAAGAAAGCAGATCGATGCAGAAATGAGAATAACGACAGAAAAAAAGCGAGAGAAGACGAAGAAAGAAAGACGATGGAGGTGGTGCTGGTGGGTAAAAGAAGTGGGCGTGGATTGTGGTTGTGTGGAAAAGACGGGCAGAAGGGGAGAAAGAGAGCGTGAGAAGAGCGCAGAGAGAGGGGCGTTGGAAAAAAAAAAAGGACAAAAGCAACAGGGCTCAACAACACAACCAGAGATCAACACATTCAATCAGAGTGGAAGTAAGAGAAGGACAGAAGGAAGGGAAATTCTTGTTTTTTTAATCTTTTTTTTGAATCTTTTTTTCTTTTTTAGATGAGGTGAGGTTCGGCCGGAGACTTGTGTGCAGACACCGGTCCGTAGTGGGAGAGACCAAAAAGGAAAGAGGGAAACACGTGATGCGCGACGCGGATAGACAAACAGATACAGTTGACCGGAGAATAGAGAAAAAGAAAAGAGAAAAAAAGAACTTACGTAGGGTGGACGAGGAGAGGAGGGGGGGAACGCGACAGGCAGAACCTCAGAGCATGGATGGCGGTGGGATCGTGTCAATCAGTCCGAAGGTCGATAAAGTGAGGAGAGGAAAGAGGAGGAGGGGAGGAAGTGAGTGAGGTTAGTAAGAAAACGAGAGAGTGAAGGCGGATAGCGAGAGAAGGTTGGATAAAGCGAGAGATCCGTCAACGGAGAAACACAGTCAATACTGATTGATTGATTGGATTGGTTTGATTTTTGATAGAGGGTATTTTTTTTTATATATATATATATTTTTTTTTCGGGGGAAGGAAGAAGAGAGGGAATGAGAGAGTGAGAGGAAGGATGGAAAAGAGAGAGACAAGAAGATAGCCGCCAGACAGAGACAGACAAGACAGCAGAGGAAAAGAAGAAGGGAAAAAAAGAAGAAAAGGAAAAGGAAAAGACGAGAAGAAGAAAGCGACGTAAAACGCCAATACTGTAAAATGACGACGGAAAAAAAAAAAAAAAAAAAAAAAAGGAATTGATTATTTTTCCTTTTCTGGGTCTTTTTGCTGGGGAAATTTTGGGTAAATTTTGATCGGAAGTTTTTGTTCCTGGCTTGACCACTGCAATCTGTCTGGCAATGATTATTAATTCTCATTTAGCATCATCCCCTCCTGCTTGTTTTTGTCTCTTACTATTCGTCTCTTTTTATAAGAAGTTCCATCAGAAATAAATTCAATAATAAATATTTTCCGTGAAAAGAAAAGAAAATAAAATAAAAAAAGGGAGGACCAACAAGCAAAAGTGGATGGCCGATAGGAGGCACTGATCAATCGGTACGTACGGTATTGTAGTACTGTGTATTTTGGTTTGTGTATTTGTGTATCAGTAACACATTAACACATCCACGTCTACGGCGTACAGCAGAATGATAATAGAAGAAGAACCGTGGAAAAGAAGTTGCCATAGCTTAAGGCTATATTCTAATCATCTCAAGCAGCTCTCAGCAGGAGAACAGGAGGAGAACAGCAGCATGAAGAGATGGCTGTCTGCATTACGTACCGCGTGGTCGGCAGCCGTAGCCGCAGCCTCAGTACAACAGTACAAGTACAAAATACAAACCATACGTATGCAAATCGGTATGGGCACATTACATCGGACTATCACGTGGCACATCATGGATTATGCAGACTATATTTATCTTCATCGAGGAACAAATCCAAACCAGACGCTGTCTGTATTCTGTACAGCAGACAGGGGCATAACGTCCGGTTTCGAATGCAAACCTTTCCCCCATACCGGGGGAATGAACACGTAGAACAATGCTGTCACCTTGGTCGAAATACAACCTCAATCCCATTGACCGGTGTATGGATTGTTTGAGATCCGCTCCAGTGGCGGCGGCGGCAAACCTAGTGAATCAATCACCTGTACCATAATTACTCCGTACCATACTGTAAGTATTTTCACCCCTCTCTACTATTCCCGTTCGGGTTAGAACCAACATCTTTCAGCTCAGGGTTTGCATTTGGTCATTAACCCCACCATATCATGAGGGACCAACAGCAACACTTCATGATGAGATGATGCTGTATTCTACTCTTCTTCCGGTGCAATTTGCAGTATTCCGTATGAATACCAGAGCATGGCAAAAGTACTATACAGCTTCACTTCCAACAAATCATTTGCCCCCCTCGACGTCAACGTACTCCGTACTGTATGCATTCCCGACGGAACTGTCGTGTCTGAACCTTGTGGGATTTAATTGTAAAATCAAAGTGTACTTACAATTTAAAAATAATTAATGATTTCAGATCCGTCTCCACTGCCGACCGAGAGTAGAGAATGACAATAGTAGCGTCCATAGTCTCTCTGTAGTACCTACTTAGTCTCTCATTTTGACTAAGGACTTATTTCCGAGCAGATCAAAATAGCTACAGCGTACGTACATCTTGTTTATAATTAGCTTGATAGGTTGTTTGTACCACGCTATAATTCAATGTCTATGATGATATATTGCTGATTATGCTCCCGTATACTCCGGGGTCACTGTGTATACTCCTGAATACAGATCCCTGTCTGTATGGACTCGTACTTGTATGGATTGTAAGGTATAATTATGTATGGTATGTATGTCTGTATGAAATTACTTGTGCATACACACCGCCTCCTGACCGCCTCCTGCTTTCTGCCATCCCTGTTATTTTCTGCCCCTCCTCCACCAGAAAAAAAGAAACGCGAGAATTCGCGGGCCAAATCCATCATTTCTTCCCTCCACCATACAGAAAGAGGAGAGAGACACAGGTTGGCTGGGTTTCTGATAGATTTGTTTCATTCCCTGTGTCAATTGCCTACTTTCTCTTCTCTTCTCTATTCTTCTTTTCTTTTTTTATGTTCTTTACTTGCTGACTGGTCAATTAATATCCCGCCCGTCATGGAGCAAGAGCTCCTCCCCCTCCTGGCTGATACCCAGTCGCCGGTCGCCGATACCAGAAGAGCTGCCGAACTTCATTTGCTACGTCTCTATCCCAACGAGTCCTTCCCTCTCTCCCTTACTGCCATTGCCTCCCATGACGCCGTCCCCATCCATCTGCGCCAGTCCGCCCTCTCCGTCCTGCGCACTTTCATTGTCTCCGCCTGGTCCCCGCATCTTGACGAGTTCCGCGGCCAAGTCCTGATCAATGACGCCAATAAGACCCAGATCCGCCGCATCTTGCTTGAGCTCAGCACGACCGCGGATATCCCCGAACGCAAGATCAAATCGTCGGCCAGTTACGCGGTCAGTAAGATCGCTAGCGCCGATTTCCCTGATCAGTGGCCGGAGCTTCTCCCGTCACTGCTCCAGATCCTCAATGACCCCGCCAGCTCCGCCGGCGCAGTGCACGGTGCCTTAAAGGTCCTGCACGATCTTGTCGATACTGGATTCAATGAGGAACAGTTCTTCAATGTCGCTCGCGATCTTGTCTCGACTTTGTTCCATGTCGCGACCAGTGAGTCCCGGAAGCCCATTCTGCGGGCCCTGGCCGTCTCCGTCTTCCGCTCATGCTTTGATACCCTGGAGATGGTCATGGAGCAACATAAGGCCGCTGTGAAGGAGTTCATGGATGAGGTGCTGGTTGGATGGTCTCCATTCTTCACTTCGACCCTCAAGGCTCCCTTACCACAAGCGCCTACGGAGCAGGAAGAGCCCAAGGAAACCGCAGTAGCTTCAGAATGGCGGGGTGCCATTGCCTTGAAGCTACAGGTGGTCAAGGTATTTATTTTGCTTATATGCATTGTTCAAAAGAGCTTAACTGACATATCTTTCTATAGACACTGATGAAAATCCGAATGGTCTTCCCCGGCCTTCTGACCGCGCAGAGTCCCGTCTACTTCACCACTATCTGGACCGAACTTTCCAACATCCAGAACACCTATTCCGAATTCTACATTCTTGATGAAAGACAAGGTCGTTTGGAGGATGTGGACGGATTGCCTTATACCTTAGACTTCCTGGTTCTGGAGGAGCTGGATCTGCTGCAGGCTCTCTTGAAAGCCCCTCCGGTCAAGGCGGAACTTCAGCAGCAATTGCAGAACGCCGGTCAAGCGGCAACTACCAGTACATGGCTGCCAGAAATTCTGAAGCTGGCCAGCTCCTATGCTCAGATCACGTCCGAGGAAGAGGGACTTTGGGATATCGACGTGAATCTCTTCCTTTCCGAGGAGACGTCGGTTACTGCCAACTACACGCCGCGTACCTGCAGCGGAGACTTGGTGATTAAATTGGGCGAGTGGCTGAAGAACATTTCAGTCGAAGGTCTCCTTGCCTACATTAACGTCCTTTTTGCTGATAACTCCTCCACGTATGTCGCTGTTCCTTTGTCTGTCTTATATCGTTCTAACATGGAGCAGATGGAAATCTCGCGAGGCGGCTCTGTTCATTGCCAATCAGCTACTTCGGGACTTCAGCGAAGTCGATCACCAGATCGCACCCGAACTGGCTAATGGTTTTAACAATTTTGTTCAATTCTCGCTTCAGCAAGAACAGGATTTCCTTCGAGCCCGGGGTTATATCATAGCCGGTATCCTGGCCCGCGTTGCGGGTGAAGCCTTCTACCCTTCCGCTGCCTCGTACCTCGAAGCTACGTTGAAGGCCATCGTGGATGACCCGTCGGAAGTGGTTAAGGTTGCCTGTCTACGGACCCTACAGGACCTTGTGTCGGCCTTGCCCTCCAATGTGAGCGTGCCTTTCCAAATCCCAATCATCACGGCCGTATCCGAGTTTGTCTCAGCGCATGACCTGCGCGAGCTTACGGACAGTGATGATCTCAAGGTTACGCTGGCTGAGACGCTCCGTGATACCATCATGGTCAACACGAGCGTCGTTCTATCGTCGACCGCCATTGACGTGCTTTTCAACGTGGCCAGCAATGGGGCCACTAATTTCCAATTGACCATGACCGTCACGGAAGCGTTCGAGGACATTGTCGACGATATTTCCGAGCAGGGTCCCGAAGTCTTTGTTCACCTCTGCGAAAAGGTGCTGCCTTCTATTACGGGTGCCATTGATGTGGGTAATCTGACCCAGGAAAATGCTCTGACGAATTTTGCGACCGATCTTTTGCGTGCGTTGTCGGAACGAGCCTTGGAGCCTCTGCCTACGGGATTCATCGAAACCGTTATGCCTAAGCTCACACGGCTGTTATTAGACTCCGCCGACGGCGAACTGATCCGGCCGGCTACGGAGGCGGTTCGTCATATCATGGCGCACGACTTTAACCAATTTGTGGTTTGGCGTGACCCGCAATCCGGAAAGGAAGCCGTTGAGGTGGCGTTGGTGATTATCGATCGGTTGCTGGGACCTTCGGTGGATGACAACGCGGCCACAGAGGTCGGCCAACTGGCGGCCGAGCTGGTGGAGCGTGCGGGGTCCGAGCGACTGGGACCGTACCTTCCACAGCTTCTTCGGGCCGTTGCACAGCGACTGGCTACCGCCGAACAAGCCCAGTTCATTCAAAGCCTGATTCTTGTGTTTGCTAGACTTACCCTCATCAGTGCCCGCGAAGTAGTGGATTTCCTGGCGCAGGTCGACATTGGCGGACAGAGTGGACTCCCCGTGGTCATCAGTAAATGGCTGGAGAATTCGGTCAACTTCGCTGGCTACGATGAGATCAAGCAAAACATCATTGCTCTAGCCCAGTTGTATAACTTGGAAGACCCACGGTTGTCGCAGGTGCAGGTCAAGGGCGATCTTATCATCCAGGACACTGGTCGCATCAAGACACGGTCGCAAGCACGCAAGAACCCAGACCGATATACGACGGTGACGGCACCGTTGAAGATCGTCAAAGTGCTGGTGGAGGAGCTGGCCGCCGCATCAGGCAACAAAGAGATCGATGCTGCCACCGCCGCCGCCCTGGAGGAAGAGGGCAGTGACGATGATGACGAATGGGAGGACATGCCCAGCAACGTTCTTGATCTTGGTCTGGGCGTCACTAAGCAAGAGCTTATGTCGTTTGGCCAAGGCGGCACCGAGGGGGTGTTTGGCGTGCGTAAGCGGGACGATGAGACCCAGGGCTTTCTGGCAGAATTCTTCCGACAAGCGTCGACCAAGGCGGGCTTCCAGGAGCTATTTGCGGCCTTGACCCCGGACGAGCAGGAGAAGCTTCGGAGTTTGGGTTGATTTACCATTGATCATGCTTTGATTTGCCTTATATCCTTGGCGTATTTTTTTTTTCATTTTTTTTTATTTTTTTTCACATCTTAATGCAGTGATTTGGAAGCGTGTTCTTGAATGATTCGATGATGATCTATCATACCCAAGCATATGGGATGGAATGATGTATCCGACAGGCAGGATTTGGAAACAGACGGACAAGGATGAAGGAACGAATGCATTAGAACTCTGTACGACCGGTTTTCTTTTTTTCTTTTTCGGGAGGGGCATAACGCTAAGGCCTGTTGTCTCTGAGACTGAAATCCTGCGGTGCTGGAGCCGGACAGGCGGTTCCGCTGCAGGCTGTATGTATGTTTTTGCTGGCGCCGGTTGATTGCCACCTCAGAAAGAGAGCGTGTTCAGACGGATTTCAGGGATTGGTTAGTAGAGAGTAAAACCCCTGGGTAGAGGCCGTCCTTTTATCCTCGAGTCTTACCGGTGTTCTTTGTATGGAGTAGTCCGTGCAGTAGGGCAGAGTGCCCGGTAGAGCCCGGTGGTAAAGACCGCCAAGTACAGTATGCAAGACTAAACCATTAGCCCGTTGTCTATCCAATATTAACTTTGGTTCCTTCATTTCCTTCCTTTTTCTTCCTTTCTAATTCTGCTTCTGTTCCGCTTCTTTTGTTTCTTTGCGGTGCGAGGCTGCAGGTCAAATTCCCGAGGCTGCGGGGTTACGATACGTCCTTTGTCCCCATACTTCCTGTACGGAGTACTCCGTATTCGAGGGTCTTATTTCTCTTTACCAGGGGTAATGAGGTGTTGTTGTCAATCAGTAATTCGATATGTTCTTTAATTCATGTACAAATATGTATGCATACAGGTATATTGCTTGATGTGTATACTAGCTACTTGTAGAATATGTACCCCAATGAAATACGGTACAATACCACCCATGCGGGTGGCACACCGCCCATCAGTCAGACCCGGCATCCTCTCTCTTGGGTCGCATCCCTGCTTTTTTATTTTACTCTTTTACTTCTCACTTGCTTGTAGTATTATATTCTGGCTTAACACCGCTGCTTTCCCTTCGTTTCTTTTTTTCCATTCTTTATTTCTGTCTCTTTCATTCGTTTGCCCTGCTGTCATCGTCCCAGCCATCTCACCCTCTCCTTCTCTGCTCTGTCAGTGGCTCGATTGTTCGAGCATGTCCCAGCCCAATCCCAATGAACGGATCCAAGTGGATGTAAGATACACACTTTTTTTTCTTTCTTAATAATTCCCTTGTCATGCCATGCCAGTTGAAACAAAAACCGCGCATCCAAGCAATCAAAGGATATAAATTGCGATTATCAATGATTTGTTTTTTGCTTTGTTATCTAGCTGCAGGAGCTGAGACGAGGGAAAGATATGGTGATGCTGATACTAACGTACGGAGGTGCTCCATGGCTGTACTATATTAATTGATTGACCCTTCTATTCTGTATTTGCTTTGCTGTTTTTATCTTATATTTGCTCGTATGTGTTCTGATCTGGTCTGTCTTGTTGCTGCTAATCTATATAACACACATTGAAGCAAGAAGGAGGAAAAAGGGTGCTGACAATTCTTCTCAGACAAGCGATGAAGATTCCGTATGCGACGCAGACTCTATTGCGGATTCTACTCTTTCCATAAATTCCTCCGTCCGTGACTATTACTACGAAAATGGCCGTCGATACCACGCCTACCGCCAGGGCCTATACCCCCTACCCAACGACGAAGAAGAACAGGACCGACTCGCCTTCATCCACCATCTCTTCCGTCTGCTAATAGGTGGCGACTTATACCGTGCTCCGATCACCCGTGACCGACGGCCGGAGCGCATTCTCGACATCGGCACGGGAACGGGCGTCTGGGCCCTGGAAATGGCGGAATATTTCCCCGACGCTGAGATCGTAGGGACGGATCTAAGTCCCATCCAGCCGAACTTTGCGCCGCCGAATTGCCGGTTCTTTGTTGATGATGCTGAGAGCGATTGGGCCTTTACGCAGGACGAGGCGTTTGATTATATCCATGTGCGGGCTTTGTGCGGGGGCATTGCGGACTGGAAGCGGTTTCTGCAGCAGGCGTATAGTCACCTGAAACCGGGTGGGTGGGTGGAGGTGCAGGAGTACGATGCTTGGGTGTGGTCGGATGACGGGACGCATGAGCAGGCTGTGAAGCTTCAGGAGTGGCAGAAACTACTGGATAGCTCTAGCCTGATGTTTGGGCGGCGCATGAATATAGCGCCTGCTCTTGCTGGATGGATGCGGGAATCGGGGTATGCCAATGTGACGGATGACATTTACAAGGTGTGTTAAACATGAGACAGTATCTGTTTGTTATTTTCAGGTTTCTAATTCATGTTAGTGCCCCGTCGGTTCATGGCCCAAGAACCCCCGATTGAAAGAGATCGGACGGGTGGGCAAGGTGACACTATACGACGCCATTGAGCCTTATACCCTGGCTCTGTGGACACGGGTTCTGGGTTATTCCTCGCAGGAAGCTCAGGAATGGGTGGACCAGGTTCGGGCGGAGTTGCTCAATACCTCATTGCATACCCATGTGATGTTCCATTATGTATATGCACAGCGGCCGGTGGATAGGTGACTACTGCTGCTTTCTCTTCTTTTGACTTATGAATTACGACTCCATGCTTTTGATATATACGGTTTTAGCGATTTTGACGGGGATACAGACCCTTTTTTTTTGTTGTTGGCTGATTGTTGTTGCTTATACCCCGGCTGGTGTCTGGTAGAATTGAATCAATGCATTCATGGCTCATCATATACAGAGTACTCTGAAGCAAGACTACCCCTGCAACGAATACCCAACACCCTCCCCCTTCCCCATAGCCACTAGATTCGCCCTCATCCGCTCAGCCCGTTCACCCACCCCAAACGCCGCATCCTCCCGATGCACCCACGCGCCAACCCCATGCTGCAAAACCGCCGTCGCCCTCACCTTCTGATTCCCAGCAGCCTTCAACCCAACACTTCCATGCAGCGTCAAACGCGTCTCCGCACCCCCAGCCGGCTTCCCCTTATAAACCCCGCGATGCAGGATATTACTATCGTAAAACACCGCGTCGCCCGGCTGCAGCTCCACGACCTTCTGTCCGGGTAGAGAGGGTTCATAGGGCGCAGCGTTACGCTCGATTTCAGTGCGCACCCGGCGATGCGAACCTGGCACGACGACTAGAGAGGCATCTGGACACAGCGCGAGGTTATATTGCGCATGCGATTGTCTGCCCTGCGGCGATTTGGCTTGTAGTAGACGCTCTTCTTCCTCCGCCGATGCGGTCTCGGGGATATCATCTCTGTGCCAGCGCAGTTCAAAGTCCCTCGTTTCAGGCGCGACAAGCATATTAAACAACTCCATAACCAGCGCCTCCCCTTCTCCCTTATCACCATCCGGTAAGAGCAACTCCTCCACAACCCCCAATAGCTTCTCCGAAAAGTATACACCCGCAAACTCATTCCTTCCCTCAATATCGGGATGCAGCAGATGCTGCACGCCCCAGATACCGCCCTCCTCCGCTGGCGGGGGGTCTTTCGGCCATGGTGGGAATTGCTTGGGCACGGTACGGAAGTGTGGCCATGAGCCGGTGCGGGCGAGACTTGCGGCGCGGGAGGCGGTATTGCGGAGGTTGGTTAATTCGGTGGGGTCGAGGAGGGACGGGATGAGGACGTAGCCGTCACGTTGGAGGGAGGAGAGGTATTTGTTTGTCATTGTGGATTTTCTTTGTGTTTTTTTTAGTTGGGCTGATTTGGTTTGGGTTGTTTTTTTGGTTGAGGTGGTTGGTATGGTGAGGATGAAGTCAGAGTGGGGTTTACTTATATCTACGAGGCTGAAGGCTGAAGGAATGTAGTAATTGTAACTCTGTTGAGGGGAATGGATGATCTGACAGTTGAATACTACTCTGTGTGTGATTTCTGTTTACTTGTGTGCCGTTGAGCGCTCTATCGCGTAGACATACCCATAGCTATCAGTACTGGGTTACCCCGCGACATGGCGGGGTATCGCCCAAAATAGTGAATTAGTGATCCAGGGGTAGTCCATATCACTACTCCGTACGTAGTAGTAATGAGAGTCAGTGACATTCATAATTAGCAGCAGTATTATTATCGTCATATGCTAAAAACAATCTGCTATAAATACTCACTATTAATCAAGAACATCGCAATGACTCGAGTCCATCTTGATAGAGTAAGTGAGAAGTCACGACGATCCAACGGATGAACATCAATGCGTTCCTCAAAGTCAGATAGACAGGAGAAGCGCTTCCATGGTTTGACTTGCTGTTTACCAACCTCTTGAACCCTTATTTACGCGTCCATCAACCCATATAAATCCCCCTGCTCCGCAGACTATAGAGTCCTCAATACTCGATACGGAGTATGTAGGCGATAGCTAAGTGCTCTTATGACTGACTGCTATGTCCGCTCATAATGATCAACAACCCGGATATTACCGTGTTAAATATAGATCAGGGACTGAGGGCGCAATGCCAAAAATAATTCGCGGATTGTCGATCGAAATAGGGGACTTGAGCTTTTTTATTTATTTATCGATGCCCTCTCCCCAGAGTAATCTCTCTGGTCGATAGTTGTCATTCTATTTTTGATTTCACTTGACTTGTGTATTGTGGTATGTACTGTATGTATATACATCTGTATGTAATTTATGTAATTTATACATGTCATACTGGTAATGTATCCTGGTAACATACGGTATGTAATACCCCTCCCTCTTAGTAGGGCTGCTGTTGATCTGATGATGTCTGTTTGTATTTTTCATTTGCAGATCGAGTCCTCTTAGTAGCGTCTCTCTTATAATTTTGGCTATTGCATATCTCCAATAATACAACTCATCTCCGATCGCATTCCCACGCCCTACAGACTACATACAGTTGAGCTTTAAAAAACGCAACCAACAAAACGAACATGGCCAACTCGGCCCTCAACGCCCTACTCATTCTGGGCCTCTTGCTGGTCGTCCTCCCCGCGCAGGTCCATGGTTTTGGCGCTGGCAGTATGTTTCCACTCGAAATCAGTCTTAGTTTGACTTGCTAAGAAAGCGCAGACATCGCTTCCATCTCCGCCGTCGAGGGCAAGAACTGGCGCCATGGTGATATCGAAGACGTGCTCAAGACCGTCGCCTTTATTAAAGGCCACGAGTGGACGTCGATTATGATCAAGAGGGTTTATTTTGGAAATTGGCTGAGGGACTAGTACGTCATTGTCAGCTAGTGCTGAGTTTGGGTGTGCGATGAACTGACGCGCTTTACAGCTCCCAGGCTATGGATGTCGGCACGCTTAAGAGTCTTCCTGCGGATACGATCCGGATTCTTGTCTGGATTCTCTCGTTCATGTCGTTCCGGTTTGCGACGGGCGAGTTTGAGGTTACGTCGGATAGGTTGGGGGTGTATCGCCCGGAGGAGCATATTGAGTGCGTCCCTACGCTCCCCACGGACAACATCGAGCGTCGCTGACTTTACCTGCTTCCAGCAACCCCAAAGACTACGCCGATAACATGGATGCCCGCCAGTACGACAAGCGCCTCCGTCCTCCCGTGCGCCAGGTCGAGCTCGACATCGACCCACAGACCGGAATGAAGAACTACATCGCCAACGAGCGCGGCGACTGGGATACAAGCGCCGCCTACGTCAAGCACAGCTTGTCTCGCAGCATCCACTACGGACGCATCTATACCAGTTCGGGCCGCAAGGGAAATGAGGAGGATCTCGCTGAGGCGCTGCGCTGCATGGGCCAGGCTCTGCATACGCTGGAGGACTTTGGCGCGCACACGAACTACTGTGAGCTTGCGCTGCGCGAGATGGGATTTCATAATGTTTTCACGCATACGGGTGTTCGCACTGAGATTAACCTCCATGGACGTCGTGTCTTTCCGCTTGTGACTGGTACCTTTGGTATGGTGGATTTCTTCCACTCGGTGCTTGGTGAGGCTACCGATCATTTCACCCAGTCGGAGGTTAATGAGATGGATATTGCGCTGGGTGATGCGCAGGCGAACTCGTCGGGTGGTTCCTTGGGTGCGTTTACGGGGCTGTTGGGCAAGATTCCTGGAACCAGGGATCTCGTCTCGGAGGCTGAGAACCTCAAGCGTCAGTCGGAGGCGCAGGAGACTTCCAACCGGAGCGGGGGTTCTCGATCTGGTTACGCGACCCGGGACCTTGGAGAGACGAGCAGATCGGAGCGAACCCAGCAATCGTCGTCTGATGGCGGCTCCTCAGTTCTGTCAGACTTCGACCCAAACAAGACAATCGCCCAGATTTACCCCATCCTCGCATTCCGGGACAAGGTCGTGCGCAAGCTCACCTCGATCATCGAGAAGATCCCTGGTCTCGAAGCCGCCGTGGAAAAGATCTCAGACACTCTCACCGTCTTCGTCATGTCACTGCTGGCTCCGTTCGTTCGCCCGCTCATCAACGCCGCTTCCAACTCGCTCCAGACCGGTTCCGCAGGCGTCATCGATGCATCGGGCAAGCACCAGTATGAACCCTGGACCGATCCCACTTGCACTGACCCTACGCACTCGCTCCTCTCCAAGGACCACTTCTCCAACATCCTCAACGAGCCTGCCGGTCACGTCGCAGCCGCGATCGTGAAGTACGTCGCTCCTCGCGTCTTGTACGCCTGGGAACACCCCAACGTCCCTGAGCAGGAGGTCATCCACGACTGTCTGCGTGTGTTCCACCACCCCGCTATTCGGGACATGCGCAACGATGCCCATCGCACCATGTTCGAGGCGGTTGAATCGTGGGTTCACTCCCGGAAGGACAGAGGCGCGAGCCTGAACGATGTCCTCAGCTCTGAGGGTGTGAAGTCGGGCAAGAACAACGGCGGACAGGTCGGCCACTCTCACGGATCTGGTGGCCATTCCCATGGCTCTGGTGGATTCCCTGTTATGGGAGGTCAGAATACCGGTGTTCATCAACAGCAGCATCAGTACTCAGCGCCGCATCATCAGCAACAACCGCAGCAGCATCAATCCAGTGGTGGCGGAGGAGGAATGCCCTGGGACTCGATCTCTAAACTGCCCATCCCGGGTATCTCGAACCTGAACAAGTTTTCAAACTTCATCCCGGGCGGATTGACCAAGGAAGCAACGAACGAGCCGTCGTACTCCGGCTCCAGCAGCAGCCATCACACCCCGTCGCACACCTCCCACGGCCAGTCATCGTCGTACTACGGTTCTGGCGGTGACCACCGCAGTTCCCACAGTCACAGCAGTGGCTACGGAGGATACGACGGCCACAGCAGCCACCAACACCCCGGCCATTCCCATAGCCGCCATTCGGGACATGGACATGAATATAGTGATGAACACTCTCGCCACTCGCACTCCCACCACCAGCCCAACCACGGGCACTCGCAGGGCTATTACCAGTCAAGCCACGATCCGTACTCGCAGCACCAGCACCACCCCCATAGCCATCATCATGGTTCGGGCTATGGAGGTGGTTATGGTGGGTATGGATACTAATCCAGTGCCGTGGCTGCTCACTTTTCGCTTTTTGCTCGATTGATGTTGGATGACCTGATGAAATTTCTTTGGGTATTTTTTTTTGGTTTTGGCGGTGTATCTGGTACACAGATAGATGAGGATGTTGTGAATTTGGGCAGCTGGGTGATTTATGTTGGCTTACTTTATGTTGGGTTTGACGACGACATGAAATGACTGGCATGTATACAGATGATGATGATGATGACCTGCACGTTGTATGTATGTGTATGTAGATGTAGTTATAGCTAGTACGAGATACACGGGACATTCGCTAATAACTACTTCATTTCAAATATTTAACTTTCAACTCTTGATTCCATGTCTGGTACGATCCCACAAATCCACGGTCCAGCGAAACTCTACCTAACGCTTCAGATAGCTTATAAAACACTTGAGGAAACCGCTTTCAACAGGCCCAGCCGGGCTAGCTCAATCGGTAGAGCGTGAGACTCTTAATCTCAAGGTTGCGGGTTCGACCCCCGCGTTCGGCTTCTTCAAAAGACGATCACGATTGATCACTTTTTTGTGTTTCGTTTTTGCTCTCTTTGGTTTTTTCGTCTTCTTCCATTTTTATTTTTCTTTTCTTTACTTTACTTGTTCCTAGCGACTGGAATTCATCTCATCGGTTTAGTTATGGTGCTAGCTAGGTCCACTGGGGAGAAATATGCTGAAACTAGAGCGGCGGATATATATTTGAAAGTCCCCATGATCAACAGTTAGCACTATGGAATACGATAAGTGTTGTAAACCTAGGTTCTAATGATGATATCCCATTTGCAATACATCAAGATTGTCAATATATGTACAGAGCATATATTCTTGTATCAAACTCGATGCTAGCGTACAAATATGCCATGATTACTCCCGCTCCCGACCCGGGGAACCGCCATCTATCGTATACATCGTCGTAACTCATGAGGTGTCGTAGAAAAACAGAGAAGAGCAAAAAATGCAAATAGAAGCAAGCGGGAGAAAACGCTAGAGCTTGGTCCCCTCCCGTGCGCTATCGCTAAGTCTCCGCGGCCGAAGACCCGGTCTTGATGTATTACTCGGCCCGGATATGGGCGAGGCGGATGTAGTAGATGCAGTGGACGAGCCCAGCTGTCCAGTTCCAGAATCATTCGTATCGTTGGTGCGTACGTTGGATGTTCGCTGTCCTTGATGGAGACGCGGGTTCATGAGCCATTGCACTTGCATCCGGATGCTGTTGACAGCGGTGTTGGTATGTGCCATGTCTTCTTTGATTCGTAGACACTCGTTCATGATTGCCATGCTGGCACGTGCGTCGAGGTCGGTGATTGCGTGTGATAGCTGTCCGACCTCCTCTCGGAGGGATTCGTGAAGGAAAAGGAGATAGGTCGTTGGGTTGTTGGACTGGGAGGAGCCGTCATTGGACATCTCCTGTGAGTCGGATGATCCTGGTGGACCTTCGGCCGGAAGATCTCTGTTGTTTTGCCCAGGCAGAACACGAGAAGCGTCGACCAAGGTTGAGCGGATGTTGGCGAATCCGTCCTCGAAAATCTCGTTTCGTTGTTGTAGATGTCGCATCGTTAACTCAAGAGAGTTGAGTCGCGAGTTTTGAGCTTCAAAGTATGGTCCCATCGCGATCAACGGACATGCTTGTTCATGCATGGCGATATCGGCTCGTTTGATTTTAACGGGACATCCATATTTCGACGCCGTGCAGGAATGGATAGCATCTGGACAAATATCGATATGATCTCCTAAATCCTTCTGTAATGTCATGACCTGACAGTGTGGACACATCGTCTCGAAACGCAGGCAACTCTTGTTTAGGTGGTCCTAAATCCCGAAGAATTCCGTTAGTGCCAGGCACAAAGGGTGTTGGTTACAAGAGTATGACGCACCTCGTAATCTTGCTCCATAACTTCCTCCTCACAATGAGAGCACTGGAGGAGCTCATGCACGCATTTCCCATCCGAGTCAAGGTCCTTTTTCCGAGTCTTCTTATCGCAAGTCTCACTCGGACAATCCAGAAGCTTGTAGCCGCAGTACTTGTCAACATGTGACTCGACATGGCCTCTAGCCATGACCTCCATACACCCCTCCGCTAAGAATGGACACTTCACCCGGAGGTCATCACACATGTTGATCAAAAGTCGAGGTACATCCGTGTAGACAGTCTGTGTCGGTGTGCGGCAAGTCGGACATGTAAAGTCATCTGTGCTAGAGGAACTGGTAACGGCGGAACTCAGGCATTTCTGGCAAAACACATGGTCACATTGCAAGCGCACTGGGCGTATTAAGGCGCAGTGACATATCGGACACATGAGATGGGTGTCATAGCCGGAGACGTAGTCCAATGCACGGAGATCTACGATCTCGTCGTCGGTGCAGCTCGACTCCACCAGGAGGAGTTCTTCGAGATTCATCGTCACGAATCAAATGTTGGGGTGTTAATTGAGATCTGGAACCCCGGCTGTCTCTCAGATAGAAGTTTGTCTGTTTGTTGTGTAGTCGATGTCTATATCGAAGGGGTACCGAGGGCTGGTGGCGGAGGCTAACACAAGATCATGAACACCCAGAAGTACCCAAAACGAGGCATACAAGGCGTACTTCTGCAAGACCTCTGTTCGTGCAGCAACTTTGCAGTAGAGCGTCGTTGATGTGTTAGTCGGGAAGATGGAGCAACTCCGGTCTCTTGCGGGGGGTTTTGGCGGCGGC
Source organism: Aspergillus cristatus (assembly GCA_034509305.1). Lineage (NCBI taxonomy): Eukaryota > Fungi > Ascomycota > Eurotiomycetes > Eurotiales > Aspergillaceae > Aspergillus > Aspergillus cristatus. The sequence goes on along the minus strand of WJBV01000007.1, from coordinate 1,673,482 downwards.
GGAAGCGGAAGGCGGCAAATCAATCCCCGGCCAATCATCGCGGCTTTATCACCGTCGCCGGCACTGCATCATCTCCAGCGTCATCTTCACCATCTCATCTCTCCCCATAGAGTCGTCGTTTACATCTGTTATTTGTTGCTTACTGGTAGAGGCCATAATATATACACGTCTGACTGTTCGACGTGTCCCTCCGCCAACGACCTCCCATCCCTTGTTCCTGCTGCATCGGAGCCTTACCGCGCACATCGCTGCCCAGTGCGATTCGAGCCGTCACAAACCCACTCCCTCCCATCCCACCTGTCGCATACAAATCCTGTCCGCCAATCTGCGATATCCCGAGACTCCGCGATGACGAACGCCTCTCAGCTCTTTCTTCTCGCAGATCACATCAAGCTCTCGCTTCTGGAACGACAACGGGCTATCTCGCTAAGCCTCGAGCCCAATAGTCAAGATGGGGAGATCTCCCGCTCACTAGAGTCTCTACGAGAAGGAATCGAAGCATCGGAGGCAGAACAACGGCGCTTGGAGGAGGCAGGTGATGAGGACGCGGCGGATTGGAAAGACCAACTTGATCAGCTGCGCATTCAATTCCGCGACTTGTCGGTCCAATTTCACGGCGGGGGTAGTGCTGGTGCTACATTGAATTCACCCAATGACCCGGCCCTGGCTTCCGACTTTGCCAGAGCGAACAATACGTCGCCAGACCTAAAACAGCCCGTTCCACAGCACCCGCCTTCCAAGAACGTTCGATTCATGGCCGCGGCCGCAGATGAAGATGAGGACCCAAACCGTCGCAATTTGTTCCAGCCATATCGTGACTCGCCATCGCCCCCGGGAGTCGATCAATCCGGTATGGATAATCAGCAGATACATGCATACCACTCGCAAGTGCTTCGTGACCAGGATGATCAATTGGACCGTTTGGGGGAGTCGATCGGACGACAGCATCAATTGAGTATTCAGATTGGTGATGAGCTGGATGGACATATCGCATTGTTGGATGAGGTTGACGAAGGTGTAGACAGACATCAGACCCGGCTGGACCGTGCCAAAAAAGGGCTGGACAAGGTCCGGAGAAGTGCGGGAGATAATTGGAGTCTGATGACAATCGTTGGTCTGATTATCATTCTGATTATCCTGATTGTTATTTTGAAGTGAGGTCCGTGTCTCGGACTCTGATGATATGATCCACTCTATTACGTGATTCTGGACGGGGGTACGGCGTTGAGAGTTTTCTTTTTCATTGCGTTTGTTTCATTCTAAAGACGTTATGGGATATATAGGCGTTGGGAACGTTATGCTGTTATTTACTGATACGCTCCTTATGACGCCACTCTGATACTCCGTTTCTACAAGGTCAATACACCGATACTACTCTGCTGAAACTGTCTTTGCCAGAAAACCGTAGATATTAAACCTCAGACTCCTAAGAAAGATGCCAGTCTGACCGACCCAAGAAGAAACAAACTATAATACAATAATACAATAACAGCCACCCTAACCATTCAAACTTAAGGGCCATGGGCACTTCTGGGAGAATTCTTTGTACGCTGCTGCAGCTTCTCCATGTTCTCGGCGTCGGTCTGGGTTTCTTCACGGTCCGCTTTGACCTAAGCATTGTTAGCATACACCATTCCTATGCATACGCATTTAGACCCAATAGCACATGTAAGAAGCACATACCGAAGCTTCACTGTTACTCGCCAATTCCTGCTTCCAGTGTGCCTTTCCCTCTTTCAGATCTGTGATTTGGTGCTCCTTTTCGGATTCGTAGATGTTGTTTAGGTTATCACGGTCTAACACTAATTGTTAGCATTCCCTCCTTCTTGTTGTACAGTGTTCGACTCACTGGTATCCGACTCCTTCAAGGGGAACCTCGCTGGAGAGGTGTGGAGGGCAGAGAGGGACGCGGGGACAGGACGGAAAGTGAGACGGGGACCGAGAGTTGCGCGGGAGGCGAGGAAGGACATTGTGAGTGTTGGAATATAGTAAAACGTTTTAGATCTGCGTCGTGAATGGTCAGTCCCGGCTCTGTATACATCATGGATTGGAGTTGACATACCAACAATGGCGTAGTTTGTATGGGTTTCGTATGCAAAGAAATATCAACAAGTAGGATTCTGGAAGTCCAATTTAAAGTAGGAAAGATCCAAGGTCAACCAGGAGAAAATCGATTATTACGAATCTTCGCCGTGGTGTCAAGCATGACGTCAGACATACACATCCGGCGCCGGGCAGACGGAGTTCTTCGCCATTGAACGTCTATTTATATGCGATTTTTCTTCTTTTTCGGTTATTATCGTTAACATTCTGTTAAACAAGGCTTCAATTATTTATACCTAGGTTACCCCTTATCTCCTTGAGAGTAGGTGAGTTGCGGCTTATTGTTCTGCTGGAGGTTGAGGCCGCCCAGAAACATGACATCATCAGTCTATGGCCGAGAACAGCAGTGGGGGAGATGTACAGGGAGAACGTACACGAAGTGAATGGATTTGATTGTAGTTTTACAATTGACTTGGCCTGCTATATTCATATCCGACTTATTATGGGGTTGTAGGTGCCATTGAAGAGCGAGTGTGGGCTCTATATCCGCCTCGTGGGATGTCCAAGTGCTTTACTACAGGCATATGAAGATGCTCCAGACATATAATACTCCTGATTCTGCTTCAATAGCGGGTGACTTGCACCTGGGAAAAGCACACCATGTTAGGCATCGTGCTGCGCCCCCAAGATTCCTCTCAGGATGGATGATCATTGCTGTTACATGGCCGTTAGGACATGCCTTTGACAAAAGACATCCATGAATGCTACAACACAATAGGAAAGCCAGAGGAATATCAGATACTCTACAATTGCACTAGGAAAGCACCCGGGCTTCTAGAACAAAAAGTTTTGGGTCTTTTTGTTGTTGACAGCCAGATACCTCCGAAGTCCTGCAAGAGACTTAAGTCTGAAAGACACTCAACTATTTTCACTTCATGCTACCACAGCCCTTCGTCAGCCCGGAGCACAGGCATTGTTGTGTTTCTACAATAAGCCTCTGACATAAGAAACTCAAGTCCACTGTGAACATAGCTGGGGGTGAGAACCAAGGTCATGACGGAGAATGGCTATTTGTGAAATAAATTCCGTTATCATTTAATATGAATAGTGTCTATAGATTTCACGCCTTAAAAGTATTCTTATGTTCCAGTATTCCGGGTCGACATCCTGTGCCTGCAGCTCTATAAGATGGCCGAGCATGTTGCATCGAGCAGCCCAAGGAGCATGAACTCCTTATCGTGCTATATGGAATTCCACTAAAGTAGCTCTACGCTGCAGATGTGGCCGGATTGATACTAATGTACCACGACTGTTACATTGGTCCCCGAACGCTTCTGAAGATCCTCTATTCCTTGAATAGCCGTGTTTGATGGATTACAGTGGACGAACTTGTACTACTGACTGAAAGGGAAGCCGTGCGGGGAAAGCTATGAAGAACAATGTAGAGGATTCTATTCCGGAAGGTCATCCGTGACGGAAAGCCATCCGCAACAATGCGGTTAGTGGATTCTCGGTTGGACTACCCGAATGTCCCACTTGTATCTTATCTAGCGGATCTGATCAGTTCTGGTTAGTTTATGCGATTGCATGGTTCGCTATATTAGAGCTGCTGCTGCGAGTCAAATGTCTCAAATTGTCTTTTTTTTCCTTCTTACATTCAAGTAGCTCACGGTATACTCGATAATGTTGTCTAGAATCCCTCCTAAGCTGCCAATTGCGCGCTCATTGCGCCTGCCATCAATTCAAGCACGAAGTGTCACAACCGTGCCTTTTCGACTACCAGCAGCCAGGAATGAACCGAACGTGAGTACTATGGTTAAGCCAGAGAAAGGGGAGAAGACTAACCAGCACAGTTTGACTACATCAAAGGATCACCCGAAAGAGCACAGTTAGAGAAATCACTCAAAACCCTCAAGTCTCAATTACCGCTCGAAAGCCCATTCTTCGTCAACGGCAAAGCGCAGTCGGCTTCGAATACCATCGGACAGCCAATTCCATCCGAGCACGCTACCACATTCACCAACTATCCGCTTGCGACTCCGGAACAAGTCAATGCATCGATTGAATCAGCGTTGGGTGCTAAGAAGGAATGGGAAAACACGCCGTTCGTCGACAGAGTTGCTATCTTCCAGCGAGCTGCGGAGCTCGTGACTGGAAAGTACCGATATGATCTGATTGCTGCGACGATGCTGGGACAGGGAAAGAATATCTGGCAAGGAGAGATTGATGCCGCGGCCGAACTGGCGGACTTCTTCCGTTTGAACTGTAATCTGGCTGCTGAGTTGTTGGAGAAGCAGCCAGACCGTGGGAGCCCGGGGATGTGGACGTAAGTCTCTTTTATATATCCTCGAACTATACGGTGCTAATTCGTCTTAGACGAGTGGACTACCGACCCCTCGAAGGATTCGTCTACGCAATCTCGCCATTCAACTTCACAGCCATTGGAGGTAACCTAGTCTCCGCTCCCGCACTTATGGGCAACGTTGTGGTTTGGAAGCCTTCCCCATCCAACGTCTACGCCAGCACCCTGGTGTACAAGATCCTCCTCGAAGCAGGCCTACCCCCCAACGTGATCCAGTTCGTCACCGGTGACGCCGAACAAATCACCCAAACGGTCCTCTCCCACCGCGAATTTGCAGGTCTGAACTTTACAGGCTCCTCAGACGTCTTCCGCTCGCTGTATAGCCAGGTCGGACAGAATATCAGCAAGAAAGTCTACCGCGACTACCCTCGTCTGGTTGGCGAAACCAGCGGCAAGAACTTCCACCTCGTTCATCCGACGGCTGACGTCGACAGCGCCGTTTACCACACTATCCGGGGCGCATTCGAGTACCAGGGACAGAAATGCTCAGCTACATCGCGACTTTATCTCCCTGAGTCGCGGGCTCAGGAGTTCCTGTCCAAGCTCAAGGAGCAAACGAAGACTATCACCATTGGATCTCCCGACCAGGACTTGGATGCGTTCATGGGGCCTGTCATCCACCGGGGTTCCTTTGAGAAGATCAAGGGCATTATCGATGCCAGCAACAAGGACTCGTCGTTGGAATTGATTACGGGCGGGACTTACGATGACTCGAAGGGCTTCTACGTGCACCCAACTGTCTACCGGGCTAACGACATCGACCACGCGCTGTTCAACACGGAGATTTTCGGCCCCGTTCTGACAGTGTACGTCTACCCGGACAACGAGTGGTCATCTATCTTGCAAAAGATTGACAAGAGCGGCGGCGGATTTGCCCTAACGGGAGCTGTCTTCGCAGCGGATCGGAAGGCCGTCCGAGAGGCTGAGGATACGCTGCGGTATTCGGCAGGAAACTTCTATATCAGTAAGTTTATCTTTCCCCTCTTCTTTGGGCTATCTCCTTCTAACATTTGTAGACTGCAAAACGACAGCCGCACTTATCGGACAGCAAACATTTGGCGGAAGCCGTTCCAGTGGAACAAATGACAAGGCCGGTAGTCCGAATGCTCTCTTGCGATTCGCAAGTCCTCGGACGATTAAGGAGGAATTTTTCCCGCTAGATGGATACAAGTACCCTAGCAATCAGTAATTAGCTAGCTTAGGAAGAACAATTAAGTGTACATAGATGCAAACAGTTAGCAATGCAGTTGTCAGCCGTTTTCAGTTGTATAGCTTCATTCCATCCCTATCGGGTAAAACATTAGTTATCACCCGCCAATTAATAGTCCATCGCATAATCTAACCACAGATTGCCCATCCCGCTAATCAATCTAGTCCTCTGCATAGACAACGTTGCATCCCCGCATCGTGGAATGCGTCGCATAGACTATCCTCCCACCGCAACTTGCGCCATGGGTATCATCACTCGGATATTGAAACCGAGCTAATGTTCATATATGGTGTGATCTAGCTAAACGTACATATAAAGACCAACAATTCCCCATTCAACACAGAATTCATCATCATTATTGCATCAATTCCAATTTACCACACGCAACAGAATGCCCATCTCCAAATCCGCTCCTATCGCCATCATCGGCGCAGGCGTCTTCGGTTTATCCACTGCCCTCCAGCTTGCCAGTGATGGGTATACGAATATTATTGTTTTCGAAAAGGATGACCAGATTCCGCCTCGCTCGTCGGCCGGTTATGATCTTAATAAGATCGTAAGGGCTGAGTATGAGGATCCGTGGTATACTGAGTTGACGATTGTACGCTTTCTTTCTTTCGCTAAAAGTATACAAATTCTGATGTCGCATAGAAAGCAATCGAAGCATGGAAAACCCCCCTCTACGCACCTCACTACCACCAGACCGGATTCCTACATCTAGTCTCCGGCTCCGCGCCCCAGAAAGCAGTCGATACGCTTGAGCGCTTCCTCGCGACAGTCCGCGACCACCCCAAATACAAAGGCCAGATCCAGGACGTCAAAACCCGCGATGACATCCGCAACATCGCCTGGCAATACGACGGCCAATTCCCCGGCTGGAAAGGCTACTTCAACCGCCAAGCCGGCTACGCCCATGCCTTCAACGCCCTACTCGCCGTATACAAAGCCGCCGCAGCCAACGGCGTTAAATTCATCCTCGGAAAGGACCGCGGCTGGATAACCGAACTAATCCACGACCCCAAGACCAAGAAAGTAACAGCCCTCCGCACGCACTCCGGCACCACAATCTCAACAACCCTCACAATCGTCGCCGCCGGCGCCGCAGCAGCAACCCTGATCCCGTCCGCAGCGCAGCAAATCGTCGCCAAATCCTGGTCCCTAGCACACATCCACCTAACAGACGACGAAACCTCCGCCCTGCGCAACATCCCCGTGACCTACGCCCGCGACCTGGGCTTCTTCTTCGAACCGGACCCGGTCACTAACTGGCTCAAGATCTGTCCTATGGGCGGTGGGTATGTCAACACGGACCCTGTGTCTGGACGGTCATTGCCTCCCAAGACGCTTGCGGAGAGCGATGTTTTGCCCGTTGAGGACGAGGGGCGGATTCGGCAGTTATTGAGGGAGGCGTTGCCCGGGTTGGAGGGGAGGGAGCTTGTGGGGAAGAAGTTGTGTTGGTTTGCGGATACGAGGGATTCGGAGTTTGTGGTTGATTATGTGCCTGGGATGGAGGGGTCTGTTGTGATGTTGTCTGGGGATTCGGGGCATTTGTTTAAGATGTTGCCGATTGCGGGGGAGTGGGTAAAGAGGTTGGTGGAGGAGGGGGAGCAGGGAGTTGCTAGGTGGCGGTGGAAGGAGGGTAAGGGGCAGGATGATAGGAAGGGGGAGGTTAGTTGGCGGCTTGGGGCGACGAGGGAGTTTGCGGATATCAACAAGAAGACGTCTAAGCTGTGATACTTCGCAGACTTGATTGAGTTTGAAAGACTGTTTGTTTGATTCATTATGACAACGCTAGCTTCCAATTCATCTGTTCAATGATTATTTGCCAATCAAATCCATTCTTACTCTGGTCCTCTTCCACGTTCAAATCCCGCGACTTCCAAATCGTCTCTGTAGCCTCACGTACCATGGGGACGTTACTGATAGGCCATTGATGCAAAAGAACAGAGAAGTAGTCCAGCACCCGTAACCTATCCTCATCTGTAGTCGATAGGCAACCCGCCAGAAACAGCGGCCACATGGGAAACAGTTGCCTCTCCTGATCCTCATGGATCACCTGCCCAATCCGATTTAACAAGCGGTCAAGTTGTTCTTGCAGTGCCGGCTGACATGGCGGAATATCACACGCCAGTTGTAGAAACAGATCCGCTGCCATGCGGAAACATTCAGCACATGTTGCTAGGTACTCGCTAGCGGATGGATTCTCCTCGGTCAGCGAGTCCAGTTGGCTGCGGATGGACATGGCCTGGCATCGTAACTCCTCCTCGCAGGGCAGTGAGCTGCGGCCACTCTGGCGTAATTGTCGCTTTTGTTGGACCAGGTGCGTGGTATTTGCTATGATATCGAGTAAGCTGAGGGAACAGCCCATATGAGGCTGGATTTTGTCCCGAATATCCGAGCCAAGGTCAACGTCCAATCCTATTTCTGGAGGACATTGTAGAGCTGACATTTTGCGTGAACCATCATCAGCCTGCTCGCGAGAACTCGTTGTCAGGAAGAAAACAGCTCGGAAGCGAAAGTAACTATATACGAAGAAGAGTATCTGTGGGTCAAGGAGGTTGGCGAAACTGTCGATGATAGCAAAGGCGCCTTGGGCGTGTTGAACCCAGTCTGGTCGACAGCCTGAAGCAATTTCTAAAGAGCACAGAATAACGCATGTCATGAGAGCTTCGTTTGCATAGTGCATATCGGTCAATGATTCGCGAAGCAGCCGGAGGGCTTGGGATTTGTATGATAGCGAGACCTTCTCATAATCGAAGTATGTCTCTGCGCGACGGTCATTGGCGCTTAGGGAAAGGACAGCGTAGTATAACGGTCGTTGTCCGTAGCAGAACGGGATAACCAGTGATCGGAAGTGGTTGCTTTGGTCGTCTTGGAAAACTCGCACCTTGCAGATGACCTCTAAGTCTGTAAACCTGTTAGTTTGTTTTTGTAGATGTCCTCTGGCCTCCATACAATATTGGAAAAGCTGCTTCTCAAGACTCCCGCATCCTCCAAACGGGCTTATTGAAAGCCCGGGCCTAATAGCGCCAATGAAATTTTGAGAGACATCGTCGATATCAGACCCATCCTTTGGTGACAGAGCATGCTCGGTAGAAAACAAGCTCATATCCCGGGACGAAACACTCAAAAAATGCCAGGGTAGATCTCCCCGACGTGACTTCCAATGAACGTTACCTAGACCACATCAGCTGCTGACACACACTAAGCATAAGACATGCATACACCGGCTAATCTTGAACCGTAATGAGATCGACTGCGACGGTTCAGTAAGATACGGACACACGACCCCTCGCACCAGACAGTTCCTGCAAGCCGGCCGCTCCTCTAGTTCAAGCGGTCAGTTTGGTTCAGTGTAGCCGACGCTAGCCAGGGACAACAGTACCATCGCATCGACGCTTTCTACCTGTCAACTGTTAGCAGGGTCCATTGATACAATGGATCAGACGTACTCTTGCAGGCCAAGCAACCGGTTCGACTGCGCAGTTTCATTGTAGGTAAATTCTTCTATCTGGTAGTGATTAATGTTTTGCCGTGGATATAACGGAAAAGTGAACGGCGTCGCTGTGGAATTCCTTGACTTATCGTGGTCATGTGCGGGGTTGCACTAACCGAATCAGGTATCTTGATCTATACGGAAGTACTCTGCACTGATCCATCTTATTGCTCCAAGTCTTACTTTCTCTCTCTGTGTGTCTAGATTAGATACAGACGAACCCTGGTATCAGGTCAAGATGATCCCCGTACTCCCATCATTTTCCTTATCAGGGTATCAAGCCCCTCTCCAGATGACCCTAAACTCGGTGTAGCTCCCGTATCGGAACCAATCCCACCACCGAAAGAAGCCGTTATCAGTGACACTATGGAGTAGTGAGCCCCTCAGAGTCCGCCAAAGAGCGAACTTCCCTCGGGAGCGAATCCGAAGCGCAACTAGGATCGGGTTCCATACCTGATACACCAGGGTTAATGTGATTATCACTGTTATCACGCGTACCCTAGTGCTACAATGCAACGACTTGTCGCCTAGTCTAGTCCCCACGTACCCCGCAGCATGTATGAAACTATACATTGAAAAAGAGCCCTCCTCGCCTGGCCATCTTGATTCCATTCATTGTCTTTTCAACAATACGGCAAGATGCTCAGAAACAAAATCGCAGCCGCCTTCACAGCAATCAAAAACCATGTCTCAAGATTCCAAGTTCGTCGAGGCTCAACTGCATCCCCTTTGATCCCAGGAGCAGGTCTCCCGCACAAGACATCCAAGCCTTCAGCAATCGACCACAAGACCAAACCGCCCGCCCACTCTATCCTCCCGACCAACGTGCTACTACGGTCACTTCTAGTTACCACAATATCATCCAATTGGATCCTTCGAGTTCCGTCTCTGTCAATTCTGTTGTTACTTACCAAAGCAAAAGGTCCTTTGTTCAATGTGGACAGGAACCCGTTCATCCACGGCTTTCTGAAGAGAACTCTGTATGACCATTTCTGTGCGGGTGAGGTGGAAGGTCAGGTGCGAGATACTATTCGACAACTTAAGGATACAGGGCTACGTGGTGTTATCTTGACATACGCAAAAGAGACCACCCGGGATGACCGCTTAGCAAAACAAAAGGAAGAAAACAATGAGAAAATGGAGGCATTGGAAAGCAACAAAGACGAAATGATCCAAGCCTGGACGGACGGCGTACTGAGAACAATAGACATGATTGGCGAAGGTGATTATCTAGCGCTCAAGTGAGCTCCTTTGTCTCCCTCATTGCTCTGCTGTCTCGCTAATAATAGTAGGTTGACTGGAGCCGGCCCCCAAGTCACACACGCCTTAACCAGCAACACACCCCCACCACCCCAAATGCTCGAAGCCCTCGACGAAATATGCCGCCGCGTCATACAAAAGAACGCTCGGATTCTAATGGACGCCGAACAACGCGCCTTCCTCGACGGAATTTACTCATGGACCCTCGACTTGATGCGCAAGTACAACCGAGACGGCAGGGCCGTCGTGTACAACACTTACCAGGCCTATCTAAAAGCTACACCAGACGTTATCGCGGCACACATGCAGGCAGCCGGAAGTGAAAAATTCATTCTCGGTCTGAAACTGGTTCGTGGGGCGTACATGGGCTCGGACCCGAGGCATTTGATCCATGATACTAAGGAGGAGACTGATACGGCATATGATACCATTGTGCAAAGTGTGCTGTCGAGACGGTTCAACGGTTTTGGTGGGGAGAACGAAAAGGCGTTCCCGCCTACGGATCTATTCCTGGCATCTCATAACTACAAGAGTGTCATGGCTGCTCATAATCTGCACCAGACCCGGATACGCGCACAGCTCCCCACCGTCAAGGTGGAGTACGGGCAGCTCATGGGAATGGCCGATGGGGTGAGTTATGGGCTGTTGCAAGTTAAGGGCCACAACAATATGTCCCCGGGAGTCTACAAGTGCTTGACGTGGGGAAGTCTTGGAGAATGTCTGCAGTATCTCGTGAGACGGGCGATGGAGAACCAGGATGCAGTGGCACGGACCGATTCGGAACATCAAGCGTTGAAGGCAGAAGTGAAGAGGAGATTTCTGGGGGTTTTGCGTGGTTAGTAGATAACAAGTTGTACAAGACAGTAAATAAATAAACTTGGACTAGCGCAGACGCTAAAACATGGTTAGTCTATCCGCAGCCCCACAAATAAGCTTATCAGATCGTAGAATCTTCCCCGGATTTTGCTTCTGGCAGTTAACGACGTGCCAATAGGGAAGCTTCCCGGTGCGGACATCCTATCTCCATGAAGTCCTTTGATATGATGTACAACCCGAACCCCGCAAACTGCAACTTGCCACGCCCACTCTAGACGCTACTCATGTATGTACTCCGCAAAGATACCAGTAGCAGTCTCGTTAACTAACATCTAATCCCGTAGTACCACGTTGATATATCCTCTATGAAATGGGATAATAAGAGTTTTACACACCACGAGTCCTCTTCTCGCGTGAACCACCTTCCCCCAACGACCGTTTCCTCAACTTCCCAGAGCCACTCGAGTCCAGTCTTATTAACCAACTCTGAACGATGAAACCCCACAACCTGAACACGCCCCAATTTCGAATTCCACAAACTATTAGACGGCCCAAGCAACAAATTCCGATACCGCACCCCATGCTTCCGAATCTCACGTACCGACCGTTTCTTTTCTTCTAAAACTTTATCAGAATTAAATGAAGAGAGGTCGACCGGCTCACCTGCATACGATAACAACAGCATGTGCTTGATGCATGTGCTCGGGTGCATGAAGAAAGTTTTTCGTAGATCGAGGGTGCCGAGGAATACGGGGACTGCAGAGCTTTGACATGCACGTAGGACTTGGTAGACATCGGCTTCGCGGCGTATTTCGGGCCATAGGGTGGCGGTTGTGCCTTTGCCGACGAGTGTGTAGCCGTGTGGCATTAGACTCATTTTGAGAGGGGCTCCCTTACTGCCCGGGGGACTGTGCGGCTCGCAGTAGTGATCTGGGCGGGCGCCTAGTTGCTGTTTCAAGAGCCGTACCAGGTCGGATTGGTCAATTAGGTGCCGGTCTGTGGGCTGTGAGAGGCGGTGGCGTTCGATGTTTTGGCATTGAGGGTCTAGTTCGCCCTTGGTCCGCAGACCAAGAAGATAGCTCTGCGTGCAGTAATCCAATTGTTCCCGTGTTTCCTGGGGCGGATGCTATCTGAATCAGCGGCCGGGGAAGAATGCAATGGTTCGTGAAGATCGGGGTCGTCCGGATGACCAGACGATGAAGTGGTAAGTGAACGCAGTGCTCGACACCGGAACGGCATTGAACCGTCGGATGGGGGCGGAATATATTCTGAGCCAAAAGGGCTTGCGTTAAAGTCCTCGTCAGAGACCTCTGCAAGGATTTGATCAATGTCACCTGTCCACGTACGAAGCCAGCTCATAGCTTCATTGCGCCAATTCTGGTCCCGTAACGACGTATTCATACTCATAAGACAGAGTGCGAGCAATCGACCCACTGCAGTAACTGGCTGTGAGACCCAGACATCACCCCCATGCGTCGCTTCTAACGACTCAATATCTAAATTAGGTTCTACCAAGAAATAGTATAGAGTCTCAGAGTCGTCCTCTGCTACATAGAAAAACACCTGTCCAACTCCAGTCATAACACAGCATATGCGACGCCATCTTTGATCATAGCCTCGAACACTTGCGTTGCAACAGCTGCGACCTTCATATCTGCGACATATTGCAATCTTTCCTCACGATTGACAGGTACTTCTTGGTTCTGAATGATTTCCGTCACCAGGTTCATCGGACGAAGGCCAGCGCGTAAGTGCTCAGGAGACAGTTTGTGTGGTGGTTTATATTCTATGACCGTGAGCAGTTCGTTTCCGCCGTTCACCTCGCTATGGATGCAACATGGCATGGTTTTGGATCGTGTCGTTTCTGCTTCGGCATCGAGAGTTTCACTTAACATACTTAAGTGGTTATCGAATGATACTCTGACATTGTTTGGAAATATGTTTGATGACCCTGGAATAGACTGTAACTCGGCGAGGATGTTTCTGACATCGTTCTCGATGATGATACGTCCGAGGATCTGAACATCGCTTCTCACTGGCCAAAGTGCGGCGACAAAAATAATGCTCCGGCTCTTTTAAGTCATGCGCGAAGTGAATGGCGCCAAAGGGGATTCTTGACGACTATGAAACAGCAAAAACACGTTGTTGTATACCTCCTGCTGAAGACGCGGAAAATCAGTCCACTGGCGAAGGTAGGTCGGATGAAAGCAGTTTGCTGGGTTTGTCAAGGGTCCTTGGGTAGCAAAGGTCGGGTCCCTTTGAAATTGAAGAGGCTTTGAGAAGTAAAGGTGACAGCATTCGTCTGTCTTGTGTCCTCAAGCTCCTTTAGCTTGGCCTTGGACTCTTCCCAAAGTCTCTTGTAATGATCGGCATCAGTCATCTTGGAAATATTGACTGGGAGCAAAGGAGTGAGAGGGATACTGGCAAAGAGCCTCAATAAACTGCATTTCTCCTTCCTTGGATACTCCCCTCCACCGCAGAGTCAGCCCTGCATCGTAGTTACTGGCATCTACAACTGACAGTCAAATACATACGTATTTTCTTCATTCAATTGACAAGAGCACTATCAACAGAAAGGATCAGACTAAAAGACACAAAGCAATCCGTTCTGAAACCAGTGATGGGGCCCAAGAAGGAAGTCTACGACCTCGTCGCCTTGATCAAAAAGGTAGAATATAAGCAATCATTGAGTCTTATCCGATCAAATATGTAATTGTCCATCCAACAGAAGCCTTTCCATCGCCTCTGCATCCAGATATAAAGCGACATCGATCCCCTCATCGTCCACCCCCGAATCCATCACCTGAAGACAACCTTCCATCTTCGGCATTACCGCATGCACATATCGCGGTTTCTGCCCAGAACCCACAAAGTCAACCTGATACACACCAAGCCGTAACCAAGACGTTACCAATGTATGCCGCGAGCCCAAAAACGCCTGCCATAGTCGCTGCGGCGAGACCTCATGCGGCATCATGCAGCATGGCACCCATTGTTTCAGGCGTGAAGCAAAGCATCGTCTGCCGGATCTGACTCGCTGTTTCGCCTACACTTGAAGTGCAAGCAGCAGAGCCGGACGTTTGGATATGTGTGAGGAAAAGCGGCGATCCGATGAAAGAATTGGACAATGGGGGGCGATACGCGGCTGCGCGCCCCCAGCGTGAAGTTAAGGAAAACTTCATCGGTCGAGTCGCCATGGCCGCGAGCCCGGTTGATCGCTGCCCAGATGTGAGCCAGCAATGCGTCCAACTGGGATATGTCCGGACGGCCATCTGCGCGGGCCTGTTGCTTGAGTCGGCTGAGCTCGGGTCCTGGATAGTGCAGCTGCGTGTACCGGACCGGGCGGGAAAAGTCACACGTCGTCCAGGGGCCGGGGGTGGAAGGTGTCAGTTCGATCTTGGCGAGAATCTCCGGCAGTGGCTTGGAATTCTTCGTCGTCGGAATCAAAGACGGCGGATATCCGGGATCGTCAACGCGCCACCAGTCAAACCGATGTAGAGGGAGCTGACGAGCTGCGGAGATGCAGATGGGATTGGCTGATGGTCCATCAATGTCTCCTGCAGCGCATGCACCTAGGAGTCTCGGATTGAAGGTGGGAGCACCCATTAGAGAAGATACATTAATGGAATGGAACGACTTACGACACTTCGCCGCCCAGTGGTGCACAAAAACCATCAACGCCTGTGCATCAGCCAAGCAATGGGCCATTTTGATACCAAGGCCGTATCCGCCATCATTGGACAGTTTGAGCTGGACCTGCATAGCGGGGAGACCTTGAAACTCGCGTAGATCATGCAATGGCAGCAATGTATCGGACAGGAACAGTCTCTGCGCGAATCCATCCCCTATCCAGACTCCATTCCCAGCTGCACATTCTGAAGCGCTTGGTACCAACGACTGCACCGACACAGAGACATGTCGGACAACGCTCCATTCGATACCGGGATCCTTTTCGCTGCCATGGACGATGATGGGCCGGTTGAAGCGTTCGGTGTGCGACCCCCCTTGTCGTACTGGTGCCCATTGCAGCTGGTCAGCCCATTGTGGAAGGTCACTGAGGGCATCCACCAACGACGAGCGCAGACGGTCGAGAAAATCAGACTCGGTAATCTCGTTGGGAATGTGATAGAAGAGCCATATTGCACCCGTGGCGGAGAATCGAGCAACAGTGGCATCAAGGATGGAAGCGGTGTTGAAATGGGCTGTGATGGACGAGAAGGGAAGAGACGGGTTTTACTGATTGTTTCCATGATCAGTGATATCTGAATGGGAATTACAGTCCAGTGATGCATTTATATATCTCAAGTCTACACATCGGCCACTTCTATTTGTTTAGATTCGGAATGATAACAAAGAACGATTCATAATGACTCATTTTGAATCACTAGAGCTCAAGTTAGCCCTTGCAAAACGAGATAGAAATGTCGACAAGCTGGCCACGAATGTTTCAAACACTGCAGAGGTGTTGATAAACCCATACGAGGTCAGATGGGCAGAGATGGGGCGCCAGCCGAGATTGTAACCGGCTGCGATAATCTCCAAATCGATGGATATATATCTGGATCCAATCGAGCGCAAATCGTTCGTTGATCGAGCAGACGCACGGTGAGATTCAGAGTTTGGACCAGACAGCCAGCCCAGCCCTAGATTCAATACTTACAGACTCAATCGATAGTTGATGGCTACATAGACGATGCCGTCATTGGCGAGGATCAACCTGCGATTGCTTTCCTGCGACTTGTGTTTGGTTATTGGACCTGCGGCTATTGATTTGCGTGTGGCGGTTGATATCAAGATTCAGAAACAAAGGCAGCGGCAATCGGATGGACATGAAGGTCGTATAGGCATGGGCATTGTGGACGGGGCATGAGCTGAATATCCTGGTTACGGCCTTGTGTTTGCAAGCCGTGCTTCTTGATGGGACGAGAAGGCTCTACATTCCGAGCAAAGAGGCAACAGATGGCGAATTCCAATATGTATAAGATTGCTTCCTCATATTCCAAATAAAAGCAATATAGACAAAAGAGAAGCAATAAGAACGACAGATTTGCCAGAAATAATATAAAAGAATCATACACTGCATCGTACTCCCCGGGAGTTAAAAAAAAAAAAAAAAAAAATAGACAAATATACCATGAAGAATCCAAACGAGTCAACGCGGAAGACGAATCGAAAGAGATGGTCGACCAACGACACATCAAATTGAAACAACACAATTTTAGTGCAAATGGTCTAAACTCGCGATTAACGAGCGACCCCCAAAAGACATCAATCAACTCCGCATCCAACCAGGATTTTCTCACAACAAACCAGACCCATCTGCCACGGAACCGGTGGCAGGAAAAGTAATGAGCAATCGTAGTCACCCATCCCCAATCCATATACATGAAACAAACAAACCAAAACAGAAAGGTATGCAAAGAGCAAAAGCAAGAATAGCAAAGTCAAAAAGGTCAACACATCCCAAAGCAATGCAGACGTATATCGTTTCCGCCTTTCTAGATATCTCCCAATGCAAAAGAAACAAAATCCACTCCGCCCAAGTAAAGCAACCCAAGATCCAAAGAATATTTAGCAAAGAATCGTAAAATGGTGGCCAGCCAGAGAGCACAAGACAACTCCAAGCCAGGGATATACGTGCCCTGCACTGTCACACGCTCCAAGCATCATCGCGGTATTCCTCGAGGTCGAAAAAAAGACAAAAAGCAAAACAAGGTTGCCAACCGAAAAAACAAGGTATCACTTAGTTTGAGTAATGCAGCAAAATCGAAAGTCGCAGGCGCCGTCGCTCGCAGAAAGCCGAGATATCGCAGATAATCTAATGCGAAAAAAGAGGTCGTCATCCGGAATAAAAGGGTGTATATACAATGAAACACTGCTTTATCTTTTTTTTTTTCGTGAAAAACGAGGGCGAGAGTAATCTGTCGGTGAAGTCGTGGTATAGTGAGACATTTATGTCGACTGAAACGAATTCAACAAAGCGAAAAACAAGACCCGCGGTTGATGGAAACCCGATGATGCAGGAGGCGCGACAAGGGCAAAATACGTCCCCGACCAGAAGCCAGATTGGTGCTAGCACCTAGGACGCTCTCACCACCGACGCTGGTTGTGCATCATGGATGGAGAGATGGAAGTGGGAGGGCTAGTCAAGGTCATTCCGGTGGCAGGGTTGACGATTGGGATAACCTTGCGGGTCCTGGCGGAAGATGGCTGCTGGAAGTTCATCTGGGCGTGGTTACCAGTAACACCCGAGTGGACATAGGAGTTGGCGGAAGCAGGAGACAAGGAGATAGAAGGAGTGACCTGCTGCTGAACAGGCTGGATCTGGTGTTGGAGGGGAGAGGTGTCGGGAGAGCCGCTAGACATCGACGAGCGGTCGGAGGCGGAAGAATGGATGGAATGCAACTGCAAAACAAATGTCAATAAACTGTTTCACCAATTCCCTTTGTTTGTATTTCCTTAAAGGGATAAAGAGGCCATTCTCTACTAGAATGTAGGGGGGTAATCCCGGTCGGTGAATCACATACATCGTCCTCGGTCAGGAGACCCGGGCAGAACTCCAAGTCGTCATCCAAGTCAAAAGACCGCCCAGCTTCGAATCTAGCCCGGAAGGCAGACACTGCGGGCGCCTCAGCCAGTTCTCTCATGCTCTTGACACCGCGGAACTGGCGCTGAGTGTTCTGGGCAGCCATCTTGGGTCCCCTCCGGGAACGGCCTCCGTGGTGGTTATTTTGCATGTGGGCGACGTGAGGGTGCTGGTGTTGCTGGCTGTAGAAGAAGGTCGACATCTTGAAGATGTGTAGTAGTGGTCGAGCGTTGAAGGCGAAGAACCGGAGAGAAGATACAGCGGGAGAACAACGTTAGAATATACGGAAAGATATTTGCAAGAAGAAAAGGAGAAGATTCCGAGAAAGGGAGGAATTAGACAAAAGGAGATGGATAAGCGAAGGATGGAAAGGATGGAAAGGATGGAATTCGAGGAAGTGAAAAGGTAAGAAAAGAGAAGAAAGAGGGAGAGACGAAAGACAGCGTTGTGGGATGGAGATCGTACGAATTAAGAAGAAAATGGCGGGACCAACAGAAAAGAAGCGAAAAAGAAAAGAAAAAAACGAGAGGAGAAAAAGACAGCGACAGAGCAAGAGGGCTGCCGGTAATGTTGTTATTCTTTTCGGCTGGGGCGGAGTCACCAGTGGATCCCAGCAAGGAATATGACCAGCACGTTACCATACCTTACCGTCACCATCCTGTCTCTTCTGCCTGTCTTCCATTCTGATGTCTCCTTGAAGGCGGGTATGGTATTGTCATTGAATCTCCACCCTTGTCTGCTGTGTGTTCTGCGCTAAGGTATTCAACCAGTTTTAGGAACCAAACAGCAGCCAATCACGATTTAGAAAGCGGCTGCCTTAGTGGCAAGTTCATCATCGGGCTACCAATGGGGAAACTAACTGATGCAAAGTGGAGATATGGCGGCTACCTTAGTGGTAATTAATGACGTTGGTGGAGGCAGGACTTTTCTGATCGAGGACTAGCGCCTGTCGGTCGATGCCCGCTAGCGTCAGCATCCATGTATGGTATTGTCATGCAGGGTGTCATTTACGGCCGTTCACTAGTCTGGTAGGTGCCTCGCCCCTGAAATGACGATACTCTCCGTACTCCCCCGTACTTATGCACTAGCATTACTAGACTGGATTTACTGTGGAGATGATAATACGACTGCAATATGAGCCTTATTACGGGAGACATGTCTTCAATAATCCTCTCTGCACTCCGTACGGAGAACGGAGTACAAAGTACTTGTACAATGTAGTGTACTATGTAGGGTAGAGGTGTTGACCTGGCATGTCGCATTATTCCGAGAACCTGCATGCTTCCACGTATGCCCTCCACTGTACTATGTAGGAGGCAGTACAGAGTACTCGGTCCTCCGTAAAGTGGCAGGGCAGACTAGATAGTACGCAAGTGGCTAGTACACCCCGCCGGACTCGTTCCAAATCATCGTGCCACTTGGCCCTGGACCGCGGCCAATGACGGCGCTTGGATCAGCAGATCTCTGCACGCCTTGCAGCGCCTCCTCCCAAAAAGTAGTGTGGGAGACTGTCAGGCATCTTGATCCTGTCGAATCAGGAGCCGGCGCTATTCAGGTGCTGCTTTGATCCGAATTCGGATATTTCTCAGCGTCAACGGGAGTCGGTCTTCCCGGAGTGCTCTTCCAGATGCAGTTAAGGAGTCACTTTGGTCACCATGTGCCCGGGCGTCGAACCATTTCCCCAGACATTATGGTCAACAGATGAAACAGGAGGAGACATCATCCGCGAGTACGTACGGAATAGTCTACAAGTAGTCGAAGTAGCACTCTGGACAAGCCTATTGTTACCATTTCCAATGGATCATGGAATGAGCCTGGAAAGGCTGGAATGTGGAAATGGGGTCGAAGATCTCCGGGGACCCTGGTTGGTCCGGATTACCAAAACATCGCCTCATGCACAATCCTTCTCCAAATCCTCTGGCGTCTGTATGGGGCACACACATGGCCCCCATGATTCATGGCCACACAACGGTGGCGTTTTTCGACGAGTTGTTCCTGGTGTGTCCTGCGCATGTCATCCGCTCATGTCACCGCTCTTTTGATGTTCGAGGACTGCCGGATTAGTTGAACTCAATCGTTGTCCCGTGATAGGGGTAGGAAGATCTATTCTTCCGCTATCGATCTCCCTCCTTGTACTCCGTACTCTTGGGTGACGCTGAATTACTAGAAGCGGTATAGCGTGCCTATTTAGGTTTAGCGTCCCATTGCCGCTTGGCATCGCTGTGCGTGCTCTATAAAGTCGCCCTCCATCGCTGCTTCGACTTCAACCAAATTTGTGCTGTTTTTCTTTGCAGCTTTCGCCTCTGCCGCTCATGGTTTTGGTGAGGCATTTTTGCTATTGATCCTCTGTGTAGGCCCCCTTATTGCGCCACCCCCTTTTTGCTGGATGCAGTCATAATTGTGACGGTCTCGAGCAATAGGAATCTATTGGTAGACTATCTGACGAAATTCTAACATGGGGAGAGAAAGGAAAGAGGCAGGCCTGTCGGCGACGAGCTATCTAGTGTGTGCGAGGGGCTTAAGCGAGGCTCAGTGAATATCGCACGCCAGACAGGCCAAAGTAATCAAACATTCTATACAGCGGGTGACGGCTCAGCTCAGCGCCTTTATCTTCTCTAATCTTGATCCATCTGACCAGATTGCCAGTCCAGGAGAGAGAGATTGCGCAGCTGCTAGGGCCTCTGGACCTGGTAGCACTTCCATTCGGCCTGGGAACTGGCTACTGGTCATCTGTATCGTGCTTTCAAAGCCCTCGGAGGGGTCTGCTATAGGATATTGGCTAATTGTCGAGCTAGGTGTTGTCCCAGGGACCATGGGCCCCGGTTGCTTCTCTCAGCCCATTGCTGGTTCCCGGGGGTTTGCTCCCCAGGCTGGGCGTGCTGGTCCCCCTCTCTAAAGCTCACTGGGAGGATCTTCTTCGCTGGGTGACCTTCTGGTAGGCCGAGCAGCCGGGTAGTGGCCCTACCGGAGTGGATTTCAGCATGCCAGTAATAGCCCGGGTCAGTCGATTGATCATCAGCTTTATACCCGCTAGCCGATCCTTCTGGCCCTGCTACCAGAGCTCTGCTCCATAGAGGGCTACTGACTGCACCGCCGCAACTTGAACCTGACGAGCCAGTCCTGGGGCGAGTCCATAACTTTGGCATAGGCGTTGCACCTGGGCTTCTGCTGCCAGCGCCTTGCGCATGCAGGTTT
The DNA here is from genome assembly GCA_034509305.1 of Aspergillus cristatus. Classification (NCBI taxonomy): domain Eukaryota; kingdom Fungi; phylum Ascomycota; class Eurotiomycetes; order Eurotiales; family Aspergillaceae; genus Aspergillus; species Aspergillus cristatus. Next base: position 1,652,514 of record WJBV01000007.1, on the reverse strand, counting down.
GATAGTGTGCCTTGAGATTTAGGCCGCAGCGAGGTGTAGATGCAGAATGATTTTCTGCGGAGTTCCGTACTTCGTATCATATAGCTTACACAGCATCGTCGCGATGCAACGGGGCCATGTGGTTTTGGTTGGTTCTGCGCGGTTGATGGATTGGTATGGTCTAATGGTGTATTCGTATTCGTACTCAGGGGTTGGCCGCCTATATATATCCGGAGCGTCGTGTTCAATTCAACGTAAACTGCAACGCATTTTATTTCTCTATTCCATGGTACAGAGTAATCGCATAATAATACCGTATAGACATTTTACTCCTTTTTCTATTCTTATTTTTCCTATGTATCAGTGTTTCCGTCGATATTGCCGCTTTCATGTGTAGAGCCGCGTCATCAAAGCGGGTCCTCAACTACAGCCAAAACCAATTGACTGCCTGCTAGTGTGAATCGTGTAACCCAGACGCCTATTGGGAATTGCTTCCCGCAAGTTTACTGCAGGCATCATCTTTGATCTTCCCGTCAACACATAAACCTGGAGATTGGATACCTCCAAATAAGAGTTAATGCAAGTTCCCTGTAGCTATCCTCAATGAACAAACATACATTCAGCGAAACAAACATTCTATTCTTAGGACAACCGATTCCCCACAAAATAACCAAGGTGATTCGCCCTATGTGGGACTTCGGCGCAGTGCAGAAAGATCAAAAGCTGCGATGCTGGTTGTGGAGGAGAGCCAGCGGGGTGCTGTGGATACTCAAAGGGTCTCGACTTGATGCTGTCTTTATTCAAGTGAACCAAGAGGCATAGGACGCTATACATAGTACTACATGCAAGTGGTCAATTTATGTGGACATGTCCGCAAACAGACTATGTCGTGTTCAGTTCAGTGTGACCAGAATAAACAGAATAACACATCTTACCGTTTACTATGTATGCCAATTTGGGGAGAAAGCTACAACACACTGAGCCAACGTATGGGAAGTCAATCCGCTGACTGCCAACAAATTGTATTGCCAGCGCACCATGAAGCCTCGAACTTTACTTTGTTATTTTATACCCCAAGAAGATATGCGTTTCACCCCAGCCTTATTCTTTATTTATTTCTTTAATTCTTTCGGAACGGGCGGTACTTGTTAAAAATCCACAAAGTATCCTGAGTCGTACAGCTGGTTACTATTTTGATGGCTGGGAACCGTGAAAGAAATGCATGTTACCCAAACGGGTTACAAATGTGGGGTAATCGATAACGCTAAACCTTATCCCTGCAAAACGTGCCCCACAATACCATTTACCAATTGTGGAATAGTACAGTTATCTCCGAGCCTTGTGAGGCTACTAATCGTCCTGTGTAAAACGTATCCAAATAGATCTGCTTGCATAGACCGTAAAATTTGCAAATAGGACATTTGCGCCGGCTAGGAACCAAGGAATAGCTGACCATAAGGACTTGATGGACTCAGTTGTTCGTAGCCTGAGTTTATGAACCAGGCCATGCGATCTGAAAAGGAAATAGCGTGGTGGCTGTAACAGTGCCTTTCGAATCACAGCTTAAGCCGAAGTACCGTGTAATCTGACTATAGATCCTCCTATTCGATCCACCAGTCGCTCCCAAACATGTTTCATTTGTCGAGGTGCTGCGTCTTGACCATTCTTGCAAGAAGCTCCTTGCAATTCTTCTCGCTATATTGCTCCCAAACCTCATACAAAGACACAAGCTCCTGCGTACACTCGACAACAGCACGAATATCGACTTCGCTCTCAGCAAGCCATCCGATAAGCTTCTGGATTCGGGGCGGAGGACCACTGCCACTCTTATCGCCCAGTGCTGTGAGCATATTCATACCACCTTCCCTCATGGCACCGGCTAAAGCTGGCGCTGCAGAGCCGTGAAAACCGGCTTGACTGGGCTTGAATACGACAGCAACGATGATGGCCATTACTGCGATGACATGGGGCGCGTGGAGTAGTGGTAGATCAGTGAGATAATGGTCGTTGATTACCGACCATGCGAGGGCGACTTCGTCTGAGGTGAGGGCTAGTTCTCGTTGGAGTTCGGTGAGGGTTCGGTATGGATGATGCACGATCATCTGTGAGCTCATCTCGGATATCAAGGAGAACTCGCATTCTCCTACTTTGGAGACATCCGGTGCGATGAAATCTATAGACTGTTAGTGACAGCTGCTTGTGAATAAAGACAATCATCGAAATACATACCTGGCCAGAGACTTCGAGCCTCACCAACTACAAGCCGAATGTGTTGGGGACACTCCTCCATTTTACAGGCAAGGTAGAACGCAGTCGCAAGCACAAGATAAGGGTTTGTATGTCGAATCTCGTTCTTCGTGTAGTATCGTTTGATGTAGATCTGGGCCGTGGCTAGGGCTTGCTGTCTGGTTGACGTCTTCTTCCCGAGCTTTGTGAGTTCTGTCAAGCATTAGATTCAACTCAAAACCTGGCATCATTCTGTCAGAGCTCACGCTGACTGAAATATATGTTGAGCATCCTTTGATCCGGCAAAGGGAACTGCGTATGCGCAACCATGTCCTTTTCGCGTTGCTTGTCGCGCACTTCCGCCAACTTCTCTCGGGTGAATAGCCAATGTCGACGCTGGGTCGACGCCCAATAATTGGCAGCCATAATGTAGCAGAGACCGTATATTTCTTTAAATCAGTCTCAAATAGGGAGCACTGATCTATTCATGATAATGGAGGTATACTCCGGAGAATTGCGGAATAAGCGGTCTAGACATTCTCCGTCAGTTCCATGACATGACAATAGCAACAGTACTGAAACTCACCTTGTTCAATTCGACACTGACAAGAGCCTCCAGGGCTACTTCAACTGGTATGTCTCTTTCATCAACGTGGGCTGTTCCTCCGGATAAACACATGTACGCCAGAGCGGTGATCGGGCGGCTCTCTCAAGACCTGCCCGATCGGGAGTGGTAGGGCTGGGCCCTCCAGGTCCCGTGCCGCCGGCCCGGTGACTATAGTTTATCCGACCATGTCGTCAAGCGCAAAGCAAATCATCGCGGCTTGATTTCTCATGGAAACTTCCGGGGTGCAGTTGGGATAAGCAGATCCTCCCTTCTTGTCGACTCAGCGATTCGGATTCGATGCACAGTTCATTACCACACCGCTCCCGGCTCTCCCCTGCTGCGACAGGGACATCCTCCGATCGTGAAACCGACCTTTCCCTCCCGAGAAAAATAATGACGGGCGTGTGATAAGCAAACATCGGAAAAGCTTCAAATATCGAATATGACACCCAACGAATCGAAAAATGACCGTGATCAGAGAGTTGCTAAGCTGTGGGAGACCTTGGGCGCCCGGAAGGAAGGGCATATTGATCTCAATGGGTTGGAAAGGGGGCTGAAGAAGATCGATCACCGTGAGCTTCGCCGTCATTACTTCCGATCTCCGTTGCCAGCTGACTGACTCGACGGTTTCCTTCCTTCAGCACTTAAAAATGCGGATGATATGCTACGGAGTATTCTAGTGGCTGTCGATACCAACGGGGATGGACACATTGACTTCTCTGGTAAGGTCACCACGCTGTTCCTTTGTCGCCTTGCGAGCGTAACTGGCCTTCCCGCCAGTTTTTCCTTATCCACCTAATCGTCCTCAGAATTCCGGGCCTTTGTCGACCATACGGAAAGCGGACTATGGAAACTTTTCCAGAGCATTGACCGCAATAACAACGGCGAAATCGATAAAGCCGATCTCAAGGTTGCCTTTTCCAAGTCCGGGGTGACCGTCTCGAGCGCCAAATTGAACGAGTTCTTTATGGATGTGGATAAGAATAAAGATGGCGTTATCACCTATGAGGAATGGAGGTGGGTAGATACCGGACTCTTCCAAACAACTGTTCGACATTGGCTAAAAACCATTGATGGGACCTCTAGGGATTTCCTACTCTTTATGCCCTCTCGCTCGTCCCCCGACCTGCGCGCTATTCTCTCATACTATACGGCCACGGGAAATCTAAACCCGGAAGGAGATGTCAACATCAATGATCTGCAGGGTTTAGGTACAGACCACTTGTTTCCTAGACGTTATCTTTTGGCCATCAAGAACCTTTTGTACAATATCTTTCCTCTGCACGCTTTGGCAGCCCTCATCCCAATAGCCCACGCGGAATCCGGCGAGATCTCAAAGTCAACGGTCGCATTAAAAGATGTCTCTGTTCCTCTAGACAATGAGTTCGAGCTTGAATGGCTGCCCATACCCAGGAGTGTCGCCATGTGGATGTCCTTTCGATATTATGAACGGAAGTTGACCGAAAACACTCCTCAATTAGGTTACTTCGTTGCGGGCGGTATCGCAGGCGTCGTATCGAGAACAGCCACCGCGCCTTTGGACCGACTCAAAGTCTATCTCATTGCTCAGACGGGCGTGAAATCAACGGCCGTGCGTGCGGCGAAAGAGGGTGCTCCATTGCAAGCAGCGGGAAGTGCATCAAGGACGCTCGTTGATGCCATGAAGGAGCTGTGGCGTGCAGGTGGAATCCGGAGTTTGTTCGCAGGTAAGTTTACATGCGTGATAACCTCGGGTTGGATGAACGTGCTAATGATGGGCAGGAAACGGGTTAAACGTGGCCAAGGTCATGCCCGAATCGGCTATTAAGTTTGGGGCCTATGAGGTCTGATTGCCAATCCAAGAACAATAGTCTTTTGGTCACGGGTGAACTAACATATAACAGTCCGCAAAACGTGCATTTGCTCGACTTGAAGGTCACAATGACCCTAAAAAGCTCATGCCGGTATCGCAGTTCCTGTCAGGAGGATGCGGTGGAATGGTCGCTCAGTAAGTTCGCGCTATATTGGCAATTGCATCATAATCTAATGGTTCGTAGATGCTTCGTCTACCCTCTTGACACATTAAAGTTGTAAGTTCTACCCGGCCTTTACCGTCCATTCGAATTTCAAAACTGATTAGTTCGACAGTCGGATGCAATGCGAAACGGTCGAAGGTGGTCTGAAAGGAAACCGCTTAATAGCAGCGACGGCAAAAAAAGTGATTAAGACAAACGGCATACTCGGATTCTTCCGCGGACTGCCCCTCGGCCTTGTGGGCATGTTCCCCTACGCTGCGATCGACTTGACCACATTCGAATACCTCAAACGGGCCCTAATCGGCCGAAAGGCCCGTCTCAACCACTGCCATGAGGACGATGTTCCTCTGAACAACTTCACGACAGGAGCCATTGGTGCATTCAGTGGAGCATTCGGTGCATCTGTCGTCTATCCACTCAATGTTCTCCGGACGAGACTCCAAGCTCAGGGAACAATTCTCCACCCTGCTACGTATAATAGCATCGGCGATGTCGCTCGCAAAACGCTTCAAACCGAAGGCCCACGAGGGCTCTACAAGGGAATTACGCCCAATCTCCTGAAAGTTGTACCGGCGGTTTCGATCAGCTACGTTGTATACGAAAACTCGAAGAGATTCCTCGGCTTGAAGTGATAGCCAGCGCTCGAGCTTACTGGTACAGTTCTACATTATTATTGCACAGAACCGGAGTTTTTTCTGCTTTTATCTTCATTCTTTGTTTCTTTTCTCTTCTGTTCCATACTTGATCTGAACCTTGAATATTCTCGTCAAGATACCCATAAAGCCCATTGCCTTATTCACGGCAACAACTGATGATCCACGACCTGTTTCTCGTTCTGTTTGCGACATGTTTTTCGACATCTCGCGAGCTCCGCATCACCTTATCATGGGCATTCATCTTGAGATCTATAATATATCGACACCTCGAAGGCATCCTGAAAACAAGGTCAGGACATTGACCACCAGACTAGCATGGCGAGGCGTCGTGTGGGGAATGAATGCATGTATGCTGCGGAGTTTCTTTTGTCCTCTTGTTTATACTTTTGACATCTTCGTGTTTTTGGTATTTGCTTCTAATTTCCTTGTAAAACTTCAGGAGGATGGTTTATTTGTCTTTGTTTGAGATGCATTGTATTGTACTTATTCAGGACTGCTGTGTGGCAGCATTCACCCAGATAGAGCTATGTAAATAGAAATTCAAAAACAATCGATCAGTTCGAGCATACATCCCCAAGTATCCAGTCTTTCTTTCCATCGAATGATTATTACTTCCGCGCAGCAACCGCCCTAACCTCCTCATCCTTGGGCAGAATATCCGGCACCGGCCCCACAGGTGTAATACTAAACTGATTAATCTGCTTATGACTCTTCGTATAATGGAACTTGATATGCTCAAAGTCCGTCGTTTCCCGGAACGCGGGAACATCCCAATACAAGCCCCTCACCCAGCGATGGATAGCCGGATACCCAGAGCGAATATCCCGGATATTACACTTGAAATGCTGCACATACACAGGGTCGAACCGGATAATCGTCGTAAACAACCTGATATCCGCCTCTGTGATATTAGAGCCGAAATAGAAGGGCTTTTCGGGAGTGACCGAGGACGAGAGGTGGGATTCGATCTTGTCGAGGGAGGAGAAGAGGGTTGTTACGGCGCGCTCGTAGGCTTCTTGGGTTGTTGCGAAGCCGGATTTGTAGACGCCGTTGTTAACGTCGTTGTAGGTCCATTCATTTGTGGATTCGATTTCGGGGCGGAGGGAGGGCGGGTAGAGGTCAATGGATTTGTATTGGGTGGGCAGGAGGTCGTCGAATTCGTAGTAGAGCATGCGGATGATTTCGGAGCTCTGTTGCGATCAGTTATCTGACAATGATGGTTTTGTGTAAGAGATAAATACCTCGTTGCTCACGATCTTCTTGGCCTTCTTATCATAGAGCACAGGGACCGTGAATCGGCCCGCGTATTCCGGGTCCTGCGCGAAGTAGATGTCGCGGAGGTGCGAGACATCGGCGTGCAATGGGTCCGGGGTGGTGTTCGCTCCAGGCAATTTCTCATTGGGAGTCACGAAGCGCCAGCCCTTCTCTCCTAGATGCCAATGCACAGAGGTGTACGAGATGAAGTCCTCGAGGCCCTTGAGCTTTCTTGTGATCAATGTCCGGTGCGCTGCGGCATGTTAGCGATCGCATTCATCCTCGGATCCGTAAGCAGGATCGCATACCCCAAGGACAAGCATAAGATACATAGAGATGATAGCGGCCCTTCTCAGGGGGGAATTCCGCCCCAGATTCTCTGGAGATCCAGTTTCGGAACACGGACTGCTGGCGCTTGAATTCGCCGGACTTGTCGTTGGGGTTCACCCAGTCTGTGATCTTGCCAGAGCTTCCAGTCTATAGGGTACAATTAGGAAGCTTAGCATAGGAAATTGACTTGAACTTCCGGGGAGGAACTTACTGCCATGTTGCGTGCTGCTGAAGTGAACTGAGGGGTGACGGAGCGAGTCGGAGATAGCGCAAGGAACCCTGCTGAGACAACCCGAGGATGTGTGATATGACGAGAAACCTGCTGGGTTCGGAGAAGTGCAGAGAACATGAGAAAAGAGAGAATAACCTAGGAATTCGGGGTCAATCTGGCCGGGGATTGAGGCTTGAAATAATTGCGGCGGGGGAGGCGATGACGTTGATTACGGAGAGATCGCATAACCCTGACAAAGCAGGGTCTCCACTGATAAGTACGGAGTAGAACAGATTTATCAAGAACCTCAAATATAATTGCTATGTGCTTATAAAAACATGACAAAACTCATAGGAAAGTCGGAGACCCGTTCGTTACATTAATAAGCGTTCAACTGTAGCGCGTGTGTTTTACTTCCTCAGCTTCACCATCACATACGGAATCTCAACATCCTCCTCGTTCTGATCCTCAGCTGTCACCTCAAAGATGATGTTCTTCTGGTGCTCGGGAACTGGCTTCTTGCTGATGGTCTCCACCAGCTTGCTCATCCTGTAGAAATAAATGTTAGCCAGAGTCAAGTCACGGAAAGAAAGAAGGGGATACATACGGCAAAGGAAGACGGTCCTTCAGTTTCGCCGGAGGGTAGAAGCTGGCGTAGAGCAAGCTAACACCCGAGCTAACCATGCTCACCTCCAAGCCCAGATCGGAGAAGTACTTGAGGAAGTCCTGCAATGGGATATCGTCGACCTCAAAGCGATCCCAGATCTGGTCAATGGACACTTCACCCTGCTTACCCATGTACTTGCCCTTGGGGCTGCCGATGGGCTCACTGAAGCCAAGGAAAGGAAGAGCAATGTTCACGAAACCGTTCTTGTATTGCTCAATATCGTCCTTGCCATCGATGATCTTGTAGTTCTCCAGCGAGACCAATCCAGTAACGAGCGCAGTGGCCGTGGCAATAGCAGGAATGATCTTACCCGCGATGAACTTGGTCTTGTGCCGGTCCGCCTGAGGGATTTCGTAGTTATCCGCACGGAGGTTGCTAGCAGCCGTAATGAAGTCGATGTGGTGGTTAGTATCATCGTCTTTCTCGAATTCCACTGGGGTGAGGCGGAAGCCGGCAAGCGACTTGGGCGATGGAAGAGAGCTGACGAGTTTCTGGATGTCGTCGTTGTCATCGCTGGGTCCAGCGGGCTGAGCATTCGGATCGGGTTCGTTCTCGTCTGCCTGAATCTTGACGCTGGAACTAGGTGTGAATTCGGGAATTATCATGTTATCCACAATCTTGCGGTAGTATCCCTTGTCCGCACCGGGATTCTTGATGCCGTAGTTGAAGGCGTGAAGGTTCGCGGCCGCAACGACGAAGCCGAAATGGGTGGGGTTCGTGCTGTCAAACTTCAGAGGCGTCGGCGCACGCTTAGGCCCAGACCAGAAAGGCTGACCGGTAGACGTCTTCGAGTCTTTGGGGAAGTTGTACAACAATTGCTGAATCGCGTTGTTGTATTGGGCCTCGAACTGGTGGCGAGCCCACATAATGCAGTCATCGAAGGTCAATGGCTTGTCGGTAACCAAGAAATCACGGAGGTTCTCCAGAGTCTGCTTCTCATTGCCAGCCTGCTTGAGCGTCTGCTCAATGTAGTTAGGCTGAGACAGATACAGGTTGACAGCCTCCGGTGGCCCAACGAAGTAAGTCTGGAAAAGATCCCGAGCCCAAGCGATAGTGTGCTCGATTCGGTTGGGAAAACTCTTCAAAGTACACATGGGGAAGGTCTTCTCCGGAGGATCCTGGGAGCTCGAGTAGGATTCGGTGATCCGGGGAAGGACAACCTGAGTGTTGCCCTTGGTGCCGAGGGTTCCACTCTCGAGCAGGGGCTTCCGGAAGAAGACGCAGCGACGGTCAACGTAGGTTCTTGCGTCGACGTTATCCAGAGCATTGGTAATGCCGTCGAGACCCTCCCAGAATTCTTCGTTGAAGACGTGTTCGGTGTCTGGTCCAACACGGTCCCGGAGTGTAACGATCTTCCCTTCCAGCTCAGGGTTCATGGCCTGCACGGCAGCAGAAGCGCATTCACTCTTCAATCTTCCGACATCCTTAGTACGGAAAAGGAATTGCCGGTTGAGGTTGCTCTTCTCGATTTGATCCATATCAGTAACAAAGACCTTGCCGTTGGGACCAGTTCCCAGACCCTGCATGGCCCAGTTCTTCAAGGTTTCGCAACCGATGGCTCCTGCGCCAACAAGGAACTGCTTGGTATTGGCAATCTTCTCCTGGAATTCCTTTCCAAAAACGGCGATCTGTCCATCATAGCGGGTTCCAAGCGGCTTGCAGCTCTCTTCGGACCGAGTAATAGATGCAGGGAGCGACTCCAAAGAGTCAAAGTAGAGCCATTGACTAACTGGGTTGAATTTGCCTGACACAGCCTTGAGGATTTCCTGGGCAACAAGACCTCCAAACAACGCAGCCAAGGGATTCAGGTCACCACGGGCTTGATAGGCCAGTTCTTTGATAACCTTGTCATCCAATTCCACCTTGTCCTCCTGGCTTGATGCAAGATCATTTGCGATCTTGATAACCTCCTGAGCGTCACTCTCGTTGTGAGGTCGAGGAAGTTGGCCATCATGGCCCTCTGCGAACTTATGCAGGGCTTGGATACCAATGTGCAGCTGCTGCGGCCGATCGAATTTGGCGAAGTCGGAAACCATGAGTTCCGGCTTCTTGATTTGCTGATCAAGCGACTCAAAGTCGACAAATCTGGGCATCTTGACTTGCGTAAAGATACCGCCGCCCTGATAAGAGCCAAGGCCGGAAACATCACCGATGCTGAACGTGTAGGGGCCCTTGACGGTCACCTTCCGAGGATCAGAGCTGTTCAAGCCCTCCAAACCCTTGACTTCGGTAAACGTTACGAAATCTCCATCTTCAAGACCGTGTCTGCTCTCATCCAATGCCGACACCAGACCATCCTCAGCAATGTCCGCCACGATTCCGCTCACGGGTTCTTCACCGGTGGGATCGCCGACGGTGAAGTTCTTTCCGAAATCATTGAAGAGGTATCCGAAAAGACCAAATGTGTCTGTGATCGTGAGGTAGATACCGTTCTTGTGGCAGAAGTCGGCAATCGCAAGCTGCTCTTTCAGAGGCGTCAAGGTGAGAACCACCGCTTGGTAACGCTTAAGTTGTTCGAGGTTGTCTGAGAGCTTTCCGCCTTCGTGGACCGTGACGGGGACATAAGAGTTCAGTTCCGCTACTCTTGGAGCAGTCGCTTCGGCACGCGGCTTGCCGACATCTTGGGGCTGCAGGAAGAACTGGGAGGAGAGGTCTGAGATGGCAACGGGAGCGGGGTCGTAGAGGGTAAGGGACTTGACACCAGCGAGAGCAATGTTCTTGGCTGCATTCAAACGATTAAAAGGACAACTCAAATCTCAACTCTGCCCGTATGACGACTTACCAATCTCAACACCCAGACCCTTCAATCCGACAATGAGGACATTCGAAGAGCCCATACGCTTCATAGCTTCATGACCAAGCACGTACCTATATGCGGGAACCTCATCAGTAACTGGTCCTTCCCGCCACCAATGGAGCTTCCAAACACTTACAGCTGCCGACTATAAAGAGACTCGTCGATCTCCCCGTGCTTGATCGCCTCCACAGTTTCCTGTGGGTTGTCCACCTGCATCTTAGCGTCCTACCACATCGTCAGCCCTAATTCGTCTGATACCAACTAGACCGTCCAGCATACCGTCATGATTTTCTTCGTCTCTGGTGTAGATGCCGTGTCGTCGCCCGATGCTCTTCGCTTTCCCAGCTGCGAAGCTTCACGAACAGGGATACTGGAAGGAATGGTGAACGACTTTTCCGAGCGAAAGCCTTGCCTCCAAGCAAGACTTTCCACCTGGCGTTACGAAAGAGGGATGTATATCTAGTTGTCCAGAGCTTCCCGGGGGAGCTATTCGAATCACAGGAACGAAGAGGGGTAAGAATGGTCAACAGTACGACGTTATAGCGTACTCGAGATCAGTGAAGATACTATACAAGAGTAACAGTGGGAGAGCGTGAAAGCAAAGACGACAAGAAATGGCAAAACGACAAAAAGAAGAGAGAAAGCGATAGAGAGCGAGAGAAAAGAGAACAGCGACGTAAGAGAGAGGGACCAGTTGCTACGTGATGACTCATCCCGAGGCACGTGCTGATTAGCAACTGCCCCACGACAGCCTTAAGAGAGACTGATCTTTTTGCTATATGCGATATATGCTCTATTGCTGACGGTGTGGGAGGTGGATGCCATTATGAGAACGCGCATTGGCAATTGATCACTTGTTTGCGCTGTTACTGTGAAGAGGAATTCACCATTACTGCTTCAGCTCGACCTCCGCCGCATCTCCGACACGCTCATTACACGCGATAACGACAACGGCAACCGTGACGCAGGTATTCAACCTGTTCTTTCATATGTGCCGATACGAGCTTCTGGGTCGTGGACTATTGTACTGGCAACGTCGGAAGTCAAAAGCAGATAACAATCTATCGCTGGAGTAGGTCCTGCGTCGCCGGTTGATACACCGCACCAGTCAATTAACGCAGGAACCAATCGATAGAGAATCTGAAATAGAATGCTCCACGAGATCCTCCTCTCCCTCTCCGGCCAGCCGTCGCCCCTCTTCGCCCTCCAGGGTGAGGAGGATGCCGTCGTTCAAGATGCTTTTCCGCTCCTGGCACCTCCCGAGAAAGCCCTCCTCGCATCCCTCGCGCGACTGAGCCGGTTGCATGCCCGACTGCGAAACCATACTTCGATAATGTCCTCGTCGCATCCATCTGTCATCTGCCGAGCCGTGTCGACCGCGATCGTTACGGAACATCTGGCTGAATTCCAAAAGAAAATACTCGAGGTGGAGAAGGCGATCTTGGTCGAGGATAGCGGATATGTCGGCGGATACGGTATCGTGCCATTGTCGACAATCGTGGGCGAATTTGCTCCATGGACCCGACGATTGGAATGGCTATGGGAAGTGGCTCGATTCGTCTATCCAGAGCACAAGAAATCCTATCGAGGCTGCACGGGTGCTGCGCTGATCGATCACCTTCGAGCGGAGTCACAAACTGGATATGCTGACCTGGAGGAGATGGCGTTACAATTGGTTACGGCAGCGGAACGGGCATGGATGAGGCAGCTTTCGATGTGGATATTGCATGGAACTCTGCCGACATTTGGCAAGGACGACTTTTTCATTCAGGAGGATGACACCAACGACAGTGACGATTCTGGCGTAACGCAATTTGCGATGCATGCGGACCGGCTACCGAAATTTGTCTCTGCAAGCACAGCATCATCCATCTTGTTCATTGGAAAATCTTTGAATCATATTAGAGCAAAGCGCAAAGCGTCTTCAACGGGCAGGTCTACAAGCCTACTAACATCTCCCGTTACTCTGCATGCGGAGCATATCGAGAGCCTTGCGGCGTTAGAGTCGCCCATGTCGAGTTCGAAGCTATCCAACGCCGTAAACGCTATACGACTAGCATTATCACAGAGTACACTTTCCAAGTTACTTCCGCTGCCGAAGATCCTCGAGATGCTATCTGTCCTTCATGATTTCATGCTGTTGCAACGCGGCGAGTTTGTAACTGCTCTCGTGGCGCTTGCAGACGCTCGCACAAGTGAGCGACATCGGAGAGGGAAAGCTCTTGGAGGACTAGTTGGGCTCAAGCCAGGAGATTTGGCGAATACTCTTGCCAAGGCATGGACAGAGCTTTACGCTTTACAGAACGCGGAAGATTCGGGGGACGATAAGCTTGATCTTGCCCGAGATCTATTACAGTTATCTATTGACGACCAGAAGAAGGGTGGTCATTCACGGGATACAGCTGGACATGGCCTGGCTGATGAAATTTCAAATGTTTCCTTCTCCGACTTGCTATTCCCTACCCCCACATTCCTAACCATCCAAGTACGCCCGCCAATGGATCTATTCCTATCGACAACCGATATTTCCGTCTATTCAAAAATTCACTCCTACCTTCTTGGGATACGCCGTGCCCAAATACGTCTTAGTGATCTCTGGAAACACACATCCATCCGAAGATGCCATCCTTCCCCGTGGGGGCCTCCCCGGAGCAGTACGCGTGCCGGTCAAAACCGACTGAAGAGGGGTAGAGACCGAGACAATGCTCGAATAGTTCAAATGAGACCAATTTGGGCGACGAGCAGTGCGGCCCTTTATGTACTGTCTGAGATCGGAAGCTTCTTCCAAGGAGAAGTAATCAATTGTTCCTGGCAACATTTCCGTGAATGGATTGAGGGTGGTCCATCTCACGCGGGGTCAAGGGCAAGTTCCAGACCGGGTACGGCATCATCGTCGAAGCAAAAGGAAATTACCAGCTTCACACCTGCGCATCTTGCTGCCGTGGACGATTTGAGTCAATCCACTCATAATGCTACACCTGCCCACGACCCAGAAACTTTGACAGTTGCACACCGTCGACATCTTTCCTCTCTCGTCCAGTCATTGTTCCTGACCGATACGCCATTCACAAGTGCTCTCCGATCTCTCTTTACAACAGTTGACCGCTTCATCGCCCTGGTCGTCCGGCTGGAAAGTATCCAGCGCAACATGGATCTGGAAACCGACGAAGGAGTCGTCGACGAGATGGCAGACTACGCTAGCGAAGAGCACGAAGTCCTACGAGAACTTAATGGCACACAGAAAGAAGTCAAAGCAGGAATCCAGAACGTTGTAGCGCGGTTAAGAGACATCGACGACAGCCGGTCTGGAGAGGGACGACGGATGTTCGACCTCGCGAGAAATCCCAATCAGAACTGGTCGTTAGCGCTGAACAATAATGGCATTGGAGGTACGGAGTTGCCGAATGCTAACCACTATGTACCACGCAAAGCAGCTGGTGTTGATCAGTTGCTGATGAAGCTGGATTTCGGTAATGTTAACGACGACGGAGCTTGATACTGGAACTAGTGTCTGGCGGTTGATTATTGCTCGTTACACCGCCCCCTTCGCTATTCAAGGGCTTATTTCATGAAATCCACGAAACCAGGATACACCACGGTTATGAATATCATGTAATGTTTACTTTCAAACTCATTGTATGTCCAATCAAGGCATCTGCAAGATCCCTGATCATCTCAGCACGTTCCATGGATCATACTGCTCTTCCCTGTCTCTGCAGCGATTCTGCAGGTCTTTAGACTAAATCAATAGCTACCTTGTAGGACATGAAGGACTTGCACGCCCATCCTGTGTTTCTGTCTCTTGCCTAGAGCTAGGCTCAGTTTGATTATTAGTTGATTTGCGAATCACAATGCCATCACCCGTTTGGTTTGAATATTGATCTGATTCTTGTCGTTTCGTAGTAGACATAAGCAGGGAAATGGAAAATTTACAAGTAGAAGAAGATGGGGCAAGAAGGTAGATAGGTAGACGGGATAGTCAAGAGAGAGGGAGAGGAGACAGAAACACATGACCTGCCAACTCGCCTCGCATAAGTTCCAAGCATCACCACTTCAACTCCTGCATACCGCTAAGAAATCTCTTATGCTCACCTTCCAGAAGGGCGTTCGAAAAAGCAAAGACTGCACATGATCACTCCTCCTGCAGAAGAAATCAAAATTAAAATTAACAAGGTTACTTGGTTTGTCCCAAAGAGGAAACCCGAGAAACCGGCAAGCCAGAAGAGAGTCTAGCACACAGTTAACAGATCTCCAACGTGACTGGGATAACTGGCTAATGTCTATGCCTGAGAACAGCTGACTGACTTCTGCTCCTATTGGTGTAAGGAGGACAAAAACTATTGTCTCTACGATCACGTTCATGTCTCCATTCTGCGACACGCTTGGAATGCTCCGGCCACGATACTCCACCAACATCCGCTCGGGATGTCGCTTTTCGGAAATGCGAGACTCCTTGTGGCAACATCGCTATTTCCCTCCCATTTCTCCTTTTTGACGGACGGGTTTGTGCAAGCCCACCGACATTTGTTTTCAGATGGACACATGACCGTCCTAATCTGTACTATTCTGGAGAATATGGGGTGTTGGAGGACTATGAATGTGGGAGCGTGGGGGAGGAGTAAGGAGTACAATACGGAGTCCGGGGAACGGGAGAGTTACATACACTGGGCTTGGGTTCTATTTGACAGGTTCCCAGGTTCTAGTTGAATTCTGGTCTGCTCCGTGTCAAAAATAGATTGCAGATGGGACAAGGTAGGCCAGATTACACCATGACCACGATGCCGAAGCTGTCATTGGCAGGGAAGGCCTTTCAGGTGGAAGACACGGAGCAAAAACCGGGGAAGCTCCCCACGGTCCACTCTGGGGTTCTTGCGGATTGAGTTAACTGCGACAACAGCAATAGAGGACAACCCCTCGGCCTCCGTACGGTACACATGCATACTGCATAGAGTCTCGATTTGACACCAAGTGGGTTTGTGCATCTCTAGGGTCCTGGATAAAGAAAAAAAATCTCCGACATGCCAATTTTGCCAGACCGCTGTCGGGACCGATGGGCAGCTGACCAAGAGATTCAGATCTGTCCGACTTTTGCGGTACCCGCTCTGTACTCTAGACAGTTGGCGAAGCTATCGGCTCCCCCATACTCGGGAATCCCGTTTCCCCCCATTGTGGACCATTCCTTCCATCGACCAAGGATCGGCCGCCGTCCCTCGGTCAAGTGACACTTTCGCTCTTACCGTCTTCAGCGACAAAGGGACAAAAAAAGTAAAATCGGAACCTGGAACATCTCACGATGTCTTCAAACGCGCATACCTCTTTGGTTTGTTGCGAATCTGTCTGTCCGCAGACGATGTTTGTTCCGTGGATGCTGGCGCTGAAGTGATGCTTGAAGTCATTGTGAGAACAGCTCTAGACCCTTTTTAGGACATCACGCGGACGATTTATTTTTTATTTTATTTTTTTCTTTTCTTTCCTAACCCTGGCTTATCGGTCTATTCTGGGGCATGCTGAATTCGTTTGGGTCAGTCCTACATCTTGTCCTGCCCCGGATCTATAAACCCCAGGTCCCCCCGATGCGGATGGTAAGAGCCATCATTCTTTATCCAACTCTTCTCTTTACTTCTTTTCTTCCATTCCACTTTCTATCACCTATATCCGCTCCTTATCCTAGTCTCCTCTCTTCTATACCCCCCTCTCCATAACCATGTCCTTCGCACTCTCCCGTGTGCTGGCTCCAGCACGGTCGAAGCTTCCTTCTGTTGCCATCTCTTACTCTCTTTCTACCCGGCTACACTCCACCGGCCCCGGTCCCTACAGTCCTATCCAGACCAAGTTGGCTTCGGTGAAAGGATCCAAGAATGGCAACCGATTCAAAGAATTTGACCTAGAGGACCGGGTATATGCTATCACCGGCGGTGCCAGAGGTCTGGGTCTTGCAATGGCTGAAGCGCTTTTGGAGGCCGGCGCCAAAGGTACTTAATATCTCGTTCAGAGCTTCGAAGCCACAAGACAGAAAGGCTAACTGAGGTTTCCTTGAATCCAGTCTACTGCTTGGACCGTCTCGAGAGCCCGGATCCCGAATTCATGGCCGCTAAAGAGCATGGAGAACGGGAATTCGGTGGACTGCTTGAATACCGCCGCCTCGATGTCCGCAACGATGCCGAAGTCAACAACGTCTTCTCCGAGATTGCCGGTAACAACCAGCGGCTGGACGGTCTGATTGCTGCTGCCGGAATCAACCACCTACAGAGCGCTCTGGAGCACTCACAAACGGCCTTGAACGAAGTGATGCAGATCAACTACAACGGCGTCTTCAACTCCGCAACCGCTGCAGCCCGCCAGATGTTCAACTACCAACAAAAGGGCTCAATCCTGCTCATTGCTAGCATGAGTGGCCTCATCGCCAACAAGGCCATGACTTCTCCCGTTTACAACTCCTCTAAGGCTGCTGTTATCCAGCTCGCCCGTTCCCTGGCTATGGAATGGGGACGTCACGGTATCCGCGTGAACAGTCTATGCCCGGGACACATTGTCACACCGATGGTTGAGCAGGTCTTCCAACAGAACCCCGCTGCGCGGGCCGTCTGGGAAGCCGAGAACATGCTTGGGCGACTAGCTACGCCAGAGGAATTCCGGGGTGCTGCGCTCTTCACCCTGAGTGATGCTAGCAGCTTCATGACTGGAAGCACGATGCTCATCGACGGTGGCCACACTGCATGGTGAGTCTGCCATGACCGTTCAACTAGACGATAACAAGGGATTTGAGAAGAACAATCCGTATCCATGATCCAGGGATAGTGCCAAAGCAAGGGATACATCGTTTTGCTGGTGAAAGGATCACGCATGCGGAGTGCAGTCCTTCGGAGCATACATGACTTAACGGCTTGCATATTTGGTTGAAACCCCAAACAAGGAGTAACATATGGGAATTGGGGACGACGAAAAGTCGAAAAGTGGATGCATATGTTACTTTCTCTTTTTCATTTTCTTTCGTGTATAATAATACCGAGACGCACTATTTTAATATGCTACTGCTTAGCTGGATTGGGAGTTTCTGGAATTTGGTGACGATGCAATACACACAATTGATGACAGCATGCACTCAACCTCTGATCATGTAGTGTCATGTCTATAAAGGATGCAATGATTCGTGACTGTTTCTGGAAGACTTGGACAAGATTCAGACGAAGCCTCTTATTTTCTCTGCATTGGGAAAAGACATGTCGTAGAATCGAAAAGTGATTATGGTTGACTTGAATTGTTACCACAACCAAGCATGCTCAAAGTCGCTTTGCCCAAGCCTTCTGTCTTTGTCTCTGGGGTTGTCTGCTCGATGCCATGCCCTACTCTGTATGTATATTTCCCGCCTAGTTATATGCCACTGAACCCGAAGACCAGCACATTCGATCAATACCCCTAAATAAACAAGTTGAAGCATGAAATTGTAAAAGCAAGAATATAAAATCCTACCACCCTTAACGATATCCAGCGCTACACGGAAAGAGACTGGTCCGCGCTCATCGACGGACAGCCGCCGAAGTGTTCCCAAGACGGA
The DNA here is from genome assembly GCA_034509305.1 of Aspergillus cristatus. NCBI lineage: Eukaryota > Fungi > Ascomycota > Eurotiomycetes > Eurotiales > Aspergillaceae > Aspergillus > Aspergillus cristatus. Next base: position 1,634,217 of record WJBV01000007.1, on the reverse strand, counting down.
ACAACATCTCCGTTGCGGCAACCCATCCAACTCTCTTTCCCTCTCTACTATCCCCTTTTCACTCTTTTTTCTTTACTTGCATTTTCCTCTTATATATCAGTCTCTCTTTAATTTAATCTTCCTGTGGCCCGGTCCACAGGCCTGCCACGGTCATGTTTCAGGTACGTTGTTGGACAGTTGGCCAGTTCAATCCGACCCCGGACGGCCATACATGCATTACTTGAACACTCCATCTAACCACAAATTTCCCATGAAATACAGCGCCTCCGCGACGCGATCGACTCGCGCATCGCAGAAGAACAAGCCCGCCAGAAATCCAACCAAGAAGTCCTCTCCCGCACCAACTCCGCCCGCCTCCCCCAAGGCCCCGGCCGACGACCTGCGCGCCCCCGCCGCAACACCGCAACGCCCGTCCGCGGCCCGGACCCGAAAGAGTTCGAGGCAGATTTTGCTATCGGCGACGATGATACACCGCCTAGATTGGGGACCCCGCAGCCGGAGCCTGCGACGGGGGGCGATGGCGCTGCGGATGAGAATGTCGGGGAGAAACAGGCGTCTACAGTAGAGTCGGGTGGGAAGGAGGCGGAGGCTGGTGATAAGGGGACTGGTCAGAACCAGGCGCCGTCAGAACTGCCTCCGGAGGTTAGGGCGAAGTTGAGGAGGTTGGATAAGATGGAGACGCGGTATCATGGTATGGTCATGGGCAATTGTATTTGGGTGATGGGGGAGACAAGGGGATGATGCTAATGATGTGCGACGCATGATAGAACTCCTGAAAGCTTACCGAACCGCGCATTCACGAGTCCTTTCGATCGAACCATTTGAAGCAGCCTTAAGAGAGAATACCCCATTGACGTCCATCAGCGAACCGAAAGCCTTCACGGAGTACTTGAACCAGATTTCCTTGAAGGGGGATATGGTTACGGAGGAACTTAAGCGGATTACAACCGAGAGAGATGACTTCAAGAAGAAATTGGAGGAAGCCCAGAGGTCTAAGAACGAAAACGCACCGTCGAAGGGAGGGGAGACTGGTGATTCTGCGAAAGATGCGGATACTACGAAAGAGGGCGAAACCGAAGAATTCTTTTCCTTCGATAACGAACTTCCACGTATCGAGTCCGAGCTGAAGGAGAAACAGGAGGAGGTTGAAACACTCAAATCGCAGACGGAGAACCTTAAACGTGACCTTTCTATTGCGCGCGAGTCTACCGAAGGCATGGTGCAGAACCTGGAAACCGCGACTCGCGAGCTGGGAGAATTGCGTGAGGCCAAGGACAAACAGGACACCGAGGTTGAAGAACTTAAGAAGTCCAAGAAGGCGGAGATCGACGACTTGAAGGCTAAACTAGCAACCTCGGAGACTACGATGGTGAAAGCCAACACTGAAGTCGAGAAGCTCAAGACAGACTTGGCACAGAAGACCGAGGAAATAGAGAAGCTTCGCACGCAAGCCTCGACATCCGAGGGCAACGATGAACAGTCTAAAGAACTCAGCTCGAAGCTCGAGGAAGCCGAGACGGAAAAGCAGGACCGTGAGAAGCGACTGGGTGTCTTGCAAGGTCTGGTAGATAAGCTCCAATCCCAGCTCAAGGAAACCGAAGCTTCAGTTTCGAGTCTCAAGACCGACGTCAGTGAGAAGACGGAAGAGTTGAACAAGCTTCAGAGTCTCGTTACCTTCCTTGATGGTAACTTGACGGACAACGCAGAATGGCAGTCGACCAAGGACAAAATTACCAAGGGTCAACAGCCAGACTTCGAAGAGCTCCGAAAGAGCCTGGCACCTTCGAAGGAACCGGAAACAGCTCTAGAGGCAGAGCTAGAGACCCAGCCTGCTCAAACAGCTGCCTCTGCCCCTAACACCGGAGGTGGGAAGAAGAAGAACAACAAAAAGAAGAAGAAGGGCGGTAAAGCCGGAGAGGAAACTAAACCAGCACCAGCCGCTGCTGCTCCGGCGCCCGAGGAGACCAAGCCATCCAAGGCCGAGTCTGACGAAACCTCTAAGAAACTCGGCGAACTGGAAGCGAGGATCGAATCTCTCACGCGTGAACTTGGAGAGAAGGAAGCAGCCATCGACCGTTTGAGCAACAAGCTCAAGGGCGAGGAAGACCTGAAAGAAGAAATCGAGTCACTACGAGACGATCTGCTCAACATCGGCCAGGAGCACGTTGAATCAAAGGACAAGATCAAGGAGCTTTCAGCGGAGAAGACAGCCCTCGAGGAGACTATTTCCAAGCTGGAGAAGGAGCTGGCCGAAGTGCGCACTAGCACTGCCTCCCAGTCAGCAGACTCTGAGAAGGCACACAAGGGTCTGAAGGAAGAGTTCGAGATCTTGAAATCGAGAGCTGCAACGCTTGAAACGGACCTTTCCGCGGCACAGCAGTTGGCTGCTACCCGCTTCAAGGATATGACAGACTTGCGGGAAACTCTTCAGAAACTACAACCGGAGTTGAGGAACTTGCGATCCGAGTCATCTGAACTCAAGTCTACGCAGGATACTCTTTCGCGCAAGTCGGCTGACTTGAAATCTTTGGAAAGCAAGAATGATGGTTTGCGTGTGGATGTGAAGAACCTCAAGTCGACCATATCCGACAGAGATTCTGAGATCAAAACACTTAACCAGAAGATCCGACAGGAGACTGATAGTCGTTTGAAGGCTGAAGAAGGATTGTCAGTTGCTCAGTCAGACTTGAGGTACTCCGAAAGCAAGAAGCAGGAGGCATTTGAGACGCGGGAGAAGATGTCAGCAGAGCTCTCCAAGGCTCAAGATCAACTGAAATCAGCCCGGACCAAGCTCCGAGATGTCGAGGGACAAGCCGCCCAGCTGGGCAAGGAACTCAACAGTCTGAAGGAGGAGATCGAACTGAAGACAGCTCAACATGCCAGCGCCCAAAGTCTAATGAACAGCATGCGCGACCAAGGTGCGGAAATGGGTATGCAGATGAAGGAGGCACGCGAGCGCTGCGAAAGCCTGGAGGAAGAATTGGCCGATGCTCATCGACTTCTGAGCGAGCGCACCCGCGAAGGTGAGACGATGCGCCGCTTGCTGAACGACATCGAGAGCCGCGCCGAGGGCAAGGTCCGCGACTTCAAGGAACGAATGGAAGCAGCCATTGAGGAGCGAGACCGCGCTGAGGAGGACGCCAGCACACAAGGTCGTCGTCGGGCCCGAGAGCTAGAAGACCTCAAGGGCAAGGTCCGCGAAGCTGAAAAGGCCCTGCGCACTGCCGAGAACGACAAAGAAGATCTGGAGCACTCGCAGAAAGACTGGAGGCGTCGTCGTGATGAACTCGAAGGTCAATGGGAACGGTCGACAAGCGAATTGAACGAGATGCGCCAGGCCATGACGCGGTTGCGCGATTCCCTCGATGAGAGCGAAAAGCAAGTTCGCGACTTGGAGAAGGAGAAAGCTGAGCTGCGTCGGTCAGTCGAGGAGACGAACAGTCGGCTCGAGAAGCTGCGCAAATCTAACCGGGCTCTGGTGGATGAAGCGCGTTTGGGTCAAGGGCCGCGGTCGTCGCGATCGTCCATGGACTCGGGGTCAAGACGGCCGTCTGCGACGCCTGCCTCGTCTAGTGACCGTAGTCCGTCTGTTCGGAGAACTGAAACGCCTAGTGGTCCGAATATCGACTACATCTATCTGAAGAACGTTCTTTTGCAGTTCTTGGAGCAAAGGGATAAGAATTACCAGAAACAGCTTATTCCTGTGCTGGCGATGTTGCTCCATTTTGATCGGTAAGTCTCCCATCTAAACCAACTACAGCAGAGTAAAAACAGTGGAAGCTAACCATAACAGGACTGATGAACAACGATGGATGTCCGCGATCGCGTCCAGATGAGCTGTCTACGGTTATTGATGTCATTGTAACTCTATTGTTGTCTTCTGTATATTTTACCGTGTCCATGGAAGCATATTCGATTATATCAGTGGTTCATCACGTCTCGCCACCGGCGTTACGATTAACGTAGAAAGTTCTTTGAAATAGATGTACATTGCTCGATAGTCTCACGAAATATCAAGTCTGACGTTATATGTCTAGCAGTTACCAAGCATGTCTGACCAACCGGACATTCGCCTGGCGACGCCGGAGGGCGAGTGCATAATCCATCAAATAATACATCGCTGGACACACATACTTACTAGGCCGCCAGACGTCCCTACCACTTACCAATTCATCCTCGACCTAGCTTCCCACCAATCCTCCCTCCACAAAGTCACCGCAACCCCAGACTCCCTCCTCAAAACCCTCTCCTTCCTCAACGCATCCCCCCACAAACCAGGCGGCGCCTACACAGCCCTCATAACACCCCCTGCAACCCCCGAAATCCCCACCCCAGCCCCCGTCGGCATGGCCCTCTTCTACTACAACTACTCATCCTGGCGCGCCGCACCGGGGATCTACCTCGAGCAGTTGTATGTGCAGTCTAGTGTCCGGGGCGGAGGGTATGGGTTTAAGTTGTTGAAGTACCTGGCGAAGAAGGTTGTTGAGATTGGGGGTGAGAGGCTGGAGTGGAGTGTGTTGAGGGAGAATGAGAAGAGTATTCGGTTTTACGAGAGGGTTGGGGCGGAGGGTCGGGAGGAGTGGGTGAAGATGATGCTGGAGGAGGAGGGGTGGGGTCAATTGGCGGGGGCTGTTGGTGCCAATGTAGAGAATTAACTGCATCGATATGTCTATCAGCACTGCATTCCTCGATATGCCGAATCTGACACGATCTCGATCTATCCGACTAGCGGCAGATCCTACCTTGTCTAGTCTAGAACCAGGGCACAACCCCCGCCAAGCTTTCTCCTGATGACGTCTTCTCGATCATGGCCAAAGCTTGCCCTGACCGACTTCATCCATCCCATGTCCTTTTTCTCTGGCGGCGATTCCTAAACTGCCGCATCGTGTTCTATCTTTATAGTATTTGAGAGGTGGACGGTTCTTGCGATAATGGCATCTGCTTCCGCAGACCACGCCGTGCACCAGAACAATGATGTGGACTACGTCATCCGCTATCGATTTGGCGATGCTGGTAAGATTTTAAGAAACTCGAAGATGGTCGGTCGGATCACAGAAGACGATGGATATTGACGATTACAGATGCATCTGAGGCAGGGAAGCAGTTGGAATTGCTGCTCCGTACGCTGGTTGAGATAGGATTGCAGACCGAGGTGCGTCAGGGGGATGAATCGACTTTGTTGGTGTTTGTGCGGGCGACGAAGAAGAGCGTCAAGCGTGGGGTTTATCATTCTCGGTGCGTATTTTTTCAATGCAATATTAACAGATAATGGGTGCTAACTCGACAGTGTCCGCGACTGGCTCCATGGCGTCCGCAACACCGAACCCGAATCAGCCTCCACCGCAGAAGCCCAGACAGAAGCCGAGCGTCTCCGCGTAATCTACCATATGATCACAGTGCCAAAGGAAGAAGGTGGTGCAGGAATCTCTCCGGGTCATGGCGAGTGGAAGCACATCGATGCGATTTTCTCGTTGCACGACGAACAGACCAATAATCGGTGTATGAGGGAATGGAGCAGGAAGACGTTCTTGTCTCCGGAAGACCTGGATCAGATTCGCGGCCAGTTTGGTGAAAGTGTACGTGCGATTGACTCTATGCTTGCAATGCAATGCAGTGCAATGCGGGGTGATGCAAGGTGAACTGACTGGTGCAGGTGGCTCTTTACTTTGCATTTCTGCAATCGTACTTTCGATTCCTGGTTTTTCCAGCCTTGTTCGGATTCTCTTGCTGGTTGTTGCTTGGATCATTCTCGATTATCTACACTGTCGTCAACTCCCTGTGGTGTATCATTTTTATCGAATACTGGAAGCGCCAGGAGGTCGATCTTAGTTGTCGTTGGCAGACCAAGGGCGTCTCTGTCGTGCGGACGAAGAGACGAGAGTTCATTGCTGAAAAGGAAATTCGCGATGAGGGAACTGGTGAGGTTCGGGGCGTGTTTCCGGCTCAGAAGCGGATGTGTCGCCAGCTGCTCCAGATCCCGTTCGCTTTGCTGTCCACTGTCGCTCTGGGAGTGATCATCGCTACGTGTTTTGCGATTGAAATCTTCATCTCGGAGGTGTATAACGGACCTCTCAAGACGTACCTGGTAAGTTAGTTATTCGTTTATCATACTACAGCAGACTAATTGTCAGGTTTTTATTCCCACCATTCTGCTTTCTTCGCTCGTGCCAACCATGAGCGCCGTTCTAACGGCCGTCGCTACGAAACTTAATGACTACGAGAACTACGAGACCAAGGATACATATGATATCGCCCTGACACAGAAGATTTTCGTCATTAATTTCATCACGTCTTACCTCCCCGTTTTTCTCACGGCGTTTGTCTACGTGCCCTTCGCCAGCCTCATTGTCCCCTACCTCGATATCTTCCAAGTGACTGTTCGTCCGTTTGTGTCCAAGGAACACGCAACGACGGCTCGTACTGCCAATTTCAGCATTGATCCCGACCGTCTACGTAAACAAGTGATCTATTTCACCGTTACTGCGCAGATTGTGGGCTTTGCCATGGAGACGATCGTCCCGTACCTCAAGCAGAACCTTTTGCGCAAGTACAAGGAATATCAGAAGAAGCAGGGCAAAATTGAAGCCACCGGAAGCGACTCAGAAAGCGAGAACGACCAATCTGTCTCTTTCGACGACCCTGTGGACGAGGTCAAATTCCTGACCCGAGCTCGCAACGAAGCTGAACTTTCGGATTACGACGTCACCGATGACTTGCGTGAGATGTGCATCCAGTTTGGTTATCTGGCTCTCTTCTCCCCCGTCTGGCCACTTGTTCCTGTTTCCTTCCTGGCCAACAATTGGGTCGAGCTTCGTTCGGATTTCTTCAAGATCTGCATGGAATGTCGTCGGCCTCTGCCATTGCGCGCGGACACCATCGGGCCCTGGCTCGAGAGTCTGGGTTTCTTGTCGTGGGTTGGCAGTATCACAAGCTCTGCCCTCATCTACATGTTCAGCAACGGCCACCCAGGTCCGAACGGCGAACCATCTGTCATCAAGGGCTGGGCGCTTTTGCTGACCATCTTCTTCTCCGAACACCTTTATCTCATCGTGCGGTATGCTGTTCGCGCAGCCATGGATAAACTAGAACTGCCCAACTCCCGCCAGGACCGCACGAACCATTACCTCATGCGCAAGCGCTACCTGGAGTCGACGCTGCGCACTGACGTGGTGGGCGATGAACCTGATGACGAGAAAGACATCCGGGGTTCTGAGCTTGACGAGATCAGTGTCAAGACGTTGGAAGATGATGCTCGGAAGTCGAGTCTACATGAGACGGATCCGGCCGATCGGTTCTGGAGACGGCAGAAGGGATGGTTGGAGTCTGCGCGGGTTGGTCAGAGCATTATCCAGGCACAGGTTGGAAAGGAGGGTAAGAAGCAGCAGTGAGCTGGTTCCATTTTATTAGAGACTGTTTATGTATTAATAGAGTAAGCGTCTCGTTTCGTCGTACTCGTATATAGCAGTGAACAGAGACATTTCCTGATATGGTTAGCATGTATTGGTATTCCGAATCTCCGAAACCGGCATGCCAAGATCAGACAGTAAGAGCTGCGATGCTAACCCTGTCTCTGTAACTGTAGAGTGACATTAGTGTGTACAGAGTACTATCCGGAAGCCAGGCATATGGAAGATCCTGGGAGGATTATGCACCGCCTGTGCTGCAGTGAGCTGCTATGCAGATGACTAAGCCGTGCACAAGTATGACACTATGGCATGTCACGCCAAGACTTCGCTTGCCGCCACTCTCCTCCTTCCGTCTCTCTCTCCTGTACAGTCATATTTTAACTAATCCTCCCCAGCCTTGCCTGACCTAATCCATTACTACTCACTTCTCTCCTGCTGTATAGGCTTACCTCATCGCCGTCTACAGTATCAACTGGATCTTGTATTCACGATATCACACGCGTTTTTGTGTTATTGAACGCAGGAATTCAGCTGGTTCCTGCCGGTCGCTGCCGTCGTCGAATTGGCTTTCTATAATAGCTCTGCGATAACTCCTGGCACTATGCAGCCCGCACTAGCCCCAGCGCCGCATCCAAGCATGCAAACCTCTGCTCAGGTAAGCTGTTTGTCATCGTCACCCTCTTCTTCCTTCCCCGTACAAGAGATTCCTCTTCTGCGACCGTGGCCCGCCATCGATCTCTACGCGTTGATGCTTACTGCGCAACGCGATGGCGGTGTCGCGCGAGGGTTCTTCACCACTGCCACTTGACCATAGAAGAGGCGACGCTGACTCCATTGTAGGACCATGCGGATCAGGGTGAGTCGCGCCTTGTTCGCAAGAGGGACAACGCGTTCCATCCGATATATCCCAACCAGCCGGTGCCCGGACGTCGTTGCAGAACTAACATTTCGCGATAGTGCTCCATGATCAGCTTCTAGCAGCCCAGCAGCACCTGTCCCATCCCCAGGCCCGTCCGCCGCAACCTCCACCTGCGCAACCTCCGCATATGCAGCCGAACGCTAGCCCCCGTGCCCAGAACAACATTGACCCGGCTATCGCTGGTGCTTCGATGCTTGCCGGTCCTCCTCCTCAAACACCTCCCCAGCAGGATCCGTCCGGTCCCGAGTCTCCCAAGAGCTATGGCAAGCGGCCATTGTCGACTTCCAAGCGGGCTGCTCAGAACCGTGCTGCACAGGTATGGGAGATGTATTTCCATTGGTGCTCTTGGCTCTCTTGCTGATTGTATGTTTCTGCAGAGAGCGTTCCGTCAACGAAAGGAAACCTACATTCGCAAATTGGAGGACCAGGTGAAGGACTTCGAAAACATGTCCGAGGGAATTAAAACACTACAGACTGAGAACTACCAGCTCAGAGAATACATCATCAACCTGCAATCGCGGTTACTCGACACCCAGGGCGAAGTGCCCGAACTTCCAGGGAACATTGATCTGAGCCAGCCCCGAACGGAAATGCAGGTACCACCGGGTGTATCCAACCCGAACCCTGTCGGTCCTACTCCTACAGGGAACCCTCAGCAGCAGCCCCAGCCTCACCAAAATGCGGCCGCATCGAACGACGATATGAACTCGCTGAACCGGATAGCAGTCGCCGGTCTGGGAATGCGGAAACACCCGAACGAGGACCCGAACTACATGGCCAACACCCAGTTCCAGAACAAACGCCTTCGTGGCGATGAGGGTCAGCATGACTCCGATGTCACCAAGACAGAGCCAACACACGGGTTGCCCGTTGTCGCGTGAACATGGTCTGGTTCGGGTCTTTGTTGATAATAACATACCATTAGCGACTATTGCCTCGTTTTCTTGCTTCTTTTCGGTGTTCTGCGCGTTTATTGGATCAGTTTGAAGCTCTCGTTCGTTTCGGTGGGTGGTGTTTTGCGCGTTTCTCTGTTTTCTGGTCGGATTTGAATGGATGGGAGGAAGGGGAATTGTAGCTGTCATATTGCTGGTATCTGTTTTATGACATTGAACAATATCCTAGTTTCGAACGTTTGATATCTTTCACATATGTTTTTGTTACTGAGTTCTTATCGCTTGCAAGTTTTAAATGTGCGGGGTCTATATACAGGAAGGGCCAATGCCATATCTACTGAATTAAACGGTCTATAATAATTGTACAGATATGCTATACAGTTGTAGTATGCATTCTGCCCTACGGACATCTCGGAGATATCTCGATCTAATTTCCCCGCCTTTTCCTCTCCACATTTCACTCTTCCGTTCGGGGTCTTTTTCTTTTTCTCCTGAACTCCACCCGTTCAATCGTACCTTCGTTCTTGAATATCTTTACTTACTCTGTACTGTCTCCTACTTCTCTTTTTACATACGAGCAGCCCATTCCTACGATGCTCGTTGCCCCCCTACCTCAACCCTCGACCTGACTTCCGTCCACCCGTCGCACCACTTGCGCCGCAGCGCACGCTCTTCCTCTCCTAAACCCAATACAACCAGCATGACCTCTTCCCCGCTTTAAAACCCTTTCGGTCACATGTGACAATGTCGACTGCCTCATTCCAACAGTTCAACCACGCCCCCGCGCCACCTTCCGGCTTGGACATCCTCGCCGAAAGCTCGGAGTATGCGTTCGGGAAATCCCCCCAGAACCCGTCGCTCTCCGGGAATAACGAGCACAATGTCAATGGCGCGTCAGGTTCTGGGGATTTATCGCAAAGGGATTCCCTCGTGGAAGGCGTGAGTCGCAAAAGGCCGTCTATGGAGTCTGCCTCGGCTCCTGTTCGGAGGAGGATTAGTAGGGCGTGCGATCAGTGTAATCAGTTGAGGACGAAGTGTGATGGGAAGAATCCGTGTGCGCATTGCGTTGGTGAGTGTTTTCTTTACTTTATGGAGTGGAGAATTGAGCTAATGTTGCAGAATTTGGCTTAACGTGCGAATATGCTCGAGCGCGCAAGAAACGTGGGAAAGCGTCTAAGAAGGATCTTGCTGTGGCTGCGGCTGTGGCCACCGCGGGAGCTGCGAATCCACTGTCTGATTGTGATACGGATACGGATAGAGTGAATAATGGTGTGGTGGTGAGGGAGCAGAATTCTCAGGATGGATTTTCGTCGCGGGAGACTACGACGACGTTCGATGCTGCTCGGAATGCCAGCGTGCCGGCGCAATCGCATTTACAGACTTCGGAGATACCAGGCATGGTTGGGATGCAGAATTCGAATCAAGTTCAGCAAGGTGCCCAGGCTCAGGCTCAGCAGTCACACTTGGGACCTGCTGTGGATGGGCTACAGGGTACATTGAACGATTCGAACCGGCCCATGTCTGTTTCTGATCTCAGACCGTTACAGATGCTTCATCCGTCAAATACGAACCCCCGCTCGCCATCGACAAACATGCTGCCACCGAATGGCTTCAGTTATACAGAAAGTGCATACCCGCTGATGAACTCACAAGAACCGAATCCGTCGTCTCTCAATCATTTTCGTCTCGCTGGCTCTGCGGAGAACTCTTCGGCCCCGTTCATGGGACTTTCTCCTGCCCCGTCGCCTGGCTGGCTACCTCTTCCTCCTCCATCTCCAGCCACTTTCCCATCGTTCAGCATGCACCCGTTCCCTAGCTCACTACGATACCCCGTGCTGCAACCAGTGCTACCTCATATCGCATCTATAATACCTCAATCGCTGGCTTGCGACCTTATGGATGTCTATTTCACCAGCTCTTCTTCCTCTCATATCTCTCCTCAGTCGCCATATGTGGTGGGATATGTCTTCCGCAAACAATCGTTCCTCCATCCAACAAAACCACGAGTCTGTAGTCCCGCCCTGTTAGCTAGCATGCTCTGGGTAGCTGCGCAGACGAGCGACGCCGCTTTCCTGACATCACCCCCGTCAGCACGAGGGAGGATCTGTCAGAAGCTGCTTGAGCTTACCGTTGGTTTGCTACGGCCTTTAATACACGGTCCCGCTGCGGGAGAGACGTCTCCCAATTATGCTGCCAACATGGTCATTAACGGCGTCGCTTTAGGCGGTTTTGGCGTCTCCATGGATCAATTAGGCGCACAGAGCAGCGCAACAGGAGCCGTGGATGATGTCGCGACCTATGTGCATCTGGCTACAGTTGTCTCTGCGAGTGAGTACAAAGCGGCCAGCATGCGATGGTGGACTGCAGCTTGGGCCTTGGCGCGAGAACTCAGACTCGGTCGTGAGTTACCACCCAATGGTCTCAACTCACGACAAGACGGAGAGGGACAAGATGGTGGTGATATGGCAGAAAATGCTCAGCAGCAGCCGCCTCTACTCACGCCCATGGGAAATGGGGTCGACGTTACGGAAGAAGAGCGAGAAGAGCGTCGACGGATTTGGTGGTTGTTATATGCGACAGATCGCCATTTGGCGCTTTGCTATAACCGTCCTTTGACTCTACTCGACACGGAATGCGCGAGGCTACTCCAGCCGATGAACGATGACCTCTGGCAGGCGGGGGACTTTACCAATGCCGCTTACCGTACGCCAGGGCCGCCGTTGGAATGCACTGGCCACAGCATGTTTGGCTACTTCCTTCCCTTGATGACCATTCTAGGAGAGATAGTCGACTTACAGCACGCGAGGAATCATCCCCGATTTGGACCAACGTTCCGCAATAGCAACGAATGCAACGCCCAGATGCTAGAGATCACCCGCCAGCTTGACGGGTACAGCCGGAGCCTAAAGGAATTCGAAGCGCGCTACACCAGCAACCTAGTCCTAGGGACAGAATCCGAGCCCACAGCAGTTGACGGTACGCATCTCGACCACGTCAGCCCATCCGGCCGATCGAGTAGCAGCGCCGTCGGAACGCGAGTTAGCGAGTCCATAGTGCACACGAAAACAGTCGTCGCCTACGGCACGCACATTATGCATGTCCTCCACATTATGCTTACAGGGAAATGGGATCCCGTCAATTTACTAGACGATAACGACCTCTGGATCTCGTCCGATTCATTTATCTCGGCCCTAGGCCATGCAGTCAGCGGCGCAGAAGCAGTGGCGGATATCCTCGAATATGACCCAGACCTGAGCTTCATGCCGTTCTTCTTTGGGATCTATCTTCTGCAAGGTAGTTTCTTGTTGCTGTTGACGGCGGATAAGCTGCAGGGTGATGCTAGTGCGAGTGTTGTACGGGCTTGTGAGATTATTGTCCGCGCGCATGAGGCTTGTGTTGTGACGTTGAATACGGAGTATCAGGTTAGTCCCATTCCCTTGGTTTTGTTGTCATTGTATCTCTCGCTAATGCCTTGCAGAGAAATTTCCGTAAGGTGATGCGCTCGGCTCTCGCACAGGTTCGGGGACGAGTACCTGAGGACTTTGGTGAGCAGCAGCAACGAAGGCGGGATGTCTTGTCGCTTTATCGTTGGTCTGGGGATGGTGGAGGGCTTGCGTTGTGATGTGGAGTCTATTGCCCTCTGTTTAAATCTTGTGTTTTTCTTTCTTTTCTTGTTTTTCTAGATACTGCGATGTGATACCACTGATTTAGGGCATGAGTCTGTCGGGAGTTTGGAGAGAGTTTTGAACACCGTATTTTATAGCTTTGATTGAACCATCTCCTGTATATTTATGCACATATTGCACATATGTATATGTACCTGAGTACCAGGGTAACTATGACTTTATCCTTTGTTGGCTACTGCATCATCAGAACATAATTCAATGTAATGAGTATATATTAGCGGCATTTGCAATTTTTCTCTTTTTCTTTTTGTTGATTTCTTCTCTTCATATCACCATCCCTCAAGCAAGTATCGGCCGTTTTTCTAACACCAGTCAACCTCTGCAAGTCAGGGCATACTTGCATATCCATGCATCTCCAGGTAACGCTCAGGCCCTCTACAACCATTTCCTAGCCCGAACACCATCCAGAGCAGGTTCGGGTGGAGGGGTTAGAGTAGTTGGGTATCTGCTTGTAGGCCCATTCGATGAACCGTGCGAGTGTTCCTTCTGGGGTGTCTTCGAAGGTGTATGCTCCTTTCTGGCCTTCTTCGAATCTATCGAGTGCTGAGACGATGGCTTTGCATTTGGGGCTAAGGGGTTTGCGGTGGATTTCTGAAGGATCAGCTTGAGTGTTCTGCCTTGAGGGTGATGATGTCGGAGTCTAGGAGGCTGGTAGTGTGGTCAATTTAGTTCAGTTCAGGCCTCTTTGGGAGGTAGGAGGTAGGTACTCGATGTATGGAATTGGTTCTTGCGTGTTTGCGCTCATGGTTGTGGAGGGGGGTGAGTTGGTGTTCGACCGCTTGGATAACTAGTTGGCTAGTAATTGAATTGGTGGAAGAGCTCATTGAAATACTAGCAATGGGTCATGTGATAGCAAACGGTATCAATTCTACTTATCACATTGCTTGGCGGGGTAGAGGGGTAGATTCTAAGATTATGTGCCACCAGATGCAGACGACTTGCTGTCCACTGGCGGAATAAGGGCTATAGAGAGATACCTTAGATGGCCGTTAATTCAGGTGTCTAGGGCTGCTAATCCTTGTGCTAATTTGGTAAACATACATGCATCTATACGAATGCATAAACTTATGCACAGACTATGCGATGCATAAGACTCTGTTTACTAATATGTATGATGACAGCGTCTCGGCGATAGGCGATTTGCCTTCCTTTACTCCGGCTTCATACTTCAACAACACTTTACTCTTCATTCTCAACTGCGATGGCTTCAAACCAATTCCCAGCATGAACACCATAAGCAGACCATTCCAACTTCTCTCCCGCTCCCGCCCTCTCTGGCCACGCCCTCTATCCCCCATAATCCCAAAGCGCTTCGTCGGCATCCCCCCCGCCTTCCTCCTCGACGACTACATCCCCCGCTACCAACTCCTAACCTCCGTCGACGCAGCGAAGAAACGGTCGCGCGCATATGCGCACCTCCGCGAATGCAATCTCTGTCCGCGAAAGTGCGGCGTCAACCGATATGAGACGACAGGGGTGTGTTTGATCGGGGCGGAAACGGCGAAAGTGAATGTGATTGCGCCGCATCGGGGGGAGGAGCCGTGTGTTCAGGGATATCATGGGAGTGGATCGGTGTTCTTTTCGGGGTGTAATTTGCGGTGTGTTTTTTGTCAGAATCATGTATGCCTCACCACTTGTGTGGTTTGGTAGGTTGGCGCATACTGACGGGATGTTTGTTAGGACATCGCACATCAACGTAAAGGATTCGATCTTACGCCCGAAGAACTCGCGGAGTGGTATATGAAGCTTCAGATGATAGGAAATGTGCATAACATCAATCTTGTCACGCCGGAACATGTCGTTCCCCAGGTGGCGCTCTCGATTCTTGCCGCGCGCGATATGGGCCTCAAGGTACCGATTATCTACAACACCTCGTCGTTTGACTCGCTCGAATCCCTAGAACTACTTGACGGACTTGTCGATATCTACCTTCCCGATTTCAAAGTATGGAAGAATAGCACATCGAAGCGATTACTGAAGGCGGATGACTACACTGCAACCGCAATGGAGAGCATCAAGGCCATGCACGATCAGGTTGGAGATTTGTCATTTACATCAGACGGGATCGCGAAGAAGGGTGTCCTGCTGCGACATCTCGTCATGCCCGGGAAGGAAGACGAGGGCCGGGAAATTATGCGCTGGCTGGCAGAGAATGTGTCCAAGGATTTGTATGTGCATATCATGGAGCAGTATCATCCGGATGCGCATGTGGGGAAGAAGAAGCGGCTCGCGAAGAATACGCAGGGTGGGGAGAGAGAAGAAGTGAGATATGCGGAGATCAATCGCGCTATAAAAGACGACGAATTGGGAAGTGTGAGGGACGCTGCTGTCGCGGCAGGTTTGTGGCGGTTTTGCGAAGTGGATGAAAATAGTAGTGCCTTTCATCTGTGAACTATCTCTATCGCCCATGAATATTCTTCGGCAATATGTTGGGCATTGCGATGCTCTGATATTCGCCACCGACCGATTACCAATAGGATGCATACTGAGACCGGATGCATTCACTTGACCCACGGTTTCTGCTGGTCCTTTTTGGGAATAGAGACTACTCTTTGTCTTTGAGAACCTGATTGACCAAAATATGGGCCGCAAAATTGTCGGCATGATTGATTATTATCGAGAGCAAGTTTAGAGTGATTGTCAAAGCAAAAGACTGGACTCGTGCCAGAGTAATGGCGAAAACTCTGCTTTTGATACTGGAGACTGCTCTGGAGAAGGAAATGTTGGAAGTGGTACGAAGATTGATTGATCCTGCCCGGCACACTTTGGACGAACTGCTTGAATGAGAGTTTTCTCCCGGCAACCCAGGACATGGCGAAGGGGTACAACGGCGACCTTTCTCATTCAACCTGGACTGATGGTCTATGGGTTGCTATCAAACTTCTGAAGAGCAAATGGTTGGCAGAGACGGTCAATGATGGATATCCCAGACGAATGGTATCCGAAATCCTGATGTATTTCGTTCGTATCGCTGAAAAGACTCACATGCTACCTACGCTAGAAGATATTGTCTTTCGTTGCCGGCCCCAAGAGTTTACTGTGGACGATATTCGAAATGTGTTTGTCGTTTGCCAGGAAAGCACGTATCTGAATCCATCCGCTGCCATCCAGGAGGTTTTGGATCGGATTTGCTTAACTTTGGGGCGGTATTAGAGGCTGACAGTTTGGATTTGGCCACGACGGAGATGCGCCTGTGGAATAGTCGAGTCAGCCGGTTTCTGAAGATCTGTTGTGGTAGAAATAGGAGTATTCATGCCAATATGATACTGTCCATCCTTCGCTTGCTCGATCAATCCATATCTGACTACCTAGGCCTATAGCCTATAGTCCCGGCTTCTTTGACTGGTTGATATTGATGTATTTAGGCCTATTAGCCCCGCATGTTGCTTTGTTGATTAGCATTTACAATATGATTGTCTAGCCATATGACCTGCGAATGCTCGATTGTCTGATAGTTGGCTATCTAACAATTCCAAGCGACCCCTCCGCCTAAGACTACGGGATCGCTTAGCCCGGCTGAAGACCAAAAAGAAGCTCAAGCGCAGCGAGGGCCAACGGCTTGTAACAAATTGTACATATTCCAGATTTGGTATACACGGACCACAAGAAACGTTACAACCCAAGCTGATATCTCCAGTTCCTCCACGCGTCACACATGTAGATCAATATGATGAACAGGATTGGTGGCGTCAAAGCGCGGACACCACGTCCGATATTATATACATAATACGTAGTACTCTGTACTTGTAGTCGCAAGTTCAGCCTTGTTCGCTACTATTACCCTTTCGCGGTAGCATAGCGAGAATACAGGATTCACGCTACGGCGATACTATATGGCGCCGTCCGTAGAGGATTTTCGTCCAAAAACTTGGCAGAGCGCCAAGTTCGCCTAAAAAGTCTTCGCCAGGTGTACGCACATGGAAGCGCATTGCCAAGAATCCCCTTAAACCACACTGCCTTTTGAGTCAAGCGAACCGTGGAAGATCGAGCCACATGAAAATAAGAATAGAAGAAACATTACGACACCCGACAGTCACTGACCCGATTGTCGAGTTGCCGGGGCAAGGCACCTTCCCTAAGCGGTAGTGCGGCTCGGCTCAGCCTAGTGCTTATATACTCGAAAGAGTAAACATCGACACACAGCCAAACCACCATGTAGATCGGTGTGCGTGTATTTATATCTACTTTAGGACGGGTTCCCCGCGATTGTTTTGGTCTTTCAACTGTTTCTTTTTTACTCAAAGGCATAATAATATCGGTGCATACAATGAAACGCTATCGGCTCTTCGATTCGGGCCATCCAACCCGCCACTCATGGTCATTACGACGCATGCTTTGGACCTCTACGATGTGCTTTTGGGGCATTGTTATGTTCACCATGTGGTTTGGCATGAATTCGGATCGCGACAATGTACACCCATTAATCACCCAGATGATTCCCGCCGGCCACTGTACCTGCCAAACCTCGACGACGTTCCAATGCGCCGACTGTCTAACCTGTCTGGCGTCTTCGGCCCCATCCCCCGCTGAAAACGAGCACCAACAGCACCAGCAGCAGTCTGCCTTGCCGACGTGGAGATTCGAATACGGCCGCGACGATCGCAACATGGGTCTTGGGCGGGAACAGTGCCACTCTGCTTTCCCGGGTTTGTTTCAGGATGTCGTCCGTGCCGGGGATTACTGGCGCGCACAGGGGGGTATTACGAAGGAGGATTTGGATGCTGTCTCGCTGGAACCGGGGATGGCGCGCGCGATTATCCAGCATGGAGAGTTGTATATTGTGGCTGCGCGGGCCAAGAACGATGACCACCGTCGCAAGATTCTGGCGGCGTTGTCGTCAATGCACCGCGCCTTAACAGCTAGTCCGGAACGTGCAACCGAAACCATCGAATTCATTTTCTCGGTCGAAGATCGCGTCGACGATGTCTACGGTGGTAGCCATCCGATCTGGGTGCTTGCGCGAAAGGCCTCTGAGCAGTCCGCGTGGTTAATGCCTGATTTCGGTTTCTGGGCCTGGGAGCACTGGAAGCAGCACATCGGGCCGTATTCGCAGGCCGTTGACCGGGTGCGGGATATGGAATCTCAACTGGGCTTTGAAGATAAGGAGAAGAAGCTTGTCTGGCGGGGGAAGTTGAGTTTTGCGCCGAAGTTGAGACGAGCGTTACTCGATACGGCGCGGAATGAGACTTGGAGCGATGTCAAGGCATTGGACTGGAGCAGCAAGGAGAACTGCATGTCGCTGGAGGATCATTGTCGTTATAAGTTCATTGCGCATGTTGAGGGTAAGTTCTTTCCCCCCTGGTTATATCCTAGGACAGAAGCTGATTCAAACAGGTCGCTCCTATTCAGCATCGCTCAAATACCGACAAGCCTGCCGCTCCGTCGTGCTCGCGCATAAACTCCAATTCATCCAACACTATCACTACCTCCTGGTCTCGTCTGGACCGCAACAAAACTACGTCGAAGTCGAGCGTGATTTTTCAGATCTCCCCAGCAAGATGAACCACCTACTCCAGAACCCCCGAGCCGCTGAGCGCATCGCCGATAACAACGTGCGCACGTTCCGGGAGCGATATCTGACACCAGCAGCTGAAGCGTGCTACTGGCGCGCATTATGGGACGAATATAAGCAGGTGTCGAATGCGACAGATTCGTTGTCGAGGATGGGAAAGCCTGCTGTGGAACGAGGATTGCGGTTTGAGTCGTTTTCGTTGCTGGAGAGCAGCGAGATGATGAATTATTATCACGTTCATCAGTTATGAGTTACGAATGATACCCCTGTATATAGTTATGAATAAATGGATACAAACATAAATATGCCTATGTGTTATACTACTATGCATGTGTTGTACTACTATGTATAGATCCCAGATAACTTAATCTGATCTCATCGGATCTCACCACCTTCTTTCAACCTCTCCTCTTACGACACCAGGTTCTCTGCCCCCGGGGCAACTTGAACACTGCTATATTTTACCACCAGAAAGACAATATGAAGCCCATCCTCGCGATCCCAGCCATCTCCCTCCTCGTCTACCGCGCCTGGTCCCGCAAGTCGCTCACTCCGTTGGGCCTCATCGCCGCCGCGCTGACAGCTGTCGCCCATGCCGTTCATCCCTGGTCAGCGCCGTTCGCCCTGCTCGTTGTGTTTTATATAGGAGGGACTAAGGCTACAAAGGTACAAATACTTGTGTCTACTACGTTATCTGAAAAGAAGAGTTAACGAGAGTAGGTGAAACATGACATCAAAGCCAGGAAAACACTCTCCGCGACCGGGAGCGGAGGCGGCGACGGTCAACGGAATCACATACAGGTCCTGGCGAACTCGATCGTTGCGTCGGTTTTGATTTTGTGGCATACTTGGATACTCAAGGGTTCTGGGGACAATGGGTTTAGTCTTGGACGGGTGACGCCTATGGCGGATGTGGTCGCTGTTGGGATTGTTGCGTATGGCCCCATACCATACCTTTGGGCTATATATGTGCTAACGGTGTCTACGCCTAGCAACTACGCTGCCGTCGCCGCAGACACCTACTCCTCCGAACTAGGAATCCTCTCCAAATCTCCCCCGCGCCTGATTACCTCCCTTTCCCTCCGCGTCGTGCCACCGGGGACAAACGGCGGCGTAACAGCGAAGGGACTGCAGGCTGGTGCTTTGGGGGCGTTCACGGTGGCTGTAACCTCTGCGGTGTTATTGCCGTTTCGTTTAACCGGCAGTGATGAACTCTATGTGAAGGAGCGGCTGCTGTGGGTTCTGGCCGTGACTGGCTGGGGCGCGCTGGGTAGTCTTCTTGATAGTATTCTCGGAGGATTATTGCAGGCGAGTGTTGTGGATAAGAGGACGGGCAAGGTCGTTGAGGGGACTGGTGGGCGGAAGGTACCGTTTCCTATCCTCATTTATCTCTGTTGGACAAAGCTAACAAGACCGTATAGGTCCTCATCCACCCCTCCTCCTCCCTACCAGGCGGCACCAGCGAAGCATCCTCCGGCCTACAGGGCTCGTCCGAGAACCTCCGTCTGCGCCAGACAGAAACCCTCGCCAACACCGCAACGCTGAGGGGTAGTCGGGCTACGCAGTCATCGGTTGGAGAATCGGCGGGAAGGGCACATGATGAGGAGCATGAGAGTCGGCGGGTGGAGAGTGGAAGGGACTGGTTGGATAATAACGGGGTGAATGTGTTGATGGCTGTGTTGATGAGTTTCGGAGGAATGGGCGTTGCTAGTTTGTTGTGGGTATAGTCCAGTAACAAGTCAATTGGATTGATTGAATGGGAGGAGAGGATTAAAAAACAGAAAATCGAGAAAACAAAAACGCAGAAAAGAATGACCAGACTGGGGCTCGATCCCAGGACCTTATCGGAATCAGTTGTGGAACTGTTAACGATACGTGATAACCAACTACACCATCCGGCCAATTGTTGAGATACCGGTACTTTTAGTGCTTTAAAACCTAAACTAAAACCAAAACCTAGAATAAATTACCCATGAATCGCAAACAGAACAAACAAGCAAACAGACAAACACGACAATACATGCAAATAGGGGGAACCAAGTCCCACAGCGAAACACTTCAAACACTGCAAACACAGCGCAATCCTCACGTCATTGGTTTCTCTGCATATTCAGCACACCACCAACGCCATCCTGTGGAACCCTGCAAAGTCTGTTGACAGTTGAGAACATGGCTTGTTGTATCCCACCGGCTTTTCCTGGTCTATAAGACTATATCGGCTGGAGACGGACGCTTCACCGGCCGCTGTGCATCGGCAACCGCCAATCTGATACCAGACAGGGTAGCATTCCTTCATGCCACTGCCGAACATTTTGCGGGGCATTATATCAATGTTGACGCAGCTGACTGTTCAGCTTTCAGGAACGGACCGGATGGTAGTGTAGAACAAGTTCTCGTTGCAAACCAAGGTCCCATGTGTCATGATGTTTGCATTCGGACTTGGCTGGCCATATCCGGAAAGGGCTCCTTCCTGGACGGAATACTTTTTCCTCTACTTTCTTTCTTTCCCCTTCGTCTGTATCTAACTCTCTTCTTCCCGGCTCCTTCTCTTTCCTTGTGGATCTGTTACCGCCGTTGATTGGAGTTGCCCGTGTATCAGCTGCATGATTTTCTGTACCGCTTCACTTGGTTTAAATGAAAGACCTGAACTCGAACTTTCTGATTGACCACCTGTCCTGTGTCCTGTGTCTTGTATAAAGAGGGGCGTCCTCTCCAATTCCAATTTCATATATGATCAGTATCTGAAGTCCAATTTCTCCGCTTTCCCCTCGTTGTCAATTGACACGCCCACTTTGAAAATGTCTCCGTCACTACGCTTACCAACGGATGTCCCCATTGTCGATATCCGCCAGAGCAACGTCAGCTTCTCTCTGGCAAATGATATCCACAAGAGCATCGATCCTCCTGAGGGTACACCTCGGTCAATGCCCACCATGCTGCTTTACGACGCCGAAGGGCTCAAGCTGTTTGAGCGCATTACCTACTTGGACGAATACTACCTGACCAACGCGGAGATTGAGGTCTTGACGAATAATGCTAGAAGGCTCGTTGAGCGGATTCCGAGCGATGCGCAATTGTTGGAATTGGGGAGTGGGTAAGTTACCTTTCACCAATGGTCTGGGAGAGATCAGGCAGAGTAACATCTTTAGGAATCTCCGGAAGATTGAAATCCTGCTCAAGAAGTTTGAGCGTGCGGGCAAGCATGTCGACTACTTCGCGCTCGATCTGTCCTTGTCCGAACTCCAGCGTACCTTTGCCGAAGTCTCGACTGAAAAATACGAATATGTGGGATTGCACGGTCTGCATGGTACCTACGACGATGCTGTCACTTGGTTAAGCGCCCCCGAGAATCGGACACGACCAACAGTGGTTATGTCAATGGGCTCGTCTATTGGGAACTTTAGTCGTATAGAAGCAGCCGAGTTTCTACGACGTTTCGCTAAGCTCATGACGCCATCTGACGTGATGATTATCGGGCTGGATGGCTGCAAGGACCCGAACAAAGTATACAGAGCTTATAATGACTCGGAGGGCATCACTCGTCGATTCTATGAGAACGGTCTGGCACATGCGAACGAAGTGTTGGGATATGAAGCGTTCAAGCCGTCTGAGTGGGAGATCGTGACCCATTTTGATGCTGTCACAGGACGACACCAGGCATTTTACTCTCCTACCCAGGATGTCACCATCAACGGGACTCTGTTGCCCAAAGGCGAAAAACTTGTCTTTGAAGAAGCGACCAAATATGGCCCCGAGGAGCGAGATCAATTATGGAGAGCTGCTGGTCTGATCCAGGGGGCAGAGCTGGCGAATAGCTCAGATGACTACCGTAAGTTAATCAGCCCGTGTCAGAACCCCGCAGCGGGGGTGGCCCTGCAGGTTATCTGCAAGAATGCCTGGCATAAATTATCTGTTATGCATTGCCCAGTAAAATCCATGCATGGTTATGCTGACTCTTATGATTCGTTGACAGATATTCACGTACTTTCGTCAGCAGCGCTTGACTTGCCGACACACCCTTCCCAGTATGCTGCACATACAATCCCGAGCCTAAGCGACTATCAATCATTATGGACTGCGTGGGATACTGTAACAAAGTCAATGATTCCTCGCGAGGATCTCTTATCCAAGCCCATTAAGCTGCGGAACGCGCTCATTTTCTACCTAGGACATATCCCCACCTTTTCGGGTAAGTGGTTCCTGTATGCAGAAAAAAACCGGGGAGAGTAATAGTTAACAAACTACGTAGATATTCATTTGACGCGGGCGCTGCGAAGCAAACCTACCGAACCCAAGAGCTATCAGGTGATCTTCGAGCGCGGCATCGACCCGGATGTGGAAGACCCTGAGCAATGTCACTCCCACAGCGAAATTCCAGACGAATGGCCGCCTCTCGGTGAGATTTTGGATTACCAAGAGAGGGTCAGGAGTCGAGTGAAATCAATTCTGGAACGGGAGGATCTGGCCCACAACAGATGCCTTGCCGAAGCTCTCTGGATCGGCTTTGAACATGAGATCATGCACCTTGAAACCTTCCTTTACATGCTCCTTCAGAGCGAAAGAACGCTTCCCCCTCCCGCTGCCGGCCAGCCGGATTTTGAAAAGATATTCCTCGATGCCAGGAACGAAGCGAAGCCGAACAAGTGGTTCACTATTCCCGAGCAGACTCTGTCCATTGGCTTGGACGACTCTGACGAGAGCACCCTACCCCGTGCTTCTTTCGGATGGGACAATGAGAAGCCCTCGCGGATCGTGACAGTACATGCATTCGAAGCACAGGGCCGCCCTGTGACAAACGGCGAATATGCCAAGTACCTGCAAGCCAACAAACTCCGCGAGGTGCCAGCATCTTGGACTCTGACGCATGGAAATGAGAATTACCCGATCCCTGAAGCAGTCAATGGAAGTAGCGTCGCTGCCACGAAGGATTTCATGTCCAACTTTGCAGTGCGCACTGTCTATGGCTCTGTGCCTCTGGAGCTTGCTCAAGACTGGCCGGTGATTGCTTCGTACGATGAGCTCTCTCAGTATGCTTCGTGGACGGGTTGCAGGATCCCGACTTTCGAGGAGGCTAGGAGTATCTATAGCTACGCGGCTCGGTTGAAGAAAGAGAGGCAACACAGTGTGGCAAATGGCCACAGCAACGGAGCAAATGGTGTCGTCGCAAGTGGAAACGGCTATATCAAGAGCTCCCAGCCAGTATATATTGATCTCGACGGCTGCAACGTTGGGTTCAAGCACTGGCATCCGACGCCCGTCGTTCAGAACGGCGACAAACTCGCCGGCCAGAGTGAAATGGGAGGTGTCTGGGAGTGGACCAGCACACCGCTGGCTCCTCATGACGGCTTCAAGTCTATGGAAATTTATCCAGGATATACTTGTAAGTGCTTGCTTGATCTTGTGGTTTTAGATTCGAGTGAACTAACTCGAGCAGCGGATTTTTTCGATGGAAAGCACAATATCATCCTGGGTGGCTCTTGGGCTACTCACCCCCGAGTTGCAGGAAGGACAACCTTGTAAGTCTTCCCCTGGCGTTTAAGCGATCTGGCGTCACTAACTTGCTGCAGTATGAATTGGTACCAGCATAACTACCCCTACGCCTGGGTAGGAGCACGTTTGGTGCGCGATATCTAAGCATCCCTGTAATGTATTGAAGCTGTGTTTTACTAGACTACACGTTAGTGCTACTATCGTTCCGTATCATGAGTTACGAACCGGAATTGTATCTTTTAGCATTGTATGGCCCTATCGTAGCTGTAGATCCCTATCAAGCCTTATCAGCCAGCCACCGCCATTACCCCGCCACAGCGGGGGGGCTCCGATAACGTACTCTGTAGTTATCTCCCGCCCCCTCCTCTTTACACTTGTACATACCTCTCAGCATTGGATCACCAGAATAAAACCACAATGTCTACAATTACTACCATCTCTCCCTCTACGAATCAGCCGGTCGTCACTCGCACCGGCGTCACGGCCGATGACCTGAAACGAGTGGCCGATGACGCCCAGGAGGCCTTCCGGTCATTCTCCCAGTCGACCACCCTCGCCCAGCGCCAGGAACTCGTGACCCGTGCCATGGGTATCCTCGAGAAAAAGAAAGACGTCCTTGCCCGCGAACTCACCGAACAAATGGGCCGCCCAATTGGCTTCTCCCCCGTCGAAATCGCAACCGCCATCAAGCGCAGCCACTTCCTAAACCGCGTCAGCAACTCCGTCCTGAACGAAGTCGTCCCCGGCGAAGAAGAAGCAGGCTTCAGACGCTTTATCAAGCGCCAGCCTGTCGGCGTCGCGTTGATCATCTTCGCCTGGAACTATCCCTGGTTGATCCTAGTCAACAGCCTGATCCCTGCGGTTCTGGCTGGAAATGCCGTGATTCTTAAGCCGTCGCCGCAGACACCGACCATCGTGGAGCAGATCAAGTCTGCGTTGGAGGAGTCTGGGCTTCCGAAGAATGTGATTCAGTTTGTGCACTGTGGTGAGCTTTCGTTGTTGGAAGGGCTGATTAAGTCGCCGAAGGTGGATCATATTTGCTTTACGGGCTCTGTGGCTGGTGGTCTTGCTGTGCAGAAGGCCGCTGTTGATCGGATCGTGAATGTGGGCCTGGAGCTTGGAGGGAAGGATCCTGCCTATGTGCGGGATGATGTGGATATCCCCTGGGCTGCGGAGCAGATTGTCGACGGGGCTGTTTTTAACAGTGGACAGAGCTGCTGTGCTATTGAGCGCGTGTATGTGCATAAGAATATCTACGAGCCGTTTGTGGAGGAGGTGAAGAAGGTTCTGAGCAACTATGTTGTTGGTGACCCGTTCGATGCGAAGACGCATGTTGGTCCTGTTATCTCCAAGCGCGCGAAGGAGACTATTCTCGCGCATGTCGCAGATGCTGTCGCCAAGGGTGCTAAGGATGAGACGCCTGCAAATGCGACTTTCGAGAATACGCCCGCTGAGGGTAACTATGTCAAGCCTACTCTGCTGACCGGCGTCAACCATGGCATGGATGTTATGACGCAGGAGACATTTGGTCCTGTTATCCCTGTAATGAAGGTTGAGGGCGATGACGAGGCTATTCAGTACATGAATGATAGCGAGTTTGGTCTTACGGCTAGTATTTGGAGTAGGGATGTTGAGGGTGCTGAGAAGTTGGTTGACCGGGTTGAGGCTGGGACGGTTTATATTAACCGGTCGGATTATCCTAGTCCGGTAAGCATTCTCACACAGCTTCCTTTGACTGAGAAAAGTGAAGTAAAGGCTAATATGACATGTATAGGACCTTGCATGGACTGGCTGGAAGAACTCCGGACGGGGCGTTACGTTGAGTCGCTTCGGGTTCGAGCAGTTTGTCAAGTTGAAGAGCCACCATATCAAGGCTCATCCTTAATCAGACAAAATTGTTCATGAGAGGGGAAGGGGATTAGCGGCGTCCGATTTATAGTCATGTTTACTTTTCGACAAAGCTAATAAACAGTCCTTTCGAAATAACTCGTCGACTCTGATTGCTATGAAGCGCTGAAGAAGCATAAAACAGAAAGACACCATAAAACGAGAATAGAAAACAGCGATGGAAACAACAATGAAGACCATCAAACATGACAGTACCACAATCCTTTACCGTGTAGAAGCGATTATGTATTAGGTCTGGCCCATATTATCCTGGCTTAGTGTCATCTGTCAAAGAGCTGATAAAAGAGAAAATAAATTGAATATGCAAGTTATAGCTCCCCCACTGTATTGTCCAGTCTCCCTCTTGCTCCCATAATCCACCCTGGGAGACTCGTCAGATGGCTGTTGGCCGAGACTACGATTGAAGAGGCGCACTAGGAAGCATCCCCTGTTTTTTCCCGCCTCCCTTTTATAAGTACGCCTTGCCATCGAAGATCACCTAGACATTCCTTCCTGTACATTATCTCATCTGGCTTGCAACGCAAACATGCACCTACAAATGCGTCCCGACGATATATCCTGGGAACAAGCCGAAGAAACATCCGATAACTGGCTCCCTCAAGTTCTTGAACTTGACATCTTGAGACCGATCGCGGACTTCATCCTCGAACACAACAGAGGCAATGCCACCGAGTTTGCTATACTCAAAAAAAGCTCTTATAACATCTCCTTGCGGATGAAGTACCGGAAAGATGCCACCGTTATACGCTTCTCGCAGCCCGGCGCCGTTTTCTTCCCCGAGGAGAAAGTCGAGAATGAGGTTGCTGTGATGCGATTTCTCGTGGACCAGACATCCATCTCTGTTCCATTTGTTCTTCAGTCTGGTACGAAGAACGAGAGTTCCTTGAACTCAGCCCGTTTATTATGATGGATCATATCAAGCACGAAACGAAAATGTACGATGCTCTTAATACACCGGGATGTCCAAAAGAGGAACGCGGAATCCTGGACGCAAACATCGACCAAGACAAGCTTGAGATGCTGTATGGACAGATGGCGGGTATTCTGCTCCAGCTCTCCACCCCTTATTTGCCACGGATAGGATTCCTCAGCCAGATCGACGACTTTACCTGGGACGTGACACGCCGGCCTCTGTCAATGAATATGAATGAACTTATGCGATTAGGGGGTTTGCCGCGATCGAAACTTCCTGATGAAGATGCTATATTCAGCACAGCTTCTTCATATCTCAAAACCCTTGTGGACCTCAACATGGAGCATCTGACAGACCAAAGGAACGACTCTGGAGTCTGCAGACGACTGTCGACGAAAGTTCGTGGCGCGACAGCTTTTCCGTAAGCTCGCTAGGGACAAGCGACTCACCAACCCATCGCTCGAGAACGGGCCTTTCAAAATCTGGTGTGATGATCTACGGCCGGCTAATGTCCTTCTTAACGAGAGCATGCAGATTGTCGGTGTGGTAGATTTGGAATTCACATATGCCGCACCAGCTGAATTTTCCTATGCGCCACCCTGGTTGCTGCTTATTGAGAAGCCTGAGTACTGGGAAAAGGGCATTGAGGACTGGACAAGAGTGTTTGATTACTGTCTGAAGACATTCCTCAGGGTGATGAAGGATTGCGAAGATACAGCGATCCGGCAGGGTCGGCTGAGAGAGGATCAGCGGCTCTCGGGTCCTATGCAGGAGAGCTGGGAGAGCGGGGATTTCTGAATTGCGTATGCTGTGTTTCACAGCTTTGCGTTTGATGTTATCTACTGGTTGAAGATTGACCCGCCATTCTTTGGGGCTGTTGAGAGCCCCGAGGAAGCATGGAAAGAGAGACTCGATTTGCTGGATGAGGAGAAAGATGAGATGGAACGATTGGTGGTTCGGAAGCTGGGAGAGATGGGGAATAGGGTTTTAGGGTGGGATTTGGATGAGTATACGGCGGCTTTTCATGAGTAATTGAAGAGGGCGAGAGAACAAGCAAATGAAGAGAAGACACAAGCGGATGAAGTCCACAAGACCGAGAACGGAGTGAGGAAGCACAAGAGCAACGAGATTGATGCCGATGCCGATGCTGGGTCCTCGGAGACAAATACCATTAGCAATGAACTGGCCACCACTCATTTGTCTGACTAGTTGCGATCGCAGTTATCATTGAGTCGAGTGAAAAGGGATCTCTCCGAAATGGTTCAATCGTGGGAACTTGTGCAGAGCAATGCATTTCTATCTTCAATCCCCAGGCGTATAACCCAGCAGCTGTTGATATGCTGAAGGTTCATCCTTGATCAGTCAAATCAGCTGATTATCAACTGATTATCAGAGGTCATTAGATATAGAAATGCATCAATGGCAGGCAGATACGGTCATGAAGAATGAATGACCACTATCCTTCCGCGAACCAGACGCGACCTCTCAATACTAAGAATGCTCGGATACATATCTGACGCATACCGATCATTTCTTACCTCCCTTGTACGGAATATGGTACCTAGCAATTCTTCCTCTCTTAAAATTAAACTATTAAACTCGGAATGCGGACCTTCCGCCTCCCGGACCATACTTTAGGCCATTACTGGCAGCTAATTTGGGGTAAAATGGGGGTTTAAGTGTGATCGACCATTCCAGCCTCTAGGCAGTAGAGTCCGGGGTATCCGGAAGATTTCCCTACAATCCCTAAAGTTGCTACAAGTATACGAGTATCCCTGCAGCATTAAGGTGATAATCAAAACGGATGCGCAGGAGTGTCGTACAAGTGCAAGTATAGAGTTACACAATAGCTTACAAGTACTCTGGAGAGATAGAGCCCCGTACTCTGTACGGAGTACTCCGTAATCGACATAATGGAGCACCGTTTACCCTTTTCGTAGCGCGTCT
This sequence comes from Aspergillus cristatus, assembly GCA_034509305.1. Classification (NCBI taxonomy): domain Eukaryota; kingdom Fungi; phylum Ascomycota; class Eurotiomycetes; order Eurotiales; family Aspergillaceae; genus Aspergillus; species Aspergillus cristatus. Next base: position 1,605,543 of record WJBV01000007.1, on the reverse strand, counting down.
AGGACATTACTCCTATTCGGGCAGGTTGGGGAATGTACGGCTTTGTTGCACTGTCTGAGGTTGACATAGTTGCGCTGCAAGGGATGGGGACTTGTGCAGAGGAGCGGTATGGAAGACAGATAATCGAATTTCGTGGCGTTCATTCCATTGCAAGACATTTTCAATAGATACAAGTGGCAGTGTGTTCTGTATACTTTCCGTACAGTGTAGAACTCGCAATTGTCTTGGTAGTTGACTGTATATGCTGCACTCCTATGCAAGTTTGCCCCGAGACGAGACGCTATTGCTACTATTCCGAGAAAAGCGATCTACGTACTCCGTAGCCATAAAAAGAAAAGATTAATTAATGATGCACCTCCGTTTGCTGTTTAACCGCTGCTGCAGAAAAAAGAAACGGTTTTACTCCCCGAATCAATATAGAGTAGCGCGTACTTTGTACTCCGTACCGCATGAAGGAATCCGTCGACGCGGTGTACATACCCGTGTACAGTGTACCTGTACCGTCATACTCCATGCAGTGGGATAGATACTAGTCTGGATTCTTTGAACGGTATGCGCGGCTGCATGTGCAGAAGAGGCTTCCAATAGCCTCAAGCCCGCAACAGCCTTTCGACACCCCCTGTGGATATCCGGCGCGAGAGAACAAAGAAAAGAACACGATAAAAAAAGAAACCGATAAAAAGCAAAAAAGGCACCCTGAATTCTTTTTTTTTTTTTTAAGGGGATCTGCTTCTTTCATTTGCCGGATTTGCCGGATTTGCCGGTTTGACCGTGCAGCCGCCAGGGGAAAGTGTCAAGGGCCAAAGAGAATGTGTTACCGACGCGGCGCTACTGCAAATACAGTAAAGTACGTGCGTTCCGACACGGAGATCAGGCGATATGAGGCTGGTGACGGATCGTCAGGGCCTGTAATTGGTCGGTGCTGGGTCAGCTTAGCCGGCGAATGTTCTGTATCTGTACATAGTACGCGCGCGCGTGCATAGATCGTCATTTGCCCATCGTGGATGACGGCGGCTGGCTGGCTGCTATACATATATGTATGTTTCCATCGCCGGGCATTGAACAGGTCTGTGTTTGTATCTTCTTTCTGACTGTGTCATAGAACATTCGATATCCATTCGTTTTGGTATTCTTTCTTTCTTTTTGCTTTATTGTAGCTGTTTGAACCTATTGTCCTTCGTTTGGTATACCATCGTTTCAGAGCTATCATACGCACAAAGACGTTCTCTCAGTTCTGCTCTTTTTATCTGCTGTCGCCTGGTTATTTCGATAAATACCAGCTTCCACGACTCGTTATCATTACGATCTTTACCACCACCGATTTCACGACAGTCCAATCACACAAATCGCAAAATGGAGTGTTTCCGACAAATCGGCCGTTGCCTCAAGTCGCCATTCCAGCGCAAGCAAGCGCCGAAAGGATTGGAAATTGTACGTCGCTTGCCTTCAACTCAAATCAAAAGGCCTATAGCTAATGAGTCGCAGGGAGCTCCAACGAACTTTCGCAAAGAGAAGACGCCGGTCTTCTTCTCGGATGACGAGTAAGTTCCCAATAAGAGTCTTATAGGAATCATGATCTGACTTCGTCGCAGCACGCTGACATCGCACAGCCTTGGCTCGACCATGGACAATGACAGTGTGATGAACACTATCGACCTCCCATCGGCACGAGGGAAGTTCAGGCACCACGTCCGGCGGATGAGTGGCCGGCTCTCGCGATCGAATGACGACCTCTAATCGGTTCCTTGCGGTTCACGACTTGCAACAAACATCGAGTAGAAGGTCTGCGACCTTCACTCCGCAGCAGCTCATAGCACGAACATTGGCACTTCATTAAGCCGCGACTTTTTCTTGCTCTCATCACGTCCATTTGCACTCTTTTCTATCGACGACGACGATTTTCTTTTCTGTTCTTGCATGGAAATATTGAATGCGGGCTCTGGCAGCCTGTCGAAATCATCAAAAAGCATTCTTCTCCTTGGTTTGGGTATTGACGGTGACGGTGACGGTCTTTTCTTGTTTCCAGCGGTATTGATAGACGGTGTTGATGTTGGTTTCGTTTCTGGCTCTGGCTTTGGTTTCTTGATGGGATTATTCGGTGCATGTGATATAGAACGCCTCGGTGTCGGTGTAATGGATTCATCTGATTTCTCGGTCTTTGGTGTTTTTATGTCCTCGATTCTTCGCTTGAATGTCGTAGTCGGTTGTACGTCCAGATCGTCGTCTTCAGATGCCGTTTCCTCAATAGAGCCCCGACGTTCCTGTTCTCTACTACCAAGAGGAGTCGATGCCGAACCCGGAGCAGCCATCCCATTTCCAGCACTCGAATTCTGCGACGACTGCACAAACCCAGCAGCCGCCCTGGTGGTCGACTTAATCCTCTGCGTACCCACCAAAGCCCGCGACTTCCTAGGACTCATCATAAGATCATACAACGAAGTCCCCGCCCATGAATCATCCTGAAACACATCATCGTCATCCTCCTCTTTACCCTCCCGCGACCCCTCATTATTATCCAACACCCCCAAGCCCTTCTTCTGCCTCTCAGCAAGGCTTTCTGCCTCTTTCTTCTTCTTGGTCTCTTCGCTCACCGGTGTGACTCCGTCCGTGGGGCGCGCGAGATCCTGTATTCTAGATGCGTTCTGCGATTTGGCTTCTTTGGCTTGTCGGACGTATTCTGCGAAATGGAGGTGTTTGGTGAAGGATTGCGCGACGGCGTAGAATTCGTCTTCAACCATCATGTAGATGTCGTCGTTGTCGAAGCCTTCGATTAGGTATCTGTTATCACTATTAGAAAGTGACGGGTTCCGCTGGGTTGTAAGCTGCGACTCACTCTTCGGATGGACATTGTCGGGTGGGTGATGCGGGAGGACTGGCTGTAAAGTGTAGTTAGTAAGATAGTCATCGCGAAAAGCTATAATGTTATACTCACAAGATCGGAAGATATCTTTATTCTTAGAAGCCTTTTTAGTCGCTGTTGGCGTGCGATCCAAGTCGGAGTCGAAGTCTGGTTGCGGCTTTATCGCTCGTTTGGAGCCTCCCGTTCCCCCATCCTTGTTGTCGCCAGTTAGCCACGGCAGGGTCCGTGGCATGGTGACTTCTGCAGCAGTACTCCGTAGTGGTGACTGGCGGTTGAAGTTGTCGCGTCGCGGCGGTTGAAGATCAAATCGGACCGCGGATGACGTTCCGCTCTGCATGACTCAATCAGGAAGTGTTATGAGAATGTCTAAGAGTATAATAGAGTCGCTATCAATCAACCTTTATTGCAGTCTGTTTGAATACTCTGGGTATCTGGTTTTTCTCAAAGACTAAAATACAGTAAAACAAAGCAAAAACAAACGCTAAATCAAAACGCCAACGAAATCCGAAATGCTAGTCAATCTGTCCCAAGCGACCCATAACCTCAAAGAGAATCACAAATATAGATCAAAAAGCCCAAGAACGCCACGGTATCTGTTTGCTTCTTGATGCAGTTTAAACCTCTCCAGGCCTCTTGCTATTGCAGCTGACGATTTTCACCTTATCCGCAAAGACGGTGCTCTGGTTGTCCAGTTTGAAGTTGACGTCCTTGATAAGGAATGTCCAGACTTCATCGCAGAATCGGTAGGTATCAAGATGTCCCTATTCATCACCAAGTATGTCAGCCTTCCTAATTATTCCCGCAGACCATCACCTCCGACTGGAGACTAAGCGCACCTTGAAAGACAGCTTAACCTGCACCTTATCCGCCAGCACCTCGGTAATAACACGATCGAACGTTGAGAGAATCTTCATCGCAAGCTGGGGTTCGATCCGGCCTTCGTTGATCAGGTCGTCGAGCGTATCGGTGAGGGACAACCCGATGCTAAACGATGGATCTGAGTCAGCCTTGCGCATCGAACGATAAGGGTATTCATTATTCTGTAATCGAATATGCGACATACCTGCTCCCGCGGTAGAGCTCATAGTACGCCTGCGAGCTCATGGTGACGGTGCCGATGGACAAGACCGCGATGGTGGGGAGGTGTTAATGTGATGGAGCAGTTGTCTTTGGAGAAATGGACCCCGGCGGTGATCACACGTGACATTGTATCACGTGATCTTTTGCCTGAGGCAGGAAGTGACATCAGTTAATTCACGCCACAGATTTCGATCAGACAAACAACATTCAAAAGATGTTGGCGAATATGAGACCAAATGCGCAATTACTTTCCTTGGTGCGAGGCGTACCGACATGGACACTGAAGAACACTACCCGGACACTCTCATCGACAACACAAAGATTATCAGACAATATCAAGAAAGGTATGCTCAGTCCAGACATACATAGTATAGCGAGCACTGCTAACCCGGCACAGAAGATCAAAATGAACTGTTAAACAAGCATATGTCCGAGAGTTCAGCATCAAACTCGGCAAACACACAATCCCAGCAGCAGCAACAACAACAACAACAACAACAACAACAACCAACACAAGCCAAATCGGTCGGTCGATCCGATGAAGAACTTCGCGAGAAACTTGAGCGAATGTCCGGTGGAGGTGGAGCCTCCGGGATCGAGTACGAGGATGGGCAACCGAGTACTATGAAGCGAAGTGTTAGGAACAACATGTTCCGGTACATCTAAGCATCTGGCCATTCGGATGTATCTTATCAAGTTTCTCTAATTATCTAGATAGTGACGGCTCATATGATTATTGATAACTAGAGCAATGTATATACTGGTATTGCTAGAGAAACCGTAACTTTAGCCTCAGGGACATACGTATGCCATTCTTCTAGTGAGTTTGGCCCAATGCTGTATACTTACGTGCCACGGCTCCAATCCATACAATATTGAGATGTACAGATGTTTTCGCATTGGCTAAACGTACTGCAATGCTCATCGAGTGCACGACCCTAATGGCTCCAGGCACAGGTCCGGAGTAATGATGAAGTCATTTACTAACCTTCGCATTCTGAACCGTATATTTATCCCAAATCTGGACACTAAAAATACATCACCTTGGACAATCAATCCCACATGATGACAGTAAAGCAGCTAGGCAGGGCGGCCACCAGCGCCTGTTCTGCGTTAGTCCCACCACCAGTCAATATCAGTATCCCGGGAAAAAAAGGCGTCTGCGAGGTCCTGGACAGTGAATACCATGCGCTCGAGAAAGATAAAACTGGCAATAAAAGCCAGTACATCATTTTCTTTGACATCAACGAGCAAACCTTTCTGAAGGACTTTTCAGATTCGTCAAACAAGAGCTTGTACCATTCATATACTGATTATATCCAGCTCTCAGTTTACTCCTCGTCAAGATGAAGACCGAAGCGCATGAACAAGCGCACGAGGCACTCCATGATATGTCCGTGCGCAAGTTCGTTCTCATGAACGGCCTTGATTTCCAACTCCACATGACCGGGCAGGCTCAGAAAGAGCATAATGGCCGCAAGAAGAAGGCCGACCAGTCATACCGCCCGAAGACCCTTCCCAAAGATCGCTCGGATTATTGGTATTCAGTTCTAATCGAGTAATCTACTAGAAAAGAATAATGGTATCGATGTTTTTAAACCAATATTGTCTCAGATGTAGTCGAGATGTATCACAGCAGGGGCACGAACATTAGATAACACCGGTTTTAACCACTGTTTAATGTACATAATGTCAATCACGAAAATCCTCGGAGATATTTGCATAAACGAGGGGCTCGCAGGAACGGACATAAAAACCCAAAACGCCCTGCTAGTTTTGACACAAACCTCCAAACCCTGTACATGTTCACCAAAATCCGACCCACAAAATGTCAACAATAAACATTCCCCCCTCCTCCACTACAGTCCAAGTCTCCATAATTGACACAACCCTCGACGCAAACATCCCAACAGCCCCCTTCATGGGCCCTCCCATAGCGGGCTTTGAAAACCTCCAACTAATCGACTATGCATTCCTAGTAACGCACAAAGACCCCGCGACGGACAAAGAGCGCAGGATCTTATTTGACCTCGGCTGTCCAAAGAATCCGCAGAAGGATCTTTCTCCGAGTACGAATGAGATTATTAAGAGTTTTGGGGGATATGTGAAGATTGAGAAGAATGTTCCTGAGATTTTGACTGAGGGTGGGGTTGAGTTGGGGAGTGTGGAGGCTATTGTTTGGAGGTACGTTTTTTTTCAGGGCTGTTTTGGATGGTATTGTTGATGTACCCAGTCATACACACTTTGACCATGTCGGTCGTCCCTCTCTCTTCCCCGCATCAACATCCCTACTTGTCGGCCCGGGGGTCAAAACGTCTTATTTCCCTGGGTACCCAGCAAACGAGGCCTCCCCGGTCCTATCTCGCGAATTTGAAGGCCGCGAAGTCCATGAACTAGACTTCAGCACGGCAGACCTCGAAATCGGCACCCTCAAAGCCCTTGATTACTTCGGAGACGGGAGTTTTTATCTCCTCTCTGCACCGGGACATGCAGTAGGCCATATGAATGCTCTAGCACGCACGACTGAAGACAGCTTTATCTATTTCGCGGGTGATTCATTCCACCATGCCTCGGAGTTACGGCCCCATGATGGCTACGGCGCTTCTCTCCCGAGTTCTTTGAAACTCCCCGGTCTCAGCTGTCCCTGCTCGGCATTCCACGCAATCCACCCTGTCAAAAACCATTCCAAACTCCCCGATCACTATCGTAAATACTACGACCAAGTTCCCAACGACCCCAACAATGTCCCCTTCCACACCCTATCCGAGACGGAATCTGGAGAGACGATGGCTGTGGATCTAGCTGCGGCGCGGGACACCATTAAAGCAGTGCAGAAGTTCGATTCAGATCCGAGGATTTTTGTGATTGCCGCGCATGATACGACTTTGTATGATATTCTGGAACATTTCCCGAAATCTGCTAATGCGTGGAAGGAGAAGGGGTGGAAGGAGGAGGGGTATTGGTTGTTTTTGAGGGATTTGGGGAGGGCAGTTGAGGTAGCTGGGCGAGATTAGGGTGCGGAGTATTGCCGTAAGTCATGGATGGAATATAAGGACACAGGCCTGTAACTCTATGTTCGCTTATTATAGATTAATCTATGTATCAACTTCATGTACATCTAGAACTCAGATATAAGTAAGGGAAAGCTATCCAGCAGCATACGGACTCATCACCCTCAACTTCTCCCCATAAAACCACAAAAACACCGGCGCTGGCACCCCCAACCCAACCGCCACAAACGCCAGCACACTATTCCCCCACCCATACTCCAACGCCTGATACATATACGGCGCAAACAACGGAAACGCAAACCCACAAATCGACCGCAAAAACGCCGCCGCCCCCAATGCACTCGCCGCATACCGCGTATACGAATCAACCATGAACGTCTGCATACATTGGAACGAGACAATATTGCCGATTGAGAATAGACAGGCGCCGATGTTTGGCGCGATCCAGTGTGTGTGCTTTTGCGCTGTCCAGCCGTAGATGAACAGGCCGGTGGGGATTAGGAAGGAGCCAATGTAGAGGAGAGGAACGCGGAATTCGGGCTTGCCGGTGTTGTTGTTGCGGGCCTTTAGACGCCGGTAGATGCGGTCGTTTGCGCGCGCACAGAACTGTGAGCCGAGCAAGAAGCCTAGGCCTAGGGAGATATAGTTAAGGCCGCCGATGCCTATCGATTCATTGTAGTAGTCCGGGCTTGTCCAGAGGGACGGAAACGTTGAGAGCACCAGGTACATGATGCCGTAGACGTAGGCCATGTACAATGCGATTATCTGGACGATAGGCTGGGTGAGGAGCATGCGGAAGGGGCGGACGAGGGAGACGCGGAGGAGTTGGGGGAGGTTTTTGTTCTGGCGCTCGGACTCGGTCTGGTAGGCGTTGTCGCCTGTTTCTTTGCGGAGGCGCTTTGCGCGCTCGTGCAGGATTTTAGGGCCGTAGGACTCGCGCAGGAAGTAGAGGCCTGCGACTTGGATGACGCCGTCGGCGATGGAGGTTGCGTAGAAGACCCAGCGCCAGGTTGTGTTTTCGGTGATGAAGCCGCCGATGATTGGGCCTACGGCTGGGCCTAGGAGGGGTGCGAGACTGTATATGGCGATGCCTTTGCCGCGTTCTTCGGCTCTGAAGCAATCAGATAGAAGGCCTGCGCCGACCTATACCTTCGTCAGTTCTGTTGTATAGCATGGATGTGTATAACCTACAGCAAGCGGCGCACTCCCTCCCAACCCAGAAAAGAATCGACACACAATCATCTGCACCTTTGTCTGCGAGACCCCACAAGCAATATTAAACACCAGATAGAACAAATTCGCCAACTGCAGAACTATAACCCGTCCATAGATCTCCGACAGCGGGCCCATAATCAACGGCCCGATTGCATACGCCAGAATGAAGATGGACAGCATCAATTGCGAGACAATCTCATCATCCACATTGAACTCTGCAGCAATAGTCGACAAAGCCGGCGCTACCATTGACGAGCTCACTGGCGAGATAAACGTGAAACATGAGACAGTGATTGTGGCGCCCCATTTCTTCCTATACGACCAGTTCTTGGGGTCTTCGGGGTCGTTGGGGCCGGTCCATGTTACCTGCTCGATTGTTACCGACAGAACCTTTTTGAAATATGAGACGAAGACATACGAGATATGGATCATGCTCATCCTTATCCGGCCTGTCATTTTTCAACTCCGGATGCTCGCCCCGTTCCAGATCTACCCCTTCGGACTTTTCATCGCTGGGCAATGACGACGGAGTATTCGACCCTGATGCATGGTTGAGAATGTCTTCTCTCATCATGAATGATTTGGTTCAGAATTTGACCGGGACAGTCAGATATAATAAAAAAAATGCATCGGAATTAGTGTGACACTAACTCCGGTGCCGTATTCCGGTCAGAGACCGAGACCGACACCGAGAATTTGCACTAGTAATGCTGGCAGCCGTAGGAAAAAGAAAACTGCATTGAAGCATGTAAGAATGGAAATCATACAGGGAAGAGGGGGCTATTGATCTTGGCGTCTTGTACCGGCGTTAGCAGGAAAGAGAAGACATCTGGTCATTGAGGAAATCCGGTATACTAAAGATTAAGGACCGAGGATCCGTAGAAGCCAAGAAAGCTTAGACACTTAAAATCGTCAGGTTTCATCAAAATTATGCCAGAACACAAACAAATATTAACAGAGAACCACCGCTGTTAGTATCCGAAGACATACATCATCAAAAGTCATCACGTCGTCACAAAGATAAGCAAGAAAAAGAAAACATTTAACTGTCCACCACCATTCCAGCCAACACCCCAGCACCAATTACTCCACCATCCGATGCCTCTCGCAGAAACACCGACTTCCCGCTCTTCTGCGGGCCGGTCCTCATGATTAGCCGGTCGATGTATTGCTGACATGATTCTTTGAAGTTGGGGTAGTTCTGGATGATACCACCCGTATACGCAACAACCAATTCCTCCGGGCCAGATTGCCAATCTGCCGGGGTTGGTGTAAGGACAGGAACAATCGGGCCTTGAACCTTAGAACCTTCTTCTACTTCGGAGGGCAAATGTGTATTGCCGTTATATTCGGGAGTGGCGGCTTGCGAATTCTGCGGCGAGTTCTCCTTGCTATCCACCTTGAGTTCGATCTCTCGCGCGCATGCTAGCAGTCCAACAACGGCGGCGGCGATCAGACCAGCGGATCGTCGTTGTACCGTTCTGGCGATCTTGCGGAAGACTCCGGCAGTCGTTGCATCCCAGGTCCATTGGCTGTTTTCGGGCGGGGGCATGGATTGATTCAGTTCATCGGCGAGGTCCGGGTCGGACCGTGAGCGAGCCACATTATTGGATATGTAGGTGGTGGTGAGAGCGTAAGCTTGGAGTAAGGTAGCAGGGAGGTCGCCTTCTGAGACCCCTGCAAGGTTCGTGATGTAGTCGTAAAGAATAAGCCGGATAAGTTCGCCGATATACCGACCTCCAGTCATGTACTCGAATGGCTGGAACCCTGGGCGAGCGCATTCCCGATCTAGATCAGTGTCCCACTTGGTGATGATATCAAGCTCTTTCAATGGCGATGCTGCTCCCGAAATGGTCAATTCTGTGTTTACGATTGTTTCCTCTGCTTCGGGACTAGTTGATCGCACGTGCTTGGCCTTGGATTCGTGCAAAGCACTGAGTTTCATGGGAATCGTCGCGTTGCAACCTGTGCCCACAATGATGCCCATAGCAACCCGGCTATTGGGCAGGGATTTCACGGCGTAAGCAAGCGATGCTAGCGTAGCGACTGTGTCGTTTGTGATAGCGGCGATCTTGAGTCTGGGCAAGGAAAAGAGCTTCCGACGCTTACTTGAAGGTTCGTCATCATCGTCTAGACGCCTCGTGTGCTTCTCATACCCGTTCAATAAGATCTTACGAAGGTTGAGGTCAGACGTAATGGCGAATCCTTTACCCATTGGCATAAGCGTAGCCTCTGCAAGGGATTCTTGCCTGTTGTCGATTAGTTAACAGTACTGGACCCTCAACGAATAACACTCACATGATTGGAAAACTAAAGGTGATGCCCATGTCTAATTCCTGAGGAACATCACCTTTGATGGTATCTGAGGATAAACTCTCAGCTACTACTTCTGCAATGCAGTCTCCGATCCAAGAAAACAAATCTTCTGCTTTGTCTAGCTTCAAATGCTCCTGGATTGGCCATGCCCTTTCTAAGGTGCGTCGTACCCGCTGTCTCTGTGCTTTGCGAATGGTATCCCGCGACCTCTCAGAAGCGTCTGTAGAGCGAATGTCCGCATCTGCGGCTTCACCAAGCAATTCAATGAAAGCAACCCGCAAATTGCTCCCTCCGACGTCAATTGCTAGATAACGACCGGTTTCGTTCCCATTGGGCAATCTGGTTACCGGAGTCGGGAGGAACTGTTGTTTTGATGTGGAGGCCAGATGACGGTATACCGTGGAGAATCGCCGGGCAAGCTGATATAGGACGGCCTCATCGAGGGAAAGGGGTGACAAGAACTCATCCACCATCCGATGATGCGCCAGAAGCTCTCTTTCGGCCGGATCTATCTCCGAGCCCTCCTCATATTCATCGTCCTCGATTGGATCCTCATCATGCAGATGTTCGTGTGCTTCGTCATTATCGATGTCTGTGCGAATGGGTGGGATTGATGCCATCATAGAAGTTCCGGAATCGAAATCGAGTCGAGCTGATCTCTGGATACCATGTAATTTATTCAGGAGATTCGTGAAGGCGCAGCGCCGTTATCCGAACAGACAGACCAATTGCCTGTTGCGCAGCGGAATGGTCTTGGCTCGGGGAGTATGCGACGGAACGGATGAGGAGTAATGGAGTCTCGCAGCATGCGACAGAGCTCGCCACCCCAGCTAACTGAGTAACAAAAGTTGCAATGTAAACGACTCGTGTCAATTATTATACCGTAGCCTGGTCTATACAACGTTGATTAGCAACTGTAACCGTAAACGGGGAAACCACATTGTTGTTGATGCAATGACGCGCGTATGCAGCGCAATCGCAATTCCGCCAGGGGAGTAAGGAGAAGACGTCTCGCTTTTACTAATGATTGAGACAGATTATGCAGCAGAGGGTGATAGGAGGATCGTGGGGAAGGCACAGAGTAGACCTGTCCGTTGTGGACTGCAGGCTCTCGTATCACGCACCAGGATTAACCGACGAGGGGAACTCGGGACTGAATTTTGTCGCCGGTTATCGACAGATTCAATAATCGTGAGAACGAAGAAAAAGAGCAAGAATTAGATGATTTAACAGATATCGCAACGGACGGCGTCGAAGACGTTATGTTATTATTATCAGATTATCGGATCAGGATCAGGACCAGCCGGAGATCGGAATTGCGATATCGCTATAGTCAGAGAAAATCTAGGGAAAATAGGATAAGGATATAGTATAAGAATAAAATAGAGGCAGAGGAGAAGTGAGAATAGAACTGAGGAAAGAGGTGAAAGAACAAGTGAGATATCGGAGAAGACGGAGGACAACAGATGCGACCTTTGATCGGCACGAGACGATGTGACGCTGGACGGGCGAGTGCAGAGAAAGACTGGGATTGGTAGTTATAGCAGAGCAGGCATATAAGTCCAAGCTCTGTATAGAATACTTCTGAATTCTTTGCTGTCAACCAGCTGTCAAAGAATCCCTATCGAACAGTGAGATGCGCATTTCCCGATCGGGTAAATCGCAGCCATCCTCTACTATCTACATAGTTAGTAGTACTCCAGAGAGCTATATACTTCTACTCCGGCAATGCAACCTCACATTAAATGTACGTAGATGACATTATCAGTCTGCAGAGAAGCCTCAGGATTTGAAATCTCAACCAAAGTGTCTGCCGGTGGTTGGTGTCAGGTGTTTTCTCCGCAACGTCTTTGATCTCACCACTGCAACTCTCCCTCCTTCAACCACCTGCTGTCCAACACAGCACACCCACAACGGAAATAAACAACGACCTTCACTATGGAAAAACTCCAATCACACGCTTACGATGTCCCTACGACAGATACCGCCGTCTCCTCCCAAACTCCGCGACGCCACCGGGTTATCGCAGGCCTCGGACGCAGCCTGGCCACGCTCCTTCTCTGCTTCTGCACCTACGTCTGGATCAACGAGACATTCCCTGAATCTGGAAGCGAAAATGATTTCTTCCGGTCTGCCTCCACAGGTCTTGAATTACAACCCAAGCTATCCGACAATCAGAAGGTTCCTCTGGAAGCTCACGTCATGAGCAAATGCCCGGACGCGCGGGATTGTCTACGGCAGCTGGTCGTGCCGGCAATGGAGCAAGTCAGCGATTTGGTGGATTTCGATCTGAATTTCATCGCCAGGTGAGCAGTCAGCCTTTCATGGGATTTATTTATCAGTCCCTAACTGAACCGGTGTCTAGTGTATCCAACCAATCCTCCGCAATCGAATGCAAACACGGCCCCGAAGAGTGCATCGGCGACATCCTCATCCTCTGTGCTGCAAACCTGCCCTTCCCCCCTGACGCCGGCGAAGTCACTCCCGATACTCCTCGCACACCTACAATCCGATCCCTGGGCTTTGCCACCTGCCTCATTAGCGAATACTCCCGCATCCCCGAGCGAGAGTTCGTCGAACAATGTGCCTTGGAGCACGGCATCGATTTCCATTCTCTGAATGAATGCGCAAGCCAACAAGAAGATGATCCCGGTGATGGTCAGCACCCGCCGCTTAGCGGTATTGCATTGCTCCGGAAGAGTGCTCTTCACAGCGCGGAACTTGGCGTGACTACCAGCTGTACTGTTCGAGTGGATGATTCGGTCTGGTGCGTCCGGGACGATGGTTCCTGGAAGGATTGCGGCAAAGATGAGGAAAATAGCAAGGTGTCTTCGCTTGCTGAAGAGGTGAAGAAGCGATACGAGGGGAAGAATTGATCTCCGGGCTGCTTTCGATTGATGATTGATGATGAATTATGGCTAATGGGGACTAAATTGGTTTTGTTTTTGCATACGATAGCGGATATGGTTTATGCTTGATTGCTCCTAACATAATCATAATGACAGAGCTAGCTTCTCTACAAGCATCTATTTTGAGTTATCCTCGATGAATATGGCGTGTTTAACATTCACTGGAATACCACACTCTTCGCTATGCCAGCCATTCACTCCCTCTCTAGAAACTTAGTGCCCAAATGCCTCTCCTCCCATCTCAACAATACAAACTTGACATTTCCATCCTGTCTCCTCTCATCCCATCCTCAAACCCACAAAATGCCCGCCTCACCCCTCAATCCCAATTCCAACCCTCCTCTCCAAACCCTCGTCGACTCCCTCGTCCACAAATACCAAAAAGCCTCACCAAGTCCCGTCTTCCTTGACCTCCTCCACAAGCCCGACCAATACGCTCTGCTAGTCAACGCTATCTACCGCCAGATATCTCTGATCAAGCGCCGCTCGCAAGCACTTGAGGATTGCCAGATCACTATCTACGACAAGGCTTTGCTGGAGTTGTCTATGGAGGGGTGTTATCCGATTCAGACGGGGGTTGTAGAGTTGTATCTGGCGGAGTTTCTAGGGTTGGATGAGACTGAGAAGGAGGATGTCAAGGATGCGCTGGGGAAGCATGTCGCATTGCAGAATGTGTTGAACATGAGAGGTAAACTACTTACCTGCTATCGTCGCAGGTCTCTTTGCTGATACTGCTACAGAATCTGAATCCAATCCCTACACCACCCGCTCTAAACGCGAACCTACCAGCCCACGCATCAAACACGAAGAACCCACCAAATCCGAAACCCACTCAAGCCCTATTACTACCACCATCAGCAGCGGCAGCAAAACCTCCCCCCAACTCAACGAACGCGTCACCCGCATGCTGGCCGTCTACCACCGCGCCAAAGAAGACTACCAACGCATCAAGCGCCGCGACAACGTCGAGCCCCTCCACGCCGTCCGCTTCCTTCGCGACACGGCCGAGAACACGATCCTGTATCTGCGGACAAATGGGTTCTTCGAGCACGAGCTGATTACCGAGTTGGAGAGGACGTTTGATTATGCGAGGGACAAAGCGGCGCAGCTTTCGGGGGGTAGGAAGAGGCATTTTGATGATGATTGGGAGAGGCAGAGAGAAAGGGACAGGGATCGGGACAGGAGGGGGGAGAGTGGCGAGAAGAGGAGTAGGAGTGGGAGGGTTATTGATTCGTATCGGCCTGGTTACTTATCTAAGTAGGTCATGGCTTTTCATAGTGATGAGGAGATGCAGAAAAATTTACAGTGCAATGCGGATAATAAATGTCTTTCAGTTCTATGATCATCTGCAGATATGGCGGGTATTCACGTCTAGAAGGCTGCTTTGTTTGCAGCGAATTTCCCCTTTTCCCCTCCCTCTTAAAGCTAGACACTTCTCCGTATTCCAACTGTCTTCCTCTTCTCTTCCTGGCTTTTATACAACTCATTATCAGCTTATATATCATTCTGATCTATATATCTCCGCATAATCGCTGTTGACCACTCTCAAGCTACTTCTGTTTTCCGTTACTTTAATATATATATCGGCTTTTTCCAAAGCCACATACTTTCCATGATTATCGTACTCTCCAACATCTTGATGCACCCATTATTCTGTTGAAAACCACGAGATAACCCAAGTTAATGGAGATTTGGCTGAACATTCTCCATTGTGGCAACTAGGCAGCTTCCCAGCCCATGTGCGTGTGTGGGTTCCAACCTCTTCGCGAAAAGCATACAAGCGAAAATACTTGTCGCGTGCTTTCTTATATACGGATGGACCTATACAGAGGTCTGTGGCTATGGTGCCCACACCCCAGTTTGCGTGTTGCCCAGGGATGTAAGTATCCTCTACTCCAATGCATAGCGTGTGCTGACTTGAATATAAACAAGTAGTGTAGCGCTACCCCACTATATTGTTTTGCGAAAGAGAGCAGGCCCTTTGCCTTGACGAAGCCATTCTTGGCGAACATATGCACACGGTACGTGAATCCTGTGCTGAATATCTAGAGGAAGAGCCCAGCAACCAGAAAGGCCCGATTCACCTTCTTTCCCACCCGAAAACCGGTGGACCTCCAGACTATCCAGACTAATCTAAGTGACTACAGCTGCGAAGGGATTCCTCGGGGCGGAATCCTCTGGCCTTTCCAAGACTCCAGAGTTCATGGCACGAGCCGACGATTACCCCCTGTCATCGATCGTCGTCGAGACAGTAGTGTCAGAGACAGAAACAAAACTAGTTGAGGTGGACAAACGCATCAGGATAGAGGGGGACTTCTACCGTGGATGACAATGGTAGAGCGCCTCTTCCGTTTCTTACGATATTACGTCCCGTCACAATGTTAACTTGAAGTAACATCCCGGCATTGTAAAGAGGATCTCTCCAAAGGCGAATATCATTATTCAGGATGCGCATTCACAGAAGTTAACTTCTGTGGACTACCTATGTGGGGCGGTAGAAGCTGCTTTCTACGACCTGCCAACCTCAACTCGATACTACCTGCTCGTCTACGGATTGACCTCAATTTGGCCAACCCGACCCACTGGCCAAACTAGCAAAATTGCGCCAGAAATGTGGGGGTGGGGCTCAATATCCTGGCTATTGGTTATGGTACTGCTTACTTCGACCTGACTTTTGCTACCGTTTTGTGTCCTACCCATACTACGCAAAGCACGCGATCCCTAAAGATCGCACATGGTTCAGACATATAGACGTCAACGTCGCGAGGGCCGTGCAGACGAAACGAGGGCTACATACCATCCAGGGTTCCGTGTCTCTGGATAATGAAGACGAGCAGAACTGCACGGAGATCACTTCAGGGATGCACCGCCGCCTGCCCGAATGGCTCAATCGGATTCACTCTCGTGGCCTAGACCTCAACAAAGCTGTCTCCCGCATCACGAAAGACCTGTACTTCCCCGAAGACGCTGCCCAAGAACGGTAGAAATCATCACTCCCCTCGTGCCATTTTGGAAATCGGTACCTATTTCGACATATCCTGCCTTGGAGGAATAGGAATTCCCAATTCTCTCCTCGCCAGATTGCAGCAATTATTACAGAAAGGATGGAAGAGCGTGAAGTCCCTCATGAGTCTCTCATGAGTTGCATTTTAACGATCCTGCTCGTGGGGCCGGAGAGCATATCACGGCGGTCCAGAAGGAATGGCAAGAAATTGCACAGGAAGAGAACAAGGGCGAGGTTCAAGCGGAAATCCGTAATATCGCGAGGGAGCAACAGGAGCACGGGCTAAAGACAATATAAGACTACGGCACAGGGTACCTCGCAGCCACACCTGCCATCAAAAACACTCAACCTGACGGAGTCTTGATGGATGAAGATGGGTGATGAATAGAGGGTAGCTAGGCCACGTATGATGAAAAGACAGTCGCAAAAGGGTGGCCGGACCTTAATGCTTGGTGTGAGCTAAGAACCACTCCCATCACTCTTCCACTTCCCATTTGACCTCGAAGCAATTGTGGAAATAAAGAGAATGGTGAGGGAACTAACGTCTTCCTAAAGATAAAACTGTGGTGTCTGCTGTCAAGTCGCCCCGCGTTTGCTATCCAAGGAGTCGAGCATCAATTTGAGAGCAGTTCTAACCTCGTACGATTCATCCTTCAAACGCCCGCGCCCAGATTCCAAAGTGGCATGGATACCGGTATTATTGCAGCCGGGTGTTGCTTCTCCGTGTGTACAAAAATTTGATATTGCTCACTTCCTCTATCATGAAGCATTAGAAAATCCCAGGAAGCCCTTGTAGGTGAGGGCGGCAAGGAGAGAAAAATGAGAGCATTTCAAGGAGAGTATAATACGGTGTATTAATGGTCTCTTAGCGAGAATAAACGCCTTTCGGTGCTCGCCATAAAGGAGCCGAGCACCTAGTTCCTGAAATTTGCGTGAGGCTCTGAGAGTACTCCTAGTGATACAAGGAGTCAAATCGGATATTGAATGTAATTTTATATAATACTCCGCACGCGAGGACTTCCTTAGGCATGAGAGTGCATTTTGTGGATTCCAGGAACAGTCGGAATCGAACAAAAGCATTAGCAGTAGCAATTATACTATGCAAAGGGTGACCCAAAATAAATGATACTAGCCGTCAATGCTTAAATAACTGAGAAACGTGTGCGACAGAGACAAGGTAGTCATGCAAGACTCGGTTGTCCCAACGACTAAACAAAACAGCAATGCTCGTGACAGAAAGGCATACCAAAATATACGTTCAGGTCGTTCCTGCTTCAACGGACCATGTGCTAGGCATTAGAGCTTACAGCGAGCTCTTAAACGTGCTAATCCTTTTCATTTTGTGATGATAATGCCATTATTCTTTCAAACACACAATCTGAGATTGCCTGGTATCGGTGATAATATGTCGACGAAGGAAACCTTACAGTTAGGGTTGATTGTCTCCCACGAGTCTGGTCCAGTCAATAGCCTTTCCATACTATCCATACAAAATAATGAATATGAAGCTGTAAATATTTATTCTGTCAGATGTGGCACCGGTGAGGACGGTCGCTGCCTTTGCAGTGAATGTTTACTCGTGCCCCGTCCCTCAGTATGTTCTGCTTGACCGTATTCCTTTCTCTGAACTTTTGTAGACGTTCAGAAACGCAAGCTGGGTAGCGCAAGAAACAGAATTTCTTCACCTCATACTCTTCGATCTACACCCAAAATAAAAATCAGTATATTAGTTCCTATCAGGATTTCTGGTATTCCACAGCTAACCATTTCAAAGCCACCCACCATGTCCCCCATAATTGACCAGGCCTTGCGAGCTCTCTGAAACGGAGCCCAGAGGAAGACCTCGGACGAATGGGCCTCGGTGGCCATATGGAACCACCTCTGGACCAAATACATCTTCTGGGAAAGGGAGTGGGTCATCATGCCCGAGTTCCCCCCAGAGGGCAGTGGCCGGCGCCGGGTCGACCTGACCATTAAATACGTGGGCGGGGATTTTGGCCTTGCCATTCTTGCTTTCCACGAGGCGAAGGCGATCGACGCCGGCCCTGCTGATATGGAGGATGCGGAAGACCAGGCCCTCGATGCTTGTGAGCGGTACCTAGAGCAGCCCGAGAATACGCATCTCGGGTTCGTGTACGCCATTACCACCTTTGGTACCAGGGGTAGGGCCTGGCGGTTTATCGGGGCAGTGACCACTTGGAGCCTTTTTTTGGGTTGGAGAATCTGGGTAAACGCTCGGACTATATCGACCTGTACTCTACGGAGGGGCACGACCTGGTTCAGGTGTTCATTTCGATGAGGAATAACAGGCCTCAGTAGGAGTTTCTTGGAGACGGCCTTTATTCTCTCTTTCTCTTGTTCTTTTTTTCTCTCTCTCTGATACACAATGAACCTAATGAATACGTGCAGAGCTCGTTGATTTTATCCTATTCGTTATTATCGTAAGATTCGTAACAGATCAGTCATGATATATCGTTATTCTGTTGCCCATATGGCCAAACCACCAAATCAAAGTCCCATAACGCGGTACGCTTTGCCATTTACTCTCTTTCAAAAAATTCCCAGTGTATGCTGCATCTTTTCGGACATCTTTAATGTAGTTCTTTCCACCCACGACCACGTTCTCGACGCGAAAAGGTGCAAGGACTTCGTGCTCCAGATCACGGTCCCAACGGACTTGCCCGAGTGATTCAAGATGTCCGTCCTCGTAATAAAGCAAAAGACCAAGACATGACTGGTGGAGCTCTTCGCGATCTCTGCAGACACGCACTCTACAAAGACCTTCAAGTCGGGCCTTCGTCATGTACCAAGCCAACCCTGGATTGCAGCCAGGAAGTTGGGGTGCATCAAGGTGGATAGGGGTAGGCTCTGGATTTAGGGCTTGGCTGCGGTACTGCTTCTCATTGCAGGTCACGCCAAATACTGAAATCTTTCCGCTTCTGAATTTGGAGGCTTGCGGGTCTAGTCCATTGTGGAAAATCCCCGTGATAACCCCATCCCCATTCTTTACTAACGGAAGGTAGTCGTAGAGATGCCTCAAGCGAGCGGGGACATGGTGTCCGAAAGTCATCGTCCTTCCTAGCGAGGTTTCAATCTGTTCACCCATTAGCCACACATAGCCTTAAAGAGAAAAAGTGGGTGTGCCAGACTTACCACTAGTATGGGCATCGCGCCCGATCCGTCCATACGTTTGACTCTTCGAACCCATGCTGCTCTGATGAACTCACCGTCATTAATTGGAAAATAGAGCCAGAAGGTGTGATTGACGATCGAGCGCTGATTTATCGAGTTAGTGAATGCTTTGAATTTTTCTGGGGTGCCTGAGAATCCGTTAATCCCGATATTGCTAGAATGGCAGCAACAGACGACGAGACCCTGGGTTAAAATATCAAGCTTCCTGATGTAAGCGCGGATACCCTCGAGCATGGTAGACATTCCACGGGTTGAATCTTGGCGGACAAGGAGAGCTCCATGTCTTGAGTGGTTTTGAAATGTCGGAGCGGTTCCGGATGCTTCTGAGAAACAAGCCCTATTTATTTTAGTCGCTGTGCATCGAACTGTGGTCAAATAACTCACATCATCAAAGTTAAGGTAGACATCCTTTTGCAAATATTGGACCTCGTGGACTTCATACCACGGTGAACCATCACGTGAAGGATCCCCTCGGTCCACCAACTGTACATGGCGTATGTCCATATGGTCGACCAATAGAATGATCCTTCTGACACGATCTGGCAGTTCAATGCGTTCTTGATAGGGGAACCTGGCGTTTTCAACGAAGCGTTATCAATTCTCATATGTAGGAGTTGCCTTGGTATCTTGTCCGGGTAATATATACATCTTGAGTCAAGCTGAGCCATTTAGACTGAATTCTGCAGTCATTCCTGAGTTGCTCAAGCAGCCGACGTGTCTCACCAAGAACAATCAAGTACCAGCAGGGACTGACAAACTCCGCGATCATGAGCTGGATTTCCAGTGGTAACCGCCTCAACAAATCCTGCGTAAAGCTAGTTGCCATGACGTCCCTTATATAGCCACTGAAGAGTCCCTCAAAAACAGATGCAGCATCTCGACGTTCTTCTCTCGGGGGCTCGTATAAAGGCGTGATTGCATCTGCAAACTTCCGCAAGTCCTTAAAAGTCGGCTTCTCAGATGACTTGTAGCTAGCTCTCAGGACCTCGCAGCAAGTCAGGTGGAACCAGGCTGACGGACGTGGGTGGTTGATACAGCGTCAGCATCGGATTTCGCATTTTGGCACTGTAAGCTTGACTGGACTTAGATCTGTAAATTCGGCTAGATTAGCTCCTGCTAATGCTAATCTAAGTGGAGACACATACCAAAGATGAGCGATCCTGGCTCTGCTGGCTGTCTACACAGTAGACATGAGGTCTGCCCTAGGTGGACACCGGATTCATAAGGTTCCATTGCAAAGGTTTCGTCCTCAAGATCTTCATCAAAGAAAGTTGGCGCAGTGAAAGAAGGCTGTTACTCTTTTGAGGGTTGTATTTACTGTCCGGCTCGGATTTACAACTCTCCGGGCTACCAAGGTCACGTGTCGATATGGGCTTCCTTGTTTGGACATGATAAGCTTGGTATCTCCGACGCCGACTCTCAATAATGGCAGCGAAAGCATAGCACATTCGAAAGCAATGGTGCCTCATTGATTGCATTATTTTCACAGCCACATATGACATGACAATGGCCGTCCAGCCTGCGGAGTTCACCTCCGCGTCCGACTCGGCGACGCCCTCCTCGAGCGCTCGATATACCCCCGTTTCGGACAGAACAGATGACGGGCCCTCCTATTCGCACTCGAGGCGCCCGGAAAAGGGATCCCTGAGGGTTCAGACGGATTTTGGAAGCGCCGATAACACGGATCTCAGTGAGGTATTCTCCGACGAGGATGAGAGCTACAATGGGTACAATTCTGGGCCGGAACTTCGAGAAAACAAGCCGCCCAGGACGGGGTCTTCATTGGAATACTCGGCTGCAGAAGAGTCGGAGGTGGTGAAGAAGTTCGATCGCAAACTCGTGCCATTTCTGGCGCTCTTGTATCTACTCTCCTTTTTGGATCGCTCAAGTCAGTCGTTCCTACAACTAAAGTCTTGGTACATTCGAGAGTGAATCTAACAATCGGGCTAATAGACATTGGAAACGCGAAGATCGCCGGTCTCACAAACGATTTGGATATACCATCTTGGAAATATGAATGGTTGCTTACCGCGTTCTATATAACATACGTCCTTTTCGAGTGGATGACATTGATGTACCGCCTCGTTCCGCCGCATATCTATGTCTCGCTGTGCGTATGCGGCTGGGGCCTTGTGGCATCTTTCCAGTCCCTCGCGACTTCGTTCGGGGGCATGCTAATCCTAAGGATATTGCTTGGGGCTACGGAGGCCGCGTTCGGTCCCGGTGTCCCTTTCTACTTATCCTTATTCTACAAGCGTGAGGAGCTCGCCTTTCGGATTGCTTTGTTTATTTCGGCAGCTCCCTTGGCTACTTCGTTTGCCAGTACCCTGGCGTGGGTTATTGTCAAACTCAGTCATGATGGGCCAATAGCACCATGGCGCACTCTGTTTCTGGTAGAAGGATTTCCGAGTGTCGTGGTTGCTGTGTTTGCTTGGGCATTGATTCCTGATTCGCCTGAGAAGGCCCATTTCCTTGCTCCTCGAGAGAGGATGGTAGCCGAGTTACGACTGCAGCGTAACCGTAAAGCAGGAACTTATCAAGATCCGCAGAAAAGGAAATTCAATTGGCAAGAGGTTAAGAAAACACTGGCGGACCCCAAGGCGTACATTACAGCCGTGAGTGCTCATGTATTCCCCCGACTAAATCAAATAGCCAAAGTACTGATGCTTTGTTTAGTTCATGTTCTTCAGCTGCAATATCGCGTTTAGTTCCATGCCAGTCTTCTTGCCTACTATCATTCAGGAGCACGTACCTTTCAACCACTGAACGTCTGCCAGAAAGGCTAACACGCTGTCACAGTATGGGATACTCGTCCCTCGCCTCTCAGGCATTGTCAGCACCTCCGTTCCTCGTCGCATTCGTCGTGGTGCTGGTCACCACATACTTCTCAGACCGCAATCGCACCCGCAGTCCATACATAATCACTCACGCTCTCCTCTCCTCCACATCCTACCTAGCAATCGCAGCAACTGGTCACTTCCACACCCACTTATCTACCAAAACCCACGTCGTCATCCGCTATCTCTGCGTCTATCCAGCTACTTCCGGCTTCTTTTCCGCCATATCCTTAATCCTCGCCTGGACGATGGACAACCGCGTCGCCAATGAAGGAAAGGGTACTAGCGTCGCGATTCTAAACATTATTGGCCAATGTGGTCCGCTTCTGGGAACGAGGTTGTATCCCGAGAGTGATGGACCATGGTACATACGGGGCATGGCGGTTTGCTCGTTTTTCATGCTGCTGGTTGCTGTCCTGGCGTTTGCGCTACGGATTATCTTGCACCGGGCTAATCGAGCAGGGAGTGGAGATGGCATGGAGATTGAGATGGAAACTCATGGTGAGGAGCGCGAGATTCTAATGGGTGATCATGGGGTGGACCACGTACAAGAGGAAAGATTTACCTATCTTCTATAATGTTGACGGTGTTAATGGATCTCAAGTCAAATACTCAATATATATTTTCATACCACACCGCAGTCCCGGAGAGTCTAAGTGTCGATCACCCAGCTCGGAAATAAACTACACGGCCAAAACTTCTAGCTTGGGCTTGGCACTAGCAGAATAATCGTGCCTGACTTTAAGCATGTGAGTGAGCCATTGAAATATATGTGAACCGAGCGGCAGAATGTTTTGGTACAACATTGATTCAATTGCCACCATATTCCCCTGGATATTGCATTTGCATCGGCGTTTAGTTGACTATTTGTTTCAATACAGCCATGTCGGCCAAATCGGCAAACTATACTTGTTATGCAGTGGATGATTTGTCCGTCGGATGTCGGCATGCTTATTCTGGAGTTCGATCATAGGGCTGAAGGGATTTTGTCGGCGATTGCGACTTCTCCACTCGGTGATATATAATAGGGCACTCCACGGTACATATGGCAGTTCTTCCTTTTAGCTTCTATATTCTGTGTTATTCAAATCCATAAGATGTCAAGCATCGAGCGTCACGGTACATCCGGATCGAAACCGGTCCAACAGAAGAATGCAGACATTGAGATGAACGAAATCGGGGCATCCACACCCCAGATCCCCGAAGCCGACGATTCCGAGAAACACCCCGAGTAGTCGGGCATCCGTGAAGGCCGGAATATCGCACTTGGCAAGGTCGAAGCTTTCAACAAGGTCCTGAACCAGTCTGGACAATCCGGAAAGGTCCTGCGCGGCATCATTGTCGTCTCCATCGGCCTGACCATGTTCGCCTATGCCCTGGGCCAAGGCATCACCCCACAATTCGATGTCATGGCGACCTCGTCGTTCGGCAAGCACGCGCAAATTGGAGCAGTCAACACGGCGAGTCAGATCATCAACGCAGTATCCAAGCCATTTATCGGCAAAATGGCGGATATCACATCTCGACCGACAGCATATTTGGTGGTTCTGTTGGCGTATGCTGTGGGATTTGCCATTGCTGCCAACTGTACCAACCTGGAAGCCTACATCGTTGGTAGTTGCTTGACTTCGTTTGGGAGGTCAGGACTTGATTTGCTGAGCGAAGTTGTCATCGGGGATCTGACAACCCTGCAATGGCGTAGATTCTGGTCCGGAATGCTGCTGTCTCCTTTCTTGGTGACTACGTTCATTGATGGTTTTATCTCCGATGCGTTTATTCCGGACAAATGGCGGTGGGGTCTTGGGATGTTCGCTATCATGGTTCCGGTGCTTTTACTTCCAGCTATTGTGACATTATACGGTCTGCAACACAAGGCGATCAAAGCTGGCATGGCAAACATGCGCGGTAGAGACAAGAGGTCTTGGGACGTCTCTGTTGTTTGCGTATCAGGCATGGGATGCCATTGTGGAAATTGACCTGGCAGGTCTCATACTACTGGGATTCGCTTTCTCCCTGATCCTACTTCCGTTTACACTCGCCAAATCAGCCCAGCACGGTTGGTCCAATCACAGCATGATTGCCATGGAAGTTGTTGGGTGGTTTCTGTTCATCTTATTGATTTTATTCGAAGCGTTCATCGCACCACGACCCATCATGGCAAAGCGCATCATCAAGAACCGAGCGTTCCTTGCTGCATTATTTACCAGCTTCTTCACGCAAGTGGCAACAGCAGCAGGCAAGACCTACTACTCTTCCTATCTATACATCATCAAGAACTGGTCCAACTACGTCTGGACGGTATTCCTGGCGATCATGACACTCACGCTCTGCGTTTTCAGCCCTCTTGCCGGTCTCCTGCAAGCCAAGTTCCACCGTTACAAAGGCTTCATGGTATTCGGGTCGCTGGTAAAGCTCGTTGGCCATGCTATATGCATTGGCAGATATAACAGAAGCACACAGAGCACTGCCGTCCTGGCTGTTGCCCACATCCCCATATGAGGAAGCGCGTTCATTGTGATAGGTGCACTGGTTGGATCACAGGCTTCCGTGCCCCATCAAGACATGGCGTCTGTTATCGCTGCGTTTTCTCTCTGGAGTTTCCTGGGTAGCTCCGTGGGGGACGCTATTGCTTCTGGTATTTGGACTGGGAAGATGCTGCGCTCAAGGAGATCTATGGGTCGATTAATATTCTTCGTTCTAGTTATGATTGGAAAGATCCAATCAGGAAGGGCGCTATTAGGGCGTATACGCGTACCAATGGGATCATTTTCATCACTGCGACGGTTCTGGCTGCGTTACCCGTGCTTTTCTCTTTGTGCATACCGAGTAAGTTCTTCATGTTCTTTCTTGGAGGCCGCGATATACTTACACTCGAGATTTGCAGACTACTACTTGGGCAAGCAGCAAAATGCAGTGACCAATACTGGTCTTGACGGCCAAAGTCTGTGTCCCTGATCGCAATCACGCTAACGAAGGCAGACCGGGGCTTTGGAATACTGCCAAGCGTGCGTATTACAAGTAGATATGCTATAAATATGTCTTTGACTATTCAGGAACCAAGAACTGTTGTTGGCAATTGCAAAAGTGCATCGATGTTTCCGGTCAAGGTACTACTATATATAGCCTAGTTCAAACCACAAACTGAAAAAGCTACAGACCAAGATGACCAATAAGATTGCGCACATCCTCAACAAGCATTAAACAAGTCGGTATCCGATCCGAATAATGACACATAGAACGATAATTAGGCGAACAATCCGGCGCCAGCAGGAGACTGATGCCAACCCTTCTGTGCATGAGTATGCCGAACTTTTTTCAGAATCCTCCGCTTCAACTAGCCAAAGTGGTCTACCAACCGGTCCACCTTCAACGACAGCAACACACGTGGAATGTCACAGTGACGGATATAAAGAGTGAATGATTTGTTCATCGTTCTCTGCTTCTATGCGGGATAGGAATTCAACCCTCGCTTTTGTAAGTGGATCGGCGGCGAATTGTCGACTTATAATCACCTAACGTCAGCCGGTCTCACAGCCAGTACATCATATGAAGAGGTAGTCCTGAGGCTCGACGATCCTGTAGTTTGGACGTTCGATAACATGGCCCATGTTGGTGGAGATCTGGCGAGAAAGGTTATGTCAATCAACAGTCTTTCAGATAGCCAACTGGCTTCCACCACTCGCATGTACCACACTTTTGGTCTTGGAAATACAGCTGAGACTCTCTGATCAGAAGAAAAAGAGCTCTTGTGAGCGATTGGCACTTATATCCCAGGACGCTGTGTTGACGGTCCGTTGTCGACGCTTCAATAGTAGCTCTTTGGCCTGAGAAAAAAAGGTTCTTCAACGACCCCGATTCTATGCAAACCGTGCTGATGAAGAAAGGTCAAAATCAAGCAGCTACCACGAACTAATGAGGGGAGAAATGACGAAGACAGAATGTTAAGTAGATGGATGATCGTGGGGAAGTTCTCAAAGGAAGTATCTCTATAACTGTACAGCAGATCAGTGGGTCCCGGCAATTCTGACAGGACCAACATGTTTACGGGGATGTTGTCTGTAAACAAATGGGTTACTGAGGGATTCTCTCAACAGGGAAGAGATCCGCTAGACCACCTCGACAGACTATCCATGGCCCTAGGGAAGGCTGAGATCTCCAGCGTTGTCACATCTAGTCACGGTTTTGAGCTTCATAGAGTTGATGAGTTCAGGCATGTTCATAACCAGTCCGGCATTGACGAAGTATTCATCCCGGTCGTAAAAATCGCTTACGCCTCCATAGAGAAGACCACAAACGTGACCCTCGTGGTCCAAAACAAACGCTCCCGAATCACCGTCTTCAGAGAAGGTGGCCTGCTTGCCCGACGTCTTTTTGCTCACGACCACGAACTCCTCCAATATATTGGTCGTGTCTACACTTTGGCCACGGTAATCATACTGGATCGTGCTCTTCTCCTTCCAGTTGGAATAGGCCAGAGACCCGTTGCATAGACCAGATGTCACGTCAGTTGTTCGGCCTAGCTTTGTGTACGAACTGCCCTTTCTGAGGGAGTCAAATCGAGCAATCAGGAACCCGGGCGGCACGGGATCTGCAATGGCGCCATAATGTGATAGGAATTGGACTTCTGGGACGGCGAACATCTTGTTGGGCGAAAAGAAATCTTGAGCTTTTTTCGTCCAGTCTGATCAATGCCCAATCCATTATCCGCTTTCCCAAAATCGCCTTGCCGGATGTGGCGATCACATCCCGGATTTTTTCCGGCATTGTATTGAGTATGCTCCGCTTCTGCTCCAACCTTTCAAGAGTCTCCTGGTCGTGATTTAGAATTCGCAGCTGTTCGGGTATTGGATTGAAGCCGCTGGACTCGCGCTTGGTGATGCTGCCTTGCGTAACTATGAGCTTGTGACGTATACCCCCCATGGAATTATCAGATTGCGCTAAGCTCGCCTGATGATCCATATCCGCCAGATCTAGGGTAATGTTTTCCGACGGTGGCGACGTGGGCGATGCTCCATACTGGTCCAAATGCTTCAAGAAGGCCAGGCCACTAGGTCCCATCAATCTCTCCCCATAGCGGACATCGTGATAATTCGTGAGGGCGCACTTGATCGTTGTTCCACCCTGCGACCACGTAACGTAATCTCCAAGTATGCCCGGCTTGCCGTCACCTTTAAGACCCAAAGAATCGCCCATCGAGGGCATCCAGGAGGTCCCCATTCTGTTCAAGAAAGAGACACCCCGCGTCCCGAGAAGGGAGATACCTCCAGGCAAGAAATGAAGATCGAGAAACTCGCCGGTGTTATTGAGGATTATGGACTTAATCTCTAGGCCTAACTGAGACCAGTTCGCCGAGCTCATTGGCTCAACTAAGACAACAAATGACGAGGCCGCTGTCCCCATTCGACCTACGCAGAAGACAGGGTCACAGCCGCCACCGAGAGGGTATTTTCTGATTAAGAATCCCGATGATCTCGTGTTTGATACTCTCATAGATTCTCACGATCGGGTAGTCTGGCGGGATCGGAAAAACGAAGCACTGAAACAGAGGTCAATATCTCGTATTTCCACATGGACGTCGAAGATGTTATGCGCTTGGAAAAGGGCCAAAAGTTCGTCCCTCGTGGGGCCGAACAAGTGTGGGGCGTGTTTATTACCGCGTAATATCACAAAGAGCATGCTCTGGGGTGTAACAGGGGCAGGATAAAGCGGATTGTCCACCACGTATGGAATCAGTCTGGCCCCAGTGGTAAAACCGTTGTTGCTCAGGAGTTGGTGAATCTGAGGCCGCAAAAATTGGGGACGACGTTCGAGCTTAGGAGCGCTCTTCATAGCTAATGGAAAAGGCAAGGGAATAGGTAGTGTGGTGCATCGACAAGGATCCTTCCTGGAGACGTATGTTTCCACGGACATCTCTCCCTCTTCCTCGTTTGACTCCCGAGACTCCTCAGGGTTTGCCCATGGCGCAGGCCGCCAGGGGTTTGGAAACGACATACTTGTCAAGGACAGCGTATGGAGAAGAAATGATCGATGAGTGGGGGAGTAGAGAGTAGATAGAAGATAGAAGAGTATGTACTAGATAGGTGGAGGCAGCTAGATATGTACCAGCGGGAGCAACCGAGAACTGCGGGTCCCGTAGGCAACTTGTGTTCCTCAGGCATTAAGTACAACACGTGACAATAGACACCTGAGGCCACAACAGACCAGAAAGATGAAGGCCAATCAGTACAGACAGGTACCTGCACAAGACAAGAGGATTGATTAGTAGTATTAGAGTACTCTGTAGTATGAGACTGCATATTTGAGGAAGATGCTGGTGAGATCCGGAATTGACTGCCGATTGCATCACGCGAGTCACGGGACAATTGAGACAGAATACTCACATCTCAGAAGTCATACTGAACTACTCCAAGTCTCCAACAACCCAAGTCACCCCAGCACATTGAACACTGCCAGTACTGTGTACTACTCATCAATTCGTGACCCGATCAGCTGAACCTTCCCAGCCACCGCAAAACGAATCACATTCCCGTCCGCCTTCACGCTCTCCGTCTGTCGTGGTTGACCGTCCTCCCCCATCTCACCTTCCGTCCAACTCTCCAACTCTCCGTACCCTCCTCTATCGCTCAATTTGAAAGTTCTTCCGAATAAACTCTCGTTCCGTCGCTTACGATCTCCCATCCGGACGCTTTGATCGCCGGCCCAGATTGGCTGCTGCTCGGCTGTCTGCGCGGGCCGTTGACAGACACCCACCAGCCAATATTCCCTCTGCACGCACGTTGGCCGCAATGAGGGCCAGGGTCATGGTCAATTCTGTGAGACATTGAGCTTGCTTCGATCCAGCTGTGGAGTGTGAGATTGGACTGTGCCAAGTTCCGCCAGGATTCAACGTCATTGCCGCCTTCGTCGCCCGGTTCTCGCACATTCGGTCCACCTGCCAGGGAAAACAATAACCCTCACATTCGGTTAAACGGGGATTACGAGGCACCATGGCCGACGGCGGAGGCCTAGACAATCTGCCGCAATTGCAGCCCTCCTCCTCAGTGCAGGAACCTCCGAACGAGCTTACTTTCTCCTCGGCCTTTTCGCGCGCTGCTCGAGCCCCCGCCATAACCGCAAGTCTATCGGGAGTGACAGGCATTGCTGCCTCCCATTTACCACCCCCGCCTCTGTCGTCGCCTCCAACGCCCTCAACCATGGCTGGGTGGATTGGCTGGTTGTTTACCTTCTTTTTTCAGGTTGTCCCGAGCATACTTTACTGGATCATCACCTTCTGCACCATCACCCTGCCAACATGGCTCTTTACACTCTTTTCCATGAGCTTGACCTTCACCATGAATTTCACGACCTTGTAAGTCGTAGTTGTTTTTCTTCTTATCCAATTCCGACCGGTAATTGAATCGGATTGGCTAATTATATAATGTACTATAGACTCCTAATCCTGTTGGTCCTCGTCTCGACCATCAGTTGGTTCATTCGCTACCGGTTCCTGAACATGTACAGCCGTCTTCCTCCGGAACCACAACGGAAAGAACCCCAACTCGACCTCTTCCCCGATGTCCATGAAGGCGATTCGAAGCCCGGTCTGGCCAATTACCTCGATGAGTTCCTCAGCGCGATCAAGGTCTTCGGATATCTGGAGCGACCCGTTTTCCACGAATTGACCCGCACGATGCAGACGCGGAAATTGGTCGCTGGAGAAACACTCATGTTGGAGGAAGAAAAGGGTTTCTGCTTAGTGGTGGATGGATTGGTGCAGATCTTTGTCAAATCAATTCGGGATCGCAAACCGGGAATCGATGAGGACGTGCATCTCATGGATAATGAATCGTCGGACGAGGAAGGCCACAACATTGGCGGGAAACAAGGGTATCAATTGCTCACAGAGGTTAAGAATGGCGCATCCATGTCGTCGTTGTTCTCTATTCTGTCGCTGTTCACCGAAGATGTTCAACTCCGCGCATCAGAGAGCACCAGATCAAGCACCCCTAGTAATGTTCCAATGAGCGCAGGCGCATCTCGCGAGCCCGATTCATTTCCTGCCAGTCCACATGGGTCGATCCCGCTGGATAGTCCCTTCGCTATGTCAAGAGGACGCAGTGATTCTACTCCTCATTTAAACGGTAGTGGAGAGTTACCAACTGTGCCACCGTTGAATCTGGATGAGAGTGCGCAAGACTCTCCGCGAGGGCCTAGGAAACTGCCAGGGAAGAAGAGGCGGAAATCGGTCCATCCAGATATCGTCGCGCGTGCGATGGTGGACACGACGATTGCTATAATCCCCGCCAGTGCATTCCGCCGCTTGACAAGAGTTTATCCTCGAGCAACTGCACAGATTATCCAGGTCATTCTTACTCGTCTGCAGCGCGTCACGTTTGCCACCGCACATTCATATCTGGGTCTCAGTAGCGAAGTGTTGGGCATTGAGCAACATATGGCCAAGTTTACGAACTACGATCTACCCAATGAGATGCGAGGCGCCGCATTGGATCGTTTGAAGGACAAATTCATTAAAGAAAGAGATCGATTGGGACCAGAGGAGATCACAAAGGGAATTGCGCTGCATAATCCTTCTCTCGGGCGAAGACGTATCTCCACGACTAGTTTACGGAAGGAGGCTACTCTCCATGCCAAAATAGCGTCTTCTCGGCGTCCTGCTTCGGTAATTGGTCAGGAGAACTTGAATATGACTAGTGAACGCGACACAGGTGTCAGCCCTGGTGATCTGTTGTCCACTATTCAGCTTTCTAGATTCGGACCGCGATATGAGCATCTGGCCCCGCGATTGCAGACTCCTTTGGCAGAACGAGAACAATCGCCTTTCCGGCCACCACATCTCCACCGAAAGGAATCGTCAATCGATGAGGATGTTCTGTTCCGGGATGCCATTCTTGATTGTATCATGAAGGGCATTGGACTCAGTGGTAGTACCCGTGACGCGTTTCGCAAGAGTAGTCACTCAGGCGATGCATCCCCGAGACTTCTTTCGTATGATTCCCGGCGTCAGAAGGCCGTGTTCAGCAATGCATTTGGATTCATTGACCCGTATGAGGGCGCTGGAGAAGGCGAAACGGAGTCGATGATGTCGATGTCGGTGACTAGCGCTGGTGGCACTTCGCCTATTGTCAACCTGAAAGAGGAGCTTCGGAGCGATATTGAAATTGTCTACTTCCCGCAGGGATCGGTCTTGGTTGAGCAGGGAGAGCGACACCCTGGACTATACTATGTCGTCGACGGATTCTTAGACGTAGGAATTCCCGTGAGCGACAAGGGAGAAGACTTGGTTGGAACCTCCAGACCGACATTCATGTCCAGATCGTCCGAGGAGCCATTCCCGACACTCAAACACACTACGACTGGCACAACGCGGAGCTTCGCTGTTACTGGCGCGGCTGAGGGCAATAAGCGGAAGAAGCAATCGCGGAAATCGTTATACATGATCAAACCCGGTGGAATCCAGGGATACGTGGGTGCTGTTGCATCCTACCGGTCATACACTGATGTAGTCGCCAAGACTGATGTCTATGTGGGTTTCCTCCCGCGTTCATCCCTGGAGAGGATTGCGGAACGACATCCAATCGCCCAAATGACTCTGGCCAAGCGGTTGACCAGTCTGCTGCCGCCACTGTTGCTTCACATCGATTTTGCCCTTGAGTGGGTGCAGGTCAACGCTGGACAGGTCATCTACCACCAAGGTGACGAGAGTGACGCGATTTATCTTGTGCTGAATGGTCGTCTGCGGTCTGTCTTGGAAGGCGCGGATGGCAAGATGACCGTGGTTGGCGAGTATGGCCAAGGAGAGAGTGTGGGCGAGTTGGAAGTGATGACAGAGTCGACCCGTCCTGCCACGCTACATGCCATTCGCGCTACTGAATTGGCCAAGTTCCCCAGGTCGTTGTTTAATAGTCTAGCGCAAGAGCACCCAGGTATCACGATTCAGGTTTCCAAGTTGATTGCGCAGCGGATGCGTGACTTGGTCGAGCACCCAGTGTCAGAAAAGGGTATGGAGCAGAGCAACGCCGGTAGTGTCAAGACCGCGACGTCGACGATTAACCTTCGCACGGTTTGTATCTTGCCGGTGACTGCTGGTGTTCCAGTGGTGGAGTTCGGAAACCGCTTGCTGCATGCGCTTCATCAGATTGGTGTGACCAATGGAGTGACGTCGCTAAACCAGGCGGCTATCCTGAACCACCTGGGTCGACATGCGTTTACGAAGATGGGCAAGCTCAAGCTGTCTCAGTACCTGGCGGACTTGGAAGAGAAGTATGGTATGGTGCTGTACATCGCAGACACCAATGTAAATGCGCCGTGGACTCAAACATGCATTACGCAAGCGGACTGTATTCTGCTGGTTGGTCTGGCAGAGGCATCACCTAACATTGGAGAATACGAGCGGTTCCTACTGGGAATGAAGACAACGGCCCGCAAGGAGCTCGTCTTGCTGCATGCTGAACGATACTGTCCTCCAGGACTAACTCGCCGGTGGCTGAAGAACCGGGTGTGGGTCAACGGAGGCCACCACCACATTCAAATGGCATTCCGATTGACGACCGAACCATCCCATCCCCAGTCCAACAAGCACTTGGGTACTGTTCTAAAGCAGCGTGTCCAGGTCATTCAAGCGGAAATTCAAAAGTACACCTCCCGACGAATTCGCCAGACACCTCTCTACTCTGCGCACACGCCGTTCAAGGGTGACTTTCACCGTCTGGCGCGACGGCTCTGTGGTCGGTCTGTTGGTATTGTGCTTGGTGGAGGTGGTGCTCGAGGTATCGCGCATATCGGTGTGATCAAGGCGCTTGAGGAGGCTGGTATTCCTATTGATATTATTGGTGGCACGTCGATCGGTTCGTTCATCGGTGCCCTGTATGCACGCGATGCAGATGTCGTTCCGATGTACGGTCGAGCGAAGAAATTCGCGGGTCGTATGGGCAGTATGTGGCGATTTGCGCTGGATCTAACCTATCCGACTGTTTCTTACACTACTGGCCACGAGTTCAACCGTGGTATTTTCAAGACCTTTGGCGATAGCCAGATTGAAGACTTCTGGCTAGAATTCTACTGCAACACGACCAATCTCAGCCGCTCCCGGGCAGAGTTCCATTCCTCGGGATACGTGTGGCGATACATCCGTGCTTCAATGACATTAGCCGGTCTCATCCCCCCGATCTGCGACGAAGGCAGCATGCTCGTCGACGGCGGCTACATCGACAACCTTACCGTCTCGCACATGAAAGGCCTAGGCGCGGATGTCATCTTCGCTGTCGACGTCGGCTCCATCGACGACAACACCCCGCAAGCCTACGGTGACTCTCTATCTGGCTTCTGGAGCGTCGTCAACCGCTGGAACCCGTTCTCATCGATTCCAAACCCGCCTACACTCTCCGAAATCCAGGCCCGGCTTGCCTATGTCTCGTCGATTGAGAATCTTGAACGCGCGAAGACGATGCCTGGATGTCTTTACATGCGGCCACCGATCGACCCGTACGGAACACTGGAATTTGGCAAGTTCGACGAGATCTATCAACTCGGGTACGATTTCGGCAAAAAATACCTGGAAAGACTCAGGAATGAAGGATCGTTGCCTATTCCCGAGGAAACAGAGGAGAAGAAGAAGTTGCAGAGAACGATGGCGCCGAGGAGGGCTAGTATTTGATCCCCTTTCTTTTATCGATTATCCCCCCGCTTCTTTCTAAACATCAATATCCTGTCCAGTACAGCGTACTGGCAAATGCTGTTATGATATATGCAAGCGCGGAGTTAGGGCACTGTTTGACTGACTTGACTTTGTTGAACACATTGATTGATTAACTGATTGCATGAAGACATGATACCAATTTGTATGTGTGATAGAGTAGTATTTGTACATGGTAAATAGACCAGCTCTAGCAATGAATACCTTGACGGTAACATATCTGTGTTCCGCTCGTAGCTGGGTCGAGAATGGACATTTCTTGCACCCCAGATGAGATCTATACGCACATATACCCAAGTAAGGCACACAACAAATCAAATGCTGCTCTGATTCCTGGTGCTTGTTCTATACTGGTATCGTTCTCCGCCTGCTCCGTGTTTTTGTCCTGTGACTGCCCAGAGACCTGTACCTGTAGACCCTGCTGTTCTGGCTTCTCTGCCTCTGCATTTGCATCTTGTCTCGTTTGTTCGGCTGTCGACTTGAGCTGCCTGCCATGTTTGCGTTCCATTATACGGCTCGTCTAATCAATTATCTTCGCAGAATGCGCTGAGTCTCATTCAAGCACTGAACAAAATGCCCCGTGTTCGTGTCCGAAGGAGCAGATATAAATACCGTCCCAGCCCGACTGTGTAGTCCAGGCTCAAATTTGAGCCAGCGCTGGATGTGGCTCAGAGTACATCGTCAAATCGCGAGGGTTATCATTCACGGATGGTGTGTTGAAATCCCAGTCGCGAAAAAGCCATAGCAATGCATTCCTTGCTGACGCAGCAAAAAGAAAATCTCATTTGGGAGGGTATACGGCGAGATCAAAGAATCAAGAAAAAAAAGATGGCTGTTAAGGACAAACAGACCTTGTCGGAGGAGAATTCCAACCGAACAATCATCGCCGTTACTTATCTTTCGACGCCGCACTAAGTTCTGTCATATCCATGGACAAGCCAGCATCCTCAAGGAAATAGGCACTGCCGAATAAACCGGACACCACGCCATACAACACGCCAGACACCACGCCCCGATCATTGAGAATGGTTTCTAACATGCGCGAAGGAGTCCTGCTTATGGGATACCGCTCCAGGCTTCTTGCAGATAACAAACACCTCGGAGAGACCTTGCATATCGACTGCCTTGCTATTCATGTTGTATCTGGTTTATCCGTTTCTTCCAGGCACAACAGGCTAGCGTACCATCGCTAGTACTGGTGGTTCGTTTAGTTCTTCACAGCTTGGTATACCACATGCCCTCTCTGAGGGATCCAGATTTCGTGGTTTCGAAATCGGGCTAGAGACGGTATGGTCTCTCTTGCTTGTGCAGGAAAATTTCTCTGCATTCTCCTTTAGCTTTCTTAGGGCCCACTCTATCACACCTCGTCCAAAAAGCGCCTCTCCAGATGCGGTGGGGACATTTCCCGGGACTTCTGACATGTTTTCCAATGCACTTCCCAGCTGCAACATGTTTCATGGTCCGACTGATTGTCCGCTATCACACAAGGGCCAAGGCTGATAGGGTCCGTGGACGCATGCTAGCAGCCCCTCGCTTCTGCATGTTATCCATGCCGGGCTACACTGTGCGCTTTCTTGGTGATACAGGGCTTAAAGCAATATCAACATGCTCCAAATTCGCTTGGGGGTCCATTTCTATAAATGAAACCAGCATGATGTCTGTCGAATGGGAATTGTCGTTTCAAACGAGGTTGGGGACTTTGGGAACTGTATGATACGGAATAGGCACGGATTTTGAGTAGGAAATTGAATTGATGACTTTGGATGGAATCATTGAGCGGATTATTTGAAAGGAAGATGGATGAAGTAGCCTATGTTGATGATGGTTTAGATGCCAGGCTGCCTGCATGTTTGACTACGGACATGTGTGTGTGTGTGTGTTTTCAGGAAATCTCACTCAGAAAACTGATAGATACTTGATTGTCCCAAGCAAGGGCAGTGAATGGCCATAGACCGGGGTATTTGTATTCACCTAGTAGACGTAGATATCGATGATACTGATGCACTGGGATCAGTTGATGTCACATTCAAGATAAGCAATTAGATATATATCGACCACAGGAAATGAAAACTACCTCGCCACAGCATACTTCATCCATAACGGCTCCTCCAACAACCTCCCCAAACAACGCTCCTCAACACCTATCAGAATCTCAACACCCCCATCCGGCAATGGGGGAAGCACAATCTGCAACCCATTAATAGCACCCACACTCGGCGTCCGCACGGCCTTAGTCCTCCCAAGCAACGAGCCCCATTCTAACTCATACAACTCGAACCCGACCCACGAGCTCAGAAGGCAATTGAACCCAGGCACGTCGAGGAATCCTGTTGGAACTAGTCTGTCTATGTCTTCGAGTTGCTCGACGAGAGACATCACGTCGTCTGTGTATTGATTGTCTGCGCGGAGGACAGCTTTGCGGATTAGGATTGCTAGGTCGGCGAGGTTGCGTGAACCCAGGATTTCGCGGATGGGGAGAGAGACGGCGATGTATTCAAGGAAGCAGCCTTGGGTCTCTGGGTGGACGGGTGGGTCTGTGCGTTTGCGGCCGTTTATTGCGATGTTGAAGACGGATACTGGATCGCCTTCTAGAGTGTCAAGCGGTGACTGCACCGCCATGACTGTGCGCCAGAGTAGGGCGGAGAGGGCATCGTTGGTAGAGATCCAGGACTGATCCGACGGCACTATCGCGCGAGCCGGGGATGCCTCTGCCTTGAGTGCCTTGAGCGCCGCAGGCGAGAAATAGAAGACTTGACCGCGGTGATGGGGAGAGAGCATCTTCGGTGGCGCACCCGCCGGAGTGAAGGGAAGGAGAGTGTATTCCGGATGCGACTTCAGGGACCCAGGATTCCGGCCAGATGGCATCATCATGCGACTTCTGTCGCGCCAAATGGCCTCGTCGAGATGGACCGGTTCGATGGAGTCTTGTAGCGCACGCCGGCATTCGTCGGCCCATACCTTTGTCCAGGTGTAGAATGATGTTCCGTCGCCGACCATGTGAAAGATGCACCATGTGAGGATCAGGCCGCCGCGGATGAAATTCGCTTGTACGAGGGATATTGGTAGTCTCTCTCCTGGACTTGGCCAAACGGACCGGCGGCATAGGATGTCTGCGTCGAAAGCGGCCACGGGAAAGGCTTTCTCTTTGAGCTCTGAGTATTGTTGCGGGAAGGCATCAGAGTTTCGTAGATCTTTCACTACGATATCTTCAATGTCTGAGCCATCAAGTCTCTGCAGTTTCAGGACACCGGCTTGCTTCGACTTGAGATCGGGAACGGCCTCGCAGGCGACGACTGGAATGCGGTTTTTGAGGGCGTCGTATCCTGTCCTCAAGACTGTGGCGACTTCATCGATTTTATAGTCCTCGGCGAGCTGGAAAGGGAAGACATAGCGGAGGTAGCCTTTGGGGCCAATACGTTCCAGTGATGTGAGGGCTGGGATTGAGGTGTCATTGTAGTTTAATATCGAACCCATCGTGAGTCTCGTTCTTTGCGGAAATTAATAATGACAGACAAAGTCTCGGCTACGAGACAGGGGAACTGCTATGTATTTATCTTAATTACAGCTAGTACTCGCATAGTAATTAACTAATTAGTCCCCCTATTATGTAAGAGTACGATAGCTACGTTAATGAACCGGATGGGAAAGACAACATACCCGGGCATTCGATAGACGAGGTACTTTTTCTAGGCTTGTGACAGTCCGGGATTATGGACAACTTCGCTTATTCTTTTCTTTGTCTTCCGTTCCATGACTCGTATTCCGCAGACAATCATCCATTCATTCCCAGCTAATCAATTCAAAGAATTGTGCTGACAGCTTCGGATATCCCGTTTGCCTCTCCCTCACTAAGTAGTCGCTTAGCGTCCCACGATACTTTCCAGGTCAGCATAAAATCTGACCATGTCGGAACGTACTCCGGTCCGTGCTAATCGGGACTTTGTGAACGTCGCGTCCCGTTCCGGAGACCGTTGGGCTAAACCAAGGCTTAAGAGCATTAGCGCTTGCTGCAGCACTTGCCGCAGTCACCAACGGAAGATCGCTCAGCAATTGTGGGGATCCTTTGAGCTGCCAGTTCCATTTGCCGTCAAATGAGCACTTTGTGTCATGTATATCCAAATAACAAGGGCCGCGCTAGCGGCCATGGATGAGAGAAGAGGGTTTATATATAATATACATACCCTGCTTAGTGTGATTCCCTGAGACGGGCTTATGTATCGCTTCGTCTGTTGCCGCTGTCATTAGCACCGTAGTTGGTATTTTCTTTGGCATGTGCTGTAATTTAGCCGCACAAAGTATACAAGTACGAGAGGTGACCTGGGGTGGATGTATAAGGTGAAATGTCGCGTGCTCCACGGAGTGACATCTCTCACATGGCATGGCTTTGGACTCAGCTATCCTGGCCATTTTCGGTCCGCCGCCGGATAGCATAGATGTGGCGGACAGCCGTGTAGGAGAAAACAATGCCGCAGTCATTGCTCTCCTATGCCTGGCGGCTGTAGCGGTTATCCTGCGATTCGTCGCCAGGATATCGCTGCGGAATGCTCTGATGGCTGATGACTGGGCGATTCTGGTTGCCCTGGTATGTTTTTGCTTTCGGAACTGTAAATGAGGTATTTGCTGCCGAGCTGCCTGAATAGGTGTTTGTAGGTGCAACAGCCGGTCTGAGTATCTCAGGCGCCGCAGGAGCCGGAAAACACGTTTGGGGGAACACCTTAGATAGCCTGACCATGATATTCAAAGTCAGTCAACCCAATAATCTACACGTCGCCCATCCCACTCACACCATCAACATCTAGGTCCTATATACATACACCTTCATCTACGCAGCCGCCTGCGCCTTCACCAAAATCTCCATCCTAATGTTCTACCGCCGTGTCTTCACACCACTCGATCCGATCCTCAAAATGGCCATCTGCTTCGGCTTCTCCATCACGCTTTCTTATCCACTCACGATCTGGGTCACCATGGCAAATTGTCGCCGGCCGGTACCTTATTTCTGGAACAAGTTTAGCGGCGCCAAAGGGACATGTATCAATGCCAACCAGTTCTCTCGCACTAGTGATTATCAACATGTTAAACGATTTAATCATCTTCCTGATCCCCTTCCCGCGGATCGTGACGCTGCAAATGAGTGTTCGGAAAAGGTGGCTATCTGTAGGATTATGGCTGTCGGCGTTTTGTACGCAACCCAATCCCGATGTACATTGACCCGTCCAAGCTAACCAGTGTCTAACACATGCAGCGCCTGCGTCGCCAGCATCGTCCGAATCCACTACCTTTCCCTCTTCATGAACGCAGCCGACGTCACCTGGCTCATGGGCCCGGTATTCATCTGGTCCACGATCGAGCCGTGCGTCGCAATCGTCTGCGCCTGTCTACCGCACCTAGCGCCTCTTGCGCGGCAAGTCCACCAATCCGTTTTAACTAGTCTGGGTTCGAGGGGGAAATCGAACTCTGCGTCGTCAAGCAGGCTGTGGAAAACTGAGGGTGTTTATCGGGGACAGTGGCAGCGTACGGGGGATGATGAGATTGGGTTGACGAATGATGTGAGGGCGGGTGGGAGGATGGGTGCGGTTGGGGATGGGGATGGAGGTGATAAGCTGGATCATGATATCTTTGTACAATCGAGTTTTGTGCAGTCGATGAATAAACCTTGAGTGCATGATATATTCGTTGGAGATGAAGTGGACGGTAGACCTGACGGGTCTGACTTTGATATATCTCGGAGTCATCGATTAGTGTACAATTGATCTGACATTTTCTATTTAACTGCTTGTAAATATACTGTCCACTATTGTTGCATGGACAACGGTACCGGCATCCTTCAACAATGCCATGGTACAATCATAATCTAGGGCTACTACCATGGAAAAAGAGAATAGTTCAGGGGAAACAGCCAATGAGGAGTATTATGGAAGTAGATTCCAGGTTACCAGATCGAACGTCATAAACATGTAATAACAATGTGGCCATCCCGAATATACCGCAGAGGCAATCAAAAGAAACAAGGAAGCGGCAAACGAAACTATTCCAGGAGGCCATCATAATACATGTCTTTTGCCTTCCG
Source organism: Aspergillus cristatus (assembly GCA_034509305.1). NCBI lineage: Eukaryota > Fungi > Ascomycota > Eurotiomycetes > Eurotiales > Aspergillaceae > Aspergillus > Aspergillus cristatus. Next base: position 1,565,357 of record WJBV01000007.1, on the reverse strand, counting down.
AATATGGGAATTCCGAGGCAGAGTACGGAGTACACAGTGTGGGGGTTCGCATACAAATAGGATACAGCTGTCAAAAGCAAGGGGTCATAGTAATTACATATTATTAGATCATCAGGCTTATCTTAGAGTAAAGGAGAATGTACAATAAAGTCATTATTCTCACGATAGTCTGTAGTACATTTACAGTAGAAAGTATTCATGTCCAACACAAAAAGCATCAAACAAGAAAACGACAGGAATATTAGATTAGTATTAGATCGAACCAACATAAAATAAACATGGCCAAGTCAGTCAATCCTCCACGATGACATTCCTTCGTATAGTCATAGTCATGAATCGACATAAGCATTACCTGAAAATATAGGGATATCGACGATAAGACGATGGCATAGCAAATAAACCGCATCTAAAGACGCTAAATGCCCAAGTCATTATGCACGCTCACACGCATGCAGCTGCAGCTAACACACCTCCACTGAACAGTTATACTGCCCACCCACCAGTCAATCAGCCAGGTACCGATATGGCAAACAGTTCAAACCGTCGAAGTCGCCGGAGCCGAAGTCGCATGGCCGTCCTTCTCCCGGTGCGAGCTATCCTCACGCTGAGACCAAAGCGACAAGATCTCAAGCAACATGCCGAAGAAGGTAAAGATGAAAGCGAGGAAGATGAATGCCTCGTTGGCGTACTTCCTGGAGCAGGCCAGGCCGGGAGGGGAGAAGAAGGTGCACTCGAGCCAGTTGTAGTCTTGGGCCGCGAAGATGAAAGCCGTTAACCAGCTGTGGGTCTTGTTAGCAAATACATATCCTTGCATATAGGATGGACAGGGAGGAGGGGGAGGCGTACAGGTAGGAGAAGATGACGTCGATGAAGAATACGAAGCCGGAGACAACCTTGGGAGTGAAAGGCGAGAGGAAGGCGGGGAGGAAGAAGACGACGGACATGGTGGACTGTACAAATTAGCATTCATAGCTCAGCAGTACAGGAAGGGAAGGGCGTACGATGACTTCCTGGTAGATGATGTGCTGCCCACGAGGCCCCCTGTGGATGAAGTAGGACGTGATACCCATCACAATAACGGCGCTGCACCACTGCAGAACCCGAGTGATGAGCTGGAAAGGACGAAGAAGTGTTTTGGAAATGGTCACCATTTTGCACTGTACAAGTATACTCTGCTGAGTATGAAACCAAGGGTATCAAGGGGTATCAAGGTCAACCGAACTGACTGGACTCTAATGTCTGAAGAAAAAGAAAGAACCGAGGAAAAGCAGGAAAAGCCACCCAATTTATGTGCTAGTACAGCAGCCGAGTCACATCAAACAAACATCACATCGGGCTGTGATCCGACTTTTGCGTCAGTCCAGAAACAGTGGCGGATCCACGGGTCAGGTCATTCCTCGAGAGACTAGAGTACAGAACTAGCTTTGCCAAATCATCACACGTACGCCCTTGTACTACAGGTTCCCCTCACTGTCGAATAGAGTGCGATGCATGGATCCTGCATATCCCGGATGTCACAAATAATCAGGATCTGCGGATTTCCGGAGGGGCAGGACCAGGAGAGTGCTACGAGTTGACAGTGTCTTACTACATCCGTTGAAGCACTGTGATATTATTTGGGGTGGGTGGTTAAAAAAAATTTCTTTTTTCTGACGCTGCTGTTTAGTTGTGATCTCTGTATATTTACATCTATGCCATAATCGATATCAACGACTAATCATCATGGAAGCTTAATCCCGGAACAACCGCAAGACAGAGCACAGAGCTACAAATAAGATATTGCCGGCACCCCGCGGAAGTTACCCAAGTGAGTATGGTTTATATAGCGAAAAGGTCAATTGACCGCGCTCTGTATACTTTGGGAGAACCTGACAGAATTCAGCCTTGTGGGGTTCCCCTCGGGGGTTTCTCGGTGACCTTATCCACACCATACTGTAGATATTGATACTGTGGATGCTAGATCATGATGTTTGTTATGATACTAACGGGATTGTCAGTACTCGGACATGCCTGTAGACAATCTCATGATCATCAGGCGACTATATCACCCGTACTATAACTAGCAGGGAAAATGCTTATTCAATGCACATCGGAATGCTCGGCATGCAGGCCACCTGATCAAAAGGACTTTTCTCGGACTGACTTACTCGATACATAGCTTTACAAACAAGAGTACTCTGTAGAATAGTACCCAACCCAAGTTTGAGTCATCGCGTGTGCCGTGTTGTTTTTGCCATTGGTTGTCGACTCGGTTGGGTATATTCTTCCCGTGTATTCCGACAACCGGTTCTCATGCTTATGCTTTTGGCTATGTATGCTAGGGGGAGATCGATTACTATCCTAGCAAACAAGTGTACGTAGCTACCTATCCTTTAAGACTTGGGTGCACGTCCCGAATCCCGAACAATACTGGACCTGCAAGTACGCCCAAAGTCAATAATATGTATTGCTGCCATGATGTATTCCCTGATCGACATAATACTTACCATCCGGGGTATCCTGAAGAGCGTTGTATGCATCAAGCCATACAGGTGTACAGTACCGTTGCGGGACTTGCATTCGCCTTTTAATTGCCGTGGGATTTTACCGGGGACTGTTAGACGGGGCGTAGTCAAGTGATTCTGGGTGATTCTCGACAGTAGTAGCTATTCTTCAGAAAATCGTGAAACTTCGAGGCAGGTAGCACGCCGATATTGTGATACAGAAGAGAGACTACGCCTATTTCTGGATGTCTGCATGCGTCTCAGTGACTTTGCCATTGGTCATTATTCTATCCTATTCGGAAATAAAGTGCTCGTACAGGTATCACCCAGAGTAAAGTTTTCACGACATCACGTTGCCCAGTTCGTGTTCCTGGCTCAGTTAGCTTCGACCAAAATCTCCATACTCGAACGCACGGTGCTCACCTTCAGATAATCACTCCCCTTCTCCAAATACTCCTGTCGGGATATCGACACCCTCCCCAACTCCCCCTGTGACGCCCACTGCGCCGCCCCCCTCCATGCATCCAACACCGCATCCCCAGCCCGTCTAACAACCAACTCCGCATCATCCGCCAAAAACTCGCGGAAATCCTGCCTAAACCGTTCATCGAAATTCTGAAAGACCGTGTTCCCACCTGTCAAAAACACATCCCGCAGCAACCGTTGTCGGTCCTCGCCCGTCGAGAAGCGCTGATTGACTATATCCGCTGCCACCTCGACCAGCCCCGCTTGGTCGATCCCGGCGATCGACGGCTTAAACACCACCTCTGGCACCCGGATGCGCTCCACGTTTAGGTGCAGCTGGTGTGCCTCGCGTTGGCTTTCGGGGTCGAAGGGCCAAGGACCCCGCAGGAAGACGTGCACTATGCTCTTTGTCCAGTCGGATTGGGCTGCTAGGGTGTGGTTTTCGGTGAAGTCGGGGTCGTATTCGAGGAGTTCATTTTCCAGGTTGGTGAGGGCACCGCCTAGGTCTTCTTCTTCCTCTTCGTCGCTTTGGTCGCCGGTTGCGACGGTGCGGTAGACTCCCCAATCTTCATCGTTGGCGCCGAAGTCGTCGTCGTCTCCGCCTCGGCGTCGCTTCTTCGGTCCTTCTGCGGCTAGGTTTGCGAGGGTCTTCATTCGCATTTGGCTGGCGAGGGATTTGCGGTTGCCAAGGTCGGCCTTCATCCGATCGCGTTCTTTCATTTTTTGCAGGACGTTCTAGTCGTTGTTAGACATGTCATTCATACATTGCATCGATGGACTTACCTGTCGGGCCTGTCGCCGTTCGCCAATCCAACTCTCGAAATCATTCTCGCGCTTTTCCCGATCCAATCGCTCTTCCTCCTCGCGACGAGCCTTTTCAGCTTCCTTCTCTGCCTTTGCACGTTGTCGTGCCTCAACATTCGATTTCATCAGCCGTTGGTGTCGTTTTTCTTTCAACCCTGCTTCATCCAGTTCCTCATCCGGAACGTCCAACAATGGGAACGACATCTCTTCCGCCGTTTCTTCATTCTCCTCGATACCTAGATCCTTATTCCTCGATCGTCGGATGGAGCGCTCCAGATCCCGGATCAACCGATCCAGATGCGCTTCATCCTTCAAGTCCTCCGCTTCCAGGATGCGTCTAATTTCCTTCTTCGACTCAGAGGCAAGACCCTGTTGTAGATCCTTGTAGTATTCCAACTCCTGCTCCTTCTTCATAAGCTTCTCCAAACGCATCTTGGCGGCCTGTTCTTGCAGTCGACGGCCGCTTTCCTTCTTCCGCTCTGCGATTCGCGCCAGTTCTTCCTCTGACTTCTCCGGTACGACATGCTCTGTGAAGGGGTATTGGACAACATGGTCCCGATCTTCGAGCCCTGTCCAATCCAGAAACCCGCCCAGCTCTTGGTCATAGTCCTTAGACACGTAGCAGTGGTTGTGCACGAGATCCTGCATCTGGCTTTCCGTCATCCGCGCAGGGAACGTCGGGTATTTGAGACGCATAAGCTTGAGAAGGTATTCGGAAGCGTTCAGACCACCCCAGTTCAGTCGCGAGCAGTTCGAAAGGAGAGGTTTCGAATCGAGGACAGGAATAACATGCGTAGCCGTATGAGACGAATCAACAATCAACCCATTCCTCCCATTATTATACCGGTATGAGAACAGCGAATCGATTCCGTAGGCGACCGACGGCGCAGAGTAGCACTCGAAAAGAATCTCGTTCATCACTACCACCAGTCAGCCACACTCACATATATCGCCCACCCTGGGAAATAAACGTACTTCGTCTCGGATAACTCAGATTCGCAATCGGCTCCGTCATAACAATAGGCCGATCAACACCACCACTCGCTCCGTCAACACCCAGCTTGATGAAAGTATAGTCCAGCAGCCCTTCCATAACGTCCCAGTTACCAACCACGCTCGTACCAGGGTCGAACGCATTCCGCAGCTGTCCTCTTGTTGTGGCATCGACGTACGAATCGTATCCGATAAACTGACATGCTCGGTTGAGTTTTCGGTCACGGTATCGTGCCATCACAGGGGGAAAGACTAGACGTGGGCTCTTATCGAAGGACCAGCCGGCTTTGATAAGATTCGAGCCTGTACACAATTTCCTTGTTAGTTTTCACAAGACATCCAGATACTCAGGCTGTGAGAAGAAAGGCAACCCACCATTATCAATAACTATTGCACTACTGTCCGGATTTGCCTTGCTCTGCCGGTATCCCTCTGGTTGCGGTGGATGGTATCCCTTGAACGGATGGTCTTTGGCATTGTATACCTTCGGAGGAGGTTTCGCGGCTTTCCGCTCGGAGGGATCGATTGTGAGGCGATTGGGGAGGACCGTCTGAACCGACGTGATGGTCATGGCGACGGGAGAGTGGTATCAAATCGGAGGTAGGTCGGAGGGATTAAGAAGCTGTCGGGAATAGATGATTATAAGCGCATTGCAGGCGGTCGCAGTTGCGAGAACATCAAGGAATTAGGCTGATCGGATAGAAGAAAAAGGAAGAAAGGGTGATGACAATGGGGAGTTGAAAGGTTGAAGTCCACCGCGCTCCGCAGGAAGAGATCCGGAGATCGTTTGATGCCGCCAAGACTACAATCAGAGATATCGCTACTGATACAGCATTATTCTATTGGGATCTAAGAGCAATTCAACTAAAGAAAATAAATATGTATTTGCAAATTCCTATTGATTGAATCGCAATTTACTATCCGTCATGCCTCGTAACAAATCATATCAAAACATACAACGCGAGACCGGGCATTATGACGGCTCCTTCAGATTCCCCGTGGCTATTCAGGTTAGCTAGTAATCTATAAAACAGATAGCCATCTGGACATACCTTCCAAGTGGAACAGCACGTTCGACTGGTAGTTCTTGAACATCTGCGCGACCAATTCCACGTTCATGTTCTGAATGTTGACCTCCTGTTGGCAGTTAGCATCAGCCCAAATAGACATATATTGCGCAAGAATTTGCATACCTGGAGGCTCTTGTTCATAACCATCACAGACTCATTGAGTTTCTCCTGTAGAACCTGTCAGTCCTGGACTGCCAGTGTAGATTTCAGCGCCGACATACAATGTTGTTGATGATTCGAGAAAGAATCAGGGTCTGCTGGTGCTCGTGAGGACTTTCCTGTTGTGTGTCAGCAACGCGATCCAATAGAAATAAAGCAGTACCCAGTAGCCAACTTACCATCTTGTCGCTTGTTGGGTGTGGAAGAGGTCTGTTTGTTGTTGCCGAACCGCATCACCACCCCGACGGTCACGTGCAGCTATACAAAGAGCGCATCGGAGACGGACAGAGTTGTCGCGCTTTATCTCAATACCTTCAGCTTTGATCTGCATACTGTCATAAATTTACGATTATTATAACGGGTTTGTTTGCGGCTACGAGCACTACTATTTTCTTTGAACTACAGTGACAACCTCATCCTCCGACCTACCGTACCAACTCCGCGAATCCCTCCTCTACAACCATCCCATTAACAACCTTCGCATCCCATTCCATCCTTCCACCTCATAGAACCCAAACAAAATGCCAAACCCAACCCCCGCCGAAACAGAAGCCCACCAAAAACTCCTCGACACACTGGACATCGCCCAAATCCCCCGCCCCTTCCGCTCCTCCACCTGGCGCCCCTCGCAACGCCGCAACAAAAACGTCAAACAACTCCTCTCCGAAAACTCCAGAAAAGAAGCCACCGCATCCGTCCTAGCCACGCAAGCAAACTCCGGCGCAACAACACCCCTCTTACCGACCACCGGCACAGAAACACCAGCCGAAGGAGCACAGGGCGGAGAGAATATCGCGCAGGCAGCGCAGAACCTGTCAACGCTGGTTTTGGAGAAGAATGCGGCGATGGCGGGTTCGGGTTCAGGGCCGTCCGTGACGTGGACGAACATCGAGTCTGCGCCGTCGTTGCATCCTGCGCAGCAGAAGCGGTATTGTGATATTACGGGGTTGCCGGCTACGTATACGGATCCGAAAACGAGGCTGCGGTATCATGATAAGGAGGTTTTTGGGGTGATTCGGTCGTTGGCGCAGGGTGTGCCGGAGAGTTACTTGGAGGCTAGGGGGGCGCAGGTTGTGCTCAAGTAGCGTTCTATCTACCGGTTCTGTGCTACGGGAATCCACGACAACAAGTAAGTTGAGAGATTTGCTGAATTGATATTAATGCTAAGCTAATAATTAAGAAGAATGTACGATCAACACAGTCAAGCCCTTTCCACCCACCGTGCCCCTCTCGAGACAGGTTCAAGAAAACGCTCCGGCTTATTCGTGACCTAAGAAAAATAAGATTGCTCTTCGCCTTGTGCTTTGCACTCGACTAGTACCGATGCTCCACCGAATTGGAACATCAGTTACAGCACACAGGGCGCTGTCGTCGCGGCGTTGTTGTCTTATGTTGAGATTTTGGGGGGGTATCATGTCGAACCCTGAGGGAATAATAGCTATAATGTTAGTCTAATAATGAATGCCACGCGCATATTATCATCCAATTCAGCAATTCGTCATTTTCAGCATAGAACTGGCGATTCCCAATCCATCTCGATAGATGTTGAACAGAGCATAAGAAACTGCAATGTGCGCTTTTGACCAAAGCCGCCCACACCGCCTTCCCCATATAGACTAGCACCTCCACACTTAGAAGGAACGTGGCAGAATAGGAAAGTCAACAATATTCCTCTTTGCGACGGCATTGCATGCTTACTCGCAGGACGTGCGCAGGAAGTCTTGCTTATAATCGCGGCTGCGTTATTATACTTCGTCAAGCTTAATACTCCTTTGACCTCTTGCGTAGGCCTTGGCCGCTCCCGTTCGCATCGTTCGCATATCGCTCAGCCTTGTTTGGATTGGATCTGGATCTCTAAATCGACAAAATGCCTACCATGTGGTTATCAGAGAATCAGAGTCAGTGGCTCGCTTCTGGAATAACACAAGATCATGGCTAACTGAGGTTTGCGTATAGAAGTCGGCGCTGTATTTTGTTCGGCCGGTAGGTGCAATCGCTGCGGTTATCTGATATGACCGGGTCCCTGACTACTGGAATAGGCGGACTGTTTCTCTTCGGAGGAGTACTGATGTTCTTCGACCGTGCTTTGTACGCCCCCATCCCCTCACAATCTTGAGAGCCAGAAAACTAACAAGTCCCCAGACTCGCCATGGGAAACGTACGTCCCCCATCCCAACCCATCCCAACTCACCCTACCCTACCCAACGCGATCCTAACCCAGAAACCAAACAAACAGATCCTCTTCCTAATTGGCCTCTCCCTAATAATCGGTCTCGAAAAAACCCTCGCCTTCTTCACCCGCCGCCAAAAGATCAAAGGAACCATCGCCTTCGCCTCCGGCATCCTCCTCATCTTCCTGCGCTGGCCGCTCACAGGCTTCTTAGTCGAGCTGTACGGCCTGTTTATCCTGTTCGGCGACTTTTTGATTACGATTGGGCAGTTTGCGGGGAATATTCCGGTTGTGGGGCCTTATATTCGCAGGGGGTTGGAGGTTTTGGCGGGGGGGACGAGGAGTAATGCTGAGTTGCCGGTTTAGTGTTAGTCGGAGATTAGGGGATATAAGGCATTGCATTGGGATTGAGGTGGGGGCTGTATAGAGGTGGATAGATTGTATTGTATGTATGCATTGACACGGCCACTGAGCACCTGGATGTTGATATGGCAAATGGGTGTGGTGGATTGCATGAGATGACGTGACGCATAGAATAGTAATCATTAATGTCTATTTCTGTATTTCTCGTTAAATGGATTGGATGACACTGAGTGCCTAAGCCCCAAGAGGAACCTGGATTAGCTGTAATGTACTGCTTTCAGTACCATTGAATATCTACGGTTCTGTATGACAACAAAGAAAAGGAACCACCATCATAATTCATATTGACACAATCAACAGCGCAAGAGCAACTGTTTTAAATCTTCATTTCATTTTCATTTCCCACCAAACTGCATCTACCGGGGGTTGTTGATGTAGTCAACGAGGTTCTCGACAACAGTTGCGGCGTTGGGTGTCTGCACGGCCTCGCCGTGGTGGGCGACAATAACGCAGGAGACGGCCTTGACGACGACGATACCCTCCTTGCCCTGTACATTGTTAGTACGTTCGTTGGTCAACGCGGTGTTGGGTAGGAGGTGAAAAGCTACCTTCTTGCCGTACAGACTACGGTCGTCGGCGCGGATGGCGAAGAACTTGTCACCACCGACGGTGAAACCGCTAGCCTGGACGGAGCTGGGGTCGCGGAAGCCGGCGGCCAGAGCGCTGATCTCCTGGGGCGAGATCTGAATTCGTTAATATGTGATGGGGATTCCGGAAATGGTCGAGATGAGACCGAGCGGGTGGCATACCGTGAAGCCGGGGGAAGAGGCCTCAACGCCGGAGCAGTCGTGGCTGAGGATGGCGGCCTTGTCAAACTGGCCGGAGCCCATCAGGCTGTAGAAGAAAGTCGCGTGTCAGAATAGTGATATGAATCTCATGGGATGCGGTTTTGGACGGAGGTGACGGGAGCGGGGTAACGGTTTTGCGGGATACGGTACCTGGAGTCAACATAGCCTAAGAGCAGTTAGCATCCAATTCCTATCACAAGTGTTGTATCCCGTGCTGAAGCAAAACAATCAATCGTACCTTGCCAGATCGCAGAGTGAGCACCCATGATGACGGTTGTTCTGATAGGAGGATAGGATAGGATAGAGACCGGAGAAAGAAACAGATGGAGGGAACCACCGACAGGGCTTTAAAAGAAAGAGAGGAAAAAAGGGGCAGAAAAGAAAAGAGAAAGCGGAAGGACTTTTGTTGTGGGTTAAAGCGTTGAAGAGGGAGAGGGAGAGAGAGAGAGAGGAAGAGGTGAAGGAGGAAGAGACCAGAGTGGAAGAGGAGAGGTGGGGTGGCCTGTGCTGGACACAACAGAGGGGCAACTAGTTAATTGTACAGTTATCTCTTCCCCGACGGTATCTGCAACCATCCGCTGTATAGACTGCAGCAATGCTCTTTTTATATTCTACACAATACAAATACCCTACTTGCACTGTCTACTCTCCATATTCTTCTGTATCAACAGATGCTGCCAACCTCATGATGACGGGTATCCTGTTTTCGGCCTCTAAAGGCGGTGGGATTAAGCTCTCCACTGCTAGTGACTGTCGGTCGAGCTAACCATGGCTTCCTTCTTTACCGCTTGTTCTCCTGATTGAGGTCAAAGCCGTTGGAACGTCCAAAAAGAGCTCAATTGGTCTTTTCGATATTGAATCACGTGCTGTCATTGCGGATCATGACGCCTTTCCCTTTCGGGACTACAATTCAAATCCAACGTTTCTCCGTACCGTAATACATGCCTCATCTATGCTACCAACGCTTTAAATAGGACCATCGCGGGCATGCAAAAAACTTTGCTGGCCCATCGTCTCCACATGATCCGCTGCCTCCATATTGACGTGCCTCTGCATGATCAATGGAAGCCTGGCGATATCTTTGGTGAATCGATGGGTGGCCAGACAGTGTCCTCACATTCTATGGACCTGCATAGTCTGTTATAGCAGAGATGAGTTGCAGAACCTCCTAGTTACCCTCAGTTCTCAGATGGAGTCATCTAAGATTGGACAGGAGGTTCTAGTCTATGTCTTGCGGACAATGTTGGCAATTAATCATGTCCAAACCTTTATGATTGAAATATTCTCGCCTCTACCAGACCGGCTACTAGAGGAAGTACGGCAAGATATAGGGGAGCAACGCTCATTTGCAGTGGAAGCAATGCAGTTCATCCATGTCCCAGGTGACCCATATTTTTGAAGAAGTCGTTCCTTTCCTCTTCTTTCATTGCTATTATATTTGGATCCGGGATCCCACATTCTTTTTGCGCCCGGCAACACAATCGCAACAGTAGCCGGCAGTAGAAGCAGATCCACTGGACAGACACCTGGGCGTGCCTGGTTCTACCAAAATGAAGATGAGATTGGTCAGCGCATCAGGGACTTCTTTTATAAGAATACCCCAGTCAGTCAAGCATGAGAACATATTTGTGTGCACCAAGGTTTGGAGCTACCTTCACTGCAAATGTTTTCAAGTCTTTGGGCTCGTAAAATTGTCTGTAACTCAGCCATGAGTGCGAGGTGTATATCCAGTATTTCACTTTGAAAATACTATAATGGTGAGTCCCGGGATATCACCAGAGGAATTTTATTCCGGTTCCAGTTGATTCCCGTACATTCAATCTTTGCAGTGGTACGGCGGACATATCAATCAATCAAATACGCACTCCAGTATGATCCAATAACCAGTAACTAGAATCCAGCCAGTATTCGCCCAGTCTTTGTTTGTCCCTGTTGTCTCCTTCCATTTTCGTCCTTTCTCACTATATCAACCCGCTGGTATCGACCCGGCATCTCCGTCAGGGCTTGTCCTTGTTCGTGTTCACTACTCTATGGCCTGATCCTAGTAGAACAACTCGGTTATTGGTCTCCCTCGCTTACAAAATCATTTGCAAAATCAAACCCGGAACCGTATCTGATAACCCCATACATTATTATAGTAATCCAGGGGCCTACCATGAATGTTACCAACTAATCCGGCGAAGTAGGGGACCGCATCGGTACTCGGACTTCGGAGTAAAGCATGGGCTCTGAGCCACCATGTGAAGAAAAAGTCGTCAAGAAGGGATTATCCAATAAAGGCATTCATTCATAAGCAGTCTATCCCAGGTACAAATAAATCCGTAGCTATAGACCTAGACCATAACAATAACTATACATACATAGCCGCAGCAGCCACAGCCGCAGCCAGAGCCCTCCCGATCCCCAGATTATCCTCCTCCCCCGCCCCCGCCCCCGCATCCGTTGGCTGTGAAGTGGGGACATTTAACTTTTCCATCCCCGCCGTGACCATCAACGGCTTATAATAGATATCGTGTAGTCCACAACTCGTCTCCCAATTCCTGCTTGTAGTGGAAACCGAGGCAGAAGCAGTCATTGACCCCGATGATGTTGCTGGCGGCGATGTCAGCTCTAAAGTAAGCGACACCGTGCACGACGCGCCGACGGTACTGGATGTGATGGTGCAGTCTTCGATCATGGTAAGCACCCCATCTAGAGCGAGTGTGTGTGTTGAGAAAACCGCACTCATGGAATGCGTGGAAAGGCCCTCGGTGACGGTGACGGGCTGGTTGAGCTGGCAGAGGTCGTTGCCTTTGATGCATTGGATGGCGATGGTGGTGGCCGAGGAGTCGGCGGAGACAATGCTGCCTTCTGCACCGGTGATAGGGAGGGTTGTTGGGGCAGCGTTGAAGACTGGGAAGAGAGTTGTTTGGGCCAGGGTGGTGGCCGCCATGGCGAGGAAGGAGAAAATCTTCATTATGGCTTTTGATTTGTGAATTCAGTGGAGCTGACGTGAAGCGACTGTTAAAGGGGAGATATAAGCAATAAACAAGGCCAATAGTTATCCAACTCTCCTCCAGAACATCGACTTTATTATATACCTCTTTGTAGCCCGTAAAGGACTGCAGTGCAGCGTCATCATCAACAATCATCGATATTCAATCGTACCGTGTAGCAAATGAAATACTTCCAGACCCATCTGCATGCGTGTTAGTAACCCCGTATCCCATACTACATTGGTCCAAAAGGAGGCCGATTCCTGTATAAAGTTGCGGGGTGAAGAGAGGATTTTTGCGGGGTGGATGGTTCCTCCGAGGTTGATTCATTCTCTTGCAGCGTGAAGACGAGGATTGTCAGTTGTATTAACAATCCCCGCTGGAGTTGGAGGTAGATCATTCATTCGAGTCATGCAGCGTTTGAAGACCTTATGGGGAAATTGGCGATAGTACGCAGGGCGCTGGAGAGGTCTATGGATATGATGGCGAATGAAGAACCAAAAACTGTGTTTCCTTTCTGTTTACTCGCGATGACATTCAGCTCAGTCGACAATATAAAGATTTTGACATGTAGGGGAGATAAATCGTCACCTCAAAAAAGTGCACAGATCAAGTAAACTCCTTGATTTATTGACACACTGCAGCCATGTTGATCTTACTGAAAGTATCTTTCAGTTATGCGTCACTGTAATCGCACTTTTCTTATTGTTGAGTTGCTGTGTTGACCAGGACTTGGCTTTTTTTTTCACTGGTATTCGGAAGGTACAGATGCAGAGATACTCGTGGCACTGGACAATATCTAGACTCAATAATCGTGATCCTGATTTGAGTCCGGTTTTTTTAATGGCCAATGGAAGCTTGCATATCGGTGAGCACAGGTGCTACTCGTAGTACCTACTAGAACGAGCCCGTGGCACTTGAATGCCACTGTTAACATCCTTGAAAACACTGTAATCAATTCTTATCATGAAATGGTCATTGAAACTTGATAGTGTGAGTGCTCCATGAGAATCAGGCTGAGTAGCACAATTGACACTGGTCTTAACCATGATATGTAGTATTCATTACTTGTGAAGTGTTTGTTATTCCATGATATTATTAAATCAAAGGGTTGGTTTGTTGAAGAGCACGTTTTATCTGGCCCTCTTGTCGGGGGGGCAGTGGTCCTAGCCTGAGAGATCAGGGTATGCTCCTGAATCGCTCTGGGATCGCACCAGGATCGCACTAGGATCGCTCCAACGCGGCTCCCTGATTGCGTTGGACATGCATCGCCCTGCTCTGAATACACTCTGGGCTGCTCAGGGAGCAAAAAGCGTCGAGGACTCGGACCGAAAACAGAGTCCCGCTGGGTAAACCCGGGACGTCACTCGCGCGTTTGGCTACTACATCCGCAGAAAACGTCTGATGTAGTAGCATAGTTCCACTCTGTACTCTGGTACCCGTGAATAATGACCAGCGTCCTTAAATTTGTACGTACAAGGCCCTCTTCTTCCAGCACGGGCCTCTATCTGACATGGCGGGGTCCTTATAATTTCCGGTTGATCGCGCCTTCGGCAGACTCTCGATATCCTGATATTTCCCGTGGACAGCATGACAATATCACTTGGACGATCTCCGAGCTCTGACTCTTTATATCCATTGGTTGGACCGTGGTTTCAGAGTCGCTGCAACAAGTCCACCCGATAACGTATTTTGATATTCGTCCGTGGTTGATTTCCTAGTATTTTGCAGCATCCATTACTCATTTGGAATGGGCAGTGGTACTCATCATACGTGGAATCCGAGATTCTCATTTACCTGTAGTAAAAAGTGATTTTCGTACTTTAAGCCTTTAAACATAAAAAATTGAATGCCTAGCTTTTGAAGCATCTAACTTAATATGTAGCCCCACTCTTTCTGCCTGAGGATTCCACGTCTCTTTGTACTTCACACCAACCAACTTCGCCTTCCTTTTTACCTCCATCTGCCAGACATTAAGCATCAAATATGGCCCCTTTAACATCGACAAGAGGCTCGAAGTCTCGAAGATCAACGTCAATCCTCCTACAGAGACCCCGAAAATGGACAAATTCCCATTTGGAAGCAGCCAGAGTCAAAGCAACTGAAAGCGTGACTGCGGAACAGATGCTAGAGCGCCAGTACGTGCCAGAAGATGGGAACCTGGGTATGGCGACCAAAATTCCTTTGGTGGTGACGCTGAGTAACAGATACGGCAGATCATCTGGAACGCCAGCGCCATTAACATGTTGTACGTTGACTGGCTACGAGCATGAACCCCAGTTCGCTAATATAGGGCACCAGTCACCATATGATCCCCTCATACCCGCCCTTTGCAATTCCACAGTTGAACGTCCAGGGAAAGATACCAGGCGACACGGTAATAGTGGAAAGGAATCCAGGGCTGAGAGATGGCCTAAGTGTGCCACTGATCTATGTATCCGTATGTGAATTATGAAGGTCCCTGTCAGTGCTTTCAGGGACTAATCAATGCGCACAAGCATGTCTTCAATTCATTTAACCGCGCAGACGTGAAATGGAAGTCAATTTTGGCTGCATTTGCGAATGGTTTACAAGTTGTATATGCGCTCCCCCCTGTTTGAATCCGCGAGATAAAGTATTCACACAATAATCCCGTTGAGAAGACATAAGACATCGTATATATGTATTCAGTGCGCATGTCACCCACCAGATCAAACGCTGACTCGAGATCGATTGACCGGATCATATATTCGTTGACGAACTCGACTGCACCATGGTAATGCCCA
The DNA here is from genome assembly GCA_034509305.1 of Aspergillus cristatus. Classification (NCBI taxonomy): domain Eukaryota; kingdom Fungi; phylum Ascomycota; class Eurotiomycetes; order Eurotiales; family Aspergillaceae; genus Aspergillus; species Aspergillus cristatus. The sequence continues at coordinate 1,550,262 of WJBV01000007.1, read as the reverse complement.
AGCTCAGAGGCGGAGTGCTGGCGCGACGGAATATCGCATCATACAGGTAATTGTGGAGGCCAATGCCCCGACGAGTCCAAGTTGTACGAGGCCCGCTTCGAAAGGCTTCACCAACGCGACCACCCTTGCCATTGAGTGATATGTTCCCCATCCCTCCGCCACAAGGCAAATGCAAAGGGGGCCGAAGCAGTTCCATCTGACGATCTGACGGGAACGAGCAGAAATGCAGCTGTGTATTGTGCTGCCCACCCTCAAGACTGCCATGCCATGCCGTTTGCTTTTGACACAAATGGCACGAATGTGGTAGCCATAGGGGTGTTGGTTCTAAAATCGTCAAAGTCACTTTGTGGACTCCAAAATTCTGTTTAGCTAGAGAAATCGCAAAAGACATCATTCAACGAAGGAAACAAATGGTTGTTGGGAACTCCGCGACCCCCGTACATCTGCGGGCCAATATTACTCCTTAACCTTGCGGAGGATTCATTGGTCTGGTAAGAACTAGAGTTTCTATCGCCTCGTGCGAAGTCCTACAGTGATGCTCCACATAGCAAGTCTTTTTAGATTACGAGACCCCAGCATCTTAGCTTCATCATGTACTCTAGTCATCTTGCCACTTTCAACATTCTGCTTAGAGGGATCAAACACTTCTTCTTTCAATTGAGTTCATCTAATTCTAATGCCTATTGACACTTCATCTTCAATCTATCAGTAGGGTTCCGCAATGATTACCCGATCTTCATGATTTTTTCCCAAAATACCGGTCACGTAACTCGCTATACCAATCATGGTGCGGGTATCGCGAATAGGGTCCACTAACACGGAGCTACGCTGTACATACTTAAGACTCGGCCTCCCTCTCACCTCTCAAACACAGAATCCGCCCCAGAATTTACCATGTCAGCTCGGGGAAGACCAGCCGGCAGTCTGCGCCCAACTACCCCACTGGACCCAACACTCGGAACGCGCCCGGTCCCAGGGAGCTTGTTCGACGTCCTCGGGATTTACACGCAGAAGCTGACCCAGCAACCTATGTGAACCCGATGGATGCACGGATTTTCCCGAAGCTACAGGATGAGATTTACAAGTTACTCGAAGAGGTCGAACTACGAGAAGTCGTCTTCAACGAAGCCGAAGAGATTCTGGCTCGCGATCCAACCTGGGGCTTCTATGCATTCATCATGGACTATCCACCGGACATGCTTGAGAAGATCCCGCAGGCGATGGAGAATCTCATAGAGGTGACTCGTCGCAACATCAGAGCCCAGTCTACGTCTGCTTACACCGAAGAAGCGTTTCGCCGGTTCAAGCTAGGCGTCGTGGAAGACAAAGAAGCTTTGTCTGGCGCATCAGACGATCGCGTTCGCGCAGAGTTCAGAGCGCAACTCCGCACTCTACAGCAGCTTGGCGAGAATGACTTCATCCGAACACCCGCTCGCAATTATGCCTGCTTGGTGCTTGACAAGCCTACCGTCTTCATGCTGGCAGACCTTTCCTTCCCTGATAATATGAGGGACGATTGGCCACATTTCCATGTTAAGGCCATCAGAATCGTGGACGCGTGGTGGAAGCGTCCAGCTACGAATGTCTCATCCTATTGAGGTGTGGGACACTGCCCGATCAATTCTCTCGCTCGATTCTACATGTTGGTCTCGACGGATGCAAACAGTGGCACGATGCAGGATCTCTGCCCCTTGACCAAGTCCTTGTGAGCTGTTCACCCGGTGAGAAGAGAAACATCCTAGAATTGATACCACCGCATTCTCATGATATGCTTTGCAGATTCCTTGGCTGGAAGGAGAATGGCTTGTGTTCACTGGCGTAAATTCGAATTGTAATAAGCTAGCAATGTATATCTGCGTTGCTCCCTCGTAAAGTCCAAGTTACAAAGCTCTCACAGCGAGACACATTGATCTGGTCTTTGGCGTATCTTGGCATCTCTCGACCAGGAAAGCGCATCAAGTCATGTATCCGCCATGCGATTCGCGTCATCGTACGAGACCCACTGGTCATGATTGAACCTGAAAATATTTGACGGCTGCCTCTTTGTCGTGGACTGGGTGAATGCCGGAGTGGCCTTTCAGAATATGCTAGATGTCTACTTATCATGAGCCCTATTATACACCGACTTCATGTTGTATTTACCAAAGTAGCCCAAGATACCTGCCTAGCCAGTGCACTCGCGTCACAGGAAGTATCATTGAGCTGGAATCGGCGTTCGTAGAATCCAGTTTCAAAAACAACCTTCTCCGGGGCAACATCGTTTCGCTAAAGCAGATCCACACTGTCTTCGATTTCTGTCAGATTTGTATGGGCGTGCACATAGCGTCCAATGGTGTTGTTTTGATCCCAGAAGCCTAATATAACTCAATCTTTCCGACAAATATACTCATCGGAGGAGAGCATTAACCGTGCAAGTCGTAGGACATGATATGTACCCATTTTGCCCCCGCGTCGAGCGATTCAGGAACATCGACCCAACGCAAGTACCTGTAACTTGATGGAATAGTGAAAGTTGGTTCTCAATGTTTGGATCAGGTGAACGTAGTTCTCAGTGTCTTCCGTCCTTCCTCTTCGATCACCGGCACCGGGGTACTCCCTGGCCTAGTTAGCTAATCTGTCTTCGCGCGTGGAAACATTCGCATACTAGTCCAGATCAGCTCCATCAAATCAATAGCGAGTCTAAAAGCGAACCAAATTGTTCGCGAATGTCTGTTGTCGCTAGACTTGGAAAAATCGCCAAAGATTGGTCGTGTTAGTGTTATTGTTCGTCCAACCGCCAATGGAAAGTCTTATGTCCGCGCACAATTTCCCACTTGAACATCCAACTTCCCAATTTTCTCCATCAATCAACCGAGTACCTGTATTTTCAATTGCATCGGGGCCCTCGTTTTGAAATCCGCCGAGGGATCCCTTAGTGAGGCCACAGGGACGAACTTGGTCTTAAACCCACGCTTTCCCTATCATCAAAATCAACACCAACAACAGCCAGAATGCATGCTAGCCTAGCATGGCTGAGCGCTTTGTTGCACGCCTTGGTTGCAGCGCAAAGATTCCCCAACAGCTTTGCCTTTGATTCGGATATCTCTACGCTGACTCCTGCGTGTCAGATTGCTCTTAACCATATTGTCGATTGCAGTTGGCTTCTAGCTTTGTATCAAGTTGATAGTGTGGACTTGTCTACACTATCTATCTGTCATTTGGTATCAGCCTTGCACGCTAAAAGTACACAGTCATTTTTATCTTTCGCTCTAAGAATATGAGTATAGCATTCGAGAATTAGCTATTATGTCTAATCTAATGCGCCAGACACATTGCGAGTTGCCGATCCTGAATGGGATTGTTCAAGGTGTGGTGTCTCCGGTACCAACGCAATACCCCCGACATTCGAACAAGCGAATAAGCGCGATGCAATCGCTTCCCGGCCATGAGATAGAAAAGATGCCGTGTGCAGGTTTTCTGTGCTCTGAATATTTTGTGTTTCTTACTCGCAAGCTGAGATATAGTTCTAGATTGAGTAAGGTTGAATCACAAACGGAGAGAAGCTTCCATTACACTCAATTTGGGGATCGGCATTAACATGAATAATGTCACCTATTCTACTGGAATGTTTTCGCTTGTACATACTTCAAATACTAATGAAGAGTCAAATAACTGAATAACAGGCAATCGGGATTATTCCTTGAACAATTTAACGAATTCGCCTGAAATAGCATTGCAATGAATAAAGTCCACCACGGATCGCGAAATAGGGCACCGTTGATCACCATATCCGAAACATTAGCGGCAGCGTTATTTCCCGGCAGTTGGCCCGTGATGCTGACCCTGTGTCTCATCTAAAAAGCTGAGACACCATCTGCGACTGCCGGCTCCACTGCGGGCTGTCTGGATGCTCTTCTTCTATAATGCCACTCCTTTTCCTCTACACCATGCCTTCAATTCTTCTCTTTCTCTTCTGTGTATACTTGTAACAAGACACCTTCTGGAAGGGTTTTTTTTTTTTTTTTTCTTTTTACACCCGTAACCGAGACTGCGTCTCGCCTTCTCTTCTTCTACTTGTCCGGTACAAGCAATTCAATTAACTTGCAACATGCTGGGAAAACCACACCACCACGACGCACCAGACGTATCCAGCCCGGTCCTTCACTATACAAATGCAGTGCAGCGGAACGACCTTCAGACGCTCGCCGCGACTACCAGGAGCGATCAGCACGCTTCGGACCCTCGAACCATATCTCTCCTAGGCCTGCAGCGTCCTAGAACCTCAGAGGGCCGCGACAGACGTCCGAACCTGCGGATAGCCATTCCACCGATGGACGACCTGCCACTACCTCCCGTCATTCATGACGGCGGTTATGAGTCTGACGGGAGTAACCTAATCGGCATCGCATTGGGAAGCCCCCGCCTCGTCCATCGAAGAAACGGCGCCCAGGGAGAACAACAGCACCACCAATCCGAAAAGCGACGCTACCACCCGGCCCTCGAAAAGCCCAAGCGCCCCCTCCAGCGCAAACCCAGCAAATGGCGCAAAATCGGCGGCCTATTCAAGCACAAGAACGCCGCCCCAAACCAGGTTCGCAACCACAAGCACAAGCCCCCGGGATGCGGAAGCGAGCCCGACTCAGGCGTCGAGGACAAGGGTAATTGTTTCGGGGGTGCAACGGGTGGAAAAATCAAGTCATGTCTAGAGGCTAAACGGAGATTGAAAGCAGAGAACGCAAGTGCACACGCGAGCGCGAACGCAAAGTCGGCAGCCAAGGGTGATGATGGGTCTAAGGGAGATGATTCGGCGCCTATGCTAGAGGTCGAGATTCCAGACGCGCAGATGGAGAGGTATAGTGTTATGTTTGGGGGGTTGTTTGGGCAGAGAAAGGCGAGTAGGAGTAAAACTATGGATGAGGTGATTGCGTCGTCGAGGGTATGTTTGTTGCCTTTGTGTATGACAAAATGGTGCTAAAGAGTGCAGATAAATGGATCTCCAGAGACTCAACGACCCAGACGAACTACTTCCCCAACACGATCCAGAACACCAAGTTTCTCTCTGTTTCCGACAACGCAAGTCAGCAAAGCATCAAAGGTCCTGGGCACATCAAACATCCCCCGCGGACCGAGTCCACTAGTCAGGAGCCAGACCTTACCAACAGGCCAAGAGCAAGAATCCCTCTTAAACGCTCATAGCCCCTTACCGTCGCCAATGTCATTCAAGTCACGAACCTCCGAAGTCTCATCCAACATCGCGTCCAATGGTCCAGAAAAAAGAGTCTCCATCAACATCGGCAAAGACACAATCTTCAATGACACCAACCCCTTCTCAGACAACGACAACGACCACGACCAAAAACCACAAAAACCGTTTTCAATTAACACAGACCTCGAACCCCAATCCCCCAATACCCACAACCCCTCCACAGCATCCTCCCCCGTCCTCTCCCCGCTCGATGCAACCCGCGACAAAATCAACAGCATCCTCTCCCCAGCGCCAATGCCAGAAGATGACAACGAAAACAACAACAAAAACACAAACAAAAACGACCCCAAAGCCGAAAGTCAAGACCCTGAACCAGAAAACGACACAGAGAACATCCCTAAAATCGAAATCTCAGTCGCGCGATCCGTCTCCGTCTCAAAGAGCAAGAAGAAACAAGTTCTCGTTCCTATCGGGCCAAGAAATGACCGTTTGACGCCTGATGGGCTTGGGGTCAGTGAGAGGAAAGGGAAGACGCCGCAGGTTATGGATGGGTATTTTGGACATCGGCCGGGGACGTCGCAGGATGTGAGGATTGAGAGTGTTTTGAGTGCTTGATTTCGTATATTATCTTGTTGTATCTCGCCTGTTTTGGGGGGGTTAGATTGTATTGTCTGTTGCGTTATATCATACCCTGTTGTGCTTGTTTCTTGTTCTTGTTGTTTTGATTATTCTCTTCTCACTGTTGATGGTAGAGCCATCATTTCCCTGTCTTTCGATTTTTTTTTTTTTTTTTTTTTTTTTTCTTTTTTTTTTCTTTTGTCTTTCATTCTTTTCTTCCGAGATTCCCAGATTTTACCATAAATTGTTGAGTACACGCTACCATCAGTATATATACAATCCACCAAGCAAAACATATATATATTTCTGCACTCTACCGAATCAAACCAATACATAGATCCATGACCTCAACAATCAAGCTTTCTCAGGAACACTCGGTTCCTCAACAATTTGCTTCCCCTTCCCAGAATCCAACTTGACCTCCACATTATCAAGACTCCACTCCATCCCCAGATACGAGTCACTAATAACTCTCACATTAACACCCTTCCCAGAAGCCATGTACTCCTCCAACAACTGTTCGGGAAACTTGACGGACGATCGCACGAAGGGTCCATTGTTGTTCTTGTCGCGGTTGCTGTTGTTGTTGCTGCCGCCCTGGCCATTTCCGGATCTAGGTCCGAAGCCATTCTGGGGCGGCCATGATACACGCTTAAGAGCGAGGAGTTCGCCGTCCTTACCGTCTGGTGTGGCGGTGGAGATGATGAGGAAGTAGCCTTCTGTCTGGGGCTTGGGGAACTTGGGCGCGTAGATGCGGAACTCAGAGTCGGGGTGGCGTTTGCGGCGGTTCAGGGAGACGGTAATACCAGTCGAGGACACCTTCGAGATGGAAAGCGAGAGCTGCGGCAGGAAGGAAGCAGCCTTGCTGAACTGTGCAACTGGGAGTCTTTCCTCCTTGGTCAATGAGCTGACAGCACCCGCGGGAAGGGACGAGAGCGCAACGAGAGACTTAATGGCACGGTGGGGCTTCTCGCCGACGTCGATGCCTGGGAGGATCGAGAGCGGGTTATCCTCGGGCCAGCGGGCTGATTTGATGCATTGCAGCAGAGTAACCAACATCCGGCAGGCGGGAAGGTAGCCCAGTTCGGCCATCGTGTCGATGGATGCCTGGATGATACGGATACCCTGGTCCAGGACGGATGTCTGGTCACCTACATAATCGGAAATCGGGAGATCGATTCTCGACATATATGCCTGGAGCAGCAGGAAGGCCTTGACGTGGGGATCCCACATAGGGAGATCGCCCATTGACTCGACCGTAAGAGGCAAGTTGCGAGCTAGCTCTGCGTTTATCAGGTCCTCGTTGTGTCTAACGGGCAGCTCGTCGAATTCGGTCGCTGAGCACATCCAGCTCAGAACATCTTGGAACGTAGGGTTCGGCTTCGCGTGTGTCATAAGATATCTGATGGTCTTGTGCGACAGGTAGTAGTAACTCATGATCTTGCCGAAAGGAGTGGCGTCGACTTCTCCGGTGTTGGAGTCGAAGACCACACATGATGACTCTGCCAGATCGCCAAGGGATTTGTCAACCAGGTCGATCATGAAGTCCTGCGCTATACTCTGGGCAGCCATAGTGTTGTGTTCCTCTGCAGATATCTCGAGACCATAGTATGACGGGTTCTTGTGCAGCCGACGGAAGAAGAATGTCCAAGTCAGGTAGTCAAGAGCATCTTGCTTTGTCGTGATAGTTCCCGCCGAAACTTCAGCTCCCAAGTGGTTATCCAACACCTTGTGCAGAGTAGACTCGACGGGGAATCCAGTATGCAGGAAGTGCTTGTAGAACGCCTTCTTCGAGTCCTGCGTAAAGATACGAGCAATACCAGACGAGTCGAACTGTGGACGCCCCGCACGACCAAGCATCTGCAGGACATCGGTCAAGTCCATGTCCTTGTACCCTTCGATCTTCGCGTCGAAATACTGCGTTCCCTTGACCACGACAAGATGCGCGGGAAGGTTGACACCCCATGCAAGAGTACTCGTTGCCACGAGAACTTGAATCTTGTTGTTTGCGAATAGTTCCTCAGACAGCTGACGGTCAGACTCCACCAGACCAGCATGGTGCAGGCCAATACCGAAGCTTAGCGCCTCCCGGAGGATATCATCCTTGACTCTGGCAAGGTTCAACTCAAGATCGTCCTCGGACATACGGACCCAACGACGAGGATCATCCTCCATTCCAACATAGTTGATTAAATCCTTCGCGGTCAACCGTGTTTGCCTACGGGACGCAACGAAAACGATGACCGGCTTTTCAGGGGAGTGATTCTTGATCGCCAGGAAGGTGGGTCGATTCATCGACTGCATCAACGGGCAGAATCCTCGCTGGTGAGGGAAGCCGTCGATGAAGATCTCGAGCGGAACAGGCCGAACAGAATGTCTAAAGTTGAAAAGTCCTTCTTTCACACCCAGCCAGTTTCCCAAGTCGCTCGCATTAGCGCAAGCGGTCGACATTCCCATAAGACGAACGGAGCCCTTCGACTGCGAAGCAATGTAGTTCATACGAGACACAATGATCTCCAGAATCGGACCTCGATCACCACCCAGCAAGTGAATCTCATCAATGATAACGAGACTGACTTTCCGGACATAATCTCTTGTCTGCCAGCTACGAGAGATACCGTCCCACTTTTCAGGAGTCGTGATAATGATATCAGCATCTCTGATCGTTCGCGTGTCAGGCGTGTTATCACCAGTCAACTCGACCAACTTCAAACCCATAGGTCCTGTGAGACGACTCTTCCAGTCCTGAACACGTTCGCGGACAAGTGCCTTCATCGGTGCAATGTAAACGACCTTTGATCCCGGCCTTTCCCTAAATGCCCACCACATGGCCAATTCTGCGGCAATGGTCTTTCCACTACCGGTGGGTGATCCGAGAAGGACGTTGGCTGCGGTGTGATAAAGAACATGGAAGATTTGGCTCTGCATAGGATTGAAGTATTGGAAACGCTGGCCATAGAGCTCCTCGAGGATCGGATTCTTAAGAGCAGAAATTGGCAGTGGCTGGAGGTTGAGAAGATCCGTATATACGCTCTCCGTGTCTGGGCGGATCAGATGCTGGAATGAGATTGGCGTCACGGTCTCTGCGCCCAACCATCGGTCTGAAATAGCACGAACGTAAATCTGACTTGGTAACGGGTCCGACAAAGGAATGGTGAAGTTCAGCTCGTGGTCGTCGTGCAACTTCTTCCGGCTAAGGATGAAGTACTCATGGTGATAGATCTCTGATGTCTCCGAGTTCTCTACCCAAATCCAGTAAGATTCGGAAGCACCGTGGTGCCTATCATTCCACATGAACTCGGGGTAAAGACATAAGCGAATGCGTAAGACATCCCGGTTCAGAGGTGCAATTTCGGCCTCGACGCTGAGAGTGGGGAAGTTGTCAACAAGCTTAGACAGTGTCTTTCCCATACGGGTGTTGTGAACAAGTTGTCCCAATTCCGCAGTTTCCATCTCCCTCATCGACTCAATGGACGAAGAAGGCAGTCTCTCATCCAAATTCTTGAGAATTGGCTGAGGCAGGTCAAATTGATGGAAGGGGTGGTCGAAAGGCCAGACCTGTTTCTCGATAGACTTGCACAAGGACAACAGCACCTGGCACTGGTAACCCCAACGACGATTCAACGCAATCATGAAGAGAGCACGGCAAATACGGGCCGCGTTCTGCGCCACATAGCCAGTGTCAGAAACCAACGCAAAATCTTCAATTCTAGCGCGGGAGATATAGGACTGGAGCAAGATGTTGGTCTTTGCCTGAGGGGTATCGACTCCCTCTGCTACCTCCGTTGCAATTGACTCATCGCGCAACTTGATAAGCTCCTTGGCCTCATTGTCCCTGGATTGAATGTTGTCGAATTCACCACTCATACTGATCATTCTCAGCACATCAGCTTCACCTGCCTGGGCGCGCATAAGGTCATTGAAAATCTCGATACTAGTTTGCAGAACGTAGTACTGGCTTGCAATACGCCCGACATCTTTCGCTCGAAGTTCCTCAGTCTTTTCGTTAAAGATAATCATCTGGCTCTTCTGGAGAACGTGCGCAGCTTGAATAATTAGCTGACGACGTCTTTGAACCAACATGGGATCGTCCAGCAATTCCTCATACTCGATACCATAGTTGCGCGGCTCACGCTTCATACGCACAAAGAGATAGGAGTATCCCAGCCACTGAACCGCTTCAGCAACAGAAGTGACGGTACCAAGCGAGATCTCGGCGTTCAGATTGTCAACAAGCCTGCTGGAGAAACGAGACTCAATTGGCTGCTGCGAGGTAACCGCTGAGAGATAATGGTGTAATTTATCATGTGTCGTACAAATGAATCCAATACCAGTATCTTGGAATTGCGGACGACCAGCACGACCGAAGATCTGCAAGACATCGAGGATTCCGAGGTCGACAAATTTACCCTCTTGCGGGTTGTATAACTGCGTCCCCTTGATTACCACAGCAGCAGCCGGAAGGTTAACACCCCAAGCAAGGGTGGCCGTACAGCAGAGCACTTTCATCAGACCTTCGCCAAACAAGCGTTCTACCAGGTTACGGTCACTCCGACTCATTCCTGCATGGTGAGTGCCAAACCCACTGGCAAACAGGTCCCTCAGTTCTTTCGCACGAGCATGCTTCATGTCCCTGAGAGCTGTTGAATAGTCCTCGTGCTCATGACAGCTGAATAAATTCTCGCAACCATCTTCAATAGCCAATTGCCGCAGCATGCGAGCAGTCAAGACTGTATCTTTTCTGGAATGCACGAAAACCATGACTTGATGCCCTTGTTCCAACATGGCGCGCACCTTTTCGAAGGACACCACATCTAAGTTTTCACGCGATTGCTTGGAACCTGGTTTGCCTTTGACACCAACGAAATGCTGCTCGAGAGGCACAGGTCGAAACGACTGGTCGAAATAGAAGAGACCGGCCATTTTATTGACTTTGAGGAAGTCGGCGACATCAATATAGTTCGGTAAAGTGGCGGATAGACCAACGATACGGATAAGAGACTGGGTACTTTCAACTTGTCTCTGGGTCCGAGCTACCAATGACTCGATAACTGCACCACGTTCGTCGTGAAGCATGTGAACTTCATCGATAATCAACAGGCGCACCTTTTGGACCAGCTCAGTGTCTCCCGTGCTCTTCCGTGTCACAACGTCCCATTTTTCAGGGGTTGTCACAATAATTTGAGTCTCCATGATCTCCCGTTTCGACAACTGCATATCTCCAGTAAGTTCACGAGCCTTGATTCCTAGCCAGGCAAGTCGTTTGCCCAGTTTTTCCGTGACTTCAGCCGCCAGCGCCTTCATCGGTGCAACATAGACGATCTTGAAATCATCCACCTGGACAGCGAATTCAGTCGCAGTCGGTTCCTCGGCTGGGTTAGGGACAGTATTCTTGCCAATCACGCTCAAGATTGTCAACATGGCGGCGTCAGTTTTACCTGCACCGGTGGGAGCGCAGATGAGCATGTTCTCGTTCGTTTTGTAGGCTACATCGTAGAGCAAGCTTTGCATCCGATTCAGGGTCTTGTATCCTTTGAAGGTACCCTGACATAGCCCATCCAAGCTCGCAATCTGCACAAGCTTCTGGTTGACTCCCAATGTGCCTACTTTAGATGCCGGGACACTGATTTCGGTATAATTCTTCTCCTCAGATTGCTCGCTTCCTAGTGGCAGTCCGTACCTCTTTCCTCCTAGCGCAAGGGTGTTTCGTGAGTCGTGCTGTTTGAAGACGTGAGGATATTTCGGTTCCGATCTCGTCTGGGCTGGTAATAAGGCGGCGTTCTTGTGTTCGTAATCCTGTTGCCGTAGAGCCTGCTCTCGCTCTGCCTTGGTTTGCAGTTTTCCTGCTGCCAGGCCATCTGTCTGAGCCTGAGGTCCCTTATCATTACTCGCCAGAATCTCTCCTCGGTGGGCGATCAAATCTATAACCAATTCCAGATCATCAAATCCGACTATTTCAGCCAAGGACATTTGTAGCTCGTCATCGCCGCTGTCCGATGCAAGCACTGCAGTGATTTGCTGAGCAATATCGGCCGGATCAAAGCCTTGTCGTGCAGCTAAACCATAGCATTTCTCTTCCAACCAGATTTGGTCATAGCCTGTCGTCGAGGGGAGAGGTACACCATTGATATCGTCAAGGTCATCGCTGGTCTCGTCATCGGAGCTGATCACGTCCCAAATATCATCGACCGTTCCGGGGGATGAATAGTCATCATCCAGGTCCAACTCCAAATCGCTACCGTAAGTAAGCTGCTCTGGGGCGGGGTCCTTGGGAAGCTTCAAATCTGCAATAGCCTCGCGCATGGCGGCCAGCTGGACCAGCCACTGGGACTCTGAGGCATCCACACCATCCATCTTTGCTTCCGTCTCTCTATACGCACGAGTATACTGTAGACCAGGTTGATATAAAGAGGAATAAGAGTTGGAGAGGAATATGCAAGAGTCACAGCAGTTAGATATTGGATATCGCGGGCAGAATTCTTGACCGCCCACGAGGTAGTTCTGCCTGAGGCAAATAATCGGTGAGCCGTCCCGCCTCAGGCCACAAGGCGTTGACGACCCTGAGGCTGTGATGCGGAGAGCGGCGAACAAGGCGACGTTGCTGTCATTCCATGATACCTCTCTGTTTATTCTTCCAAGGAGCCGCTCTGTTTTCTGACTCGCCCCTAATACTGTTTTCTAACATACCGAGATTCCTAGCACAAGAGCGCTCTTTTCTGCTATTGTTATACAACGTGTCTACCCCCCACCGACAGCGACAAACCAGACAAACCACCAAATCTCCTTATCTCACGGCTGAACAACGCCCACGCTACCACCATGAAGATCTTCTACATCGGTGTATGTCTCATAGCGCTTTAAGAAGAAAACTCCTACTAATAATACTCTTGCGCCTAGGTCCTGCGAAACGACAGCAAACCCGCCCTCGAACTCTGCGGCGAACGAGACCTCAGCTCCTTCTCGCGATTCACACGTGACAGCTACAATGAATTCATGATGCTGTTCTGCAAGACGGTGGCGGAGCGTACGAACCCCGGCCAACGACTTGACATCGAGGAGAAGTCGTACACGTTCCACGCCTACGGCCGGACCGAAGGCGTGGCTGGTATCATCATCTCGGACGGCGACTACCCAGCGCTTGTTGCGCACCAGCTTCTGTCGAAGGTTGTCGATGAGTTCTTGGCCAAATACCCCCGGACGAGCTTTTCGGACCCGTCTGCGCGCGAGAACTCGTGCCCGCTGCCGCAGTTGAAGGACTACATTGTCAAGTTCCAGGACCCTAGTCAGGCGGACAGCATTATGAAGATTCAGCAGGAGTTGGATGAGACGAAGATTGTGCTTCACAAGACTATTGAGTCGTATGTCACAAGGGTCGCTTTCCGGAGGCAAGGATTAAATTTGCTGACTTGATATAGTGTCCTGGAGCGAGGCGAGAAGATTGACAGTCTTGTCCAGAAGAGTGATGGTCTGAGTGCACAGAGCAAGATGTTTTATACTCAGGTATGCTTTATTCTCTACCCTACAATATTTCAAGTATATGGGCGGGTGACTCACAGATTCAACAGGCCAAAAAGCAAAACTCATGCTGCACCATTATGTGAATACTTTATGAGCAGTTTCAAACCTTGTCGCTTTCGCTCCCTAATGATATCAACCTAGCACTAGTCTTTTGGATGTTACGAATCAGATATTGTTAGACTGATGTACCCTCGCTTTTTGCATTTCGGAACCAAATATGTTACGCAAGTTCTAATAATGCACATGTTCTTCACACTTGACAGTAATTACACAGACTTGGCATATGAAGATAGAAATGACAGCTGTTCTGTATAAACCGAGAGTGGACATCCGAGAATCCTTAAGGGATCCATTGAATGTCATGGAGCTTTCTGTTGGAATGGACAGCGATCAAAAGTCCACACACCGATGGATACGTTGTCCAACACCACGTTGAAAAAAATACCCTCCCTTGCACACACATCCCGCACAGCCCATTGCCTCTTATGCCATTGAACTTCACCGGTTCTCCCAAAAAGTCGCAGACAGATCCTCTTCAGATTAGGTGTGTGCGATATTAGTCTCCGCGGATTATATTCTACGAACTCTGTTATCACCAGCTCGTATGATTTACTGGACCGGCGTCCTTCATCGTCCGTTCGCAGACACAGGTTCTGGAGGGTGGATGGCAGAACCTTAGTCACGTCGATTGAATGCGTCGACTGCCAGACCCAGCCGAGGAGCAAAGGTGCTGGTATCTCTGCGGACTTGAGTTTTGGAAAATTGCCCAAGAAGCCGAGCCGTGGAATGGGAGATGAGATTCTTCTCTGTCTTCCAAAACCGTCCCATGGGTAGTATTCCAGGTCGATGGATAAGTCGGTGACGGTACTGCTGACTGCACTCAGGCCCTGGAGAATCGCAGGTCCGTTCTCTATGGCGACTTCCTCTCCCCATCTATAAGACATACCCAGGTGGAGTTTCTGAATGGCAGTGGCTGCGGACAACAGACGTGAAGCCCGCTCTTCTCCAATCGTAGCTCGAGCAACAGCAAGAGTTTGCAGTTGTCCCGAGTTAGTTTTCCGTTCCGGCACGAGCACATCCTGACGGATCCGTAGCCAGGTCGCCAGAGAACGAAGCGACTGTAGATAAAACCAAGCTGTGGATTGGTCTTCATTGCAGGGCAAATATCCGGCAGTGAGCGCCTCGCTGTTTCCTTCGACCGCTGAAGCCGTGCGCACATTGCTATCGTAGTCAACAATTGTGAGGGCGTCATTGAGGTCAGAAATATCTCTGCTGGGATTCAATTTTAACAGACTTTTGGAATCCTCAGGAAGAAAGCTAACATGTCACATATAACACACTCTGGGTGCTGTATAATGGTTTGCAGCAGCTGCAACACACAAACCCAAGGGATATGCTCCCAGTTCAGAGAAACATTTCAGTAGATGAGAGGTTTCACTTACACATTGAGAGCTCTCAATACGCATGAAATGGACAAACAGTCATCAAACGACAGGAAATCGAAAACACGCCTCCAACAATCAACTGGCAGCGAATGAGGCGAGCTTCCCCTTATTGATACGGAGTCTGAGTGAATGTCCATATTCAAGAGAGCAATTGTTTGTTTGCTGACATTCTGACTCCAACCTCATAGTTATGCGTTTGGCCTTGCACTATACCCAATACGGTCAGTAGACCCTGTTTCTTGCAGATGCGCTAGCCATATTCGGTTAGCGTGATATATGAGTATACGAAGTATACGAGTGAATGTGCTGCTGTATTATTTAAATCGTCAGTGCCAACCTCACCATCTTCATCTTTATCTTCATCACCATCACTACCATCCAAAATGGCTTTTCCAATAGTCATCTATCTCCTCATCGCCCTAATCTCCTGGCATATCTGGAGCCAGTTTGCCTCACGACGTCTTCCTCCCGGCCCTAGACCCCTACCTCTGATCGGTAACATCCATCAGCTCTGGAGCCCAGTTCCGTGGAAAGTCATCCAGGCATGGCACAAGCAGTACGGTCCTCTTATCACGATCAAACTCGGTCCCATACCCATCATCTGCATCGGTAGCTACGATGTCGTTCGAGACCTGTACGAAAGGCGAGGCCGGATCTACAGCTCTCGTCCACGGATGACATTCCTCAACGAATGCATGTTCGAAGGACATTTTCCGGCGGCGCAGCCGGATGGTCCGAATCTGAGGATCTTGCATCGTCTACAACATGCTGTGTTGAACAAGAATGCTACGGACTCGTACCGCTGCGTTCAGGATTTGGAGAGCAAGCAGGTGTTGCATGAGCTGGTCTTCCAGCCGGAAAGTTTCAAGACGCATTTCGAGCGGTATGCGTCGAGTATCACGTATCTTCTGCTGTTCGGAAAACGCATCGTTCATCCCGATGCGCAAGAGAAACAAGAGCTCGACCGGTTTCTGCGTCTTTTTATCGAAGCAAATGCGCTCTCAGACTCTCTGCTCGATATTTTCCCCTTCCTAAACCACCTTCCCGAGCCTCTTGCGCCGTGGAAAGCGAAGGGAAAGCAGATCAACCAGGAGATAAAAAGAATCATGAATACCTCACTGCAACAACGACGAGGGTGGAACTGGGCCGAACATATCATCCATCGCCAAGAAGCCTCAAACCTGTCACCCGAAGCATTGCAATGTCTCCTTTTCGAGCTTTACCTCGCCAGCTCAATAACAACATATATCCTCCTCCAGCTTCTAATCAAAGCCTGCACACTCCACCCAGAGGCAATGGGACGGATGCAAATCGAGCTCGACACTGTTGTTGGCGACCAGCGACTCCCGACCTTCGACGACGAGCAGAATCTACCGTACCTGAAAGGCTTCATCAACGAAGTACTCCGCTATTACCCCCTTGTCACCATGGGCGTACCTCGTACTACAACGGAATCTGATGAATACATGGGATACCGCATTCCGAAAGGATCCATCGTTGTGGCCAATAACTGGGGTCTTGACAGAGATGAAGATCGATTTGACTGCCCTGATGAATTTCGGCCTGAGCGGTGGATTGAGAGACCCGGTTCACGCGTGGCTGTATTTGGATTCGGTCGCCGGGCTTGTTCGGGTGAGCGTTTAGGACGTGCTTCACTTTTTATCGTTCTCGCTAGATGTATCTGGGGCTACGACATTGTTCCCGGTCCTGAATCCAATGAGGGACAGAAACAGGAAAGTGGTAATTCGGTGATTAGCATCCCCATGGTGAATGCTGAGTTCCGCCTTCGAAGTCCAAAGCGTCGCGAGATAATCCAAGAAGAGCGGTTATTGGCTGAGAAGGACGACGGCAAGATTATGGCGGATCTCGAAACGAGTGTGAGCCGGCGGTCTGCTTGAAAAACCATGATGGTCTTTGCAATATTATTCCTTTTGTTGTTATGTATCTCTACCTATGGGAACAGGAGGCAAGATGGCCGTATTTAGAAAAAAAGAAAATGGAGCATAAAATCATGGATTTGAGCAACTTCCGCAGTCGCAGATAGTAGGAATTAATCAATTGTAGACATAATTCGCATGCCAACATGTGTAATTTATTGGCAAGCCCAATCCAGCTGGAGCATGGTGGTTGGTCAAGTTAGCCCTACGGCGGCGGAATATATATCGTGCTGGGTGTACATCTCAACAATCATTTCGCTTTAATATCACGATACTTAGCAGCAGACTTACTGTAGACCCATTTCATAGCAATCGCATTTGGTGCTCGGATTCAATTCCATCTAGATTTCCGCTTTTGTAAACCATGAAGCGTGCCGTACTTCTGGAAGCCACGCAAACGTGTCGACAAAGGAGCCGCTGCTCAACCTGCCGTCCGTAAGCTGCTTGCTTGAATCTGGTATGGCTGCCAGCGGCATCGCGGCATCGCCGGGCCTGGGCCTGGCCAAAGGAGCGTTGTCACTATTTATATGGACTATTTATATGGCATCTCGTGTCAGATGACCCCTGAGCATGGGTAGATAAAGAAACCTGTAAATATATAAGTAGTGCGCTGTCTCCCATAGCTCTGCCGTCAACATCAGCTTCATTACAGAGTAGTTGGATGCAATTGCTCTGCTCTGCGCTGATTTCTGCTCGTCGAACATGTAATCTCATTGAGATATTTTTCTACTCCTTTCTTAACAAAACAACTGACAATCAACTAACAAAGAACCGCAAACTACACGCACAATGTCCCTCGACCTGCAACGCTCTCAATATAGTCAATACCAGCCCTGCGTGTCCACTGTTCTATCATCAAAGCTAAGCCCGTTGAACACGGCCCAGACACCCAAGACAAACTGTGCTCCCGTGCCGGCAGGCTGAAGCCAAGACCTTGTCCGTGAAGGATTTTGGCTTGGTTAGGATTCGAACTGGACCGTGACCGATGCCGTTAGTGCCCGAATCATTGCGGCTTTTTTGCGGCGCTTCTTGTGTGCCATGTCATGGGTCTGGTGCATGGCTTGCAGGGTACGTACTTGCACTGGACTCGCACGGCGTGAGTCAAGATACGGACGCGTGATGATGATGATTGTCTTAGATGGATACGACTTAATGTGGGCTATTATTTTCTTTTTCCGGGCACTGGTTGCCTTTCCGCAGTACGGAGTACATAGTACGAGTGAGTACAGAGTACCTCGGGGCCGAAGTTGACCGCCAGTGATTGATTGCTATTTTACGCGACAATCGATCGTATACGAGTACAACTCTGGGATGACAAGTGACAATCGTTGCTTAGCGATATTGATTGCTCCATGGCTGCGACCTTTTCCCCACATTTCTTTTTCTCGCCAAGCAGATTTCTCACTACTTTTCCCTTTTTCCATTCCCGGAGCGGCATGTCCATGGAATGGAAATGAATTTGAAACAAAAGAACGGATTTGAATCAACCATGTCGTGGAATCCGAGTCCTCGGTTAACTTGCTCACCCTGCAAGGTATCACAGACCATGTTCTTGTACAGCCTTGTACAGACCTCGCACTATCTATGCACAGAATGTTGTTCGGCGGCTACTCACTATGATAGGATATGTCTAGGATTTGAATTTTTCCATTCTCTATCTTGAGTTCTTTGAGCTTCCAGTCTCACGTCACCCTGCAGGAGGATTATCTCTGCGGCGCATTGTTGTCATCGCCGGCGGCGTTAGCCGGTCCGGAGGAGCCGTGATTTCGGCTTGTTGTCTGACATCGGGGATTGTCCGTGGCAAAGCGACAGAGTTGTAGGTGTATGGAGGCATACATAGTACTTAGTACTTGGGAAGCTGTACGGAGGAAATGGATGACAGGAATTTCTCCGACACCCGACGGTCCACAAACCCGCAGGAACGAGTAAGGATGCGACAAACTACAACGTAAATCCTGACTCTGCCACGAGATCTTACTCATAGTGCTACTTCACAGTACTCGCAGTCAAACATAGTGTGAGTATCACCGTACTATCTCAAGCACGCGGATTTACTCCCAACAAACCGACCCTCGGAATCCAATATCCTACACCTCGGCACGACAGTTCTATTGGCGCATGCAAATAACGCAACGCCCCAAATATATCAGGTAAAAAAAAAAAAAAAAAAAAGCCCCCTTAGCGCATCGCCAAGCACGAATAGGCAACCGAATAGGTTTACAAGGATGAGCCCAGTGAATACCGGTGTTCCCACTATCATTCAAAAGGAAGGACTCTTTACGAAGATCCCGACGGAGTACGGACACAGAGTACTCCGTAAAGAGTCCGAAATCCGTGATTCAGCCGGCGTTACGCAATGGAAACAAAACTGAGAAGGAAAAGGGAGGCTTCTTTTTTGCTTCTGTTGCACGGATGATGATGCAGGTTTGGTCAGCTGTTCACGGGGATAATTGATAATTGATTCTTGGTATTTGGTATCGGTCTTGGTATTTTGTTTTGGTGAGCTTAGCTGCGGCCAGCTAGACACTGTGAATTTGTATTTGCTTGTCATTTATGGAATTTGTAGCTGGAATGGGCTCGACGAGACAAGTCTAGAATTTATTCATTGGTGATTCGCGGCGTATCCCTGTATACAAGCAGGAGAATTTCTAAAGTGCTGCCTATGGCGCTCATCTCACTCATTTCATCATCTCATCATCTCCAGACGGAGAGCAACCGAGAGTGGACCAACAGTCTAACAGTTAATTAGCTGTGAGGATGAAGTACGGGGCAAGTTGTTGCATGTGCTCTGTATGTCAGATACCACTCTGCCCTATACGTACTCTGTACAAGTACTGTATAATGCAACTCCGTACCATGAAGACATCATAATTACGCCTCCCCATCCGAAAGGATCCGGGGTAATCCATATGGAGGTGGCTCATCCGTTCTCGTGACTTTCGGCCCCGGACAGCCCGTTGCCGTTTTAGGAAGTAGTATTGTACGTAACGTAATACTGTTAGCATGAGATGTGATTGGCATGCATGTTACCTCGTTTGGCTAGGCTAAGCGGGATCGGGCGAAGAGGCTGACGGCTTCCCGATGATTGTATTCTGAGGTTGGGGCCCTGTACGGAGACAAGCCGTGGATGGAATTCGAGGACAAGACGACAAGACGGGAGATCCATCTATACGAGAGGCTTGTTTTGACCAAGCATTACCAGGACTAGGCCAATTACTGCAGACTCAAGTGCTTTGGTGGGAGTGAAAGAGAATGAATAAATGAAACAAAACATAACAGACCTTGAATCTGTCTCAATATTTATTGTATTACAATACAATACTCCGTACAGGCTACCCTCAAGCGAACCTGGAGAATGGCCCACACCGGTCGGATTGCCACGGGGCTCCATATGCTCTACTCCTAGGAAGAAGGAGAGTATGACGACATTGGCTCTGAGGGAGAGAAATGGTGAATGGGAAAAGGGCAGGCTGCGTTGGGAGACGAACGACCTGATTCGTCTGGAGCCCCGGACTGAGCGCTGATTGGATACCGTCGTGTCACATTCGGATGCATGTTCGAGACCCACCGTGCCTGGGATCCACCTGTCGGTTGCACAAAAGGGGACTAGCGTGGATTACTTACAAGTACACTGTATCGATACTCCGATACAGAAGCCATAGTCTGAAGCCACCCGCCTGGGGTAGATATATCCTGCGTCCCCCTTTTCTCCAGCTTTTTTCCTGAGCTTTATTTTCTTTGATTTTCCCTCACACTTTTTCTTGTCAAGTCAATTGTCTGTTTTCAGAAGAGATCTGAGATCTATCGTTCTGAATTCAACTGTGCTGTGCACATACTTTCCTGCCTTTGTGACCTAGTCTGCTGGTACAGCTTCTCACCATGGCTCCTCCAACATACGCTGGCATGTCGGGCAAGCCCTTGTCGCTGACGGTTTCGACCATCGCGACCATGGGTTTCCTACTCTTCGGTTATGACCGTGAGTCTCTCCATCCTAACAGGAAGCTGAAGATAGCTAACACACCAAAGAGGGCGTCATGTCCGGGATCATTAGTGATCCTGCCTTCAACGGCGTCTTCACCGCAACCAAGGACGACAGTGTTATGCAAGCCCTGGTCACCGCCGTCTACGAACTGGGTTGTTTGGCCGGTGCCATCTGGGCCCTGATCTTCGGTGATAAAATGGGACGTCGATGGATGATTTTCTCCGGCGCCATCGTTATGATCGTTGGTGTGATTATCCAGGTTACCTCGTTTGTCGGCCACATTCCTCTCCTACAATTCTTCATCGGTCGTGTCATCACTGGTATCGGCAATGGCATGAATACCTCGACGATTCCCACCTATCAGGCTGAGTGCTCCAAGACGACCAACCGTGGTCTGTTGATCTGTATTGAGGGTGGTGTCATTGCCATTGGTACTATGATCGCCTATTGGATTGACTTTGGCGCTCATTATGGACCATCGGACCTGGTGTGGCGCTTCCCTATTGCCTTCCAGATCTTCTTTGGTATTATTATCATTGTTGGCATGTGGTATCTCCCTGATTCTCCTCGGTATTTGATCTCTTGTGGTCGTGTTGAGGAGGGTGAGAAGGTGCTGGCTGCTCTTGGTGGTCGCGAGATTCATGACCACGAGACCCAGCTTCAGAAGCAGCTGGTTTTGGAATCCCTTGACGCGTGAGTCAATCCAAGAACTCGAGAGCAAAAAGGATACAAGCTAACTTGAATAGATCTGGCGCTGGCGAAGAGACCAAGTTCTCAGATCTGATTACGGGTGGCCGTTCCCAACACTTCCGTCGCATGCTTATCGGTTCTTCCTCCCAAATCTTCCAGCAACTCAGTGGTTGCAATGCAGTCATCTACTACCTGCCAGTTCTCCTGGAGAACTCGCTTGGCGAAGACCATGACTTTGCCCTGCTCATTGGTGGTGTCAACATGATTGTGTACGCCATTTTCGCCACGTTCTCCTGGTTCTTCATTGAGAAGATTGGCCGTCGCAACCTCTTCCTCTACGGTTCCTGGATCCAGTTCATCTCCATGACCATCACCTTCGCCTGTCTCATCCCCAGTGGTGACGGCGCCAAGAAGGGTGCTGTGTTCGGTCTGTTCCTATACATGGCCTGCTTCGGTGCCACCTGGCTCCCTCTCCCCTGGTTGTACCCTGCCGAACTCTCCCCCATCAAGACCCGCGCGAAGGCCAACGCTGTCTCCACCTGCAGCAACTGGCTGTTCAACTTCACTGTCGTCATGATCACGCCCGTCATGGTTGACCGGATCCAGTGGGGAACTTATCTGTTTTTCGCAGCCCTCAACGCCTCGTTCATTCCCGTTATCTACTTCTTCTACCCTGAGACAGCAAACCGCAGTCTGGAAGAGATTGACTTGATTTTCGCCAAGGGATTTGTCGAGAACATGTCCTATGTCAAGGCTGCCAAGGAGCTGCCCAAGTTGTCCGACGAGGAGGTCGAAGCTATGAACAACGAGTTTGGTATTGGCAGCGGCGACTCGTGTGGTAGCGGTGGTTCTACCGATGAGGTTGCCACTGAGAAGGGGGCTGCTCAGCACCAGCAGGAGGCTTAATGATTTTTTGCCCTTTTCTTTTCCGGTTTGTTTTGTTATGTGAAAAAGTGTGATGACACCGCGGGTACAATTCATCTATGGGAGTGCCGTGGTTTGCTTTAATGGCCTTTTTTTTTTTTTTTTTTTTCTCGTTTGTGGGATCTCTTACGGTTTTCGCTGGCAAATACCTGATACCCTTTACTTGTTTGTGGCTGGCATGATAGATGGTGCATCGCTGGTGTCTTGCACAAACTCGTCATTCCCAGATTCAGCGGTTGCTTAATATTTTTGCGATGAAATCTTATTGCTTATGATTGCTGTACAGTTGGAATATTGGAAGTTATACCCGAGTGATGATAGATTGGATAGCTCGATTGCTGAATACATGCATGCATTGATGTTCAAGTTCATGATTTACTGATTTTCGCTGTCAATGTAACCGTAGTGGCGGTCGTGGAGAATGCGTGCCACCGTGAGATCTGATCGGATCTGAGATCTGAGATCTGAAATGTAAAGAATGTAAGAGGGGTTGTAATGGATGTAAGCTATGGATTCCTGAGGCATGAAACGTTTCGGGCAGTGGGGTCGGCTGGTTGCGGTATCCGTAGTTTGTAGTTTGTATGTATAGTTAGTTACCTGGATAGTCATGAAGATGTATGTATATATTAAGAGCAAAGAGGGAGTCAATGCAAGTACGAGGATTCAGGCGCGCGGAGTAAGGGTGAGACAAGTCAGCCTGACCATGGGGGGTCCAACAACTGGCAGTCACTGATGTGATCAGTGATCAGTGATTGGGCTTGACTTCACCTGTCACTTTATCAACCTCAGTCTACTCTGTATCTTACCCTGCATTAGAAAATACTGGATTTTCAACATACAGAAACTACACTGACATGCTCCCTACCCCAACCGCACCATGAGCTCCTCTCTCGAGGCCAAAATAGTCGTCTTGGGTTCCCAAGGTATCCCCCTTCCCGTCTATCCCCTCAAACACCGTCCCCTAACCGAAACAAGCCACCATGCTAATCATCTGCCCGCTACGCTCGCAGGCGTAGGAAAAACCTCCCTCGTCAACCGCTACGTCCAAAACACCTTCTCCCCTACAACCACAACCCCCACGCTCGGCGCCTCCTTCATCACCCAACGCATCCTCGACCGCACCTCCGACACAATCGTCCGTCTGCAGATCTGGGACACAGCAGGCCAAGAGCGCTTTCGGAGTATATCCCGCCTGTACTACCGCGGCGCGCACGCCTGTCTACTATGCTACGACATCACCGATGAGAAAAGCTTTGAGGAAATGGCGGGATGGCTGAAGGAGTTAAAAGACAACCTAGCCTTCGGCGAAGGCGACGGCGGAGAAGGAATTGTCATCCACGTAGTCGGGACGAAATCGGATATCGTAGCGCTGGACCCCTCTCGTCGCCGAGTCCCCTTCGAGCGCACGATCGCGTACGTCGCGGAGCAGTTGTATCCCACGCAGGCGTCCACCCCGCCGCCGACGGCTACGGCTACTGCTAGTGCTACGCCGACGACGTCGACGACGAGTTTCATGTATCATCGCTCCAGCAGCACGTTGTTCCTGCAGAGCGCTGATAGTAAGCGCAGCAGCGGGTTCTGGGGGCAGGATATCGGGTGGGACTGTTGTCATGAGATCAGTGCGAAGGATGGGGAGGGCATTGAGGAGGTGTTTCGTGTGATTGCGCGGAAGTTGGTTGAGCAGCGGAATCGGCGGGAGGTGGTTAGGTCGTCGGGGGCGTTGGCTGGTATGTCTTTTGGGGGTGGTGGTGGTGCTGTGCGGTTGAGGAATCGGGGAGGGAGGGGGAGGGAGGGTGTGGAGGATGTTCCGGCGGTGGTTGCTGCGGAGGCGTCGGCTTCGTCGAGAAAGCTTGGGGTTGATGGGAATGGAGTGTTTCGGTTGGGGCCTGCTGGGTTGGGTGGTGCTGGGGGGGATGCGAAGAGGAGGAGTTGGTTGGGGATTTCGTCGAGTAGTGTTGCGCTGGAGGCGTATGGGGAGGAGCAGGGGGAGGGTAGTAAAAGGAAGGGAAGGTGTTGTTGATGGGGATGGGTATGGTTAATGATTTGCATTGGTATGGCGTTAAGTGGTGTTTATGTGGATGTCTCACTCCACTGTGCTGGTGGGCAGATTCCGCATTGGGTAAATATGGATGGAATACGTCACTTCGTTACTGACCTCTACTTTGCACTTCGTAGTTGTATCCTGTACATAGTAGTAGTAGAGATATCTTCCGATGCGAAAGTACATGCTGTACTCGTACAACTGTCCGAGACTTGCTCAATTGCAGCACGTGTCATCGCTCATATATCCGGAACGTCTGAAATAGAGACATCACCGCATACGATCGTCACTCGACCAGAGGCAGAGGCAGAGCACAAGTAATATACCTCATTCAAACAGACCACAAATAACCAATTCTTCTTATCGGAGATTGTCTACCATAGATAGTCGCTGTCTCGACCCCTACTGATCGGCGCTGCCAATTTCCACCCGTCTTTGCCAGGTTTTTCTCCTGCGACCGACCGACTCTTCTTTACACCTTTCCTTTCCTCACTCCTATCTTCTCTATATACTAGCTGTACTCTGCGACAAGATATGAAATGACTCTGACATACCGTGTCGCTTCGGCCGCACTGCTGATCCTCGCCATCATCCTCATCAAGCGCCATCTCGACCACGTCCAGGATGATTCGCGCGTCCAGCCGTTCTGGCAGATCAGTTCGCCCGCCCCTGCATCCGCTGATTCGCCCGCCAACGAATTCGTCCCCGAGACGCCTGTGATTCCGGACAATACTCCTGCGAAACAGGATGCTCCCCCTGCTGCTCCGGAAAGCTATCACGACAG
Source organism: Aspergillus cristatus (assembly GCA_034509305.1). Lineage (NCBI taxonomy): Eukaryota > Fungi > Ascomycota > Eurotiomycetes > Eurotiales > Aspergillaceae > Aspergillus > Aspergillus cristatus. The sequence goes on along the minus strand of WJBV01000007.1, from coordinate 1,525,138 downwards.
AGCACGGCCAGGGGTGGGCGGTTTAAGGACGAAGCCGGGCGATAGAAAGGTATTGTCGAAGAAGCCGGAGTACGAGACGACGCCGATTATCGTGCCCAATGATCGTACGATTGTCATGGCCAAGATGTCGTGGGAGGATACGTCGTGGGTGAGCAATGATTTGAACGAGTGAGTTTCAACCACCGTGGTCCCTGATTAAAAAGGGACAAATCTAATATACGGAAATGTAATTGCAGATGGCGCAACGTAATCTACACCGTCGACGACCCCTTCGCCCCGCGCCACACCCCCATCAACAAAGGCCGCGAAAGCCTCGCCTACCTCCAATACATCGTCGAACACTACCACGACCTCCCCGCAACAATCATCTTCCTGCACAGCCACAAAGACGGCTGGCCCCAAGCCTGGCACACAGACACCCTCTCCTACAGCAACGTCGAATCCGTCCGCTCCCTGCAAATCGACTTCGTCCAGAAAAACGGCTTCGCAAACCTCCGCTGCCAAGAATCCCCTGGCTGCCCGGACGAAATCCAACCCTTCCGCAACCCCCCCCGCCCCGGCAAAACCGCCGAAAAAGTCTACGCGCAGGCGTGGGAAGAGTTACACAACAACACCGACGTTCCCGAGGTCGTGGCGGCGCCGTGTTGTTCGCAGTTTGCTGTGTCGAGGGGTCAGGTGCTGCAGAGGCCGAAGAGTGACTATGAGCGGTATTATAACTGGGTGTTGACGACGGATTTGCCGGATGATCTTAGTGCGAGGGTGATGGAGTACAGTTGGCATATTATTTTTGGGCAGAATGCTGTTTATTGTCCGGATACGTTTCAGTGTTATCAGGATGTATATGGGAGTGCTTATTTTTGGTAGTTAGACACCCAGCTTAGGGGATATTATGATAATCTTTACGACTTTTAATTATGTAGATTTGTTATGGATGTGTTTATTACAGAGGATTGAGATAGTAAGAATACCTCTATTGATTGTCGGAGCGTACAAAAAGCTGATAACATGCCCCAAGGCGCGAAGAACATACAGAAGACGGACACTGAAGTCGTCAATTAACTCGCAGATGTGAGCTTGTAGAGTGTGGTAGCTTGATCATCAGCTTAGAGACTTGATAGACAACAGAATATCCGAATTTCAATCAATAAAGGATTCGCTGACTAGGTGGTTGTTTCTACCAGGCACATGCTGAGCTCCATGGGCTTATACAATTGGCGCTTGCATGCTTGGATGAAAACTAGGGCTTGATACAACTCGTGGGAATGACGAGACGGGTGTATAAAAGGCGCGCGCGCTCGGTGCGACATACGATCCTTCTGATACACCAAGTGATAAAGACTTGCGGAGATTCGCTCATGCAACCAAACATCTATATGAATTCGATTCGCAAAGTAAAGAAGGACATAGAAGGACTGCTTGCTCCGTTCGGGAAGGCCTCTTACTGTTATACGAGAGAGCTTTTGGCAACTAGCTCCAGGCAGGAGCTGCTGGTTCGCTTACCGCTAGAGATTCAGGATATGATTTTGGATTTTGTGGGGCCGTGCAAATACTTGACAGTGCTTGGGGAGAATCGTGCGTTGATTGAGCAGTTGCGGAGTCTGGGTCTTGGTGGGGAGGAGAGTGACGGCGAGAGTGAGGTTGACAGTGAGTTTGCTTTTGAAGATGAGTATGAGCTAGACCAAATACGTGGGCGTGTGGTTGGGCGTGAGTTTGAACAATTGAGTTTAAACTTCAGCTTGGCGGGGGATACTTTCATCAACAGGGTACATTACCAGGGTTATTCTTATGTATCGCGAATTAGCAACGAACCGCTCAACTCTAGTAGTCTAAGGGTAGGACTGCCGGCTGATATCAACAGGATTGTTCTGTCTGTCGACCATATTGGTGTGCGTCGGGTGCAGTTTCTTGAGTCGGAGACGGACGCATCACCAGATGGATCGCCATGGTATGAACTGCTTAATGTGGAACGATCCTTCTCAGAGGTTGTCAACCTCAATTATGATGTAAGCTCGACAGTCTGTCCTGTGTGTACATTGGCTAAACAAACAGGGTCTTTTTGTTCGAGGTTTTCGGTCCCTTCCGGAAAATTCAACATGAAGCTTCCCTCACATTCCAAAGTTTAACCCATGGAACCTGATAAAAAAAGACCCGTAACGCTCGACTCCATCTGGTCAATTGAAGCTGGTATTCAGGGCCTGATTGTTTGCGGTTCTGGTGTATAGACCACTAAGAACAGGGCCATGTTATAGTAAAAGTAAAATAAACATAAAATTTAATAATAATCGCAGTACAAACATAAAAACCCGAGATGCATAACTCGATATCATGAGCGAACCATCCCATCCATGTCACATCCTGCATCCGTGTCAAACCCACAACTGGATGTGCTGGTGTGATGTTGTACTTGCGGGCCTGTCGCCCCTCATCACCGATACCAAGGCATTTTCCAGCTTCCACGTGTCTCTCGCGAATAGATCAATGTAGCCAGGCATCTGCTCCTCATCTGGGAAGGGCTTGAGGAACATATTCGTTCGCTCACAGTATCATACTTCGGCTTTGGTACCATAGGAAGTGATGGCATACACCAGATTCAAGCCCTCATTACCTTCCATACTAAGGTATGCCGTGCAAGCATCCAAAGCTTGGGACTCGGCGTCTGTGATCTGTCCAGGGCTTGCAGCATGATCCTTGGCCTCTGGAAAGGCGAGAGTCGCAAGAGTGTTTTGCTGTGTGATGTACCGTATGGTGATGTCAACCCGTCGACGCCCGCTGCTCGGAGGGTACTCTGGGGTAACAACCCATCCCGTGCCAGGGAAGAGATGCTTGTTGTAGATGTAATTCCACAGTGCTACGGATGCCCATTCATCCGTGTTTTTGCGTTGGGCTTTGAGCCACAACTTACGCACGACGTTGTCACTGATAAGTGTCGCCATGATGAGCACTATGTATGTTAGCTATGGAGATTTCTGTATATCGACGGCTTGACACTAACCGGTCTCACACGGATTGACTTTTCGATATCGTCTTGAGGCTTCGTGATTGAAGTTGTACAAGAAAGATTTGTCTGCAAAATAGCACAGCACAGGAGAGTGTACTCTGTATCTTGACGAGAGCAGGTATACAGACGAGAATCGCATGCCTTTATACATATTCATAGCTGACATGACTTGTAGCATCTCGAACATCCTGTAGTAGCGTGCTATTGAGAATCAAGAACCGAAGAAACCAAATCCTCGTCACAACACCAAGTCGATTGATTGGGTTCTGCATGGATCGTTGGATGTTGTGGGAAAATAGCAAGCGCCGTGCCTTTCCAGTAGATTGGGAAGTAGGTTATATCTAAGAGCATGGAGGCTCACTAGCGAATAACATCCATCCCGATATTGGGATCGGGGGTTGTTTGCGTGGTATCTTCGAGTTTCTGCGGCTCACTCGTACGAAAAGCGCTGTCGACTTAATGCAGCGCCGTTTGATACCCGGTTCATGGATCGCGGCCCGTGTGATATTGCACATTGGACTGGAGTCCAAACTTACTTGCATGCTGTAGAGATCAGGTGAACGCTGTATGGGCGATACACTAATCAAGACAAGTGTGTACGAGGGGATCTATCTCACTAATCAGAGGTAAAGAAAAAGGAAGGGCTATAGGTTACAGTATAATGTGCTTCTTCTAGTGCGGTGCTTTGCGCAGCAGTCGAACAGAATTCATCAGCTGGTCTCGTAATTCTTCGACCCCGAGCCCAGTAGAACGATAACCGCCCACTTAGCATTGTCTGAAGACAACCTCTTACCTGCCACGGGGTCAAAGAAACAACATCTCAAGCCATCAAGCGGTTCTTCATTATTCGTGACTCACTATCAACATAGGACGCTGCGAATTTCCGAACTCTGGTCTTTGAATTGCTGATCATGCCCTTTTGCCTGCACATCCTTGTTGATGAATGTCTTTCCTTTTGTTCTTTCTTCAATCATACTACCTTTTGGGCCGTGTTGGCGGCGGGAATAACTCACTTGGGTATACGTAGTTCGCAGTTATCGTGATGTAACACACGGCTTACGATTCGTACACCATGAAGCGAGATGCAACCCGTCTAAATCCCGCTATACGCGACCGAAACAACCAGCCTGCTGGGTCTCTTTGTCCGCCCCAGGAAGACATACGGTTCAGTCGGGATAGCAGGACGATGATGTAGTGGTCTAACGTCTTTGCGTCTTTTCGACCCGTGTCAAACACCGGTCCTAGACAGTACTGACTCATGGCGTAGCGCCTGGCAATGGGTAATGGTTAGTACCGTAGTGTACTATACCCATTATGGATGTTGTAGCCTCGCTACTATGTATAATTCGGAATACAGGGACCTACATTGACCAATAACCCTAACTGTATCATGTGATCGACACAACCTGTATGTTCCTTGCAGGGCATTTTTTTTTTTTTTTTCGGAAAATGTAGCCCGACTTACCGACTCGATCCCGGATGGCCATTGATAGCTGTACTACGTATAGCTTGCTACTCGTCTGATCCGATGGATGCCAGGATCAGACGTTTTAGCGCCCCGCAACGGCCTGGTGAACTGTGATACTTTCCCGGTGTTATGAGGCACTTTAGCAGCGGCATCGCGACCCCACTAGATCTGCCAGTAAGATTAGATCTGTTGATCGTGGGTCTAACGAGATGTAGATTAGCGACTCCAAGTGTGGTTGGACTAGACTGTGCGGTGGAAGATGTTGCACAGGGCTGCAACAATTTTAACACTTTGTACAACTTCATGTTCACTGCCCCTTAATAAGATATATTAAGGCCTGTTGCTATATCTGGATACAGCTGTGTTGGAAATTGTAGTTGTGAAAGCGTCGCTAAAACCCCCCAGTATTGTTGCCAGATTCGCAAGGCAACGAACGGCTGGAGACCATGTGTTTACCTCTCAGCTCGCTACCGGAAAGTCACTCCACCAAAACCGCAGCCATGCTACTCAGCATATCTACTTGTATACTACTCCTAATCGAGAATGTCGCATCAACATGTCCTCGCCCATATTCCACATGCATGGCCGATAGTGTCATCGCGCGTAAGGACGCCATAATTACCACCCCAGGGAGTTCGGATTACCTCAAGGTCGGCTTTTTCCAGACTGCGGTCTTGCGCGCCTTGGACTACCATGAAACGACTGAAAGCGCATGCGCGGATACACAGACGGACTGGGAGGAATATCTAGTGTTTAGCTCGGAGGGATTACTCCCCTATCTGACCAACGCGACGCGAGATACGGGGTATCCGCTGGATAGATTTGCGACAGGGGATGGGCTTACGCATTTGTACGCTCCCTTCCTTTTCCCAATATAACGAGAACAAATGCTAATAGAGCGCGTATGTATAGGTACGACAAATCGCAAAACACCACAATCAAAAATGCACTACGCGCCCTCCGCGAGTCAGCTAATCTCCAACCCCGAAACCAATACGGCGGATACTGGTTCTATACATACCCGAACTGGAGCTATCTCGACGGTACATACTCCCTCCTCCCGTTTCTGGTGGACTATACGCAGCGATTCGATCCTGGGAATGCTGCCGCCGTCTCGGGGGATGTGATGCATCAATTGGAGTTATTGTGGGCGCATTGTCAGGACCAAGGCACCACTGGCAGTGGATTGCTAGTCCACGGCTACGACTCCACCAAGAAAGCATCCTGGGCTAACCCCGTTACTGGGGGAAGTCCGTATGTCTGGAGTAGAGCGCTAGGGTGGTATTTCATGGCGCTTGTTGATGTGTTCGATATTGTACGCTCGCACGATATATTCCCGAGTGAGCTAGAGTCATATATCCGTCAACGATACACGGAATTGGCGAAAGCTGTTCTCTCCGCCGCAGACAAAGACAACGGCTGCTGGTGGCAAGTCGTGACCCTCCCCCGCGCAAAAGGGAATTATATTGAGACGAGCGGGTCAGGGATGCTTGTTTATGGGTTGCTCAAAGGTTCTCGTCTCGGACTGTTGTCTCCTGAGGAGGAATATACAGGGGTGGCGGAGAAATGCTATAACCATATGCTGCGGGAGTATGTGGTCGATGAGGGCAATGGATTGCTTGGGTTCAACGGCACTGTTGGTGTGTGTAGTTTGAATTCAAGCGCGACTTACGAGGTAAGTTCCTATCCGTATCCAAACCGAGAGCCCGGTGGCGCTAACCGCTGTAGTATTATGTCAGTGTACCGGTGACTTATAACAGCCTGCACGGGATCGCGGCGTTCACATTGGCGAGTCTGGAGCATGAAATGCGGTCTAATCAAGTCCTATGAGAAGTATTTAATGTTTAATAGTAGTACAAAGTACCATGCGTGGACACAGTGGATACTTGACGTGGAGATGTGCATAGAGTCCGGATCGGGAAGGTGACTTGTATGCAGGGCGGCGATCTGATTGGCCGGAAAAAACAGCCAGGAAGGACGAGGCCACGGATCTCTCATGCAAGGCTAAAATAGTTTGGCATGAATACATCATATTGACGAAATGTGACCTGATTGTCGACAAGAGCGTTATGCTTTATTTGACCATCTCCAATTCCATTAAGCTACGGTACTATTAGACACCGCACTATGCCATCCTACCACGAAGCCCTAGGCCTCCTCACCACCGAGGCACAACATGCACCACCAACAACAGAGAGAGTACCGCTATGCGACGCCCTCAATCGCGTCTCGAAATGCACATACAGCAGTCCCTCCTCGAACCCCAAGCATGATACCTCCGCCATGGATGGCTACGCATTGAACTCCGCCGCCACCAAAACAGCCTCCCCATCCACACCCATCATCTTCCACGTCGCAGGCACAACTGCCGCCGGTGATTTACCAATGGTCATCTCTGGCGAACCCGACTCTGATGCTTTGGTATATCCGTGCGTGGAGATCATGACTGGCGCGAGATTCCCGGAAGCGATTGAAGGTGATCATAGACCGTTTGATGCGTGCGTCAAGTTAGAAGATGTGGAGGTTTTGGTCGGGAAGGGAGAGAGGCCATCGGGGAATTGGTATATACAGGTTGTCAAGCCGGTGGATGCAAGCCAAAATAGAAGGGTGGCGGGGACTGATTTCGCGGAGGGGGATGCTGTCGTTAGAGCTGGGGAAAGGATAAGACCCAGGCATGTTATGGCGTTGGCGGCTGTTGGAGTTAGAGAAGTCGAGGTGACGAGGAGAGTAAGGGTTGGGGTGTTTTCGACAGGAAATGAATTGTCAGCGGATGCACGCAGTCGACTCCACGATGTGAATGGGCCGTATGTCATGACTTGTTTGCGGGATTGGGGTGTTGATGTCGATTTTCTGGGGGTGCTAGATGATGGAGCTGAGAAGATGGTATCGGCATTGGAAAGTCGTCTGCGCGACCACAAATACGACATCATCATCAGTACCGGGGGTGTATCGACAGGGCGATTCGACCTCATTCCGGCTGCATTGGAAGATCTTGTTGCGCGGGTTATCTTTCACAAAATCCCTATCCGTCCTGGTCAGCCGGCTCTTTTCGCGAAGATTCCTGTACCTGATGCAGATGGACCCGAGACAGCCTTCTTTGGCATGCCCGGAAATCCCGTCGCCAGTGCTGCTTGTCTCCGCTTCCTTGTCCTGCCGTATATTGAACGTCTTCAAGGCAAATCGCCGGAATCTGCAATTAAAGCAACAATACGACGAGACCACAAGGAACCGCAAACCAACGGCACCACCAAATATGACACAAACAGATTTGGTACCCTTGTATCAAAATGTCCATCCGACAAAGATGTCTTTCGTCTGGGCATATTCCGACGCCAACCAACAAGCGAATCAGACGTCACGCTCATAAACGACCACAGCCCAGGAAAGATCAAGCCATTCCTCGAATCCAACTGCTGGATTCATATTCCCCAAGACAAAACAGAACTGCATGAGGGAGATACTATCGATGTCTTCCTCAACGAATGACAACCGAATTTCGTTTGTGTGTATAGATGTAGAGAAACTTAATTCATCCGCTTCATGTCCATTGCCTGCTGCCACTCTTCCCAGTTATTAATATTAAATAGCCATTGCTCGTGCTCTGGTCGTAGTGTCCTGCCGCGTAGGCGCTTTACCACCGCACTCGGACCAAGTATCCCTTGTTCGACGTTCTCCTGGAGGGTATGCAGGGCATCTGTCGTCCAGATGGCGAGAAGAGGCTCGTTGAAGCCTTCCGCATTAGTGAAGCATGTAACAGATGCCCTGCTGGATTTAGACTTTTGTCGTAGAGACTTCAACGCTGCAGTTGTTAAGAATGGGTAATCGCACGCCACTACCAGCCATGTCGCCGATGGATCATGGCGATGTGCAGAAAGGAGTCCTGCTGCCGGTCCAATGTCCGCATTTTCGCCCTGGGGATTGCCGTCGTCATTATCGTGAATCACCCGGACGTTTATTGTTGACCCCCTGGCATTCAGCTCTAGCATATCACCATGTGGGCATGGTACATCGCCATACTCATAAAGCGCCTGCGCAGCGCTCCGGTCCCTTAACGATATATATACTGTATCGGACTCAGGACATGTGTCGTGCAGGACAGAGATCAGTCGCTTGTACATGGGTTCGTTGTCCTCTATACAAAGAAGCTCTTTGCGCGTGCCCATCCGCGAGGACCGTCCTCCCGCGAGTAATAAAGGCTTGAGAGTTGCCATGGTTGGTGGATGGTTGTTCCGTAAGAGAATGGATGGGCGAAGACGATGGTATGCGGGTACGATGACGTCATTGTTGATATCAGTGAGATCGCAGTAGGACATGGAACTGAGCAGTACTCCGTACACAAGGAATGCTTAACACCATTACCACCACCTATTTGGATGTTCTCCTCGGAAGCCATCCATGGACTTCTCTTTCCGTTTTTGGTTTGACTTCACGCCGCTTCATGCCCACTGAGCAGCCCGGCCGCCCACACCGCTTTCCCAATGTAAATACGAAGTTCAGTCTGCACTCTTCATAACATTTGCAATCAAGGACTCCGGTCAATGTATATCCGGCCTGTCCGGCCTGTCCAAGTGCAATGTTATTCTATCCGCCATGTTTCATCCGCCCAAGTCGAGGCAAGGCCTGGTCCAAGATCATCCAACCATGCAATATACAACCTCCGCGACCGGTGATGGCCGGCCCATCACGACTCATGGGAAGCACTACTGCTTGGCGGGTTTTGCACAATAAACGCATGGGTTACTTGCAACCAATTCATACTGCTGGTAGACTAAAGGACAAAGATCCGGGTTCAGGGCGGATCTACGATTTATCTCTCCAGCTCTCACAACGACCAATGAATGGAAACGCGTTGATGCAGTACACACTGTATAACAGTAATGGCGCTGCAGCGCTCGTCAGCAAGCTGACCAAACTCGGGATTACGGACATGTATGGCGTGAGTACGCGTGATCTGCGCGTCTTTGACCTGCCGTCCAGTGGATTCCCGTACATCCTTGTCCGGGAAAGTACAATAGTGATTCATCTGTTCGACTTGCGGTTACTGGTGCAGCATGATCAGGCGCTGTTGTTTCATATTGCCGAATCGCCCAATCCCGGCCACGACAATGGCAACAGCAACGGGCCACGAGACATCACTGATGGCGATGACCATAGTGTGTCGCGCGTTTTCAGTCACAACCTCGAAGGAAAGCTACGTGGCGGCCATGGATTGGGCTTGGCAGTGATCCAGCCCTACGAGCTACGGGTGGTGGAAGCTGCACTTGCATCAGTAACATCAGTACTCGAAGCAGAGTACATGTTGATCGAGCAACAACTCTCGAATGCTCTGAAAAAGAGTGATCTGGATACGTTGGACAAGGAAGAAAATGTCATCCATAGTAAACTACGCATAATCCTCGATCTTACGCGGAAGCTCGCAAGTATTGAAAAACGCGCACGCCAGGTGCGGGATGTCGTGCAGGAAGTACTAAATGAGGATGAAGACATGGCCAACATGTACCTGACCGATAAGAAGGCCGGAAAGCCCCATGCGTTGGAGGATCACCAGGATGTCGAGTATTTATTCGAGGCGTACTTCAAAGCAAGCGATGCCGTTGTCCAGGAAGCAGCGAGCCTGATGGACAATATTCATCGCACAGAAGAAACAATTCAGTCCACCCTGAGTGTGCGACGGAACCAGATTATGGTGTTGGAAGCAACGATTGAGATTCTTATGCTGGCTCTCGCGTGGGCCACTCTTGTTGCGGGTTGGTATGGCATGAATGTGATCAACTATTCCGAGGAGACTGCAAATGCTTTCGCCGTAATAGTCTCACTCTCAATTACTGGCGTACTCTCGGCTTCATGGTATGGGATGCGGAAGTTACGACGTATCAACAAGTTGCGGTTATAGATCCGAGCTACTTGGCAAATGATTTGTCAAGGAATTGCTAGATACAATTTACATATACCAAGTGGACATTTCACACGAAAATATGAACAGCAATTCGGCAGATCCTCATAATTTACACGGTAGCCATCCTCATTACAATAGGGGTAGCAAACTACTGCTATTATACATGAAATGCCATTAGACTAACACTTCAAAGCCCCTGCAAAACTCGAATCCGGAGAGTTCAGATCCTCCGGTATAGTCATCGGCACAAGCAACGTCTGCGGACTTTTTGTCTTGATATAATTCGAAGCCCACGCCTTCTGCCTCATAATGGAATCTTGCCCAAACTATACAGTGTCCAGAAAGTCTTTGTCCCAGAGTGCCTGGCTAGCCGGCAGCAATGCAACCAAGTGATCATCGATTTACGTAAGGAATAGCTGCAGCCACTGCAAAGCTGCCAATGCCTCGTAGGGATCCGATTTGTTGATATCTTTGGGAATGATGGTGTCCAGAAGACGCTGGGAGACGGAACGGCCGTATTGCTTACTCTCGTTGTATTTCTCAACTATGGGCTTGAAGCGTTTGCAGGTTTCTGTTGCGATGCGGTGCATTACTAGTAGGCCCGACTGCACGTCGAAGTCGTGGATGAGGCGCGGGATAAGGTGGTCGTAGAAGTCGATTAGCATTTGCATGGCTTCGAAGGTGGCACCGAGCCAGAGTTCGAGTCTGCGGACGCGAGGTGGGCTGTCCTGGTCGGTTTGTGGTTGGGGGATGCTGGTTGTTTGTTTCTTCTTCATCTCGACACTGTGGATGACGGCTGTCTGTTGTTCTTTGGCGTGGAGCTTCTTTTGGCCTTCTTTTTGGACGGTTTTTTCAATGCGCACGGCGCCGGACTTGAAGGCTGGTTGCTTGGAGACAGGGTCCCATTGTTCTACTTTAATTAGCGTTGACGTCACATAACTTGGAGAAGGGCGATTTACCAATTGTCAACTCATTGGCTGCTCTAGACCGGTCATCCTTTGCATCCCAGTATCCGAAACAAGGCACAGACGGCGAGACCATGGTCAACACCTCTTTCATTATGCTGCTCCAAGAGCTCGGGAGCCTCATCGGAGGTTTGTTAATATAAAGGCTTGCCTGCAAAGCACTCCCTAGCCAACGACAATTGGCACACAACAGAGACAGACGGCGTGCTTCAGACAATGTCTGGTGCGGTGCAGTCTATTGTGAAGTGAAGAAAGCACTGACCGTGACAACCCTAGCCGGGTGCAAAACCAAGAGGCCGCAGAAGCCGCATTCTGGCACTACGACGAGAAAAACTCAAAAGCACTACCCGCAATGAACAGATAGTAAGTTTATATTGACAACTATGTTTTGATCGCATAGACATACTAACCTTTTTGCAGCCGCCCACTTCTATCTCTTGATTGCCACGAGGCCTTCGCAACTTTTTGCAAGGCCGGATCCGGGTACGATGAATATCTCAAGTCTGAAACTGCCTCAGCGACTCATTCTTTCGCATGCAAACTCACGGGCCCTAGTAGTTTTGCAATCGAAGCGGGTGAAGCAGGTCTCCACGCTCATCGTGCCAATAACTATGCTGGCGGGCTGAGGCAGCGTCAAATTAGGGTTGGATAGCCGCCGTGATAGCAAAGCGAGCGAGAACATGCAGTATTTCCCATATAAATGGACAGATGATCCTGTAGGATGCTTCTGCAATTTCCTACACGAGTCTTCAGGTATCGCACATTGAAGAAAGCCAGCAAGGGATATGCAGCTATTGCTGCCTGCAAAAAGAACCAATCGAAAAACGTTGGAACGATGACTACCAACAGAACAGAGAAAAGCAAATTTGAGATATGTGAACTTGTGAAAAGCTATGGCATGAATTGTGAGATGGTTTATCATAGCTTGGAAGGACCATCGGAAATGGAACTAATGTTTGAATTTGCTCTGGGCTACTAATTCAATGTATGTACTTTGGCATAGGTGAACAACTGGACAGGTCTTCTAATTAATAGGATCTATCAAGCGCCCGTCTATAAGTGTTTCATTGTTGTTGTTGAAGAGTTATGGCATCTCTGCCGAAAACGGAAACCTAGGGCATTGCCACCGGCATGTGATTCTGCCTGAGGCATGAATGCGACCATCTTCACGAGTCTGCATGAGTATTGGGCTTTCTCCGTGTCCCCGGATAGATGAATGTATTCCTGAACTTGTAGATAAGTAATTCATGCTCATAATACACATTAATTGCTTGACTGTTTGTATTCGCAGGTGCCGGCCGGGTTAGCCATCGCATTGCGGGATAGGAACGTATTTGAAGCGGGGTCTCTCGGATCGTAGCTCAGAGGGGAATCGGGAGTCGATTATTCCGGACTAAACGAGGTCTATATGGAGAGGACTAGCTTAACGAAAGAGGTATATTGCCTAACGAACGTACGTGCGCGTACGTAGCTGATCGAGTGCTTATGAGTGCTTGACTAACTATATGTGCGCACACGCTGGCCTATATAAGAATCTCCTGGCCTCGGTAATCGGGCCAACTATTTATCCGCCGATTCTCATCACTCCCCTTCGTACAATCGTCGCGCATTCAAATCAATCAAAAACAACAAATCTGGCAATTTGATAAGCGGCGGTTGGACGCACGCTTCAACTCTCATAGATGTTGAATTCTCTTCTCGCTTAATTAAGTGAGGCCCAGGTCTCTAACCAACTGTCCCTGGCTAACATGGTTCGTAGCCTTCGTCAAGCCATCGGCAATCATCTTGTCAGTAGGGAGATGCTCGAGACGGATCTCTCCATTGCCTATGTGGTCCCGAATGGCATGATATCGTACAGCTATATGCTTCGTCTTCGGGTGATTAATCGGGTTATCAGCGATCTTTATGGCGCCCTGGTTATCCTCATAGATGGTAGTCGGAGCGTCTCGATAAATGGACCCCTTTCCTATAGCATATAGGAAATGCCTAGTCCAAATCGCCTGCTTAGCTGCCTCCGATACAGCCATATATTCGGCCTCTGTTGAGCTCTGTGCAGTAACTGATTGCTTTCTGCTCGTCCAGGTAATTGGCGTGCCATTGATGAAGAAAACAAAACCAGTAGTTGACCGGTTCTTCGCTGAGTTAGCATACGCGGAATCAGCATACGCATATAACCCTTTCGGTCTCCCCTTTGCACTAAACGTCAGTCTATAGCATATAGTGCCCTTGACATATCGAAGCACGTGTTTGGCCGCTGCCAAATGGACCTTCCTTGGCTCCGCGAGGTATTGAGACAGTTGATTCACTGCAAAGGCAATGTCCGGCCGTGTGGCTATCACCAGGAAAATCAACCGTCCAATTAGTCTCCGAAATAGCTTATGCTCAGCTCGTCCAAGCAGTGAGCTATCCGGTGCCTCCAATTTAACGCTTGGGCCAATAGGTGTGCTTGCAGGCTTGCAATCAGCCATGCCAAATTCATCAAGAATTTGTCGTGCATAGGACTCCTGGTCCAGTTGAATAGACCTGTCTTTTCCCCATGTGAAGCGGATGCCCAATAGCTTCTTGACTAACCCAGAGTCAGTCATTGGATGGAACTCCTTGAGCCTCTGCTTCACCACATCAATTTCTTTGGCATCCTTCCCAAATATCACTATGTCGTCCACGTACACAGCGATAATCAGACCCCTACCATTCATGAACACACTAGGGTCTGCAGTAATCAGTTTGAAGCCTATCTTCTTCAGGAAATCGCTAATCTTTCTGTGCCATAGATTAGCGGACTGGCGGAGGCCATAGAGCGATTTCTTCAGCTCTAAAACTAGGCTCCCCTTGGCACTAGTAGCCTCTGGATCAAAATCCTGCAGTCCCTCCGGGATTTCCATGCAATTAGGCTTATCGAGGTCAGAGCCAGCGAATGCATTCATAGCATCAAGCATGTGTGCCTCCAGGCCTAATTGGGCCGCTATAGCCACTAAAATTCGCAGGCTATCTAGTCGGAATACCGGTGCAAATGTCTCATCGAAGTCGTCGTCCGATTGCTCATTTCCTCTGGCAACTAGCCTGGCTTTGAAGCGGTCAATTCGGCCATCTGGGCCTAGCTTCACATCAAATACCCATCTTGTCGATGAAACCGTTCCCTCGGCTTCCTTTCGGGGTATGACATTCCAAGTGCCAAGGCTCACTAAGGCGCTCAATTCCTTGTGGATAGCTTCCTTCCATTTTGAGCCATATATCGGATCATTAACAGCTTCCCTGTACGATTTCGGTATGCGTATTCCGGCTTTCTCACGTGCAGCACATACTCTCTCTGCAACCTCATATTCTCTATCAGTCTGCAATAGCTCCGCAGCTACTGCTAGCCTAGCCAAATGGGCCCGCATGCGCTGAGCTGGACGGTCATCACTACCATCCTCCCCTTCAGCTTTGCGCTTGCGGCCATATGTCAGCTCCATTTGGCGGCTCTCCATCATTCGCTCTGATGGCTGGCGAACGCGTTCCGAGCGTCGCCCAGGTGGCCTATCTGGCATGCTCTCTTGGCCAGCATCTACAGGCACCTCTTCAGCCTCTAAAGGGTTATCATCTGTACGCAGAACCTCGCGCACCTCATCAGGCCTCTTAGGAGCTCTCTGCTCTGCCTCTCCTTCAGGCTGGACTCTGGATGGTTTCACCGGCTTATCCATCGTGCCTCCAGTTGATGAAGAGGAATCCCTTTCCTTCTCTCCATCCTCTCTATTCAATGGCGTATTCAGCGTCTCTGGCGTCATATCCGTCATCGGCTCGTCGGTATGAATGGGCTCATTAACTGGCGGTCCTGCTCCGGCAGGTGTCTCAGCAGGCATCTGAGGTGCTTCAACGGGTCCTTGAGCAACCTGATTGGCTAATGGCTCGCTCAAATAGCCATTTTCCCGCTCTCGAAACTCGGGGTTAGTAACTAGCTTCAGTTCACTACCACCCCTAGGCAGCACAAAATACTGCTTATGGCTCTTCCCGTACATCAAAAATGTGCCCTCCATAGCTCTGCTTTCCAGCTTGCTCTCCGGCTTATGGTAGAAGAGCACTCGGCAGCCCCAAGCACGAAGATGGGCCAAGTCAGGCTTATACCCATGCCATAGCTCATATGGCGTTTTCTCATCTTCTTTCTTTTGGCCATCGTGCTTCACCATTATCGTACGATTTCGCAGGTAATTAGCCGTGACTGCAGCATACTTCCAATAACGCTTGCTAATGCCAGAGTCAATCAATAGAGCACGCGCTATCTCCATAATAACGCGGTTATATCGCTCCGCCACGCCATTCTGTGCTGGTGTTTCAGCTTCAATGAACTCCAGCTCAATGCCTTTCTGTTCTGCCCAAGGCTTCAATGCCACGAACTCAGCAGCATTATCTGTACGAATGACCAATAGCACTTTCCCTGACTGCCTCTCAACCTGGCGCAGCCAACTATCCAGTGTGTGTATGACGCTCTCAGCCCTTCGGTCTATCTTGATGAAGATCCATGAAAATCGCGTGCAATCATCAATCAATGACAGGTAATACTTTTCCTGCCCCATGCCTTCGCGATTCGGGCCCCAAAAATCCATGTACACGCGTTCAAGCGGCTTCCTAGCCCTAGGAACTGGTGCATGGCTCTGCTTCTTCACCTTCTTGGCCTTCGCACACACCTCACAGTTATCATGGAGCAACTGGTCTCGTTTACCCAGCTTCAGCTCATCTAGCTCCATATATTCAACACAGGTGTTAAATCGTTTCCTTCCTGCATGGCCTAGACGTCGGTGAATGAGCTCCTGTTTCTTTCGTGTCTGCTCATCTGCAGATAGGGCCATTCGAGCGTACTGCAGCCTCTTCGCTGCTCCTGGGCCAGTAAATAGCGCGTTGACATGCTTAACCGAATGCATGTATGTGGTCCGCCCTTCTCGTTTTCCATGGGCCACCACTTTCCCATTCTTCCTGAGCACATAGCCTCCCTTCGAGCCAATCGATTCAAAACCAGCCATATGCAGAGCTTCCAGCGATAACAAGTTCTCTGCTAGGCCCGGTACATACACCACCCTGCCTAACCTGGCCGTCGAGCCGTTTGGCAGGTCAAATCGGACGATACCACGCCCCATGATGGGCATCTTTGTACCGCTAGCAATAATCAAATGGCCTCGGCTAGTCTCATCAAGGTACTCAAATATGCTTCGGTTCCCAGTACACATGCTCGTAGCGCCACTGTCAAAACACCACTTGGATGGGTCCATTCTCGTACAGTGGGCTCCTTCAATAATATATTTGGCCCACTCATCCCTGTACTCACTCATGGGCATTGCCCTTTCCAACGTCGCTTCATCAGACGTTATCTCGATGGCACGAGCACTATATTCCTCATCATAGCCATCATCATCGCCAACCGTGCTACCTCCTTCCTTTGCAGACTTTCCTTTCTGCTTGGAGAAACGATTGGACTTCTTATTTCGGCCTTTCCGGCCACCAGGACCATCTTGGCGCTTCCCTTCATCAGTGCTAGCATCATCATCATCTTGCTTGCTCGGGCAGATCCTCGCTCGATGCCCTGTTTTCCCGCAAGCAAAGCATTTTATGCCTTTCTCAGCACGATGAGCTCTTGATGCTTTCTCAGTTGATTCGCTTCGCATTTGCATGGTGTTCTCAACTCGGCTTAGCACATATTCAGGGGTTAATTTGGCGTCCGATCCCATCAACATATCACGTAGAGTGGCGTATTTATTCCCCAAACCGCGGAGATACCATAACAAGGCCAACTCTTTAACTTCAACAGTTGTGGATCCATTCATCTCTATGAATTCCTGCGCCATCTCCATAACTTCCCTAAATGCACCAATTTCATTCATTCTTTGCTCATCCCAGGTCCAATTCGCCATTCTCATCAATTTCATGGCTTTCCGGGTGTTGGAGGACTTCAAAAATCTCTGCTTGAGATACTCCCATTTCCGCCCAGAATTCGGCTGTAGTTTAACCTCAAGAACAGTCTGAGGGTTTAGCCCATGCTCAATGATGGCATCTGCTTTCAAATCGGTCCTGAACCACTTCTCATTGCGTCCCAAAACAGCAGCATATTCACGGTCTCCAACATCCTCATAATACTTGATCGCTTGCCAACAATATTGGAGCTTCAACTGCTTCTCCATAGCATGGAACCAATAACGAGCGTTATCCTCACACAGCTTGTCAATTGAGAAAGGGTATATCTTTATTGCATTCCCTTCCACTAGCTCTCTGTCCGGTGAGCTAGGCAAAGGCACATCTTTCTCAGGCATCTCCTTGCTTTTGCTTCCAGTCTCTACCATTATGACGTTTCTCACAACCCAATAGGCTCCGCTGAGCAGATTATTGGCCGATAATCATGTAGGGAACTAATCGAGGGTGAGGCCCGTAGTCGGAATCGTATCGATCGGTCTATAGAAGATGTTAAGCGACTATAGAACCCCCAGGGTACCAAAGCGTTTGTTAAGACGTCAGTATGGTAGGCCCGGGCTCATAACCAATGAAGCGGGGTCTCTCGGATCGTAGCTCAGAGGGGAATCGGGAGTCGATTATTCCGGACTAAACGAGGTCTATATGGAGAGGACTAGCTTAACGAAAGAGGTATATTGCCTAACGAACGTACGTGCGCGTACGTAGCTGATCGAGTGCTTATGAGTGCTTGACTAACTATATGTGCGCACACGCTGGCCTATATAAGAATCTCCTGGCCTCGGTAATCGGGCCAACTATTTATCCGCCGATTCTCATCAGTATTAGGTGTAGAAGCACATGTAGTCGGAGTTCATCTCGGGATAGAATCGGCCGAGAGCTATCGCCCGAGATCCCCGCAAATTTCCCCAGGCGGAAAAGAGCGATTTCAGCCACTCACCGCCCGCCGATTTCCTTCGCGCATCCTTAAATTGGACTCTTCTACTCTTCTCTGGGTAGCCATTCATTCTCTTTATTATTGTACAGATACTGCGATCATGTCGAAGCTTACAGGCGCGAAAGTTGCCGAGCACAACTCCAAGGACTCCTGCTGGGTCATTGTCCACGGGAAGGCCTACGATGTCACCGAGTTCTTGCCAGGTGAGCATCTATGAGAACAGAGATTATGCCGGTCAATACTGACAATTGGACTTGTAGAACACCCCGGTGGCCAGAAGATTATCCTGAAGTACGCAGGGAAAGATGCGACTGAAGAATTCGACCCTATTCATCCTCCCGACACCCTCGACAAGTACCTCGATTCCTCGAAGCACCTCGGCGAAGTCGACATGACGACTGTGGAGCAGGAGGAGAAGGCGCATGATCCTGAGGAGACAGCGCGTCAAGAGCGCATTCAGCGCATGCCCCCGTTGGCGGCATGCTATAACTTGTTCGACTTTGAGACCGTGGCGCGGAGTGTGATGAAGAAGACTGCGTGGGGGTATTATTCCAGTGGTGCTGATGATGAGATTGTACGTTGCCTCTACAAGAAATGATTGAAGAGGGCGAATTACTGACAATAGTAGACGATGCGTGAAAACCATTCGGCATACCACAAGGTCTGGTTCCGGCCACGGATCCTCGTGGATGTGGAAAACGTCGACATGAGCACAACAATGCTGGGCAGCAAGACATCAGTTCCGTTCTACGTGACAGCAACAGCACTTGGCAAGCTGGGTAACCGTGAAGGAGAAGTCGTGTTGACCCGCGCAGCGCACGACCACGGCGCCATCCAGATGATCCCGACGTTGGCATCGTGCTCGTTTGACGAGATCGTTGACGCCCGCAAGGGTGAGCAGATCCAATGGCTGCAATTGTACGTCAACAAGGACCGCAACATCACAAAGCGCATCGTGCAGCACGCCGAAGCTCGCGGCTGCAAGGGTCTCTTCATCACCGTCGACGCGCCCCAACTCGGTCGTCGCGAGAAGGACATGCGCTCCAAGTTCTCCGACGTCGGCTCGAACGTGCAATCCCAGAGTGGTGACTCCGTTGACCGCTCGCAGGGCGCTGCCCGCGCCATCTCCTCTTTCATCGACCCCGCCCTCTCCTGGAAAGACATCCCGTGGTTCAAGTCTATCACCAAGATGCCCATCATCCTCAAGGGTGTCCAGTGCGTGGAAGACGTCCTGCGCGCTGTCGAGGCCGGCTGCGACGGTGTCGTCCTCTCCAACCACGGCGGTCGTCAACTCGACACCTCCCGCTCTGGTATCGAGGTCCTAGCCGAGGTGATGCCTGCACTCCGCGCTCGCAACTGGGAAAATCGTATTGAGATCTTCGTTGACGGTGGTGTTCGTCGCGCAACTGATATCCTCAAGGCACTGTGTCTCGGCGCAAAGGGTGTCGGTATCGGGCGGCCGTTCTTGTACGCCATGTCTGCGTATGGGCAGGCTGGTGTCGACCGTGCCATGCAGCTGCTGAAGGATGAGATGGAAATGAACATGCGGTTGATTGGTGCAAGCTCCATCGCAGACCTTAACCCCAGCTTGATTGATGTTCGGGGGTTGACCGGTGGGCATCATGCGCCCGTGCCGGCGGATTTGCTGAGCATGGGGGCGTATGATCCGTTGCAGGCACCGCGGTTTAGTGAGAAGGCTAAGCTGTAATAATGTTCACTCTGTATATATACCTAATCGAATACCCGATTTCAGTAATAAATCTGATCCATCCTACTTTCTTTTCCCAGATGTCGATTGTTGCTTTTTTTGATTAAAACAAGACAGACAATTTCTGTTTCCTTCTAGTCTGTGCTACAGTCTGCATTTTGATCTATTCCAGTCCCATTGGTAATCTCGGACCCCGAACCCCATCGGCATCGACCCTAACCCCGAGCTTATCAATCACCCACTCAATGACCTCATCACTACCGAAAACAGATAAGCTTATCTGCATGAACTATGCATGCCGTAACCACCATATATATACCACTCCCACCACCAACTCTCTAAATAACAATAAACAACATTCAAACCAAAATGCCCAAAACAATCCTCATCACCGGTGCCACCGGAAGACAAGGCGGAGCCGTAATCAACTCCCTCCTGACCCAAGACGCAGACGTCGAGATTCTCGCTGTAACCCGGAATACTTCGTCCGGCGGTGCGCAGAAACTGCAGCAAAAGGAGCCTTCGAAGATTAAATTAGTGGAGGGCAATTTGGACGAACCGGAGGGTATTTTTGCGAATGTGAAGAAAGTCACCTCGCAGCCTGTTTGGGGTGTGTTCAGTGTCCAGGTATGCCACACCATAACATACCCAAAAAACCATTCCAAAGTGAACGCGATAACTAACAGCCAACAGTCCCCCAACCCAGGAAGTTCAGACCAAACCGCCGAGGAAAACCAAGGCAAAGCGCTCGTCGACGCAGCGCTGAAAAACTCCGTCCAACTCTTCGTCTACACCTCCGTCGACCGCGGCGGCGACGAGGTCTCCTTCGATAACCCAACTCCAATCCCGCACTTCATCAGCAAGCATAACATCGAACACTACCTTGTCGAGCAGGCAAGGGGTACAAACATGTCCTGGACGATTCTCCGCCCTGTGGCGTTTATGGATAATTTCACGCCGGATTTCTTTGGCAAAGTTTTCACCACGGCTTGGAAGGTTGCTGTCAAAGATAAGCCGTTGCAGCTTGTTTCTGTGGAAGATATAGGCTTCTTCGGCGCGCAGGCATTTATCAATCCTGAGATATATAAAGGAAAGTGTCTATCGCTGGCGGGTGATGAACTTACATTCGGGGAGATGGGGAGGGTGTTCAAAGCGAAGACGGGCAATGAGGTTCCCTTGACGTTTGAATTTGTGGCGAGGATATTGTTGTGGTTGATGCCGGATTTCGGGGAAATGTTTCGCTGGTTTTATGACAGAGGTTACGGGGCTGATATTATGGCGTTGAGGAATTTACATCCGGGGATGAGGAATTTTGGGACGTGGCTTGAGATTGAGAGTGGGTTTGAGACGAAGTAACTTTTGTTCAGTATATTTCGAGTCGTACAACTAATGTAATACATTTTCTTTCCAAACACATGTGAAAAGACAATCCCCATCGAGAGATACATCTACCACCCAAAAGCCTCCTCATAGTATTCAATATCTTGGTACCCCCTTTCATAACCTCATACACCGACTCCCGACACTCGTCAGCCATTTGAGACGGCCCGCAAGTTAAAACAGCCAATCGAGTCGAAGTCTCCTGCGCGGCCTGCGCTTCTGCCATAACAGTCCTACGGATGTGAGGACGACCCAGAAGAAACTCAATCCCTGTACTGAGAGGCTTGGTGGTATCAACAGCACCAGTCTTGGGGACCTTCTTTGAGACGCTTTCCTGAGAAGCAGCGCTATTGTCCGATGGCGATGTCTGCCCCGATGTAGACGTGTCGGTAGTGCAAAAGAACGTAGTCGAAATGTCAGGATTCTCCAATATCTGAGCCAACTCATCACAGAAGACCTGATAGTACATCTCCCTCTGTCTCGCGGACCAAATAAGTCGAATCCTTGTCGTCCTGGTTTGTGCCTTGGATGCGCGCGAAACATGATCGATGATATACGGCACTGCGCTTGCGATACCAGTCCCACCCACAATCATCAGGACAATGTCGAACGTACGAACTGGAGCTGTATGTCCATACGGACCCTCGAGAAGCAGAGTAGGATGGATCTCTCCGTCTGTCTTACAGCATTGATCACGGAGACGCCTGGTCCAGCCGTCGTATGGCCGGATGTAGAAGATCAACTTCGACCTTTGCTGACTTCCCTCATTCTTCATTGCGCAGTCGGTAATATAAGCACCGAGTGTGAACGGATGATTCTCCCAGCCCTTCAACGACATCGGCTGATAAATGTAATAGAACTGTCCTGGTCGAGGGACCAGGGTGGTCTGAGCCGGATACATTTCAATCTTGACTAAATCGCTGTCCTTGCAGTACTTGACAGTCGACGAAGTCGTAGATACGAAGTATTTCCCGGTTCGAACGTTGAGATTGCAGTATGCAATCCGCACGAGCCGGACGGTGCGGTCGAAGCCCATATCGCAACCATGGGCCAGAGATAGCCGTTCCATTTTGTGCCGTCGAAGCTTGTGTGTCTGTCATGCATTAGTATTGTGATTAATAGAGTGTATGGTGTGGGATGTACCTGAAAAGGGCGTAGATCACGAGAATGGCGAAGACGATGTGGATTATGAGGAATGTTTCGTACCACTTGCGGCGGAGGAGGGTAATGGATTGGACGAGCATGATGACGACGGTGGCCTGTTGAATAGACAATTAGGATTGGGAGCATTAATAGAAAGTGTTTTGAAGGAAACTCGCCACGACGCCCATGTACCAGTATTCCTGCTTCCAAACCGATGCGTATCTGCCGTCTAACGAGCAGATCATATTAGTATGGCATGCAGACAGACACCAGGTTTAGGCGACATACCGTAATAAGCAAAAACGACACTATAATTAATCGAATGAACCACAGCAAGAATCGTACAGGCCCACGCAACATGTCGATGGAAGATATTGAACGATTGAACGCTGAAATCGGTAGCCCAGAGAAAGATGTTATTGCGGCCTCCGAAAAACCACAGGAAGGGCAGACAGGCGTATGAGAGGATTCCGGTACAGTCGGACGAGTATTGCCAGTTTTGCTGGATGACACTGGGTGTTCTGATTGGTTTTATTTGTCAGGGATTATTGCAAGGATAGTGAATATGACTTGGACTTACTGGATATTTCCCGAGAAGCTTTGGTAGTCAACACAAGCTAATATGATGCAGATAGCCCAGAACCCAAAGACAATCAGAAGATCAAGTCTCTTCGGTATAGTGTGGCTATAATAAAGCTGATGATGATGCAACAGGAACGGAGTAAAGCTGGCGGGTATAGCAAAATAGGTCTTCAGATAATGCAAAGCAGAAGCAAACGGGCCAGGCTTCCTCTGGGACGCGGACTGCAATGTGCCGCTGCCCTCCGTGTCACTTTTGTAAATAGCATGTCATCTGCTAGTCCAGAAACCCCATACTTTCGCAAGCATTCCAAGGACCAACATGCCTCCCCAGTATCCCATCAGCGCCCAGCCAAACCGTTCGTCTTTTGCCAGGGCGTAATCATGAGTAACCTAAGATAGTCAGCTGTATAGCACACAAGTCAACGAGGACCACAAACATAAGATTTATAAGCCCCCTTATAGTAAGCCTCGCTCAACAAAACCGGTTTCTGAATAGTCCCAGTAGTCGTCGCACTATTCACATCCGGATCAATCTCCGGCAAATTCCCAATATACGAATCCGTAAGATTCGCCTCAATCCCAGCCAAATCCATCAACGTAAGACTATTTTTCGCACACAAGCTCTGCCAGTACGGCACAGTAGCCTTCAGCCCCGTCTCACTACACTGTGCCTTCGCACTAGCGTACATGGATATCACTTCCACGGTGCTATTGCACGGCCCGGTGGACGTGCCGGAACTTCCTCCATGATGGCCGCGCTTTACTCGAGGGAATCGTTTCCCGTGAGACGAGCCGTGAGCCTTTCCGCCAGAGGAGCCATCGTGAGAGGATATTGTTGTGCTCCCGGTAAAGGTGTATTCGGAGAGGGTGGTGTAGATGGTGTAGAAGCAGTATTCGTCCAGGCTGTCGGCGGCATTGTGGCTTCCGCCTTGGCCGGCTAGGGCGGGAATACTGGTGAGGAATAATGAGAGGAGGATTGATTTGGGGAGCATGCTGCTGGATAGTGAGGCGTGGAGGGTTATTGATCGGGGGACGATCTTAACCCTACTTATATTGATACGTTGCGGAAGGCAACGGCACGCCAGGACTTGTAGAGATTCTCCACGCCAACCGGAATGTTACAAACGTAGAAAACATCATATCACAGAGATTTCCAGCTGCAGAAATGCGTATTTCGTATTGCACTCAGGCGGCTGTTTCCGCACGTACTACGGAATGCGAGGGCAACAATTAAGATACTAAAGACCGACGTGGGATGAGAGCAAGACCATCGAGCGACCAGGGTATTCTATTATCGTAACCGAATGCGCAAAGTCAACAAGCTAATCATGTTGGTTTCGATGGTGCCGAGATTTAATTGAGTGACATCCACCGGAGACGCATATAGACAACTTCATTAGTCCTTACCACTCCAGATCAGGGGGCTGTCGCGGCATCTGAACATGAAAGACCGTCGGAGTCAGACTGGAATTAAGATGATATCTCGGATAATAGCAAGGTGACCACACCGACTTTGCATGGGTAAGAACGTCGTCTCGGGAGCTCCGAGCCATGTCCCCCTCCTCCCTTGGAGAGAATATTCTACTAGATTGATAGCTATAGTCGTACTAGCTAAGTACGATTATACCTGCACTGTATATTTACTACCTAGGAGTAAGCGAAAACCCAGAAAGATGATATGGGACGCTGACCCTAGCTCCCTGCATCGCAAGGCCACTCTTCCACAACAGGAAGTGATGGCCGATCAATTTCACCACGCGAAAACATACTTGGTAGAATTAGCTAGACCGAGACGACCAGTACAATATTTCCATCGGCTCCGGCGGTGATAGCCACGTATTAACTTCCGTTGACATTGATGAGATGCGCCTCCGAAATCCTCGGAGAACACCCAAAATACCCTGACACCCACCACGCGAATCCGGCTCCGCTCACGATCAAAAGGCATAGGGCTATGCAGGAGACAAAGCGATCCATCTTATCTCGGGTTTAATGGGGACCGGGGGCGCGCTATACCGGATTCAGGATAGGTTTGCGAAGCTTAACCTGGCTTGGCGGGGCTAGCACTGACGTTTCCGATCTTATCAATCAACCCTAAGTACGGAGTGCACCAGGTCATGTCGGTTATTTCCGAGACACCAGTATAGAGATTATATGAAATTAGATTGACTGCTAGCTAGAATAGCATATTTGATATCGAAGTACATCCTCAACCCTACCATACACCGGCCAACGGCGACGCATCCCCCACCCAAATAACCTATCCCTCTATATTGCAACCCGACCTGCCGTAACCGGAGCAATACCATACTTATCACCTGTTAGCGCCATTCACAAGAGCAGCAAACCTCTCGATAGTAATCCAACTCACCAAACAATCGACGCCAACCCAAGAACAGCCGCCGCACAACTGAAAGCAAGAGCCACAATTCCGCGCGGCGTGAATCCGGCCGGAAGCGGAGCCACTTCCTTATTCTCGCCGGTGAGGTCGTAGAAGTCGACCGTATTGCCGGCGGCATTTCCCGCGGTGAGCGTTCTGCTGGCATTACATACGTCGTAATGGTTTTGAGAATGGTCATATGCTCTTGAAGGTAGAGGGGTGCTTCGACCATGACGGCTGCGAGGCCGGCGTCCATGTGCCATTCGATATGGCAGTGGAAGAACCAAATTCCTGTACGGATTGATTAGGATATGGGTTAGAGAGCATGGTGAAATGGCATACCTGAGTTATCCGCGACAAAGCGAATGACGAAGTTCCCCATAGGATTGACAACAAGAGTATCCCGCCTCATAGGCACAGATGCAAATGTCACGTTGCTGTGATCGAAATAACCTTCGTTCTCACTGCTGCACCAGAGAACTTGGAAGTTATGCCCATGCAAGTGGAAGGGATGCTTTCCTATGTCGTCATTGTTAAGCACAATGTCCACGACATCGCCCTTGCTCAGGACAAAGGCATTGGTGTCTGTGCCGTAGATTTCGGCATCGGTGGCTGCGGAGCCTGTTGCGAAAGCGGAGTATAGGACTGGGACTTTGGGCATAACGTACGACTTTCCGTTGAAAAATGCGCTGTAGGTGGTTAGCAAGAGGTCAACTAGTACTATGATAGATATACTCACTAGTTTGCCCCATCTCCAAGATTGTCCATGGTCAGGTCCAAAGTGACAGTGATATCCGCATCCCCATATCGCTTGATACCGTCGGCAGGGACAAGTTCGTAATCATTATAAACCACGCTGTCGAAGTCGGAAACTGTCTTCGCTTCCGCATTGTCGTTTGTTGAATTATATACTAGCCACCCAGCGACATTATAATTTAATGTGTCCGGGAGCGTGTCAAAGAGAGACTGACAAGAATCATATCAGTATGACCCAGAACAACTTTCACAACAGGGAGGAGACTCACCGTGTCCATACTGCCCACCATTGCATAATTCGCACTAGTCTCATTCTTCATCGTGACGAGGACGCTATACCGCTGCGCCGAAGAAATATATATCATGGAGGCATTCGCGGGCTCAGTCCGGGCTCAACCGCAACGGTGAGATTCTAGGTATCGTTCATCAAGGCTGACTTAGGGACCGGCTCCACGCCAGTTGGATTTGCGACATTGATGAACTCTTTCATCAGGTACGGCATTTTGTCGTGGTACCAGTCAGAAAGTGTGATGACCTTCTCTTCGTCATATTGCCCGAGGTAAGGATCATCATCGGATTGAATGACGAGCGCCTGGCGCCAGCCATCGGGATACTGTCCGGAAGTGTGCGAATGATACCAGTATGTGCCGGATTGGTCAATCTGGCATCTTTGTTGGCCAATGTTCACAATAGGCAAGAATCTGAGATACTCACAGTGAAGTAGTAAACCATTGTATCGTTAGGAGAAATGTTGCACTGGGTGACCCCAGGCGGTCCGTCCAGTTCGTTGGTGCCGTTCGGGTAGAACCAGTGGAAATGCACGCTGATAGACTCATTTCCAATCTGGTTCCTCACGTAGGCGATGACACGGTCACCCTTGGTAAAGTTGAGGACAGGCAATGACCATTCTCCGTTAAGGCTAATGACCGGCCGGGGTTGCAAGCCATCTGGAGTTGCGGTCACCCATGTCACATTCCAGTCGAAGACATGAGTTTCTGCGTGGACAGCGTAGATGAGCGTAGTAAACAGAGGAATGCGAGAGGCCTCATTCTGTTGGTGAGGATGCACGACGCGTATGACCGGAAGGATGAGCAGCGCGTAGGGAAATGTCAGGATCTCAAAAGACGGCCTTCGTGGTTAAATGAGAAATATCGCTTGACCCATACCATACTTCGAAGTTGGTGACGCTTGTCGTTGCCGAGAATGCATGTAATCCCGATGCTGGACTGTGACTGTGATTAATGTGTCAATATCAAGAATACCAGCCACTAAACTTTGGAATCACAGCCATCCCACGCTGCTTCCCAAACTCAGCTATGTGATCCGAGATACGGAACCTGGCCGCGCTGGTGGATAGTCCCTGTCAACGGAACTAAACAGTGGGCCCCGTCCGACTAGCCCGGAGTGCCAGATACTCATGTCGGTTATTTCCGAGACACCAGTATTTGGTCGCTCTATACGACGTCTTCTTGTCCAGACCACGCAGCCATGCAGAACCCGAACTAGGACTTAATTTGCAGAATTTTTACACCATTCTCGTTCGGTCCCATGTTTCGTGGTGGCATGTTCCGCAGAAGGCCGTAGCCACTGCTCTATTCAATTTTTTGGGGGTTGTTTGACGCCGACACGTATCAACCGGTACTTGCCCAGTCATATAAAGCTATCCGACTTCTTCACTGAAAAGTCCCCATAGACCAAAATTGATCAACTAGTTCGACGACTTGCTCACTCGATCTTCATCGAGAAGACATGGCAAACTCAGTCTTTGCGGTGACTGGTGAGTATAACAAGTTCATGAACTACGTGATGGGATTTGCTCACAACAATCAGTTTTCTTCATCTGTTTCCGAGAATGTCTCGAAAGCAGCATCATTGTATCCGTGCTTCTCGCCTTTCTCACCCAGACCCTGGGAGCTGAAGGCGACGGAGCTGCTCTCAAACGAATGCGGATTCAGGTACCATTCCTCATTCTGTCAGTCGAGCTCAGCTAACAATCCCAGGTCTGGTGCGGAGTAGGCCTAGGCCTATTTCTTTGTCTCTGCGTCGGCGCAGGCATGATCGGTGCCTTTTACGGTCTTGACAAGGACACATTTACCAACACCGAGGATATCTGGGAGGGAATCTTCGGTATCATCGCATCGATCATCATCTCGATCATGGGAGCTGGACTTCTCCGGGTGAATAAGATAAAAAAGAAGTGGTGAGTCAAGCTAGCTCGCGCTCTAGAGAGCAGGGCTGAGGCTGGTACATCCTTTATGGCCCGGATGAAGCAGTGGTCCGAAAAGTATGTTATGTTCATCCTGCCTTTTATTACCGTTATGCGCGAAGGTCTTGAGGCCATTTTGTATGTCGGGGGTGTTGGACTGGGCTTGCTAGCCTCGTCGTTCCCTCTAGCGGTATTCTGTGGGCTCTGTGCCGGTATTGCAGTGGGATATATCATGTACAAGTATGAATTGCCCCCTTCCCCTTAATAATGTCTTGATTACCTGGGCTCGTGCTGACCGATTACAGAGGCGGAAGCTCAGCATCCCTACAATATTTCCTCATCCTCTCCACCTGCTTCCTCTACCTTGTCGCTGCCGGCCTATCCTCTCGTGCAGTGTGGTACTTTGAGGACAACACCTGGAACCATGTCATCGGCGGCAATGCCTCTGAGACGGGTTCCGGACCTGGCTCATATGACATCCGCCAGAGTGTCTGGCACGTCAATTGTTGCAACCCTGAATTGGGCGGAGGGGGAGGGTGGGGTATCTTTAATGCTCTGCTGGGATGGACCAATTCGGCGACGTACGGCTCGGTGCTGTCGTACAATTTTTATTGGATCATTATCATTATATCGTACTTTTGCATACGGTACCAAGAGAGGCATGGGTACATTCCTGTATTGTCGAAGCTTTGGAGACGGGTGATGCCGAAGAGGAAGAGCGAGACTAGTGCTCACACAAGTGGTGGCATTGTCGAAGAGAACAAGGAGGTCAGTGGTGCTCCGTCACAGGTTGCGATCAGGGATTTGCATGAAGCATAGATCCGTCGTGGGGGTGAAAATGTTCCATACAGCCTGCCAGTGGGGAATACATATAGTGTGAGATAGTACTTGACAAAAACAACACGAAACAGTTAGATTCATGACCATCTGCTTAAAGAGAACCTTCCTACAAGTTCTTCATCGCCCCAAAAAGAGGAGACTCAGTATTCTCTGACTACTTCGCGAGCATATCCACATGCTGTCAATGTCTGTATAAGCTGACATGGCCCTATCAAGCTTATCTCGAAGCAATATGGACAATGACGAAACAATGTCAATAACTACCGGAGATGGGGAACGGTGACTTACACCAACAAATACCAATATATCAACCACGTACTACTCGAGACTTTCATGTCCATGGAATGGAGGAACATACTTAATTCGCGATCGCGAATCAGGACTTGTTATTACGCTCAAAGAAGGCCACTTGGGCTTACATCTACAAGGAGAGGAGCCGGACGGAGGCCATCGTCCTGATAGCAGCAGCCTTTGGAGATGCGTTGAAGATGAGTCCATGTGGCTCGGCTTCTACAACGACGCTTCAGGAAGATTTATCGGTCACAGTGGTGGTTGGTGGTGGGAGCAATGGAGATTTGTTGCGCAAGCAGAACGCCATGATCACTGGGAGTGGTTTTGTGCCCGGCAGCATCCAGATGGTGGCCGTGTTCTTTTGGTGAAGCACTGGCACAAGTTTTTGCCGATGGCAGTGGGGGGAGGAAGGACAGAGAGTTGTCTTTGGGGGTACCGAAACATATCCTGTGCTGTTTGCAGCGTATAGAGTCATGTCTTAGGAATAGACATGGAAGTTGACATCACTTCTCTCGCACTCAATGGAAGATGAAATGATGATTTCTCTGTGGAGATGTCCCGGGCGGTGTTAAAACGAGCATGCTGAGCAAACAGATGCCAGATCAGGTTTTGTTCTTTCCAACAATAGGACAAGAAGCCGCTTATGGGAAGGTATACCTTTCACACAGTCAATTAAATTATCGCACAAGGCGGAAATTAGATATTCACGGCCATCTGCAGGAGAGGGTCGAATTTCTCTCGCCAACAGATATCCCTATAGTGGAACATGCCAAAATCCTTTTCTATCCAGTATGGTTGTTTGTAGTAAGCCTTGACTAAAGCGGATATAGCTTGGTGGAGGAGACCGATTTCTGAGACGACCATCGCAGGCCGTCTAGAGCCTTTCTTGTTGTTCTATTGTCGAATGAACCGATGAAGTCCCTTGTGGGATGCTCTGACTCCCATGGCAATGAAAGTGAGACCAACACTCGAAGACCCGATCTCACATTTCCATCGTTCGTTGTAACTATATAGTGCAATCGGTCTTTTGATACCTCTCGCTAATCAGAATGTTCATGGCCATCACTCGCCACATACGGAGGAACCGCAGACGACAGCGATATCATCCAAGCTGGCCATGTGGGCTGACTGGTGATGTTCTCCATCCCAGCACGAACTTCGGCAAGCTCTCAACCGTTTGCATTATGCTCTGGCTACTGGCTTAGCGGTATTTTCGTGGTGATCTTTTCCGCGTTTTCGCAATGCGTTTTAAACGTGGTGCGATTGTCAAGCAAACATATGGTAAAGATTAGTGTTGTAAGCTTGAGTTAGTTCTGGTGTATTGGTTAGGATACGGACAAAGCCTTTCGCTTTGAGATTACTTCGATGGCGAGATCTGCCGAAAATATCATGAGGGTTGGTTGAGATACTCATCATCCCAGCACAAACTCTCGGGGGTCTTCGTATTTAGCTTCGCTTCACTCACATGTCCAGTCTTTATTCTTGCGGTTTATTTTGCCGCGATTTTTTGTCTCTGCTCGTTGTAAATTGTCCTTGGGGGTGTATTTATGAAGCGAGCTGGATTCGATATGGATTGTGTTTGTAGACTTGGCCTGGCTGGTGCTTGGATTGTGATGCGCGACATTCTTGACCCTGGTCGTATTCTGAAACAGATAGGAACACCAGAAAGTGCTTCCGTATGTCTAGTCCGTTGCTGTATATTATCGACAGTGTACCCTGTGTCCGGAAATCGCGACAAATCTGCTTTCTTGCTGCAAAATGATACTGCTGTTTGTGAAAATGTAGAACTTGCAACAATGTTGACTGGGTTGAGCAATTGAAGTGTGGCCGCTTTTGCCATATCTCTGTCTGTGGTCACCATGTGCGTACGTTCTGTCCTTTTGGCATGCCTCTATCTGGTACTTAGAGGACGCAACAGTCATGCGAGCGAGAATGTGGTGAACCCTTCCCGTAGAAATGAAACAGACGGTGGGTCCATTATCTCGTTCTCGGTTGATTGATTGATTGAAAATTATTGCTAACTGCGAAATAACATTACTCTCCGAGGTTGTCAAATAAAAACTGTAAAGTTCGTTCTGACAGGGCTGCAATCAGATTGTTGTATGTAGGAGGAAGAATGGAAGAGGATGAGGATGATGGAGGTAATCCGTCTGATTGTAGCAGCGGCAGTGAATATATACATCGTAAAAAGAGGCATGTCCTTTAAATAAAGTATATACTCTGCTACCTGAGAGAGCTTTTCGAATGGTGTTGGATTAGGGTTACTGGCCTAGAACATTGTCTACTAGGATAACCCCTCCACGCAACCCCACGAGGACCATCCGCTAACATTCCATCCAACTCGACACCCATGCATATACACCCCCTGCAATTACAACAATTACCTGCACGTATCTCACAACAAACAACCAAAATCAACACAAATGCCCCGCTCCGACGAAGCCGAATGGTGGACCAACGCCGTCTACGAGACCGTCCAGCTCATCCCCGCCGGCACAGTAACAACCTACGGCCATATAGCATTATATCTAGGTGAACGTACGCCTTCTTTTACCTTCGCTTCCGTTTATTTGTATGCTCTATCAGATCAATAAATTAACTGGGGCTGGGTGAGGACAGCAAAACGAGCCCGCCAGGTCGGAATCGCACTGAAACATCTCCCCGCGGAGGAATCCGGGGAGCACTTCCATGCAGGGAATGTGCCGTGGCAGAGGGTTATTAATTCCAAGGGGATGATTTCGCATCGGTATATCTTTCTCGTGTATCTCTATTACTGTCTTGGTTGAATATGGGCTAATGATGCAGTGAACCCGGCGGCGCAGAGCGACAAGCAGACGTCCTTCGCGGGGAGGGCGTGGAGGTAGATACAGACGCCATGGGCGAGTTCTACGTGGATTTAGCCCGGTACGGATGGTTTCCTGATCCGGAGGATGCGAGTGAGGAAGAAGAGGGATAAGAAATCTCGTACAAATCTCGTACAACGCGCATCGTTCCATTCCATTCGTTTAAGACCCAAGCGTCCGTATTCCACTGCCCAGGAACAAGTACTCCTCACCAGATCCCACTGGTAGTGACTCCGTAATCAGAAATCGACCAAACAAGATAACTAACACGCAAGAAATAGATAAGAAAAAGAAGGAAATGGCATCGCGGTGTAAAATGGTCTGCGAGACGGCTGCGTCTAACAGTGGAGGGTTCATAATCAATCTCCAAGATAGTTCGGGGATAATCGGGGTCTATGAGATCAAAGTGGAGGCGTATCAAAGGAAGTAACCCAGGTAAAACGCCAAAAGATAATAAAAAAAACATAAATCCACAAAAGCCGGCCGGAGATCAAAAGCGTTGAAGAGATTTCAATTCATCGCGAGATCGCTCAAAATAATCGCAGAACAGTCAAAAAATCACCTCCGCTTCACTTCACTTGCCCATCCTTCAATCCCCTCACCCCTACTTCCTGGGCGAATTTCAAGCGCAACTCCGTCCATTCCCAGGGTGTCGTTCAACCATTCGTGTGATGCCATTCCACCGGCGTTGGCGCGCTGCTCTGGAGGCAGCTCCAACATGGGGAGCAAGAAGTCGCTAATTCGCATACTCTCTTCGCCCGAGAACTGATACTTTTCGCGTAACACATCCGGCAGTGCCCAGTGGCGAAGTCGGTGGATATTTCTTAACTCGCCCTTGCGGTTGAAGATCTCTTGCGACCACTTCCCGGAGAGGCACATGGACTTGGGGAATGACCCCAGAAGCTCAATAATCTGAGCTATGTGGTCATCATCTTTGCCATACTTGGTACCAGATTGAGGGTCGAATAGATAGTCTCCGGTGATAAGTTCGAAGACCTGTTTCCGTTAGTATGAATGTGGCTTCATACTGATTTACTGGCACTTACCATGCAGGCCATACTCCAAACATCCGTACTCGCACCCCACTTGGACCCCAAGATGACTTCAGGCGAGCGGTATTGCCGAGTTTGAATGTCGTTGGTGAAGTGATGCCCGACCCAGCATGCGTTGCCTAGATCGGCAATCTTCACTGAGATGATCATCTCACCTTCAGGTTCTTTATTCGAGCTCTTGGACGGCGTCTTTTCTAGCGAGATTCCGGATACCTCTCTTTCCAACAAATCTCTGTTTAGGCATTCTGGTCAGTCGCACTAGCCGGGGGACAAAAGCAAATGTTTTCACATACGTGGTCTTCTCTCTTTGCTTTTGTTTTTCATCTTCATTAATTGGCGCATCCTTCGCAGAGTCTGCTGATGGATCTATGACGCATTAACAGGTTATGCCGAAAGCGGGCGTAGTAAAAGTAACTTACCAGGCGACTCTTCGATCATCGCACTGAGGCTACTTTGGGAATGCTGCGAGCTGTGTTTGAACTCGGAAAAGTTGGTGTTGAGCGGGCTGGGTAGCGGTTGGCTTCCCGTGATAAGAGTGCGGCGTCGCCGTCTGCCGTTGCGGTTGTCTTCCTTCTCCTTCTGTTCCTTCTTGGCTTCTTCCTTGACATAAGTTTGGACGATCTGCTCGACATCGCCAATCTCGATCAAGACGTTCTCCGGTTTCAAGTCGGTATGAATAATGCCACACTCCCGATGCATGTAATCCAGACCCAAGAGTACTTGTTTTGTGATTTGTTTAACCAGCGGCATGGGAATGCCGCGGTGGTTCCAGCGCTTAATCAAGCCCAGCAGATTCTCACCCAATACCTCGAAGACCATGCAGACGTGGGTGCCATTGGGACCCTTGTGTTCAAACGAGTCAAGCAAGCTCACAACATGTTTTCGACCCGGGTGAGACGGATTGGCTTTGACGATGCGGCTGAGCAGTTTAATTTCATCGACGGCGGTTTCAGTGTAATGGGCGGCGGAGCGAACGACTTTAAGGGCGACGTGCTTGCCGGAAATATTATCGCGCGACAGCCAGACGGTTGAGAAATGACCCCAG
The DNA here is from genome assembly GCA_034509305.1 of Aspergillus cristatus. Classification (NCBI taxonomy): domain Eukaryota; kingdom Fungi; phylum Ascomycota; class Eurotiomycetes; order Eurotiales; family Aspergillaceae; genus Aspergillus; species Aspergillus cristatus. Next base: position 1,490,717 of record WJBV01000007.1, on the reverse strand, counting down.
CCCAACTTCCGTATGATTACGTAGCGACCATTGTTGTATGTTTCTCCGACACTGACGGGGTGGTAACCACCCTTGATGTAGTCTTCGGAATCCTCTTCTTCGGCGGTAGTCTCGACTTCTTCTTCTTCGGATGATGAGGAGGAGGAGCGCGACGCGGTATCTGCTAAGGCGGCTCTGTATAGTTGGATCAGAAAATGCACATCAATGATGGATGCGGGAGGGTAAAAAAAAAACATACTCAGCCGAGGTGGGCTGGTCGACGGCCGGGGAATTGGGATCATTGGTGACGATGGGTTTCAGATCGGTTCCCTTTCTGCGCTTTTTTCCACCATTGCCATTGGCCGCAGAAGCCGCGACAGTGGCCATTTGCTTTCCTTTATTGAGGACGGCTTTTGTGATGTCAACGCCGTCCATTGTTTTGGTGGCGGGAGGGGGGGAGGTCGGGTAGAGGGAGGAATCAGGGGGATACGGGAAAAAAAAAGGGATATATAGACAAGAGAATGAGGATAATCAAAAATAGATATTGTGATGGGTATAGAAGAAATAATACAGAGAAGAGGGGAGAAGAGGAAGAGAAAAGTTGACGTTGATGGGGCGAGAAAGATGGAAGAAAGCGAAGAGTCCAGACGGTGTGGGCGGAGAAGCGAATCTGGAGGGGTTGGTTGGTCAGTGACCGCACAGCATAAGAATAGATGTAGAGAGAGAATAATAATATGCAGAGGATAGTTGTAGGAAGAGGAAAGTCAGTGAGAATAATATCAGAATGGGTACACTCCTCGTGAGTACAGAAGAGAAGAGTGAGAACAGACCAGCAGTGGTGGATATGACGCAACTGGTTGTATGGAACGGTATACAGAAAGTACTAAGACCAGACTCGAATGCAGTAGAATTACAGATTAAAAGAAGAGTAGAATAGAAAATCGCTACAGAGTCTGAGAGATCAGAATATAAATGTCCAGATGTCTGAATTAGGAAATCTTGGAATGTCCGAAAGCAGCGTGGCGAGTATATATACGGACAGGGTATTATGCACTGGACTGGCATTTCACATAGAAAACGGCATAGAATGGTCTAAAAAGACAGAGAATAATCTTCGAATAGATCAACCCCTGTTGTGCAGTTCTCATAATATGGTTCTTATATACATGCCAGTTGGCATTCGAGGCCATATAAACCTCCGTCGGCAAAATCTCCCACTGCGTCTTTTTCTTCACCCAAACAGTTCACTGCATGATCCTTCACTGACCCTGACCATTCAACCTGTTTCCTTGTCTTGATGGGGTCAATTCCCTGTCACTGACCTCTTTTCACGTGCTTTTCTTTTCTCCTCTTCCCTGCACCCCTCTTTCTTCAACTTCGACCTCACTTCACCTCCCCTTCTTCTCATAACCAGCAACAAAATGTCCTCTCCATTCCATCGTCGACCACTTCCGGACTATTTCTTCGCCTCTCCTCTCACTACTCTCCTTTATCCCGTTCACCAGGCACTCCTGCGTCTGCGAGGGCCTCCCCGCCTGCCTCCTCCTGGCGTCCGGCCTATTCGCGTCGTGTGCATCTCCGACACCCATTCCCAACAATATCCCGACGTCCCTGACGGCGACTTGCTTATCCACGCGGGGGATTTGTGCAACGATGGCAGTATCAAGGAGATTCAAGAGGCGGTAGATTGGCTACAACAACTCCCTCATCCTCAAAAGGTCGTTGTCTGCGGGAACCACGACAGCTACTTTGACGTCCGATCCCGTCGGGATGAGGATCGCGATCATCCGTCCTCGTCATCTTTTGCGGCAGTGTCGTCGTCGACAGCATCTCTGCACTCTCTCGAAGACCTCGACAGTCATCGAATCGATTGGGGAGACATCCACTACCTCCAGCATACCTCCGTGACCCTCTCATTCCCACCCCAACCATCATCGCCCACTAGCGCCATCTCCCTATCATCCACTAGTACCACCTCTACGTCTAATAATGCCGTCCGCACCCTAACCCTCTACGGCGCTCCTCAGATCCCCGCAATCGTCCCATTCGGTCCAGAGCACGCCTTCACCTACTCTCCCCACCACGACGCCTGGTCCGGCACCGTACCACCCGAAACCGACATCCTCATCACCCACACCCCGCCGCAAGGCCACCTCGATCTCTCCCCCGTCTTCTCCACCGGCTGCCCATACCTTCTCTCCGAAGCCTGGCGCGTCCGCCCCTCCCTGCACGTCTTCGGCCACCTCCACGAGGCCTATGGCAACGAACCCGTCTACTGGGACGAAGCACAACAGGCATGGGAGCGGCTCTGCGCTACAAGACGGGTGCGCGCCCGCGACGGCCGTCTCGTCTCCGTTTTCTGCGGCCTGTTTCGTGATCTCCTCGATCCGACGGCGTGGGTCGATGCTGCTCGTGTCGTTGTGTACGGCGTGCTGGGCATCGTCTGGGCCAAGGTGTGGGGTGGTGAGAATCGAGGGTGCGGGTGGTTTGTGAACGCGGCTTGTATGTATCGCAACTCGGGGAGATTGGGGAATCGCCCGTTTGTGGTGGACTTATAAGCGTCCCTGCGGTTGCCTCCCGGTTTTCCATCGCATGCCCATGACTGTAGGATGTAGATGCCCGTACATTGACTGAATGAAGTTCCGAACGCGCCTGTACTGTAATCACTAGTTTGTATATAATGGGCTATGTGTATATCAAAATTGCATTCTCTTCTATCCTGGGAGTCGCCTTTATTAGTCTTTTAGGTAGATGCTGTGAATACTACCATGAAAGCCTGCTTTATCTTCATTTCAATGCTCTGTATTCACTGCTATTGGTACAATAAGATTTACATGAAAGCAAGGCTTGGGGCTTTCTTATATACAACTCTCCCTCACCCACACCCAACTTTCCTCCATCATCTGCTACAAGCAGCCCAACGTGGTATCAGAACTCACTGTTCTCGCCTTGACAATTTTGATACATTATGAAGAGACTGGATCTATCCCCAGAAAGACTGGAACGAAAACCCAATCAGCACAACGTGGCACAACGCCGTCTACAGATACACTGCCCGGTGCTCTGGGCAAACGATTGATACTGACATCGTATCATGTTCAGACATCCAGGACGCACCACGGGGCTCATTATAAATAACGAATGCCACCCATTTCTCGCGAAGCAGCCGCAATGAGAGCCACGAATGAGCATATAATGTCTATAAAACGTCAGGAATAGCAACAATATGGCACACGATCAACTAGCAAGATGCCATGTTAATGTTAGTGTTTGAAAACCAAGACGCACACTGGTCTTCACCTGATGATGACCCCATGCACCATTTGCGTCTCTCCAGAGCACAGACCTATCTCAATTTGCCTGTTTCGGAATCTTGATAGTCACCAGGTTTCTGAAACCGTGACAAATAACCATTATCGCAATGGCGGCGCACAGTCCCGTTCGCGACCAGAGGGAAACATGGAAAGTAAATTCCGCGTTATTTGGGACATATTTTGAATGTTTTGGAGATAATGAGCGAGAAAGATAGACGCGCGCTCTATACGGCAGCATTTTCTGAGCATCGCTTGTCTAAGTGCCCTGGTGGATGAGATACACGCCTGGCTCAATTTCACCTAGAGGAACAAACATGGCTCACGGATATCTGTCTATTGCTGTGTTGACCCTTTCAAATCAACGAGCTATCCAGAGAGAAAGCCCAAGTGCGCGCAATAATTTGGGATCGGGCCATGATCAAACCCTATCTACTAGGGGATGGGTCGGTTGGCTATACCGACAATATGCCACACCAGGCACGAAAAGCTGGGAAATCTGAGCTGCTCTTTGGGATGTGCGTTTTACCGTTCAAGAATGAAAAAAAAAAAAAAAAAACTTAGAAACTGGGCCTTTACACCAACTGAAGATTCGCCTTGACATTCGCCTCTCTATACGACAAGTTGCGTTTTGATGAATGTCCCGGTGCTCACAACATCATCATTTCTATACCTCTGGATGAGGACAGTTCTCGCCTTGACGAACCTGGCCCTTCAAGAAGAGCCTGATTCTATGCTCAACAACACAGGAGCGAAGCCGAATGTTTGGAAATGAGCACATTGTCGCACGATGTCATGCGCGGCCCACTGCCCTTGTCTCCTCAATAAATGAACGGCTCTAGCATCGTGCCCTCTACAACACTCAACACGCGTGTTATACACGCTGTCAAGTATGGACCCGCTAGTGGACGCGTCGCCATGAGGTCCACGAATAAGGATATACTGTCTAGATAAAGTTAGAAATAACCACCCCTTGGCGTCCGGTGAACTACCTACTAAGCAGCTGTGATAATATCTGCATTCAAACACCGAGGCCCACGTTGCGTGTTCGACCCTAAACCTTAACCACCTATTGCATTGTCCTAGACCACTGGCCCATGTCGCATCGCCAGTTTCTAGGTCAGGGATAGTTGACGACTTTCTAAAGGCTTGAATTTATGGCATAGTGGCCGTGCGCCTCTTCGCATCTACGAATGAAGGGTAATGTGGAGAGAAATCTGACATTGCTTGGAACATATTTCGAATGTTCTAGAGAGAGAGAAAGAGAGAGAGAGAGAGGGAGAGAGAGAGAGAGAGAGAGAGGCATTGTCTTGAAATTGTTTGTCTAAATTGCCTGGCGTACCAGGCACACACCTGGCTCGGTTTTGCGTGGAGGACACATACCTGCCAGCGGGTTGTCTGTCTGTTTCTGCTGGCCCGTTTCCATAATACACAGGCTATCCAAGCAAGTGCGCTCGTTCTTCTCGGGCTGGCCTATGATCAAAACCCTATCTACTAGGAATTTTCTTGGCTGACAATCCCCAATCATGTTGGCGCATTTATCAAACATAGGTAGAGAGAACTGCCACCAATCTTCGCAACAAATTTTTCACCATTCAAGAATAATGGATGAAACTGGAAACTGGCGTGTTTACTCTTATTCATCGTGATTCGTTTTGCTTGGTCTTAATGGCTTTCTGGGTCCTGTACGTGGCTTTTCTATATGACGAACTTCGGTTCGATGGATGTCGCGGTGCTAATAGCAGGGAATGCTTTATAGGCGCGCTGTCCATCCCGCACCTTTGAATGACTGAATGAGGGCTGGAGATAGGACAAGATCAAGTTTGGCATCCGGCTGCCAGGTATCGGAGTGACCTCTTGGTCTCCCACTTGTTCGTAATGCCTCATGCTAGTTGTGTACATCGCGGGTTGTCGCAAGGCTGATGTCTTCGGTGGTTTCATTCTGGCAAACGATGAGTCTTCCTACAGCATAGTGCTGCCTTATGTTGTGCCTGAACTATGACAAGATGCCACTTGGTGGTTTGAGAATAGCCATGATGTGTCGGTTTGTGGACCACTCCGTGATGGAGCTCAAGCTATGGTAGAGATCGCAAAATCTCGTGGAATGACTGAGTAGTATGGGTCATTATACCAGCTATTTCTGACATCGGTCTAAACAAGGATGCTTATTTTGGGTGAGATTACGGGACCGTGCGAGTTGCCTGTCAAAGAAATACCGGGCTCCCTACAGCGTTGGAAAAGTCGGGTTGTCTGGGTGTTCTACGAAAATGCACCAGGAAGCTTCATACAGGTCCGACGAGACTACAAACATTGGATGGAAAGCAACAATGGGCCTTCATTTTCCCCCTGTTGAAGGATGCGCCATCGAACCCCATTTCTATCCACCATACGAATGCGTCAGAAAATTGAAACCTCTTCGTCGTTTCATCAAATGAGCTTCCAATTGTTAATCAGGACCAGTGAAAGCTTCCAACAGCATTTTCTACTCAATAGGAAGCATGATGCCTCTTTTCTTTGTACCTTTTGAGGTCAAACAACACGGTCCTCCCCCTAGCAAGCACCTCCGCCATATCATCCTACATCAACAGACCGAGTGCAAGATGCACTGTTAATTTCAGTCCCCGTTCACTGGTTTCATCCTATTATATCTACGGAACAAGCCTCTGGCCTATGGCCCACAAGATTGGCCTATAGCATGTAACTTTACACCGTCTTTCTAGAATCCCGTAACAGAAGCAGTTGACGAAGCTAGTCCCCCAGTTCTGGGGCAGTCCATATAAACCGCTTGTCTATTCTCTAGAAGATTGCGTCCGAGAGCTGAAATACCGGTTCAAATGCATTATCGGCAACCAATACGTTTTTTGGTCTCCTCTGTCCGCCTGAGGAATATTCCTTTCCGTTGCAGCGTTTCTGGCCATCAACAGAGTGCTTTGTTGCATAATCAATGTACTCCTGTCTTGGAGATCCATATGCAACTAGGTATATCGCATCAAGCACCAGGCTAATGAATGTGTGCTCGCACAGCGACTGACTTTACCCCATCGGACCTGATTTTTCTATCATCGAGAATCCGAACAAGATACCGTGGTGGCTTGTGCATTGATTGGAAAGTTGAAGCTGCGGAAGCCCAGCTTCCCCCATTAGCCACACATGATACCAAAACGGAGCACATTAAAAGACGCTCTGCTGAACTCATCCACTCGCGAGCTTGTGGATTGCCACCACACACTGGAGGTATACAGCCATACGAGTCTTGGTACAAGAAATAGCTTCCCTAGAGGAAACTATAGATTGGTTGCTGGGGTATTTGAGGGGGGCCACATTATACATAGACGACGGGCTCAGAAATGCCATGTTACGAAATGCTCCAAAGGTTCCCCATCGCTTATTATGTTGGCTGTGGACGAATATTAGCATTTGGTGCTTGCCAGAGTGGGATAGGTCCATGAACATTTCCTTAATTACATGTATTTAGCCGTATCACCACTGCAACTATATGATACAAAATACACAAATACCGGCCCAACTGATTCTCCGTTATCAAATCCTCCGATAGCAACAAGCCCAAGACAAAACTCCCAATCCAAAAAACAAACCAACTCATTCCTCCCGAACCACAAATAAAAAATGCCCTCCTCCCTCGCCGACTACCTCGCAAAAAATTACCTCACCGCAGACCCCGTCCCCGAACGCCCCAAGAAAAAGCGAAAGAAGACCAAACAATCCACCGAAGATGCCAGCACCGGCCTCATCATCGCCGACGACGACCCCCCGGACCTACGCAGCACTAATACCGGCATCGATGACGATGAAGAAGGGCCCGCAATGGTAACGGGAACGCGGAGCGCGGAGTTTCGACGCGCGAAGAAATCCGGCTGGAAGACTATCGGTGGACCGACAGAAGACAAAGACGCGGCAGATGCGATTCTGGCATCCGCGGCGGCGGAACGCGATGCGGCGCGGAAAGAGGCTGGGGATGATGAGGACGAGCCTATGATTGAGGGGCAGATGGTAGAGGACGATGGGGGGATGAAGATGGAGTCTGGGGCAAGGGCAGGTTTACAGACTGCCGAGCAGACGGCGGCTATGGTCGCGGAGCAGGAACGGCGGAAAAAACTTGAGGCTGCGAAGTATAAGGACAGACCGCAGGAAGCGCAGGAGACTATCTACCGTGATGCATCGGGTCGGATTATCAACGTTGCTATGAAGCGTGCGGAGGCGCGGCGCGCGGAACAGGAGAAACGTGAGAAGGAGGAGAAGGCTAAGGAGGATCTTATGGGTGATGTACAGCGCCAGGAGCGCGAGGAGCGCAAGCAACAATTACAAGAAGTGCGGGCGATGCCGGTGGCGCGGACGGTGGAGGATGAGTCGCTGAATGATGAGCTTAAGGCACGACAGCGATGGGATGATCCGGCGGCGGCGTTCTTGACCAATACTGGAGGAGGTGGAACGAGTGCTACGGGGAAGCCTTTGTATAAGGGGAGTTTCCAGCCGAATCGGTATGGGATTCGACCGGGGCACCGGTGGGATGGGGTTGATCGGGGGAATGGGTTTGAGAAGGAGTGGTTTGCGTCGAGGAATAAGAAGGGGAGGATCGAGTCGTTGGAGTACCAGTGGCAGATGGATGAATAGTTACCACGACTTACGGTGTGCTCTGTACTCCGCACTTCGGGGTAATCTACAGGTGCTGGCACCTAATAATCGCATAGATAATGTACTACTACCCTGGTAGATACCGGTATGTCATGATGAAAGGCACATTATAATAAGCCATGCTTGATGTCAACATAGCTCACAACCCCTGGACATGACATCAGAAAGTATTCGTATACTCTGCACTCCAGAACATTCAGGCGGAGTACCTCGGCTATCACTGCGGCTCGTACAGCACGGGGGACCAAGGCCACCGATAACAGCAGCAGATTTGCCACTGTGAAGGACACCTTGCAGGTGACAGAGTGATAGCCAGTCATCCGGACAAGGAACCTGATAAGCGCTAGATTGCGGTACCCTGAGTCACGCAATACGATGACTACAAAGTGCCTCTTTGTATGGATGAGCCTCGGAGACTCAAAAAGGAATACCGTGGAAGGCGTGAGTCAAAGTGGCGGATAGTTAGTCCTATCCATCCGGACTGGAACTTGCTGTGGCGCCAACTGATAGGGAATAGTAACTCAATAGTTGCATAAGATGACCTCGCGTCCTCGTGCTGGTTGGGGCGCATGCGATTAGGTGAATGCGTAGGGGGTTCTTACTACTATTACTGCCCCGGAGTATATTATCTGGCCATTGTTATTCCTCGCTCCTTCCTCTTCTCTGAACCACGGTTGTCTTCTGTTGTCCTACGCAAACAAAGCCATTCCTTCCCCTGTCCATCTCTTTCTTTGCTTCCCCATAAACACAGTCCCCGACTCTTGCTCTATACCGTACACCGTACACCATACACCGTATCCTGTACTCATCCGATAATGGCATCCCTATCCATCACCGGTGACTTCCGTCGTCCCGGCGTCGAAGTCAAGCGCTACCATGACAAGAAAGCCAAATGGGCTTATGGAGGCCGCAGTGCGAGACACCTGCCGCGCCCGACATCCTTCCCGACCATTGAACGATACATCGATCTCACAGCACGTCCGGCGTTGCCCTGGTCTCATTACGCGGGGTACGTGTCCTTATCAGCAACCGCCGGGGAGCAAGGCCAAGCTGACCATACTAGCATGAACCGAGCGTTGAAGCGCGACAACCAACACAACCTGAACAAGATCGCCAACGGCGCCAAAGTCGCCATGCGCTGGGATACCCGCGAGGTCCTCGATGACGACGGCCAGTCCTCCGAATCATCCGCCGACGAGTCCATCACCACGAACGCTATCCCCGGCCACGTCGACACCACCGCTCTAGATGACGACGGCGCCCCCATCCCGTACGAAGTATCCGGCCAGACGATCCTGTGCGACGCCGTGGACAAGGCGCTCGAGAAGTTCGAGACGAAGGAAACGGAGAAGTTGGTCAGGGAGTATGAAGTTGTGTCGCATGATGGCGAGATGGGTATGGGATACCCGGTGGAGGACGAAGGCTTCGAGTTGGTTGACTATGTCCACGTCCACGCATGATCCGGTCATGGTCTTTTGCCCTTTTTCGTCTGCATTTTGGCACGGCATGGAGTTGGTTGGTTTGCTCATTTTGTGGATAGTGCTCTGGTTTTGGTGATTTCTCGTCGGCGCTGATGATGACTTCGATGATGTTTTTGCGATGTTTTTATTCCTAGACTGCATCCTGCTATTATTATCTTACTATTAGTCTTGGTTATACCATAATGAATCTCTCGACATGAAGTCGCCTTTTATATTGATATGTGTGAGCTTCCGGTAGTGATCGATCGTCTGTGGCATCTTGTGAAAAGTAGAGCGATTTGACCATTTGGGGAATCTTGAAGCTTTTTACGAATATGGTGGACTGCAGCAACAGACAGCGCAACTCCTGACATGACCCAAATTGTGCTCAAGTCAATCGACAATAACTTGGAGAATAATTCAGAATAAAATGCTGTAATTCTTGAACCCAAAACATAGACGTTGCTATGCTCTTTGTCCATACTGGATGGTTGAGTGGTGATTGTTTACTCCGTCCCAAACAAAAACAGAAAAAAAAAGTCGCCGCTTCTTCCTCCACACTCCTACCACTACCACCTCCGGTCCCTCACACTCTCCAGCCATCGCACATGATGGACAAACGATCCGGAGAGAGTCCTATGGACTTTGAATGGCAAACCAGAGCTCCTGGCGATGTCACTTCTCCATTCTACCAGCTCAGCATGCAACATGACAACCAGAGGAAGCGTGCGTGACCGATGTTTACAGCTCCATCCAAACCACCGTCTAAGAACAAGATACTAACAAAACCAGGCCCTCATAGTACCTTCGACTCCCTTGAAAAGAAATCCATGCCTGCCCTCCGCGAACCAAACTCCCAGCCCTTCCTCTTCTCTCAACCGCCCGGAACTCCCAAATCCGTCTTCAACCAACCCGCCTTCATGACACCCCGCAAATTCGACCTCGACTTCTCCTCCGGCGCAGAAAACATGTCCTCGCCGGAGAACGCAGATAACGAAGATACCCCCGAGCCGACGCCCGCGAACAACGGTGCACACCGAAATTCGCTGTTCAGTATGTACGGACGGTTTGCGCCTGCGCCTAGTCCCGGCCGCGGTGAGATTCCGCGGGTGAGCCACTATTCGAATGCGCTGGCAAGACGGGTTCAGAAGCGTCGCAGGAGGGATAAGGCGTTGGATATGCGGTTACGACGGGATAGTGACGATGAGGATGATGATCGGCCTAGCAGCAGTGAGAGCAACCAGCAGAATCAGGTGCAACATGCGGGACAATTGAATCAGCAAGAGTCGTCCGTGTCGCGAATGTCGTCGTTTTCCGACTTTTTTGCTCTTCTCGAAGCGCATCCCTACGTTCCGAGCATTTTGTCGTGGTGGGCGCAATTGGTCGTGAATCTGTCGTTATTTTCGTTGGCTGTTTACGTGGTTTTCGGGTTCGTGTCGGCCATCCGTGCTGAATTCGAGCAGGCTGCAGAGGAAGTGTCAGATGGGATATTGGCGGAGATGGCTACATGCGCAAAGAGTTATGTGGACAACAGGTGCGCTGGAAACGATCGACTACCGGCGTTGGAGACGGTGTGCGAGAACTGGGAGCGTTGTATGAATCGCGATCCGGCCAAGGTTGGACGGGCAAAAGTGTCGGCACATACGATGGCGGTTATCATTAACAGCTTCATTGATCCTATCAGCTGGAAGGCAATCGTACGTTCACCCCTTCTCCATACTACATTCTGGATTATGCTAACGATTGCAGCTCTTCTTTCTCGCTACGATATCAACCGTCACCGTCGTCAGCAACTGGTCCTTCCGCTCCTTCAGAAACCGTCTCAACCAGCACGAATACCCACAACCTCATCCCCCTTCATTCTCGCGCCAGGGCTCCGCCCAATATGCTCCCATTTCCTCATCACAAGGGCAATATCAAAACGGCTCTGGATATGGATATCCCGACCATCAGGAGCAGAAGCTCGCACCTGCTCCGAACTTGGACGGAAAGCAGAATGGCTCAATGCTACTGGATCACCCCAGGATGAACTATGTGACGGGACGGAATCGCGATCGGGAGAGTCAACTGCGGTCTCCTAGTCCCGTCAAACGGCGCAATCTGCTTTAACGCGTTGCTGTACGACACAATGTGAAGCATGGTAGGGTTTATATGGCGTTCGTTTTACTCTATAGTCACTTTATCTTATATTATACCTTTCTGTCGAATGTAATTTTTCAAGCTTTTTGGCCACCGTGGGCTATGGAACTGGCGTGGGTTTTTCTGTGTATACAGTGGAATATACTTCTAGAGATAAAATCATATTACAAGTACTGGCATCCCAGCTGTACGGGGGCATCCCAAGGAAGTCTTCACCTGCACGATCTTCATCTTACATATCGACCAAGCACCGGCTGGTATTCACTGATATATAGTGAATGACACAACATTAATCCAACTCGCCTCACCCGTATGTAGTAAATAGGCCTGTAGAAAATGCCAATGCTCTCGTCACTATCCTCTCACACGCACAACTTGCACACCATCCTTGCTAGATCTGACCAATCGACCAAAAAGTGCTCTGATGCTAATTTGGCATGAATTGTGTCTAATTTCACACATTCCATCTACCAAAATCAAGAGCCCACGTTCTAGACACCACATGAATCCCATCGTTGATTCAACGGCTTTTCCTTGGGATTCATCGAATCCTTCACGGCCTTTTCAACGGTCAAGAATAGAGAAACCGACTATTCTCAGCCGAGACAGAGCTATGATGACGTGAAGCTGCTGAGAGCAGATTGCAAGAAGTAATACCCGCGTTGGTATTACTCGGCTATGGAAAAATTGCGCCTGACCGTACCTAGCAACGAATCCAAGCCGGGCAGGCGCAGATAATTGCTTGATCTTGTGGGAAGTTTCAGGACTGAACTTCCATCTGCATCCTCGAATTCATGGAGACATCTCAGGAGATAGTATGCCCAACAGCACAACAAGTGTTATGGACGCCGAGTGTCATCGGATCGTCTTAAGGACGGGGAATATTTACAAGAGAGCGTGTAAACGGTGGCATGGTGTTTCGTTCGACGAAACGGCTTGATTCCTACGTTGCATATACGTCAGCATCTCCGTGCACAATGAATGAAGAGAGATTACTGATCTGTCACCCGAACAAGCAATGCCAAACCACCATGGAAAACGCGGCGAAAACCGCATCGTTCGAAAGCCATTGCGATTTGATTGACTTCTAACAGCCCGGAGACAAAAGTGACCTGTGCGGTGTTAGTGTCAAGTCTATACTCAGTACTTACAACATGGTGGACATTTCTTTCAGGGCTAGAGACCAAGAACAAGTACTGAGTATTGTCGTCCGGGTCGGAGCGGACTTGTATCAAAAGACCCATATACCTCCATCCTTACAAGAAATCAAGAAACCGGACGGAGATACTGGACTTGGGTGTCAATGGCCCTTGTTAGGGTTCTGGGGAAACATCCCCAATACGCAGATATCGATGCTGTCATGCTGGGTTGTACTATTTGCGCAAGGCATTTCCAAAAGCCTCCCAGCCAGGTAAGACCATGGTTCAAGGAAATAAAAAAGAAGAACGGCGACACTGAGCTTGAGGCCAATAGCCCATCCTAGGGTTCCGAGGAAAGATCCCTTATACGCGAATCCCAGTCGGGCCATCCCATGTCACACGTTATTACGCCTCTTCAAGGCACTTCTGAAAGCGCCTGGTGAGAAATAGCGTTTGTTCAAGAAGGCATAACCGATGTCTTACATATGGTTCAGAAACATCCAACACTAGGACATGCACGACGGGACAATAGCCATGGTTTTATACTTCATGGAGACATCTCGAAACTTTAGTTTCAACGAGTCATGCCACTGTTCGATGACACGCATTGAAGGTTGCAGTGAGGTGGTATTGGAAGCTAAGCCGAAAATGCAATCCGAGAGCGGCTTTATACCTCTCGATATCTTAAACGCCTTTGGTCTTACAGACGAATTACAACGGAGTTAACAAAAATAACAGCCGTTTAAATAAACTGGCCATTGCCCCGAACATTTGCTTCACTGCTCCAATGGGGGTGTTGGAAAGAGGATATTTTTCCACCTTCCATCTGCACTCTCTGTCGCATTTGCACGTTTGAAGCATCTCTTGCTGCTCGACCGTATACCGCTGTTCGACTAAACCCGACGCATTCATTCGTCGCTGTTACTATGGACAGGCAGCTTGCTAGAATCAGAGCTTTCTGGGTCTCAACTGTCTCAGGTCACGCACGACCAGAGAGCTGATGCGATAGTCGCTACTTGATACCGGTTAGCGACAACGCAATGCCATTAACGATCCATTGACAACATGATTAATGGATGCTCATCAATCGCGACGGTGGACGTTTGTCGAGCTATCACATCCACCGGCCGAAGCTTGCCGCTTCGCGAGAATCTCATTGGCTTCACGGACGTTTCGAACCCGATGAGGAAGGCTGGTACTAGGGCGGGAACAACTTACCTCCCTGTGATATCGAATAGGACATATGGTTATTAGAGGTGCTGGGTTATAATTTATCGGCTCACCCTCTTCGCCTTCGCTCACCAATTTTCACGCGCGGGCAACCACACAATCTTTAGTCAGTAATACTCCATTTGCCCGCTTCAGACACGGTGCAGTATTATCGACGATATGCTACGCAGCAGCAGGAGATACATCTTCTGTGGATTTCAACCGTCCAACTTGGGACTTGAACGCGCTGTGCCAAGAACCCACGGAACGAAGACATAATGTGTCTTGTTTCTATCCAATAATGGCCAAATTCAAGAAAGCTCACTTCACGCTTCTACCATTAACAACTTTCCCAGTCCGGCTTAGGGTTTAATGGTTCACCGTTTCCAGTACCACAAACAAAAATAACTTAACTGCCCAGCCATTACTCCTGGTTTTAATTCTACTACACTGGTAGGCGAGAGTTTCACTATCTCAGCCAGCGGTAATGAACTTGCACAAGAGCTTCAGAGCTTGTCTTGATCTACAGACCCGTTGGGGATTCATTGCGACAAAGGAATTCTCAATTGGCATTTGCAAACGCATTACTTGAACGCTCTTCGACCGTTCTCCAAAAGTGGTGCCCGGCAAATACTAGAGTCAAATTTGGGGGCGATCTCGGTCATGAAGGTGTACAGCCCGTTCATGCCATCAGGATTGCCTCTTAACGTACTAAAGGCCATGACCGGTATCTTATGAGACGGCTGGGCTATATCATCGAATTATTACTAAAGGCTGCATAAGAGGTTTGTATATGAACGCTATGCTTGTCAGGAAGATGAGACCATGGGAGGGGGCATAGTTGAGCAGATCTTGGGTGTCTCGAGCAAGATGCGTGACCACGAGCGATGCATTACGCCAAAGACCGGTATATCAGTGGGAATGGCGCATATATATCCCTTTGCGCTTGCCAAGTCATAAAGCTTCGCAACATGTGAGTGACTTGGTATCCTCCGCGTCCCATGGGCTTATTTTACTAATCACTCTTCTAGCATTCTTTTGCTCTCTCTTTGCTAATGGCATCCCTACCAGCCCTCCCCCTATTAACATCCCTCCCATCTTTCAGAGCATGCTTGTCAATGGACCTGCTCCCTCTTCCCTTCTACTATCAATACTGCTTCCTCTGCTACCACCAACACTGCTACTTCTACTACTGGCTCAGGTGATGTTGCTATTTCTAGTTTTGCTAATAGCCCTCCTCCTCCCTATCAGACTTAAAGCGATGTTGAAGCCTCTGAGTCTTCTCTGTCTTCTCCTAAAGACTCTAAGGGTAAAGAAGAGAATTCTGCTATGCCACTAATCCATACTAAAAGGGTAAATGTTTGGGAATCGCTTGGGAATCGCTCAAGAACTGCTTAGAAGGCACTTGTACAGCAGTCACTAATCATTTAATAGATCTCTTTTATAAACATGCACCAAGTAGTCTTAAACATGGACCATAAGCTCCCTTCTACTTTGCGATGGCAGACGTGGTAAGAAAGGGAAATGTAGCCCGAAGTCAGGCACTGTTTCTGGGTGCGGGAACGCAAGACCAGCGTATGCATGGGAAACTCTGCATTCTGGTTGATACACTTGAATAGCGCGGTCAACTCTATGAACAAACTCGACGGCTTTCGGAATTGGTGTGTTTATTGTCATACCTTTTCGTTTAAGTTTGGGTTCTACATTAGCACCAGGAGTGGTGTCAACGTTGATATGGTGGCAACTTCACCATTTGGTTTGTTGCTCGGAACGGACGAGCACTTGCTCACCACAAAGGAACTCCTCTTGAAGCGCATATGCAAATTTTGCAACAGGGAAGAACCCTCTACACCTGCCTGTGAGAGTGCCGTCTTCTCGAACTCTGAGATAAGTCAGAAATTGATACTTTTTCTCAAAAAACCAATTGACAGGGTAAAATGACAAAGCCAATTTTACTTCGCCAGTCCGAGTCATCACTGGGTGGTCCCAAGCACCCCGTACGTGTTATCTGCTTCAGTGGTCGTCTTTCGACCATTGTGCGAGAGACTGGTTCATATGAATGCGAACCATGGGCGTTAGCCTTAACACTACGGATTAAGCTAATCGCATTTCGTTGATTGCACAAATCTGCCTATTCGGCGATCTATACAATTCAGATCTTGTTCTACCACAGTAAGCCACTTTTTACTCGACCATAACTAACGACTCGATTGACATTGGTGATATTGGGAGCTCGTTGCGACTCGTGTGCTCTCGCCTACATACGATGGAACGATGTGCTGGACCAGGAAAGCTATTGGGATGCAGAACAATTGAACGGTGACCTACACGACGAGGTTTACGTGTGCATGCCGCTGAGATTTGGTAGCCATAGCCATTGCTGGAAACTTTATCATGCCCTGCACGGTTTACGTTTCTTCCCTTGCCCAGGGGAAAAGGTACTGGTCCGTACAGTGACGGAGTTGGGACTCAAGGTCGCCTGATGGACCCTTCGTATATATTGGTGAGCATAATTCGCTTATATTATATTGACAGAATCATCCTAATTTATTCTCGAAACAGATGCAGCGCGTGCTGAGGCTGCGAGCTATCTTGAAATGAAGTCTAAAATGGTTCCTAGATGTGCGAGCGACCAACTCCGTATCAATCCCAACCTCAATTTCACCTCAACCCATCAGACTCCTAAATCAGAAGGATAACGAGATGGCATTGTGACCTTTGCGCCAATAGTAAGACGCTATAAACGAAGAAATCTACCGTTATGTCACTCGCCGTACTGGACTGTTGTCAGCAATCCCGGGGGCCGCTGCGCGACGTACGGAGTAGGGCTACAGTGGTTGCCTGGCATGCTGGTCTTTCTATCAGGGATTGGTGTCTGGCGAAGTGAAGTTATAGTCCACCGCGGCGTATATACGCCTAACAGCCTACGGCAAGATGGTCGAGTGGTCTGCGCAGAGTCCATAGTGGTAATGGTCGTATTAATGTTGTACGGTGGACATTATGGTTGATCCTGCAGGCTGAAGCGGTTCGAACCCCCATCTTGTCATAGTCTGTTTTTTTCTTTTTATTTCCGAATCTTTTTGAATCTTTTCGTCCTCTCTATCTCTCTTCAAAGTGTCCAACAACTCATATATTAAGCTAACTCTGATCGCTGTTTGTATTGTACTTGATGCATCCAACGCGGCTGTCATTTTCCTCTGGCAACGATGGCTTGGTTTCAATCAGCTGCTCCTTTTTCTACTACAGAGCTAGTAGTGTTCCTGATTATAATCGTATCTCGAATAAGATGTTCCAACATCTATGCAGTCACGTAACAATGCTTTCTGAGTACCAGAAACTATCGCATCTTATTATTCTATCACGGGTCCTTCAACAACTCTTTTGCCGTCTTCCTATCTTCGGGTCGTCATTGAATCATCCCTCTTATGAACGCCATGAACATGTCCGTATTCCTTCCCTCGAGATACTCTTCTGACGCTTCCAGACTAGCTTGCTGCGGTATTGGTATCTCAATCTCATGCTTCCATGGCCCTGTAAATTGTCAGATTTACCATTTCAAATACGCTCTGAAGAGCAAGAGAACGTACCGTCTTCGGTAAAGAACTCAGGACTCCGTTCCCCACGCTTCAGCATATCTAACGGAGGCGGCCCTAGCATTCCAATAACTTCTGCCAAATGCGCGCTGGTGGTATAATTCTTTTTGTAGGGGTCATAACCATAGAACATGTGTTTTCCCTCAAATAGATCCCATATCTAGTCCACGGTCAGCGATCCAAATCGCCATCAAATGAGTTGTGTAGACATACCATTGCCCCAACATTCCAAATATCAGCCAGATAACTCCATTCAGTCTCCGGCATCGCCTCTGATGATCTGTACACATTCGGCTGTGCGTCATTATTCCTCTTTTCATCTCCTCGCACAGCAGAACCGAAATCACTGAGAATTGCGATTCCGAATATCCTTGGTCGATCGAAACGTCGGGATGCATACACCGGCATACCATGGACAAGCTTTCGGGGTGAGGGATCATTCATTTCTGCTTCTGTGAAGCTGTCGAGGATTCATTTGTCCTCTATTCGTGGAGGATGTTATCCGCCTTTATGTCTGTATGAAGAAGCTTGCATTCGGTGTGCAGATAGTCAAGCGCCAGAAACACCTGCATTAAGCCGCCTTTGAGTAAGTCCTCGGTGAACCTTTGTTTGGAGTTCCGGTACAATAGGTCATTGAAACTCTCCCACATGGGCTTCTGGGCGAGACAATGATGGTTGCCCCCGGGACGAGGAATTGTGAACAGGTCTATTGCTGTTCGCACATGGGCGTAGCCATGATGCCATGAGTTTGTTTTGGTCATTAGATACTTGTAGGTTTGAAATTCTTCGAGGGTGTATTTATCGCGCGTGTATACTTTCAGCGTCACATATCCGTGACCCCTAACGACGTTAACTTATCCATTCTCCCCAATATCAAGAGAGGATGATTACTCCAGATCCCGTGCAAGCCATACTGTTTAAATGCGCCCAAATCCCAATTTCCCGATAACCTGGTATTTGGATTGAAAGACATCACCGATATTCACGGAGTAATGATGTCCTTCCTGGAATTCGGGGATGTGTTCCTCGTCGAGGATCAGCGATGCGGGGACTGTTTTCCAGCCGGTGGTCGGGAAACGGAGGGGTTGAAGAGGTGGCTTGCGGAATATATTTTGAGTCCATTTTAGGAGGGAGGCCATGAGATGAATGGAATACAGGTGGATGGTGGGTTTATGGGGATTGTCATGGTCGTGGGGTTATGCAGCGGTTAGTGGTAAGCGCGATGTTTGTCTATGAACAGGGAGTTCTGCAACCACCAAATTCCATCGCCAATTTATACGGAGAAGTTCATTGAATTCCTAGTCTAGTCAATGGTATCTTTTTTCACTGTGATCAATTTCTCGTGGTTCTAGTCAAATTCCAATGGTGTGGCCACTGCTTGCCCGTTTTATATATTCCCCGCATTGCATCCCACCACATCACATAACAGAGACCGATAAAGACAACTCTACCCTGTATATACCAATTGATCCAAGGAATCATACTGAATAAAGCATACCCCTGGTACCGGCTACTCCTTTCAGGTAATTGGGAACGCTTGCGTACTTCTTGGCGTGTTCGGCGATGATTCGATATGACGTCGCCTCGACTACAACATCGCCTCTACTATTCCTGGCAGTAGCCGGTCAATCATGGAGTATTCATTCATTCTGACGTCGGAACAAGGTGGCATGGAAGAGGCGAGAAAAAAAAAATATAATAGGGCAGGTCGCATCGCATTGGCATTTCTCAGTTCGCCCACATCCTCATCTAACACGATAAAAGTGTATACCAATCGACAATAAACGCGCGCAGAGACAATGGCACCCGAGCAGAGACGCATTATTATCGTTTCCAACCGTCTCCCTGTGTCAGTGAAACGGGTAGATGGCGGTTATAAGTCCTCTTTGTCAAGTGGCGGTCTCGTTACATCGCTGTCCGGTCTGACCAAATCGACACAATTCAACTGGTTTGGATGGCCTGGTATCGAGGTAAATGATCCTAAGGACCGTGAGGAGGTATCGAAGAGCTTGGCGGAGCATCATGCCGTGGGAATCTTCCTGGATAACGCGCTGGCGAACGCGCACTATAACAACTTTTCTAGTATGCCTCTCTCCTGCATGATTTAGCACGTTTGCTAACGGTATAGATTCCATTCTCTGGCCAATCCTCCACTACCAATCCGGCATGATCTTCGACGAAGCACCATGGCACGCGTACCAAAAAGTGAACGAACTCTTCGCCGACGAAGTCGCTAAAGAAGTCAGAAAGGGAGATCTAATCTGGGTGCACGATTACCACCTTATGCTTCTACCTAAGCTTCTCCGCGAGCGTTTGGTCAAGCAGGGAAAGAATTGTGCGATTGGGTTCTCGCTACATACGCCGTTCCCCGCAAGCGATTTCTGGAGAGCGCTTCCGGTGCGGAATGCCATGATTGAAGGACTGTTGTCGAGCGATTTAATTGGTTTCCATACAGATGAATATAAGCAGAACTTTATCGGGACTTGTGTGAACTTGTTGTGAGTGTCCCTTGTATCATGACTCGATCGGACTGACCTGGCAGGGGTGCTCAAACCGGGGTACCGAATAGGATTCAGTACAAAAACCGGTTGGTCGAGGCGGGCACTTTTATCGTTGGAATCGACCCGCAGAAGTTCAACGATACTTTGAGCAAGCCTGAGGTACAGAAACGGATCAAGGAACTGGAGGAAAGATACAAGGACGTCCATGTGATTATCGGTGTTGATCGACTGGACTATATCAAGGGATTGACACACAAACTAAAAGGATATGATCGGTTCCTTGACGACCATCCGGAATTGAAGGATAAGGTTCTGTTGATTCAAGTGGCAGTTCCAAGTCGTGAGGATGTCAAGGAGTATCAGGATCTAGAGACGGAGATCAGTACGATTGCTGGGAAGATTAACGGGAAGCATGGTATGTTATCGTAGGTCCTTACGAAGTTCAGGATACTAACACCCGAAAGCGACCCCTGACGGCTCCCCCCTTCTATACATGCACCGCTCCATTCCCTTCGATGAACTAACGGCGATGTATTCCGTCGCCGATGCATGTCTGCTTACCTCCTCACGAGACGGCATGAACCTCGTCTCCTTCGAATACGTCGCCTGCCAGGAAAAGCGCCACGGAGTCCTAGTTCTCTCAGAGTTCGCCGGAGCATCCGTATTCATGAAAGGCGGAAGCGTCAACTTCCACCCGGCAAATACAGCTGAACTCGCGCAGGCAATCCACAAGGCCGTGACTATGGATGGGAAGGAGCGTAAGGAGAGATATGAGAAATTGAGTGAATTTATCAATGCTAACACGAGGTGAGTTTTACACGACGACAGGTTGATCGGGCCATGCTGACTGTTGTAGTGCTGAATGGGGAAAGAAGTTCATTGAGAGCTTGTCGAAAAGGCTGTGATTATCAGCAGGGATGGGTTTGTTTGTACATAGACCAGATTTGTCCGCCAAGCCAATAGGCGTTTGATAGTTGTCAGTGTATAGTAGTACTCTAGACCGTTGAATTCACTGTACTCTTGGACAAACACCAGCAAACAACCATATTACAACCAAAAAAAGGCTACGGCCTACTTGTGGTCACTTTCCTCGTCCTTGTAAGCGAGGCTATCCCACATAAACAAAGGTCAACGCGCTTACTTTCCCCAACTCTCACCATCCTCCTCTCCAAGCGAAAAAGAGTTTCCCACCTCCATGGCCCTTCGTTCCCTCCCACCATTTTCCCTTCTTAGCCCCATAGCCTTAGATCCGTCATCATCACCTTCGTCCTCTTCATGCCGTTTTTCCCCATGACACAGCTTCTACTCACTCACATTCTTTCATAGATTCAGTAGTATCGTTAGTACGCGGATGGACTGCTGAGCCCCTAATCAAGAGTTGCCCTCGTCGAAGAGAATCCATCCTAATGCGAAGACGGGCTATGGTATGTACTCTCTTGGGCGTGGCTGACATGATCTATGGCTCAAATTTCGTCGTACCTTCTATGGCATTGGTCTGGTTGTGCAACGGCGTTGGCATGGTGAATTGGGCGTTCTTTCTCCTCGAAGCATGTCAGCTAGCGAGATCAAACACTCTGAGTCGCAGAACGTGCGGAGGAGAGATATGGTCAGGTGAGTGAACGAACAACGTGGCATCGTGCTACACTGGATTCTTGAATCCATGACCCTACTCGACTAGTGATGACCAGAAGATCCGTCTAATATGATGCTCCTATGATCTTGGCAGCCTTCCTTTTTCTGAAATCGAATCTTCGTGGCAGCAGTTTAACATTGAGACAATTTGTGCTAACGGAACAGGAGATCAGGTATGTCCTCAAGGAATGACCAGTTTCGGCTGAGGGTGAGCACCATAGGATATCCATACTCTGTTGGATACTGGGACATCTGTTCAAGGTATTATTAGAATCCATGAGACTCCATTTAACTAATGATGACAGAATCTGGCACCCTATGAGAGCACCATGATCATAGTCAAATGTCTATTTGAAGTTGAGCCTCTCTTCCGCAACAATGGCGTTTTGATTAATGGAACTTCTGCCAACCAAATCAGGCAGCAGGTATGACTTCAACCTTCTGTGACAGCCTGGTCACGTTGGCTGGCTATCACGTGAGATGCAGTCGTTTGCTTTGTTGATAAATATGGCATTACCTCCTTTCTTCCTTCCTCATGTTGATTATTCTCGTCGATAGCTACCTAGGTAGAACCCATGAGTTGGATGTTCCATTATCCTAGTAGAGCGCCGTGACACATATGACATCACTATGACTGCATTCGCATACCTTCCGTCCCTCTGAAGTCGGAGCCCGTATCATGTTAATAGAAATCTAGTTTGATAAAGCATTCAACTAGGGTTGTATCAACCCATAAATCTCCCTTCGTTGATGCCTTGTACTCAAGGTTAACGCCAAGAACCGCTTAGCATTCCTGATAGCCCTAGGCTCCACAACACCGTATTTAGGCGCGGAAGGAATAAATCCCTCCATCTGAAGAACAACCTCTCGACAACTGCTGACAGCAGTTCGCCGGCAACTGCATTGCCATAAGTGCAATGCCTCCAAAATGTCTGTGATACTTTATGGATACTTTATGTAGTTTCACACATGATTGGTCCAACCGGAATATAGACCTTGCTCGTGTTTGCTTATTGGCGGCTTTTGTTTTTGTTCCGGCGCTTTTCCTTTTTCTGCTGTTTCTAGTCCTTTTTTGGAAGGCTATAAATAACCCAACTATTCGACTGATGATGATTGGATATTATACAGCTCTATTTGCGTGATGTTACCGTCAACGACGGAGCGATGAACGCGCTTTCCTCATTTCGGGTCCCTCTGAGGTCGAATATTGGGTTTTGCTTTTAGTTTTGAGATATCGAATCGCGATGAATTTGAATGAGTTAATTTTTTGTCTATTGTTCTCTGTTGTTGCGAAAAGAATAGACTCAGATTGTCAACCGGTCCCTTGGAGACACCCGACGACACCACGAATGTCGTTGCGCTTGATCCGATAGATGCTGCCGCACAAGGATAAACTGTATGCAAACCCCAAGGTCTTGCTCTCCTTTGTTGCTCTCCTTTGATATCGCATGAAATTCCGTAAGGATCTTATTATTCACAGTCTTGTGATGGAACTGGCAAAGGCTTTTTGTCCAACAGAACTACCACAGCGCTGTATCTGAAAGACGCCCGGAAGACACAACTCATGTCATTGGGGGGATGGCTAAAATCGAGGATGTAATTGAAGAACATTTACAGGGGTGGATTGACTTTTTTGCTACTGGAACATATTTGGCAAGGAGATACAAAAGAATGATATTGGCATTGTGTGGTTGCTTCAAGGACCACACTGAACGACAGCAGTTGGATAGATTAACACTCCCGACAAATCTTCATCATATGCGACTCGAGAAACCCAATAGTTTGGCTGCATCCAGCTCTGTCTGCTCCCAGTTCAATGACGGATCAGGATGTGGGTTGGACACATAGATCTAAGCTTGACCCGGTTTGATTGGGGTCAAAACGCATCAGTGGTGGGGCAGCAGCCTCAAAACACTTTCCCCTAAGGCCCAGGATCTGTGTCTGGTCCGTCGAACCCTTGAGCTGATGAACGGTCTTCATTGTCCACTTGGAATCGTAAGTCACGCAACGCCAGTTTTTGAAGTGGGGCGCTTTCATACCTTGAAGCCTTCTCCTAGGAGGTAAAAAAAGTACTTCCAAGGGTCTGTCAGGATTCCCCAGACCGCATGGCGTTCCCCCTTGTCCCCTTCTTGCGCTTTCGCGAGCATTGCTAAACAGATTCGTCAGAAAGCCAATACGGGGAGAAGAAAAAGGAAACGAAACTCACCCATGTAGGCCAGGGTCTGAGCTTGGTCTCAGCTCAAACTGGAGAACGGCATTGCCTTGGTGGAGGACCCGAACCAGGAATGTGTCATTCGTGCTGATCATTATTCGTATCCTTGAATCCACCCATCCTCATTGCCTTGTTGTCGCCATGAATGGGTTGCCAGTTTCTGGCATCCCAGAAATGTTATAGCGAAAGTTCTCGAGGTAGTCGTCCAGGGTCGGGTCGCGGACCTGCCACGCTTAAACCGTCCCATTTCTTCTCTTCGACCACAAAGAGATTACTCTCCTAGTATAACATGGTATCCTAGCCAAGGAGCTTTGAGCCGCTGTGATTGAAACGGCGCTGCCCACCTTAGACTTGTCTCTTGTTGTATGTTCACGTCTTCAAAAGAGCGTTATTCGATGACTCGAGTCCAAAGCACATAAAATGTCGAATCTGCTTCTTGACAACCGTTCGCTCTAGGTGGCCTGTCTATCACCTTCGCGTCTTCGCCTCAGTCTGTGAACTGTACATATAACTCGTGGCGGTCTTCTGCCAAGGAAAGCCGACTGGTATAGTTAGTACCCGAGAAAAACACATCAAATATCGAAATATTTTACTCACTATCAATTTAAAGCGTCGAGTCGCACGCTGTACCTCCATAGACATCCCATCATTTCGACGGTCTCTTGCTTTTGGATGGTCTTCTGATCCTTTGCCTGGACCGTTTTTCTGGCCTTCGCTATGGCCTTTAGCTCATGCGATTCAGATGACGGAGTGCACCGTATAGCTCCAATATATAGTCTAATAACGTTAGCATACCCTCGACAAGTTAAGGCATGAGCACTCACTGAGACAAGGATGAGCGATCCACGCGACGGTCTCTATGTGCCAGGATAACTGCTTATCCTGTTCGGCGATCTTGAAGTGATGTCCAACAGCCTCTAGGCTGAGCATATGGACGACGATAACCTCTGTCTAGAACCAACCTTCTGAATGCGCCCTTTACGGAGTTCGCTGTCATCTCGCGCTGGGTCGTAATTGCTGGGTTCTTTTCCCGATCAGTTGTCCCAACCACTTGATCCATGGGTCTATACGTTGCGGAGGTAAGAATCATGAAATGTGGCAGAGAGTGGCCATGATGCTTGATGGGCGCATGGTGGCTAGCAGTAGTGTGGTGGAGTGAATAAAGGTAATTGTCGGTACATATCTGTTTGTACTCAAATGAAATGTCTATTCTTTGTTCAGCTGTATAACTAGAACATTCTAGATATATATTCTCTTTATGCAATGAGCTGTGGGTTGTCCATAGCTATACATCAGTACCATAGTTACTAATACAATGGCGCTCTCGCGCGACACGTATGAGATTGAGCTGGATGAGGAGGAGACAGAGCAGGAAGCAGAGAAATACGTATGATCGTAATTTCTACGACTGTATCAAGGGGATGCACGGAATTAGGGCTCATGGCTGTAGGAAAGAGGGGTAAAGGGCAGAAAGAGGCCAAACAAAGTCCTGTATTCTTATTGCAAAGAGTTGAGGCTAGTGATCGAGCTTTGCTTTTTTCGCCTTCCCATGAATGCGCCAGCATCTTGATGGAAGCTGTCACATGACAATACTTAGCAACAATCATTGCTGAGCAAGCTATGTTTTTCCTTGTTTTCGCACGAATGCCCCAAGTTAGATTAAAAAGCACCGACTCTCATGAATTATCAAGCCCTTGACCAATAACCCATTGCCGAGCTAGAGCAAACTAACCTCCCAAATAGGCTTCCGATAAGTGTCCTCAAGATCGCCCAAAGATTCTATCCAATGATCCAGGCGAGTAACTGCGCGGGATTTTTATAGTGCTTAGTCAGATAGGATATCCCGCGGAATACCATAATTTTATCATATTCTTGCAGAAACATACTCACCTTCTCCGTCTCCGCGCGGAGTTCCCATTCCTTGCGTTCAAGCCAGCCAGGCTCAAACCAGAAAACAGCGGATCCTGGCCAGGCATGAGAAGTTGACTATTAACAGCCTCATTGAGAAGTCCAAGTCGAAACAAAGGCTTATCCTGTTTGACGAAAACCTCAGAGAATAGAGGCCACTGTAGACCAATGTCTATCTCTATGACACCGAAGACTCTGGAAGGTGGTTGAGGATTAGCATACGTCTCCAACTGGCCTCAGGACGTAAATATGCGTCCTCCTTCTGGGTATCAATGAAGGGAAGATTGCATGAGGAATACGCTCTATGGCGGTTTCTGCTGCGAAGACGCTTGCGGAAGTATTCGGGCCATATGTTGCTTTTGATGAGTGGGTTTTGGATGCGCATATCACCAGGAGCCAAACCACTGGCCGGTTTGAAGAAGAGAGCTCTCTGGAGGTCATATGTGTTCTGGATCAAGTAGTGCCAATGGTGGCAGACGCGCTGGGCTGAGGTTAGTAGGGTGCGTGTGTCTGTGTGGGTGAGGATTTGTTCGAAAATTCCTTGGACCCAGGCTACTCTATTGGCTGATTCGGACATTTTGAGCACTTGTCGAGGTCCAATTATTTCCGTGGAACATAGCAGATCAAGCCTAGCTTGAACGTAATCCTGTGCTTTGTATAATTACGTTGGACGCCTTACAAGGATACTTTGTTAGATTCCAATTTGGTCACTATGGTAGGGTTGGAGAGTAGTTCGACAGGCTACCGTCCAGTCCTAGATTACAGCAAACTAATTCCCCCAAATAGGCGTACGAAGAAGACGATGGCCCAACGAATCGATCCAGTAATCCAGACAAGTGATTAGCACATCATCCTTCAATAACCAGGAAAGTTCTCAGAAAAAAATCAAGTCATGTAGTAGTTACCTTTTCCCTCTGCCCTAAGTTCCCATTCCCTCCACTTGAGAGGATGAGACTGATTCCACAAGAACAGAGAATCATCCCCGGGCATGAGAAGATATCTATTAACAGTCTTATCAAGAAGCTCGAGTCGGAAGTGAAATTCATCGTTCCCCTTCAACGTAGAGGAACATCGCAGCGATTTTCCAGAATTACCAATCCCCGTCATTTGTCTACCGACCATTGTCGAGTCTTAGATAATTAAGCAATAGATATAGACTAAACTACTTGAAACTATCGCCAGCGCTAGATCGTAACAAACCAGTCGCTCCATATAGGTTTCCGGAAAAGACCGCGAACGCGCTTGTGATGGCCAAGAGAAACGATCCAGTGATCTAAGCCATTAGATGCCTTCTTCCATTTGAATAAAAAGCAATTTCCACAAAATATAACCACATCGCAATCTCTCATATATTTCGTAGTCGCCCTTTCCCTCTCTGCGCGAAGCTCCCACTCCTTGCGTTTAAAAGGATGCGGATCATTCCAGAAAACCAAAGGATCCTGACCGGGCACGAGAAGAGTATAATCGTTGACTGCCTATCAAAAATTCCCAGTCGGAAGAAAAAGTCATTGTTCGGTTGGACAAGAATCTGCGTGAAAAGAGGCCATTCTAAATCGATCCATGTCTCAATCATTCCCAAGAATCTCGACCGTGGTTGATGGGTAAGCATACGTCTCCAACTGGCTTCGGGCCGTAGGTAGGTATCCTCTTTCCACGGATCGATTAGGGGGAAATAATAGTGAGAATATGCATTGTGGCGATTCCTGGTGCGAAGTCGCTTGCGGAAACATTCCGGCCAGATGTGGCTTTTGATCAGGGGATTCTGGACGCGACTGCCTCCTAAGTAATGAGGTTCTTTGGCTGGTTTAAGAAGAGAGCGATTTGGAGGTCATCTGAGTTCTGAACCAAATCGTACCAGTAGCGACAGACACGTTGAGCGGAGGTAAGTAGAGTATGCGTATCCGTGTGCACGAGGATGGTTTCCAGCACTTCAGGGATATAAGCGATTCGGTGCGCGGGTTCAGTCATTGCAAGCGAGCGTAATTAGTTGATTACGAGGAACGAAAGTGAAAGGCGAGTGTGTACAGGAGAGGATCGAAGGCAGAAGACTTTGTTAGAATAGGCAGTAGTCACATGACTTACCAGCTGATTTTACAGGGCAGGAAGAATAAGTACGCATTTACACTTTGAATAATACTGATAATCCATTCTTGTCAATAGCGAATACCGACAACTTCTTAGAAAGAAGTTGATCGCCGTCTGCTTATTTTGCCAGAATACCAAGGCAGAAATATCACGCGATGAGCTATGGATTGAGCTAATAAGCGTCCAAATTGAGAATGCTGGAGTAGCATTCGGAGAACCCCCACAATGATCTCAGCTGAACCGTGGGCGGGTTTACAGGTTAAACGAACGCTTTAAAACCTCCTCTATTAACATATGCACAGAGCACCAAGCGAACTCTACCGTCGCTGATTGAAGAAATGGAAATCCCCAAGTACCAAACCGCCGCGTGCATCGACCATCCACGCCCCGGCGCACAGCTGGAAATACGCCATGATGTCCCTGTCCCGGAGCCGGGATCTGGCGAGGTGTTGATCAAGATGGAATGGACTGGGTTTTGGTACGCGTTGCAATGAGCCTGTTTTTTCCTTGTCGATAGGTGCTGATCGACAGCCACTCTGATCTACATAATCTCACCGGCGAGTTACCCATGACTACTAATGTCCTGGGACATGAAGGAATTGGGAGAGTTGTTAAAGGTTTGTCGTTATTTATTTCAAACTTGTGTACTGGAAGTTCATGTTGATGACTATTAGTTGGTCCCGATACCGCACCAGAGATGATGGGGAAGCAAGTTGGAGTAAAGTGTGTATTCAGTTATCTGATGACACGAGAACCCTGCTGATTGCAGTAGGTGGCTGTACAGTACCTGCAGGAAGTGCCCGACATGTCAGGTACAGTATACGAATTGTGCCAATCAGAGTAATTCGGGAAGAGTAAATCTTTGCGGCTCACTGGTCTGGTAAACACGAGCGCTAACGATTGGTAGAATGTTCCTGGAACATTTCAACGTAGGTCTCATGTTTGAACTGATTGTACTGGCACTGACGAGTCCAGAATATGTTGTTTCCCCTGCGGACTTTGTGTCTATTATCCGAGAAGATCTGAAGCCGGAGGCTGCTGCGCCTTTACTATGCGGTATGTCATTATATGCTGAGAGTCTCACTGGCATAGACTAACGTATAAAGCTGGACTGACGATGTACAGCGCCTTGAATAAACTGGAAAAGCTATGCAAAGCAGGCGATTGGGTGGTTATTATGGGTGCTGGTGGTGGACTAGGACATTTATATGTCTACCCTGGCTTACAGTGCTACGTACTCCATATCTAACCATGTGCAGGGGAGTGCAAATTGGTAAGGAGCTGGGCTACCGGATCATCGCAGTCGACAGCGAATCGAAAAGAGACATCTGCATGCGCTCCGGCGCGACTGCCTTTTTTGACTTTAAAGACAACGTACGCCCCGTACTCTTCACCATATGTAAGACGATGCTAACAATGCTAGGCCGAATCCCGCATCACCTCCCTAACCGAAAATATAGGCGCCCATGCCATCATTGTGGTCGTCGGTCTCGAAAAGGCCTACGAGCAAAGCGTCCAATTCCTGCGCCCCGCCGGGACCCTCGTCTGCGTTGGTCTGCCACGCCCAGATTACCACATTCCTCTCTCGCCGCTTGACTGTGTCAACCGCGGATACCACATCGTGGGCAGCGCAGTGGGAACAGAAGACGAGATGCAGGCACTGTTGAAGATGGCGGCGGAGGGTAAAGTGAGCACAGAGTATGAAATTTTTGAGTTCAGGCAGATAAATGAGGTTGCTGCGAAATTGCAGCGGTTTGAGGTTGAGGGGAGGGCGGTACTGCAAATTCCGTAGCGGGTGTGATACTTGTCTGATACCGACAGGGTGCGGTACATCACATATTAGATAGCATAGTGTTGATACAGAAGCGCAACGGGGTACTCCGATGCCTGATAGGTCATAGCAGCTGAGACATTGGCCAAGGGTTAATATGGATATGCAGGACGAAACGAAGTAGATATCCCTCCGTATCAGCACAACTATGCAGACGGAGATATCCGCCTAGATATCCGGAGAACCCGCAAAGCGTGATACAGAATTGGCCTGTTATTGGCCGATATACATGCAAGTAGATTTTCAGGGGCCGGGGTTGATTTCACCCTGGCCAATAACATCTTGAACCTCAAAAGACCCTTTTAGGAAACTCTCAAATTGCCCGCCAATCGATTCATCAGACACGATCCTCCGACTTGAAGATTGGCCGATCTACATCCGGGCGGGGATCTACAGCACCCGAGCAGCCAATTGTGATGGCCGCGGGGATGCGCGAAAACAATGTAACCTTTCATTAAGTGTTCGAGATAGCTAATTGTACACCGTAGTCTGGGCAGCTTAGAATACGGAGGCTACGGATGCTGGGAGATGGGTGCTCGCATACTTAAACCCCGTCATCCTCTGCTGGTCATTATGACACGAAGTCCAGGCATCACGGTGACTGCGTAGTGCATCGATCGGGAACAACCTACTCTAATACATAAACAAGCACGCCTGCGCAATTAACAATCCCCAGCCAAAATGCGGCTCACCAAGGTACGCCCCAGGCCTCTCTCCAACCCCAATCTTGCCCACTAACCAACACCACCACAGTACCTCACCCTCACGACCCTTCTCTTCATCCAAACCTCCCTCGCCGCCCCCCAAGGCCTCAAACGCGCCTGCGACTACACCTGCGGCAGCAACTGCTACTCCAGCAGTGACGTCTCCGCCGCCCAGAACTCCGGCTACAACTACGTCGAGCAAGGCGGCACCGCCGGCCGCAGCAGCTACCCGCATGTCTATAACAACTACGAGGACTTTGACTTCCCGGTGGACCCTACGTATTATGAGTTCCCGATTTTGAGCTCGGGATCTACGTACTCGGGTGGTTCGCCGGGTGCCGATCGGGTGATTTTCAATGAGGATGGGGAGTTGGCGGGGTTGATTACGCATTCGGGGGCTAGTGGGAATAACTTTGTGGCTTGTGAGTAGAGTGAGATAGTGGAATAAATGGTTTATATGGGCTTGATACTATTGCATCAATTGGATTGCTTAAGGTTCAGTACCACGGCAATTTGTCGCATGGCTCGGAGTCGCTCAGCCAGCATGCCGTACCATTTTTTAAACCACGATAAACCTTCGATGAATTGAAAGCGTCCAAGACCGTCTGCTCGTTTTTCTCTACATGCTTTGGTTACCTTCGAAAAATGAAAAGTTATGTGAGTCACGAAAACACTAACGACTCGTTCACCACCTCGTCCAGGAACGGCTGGACATATTTGAATAATACAGAAGCATAAGAACGGGCTGTGTAATATGGCCCGAATATGCACTCAAGTCCCCAATATGAGATTGCAATCTGAGCCGCGGTGAAATATATGTTAAGCTCTTGAATGTCTGGAAACGTCCCAGCGACGTGAACTCTCTTATAGTGTACGATATACTTCATGAAAATATGTGATCGATGACATTATCCTCCACGCAACTGACCTGAAGCAGCCAAGATAATGCTCCACGCGAATGCCTCTGGGCACGATCATGCCATGCTCTGGGCCTGCTAATGTATGACATTATTTGTTTTCCGGGGTCTATCGCGACGGAGATATCTCGATTTTTGGTGACTGCCGTGTACTGCCACTAGATTATTGCATCTGTTCGTGATATGTACAGCCTCGTATGCAAGTGATCGTCAAGTTGCTTTTATTCATTTTATTTTATTTTATTTTTTTGTCCTACCTTGGCGAGGCTGAGCTGAGGAATGCTCGCAGCCGCGCAAGTAGTTCTCCTTTGTTCTTTTGTTCTTGCTTTCATTCCTCTGTCATATCTCGTGGATTATCCTAATAGACGTCAGTCCGATTTCTTGTGATATCTGAGACCCGGCAAACTCTCGATGATGCATTGTTTGATCCTGTTGGGATTCTTTCTACAATTCGCAAGCCAAATCGCCTTGGCAGCAGAAGACGACAGGCAATGCTGGTTTCCCAATAATCGATTAGCACCAGATGACGTGCCCTGTACCGATCAATACTACACCCACTGCTGCGCCAAAAGCGAAGTTTGTCTATCGAACGCGTTATGCATGAATACCGGCCATCAACCATACGTGCTGGCAAGACAGAGTTGCACGGATAAAGCCTGGGGAACGGACAGTACCTGCACACAGTTGTGCCATTTTAGTATGCGGCCACCAACGCCCTGGATACTCATAACGCTGACCTTCTGCCTCGACGAAAATAGATAACCCAAGCGGCGGCAGCACAATATCCCTCGCCACCGAAGATGGCAATAGCAGCCATTTCACCTACTGCTGCGGCCAGCCCATAGTCGCAGAGAACGGAACGATAGGCTGTTGGGGAAATCGCACCCCCTTTACAGTGGACACTGGGGAGATGCTATACGGATACGCAGCACTGGAGAACGTCACAACGACCGCCCCTAAGTCATCGTCTAGCAACAAGAAAGACGTCGCCATTGGTGTTGGGGTCGGGGTTCCACTGGGTGTTATTGCGGCGTCGGCTATTGCTTGGGCTATATGGGAGAGGATGTAGAGGAAGAAGGCGCTGGGTGCGGGTACTGGCTCTGCTCTCGTGACTGGAGCTGCTGCGGCCTCTGCGTATCAGCCGATTGTGAAGACTGATTCTTATATGCCTGCGGTTCAGAATGTGCCGGTGTCGGCGCCGGTGGAGTTGGAGCAGCGTCCGCGGCCTATTCCTGAGTTGCAGGGATCGCAGAGGACGTAAATGTGCTCCTTATATATATTGCTATTATTGTTGTATACTCTGTTATGCTAGAGTTAATGTACGTGGATCGCACGGAATGAGCGCCGCGCGGATGCAGGGATAGTAATGACAAACAGATGTCAAGTAAGACGAAGACATCCTCTCAGAGCCGCCCTTTTTTTCAAATTATCTTGTGTTGTCATCCTTTGAATCGTCAACGATGGCTGCGAGGAGGGGTAATTGGCGACCATCATGTTTCGGAAACATGGCGTACGTGGGAGAACGGTTAAACAAGCTTGACTCCAACATCGAGCAGCAGTGTTTCACCCGAATGTAAGCCGGCTCGGATTGGTAGCGTCCCGGCAGATGGAATTAGGAGAATATTGATATTGGCATTTTACGCTATACTTCTGTATCTGAAAATGTTGAATAGATCTCTCCAAGACACTGGAACAACTTCGATATTTCACCGCGGACAGACCAAGTACCGATCTGAGACCTCTCACCACGAACCGCGCCATATCTATACTTTGCCACTATGGCTTCGATGGCCCATCAACGAACGCAAAGCATCTCGCCTTGCGCTTTCTTTGTAACGTGATATTATGCTCGGAGTCAGTGCGCGATACGTTTGCGGATGCTGCTCTTCCCAAAAGAGCATTACAATTGATGGAGGTATGCAAGGATACGAAGTGATACGTTGCGCGTCTCAATGCTCATTTGATGTAGAGCAATGACCTTGAGAATGAATCTTTCTCTGCAAGGCTTCTCACCCTCACCATGCTCAGAACTGACAATCCTGATGTTGATATGGATCTGCTGGGCGATATCCTGAGTACTTTATGCTGACATTCCTTGACCGAACTCATTTGATCCATCTATCATTCCGTCTATCTAAACATCAACCAACGTTTCTAGAAACTATCGTTATACCAGAGATATTACCGACGCACCTACCCAGTCTCTGCCAACAATGCGCATGGACGCTGATAAAGAAAGCCTGATACTATTGAGCACGATAACAGCCTCCCATAAACAGCAAGCTCCATCTTTCTTTGCATGCCTGCCGCCGATACTCCAGATATTCAGCACTATAAAAATACCTTCGCCGCCACTGAATTTTCCAATATCGGTCCTCGTAAACTCCCTGGTCTTCCTTGTGCATCCGGATACGTCCAAGACTCTATTTCCGCATTTTGCCGACAAAGGCATCATAGATCGACTGGTACACGTACTCAACCTCGCATTTCAAGCCTATACGGACGAAGAGCTAGATAGATGCGGACTGCCACATATCAGGCTTTCCCTCAGGTTGCGCAGATCGCACCCCCACACGCCAGAGCACGTATGCAAGAGCTCCTTCTACCAACAGAACATGATCGCGAAGATATACTCGGTACGGGTGACTTGTTGTCAGCCAAATGCTGAGACTTTCTGTATCAATAGCGGCTGATCGGTTAAGGGTGCTGATTCCTGCTCTGTTGTTTGAGTTATCGGATAATGCCCCGCAATTGCTCATGCGCAATGTTGGATATGGGTATGCGGCTGGGTTTTTGCATGTTCTCGGTGTACCGCTTACTTCGGGCATATCGAGCGCGAATGTTTCCAATGATGTTAATCCTATGACGGGGCAATGGAGGGATGCGGAAAATGCTGAGGATGATGTCCCGGAGACGACGGATAAGGAAAAGGATCGTGAAGCGCAGCGGCTGTTTGTTCTTTTTCAGAGGTAAGTCATAATCATATATTGCTATTTTCGTAACTTAACAGGAACAGGTTGGAAGCGAATGGTATTATTAGAGCTGAGAACCCGGTGGGGGAGGCGTCGAGGGAAGGGAGATTTAGAGGACATCAATAGTTGACATACGTGCAAACATGGATACAGGCCGAAAGGAACACCGGATTGTGACCAACTCAAGAGATAGCTAGAGAGAACATGACTTGGCGAATGAGAAACAGAAATACAGGTATTTAGAAAGCTCGGTACGGAAGTAGTGGATTCTTTGCCCCTCTAAATTTAAGATGAATGCAATCTAACTGTTCATAAAAAGGACATTAACTAGAAGGCCACTAGCCAATGTTCTAAAGTCTATCATATCATAACAGCCCCAAAAGATAACCATTATATATCCCCTTCACACCGACGAACAAAATAACCCGAGCTTCCTGCCGAAGCTATATCTTTCCTCTCCCTCGCCCTCAGTATATGTGCGTAATCTGACTGTCAGAAGAGCCATGCGATGTCCGCGGCGCGATGGTTGGTACCAATCCCGGATCTCAGGAGAGATCGTGCATCGGATGGATCCGAATCCTGAACGGAAATGGCCTTTCAAGTTAGCTAGGAAGAAGAAAAAAGAAAGAAAAAGAAGTAGCGAGCGGGTTCTACTTACAATAAGTATCAAGGATTAACCAAAAGACTCTCGTACTGCTTGATTGTCTCCCGAACCTCTCTGAGCTGAAGAGACGATAAATGATAATGCTCGGGGTGTCGATCAGCTCGCATTAGAACACCGAGTCTTTGTTCAAGCGATGCGTTCTCTTTCCCCAACTCTCGGAGAATCCGTGCGGATGGTGCTTCATTGCGTTTACTTGTAGGCATGGTGACAAGAAGATATAAGTGGTATAGACCGGTTCAGTAGTGGGGCGCGCTGAAGCTGGAGATGAATGAAGAATGTATGTCTGTTTGAAAAGGAAAGAATAAACGAGGGGAGAGGATGGTGCACATTATATAGACCTATCAACGGGACAAACAATAGATTCATGATAACTGACATTCGGGAACCTGCATTTGTCGCCATCTCAATTCCAGAAGGACCCGCAATAGTCGATTGAATTAGTTTAAATGTCAGATACCATGCACGCTGTTCTGGGATTCTTGCAAAAGTAATATTCCAGACAGACAATCAGTCCAGGGGACCGTTCCGAGTATTCAAGTTTGTTTGCCCGGTTCCTGTAATATACATGATGATTGGCTCCGATTCCCTACCCAGCATGTTTGCTTTTGCCAACGTTGGGCACTCAGATGCGGAAGACCGGAAGTTCATGCAACACAAAAGTCCGTGTCAGAGTGCAAAGAGTATCGAGTGGTCTGAGTTCGCTTATAGTAGTTTCAGATAGATACCGTGAGAAACCCTAAACATGCAAAGAATGCCGGGATCTAATGTACTTAACAGTAACTGGCCCGAAGTAGACACCGAGTCGGATGAGGCTGTGATGGAATATTGCGCCCGTTGAAGGCTGGCTGTGGACTGAGATCATATTTGAATGTGTAACAAGGGGAGACGCAGGGCCCGAAGTTTCGGTAACCGGGTAATCCATACTAATTTTTCTCGGGATCGTGTAGCTAGAGGATGAAGGCTACCCTGATCGTTTGGTTTATTAGGATAATAGAACTTGATTTCACTGAATCACGCCTGAAAACACGAAGCTAAAAATAGGAGATTCACTCCAGATAACATCCGTCATAACATTCACCCATAACCCGAGTTGTCCATCCGATGTCTATTTTCGTCGAGTTTATCCATGAGGTGAAGCTCATCACGCCCATGCCTAGTATATATCAGAAGTGGGAACCAGGCGTCGGAAGCAAGCGTCACTTACACGTTCAATTTATTCGTACCTCGCAAGGTGCTCGTACATGATGATGGCTTGCATTATCTCGTCAGAGTCCTTACGCGAGAAAGGCTTTTTAGTGTCTGGGTGCATAGTAGCACGCCTAAGAATATGGAGCTTTTGTTGATTCGAGGTGTTCTCCTTCCCATGAAATTGGAGAATGCGGTCATCGAGGTTCTCAGGCATGGCGGAAAGGATATTAGTGAGAGTGATTCCGAGTTAGTGGTAAAACGGCCTTGTCGGGAGGAGAAAGAATGGAAGATCGAGGGCCAAATTTGAAGACATACGGTGGAGCAAACCACGGCCTCATAATACCACTTCCATTATATATTGAAATTTGAGTATCTGTTTGTGTTTCTCCAAGCGGCTCTGTGATAGGCTACATAGCTAGCTTCAGTGACAGACTCATGCATCATGCATTTAAACTCAACACAGCGGTTATGCAGAGCGTTATAACAGCCAATGGGTCTGGCTAGCATGTTCAACACTCATATTGTTTGTTCAGTTAATGTAAGAGAAATGAAAGCTAAAGCATACCGGCTTACGTAGCATCATGCGCCATTACTGGGATGGATTGTAAGAAAAAAGAAGAGTTGGCTCGAAATATGCTGTCACTTATGGCTTGAATTGGTGATTTCACTAGATGCGTTTAGCCAGGTGCCATTCCTGTAGATAACCTAATAAACTAGTTCCGACAAGCCCCATGCCGAAAAGAAGCAAAAAATGAGCGTCTACACCCTTGGGAAGATTCATCGATCTCAATCGCAATCCCGATACCATACATCTCGGTCATGGTACTTCCTCGAAATTAAACCAGCCTGAATCAGCTCCGACTCTATCAATCGTACGTCGGCCGTCGACCATCCCACTCTGGCAGCAACTCCCTCAACATGCACTTCGCCTTCAGAGAAATATAGAAAGGAAACCAAAATATCGCGCAAGTATAATGCAGCAGGCGAAAGATATGCTTGCAACAACCCACCTTGCGACGGCCGCGGCTTACTGTAGGTTAGATGTATGCCATAAGACGCCACAACGGACCGAGTTTCCTTCAAATGTCCCAACAGCCAGGGCCATATTGGGTTATCACCAATCTCGAAGGTACTCATCGGAAAAGAGCGTCTCTTAAGTTCTTCTGTTATACGACCGTGACAAAATTCAAGGAAGATGTTACATGGCTTGCACATAGGAGTGACAGATTTAATAGTGAACGCAAGCTGCTTTATCCATCCTGATTCCCTCTCGAGAAACATGGTACCGGAGAAGTCGATTGTGAGCGAGTTAAGGCTCGGGGCTGCCAGCTTACTCCAAGCTTCGTATGGTGTCCTCTTAACCACAGATGAGGCATGGACTTTGAGTCTCTGTAAA
Source organism: Aspergillus cristatus (assembly GCA_034509305.1). Classification (NCBI taxonomy): domain Eukaryota; kingdom Fungi; phylum Ascomycota; class Eurotiomycetes; order Eurotiales; family Aspergillaceae; genus Aspergillus; species Aspergillus cristatus. The sequence goes on along the minus strand of WJBV01000007.1, from coordinate 1,453,224 downwards.
CTGGCGAATGCTGAGAAGTCAGGTAAGCCTTCGTCTGGCAGAGCGGGCAGTTCAATGGTCCTTAGAGACTCGCGATGTATCTCCAAGAACCCTTGAATCACCACTGAGGTATAGGCGCTGCTATAGGGCGAGCGCATCATTTGCGTGACTGTGATGCTTTGCAGGCTAGCAGGCCAGAGGAATAGAAGCTCTGCCACGACAGGGTCCGCAGCGGGAACGGAGAGTGTTAGGCTGTCGATTGATGCTTTTCGGCGGCGATTATGGGGCAGCACTTTCTCAAGATGCAGTGTGTTGTCTGTAGAATCATAAGGATACATATGATGCCTGGGAAACCTACGCCACAGCTCCCAGTACATTTTCAGATCGACCTTGTTATTCCACGCTGGACTATCAACCTGAAGATATCGGAGGGTTGGCAGATCGAACAGATCGAATAGAAGTTGTAACTCAATGCCATCCGGAGCGGTACGGAGACTTAAATGGGTGAGTGGGAAAGTCGCTATTTTCGTAAAGATCTCCGTGTCTGACGGTTCAAGCATTGATTGGTATATCACTGTGTGAACTGGGCCCGAGTTGCTTGCAACACGATTCACCATCCATCGGCAAACTTCTGCGTCCAGAGAGGTGTCCACTGACATGTCCAATATGCGGATATACCGTTCGAGGTGCGGCTTATTTCTCATCTGTTCAACCGCCTGCCTCATAGCCTTGAAGTCGCGAAGGTGGTTCTTGTACACAAGGCGAGAGTGCATGGACATCTCAGCGACAGCTTTCCACGACCTGCAGACTAGCATCAAGGGACACCATTTTCGGTAGACAGACAGTTCAAGGGAGTCAAAATATAAAAAGATGATGTGCAGCACTTCCACGGGAAGTGATGGTGTTGAACCTGCAAATTTGGGTGTAACTGCCTCCTCCATCGTGAGCAGTCCATATGTCGAAATGAAAGTGGAACCACAAAGGAAATGGATAAGGGGGAGGGAAGTAAGCACAGTGAGAACTTGAATCGCTGGCAGCCAGTGGCTTAGTAAGGTCCCTTGTGCAAATGCAGGGGTCTATTCAACCTTGTTGGCAAATCCTTTGGAAAAGACATCATGCACATCAAATAGCAAACATTTTTCTTTTATGCTATTAGCCTACCAGGCAAAGAACACTAGTCGGTATCAAGTGGACCGTGGCCATATCTGCACCCGTGCCAGTAAGGAGCCTATAAATATTGCCAGTAGAGCTACGGCTAGGCAGGATCTTTGGGGAGCAGTACTCACAGAAGCGTAGTCACAAGGCCACTAATCAAGCCATGGCCCGACGAGTAGGTCTGTGGTAAAGATAATGAATAAACAATGAACTCGTAGCCAAATACGGCGAAAGGCTAATCCAGCACGCTGAAATGGGCTTTACTTTAATACGGCGTGCAGAGTCCAATGAGATAAAGTTGCCGCGTTGGCGAGGGAGATTTGGATTGAATGACACGATTCGGGAAAATGCGTACCCTGCTGACACACATTGACTGTAACTTTCATATGCGCAAGCACGAAAGCAGGGATGTGGTACGAGTAAATGTCTCAATGCAGGAGACGGGGGCCTTTGGATGAGTCAACAACCAATGTTGCCTACAAGAGCTCGCCAGCTCGTCTCTCACGAGGCCTCGCTGTTCCATCAATAAAAGATATCATTATCTATAATAATTATAAGACTCAACGAGTCGGGGGTCGCATTCTGCAGTGGCCAAGCCCCGTGGATTAACACCGAATTAACGATGGAAAACGAGAGGCATATTTACGGTGATCCGAGATCAATCACATGGTTCCTGCATCTCAAAGAGAGACTAAAGATACTTGTCATTCGGTACTGCTCAAAAATCCAGGGAGCCATGCATATCTTGGAGAACAAGCCAAGTGCGTTCAGATACTACATGGCGCTCAAACTCATTCTTGAACAAACACAGGAAAGATGGCTTGAGTTCGAGGAAAGGAACGCAATAACGCCATCCTTCCTATCAGACACAATCATCCATGACGACTTCCACCGTGTAGTATACTGGATGGAAACATCAGGCGAGATTCCGAGGGTTGCTAGAAACGAAATGGTGCGGCTTCGTACTTCGATCCTGCTCACTGCCAATGAAATCCATCTGATGTGTGAGCTTCTAGTGGATGCTTTCACTCAAATAACTAACGCTCAGAGAAGAGCAGGCGGGTGAGAATCAGGAATGAGTGATAGTGAATGTGCGGTAACGGCCATTGCTCCACGGGATACAAAGCAAAGCTTTTTGCAAAAGACATCTGCTGGACAACGGCTGTAGAATGACTCATTGCCATCATCGTGCGCAGCATTGAGACCGTTGGGAATGTTTGAAGCATGGCAATTACTGGCCTTTTCAGTTCTTGGAGGTTTATGAATTTGAGACGGGTCGACGCACAAGACCGACAGAGCCTATCATGGTAGCCAGCGGTCCTGGTATTAATAATGGCGTACCCGAGAGGTAGAATGCCAATTAAGGCCGTATTTGCCAATGTATGAGCGAATTCATATATCTGACATTATACCTCTCCCGAAGAGCAAAATTGGACTTGAATAGCGATACGTGGCCTCCATTCGCAGAATAAGACATAGGCGAAGGTCATCATGATAAATCTCGAAATGGCATATGGAGAAATCTATCACTAATGCGCGAATCTAAAGTCCAACCGTTTATTCCCCTCATCTTTGGTCGTAGCCAAATAATTCATTCTCTCGTCCTCTGACAACGCGTCCCACTTCTTATCGCGACTGGCATTATGCCAGACATAGTATACCTTGGTCAACAAGTAAATGAAAATATTCATAACCACCAAGCCGATAAGAACACGATTTCCTCTCTTATAGCGAGGTGAATCGTCTATTTCCAGTTAGATCAAGGCGCAGTGACGAGACAAATGAGTCCCTACCTTCTCGGTAGATATTCGAAGCAATGATACCCGACGCCTGCACACACATATTATACATGGCAGCAGATACAGTCCGTGAGCGAACAGTATTCGAGTTCCTTGAATTCAACGCAACCTGTATCGGATGTGCTGTTGCAATCAATTTCTTTAGTTTCCAACTTCGCCAATTCAAAAGGCCGTACTAGACCAGAACTTACCATAAGGAAGCGATAAAAACAATGTCATGATAACCCATGCCACCCACTTATTGATAGAATTGATATCAACCGCATACAAGTATACAACAAACGGCAAAGCCCAGAACTGAGGAAACATGGCGGTCAAAGTTAGCTCGCCGAGTAGCTCAGACACATACGTCAATGCCAGCATGGTAAAGATTTGTGCGACTTGACTAGGGATTGTGAGGAGATTAGTGACAAACGTGCCAAAGCCCATGCCCTTCAATGTTAGTGTCAAGTATTGCTGGGGTGTCTGGTGGGGAATTTGGAACGTGAGGCCCAGGGCGTATAATGGCCACAGGTCGAAATCACATAAACTCTTCCACAGGAGCTTAGGTGTTATTGGCTCACGGTTGTGCATTGTCCCTTTGCTTGGATCGTCGCGGATGACACGGTTGATTATTATTGTTTCTTCGCTGGTGGGCGTTAGAATATTGTTTAGGGAAGATAGGTTAGGGCATAAAAGAAGACTCACCGTGGAGTGAACCAGCCTTTTTTGCCCCGGGCCCAGCTGGCAGTCTGGCAAGGTCCAGGGGGCATGAGGATAAATGCGGAAAGACCGATTACCAACGTTATGAGACCCTTGGAGCTTCTGTTAGTTCCAGCCGAGCATGCTAGACATTGTTATTTACCTCGATGAAGAATAGCCATCGCCAACCTGATTGGCCATTGACACCACGTAGATGCAACAGCCCAAAGGCTAGAAAGCTTGATAGGATGTCGGCCAGATGTAAAGCTGTCCAAAAGAAGCTAAGCCGAATGGAAAGCTCATGAGACTTGTAAAAGTATGATAGATACAGGATTACCTGTAGCTGAAAGTTAGCAAGGCGGATGTGTGAGGGTGAACTGCGAAACTTACGTCAGGTATGAATCCTCCCTGGATAATTGCGAGAAGGGACCGACAGGCAAGATAGGAGGACCTCCCCTTGAGCCCATATTGGGCCATGCTAACCCCTGACCACAGAGTCATCTGCAAGGGAATCCATCTATCTGGCCCCATCCACTTGCTGACAAGTTGTGAGGGCAATTCAGCGCAAAGGAAGGAGAGCTTAAAGACAGTATTTCCCAAGTTGTAATCTGGAGAGTCAGCAATTGATCATAACCGAGGCTGATGATGCTGTCTAACCATTGGTAGTGAGACCCAAGTCATCGAGAAAATTATCGGTCAATGCTTGTTGCAGATTTGAGCGATCCAACTCCAAAGCCATGAACATAATACAGGCAAACACCATGATCCGAAGATCAATCTTGCGGATCAATTTGTGTTCCTCTCCCCAGGTCCATCTCGCCGACGGATCGAACCGGTGCAAATTTTCCCAGTCATCTCTTGGTCGGTATTCCTTCGCAGTGTCCGGATTGTCGTAAACTGATGGCTGAGTTGCAATGGCGTCAGGGTCATACTTCTTGCCTTTCTGGAACCAGAGCCTGCGCCCGCTTCCTTGCTCTCCCAGAGCTGGGACGTCTCGGTCGCTGGATCGGTCTGTCTCATTCGACAATGACGAGACTGTTTGGGTGGCTGTCTTCTTGGATGCGCTGGGGAGGTAGACCGTAGGCATCTTTGGAAGGTCGGACAAACAAGGTCTTGTTCCTGGAGACTATGTACCAATGAGCCATATTGGACGATGACATACAACTATATACTCGTAAGTTTATCGTATTCAGAACGAAGGCACCTCGTTGAGGGTAATCTAGCCCATGCTAGCGTCTTGCACGTTCTTGGCAAGCTCTTGCATCATTCGGAAGACACCAAAACAATACATGACCTGCCGAATTGTAGAAAGCGATTCATGCAGCTGGGATAGACGATACCAGTCGTGACACTGAAGCACGGTGGTATACCATCCTCCCCGCAGGCAAAATCCCAGTTACGTCTGGTATGGAGTAGTATTCAATTAACTTTATTGGACAGAGAGAACGATTAACATTTGGGGGAGGGGTGGAGGGTCCAATCCTAGTGTTAGACTGGCGGGCACAAGCGACCATGCAATTAGGGCAGCTTAAATGTTTACTTTCCCACACTGTACAAAGACCCTTAAACCCAATCTCACAATTCAACTAGCCCATGGTGACATACTTCAGAGAACATTTGTTAGGAGCCTTTCAGTCATGTGAGCGATGCCAAGGGTTGCGTAACTGAAGCAGCATATGATCTGATCGGCTATCGGACAAAAGAGCGTAAATATTCCAAACAGCACCATGGAATGGCGAGATATTGCATAATCCGCAGTCATGGTTGCAACTTCGCATTCCCTGCTTCAAACACTTATCGGTGTGTAATTCAATATCAATTGCGATTGTATGGATACATATTCTTGACATGAGGGGTCCTGAAGTACGGCACAATTCACATACCAACTTTATGCACCGGCAGTGCATATAAAGAGGTCGTCAGAACTCCATATACTGCTCAGTAGATCCAGTCAACCAAATATCACCGCAGACCCCAGACATATACCACATTCCCAATGGCCCCCGCCATTGTCGACAACCCCACAACCCCAGTGGTTCCAATCGTGAAAGATGCTGCCCCAGCAGTGAAGTCTCCGCAAAGGGAACCTTTGAAGCTGAGCGGCTCCCTGGACTCGTTCGACTCGTTCGACGTTACCACCGTCATTGGCCGGGAATTTCCAACAGCCAACTTGAAAGAGTGGCTGCATGCCCCGAATTCCGATGAGTTACTCCGGGATCTCGCAATCACCAGTAAGTAAATGCACTCAAAAATCACATCAATAAAAAGCACAACTAATAAGTTACTCTAGTTTCCCAGCGCGGAGTCGTCTTCTTCCGCAAGCAAGATGACCTAGACGATGACTTGCAGAAGGAACTCATCCAGCGCCTGGGCCTTCTCTCCGGTAAACCCAGTACATCCGGTCTCCACGTGCACCCAGTCCACAACTCAAGTCGTGAACATGCTGCCAAGGATGACGAGATCAGCGTCATTACCTCCAAGGATAATGGGAAACTGTACAGGGACCGTTATAGTAAAATAGGGCAGAGTGGCAGAAAGCAGTGGCACAGTGATATCACCTTTGAGCCAATTCCTAGTGATTACACCGTTTTGCGTCTGACGCAGTTGCCCAAGACTGGTGGCGGTAAGTCAAGTCAACCCGAGCATCGCTAGTGAAGATGTATAGTACTGAACAACTGGGTCAGATACACTCTGGGCCTCTGGATACGAGGTATACGATCGCATTTCGAAGCCATACCAAAAGTTTTTGGATGGTTTGACGGCAACATATGCCCAACCCGAGTTCAACAAGGTTGCCAAGGAGAACGACTTTGAGATCTACAGTGGCCCTCGGGGTGCGCCAGAGAATGTAGGGGAGGTGTTGGAGGCCATTCATCCTGTAATCCGTACTAATCCAGTGACGGGGTGGAAGAGTGTGTTTGCTGTGGGACATCATGTTGCCAAAATCAACGACCTTTCTGACGAGGAAAGCGATTATTTGCTGAGATGGTTTGTGACCTTGATCGTCGAGAATCATGATTTGCAGGCTCGTCTCAGATGGCAAAATCCGAACGATTTGGGTAAGCAGTATATTTCCCTTCCATATGTTAAATCAGGGGCTGACGCGATGGTTTTGTACAGCTATCTGGGATAACCGCAGCGTCTATCATGCGGCGACGTTCGACTACAATGGTCTTGGTCCGAGAACGGGCCATCGTGTAGTTGGTTTAGGGGAGAAGCCCTACTTCGATCCGAAGAGCACAAGTCGGCGGGAGGCACTGGAGCAGCAGGAAGCATAGGTAGTTAACGTAACCGAGTATGTCTTTTCCAGAACGATGGGAATCACTCCCGAATGACATTCCTTTGACATGAACTATTTCTAGTTGTAGATATCTGGGGAGCGAACTTAACTCGAGGCCTTCCGAACTAGGGAATACGTTCATGCAGCTACCTGACATGCAGACGATATGATCATTATTTCGTCTATCTATACATCTTCCGACTCTATTCAAAGGTATTATATACGGGTATTATGTAGTAACTAACAACGCGTCAGAGAGAATAAAAGCCTCATGGGCTAGCATCCTTCTCGTTCTCCTTCTCCCCCTTCTCCGTCCGATACTTCACCCAGTTCACAAGGACATAGCAACTGGAGATCACTAGACCACCAGCGGCAAGGCCGACACCCATATAGAGTGCTCCGCGGTATCCCTTCAATGTGTTTGTGCCGCCGTCGTTGACGTGTGATTCCACCGTGCCGGCGAAACCGAGTCCGATAGAAATGGAGTAGTTCACGGTTGTGCTGACAAGAGAGGCGGCTAGACCTTGGTGTTTGCGTGGCATGGCGTTACTAAGAAGGAGGGTGCCTGAGGGGAAGGACATGTCCCTGTTCATTTTTAGATCAACTTCTCTTCAATGGCAAAGGATTCGAACACTTACATTCCCCAAGGGGTGATCAAACTGGCGAAGAACGCTTGTCCCCAATAGATCTGGTTGACGGGCAAGGTTGCAACGAGGCAAAGGCCAATCGTGTACGCGCTCATGGAGCAAAACATGATAACGCTCGGTGGAACATAACCAAGCAGAATACCAGTTGTGATAGATGCAATCGCACCCGAAGCTGCAGCACCCGAGAACTTGGCCGTCGCAAGAAGGGGCGTATCACCCTTGATCACCAACATGAACTGGTAGAAGTAGTAGACAATGATACCCATGCTAGACCAGCCTGCCGCAATACAAGTAAGTACCCAGGCAAGGTCACCGGTGAAGATCGAGCGAGGAAGCAGAGGACACTTGGCAGAGCGTTCGACAATGGCGAATGCAAACAAGAAGAGGAAGCCGATGATCAGCAGGACGTAGACGTATGGGTTACTCCACCCAACTAACGGCGCCTGGTTCCATGCAAAGTTGATCAACACGAGACCGATGACACCCGCCGTGGCGCCCAAGACGTCCAATCGGACCATCACAGGCAAATGATCATCTTCAGATTTGGAATGCGGCAAGTAGGGAATAATGATATATCCCAACGCAGCAAAGGCCACGCACACAATCCCCAACACCCAGTATCCCCACGGCCACCAAACAAGCTGCGCGAAAATCGACGAAAACGCCGCTCCCACAATATATCCTCCCGGAGCCGTTGCACCAAACAAACTAAACGCCATAGCCTTCCTCAACCCCGGCGGGTACGTCCTTCCGAAAATCGCCACCGCGTTGGGAAGCAGCATCGCCGGCCCAATACCCTGGAATGCGCGACAGCAGTCGAAGAAAATGCGGTTCGAATATACACTGAACCCCGCCAGTAGCGACCAGAGCGCAAACCATAGGAATCCAGCAACGAACATAAGCCGGTGGCCCCACATGTCGCCCATGCGTCCGGAGACCAAGATGAATGTGCCAACCGTCAAACTATACGCTGCCGGAAACCAGGAAAGCTCGCCAGGGTCTGTTGTGCCGAAACTAGCCCCGATGATGTGCGCAGGGACGATACCCATGCCCAGGGCTGCCTGGGTCATGAACTGCGCCATGCACACGATAGTGACGAAGATGATCTCGTGCCATAGTGACTTCGGAGGGCCGATATTCGACTGCGATGTTTCCGCGCGAGTCAGGGGCTCAGGCTCATTCTCGTCAGCGTCTTGCTCGTGGCTGCGCTTCGATTCATCGTATGGCGCCTCGGGTTCAGGATGATGCGTTACTGACGAAGCGGAGGCCATCGTCTGCGCCGGATGGGTGACAGGTAGGTTGATTGTCCATGCTTCGGGGAATTGATTCGTTTAAGAAAAAAAGAAGCTCAAGTCTCGGCCCGCTATCGGGCTTCGAACCATCTAAGCTATCATAGGTCCGGCATTATCTGCAGCGAAAATTTTCAATGATCATTCTGGAAAGCCCCGCCAGCCCCCCTGAAGATCGGATTTGATTCGGCGATGGCGGTTGATGTCGGGTTTACGGATATAAACTTATCAATCAGGATCGGACTTCGGTGGTGATATCATGTCGAACCCGAATGAGATAATTCTAGAATCATTCCTTCAAGCACTTGTTCATGTCTCTAAGGTAATAAAGTCTGCAATAAAGCAAGATACCTCGGTGGTTCGACGCGAATGGGAAGATAATTCATATGTCGGCCGCGGAATGATACTGCAGCAGATAGATTTCATTTCATACACCGGCAAGCGTGCACGGATCTGAAATCCCACGGTATCCGGATAATCTCCGAGAAAGCATGCTACAAATTCCGGAATCGTATACGCTCGCTATTCTTCATGTTTCATTTCCCTTTATAGAGTTGAGATAAGCTTAATACAGAGTAAAAATATTAGTAAAGTAAAGTCAGCCCTACCAGCCCTCACCACGCGCAATGTCCTCCATCAACACATAAATCCGCAGTCATGTAGCTGCTGCCATCACCTAGCATAAAGACAACCGGAGCCCGATACTCATCTACAGTGCTCAACCTTAGCAACATATTTTCCCCTGCCCACTGTGTTTCCAGGCCCGGGTTTTTCTTGAGCGTTTCTTCCTCCGTACCCGACGTGCGGATATACCCCCGAGAGAGCGTGTTGACTCGGATAAGAGGCATCCCACGCAGGATCTCCAAACTGCAGGGAGAGAGCGGGCTAGTTGATGGAGTGATGCACTGCGGCGTTGTGACAAGTGGTGTCGTGGGTCTGCAATTATTCGAGCCGTAAGTGTTTATCAGGATCGTGAGGATGATACGGGCATGTAATAAGGTGACAATACCTTCTGGGCAATGTATCCATTAAAGCACCCCACAAACACTATACTCCCGGAAAGGTTTGTCGTCTGCAATTCTAGGGCTGTCTTCTGGGCTATAATAAATGGCCAGGTGACGGTGGAATACAACATGTGATGGAAGTAGTCGCTGGAACATCAGACTCTGGTATAGATCAGCAATGAACCTGGTCTAAAACCAGGATCTGACGTACTCCAGCCATCAGGTGCTGGTTCCCTTTCCCAAAGGCTTCGCTCGCCGTCCATAACGTTACTTCCGATAACATCAGCGCCGCTTTCGAGTATCGCGTTGGTAATAGCTATGCCGCATTTTCCTACAACACCAGTGACTAGCAAGGACACATTAGCTCTGTCAAATTGGAAAGAGGTTAGTTATGGACACACCAATGATCGTGCGACCATCTAGACAAAAAGGTCAGTGACTGGACATGACGGGTTTTTCTGGGCCTCTTTGGCCTCACGGAGTCGGAGCCCAGTATAAACTCGGCCATCATATAGCCTGTGCCTGTGATGATGATAAATCAATAATGGTTGATATCTGAACTTTCTCTGGATTAAAGACAATCAGCAGATTAATTTGGATGTCAGCGAAGTAACTTTAGAAGAGACAAGGATGGAGCCACCCGGTTGAGAATAAAATCTTTATCATAGCAAAAAAGTGTCAGCAATCAAAGAGCCACTCTCCCTCCAATCATCATAAAATCCGTTTGCACACCAGAACAAGCAGGATTCAATGAATCTCCCTTAAGCAACCGCCAATCTAAAATAACAACCGTAAACGACCCCTTAAGCATAACTCCTCTAACCCTCTTTATTCTCCCTAGTACTCTCTTCCGCATCGCGTTCCTCGAGCCCCAACACAACTCCAGTAAAATACGCCCCATATCCCTCCCAAAGCGCCACATACACCCAAGGTCCTCCCTGCAGCCCAAGTACAACCGCAGTAAGAATCCTCATCGGGACGGTCGCTACAAAGAACGCCCGATTATCTTGAACAAATGCGAGGGTGTAATATATTCCCATTGCAATGGCGGCTAACGCATTCGCGCGTAACGCTGGGAGCGATGCGTCTGGTAATAATAGCATTGATAGCATGGTGGTGGGAAAGAGGAGGGCACATATTCCTGTCAGGAGGGCGGTTGCGCCGAAGACGAGAACTGAAACTGCTGAGAGAGAGGACATGGTTGGTTTCGAACGTGGTGGTTGGAGTTGGAGAAGTCGGTGAATGCGGGATGACCGATGATCATTCTTGAGAAATATGCCTGAGGCATTCGACATTGCATAGCTCCCTTGAGATGACATTGATAGACCGTCACCAAGATGTACTAAGCCTTATATCCAGATGAATCGGGAAAGACGTAGCATATCAACTACAAAATACAACTGAACTTCTTGGACAAGCAAAATGCAACAAATGTAATATCATCGCCTGATTACAATGCAGCCTTCGACACCTTCTCATGCGTGAAACATTAGCGTACATCTCCCTCAGGAAACCATTACTTGCTAGGCTTGCAAGTGCCCTGGGGCTCGCCCGGCAATCGCTGTAACCGTCCCATATTGTACCTTCTTTGTATTCGACAAGACTTACAATGCAGGTCTTGCTCGCGCAGTTATCCATGGAACCGTCCGGCTGGCAGGGCTTCTTGTCGGGAATAGAAATCGGGGACGGGGATGTCGAGGGCAGATGCCGGCGTACGGGCGTGCTACTGGCACGGGTACAATCACCGGCGACGGCGGAGCCGGCGAGGAAAAGGGTGGCTAGAATGAAGAGCTTCATTGTGTTATGTAGTGCTGGACTGAAAGTAGAAGATAGTAGGTTTGTTTTAAAGAGTTTTTTGTTGTTGTTGATGATGATGGGATGCTTGGGCTGGGGCTGAAGGGGTATTTATACCCTGTGGTCGAGTAGAGGGTCTCCTGACCCATTTGCTTCCATTGCTTCAAATGAAACACCTGGAAAACAGGATTGGAATGGCGGACCATGGCCATGAAGATATTACGCGCGGAGGTGTGGTTGTTCATACCTGGTACTTGGGGCAAACAGCAAACATGTAGACATACGTACTCCGCGTTTGATATTGAAACACTCTCGTGCCGCACGCCCATTCATCTTCCCTCTATGAGTCATACTGAAAAATGTAGAAGATTTCTGAAATGCCAAATGACCACCAGGCAAAAGCCAAATCCCTAGAAGAAGAGAAGGAAAGTAAAGAAAAGAAGTGGAAGAAACCTCCCTCCATCAGTTATATCGCCCGAAGGGCGATCAACGCATTTAATACGCACGACATAGAGCACCATCATCCTGCTCAACCTAGACTTCACTACCAACGCACTGGCGGCACCAGAGAATCCCATCTGGATCATACTTCTGTTTAATAGCATGCAACCTGGGTTATTTGTGGCCCAGAACAACTATTGCCAGTCGACTTCGGATGGGTTGGCCTGTGTCGACTGTCAGCACTCAAATCCAATGGAAGAATAAAGGAGGCTTTTCCAAGGACTGACCTGGGTATTGCATCACAACATACCACATCGGGAAAGTAGTCCTATCCTACACCATAACCGGCAAACGGTACGAGTACGAACTCCGCACATATCCACTCGGGATCGGGTTCGTGTTCGTATTCTTTTCTAAACGAGGAATCATCATGAACATCCAGGGTCTTACCCGCGTATTTGGAAACATGCAAAACGAAAAATGATTCTCTGGACCCTGATCCAGAATATAAAAGCCCCGCACTATCACTCAACATGATTGAAGACAGTCAAGGCGTATCACCACCGAAATGCGACTCCAAACAGCCTTGCTAGGCCCTATCGCCTGGGCCATTGCATCCAATGCCAATCCAGCCCTCAACCACCGAAATGACATTGCACCATCACAACCCGAGCCCATCGTCGTTACTGAGCTGCCTCTTCCCCCCGTCGCCCCCAACACCAAGCCAGGCTCCTGCACCCACCGAACAGGCTGTCTCGACCGCACCTCCTCCGTCCAAAGCGGAACCTTCCTGCCAGACGGCAATCACGTCGTTGCCAGTGCGAACTTCACCGGTGCCCCGGCTTCCCCTAATCCAGCAAGCATCTACACTGGTGTCCAGTTGATCCTAGTCAAAACCGACAACACAACCTTTCCTAACGGCGATCCATGGAAATGCATTACCTGTGGTGTGTTGAGGAACCACACTTTAGGAGCTTCATATCCGCAGGCGTTCAAGGACGGGAAGCGGATACTCATTGAGACAGATATCGTAAGCTGCGGGGAGGAACTCCTATCAAGCGAGAAGTGCACACCCGAAAAGGTCTATATTCACCCCATCCGATGGGACAATAAAGCCGATGGATCCGGACCTGGCGGCACGATCCGCGAACTACGAATCCACCCAGACAACGTACACATCGGCTTCAACTCCTTCGGAATCTCAAGCGGGAAGATCGACGAGTACGGATACTTCGGTCGACTGCGCTTCAACCCATCCCCGAAAACCGGCACGCCGAGCGCCCCTCGCTATGACATTGTCAACGTGACAATCCTCTTTGACAAACACGCCTCACTACCATTTTCTGTGAACGGTAGCAACCTTATCTTCGAACCCGACACCATCACCGTCGGCGAATTCCGCGGCTTCACGGGCTCGGGCAAAGAAGTCACATACGTCGGCAGCCCAGTTGAATCATGCAACATCGACCTCTTCGCCGCAGACCTAACGACAGGAAAAGTACGCCGACTAACCAGCCACCCCGAATACACAGACCCCATCGACGTCTCCCCAGACGATAAATGGCAAGTCATCCTCGATACCCGCGGAACAGGTCGCCAGATGTTCCTCGCGGGTCTGCGCGGTATCCCCCCAGTCACAGACATGGCATCTGTAACCGTCACCGCATCAACGCGCAACAACGGCGCGCGACGGTTCTTCGAACCCTGGCTTCTCGACCACGACGGTGATCGAGGGGGTTACTTTGGGCAGAAGATCAACGCCGCTGGGGATGGCAGCCCGGGGAGCATTAGTGATCCGAATTGGAATGCTGGTGCGGATCCGCGCTGGTCGCCTGATGGGACGAGGATTGTTTATTTTCAGAACCTGGTGCAGGCTCCTGCGTGCGGGGGTAGGAATCCGCTTCCCTGTCCGAATTCGACGGAGCAGGGTGGGCGGACGAGCCGGGTTATGCTTGCGCATTTGACTAGTCGGGAGCCTATCGAACAGCAGGATGTAGAAACTGTGTCTGATGAGGTTCCGTGGGGTACGCCTTATACACCTGGTGATAAGATGCCCGAGCGGTCGTATCCTGGTGCCGGGAATTACACGCTCACGGGGAAGAAGTCTGGTTCTGCGAGTGTGTCTATCGCCTACGGCCACAATAACCCATCTATTATGACCGTCGGTGCTACGTATCACAACTACTCTGACGACGAATTGAGCTTTATCAGTGGTTCTGAGAAGGTTAAGTCTACGCCGGTCTCTGTTACTTTGAACCGGGTTGACTGGTTCTCGGATATCGTGTCGACGGGTAAGCAGAAGGGCACGAAGAAGACTGGTCCCGGGGGCTTCCATTTGGAGATTGATACGATGACGAATATTTTTAATGCGAATGGGACTTTAACGACGACGATTGACGGGGAGGTGTTTAAGCAGCCGGCTAATGGGACTTAGCTGTACCGTATATGAAAGAAGTGATATATATTCATGACAAAGTCTTACATTATTCCCGTATTAAGTAAATAGAAGTCAATCATATCCCATATCATACCTGCCCGCAGGCGGGTTATACCCATAGCACATCACATCCACGCCATACAACAAAGGAAAACCCACTTACTCCGACTTCCTTCCTTGTCTCCCCTTTTCACTCCAAGGAAAGTGCACGACCGGCACAACAAAGAAACTATTCGTATTATCCGCCAATCCCGCAAACGCATTATACCACGCCAAAAAGGCTCCTAGCAGCGCAAAAAATCCGCCTGCCTTTTGGAGTTGTGCGTGCGGCATGCCTGCAGGGTCGCGGTACATGTAGGCGACTGCGAGGAGGAGGATAGCGAGGTCGACGAAGAGGAAGAGCGAGAAGAACGCGAGGGTGGAGCGGATGGTTAGGAAGGTTATTATTGTTGTGAAGATGAACCAGCCCTGCGTGTATTCGTTAGGTTCGGTTTGGAGGGAGTGGGGGGAGGGGAAAGGCTAACCCAGAGGAATAAAGCGAAAGAGTCGTAGAACATCGCGGTCGTACCGCCACCTGCTTTCTCAAGCGTAGGCATGATCTCGAATCCACCGGGAATGAAAGTGATCGCGATGGAGATCCAGAATCCACCATATGACGAGAGCACAGTGGCACCGAATGTATTACCAATTCCCATTTCCCTGTTTCCGTCAGTTTCCCTGTCTATACACTCAATCCACGAAGAAAACATACCACATGCCCGCACAAAGCTGCACCAACCCTCCATACGCCAACGCCGGCCCAACAACAATATTCGGCAACATAATATCCTTCACCTGCATCTGGATCAACCCCAGCAAGAACGTGGTAAGCGCGAAACCACATAGCCCCAATGGCGCAGGGTTCGCGACCTTGCGGTCCGTAGGGGATTTGTAGAGACCGGGCTGCAGTTCACCACCGAAGGCAGGGACACGGGTGGAGGCAGTGTTGACTTGGGCTAGGGGGCCGTAACGGCCGTAGTCGTAGGTGGAGGAGGCGGTTTCTTGGTGGGAGAGGTTGGGGGAGCCATTGTTGTTTTGGCTGGTGATTGTGTTTTGCTTTTCGAGGTCGACGTCGTTGTTCATTGTGGTGGTGGGAGGAGGGGATGTGTGAAAGAAAAGGGTAAATTGAGGAGACGGGTTGTGGAGGTGTAGAGGGCTAAGGTGGTCACGATACCAGACGGGACACCCCTATATATAGCTTTCTGGAGCTGTCATTGAGGATCTCTCCTGCGGACCATATTCCAGCGTACAAGAGCGGCTACGTGACAAAATATCCGCGGAATAGAAGAGCAATCGTGTTTGATATCCGCGGCTACGTCCTCTAAGCTCATCTCACCCGTAATTCTAAACCGATAAAGCAGCAGGCGCACAATTGAGTTTGTTGAGGTCACTATCGAGCTGCGGTAGAAACAATAGCACAGGACACTCTGTATCGCCGCATAGCTAAAATCGCAGGTTAAACAACGGAGATCTCCCCACACAAACGCAACGACTAGAAAGGAAAAAGGCGGGGGCGGGTCCATGGGGTGTAGACTCAAAAGCGGGAGTGAAGGATCATCACTCTTGGTTCGGGGTTCTCATTGGCCAGGGACGAGCGGAAGAGTCCACGATTCTGGATAGAGCTTGGAGGCTAAGTTTATTTTATGGGGCAGGGCCTTCATGGCGGGCCAGAACTTCGGCACTTGGATAGGGGTAGGTTTAGTAGAGGGATCTGAACATAGACTTTGCGTTAACTTGTGTAAGATCGCTGGATGTGCTTAAGCGAGCGCGACAGAGAGGTTAATTCTACCTTGGCTCTGTGTCTCGCTCCGAATCCTCCCGACTTTGGAGCTTGTCCGTGAATCAGACCTCAGGGTCCTTTGTTTAGTCTCCAGGAGGCAACCTTGGTCTCCCAATTTCACCGCGTTAGGTGTCAAAGAACTGGGTCTGTGCGACGGGTTATTGGTGCGGAGAGCGCTCTATATCTGTGGGCTAACTTGTACAAGTTCTCCCCGCAAGAGTCAAGCGGAATACTACTTGTACGTGTCATGTTCAATCTTTCGTTGATTTTCAACATGAACATAACTGTACAGTGCATACTAGGCAATATAGTCGCTGTACTCGTAGTCCTTGTACAACTGTCAATACTACGTACTACGCTCGCTTAACCCCTCCTAACCACATCCGGTTAGCTCCTACACCCCGCGGCAAGATATAAACCGCGACCCCCGCTACTTTCCCCTTCTTCCTCTTCCTTTTCAGTGTTCAACAATACAATCGCGACAGTCTCTGCTAATGCGCAGATTCTTGCTCTCTATGTAGTCCACTTGAACACTACATAGGTACTATACCCCAGTCTCGACAAGTCCCTCGTGAATATCGGCGAGCGGGTGTCGGTAGCTGTGTGCCTCTTAGTACCAAAACCAAATTCCATGGAAATCGATAGAATGTTGCATGCACTGCCATTGGTCAAGTGCAACACGATGACTGATCTCCAACATTTTGTAGACACTTCATAAGATTTACATTTTGCGCCGCAGTCAGCTTCAAACCTGTAGGCGCGCAGGAGTGGTTTGTCTTGGTGCCCCGAGTCTACTCAGTACAGTATTGTCAGCGTGCCACTTGGCGATGCACAATGAACCGAGCTACAGTCTTTCCATGACAGGCCGTGCTCTCAATACGAATGGCAATATCCTACTGAGCCTGCCTTCTACACTACGCCGTCTAACGACTCTCCGTGATACAGACAATCTTTAGTGAATGTCAGCGAGCAGCACCGCTCTCATAATGGACGACAAACGTAGTATCAACACCCTTCATCCATTCACCAGAAGAGCAGATTCGATAACTGATCAACGCGCTGACGGCAAAATGCTCGACTTTCTCAAAAATGATTACCGTTGGACCAAGTCATATCCACTAATATGTCGCGCCCACGAAGCGGACTGTGATACAAATACAGGTACAGAGCATAGAAGACCGGATTATACCCAACCTAATCGTTTACGATACGACAAACCCTATAGCCATTGTCATCGTGGTCCTCCACACTTTTGCACTGAAAATCCTGTCGTTTGAAGGGACAATTGAAGCATCGGCATCGGCACAGGAAATCCCCCGATCCAAGACATTAAATCCAGGAACGCAGACAGAGGAACCTCGACTTTGATATAACACAGTTTTGACAACTGGCCAAGCAAATCTTGGTATCAACACGTGCCACGTTATGAGAACGGGCTTTATGGTTGGGACATTCCGTGCATGGAACAAAATTGAAAGCTCTCCTGTGAGCAAACCGGCGGTCCTCTGAATATGCACGATACATCCCAACGAATGCCTAGCGAGTAACACCACCCCCATAACGGACGTCAAAAAGGACCAGTACATTGTGGCGGAATCCACGCACCGACAACCCCACTTCATGGCCACCCACTCACCAAGTAGAAGGCTCTGGAACTTCCATCTGCCTACCGCAGCCATTTATGAAGTCCCACTCGGGATAAGGTTCCTGGCCTTCGAAAAGAAAAGCCTCGAGGCCGCCGGCAATCCAATGCCGCGTTGTGCCCATGACGATCGAGATGAACCACCTTAACCTCCACCGAGTGGCGCGCCGCGGTATAGCACATACCTTGCGACAAGCCCGCGGCGCTGGAAGTGGCTGATATACTTCGAGATCGGCTTCCGAGTCTGAGAATGATATGTATGATATGAGTTTACTTGAGAACCTCCATCAGTTCACAAGCCATGCAAATTCTGTATTTGCGCAGCATGCAAGAAGCCACGGTGTGAACTCTATTCACCTCATCGACAAATAGCATAGGTCCATGAGCAGTATGGCCAGCCTATGTGTCTTGAAGACATCTCAAGTGAGGCAGAGGAAGCTGATGACATGTCTATTGTTTCGAGCCCATCTCGCGTTTTGTTGGAGACTCCTGCTTGAATGCTGCTATAGAGCGATTGCTGTTATCATCGTTTGCAGCGGGATCAAACCTTTGGAATTATTCGAATCCACCCCATATACAGAATTTCAGGGTTGGGGGGTTGAATGCGGGTGACTTCAAGTTGGCGCATTCAACAAGGCTGTGTTTCCTCAAGATGCAAACAATACAATTAGATAATAGAGAACAAGGTGAACACGCCGTGCTCTGGATGGGGAGAAATGCAAAGCAGAGGATATAACCTGATTATCCGGGATTTACCTCCCACGCTACCTGCTAATAGGCCAATGTTTGTCGGTTGCATGGACGTATCTCGTTTGTGCTGACACCAGGCCACCCGGAGTCGCGGCGCTTGCAGCACGCCACCTCGCCGTTGTATGATTAAAGACATATCAACGCGTTCTCAATCCAAATAAATCATCTTAACCCCGAGTTTCACCATCATATGGGTTGTCGTTAGCGGAACTTCCAACCCGTAATAGCCCAACAGTCCAGTCGCCTGTCTGTATGTAGCAGATTTGGTGTCGTAAACTCATTGTCCTCCCTTTTCCGTCAGATTGTAAGATACGCAAATAGCGAGTCGTTCACCCACAGGACGTGGGCCAGACCGGTGCCACTACTCGGTATCAATCAAAATGATCTACTCAATCAATTCTTCCTAGCACAGACTTGGATACAGGCACTACTGTCAACCGTCTTTCTGTTGGCAGTAGATGACCGTTGGAAGTCATGCCCTGGAGCATTGCCTTTGTTCGGTAAGTGAGGGGAACTGCATGTATTTACGGAAACAGTCCGTTTTGGGGGTAGCACCCTACGTCAGTGTAATGACGTAGAAGAAGGTCAGCGAGCTCTACGATGGTCGCAGCTCTGTCCTTTGCATTGTTCATCAAAGGGAGGTGGTTCGTCTTCCGTGCTATAACCATCCTCCTGGACCGCAAGCGGTCTCACATCCACCGTCAGCCGAACCAGGCTGCGTCGGCAATTGCATACTCTCCTTGGAGCGCGCGAGATTCTAAGCATCTCACCCAAACGGCGCGGAGCCGCAAAACAGCTCTGGCCCGTTTTTTCTTCTTTGACCATGCGTCCATTATGCCATTTATCATGGCGGATTGCGTCCACAAGCTTGCCGGATTGGCATTCTGAGTACAGGCACACTGCTTTTACCTGTACGCCTTTACGAGAGCGCTGGAAGAGCGGCACAAGTCAATTCTTCCCGAGTACCTTTTCACCGCGCAAGATGCCTTCGGGGGCTCCATGGCCTTGGAAGAAGAAATTCACAGTATCGCCCGGTTTCGCTTCTCGTGCCTTATTGTCTGTCCACCCGACGACTTCGTCGTGGACGCCGTCTCAATAAGGTGAGGTACCAGCATGCCACGCCTCTTCTTGGACCTGTTTGTAGCGTAGCTGATTTTGGTAATCAAGGGTAGGTTTCAGCCCGACATTGGGCCCCGCCTTATCCATTTCATCTCGTCCGTAGACGGCGGTTTGCTGAATGAATTTTCAGGGAGTTCTTCGAGTGGGAAGCACGACAGAAATGTATTTGCCGCAGCAGTCTGAGTTTCCATGAGTATGAGCGTTGATGATATTTTCTTGAAGTCTGAGAACATGGTGCTGTCAGTTGGGTTTGTTTGATTGCTTGCGCCACAGGCTACCAGGTTGTGTATGAGGCCAACGTCCTCTAGTCTAGATGTAGATGCTGATTTACTCTGCGATGGTGCCAGCTTGGTGAATGACAAGGTTGGTTTAGATTGAGTATCGCGTGCATGGCGAGACGGCGGTGCATCAGACTTCTGGTAGGCATCAACGGAGGCTTTAGACAGTTTTTTATGTCCAAAAGAAGTGGAGGATTGAAACAATGCATAACAATTCAATGGTTTCCTCTTTTGGAAGGTGGATACACCCGTGGATGCAATCCTCAGCCAGCCTTACAGCCAGCCACAGTCACGGCACAGCCACGTAGCAGTACTACATCATTCAAGTGGATTTGGCTTTTAGAATTACCCAAAATGTACTCGATCTGGTATTATGCATTCCAACAATGCAGCCAAGCGCATAATTTGCTCGTATGGACTAGAATACGGGTTCCCGTATAGAGAACAGCTCACTGCTATCCACCCCGCACTTGCCGACCTGACCCGCCTAGCATTACATGAGACACAATTTCTCGATGACTCCAGATCCCATGCCCAGGAATAAACAGACTAACTATCGTTTCGAATATCAATCTTAAGCCACACCGCAACACCGCCACATCCGAATGCACACAACTACATACGATGGGAAAAAAACGAACAACACAGACACGCATCCAGCGCAGACAAATCATACCCAATACTCCCTATAGCCGAGGTCTTCTATTACGTTCGGCATGTTTCTTCCGGGGGTCACGGGGCGGGTGTTGGCGGTTAGACCACTTTGGTACATATATTGGGAGGATGCACATGTATGGCTCGATGCCTGCCATGCCACACCAGTGGCTTGTGGATATTGTGGATAGTAACTGAGACTGAGACAGTCCGACTGCGCTGATTCCGGGCGTTACGCCCTGAATATGATTATGGACTGGTTGGGATTCGGATAAGGGGGAGAAATGCATCTGCCTAATTAATATTAATATTGATGTCTAGTGGGGAACTACGTATGGTGTACGGATACAGATGGGTATACATACAGTGTACACATGGACATACATGGCATAGTACACATGCAACTGCCCCTCCATCCGTGACTCCGTATATATAGCCTGCCCTTCTCCCTTTTCTTCTTCCCTCTTTCCCTTCTACTACAGTCCATTCAAGCATCCGTTACAATGTCCTACTACGAACAACCCCCCTACTACGGCGGCACGCCGCAGTACGAAAGACCCCCCTACGACCGCCCCCCCTCAGGCTCCCCCTACGAACGCCCTCCCTACGACCGTCCCCGCTACGAAGGGCCCCCCTACGGCGGTCCTCCCCCATCAGGCTCTCCCTACGAACGCCCCCCATACGACCAAGGCCCCCCTCCCTCCGACAGACCCCCCTACGGCGGCCCTCCATCCGGCTCCCCCTATGACCGCCCCCCATCAGGTTCCCCCTACGACCGCCCACCCCAGGGCTCCCCCTACGGCGGCCCCCCACCAGGCCCCGGCGGCCCTCCCCTCTCCGCCCGCCCACCGCCAAACCCCCCACCGCCGCTCCCCCTAGGCTGGTCGCAGCAATGGGAGCCCAGCGTGCGCCGCGCCTTCTTCGTCGAGGAATCCACCGGCCGCACGCAGTGGGAGCCGCCCCTGGGCGACTCTGGATTCGCCTCGCGCAGCGGACCACCGCCCGAGTCGGACTCGTATTATCGTGCTGGCCCGCCGCCGCCGCCGATGGGATACGGTGGACCCCCGCCTGGCGGACCGGAGGGGTATGCGTCGCCGCCGCCGCAGGGCGAGTATTATTCGCAGGAAGATGAGAAGGCGAAGAAGAAGAGTGATCGGAAGAAGTATCTTCTGGGGGGTGCTGCGGGGTTGGCGTTGGGGGCTGCGGGGGGTGCGTTTATTGCGCATGAGATGGGTATGTTTTCCTTCCCTTTTTTGACTCTGAATATGGAAGATGTGGGATGGTGCTAACCAGTGCAGGCGAGGATAATTCCTCCGACGAAGAGAAAGAAAGGGAGCATGAGCGGGAAGAGCGTGAGGAGCGCGAAGAGGCGTATTCGGACCGGGGGGATGATTATCCCCCGCCTGATGACTGGTGATTGCGAGCGTTCTGGTAGATGTGCTGAGTTTAGTAAATATGGTGAAATATCAAATCATTCCGATGGCGTGCATTGTTTGTAGAGGAGAAAAAAGACCCTGTAAATCCGGCGATCGTGGAGTTTTGTGTTTGCATTGGGTGCAAACATTCTACAGCCTTATTGGGCTGAACGCAGTCTTGTGAGCATTGCGGGCCTTTGGGCTTCCAGAGTAGTGTTGAATTTCATGTCCTTTAGAACCTGGGAAGCAATACATACTTGGGGGTAGTTACTTTGGGGGTGGGAGAGAATTGGACTTTGTACTGTGGTGTGTGTTGAGAAGACGGATATATATTGAGTCGGGCCAGTTGAGCCTCCTAGGAAATATATAGAAAAGACAAGGTGTACGAAGAAACTACACAGAAGCGGAACGATAGATGGGTGATGGTAAAGAGATGATCGATTAATGCAGAAAAGTAGAATACAAGCGTGGGAATGGCCACGCTTCCATAAAGAAAGCCTTCATGTAGAACGTTCCGTACAGCTCCAAGAGCAGGCATTCCATTTGAATATAAACGGATATACGCCTACACTGAGAGACAATCGTAGTATATCTTGAAGGCAATGGATTAATTTAATTGAAGCATGCAGGAAATCAAAGCTCACGAAAAGGCTGCACCAGCAGCAAGAGTATCAGATTGTTGCGTAAAAAGAGCAGGCAAAAGAGAAGTTACCCGAAAGAAGTAGAGAAAAAAAAGGCCAATCTCAGTCTGAATAACCATAGAGCAATCTACCATACAAACATTATCATCCCATCCACCATCCGCACATCCGGAATTACTGGCCAGGACCCGCGAAATCGCTGGACTGTGCACTATCCGGGTAGAAGAACGTAGCGACCGCGATAATCACATAGGCGGCTATGAGAAGAGCGCCCTCGAGATAATTACTGCGACCATCGAGGACCAGGAAATTGACGACAAAGGCAGTCACGAACAGACAGATGGTCTCGAACAGCGTAAAGTACAAGGACATGTCCTTGTCCATACACCAACCGAGAATAACGACCAATGGAGTGACGAAAATGGCAATTTGAATACTACTTCCGACAGACACACCAATCGATAGATCCATCTTGTTCTTGGTAGCCACACTGACAGCGGTAACGTGCTCCGCAGCGTTACCCACAATGGGCAGAATGATCAAACCGATAAAAGCCTCGCTAACGTTGGAGCTTTCGATCATCATTGGAATAGCGTCGACTAGGAACTCAGCGCAGACCGCGACAAGAGCAGTGGAAATGATCAACATGACCACGGCGGCGGTACGGGACATTTCAGGCTGCACGGTCGGGGGTGCAGCTTGGACAACGGCTGGGTCTTCGTCGTTAGGGTTAGGAAAGCGAGCAGCACCACGGGCGTACTGCACCGCATTGCCAACCGGGGGCGGGCGGTTTATCCGACCTGGAAGAGAGTTGGCGCGTCGGAGACCGTGTGCATTAGGAGCAGGTTGAGCGGCAGTCGGTTGTGGCTGGCCACTCGAAAACACGGTATTGGAAAGCAATGATGGCATAACCGGTCTAAAAGGCGATCTTCTCTTTGGAATGTCGGCGACAGGGTCAAGATCTTCACGATTGACATTGGGTTCCGACAAGTGCGACTGGAGAGAAGGTCGCTTTGGCATGGGGGCGCTATCAGCAAGTGCATCTTGCTTCTCAGCCATGACTTCTGATTTATGTCGCCTCTTCTGTTGCTTTCTGGCCTTTCGATCCTCCTTGGCAGGCTTCACGTTGACGCTGGATGGCTGCTGCCCGAAATCTCGGGAACGGGGCATCTCCAGTCGTCTGGCATCGTCGTCCGCGTCGTATCGCACGTCATCGCCAAATTCGACGGCATACGAAGCGGAGTCGTCCGTGCCCAGGACAGAGTTGGAGTTGTTAGCAGTTGCAGGGCGAGGCATTTCGGTCAACTTTCGACGGATCGATTGTCGCGTGGCAGTTCCTTTGGAACTAACGCTGGACTTGCGATGTCTTCTGGACTTCATAGCCTTCTTGATACGTTTGGCGGTGGTCCAGGATGTTGTGGTATCGTCCGAGTCACTGGAGGAACTGCTGGACGAATCGGAAGAATTCATCAATTCCGCCAGGACACCCGGGTGGGATTCTTCGTCAATAATCTGCTGAGGGATACTGGCGTAGAGGTACGAGTGGGACTTGAGCTGGAAGATAATGTAGAGAATGTACACCAGCAACAAGACGACGCTCGTTCCACGGCTGACCTTCAGGGTATATCGATCGGCGACTGCACTGTTGGACCATGAGGCATGGAATGCGGTCGGGAGCAGCAAACTCATGACACTTAAACTGAGGAGACAGGCGCTCATTTGAGTGACGGTGCTGTTGTAGATCTGTTCCTGGAAACGGAGACCTCCCAGGAGAAAGGCCATTCCCAGAATCAAGAGTAGATTTGCCAGAATCGAACCGAGCAGTGAGGCTTGAACGATGCGGATTTCATTCTTGACCAGAGCAATAATGAAAATGATCAACTCGACTGCATTTCCAAAGGTGACGTTGATGAGTGCACCAATGGTATCTCCCAGGCGGCTTGCGACACACTCAGTAGCATGACTCAACAAACCAGCCAGAGGGATGATGGCAACTGCGTTCATGGCGAAGATGATGGCAGGATTCAAGCCGACAGCCTCGACGGCAATACCAATTGGTACGAAGACCAAGAGGACATTGACCCAGCTGTGAAAGAGGGCTGTCTTGGTGTGCTTGCAGAAACGGATCGAGCCATTTTTGGCGCGGACCAATAGGCCAGGCTTTTGTTCATCGGTTTTGTTTTCCGTACTCGACCCCGACTCCGCGTCCGGGGTCTCTGGGGGAGGAGTCACTTGGGCATTTTGACTAGGGGCGGAAGGCTGTATATCGGGGGGTTCCTCAGCGGCTTCCTTGCTGGGTTCTTGCGAGGGTAGACTGCCATCGAACGCGTGAGCTTTCGCCCACGAGTGAATCCGGTCTGGATACGGGTGTTAGTGACAGGACAAACAGACATCCCTGTGTGGTAGGGAAAGGAACTCACGCATGTATTATGGACTGGGTCCTGGGGGTAGTCACAGGCACTAGCCTAGGTCCAAGGACTGAAGTAGAGCGATAAAAAGTGGAAAAAGAGAGAAGGGGAGAATGAGAGAATCAAGAGAGGAGAGAAAGAAAGAGAGATAAGGACAACGGGGATGAAGCCTTACTTAAGCCCGGCTTGGCCTTGGCAGGTCGCTGAACAGTGATGCGCGCCAAGCCTCGGGACCCACGGTCTAGAAACAGTAGAACACGCAAGCATTCTGTGTACAAGTACTCCGTATTTAATACGACCACTATATCATTGTGTTACAGGTAAAATGACTTCAATTGATAGTGCAAGCGAATCGCTGATCGACTGTGCAGACTCGGGCATATCCCCTACGCATTCTGTCTGGTTCAATGCTGCATTTCTGCCAGTTCACGGAATCAGGCGCCTGTCGCCTCACGGGATCCCTGTCCCCTGATTGGTAGATGCCAGATCCACCGCGGGCTGAGGATCTTCCGGAATTCCGGATTGCTATGCATCATTTGAGGCATTCAAATATTACAGGCTGAATACATAGAGGTACACACATCCCTTACTGAGAGTACTTGCACAGTGTACTTGTTGTAGGCAGCGGTGTACAAACGGTGCTGGTGCAGATGTTCTACTCCGTACAGAGTACTAGCCGAGATTGAACCGCTACCAGAATAATTCGGTCGATCATGACCCATTGTCTCCACTGTGTCGGCCCAAAATAGCGTGGCTTGCCTGACTGCACCGCCACATCCTCTCCTGATTCATGGTGCTTAGCCACATGATGTCAGCGCAATCACGTTATTCCATACACGAGTCTATAAGTAGCCATGATGTGTTCCATACACTTCTATGGCCGGAGCCTCATTGCTGCCTGACTACTACGTTGCGCAATGACATCGGTTGCCCAGGTTGATCGACTTTGCATAAGGCTGGGGATGCTAGTGTGTAGCACAGAATAAGGCAACAGTCGAGCATGTTGCAGGAGTCGAATACTGCTCTCGTGAATGGACACAATTCCGGAGATACTACGAGTACAGAAATCATGATTGCGTTGCACGGCAAAGCAATTACTCCGCAGACTATAGATATACTGAAATGTAGTCGAGGAGGATCATTTGAATGTCCAACAAAGCTAAGCCCGCTATGCGGAACAGCAGAGCAGTGTTTTAACAATCATTGCATTCCATCAGAGCTCACTTGACCAGAGTCTAGTAGCAACTGGACAACCTTGTCATGACCCTTTTCTTTTGCAACCGTCAATGCCGTTTTACCATAAGCATTCCTCTTATTCACATTCACCTTTCCAGAGTCAATCAAGATCTTGACAATATTTTCATCACCTTTTCAAGCAGCCCAGATCAAGGGTGTGTATGCATAATAATCATTATCTGATGCATCTGCATTGATGACGCTAACATTTATCAATACCTTAACAGCCCATTCATGCCCATATGATGCAGCGCATGATAATGAAGTGGACATATTATGTAGTTCTTTATCGTTCACATCGGCATCGCCGGATTGAATAAGACGCTTGAGCGTGTCCTCCCAGCCATGGCGGATGGCTATTATCTGTGGCCCATACGTCTTCATGCTGGTCACCTTTAGATCAATTCCATTTGTGTCGAGAAACAGCTTGGTCAATTCTGCATGGACCGGAGAGCGATCTATCAACAAGGCACAGTAATCGAGTGCCGTTCTATCCCTAAGATCTTTTCTATCCAAATCAGCCTTTCCCGAGTCAAGGAGCATTCTAACAACACCGATATGACCATTTTCAGCAGCCACTATTAATGGTGTCTTTCCCTTGTTATAGGTGATATTGGCATCAATTGCGTTGTTGACGTATCCACGCTCAAGAATGCGCTCGACCACTGCTCTCGCTCCGTGATAGGATGCGGCGCACAGAGTGTTGGCCTCGTCGATATACTTGACGACATATTTCACCGAACGATTCAAACGAGCTGGGTGGTGTTTCCGTATCCGATTACTGCGAAGTCGAGGTTACGGAAGATGTTGGGTAGGGGGTTGTTTGTGCTTGAAGAGTTTTATAGTGCTATGCATGCTACTGTTGAGGTTTGGTTGGGTGAGCTTGACAGTCCCACTGGCAATAGCACTATTGCGATGCAGGGAGGGCATAGATCCCATGAGAAGCTGGCAAAACACAGGCAGAAACTCTTCAAGGAGGAAATGACCCTCCTCAACGCCCTCCGCGCTCACAGCCACTTCACAACCTTTGAGCCTCCTATCGGCGGCAAATTTCCCAAACAAACCTACGACGCTTTAATTTCCGAAACCCAGCGCATGCTAACAACCATGGCACTAATGGCGCATACAACACAAAACCTCTCCAGCCCCGGTCCCGACCCTCACATCCAACACCAAGACCAGAGCCAGGAACGCAACCCGAGGGAGAATACATGGTCAACCCACCTCGCGCACATAGCCCAAACTTCGCCAACTTTCCAACTCGCACACCCCAACCTCACTACTCTGCCACCTCTTCCGCGTCATTAACAAACGCGCAGCCTTTACCCCCGTTCCTCGCAGCGGGAGATTCGTTCCCGCTGGCTAGGGAGATGCGGAAAGTTGATGGTGAATTGTTGAGTATTCGGTATATCGAGGATCCGGGGTTTTCGGCGTTTGTGGCGTTGGAGGTGCTGAGGAGTGTTGTGGGGGTGAGCTTGCGGGAACTACTGAGGTATGTTGCTTTTTTCCCTTGTGATGTTGGTTTCAAGGTTCTGTGGGAAGGGTTGCTAACTGGAATACTAGTAATGTGAGCATACTGGTTGGAGAGGTAAGTTTTAACTTTCAGGTGGAGGATGAGGGGGATGAGGAGGAGGGCGTTAGGTTGATGTCTGCGTCGGGGAGGGATTGAATGGTCTTGTAGATAGAATGGTAGAAATATAAACATGGTATATCATTGGATATTTTCAGTCGTTGCGTTACGTCATTTCAAACAAAAAGCTATACAGAACGAAAAATCAAGACTCCCGTAACCGAAAACTAAACTAAATCAAAGCACCTATTTACCCGCAGTATCCCTAATCGCCTTAACAATATCATCCGGCCCCAGGCCCTGCGCATTCACCTGTTGATACAAGCCACCAGAGCCCTCCTTAACAGCACCCAAGGTCCGGTACTTAGGAGTGAGCTTCCTCTCGAGAAGATGGGTCCCAAGTCTCGAGCCCAGACCCGTCTTCTGCGCAATGGACTCAACCACGACGAGGAAGGGGCTTGAGCCGTACACCTTGATGGCGTCTTCGTCGACGATGTTCAGCGTCGGCTTGTTCACGAGACCGACGTCCAGGCCTTCTGCGCGCAGACGCTCGATGGCGTCGAGAGAGCGGTACAGCATGTCACCGTAGGAAACGACGTAGCCGGCCGAGCCGTGACGGATGAATTCTTCCTTGCCGGGCGTGAACTCGTAGCCGTCGCCGAAGAGCTTCTCCTCGCTGCCCTCCTTGAGGATGTAGGGTACCTTGGAGCGGGTGGAGAAGATGAATCGCAGACCCTTGTTAAAGAAGACCTTGCGGACGACGGCCTTCATCTGCTCGCCGTCAGCGGGGAAGTAGAGCGCTGTGCTCTCGGCGTCCATGAGGCCGTTGTCGGCGAAGAAGTGGTTCAGGCCGAAGTGGCAGGTGTTGTCTGCGATTTCGTCAACGCCGGAGTGCGAGAAGTGCGAGAGCACGGAGCAGCCGTTCAACCGGGCCATGGTGATTTCGGAAACGCACATCTCTAGGAAGGCGGAGAAGGTCGAGAAAACGCCCTGGCGAGTGCCGTCGGAGCCGAAACCGAAGCCTGCGGCTGCGGAGAAGTTGCCGCGCTCCATGACACCGGATGGAACGAAGACTTCGGGGTGTGCGCCGTGGATGCCCTTCAGACCGGTGGAGCCTTCGAGATCCGAATCAATAACCATGACCCGGCGGGCGGCTTCTTCTTTGCTGAGACCGTCAAGGACGGAGTTCACGGCCTCACCGAATATGACACGGTTTGCACCCTTGTCCTTTGTTGAGCCGAGGTATTGGTGGGTGTTTGAAGAGGCCTTGATCAGGTCGTAGAATTCCAGGTCCTCTGGTTTGTATCCGCGGTTAGTGAGGTACTTGCGGGCGATGTCGACGGGGATGACATCGTGGGCGTTGGTCTTGCCCTCGATGCCTTCGATACCAGCGGCCATCTTGCGGTCCACGATGAGGGCCGCAGGGCCATTGTAGTTGATGACTTCGGAGACACCAGCGTACAGCGAGTCCAGGTTCTCGCCTTCAGCGCGGAGGACCTTGAGTCCGTGACCTTCGAGTGTGCGACCGATTTCATAGCCCTTGAGATACTGCGAGGGGTGTCCGGCGATAGTGACATCGTTGTTGTCGATGAACAACTTAACGTTGAGGTCGTTGGCGACGGCGATACGGGCCGCCTCGGCGTCGTTACCTTCCTGCTGGGATCCGTCCGAGCCCAACAGGATCACGTTCTTGTCCTTGTTCGCCATGGCGATACCGTTAACCATTCCCCACATGTGTCCAAGACGTCCAGAACTAAACTTCACGCCTGGTGTAAGACCGAGTTCAGGGTGTCCGGGGAGCTTCGAGTCTGCATCACGGTAGTTCAGGAGGTGGTTGGGCTCGATCTTGCCGTCTAATGCCGCGAGGAGGTACTGTGTAGCTACCCGGTGACCAGCTTCATCGAACAAAGCGTCAATATATCCTCCGGGGTTCGCGTTAATGAATGCCAACAGAATACAGACTTCGGGAGCTGTGTCGAAAGGGCCACCGGTGTGACCTGACAGTCCACGCGCGGAACCGGTCGCTGTGAAGGCTACGATCGCATCGCGGAAGACGTCAATGTTGTGCTGAAGATCTTGCTTCTGCTCGGCTGAGAGCTTCGAGCTCTTAGGATCGAGCTTGAGGTTCTTGAATTGGGAGAGGTCGACGGGGAACCGATAGCCGGTCATATTGTCGGTTTTCAACTGCTTTTGAAAGTAATTGTCAAGAAGAACGCAGCAGAGTATTCAGCATCTAGTATATAAACCAGAGCCCTGGATTCGCCGAAAAAAGAACCAGGGAAGAAACACACTGATATCACGTGTGGAGAGGAAGGGCACTGACGTCATGTGATATCATACAGTCCACCAGATGGTGCCAATTGGAGCACTCCCCTCCGACATCGTTGCGATGTTCAGCAGGCCAAATTCCTTGTACGGTGTCTTGCAGCTTCTGATACATGATTTAATGCTCCAGATTCGGTGGTGGTTGGACGGGCTTATTGGATACGGCATCGGTCGATGCCATGGTACCGGGGATTGTTCCATGCATCGGCGAAATATATCTTGTTTTTGGTGATTAATTCAGAGGACTCAGAAGTTTTGCTGATAAAATGCGTTAACAGGTGAAGACAATTGCTATTTTGTTATTTGACAGTGCTGTCAAA
Source organism: Aspergillus cristatus (assembly GCA_034509305.1). Taxonomy (NCBI): domain Eukaryota; kingdom Fungi; phylum Ascomycota; class Eurotiomycetes; order Eurotiales; family Aspergillaceae; genus Aspergillus; species Aspergillus cristatus. Next base: position 1,422,541 of record WJBV01000007.1, on the reverse strand, counting down.
TCTCAGCTAAACCCTAACCTAATCTCTGATGAAGCTGAGGGTTGCTACCTGCTCAAATCGGGACACGGGACAGCTGCACCAGAAGGAATCTCTAGATGAAGGAGTGTATCAATAATGTCGGGTGGGATGCGGAGTATCAGAGCAGAGCAACTACACATATGCAGTGTACTTTGATACATCTCGATATATGTAGTGACCGAATACCAGATTTATGCACCACAACGCTGCAGTATCTGAATCCGTTCGTTTCTGCATCTAATTACCATCTTCTCTATGGATACCCTACCCAATGATGAAGATAACCCCGCTCACATGGAAGGAATACATAGTGGCCGTTTCCCCGCAACACCGCATAGTAGACGATCAGCGCGCATGGGAAATCTTTAGCACCATTTTCGATTAGATGCAGCGGTCTAGGCTCTAGACTAACTTCTGGTACCTTGTGAAGTACAAGACTGATAAACTTGAGTTGCACATTGCCTTCGGGGTGTCAAGTTGCCGTGTGGTCATGTATGACCAGACTTGTACTTCTCCGTTGCGCTACAAGCGGCGTACCTGTTTGTTTCCTCCATTGACGTAGGTCCCTTGATCGGAGACCAGCATGGTGTTATTACATTGCCCTTATAATAATCCGCCAATGCCTGTATCGTAAATTCTGATATGATTGATTTTGTTCAATGAATTATGTAGACAGCTGGCAGTTTCGTAGCTTCAAGATCGACAGCCCCTAAAATTCTGGATACTTGGCTTCCAAAAGAAGATTCGCAATACTTCTATACCGTCAAATGAATATAGATTAAACGGGGGGTTAATTGGTATTCCATTCAGGAACTGGAATTCTCAATCTAGTTTAGCATAAATTCGATGCGTATTACTTGCCTATTTCGGAAGCGTATTCGCACGGGCCATGTCAGCTGGTAGTATAACTACAATCCAGGGTTAAAACCAACGGGCGTTCAGAAAATATATAAAGAAAGGGTCAGATCCTGTATTTCTCATAATTTTCTGCACTGGAGAGACTTGCCAATGACAAACGGCCCTGTATGAAGATGCACTTTCTTATCCTCGGAGCTTCCGGTATTTCACCACCGCCGTGGTCATGCTTTATAACAATGGGTTTTGACTTGCTAACTTTGCTAGGTGCGATCGGGAGCAAATTCTGCGACATGGCACTTGACCAGGGACATCGGCTTACTCTGTTAGTTCGCAACCCGAGCAAGCTTCCAGATACCATCCTGCACAACGAAAACATCAATGTTATCGAAGGCACACTCGACAATGAAGCAGCTATAGACCAAGCCTCGCGATGCGGTGCAGATGCCTTCATCTCGTTCGCGGGGCCGTCACCAGGGACGACAGGGACTGTAAGCCATGCAACTGGGGGCCGTTCAACCTGAATCCAACACTAACCTGCCTCACCACGCAGCCTCTGACAAACGGATACAAAACCCTAATACCTCGTCTCCTCCGCCAAAACATCACCCGTATCCTCGTCCTAAGCACCCCTTCCTACCGCTCTGAACCGGATACCGACTCGTTCAAATGGAAACTAGGAATCTGGACCATAAAAATTTTCTGTCCTAAAGCGTATCAGGAGGTGACTGGTATCGGGGAGTTTGTGTCGTCGTTATGTGTTGCTGATGGGGTGCGGTGGACGGTATTTCGGGTTGGTGGGTTGACAAATGGCGCGGAGGAGTCGGTCAAGTCGACATACGTGGGTAGTGGGGAGGATGGCTTTTGGATTAGTAGAGCTAGTGTGGCGAGGTGGGTGTTGGAAGAGGTCATTGAAAACAAGTGGGTTGGAAGGACGCCTTATATCTGTAACTAGGGTTTGGGTTAATTGCTCCCTTTCTTCTTCAACCATTCGATTGGATTAGTCAGCAATTTATCCCGGTACATCTGGACAGATTTTCTTTCGTATCACCTCAATCGTTTAGCTCGCTCCGTGAGGGGACATAATGCCACCCAGACGCTCTCATACAAAATCACGGCATGGATGTGACCGGTGTAGGAGAAGGCGGATCAAATGCGACGAAGGTGGCCCGCCATGCACAAACTGTGTAGCGCGAAACGCAGAGTGTCAATATTCCACAGGGAGGCTGTTCCAACGCTCCCAATATGACGCTCAGTCTCTTCCCAATCCTGTACCACAGGGAGAGACGCATCGGTCTACAATGGGACTTGGGGCCAATAATTTCGAGACGCGCCTAAATGATGAACCTCCACCTTCATTACCATGTCCACTGTCTCCGAACCGCATGCGAGAACTCGAACTGATGCACCAATGGTGCATGAAGACCTGCCACAGTTTCTCATCTGACTTGAGTGATGTCTTTGGGACTTACGTCGTGCAGCAGGCGCTCCATCGCCCATTTTTGATGGACGCATTATTGGCATTGTCATCCCTGCATATAGCCAATGATCTTGCTTCCGCCAACACCAACAACATTGAAATATCTACCAACGATGGACTACACCCAGTCTCTACAGAAGACTACATCATCGATGCCCTACATTATCAAAACCAAGCAGCCCCCGCCTTCCGCGCTGCCCTCGAGCACATATCCCCGTCAAACTGCAATGCACTTTTCGCGTGCTCCGCGATAATGATGGCTTGCGCCGTTGTATCGTCCTTCTCCCAACCTGGCAAGAATACTGGCATGGGCACCCTAACAGCACTTCTCCCTTTCATCAAAGGAGTGCATGTTGTCATTGACAGAGCCCGCGACTGGCTAGCAAGTGGGCCGTTTGGGCTCGTTATGCAGTGTCATTCGGACGACGACTGGTTATCATTCCAGCCAGAAGATGTTGAGCTGCTGCCGAGTGGAATACGGGAAATACACCGTCTTTGCTCTCGCTCACATACATCGGACGTATGTACCCGGGCTGTTGCCATGCTGGCGAAGTGCTATGTAAAAGCAGACGCAATGGCCCTTCCATGGTTAGTCGTCGTTGGTGACGAGTTTGTGGGGCTTGTCCAGGAGGGACGGCCCTTGGCATTATTGATATATATGTGTTGGGGGGTGCTGCTCAATCGTCTGGAAGGGATTTGGTGGGCGAAAGCATCTGGAAGGAAGATAGTAGCGCAGTTGGTACCGCGCTTAGTCGGTGCTGAAGAGTGGGATGATATAGTGAACTGGGCAAAGGAAGAGGCGAGTGTTGAGACTGGGACATGAGTGAATTGGACCCCAGAGGGATTCAGTCTCTGCCATGTGATACACAGCCACACAGCACTCTTTCTTCCTTCTCACAGCGCGGCTGCACGAACCTACACTCAATGGACCTACGCGAGTCTCGCCAGCCTCTCGACAATGTCACGTACCACGAGGCCGACTCAAACGTAGCAGCCATGCGCCGTCTCTTCACCAATACCAAACCAGACGTGGTCATCGACACAGCCAGCCCAAGTTCGACGCGCCGCGGGATATCATGTACAAGGTCAATGTGGAGGGAACCAGGATCTTGTTCCGGATAGCGAAAGAGATGGGGACAAGCGACGGGGAAGCTTTCTTCATCACAAATGACGAGCCCCCCGTTGGTCGGTCTCGAGCAGGGGTTGACCGTGACAGTGGAAGACTGTGAGACGGCTTCAGGAGAGCCATAATGAAAAGCAGAAGGAACGATGATAAATGGGGGGTCTTAAGTCCTGGACAGGAGCTACAACTCACTAGGAGATATGAGATTTGTTTCATTCGATTAGTGAAGTTGGATTAAAGAAACAACGTGCCCCGCAAGCTGTGATATACTAGGAACCATACTAAGCCGGAGGACCCTGCCTCTTCTCAACAAACACCTTCTTCCCAAATGCCTCCCTAACCCCCTCCAACCCAATAACCCTCTCATACCACCCCACAACACCCGGAAACCTCCCTCTCATCTCCTCATCAATAACCACCAAAAACCCCGGCACCAACGCCGACGCAACACTTAAATCCCCCAAACTCACCTCCTCCCCATCAACCAGCCACTCCTTCCCTTCCAGACTCTTCTCCAGACAACCTAGCGCCCGTTCCAGGCCCTTAAACGCAGTTTCTTCCTTCACCGAATCAAACCCAGCGAGTCCAATCCGCCAGAGCACCAACGGGATTAGTGACGCTTCCATCTCATTTGCTGAGAAGCCGATCCACTGCCGTATCTGCGCGCGCTGGATCGGATTACTGCCCAGGAGCTGCTCCGCGGCTGGGCCGCTTTCAGCGACGTACTGCGCGATGGCGTCCGACTCGACGATATTTACACTGCCATCGGCGGATGTGAAGGCGGGGATTTTGCCGAGGGGAAATTTTGAGAGGAATTCTGGGGTGTGGTTTGTTTTGCCTAGTTCGAAGGGGGCGAAGGTGAGGATTAGGTTGTTGAGGTTGGCGGCGGCTTGGATCTGGTTTTTTTTTTTTTTTTTTTTTTTTTTGTTAGTGGTGTTGGTGTGGTAGGAAGAGGGGAGGGCTACTTTTGTGACGCGGGTGTTGTTGGGGTATGTGTAGATTTTTCCGATGGGCGTTTGAGGGAGGGGAGAGGGGAGGGGGCGTACTTTGGCGACACGGGGGTTGTTGGGGTTTGTGTGGATGGTTCCGAGGGGGAGCATTTTGGTGGTTTGGTTCGGGTTGGTTGCTGGAGGACTTTGTATGTTGGATTTAATTCAGATAGATTGTACGGGAAAGTTCGAATCAGAGTGCAAGAACATTAGAGTCTGGTGTGAAGAGTCGAGGTTCGGGGCTGTGTTCGGTGACATTTATTTTTGTATTCAGGCCGGGAATATAGACAGGGATGTGAATCCTTCTGGATACGAGGTTTGATCGGCTCAGTACTTCAAGCAGTACAGTCGACAAGTACTTTATGAATATCATTTGCATGTAAATGTATGTCTATTCAGTGATGATACACAATATACACCTTTCCTCCATTGACTACTGTACAAGATTAATAACATCGACACCAAGCACCACTAAGCCCATATTTACAGAGTGAAGGGAGGGCACTCGCTATCCTTGACGGAATAGTAAGCCACCATACCCTTGGACTGGTGCTCATTGCTGTGGCAGATGACCTGCCACGTTCCGGGGGCGGTGGCGTTCATGTACAATGTGGACATGGTGCCGGGAATGGCGCCTAACGCTGTTAGTATCTAGACTATGGCTTCGGGAAGAAAGGGGACGTACTGATTGCGCTCATCCTGTTGCCGTTGTAAACGAAGCCATTGCCGTGCATGTGGAAGCTGTGGGGGTCTTCTCCCTGGCCTTCATGTTGTTAACACACGGTCTCTTCTAACCAAGACGGAAGGATGACTTACCATAAACATACCAGATGACCTCGTCATTGAGGCACATCTCAAACGTAGGCAGATTGTTCATAATCATCCCATTAAGCGAGTAAAACGTCGGCGCATCATCATACTGCGTCGACGACAACAAATTCGTCATCTGCGGCTTCCAAGTCGACTCATTGCCATACTGCCTCAACTCCGAAAAGTGCTTCTCATAGTCCACAGTAACATTCTGTCCGGCGCGTTTCGCATTCTCCGCGGCAAAGAATGAAACCGACTCGTCAGTTCCTTCCAACAAAACAGGGAACTCCCGGTACCGCCTCCTCGTCTCGTTCATCTTGCCGCGCTGGTATGTCATCTGCGGTCCGATAAGGCCGGCGTTCATGTCCTCCTGCATGCTAACGTAGCTGTGGTATGCGTGCATGGTGGCGGGTTCATTGTCGTTGGGGGCTGCGCTTTCGGGGACGACCCATTTGTACAGGACGCAGGCGCCCGGTGGGACGCCGTCGCCTGTGTAGGTTTCGTTGGTGAGTTCGTAGATCGAGCCTTCGTTTTCCTTCGAGTAGGCGAGGCCCATCGAGTGCATCGAGGCGTAGTGCGTCGCGAGATTATTCAGGAACAAAATCTCCACCATATCGCCGACTTCCGCGCGGATCGTCGGACCCTGGATACCCTGCCACGGCGGCTGGACGGTCTTCTCCGAGAAGGACGCATCGGTGTAGCCGCGGTAGACGGCCTTCTTCCATTTGGTGATGAGCGGGGTGCTCAGGTAGTCGGCGATTTTGGCACGGATGGAGGCCTTGATGGGCACGCCGAGCCAGTTGTCCCAGCCCGAGGGCGCATAGTCCCATTCGGTTTCTTCGGCGGCGATGTAGTATGTCCGGACATTACCGCTGAAGTGGAAATCGACGGGAGTCTGGGAGGGCAATTGGCCATTCGGACGGGCCGTGCAGTGTGCTGCCGGTGCTAGACTTGCAGAAGGTGTTGCGACTGCAGACGATGATGGGTGGGGAATAGCCGAAGCCAGTCCGGCCAGGAGAGAAGTGAGAAGAAGGGCCATTATATAGTAACAATAAACGAAAGGACAAGAATAAATCAAGCACTATTCTAGAAAGCTTGGTGTTCTCGGCATGAGAAGGATTGAGCACATTTTAACACTTGCCGGGGTTTAAATACCCCTGGCAGGGTATGTGGCCGTGTGCGGTGGGATGCTCGGCCCATCCTAATTTCTCCCGCATTGGACGGGATATGAGTGCAGAGCCCCCACGGGATTGGCTCAATTGTTTCTGTTTTGGCTGTTTCGGTTTTTCCGCGGTGGTTATTGTAATGTGGATTTTGTTATTTGTCGATCCATGCTGTGTCGTGCCGGTTGCCGAATAGTTCATGCCTTGAATAGCCTCCGCGACAAGCTTTCCTGGGCGTAGATCATCGGACGCTCGGTCCCTGGTGGGTTGGGATGCGCGAACCGGTGCCTCCGGGAGATGTACTCGACTCGAATATGAATGCTTGCAGCGTGCACGTTGATCTTGATGCTTCATTGATTGGCGGTGCTCTGGTGGTATTAGGTCGGTCCCGAAGCATGAAATCACGGCGAGGAACCGGAAAGATGATGAACCACGGATCGAAGATCACCTTGGCTGTTATTGTCGTTCTTCCGGTTTCACACAGGCATCTTTAGCTTAGGTAGATTTTCTGACATGGGATGTTGCTGCAAAGCCTTCCCAATCATCTTTGAGCAGTTAATAATTCCCAAAAAATGGGATAGATGTGGTTCGCCACACGTATCGTCGTATCGACTGCCAACATTCCTGTTTTGGAATAGACGAAAGGCTAAGGCCTAAACTTGTTACTAGCATCCTTCGCACTAGATGGGGAAATGCTGATGCCTTCTCTGCAGCGTGCTAAGTGCTTGCGATATTGATGCATAGTACCGTTTCAAACTGACTCAACATTCGGTACAATGCCTTATCAATCATACGTTAACAAAAAGGTCCCACGAAATGGTCTCGCGAATTCCGCGCAGCGATTTTGAAAGGGTAACATAAAATCCCGAGTATTCTCGCGGGACAGGTTGCTGCCGCTCACCTCGTTCGCTTTCGTATTCGGGCGAGGCGAATTGATCATGATCCCACAGGGGCTGTGTCTAAAACATCGCAAAAGAAACAAGAGCGACCTAGCCTACATGGAAAGGACGCATACCGGTATACCGTCTTCTCGAATCGAGATACCATTTCCCTTTGGAATGCGCATTTGGTGTCATGGGCTTATTCCAAGAGTCCCACGAACGAAATGCCGTCTCGGCCCATGGTTCTTAATTGGTTCAATAATCGTATTCCATGCCGAACCTGCTTTTAGTCGTGATATTTGGTATGTATCAGGGTACGATGACCGGAGTTCGTGCATGGCCTGTCATGTTCATATATATCTTTGATATAGAGTGAGCGGCCATAGCCATTCGTTCTTCATCAAAGTAATTTTTGAAGCAAAAGTAAAGATGCAGGCTGTTACCAGGAATATATCTACCAAAATACTATAGTGTGTTTGAATTCGCAGTTCGGGGTGGTGTCTTTAATGGTGGATGACGTACTTCGCTATCGTGCTATGTTGAGTGAATGTAAGCCCTTTAGAGGACGATTTCCACTGATTCGCTCCAAAAGCTGCCAATATTCGCACTCTCTTATCACGCACTCCCCACGCCTAGCTCACACCAACAACCACACTATCAGCTATCATCCTCAAGCACCCTCAAGAGTCTCACTATTATGTGAAAAGAAACCCGGCATGAAGGAATCGATATTCCCCAAGTGCAGCGAAGAGTCTGGGGCACATCTTTAAAGCACTATACAAAACAAGCATCGGATCAAAATACGCGAGCTGAAGTTGCTTCAGCCCGCACATAACAATTTGTATTGAACCGGTCAAAGGGCCAAGCAAATTGTACGCTATCTGACATGGGCCCACTGAGAAAAATACTTATTGATAACCAGAGTGAGGGTCATGACGACACGATATACGTGTTATTGCTTCTAAGCGTGGCATTATAGGAGTACGGGTCAATGAGCACTATATATTCCCGAAGACAAAAAGGTAGCGTTAATCTTCTGTTATTTATAGTTCATTTGTTTGAGATATTTTGCTTGAGTATATCTATTTCTGTATCTTGGCAGCTTTTTTGATGAGATATTTCCTAACCCGGCCATCGCATTGTTCTATTCTAACTTGTTTTCGGTAATGCAGACTGATCCTCCATTCGCCCCGTTCAATGCCCCATTGGGTGAACCACAAGGCATGCAATAAAACTTGACGACTGTCCTCTAGATGAGAATCTTTGAAGGACGACATCGTGCTAATGTGCCGAAATTACCGTGTTATTCGGCTCATAATCTCTTCGCCAGCAACTCTCGTCAGGTAATTCTCGTTGCTGTTTGTCGTCGCTTTTTCTTGCATTGAGCATAGTCGAACATCTGCAGCGATGGATTCGCATACAACAATACCCAGGAGAAACACTTGCACATGTTGCTTCCTTAACAGGACTAGCAGAGAAGAGAATCAAAAAGGTAACGAAACGAATTTTCAAAACACAAAATATCCAAGCCTATGATCCCTACACCATTTTTCTTCATGCGATGGAGAATGGGTATTACACTCATCTCTCGTAAAGGGGGCACAAAATAGCATGTGTCCGCTCACTGGCTTGTCTGAATAGAGAGCCTGTGGAAAGCGTGTACAACTAGCATTCGTGGGACCGGCTTTGGGAGGCGTCAGTCAAACATTCTGAACTCCTCTCTACCGGAAATCAATCCATTCGAGAGGGTTGCTGATACAGCTGAAGATCAAGGAGAACTTAGTGTACATCCTACTCAGCTGTTGTCATCAAAGATAAACCCCTACACATACCCAGGAAGCACGGGCTTCATTTAGCTATGTCTATGACAGTATACAGTCTCAAGGTTTTTGGAGGCGCTTCCTGCTCTGAAATACATGACCCCGAGTCTTGGCGGTGTCTTTTGCGAAAAACTGAGCTTCGTGCTCAATTTCTCTGGGCACATTGAAGGCACCAGGGTCCCTTATTGGCTGTTCAAGGGTGAGAATACGGCATGTCGCATATTTCACCCATATCCAGAATGTCTTCGACGACATCAAACAGGTGACTGGAGCGGTTCTTGCTTGTCTCGTGGAGTAGACAATCCAAGCATATAATCAGCTAATGGAAGCCAACCGGATTCAGATCCGCCGGCATGCCACCTCGATCCATGGATCCGACGTTGCATCAGCGGCGGGTCCGACTCTATCAAGCTCTGCTGGAAATGACAGATAGTGATCGACTAAGCTAGGACTATCGCACATGCCCAAGCAACACAGTCTCATTCGAGACAGCATAGACAGTGGCAACTCAGAAAATATGTCTCATTGTCCTCCTACCAAGATCCCATGATCATCGACTTCTATTTTATCAATACCCCGTCCTTTTTACTTTCCCTGGCACCATCGCCCTATTGATAGATACCAGCCTAGCTGATCCACGGGTCCACCCACACCCGCCGCTGACATCACGAAACGTCCGCCAGGGCGGTCTCGACGCATTGCGATGATAAAAACTGGCGAGATTTTTTTTAAGTGGTGGCTGGTTGGTCTTACATACATACACCTTGGGGCAAGGATGCATTCATCAATTTGTCTCTTCCAGCTATCACTGTCGTTGAGCTTCTGCAAACTACAGCGGTCTTCTGCTGGAGGTGAGAACTGCGATTTGCCTGTTTTGTGTCGGAAGGCACGGGTATTAGGTATGCTCTAGTCCCTCGACGCTGACTACTCTTCTGGCAGATACTGACCTATGTAGAGCTAGGATAGATCTTGTCACCGGAAACAATATCGACCGAGGCTTCGAGCAATGTCCGACCGAAAAGGCAGCGTAGGCTCCCTCCTCACCTACCGCAGCCAGTCCAGCTCGGAGGGCAGCCCCCGCGGAGGCGACGACAACATCCCCCGCGAACAAGGGATGCCAAAACAAGAACTCCGCCAAGACGAAGCACCACGACAACAACATCCAGAACCAGAACAAGGAGAACCATCATCGCGTCCCACCCCTCCCAGTCCCAAACCAGAACAGCAGCGGACACGAACACCGAGTCCCCAATTTCAACAATCACACTCCCCTATCCAAAGATCACCGCGCGGTCAGCGCGTCCGGTTTAAGTCTAATGCGGGATTCCAGCAGAATCCGCCGAGGAGTCCTTCGACTGAGGATGAACGCACGGAGGCGGAGAAGACGAAAAGGAACGAACAGCCGCATCGGCCGTCGACGCCATTCGAGCATGGGTCTACGGATATTGCTGATATCCCGCTGAGCCAGCGGACGACGGAGGCTGAGGAACCGCAGCAGAAAGAAAGTGTTGAGAAGAAAGCGGAGCATGAGATCGAAGCCGAGGCTGAGGAGGCTGAGCAGAGCTTCAAGGATCGCGCTAAGGCTACGTATGATGCGATGAAGAGGAAAACTGTCAAGTTCCTGGCTATGCTGGGACGCGATGAGCATGGCGGTGATGATTTGAGTTCGGGAGTTTATCACGCTGATTGGGGTGGCGGGGGTGATGTCCCCGTGTCAGACGTCACGGATGATAAACATAAATCTCACGACGAGAAAAAGAAACAGCATGCAAACGTGAATTCCGAAGCGCATCGACTCGTCCGAGAACTCAATCAGGACCAATCCGCGCATCGCCGCAACGCCCGCGGAAAGCCCTATCCACACCAAGGCTCAGAAATACAAGATACAGGATCAGGAATCGAGTCCGGCCTCCGCTACCGCTCCGGCGGCGGCGGCGTCCTCTCCCAACTAATGAAGCTCAACAACCCCCAACAAGACGGCGGAAGACCAGGAGGACGGTCATCAAGCGAAGCATCGACACCGGTAGCCTCCGGCGCAACGACACCCCGCAAAGACCGACCAAAATGGTACAAAAAGCAACAAAACCTCTCCACAACAACCTTAGGGTCACAGGCAAGAAGCGGAGCCAGCACACCAGTCGGCAACGAGTCTCTCTCCGCAGCCTCGAAACGCCAATCCAGACAACCAGACCACAAAAGACTAGAAGACGAGATCCGTGTCACAATTCACATTGCCGAGATCATCGCCCGCCAGAGATACATCATGCAGCTCTGCAGGGCACTCATGAAATTCGGCGCTCCGACACACCGTCTTGAAGAATACATGCAAATGACAGCGAAAGTCCTCGAACTAGATAGCCAGTACCTATACCTGCCGGGGTGCATGATAATGTCCTTCGATGACCCGTCGACGCGGACAACAGAGGTAAAACTCATCCGTGTAGCACAGGGCATCGATCTGGGCCAACTAGCAAACACGCACGCGGTGTACAAAAACGTCGTCCATGACATCTATGGCGTTGAAGAGGCCATACAAGAACTAGAAGAAATCATGAAAAAGAAACCCCGCTTCAACAAATACATCGTCGTCTTCGTCTACGGCCTCGCAACAGCGTCGGTCGGCCCCTTTGCCTTCAATGCCAGACCAATCGATATGCCCATCATCTTTATCAACGGCTGTCTCCTAGCAGTCATGCAGCACGTCATCGCTCCCCGTTCAGTCCTCTACTCCAACGTCTTCGAAGTAACAGGTTCAGTACTTACATCCTTCCTCGCCCGCGCCTTCGGGTCCATCCGCCACAACTCCGAATTCCTCTTCTGCTTCTCCGCCATCTCACAATCCTCCATCGCGCTCATTCTCCCGGGTTTCCTCGTTCTCTGCTCCTCCCTAGAACTCCAATCGCACCAAATCGCCGCCGGCTCCATCCGCATGGTCTACGCAATCATCTACTCCCTCTTCCTGGGCTATGGTATAACAGTCGGCACAACAATCTACGGGCTAATGGACCCCCGCGCGACATCTGAGACCCAGTGCTCGAAAACAGGAGCCTTCAAGAATCCCTACGTGCAGCGATTCCCGTTCGTCGCGATCATGGTCGTCTGGCTGGTTATTATTAATCAGGGGCGGTTTAAGCAGATTCCCCCGATGCTGGTTATTGCGGTGGCGGGGTACGTGACGAATTACTTCTGCACAGAAACCCTCGGGTCGAGTAGCCAGGTTGCAAATACAGTCGGTGCGTTTACAGTAGGCGTCTGCGGAAATCTATACTCGCGTCTCTGGCACGGACACGCAGCAACAGCCATTCTCCCTGGCATATTCGTGTTAGTCCCGAGTGGTCTTGCGGCGACGGGGAGTTTGATCTCTGGCGTGCGTTCTGCGGATCAGATACGGTCGAGTGTGGGGCAGAAGGGGGGAGGTGGCAATATGGCGGCAGGGGATACGAGTGTGACGAATTTGGGGTTTGGGATGATTCAGGTTGCGATTGGGATTACGATTGGGTTGTTTTTAGCGGCGTTGATTATTTATCCGTATGGGAAGAGGAGGAGTGGGTTGTTTAGTTTCTAGTCTCCCGCTGGGGTACGTGGTTTGAGTGATTTGGTGTATAGAGTAGAGTAGAGTGATAGAGGATATATTAGATTTTGCGATGCTATATGCAATGATATTAGTGTAATGTTGTGCACTGCACGTATCTACCAACTGTACTATATCAGATCGACGGCACAGCGTCGTGGTCTATGAACGAGACCCAGTTTGTTCCCGCCAAACCGCATATCCAAGTAGTTCAAGCAAATACCGCTCGCGGTACGAGAAGACCTTTCTCCCAACGGCCTTTAAGAATCCCCTTGCCCGTTCCAGTAGTAACTCCGCAAGCTCAGCGTCCGGTTCGTTCGAGGCACCGTATCCCTGGACAAAGTGTCTTGGCGAAAGGGTTATCTGGCCTTGTGGGTCGACAGAGGGTGCGTCTCCGACCAACATGGCGATCACCGATTGGTCCTCTTGCAAGAGCCATTCACAGAATGACTCGAACATGTGGTTTTGCGCGATGAAGGAGATCAAAGACTCGAGAGAGTCGAGGTTTACCACGGTTCTGGGTAGGGCCGTAGGTGACGACTGGGCGAGGGCGTCGTGAACGGCGGAGACGTAGGACAGATCGGCCAGCAAAGGAGGCAAGGTACCAGTGATGACGTGGTCGATTTTCAGAGTCGAGGACGACGAGGAGATTATAGGCCTGTCGTAACCAAGCTTGTAGCGCCAGTAGTAATTGCAGAGGATGAGAGAGATGATGCACGGTGTCAGAACGACGTATCCCCACCACCGCGTTGCAGTAACCATTGACGCTGCGCCAGCGACCAACCCATTTACAGCGTTCGTAATGGCATGCCATTGAAACCGACGAAAGCGCGTCCGCAGTAGTTGCTTTTGTTGAGGGGTAAGGGTGTAACTGCTCGTATCATCGCACCGCTGGCACGCCCTGTCGTGAAGCTGAAACCGCCATATCAGAATCCCCGACCATATAGCATTGAACAGTCCAAAAACTACAGCCATCGAATTACCCACGTATCCCGAAAGCAAATTACTCGCCTTGAAGACCCGTGGATTGGCCCCGAAAATGGCCATGATCGTACCCACGCCGACCATCAACGCACCCAAGCCCATCAACACATCCATAACTATCCGATCGACCATCTCAGTACCCAACTCTCTTATCCCCACGCCCAACCGACTATCCAAGACCTGTATAAGCTCCCCATCCTTTTCCTCCGGAGACGTCGATAGTCTTTCCCGCAGAGCAACCAAATCCTCCCTCTCCGCCCGTAGTAACCGCACATTCTGATAACTCAGGTAAAAATCCCGCAGCGCGAAGAAGGTCATGCTCAGCGCGATCGGTCCCCCGATAGCCATGAGTATCATCGCATGTTTCGGAACAGGGATCTGGTTCCAGACGTTGGCAGCGAAATCACCCGCGTTAGCGAGCTCGAGGTATCCGACACCGGCGAGGAGGCTGTTTTTGATTTGTTGTTGGCGGACGAGACGGTACGGTTTTTTTTTCTTGATATATTTCTTTTTGTGCGATCGGACGAGGGACACGTGGTGGTCGGGCGGGACATGGCTGGAAAAGTAGTCGGTCGGGGTCGGAAAAGAGAGGGACGAGTGCCAGGTGAGGTCGCTTTCGGCGCGGATAAACTTGGGGATGACAGGAGGGGCTTCGAGGGAGGATAATTCGGATGCCATTATGGCATGGCAATATTTGAGTGCAGAGATGTGAGAGGAATGAGAGAAGAGAGGAGAGGAAGGAAAAGGGTGAAAGAAAAGAGAACACCTCAGGAATGCGGCCATTCCTAAACGGGTAATGATGAAGATGTCGTGGGGCTCTTGGCGCGCCTTATAGGGCTGAAGATCGCCGGATTGATTTCTACCGCTATTCTTCTTTCCGACTTCCGATCAGGCTGCTCTATTTTACAAAAATGTATTTAGTCTCTCTCAAATGCCTCCGTATCTCCCGGTCCTAGAACAACCGGCCCAACTTCGGGTGATCCACTCAGGGGGTCGTGACGAGGCTACGCCGATTAGTCTTCCACATAGCATGGGTGTAATGTGAGAGTACTTACTGGCTCAGGGGTCAGAGCAAGGGCCGTACTCAAGACAGCAAGAAGCGTGAAAGCCGCGATTTTCATGTTGATCCTTGTTGCCTGATGGCGTGCAGGTTGGGCAGACTTGTGGAGTAAAGTGTGCAGTGTATGCCCTGGAGTAGTTCGGGAAGCTACAATTGGAATGGGAGCCACTGTGCCTGGTGTGGGTGCAATATCCCTAGAGACCGCTGCTTTCTACAGAGTAGAAGATGGCTTCCCAATCGGGTAACTAGAGCCACCGGTTACCTTGAGAGCTGCACGACTATGGTAATATCACACTCATTCATCCAAGATCTACTTAAAGATTTTCTGCCTTTTTCATCCTCATTGACTTTGCATTCGACCAGCTTTTGTCTACAAATATGGCCCCGTCAGAGACCGTGAATGAAGCGCCTCTTGCTGCTCCTCATGGCCATACCCTCAAAAAACAGGCACATACCACCCTAATAAAACCACTGCATCCCAACCCTTCTCTGCAAGCGACGGCAGACCAGACACTAAAGCAAGTGGAGGTCCGATATCCATTTCTGGAAGACGGGACGCATCGGATCCCTCGTATTCGAAGGCGATTGTATACTAGGCCATGAAGCAGCGGGTGTTGTGCTGGGGTGTGGCCCAGGAGTGACAAATCTCAAGCCTGGTACGTTACGGCAGTACTTCTATTAGCAAAATTGCACTGCTGTGCTGACACCTACGGATAGGTGACAGGGTAGCTGTCGAACCAGGTGTTCCCTGTCGAAACTGCTTTCTTTGTCGCGATGGTCGCTACAATCTCTGCGACTATGTGCAGTTTGCTGGAGTTTACCCTTATGATGGAACTATGCAACGGTACAAGATCCATCCGGCAAAATGGGTCCACAAGTATGTTGCTCCACCACTGGAATTCAAGTAGCAAAACATTGACATGGCTTTCCTTTCCCTCCCTTCAGGCTTCCAGATAACGTCAGCTACGCTGAAGGTGCCATGCTGGAGCCCCTCTCTGTCGCAATGCATGGTATTCGTACGGCTGAACTCACTCTCGGACGCGGTGTGGTCGTCTGTGGTGCAGGGCCTATTGGATTGATAGCATTGGCCGCAGCCCGTGCGTCAGGCGCTCATCCCGTTGTGGTCACAGACCTCGAGCCGCGCCGACTTGAATTTGCGAAGGAGTTCGTGCCCAGCTGCACAACATACCAGGTCGATCCGTCATTAGATGCACAAGGAAATGCCGCCAGAATTCGAAATCTATTTGGTGAAGAGGAGTATTACGCGCCTGAGACGGTGTTGGAATGCACCGGGGTCGAGAGCAGCGTATGTACCGCCGCGTATACTGCTCGGAGGGGGGGATCAGTTGTGGTCATCGGAGTGGGCAAAGCGATTATGAACAACCTGCCGTTTATGCATATGTCATTGACAGAGGTGAGTTGCTTATCAGCCACAGTCGTGAGGGGAAATATCTTGTAATGCTGTATCAACAGATCGATTTGAAATTCATTAACCGGTACCATGACACATGGGCCCCAGGAATTGCATGCTTGAGTGGAGAGATCTTAGACTTGAGAAAACTAGTATCGCATGTGTTCCCACTGGAGAGAGCTGTGGATGCACTCCATTTCTGTTCAGACACTCGCAATGGCAGTATTAAGGTGTTGGTCGTGGACGAAACGGAGGCGACATTGTAAGGCGGTGTATTATTAGACGAGTGAAAAATTATGCTAGCATTCCAAGAAATATGTTCTCCAATGCTCATTGATAGCAAGCTTGAAATTTCCTAAGCTATATTGAATGCAGTGTATACGAAGTTATTGGATCCGGGGAAATGATTACTAATGAAGCGGAGTAACTTCATTTCCCAATAAAGCAATTTTGACGGTTGGACTTACCGGATATTTTCTGACCGAATGAACCACCGTCGGTACCCTGGCTTGTCTGTTACCTTACAATTTGATTTTCTGGATATTCGTAAGCGAAATTGCTGTTCATCGCAATGAGAGCCACTAGATGCAGGACGGGATGTCTGCCATGTCGAACACGACGGCGCAAGTATGAGTGACTATCTGACTGTTGAAGCCGGGGAAGCAACACTGACCCTTCCCTGACAGGTGATGAAGCAAAGCCGCACTGCCAAAATTGCATTGGCAAGAACTTGGACTGCCAGTATGGCCTCCAAGTGAGCTTTCTGCCAAAGAATATGCATACAGTGGCCGCGGAAGAGTTACCTGCGCCTGCACCTGCACCCATGACCGATGGAAAACATAACAAGTTCCACGTGAGACTTGCGTTATACACTTGATAGTTGCTCAACGGTGTTAATTGTCCTTGGCTAGTTTGTCAATGAAAATTCACGCATGAGCAGCGATGCACCGGCAGACTCGCCGCCCTCTATAGCAATCATGTCGGCTGATTCTTCTGTGGATGACACGCTGCCGGTGAGGGATGGTATTAGTGTTACAACTAAAGCGCAGCGTGGGCGGGATTTGGATGGCAATGATGCCAATGATGACATATCTCGAGAGACCCCAACCTCTGCTGCCCCATGGAGTGACGACAATCAGGAATCTGAAAGGCATCTCCAGCCTGCCGCGGCTGGTCTGAGGAGTGGAGATTCTCCACTTAGTGACCAAGACGAGTTTGCCATTCACGGCCTACTCACTTTGGGGACAAGCGATATTCGGCATGAGGCTTCAACGGCCGTCTCTCCGCCAGGAATCCATTCCAGTACTACACTAACAACGACATCATTCCGACATCCGCTTGGGACTAGAAATCGTGCAGCCTCAGGGACAAATTTAAGTAATCCGGATGGGGGACATACGACTCCTGCATCTAAAGCATTATCCTCCGCGCTCGCTGATGCCAATATTGTGCCTACAGACTCTGGGCTTGAGCTTTTGCGCCACTATCACTACAACGTGGCTTCCTGGGTAAGCATGATTCTTAATACAACCATAAGCTCTACAAGCCTCTCATCTAACGGTAAACTCTTCTTCAAAGCTTGATATATATGATTTGAGACAACCATTTGGGACTACTGTCCCCCAGATGGCAATAGGATCCGACTGCATCCACTCGGCAATAATGAGGCTTTCAGACGCATGCGTCATGAAACGAAATAAAGATGTGCCTACTATCCCAGCTAATAATGCTACAAATCAACCCTTTCTATATTCGACTTCAACGGAGGAAGCCCTGTACTTGGTGCTCGAGGAAGTACGATCTTTTGTCACGAATGTTTCGGAGACTTGGAAGCATACTGATAGGGGCGACCTGACTCTTTTTTATTCTCTTACCAAACACGCCTTTGACGACAATATCAACTCGACGATCTATTGGATGTTTTTACGCTTAGGTTTGCTCCTGCCCGAAATAAAGAAGTCTATTCTAAATAGCTTATTGCTAACATAACAGTAGACTTAGGCATCGCATTAGCCAGCAGTACCCCCATCACGGTTCCACTTCCTATGGAGGCAATTCCCAGTCTGTCTGTCCTTTCTCGTTCAGAGAACACATACGAGAGAGTTTGCAATTATGCGCATACTATTCTCTGGTTATGTGGGAAAGCTTTGGCATTGTATCATTTGGATACCATCCCGCAACCGTCGTCGGCCTCGCACGATCTAGTTAAAGACTGGCTGCAGACATTTGAAGAAGTTGCTCATTGGTACCAGTTGCGGCCACAGGAGTTTCGACCAGTGGTGGAAATTGATAAAGATGATGCTAATTTCAACCCCGATGGCGAATTTCCAATGTTACTGTTTACCAATGGGACGGCATCTTGTGTAATCAGATTTATCATACGGCAATGCTGATATTACTCCAGTGCAAACCGCGTACTATCCTCCTTGGCAAACTTCACTCCCTGGCTCTGTCACCCTTGTGGCACGCACAACGTATCTGCGGTATTGCCATCAACAATGATCGCCGTGAGTGTTGGGATCCTTGTCTTCTTGCATCGTTTCTCGTCGCAGCAAGGCACATGACGCATGAATATCAACAGAGAGAAATTCTCCAAGCATACTATCGCATCCGTAACATTACGGGCTGGGATATTGGTGAATACCTGACCCAACTGCGGGAAGATTGGACGTTCTTGGAAGGCAATTGAATGTATACAATGATTGTCCTCGCTCAGACGGCATTTGTTTCCCTTTCAGCTACGTTGGGAAATGGACCACCCATGCCCGGTTTTCGACGAGGGCTGTAACCCCACCCCGTCTCAGCTTCGATGTCTTGAATTAGTTGGATTATTCGTTCGTGCTCCGACGAATGGCTGAAAAGCTTTCCCGCAATCCACAGTGGTTGGATGGCATTGTTCAAACACCCGTGGTGCGAATTGACCAGGGAGATGCCGACAATATGTCGTGCGTGCCATAATAGAGACAGACTCGATGTTCGCGGCAGGTGGATACTCTTTGGCATCGTTTCAAGCAACAAAATGCACGCCGTGTGGTATAGCTGGTTTGAGGAAATGGCAGCCCAGTGAATGAAGAGAATATGTGGAAAAGGCTTGTGGTCAACAATCTGAATCGGCAGCAGCTCAGCGGGCCGTTCAGCAAGCCATTTTTGTAAATCACCCCACAGTGTAATCCACCGGGACGAGAATTGCTCTGGAGTACACCCGTTTTCCTCGCCCAATTCAACAAATTTCGTGCGATCGGAGATGAGTTCAGTCACTTTAACCGACAGAAACACTGCGTAATTGGCGTGCATGTCGGGTGATTGGTCATCGTGAAACAACTGATATGCATCCTTGTATTGCTTGCCTGAGGGCAACCACTTGGAAGGATCCGAAAGTGTGGTTTGGGTGCCATCTGAGATTAGAGCTCCGCAAAGATCTGAGACAGTCAGACAGTCAGACCATCGATATTCGTATTTCTGGAACAAGCAATTGCAATAGCGGTCAAGCTACTCGCCCATCCGAGTATAGCACCAGAACACGGCCCGTAACAGTCCGTTGCTAAATCCATGGATTCTGAATGCATCAAACAAAGCCGCACACCCTTCGAGATGGCGCCGCCAGTCCTGGGCTCGCGCGGACATCATTTCCAAGCAGCAAAGTACACAAGCCGCGACGATTCGTGGGTCGCGCACCTGAAGAACCGGGCTCAGCAGCGTGATGGCTTCCTGGTATAGCTCGAGACTGTCCACCAGATCCCAGATGCCCTGTTTGCGCTCCATTTGTCGAGCAGAGATAGCTAGGATGGCATAGGAGAGCGCAGGGAAAGTCTGCGCCAGCGCAGGGAGCTGGTGGCGGAAAGTGCACTGCGAATCGAACATATCGAGCTAAGTAAACGTCAATTTCAATTGGAACTATCCCCTACAAATAATTATACAAGCAAGCCACGCACTCACCCATGGTGCAACCTCGGCTACGTAGTTCTTCAAATACTCAATCCGCCTGCAGGAACGAAGCGACTCTCGGTATACGCGGTGAGGCTGCGATGAAGAGGAGGACGCTGCATCCCCCGTTCTATCAAGATTGAGAGCATCCGGGCTTGTCGCCCCCGTTGGTATAGCGGAATGGGCCAGCGAGAAAAGTATGCAGCGCAATTCTTCCTGCGAGGCAAGAAACCCGGGATCCGGCGAGAAGCCGTCTGCGTGCCAGCCGTCGGCCGCCGGGGAGTGAAGAGGATCTGCGGGCGGCAGGAACGGCGGCTGCGACTGCAGGTCAAGCCAGGGTGGCCGGTCATCATTCGAGGCAAGTGAGCTATGCGGGTTCGTCATGCGCCGTCTCTTCCGGGGCGTCTCAAGGGGAATCCCGGCATGCTCTGTAGCTAGTAGTTCTTGCTCGTCTGAGGTGTTCATGTCTGTCGTACTATGAAGAAAACAAAAACGGGGGTTGCGAAGCGGGAAAAATGGTTTCGGGCACTGTGGAGCGGTCCAGCGTTTAGCCGGACAGCAGCGGAATATCAGGAAGCTGTTGAGCCCTGAACGGAGCCGGACAAGGACCGAATCTCCACAGAAGATATCAGGTTTAGCGTTGTGCGGAGGCGGAGCCGGGGAAGTGCGGAGCCAAAAGTCCGGGAAAATTTGTGGCTCAAACTGCCAGATTCGGACAGGAGGCATTTCCTATTGCTCCGTCTTAGATCTACATCCCGGGGAACAAATCGTCCGGTGTCTCGTGTGTTACGGCTGTGGATGAATGGTTGACCTGGGCATGGTCCAGTCATATAAAGAATGCATTGCTTTTGCTCTGCTTTGTTTTGTCGTCGGAGTATGTTCCGCGCATAAGCCATTTAACCTACATTCGACAACAAAATAAGAAAACAAAAAATGCCGAAGTTCAATATTTTTGGGACTGGAGTGTCCCTTCAAGCGGCCATCTGGATGGCCTGTTCGATGGCATTCATGCTTTTTGGTAAGCCATTGACCTGACTTTTTTGTTGCCCGTCATGACTGACCGAATCCAGGCTATGACCAAGGTGTCTTCTCTGGAATTATAGAAAACGATAACATCCTCCGTACAATGGGCCATCCGAACGACAGTCTGACGGGTATCATCGTCTCAATTTACAGTCTGGGGTGCATGCATTGCCGGGTGTGTTGTGAACTTCATGACAGGGGATATACTGGGACGGCGACGCAGCATGTGGTTTGCAA
Organism: Aspergillus cristatus; assembly: GCA_034509305.1. NCBI lineage: Eukaryota > Fungi > Ascomycota > Eurotiomycetes > Eurotiales > Aspergillaceae > Aspergillus > Aspergillus cristatus. The sequence continues at coordinate 1,401,192 of WJBV01000007.1, read as the reverse complement.
TGGCTTGGGTTATTGTGAGTTGGCTAGGCCTGTGATAAAGTATTCTAATTAACTAGCGCCGCAGATTGGTGCTACCCTGCAGTGCTCGGCGTATACAGTCCCACATATGATGGTTGGCCGATTTGTGACGGGGGTTGGAACTGGGATCGAAACGTCAACGGTGCCCATGTATCAGGCGGAGCTGTCTGAGGCTAGTAAGTGAGGCAAACTGCTGTGCAGCGAGCCCATGCTTGTGGCTGTGGGGATTGTGATCAGGTATGATGCGTTGCGGGTGTTTTTCGTATGCGATGGGTGGAAACGGTGGCGTTAGGTTGCGGCACAACCTCCAAAGACGCGGACCTCTTCCTCTCTCTACCCCTGCTGCTGTCGCGGTTCGAGCGCAATGCACTCGCTGGGCGAGACTTCGCTAGGCCCCTTCCGGTAACGCGCCTGGCCGGGCTCCGGAGCTAATCCAGGGACAGCTTGCGCGGTGCGCGCTTCCATGGGCTGATGATTTTGGTCGAGGAATATTCTCGTCGTCTGAATGAAAGTAGCCAATGTAAGGCTCATGCCTCTGGTCATCGTGCGATTCATTCGAAGAATCGGGATAATGAAAGTCTGAAGCAGCAATCTGTCCACCCGGTGTGGATCTCTCATCGTCCTCGTCCTCACGTCCTCCCACGCCCCACATCGCAGCCGGCCGTTGAAGATGGAACTGGTGGAACTTCAGTTTCATTGAAAGAAGTAGCGGTTTACGGGGTCGTCTGTCGTGAAGGTATGCGGTACTAGGTCAAAGACGAAAGATGATCTACCTCAACGCCAACGGAGACTTACTCGTTGCTTCTGGCCCTCGTCGCGCCTCTTGTAGCCCTTTTTTGTCACTTTCTTCCTTTTCTTGCTTTGGTTTTTTGTCCCACTGTCATCAAAATCGACATTGTCGATGAACTTTTTCCTGGAGGTCCCTATAATGGTGAGGCGATCAACAGCTGCTTCAACCTATAAATGCCATTGCAAGCATACAGGCCTCTGCGATTTTCTCATCTCTGATTCCTCTTTCAAATGCCAAATCAAACTCTCGCTGGCCTTGTTCAGTCCCCGCCTGTCCCACCAGCTCTCGCAGCGACTCAATGTCAGCGATCTCACGTTGATACTTCTAAGCTGGCTCGAACGGACTGCTCCATGGAACTCAGTAGTGCTCAAAGATAGAAATAAGATTCCAGCATATTCTCAAGAAGTGAGAGCCTTTGCAATGGAAAACAGAGATATTTAGGAAGAGTGAATCGGGGGCGGAAAGAGGTGGTGGACGACGGATCGGTCAAATTGGGAAAGCATAGGTTTGCATAACTTTATGTGTGCATAAATGCATGAAAGCATGGGCATAGCTGCATAAAATGCACAGCGGCAGCCCGGCATAACTTCGGAATGCATAAAACTGCATAAATCACATAACCGCAACATTGCTCGGATTTCGCTACCATTGAGGCAGCAAGTCAAATCCGCGATATAAAATGACAATGCCCCTGTTGATTGAAGAGGTGCTTTGGCAGCATATAGCCATACAGAATAGCCTGCCATATACTCCATACGTGGACATGGTTTGGCGATGGGGCGCGCTGAATATATATACATCAAGCGGGTGTACTATGTGCAATGCTATCCGAATGTCAACCCGTTGCCAATCGCTTTGCGATTTGGATGTGATTCCTACTACAAGGTCTTACTGTCGGCCAATTATGTGCTCTGTTTTGGTCCGAATATGATCTGTCACTTTGACAATTACCTCTGCAGAGGCATAACGTGGACCGGGAAAGTGCATTCGGAGATTTTACAAAAAACGAGCGGACAGCTACCCCATTGATCATCATACATGATCAGAAAGGAGAAGTCTTATTCATTGCTTAAAATATTACTTCTGTAGAGATACAAGTACGGCGGCACGAATACAAGTCGGGAAAAGATAAAGTGTGATTAAACATCATATTGGAATATAATAGCGCTCTATGCAAAAAACAAAACATTACACGGGGGTATATCCTTCTCTTCTATTCGCGAGATCATTTATATACAGCGACCATCGAGAGATCGTCGACGCCCAACACTGACACTGGCGCGCTCCCCAAGCCAGACGACTATTGGGGGACATGTTGCTCTATTTGACAGCGAGGATGAGATTGGCATAGCGTCGTCTCATTTACAGGACCTTAGCGTCAACACCGACGGCAGCCTTGATGGCATCGAGAACGTTGGCATCAACGTCAACACCAAGGTCGATGATCGAGCGCTTGAGGACGTGGGCGTCAACGTCAGCGTCAGCCTTGACAGCGTTGGCAACGTTGGCCTTGGCGGCAACATCAGCGTCAATGAGGCCACGCTTGAGGACCTTGACATCAGCGCCGACGGCAGCCTTGATCTGGTCAAGGATGTTGGCGTCAACGTCAGCACCGATGTCGATGACGGAACGCTTGAGGACGTGGGCGTCAACGTCAGCATCGGCCTTGACAGCGTTGGCAACGTTGGCCTTGGCGGCAACATCAGCGTCGATGAGGCCACGCTTAAGGACCTCAGCGTCGACACCGACGGCGGCCTTGATCTTGTTGAGGACGTTGGCGTCGACATCGGCATCAAGGTCGATGAGGGAGCGCTTGAGGACGCTGGCATCAACACCGACGGCAGCCTTGATCTGGTCGAGGATGTTGGCGTCGACATCAGCGCCAACCTCAATGAGGGAACGCTTGAGGACGTGGGCGTCAACGTCAGCGTCAGCCTTGACAGCGTTGGCAACGTTGGCCTTGGCGGCAACATCAGCGTCGATGAGGCCACGCTTGAGGACCTTGACATCAGCACCGACGGCAGCCTTGATCTGGTCAAGGATGTTGGCGTCAACGTCAGCACCGATGTCGATGACGGAACGCTTGAGGACGTGGGCGTCAACGTCAGCATTGGCCTTGGCGGCAACATCAGCGTCAATGAGACCGCGCTTAAGGACGCTGGCATTGACGTCGGCATCGGCCTTGACGGCGTCGGCGACGTTAGCCTTAGCATCGACACCGAGGTCGACCAGAGAGCGCTTCTCGGTGGTGAGCTTCTTCAGGGTAGCCTCGACGTTCTCGAGCTCTGCGATATTTGTTAGTTATCATTCCATCCATCTCCTGATCGTAGTTCGTGATGAACGGTGTACATACGAGAAACGAGCTTGGCGACATCGGTCTGAGAACCGGAGCCGGAAAGGAGGCCCTTGACATCACCAGCGACCTGGTGGACCTCGGCGAGGGCAGCGTTGACGTTGGGGATAGCAGCACCGGTCACGGCGGTGACGACGGCGGCCATGGCAGCGATTCCAGCGAACTTCATTTTGATAGTTGGATTGGAAGGGTATAAAAGATTAGAAAAGGTAGTAACAGTAAAAAGTTGGATTAGCTAGAAGCTTAGAAAAAGAGTGAATCACTGCGAAAGGCAGAGTGGGTTTGAAGAAAGAACGACTGGAGTGAAAGACTGGCTGACTGGTGTGAAGAAAAGAAGAGCAAGAGAAGAGCATCTCGAGGCCGGTTTATATACTTGAAGGCGCACGCTTTCCCCCCCCGCCTCCCTCCCTCCTCGTTCTCGCATTCACATCTCGTTGCCGGTTGGAAGTGCAGATCACGAAGGTCGGGAGATTGAACGAAGAATCGACTAGTCGGCGAGTCGGTAATAGATAATAATAGTAAGCCGTTAATATCAACGGATATAGAAAACCGGGATCCCGATGGAGAACGCGGCGGGCCTAGTGTGCATCGGGTTATCCACTTACGCTGCTTAGCGAAGTACTAGATCGGTGGATACCATGGTCCGGAGATATGGAGCCAATTAGGGCGCCGCTGCCGGCCCAAATGGCACCTGCTAGCGGTTTTGGATTTATTGCACGTTCACGCACTATTGAATTTCCAAGACATACAGATGACACAGTACGAAGAACTACCCGGGGCTACTCCTATCATGACGACCTCATGCTTTCTATTCATCCGGCCTCTCCGCCTCACAATTCCTAATGCATATGTGAGCCTCCAATCGGAACGTTAAAAATAGCAATCACTCTCGGTGGGTTCCCATCTCCGCCACCTCCGCCAGTGTGGATGCTACAGACGGGAATTCCCTGGGTCCGGAGTGCTTCCTATACAGAGTATCCATAATAATAATGTTTCGGCCGCGGAACTAGCGGAATTAGAAAAGGGGGGGGGGGGGGGGGGGGGTGGAAAGGAACAAGAATTCGGTTAAGGTTGTCCGTTATGGATGCCAACCGGTTGGGAACAAAGGCCATTTGATGAAGAAGTCCTCCGCGCTAACTACCTTTCCATAGTACGGGGCACGGTGCATTTATTGACAGGAATACAGACTAGGAAATATTGACTACGGACTGCGCCGTACAGAGCATTAGTACGCGTGCAGAAAATGATGGATTAATCCTGCTAACTACTGCCAAGCTGGACATTGCTTCTTCATGGTGGATATGTACGAGTAGCCTCGTGGGTCAGCTCGGTTGGATATGTTTTGTCCAGTCATCCGCAAGCTTCTCCGGAAAAGGAAGGGATCGGGGTAGTAGTAAGCCAGAATGGCATAAACCTTATTGCGTATTCGATAAGAGCCGTATTGATTCAGGCAAATTACCCGAGGATGCCGCGACGCCAACATGGCGCGATATGAGATATGAGTCTATGTACGGGGTAGTTTTTCAAAGAACCATCATCAATAATTCAATATCGAGAACACCATGTAATTTCATAATAAGCCGGGTAGGGCAGCGAACACTCATCGAACAATATTCTAAGTTCATTAGATCGCCAGATCTGATTTTAGTCCTGTTTATCAATACTTGGATCGACGGCGTTAGTGAACTCTGGCGTTTCTGTCATTGTCACAGGTGCATTCTTCGGCGTTTTCCCAAGCAAATGAAACAGTCATAGTACATTGTAGCCGAATCGTGGTTCGTTTTGTATCAGCCTTTTCATATTAGCTTTGCTTTAGCACACATAGGGGGTTTAGTCGGCGTCCGCCCTCTGCCCGAACGGGACATATTCCGCATATTATTGAACTTGCACATTGCCACTGTGGAATTCCAGGAGCCCATGAGTTTGCAGTATGATTCAGTGCGACTTCTGCGTTGTGCTGCGATATCTCGGAATCATTCCCACCCCCTTTTTTTGCTTTATGACTACGAAAGGAACTGGACTGAGATTGAACTCCATAATCTCAAAGTACGAATAACATAGCCAGTTCCACAATCCTATCCTCTGCCAGTCAGAGAGAGCGGTTCTCGAACACTGAAATATACCGCGATCGGCTTGCTGCAAGGTCCCACTGTGCTCTACTCTTTCGTTCTGCATTAGTCTATGTCTTTAAAGAATCCTGCCAATAGCCACAGATGTTGAAAAGGCGTATAATCTCCGGCAATAATCGGAGTTCGAGGTTCGAATGGAAGCACATATAGAGCGCTAAAACTGATTTCCATCTGGCGGCACTAAACGGTCCGTTCAGTCTCTTCGTATTTGACAAGCTCAGGTCACTTTTCACGCGGCTGCTGGCTAATACAATAGGAACCGACTCTAATGGTGTCGCACGTTCCATTTTTGCAGTTCAGCTCGTGGAGCTTGCAGCGTTCATGCTTATGCCTTCTCTTGTCGCCAGAATGTTCCAGCCAAAGTCGTGAAAATTGACCAGCTTGTACGGAATACAAACGCCGGGATGGTTCAGTTTTCGCATGTGTGCGTACTGTCTGCATGCAGATCTTTTAATAGCTTGAATTATCTAGCGCCCGTGTTTGAAGCTGGATCGCCTTGTAGGGCGTATACCTGAATATTGCATAGTTATTGATTCCATGCAAACACAATGTTATCTTCTTTTCAGTGGCAGCAATGAAAGCGTTAGCACTGTTAGCTGCTCATTTCCCCTGCCCTGCTCTAAGAGAACCAGTGGATTCAGGGAATTTCGGTCAACTGAACATCTTCCGAAAAGTCAAACAGTACTTTTGCTAGCGAGGAGATTGGCAAAAGGGCAGGCGCCCGGCGCCTCGTGCCTCAGTCTATGTCCTTCTAGCAAACTCGTCCAGTATTTCTTTGCACTCGACAAGAAACTGATCAGTCTTAAATGTGCGGGCCCAGGTTCTCGACGAGCACCTCCACCCGTCCAGAAATACTGGGGCTCCCCCGAAGATACGGATAGTCGAGCGACGGGTCGCAGGGGAAAACTCGAGTGGCTGGAAGATTCTCTAGGAAATTCCCCATATGCCAGACTTCTCTGTTCATGCCAAACTGTAGCCGTCTCGTTGGACCAGTTTATTATTGCTAATCCGGTGAATCAATAGTGACTACTGCTATATCGTGACTTTCCTGTCCTGGAAACGCGTACCTAGAGGCCGGCCACTCGCTCTGTGTACCTCAAATTATGTCTGGTATTCGTATATTCGTATATTGTCTGGTTCACGAGGTTTTGCTCCTCAGATCGCGTGACATTCGTTTTTGGTGGAATTTGCATCCCAAGAATGCTCACTTATCGGCCGTCTCATCGGATGTCTCCTCGGATGGGTCTGCTTTGCTTGTGATTACTTATTTTGTCTTGTAAGCTGCCTATCTTATGGGACTAAGATCCGTCAGTAGATGATTCTTCGATCTAGGTTGAATCGACTTACACTTGTTCGAGGAGATCCTGAATTCTTCCCGGTGGGCAAAACATAAATTAGCGCTCTCCCAGTAAAGGTCATCTGTATTCCCTCCGACTCAAGATATTGATAAATTTGTGAATGGAGAATTGGAACGAACGGCCGAAAAAGCCAGCCTGCCGCCAAAACATCTGCCATGCCTTCAATTGTATTGGCAGGCCATATATATATGTATGTATGTATGTGGGCGGCAACGCAAATTCAATGAGCACGGATAGGCGTAACCAATGTTGACTGGCTACGGTAATCATTATGCTCACATGCAGCAATATGTATATATGTAACGTGTCAATAACAATGAGAACCTTCTGGGCGCGCTAACTCGGGGCCGCCTTGGGTGTGATACAGATAGCCAGCACCAAGCAGTCATCCCATTGACTCGCAGCGGTAGATCGGGTACTCGAATGCCCTCTCAGGATTAGGAAATAGAAACCGCTAGGAGGATGAAGGGTGACCCATTCCTCGCGTATCTGGTTTCAGCATCAGCTGACGTTTCGCAATCTGGCTTGTGCGCTTGTTCATCAATCCACATACGACGTTGCTTCGTATCTCTGATGTTACCATAGCGGCAACGACAGCTCCGCTAGCCGGAAAGCCGGAGACATGCCTTTTGTCCGGAATTCAAACACTCCTCGTCACAAGATATTCCAGGCAGAGTTATGATAGGCACTGCCCGTATATCGACAGGCCACAGGCCACAGGCCACAGAAGACCTATGGTTTTCGTCGAATGATTGCAATTGTTTCCTGCTATCCAAACTGTTCCGCGACATATGCCCATGTCTTCTGGAGCGCGTATCATGATTTCGGTTCAAAATTGAGCTTCCAGCAGCCGTAATAAGGAGCAACAAGCATTGCGGATCACAGACTGATTGATGAACTCTTTCCACAGGCTGGTGCATCTATTGTACTGTAATCCATAGAGCCGCGCGGATCTGTGTTTGCATTGTGAACTGATACGACAACTATGCGACCCAGCCACTGCCACATCCTGATAACAGTGGACATTTGTTAATGTCCATGATGTTGGATATCTCAATAATCGGGCACTGATATGCTGAGTGCGCTAACTCTTGCACTCTTCCTGTGGCTGCCCTATAGAGAACCAGCAAAGCAGTCAGCTCTTATCCCTTGCAGTTGTAGATGGGGGTTCTCGAGTGCTTACTCTGTTCTGAATTGGAAACAAAATAAACCGCTAACAGGAGGAGAGCTCAGTTTCCCGGCGTATCTCCTTTTGGGGGCTGGCAAGTCTCGCCGTTTATATGGCAACAGACGCAACAATCTCGCACATGGTCTGCCACGAACGCCAAATAATCCATTGCTTGTATTGTGATAGTTATCGATAGTTATCTCATGGAAGTAGCCACAGCTCCATGAAGCCGTAAAGTAAAGGGTTCTGGAAACCTCCGATTCACCGTACTTCGCCAGTATACATACATTTGACCCGCTGGCAGTCCGTAAAACATCGTCTCCTAAAGGCATCTTTCCTGATACTCACGATTACAGTCGGCGCGTTCTCGACCGTTGAAGATTATCAGAGGAGCGAGTAAGCGTTTATTATCGCGCGATGGTATCGAGAAATATAAACGGTTGGCGGGTGGCTCGTGAACCTTTCATGCAACTGGCGTAATCGATATATATAATAACGCCGTTGGTGATCGTGGCTCAAGTATATAGTCCACGGAGTGACAAGCTAGTAATAAATAATACTAGCATAGATTGCCATGGTGCTATATTCCATAGTGCGCTCATATAGAGACCGATGAGATAGTGTAGTTGTAGAGTAGAGAAAAGAAAAGAAACCTACATCTGTGTCTACAGAACTCACTTTACAGTAAGGTCTACCTACAAAAAATGAATGAATGAAAGATATCCTGTATTATCTGCTATTCTACTGCAGCCAGACTCTTGAGCTAAGATAAATCTAGGGCATTTCTTTATTCACTGCATGCAGATGTCTTTCCCAAGAGATTCCATGCAGTAATTTGCACATCTTGCACTGTAACTGTGTACATCAGCAATTTAGGACATGTGTGGCCTGTATTGCACTCTGCAATGATACTTTTATAGCAAGCTGCATATGCCACGCGTCATCCATTCCAGGATACTTGCAGTACAGTAATGTGGATGTACGTGGCAGATTCAGACCACGTAGGACACGGGTTTATGCAAAATCAAATCCCGAATAGCAATCCAATAATATATCTTTAAAAAGGCACGTGTTATTTCTGAGAAAAGTGTATTGTATTGTATCATCAGCAAACCGCCAGCTATGCAATAAAACCAAAGATCAAACGCCATGCAGCCTATAAAAACAAAACAACAAAGGAGAATCAAAGAGCGAATGCAGATGCCAGATCAACTACCCTTCGCCTTCTCCCTATTCAAATCCAACTCCTCCGGCCGAACCGTACTCAACGCCTTAATCAGCCTGACGCCCGCGTCTGCCGTTTCGCGCTGCGGCCAAGACCAGAACTGCGCTTCTCGTTCTGAACTGTACAGAATCCCGTGGTCGGTTTCCTCCGTGCACACGGATTCACCGCTGCTTCCTTCGCCGTCATCTGTGGTTGAGCTGTAGACGTTGACGCGCTCGTTGAAGCGGACCTTGGGCTTTATGCGGGTAGATCGGGAGGGAGAGGATGACGAAGAGGAGGAGCGGTCGGAGGCGGCGTTGAAGGCTTCGAGGTAGCCCTTGCGGACGCGGAAGCGGTTGGCCGCTTGGAGGCGGAGGGTGCTGGACCAGAGTTTTGCGAGGCCGACGCGGACGGCGAAGTGGGCGGCTAGGTAGGTTTGTTCGGCGATGAGGATGGTGAGGAGGAGGTAGGAGAAGCGGACGTTTTGCATGCCGTTGCGGTAGAGGTAGACGATGGCTGCTGTGGAGAGGGTGCCGAGCCAGGTGAGGAATTCGAGGCCTTGGAGGGAGGGGCCGATGGAGTCTGCGCGGATCGGGGGTGGGCGTTGGCATTCGAGGCTTAGTTTGAAGAAGTCGCCGCGTAATTCGAGCCAGTTGTTTAGGAGGAAGCCGAGGGGGACGAGGGGCCATGCTACTCCGAAGAGTGCTAGGTAGCCGAATTGGACGCACATTTCTAGAATGTCGTCGTGTACGTTGTACTCGTCTGCTTCGGACTCGTTGCGGATTCGGTTTAGAACCGCGTGCTCGTTGGGGGGATCGATGAGTAGCATATCGGTCATGGTGGAATGACTGCGGTGACGGTTCATCTCGGATCGCTTGAGTTTGTATTCGCGCCATTTTTGCATTGCGATGCGCTTGACATACGGGAGAACAATCTCTTCACCAAAGTTGACGACTTGCGCGGTCATAGAGAGAGAAATGACTTCCTGCTCGAGTCGGGAGGTATCGACACTGATGTCCGCACCAGCGCCTTGTTTGAGACCGGTCATTCGAAGCACGTCCAGATACGGCACAATCTTGGGTCCGAATGGAACGTAGACGAACGCAGTCAAGATGGTGGGCAGGAAGTCGGTGATAAAGTTCATGACAAACGTTTTCTGCGTCTGGGCCAGATCGTATTGGTCCTGAGTGCGGTAGTTTTCGTATTCGGTCAAGCGCGAGGCAATGTGGGTAAGGAAGTTGGTGATGGCGGGTAAGGTGAGCGAAAACAGGACGGTCGGTAGGAATTCGAGATACATCTTGAGCGATCCGTGGTAGACTTCCGAAATGAACACTTCCATAGCAAAGGTGATCACAATCAAACTTCCCAAGGCGACGGCTGCAGACGAAGCAAACGGTATAAGGAGCAGCTGTCGAAGAAACTGCTTTCGCGAAGAAAAGACCTTGTTGACCTGGCCTGTGATCGGGTCTTTGACTTCCTTGTCCCAGATATATTGAATGCGGTTCACTTTGAGCGTCCCGACATCTTTGACGTTCCATCGCATACTGAGGTCGAGCTCGCGGATCTTCCAGAACTCGACAAAAACAATACACCAGAGACAGTTGACAATGGCGAATGTCATCGAATATGGCCCAAAATAGTACCAACAGAACACTCCCCAGGCAGCCGGAAACACGAGAAAGCACGAGTAGCAATGGATAAAAGCGAAATAGAAGGCGACCTTTTCTCCGAACAAAGCCCGGATGGCATCCAGATCCTCCGTGGTGAGTGTAGTGGTGCGACTCCATTTGCGCAAGAGTTCTCCGTTGGCGGGTTGGTCATGTAGTGGGAAAGCAGATGCGACGTTCTTCCATTTACCGAATCTTGGGGTGATTCCGGCACCTCCAAGTTCTTTTTGCCAGGACACGGCGTGGTATACCGATCGGAGTTCTTCGGCGGGGGTTTCGGCGTCTGCGATGGTGTTTTCGTCGCCATAGGGGATTTCGTTGATGACGCAGTGTAGAAAGTCTTTTATTCTGTTTTTATTAGCTCACATATAACCGGAAAAAGAGGAGAAAGGAAGAAGTACCTCGACTTGTGGATCATGTTCCCCAGTAGGTCGCGGGGTACCTTGATGCAGACGAGCAACGAGTTTCCATGGCCATGGCGGACTTGTGTACAAAGACCGGCCTGATTGAGGTCATGGATGAGTTCCTGAAATTCGCGAATTGCCTGTGTGAGTTCTAAAGTCGAATTAGCAGTGTAAAAAGAAAATCCCATATGCGATCGACGTACCAACGTCGTCAAAAACGTAGTGGACAACCCAATCAATGCCGAGGTTGTCGTCCTCGTAGCTATCACGCTTGCCAGAAAAGAACGGCATTGGCTTCTCTGACTGCGCTGGAAAGGAATCTGGAGGGTGCAGGAATTTCTGGTCCTGAGTTGTAGGAAGGATGGAGGAGGATGACGGAGATGAGGCTGAAGGCGGACTGATGGTCCACCGGGGCGCTGAAGTCATTATGCACGGCAAGGGATTTCCTCGTGATGTTTGTTCTTCATACGATAAATGTACTTCAGATTCTTATATGTACTGGTCCTATGTACAAGTACTCCGTACGTGCACAAAAGGGGTGTTTCTATAATTACGATCTCTGTCAATCAAGGCATCATCATTGTGTCCAATCAGAATCCACGGTTCGCGCCAATTCAGCCCTACAGGGCGTTTTGGATGAGCCTCATTTTCCAGGGCCATTTCTTCCAAACACAAACAATTGTCTCAAAAATCGGGAATATTGAATATTGGCAACTCCCAGGTCCCCTCTCTTGGAAAATTCACCCCGCAGGAGAAAAAGCAGAGCTGAACAGTGATTATTCATCTGCCAGTTCAGCGCCCCACCCACTAGCCCGATTCGGATGTTCGGCAAATGGTTTTCGATAGTTCTAGGAGACAAACCACATGACCCTACGGTACTCCGTTAGGGCCATACATACGCACCATCATAGGAACACATAGGAACACATACAACTCATACAGAAGAGATGGTACCTCGCGCCAATACGACACGCTGGACCGGATTAGGGAAATGAATGCACCCGTCACCACAAACAGCGCCAGCGGACGGATGATCAGCGCGACTATAGTTCCCAGGGTGGCCTTGATAAGACGCCTGCTGGCTTAGTTAACGTTCCTGAACAAATGCAGGTATACATACCAGAGGGACATGATGAGCGCTGCTCTATGCCGTACGACACCACGCAGACTGCATATATACCTAGTACAATCCCCATACAATGTGACCGGAAGATATATACTCCCTCTCGGCTCCGCTTCCCAAAAAGGAATTCTGCTGCCTGTGCCAAGACTGCCAAGCCTCTCCTTGCGAGTTGCGTCATAGGGATATGCTCCGCCAATCAGGACGATCAAATTCTGCCCTACGGTATATGGTACAGTACTCCGTATGGTACCGGTACAGCCGGGGCCGAACCGCTGCAGGCACCACTATTCTGGTATTACCGTATTTATGACCAGTCTTATAGCCAGATGTCTTTTCTTCTACCTGATATGTAAATGAATATTGACTATCACTGCCTATGCTACTCTGTACACCCATGACCATCAGCAGCCTATTCGAAACCATGGCCCGTCGTCTTCTCCCTAATCATAGTATAGCCCTGGGGCTGAGTGTGTTCCTCTTCACGTTTGCCTTTCTGCCAACCCTGGTTGTGCTCTTGGCGGTCATTGTGTTTTTCGTCTTTTACTATCCACGATTACGCAAGTCAGATAATTGTGAGTGTCTGCGCTCGATAAAACAGGATAATGCTGATTAATTCTGGATAGAAACGAAAAGCATGGACTCCTCGGCGTTAATTGATGTTGATAGCAATGTATTATTATGATTGATATTCTGATGCCTACAATAAACTTTTAATCCGACCGGATCTCGGCACTCAGCCCTACCCCCATAGGGCTGATTTAACCTTTCACTACGCATCTATTTCGTCCATTTTCTCACTACTCACTCCCCTGTGCCCCGGAGTAACTACCACCACGGCACTATGGGTTGAAGTACACCAATGCATACATCATCAAAATGTCCCGCTTCACCCTCTCCTCCCACACCCAACCCGTCGCTTCCGCCGGCACCTGGGAGGACATTCTCACCACCCTCAACAACCTCCTCGAAAAGCCCCCCAAGTCAGCATGGTGGTTGGATATCCGCGATCCCACGGAGGAAGATGTAAACGACGTCGCGCAGGGATTATCAATTCATCCTCTGACGGTGGAGGATATCGTCACCCGTGAACCAAGGGAAAAGGTCGAGGTTTTCCGGAACTATTATCTCATTTCGTTCCAGACGTTGGTATCCTTCAGTGAGAAGGAGGATGATGTGTATACCGAGGGGTCAAAGACGCCGTCGTCCGCCGTGTTTTATATCCTAGTGTTTACGAATGGAACCGTCACGTTCTCGCCGAGTGGTTGTGGACATGTGCGGCGGGTGAGGGATCGTGTGCGCAGGCTTTACGACCCGTCCATCCTATCCAGTGACTGGATCTGCTACGCTCTCATGTACTCCTCCCTCCCATTGTCACTCTATGTGCACTCACTGATAACCTGTAGCGACGACATCGTCGACTCCTTCGCTCCCTACATGCAATCCGCCTCCCGCGAGTCCGAAGCAATAGAAGACCAAGTCTTCATCGCGCGCGTCGACGACGCTAAATCCCTCATCCCGCGAGTGGACATTCTCCGCAAAAAAATCACCCACCTCATTTGGTGTCTAAACGGCAAACTCGACGTCCTCAACGGCTTCGTGAAGCGCTGCCAGGCAAAAGATAAACACCCCGTCTTTCCCGACGGAGATCTTATCCTGTATCTAGGCGACGTGCAGGACCATTTGATAACGACAATGTCTAATTTGTCTCATTTTGACGAGATCGTGGGGAGGAGTCTGGCGAATTGTCTGGCGCAGCTAAGCGCGACGAATCTGCGATTGAGTTTGAATATTAACGAGGTTATGAGTAAGGTTACGGTGTTAGCGACCATTTTCGTGCCGCTGCATCTGGTGACGGGGCTTTTCGGGATGAATGTTGAGGTGCCCGGGCAGGAGGATAAGGGGCTTGCGTGGTTTTTCGGTATTGTAGGTGTTTTTGTAGCGTTTATGGTGTTGGCCTGCGGGGTTGCGTGGAGGTATAAGTTGTTGTAGACATTCATTGGTTAGAATATACATCATTGTATAAAGTCTTCGTCCGACATTCCGTTCCTCGTTCCTTCTCATTTATTTTTACTTTCCCATCTCCTGGGGACTTTGCACATGGTTCATATATATCTTTCTTCAACAACCGTATCGTCCAGCTAATGCTTTAGGTGCTTTCTATAGCTTACGAGAAAAGGAATGAATTATTATTCGATTAAACGGTTGGATGGAATGGCCTTTCTAGATCCCACTGCAGGACACCGGCTGAATCCATTTTACCTCCAGGGACGGAACTAGAAGCCTTTCCGAGGTATCTAGCCAGAGAAATAAAACTCGGCTTATTAGTCGTTGCCCGGAGAAAGCACCAAAGAATGGTTTAATTGCTTAGATAGGTTGGTTAGTCTACAAGAATACTCATTCTCCTTATTTCTAATTCCAGACGTAACCTCGGACAGAGAGTGTCCCGATTATAACCCCTACTCGAGCGGAATTCTTGCCTATGGATTTGAATCATAGATTCGAAATAATCACACACTGGTTCTAAAAGCCTATACGGCGCGAGCGCAAACCTGCCCGTCTTAGCAGAGCTTGATGGGATTTTTGAAGCACGTTTCGAATCGAAGCTGCGAGAGAACATGGCAGCTATCGCGCTATCGTCACTTCAGGCTTGGGAACTGTTTAAATTCTGCTGATACCTGCTCCCCGCTATCAGACTCTGGCGTTACGGTGGGGATGTGAGGCTGTATTCCAAAACGTGGCGGATTGTCACTTTACTTGCCTGATTTGAGCTGGACTCTACGACAGTTACAGTTGTGTACGAACGCCGTGACGGTAGTGGACATATTTCATCCACGAAACCCGTTTCGTCGAAACCGGGTGGAAGGGCCCACATGCTGGCTGCGAGTAACTGGGAAGTGATATTTATCGAAGCTAAGCGACTTCCTGTGCGTGTGACAGACAATAAGATACGCATGTGGATGCAAAGACCTGGCACACTGTGGTCCTCCGGGTATGGGCTCATGGATTGACAATTGATTCAGAGGTCAGATTGATATCGGCAGCAGCATTCCGCTTTGTCGAAGAATTATCTGTTCTTAGACCTCTTCCTAGAGCACGGCTTTGATATTAATACGCCTATCAACTGAAATAATCCTCCTTTACTCATGTAAGAAATCCCCACCTTTTGCTCAGAACCTACTTGTTAACACTTTGCAGACGAATATTTGACGATGAGAAACTTTTCAATTGGTTTCTCGATCGTGGCGCAGATCCAAACGCGAAATGTGTCCTAGATCTCACGCCTTTATCCGTTGCAGTCCAAGAAGCCTCTTTTGTTATCATCAAACTGCTCTTTGATAAGGGGGGATCAATCGAACATGGACAGCTATTACACTATGCTGTAAGGAGGGATCAGCCGGATCACCTTGAAGTCCTACAGTTCATCCTAAACAAGAATCCTGATGCCAACCGCGTTATATACGAGAATTGTCTCCAGAGTTACCAGCTCCAGAAGGCGTTCGGAATCGGTACTCCTCTCCACGAAGCTGCTGAGATGGGCAAGCTCGATGTAGTGAGCGCTCTTCCCGCTAACGACGCTGATCGAGCAGTGAAGGATCCAAGAGGGGAGACTGCCTTTGACATGGCGGAGCGTAACAATAGGACTGCGGTGATGGAGTGGCCTTTGCAGACAGGGCTAACGTTTGAGGGGTGGCTGATTATTATATCAGGGTTACTTCTGAGAGCTATGTTTCATCCCGATTCGTGGCGTTCTGACATTGAGAAAGAGATGTGTTATGGAATGAGCTTTATGAACGTTTGGAGCAACTAGAAAGAAAACATTTTTATGGTACAGTCAATCTGTTGGCCATTGAGTTTCCGATATGCTTCACGAAGACTGTCCGAAGGAAAACTGAGGGATCTTAATTGTAGTCACAGTCCAAGTCTTCCCTCCATCGCTGGTCGTCATATCTCCAGTGACACCTTCACCCTTTGCCACAGTGTTGATGTAGTCGGGGTCGGCGGTATCCAAGATTATCTTGGTGTCGGTCCACGCTATAGATGCATTAGCCCCGCTCTTAACGAATAAAGTTGAATCGTTATGTTGTAGACCTACAGTGAGCACCGACAGTTCCACAGTTGTCTTCAGCGCACTCCACAGAACTACCCCAGCCCTGGGCTTTGCCGTCACTAGTGGAGAGTGTCGATACGGTTTTGCCGTTAACCGAAACAGTCTGGGTGTAGTTTCCGCTGTTGTCATCGAATTTGTCTGCAGTAACGGTTAGTCCTCTGAGTCAAGTTCTCAATAACCTCGATTATTTACAGTGCATCGTGACCCGGTCACCAGCCGAGGCAGTGGAGGAATCTCCCTGTACAGGCATCTGTGTGTTGGCTACAGAAATCATTAGATCAGTGTCCCTCCCATAACGAGTAGAAGCATTAATGTTGAGAAACTAACCTCCAGTACTCAGCAGTGTATAAGCATAGATATTCCAATCATCAGATTGCCAGTTGTCGGCGATGGACTGGACCAAATCACCGTTCGAGGTACCCATGCCAACCCAAAGGGAGGCATCTCCAGAAGATCCGCTAGGTGCCTTGGGTAGGACGAGGGTAGAAGTTGCCTCCCGGATGAAGGAGTCGTCAGAAACAGGTCCAGTGCTGAAAGCAGGGCCCATGGCAGCGTTCGTGGACCCGACGGCTATGGCAGCCACAACTGAAAGGGTTTGAGCAAGAGAGGGCATAGTGCTGGAATTAAGAAGTAGGTAAGACTCGGTTTAAATTGTGATTGGATGTGCGGAGAAGCTGTCAAAGTCGTCAAGACTGAGCTGGAAAGCACTTTATATACCCCATCCGGGGGCCAATTCATTATTGGAGTCTGCTACCCCTATTGATGAGATAAAGAATATAATCCTCAAAACACAAGTGGTATGATTTATATGGCATTTTCAATCGGAGGGCCGTAGTAGCAATTTGAAACAGCGGAGTAATATATCTACAACACACTAGCCCCATAACCATTTCTTGGGAAATGCGTAATCTTTTGTACTATAAATCTGCTAAACAACCTTAATAAATTATACAACCGACCCCTACGCCTAGGTCTCCGGGGTCGCGCTATAACTCTAGTCCACCGGCCCAGGTCAGGACACCCCAACTTGCTACCACCAAAACTTCCCTATAAATACTCGTTTATCAACAACAATACCTAATATCGAATTTATTATTGAGGGACAGATTCAGTATGCTTTCAGGATGTCAATTTTAACCTGAAGAGAATCAAAAATACCTTCCATTCAGGGGATACCTTTTGGAGGGTCGAACCACACGCCGGCGGTTAATAGGGTGTAGGACCAGTAGCGAATCCCGGCTGTTGTATGTCTTTGTTTGTATTATCGTCTTTTATTCTTTCAAAGTTTCTTCTTCCTATCCTATCAAGAGCTCCATGAGTACAGGACCGTCCTGTGCAACAGCCTCTCATATCCAGTAGCGTTCCAACATACCCTTTACGGTCAGCGGCTGGATGTCCGGAAAACGCTCGTTCAACGACCCGGCCCTGCGTACACATGAGCTCCCGTCAACAGTGTAGAGCCCAAATATCGACATGAACCACTGAAACGCTTTCTTCGAAAAGCTATTATAGAGGGCTTGGTGACCCGGCAATTCAGTGATCTCGAACCGTTTCAGCTTATCGACGCTGTCGTAGTGGACATCGAATTTCGCTCCTGGGAGCTATTAGCACAAAGCCGTGAATAATATGAGGGAGAGATATTCTGCAGACCTTTAACCCCCTCAGCCAACGCAACGAATTCATTCCATGTCAATTCATCTCCGATGACCCGGCTTTCCTCCGGCCACTCGTCCAGAGACAACATGGCAAGCACGTATTTTGCGAGGTCAAATGTATAAGTGAAAGTAACTGGAATGTTTCCATCACCAGGAATTCCCGTTGGCGAGATCAACCACGAACACGTTGGGCTTGAGATAGGAGACCATCTCCGGCGGGCCGAAGTAGTCTAGAAAAATGCCGTTGACGAAGACGGTCCATTGCAAGCCGGATTCGCGGAGAATCTCAATGGCTTTGAAGTGATCTTTCAGTTGAGGGAGGAGTTCGACGTTCCTGTGTAGTGTCAGTATTGATTGCTACGTCTCTTTTACGGCGGTCGGGTACTCACTCTTTAGAGTAACTGATAGCGAATCCACTCGGAATGAACCTGTTAGTTGACTTTGACTTGGTAACAGCCTCAATTAAATTCAGTTGGCTGCTCGAGAGGGAGCTGTCGTTAACTCCGAAAGCGCAAAACATTGTGTCGATATCGTTTGCTTCCAGAATGGAGACTAATTGGGCAATGTCGGAGTAGTCAACTGCGAGAAGATGATCTTGACTCGACGACTGTGATAGGATTAGTCTGAGGGCCTATAACATCCTTTTGCCAATTGAACACTAACCTTCCGTGACAGAACAAATGTCTTATGCTCCGGCGAACCACTCAGTACTTCGAAAATGGTGCGGCCGACGCCCTCCGTCCCTCCTGCGATCGCAACATTAACCATAATGAAAACAGAAAGCTCCTCTTGAGGTTCCTTGAGGTAACAAAAGAGTGATGCGAGCAAATAATTACTGGTAGCTGTTGAGGAATCGAGCGATATATATTTTGGAAGCGGAGATAAGCCCTAACTCCGTGTTCCTGTCAGCTAAATCATGACCAGCGATTCGACTTTCCAAGCAAGAGATTATTAACTTCAGCTTTATACGAATGGAATTAGCTATTACCCCTCACGCTCAATCCCCCGCCAGAAGTTCCTCTTTCACCAGTTAGAAGTCTTTATACTTCCTCCATAGATCGTCGAATATATTTTGGGTTTCAGCGGGTATTTCGCCGTCAATAGTGACCTGCTATCGGGTTGTTAGTCTCATAGAGTCATGTGTACTAGGAACATTCAACGTACCGTTCCAGGACATTCCCCCAGTTCGGCCAGAAGAAAATTCAGCCCTTCACATCAGCCCTCTGGCATCTTGAGACAGGTCTCAAGGCAACTGCTGGCCGGGGTGCCTTCCGCAGGAGCCTCCTGTGGGACAAAGAGAATAAGACAGCTGCAAAGGCAAGTCGCATCTTGAAGGAGTAAGGGACTGGAGAGAAAATTGCAACTAAAGGTAAATGGACAAACGAGTGCCCGAATATTGAGGAGAAAATGAGGAAGGTCTATTATACGGTTAGGCAGCATTGGAAATGTCAACATACATGCTGGTGCCTATATGGGCTGTACTATGTCATAAATTGAATTTTCAGTGAGTTTGAATAAATACTACCATCTTATTTCATAGACAGAAGCTTGTAATAAATCACCTTTGTAAATGCCTACATCAGCAACGGGTCTAGAGCATACTTTCAAACATATCACGTTTGGTATTCTATCACGTGAAAGCTAAAGCTATCTCCTCAAACGCAACGAGATAATCATCGTAGTCGCTATACCACACGCAGACTGTAACGGCAATTAGCATATGCAAGCAATACTCTCTTCGTCATTTCCTTTGCCATCAAGCTATGAAGAATAGGTCCCGGAGATCCTCCATTTATTCGGGTGTATCTCTGATTAGATTTTACCAAAAATCTTTTTGCCTTTCTTCTTGCCCTTGCTGTTGTCTTTCTTGTTGCCCTTCCTATGACCCTTCTTCCTGCCTGGGTGCCCTTTGGGAGGCCTATGGGGGTGATCGGCAGTCTCCAGAGCGTCATCATTATCCTCGTCACTATCATGCTCGTCCTCTTCAGGAACGTAATTATCATCCTCGGTCACCTGTGATCGAAATGGTTAGTCTAATGCATGTGGTGTTATATCGTAGTATCATACCTGTGTCTCAAAACATGTCTCGAGTGGGACTCCGATGAAGGAAAGTCCATCACAGTTCGCCTTGCGGAGGAAGCAAGCGTTGTCGAAAATTGTATAGACTCCGTCTTCGATTTTGCCGCAAACAGGAGATGACAGATTAGCGCAGACTCCAGGACAAGAGTTAGGAGAAATAATGCTTTCTTCAGCAGCAGGCGCCTCTTCTGATGAAGGGACGGGGAGGGCCAAGGAGAGGGGGAGCAAGAGGGCTGCAAGGATTAGTTGCATCGTGAAGAACTGGAGGTTTGAGATAAAGGAGTTGAGATGTGTGAAAAGTCAGAGGGTAGGTAATATGATGAAAGATCGATGTAGAGGGTTTGAATGACTGGAAACATGCTTCCTCAAGGGTGCCTATCGGATGTCGGTGGCGATATATAAGCGCTCATCTTGTATACATGACGTGAGTATACGATTGAAACTTTAGGATGTCTCACAACAGTATGTAGTTTCAAGACTATCGAAATTATCAATTAAGATGCGCTGCATCCATCAAAATGGTCCGTCGTGCACTATAGAGTCCTTATAGCATAGTACTCTTCTGCTGATGCCTATAGTAGGCAGTCTTATGTACAATACTCTCTATAGCAGTCTATACTATCATACTACAATTTTCATGGGCATTATCCAAGCACGACATCCACATAGTCACTTCCTTGACAAATTTCCTGCTCAAAAGAACAAGAGTTTCCAAATTCCTTCTGATTTCGATCTGCATCTGTTGCACATCGAGGATCGTAAACGGCAGGGCATACCCCTGGACAATCTGCAGCACTTACCCCATCTTGCGCGGGAAGGGCCAGGGACAGTGGAAGCAAAAGGATTGCAAAAATATTTCTTATGATGAGGATCCGGGGTGTATGTACAAAATACACCGCTCAATCGTGACTGTTCGCTTTTTTGGTGACTGGATTGCATTTCACCCAGAT
Source organism: Aspergillus cristatus (assembly GCA_034509305.1). Lineage (NCBI taxonomy): Eukaryota > Fungi > Ascomycota > Eurotiomycetes > Eurotiales > Aspergillaceae > Aspergillus > Aspergillus cristatus. The sequence continues at coordinate 1,380,186 of WJBV01000007.1, read as the reverse complement.
TGATCGGAATCCGTCTTGGTAATTTTATATGGTGATGGAAGCCGGGCGGCTGAATAAGACTCGACTCCGACTAAATCGGTTAGCCGAGCACACAAAATATGCCTTGAGCGATACTCACACAGAGACCAATAGAAGTACTTCACAATAGGTGGTGCCCAGATTGCCACAGCAATAACCTGACCGAGGTTCCAGTCGTTTGGAACGAGCTCAACTTCGGAACCTGAGAGTATCATAGACACGAAAGGTCATTACCAGAAGCGTCATATCAATACAGAAGCCCAATGTCGTGGACAACCTCCTCCACCTATATTTAGTCTTTTTTGATGGGGAAGACAGTTTATTCACACAGCGATAGACATCCTGCAGCCATTTGAGATCGCTGGTATGAAGATACTGTCCGGCCAGTCGACCAACCGGCAGTAAATCAAGCAGCGCATAACAGAATAGACAGCAAAATAGGGAGACGGTCACTGGAAGGAACCAGATTATCTCCTGGTAGTCATATCGATCTGCACACCACACCAGTGGAGGAGGATGGAATCCGCATCTTGATAAGGTATGGTTGTCATGAGGGAATGCGACATTGTCCGGTGATGGTAACCAGTGGCCGACCATGTGGAATGCAGCAATGGATAGACAAATGATAATAGAAGAGCAGATGAAGGTGTATAAAAGATTTGACATTGGTCGTCTGGACTAGCCAGAGACCAAAGGTGACAGAGGCAAGAGCCATGTGACAGACTGCTCTAGTCATTGCAATATTCAAATAGAGCTGATGGAGACTAGCGGCACCATACAGCTCGGGCTCTGCAGACATAGTGATGAATGCAAATTGGATGGCAATCACAAAAAAGCATTGAGCCTCCTGAAACTCAATTAAAAAAAATCGGAAGATAAAATCGCACTCCACTGCAGCGATTTCTGGCCTTCTTTAGATCCATGAGATCCAAGGCTCGTATGACCAGCCAGAGAAATCCAATCATCATGACCTGCATATTATAAGATATAACGACCTGTATAATAATCAATCATAAGCACACGGGGGTCTTGAATAACAGGAAGACATACCCCGAAGCCTGCTATGTCCGTATTGACATGACTATTCAGTCCAGCGCATGCGGATGACTCAAAATGCACATCCGGATGTGACCTGAGCCGATAGACGTTGCTCCAGTGCTTTCGGAGGAGCGTGCAACCCCCAAGGTCTGGGTTTGTGGAGTTGCAATAATCTTGGATGCATCCATCGATAACTCTTTCAAATGGGTTGTCGACATAAACAACTGCCGCTGAGGGTAATGGAGCAGTGGTGTTGCTCCATGAACTGAAGCATCCTGAAAACGTTTTGAAATCTTGGAATGCGTGTGTGGGAGTCAAGCATGCAGCGTCACCCATGGCTATATTTTGTGTTAGTTTTGACCAAAGGCAGTCATTCTAGTGGCACATATATCGCCTTGAGGCCATGCTGCAAGGCTGTGATGCTTTGCCTCATGCCTTCTTGGCTTTGACTGTGATAGGCTCCAGTTCACACATCAGAACTCGCTCTAAGCGCCTATCCCTGATCTGCGTCCGTGGCGGAGCAACTAATTTGGTCGGGCTCCCTAGATTGCTTTGGGATATCTGTGATCCCTCGAGGACATCGGTACGTCGGTATAATCCCCGCATCGGCGCGACCGCACGGCCCCTCAGATACCGAGACTTGGGTTCCTTGCACCGGGGATGACCAGAAGCGCTGGCGATAAATATCGTTACTTTGGCCGCCCGTTGGGAAAAACTGCAATTTGCATAACAATAACATTTAGCACTCAATTTCGAGTAACTGCCGCCTCCACCACTCCCAGCACCGATACCTATATTCATTCCTCCAAGCTCGTATGAATCAGGACATGGCTTCATGGTATCAGGTATCATTTATTATATGATACGGAAGCGCAGAAGCATTGAGGATGGTCCAAACAAGGGTAACGGGGTCTGGTTATGCTTGTCACATCCATACTCGTCGCCGCCAACGTCGGTTTCTCCTCACTTACCACGATCTCATTGAGCAACACCCGAGAATATCCCTTCTTAAGCGCAGGAACCAGATTCTGCAAAATCAAGATGCCCTCCTCATCATTCCAGTCGTGCAAGATGGAGTGCAGGTAGTACGCGCGTGCAGAACGGACTGTCTGCGACGTGAAGAAGTCGTGCGCTTGCACTTCGAAGGGTAGCTCTTTGTCACTATTCTCTGATCCCACGCCGGCAATGACGGCCTCCCGGTCTTGGAGGATGTGTCTACCGGGACATGCGGAACGATAAGCAACAGCGTAAGCTGCAAGGTTGTGGCCTCTTCCGCCCCCCCTACGTCTACAGGACGTCGCTGATGGAGGGATCGAAGCCGTTTTGTTGGGGGGCGGGGGGGGTACTAGTTTGCTTTACCGGCGCGGTAGGCGCCCATGAACGAATTGAAGTGTTGGAGGTGCGGGGGCTTCGATACCAGCCAAGAAGGGGAGTTGGGTCTTGTGTGCATCTTGGAAGGGGCCATCGGTGCCGCCTACGGTGGGACTTTTGTATTCGGTGTTTTTGAAGAACTGCGGAAAGCCGTTGAAGGAAGATCTTGAAGCATCATAGCAGAAGGAGATGCTATGTTAGTACTTTTCTTCCGCGAGACCGTTGCTCAGGGGTGTGGCGTGGAAGGCACCATCACGGTAGATAATGATGTGCAGCGTCACTAGGTGGCTCATTAGGCGTCGAAGAAAGACCCTATTTATCTTGGTTTTCTCGGACAAGATTGACGGGGTAAGGCCAGCATCTCCTGCTTCCTCCAAGAGTTGGAACAGCTTGACGTCGACGGCAGGGCGGATGATCGCGGACATAGCGGGCTATTGTGATCATACCACATTATGCATTATTTCTTGATCTCAGGAGGCATTAAGCTTACCTCTGCCCAGAAGCTGCGCTATACGAACTCGCTTGGAATCTCCAGTGCACCAATTAGCGCACGGCTGTGCTCGATAAGAGCTTCTCTTGCGCCAGCTTCATTGATGTCAAACGCCTTTCCTGCCGAAGCAAGGCTTTCCAGAATCGAAGATACAGGCACCGTCATGGTTGGGATTCTGAAGTCCGGGAGAGGAGGGAAATGGTAGATTGCGGGGGAGGCGACACTATGCCTATCAGCGAGTCCAGTCACTCCCTTTAATAGACCTCATCGTCGGGAACTCCAACCCCTCATCACCCCTTGGCGATGCATGTGTTCTTGTGTTCGTATCGAGCGGATCGCGATGCCCCTTCTTCCAGGTTGCGTATCGTACGGCCAGATCTGTTGGTTTATTAGTTCAACCCGCGGGCTCGGAAGGGCTACCCAAAATTCAGGCTAAATGTAAGAAGCCTCTCAGGGGAAGGGAGCGTGTTCCTGCTTGGGAATACGGAACGTTTCTTGCACCTAGCGACGCAATCAAAGCTATAGAATCCCCACTTCACTCGCTTCGCTCCGAACCTGCCTTTACTGCACGCGAGTCGTGTTTATGCAGAAGACCTCGTATTCGGGGTACTAGATTAAGCCACCAACTGATTTAGGACTGTGTTGTGTGTGTCTACTCGTTCATGACAAAGGGCGGCCCGGATCCCGAAAATCTAATTGACTGTGCCGCATTTCTTTGTTCTGTCCCAGATTGTTGCAGCTCACATTTTCCAGCCCTATTGTCAAGTCTCTTTGTGATAGCTCTGCAATGGTACTCACTGGACTACTCAACTAAATACCAGTCAATTGAAGGTCAAAGTCTCTGTAGTCATGGAAAGGGAATAACCAGCATTGGGAATAACCAGCATTGGGAATAACCAGCATTGGGAATAACCAGCATTGTTTACATGTTGTTAACACGGGCTCAGATCGACCCGAGTACCCACCTTCCGGTAACCCCCGGACGGCTAAAAATAAGCAACATGTTCCTACCAGAGTACGGAGTAGTTCAACGAATTGTCGGACCGTCCTAAGCGCTGTTACCAGAGCCCGGAATCAGATCTCAACCAGAAAGAACCATGAGATCCGGTCTGCACTGACCAATGTCCCATATAGCAGAAGCTCAGATTGCTTGGTGAACCTCAGTCTTCACCGAAGTACTCCAAGGTGTACAGAGTAAATTGGTGTTAATTGATCCTTTCACCCTTTCATTGGAGCCGCTGCGACAAGCAAAATGCCCGGACATCAGTCCATTGCTTTAACCCCTGTCATGGTTCATAATTTTCCTTGCAGATTTGGGGTAGATTGATGTGCATCTGCATTCTTGTGGACTGAAAATATACTAGTCGACCAAAAAAGGAAAAAAAGAAGAAAAAGAATAAAGGGACGGTTGACTGTCATAATAATACTGACAAGGCGTACATTTTGGTTTCTAAAAGTAATCATCGTCGAAGGTTATCATAAAAACCTACCTTTCTCCGGATTCGCGGTCTGTATAGGGGTCTTCAGCTTTGGCCCGATTCTCACCGCGGCCACAAGCTATGGCGAGCTTCAACACAGATGTGGATTTCAGTGAGAGTCGCGCAATACAGATCAATATAATTGGGTGAATGTGTACGGGTATTACAATTGCAACGACATCTCTCAAGATTTTTACTCGGATAGAGATTGTCAAGCAACCTGGTTGGGACGATGTTTTTATTTTCTTCTCGCTGGTAGGTAAACTCTCTATACAGGTCTACGATAGACACAGCTGATTTTGTCGAACAGGCCCTCAGTGTCATTGCAACGGCGCTGGTATCATACTCGGTGACCCTTGGTCTGGGTCGACACACAGCAGCTGTGGTCGCAGAAGATGGCATGGAAGGAACAATTATGACAGCCAGATGGCAGATTATAGCATTCCGTATGCGCCCGTCATGCTCTTGAAGCATCGAAAAGCTAACCTTCAACCCAGCTTTCAACATTGGTCCGTGCAGTCAATCTCAACTAACAGACTCATAACATACTCCTAACAAGATTCAAGGCGCCTTTAGTTTCCCAAACATCTCCATCGCAATTCTCGTCAGCAACCTCCTCGACCCAAATCCCCCGCGCACGCGCACCCTCTACGCCATGTCCATTATCCAGGTCATCTTCGCCATGATATCCGTCTTCGTCGTATTTCTGCAGTGCTCGCGGACGGAGAAGCTGTGGAACGCCTCTCTTCCGGGTACATGTTGGGACCCATCTGTATTCAACAACTACTCGTACTGGGTTAGTGCGTATACGACGATGACGGATATCGTATTGGCGAGTATGCCCATCAGTGCGTTTTGGAATCTGTAGATGCGGTTTCCGAAGAAGTTGAGCGTGTGCATTATGATGGGCTTGACGTTATTCTCTGCGGTTGTTACTGTTATCAAAGCGACGTATTTGCATTTGCTCACGGATAAGACAGATCCTCGTGAGTGAACCCAGATTGACCCGGCATATATGCATTTTGCTAACACTCAGCAGTCTGGAACGTCGTACCGTTAGTAAACTGGGGCCTGTGAGTACCACCCTCATCATCTCCTATTTACCAGTCTCTGATATTCTCGCGCTAGCATCGAACAAAACGTCGTCATAGTCGCCGCCTGCATACCCACCCTCCGCCCCTTCTTCCGCAAAGCCTTCCAGTACAAAGACCCCTCCTCCGGCTCCGGCTCACGCTCTGGATTCGGTTTCCAACTCACCTCCAACCCTAAATCCGTCAGCTGCAAGCACCTCCCCTCAACATCAGAACTGCCGCTCAACGAGCAAGAGGCATATGATGTGGAAAGTAGTGATAATCGGAAAGGCATATGGCGGACAAGGGAGGTTCAGGTCGAGAGAGAAGCGGAGGACGGTGATGAAGGGAACGTGTTTGGGAAGTATAAGAATGGTGCGCGAGTCTCGCGGGCTGTATGATTTTACGATGGATGATATCGTTGTACATTAATAGTTATCTTCCGGTTTATCAGCCTAGAGAAATGATTCTCTTTTGTGACAACCATAATTCCAAGTCCCAGCACTAGATGTCGAGGAGACCGTTCCCAGAGGAAGGAAAACGTTGATTATTGCCAGAAACAGCTAAATACATCGTTCCCAGTCTAAGCCAGATGAGATCCAGCTATGTTTCAGCCAAGCGCGAATCTGAAGGCCCATTACGCCGATACTTCGTATAGCCAACTCCGCCTTTCCTCCTGAATAGGGGATACGCAGCATCCGGTGATGCTATCCAGTAAGTCTATAATTGTCATCACGGTTAGCCTTATGCGCGATATATTGACAGGCATACCAAAGTAACTAGGAACATACTGACTAGTTGCACCGGGAAAGCTCAACCTGCGTGTAGACTTGCTCCGGGTTCTGACAGTTCTGGACGTTGAAAGTGCAGCTGTTGGAGAAATTCTTCGTGTTCCCTTCTGCGTCGACGCCGCACACGGGGTTATACTCCATCGTGCATACTGTGGGACAGTCGTTGCCTCCATCTTGTGTTGTAGGGAGTGCGAAGGACAGAGGGAGGAGGAAAGTGATGGCTGCGAGGAGAAACTTCATTGTGAATGATTGATGGTTTGTATCCTGGTAATGGAAGAATTTAATTGTTAGATGGTGATGATGGGTATCAATGTGCTGGCTGATTGCCTCTTTTTATACCTGCTATAAATTTACTATGACACAAATGCTGATTGGCCAATGGCAGGACCCTTGCTTAATTCGAGAACAGGTTTTAAAGCCAAGACCATGCGCCACCCCCAACCCGGGACCGTTTCGGCACTCTAAACGAACTCAGCTCAGGAAGGCTGAGTCTCAGATATGATACATCCAATGACATCCAAAAATATACAGTTCTTCCTGCAGAAGGATCAGAATTTATGCTGGGGATTTCACTGCGGCTACGGAATCCGGGGCAGCCGAATACGGCCAGTATATGCACGATAATCAGCCAATCCCATCACATAAATACTGTGTTCTAAGAACGTTCGTAAACTTAGATTTAGTTCTTTTGATGCAGGGACCAATCAATACTAGAATCGCCGATACGAGAATGTGGCGATAGTCAGCCTCGATGAAAGGGCGGGCGGTTTCATATCACGAAAACTGCTTCTGGGCAATCCTTCGTGGTCTCTATTTATGGATGGATTTCCTTGGAAATTGCTCGATGTCTTGGAATGCATATATAGAGACCACACATGTGGGTTTATCCGTGATTTATCGTATGATCAGCTTGGCATTAATGCATCTCAAACACGACACCAATTATAACAATGGGAAGCCGTACTATGAGGCTCTCATCTCACATCAGCGCGCGATATTGGTCGATCACGCGAATTGGAGGAAGTATAGCTATCTCGAGAATGAGAGGCTCTTCTGGGTATCGGGAGGTTGCTGCGTGATTAGATCTATATCCCCTATCGGTATACTCCATGTATCGGGGAATGGTAATTAGTCGCTCAGCCAGACCTGGGCTTTCAGCTTTTCGAAGAAGCGCAATTTTCATCGCCAGGCAAATCACTGAATGATATCATCAAGAGCAGAAGTTCAAGCACCATTCCCTGTCCCACCAATGACTGTAAATGGAAACAAGCAAGGGCGGTGTACCCCGCATACACGAACGCCCAGGTTGACCACAAGACACCGGAGTTTCCGAAGGCTGAATGCAACACTCCATGTTTAGCTTGGTGAGGGTGCATGTCTAATGACCTCTGGTGGTACTTCTATATCCATGGAACGATCACCGGGTGTATGAGAAGATGTACATGGCGATGAGCCCAGGACTCATTTACATGCATTCTGGGCAGTGGCGCATTAGGGACTTTTATTTGGCCCCAGGTGCGGTTATGCCATTGGTGATGGAGGGTTCGTGTGCTGCTTCAATGGCTGAGTTGTCGTATGTTCCGGTCAATGCCCGGGTTTGATTGATGAGTGTCAGCCATTCTCAAGTTGTATACATAGAGAAGCTTTGTTTTTTGGACATCGTCTTATAACTCACGGTTTCGAAGTTATAGGGGTATAGTCCACCAAGAATACTACTCCTTATGAATGAACCCTGGGAGACCCATGTTCACGGAGCTAGCCCTACGATCATACACATCCAATGGACATGCTGTCAAGGTAACACAGCCATCTTCATGCTCTTCTGCCGAAATTTACTTCTCTTTTTCTGCTGAGTCCTTCTGGAGAGACTGGAGATATGTACGGGATATGTGTTTTTGGACAAATCTATCTGAGCATCCCTACATCGATGGTGCATACATATCTCCGGGATGATTTCGAATCTGTCACTCATACGGTGCTAGATAAAGGATGACAGGCATGTATTTCCGTTGACTGAAACCATGTCAAGTTGTCCTTTGAGTTTCTCCCAACTACTCGCCAACCAGAAGACCTTCTCGGCTACGTGATATAGAGAATTCTCGCCAACGACACTGGAACGATATCGCCGTCCATCTGAATCAACATCCGATAATCGAGACAAACCCACTGTCGACCATCTCCTTCTCGCCAACAAGCACGGCAAGGTCGAAGAAACCGATGCCTAAGGCCAATGGCAACGACACTGAAGCCTAGGGTTCTGTATATAAAATCGATTACAACAACGACTTGTCTCGACGTTTGCCTAACTCCCATCTATTTAAAAAACCCTCGCACCTCCTCTTCTCCTTCTCTCCTTCATCCCCTTCATCCACCATCCACGAAGCAACCATCAAGCTACCATCAAACAAACTACTTACCAAAAGCCACTTACACAACAAAACAACCACCATGAAATTCACTCTTCAAGCATCTACCATCCTCCTTCTCCCTCTTACCTTCGCACTCCCAACCCCAGAGGTCCCAGAGGAGCCAACGGTCCCCGTCCCCGTCACCGAAGAGGCACCCACGCCAGCCCCAGCAGATGCCTGCCAACAAGTCTGTCCTCCCGAATGGTCACCCATCTGCGCAAAGGACATTGACAACAACATCGTGATCTTTTCCAATCCGTGCCTTTTCAACAACGCAAACTGTGACAAGCACAGATATATCCTGGGACGGATGGAAGAGTGCTCTGAGGCAGGTGAGAATACGCCGATTCCGCCGATGGTTCCTGTGGCGTTTAAGGGATGATCTAATTGATGTTGAAGGAGGGATTGGAGAGGAGTTCAGGTGATTTACTTTGACTTTTTGGTTTTCTACATGTGCGTGCGCTTTTTTGATTTCTTCTTGATCTTTCTTTTTTTTTTTTTTTTTTTTTTTTTTTTTTTTTTTTTCGGATAACTGTGAGTTAATTATGGATAGTTACTGATCAATATAATTGCTTTGTTCGACTTTCCTAGCTTTCTCCATCCGTCGTGGACGTAAGCTTGCCGGCTACCGTACTTCAAGACATATAGTTGACCGATCAAACCACATAATACCACAGATATTCGACCAGAGAGTACTATAATTAGTCCCCGCATATATACATCTTTCCCTCGACAGCCAGTAGACAAAACGCACAACATTCATACCAGAATTATGCAGCGAAGCCTTCCGTTACTCATGAGCCTGCAGTACATTAATATCGCCATTCTAGAAGAATGATAGTTCCATCTCACATAAGCGCGCAAGATCTCGCTGCAGTCGTATGATTGGTCTGGATCGTGAAGTACAACGATCGCGGGGTAGTTTATATATCTGCCCGGTCCACACGGACATTTCTTAGTTCTACCTCAGTCTATGTCTGGTCTAACAATTCGCGAATATGGAAATCCACGTGGTGTCAAAATCAAATAACCGGCTCTATGCAACTGTTTCAGTGGACAAATCCAGCTACCCAGAAGTATCCTCAGATAGCGTCCGCGTACAACCAGCGTCAGTCTAGCGTCCAATAACCTCAGCTATGCTTGCCTTGGATACTTTCTAAACTGGTATGCTTATGCATTCCAGACAGAAGAATCAATCCGGTCGCTAAGCTGTATATCTATAGATGGGACGCATACTCAGTTCCCCCATCCGCTCCAGAACCATACAACGACAATACACGATGGGGTCCCGGCTTGGGGATATGGTATTATAATCGACTCTAGGATCCCATCACTACGTCCCGGGACACTGCTCTTCGGATACTGGCCCACGGCGTCTGCGCCTGTGGATTTGAAGTTGGCAGGTACTGGGCTGGACGGCCATTGGGCTGAGGTATCGGAGCGTCGGGAGAAAGTCATGTCTGCGTATAACGATTACCAGGTAAAAGGACACTATGAGCTCCCAGATGATAATGCTGCGGTGCAGTTTACGGAGGAGCAACTAGGTCAAATGGCCTGGTTTTCTCTGATCGGCGCAATCTGGCAGACTGGATACCTGCTTGATCGGTATACATTTACGTCTAGTCCAGAGATCCATCTGCCCATCGGTCCCATGGGATACAAGACATCTCATTGGAACGGTTACGACACGGATTTGTCGCAAGCTGTGCTGGTGAGTTTGTCTGCGTCTAGCAAGACAGCACGGGGATTCGCCTGGTAGATTCTCAACAAACGAGCTCCCAACACCGGTCCATTGGCGTTTTTAGGTTACGCAGGCCCGGGATGTTATTCAGGACATTGCATCTCCGCATGCGCACATATCGTCTGAGGTATTTGATTACTCGCAAATGGACAGCGCAGTGGAGTTGATGTCAGGCTTTAATCTTCGGAAAGTCGTGATTGTCGACTTTGGTGGAAGGGACGGTGCTTTGGATAAGTTTGTGGGGTTGATGCAAAAGAAAGAAAAGCTGCAAGGCGTTGTGCCTGTGGTTATCTACGTTGGACAAGAACAGAAGGTACCCCTCGTCCACCTGATCAATCAAGCGGAAAACTGACACTACTAGATCTCGTCCGATGAACGGAAGCCCCGTCCGAGGACCTGCAGAAAGCCTTTCCAATCTTCTGCAACACCGCAGACATTCGAGACGAGGTCATCACGAAAATAGGAAGACAAGCATACTACGACGATTTGCAAGCGAACTGGGAGGAATGGATCAGTGACAGGGAACGGAATATCCCACATTTGAAGCTTGTCTGGGGGCGGAGTGTCTCTGGAGAGCACAGTATCGAGGCGGGCTGGGATCGACTGGCTGATGGAGATGTTGCTGATGAGAGGTTGGTTTATCGGATGTGGTAGACACGGCTCTCTGACAGGAACATGTGAACTTGGAATATGATTGGTTCGATGCAGTCCACGTACTCTGCACAGCTTGCCATGCAAACTCGTCTAGCATACGAGTTCAAAATAGCAAACACTTCCCGTCCGCATACAGTACACGGGATGTCCACGGAATACTCCGTACGCCGTAGAACATCGAGTCAGGGACCAGAGCCTTACCCTGATACATTCTCCACGGAACCCACAGATACAAGTGGCAATGCCCAGAGAACGGAATACACAGCCTTATTGTCCCAATTCCACCGAGAATTTTGCCCTGCCGTCCATGGTTCGGAGGCCTCGGAGAACTTCCTCCATCCATATTCATGTGCCAGCCCAAGACAAGACACGAGACCCTTCACGGCGTAACCGAGAAGAAGCTTGCGTACTCAAGCTCGTATCCATGCACGCTGCCATATGCACAGTAAGCACTATGCTCAATGAACAAGCAATAACAATGCATCAACACCCCATAATACCAGTAAACAGCTCATTGACATAGCAAACGCCCACGTCATCCATTTCCCGTGACTACTTGGCCTATTCCCAATTCAAGAAAAAGCCTCGAATTTGGCCCCTTCGGGATCATTCTGGAGTCTCGGGCTCTATCCAATCAGAGAGCAGTTGGTAAGGGTTTTCTCCACGCTCGCTGCACCGATCCAATCAGATGCCGCCAATTTTGCCGATCGATGGATCTCATTTCGTATGCCGGAGAGTTAACTAAGAATAGCTTGTTAGGCTGCTGGATTCCTGCATTGTTTAGTCATGCGTGGTATACAGGGCAATATGACTGGTACAAGGCTCCGAGAGGGTTCAAGTATCGAGTCTGGTTGGTCGATACTGTGGCGATCACTGAAAAAAAGGGCCTGCCACGCCACGCCACTGTTGCTGCTGCGCCCTGTCAGCGGGTTTCCAGGCTATATGCCGATCCCATCGGACTGGTCTCCCGCTATTGTAATTACTTGCCGGGGATCCGATATATAAGGGGGTATGTCCCTGTTCATCTAACTCACTCATCAATCAACTCAAGCGTCTCACGAAATACGTTACTACAAACAATTGCATACTCCTCCCACATACAAACAAACAACTTAATCTATACCACAAACAACAACCAACCGCAACCATGCAACTCAACACCCTCACCGCCCTCCTCCTCCTCTCCTCCACCTCCGTCCTCGCAGACTCCATCGGCGACTCTATCAACAACATCGTCGACGATGCCAAAGGCGCCGCTTCCACAGCCGTTGACGGCGGCCGCAACATCGCCTCCGCAGCCGTAACCGGTGCCGAGGGCGCTGCCGCCCACGTCACCTCCGAAGGAGGAAACATTGCCTCGCAGGTCACCGGCGCCGCAGGCAGCTATCTCAACAGCGCCAGCGATGCCGTTGCGTCTGTGACCAGCTCGTTGGGATCGGAGGCTTCGAGCGCGACGGCGACTGCCACTTCGACTTCAGGATCTGCGTCTGCTAGTGAAACGGGATCGAGCTCGGCTAGCGGATCGAGCTCGGGTAGTGCCAGTGCCTCGTCGTCGTTTATCACGACTACCTTGACCAACTCGCAGGGTGAGGCTACTGCGACGAGCACTTCGGCCTCTGCGGCGGATCAGACTACCTCTTCTTCTGAGGGTGCGGCGCCGCAGATGACTGGGTTTATGGGTGTTGCTGGTGTTGCTGGTGTTGCGGGTGTTTTGGGTGTTATGGCTGCTCTGTAAGGGTGAGCTAGTTGGCGCCGGGATTGTGATGTTTTCCTTTGTTATTTGATGATACCATGGTTTCTTTGGATTTGAATTGGGGCGTTGTATAATTATTTCCTGGATTGTCCATATTATACCAGCAGGAAATCTGAAATCTGACCTCGTCCATTTGTTTTTGTCTGTCTCTATGTAATGCGCTGCAATCATCTGAAATTATCCACATCAATAGGAAGAATATAACTAAGTAAAAGAATTATAAAACTTAAGCCTTGGTATCATTGTCCTCCCCCGATGCACTTCTAGGCGAACCACCATGCGCTTCGACCGTCATCTTCGGGCCGGTGTACCACTTGCGCGCGAAAAGAATGTAGTACGTCGCACTCGCAAGCCACACGAAACCGTTGAGCACGATCGTGTAGTTCATCGAGTCCGCTGTTATCGTCAGCATACTATCCACCATGCAAAGTAAAGAGGAAAACTTACGCGACGGGTTCGGTCCATCGCTTGGGAACATGGACAACACCAAACCGAACAATAACCACACAACAGCCACAATGGCAATCGGCTTACTCAAAAATCCCATGTAGAATTCGCCAGGCTGGAATCGGTCCTTGCCCCAGACAAGACGGCACATGATGGGAACTCCCCATGCGACGTAGTTACTGGCGACGAAGAGCGAGAACAGGGCGTTGGCGGCGACGGAGTTGATCAGGCACAGCAGACCGAAGATGATGGAAACGACGATCAATCCGATGATGGCGTTCACGGGTTGGTAGCGGATGCGACGGCTCACGTGGCGCCAGACGTTGGAGAAGGGCAGGGCGCCGTCACGGGAGAAGGCCCAGACTTGACGGGAGGCAGCGGTAATCTGACCTGTTAGTACGGAAAACATGTAGGCGAAGAAGAGCCAGAACATACCAAACTGAGACCGATGAGGAACTGAGCAACAATCAAAACGCTCATGAATCCGAGAGCACCCTTCTTCCCAAGTGCGTCGTAGTAAATCTGCGCCATTGGCTGTCCATACACACTGTTGATCGTAGCACTGACATCCGGGTTCATGCAAGCAGCGATAATAGCCAAAATCAAAAAACCCAGAACACAAGCAGAACCGGACGACAGCATGATACCAATAGGAACCGCCTTCGCTGCGTGCAACGCCTCCTCACTCATGTGGATACACGAGTCGAAGAATCCAATGGACCAAATCGGAGCCAGGAAGGCCAGAATGAAACACCATCCCGTGGGCCAGGTCGTCTGGTTTTCCACATGTCCAAACACCCAGCTTCCCTCGTTCAACGATTCCCCGCGTGTAACCTTTCCGACTGGCAGGGCGATGACCGTAGCGACGATGAGAGCGACGTTCATGAAGATACAGAAGTTTTGGATGTTGGGCATCATACGGCCGAGGTAGACGGTGCAGATTCCGTGGACAACGATCAATCCGACGTAAGCTCCGTATATAACGCCGTTGGATGCAGACCAGTTTCCATCACGAGCAATCGAAACGCATGCGAGGATCATCGTGGAGAGGGTATCTGCAGTCATCAATATCCTGTTAGCCGACTGTTCCATCTGAGCTTTGCGACAATCACTTACAGTCGACAGAGCAAATGCCTCCAATCAAACCCAGTGTGTTGCTGTATCCGACCATGAAACTCAACGGACGCTTCCACTTGTTGCCCGCAAAGTAGTGTGTCCACCAGTAAAGACCACCGGCTGTTGGCATCGCAGACGCCAGGTCCGACTAGAAGGGGTAAACGTTATTATCGATGCGATCGAATGCGACGGAGGGGGAAATACCAATGCCAAACCAACGCATAAAATAAAGATACTCGCAGTCAACCAGCCCTATAATTTCCCTGTCAGCGGTGATCCAACATGCGACGTCAATTTAAGCATACCCAAACCATGCCTGCCGGTCCAGCCGGCAGCGAAAACAAAATAGTCGATGCGATGGAAGGAACCAAACTCATAATACTAAATGCGACCGCGAAAATCTGCACCGTGGAATATTGTCGCTTCAACTCCTGCTTGTAGCCCATTTTCGCTATCAACCACATTAGCGACGCCCTTGCCTCACTTTTCCATCGCATCTACATACCCAGGAGCTCCATATCCCCAGAACTGGCGAGACTGGCATCGTCAGCGCCCGTATTGGCGGCGACCGCCGCTTGCATGTCGGTAACCGTGGGCATTTTCGACTCCATGACACGAGATATCAATCGCTTTTTTTTTTTTTTTTCTCCAGGCCCGACGTGTGCCGAATTGTAGGTGGTGAACAGTCGGACAAAAGATGTCGACGGAAAAAAAATCGAGAAACCTGTCAGGTGTCGAGGACGGGCTTAAGTTCAAAACATAAAGTTCTGACCGAGATTGAGATTGTCAATAATAACTGCGGCCGAAGTTAATTCTTCAGGATTGGGACTTGCAGGGATAAACGCCGCCGGCCTGCATGTCTAATTAAAAGCAGCAAGAGTAATGCGATTGAAGGCAGACCCAGAACAAATAGACTGTGGATCAAACGCCGTGAGTCTCCTCCATGCTAAGCAGTGCTAAGAGCAACTATCCGTGCACCATCGATAGCGTCCACGCGGTGCAATCTGCCAATGTATCAGTTCGCCGGTACTTTTTTCTTTTTTTTTTTTTCCTTCCCGAATTTGAGCTTGTTGCCACGGACGGCGTTCCTGCCTCTAGCGACGGTCATTGGCAGAGAGAATCGGGGAGAGGCGACTGAGGGAATTGGAACCAGTGGCTCCAACCACCGGTACAGTGCGATCGCCTATCGGTGGAGTCGATGATGCTTGGAGTCCGGCCTGCGTTCCTTAGCCTTCAGGGTAGCATTCCTCCGATCGTACTGCGTATTTTGTCTCTTGCACTGCATCTGAACTAGAAGACGGTTAGAGACCGGTGCCTGTAATCTGTACGGAGTACATATGCAGGGATGTTCCTACATACAGAGTATCCTCCACGAGTGTGC
Source organism: Aspergillus cristatus (assembly GCA_034509305.1). Classification (NCBI taxonomy): domain Eukaryota; kingdom Fungi; phylum Ascomycota; class Eurotiomycetes; order Eurotiales; family Aspergillaceae; genus Aspergillus; species Aspergillus cristatus. Next base: position 1,364,430 of record WJBV01000007.1, on the reverse strand, counting down.
CGAACGTGGGGTGTACTTTGAGCTGGCAGACTCCCGGCTCTCCGCGCTTGGATCCGTCATGGTTTCAGACTTGGTCAATAACACGGAAGAACCATTTTGTGGTAATGCAGCACTTGCAGTAGCTAGGAAAGAACAAAACACAACCAAAGTCCGTCCTTTAAATGAGACTTTCATCAGGTCACGGTGCTGTAGTACGCACAACCCGGTGTTCGACTCCCAGGCAGTGAACTTCGGGTTCGCTGTTAGTATAGTGATACTTGCGCATGTCACCAAACGTGAGATACTGGTTCAAATCCAGATAGCATCATAGTACGATGATATACAAAGTATAGCATATTTGAATGGTATAGAATAAAACCAACTATATACAGGCCAGGTGTTGTTATTTCTTTACACTTATAGTCTGCTCAAGGCCTTTATTAGCAAGTAATCCCCATTTCCCCATCAGTATCAACCAAATAGTCTCTTCATTAGAACCAATAATCAAGTATATATTGTCATCTCCATTACCATCTGAAGCCGCCACTTTTCCTCTGATACGCATCATGCAGCAGCCCAAAAGCTTCATCCTGATAATACAAATCCGCAGTCGTACAAGGAAGTGTACCATCTAAATCAGTGATCATCGGATCAGCCCCATGATCAAGCAGCCACTGTATAGGCCTCAACCTGCCCATCGGCCCTGCTACATGAAGCGGCGTTCCTCCCCAATGCAAGTGATGCACATGCCGCCTGAATTGATTCACATCTGTCCCGCGCCAGAGCAGATGCTCCATCATTTCAATTACATCATCCTCACTTTCTCTGCATAAGGCTACATGGAAGACTAGGTTGTTCTGAAGGTTGGCACCATGCTCAAGAAGAAAATCAACAATGGCAGGACTGGCGTCTCGAACTGCTGTCTGGAGTACTGCGCCAGAGTTGGGGATCCAGGTGTGTCACTGTTTGGGCCACGGCCGAAGTTGGGGTTTGCGCCTTGGGCAAGAAACCACCAAAGGAGGGCTGGGTCATTTTTCTCAACGACGCACCTATATTGTTAGCAAGTCCTTATCCATTGGTTGGCGCGCTAGGATAGAGCATACATCAGGGGAACCTCATAACTTGTTATCATCTGATGAATATCCAATCCATACTCAAACAAGATCTTGAATATCGCTGGTGATTTTGTTTCATGGACTAGATTAGAATCCATGACTGCCCCATTATTTAAGGAGAAACCGCATGATTTCAAGGTGGTTGTTCATCGCGGCGTCTCTCAGAGCTAATGATAGTGATCCATCTTTGCAATGGGGGACCAATTCTTGAACGCAGGCAAGGTCGTCCTGCCGGCAGCTTTCTTGGAGTGATCTCTCTGTTGGAGTGTCCCTGTTGGAGTAATTGATATATTGTTTGAAGGGCGTCTTTCCCGTGGTTGGCGGGCGGCGCCAGTTGCTTCCCAAGTTCTGCCGATATGTACCGCTTTAATATCACGTGCTACACTCGTTTCGGCATTCTGTGCCTTTAGCCATCACGCTGTCTTCGCGATCCCTACGGCATTAGGGTTGCTTTGCCAGCTCAGGACGAGTCTTTTACTGAGCTTCAGTCTGCTATTTGAATCAAATGGATAGCTGGACCCATGACTGGTCTCCAGTTCACTAGTTCTCTTTGCTCAACTTCGTTGCTAACTTCTCTGGCCATTGCTCATTTTTAGACGCGAACAATCTTCCATTGGTATTATCCACATCCAGCTTCTACTGCCGTGCCCTGGTCTTCAGACTGTTACATGTTTCTCGCGACCCAGAAACGGCAAACACACCATGACCGAAACATGGTTCAATCGAACTCCGATCCGGGATGTCCGGATACCAGGGGGACGGAGACCTGATAGACCAGAATCAACGACCGAGTGAAGGGATGTGATAAGGTGGGTTGACTTGATTCGCAGCGCAGCATATACGACTCTCGAAGGGCACCCGGAGTACGCGATACGAAGAACGTTTCGTTTTTTCTTTTTTTTCTCTCGGCTCCGAGCAAACTGCCCGTTCTTCCTAAAGATTCTCGTTGAATAAAGAAAACAGAGGGCGACGAATAACCAGCCAATTGGGCCCGCTGTCAGGCAATCAGTGGATCGTGCGGCTGATTTCATGTCTGTTATTGGACAATCGTGCCTCTCTCCGCGGAGATACAAAAACTGAACTTATCACCATCCTCGGAGGCTTCTTCTCTACAGAGCCATCCTGCCCGAGCGGTGCAAGTATAAATATCGCTAATTGCACTCAGTAGAATAGCCTGTCCCATTTTCCAATTGTCCCAGCTTATCGCTCCCAGATACCGAAATGTCGCTCACTCCCGAACAAACCGAAATCATCAAGGCCACCGTGCCTGTCGTTAAAGAACATGGCAACACCATCACCACCGTTTTCTACAAGAACATGCTCGAAGCGCATCCCGAGCTGAACGCCATCTTCAACACCACCAACCAAATCAATGGTCACCAGCCCCGCGCACTCGCTGGAGCCCTGTTCGCCTACGCCTCCAACATCGACAACCTTGGCGCCTTGGGTCCTGCCGTCGAACTCATCTGCAACAAGCATGCTTCGCTGTATATCCAACCTGAGCACTATGGCACCGTCGGCAAGTTCCTTCTCGAAGCAATGGGACAGGTCTTGGGTGACGCTCTGACTCCAGAGATCCTCGACGCCTGGGCGGCTGCCTACTGGCAGCTCGCCAACCTGTTCATTGGTCGTGAAAGTGATATCTACAAGCAGAGTGAGGGATGGACACAATGGCGCGAGTTCCGGGTTGCACAGAAGGTCCCTGAGTCCGCGGAGATCACTTCGTTCTACCTCAAGCCTGTCGATGAGAAGCCTTTGCCCCGCTTCCGCCCCGGACAGTACATTTCCGTCCAAGTGCACGTTCCTCAGCTTGAATACACTCAGGCCCGCCAATACTCTCTTAGCGACAAGCCCCGCGACGATTACTACCGCATCAGCGTGAAGAAGGAGACGGGTCTCAACACAGCCAAGCCGGAGGCCAAGGTCAACCCGGGTTATGTCTCGAACATCCTGCACGAGACCGTCAACGACGGTGATGTGATCAAGGTCTCGCACCCTTGCGGTGACTTCTTCCTGACTGAACAGGAGCCATCGCACCCGGTCGTCCTCATCGCGGCCGGTGTGGGCCTGACGCCACTGACCTCGATGCTCAACACATTGGCCTCCACCCCCGCGGACTCTCAGCGCAAGATTCACTTCATCCACGGTGCGCGCACCACTTCCGTCCGCGCTTTCAAGGACCAGATTAAGTCTCGCGCTGAGCAACTCCCGAACCTCCAGGCCACCTTCTTCACCAGCTCCCCGTCTGCAGATGAGAAGCAGGGCGTCGACTATGACGTCCAAGGCCGTATTGACGTGTCCAAGATGGATGCCAACAAGGATCTATTCCTGGACAATGCCCAGACCGAGTTCTACATCTGTGGTCCCACTTCCTTCATGAATGACATTGCCAACAGCTTGAAAACCCGGGGAGTCACCTCGGAGCGTGTCCACATGGAATTGTTCGGCACTGGCAGCGTGCCAGTTTAGGTTATGGCACGGCTGTCCGTACACTTTTACGATGTTACGACTCAGGATTGTAGGCTAGGATATATAATCACGTTTAAACACTTATATGGATAGATCAATAATACATCTCCTCTATTCCACTACAGGTTCCGGATATTTCAGACCAGCTTGGAACACCGGAAAACTGAATATAAGATGCAGTCATGTACAGAGTACGATGTTTTTGTATGATATTCCACTGTAAGTCTGTACTTTGGTTGCCATTGGACAGCCCGTTAACGACCTTGGTTATACTTTTGCATTCATGGGCAATCTGTCTGGGGACTTTGTATATCTGACCTTGGCGCATTCCTTATGATCATTTTGTTATACTTTAAAATGCATTCTTATGATATATAATCTTGTTTCCAGATATAGCCTCCTCTTGCGCGAGATGTTTGCTGTGGAGAACTCTACAGTATTAGGGCGAGAGAGGGGGCACCACATGACGGGCCTGATGTCTACAACGAAGGTTCCCTTTCCCTTCACTGTTGCTCTTCGTCGAATCAGTTACACACGCCGCTTTTCGTGTCTCGAGTCTACCCACGGGCGATGACCATTGCCTGATCAGTACCCTACTTTGGATATTTATTTCAACAAGTGATACCGCCATAGCTATTCGTACAGGAGGATGCGACAGAACTAGCATTCGTTTCTCAAAACACGATCAACGCGTTCAATGAGGACCCAAGAAGGGAACTACCAGAACTGGATTATCTGGGCATATGTTATATCATCAAGCCAGAGTGTGCTCCAGGAGCCGATGGACCACACTTGGCTCAAAGTCTTTCTCTTTTTCGATACTAAAAGCCATTCTGGCTTGAGATAGAAGCATACGTTGACGATACAAGCGACTGCCAAAACATCCTCATTGGAACGAGGATTCAGAAAGGCTGTGATGGACTGGGCATTTCTAAATTTCGCTGCTCGGGATACCTTGGCCGAGGTTGTTATTTCCGCTCAATCAGCGATATGTCAACGCGATAATGGAATAGCTGTCGATCTTATTATTGTTGACTTTTTCTGAATTGGTGCCGAAATGTCACATTTGACAAACAGACTCCTACCGAATTTGGGTTTCGCAGGGAGGGCTTGTGGTATACAAAACTGGGAAGAGCCGCTAATACCCGACACAATGCTTTGGCGTGTCCCAACTGAAAAGAATGACATACGATCCACGAAAAACGGGTTTGCTGACCGACATATTCGATCGTACCTACAAGAAAGCGGAGGGAAAGGTATCTTATGAACAGGACTCATTTGCGGAAAATGGGGACTGCAAAACGCCTCCCTCATGAATGAGGCCCAGGTTTGCGGCCTTCTGTATGGATCACGACCTCAACGTTGTTTCTAAACCAACGGATTATTCACTTGCTATGACAGAGGAGCCCTCATCGAACTCTTCTCCTTTATCATAATCCTGCAGCCAAAACTTATGGAAATTCGTGTTCAAGCTCCTCTTGCACATCTCACCGGCATCATCCAGTGCGTTATGGTTTCTTTGAGGAAATGGGCATTTTTTGAATAGAAGCGTCATCACGTGTTTATCAGACGCTTTTGACATTTTTCCAGTCAGATCTAGGGCATATGCTACCACTAATTATTTTAGAGTAAAAGTTATCAAACGATGAGGTCCATCACCAACGCTCCGTGGCTATCGTAGCCTTCAGTCTCAATCATTTCAGGAGTACCCTACCCATTAAGCAATACCCGAGCTTGACATTGTTAAAATGCTTCAACTAGACCGTATGCAAATACAATTCATAGGGAGTACGCAACTATCTCCACCATCTTCTTCTCTACATTCTACAACGCATCAAGGACCCTTATCCATATCAACTAGACTCAGCATCCTGATCCTAAACAGAAGCGACTACATCCACCTTTTACCTTTCATGCTGCCACGTTAATGGGAGAGTCAAAGCATCAATGTGGATAACAACTGTTTCAAAGGCTGAGATCCTGGTTATCTAACTTACCACCGGATCAGACTCCCCTAACCCTTTACGAATTGAACACAAGCAAGACGATCTCAGAAGCGACCACTAAATCCACCATATCGTGATCGCATCATCGCAAAGCCACTTACCGGACCCTAAAAAAGGCCAGGCCCAACTCACCATTCAACAACGGGCGCTCAACGGTTTGTCAAGCCCATCTCCCTCTGGATCGTGAGCGAGCGAAGCGTTAGTCCTGGACTCAGAAATGGAAAGCACAAGTACATGATGTGCACCAGCGTCTAAACAGCTGCGTGCAATATAATATCGCAGCCTGGACCAACCTCTTCCCACCACCGGCTCGGCTCCTCCACAGCCTGAACCGACCTTGTAGAAGGCGGTTGAGTACGGACTTTCGCCAAATAATGGGAACAGACAGCCCATGGGAATAAACAATTGGTGATTAAATCACCTTCCTTATGTCTGATGATCGCAACGTTAGACCTTGGCCACCGGAGATGGAGAAAACGGATGGGGCGACTGGTGATGACGAGGAGAATTGGAATCTGGGCACAGCGGACGAAGACGTCGGAAAGAAAACCACCGAAGAGCTCCTTTCCCTACGAGAGGAGGTGGCCAAGACGACAACTCAGATACTGAAGGTAGTGGACACCGGCAATGCGAACGCTGTCTCTTCTTCTCGTCTTCATGATATGTGATATGGATGCTGATTCCAACGAAGGTTGGTACAGGCAAGTGAGACGTCGTTGGGTCCAGGTGCTCCGTTCCTCAGTTGAATTTTTCTACAAAGCGAAAAGATGGCTTTCCACTTACTGAGTGACCGTCGAGTCAGTGGGAAGAATCATCACCGAACCCCCGATCCATTTGTGTTCAATCTCTGTCCAGTCGTGGTGCCGTGGTGTTAGACTTCATCCTATATAGCATCGATATGGCACATGGGCGGTCAGTTCCTGACACGTGCAATGATACTGCATTTCTTATATGTATAGTGACATTTCTGTAGATCTCTAGTACGACATATATCGTATTGTAGCTGCGCGTAGTATAATACTGGTCGTATTGAAGCAATGGAAATGCTCTCGATGGTACATATATATTTTGCTATTCGGGAATTAATAGATCATTTGACAGACCCTACCATATATTTATATGCAATTGAACGTCGCAAAACAACTACACTGCCAAAAACCCAACTCACCGATAAATATAGCATCTGCTACATCACCAATCACACAGCCACTACAATAACAAGCTTTCACAGCCTTCCCTGATTCGCCCGCTTATCAGAATTCCTCGATATACAGTGCGGTCTCGATAAGCCGTACTAAAGTTGACACGAGAATTTGGCCGGTTTATAGAAAATCCGTATTATCAAGTTATATTATCTAAACCACTGATCCAGCGTTCGCTGTTCCTTTAATGACTCTGCTTTATATAACAACCGCCTCTCCAGCTTCTCAAGATGCTTGATCTCCTCAAGACAGGTTTCCTGAGAGTGTTCTTGATACTGTAGAACTGTACGAAGGCCATCGATTGCTGCTTTTAACGAGGGTGGTGGTGCAACAGGGCCATCATCATCAGAACCATCATCTATCTGTGGATGAATATATTGAGAGATAATACTCTCCAGAGACTCTGATTCCTCGGCTGGCTCAGTATCCTCTCCAGGGGGATTTATGAAGTTGGACAGACTCATCATGTCTTTGATATGGCCGGCTTGCTGAGTTTCTTGATAAAGGCGTGTCAGGTCTGGTGCAGGCTCTGCTGGAAGACTGATTTGAGGCTGAATAACCTGGCTTTTGCGGAAACAACTATAGATTGTGGTGTTGCTGACATTATATCTCCAAGCACGTAGAATCCAGCGGACAGCATCATATAATGTGATTGATGTGATAGGATCTTGTTGATGCTCATAACTCTCAATAATGAAGTGGAGCCATGCCTTCCGGTAATAGGTTTTTAGGTTCATGATAATGCCTTGATCAAGCGGTTGATAGACACTTGTTGAATTCGCTGGAAGCCACTGAATCTTGACATTGGCAGGTGGCGGTGTAATATTGACACTCTGGACATGTGCAGAGAAGTTGTCAAGAAGAAGAAGAACTTGGCGTGATAATCCAATATAAGAATAAAATGAATGAAGCCATTCACTCATAATGAAAGTTGTCATCCATGCCTTCTTATTTGAGCGCCAGACACCACCAAGAGCTTGAAGATTTATACTGTGAAGAGAACGTGGCATCTTTGCCGTTCCAATAATCCATATAGGAAGACGCTCTGAGCCAGTTGAGTTGACACAGACTGTGAGAGTTATCCGAGCCTTTTCTCTGTTTTGACCAGGCCTGGATTGAGTTCCTAGTCCAGAAGTCGGAGCTTGACGCCAGAAAAGCCCAGTCTCATCCATATTAAAGATATCCTCCTCATTATATTCTCCTGCAATTGTTTGAATGGCCTTCATTTCTTCAGTAGCTGATTGACTAACTGATGAAGCCTCTCCATGCTGTTTTCGCATTCGAATATTATACCGCTGCTTAAAATTATTGAGCCATCCCACACTGAATTCTGGGGTCGGAATATCCTGATAATCCGGGATCTGTGACCAAATTTGACGAGCCTTTTCAAGAAGTATATCACCAGTAATAAGCCCATTCCTATTCTCAATCCATTGCTGCCAATGGTAAAGAATATCTTCAAGTATTGGCCAATTGGCAGGACACTGGCGGTATGTATCGGAAGGCACCGATCTATCACCATCAAGATATATATATCAGTCAGATAGGATATCAGAGACAGTTGATGGCTGTATTTGTTGATTAAATTGCCTTTGAAACCATGGAATGCAGTCACGTTGACGAGGCCTTGGATATTGCTGTTTGAACCAGGTACGGAGAGCCTTTTTTTGGGCTTCAGAAATTGCTTGATGAGGCATGAGGGAGGCCAAATATAGCAGCCAATATATGCGTTAAGCCGGATTTTCACATAAAATCAACCGTATACGGAAGTATCGCGAAGGTGGCCAATTTGTATGGTAGATGAAAATGGACAAGAGAATTTGGCCGGCTAAAGACGAATACGGTTTAGGGCATATACGGCTTACCGAGACCGCACTGTAATGGCCAGCCCCACCTGTCATGTCTCAGAAAGTAGGACACGAACCATGGAATTAACGCGAAGGATTCAAGTATATACCCCAGATTATAAAAATCCTACTCCGGGGATACATACAATCAACGACATGACGGATAACGAAGACAATAGACAAACGATAATGCGGCGCAGAAGTACAACGTAGCTCAGGGGTCGATGAGCCGCTCGCTCGTTTGCCGATTTCTTTGATTCAGCCTTAGCTTTGTCTATCGCGGAGGGGTGCCAGTCAGGCCCGTTCGCAGTCATGTTTTGATGGCCTTTTTTTCTTCTTCACTTCTTGCTCGTTTCTTTTTTTTTTTTTTTTTTTTTTTTTTTTTCGCAGGGATATGTCATCATGGATCGGAAGAAGTTATTCAATGCTCCCCAGGTAAACCAGATTAACACCTGGGATCTAACACCGGTCAGCAACCATGCCTCGACCTCGCAGTTGTTTCCGATTCCGGGGAGCGCGAACGACAAGCGGTCCGACTCTGCTGCCGCGCAGCCGAGGATAAAGCGCGGGTGGAAGTATCTCACTATGGATACGTGGTATGGGGAGACGCTCCTGTTGAGTTTCAGTTTTCTCAGCTTCCTCGCCATTGTCATTGTCCTGGCGGTGTATGACCAGAAGCCATCGCCGAGTTTGAAATGGGGCTTGAAGCTGAACACGATTATTTCCATTCTCGCGACCGCGTGCAAGTCGTCTTTGATATTCGTGGTTAGCGAGGCGATTGGGCAGTTGAAATGGATCTGGTTCTGGACAGGGAAGAGGAATCTTAAAACCTTGCAGACTTTTGATGAAGCGAGTCGGGGCCCCTTGGGTTCGGTCTCGGTTCTATTCTCGCGTCCTCAGAAGGGACGGGCGTTGATCATGCTTGGGGCCGCAATCACCCTCCTGGCTCTGGCATTCGAGGCGTTCATGCAGCAGATCGTGAGTTATCCCGTGCGGCAAGTCGACGACCACACCGGCCAGGCAGTAGCAAAACGAAATGAATATCTGTTCGGCCTTGACTCTTATTATGATCGCGAGGAGGATGTCGTTGGCGCTATCTACGCCGGCGTGTGGACAACGGGTTTCAAACTGGATCCAACCTGTCCGTCCGGAAACTGCACCTGGCCACCTTTCCAGTCGCTTGGCTGGTGCAGTCAATGCGAGGATATCACCTCCAAAGCGACCTTGGCGAATTGCACCGACATCCCCGAGAGCACGAACATGACTGAGCCGCATGTGTACCCCTGCAATGTGACCGTTCCGGGGGGGAACTCGGCGTCTGTCCCCATCCAGGTGTCCAAGACGAATGGCGTGACCATGCTGCAAATGCCCACGGATATGCTTTGGACGGTCGGTATAAGGCCACCTGGGGTGTTTGCCGGGGTCGAAAATCCGCTGATCGTGCTTGGGCATGCTACGATGCAGGATTACCCTACTCGCACATCGTCTTCGCACCCGGAAAAGGACATGAAAATCGAGAAAGCCACCCAATGCGTGTTGTCCCCATGCATGCGGACTTACAGTGTTTCCGTGTCTGGTGGAAATCCAACCACCCACCTGTCCCCGCCAATTTGGGGAGAACTCTTTGATGGTTACCTTGACCTCCAAGACAGCTGCAATGCAGTGTTCCAGTCTGAGGCCGGTAACATAACGGCCGGGGTCTCTCCGTCGTTTGTTTACAATTTCGAGAGTCTCCATCATTCTATGGAGTTCACAACGCTGTGGAACCAGTACGGTGATGGCATGTGGGTTCAGTCGGGCGAGGTCTATGAAGACACTCTCAGGAGACTCCAAATTCTTAGTCCGGAGGAAATCATGCAGAACATCGCCGCGTCACTGACCAAGTACGCGCTCGAAAACAGCACTGAAACTGTACGCGGGACCATGTCTGTCTCACGAAGCTTTGTCTCTGTGGAGTGGGAGTGGATTACTCTGCCGGCCATCATCCTCCTCGCATCAATGGCACTGTTTATATCGACTGTCGTGAAGAACAAGAAGCACGGACTGAATCTGTGGAAATCGGCTATTCTCCCGGTGTTGTACCATGGGCTTGACGATGATATTTTGAGAGATGGTCCTGAGTATGCATCGGTTAGCCAGATGGAACGAACGGCAACTATACCGGTGGGATTTGGGCACTCAGATGTTAGGAATCGATTGATGTTTCGGAGATAGCTTTCGCTGCCACTGTTCTGATTTCGCGGATGTATATAAAAGTTGACATGAATGAATATCTGTAACTAATACATTTAATGGGTCTCTCAATGGAAATGATGATGAGAAGAAAGAAAATGCAGTCGATATAGCCCCCAAACTGTGCCCCAAACAAGAAGGCGCCTGGCGCGGCTGACTAATACTGTAAAGAGTCTGGAAGGAACATCAGTTCTACGAAATAAACCTTGATACTTGAAACATTCATTTGTATAAATTAAATGGTTGATACTCTCGAGAAAGAAAAGAAAAAAAAAAAAAAAAAAAGTTGGGCTCAGCCGGGAATTGAACCCGGGACCTCTCGCATTCAGACTAACCCAAAGCGAGAATCATACTACTAGACCACTAAGCCTTAACCACTCGACCACGAGAGGAAACGTTACTCGATCGACCCTTATATCAATAAACTAATCAATTCAAAGCAATATGCCAAGATTACATCACCACAACATTATCAATCCAGCACCTTAACTATCCTCGATCGCAATTCAATTCCTTCCAGTATTCTACACCACTCAATCCTAATACACTAAAGGAAAGACCAAAATGACACCCAAAATCGGCGTCTTCCCCGCCTCCGGCAGGCTCGCAACCTCCATCATAAACCACCTCCTCCGCCTCGTCCCCGCCAGCGAACTCCTCCTCATCGCCCGCTACCCCGACAAACTCGCCCACCTCAGCCGCGACGGCGCGACAATTCGCTACGCCGACTACGATGAGCCGGAGACGCTGGACAGAGTTTTTGACGGGGTGGGCGTGCTGATGCTGATTTCCTATGCGTCGTTTGAAATTGATCATCGTATCCAGGTACCTCAAGTATACAAGAGACATAGTGGGTGCGGTGCTGACAGTGGACAGGCACACAAGCGCGCAATCGACAGCGCCATCCGCAGCCGCGTCCAACAAATCTTCTACTCCTCCCTCGCCTTCGGCGGCGACCTAGCCACCGCCTCCGCCGCACACGTAATGGGCGCGCACCTCGCAACCGAGCAATACCTCGCCGACCTGAACCCAGGCTACTTCTTCAACTACACCGCCATCCGCGAGGGCATATACTCCGAGTCCTTCCCGATCTACACAGCGTGGTTCGAGCCCTCGGACCCGTCCTCGCCGCCGAACAACGAGATCACAATCCCGCACGACGGGTCCGGTCCCGGCGTGGCGTGGGCGAAGCGTGATGAGCTGGGCGAGGCGACTGCGAAGATGATCATCTCGTATGTGAAGAACCCCGAGGGGTTCCCGTATGTGAATCGGGTGGTGTTGCTTTCTGGGCCACGGGAGGTGAGTTTGAGGGAGACGGTTGAGGTGTTGGGGAGGGTTACTGGGAAGCCATTAAAGATAAGGGAGGTTTCGGTGGAGGAGTATGCGGCGTTGCCGCAGATTGGGGATAGGCATATGTATCATGGGAGGGATTTGGCGGTGGAGTGGGCGAGTGCTTGGGAGGGGATTCGGAGGGGGGAGACGGCTGTTACGACGGGGGTGTTGGAGAAGTGGTTGGAGAGGGAGCCGGAGGAGTATGAGACTACTATTACGAAGTTTATTAAAGGTCAGTAATGTAGTGCTGCTTAGTGTAGTGTACAGATTAGATATTAATAAATGTTGGGTATCAAACAGAAATCCATCCGAACCGTACAGTCATCACGCCTATTGTACATTGTCGCATTCGCTACAGTCGTCGTCGTCTTCCTCCTTGTTCGTATTGATCTTGGTATCACATTCCACAATTGTTGAGTCTTTGGAAATGTGTTTATCAGTCGTCTTCTCAACTGTATGCAGAAACAACTCGACCAGCTACAGAGTCAGCATCTCAAACCACATGGACTGGCTGCAACACATACCTGAACGCAAATCGGAGACGCAAAGCTCTCATTAGCAAGTAAATCCTCCAATTGACGCATAGTACTGATCGAGTGCCCTTTATACTGCCCATGCGCCCTCAAATCCGGAGCGAAGAAATCCGGATCTGCCAGGTTAGCAGATCGTTCTTCAACACTGTCGTCGTCGGAATCCTCTGTCAGCAGCTCCTCACGGCAGACGAACCTGGATGCGTTAGCGCAGTTCATTCATATAACCAAGGAACGTACACAATAGCACACAACCCCAGGCTCAGGATGGTAGCTAGCTCCCGCGAGGCATGTTGGAAACTTGCCGTGTCGATGAGCACTATGACTCGGCTTGTTGAGCCTAGTTCGCTCGCAGAGCAGCAGGCTCCTAGACATGCTCCGAAGGATACGTCCTTGCGTTCCCAGATGGGGTGGTGGACGTAGTTCTGAGCATCTTCGATGGGGAAATGGTTGATGAGGAGATCGCCGTCGCGCATCCATTTCATTATTCGGAGACATAGGACGTCTCTGGTAATAAGCTCGTCGTCGTCATTCTGAGGGTTGAAGTCGAGACGGTGTAACGGATCGTCGATGCCTCCGCTTTGTGGGACCGGGCCGGGATTAAGATCGACTTCGTCGAGACGGCTAAGTATGGATTTAAGCAAACCCCGCGCGCGTAGACCATAGCTTATCGTACGGCCAACGAGGTGTTCGTCCATGTAAATTTCGATCTTGTTATGGAATTTGAGGAAGTGAAGATGACGGGTGGTGTTGACATGGGTTTTGAGGGCTCCAAATTGGATGACTAGGTCGGAGGCGTCAACACGCTCTTTAATACCTGGAGCAGACTGCAACCCAGCGTACAGACCACCATGATTTGGAAGCGAGGCGTCAATAGCATGTCGGCCCTCGATCGTGACAAAGGTGGGCAATTTGGTTCTTTTGACAAACTCCTGCACCTGCGACTGGATAGCCTGTCTTATAACACCACCGTCGACGATAATCACCGGATCCTTGGCGGAAACAAGATAGCGCAAGATAACCTCTGTGACATGCTCCTCCTTTCTCGGGTCATTTCGCGGCACGGCCCTAAAAACAGGACTCTGAAGCAACTTTCCCTCGACCAAACATTTCGCATACGCCATAGGAAGCCCAATATATACCGGACGAGAACTGATCAAGCAATCACTTAGCGCATCGTCGATCCGTCTGGGCGCGTAGGCGATGTGATCAAAGATTCCCAGCACCACCGCACTGTTGTAGGCGAAGGCCTGGTCGATCGAGCCAATCTGTCCCTGTCGCAGCAACCGTCGAATGATCTCACGATTTTCATCCTGCTTCGTCGACGGATAGCCAACAATGTGCACGACGGGGATGTTGTCTGCATGTGCTCCGAAGAGGATATCGTTGGCTGTCGATTCAGGGGAGCTGTGGGTGGTTATGAGCGCTGAGATGCCTTTGACGCGAGCGTAGGCGTCTGCTGCGAATGCTATATATTTCTAAATTAGCATCTGTCCGTGTTATATAATATGGCAAGAACTCACCAGCGTGCACTTCGTTGAAGCTCCTGGCGTACTTGAGACCTGCTTTACTCGCAGCTGCCACGATCGAGTTATCGTATTCGAATAGGCTGCCATAGACGGTGCCGATACCTAGCTGGGCGAGTCTGGAGTAGAGATATTGCACAAGCTCCATGGGAGTCTCCAGATTCTGGTTTTTTGTCATTGTGCTTCTGTGATCCAGTTGATGGGTGAAGGAAGAAGGGAAAGAGGTGAAAGGGAGTGAGTAAAGCCATCTTGCTGTTCACATAGTGAATACAGCTGCCCTACTCTTCTTTCTGTCATTGTCAGGGCTTGAGTGAATACACAGTAAACACAGCTTGAGTGGCTTGGTAGTGAAATTGAGCAGTGCTCTTTAGACCCTTGGAACTCCAGCATCTTAAGCAATTGTGTATGGTCCAGAGATGGTAATAGAGACATGCAACTACAGAGTAGAACCATCGACAAGACCATAGCTTAGTCATGTTCATAACGAACATAAACCATCCCAGCATAATTAGCATAAATTCTACGACGCAGTCCGGGAACTCCCGCAGTAGTATGACCATCATCTGCATGCAAGGACAGGAAATCGGATTCCTGCACTCGGCACTTGAACTGTTACTGAAATCCCGTCTGGACTAGAATTCTGGCCCTGTCCTGGAAACCATTCTCCTGCTTCGTGCCAGGATCCGATGCGACACGATGCAGGGGCATGTACAACAACCAGGGTTCTTTGAATATTCTATTACTTTGCCCATTGTAGACACAGTATGCCAAGGACCAGTACTTCTGCCGTACTATGTATCGCCCGACAGGTCTCGTCCGTAGGGGACTAGGGGCAGTACTCGCCCGATTCGGGAGATTTAGGTAGGACATGGCACGTGCCGCGACAGGTCACGGGACGATCGACCGTTAGGATCCGGTGTCACACCATCAAATTAACCAATGATAGGGCATGTATTGCATAGCACGGAAGAGCCCGCCGAGCGCGACAAATTCTCCCATTGGTCAGGGTTGTTCAACGGCGCTGCGTTAGGCGCGGATACCAGATCTGACACTGCTGAGTCAGCGGGACTGTGATTGGACACACCAACCGGGAATGAATTACTCCGGGTCGCTTGAGAGTTGTCGTCGGCTCCGAGACTCGGCCGGAGGGTGTCACTGTACTCTATTCGTATACTCTACGAAGTATCCGTACTCTATACGCTGACGCTGTCGCTGTTACTTGAAAGGCTCTTCGGAGCCGCCCGATCCATAAACGCTCTGGATGCTGTCCTTCCGGCTGGGGTGATTTCGGTCGTTCTTCACCGGCAGCTACGAAGCTCGTAAAGCGGCAGACGCAGCGTCATCATCACCAGCGTCATGTCGGACAGGACAGGTTTCGGTTGTCCTGTCGCGAGAGGGTCCTCCTTTTATATATAGACCGGCCTTTGCTCGCATTCCTGACCGTCTTTATCTGGCCATTGAACACCGACAGATTTGCATTGCTTACATTTGCATCTACCTCAATCTACTCTACTCTTCTCCTCTCTACTTGTCATGTCCTTCTACCAGCCTAGTCTAGACGCTATCAAGGGTCCCGATCCTTTGACCGACAATTGGACTTATGATAGTGCCATTGATCTCTTCTCTTGGAATCCTATGATGCCCGATCCTTTTACCTTTGACCTGCCCGACGATCTCATGAACTTCGAATCTAAGGATCTGTCTGCGGGCATGGTCGCTCCATCGGACATTAGTGGCTTTGCCATTGGCAACCATCTGGGCGAGGATGCTGCCTCGATATCTGTACGTTCCTCCCTACATATATGGAAATCTTCTTTGACGCAAGCTAATCTACATAGGACCCCGAGAGTGATGACCACCCATGGTCCCCCTCTGCCCATGCAGCTTTCCCCGAGCTCTCTCCCGTCACCTCGACAGAGCAAGTCCATCAAGAAACCGCTCGATACTCAACTACCCCCGATGCCACCTCACCTCAAGAACAACCCTCCTCACCACCAACACGATCTACTCGTCGCCGATCATCAGCTGACGGCCCCGTCCGCAACGCCGCCAAACGAGCCGCCCACAACGTCATTGAAAAACGCTACAGAACCAACATGAACGCTAAATTTGTGGCACTCGAGAAAGCAATGAATGGCGATAACGGCGTGCAGAAATCGTCAAGGGGCGGAGGTTCCGCGTCGCTTAAGAAATCCGAGATCCTCTCGAATGCTATCGCCTATATGCATGGATTGCAGGAGGAGAATCGGTATTTACAAAAGGAGCTGGCCATCGTTAAACAGAATCTGGTGCCGGCAGGGATATGGCGGGGTGCTCCTAGTTGTAAACGGGAGACGAGTTATCGTTAGATTGTTCTTCCCTGTGGTTGTTTATATTTTACGACGTTACGTGTATAATAATATTCTCCCCTCGGGTCAAAAGTTATTAGTCTAGTTAATGACAAACCGTCACCTAATCACTATACATATTAAATTTTCCTCGTCGACATACATGACTCCCTGCAGTCATATTTGCCTTAGCCAAGTCCCCCTAACCGGCCGAATACAGATATTTACCGGAATTTACCCGAAATACCCCCAAGCTTAATCCAGAGATTAAATGGCCCAAGCTCATAACCCACAGCCAATGCAGGTACCAGCGATACATCCGTTCCGATATTTACGGAATTTTATCATAGCCTGTTTCGGGACCGAGTTTGAGGCTTCCGTGGATCGCACTTGAAACAGGGTTGGTTCCTGAGCTTATCTTGTTTGGGTGCGGTACGCACGTGATTTTTGGCCGGATAGGGAAGGGTGTTTATCGATAGCACTACGTACTGAGTACAGATACATCTTTAAGAATCTTAAGGCATTGGTGCCCAACTTGTCCAGTGGTGAAATAAGTACGGGACATACCCTGGTATACTTGTAGGCATCACTGAAAGGAGTGCATACAGGTCTTGGCCGATACTCCGTACCCGTAATGACTCTTGTATCAGGGGTCTCGATATTTATAGCAAGGATAATACAGAAGACAATGTCAAGAAATTCCCAGCTCGCGTATTTGTATTTGTCTTATGCCGAGAGCCGATTATTGCAATAATTGGTGACAGGGAGTACAGGTCAGAATACCAGGTATGTCGAGTACGGAGGACGGAGGACGGAGGACGGAGGACTCCGCACGCCGTAAGCAGAGGGGTCTACTCTACAGTACAACATCAATTGGATTATGGGATATGTCTGAATATTCAGGAATTGCTTCTGTCTCAAAGACGTGTTAATAGTTCTGCTTTTATGTGTTTGAAGCTGAGTCTGCTACATACAAGCAGTGCTCCGTCCCGACTCTGCCAACCCCTGACGATCGTCCCTCGCGTTCGAGGTATCCGGCCTGCATTCTTCATGATATGCACAAACATCTGCTCTACGCCGTAGTAGTATTATTATTAGAGAGTATCCCATAAGAAAATAGCATAGAAAAGAATAAGATCGCCGGGGTTCTCCGACACCCCAGACGTGATCCGGCGATTGTCCGCACTGCCCCCGCTGGCTAGAGCTCTTAGTCTCTCCGCTATCTCTCCGTCTCTCTTGACACTCACTCTCCTTAACTCACTCTTGTCACTCCTTTTTTTCTTTCTTTTTCTCATAATTTCTCTTGGTGAGGAAAATTGCTTCACCAGAGATGTTGTCATTCGTTCGTCGGGGAGCCCTCTCCCTCGCTCTCGTTTCGCTGTTGACCTCGTCTGTCGCGGCAGAGGTCTTCGAGAAGCTCCGTGTTGTGCCCGAGGGTACGGACCATTTCGAACTCACCCATTATGCAGTTGAATGCTAATATACTTGAATAGGCTGGAGATATGCCTCCACTCCTAACCCCAAGCAACCCATTCGTCTCCAAATCGCTCTGCAGCAGCACGATGTCGCCGGTTTTGAACAGTCCGTCTTGGAGATGTCGACTCCCGACCACCCCAACTACGGAAAACACTTCCGCACCCACGATGAGATGAAGCGCATGCTTCTCCCCAGCGACAATGCCGTGAGCTCTATCCGCGAATGGCTCCAGGATGCCGGAATCAGCGACATCGAGGAGGACGCCGATTGGGTCCGTTTCCACACCACCGTCGACCAGGCCAACGACCTCCTCGACGCCAACTTCCTCTGGTACGCGCACAACACTCAGCGTAACACACAGCGTCTCCGCACCCTCGAGTACTCGATCCCGGATTCCATCGCCCCGCACGTCAACGTGATCCAGCCGACCACGCGATTCGGACAGATCCGTGCCAACCGGGCTACGCATAGCAGCAAGCCCAAGGGTGGACTTGACGAGTTGGCTATCACGCAGGCAGCTACGGCGGACGATAGTAGCATCTGTAGCGATATCACCACCCCGCACTGTCTGCGGAAGCTGTACAATGTTGGTGGCTACAAGGCTGATCCCGCCAGTGGCAGCAAGATCGGGTTCGCGAGTTTCCTGGAGGAATACGCGCGGTACTCTGATCTTGTGCTGTTCGAGGAGAACCTCGCGCCGTTTGCGGAGGGCGAGAATTTCACTGTCGTCATGTACAACGGCGGCAAGAACGACCAGAACTCCAAGAGCGATAGCGGCGAGGCCAACCTCGATCTGCAGTACATTGTCGGCATGAGCGCAGGCGCGCCCGTGACCGAGTTCAGCACCGCCGGTCGTGCACCCATCATCCCGGACCTGGACCAGCCCGACCCCAGCGCCGGTACCAATGAGCCATACCTCGAATTCCTGCAGAACGTGCTACGCATGGATCAGGAGCATCTGCCCCAGGTGATCTCGACCTCCTACGGTGAAGACGAACAGACCATACCCGAGAAGTACGCTCGCACCGTCTGCAACATGTACGCGCAGCTGGGCAGCCGTGGTGTGTCGGTGATTTTCTCGTCGGGCGACTCCGGCGTCGGCTCTGCCTGTATGACCAACGACGGCACAAACCGCACGCACTTTCCCCCGCAGTTCCCCGCGTCCTGTCCCTGGGTGACATCGGTCGGGGCCACTGAGAAGTCGGCCCCAGAGCAAGCGGTGTATTTCTCCTCGGGCGGCTTCTCAGACCTCTTCCCGCGCCCGCAGTACCAGGACGTCGCTGTCAGCAGCTACCTCCAGACCCTCGGTTCCCGGTACCACGGTTTGTACAACGGTTCCAACCGTGCATTCCCTGACGTCGCCGCGCAGGGAACTAACTTTGCGGTGTATGACAAGGGCCGTCTTGGCCAGTTCGATGGTACTTCCTGCGCTGCGCCCGCGTTCAGCGGTATCATCGCCTTGCTCAACGACGTCCGTCTGCAGAACAACAAGCCTGTCCTGGGCTTCTTGAACCCCTGGCTGTACGGCGCCGGCAGCAAGGGTCTGAACGATATCGTGCACGGAGGTAGCACGGGATGTGATGGACAGGAACGGTTTGCAGGAAAGGCTAATGGAAGCCCCGTCGTGCCGTACGCTAGCTGGAACGCCACGCAAGGCTGGGATCCAGTTACTGGCCTGGGCACGCCGGATTTCGGCAAGTTGAAGGAGTTGGCTCTGTCGGCTTAATTTGTACAATGCCGCCGACTATCATTATCATTGTTAGTATAGTATATCATATCCGCAGTATAGTGAATCTGGTACAGTTTCCTCTTTGGGTAAGATCCCTATCAAGACGGACGTGCATATCAGACCGTACTTATCCATCGCCATAGACATGACATCGATAAACAAGATAGGAACTTCCCCGTATCAGTCGCATGGGACTTCCTATTTGATATCTTCTTCACATGCCACTCATCCAATAAGAACCCAGGATCTGAATCTTATCTAGAGAACCAAGACAAGTCCTCCCGAACCCCGCAATCTGTAATACGCCAACCGAATCCCTTCCTCCAGAGCTCGCTATACATATATCAATCCAGACCACACATCATGCCATTATGCAGCCCACACAATACCCAATTGCCCACATATGGACCCCGAAAGCCAAACCCAGACCCAGACCCATGATGCCTCCAGCCCCTTTCCCCCGGGTCCATCCGGGGACGCACCAACCAAACCCAACACCAACGAAAACGATCCCACCCAGAAGCAAGGACTAACCCTCAAATTCACACCCTGGAGCATGCTCTGCCTCGCCTTCTCCGTCCTCGGCACCTACTCTACCTTCGCGCAGGACCTCTCCTCGGGCCTTACGAATGGCGGGCCCATAACGATCCTCTGGGGCCTGGTGCTAGTCACAGTGTGCAATCTCGCCGTCGCGCTATCGCTCGGTGAGCTGACGAGTTCCATGCCCACGGCGCTGGGACAGGCGTACTGGGTTCATCGGATGTGGGGGACGAGGACTGGGAGGGTGGTGAGTTATATGTGTGCGTGGATCAATGTGTTTGGTTGGTGGACGTTGGGAGCGAGTATGATTGCGTTTATGACGGATTTCACCCTCGGTCTTAGGGCACTGTTTGGACAGGGGGAGAGTGCGGGTTGGTTGAAGTTTGTGCTGTATGTGGTGTTTACTTTCATCCTGACGGTGGTTAATGTGGTGGGTTGTCGACGAGATCGGATATTGCCGTGGTTGAATAATTTCGTCGGGGCGTGGTTTATCGCGTTGTTTGGGATACTCTCGCTGGCGATGTTGATCGGGGTGGGTGTGAGAGATAACCGGACCTTCCAGTCTGGGACGTTTGTCTTCGGGGCGTGGATCAACGCGACTGGCTGGAGCGACGGCGTTGTCTGGTTCACCGGCCTCGTGCAAGCAGCATACGGTCTCACGGCATTCGACTCGGTGATCCACATGGTCGAGGAGATCCCGTCCCCACGCACAAACGCCCCAAGGATCATCTACCTCGCCGTGGCCTCCGGCGCAGTCACGGGCTTCATCTTCATGGTCGTGTGTCTCTTCTGCATCCAGGACGTGAACGGCGTCGTCAACGCCTCGCTGCCCTTCGTCACCCTCATGAACGAAACCGTCGGCCGCGACGCCGCCACCACCCTCCTCGTGCTCTTCATCTTCAACGGCCTCGGCCAGGGCGTCAGCATCCTCACCACTTCCTCCCGTCTTACCTGGGGCTTTGCGCGCGACGGCGGATTACCTTTCAGCACGTACCTCTCGCATATCGACCCCGTCTGGAAAGCACCCGTGCGCGCGCTCTGGGCGCAGGGTGTCCTCATCGCGCTAGTCGGGGTGTTATACCTCTTCGCGGACACCGTGCTCGAAGCAATCCTCAGCGTCAGCACGATCGCGCTGACAATCTCCTACGGTATTCCCATCGCCGTGCTCCTCTTCATCACGGGTCGTGAGAATCTCCCCCCGGGGTGTAAATTCCACCTCGGCC
This sequence comes from Aspergillus cristatus, assembly GCA_034509305.1. Taxonomy (NCBI): domain Eukaryota; kingdom Fungi; phylum Ascomycota; class Eurotiomycetes; order Eurotiales; family Aspergillaceae; genus Aspergillus; species Aspergillus cristatus. The sequence goes on along the minus strand of WJBV01000007.1, from coordinate 1,342,897 downwards.
GCTGGGGGAGTACACTCAACTACGTGAGTCTGGTATATTGCTGTGTGACGACGGTGTTCTTCTTCTTCCCAGGGACGCCGCAGCCGAGTGTTGCGGAGATGAACTGGGCGATTGCGGTCTTTGGGGTTATGTTGGTGATTTCGTGTGTGTTTTGGGGGGTGAAGGGGTGGAGGACGTATTTGCGGACCGAGGAGGCGGGGATGAGGATGCTTGTTGCGAGGGAGTTGGAGCAGGAATTGGAAGACGAGGCTGAAGAAGAACGGCAAGCTGTGAACGCGGGTAAAAAGTAGTCATTACTTGTATTATGATTATGTACTAGTTATCGACATATATCCAAACAATTTCCTTCAAACAATCAGAAAGCACCCAAGATAACACTCCCCAGCACAACCCCCAAAACCCCCAATCCCGACTTCGAAACCCTAGCCGAGCTCGCCATCCCACTCTCCGTACTCGTCCCCGAGCTCGAGCTTCCCGTCCTCGTAGCCGTACTCGTCACACTAGCCGTCGCAGTCGCATTCCGCTTATCATTACAGAACACATCGCCAAACCCGGCCCCGTTATCGGTAAGACAGTTTGTCAGGTCGCCGACGGATTGCTCCTGCGCAAGACAGTAGAGGCTGCAGTCGCCGTCTGTTTTCTTGACGGAGGCAGGCGTGCAGCATTTGTCCATGATGTCGGTGGCGTTGTTGTGGTTTAGGAGGCCGCAGGCGGAGTCTTGGGTTGGGAGGATCCAGCCGTTGCCGGCGCAGGCGGTGGGTGTGGAGGAGGGGGCGGTTGTTGTGGTGGACATTTTGGTGTTTGTTTGGTTTTTTTGTGGTAGAGGGTGTGGTGCGTATGAATCAAAAGACTTCTGTTTTTTGAGGATAGAATAGGATAGATAGAGAGATTAGAAGAAAGATGTGCAGACTCAGAATGTAGAAAGTGAAGAAAGGTTCATATAAGTATGAAAAGACCAGCAGACTCTTGCTAAATATAGCCATACCGCTGAGTGGTTATGTTTCTGATCTATAACCTTGAGTTACATAACTCAGACATATGAATAAAGGATATCATGATTACTGGAATGCACGGAGACCCTTCCAATCCAACAACTCAACGCCACGCATATACCGCTTACTCTTGGTTTTTACTATTTCGAAATACTGGGCACCGGGCATGACCGCTTCTTGACATATCATGTCCTGCAAGCAGAGTTCGATAGTTGGCTGTACGAGTATGTACTCTGTACAAGTAAAGTACACTGTATGCAAGGATACCTAGATTTGGATTAACAAAATAGTAGCACAATATGCATTATTACATCAGTGTTCCTTCCCATGTTTTACTATGGCTGGGCGGAGCTGTCAATCAATGGCTCCGGAATGTACGGAGGATGGATGTCTCCACGAGCGAGTCCACTTGTTTTACTTTGACCGTGGCTCCAATCGCTAAAATATATTAAGGGACTCAAAGTTTGCTTTTCTTGATACGGAGGTGTTCTGATTTGTTAATTGTTCCTGGGTGTCCTTCAGTGTGGTCCGACATACGTATATATCTGACTGGGAGTTTCGGATGCATGCTTGCACTTTGCTGGTCAATTATTGCTGGCTGGCGAACACTCTTGTGCAACTGTTTATTCGCGTTTGCTACGTGGACCTTCATTCATGGGTTTGGCAAGATTCCGGCGTACGTGTGCACCCAAAAATATGCAGATGAGTAATGCATAAGGCTGAAGCTATGTACCGCCACCGTTTTTGATCGGCGTGGCTTGACTGTACTGTGGTTTATTGCGGAAGAGCCAGCTGCATCAGGGTCAAGTCTAGAGTCTTCTTGAAGGATAATCACAGAGGATACTTTAAGTGCTTCCATCTATATTCTCGGTTGCTTTATGGAACACTACGATGGAGAATGATCTATTTCGATCGTGGTACGTGCTAAGTCTCGTTATAATAACCATGGCTAAATGCTAACTGATGTCCAATGAATCAGTACTCCGTGCGCGAGATTCGAACGGACTGCCCAGGTCGTGTGTCCTAAAAGACTGAGCCGCTGAGATTTCAGAATTTGCGCCTAAGTTCCGTTACTCGACTTGTCGTTCAAACGAGAATCAGAGACCCAGTCCTATATTCTCCGCGGACAGTACAACGCTCACCCGAGGAACCTGCCAGAGCCAGCATTCTGGCCAAGGACATGCACCGTCTGTCTAGAGAACCAGCGGCCAGTGCGAGGATTTGACGTGGAGTACAGGACCCGGGCGCGTCATACTTTGTGCGGGGGATCATACGGAGATGAAAGTGGAACGATTGACATGTCCAACGGCTGCTAGCACGGCAGTTCTTCGCCATGAAGACCACACTGTGCGAACGATGCTGTTGTGTTGAGTGTTAGCATGGTTTCGACGCGGAGATGCGCGGAGATGTCCCTCATCTCCGCGATCCCCGCTATAGTGGGACGCGTGCCGGCAGAGAACGAACGATGTGGAAACGTTTGTGACGAAAAAACTGTTGAAGTGGTGCAATTGAGTACTCAGTACTTTGCAATTATATAAATGTCGATAGAGACGGTCAATTGATCAATTGCGCAAGGTCGATTGATCCAGAAAATTCACCATGGCGAATACACTAACAAACTACGCGGCCTACATCGATCCAACCACCAAAACAACCCGGATAGGGCATCTAGACCTTGGAACATCTACGATAACGCCCCTCTCCTTCCGGTCCGGTGCCCCTCTTACCGACCTCTACCAAGTGATAACCGCCGGCGAGGCCAACATCGCAACGTACCCAGGCCAAGAAACTCTCCCACTGTCCAGCGTCAAACATCTTCCCCCAATCTCTGGCCGCGACGTGCTAGCCGTGGGAAAGAACTACTCAGAGCACGCGCGTGAATTCAATACCTCGGGCTTTGATGCCAGCGACAAAAATGACCAACCCACGCACCTCGTCATCTTCACCAAACGCGCCACCTCAATTATCGGCCATGAGGACCCGGTCCTCCTGCACCCGGAATTCACCAGTACACCCGACTACGAGGGTGAGATTGGAGTGATTGTTGGAAAGCCCGGATTCCGCATCTCTGAAGAGCAAGCCATGGAACATATTTGGGGCTACACGATCATCAACGACATGACGGCGCGTGAACGCCAACGCGACCACAAACAATTCTTCCTGGGTAAATCGCCCGATACGTTCTGTCCGATGGGTCCAATTGCCGTACCCAAGGAAGCGCTGCCAGAGGACTTGATCGTACAGACGCACGTGAACGGGGAGAAAAGGCAGGAGGCGTCGATCAAGGAGTTGATCTTCAGTATCCCGACTCTTGTGGCGAGTATCAGCGCCGCGCAGACATTGCAGGCGGGGGATGTTTTGGCGACGGGAACGCCGTATGGTGTGGGATTCGGGTTTCGGCCGATGAAGTTCCTGCAGCCTGGGGATGAGGTCTGTGTTAGTGTCACGGGGTTGGGGACGTTGAAGAATCAGATTGCTAGTCTTGATGCTGTCAATTACATGACCGAGCAAGTGAAGAGTGATCAAAGTGTCATTCCAGTCTCCAACACGAAGGCTCCTGCAGGATCGGGATTGAGCAGGGTCAACGGAAAGGATCTCTTCTACCAGCACGTGGGCAACAAGGACGGACCACCAGTTATCTTCATCCACGGACTAGGCGCATCATCAACATACTTCACTCCGCTGGTATCTAAACTCGAACAATCGTATTCCCTGCACCTTCTCGATCTCGAAGGACACGGCCTCTCGCCAACATCAGCATTGAGCGAACTCACCATCGCCTCGTATGCCGAGGACATTTACCAAACGCTACAGTTTGCATCAATCAACACCCCCGCCACAATAATCGCCCACTCAATGGGCTGCCTGATCGCCGCACACCTAGCCCTGCACCACCCAGAGCAAGTCTCCAAGCTCATCCTCCTTGGCCCTCCACCATCACCACTCCCCGAACCCGCCAGCCAAGCGATGTACGCCCGCGCCGCCCTAGTCCGCGAAAAAGGCATGCTAGCCGTCGTCGACGCAATCATTCAAGCTGGTCTATCTGCACAAGTTCGCGCGAATAACCCATTAGCCGTCACGGCCGTTCGGCTGTCATTACTTGGACAGGATGCGGAGGGGTATGCGAAGGGGTGTATGGCGTTGGCTGCTTCTGCCAGAGAAACACTGGACTTTGGCAAACTTAAGTGCTCGGTTTTTATTGTTACCGGGGAGGAGGATAGGGTTGGCTCGGTGGAGGTCTGTGAGAGGTATGCGGCGCAGGTTGAGGATGGGAGGGCTGACGTGCTTAGGGGTGTTGGGCATTGGCATTTGCTAGAGGATGTACAGGGGTGTGTTGATGCTGTATTGAGTGCGCTATAGGACTGTCATATGCAGTAAGAAATTATAGTTGGCCAACACTGCCTCCAAAATACGAGAATGCAGAAATGCTGCCCCGGGGCAGTCACGTTCACCGACAACACAAAATCAACCATCTTCTTTTCTACATCGCACTCCACTACAACAGACCAAACAACATACCTCAAACAAAATGCCCCAAAGCAACAACGAGAACGACCATGGGCCGTTTACCCCCGCTTCCTCCCCCTGGTACAACATGAAAGCCGACGTCTTCTGGTCCGTCGCCTGGATGTCCACCGCAAACGGGCTCCCAGCAGGATCCTACAGCCCCCTAGAAGCAAACTCCAGCTTCGCAGATCCAGAAGAGAGTGGGAAGTATACAGGTGGGCCGGGTGTGTATGATTCCCCCGAACGTAACTAAGCATGGTAGCAGAAACACAAGAAACCGAAAGCCGTCCGAAGAGCCACCAGGCAGGCAGCCTGCACCCGCCTTCGAGCACAATATCATTGTCGTTTCCTGTAACGAAAGATGAAGAGCGTTAGCTTAACTTGATCATCTTATGAATTCATCGGAGATGGAGTCTTACCCCTGCATAAAGAAGAGAACAACGACGGCAGGGAAAGGGTATTTTATTCTTTGAATTTTTGATGGGGGGACGAGCTGCCTAGATAGAGACATGTCAGCATGTTTATGGCTTCAAACCACAGGTCAAGAACGGATCAACTAACCCACTAACTTCTCAACGGCAGCCACTCAAGCAGCATCGCTGCTCTCGAGCCCGACACGAGCGATATCAGACAAGACCCTGTGGATGATATCGCTGTCACTGGGAAGGTGAAGGACCCCGTCACCCTGGACGCGCAGCAGCTCTCCCTCATTGAGGCTAAGCTCATAGAACCGCACGACATCCCCAATCGTCACCGCCCCAAACATATTCTGAATAGCTCCATCTTCCTCACGAGCACTCGGAAGATACCGCTCAAGCTGCTCCCGACCAACATTCCAATCCTCAGACTGGCCTGGGTCCGGGAAGTTCTTAACCAGCATGGCAAAAAATCATGCGCAGCGTTCAGTCCTTGAAGTCCCGAACCAGGATGTGGGATTGCTCCTCGCCGGTCTTGGAGACGCGTTCATCAACAGCGAAGTGGTGAGGTTCGAAATAGCATAACATGAGGTTGAACCATGCGTGGCCGACGTTTCTCTGGGTACAGCCTGTTTTGACTCGAGCGAACAAGGCTTGGAGGACGCGCCTCTGCATGTAGGTCATTTTGAGGGGCTCAGAGTAGAGTAGATTGAGGAAGATTAGAGTGGTGTAGTGGTGTAGATGTAGTAAACAAATTGAAGAGGCGGGGACGAAGGGGTTTGTTGCTGAGACAAAGCGTTCGTAGTTTAGCATCGTTGTCCTGTTTTAGGGTGTGGTTAATGTAGTCCGCGGACGAGAATGCGCCTACTGATAGCGGATAGCAGTGAATATATGGTTTTTTACCGGTGAGATAGTCACCGCTGTGGTGTGTTTTTACCCCCTCTAATCATTTTATTACTCCTTCTCAGAAATATATGCTCATAATCTCGTTGACGAGGCCGACGAAGACCAAGTGTACGATCCCTTTGTTATGCCGACTCTGGAACAACTCATGCAATTCCATAGAGCTATACCCGAACGCCAAAATCAGATAGCAACAAGGCTAGCAGCTACGCGCAAAAACATGACGGATTCATTCCAATCACTTCCGCTAGAAATTTGCGAGTCCATTGCAATTTTATTTACCGACACCTTATGCTCTAAGCTTGCGCCATGTCTCAAGAGCAATGATCCCAATCTTCGACAGTGCCGCATTCTGGCGGACAAGGTTCGCCCCAATGGAGACCGTGGGTTTCTTTATCACGTGGCTAAAATAATAATAATAATAATAATAATAATAATAATAATAATAATAATAATCAATGAGAAGGGCAAAATGGGGGTAGACTGGAGGCTCCTTTACCACTGCACCTGCAAACTGAAATGTAACCCTGACTTTGACTTTCAACTTGAGGTTTGCGAGCGCCTACGATAGCTGAAAGACAAGGCTCAAGCTATACACTCCGTCAAAAGCTGCATGAGAGACCCGAATTATGGGAAGATCAATAACCATCCTATGCCGCTGGACTACTCCGGCCGTGCCCTGATGCATTACCACACTTCGTGTTTTCCGACGATGCATCGAGAGGCTGTTCACTTCACATCATCGATATCTCGGTTCTCAAGATTCGCAGACTGGTCTATATTACAGGGTTGGAGTTCTTCTTTCATGATCGACCCAGTGCATGTATGGGCTACAAAACTCCTGGGGCTAAAGTCATAAATGAGGACTCCTGGAACTGCGAGGAGAGCAACAGGGAGATAAATTACAATTACCCAGGGCGCCACCTGGAACTGGACATCTGACATCTGCAAGGATTTGACATTAGAGGCAACAGTTCCGGCATCAACTTGATGACCGTTCTGACAGCGAACCAGAAAGCTTCCAAGTCGATCTCCGTCGGCTCCCTTCTACCTTACTACTATGAAGGCGGTGATTGTGTAATGCGTCTGGCCGAGGTCAAGAAGGTGGTTGGGATATTCGATGTAAGTTACCTTGATTTTGGCCGCGTGAGTTCTTCGAGAACGTCACTGATGCTTTGTAAATAGCACTGTAAGATGATCGACTTGGGAATCCTGGGAGTCGCAGAAAGAATCAAAGATCTCAAGAAAAGAGAGTCTCCTCGATCAAGGAGACATTGGCCTCTTTGCTATTAGACAATGACATATCTCCAAGTAGTGTTAGGATTGATTTTGTTGAATAGTTCTAATCAAAAGATAATGCTGAGTATCGAGTCTTGGAGACGACGGTGCTATCCACTAACTGCACTGCCCACCGGCCCTATCTCCTGCCGTATTTGAATCAGTTGTTGACATCTTGTGAGCATCAAAAAAGAGACAATGTCCGCAAGTCTGTATAGGACTATAATTAGAGCAGCCCAGCAAATTACCATGAGTGTAAGTCACCGCTTCACAACCAAGTTTAAGAAAAACTAACACAACAGACAGAGCAACACGATGACCCGCCACCGCTCTCCCGGGCATCTCCGCAAAATACAGATAAAGCAGAAACGGATCCGAATACACACTACACCCGGGAGGGTGAGTTTCTTTCGGTGAATGGCTATCCTAACACCGAAGCTTATTTTGCACTCCTCACTTTAGTTTGAGGAGGCTCAGTGGCTGGAGGATGCTGCGGACAGGGAGAAGGGGTCGGGAAGCGGCCAGGCTACGTCGTGAGGCACAGGAGGATATAAAGAAGGAGAGCAAGGAGAAGAAGCACAAAAAGGCGATCGATTGAGGAAAGGCTAGGCTCTGCCCTAAGTGGTCAAGAAAGAGGCTGTTTGTTTACTCGCAGTTCAATTACTTTCCCCTTAACTCCCGTTGAACACGTCAAGGTAGGGTCCGGTTGCGGACTTTGGATATAAGACTATGGTCAATTTCAACATTTTTGATTGCGGATCCACTCGTATCAGCAATTGGCCGGATGGTGTAGTTGGTTATCACGTATCGTTAACAGTTCCACAACTGGTTCCGATAAGGTCCTGGGATCGAGCCCCAGTCTGGTCATATGTTTTTGCTTCTGTTTACTTCATTCTTTCTCAGTACGCCCGGGAGCCGCAGGACGAGTCCGACATGGATACAGCCAAGACGAGAACTGAGTGAAGACAGTGCAGCAGGCTATGGCCGAAAGAAGCATGCTAGTCGACACTACTCTGCACAAATATTGTATTCGTGGTAGATGGTTGGATGGGGGATGACTATCGCTCTATCCGACATGTGTGTGGGCTCGCTAGAGCGGGCCAATCAGGAATGGGGCATATCGGAGCCTGAGGCTCTCAAACAGAACTTACCATAGATTTTAAATAGCTTCTTTCCTGTCGTAGCTTATATATATCCTTGGGTCATAGCACTTCAGCCATTGTCCAGAAATATGACCAGTGCACGGGGCTCGTTGACATCGCCATGATTCCATGGAACATAAATATATATTGCCTCAGGAGCAATGAATGTAGATAATATATACCAAAACGAAAATGCCTACTAAATTTCCTGAGGGTGACAGAAGCTACCTTCCCTTCTGCATGATTTGCGGTATTCAGCCTTGCATAATACAAACCACAGGAGCATTCAGTAAATACTTTAGAGCAAGTCAGTGTCATGAATGTCTGAGCAACAGATACTATTGCTAACTTTTGTATGCCGCATTCTAGTCTATCATGGACCTGGCGGGACCAACCTGACTGGAGTTGACCACTTTGAAGAAAACAAGGGATCAATTCTGTTTTCAAGAGACGGAAATGTCGGATTGGGCTCCATAGGCACTGACTCGCTCTGTTTCAGCTCGAAAACAATGTCAAATTTGACGAGCTTTGTCATGGTGCCAGCCCGTTATGTGCACGTGACCACACGTGACCAACACGAGATATCTATCCGTGCCTGATGCCGATCCTGTTGCAGCTCTTCGAGCTGCGTCTTGTCTATGAACCTGTAGATAGCTTGACCTGTAGCTTATCCTGTTCGTCAATTCCTAATATATATCTGTACCTGACCCTGCACCCTGACATTACGCAGCTCCTACCCTTAGGAGTTGACACCTGTGAAGATGTCTGCGGCCCCACGTCCACCATTCCTGCCAGGCATTTTAGAGGAGTTCACTGAACATGCTGCAACCCATCACTCTGAATGGTTTCAATACTGCCGCCTTGCTTACGAGTATATTGAGGAGGCGGAGACTGTTATTGCTGAAGCAAAAGGACAAGCTGATCAGGCCAGCCTGAAGCTTCAAGCCTCTGAAATGGAAGTGAACTGCCTGAAGGAAGAACTCTCTGCCCTGCACCTCAAACAAGAGAAAACCCAAGCCCGAGACCAGGGAATCATTGAATACCAGAAGGAGCAGCTACGGGAATCACAGCAGAAATATCTTGAAGCCCTGAAGGAAAAGGATGAAGCACTACGCCTAGCAACCCCTGTGGTTAATACACCTGCCCGAACTCCTGAACCCACTGCTGAAATACATACAGTTGCTCCGGTGGGAACGCCTGCGTCGGTTGATCCACCATCTTCCAGCTCTGCCAGACTCTCTGAACGCCTACCTGACCCGGACCGATTCAAAGGTGATCGGAAGGATCTTCGCCGATTCATCTCCCAAATCCATGAGAAGATGAATGTCAACCATGACCATTATCCAACCCCGCAAAGCCGCATGACCTATGTGACCAATCGCCTGAGAGGGGCTCCATACACCCAAGTTCTGCCATATATCAAGAAGGGAATCTGCCAGTTAAAGGATTATGAAGAAATCCTACAAATCTTGGATCGAGCCTTTGGTGACCTGAACTGTGTGAACAATGCCTGTAATGAACTGTTCTGCCTGCACCAAGTCAATAAGGAGTTTGGCATGTTCTTTGCTGAGTTCCAGCGCCTTGCTCTAGAGGGAGAGATGTCTGAAGATGTCTTACCTACCCTGCTGGAACAAGCCATCAATTGAGAACTCCAAGGAATGCTCATACATAATGAACCACCAAGCCGTGAATACCACCAATTTGCCAACTTTCTGCAAGACCTGGAAAACCGCCGCCGTCACTATGAGAATAACCCTCCATCTGTCGCCTGGACTTATGCTTCAGCTGCAAAACCCAACCACACAACCCACCCCGTCAGGCCTGCTGAACACCCTGCTACACCCCAGTCTGCTGAAAACAACACTGATGCTATGGACCTGTCTTCTGCCCGCCGTCATACCATGTCCTGTCAGGACCGTGGGGAATGCTTCCATTGTGGTTCCAAAAACCATTTGGTCTGAAACTGCCCACTCCCTAATAATCACCCTGTGGGAGTCTGCCCAGCCTACCTGTCACCCCGTCCCCAGTCCCCCACCAGCCCAGAGTCTACATCTGCACTGGAACGATACTGTTCCCCGTCTCCAGACCTGTCAGCAAAAGGAACAAGTCTGGCCTAAGTTGTGACCAGACTTTGAATAAGTGCACTATCCATATATCTGCTGCTGCCACCCAAGGATTAACTGTTGAAGAGGAAACCTGCCATTCAAACCTGATGATTCTGCCTATAACTTTAACCCAACATGATAAAGAACTGCTGAGCTATGCCATGCTTGACACTGGTGCTGAAGGAAAGAGGTTTATTGATAAGGAATGGGCCCAAGACCAAGGCCTTGAGTTACTGCCATTGAGAGAACTGATCCGCCTGGAGACCTTTGATGGTCAAGAAGCTGAGAGTGGGCCAATCACCCACTATGTCCAGATGCACATGAGAATCAATGATCACCAAGAGAAAAGAGCTTGTTTCCTGGTCACACAGCTAGCGCACTACCCTGTTGTGTTAGGACTTCCTTGGCTGAAGATCCATGATCCCCAGATTGGCTTTGCTGAGCATACTGTCCTGTTTGATAGCAAGTACTGCCAGAAGCACTGCAATGTACCCATGAGACCCGCGAAAATACGAGCTTTACATGATATCCCACAAAAGACCCGCCCCAAACACCTGCCTGCCCGACCTGAAGGCTTGAAACACCAAGACATTGCTGCTATATCCATGTCTGCCTGCTCTGCCTATGCATGAAAGAGCTACCGCCTGTTTACTGTCACTGTTGAGGATATTGAAGCAGCCCTGAACCCCATGCCTGATGAAGAAGACCCAATGGCAAAACTGCCACCTGAATTTCAAGACTTTGCCGATGTGTTCTTACCCAAGGAGGCTGAGCGCCTGCCACCCCACCATCCATATGATCATGATATCAAGCTGCAAGATGGGAAAGTACCCCCATTTGGGCCCCTGTACCCAATGTCCCAGGAGGAACTGAAGGTCCTGAAGGATTGGATTGAGGAAAACCTGAGGAAAGGCTTTATTTGTCCCAGCTCATCACCTGCTGCGTCTCCTGTCCTGTTTGTTAAGAAACCTGGAGGAGGTCTCCAGTTCTGTGTTGACTATCGTGCCCTGAACGCCATTACTGTGAAGGACCACTATCCACTACCACTGACCAAAGAGACCCTGAATAACCTGAAGGGGATGAAATATTTCACCAAGATTGATATCATTTCTGCATTCAACAACCTGAGGATCAAGAAAGGACTTGAATATTTGACTGCCTTCTGTACACAGCTAGGACTATTTGAATCCCTTGTGATGCCATTTGGTCTGACTGGTGCACCTGCTTCATTCCAGCGATTTATGAATGACACCCTTCAGGACTACCTGGACACCTTCTGCACTGCCTATCTGGACGACATCCTGATCTATAGTAAGACCTGTGATGAGCATATCCACCATGTCTGCCTGGTTCTTGAGAAACTGCGAGATGCAGGCCTCTTTGCTAAACTGTCCAAGTGTGAATTTGCTGTGTCTGAGACCAAGTTCCTGGGTATTATTGTTGGCCAAGATGGACTACGCATGGATCCTGATAAAGTGAAGACTATTGTTGACTGGGAGACCCCAACCTGTGTGACTGATGTACAAGCATTTATTGGCTTTGCAAACTTCTACTGGAGGTTTATCAAGGACTTCTCCAAGATCATTACACCCTTAGTGAACCTGACGAAGAAAGGCATCCAGTTCAAATGGGACACTACCTGTGAGCTAAGCTTCAAGGCCCTGAAGAAGGCTTTCACTACTGCACCTGTTCTCAGACCGTTTGACTGGAACAAGGAAGTTATCCTGGAAACTGATGCTTCTGACTACATCTCTGCTGGAGTCCTGTCCCAATATGATGATGATGGTGTCTTGCACCCTGTGGCTTTCTTCTCCAAGAAACACTCAGCGACTGAATGCAATTACGAGATCTATGATAAGGAACTATTGGCTATCATCCACTGCTTTGAAGAATGGTGCCCTGAGCTGGAAGGAACCCCATCCCCCATCAAAGTTATCACTGATCATCAGAACCTGGAATACTTCATGACAACTAAGCTCCTGAACCGCCGACAGGCCCGCTGGTCTGAGTTTCTGTCCCACTTTAACTTCAAGATTGTTTATCATCCAGGCAAACAAGGAGTGAAACCTGATGCCCTGACCAGGAGGTCAGAAGATCTCCCCAAGGAGGGGGATGAGCGCCTGCTACATCAAAGCCAGACTGTTCTGAAGAAAGAAAACCTTGAACTTCCACCTGATATCTCACCTGTTACCCTGAATGTTACAACAAGAGCCCGAGCTCATATTGCTGAGAACCCTGTTGAAGACCCCATCAAGAACCCTGTTAAGAACCTACCTGAAACACCCACTCAAACCAGGAGAGTCAGATTCGCTGATGAGACCACACACAATGTGCCAGAACCACCACAAGATGTCAAGAACCTGCTGGACAATGCTTATCCACTTGATGAGACAGCACAGTCAATCCTAGAAGCCCTGGACAAGAATGCTGCACGACACCCTAAGATCACCCTAGCTGACTGTCAGAGAAGAGGCAACTACCTCTTCTACCAAAATCAACTTTATGTCCCAGATCATAGAGAGCTGAGAGCTGAACTATTGAGACAATGCCATGATAAGCCAGCTGCAGGACACCCTGGTTGATCCAAAACCTATGAGCTCCTGTCCCGAGAATACTACTGGCCTGGAATGTATCAATATGTTGAGCAATGGACCCAGAACTGCCACACATGCCGCTGCATTACACCATCTAGAGAAGCCTGTCAAGGCATCCTGCGTCCCCTGCCTGTCCCTGAAAGATCCTGGCAAGACATTAGCATGGACTTCATCACACATCTCCCACTGAGTCGTGGGTACGACGCAATCCTGGTTGTAGTGGACTGACTGACAAAGATGAAACACTTTATTCCATGCAAAGGAACCTGCAATGCTGAAGAAGTTGCTCGCCTGTATGCCTGCAATGTCTGGAAACTCCATGGCCTGCCACAGACTATTGTATCAGATTGAGGACCCCAATTTGTGGCCCAATTCTGGAAACATCTCACACGTCGCCTGCAAATCACAAACCTGCTATTGACTGCATACCATCCTGAGACTGATGGCCAGACTGAGAGGACCAATGCTGTTCTGGAACAATACCTCCGTGCCTATGTATCCTATCTGCAAGATGATTGGTCTGAATGGCTACCATTGGCTGAGTTTGCTGCTAATTCTGCCCGCTCTGAGACTACCTGTGTTTCCCCATTCTTCGCAAACTATGGATTTCACCCACGGATGGGATTTGAACCTGTTCTGCCTATCAGTTGTCCTGCCAGAGATGCTGAAGAGTTTGCCCGTTGAATGGAGTCAATCACTGAATTTGTTCATACTGAGATCATATCCGCCCAGGCCTGTCATGAGGAACAGGCCAACTGGAAGAGGCAGCCTGCCCGTCGTTACCAAGTTGGCCAGTATGTATGGCTAGATTCCCGCAATATCCGGACCCTTCGCCCGCAGAAGAAGCTAGATTGGAAGAACCTAGGACCATTTTGCATTATTGAGATTATTAGCCCACATGCTTACAAGCTTGACCTGCCTGCTAGCATGAGAATACATCCTGTGTTCAATGTCAGCCTGCTCTGCCCTGCTGCTGAAAACCCCGTCCCGGGCCAGAGACAAGAACCGCCACCGCCTGTTGAAGTTGATGGACTTGAAGAATGGCAAGTCGAAGACATCCTGGATTCCTGCTGGGAAAGGAGGGGTCGTGGAGGACCCCGCCTGAAGTATACAGTCAAATGGACTGGATATGATGATCCCACCGAAGAACTGGCTGCATACCTGGAACACGCCCAAGAAGTCATTGTGAACTATCACCGCCGCTATCCCCATAAGCCTGGGCCTGGCCTCGATGGAGCTCGGCCTTGAGGAGGGGAGTACTGTCATGGTGCCAGCCCGTTATGTGCACGTGACCACACGTGACCCACATGAGATATCTATCCATGCCTGATGCCGATCCTGTTGCAGCTCTTCAAGCTGCGTCTTGTCTATGAACCTGTAGATAGCTTGACCTGTAGCTTATCCTGTTCGTCAATTCCTAATATATATCTGTACCTGACCCTGCACCCTGACAAGATGCCTAGCCAACGCGTTGCGCCTCCTGGAGGGGGGGGTGTGACTGTGTGTGAGCCTTGTGAGGTGTGAAAGGAGCATGTGGGGTTAGAGTGGTTGGCCCCACATGTGAAGTGCTGCAGTTCTGTTTTACTGAAGTCAAATGTAAGGCCTTCTCTAGCTCCCCATTGTCTGAGCTCCTCAGTGCAGTGCTCAAGCACAGTACAGTTTTCTTCCAAGGAAGGGGAGGCCACAAGTTGGCAAATGTCATCAGCATATCCAAAGCAGCCATGTTGGGTGCAAAGAGAGCCTTGTTTGAAGATGGGCTCAATGAACAGCATAAAGAGGATTGGGGAGATAGGGGAGCCTTGTGGGAGGCCTGCTGGAACCTGGAATGTCTGGCTTGTATGGTTTCCTAGGCGGAGGCTGGCTGTTCGACCTTGGGTGAAGCTAGCTACCCACTGGATCACATTGATAGGCCATCCCTGCTTCTGAAGTCATCTGATCAGCTGTCCTTGCAGGACAGCATCAAAAGCGCCTTGCACATCCAATGTGAGCATGGAGGCCTTCAGACCTCATGACCACGCTTCTTCAACATCATGGATCAAGGCTGCGGCTAGGTCCGTTGCAGAACGCAGTGGGAGAGCTCCGAATTGCTGTGGGTGGAGGACTTTGTGTTTAATAGCAATCCATGCCATTCTGTGGGCTATTAGGCGCTCAAGGCCTTTTCCCAGAACTGATAGGAGAGCAATGAGCCTGTAGGCCTGAGGGGAGCTTCGGTCCCTCTTCCCAGGCTTTGGAATAGCTACCAACGAAGCATCTCGGAAGGGAGTAGGGTGCCAGCCCTGGTCCAGGCAGTGTTGATAGAGTGTTGAGATGGAGGGGCCTAGGGAGGGCCATGCCTTCTTAAGGATGGAGGTGGTCACACCATCTTTTCCTGGGGTGCTATTCTTGGGCTTGGCAACTGCATTGTATATCTCCTTCTCTGTGGTGGCTGGGAAGGGCAGTTTGAGATCATTGATGGGCTCCAAATTGACCTCCACATCCTCTGAGCATGAGACCTTTTGCAGAAGTGCCCGGACCAAGTAATTTGCTTTGTCATCTGTAGAGGAATGAAGTCAGTCTCCCTCTTTTAGAGGAGAGATAGGTAGAGTTCCTTCAGTTCTGTTCCACTTTACTGCGTTGAACACATCCTTGGGTTCTTCAAATTCATCAACTTTTGAACGCCAGAACTGGCGTTTGCTGTGCTGGATGACACAGCAGAGGGCCTGTTTAGCATCCCTAATGTCTTCTGGTGTGGAAGTTGGGTCTCTTGCAACCCTGCGGAGCATCTTGACTACCCTGGTGCAATCCTGATTCCACCATTTGTGGCCACAGGGGCGGGGATAAGCCCGTTTAGTGGAGGCCTCCAGAGCTGTGGAAATTGCCTGGGTGATGCTGTTTGCAAGCTCATCTAGTTGGGCGGGGGATGGGAGTGGGGAAAGGGTGGAAGTTACCCTGTCCACATGCCTTGTCTCTCCTTGTATTGTCTCCCGGAATAGCTCGTCATTGAGGGTGGACCAACGGAAAGGTGGGGTGTCCCAGGGGAGGTCGTTTGTGCCCCATTGAATGGTTGTAAGGATAGGTTCATGGTCTGCAAGAGGCGGGAGGTCAGTGGCAACTTCTGAGGATATCCCAAGGCTGAGCAGAGCACTATTGGCCCAAGATAGGTCAATCATGTTTTGTCCTCAAGTTGGCGAGTCAGGGGGGAGTGTCAGGGTGAGGTCCTGGGATTCTGTCCAAGATAGGAAGGGTTCTGCTCTGGGAGAAGGTTGAGCGGATGACTGCCATATAGGATGTTGGAGGTTAAAGTCTCCAGCTATTAGGCAGGGAAGGGATGGGGTTGTCTGTGCCATGAGAGACTCCAAACCTTGACCCTCCTCAACTGCTCCACGGGGAGCGTTATAGATGTTGACCAGGAGTGTAGTCCTCTGGGGGGTGTTGATTTGGATGGCTAGGATGTCCCTGGATGGTGGTCTGTAAGGAACTAGTTCTGCTTTCAGGTGTGGGTGTTTCCGTATGTATGTGAGGACTCGGGGTCTAGCTGACCAGTCCTCAATTGGGGCAAGTTGGTGGAATGATGGATGGTGTTTAGAAATCCGACGGGAGTGATCTGTAAATATCCAGGGCTCCTGAATCAGTACTGCATGACATTTATTTTCAAAGGCCAGTTGTAGCGCAGTTTCATGCGCTTCCCAGTTTCGGCCGACATTCAGTTGTAGGATCTGTAGATGAGATAGCCTATCTAACATGTTTGGGGCTGTTCTCTCATTGGTGAGGAGCCCAAGTTTCTGGAGGGCTCAGATGTAGCAGTCTGGTCTTGTAGCATATGCTGACGTGCACCTGCTTTCCTGACTGCAATGAGTTGTGACCTGGTAAGCTGTTGGATGGCTCCCTGTTGTATGGTGGGTTTGGTGGGGCAGTTAGAGTGGTCCGCTGGAAATGGGCCACAGCAGTTGGTACAACATGGGTCTGACGTTTCCTCCTCATTAAGAGAGGAATGGGCCTCTTCAGTGTGATCCTTCTTGCTGCAAATGCGGCATCTGGGTGTACGGGTGCAGGTCTGGGGGTTATGGTAATCCCAGCACCGTGTACATTGCTCTATACGGGTTCTGAAGGGCTTCCGCTTAATCTGTACATTCTTGCCATAGAGGTGGACCCATTTAGGGACTATCTGGGCCTGGTTCTCTGGGACAGCCATGATAAGGGTGCCAGAAAGCGGGTTCTTGCTTGATCGGTAAAACTTCAGAGGGGAGAGGCCTGTCTGGAGCTTGAATTCCTCCAGGGCCATGTGTTCAGTTATGGGCACTTGGGTCCTGTCATAGCTAGTGTACTCTTGGGAGGCATTTGGGAGGGCGAATATGGCCCAATTCTGTTCAACTTCAGCCTTGGCTCCCTGGATAGAGCTCTCTAGAGCCTCCTTACGCTCCGTGAGCAGGTGGAAGCCCAGGCCATCTCTAGGCCAGATTGCTAGGCCAGAGGGTACCTGTTGAATTTCTTTCACAGCTGTAGAGCAGGCCTTGTCCAGGTGTTTCCTGAGTATATCCATAGTGGCGTGCGGGCTGGCTCAGCGGGCAGGGTGGTCCGTCGGGAGGCGTAGGAAGATGCGGGGGGGCTTCTCAGGTAGTGGGGATTTGTAGGGGGACTTAGGTGCCTTGGGTAGTGCCTTGGGGGCACCAGGTAGAGCTCCAGCTGCTTCGGCATAGCCGTTGTGCTTAGAGGGAGGGGGTTGATGGTTCTCCGCTTTGGCAGGGTGTCCCGTCGCTAGGTTTGAGCTGAAATTGAGGACCAGGGTTCTGATGTCCTTGCCCAAGGAGGCAGCTCCTTGAAGGCTCCTCTCCTCCCACTTGGCGATTTTCTGGTTAACCATAGAGACGAGCTCCATGACTTCATCTCCTGTAGTCTTTATCTGTGCTGTGCGTGAAGCCACTGCTGCTGCAATGTGGCTTTGGAGCTCCAGGTCTAGTTGGCTTTGGGGGGATCCGTGGGGAGGGGATTCGGGATGCGTATTTTGATCGAGTTGTCCAGGCCGTAGCGGGTTCTGAGGGATAACAGGGGGCTCTATAGCTTTCTTCGGAGTTTCTGGTCTCAGTCGTTTGGGCGGTCGTTTCGGGGTGGTGGGCTCCCAGGGGGAAGCGGTCGGGGTCTCGTGGGCTCCCGGGGCTTCCCCCATATTGACGTCCGACATAGAATTGGAGGTGGCAGTGTTTGTACTCAGCGGCTGGCTGGGGAATCGCGAGCAGATGGTCGCGATTTTGGCGCTGTGAGTGACGTTCCGTTGTGGTGCGAGTATGTAGCGCTTTGTCTGACGTCTAACCTCTATACCATCATCATATCATGTGACTCTCCCACCAATTGCTGATAGCCAACTCACACTGCATCTTCTCTTTCTCTTGATTTGTCCAGCTACTCTCCTCGCTGTGCTCTCCCCTCTCTTCTCCTCTTTTGCTTTATTGTTCTTGCTTCTCTTTTCTCTTTCTTTCGTTTGTGCTACGCGTTGCGGTTAATGGTGGGGCACTCTTATAAGAGAGACTGATTTTTTTTTTATCCATTCCCCTCTGGATCCCAGGTCCAGGGACTTCTTCAACGTATATTTTTCTTCTTTTTCTTCTTATCTATTTTTAGCCATCCATCCCCATCCTACCGTAATCATGTCCTCTAGAGGTAACCAACGAGGTCGCGGTGGAGGCGGTCGCGGTGGATCAATGGAGCTTCCCTACCGCCCCGGAGGTGATAACCGTGGTCGAGGTGATTACAGAGGTCGGGGTGACGGTAGGGGCCGAGGAAGAGGAGATGGTGGAGATCGAGGAGGAAGAGGTCGTGGACGAGGCGACTTTCGTGGAGGCCGTGGAGGTCGTGGAGGAGGGCCTCCCAGAGAACAGGGTCCCCGGATCTTTACGTATGTCCCCTTCCAAGAAGATGTGATGGCCAAGGGTGGCTTTGACTTGACTAGGTTGATTGAGACATGACATTCCTTCTAGCAACCCGAGTGGTCAGGCCGCACCATCAACCGAAGTTACAAAGATCGAGGATGCAACCGCCAAAGCTCTGGCAGTCAAGCACCAAAAGACTTCAGGTCAGCCTGGTTATCCAGAACGACCAGGATATGGAACTCAGGGACAGCCTGTTAAACTCTACGCTAATTATTTCGAATTGAAGTCCCTGGGCAAAGAGCTTTTCCGCTACCATGTCGACATCGGTGGTGATTCTGTCGGCCGCAAGCCCACCGGGAAGAAAGCTCGTCAGGTCGTTCGACTGCTGCTCGATGAGCACTTTCTTCAATACCAAAACAGCATTACCACAGACTACCGTTCCACGCTTGTGTCGAGGATTGAGCTCCCGAATAAGGGAACCTATGATGTTCATTACCGCGACGAGCATGAAGACGAATACCCGGAGAACCCCAAGGTCTACAAGGTCACCTGCCAGTTCACGGGCAAGCTCAATCCTTCCGATCTGTTGGATTACTTGACATCCTCCAATGCTTCGGCCATGTTCGAGTCCAAGGCAGAGGTCATTCAGGCTATGAATATCGTCCTGGGTCACCAACCGAAATCCGATCGGTCCATTGTATCGGTTGGTGCAAACAGACATTACGCGATGTACCCAGATTTGGCGGAGAAATGCAGCTTAGGAGCTGGTCTTGAGGTCCTCCGGGGCTTCTTCGTCAGTGCTCGTGCAGCAACAGCCCGTATTTTGGTTAATGTGCAGGTCAAGTATGTGGCCTGCTACCAGGAAGGCCCACTGGTGAACGTTATCATGGAGTACCAACGTGGCAATTCCTCAAACATCTACAAACTTGAGGCTTTCCTCAAGAAATTGAGAATTCGGGCGACCCACATCCCCAAGAAGAACAAGAAGGGACAGGATGTTCCAAGAATGAAGACAATTGCAGGCCTGGCCACTCGTGCTGACGGATCGTCGCTGCCTCAGCCTCCTAAGGTGTCTCACCACGGCGCTGGCCCTCGAGATGTTCAGTTCTTCCTTGATCAGCCGGGCCAACAGCCATCGTCTCAGGGCCAGAGCGGACAAACACCTAGCAAGAAGGGCAAGAAACAGCCCAAAGCTGGCCCAGCGCAGGCTGGCAAGTACATCACCGTGGCCGACTTTTTCCGTCAGGGTAAGTATATTCTGCAAATATGCAATTACATGGCCGCCGAGCAAGCTTACCTAACTGCGTCTTAGCGTATAATATGAACCTTGACCCCAAGATGCCCGTGATGAACGTCGGGGACAGACAGAACCCGTCCTACCTGCCGGTTGAGGTTTGCATGGTTGAGCCCGGTCAGCCAGCAGGTGCCAAGCTCAGCGGAGACCAAACTCGACACATGTTGAACTTTGCCGTGCGGACGCCTGCGCTAAATGCCGGGTCTGTCGTGAACCGTGGAAGTCGCGTACTTGGCTTGGCTGGGCAGAACCCTACTTTGGTGAGTCTTGGCCTCGTTACTGATATTGCTGCGATGCGTAACTGACTACAATCTCCAGGCCAATTTCAACATCCAGCCAGGACTTGACCTTGTCACTGTTCCTGGCCGTGTTCTTCCCGCGCCTCGCGTCTACTACAAGGACAACAGGTCGCAACAGAAACCGGTCAATCCTATGAATGGCGGCTGGAACATGAAGGCAATCCGATTCTCGCAGGGTACCAAACTGGCGTCTTGGTCGTGGCTTTACTTTAATGCTCCCAGGGCGAGGCAGCACTTCAATGGCCCCGATGATTTGTCTGCTTCTCTGAAGGGTCTCGCTGCGAAGTTGAATGAAATGGGCGTCGCGACATCGGCACCAAAGCCTGGCGCGCAAATCAATCTGTCCGGACAGAACACGGAAAAGGAAGTTGAGAACGCGATTTCTGATTTGATGGTCCGCCACCAGCCTACGTTGATATTCACTATTCTCCACGGTAGTGACAGTGAACTGTACAAGTGTGTGAAGCAGGTCTGTGACGTCCGTCAGGGTGTACGCAACATCTGCGTACTCGCCGATAAGCTGAAGGGAGCCAACGACCAGTACTATGCCAACGTCGGTCTCAAGTTCAACCTGAAGCTTGGTGGGGCTAACCAATCTTTGCGGCCGGCGGACCTGGGTATCATCAGTGAGGGCAAGACTATGCTCGTGGGAATTGATGTCACACACCCGTCCCCCGGTTCCGCTCGCAACGCTCCCAGTGTGGCCGGCATGGTCGCCTCCGTGGACCAGTACCTGGGCCAATGGCCCGCTGAGATCAAGATCCAGGCCTCCCGACAGGAGATGGTCTCCGAACTTGACTCCATGCTCAAGACCTGTCTCCAGCGCTGGGCCCGGATGAACAAGAAGAACTACCCCGAGAACATCATCGTCTATCGTGACGGTGTCTCTGAGGGCCAGTACGACATTGTCCTTGACAAGGAACTCCCGCTTCTCAAGAAAGCCTGCGAGGAGACCTACCCGGCGACCTTAACCAAGAAGTCCCTCCCGCGCATCTCCATCATCATCGTTGGCAAACGTCACCACACCCGCTTTTACCCCACATCCGACGCAGATGCCGACCGCGGCGCCAACTCGAAGAATGGCACCGTCGTGGACCGCGGTGTCACTGAAGCCCGCAACTGGGACTTCTTCCTACAAGCCCACGCAGCCATCAAGGGCACCGCCCGTCCCGCTCACTACTTCACCGTCTGGGACGAGATCTTCGCGCACCAGAAACCCGCCCCGGGATCCCCGTTCCAGAACGCCGCGGATATTCTCGAGGACCTAACCCACCGCATGTGCTACCTCTTTGGACGTGCTACTAAGGCAGTCAGTATCTGCCCGCCGGCGTATTATGCGGATTTGGTCTGTGAGCGTGCTCGTTGCTATCTGAGTCAATTGTTTGACCCGACGCCTGCGGCCACACCGTCGGGAAGTCTCATTAGCGGTGCTGCTGGGGGCTCGGAGCTTGGAGATGTTGCAATTCACCCGAATGTGCGTGACACGATGTTTTACATCTAAGCGTGTTTGTCTTGGTTAGCGTATTGGATCACATCATTGGATTTAGGTAGGTATCTTTTTTGTTAGATTGCTTTTTGAATATGAACGAAGTGAACGATTTAAGTTTTCAATGCCTTTCCACGCTTGTAGACAACGACTTGATTGAGAAAGGCAGTACCATCACTGCATCTTTGGAATAACACCGATAGCATTCACTTTACTTGAGGTCAAGCCGCGCAGTGAATTCTGCAATAGGGCTCGTCGTAGCTTTCCTTTCAATGAAGTCACCATCTCAAGCGCTCGTCTAGATTAACCCATCTTTCCCATGGCTGGCATTGTACCGCTCAATCATACGTTTAATGTCGCAATTGACAATGCTTTCATCATTCTTTAGGTGCATGTCAACAAGCGAAGTCTACAACCCACGGCTTCTCGTGTCTCAGGTATTCCTAACCATCTTCCCAATAGGAGACGCGGGATTCAAGACACCCCATAAAAGAGTGAAAGATGGGTTTCGGCCAGCCGATAGACCCGACGTTCTATCGAATACAGAAAATTTTTCGTCGAGACCCGTCTACCATCCAACCGGGAGCCCACTCCTCATTGAAAGCCTAGTACAGGGAGCCAAAGTATTCCCTGTGCTTGTTGTGTAGTGCCACGGGAACTCTACAAGAGTGATTGGGAATAGGAACGGTCAGTTATTCCACAAAGCCTCACCCACAGACGTGACCGGCGATGCCGGGTTTTTGAAAAGTTCCCATGGATGATCCCCGAGTGTGATCATCCCGACGAAATGGACATGTCAGTCTATAGGACACAAGACAGATTACGGAAGCCGTGGAGTGAGCGTTTGCGTTCTTCTCGGAATTCCTTGAAAGAAAGGACTTTGCGGCTTGTGTTTGAGAACTAAGTCAGCAGCAGACCTCCATCGGGACGACCTTACGAATCTGATGAGAACACTTCTATGAGAGACGGCACCGAAGCCCTATTCCATGAACCATATTATGCATTTCAAGAGAGCACATGCCTAATTGATTGTATCGACAGTGCTATCCTGTATCTTCGCATTGGTCTACAAAGACTGGAGGAATTGTGGAGGACATTGACAGGGAAAGAGATGAACCAGGGGAGCCCAAAACTCCCATGATAGCTACCGCGAAGCCGATGATGACGGCCGTGTGGCTTCCACATCTACAATGAGCATCTGAGGAACCGCATTGCGTGATTTACCCGCCAGTTATTTGTGCCATGGCCGCCCCTACGATCGCCGTACGCTTTATAATTTAGCTAGTCACAATAGACTGTGACTTCAACTGAGGCTGACAGTATGATGCGTACTAACAATATGCCCAGATAGCGACGATAAGCGCAAAACACTTGCTATCGTCAAAGGAAATCGAATAAATGTCCCGGTAATCATAGAGATTATCGAAATGCTGTCACTGTGTGCCTGTTCTTTTATACAGCAGCGCGCGATACAAACTCCCGCATGAGTGGACATTTTGGATCCTCGAGACATTACAGCGCTTTGTGATCCTCAAAACCAAGGGAAAGGTGGGTCGAGGTTTGACAGCAAAATACGCGCAGGACGACAATAGTCCTAGATACTTTCTGTCGTGTCATCCCAAACGAAGACACATCGAAGACAAGAAGTGGCCACAGAAATAATTTTCGCATACCAACTGGCCAAAATCGAGATCAGGAAGAAGAATGGACCGAAGCGTTTTGTACAAGCCCTACCCCTGGGTACACTCACTTAATTATCAGAAGTCTCCCGGGATATCCAGCCCTACCCTCCATTTATGAGAGGTTATGAGCCCTCAACTGCTACGAAGCAATCCGACTACGCGTATGAATTCATCACGCGATAGGCATAGAAGACCACATGGAGAACGCCATATTGAATCTCCCGTCAGTCAGATGAATCATCAATATCTCATAACTTATTTCCGACGTAACCCTAGCGGGTTATCGACACCATGCTCGAGTGACATGATCGTCCGAAGCTAATCGCGTATAACCAGGACGCAGTTTCAGTGTCGTCTCATGCACTCGTCTCTTGCACTGTCGCTTTCTTTTCTTGCGTGCATTCAATTGGGATTTGTGTTGATGCACATACATTGCTCAGGAAATTAGACTGCATACGCTACCATGAGGACGGAAAACCGTGGACAATAACATAGTGAAAGACAAGTTAGGACAAGTCTTTTGCCTTGGCAGAATGATCTCATCGGGCCACGAGCGAATCTTAACGCAAAATGCCAGAATCTGGGTGTCAAGTTCATGAATTCCATAGTGCGGTGCACATCACGGAAATGTGCAAAGGAGGAATCAGGGGTCGTTAGCCAATGGATACCGTATGCTTCGCTCTGCTTATGCTGGGTGGATGCTTCAACAAAGACATGGCTTTCGCATCATACCCTTCTCATGACCGATGCAAGACTTCGCCATTTCACATACAATCCATACATCACACTTGGGATGGCGTTTTCCGATTTCTCGGGTCATGGATACATGAGCACCGTCAAGTTGTCAGGGCGATTCATGTGGTATCATTGGCAAATCATCTCTGAAGTACACACTGCAGCAAACCATGTATGTAAAGAAATAGCCCCGACTGCATTTTCGAGGGACATGCGCTCGATTCATGGGGCGAATGAAGGGCGATTTGGTGCCGGTTTACGCCATCAATATCAGCATAGGTTCAGTCCAGGGGTAATAAAAAAGCAGGTCATGCAAGTTCTATTGACAATGCTTAATCAAAATATACAGTAAAGAAGCATAATTTTGTGGTTCTATGTACGAAATTCAATACTTACTCGGATCCAGTGACGTGGACCGACTGCTTTCCGTTCTGTTGCAGGAGTTAGCATTGGTCGACGAACACATGCAAAGCAAAAGCATACCTTAGTCCTGTAGTACTTCACACCGACAGAGTTCCCATTCGCAGCATCGTGCGGAATAGGGCTCGTGTAGTTGTAAGTCGGCTTGAGACCAGCCCAGGTCTTCTGGACGGTGCTGAGAATGCTGCGACCACCGGAGCAAGTACCATTTGTCAGAGGAACAGCCCACTTGGGAGAGTACTTGGAGTATTCGTTCTCAGACAACGGGCCAGGGTAGGTCTCGTTGAGGTACAAGTTCTCAGTGTCCACCTCCCAGTTGGTGTATCCGGTCTTCTCAGCAACCCAGCTGAGGAGGTTGGCACCGCAGTCCCAGCGACCAAGCGAAGGAAGACCCCAGTTGGCAGACAAGGAGGCGATAATGGAGTAGTGGGTGTAGAAGGTGTCGTCCTCCTTGCCCTTGAGGTTCTCGGGGACAGCACCACCAAGAAGGAAAGTGAAGACCTTGTTTCCGATCTCGTAGGTGTCGGTCTCGTCAAAGGTGAGCTGAATCAGAGTGTCCTTGGTGAAGTACTCGTCCTCAAGCAATTCAGCGAGGAAACGGTAGGTCCAGCTACCGGCAAAGGTGATGTTGGTGTCGTGGGCATCGTTAGTCATGTTGGGCGTAATGAACATGTGCTGAGGGAGTCTCTGGTTCTTCAAGTCATCGTAGAAGCTGGTAAAGTTCTTGATCTGACGGACACGAGTGTCATCGTCGGTGACAGAGTCGAAGAGGACCAGCGGGTTGTGCTTGCGGACGTAGTCGCTCGCCTCGGTCTCGGAGAAGCTGAAGCCCTGGTAGCCGGCGTAGGGCAGGTGTTCCTGGTACTCGCCCCAAGAGATGTTCCTCGTATCGAACAGATCCGCGATGGTCGAGATGTTGGAAGGAAGCTCGACAAACTCGTCATGGTCCATACCCCAGGTATCACCACCGGCGGAGGCACAGTAGTTGGGCTGCGAAGGGTGGGTGAGGGCCCAGAAGTTGCTCAGGGTGACACCTTGCTTGGCGAGCTTGGAGAGATGGGGGTCTTTCGCGGCAGTTTCATAGTCCTAGCAGTAGCATAACCATTAGCTGCTGACCCGCGCAATCAATGCGCAAGAAGAACATACCGTGTTCTCCAACCAGATGTTGACAAACCGGTTAAACGACAAACCCTGAACATTCGAAACCGGAGAGTTAGGCTTCACAGTCACCCGGGCCTTTGCGATTTCCTCGGCAGACGGGTTATGAGAGCTCTGCGCAACGGCGAGAGAAAGACCTCCGAGGAGGGCGACGAGAGAACTCTTGGCGTACATGATGCCAACAACGCTGAGAAGCTTGACTTGACAGGAATGCTGTAGCAAAACAAGAGAGCTAAGACAGCGATCGACTGCTCTTATATACGGCTGATCTTGTCGCTTTGCGTGCGCTGACCAATCGGTCTTTTTGGACTGTCCGAGGGGTTCCCAATCGGGAAGGCGAGATTTCGGGGTGCTTGTTCCACGTTGTCCATCCCCTTTCGCTGATTGGGTGTGAAATCCGATGACTAGACTGGATTGGGTATGGTGGCTTAGTGGAGTTATCATCGTTTCCTAAAGCTTATCACGGGAGTGACTCTGATTGGTTACAGAGCGGGGTGCAGAGATGGCAGAGGCACGTGCCGGCATCTCAGACTCTCGATGCATCGGATACAGGCGAACGTCGTATGTATCTACTGATACCCTCATTGTGATAGGCAGTGTCATTAGACAATAATACCGAACTGTCATCAAACCACATCCTGCGCCCCCCTCACGCGCTGTGCCGCATCGTCCCGAGCTCTTTCCACAATCTCACCGGCATCCAGAACCTCACCAACCAATCCAGCTCCTGCTGGCCGTGACGGGGTGCATATAGCCATACCGCGCATGGCTTGTGCGACGCTATAGCAGACAAAGCCTTTTGTAACTCATCTTTCCAGAGGAGAAAGCCTACTCCGACTTGTCGAATAGGGTGACTGGAGGGTAGGAGGGTAAAGAGATTCGGATTCCCGCATTGCCTCGGCAGGGGTGCTCAGGTTCTTCTCTGTGCCACTGGCATCCATTGCTGGGCCGATGAATCCTAAGCCGCCTGCTCGAGAGACGGCTACGGCTAAAGCGGGGCCGGCGGACATGGCCATTGGGGCATTGGCTAGGAGGGGTTTTTTAACCCAGGGGAAATTGATCGATGGCATTTTGATGAAGTACAGAGAGTATAATTTAGTTCGAGTTCTTTGGGACACTTGATGTGAGAAATGGTGTTGGTATGAACAGCTCATGAGTCACATGTCACCAGCTGCGGATGACCGGGGATGATCTTCGGAGACTTCTACGTTCACATTTCTAGAAATCGAGAAAGAATGATGGCAATTGATGACTTGATTATCAAAATCATGAAAGCTGTGTCAGAATATTCAAGTGTTACCGTTCTTTTCTATCAGGGATGGAAGCATAACAGATGCACATCAATCATTCGATTTCCGTACCAAAACAACGCTTTCTATCTATATACATGTATATGCAAGCATATCTAGAAAGCATCATGAAAAAACATTACACGTCGTCATATCCAATTAAGCAAAAGACTTGGCTTCGCCCTCCTTGAGCTTACCAGCACCAACCAGTCTCTTGACCTCCTCAACATACACGTTCTTGACAGCACCAGCATCCTTGCCAGCAGCAGTAAGACGCTCAGCAAGCGAAGCAAGGTCCTCAGCCTCGAGCTTGCCCATGATAAGGTCAAGGTCAGTCAAGACAGAGTCAACCTGGGTAGCAGAAGGCTCGCCTTCGGCAAAGTAGTTGACATCCTTGACGGAGGCCTTAACAACACGCTTGTTCTTCTTAGCAGCGTTCTTAGCGGCCTCCTTGGCCTTCTTGTTCTTCTCACGGTCAGCCTTGGCGGCCTCCTCGGCGTCCTTCTTGCGCTGCTCCTCCTCAAGACGAGCCTTCTCCTTCTCCTCGGCCAGACGCTTGGCCTCGGCCTCCTTCTCAAGACGCTTCTTGTCCTTGCCGGCACGGGCCTGCTGGCGGAACTTCTTGATACGCTCGTCCTGGCTCGAAGCGTCGTCTAGGATCTTACGGAGACGGGTAATGTCCTCGGTCTTGCGCTTACGGCGGGCGTTGGCGTTCTTCTTCTCGATGTGACGCTTCTGGTCACGGTTCTCGTTGTCATCGGGAACGTCCTCGTCGAGGTACTCGAACGATCTCCAGCTGTCAAAGTTGTACCAGAAGTTGTAGAAGTTCTCAAGCTCCTCCTGGGTGGTGTTGTCGTCACCGAACAAAGGCACAGGCTGAATCTTGGAGAAACGAGCCTCAGACTCGAAAACAGGTCCCCAGAGCTTGAAGAATTTACCCTTAGCGGCAGCCTCCTTCTTGGTCGGGGGCTCGACTTCGGCGGCTTCGTCAACGGAGTCGAACTGGCGGCGGCGGACAGGGTCGAGCAGCAGCTCGGCGGCCTTCTGGATACACTTGAAGAATTGGTCGTTCTCGTCGCGGTCTCCCATAGCGGCCTTCTTATCGGGGTGGTGGCGGAGGACCTTCTTGCGGTGGGCACGCTTGATCTGGTCGGGGGTTGCGCGCCAGCGGTACTTGGCAAGACCCAGGACAGCGTAGTGGTCTTGGCTCTTCCAGTCCTTGGCTTCGCGGGAGAGCAGCATGGCATCCTCGGTGTCCGAGATGTCGTCGTCCTGGTCGTCCTCGGTCTTTTTGGCGGTGTTCTGGGCCTGGATGCGCTCATCCTCGGAGAAGGTACGGCCGTGACGGGCCTAGAGGGTGTTAGCCATTTAAATCCCATCAATTCATGAGCCATGAGAGGCAGAACAACATACACGGCGAGCGTGAGCCAGGAAATAAGGACCAACGGGCTCCAAGTTCCTCTGAGTAGCGCCGGACAGAGCACCAACGGCCTTGAAGTCCTTCTCGGCGCTCCAGCCCCCGGACACGAGGGGAAGGGTAGCGTTAACGGTCTGCACAGCAACCATTTTTTTTTTATTTCCTTCTGTGTTATGCTTTGAAGGAGATTGGAGGTGGGATGTGAGGGTTGTGCGGCGCTGATCGAAAGAAGTCAGAGCAATTTTTTTTCTGCCGAGGCACCCCGCCTTTACATGGGCCAATCATGGTGAGTTAGTTTTGGAGGCATGGATTATCGTAGAATTTCGGACTACCAGTACTTGTCCAGACTCAACTTCAATTGTCTTGCTTTGATTATTCTTTTGCATTGTTGCTCTCTTACAGTTCATAAAGGCACCGTTCATTTTGATTGTTGACTCGTTGCGACCCGATTCTTCAGATCATCCACCAACGCCACCCGCTCTTCCGGAGAAGCAGCTCGATAACTACACTTGCCATTGACCGTTCTACATATCTCCCCATTCTACGAGATCCCTCCCTATCACCATGGCCTCCCAGACAGCCGTATCCGCACGGAGTGCATACCGCCAACTCCTCCGCGCCACCCGCGTCGCTTTCCAAGGTCAGACACTCCCGAGCCCAAAATGCATCACGATCCTAACAATATATGGCTTATAGATGACGTCCGAGTCCTCGTCGCATCCCGACAGGAAGCACGCCGGAACTTCGACGCCCATCGCCGCCTAGCCGTTGACACACCCATGCAAATCAAGCATGCCGTTGAAGTGGCGGATCTCCTTAGACATAATCTCGTGCAGGGCTCGCGGGAAGAGGGGAATGAGGATGCGAAATGGGGTATGTTCTGATTATCCCGGTGGCAACATTCGTAATTCTGTAGATGGTAATTGTGGTAATTGGTGGTGCTGACATGGTTGTGGCAGAACTCCGTATCCACGACGAGATCGAGCGAGGTGATAATGACTCGATCAAGGTTGGAGGGAAGAGTGTCAAGGTTGATAAGCCCTGCTCGGCGCAGTGATGGTTGCGTACCTTGACGATTTTCCTTCCCTTCTCGTTTCGTTTCTCATGGATGGTCTTTACGCCTACGCATACTGTATTCTTCTGAACGATTACTGGAGCGAAAGCAGCACTCGCAGATTGTATTATAGTATACCCAATTTTTTCTCTCCTTTGGCGTTTTGGGGGTATTTTATTGGATACTGTGTGTAAAAATAAACCGAAATCAACGCCCGCTCTCTAACATACATTATGCAACTTTCCTGGTCCCATTGAAATCAAGTCATATAAACAGGTGATTAGTCGCCATGCAAACTCGAGTATTGAACATTGCTGCTTCCAGGAGGCGGCGCCACGGCGAAGTTGCGAGGAGTTTCTTGCTGTGCGGCACCTTCACCAGCAGTGATAGCCTTCTTCTCCGGCTGCCCGCCCCTGGTGGCACCGGCAGTCTGTCTTCCCTCCCGGGCATTCTTGATGCGTTCTTCATTGCTCATATTATCCAAAGGCTTAGGTTTTCCCCATCTGATGCGCAGAGGGCAACCGTTGACAACAGCCTTACCCTGACACTGTCTCGCGGCGTCTTCAGCGCTAGCGCGAGTAAGATAGTTCACAAATGCGCAATGCGAGCGGTGAGAACAGACGAGAGACCGGAGTTGACCGAATTGCGTGAAAAATGTTCGCACTGCATGTTCCGGAAGATCGTCCTCGACACCAGTGACAAACAGCGAGGTGACGTTGGGGTCCGCGGGAGGGAGAATGTCCTCCGCCGAAGGAGGAACTTGAGCGGTACTTGGGAACGGCCGGCCACCGCGGCCGCCACGACCACCGCGCATACCACCTCCACGACCGGGTAAGGGCGTTCCTCTTCTGCTCTCGCTTGTCCGAATAGGTCCGGGGCCATTTCCGTAACGACTGCGCACTTGAGGCGCCTCGGACGACGGTGCCTCGGCTTCCTCTTCATCACCTGGAGGAGCTTCCAGCCTCCGCGGCTTTCTGTAGTACGGCTCACTATTCGCAAGCCGACGGAGCAGCTCCCGCGCTTTCTCATCCGTCTTTTCGTATTCCTCCACAGCGCCACGCCCTTCCTCGATTTCCCTCTCGTGTTCTTGGGCGTAGTATTCGCGGTTGACGTCACTCTGGGGGCCCGGGGCAACCATTTTCAAGGCGGCATCACGGACGACAATGGGCAAGCCGAATGACAAATCGAGCATACAACACTGGCAACAGTTCTTCAGGCGGGCGCATGTCAGGCAAATGTTGGTGCGCTTCGTGCGTGCTGTGCGATCGGCTTTCCACCGGAAGATGGTAAAGGGGCGCGTGCACTAGACATCCGTTAGTATATTTTTTTCGTAGACTGAGGAGAAGAGGTACATACAATTTTGCATTCTGCGCCGTGGTCTTCCTTCAGCATCTGCACATATGGGTTGTCCGGGAGGCAATTCTCGCAGACCGAAGGGAAGTCGGTGCTTTCCCAACCGGACCGGTTAAGATCTTGTTTAATCTGTGGGGGAGGCATGGTTAAGTGAACGACCTGTGTTTAATAGAGAAGCAGGCCACGAGTATCTGGAGTCGCGCAAGACAGACGTTTATCGATAGGAGTCTTACTCTGTGGCGGTGCGTGAGGCTGGTGAAGAGAAGTCACGTGCCTTGTAGGAAGGCGGTGAGGCTCGGAACCTTGATTCTGCTCTCCGTCAGCGATAAGAGCGATAAGCAGCGATAAGGGAAGCTCTCGAACGCTCGGAGCGCCTGCATCCGGACGCGTGCCCAGCACGTGACCGTGACCTCCCGATCGGACCATCGCATGGCGACGACGGAGGCGTCTAGATCCGGTTCACCGCCTCGCCCGGAACGTCCTTTCTCCGGCCGGGACCCCAGATGGCTCCCGATTTGGCTTAGCTGCCACACAAACAATCAATCGTGATTGGCCAGGGATCTTCGCACTGCGCAGTTTCGCCTCCTTTCTTTTCTGTTTCCTCTGTGCTGGCCTTTTGTTTTTCTCTCCAGCATCTTTCTTTCTATTTTCTCATTGCTGTGTATTTCTCAGTTTTTGTGTCTTTTCTCATCACTGTCATTGCTCTGTTGGAGGAATTGAACACGTCTTACTCCGAGTACAATTGAGCAGCTCCGCGGAATTTACCTGTCACCCCTTTTCAAATAAAAGAAACACCCGACCACATTCTCATAATGGCTCCCACCAACTTGGAAAGAGAGGACCACCAGCGCGATGCTGAGTTTGCCCGCGTCCTTCACGGAAAGTCCGCTGCGGCTCAGGGTGGTTTCGCTGCTATGCGCGGCAAGGACGCCGCTGCGCAGAAGGCTGCTGTCGATGAGTACTTCAAGCACTGGGACAACAAGTCTGCTGAGGAGGAGACAGAGGAGATTCGCGCTGTGAGTATCTCTGGGTGCAGGTTATCTTCTACGAAATGATAGGTGGCTAATTGCTTGTTTTTTAAATAGGCCCGCCGAGCAGAGTATGCGACTTTGACCAGACAGTAGGTTTTCCCTCAAACAAATAGAATACGTGGATGGAAGTTGACAGTTGGCAGCTACTACAACCTTGCTACCGACTTCTACGAGTACGGATGGGGAACCTCATTCCACTTCTGCCGATTCGCCCGCGGCGAGCCCTTCCTCCAAGCCATTGCCCGTCACGAACACTACCTTGCTCACCGCATGGGGATTAAGGATGGTATGAAGGTTCTGGATGTCGGCTGTGGTGTTGGTGGACCGGCTCGTGAGATTGTCAAGTTCACGGACGCCAATGTTGTCGGTCTCAACAACAACGACTACCAGATTCAGCGTGCGACGCGGTATGCTGAGCGCGATGGTCTGTCGCACAAGCTCAGCTTCACCAAGGGTGACTTCATGCAGATGAGCTTCCCCGACAACTCCTTCGATGCCGTTTACGCCATCGAGGCGACTGTCCACGCTCCCGAGTTGGAGGGTGTTTACAAGGAGATTTTCCGTGTGCTGAAGCCCGGTGGTGTGTTCGGTGTCTACGAGTGGCTCATGACTGACGAGTATGACAACGACAACGCTGAGCACCGCAAGATCCGTCTTGGTATCGAGCAGGGTGACGGTATCTCCAACATGGTCAAGGTTTCGGAGGGACTTCAAGCTGTCCGCAACGCCGGTTTCGACCTCGTCCACAACGAGGATTTGGCCGACCGTCCTGACGCGATTCCGTGGTACTACCCTCTCGCCGGTTCGTTCAAGCACATGACTTCCCCCTGGGACTTCTTCACTATTGCCCGTATGACATGGTGGGGTCGTGGTCTTGCCCACAATTTCGTCGGTGCCTTTGAGAAAGTCGGTCTCTTCCCAAGGGGATCCCAAAAGACCGCTGACAGCTTGGCGCTGGCTGGTGACTGTCTTGTTGCCGGTGGTGAGAAGAAGCTTTTCACACCGATGTACCTGATGGTTGCTCGCAAGCCCGAGTGAACGTCCGTCTTCTGAGCTGTACAGATGTTCATGTCTCGCCGACATCCTATACAAGCGGCGGTTTTTTTCCTTTCCACTTTCAATTCTGACATCTATCATTTTCCTTTACTGTGTTTATTGCCCCTATCTTTCTGCTTGTTTTAATATTGCATACCGCCTTAGGATGTCACGTTAATTTGTCTTTTTCATCCTCATGTTCTCACCCGTCCTATGAGTTACTGCTGAATATGTGCGGATGGTGATGATACTGCGTTGTTTTCTTTTGCTTTTTTATCAAAATAGAGATGTAATAGTTACTGGTTCTGGAATGAATGGGAGCGTCTTCCTTGTGTACTGTCAGCTTTGCCATGTAGTCTGAATTGTGAGTCATTCACTCGCCATTCATAATTGTATTCCATGCCGATGGACATATATGCCGTCCGTTACAAAACCATCTCTGCTGTATGTGGCATGTAGATTACAGCTTTCATGTATTCCTGTGCGGTGATTGTTGGTACCCCTAAAGCTCTATGCCGCAAATATATATCTCTCAGAATTGGGTCTTCCCGCCTTTGCATCCCAGTAGTGAGGAAGACCAATACTTATCCCAAGTACTACAAGATATCCCTTACCACTTCCCTATTCTCTAATTATACTCAAGCTATCTCCGAGCAGCTACCCGATCAGCACGTCGGTAATTGCCGCTTTAGGACAGCACGAAATCTTATCAGATGGATCATCTGATAAAAACCTCGCCAATCACGGCCCCCCGCGGACCATTCCCTTTCAATAAGAGACTCGCAAGACTCGGCAAACTGAAAAAGAAAAAGCAAAAAAAAGCACCCTTATAAATTGCATTTCATTTACCCCAATGCGCCGTCGCCTCACCCGGAGGATTGATCATCCGCCTGCTCCTGTTCCTGCTGCTCACCTGAAAAGACTTGCCTAAATGGCGAGGCTGTGACTTATGTTTCAACTCTCTGTCCTCTTGCTTACGGGCCTGAATCATATTTCTGATTCTAGGGGGATACAGCATCGTATCTTGTCTTGTTCTGCTTCGTTCCGAGTGTCCCGATGATCGGACTTTGCGACCATGCCCTCCAACTCCCGGTTCCATAGAGCCTCTGCAGGGCCGTCATCCTCTGCGGCATATACCCAGATTGCGAACGATTCGACGTCTTCATTAGAATCCGGTACACAGGTCCGCTACTCGCAGGGCAATATCGCAGGAAACAAACCGGATCCAAACCGGATCGACATCGATACCCGAGATGGTGACGAGGACGACGACGACGACGAGGACGACGACGACGACGAAGAAGAAGAAGAAGAAGACGAGCGCAGACAGGATGGAGTCCGGCAGGCCGAGGCTATCACATCTTCTTGGACGTTTCGAGCGCTTGTGTTTACTTATGTTTTGTATGGTCTACCATGGCTGGATGTCAACCGACGAGATACGGAACTAACGGAAACAGTATCTACATCTTAACGTTCGTCAACTCGCTACAGCAGCAGGTTACAGTCAGCCTGGGACCGTATGTCACCTCCAGTTTCAAGCAGCATTCTCTGTTCTCGACGACGCAGACGTTGTCCAGTATTGTCGCCGGTTGCTCGAAGCTCCCGATTGCAAAGATTCTTGATATATGGGGCCGAGTCGAGGGCTTCATTTTGATGACAGTTCTGTGCACGCTGGGTCTTGTTTTGATGGCGGTTTGCAGGAATGTTGAGACTTATGCGGCAGCTCAGGTAAACACCCTGATAACATTGTACGAACTCAGACTGACTGTTTAGGTCTTCTACTGGGTTGGATACAACGGGATGGGATACGTGATCAACATCTTCCTAGCGGATACAACATCTCTCAGAAACCGGATGATCATGTTTGGACTCAACTCGACACCATTTATCGTTACCGTCTTTATTGGTCCATACGTTGCGCAGTTGTTTCATACATATAGCACGTTCAGATGGGCGTTTGGATTTTTCGCCATTGTCATTCCCGTCGTGTCGATTCCTGTCGCGGCCGTTTTTCTGTACAGCAACTATAAAGTGAGGAAGATGGGACTTGCTCCCCTTCGCACGGTCACTGGGAGAACTACCCTTCAGATTCTCTACCACTATGCGCGCGAGTTCGATAGTAGGTCTGAATTTCCTTGACACGTTTGCTGGATACTGACGTGTTGTAGTCGTTGGTTTGATTTTGGTGGTTGGCGGCTTTTCCCTGCTGCTTCTTCCGCTTACTCTTGCCGCGAGTTCCGTGAATCAGTGGCACAATCTGTATATCATTGCGATGCTGGTTATCGGAGTTGCTCTTTTAGCGCTATTCTGCGTTTGGGAAAAGTATTTTGCGCCGGTGACGTTCGTACCATTTCAATACCTCCAAGATCGAACAGTTTTCGGTGCTTGTGTTTTATCTGCTACTCTTTTTTGCAGCTTCTAGTATGTCCCTCTACCTCGATGTCTGCATGACTGAATCTAACAAACCACAGCACATGGGACGTCTACTTCTCCTCCTATCTACAGGTAGTCCACAACCAGAACATCCGCAACGCCGGCTACATCTCCAACATTTTCACTATCGGCTCCTCCTTCTGGGCCCCTATAGCCGGCCTCATGATCCGCTACACTGGCCGCTTCAAATGGCTGGGCCTAGCGGCCGTTCCAGTTTCAGCAATTTCCACCGCACTAATGATATACTTCCGACACCCGGGCACAAACATCAGTCTTATCATGTTGATTCAGATTTTTATGGCTTTTTCTGGAGGTACACTGGTTATGACGGAGCAATTAGCTGCTATGTCTGCGGTTCCACATAATGAAGTCGCTGTCGTGCTTGCATTAGAGGGACTGTTCATGAGCATTGGCGGTTCAATCGGACAATCGATCTCGGGCGCTATCTGGACGAACCTCTTGCCGGACAAACTAGTTGAATACCTCCCTGCGAGTGAAAAGGCAAATTGGAAGGAGATTTACGGGTCTCTTGAGGTACAGTTGTCATATCCCGTTGGGAGTACAACGAGGGACGCTATCATAATGGCGTACGGATATGTGCAAAGACGGATGTTGCTTGCAGGGGTATGTTTTATGCCGTTGGGGCTTGGGTGCGTTTTGCTTTGGAGGAATATTGATGTTAAGGGGAAGCAGCAGACGAGGGGGATGGTTTTTTGAGCGTTGCATATTGCATTCCTGAGTGGTACTTGGTAGAGTTGGTTTATTTGTATAGTGCTCTGTAAGGCCACATAGATAGAATATAGCAGTGATCGTCTGGACGATCCTAGATCAGTTATATAGACCATTGGCAGATTGTTTACATAGAGTATAAGAGAGCCATGGGTCCTTAAACGTATTAAATTGACCGTGAGCCGAAATTAGAATACCAACTGAACAAACATAGAATAATCCATACTCATAAACACGCCGTAACACCCCTTCCGTAGCATCCACAAACAACAAAGACAACACCCCATGGCAACACTCAGTTACTAAAAAAGTAATTCGCCGCAACCGCCTTCCCAAGCCCAACCTCCCTCTCAAACCCATCCAAATCAAACCTCACTCTTCCCCAAATCCCCATCTCCTTTCCCCCCTCGGGCCTATACTTCCCCGCAGCACCCTCAAACCCCTCCGGCTGCTCATACAGCAAAAACACATAGCGGTGCGGGCCACTTCCCGGCGGGGGCTCCGGGCCGATCCAGTTCGCGATGAAGGGCACGTTCGCTTTTAGGGTCGTAATGGTGCCGTCATTGGATGGGGTGGGGTGGAGGGAGGGTTGGATCCAGTGCAGGATGGGGCTTAGGATGGAGAAGGAGGGGAAGGGGCCGTCGAGGTCGATGCTGACGAGGAGGTAGGTTTTGTTGGCGGTGGTGTTGGTGAAGGTGATTTCGGGGATGGATTGGGCTTCTGTTTTTTGTTTTGTTTGGTTAGAATGTGTGGTCGATGGTTTCAGTTCAGGATGGGGGACGAACCTCCTCGTGGGATGAACTGGCCGGGAGTGACGTTGTGGGAGCCGACTGTCACGCCTAGGACTTTGGAGGGGTCCCGCGAGCAGAGGGAGATGGCTGAGTCGGCGCTTTCGCAGACTCGCATGGTTGCGTTGATGGATTGTTTGTTGGTTGTGGAGGAGATGGAGGGAGGAAGAGGAACGGTTATAAGTGTCGGGGTTAAGCGGGAGTTAAGCGGATTTAGTGACGGGTGACGGGTTGATGTTGAGGTGACGTGTGTCGAATGGGGTTAGCAGTGAATGAAGGTGTTTATATATGTTTTATCTATACTGGAATGCTTCGACACGTGCGTTATGAAAATGGCCTCACTTCGCGGAGAGTTAATTTGTACAACTACAGGATAGGACTCGTGGCAGCCATTCACCGTTGCCTTTCTAGTGTAGACCAGCGGGATATAAAAAGTCGCCGATGGCACTCAACTTGTGTAGAAATATTCATACAGAATACTAGCGCGTCATTAGTGTAACTTCTCTTCCACGGATCATGATGAAGTCAACACAGCAGCGGTGAGCAAACATGATGGTGCATATACCTTGCTGCCGTGTACTGATTGAGCTGAGACAAACAGGAGTGAAGTTATATCAACGTGCTTTGACGAGATTGAAAAATGGTTGTGTTAGGGCGATAATAATATGTATTTGTCTGGTCTTTTAAGGGACCAGGCCAGCCGATCTTATCAGATAAGATCGAGCACTGATGTCATTCCGGATTAAGAATTCCCCGAGAAGTCTCGGAGCTCGGACACTGCAAACACCGAGACAATCCAAAAAAGAAACCGGACCGACGGCACTCGGCAAGGGGAATCCAGAACAAGCGCAGAACCAGACAACGATCAGTCGTCGAATATCGGTCGCGCCCAATGCCATGCCATACAGCAATAAGTTGACAAATGTTGGGACTGGTTGACTTCGGTTTATTGGCTTGCGCAATGTTGATAAACTCCGGCACGCGCCCGAACGATAACCGGGTGCGGCCGATGCCCTTATAAAGACGCCGGATTTGGTCGCGACGCTCCCATGGTTGGCATGACGTGACCGGCCAGAGTTATCTTCCCTGTTTCTTTTTTATACTGCTCTTTCCGTCCCCTTTCCGTCCCTTTTTCACGCGCCATTGTCAAGTTTTGTCCATAGTCATGGCTGGCGAAAGTATGTCGCCGGAAGAGGGCTCTATCAAGGAACCCCCGCCGACTCCCGCGACGGCCGTGGGCTTCCTTGACCCGGCACTGAAGGGAGTGAGACGTCGCGTTGCTTTTCAGCTGGGGCGCATGGGTAAGTCAGTCAGAAAGCGATCAACTGCATACATATGACTCGTGGCTAACAAGGTTCTCCCTGCATAAAATAGTGCTGATCCTATGCGTGTTCGTCCTGTGCATTCTTTCGCTATATTGGGCCGTGCAGTTCCGAGTCGAGAATAATATGCCCTCGTTGACGGTTTGGGTGGTAGATTTCGACGGCCAGGTTGATCCATATCTCACGAATGATACTATCGTTGGACCTGCGGTGACGGATATTGCCGGGCAGATTATTCAGTCTACGACGGATCGCGTTGGGTATACTATCGTGTCGCCAGCAGAGTTTGACTATAGTGTCTGGAATGTGCGGCAGCGGGTCTACGATGAGCATGCGTGGGCTGCTATTGTCATCAATCCTAATGCAACAACAATGCTGCGCGACGCCGTGAGGAACGGGAATTCATCATACGATCCAACGGGGGCAGTCCAATTTATCATCATCTCCGCCCGGGACGAA
Source organism: Aspergillus cristatus (assembly GCA_034509305.1). NCBI lineage: Eukaryota > Fungi > Ascomycota > Eurotiomycetes > Eurotiales > Aspergillaceae > Aspergillus > Aspergillus cristatus. The sequence goes on along the minus strand of WJBV01000007.1, from coordinate 1,304,133 downwards.
TCTACCTATAGCAATTATATCAAACCAGCATTGACTAGCTTCCAGATTCAGGCTCTAATGGAGTTTGGACCCCGTTGGGTACAGTCGTTGGCGCAGGAAGGGGTCAATATCACCAATGTACCGCAAGCCGCGAATCCAGGCATTGGGTTCAACACGTACGATCTCAGACCGTTTGCGCCAGCCGTCGCAATACCAGCTGTCACCATCGGTCTGATTTACTTGATCATTGTCGCATTTTTCAACTTCCCGTTCTTGATGCCAATCCACATGAAGCTCATCAAGGGCAACCATCCACCATTGCACATATGGCAGTGGTTGGTTTGGCGCATTCTGACGCATATCGGGTCATACTTCTTCCTATCACTTTTCTACTCGTTCGTATCGCTGGCGTTCCAGATCCCATTCACCAACTCGCCTGCGCCGGATACTATCTCCGCTGACAATCCCAACGCGTACGGACATGGGTCATTCGTGGTCTTTTGGATGCTGAACTGGGTGGGAATGGCGGCACTAGGATTCCCGTGTGAGAACATGGCCATGGTGCTTGGTATGCCGTGGAGTTCACTCTTCCTGATCTTCTGGGTTATCACCAACGTTTCGACGGCATTTTACTCGCTGGACTTGGCACCACAATTCTTTGCATGGGGTTATGCCTGGCCTTTGCATCGGAGTAAGCTCTTTCCCCACACTGGACTTTAGAGAAACTAGCTAACGTGAACAGTCGTCGAGGCATTACGGACGATTTTGTTTGGAACACATTCCAGGATTGGATTGGACTTTGGTGTCCTTTTTGCATGGATTGGAGTGTCGCTTGCTTTCTATCCATTTGCGAATTTCATTATGCAGTGGAAGATTAAGAGGGGGTGGTGATTTAAAAATTTCATTTCTTGTGGACATAGAATTATAAACATGAATATAATGACGCCATTTTACTCAGAATGAGGTTAACATGTATAAGAGCTGTACTACGACAGCCCATGCTAGTCTTACCGATTCGGGCATCTTCTGCATGATGATTGAGATTTGAACCGTTTTGTTTTGCACATGATAACCCCGCTGCCAGTTCATTACAACGCCCTCGCATCTCAGCAAAATGTCCGATATAGCAGAACGCGAAAGCGCTGTTTAGATATATTAAGCCATCGAGGAGCATCGTTACAGCACCATCTCGGTGCAGGCACTGCATCCGGTGGATAAGTGATACCGCCGCTGCTGGTTATCGTGGTCATCATTTGTACCCTGAAGAATACCGGAACTGCCATGACTGGCCAGATGCCAGATACTCGCAGATCATGGGATCTCATGTACATTCCGAAGATCCGGCGCTGATCTGTTTTCTCGTGTTTGCTGACATGGCTTGGCAATATGCAGCTGTAGAGTACGTGTTCAACATGCGCTCCTTTTATTTGCTTTCATATCCCCTGAAGGACTGCGACTTTTCACCCATACGTTGAAGGTGAACAAATGAATTGCGCCTAGATGAAGCATCCAGACCCGATCTCAGACGCACAGCTTTCGTTTCCTTCAGCCACAGCTACCATGAGGAGGAAACACCATCAAAAAGTTAAGGCCAGTCTGATCGACAAACGCCATATCCGCCGGCCCTGGCTACTCTCTGCCCTTGCCGCAATTCCTCTGTTTGTGGCACCATTGATCACAGCAAGCTTTCTCATCACGACTTCGCAGTTTGAAGCGTCTCTGTCCAGGTTCATGACGGCTCGTTTTGAACAGGGCTTCTTGGCTATTATTAAAGCACATGGTCCACGACTCACCTTTAAAGCGATGCTTGCTTATGCGTGTTATGTTGCCCTGCAGGCTACGCTATTCCACCTCCTGCCAGGTCCGATAAACACAGGCCAACGCACCCCAGCTGGTTATCTTCTAATATATCGGACAAACGGACTGTATGCGTGGATAGTTACGCATGCTCTATACATACTGCTCTGTTGGCGCGGGTTTCTAGATCCTGGCTTTGTAATCGGGAATTGGAGTGGGGTTTTTATGGCGATGAATCTGTTTTGGATATTTGGTCGCGGTTTTTGCGTATGGAAAGGCATATTTGAGACCTAGTCATCCAGAGTATCGAAGTTTTAGTGGTATGTTTTTCTGGATGAGCTTATCGATCATCTCTAATCAGGAACTGTGTTGATTCTACAGGCTCGGCGCTTCAAGACCTTTACGCCGGCATCGAGCTCAATTGCCGCTTGTATTCGGAATTCAAGACCTGACCATAATAATATATATTCCATTCCGTACCCTACCATACCTATACACTTATACATACATCCTGAGCCCACTATACGAATCCTCCCCAAAATCAAACCTAATCAGCCGGCTGCTCCGGCTGCTGCCCCATACTCTCCAACCGACTCCTCGCCTGCTGCTTCCCAGCATCCGTGACATTCGGATTATGGGTCGCCCTGCAACAAATTAGCCACCGTCCATAAAAACCATAACACCAGTTTCAAAGAAACAAAAGAGAAGTGGGTACATACGCTTTCAACCCCCGCGCAACGTTTTTGTTATGTCTTGCTTCGTCATCGCTAACGCCTTCTTCGCTCGGAGCCTCGTTGGATTGGATTCGCTTGAGTTCTTCTTCGGCGTGGAGGCGGCCTTCGTCGGAGACGTTGCGGTTTTTGATGGCGCTGCGATGCGTTGGTGTTTTGGTTAATGGCTGTTTTTTTTGGGGGGGGGGGTTGGGAAAAGGGGTTGGACTCACGCTTTGTAGCCCCGAGCGACGTTTGCGGTGTCCTTCATTTTGTGATTTGATTTTTTTTTTTTTTTTTTTTTTAATGTAATTCTGTAGATAGTCTTGCTGATCTGGAGAACAACTTTCACTGCTGTATGCGCGAGGTATATATAGTATCGCAGCGGCAAAAATGACGTCTATTCAAACGCGAAACAGCCACATGGCCACCACATGGCCACCACCACCGCTATCATTCTGGAGTGTTGTGGATGTTCTAGAAGGGTGGGTTGTGGTATGGAATAAGTCGCCGGGGATATGACGCGATATGCACGTTGTATGATGTTTTGCGGAGATTGGATCCGGGGTTAGGGTTGTAGAAGTGTATTTGGACGTCGTTGTACTTGGCGAGGATGGGGTTTAATTTAGAGGTGTTAAAATTGTTGGTTTTCTGGGGGTGATAGTGGCTGGTTATGTGTAGGTTACTGGTAAGGGAACAAGATCATGTATTTCAGCAAATGAAAAGTCACGAGACAAGCTTGATTACAGTTAAAAGTCTCTTGGCTATGAAGAAAAACCTACGAGAAGATAGACAAGTCTAGTATCTTGGGCATTCTGTCTTAAGTCATCTTGTAGTATTCATTCAATGTCTACGTCCATACTACAAATAGCGTGATGGCCAATTAAGTCGAATGCACAAATGTTTCTACTAGAGCATCTACTTTACGAGCATATAAAACTGAACCTGAAAGGCCATTTCCCATTTTGACATATCTCATACAGATGCCGCATACACATTCAAACATTCCCATGACATCGAGAAAGCCCCCTCCCATTTGCTCAGAATATACCAATTTTGCATATCATTCGTTTCAAGGAGCGCAAAGCACCCGTCCGTCAACAGTCTTGCAAGTCAATCCACCACCGCAGGTGTTGATGGGGACCGGGATGCCGTCAACGCCGCACTCCATGACGGTATCCTTGTTTGCTGTTCAGAATTAGTCTCTCCGTAATATTCCACAGGCAAGGACAAGCATCGAGGACATGACTTACCACCAGCACCGCAAGAGTACTCGCCCGGCGTGCAAGCAGAGGCAAGGCCGAGGAAGAGGGTGGCGAGGGGGAGGGTGATGGAGAGACGCATTTTGTTGGTGTAGAGGGAATTGAAGGTTGGTTGATGGAAGCTTGAGAGATGGAAATAGATTGAGCAAAGTTGTTGTTGTTGCTGCTGATGATGAGACTCGAATCGACAGGAAATCAAGGGGTTTAAATATCTCGATTCCCCGTAACACGGCAAAAGAATAGTTGCGTCGTGTTACCCAATGCTGCTATTATTGTCGTATCCATCTGCATGTTTCATGCCTCCTACGCCCAGCATATTGATGGATTTGCGAGGCGTTTCACGCCTCGTTTTGATAGGGTGCCAATCGGGTACTTGCATTCGGGGATATTGATGGATGGTTGGGATCTCAACGTTTCTCTGTGACAGTTGCTGGATGGTTGTACTTGATGACTGCATATTCCTTTGTCTGTTGTATGTAGTAATACGTTGCGTTTGCACAGAGTGTGGGGAGAGTTGAGGCTGTTAAGGCTCGTATCCATTTTCGGATAATGCTGCTATCCGTGTTATTGGGAATTATACTTAGCATCCCTGCCTCTATCTCTCATCATTATGCCTCTACGGTAAACAGTGATCAATAGAGATAATCGAAATTTCCACACTAAAGGGATTACCCGCTAGTCAGGGCAGTCTCAAGAAAATCTGCCATGCATAGCTCCGTATTTCAGTGCCTGCCAGTAACGTCCGATCCAACGTCAGCAAGGATAATTCGTACATTTATAACTCATTGAATATATACAGGTCACTATACGAATGGTATGGTGTAGGCATATCTTAGTTGGAAGGATTCCGTATGCGCTGGCTGGGATCCGCTTAGAGTGGAGCGACTTTTCTGTATACGGATGCCTGGTTTCTGAGACCACATACAGGTCAACAATCGGAGATACTGAGGCAATACTCTCTACCATTGAGTAGTAGAGGCTACTAATCTTGAGCCTCGAAAAGCCCGTATTCGAATCCTGTCATGGTCTCTGTGTACCAGCTGGACCACAATCCTCTCTGAGCTTTCTCGTTGCTTTGAGAGACATTTGTCACTGACACTGTAATAGCGGATGTCATCTGCTGCTTAGGGACACTCACATGCGTAGCTGACATCAATCAGGCTTCGAAGTCCCGAAATGCATCAGCAGACTATCTGGGGCGTTAACGAAATGAAATGTCGAGAACAAACACAATGTGATTGTATGCATAAGTATTGAAAATAAGACCTTTAGTCCGCAGAACTTGGGGAGCCAGATTCTCTTGAACGACTTAACTTCTACGTGAACTGTGGCCTCTTGTTTGTCTTGAAGATAAAGCGAAGGAGGACGTTGCGAATACCCTGTCATTTAACTTGTCAAGTTCCCTTTGGAAGACATTAAATTTACTTGACACCTCACTTGAAAGAAACCGGCGTTGAAGGCAGTTGAAGCAGCTCATTGCCAGAAGTCAAAATAATGGTCATGCTCGCTTCTCGCCGTCAGTGCCCAAGAAGGTCCATTCTTGGGGACTGCTGAGTGTTCTGGACTGGCTTGATGCCAATCCTGACCATCTCAATCTTAGTTTCAATGTTGAATATTCAAGAAGCGAGAGAAAAAGAAAGATTGAGGCCCAAGAGATCACTGGGTTCACAATCAATCTAAGCCAATGCTGACAAGACATGAGCGCTGCTCTTTATCCTGTCTTGACAAAGCCTCTATTACATACCTTTGAATAATGCATTTACTCTTCTTTATCTGAGGGGCGATGATAGTGAATGAATAAAGACTGTGTTGCTTACATGTCAAGTGGCATTTCCAGGAAGGGCTAGTCTTTTGCTTTCCTGTCATATCTCTGTCCTGCAACTCTCCAAGAGCAGGACGTCAAGCCATCGACATGGATAGCAACGAAGGAAAAGCCAAGCCAGAGTGCAGTAAAGATTCTATCGTCACTGGACCCCTGGGATATGACCAGCCAAAATTCTCGTGAGTCGCTCTGGTCCAACATCCCCTTCTCTGGAGCTGCAAAACATGGATGCCAGTGTGAATGTAACGGGCACAAACGAAGATAGAGAGCTGACCATGATAGACCCTATTTGACGAAAACAATTACCCTCTACTGTCGCGAGAAGTACGGCTATGCAGTCCCACAACATTTCGTCGAACAAGTTCCAGTCTTTGCCGCCTCCTTAAACCACTTGCATGTCAGTCCATCTCTCTGGCTTGACAAGGCAGAAGAATACATTGGCCACACTATCGTGAACTGGCTGTACACTGGATCCTACCAGACGCTCCACGATCGAACTGCGCAGGGAACCGCAAAAAGACAGAAGGAGTACAGAAGAAGTGTCGAGGTTTACTGTGTCTCTACCTTCTATGGGATGAGCGGTTTAGCATCCCAGGCCTTGTACTATGTGAGGATGTTCGACGACGCTGTTGATATCCGTATGATCCTCGATATTGCCAAGGAAATCTTCACCGAATACCGAGGACGTACTGATTCGTTTGTTGGATATATAAAGTACCTGAAGGAGAAGCTGAATAATGTGGTTCAAGCGAATGGAGGGTTCTTCAAGCAGGAGGACTTCGTCAAGGGCTTTGGACAGGTGCCGGAGTTTGACAAGTTCATGGTGCAGCAGATGGTCGGTTTTTACTCGGACGTTATACAGGATCTCAAGAGGGGACTTTGAAGGTTGTTAAGAAACAGAGCCGTCAAGCTACACCAGTTATGACTAGAGTTGATACGGGCTTGTGGCGTGGTACTGGAACTCGTTCCTCTACCCTTCAACCTGAATCTGAGTCCGAGCCCGCCCGAGCCTTCACACCCTAGTTTTGCGCCCAAGAAATGGGAGAAAGGAGGACATGGCGATGTCTGAAAGTGGATGACTTGTCACGGATGAGGTATGAGCATACATTGCTGCTATGTATTCGTGGTATGTCATGTCTTCTGCGGTTCAGTGTATATTTTACGCCGGTTCATGTCTTTTGGTGGTCGGAGTTGTTAAACCTTGATCCCAGGAATTACAGGGACGGAAGACTGGGGCATTTGCAAAAGTACCAGATGTGGCAACAATTGAATTGGCTAGTATGTTATCCTATTTTATGGAAATACAAATGATCACTCCACATTAAGCATGTCAGATGCATCCGGACAAACGGAATCGCCCTACTGGGGAATCTCCAAGACGTATCTCCCGGCGATCTTTCCTTGCTCTGCATCAAGTTAGCACATGGATCGTAGAAAGCAGTGAGGAGAAACTTACCCATCAACTCGAAGACTTGCGGCAATTCCTTGAGCGGCACAGTCTTGAACGGAGCCTTGATCAACCCCCGCGCAAAGAAATCAATCGCCTCCACACCATCCTGCCTGTTCCCGACATAGCTTCCCTTGATATTGATCATCCGTACAACCGTATTGAACACAGGCGCCTTGAGATACGCATCCGCCGGTAACCCAATGGCAACGATTGTCCCCCGCGAACGGACATACCCCGTCGCCTGCTCGAAAGGCTTCGCAGCAGCCGCAAGCAGAAGAACAGCATGAACACCCAATCCATCGGGAGAAACAGCCTTGACATCCTCGACCAAGTCACTGGACTTGGTAAAATCCACAAACGCCTCCGCACCTAGCTGCTCGCACATAACCTTCTTCTCATCTCCGCCATCAATAGCCACAATACGCAGCCCCATAGCCTTCGCATACTGCTGCGCCAAGGAGCCCAGACCGCCGCCCGCGCCAACAATCGCGACAGTCTGGCCGGGCCTAGCCCCGGATTCCTTCAATCCTTTGTAAACCGTGACACCAGCACACAGCACCGGTGCCGCAGCATCCAACGGCACATGCTTGGGAATCTTAGTAACATGCGCCGCATTGGCGACACAGTACTGCTGGAACGTCCCATCGACAGTATACCCCGACAACGACGCATCAGGACAAACAGACTCATCTGCTGACTTGCAAAACTCGCATGACAGACATGATCCATTCAGCCACTTGACTCCAGCGTGGTCGCCGATTTCAATGACGTTGACGAGTTCTCCCTTTGCAACGACTACGCCTGCGCCTTCGTGGCCGCCGACGAGGGGAATTTTGGATGGGATGGGCCAGTCGCCTTTCATGGCGTGCAAGTCTGTGTGGCAGACGCCTGTGTAGTGGATTTTGACGAGGACTTCATCGGGGCCGGGCTTGGGGACGGGGATTTGTTTGTACACGGGGTAGGTGCCGGTTTTCTCGAGCACCTGGGCCCATTGGGTTTCCGGGATAGACATAATGAAAGTGGTTTTCGAAGAGAATCAAGAAATGTGAATAAGAAGCTGATTGTGAGTGATGAATCTGGGATAATGCCCCGAACAATCAGCCCTTTTATACCCATCCCTAACCCAACTCCTCGAACCCGGATCCCGATCTCTGACAGCCAGAATCAAATCCCGAAGCAAGCGTGACGTACTGTCCGGACAAACGGAGACCCAGCCATACTTATACTATTCTCACGTATTGCTGCAGTCCTGAGGGAGTATAGCCCATTCCGGATAGATAAGTGAGGCGTTGACGTTAGCCTTTTTCCCAATACGGACATGGATCGGGAGATCGGTTGACCCCCGCAATTTGAACCCCGCATTGTTATTTTACAACCTTACTTAACAGCTTGACAGTTCGGGAGAGACTTAACAGCCATGCTTTGGTATTGCTAGCGGTAGTGGTGTATAATAGATGTGAAGTTCTAAGGGCTTTGGAGAGAAATACAGTCAAGTGCATAGGTACGAACAGGTACATATCACGAGTCCTGTTGCCCAATCGGGACGCCGAAAACGCACACGGAACTACTCCGGACATAATACCCCGACTTTGCGGGGAACCCGTCGATCCAAAAATACACATCCTGACGTCCGGCATTACAGCAAGGAATACGGAGAACAGACGGAGAAAAACGCCGCGTAAGACCGAATCGAGTCACGTGCTATTCGCCTCGTATAAGCAAGGTTTTGAGGGATTTGAAGCGGGGTTTCTCGGATCGTAGCTCAGAGGGGAAATCGAGAGTCGATTATTCCGAACTAAACGAGGTCTATATGGAGAGGACTAGCTGGACGAAGGTATATTGCCTATTGAACGTATGTGCGCGTACGTAGCTGATCGAGTGCTTAATGAGTGCTTCACTAGCTATATGTGCGTACACGCTGGCCTATATAGAATCTCCTGGCCTCAGTAATCGGACCAACTATTTATCCGCTCGATTCTCATCAGGATTACAGAAGAGTCGCATTTGGATATGAGCCTTTAGCACAATTGAGGGAGTTGGAATATACGCAGAGATAGGGTTGGAATAAGCGTTTGTCGGGGATTCGGGAGATCAACGGGTGTTCTTCGTATATGAGCACCTTGGGGGAATCGGAGTCGCAAAGGTTGGAGGGTCTGGTGTCTTATATCAAATGAGAATCGAGTTCACTTCGACCAAAAGAGAGAAGGAAACCGATTTCTTTATTCTGAAGGAATTTTGCCGTCAAACCTGGTCAGGAATGGTGATTGTCCTGGACAGGAAGGCTCGCTTGCCACTCCATTTCCTTGATGTGATTCTCCTTAACCTCCTCTTCCTCTTCTCATTCCACCTTTTTCACCAGAACCTCGTAGGCGTCGGCCTTTGCGAATTTCCGATATCCCCCTTCCAGCCCTTCCTTTCCGGCATTCCGGAGCCGCTCGATCTCGTCGAGCTAAAGTGGCGAGTGCACAATTAGTCCCAATATTTACTAAAAGCCCAGCCCTGGTATTCATCGCGGCACGCCTAGCGTTCCTGTTTACCTTTTTTTTTTTTTTTTTTTTTCGATTCGCTTGGTGGCGGCTTTGGTGCGCTTCTTGGGAGGCGGATGGGAGGGGGCGTTATGAGGATGAGGTGCGTGGATTGTAATGTGGGAGCCGGGGGCTGCTCGGATCGTGTTGTAGGGCTGTCTTATGTGTCAGCTTTGGCCGGGGCATTATTGCTAGTCGCTGACGTACCATATCGGTTTAGAATTTCTGTTAGCCATGAAGCTCTCATATTGTGTTTCCCGATACTCACATTTCAAGGATTTGGAATTCCTTACTGCAGAAAAAATGACGAAGATGTTTGGTCGAAGTGTTTTTAGTTAAGCGCAACACTGGTGCAATGCCATATCTCGTAAGCTTGTCAGGGTGCAGGGTCAGGTACAGATATATATTAGGAATTGACGAACAGGATAAGCTACAGGTCAAGCTATCTACAGGTTCATAGACAAGACGCAGCTCGAAGAGCTGCAACAGGATCGGCATCAGGCACGGATAGATATCTCGTGTGGGTCACGTGTGGTCACGTGCACATAACGGGCTGGCACCATGACACATCTGGTTTGACCGGAGGCTGAGCTTTAGCAAACACTGCAAAACTCTGGCTGCAAAAGCCAAGCAGACAGCCGCTGGTATCAGATCATTAGCCAACACAGTTAGAGGGACTAGGGCACACCTACTGCAGCAGGCTACAGTTGCCTGTGTCATCTCAGTCCTTTGCTATGGGGCTGAGGCCTGGTGGCCAGGCCGAAACAGGCCCAGGCCCAGGAATCAGGGCTCCATATCAAATCAAGTTGATTCATCCCTTTCTTGCCTTGACTGGGTACTCAGAGATGCCCTCCAAGGGACTCTCCCAGTATACCAGACCACCCCTATTCCAGCCCTCCATTGAGAAACTGCCATCCCCCCAATGGAGATCATCCTTGACCAGAAACGCGCTTCCGCCAGACTGCGTGTTGCCAGACTGGACAACTGCCATCCAGTTCACAGGCGCCTTTTCTAAAAGCAATCCTTTCATACAAATACACGCCTTCTCTGCAATCACCTGCCGTGCCTAGAAGGGGTAGAACAGACTGACCCTCTGATATATCCCCCCTGGCAGGCTGAGAACCCCATAAAAATCCAAAATATTTGCCCTACCCATGACAGGGCAGGTGTGTCCTTTCAACAATGGGCTGATACATGCCCTCCACTCTCTATGTTCCTCTTCACTGACGGCAGCCGCTTAAGCAACTCCGATGCTGTGGCTGGTGCTGGATGGTATGGACACTGGGGGGCTTGGAAGCAGGAGTCCACCCATGGCCATCTCTGCCTCCCCAGGCATGAAGTTTTTGATGCAGAGGCCACTGCAGCATATGAAGGGCTAAAGGCCGCCTGTGATAGTGCCCAGGCCCCCTACACACAGAATCTATATGTCCTCCTTGATAACCAGGAAGTGGCACAGCAGCTACAGGGCTCCCCCAGGGGCTCCAGCCAGCGCACCATCTTGGCCTTTCAAGAACTCGCAAAGGCCTGGCCCAACAGGTCCCTGCGATGCCAGGCCATTCAGCCTGGACAAGTCCATGTCCACTGGATCCCCGGTCATGCTGGCATCGCAGGGAATGAGCAGGCCGATGAACAAGCAAAGAAGGGAGCTAGGTCTACCCCACAGACCAACACTCCTCCCACAAGATATGCCTGGGCCCACTGGACTTTGAGAGAGGAATTCTGGCGGCGATTTCAAGCATTCTGGGCTGAGAATGCACCACAGCAGTATCAGGACCTCTCCATTGGCCTAGATAAACGACCCCATGAACTATCCCTTCCCAGAGCTACCCTTGGCCGTCTCCTTGCTGCCCGGTCAGGCCACGGATACTTTGCCCAGTATCATGAGCGCTTTGGGCATGAAGACGCCAAGTTGGAGTGCTCCTGTGGACGCCCAAAGACACCACATCACTTCTACTACTGCCAGAAAGGCCACAAGGCGTCCCCACAGCCATGGGGAAGCCGGCAGGTGGATGAGATTCTGCGCTCTAAGTCAGGAACCAGTGATCTCCACGAATGGTTGCAGAGATCTCATTTTTACCGCATAATATGCCCAGCACACTAACCTAAACCCCAACCTTTCTCTTTTCACCTCTTTCTCTCCCCCTCCCCCTGAATGTATACTGCCGTTTCTGCAGCCCAAGAGTTTTCAGCAAGCTCCTACGAGGGAGTCTTTGCCAGTGTGTATGATAGAATTAGCTTAGCTACCAGATAGGCGGTTTCGCTCCGCCCGTCGTATGTTCCGTTCCGGGACCCCGCGGCACGTGATCTTAATTGGCACGTGACCGAACCTCCGACGTAAAATAGCAACTAAACTAAACTAAACTAAAGCGCTACATACTCCCATATAGCAGTGTACAGGGTACGGGGGATTGTGCGCATAGAATCTCAAGCAGAATGGAAGGTTTGCTGTCAATTGGTCATACCCCGGGATGTCTGTGCACTGCTGTATATATATCTGGACTAGACTGTACAGAGTAGAATGATCTGACAGCAGCTGAGCAATTGAACGCTGAGACCACCGGCTTCACCAAAGCACGCACATATAAAGCACGCATAAATACTATATATTCCTATTGAGTCTAACACATTCAAATTATACTAAGCCTCGTATAGTCTAACAGAATGAAGCTCTATGGCCAAGACAGACCGCCCGGGGCGATAACGGAGATAATCGACCACAGCCCACGATTTCAACAGTCAACTTTCTTCCTCGACTCACTCTCTCCACCAGCGTTTCCAGCATTTAATGCCCATTTGCTGTGTTGGATTTGACTATTTCTTTGTTCTCTGAGATCATCGCGCTTTGTCATCATCTAATACGAAAAAGGAGCCCGAACCGTCCATCGGTACGGAGTACATGGTACGTTCATCATATTGCGCCCCGCGCCGCATACTCGAATTTGTACCTTCTACCTTGCCGTATACACCTTGTTTCAAGATTGCGCGTCTAACTGCTGGTATAGACAAATGCACAGAAAAATATACCTGGTTCACTTAGTCTAATCCTTTGCGTTCTCGGCTCCGATAAAGCAGTTCGAGCTGTCTCCGCGACCCGAAAGTCGAAACCACCGTCGACCGATCGAATTCTTTCCCAAGCCATACCGAGGGAATCTGCTCTGGCCACTGGAACGTGGCTTAGTGTGATATCGCGACTATAGTGAGCTATTTTTTGGGACTGTCTGGTGGTCAGTGATAGAGGTGATTGCCAGCCTTGTGACCCTGCGCGCACACGGCCCGGAGAGAAATACAGAACCTGAGGAGTAATTGGAGGACGCCATCTGCTAGGACATTGAACTAGGAGCAGCACCTGGTGGTCTTTGGGCCGGGATACTAACGCGAAGAGCTCCCCGCGCCGTTTGCTTCATGTTCAGAATTTGACTGAATTTGACTTGGACGCCTGATCATATCACTGTCTTATCATCCCTTGCACACAAAGTGCCTGAAAATGGCCCCGACACCAACACCTCCATCGGTTGAGTCCAGCATCAGCGGACATTCGCCTAAAGGACAATACAGAGTTATCCGCAAGAGAAACAGAGTGCCTCTGTCCTGCGGCCCTTGTCGACAACGAAAGTAAGCCTTTCACCAACACCCCACTCTATGCTTATACGCGTACCTTCTTACACCGTGGATAGGTTAAAATGCAATCGCTCTCATCCATGCGAAAACTGCGTCAAACGCGGCGATGCCCCGTCCTGTTCGTATGCTCAACCCAATGTTCGGAAGAAAAACACCCCGCAGCAACCGGCTTTGGCCACTCCAGACGATATGCAGAATAGGATTGACCGGTTGGAGGGTCTGGTTCTGTCTTTGATGACCAATGGGTCACCATCTGCAGGGCCAGCGGCAGCCATGGCAGCGATATCTGGTAGCGACAGTGCGGGTTCTACTCACCATTCCAATAGCATGAGCGTGAGCGCGAATGAGGAGGATGGCCCTGGGGGCCCAGAGGAAAGCGATACAGAACAAGTCACAAAATCATTCGGTATCATGAAGGTCGATAATAACAAGTCATACTATATCAGTGATGCACATTGGGCATTCCTCCTGAATGACGTGAGTTCGCATTTAGGCCACTTGCTACTTTTTCTATTCTAACAAACATCATTCCCTCAGATTGCCGAAGTTCGGAATTATTTTACCACACACAAAAAGCAGTATGAAGAACAAGCAGAAAAGCTCCAGGCGAGCAAGCCACTCACCGACATTCCCGGATCCGCGCTGCTATTTGGCGCTACGAAACCAACGAGTCGAGCTGAGATAATGGCTTCCTTGCCCTCCAAATATACTACAGATATCCTAATTGCACGATACTTCAGCTCCTACGATCCTGCTACTCGTGAGTTGCTTCCTTTGCTGACAGACTTCGTATTGATTTTGGCACACATTCTAATTGAGTCCAGACATTCTCCACGGACCTACTTTTCAGGTTGCAGTAAGTCACAGGATAACGAGTTCCATTGGCTAGAAATTGAATCTGATACTGACATCACCAAGTATAACAGACATTGGGAAGACCCTTCCCAAACGTGCATTGTCTGGATCGCAATGCTATTCTCTATGATGCGGCTTGCGATGTTGTCGTATCATCTAGAGGGCGATGAACCTCCTGAGTTTCGGGGCAAATCTTTGGACATGGCAGCGAACTTTCGCAACGTGATGGCACAGTGCTTGATGCTAGCAGATTATACAAAGCCTTACCGGTACCTGATTGAAACATTGGTTTTCCATCTCCATGGAGACTTTCGTCAGACCAAGGAGGCAGATGTGTCTATATGGATCTTGGTAGGCGTCATTGCACGACTAGCCATGCGGATGGGATATCATCGCGACTCGAAAATGTTCCCCAATATAACCCCTTTCCATGGTGAAATGCGTCGACGAATATGGACCTTTGTGAGACAGGCAGATCTGCTCTTCTCCTTTCAGCTCGGGCTGCCCAGCATGCTGCGCTCGGCCGATAGCGATACAGAACTCCCACGGAATCTCTATGATGACGACTTCGACGAAGATTGCAAAGAGCTTCCGCCTTCGCGCTCACCAGATGAGCCAACTCCTGTCTGTTTTTTGATAACCAAGGCCCGTTTGTCGTATGTCTTTGGCAAAGTTGTTGATCATACCTCCTCCGTTCATAGCGGATCTTACGAGAAGACTATGGAGCTTGATGCAGAACTTCGTCGCGCGAGGGATATGATCCCGGAGCATCTCATAGTGCGTCCTATGGAAGAATGCCAACATGATCAGTGTTACTTGATTATGTCACGGTTTTCGGTAAGCTAAGCCTCTGCTTTTTTGATTTCCTTGTATCAACCGCTGACGACTGCGCAGGTCATGAGCGTTTACCACAAGGCGCAATGTGTTCTTCATCGGCAGTATCTTGTCCGAGCACGGGACAATCCTCGATTCACGTATTCCCGAAGGACATGTATCGATTCGGCATTGGAATTGCTGCGATTCCAGTCAATGCTCCACGAAGAAACGAAACCAACCGGCCGTTTGCGCAGCAGGCATAACAGGGTGACTTCGCTTAGCTGCACAGACTTTTTACTTGCTTCTACCATTGTCTGTCTTGACCTCCATCATGGACTTCGGCTGCAAGCAGCTGGTAGGCCATCCGGCGATATGTACGTCTGGGGCAGAGAGCGTCGGGAAGAACTATTAGCCGCAATAGGACGTTGCAAGGAGATCTGGGATGAACTCCGCGACGAGACCCTGGAGGCTTGGAAGGCTTCTGGCGTGATGGGAGTGATGCTATCAAAGTTGAACCTGGGATTCCTGGCAACCGAGAACGGTACCGGAGTTGCACAGCCCTTCGAACCGCAGGACGAGAAGCAAAATGCTGCTATGACATTAGGGCTCCTTAGCAGTGGAATGAGCCACAACAATGGACCCCCTGCATTTGCCGACCCAACATTCAAGATGCCGGATCCTTCTCTAGCACAAGGAGGGTCAGGCTTAGCAGATGTCGCAACTGCCGCCTCACCTTTCAGCGCAATGTTTGGGCAAATGCCCGACATGCAGCTGAACCTGGACTGGGTAAGTCAACTGATCAACACCCGGCACATGGGAGCCGCAAGCTAATTCAGTTGTAGGATGCATGGGATACCTATATCCAAAATTCAGCCTTCGACACGTCCAACCAGTGGTGGCCAACTGCTGACATGCAGCAGCCCCAGCCTCAAGCCCAACAGCCGCAGGCCCCAATTCCCCTGTCTCCTTCACGGATGCCCGTACCGCAGCCATTCTTCCCGCCTCAAGCCGCCGCCGCTTACAACACTGCATCCTTGCCTGGAGTGTACAGCAGTGCAGACCCTTCCCGACAATCGAATAGGCTTTCCAGAGGACAAGACAATATGTGAATGACGTCATACTAAGACTGGAGTTTATATCATCTTTCCTTTCACGTTTGGGCTTGGGAGATATTGTTGTTTTTATCCGGTTACTGCAAAGGCCGATCAGGAAAAAGTTCCAATTGGATCTATGTCCACGATATCTGATGCATGAGAATGGCGTTACGAAATCTCCTTTCATTGATTATCATGGTTTGATGTTATTTCAATGGTGGTGTTGGCTATGGTAGCAAACTGTCAGGTCTGCTCTAAAGTCGATAAGAAATTGTATTTATTAATTAATCTTCTAATTGTCTGAAAAATTGATATATTCAGATCCGCATCATATACTCTAATTATCACCTTACTCTAGTATCAAACTGGACATGAGCGATGCGTTTTTGGGATATAAATCACGTGAAGATATCGTCCCAATCGGGTAAGAAGACTCTTTGCACCTCCGAAGCCGCCCTCCGCACCAGCAGCAATCATTCCTCTCCAGTCCAGCAACTACTCAACTCGCGCAATTTTTTACATCTTTTATTGGACTACGGTATTGATTTGCTTAATTCTGCCAATTGAGGCAGGGGCAAAATGTGAGTGATGCGCAGTCTTCCCCTCCCCTCATCATGCCTAAAAAAAAAAAAAAAAAAAAAAAAAAAGGTGATAGCTAAACATGAATCTTTCGAACGCAGGTATTGCTTCCGGCGGGCTGCCTTCCGTCTTCTCTCGTTGTCTGCATCTGCGACACCATTACAGCCTCGATCAATAAATGCAGTCAATCGACGTCGATTACCATTTCTCGTTCCGCGACAATCCCCGCATTATGCATTTCAGCGCCGGTGGAATAGCGATGAGGCTGGGAGGCGAGAGCAATCAGAGACCGAAAATGATAAGGAGAATAAGAAGGACACAGCGAATGAGAGCGAAGATGCCTCAGCACAAGAGGAAAAGCGTGAAGCTACAGCAGGGATCGAGCCCGAGTTCAAGACAACGCCCACTGAGACAGCGGCACAAACAGAAGTGAAGCCAGAAACGATAGGCCAAAACCTGCAAGAGTCTGCAAACTCAGACCCAGACGCGACAGAGGAGGAGGGGCCACGAACCGAGTCTGAGCATGCATCGAACGAAGCACGAGAAGCTGCACCGACACCACCATCCGGTCCTGCGCGGTTCAGATATGTTGAACAACCGGCGTCACCGAAGGAAACGGTTTTCATCTCCAATTTATACTTTGATGTCACCGCAGACGATTTACGGAAGAAGATGGAAGACTTTGGGGTTGTTGAAAATGTGACGATTGTCCATGATGCGCGGGGGATTAGCAGAGGGTGAGTTTGCCCGCTGGCTCTCACCATAGGACCGAGAAACTAATGGGGGATGAATGCAGGTTCGGATACGTTACCTACGACGCAACCGAGTCCGCCACTAATGCAATCGAGAACATGGACGGCATTTACTATGAAGGTCGTCAGGTCTTCGTCCAATATGCGCGCGTCAACACCGGCGACTACAAGCTCCGGAAACCCAAGAACCCGCCCTCCAGAACGATCTTCGTAAGCAGAATTCCGCCTGAGATGACCGTCCAAGAGCTACATGAACTTTTTGACGACATTCACAACGTCATTGATATCCGGGTGTCCGTTGACCGGCGGACGGGGTACCTCCGGGGCTTTGCGCACGCTGAGTTCCTTGATCTCCAGAGCGCCAAGGACGCGTTTGAAGTACTCGGCAAGAAGAGACCGCATAACAAACCACTTAAACTTGATTACAGTCACTCAAACAGGAAGATGCCGGGGCCTAATATCGGAGCTGGGTTTGTGGGCCACGACCATCAAGTTTACAGTGGTTCATCTTCGTCAGAGTCTTCTTAATTGGGAGCTTGGAGATGTCTTTCTCTATGTACTATACACGTTGCAAGCGGTTTTGTATTTCTATTTCATGTTTTATAGATGACGGATGCAATGACACTCTTTTCCTCTTTGGGAAAACTACTCCCGATTACTAATGTTTTCTCACGTGACGCTACGAACCTCGGCATCTCCAAATCTTCCGGTCGGTTCAAGGCGGTTTCGGAACCCCACGTTTTGCCATTGGAGATACGGTCTGTGACCATCTTCCTTCTCTCACATTCTTGTTCTTCATCCTTATCTAGCTCTAGCATCAATTAGCGGTTGATTTCTGGCCATATCGCTGAGAACTGCGCTACCGCACACCTGTCCAAAATGTCATTCCTCGGTGGCGCTGAGTGCTCGACGGCTGGAAATCCGTTGACCCAGTTCACAAAGCACGTCCAAGATGACAAGTCTCTACAACGGGATCGACTCGTCGGGAGAGGCCCTGGGGGCATGCAAGAAGGCATGCGGTCCCAGGGCATGATGGGTGGTCAGGATCCGGTATGCCATCCTACCCAAAAAAGAACACATCGACCGGGAACTAGATTGGATTGAAGCTGACGGATTGTCTTGAATGACCAGATGATGGACGAATTCGCCCAACAACCCGCCCAAATGCCCGGTGCACCACCCCAGCCCTTTGCAATGGAACACATGAGACGCGAACTAGAACAATTCCAAGCCGCTCCGCCGCGAACAGGATCACCCGGATGGGCGGCGGAATTCGACGGTGGAGAACACGCCCGGATGGAAGCTGCTTTTGCTGGTCCGCAGGGTCCGATGATGAACAATGGATCGGGCTTCACGCCGGCCGAATTTGCCCGTTTCCAACAGCAAAGTCACGTCGGGATGCCTCAGACCGCTGGCCCGGCGGCGTCGGCTGCGTCGCCGATGATGGCGGGTTATCAGCGTCCGATGGGGATGGGGTATATGGGGATGGGTGGAATGGGTATGATGCGGCCTACGTATAGTCCTATGGGAACGATGCAGCAGCCGCAGCCTGAAGAGGCTGCGACGCAGGACAAGGGCAAGGGTCGTATGGTGGAGTTGGATGATCAGAACTGGGAGGCACAGTTTGCGGAGATGGAGACGGCTCAGACTCATGAGGCTACGGATGAAGAGGCCAGTAAAGCTATGGAGGCGGAGCTAAACGATCTTGACAGGTCAGTCCCCACCACCACCGATGATGGTGGATTTGAAAGCGTATGGCGGAAGGTCCAAGCTGAGACGTCGGCGAACAGGAAACTGGTGGAAGAAGAGGGCGACTTTGATGTCACTGATAGCATGCACATGGGCGAACTTGGGGACTGGGACAACTTCGATGCGCTCAACAGCCGGGCCCGAGACCCGCAGCTGGGTGACTACATGTTCGAGGAGGAGAATGTTTTCCGAAACGTGAGTGACCCGTTTGAGGAGGGTGTGAAGGTCTTGCGCGAAGGCGGCAACTTGTCGTTGGCTGCGTTGGCTTTTGAAGCCGCAGTGCAGAAGGATCCCCAGCATGTGCGTGCCTGGACTATGTTGGGAGCCGCGCAGGCTCAGAACGAGAAGGAACTCCCCGCAATTCGTGCCTTGGAGCAGGCTCTTAACCATGATGGAAATAATCTTGACGCCCTTATGGGCCTGGCTGTTTCCTACACTAACGAAGGATACGACTCGACGGCATACCGGACACTTGAGCGATGGCTTTCTGCCAAGTACCCACAAGTCATCGATCCCAAGAATCTCTCATCCGACGCGGACTTGGGCTTCACAGACCGCCAGATCCTACACGACCGGGTCACCGATCTTTTTATTCAAGCTGCCCAGCTGTCACCCTCCGGAGAGCACATGGACCCTGACGTGCAGGTCGGTCTGGGTGTCCTCTTCTACTGTGCCGAGGAGTACGACAAGGCTGTCGACTGCTTCTCTGCTGCACTCGCCTCTACCGAATCTGGTACCGTGAACCAGCAAGAACAGCTCCACCTCCTCTGGAACCGTCTCGGTGCTACTCTCGCCAACTCCGGCCGTTCTGAGGAAGCCATCGAGGCGTACGAGCAGGCACTCACCATCAACCCCAACTTTGTCCGCGCACGCTACAACCTTGGTGTTTCGTGCATCAACATTGGCTGCTACCCAGAAGCCGCTCAGCACCTGCTGGGCGCATTGTCCATGCACCGTGTCGTTGAACAGGAAGGTCGCGAACGTGCCCGGGAGATCATCGGAGGCGACAACGTCGATGATGAACAGTTGGAGCGCATGCTTCACGTCAGCCAGAACCAGAGTACGAATCTGTACGATACTCTGCGGAGAGTGTTTAGCCAGATGGGGCGACGGGATTTGGCCGATTCTGTCGTGGCTGGGATGGATGTCAATGTGTTCCGGAAGGAGTTCGACTTTTAGACAGATGTTTTCTGTCGATTGAGGGATGTAGGGATGTACTATTGTGTATATTCGGAATGGTCTTCCATGATGGCTGGCGCGGAACGAGCGCGGAATCTGGTTGCATGTTAAGGATACTATGTTGGATACCATGATTGTTATTAATGTACAGGGAAATACTACAATGTTTGATAGATTGTAATTATTTCGGGATTAGGGTCAGCCATATGAACAGGCGTACTGCACGACTCCGTGGCGGCTATGCGATACTACAAACATTGCGATACTACGTGTCTATTAAAAGAATACGTACATGACATGAACTCCGAATTCAAGCGCAAAAGGCCCTATTTAAGTGTTTATGTTTCGTGCGGGACATACATCCAACGGCGACAACTCCGGCATTGCGTCATTAACCTCGGCCGAATGCATACTGATGCCTCCGCACGACTCCAACTCCATCTTCCCTTTTTAAACCCTTAACCCCATGATTTCCTGCCAGTTCCACTCACTCATTCCAATACATATTAAAAAGCAGTCATGGCCACCGCAACCGGCGCGCAACTGATCGCGCGGACACTACGGGATCTAGGCGTCACGGTGATCTTCGGAATCGTTGGTATCCCCGTCGTGGAGATAGCCGAAGAAGCCATCAATCTGGGGATTCGATTCGTCGCGTTCCGCAACGAGCAGGCATGTAGCTATGCTGCGAGTGTTTATGGATACATGACGGGGCGGCCGGGTGTTTGTCTTGTTGTTGGAGGACCGGGGGTTCTTCATGCGTTGGCGGGTGTACGCCTCCTTTCCTCTTCTCTCCTATGGATGGGAGATACTAACTGCGAATTGACTAGATTGGCAACGCCACAGCAAACAACTTCCCACTAATCGTCCTCGCAGGCTCGGCAGAAACCAGCAACGTGACGAAAGGCTCCTTCCAAGAGATGGACGCCATCTCGTTCCTAACACCGCATACCAAACTCGCCGTCCGCGCATCCACCCTCGACTCCATCCCTGGCTCTGTGCAAAACGCCTACAGGACATGCTGGTACGGTCGCCCGGGCCCGACATACGTCGATCTCCCCGCCGATATCATCCAGGGAAATGCGCCAGCCAGTCTTGCGGTCCCGCCTCCTGAGAAGATACTACTCCCATCTCCGCCCAGGGCAAGCGGTGACCCGAAGATGATCTTAAAAGCCGTGCAGTTGCTGAAGAGCGCGAAAGCGCCGTTGTTGGTTATCGGAAAGGGTGCTGCGTATGCGCGCGCGGAGGCTGGGATTAGGAAGCTTGTTGAGCACACGCAGGTGCCTTTCTTGCCGACGCCGATGGGGAAGGGTGTTATTCCTGATTCGCACCCTCTGAATGCATCGAGTGCGCGCAGTGCGGCGCTGAAACATTCGGATGTCGCGCTTGTTCTTGGAGCGAGGTTGAATTGGATTTTGCACTTTGGGGAGCCGCCGAAGTGGTCGCCCAAGGCGAAGATTATCCAGGTGGATATATGTGCGGAGGAGATTGGAAGAAATGCGGGAACTGCAGAGCTGGGGATTGTTGGGGATATTGATCTCGTGGTTGAGCAGTTTCAGCATGCGTTGGCGAATTGGCGATATACGCCGTCGCCGTTGTCTGCGGGAGGACAGCCCTTCCCAGTACTGCTGGCTGAATCGGCGAAGAAGAATGAGGCTAAGGCACAAAAGGCAGCGCTGCTCAAGACACCATCTTCTTCACCGTTGACCTACCAGCGTGCATACCATATCATCAAATCAACTCTGAACACACTGACACCCCCAGAAGCTGGAGACGTTGTCTACGTCTCTGAAGGTGCCAATACCATGGACATCTCCCGTTCAGTCTTTCCTCTCTACCACCCCCGTCAGCGCCTAGATGCAGGTACCTACGCAACTATGGGTGTGGGATTGGGCTACATCATTGCGGCGCATGAGGCCTTTAACGCATCTGCGTCGCCCGGTACTACGCTATCCGCAGCAGCCAAGCCAAAGAAGATCATCGCACTGGAAGGAGACAGCGCCTTTGGATTCAGCGCGATGGAAATCGAAACCATGGCACGCTACCGTATCCCCGCACTCATCTTCGTCATGAATAACTCCGGCATCTACCACGGGGACAGCACGAGCGAGGATTCCTGGCGATCTCTACAAGACCAAACAATCATAAGTGACACGAAGGCATCCAGCCCCGCAGAGGAAGGGAAGAAGGGACTACGCTCTACAAGTCTTCTGTACGAGACCCGATATGAACAACTGGCGACGATGTGTGGTGGAAAGGGGTACTTTGCACGTACTGAGGAGGAACTGGAGAAGGCTACCAGGGACGGATTCCTGAGTGATAGTGTTACGGTTGTGAATGTGGTTATTGATCCGGGGATTGGGAAGAAGATTGGATTTGCGTGGCAGGGAAATAACAATAAGCAGGAAGCGAAGTTATAGCGTACAGAGTAGACAAGCACTTGCACACTCAATTACTCATATACAGTATACTATATACAATATACTCACTACCTTGTTTGACTAGTTATTCCTACTTGTTATCGAGGCTGTGATGGAGGCATCAGCCGTCACGTCAGTGAGGCTGAACTGGGCGCGTATCTTTCAGCTTCATGAACATCGCACAGTGATGATAAACAACTATTCCATTCTCATTAATCCCTTCACAAGACCTCATACACTATGGAATTTCTATCAAAATTAATCCCCGACATATTTGAGAGGCAGAGAAAACATCTTTCAGTTACCTTCAAAGAGTCAGAACCGGTGGATGACGATTGCACTATTTGCGAGTTTTGCAAAGCCATAGCAGTTCTTCAGATTCGGAAACTAAGTAATCTAGAAGAGAGAGTGCATATGATCGAATACCTTTACCGCACCTTCCACTCCCATTGCGATCATTGTGCCCCGTTCGACGCGAAGAAGAACCCCTCTCTGTGCGAACAATGTCGCCATGAGAATTCGACATTTCAGTATTTGCTCAAATAGTGAAATCACTCATAGGCAGCAGTTAGGCACTGTGCAGGAGGTGCATGATAGAAGCGCCTATTGCAATATCTGCCGCTGGATCAAAGATACAGTTTCTATGCTTCTGATGGTTCGAGGGGAACCAATGCATATAATACGGAATGCAAGCATGGTGCTTCGCTCTCTTGAGGGTATCCTTAAGTTGAAAGTGGGGGTGCGAGGTTGATATTGACATACGGCGGATTCAAAAAAATTGGCAACAATGTTTGCCAGTTTACTTTCTTCGTGAAAGAAAGCGTCTCCCCCTTAGAAGATCACATCAACTGGACAGGGCTTCAGGAAAAACTAAATTCCTGCCCTAAACAAACATTGACCGATGAACGGCCGCACTCCTTGAAGCTCATCGACACGGCGAATGGCTGTGTGGTTGAGGCGTCAGAGGAGTACTCGTATGCGGCTCTGAGTTATGTCTGGGGAGGGTCTGTGATACCTCGATTATCATCAGGGGGAGGTTTTGAACGGGCTAGGTTGCCAGGGACAATTCAAAATGCCATGATAGCATGCTCTACTTTGGGCATTCGATATCTCTGGGTCGACAAACTGTGCATTGATAAAACAGACGAAGAAGAGAAAAAACACCATATCAGGCAGATGCATCGGATCTATCTCCATGCGGAGCTCACTCTTGCCGCGGGAGCTGGTGAAAATGCTGGTTATGGCTTACCCGGTGTAACTGCCCCTCGTCGCTGGAAAACCAGCTATGTCCAGAATGATGATTTAGTCTTCTCGATTATGACTCTGGAACTAGAAGCTATACTGAAAGATACCACAAGGTCTAGTCGGGGATGGACCTTTCAGGAGATGAATTTTTCGCTACGACTAATCATCTTTACCGATTACGGCTATTATGCCGTGCTACCCAGTTTGACTGGCAAGGACGTCCACTCGGAGTTCATTGAGTGAGGGAAACAGCCATTACGTCAATCCCAATAAAAAGCAATTCCGAAGGCGACTGGAGATGTACACAGGCAGACACCTCACCCATAGCGAAGACATTCTCACTGCATTTACTACTGTCATACAAGATACCCATGGGGATGCTTCTTACTATGGACACCCCATTCAACACATGGACAAGGCAGTGCTTTGGATTGTAGATCATGAATCTTCTACTCAGAGACGAGATGGATGGCCTACCTGGTCCTGGACCTCTCATCGTGGGCCTATCAAACATAACAAGCCACTTGCCGGACTGGCTCTCTGGGCCGTGCCAAACGCCAGACCTGACATCCCAAATTACATGATGTCAACTGAGCTAAGGAAATAGGATCAATAGCTTTATCTTGGTACGAAGGGTGCATCAACCGTCCGCTCTCATGTCAATCACCTGTTGATGGCGCATTGTCATTGTTCAACGCACTCACGAGGAAATGGCAGACCTACTCTGACTACTGGCAGGATGCTTTTGGTGGATATGAAAATGATCCGGCTCTTTTTTCTACACGTGATATTGAAACAGCTGGATCTACCGCAGGACGTATTCTAGTCCATGCTCAAACTGCACACTTCTGGCTCGAGCAGCCTCAGTTATGCAGAAGAAGTAATGAATTCTGGATCTATGGGCCCAACAAGAAGCTCGCAGGTGCTATTCAGCTGCCCACTTATTTACAACATACGGTTAACTACGGGGCTGCGGAGTTTCTGCTACTATCTGTGGCACGCCATTGCCTTATAAATCCTGCTTACCTCGCATCTATTGGTAAGAAGCCTTGCCTGTGGCCTTTCCCGGAACAGATGGAGGACGTTCTTTACCCGGATCCGAACGGTGATTTGTTGCCACTAAAGTACGATTTGTTGGGGAAAGAAACGCATTAGAAAGCCCTGGGTGATAGCGTTGGATGTGATGATGACCGATAGAAACCCAGGCACCAATATTGCACGTCGCCTGGGTATAGGGCAGATATTCTTGATGAGATGGATTGAAGCTGAGAGAGAGTTTGAAACAGCTATTCTTAAGTGACTTGGTCTTCATACAGCATTTTTCACATTATATGTTGAATCTGTCAGACTACGAGAAGGATATTAAACTGGTCAAAATGAATGGAGCTTTTGATTCCTTCTACATAGAAAATTGCGGCTATTTGATATTAGAGGTCATATACGAAAGGTACCAATTTTACCCCCTTTGGATCATTCCATTTGCTTCCACCGATCAAGTCATGAGGTCCTTGGAGAAACGCTGGATTATAGCAGGCTCCCCATACATGAAGCTGTTTGACTTCCTGACTGAGAAGGGGATCAAATTCCGAGTTTGTTCAATTTATTAAACAATTGGTTTAGGAAAATAACTAGCTAAGCCCTCTCAGAAACTTAGCATCACCCTCCTCGCAGGGATGCTCAATTTTAACATTCCTAATCAGCTCAGCGTGCTTCTCACTTCTCAGCACGATTCTACACTCAAACGGCAGCGGATGAGTAACGAGCCCCGGCATCGCACCCACCACAGGCTCCGATTTCCTCGCCCGTCTTTGAATCAACCGGCTTACCAATCTCAAACATAGCCAAACTCTGCGCGATAGTAAGAAACAGACTAGAATCCGCCAATAACCGCCCGGGACAAATCCGTCTCCCGAACCCAAAAACATACGTATATGGCGTAGGCGCAGGGTTCGGTCCCAGGAATCTCTCTGGCCTAAACGACTCGGGATCGTGGTAAACTGTGGGGTTGGCTGAGAATCACTTGATGGATGGGAGGATGATCGCGCCCTTAGGGACCCGGTAACCGTTTATCTCGTCCTCCTCGCTCATGTGTGGCGCGTCGATCGGGGCTAGCAGCTGCCAGCGCATTGTTTCCTTGACTATCGCGTCGATTTAAGGTAGTTTGTCACGGTCCTGGAAGCTAGGTAGCCGTCCGGGGCCAACGACGCGGTCGATTTTCCGCGCGCTTTGTTCTGTACATCTGGGAATACGGCCATAGCCAAATAGAAGAAACTGGGTCCCGCGGCGGTTGAGTCCGCCCCGCCAGCATAAAGCGTAACAACAGTCTGTTTGATGTAAATGATGTCGTCTTCGCTGGGATCTGCGCTGAAAAGCCGCTCGACAAAGGATGATTTGGCAGTATTTTTTGCCATCATCTGCATGACAAAGTCCACCGGGACATTCATCGAGTCATCCAATTCCTTGCGCCACTGCCGCGCCGTTTTTTTTGAATCTCGTGCTTGGAACCCAGTCTGGTAGGTATCGAAGCCAGGGGATGAGATCTACCATCCAGGCTCCGACAACGACCGCCTTGCTGAACTCAGCCATGACTTTGTTGATTAAACGAACCAGCGCATCGGGCGTGTGCGGGGAGGGTGTATATCCGTAGAGCATTCCAAGCATGAGGGGGCCTGATTCTCCGTATGTCTGTTCAGACTGCTTGCCCTCGTTATATGAGGACAATGGCACAAACTCCCGTTTCAAGGTAATTTATAACTTCTGCTGGTTTGTCTAATGTCCGCAGGAGAAAACGTCCTGCCTCCAGCTCCATGGCTGAATGGAATCGAGCAATAGCTGCCCTAGTCCCGAGTTGGCCAGCGGCCAATTTGCGCTGCTGGCGGAAGATTTTGTTATATGGTCGGAAGGGCATGCGCTCATTGTATCCACATCTGCATCATTAGCTATATCACACCTTATATCTCTGCGGAGCGCAGCGAAGCAAAAAGGAAAAGGACACACATGTCACCCACGAACACCATGGGCGGCCGCGAGGAATACTTCGGCCCCCCACCTCTTATCCAATAATTCAAGCGTCGCTTCCAAATTATGAAGGAGGATAATCGTTTGATCAAAGACAGTAATGGAGCTGACGGGACTGTATAGGTCTTTGTGTTTGAGCCAGTGCTGCCATTCTAAATAGCCCTTTGGTGGTAGATCTGCTATATTTCCAACCAGTGGTAGACCTTTTGGACCAGGTGGGCGGGGCAGTTTCTTCTCTGTGAATACAAGTCTCTTGATGAGGTGGGAGGCGAGGAGAACTATAAGATCGTATATTATAGCGAGGGCCATTGTGTGCAGTAGGATAGGTAAGCGCACGGATTATCCAGGGCCATGTCTAGATATATCTAACTGATCAGCGAGGTCGAGCCGGCGTTGCGGAAATAATGTGAGAACAGCGCATCTTACATCCACATAAGCTTACATGTGTGTATCTTCTTTTTTGCTTTTTCATACCTCTCGGACACCGATTGCCCGAGTTAGCAGCCAATGGAGTTGTTGTTCAAAAGCATGACATGCAGATAGTCCCTGATTATTCAGGAAAGAGGATGGATGTTGCTATGGGTATTCTGGAAAAGAAGGTGGAGATTCTTCCTAGGTGGACGTAGCATGTGTACCCAAGCTATGAATACTTCAATTCATGCCTACTATATAATTAATAGCATCATGTTGCCATGCTAATTCATCAACTGATCCACAACCTTAGCCACAGAAACCGCCTTCTCCTCCCCGAACCTTCCCCCAACAATCTGCAAACAAACCGGCATATCCTTGACCAATTCGATATCATCTGAACCGTCAGCACCTCACGCCCAAGCCAAATAGCAAAGAGATATATGACTTACACTGTGCATGATTAAACTCATCCGACCCATTCCTCGGCACATGTCCCACCCATTCTTCCCCCGGCTGATCAAGCTCAACATCTGCCTTCCCAACCGGAACAGTAACAGCAGCATAATTCAACAAGTTCCAGATAGCCGTGTAGCCAAGCCACTGCGAGCTGGTGACCCAGGCTTTTGGTGGATAGCCTACCCATGGTAGGACAGGCATGAGGAGGGCGTCGATATTGGAGGCTTGCCAGTGGTTGAGGAAGGTGGTTTGGAAGGACCACTTTTCTTCTTCGAGCTGTGTGCGTTGTTATTTGGTGTTTCAGGTTTCAAAAAGATGAAGAGAAGGGGGATACCAATTCGCGTTCTGGGTTAGAGAGCTGTTCGTTTGGTGTGCCTACGAGCATGCCCTCGATTAGAGGCTCGCCTACCAAGTCGCAGAAACGCTTGCAGTGCTGGCCTCCGTCGGCTAAAACGCCCTTCGTCCAGAGGTTCGTGGCTTGGATGTGTAGGGATGTGTCCCATTCGATAACTAGATTGTCAGTATCGTGGCAATCGAAGGACGACAGAGCATGAGGGGGGGGGAAAGGGAAATATACCTTCATGACCCGCTTGTTTCAACCTTGCCGCGGTCTCTCGAAGTAAGCGGGCAATTGGCGGCTGGGGCCTGACAACCCCATCATCGTAGACGATACCGATTCTCAGCTTCCGGTCCGGAAATGCCGCTACATCCTTCCTCCACGGGACCGGGATGCAACCCGGGTCAACATCCCAGGGGTTCGAGTCGAGCAGACTCTGCATGAAGTATTCTACAGTGTCCAGGGAGTTG
Organism: Aspergillus cristatus; assembly: GCA_034509305.1. Taxonomy (NCBI): domain Eukaryota; kingdom Fungi; phylum Ascomycota; class Eurotiomycetes; order Eurotiales; family Aspergillaceae; genus Aspergillus; species Aspergillus cristatus. Next base: position 1,275,586 of record WJBV01000007.1, on the reverse strand, counting down.
GCCATTGGACCTGCCACGGGTGGAACGAGGTAGTACTGATTCATACTAGTTCTGTTAATATATATTCCATACCCTGGGGATGGAAGTGATTTTACAATGAGCAATGCCACGGTACTCGACCAGTCGTCGGACAGATAGAATAGAGGCCCTGCAAAGTGGCTGGGATTCGAATCGACCCCCCAATATCTGTGCCAATTCCTAGTATACTGCCGCGGACTCCGATAAGGGCTGCTTCGCCTCCGGAACTACCGCCGGAGATGAGTTTGGAGTTGAATGCGTTGATTGACTGGCCAAAGACGTGGTTATATGAGTCGGACATCTGATATTCATTAGTAGACGGATCTATGTTTCGAGCAAGGTAAACAAACCATTAGAGATTGGGGGACATTCGTCTTAACGTAAAGAACGGCACCCATCGACTCGAGCATCTGCACAATCGAACTAGATTTCTGGGCCGGTTTTCCAACCAACCCTACCCATCCTATAAAGTCATCAACATCTGCACTTCAAACAGAGAACAAGTAGACGAAAGACAGAAACATACCAACAGTAGTATCATACCCCTCAATATCAAACCGATCCTTGATCGAAACCGGCAACCCGTGTAACGGCCCAACCGTCTTCCCCGTTCTTTCAAGATACTCATCCAACTCCTGAGCCTTGACCAACGCCCGATCAAAGAAAATCTCCGTCAGACATTTAGTCAACTGCTGCGCGATAGCGGCCCGTTTACAGAATGCCGTGGTCAACTGGGCACTGCTCACCTCCCGGGAAGCGAGAAGGGAGAGTAATTTCGCGACGTCTGTAGTTTCAGTCCATTGGAGCTCCTGGGGAGTGAGAATGTTACAGGAGTGGATTGTCTCGAGAGTGGTTTGCGACGTTGTTATTGGCGTTGAGAGTCGCCAGGAGGGTGGGATGGCGGCGAGTTGGAGGGACCGTTTTTGTTGGACTGTTAGTTTCCAGGAGGGGATCATTTTTTTGATTGGATATTTTCTTGGAAATTATAGCACAGAACCTTGGGTCTGGAGCGTGTTTATATGGGGTCCATACTACCGAGGGTATAATGTTATCCGTGAGGGGAAGGGCACTTTATGGATCTGATAACAACCCTGTGTGATACTCTGAAACTATTGGCGAAGGATAAGCGCATTTAATTGATGCTAGTTGCAAACGGTAGTATTGGCTCTTTGTTATCTGCTGGTCATGTGTGTTCCCGACAAAGCGCAAACGACAGTCTGATAAAGGAATCCAAACGATGTACCCCAATACAAAGGAATATACTTCAATATGTAAACAAAGTTCGCTTAGGCTACGCTATAATCCGATTCTGGCTTTTCCAGGCTTACCTTCTCACCTGGTAAAGCACAGACAATACAAACAGGCATGGCACACGGAGCCATACAGCTTAGCTCGCTGTTGGCTCAGATGCAGCTTTCCTGAGGTCCGCATGCTGCGGTTTATTGCTACGTCAAAGATGACTCGGGAATATTGCAATCGCTTGGCCGCTGTTATGTCTCCTGACCTTTTCAGTCTGCTCCCATTCTGATCGTGTCCCCGCCAAGTCCCTCAAAGCTATTTCCTTGTCGAACAATTTGCTATCGCAATGCTTCGGGCTGGGCATAAGTCGAGTCTCAAGTTGTACTCTGATGTGTGGTCACCATCACACTATAAACCACACCAAGGAGATTTGGGGATATACTTCACAGTTGCCTCCGCGCAGGATATCGATGTAGAAGAGCACAAAGAGGTGTGTACCCATATATAAGCATAGTTCACCTAGCGGGACAAGCCAATTTCTGGATCGTATTTTCCACTCTAAGCCATGAAGCCAATTTCGCGGTTTGTAGTCTTGGACAGCTAGATTTGGCGCTTTAGTGCTATGCCGCTTGTTGATCGAGATTTCGGTAACCTGAAATGCTCTTTCATGACCTATCATCTAGCATCTCGTGGCGATCCTAATTCTTTGAGAGAAAAGGGTGTTCTCAATTCATAATCTTCTCGATTTGTTTTGTTTTGTCAAGACTTGGTGTTGGCCATGTTGATATCTGAGGCAATGCAGTCAGTCCAGTTTGAGCATAGCGAGCAGAATGTAAAAGGTGGAAACTATGTAGTGACTAGAAATGAATGGATGAGCAAAAACGAATGAATTGTAGACTTCAATTCACTCGAAGAGATACGGGTGTATCCAACGAGAATCGCCAACGCCACATTTCCGTTGTGGCTTAGTAGTAGGGTTAGTTCCAGTGTACGGAGCAGTAGTCAGGAAGGATAAACTTAGAGCAATTCTTGAGTTCTTTATTGGTATTGTGCTATACTAAGCCAAAAAATTGTACAGATATCGAGGGCCATCACAACTAAGATACATAGCTTAAACCGTCATCAACATACTGGCATTCTTGTACCAGTTCAACAACGGATTCTCTCCGTTCCTTGTCTCAGTATCTTCAATGTATGCCCAGCGATCAACAAAATCCTCATGGCTCATGACTTGCGTTAGCTTGCCGGTGACTGCACGATAGACGTCCTCGATGACGTTGAAGTCGGTAGGGAAGAAGATATCAAAGTAGCCTTGATGGACCTGGTGTTGTCAGCTGCCATTCTACTCAAAAAAGGGGCAGGTAAATCATCAGAAAAGGAACTCACAAAAGGTGTAGAGACCGGCACTGTCCGTCTCATGTAACGGGTTTGCACGACAGGTGCATTCAAGCCAGGAACCGCATCAGGGAGGACGCTGAAATCACTCGCAATCAACCGATGTGCTGGGAAATAACTGTCCAGAATATCGAAGAACTGCATGAGTCGAGTGGGAATATACTCGGGCAAAGTGTATGGGCTTTGCCATGGTAGGGAGTTGCGGATGCCTCTCGTCACCTTGTGTCCCAAGGGACTGGGATATGGTCTCCGTGCGGCGGCCTGTCGGACGCGGAGGAACCTCGAAGCCAGGGGATCAAGCTGAGCGTTATAGTATTCGTGAAATTCACCATCTGCGTCAATCAACACCCCGGACTGCTGAGGCATCTCTGTCCTTCTGTCGTAGCGGATCGCGTCGTGGCCAAAATTGTCAAAAACCTCTAACGCCAGGAAGAAACATGGTGAATGCACGTATGTGTCCCAATCGAAGATAGACTTGTTGATAATCTCGACATGATCCAAGTGACCGGCGGCGTTGACCGAATCCATCAAATTCTTCATCTGAAGACTGGCAAGGGCCGAGGAGATTTCAATAATCCGGAACTTGGTCCGCTGGTAGACCTCGTACTCGGTATCCCGAATGAAATCCAAAATATTCAACATCATCGTTCCATTACCGGCTCCCATCTCGTAAATTATGAGGTCGTGGTACGGATAAAGAGTCAATTTGTAATTCGACACCAGGTACCGAGCAATCGTCTCGCCGTAGTAAGGCCGGAACAGCTCTGTCGGCGTATGCCATAATTGACGCGCCACATCCGGTTGTGTTTCGTCTAGCTTATCCTCGAACTCGTTGTAGCGCTCTCCCAACATGCGATGGAACTCGGGGCCATCGGCAATATGGTTGAAGTCAAACGGCTCTCCGGGACTGAAAATGGTCGCATGCTTCGAAAAGTAACCGTAGTGGGGATTGTATAAACTGTCTAAAGAGCACATATCAGTTAGTATCACACAATTAATATCCAAAAAGAGCCACCCTACCGTCAATGAACTCCCTCGTCAACATCTTCACCTGCCGTGGCCTCTCTTTCCGACTCCGCAGGTCCTTGGCCGTCACCAGCGGATAGGTCCTCAATTCCTGGTCAATGTCTTTGGGATAATCCCCTATTCTATGCCATACCAATCCATCGTCGACATTCTTGCGCTTCGTCTGCTGGCGTCGAGTGAGGAACGGGCGAGATTGTTGACGAGACGGACCGGACAGTCGAACGCCCGCCGCCGCTCTGCGACCCGATGAAGAGGGTGTTGATACAGATGAATGCCGCAGAGACTGGCAGGCTGGACGCCGGAACAGCTGCCGAAACAGCTGATTAAGGACGGGGGAGTCCATGAGATTGCGTTGGAGTTGCGGCTGCGGTGGTGGTATTTGTAGCGTCGGAGTTGGTGAAGAAAGTCGTCGCCGCCTTCGTCGCTATTATTAAAGCTCTCCCTCCCCACGATCGTCCAGAGGTCCGCTCGGCTCGAGCTCGACAACGCTGTTTTCTTGTTTCTATTTCTTTTTCAATTTCTCTTTTATGGTCTCTTAACATGCCAGCCATATAATTACTCTTAATTAATGCCCAAAATTCCACAATGAATGACAATTCCCGCCTCTATCTGGGAACCACCGCCTTCGTAGCGGGGATCCTCCTCACACTCGGATTCAAAGACCTGCTCTACCCCGCGCTGGCACAGCTGTTTCGAGAATCCCAATCGCAAGATGCTGAATCGCGCCGTCGCCGCGAGGCGGATACCTTGGTCGCGCGAGCAGGACCTCCTGCAATCGTGGACGGTATCGAGGGCTGCATAGGAAATACGCCATTGTTCCGGATTAAGTCATTGTCAGATGAGACTGGATGTGAGATCCTGGGAAAGGCAGAGGTACTCCCTTTCTATTATACCGTTCTTTCTGTAAAGGGTGATGTTCTAATTGATGCAGTTCCTGAATGGCGCTGGCCAGAGCTCCAAAGATCGAGTAGCTCTCTGTATGATTCAGATTGTATGATATCCCCCGCGATACTACTAAGAGCATCTTCTCATCTTAATGTAGGCCGAAGAGCAGGGAATCTTGACTCCCCATTCTGGCGACACAGTCTACGAAGGCACATCCGGCTCGACCGGTATCTCTCTAGCTACCTTGGCCCGAGCAAAGGGCTATCTAGCTCACATGTGCGTCCCTCGTTCAACATTTCCTGGATATCCTACTGACAATAATAGCTGCATGCCCTCCGATCAGGCCATCGAAAAATCCGACCTCCTCCTCAAACTAGGCGCAATAGTAGACCGCGTTCCACCAGCCCCAATCGTCGAAAAGGAAAACTTCGTCAACCGCGCACGCGCCCTCGCCCAAGCCCACACGAGCGCATCATCATCCGGTTCGGACCAAGTCCGCGGACGAGGCTTCTTCGCAGACCAGTTCGAGAATGAGTCCAATTGGCGCGCTCACTACAATGGCTCCGGTCCGGAGATCTACGCCCAATGCGACGGCAAACTCGACGCATTCGTCGCGGGAGCTGGTACGGGCGGTACGATTTCTGGTGTGGCGCTGTACTTGAAGCCGAAGATTCCTAATTTGAGTGTGGTGCTGGCGGATCCGCAGGGTAGTGGGTTGTACAATCGGGTCCGCTATGGTGTCATGTTTGACCTGAAGGAGCGTGAAGGGACAAGACGGCGGAGACAGGTGGATACTATCGTTGAAGGTATCGGGATTAACCGCGTTACTGCCAACTTCGAGGCTGGCAAGGAGCTGGTTGATGATGCTGTGCGGGTTACTGATGCGCAAGCTATGGCCATGGCCCGGTGGTTGGTAGAGAAAGATGGGATGTTCCTCGGAAGCAGCAGTGCAGTGAACTGTGAGTATTGACACCATCTTCCTTTATATTTAATTAATGCTAAAAATACATGATGCAGGCTTTGCGGCTGTCAAGACCGCCATGAAATTAGGACCAGGCCATCGAATTGTGACCGTCCTTTCAGATTCTGGCTCGAGACATCTTTCCAGGTTCTGGGCTAAGGCCGGAGATGTTGGCGATGCAACGGATACGAAGCTGGAAGATGTCTTGAAAGCGAAGGATGAATAAATGCCATGAGTAACAAGGGTATCAAATGCAAGAAAGAGAAGTCCATCGCAGCATGCTGGGGATCGTCTGGTATCATTCAAAGAGAGTGGAAAGGGTTTTCCGTGGTGATGACTGGGAATGCGACCTCTTTTTAGAAGGGCTTTTGTCCTGATACGGTTCAGGTTGTGAAGTATCATGGGCACGTGGTCCGATCGAGTCGTCAGCATTCGCCGTCGTCTTGCTTGATTCAATCGGTCTAGGGATATCATGTTCACCGTCTATCGAGTGAACCTGGCCGCTTTTATCAGACGGCTCCTCCGAAACTCCTGTTGCAACTCTTTCACGATGACTGGCTCCAGCAGAAGCACTGCCATTATCCTGCTGCGAATCATCCAACAGATCATCCAGCCGATCCCGTCCTGCCTCACCATCCTGATCCTCCCCACTTTCATTCCAAATCTCTTCCCCAACCCAGAGCCTCAACAAGTCAAACTCGATCTCCGCATACGATCTCCCGGGAAACTCCTTCTGAATATCACTCCAAGACAAACCAGTCCTATCCTTGAACGCAGATAACTTATCACGTTCTTCCGACGACCATGGTCTTGAAAGTTGAGGCGGATTAACGCGACGTTGGGTCCAGTGTCGTTTGTTCCACTCTGTCAAATGGTTCACTTGTCGGCTGGGGAAATGGGCGAGAATTTGTTTCCATTGCTTCTTGTGGACGTAGCGCATTGTCACGATCAGTCTTACGTCGTCGGGTGTCATTGGCCGTCTGGTTTTTGATGGCGTTGAGGTGGTTTGCTGTGGGGTATTGTTAGGGAAGTCATTGAGATGTTTTGGGGTAGCAATTGGTTTTGGTGTCTGAGATTTTGAATCCGCAGCGTGCCCATCAATCGTGCTTATTTGATTCCGGCTCGGCGTGACTGACCCTATACTCTTCCCTCTAATGTTCAACGCATTCTTCGGCGTAGGCGATGGCTGATAATCTTCCTGTAACGGATCGTCTGATTCCGAATCACTCCCTTGACTATGAATTGCAAATGACCAGTCGCCCTTCTTCGCAGGACTGGAGAATTGCTTCGGTTTGCTCGTGCTGGGGGCAGTAGTCTTCTTCGGACTCGTTTTCGTTTTCGGTTTCAAATCCACGTCCTTCTTCGCTTTCTTCTCCTTCAGAACGTCAGTGTTGGTTTTCCTAGGCCTTCCGGGATGCGGAACAGCCCATAGTGAGCGAGCTCCTGGTGGTGATACAGAGCGTGCGGGATTGTAGTTGATGGTGGGTTTGGTGTTGCTTGGACGCGGCTGGGGGGTTGAGAACGAGAATTTCGGGGTGATTTCAGGAACGCGCCATATCGGGTCAACTGGTTCGCGCGTGTCGTTATTCGCATGGTTGATGCGACGTAGAGGGTGGGATGCTTCAACGGTTGGTTCTTTGTTGGTAGGATCATCGACGCTCATAGCAGTGTCCAGCAACGAATCAACACTTGATCGATCATCGTCATCATCATCGTAATCGTTCTCATTATCATCGTTGTCCACGTCGTCGCCATGTCCTTGCCATCCCCACGCATTGCCATTCCCATGATCCCTCAGCCCAGTCTGCGACCTCGTAAAGGACCATATCCCATGATCATAATCTCCTCCCCCTTCTTCCTGCTCAGTACCAGTCTCGGTCTCTGACTCTCCATAATCATCACCATCCTGTTCATGCTCATGCTCATGTCCACCCCTCTGCCCATCCTCTATGCCACCAGTATCATCCTCCCTCTCCATCCCCAACAAATGCCCATTATCCACAACAACCTCCCCAGTCTGTAGATTGATTTCATCGCCGACATCCGTAAAATCCCTACTGTATTTCTCGAATATGCTCTCGAAGATCGTTTTGAGGCGTTGGTCGTTTTGCGCGCGCGCGGCGTGGATGTCGACTTGGTCGTGCTCGTTTTCGGGTTTGTTTTCGGTTTCGTCGGCTGTTGGGTCTGAGAATGGAGAGGGGTAGGTGTAGGGATCTTGGGATGGATCTGGGGCGATGGAGAGACGGGGTCGTTTCGTAGGTGGTTCCATCTTACTGTCGCGTTTTCGGGTTGTAGGTTGGATGGATGGTCTCGTGTCACGGACAGGGGAAGTGTTAGGTGGAGGAGAGTGGTGTCGCGGTGGTGTTATGAGTGTGAGGCATGCCTTGTTGATATGCAAATGATGGTGTGCAAATGTGATTGTTTATCAAAGTGGTTGCGTTGAGGATGCTGGTGTTATAAGATTATGCTGGTCGCTGTGACATGTTGGTAGGGATGTCGAGAACATGGAAAAAGAGACTTCAATGAGAGACTGAGAACTGAGATACAATAATAATCCTTGATTAATAGCGATCAATGGCAATGGCCCATTCACTCGTTCATCATCTTCGTTCCTGCAGTTGGAGATAAAGAAAAAACAGACATGACGTCTCCGCCCTGTCTCCGACTGATTATCCAACCGCGCTTACAATTCATCTCCATTCAACCTTCCCATTCCGTCTCCCCATAATGCGAAACAGAACACTACCATGATTAACCATGACCAACATGTACTGCCAGAAATGCCGTACTCCGCTGAAGCTCGACGGCTCCCTTGAGTCGCTGAACCCAGCGGCTTTTGACCTGCTCGTTGGTATGCATTTCATTTTCCTATCTTTTATTCGCGCCAGTTTACAGAGAATACTGACAGATACACTTGTACAGGGTCTACCGGTCGCACCCTCCCAGAACACACAGCAGCCTCCTCCCGCCCCTCCTACCCCCAAGAACGACGAGACCTCTACGACCGCGTCTCCAAACAGAACCACTCCCCCGTCTACAAAAGATCCATCCCCGCGCCTCGCCATGCGGGGAGCCAGCCTAACCCCCCGCGCCTGTCCCGGGGCGACAGCGGGAACATGTCATTTGTGATGCTTACAGAGTCGCAAGTTGGGCCGCCGCACGCGGGATCGGGCGATGGTCAGCGAGGGGCTGCGGGGAAGGATAACGGGACAGAAGATGGAGGGGGGTCGTTTTCGGATCAGGTTGAGCGGGCGAATCGGTTGTTTGAGATTATTTCGTCGCGGTCTGATATTGATCATCCGATCTGTGTGGAGTGTACGGAGATGCTTGTGGATGGGTTGCAGAAGAGGTTGGTGGGTGCTACGAGGGAGAGGGATGCTTATATTTCGTTTCAGAGGAGTTTGAATTCGTCTGTTCCGACAGCGGAGGAGATTGAGGCTGCGGAGAAATCGCTCAAGGAGACGTTGGAGGCTGAGGAGGCTGCGTTTGCGGAACTTGTGGAGTTGGAGAAGGAGAAGGCTGCGTTGGATGAGGAGATTGCCGGTCTGGAAGAGGGGTCACGGCAGTTGGATGTTGATGAAGAGGCGTTTTGGCGGGATCGGAATTCCTTCACCTTGACGCTGTCGGATTTTCAGAACGAGAGGGATTCTTTGAATATGCGATACGACCATGATTCACGCCAGCTCGAACGACTACAACGAACCAATGTTTACAACGACGCCTTTTGTATAGGTCATGATGGCTACTTTGGGACCATCAATGGATTGCGGCTGGGCCGTTTGACCAACCCATCAGTGGAGTGGCCAGAGATTAACGCAGCCTGGGGTCAAACGGCACTGCTTTTATCCACGATTGCGGAAAAGTTAAACTTTCAGTTCCAAGGGTATCGACTGAAACCGCTGGGCTCTACCTCTCGAATTGAAAAGATAGAATATCCACAATCCCCCGCGCAATCCACCGTGGGAGGCAACGGGAACGGCATCGGGGTACCATCTGGACCCCCCAAGATCACCGTGTTGGATCTGTTCTCTTCAGGGGATCTTCCGTTGAACCTACCATGGATACACCGCCGCTTCGATGCAGGGATGGTCGCATTCCTCGAGTGCTTACGACAACTTGGCGAGTATGTTGAGAAGACCCCTGCGCCGGGCCGTCGAGGCAGTAGTGGCGGTCATGGGGCTACGATCCCCGGGCTGAAACTGCCGTACACGATCTCACGCGACAAGATTGGCGACGCAAGCATCAAACTTGGATTCAACCAAAACGACGAGACGTGGACGCGGGCATGTAAGTACACGCTAACGTGCTGTAAGTTCTTATTGGCACACGTGAGCAACGTTGCCAGCGCGGGATCTGGCAGCCAGTCTGCAGCCGTTGCAACGGCGGGGGAAGCAGCCCGGAGTCCGTAAGTCAAGTCAGGTTGGGCATGGACGGTCTGGAATAATGCATAATTCAACATTTGAGTCGAGTCAGTTCTTTTTTCAGAAAGGGACAGATGTGGCAGTATCCGGGAGTGACGTGTTGCTGGGACGAGGATTAAATAATGGCAGGCGTTCCACGGTGGAGTCACGAGGAACTAAACTTTCAGATTTTTTGTTAATTTGGTGGTTTTTTTTTTTTTTTTTTTTTTTTTTGGAGCGGGGACCATTTACCCTACTGGATCACTGGGATTACTGGATCAATGCCGGTTGGATGAATCACTAAGAGACATCATGTACATGCCCGCTGTCATGACTAGCTACGGACCGATGATACATAATCATCTGCATGCTTTTTTTCCCTTTTCAAACACAGAGTGCACAGTCCACCTAATTTCACAAATCCAGAAATCAATCAATTCCCTCGGCTAAAGGTTTAATTACCATTAACAATCCAACTGGTCCCTGCAACCCCTGCAACAACCCTGGCTTTTCCCAAGAGTAGTCAGGTTCAGTAGTGTCAGGGACCACGGGAGATCATCCCCCTGAACCAGCATCCCGTGGGTGAACTGTGACATCGGACTGGGATTAGTTAGTAATGTCTTTCGGAAGCCCCGTGCACAGCTATCCACTCCATCCAACATTTTTAGTCTCGAGCAGTTACTACACTACAGTACATACTACGGAGTCAGTCTTATTATGAAGGACGGTGGATGAAGAAGAAAGTTCAACTGGCGTGGAGTCCACCTGCTCCACCAACGGCAGGGATACTGTTTTTGGAGTTCTGTCATTAGGAGTGTAACGGTTGATAGACTGACAGTTGATGTGTAGAATCCGGAGTCTTGGGTCTATCCTTACCTATCCTTATTATATGTACAATAGAGTACTTGTTCTTCTACAACACATGTCTACTACTCCATACAGATATGGACAGCACTCTGAACGCGGGACGACGGGCACACCCGATCGGGTCCACCCAACGGGCCGAGGTCTTTCCATTAAATGCCCCGGTACAAAGAACCGTGGTACTACTAAGTACTACAAGTAAGTACCTAGACTACGTTTCATCCCTGGCCTATACTACGGGAATTAAGCAGCACATTTGCACTATCAGGGCCGGAAAAGCGCCATCTGAGCCGGCGCGTCAAACTCAAACGGTGCATCCGTGCATAAGTACGTGCATCTTCAGTGGTCTTCAGTTACGCGCAGTATGAAGACTACTGGAAGTGGTTTATATGGTGCTTTCTATGCCCAGCGGTACATAGATCGATGTACTCAAGTACTCTTTGTATACTTGTAGGTACCTGTACAAGCCAGCCTCAAGATACCTGTAAGTACTGTGTACTGAGTGTATTGTATTGTATGCGCACAGACAAAAGACCCGCCAAAAGTACGTGCCTCCACTATTATATTTATTTTTATTGGCTCGGGGAGACACCCCCCGACCGACCCGCGGGCGCTTCCATCAGCAGGTCGCCGCATAGGGAAAGCGCACACTGTGATTGGTCGGAGCGAAAAGCAGAATTCATCATTTGATTTATTTTTATCGGCGACCAAAGCAAGAGAACAGAAGATATAGGAGTGAAAGAAGAAGAAAAAACAAACCAAGTATAGGAGAGTAAAAAAAAAGGGAAGAGAAAACAAAGGAATTAAGAAGAATTAATATCAATATTTGAATTATTGTGCTGTTGTTGCTGTTGCTGTTGTAGGTACAGTACTATGTGGGATTGCTGTACATCATCGCCCACTCCTCTCCATATTAAGTTCGCTTTATCCTTCTTTCTCACCTCATTCTCTCTTCCTTCTCTTCCTTCCACCTCTCTCTCTTTCTCTCTCTCTCTCTCTCTTTCTCCATTTACAGTCGCCCTCAATCAATGTCAGACTATGAGTGACAACGATCCTCCAGCCGCATGTTCATGATGGATGGTTCCATCCCTCCGTCGTCCTCCAGGTCTATTCCCTCCATTCCTCCTTCGTCCTCGTCTTCCTCGTCGTCTACCATCCCTCCAACTACTACCGTCGCCTCTACGCCTTCCTCCTCTTCCTCTGCCGTGTTTCGCCCCCGCCGTTCGGAAGATTGGCAGCAATACCGGCCCATTATCGAACACCTCTATCTGAATAACCAGTTGAAACTGCGCGATGTCAAAATAATCATGGAGCGAGATCATCATTTTGTTGCTTCGTATGTCGTTGTTTTTATCTTATGTTACGATGGGGGATCTGACTAGAGCAGGGAAAAACAGTACAAAGACCGCCTCGCAGCATGGCACATCCGCAAAAACATCAAAGCCAAGGAAGTTCAGGTCATGATCCGGAAACAGCAGAAACGGGCTGCTCGTGGGAAACAAACGGCTTTTCGTGTTGGGGGGCAGGAAGTCGATTCCAAACGCATCTCTCGTTTTCTCCGCAGATACGGTTCTTCGTGGGAAAATCCCAAGTCACCGCCGCAGACCAACAGTCCAGAGCCACGTATGTTCCTCATTTTTTTCTGATTATTTTGATAATACTGACAGTTGTAGAAACCCCCACCGATATGAGTTGCTATACACCCGAACCAGAAGACAGATCCTCAGCGTTATCTCCCATGCCAGAAATCTCATCAGATCCCCGTGAGACTCCCCATCGTCCGGTCTGGACCATGGCAACAAACACTGAGTATGTGTTAGGAGCCCTCGATGCTTCGCCGCTAGACCCCAACCATCCCATTCCATCGCATCATCCCCATCCTGCTGAAATGCCCGATGACCAACCTCTCTCGGCCACGCTGAGTCCGAGTCTAACGAATGACACGCCCAAACCACTAGACGATGATCTTCACGAGGAAGATCCGTGGCACGCTCTTGTTTCTTTTCAAGACCGCCTTCTTGTCCTCCATCAGACGCTGGAGCAGTCCATGTCGGATTATACCACGCCTCTGGATGATTGATCCAGTTATGACGATGCATTCATTTGTCCTTTGCTACTTTTTTTTTTTTTTTTTGTTTCTACAGAGCAAGCAAACGTGCTTTTTCATTTTGTCCATATGTATCATGTTAGCCTTGTTTTATTTCCCATGGATATCCCGATTCAGCAATCACTGGCATTCCGGACTATGGAGAACGATCATGTAGCATAGGAGGTGTACAACAGACCGGGCGGGCTATCTGTCCGTTACTGGCACGCTTATGCAAGTCTCGACCAGCCGCATCCTGGCTAAGACAGCCGACAACCGGGCAATCCATCCCCGACAGCCCCCTCGGTCACCGATACTGAGTCAGACACGGTTGGCGTACCAGGGTCTGGACGCCTATTATCGTGAAGTGACCACTTGCATTGCATGTACATACATACACGAATACAATACTGTACATTCACATTCCAACCGAATCACAATGGCCAGCTTGCCTATGAACAACAGCAGCTGAACTGACACCAGCACAGCCACCGACGCTTATCATCGGCTCACGCCAGGCCAGGCAGTACTATTTCCGACCTGAGCGTTGGCTGCAAAAGTACGGCATACTTGTACAACATGCTGTGCTCAGATAGATTAAGCCACCCGCTAATCCCACGAACCCTACTCCGTACCTCTACATCCCGTACTTGTACTAGCCAGCCTTTCACACGATTCAAAACATCGAAACAGACTTACAATTCCAAAACACGCCTACCCTACATACATAATAAAAAAACCAACTACACTAACAAAGCACATCATTACAGACCAACCCAGACCACACCGGCCCATCTCCGGATCGTCACCATTAACCCATTAGTTCCTAGTACACTCCTCCCCTTCCCTTCCTTCGAAGTACTCACTTCCTTCTTGCTCACTCCGGTATAGTCCAGCCTGGGGGGGATCGGACTCCGATATCCGAGCGACATTGCACATTGCATCGCACATCATCAATCGGGGAGGACGGGTACAGGCATTCCATGAACCTAGTTGCCGTCGTGCGTGATTGGGAGTGAAGCGCGGAAAAAGAATCCGGTTGATTGATGTTGGTTATTGGGGGGTTGTGCACGGTTCCGCTGAATGATTCGTGATTGTCAACTGACTTCTGTCTAGAGTAGGTAGGCACCTTGGCATATGGAGACTAACTACGGAGAATGGGGTAAAGGGAGCTAAGCTGGAGATAGTTATACATATTTGTATTTGTCAAGATGATGGCTTTTTATGGTTTGGGGTTCGGATTTTGTTTCTTTTTTCCTTTTTGGGTTTGTAGATGGCTTTATCATACTCCGTGCGTATTTACAGAGTACGCTTCCACTGTATGTTGATTGACAGGTCTATTCTTTCATTGAACAGTAATAGTATATGAATCTATACAAAGAGAGAATGAGATTAATATCTACTACTTCATCAACGTTGTACAGAGGCCGTTATGCTTGACAAGTTCGTCTCTGCTACTACTCGTGCATGGATTAGACAGTGTGCTCAAAATGAAAAGTAATAATAACAAATATATATCTCTCTATTATTTCTCCTGATCAGCTACTACCACTATAGCCATGTGTATGTTCATCCAAGGTATATACCGGCAGAAGTACAATCACACAACCCCAGTTTATCCAGAACTATTCCAACCATTGCCTGTACAGTCTAAGAATTTCTCGAAACATATACTTCTCTTAGGGTTTGTACATGTCACATACAACCAACCCATGCTTCCCATCACATTGCATATACAGTAGTATATCTTATCCATCTCTCCATCCCCCAACTCTCAGCCGCAGCAATAGTTCATTCACCGTTCATCCCCAACTACCCAATCATCCCATCTGTCTCAAGGCCAGGGAAACTACTACCCTAGCCCCAACGTAATATACTAACTACATACAAGGTAGCAGTTCACAAGATTATATCCCTGTCTAATAACTATAACTAACATATAGTAACCCGGACCATAGTAGTAAATAGCAACACATACCCAAAACGGAATATAAACGAAGGAAGGCAATATATAACAAATTCCCACTTCCTTGTTTCCCAGATCTAATGTACGAGTACGAAAGCGTAACAATCTCGCCCAAAGTACGCTGTACTTAGTGCCTATGGAGAACGGAGTACTCCGTGAGCGAGCGGGAGCGGATGCTGATACTTGTACGTGCATTGCAGCAACGGCTGCGATTTATGCGAAACTGGCAGGGGTGGCAAAAGTACTTATGTATCTAGTTACGGGAGAGTGTTCTGTACTACATAGACTGTATGTAAGATAGTCGAGCGCTGAACTGCATGCCTTCGTACTAAGTAATAAGTGGAAGTAAAGGATACAAGAAATATAAACAATAACTCATGGTATCCATCAAGGATCTCCATATCCAACCATAATTAACCATATAACAGTAACCCATAAACAAAAACGAGACGTAAACACTATGTAGGTAAAGAGTTAGGTATCATGAATAAAAGGTACTCTTTTGAAAACTCTCCGGCGCAATATCGCCCATCTTCCCCTTGATCTTCGGCTTCTTCTCCTCCTCGCTAGCTCCCGTCTTCACCTGCACGTTGCCGCTGTCGCTGCCGCTGCTGCCCGAGGTGATGGCCTGCGGGGTCGGGCGACGCTGGATCGTCTCCAAGTACGGCCCCGGGAGATACCCAACGCGGCCATCCCGTGCCCGACATCGCCACCACTCAGATGCATTGCCCATTGGATCCGATTTGCTCAACACGGCGACGATGTCGCCCTTCTTCACGGCTAGGTCGATCCCCGCGCCTTCCTGTGACTCCGGGGTGTAGTCGTACAGCAGGCGACAAAAGTCCAGCTTAGAGGGGTCGAGGGGCGCGGCCGTAGGCTCCCCGTTCGCACCCACCATGAGTTGGCGGCGCTGCTCCTGCGAGCGTGCAAGGGTCTTGATGAGTTTGCCCATCAAATAGGGAAGGCCAAACACGGCGACTAGGAACATGAAAAACGGCTTCCTGGACATTTTGGGAGGCGCAGGGGTTCCATCAGGAAGCGTAGCCGGAGCCGAGCGGCCATTCATAAAGGCCGCAAACGCAGACGGCGTCAGAGCCGTTGCATCCGCCGGCGGGGGACGACCGGTTACTTTCGCGATCAGTGTCCTAAACCATCGCATTATGGTAAAGATCCCCAGCGCCGAGCCAAGCGTGTTTCGCAAATTACCCAACTGCTCTGCCACAGAGACCATGGCTTCAATTTGTCAGCATCCCACCCATTTCATCTCACCCAAAGAAAGGATACACATACCAAAAAAAGAACTATGCGTGGCCATATAAGTACTCTCGAGCATCTGAGCAAACCCCCCAAACGCACCCACAATGCTCTCAATCATCTGAAACGTCGCCTGCGTGCTCTGCCCAAACGAATTCGTCAAGCTGTTAGGATCATTCGGATCCCCGCCCGGCATACCCCCATACATTCCTCCCATTCCTCCCATCCCCATGCCCCCATACATCCCACCATAGCCACCATATCCGCCATACATCGATCCCATCGAACCCATGCCGCTGAGACGGGAGTACGGCGATGAATACGGCGACGAGTATGGTGATGAGTATGCGCTGTAGGGACTCGCTCCTAATCGAGAAGCACCGTAGGGGGAATAATTCGAGGCGGTGCGGTTAACCACTGCGTTCAGAGCGTCTGGTCGTGATGGTAGGTTGGGCGCTGCTGCGGTTGATGTGGATGTTGGTGTAGTGGTCGCGGTCGGGGATGTTGTTGCGGTGGAGTTGGTCATGGTAGAAGCGGCTGTGCTAGTGGCGGGAGTGGATAGAGCAGTACCTGATGAGCGATAAGTGAGCAAGAGTTACTTAAAAGACGACAAAGAGCAGAGAGGGATAGATGAAGGGAACATACCCCCAGCCGCGCCGGCTCTCTCCCACGGCTTGGGTGGCGAGACGGACGCCATGACTTACGAGGAGAGAAACTAACAGCCTCGCATGTAGTAATCAGGCCGACTGGCGGAGAGAGCAGTGTTCTCTACTCCGTATTCCGTGGTGTAGACGCGATCTGGATAGGGACAATTGGATGGTAGTAGGAGCAACGAGAGCGACCGGAGATGGCGATGAGGAGGCGGTGGAGTTCGGTCACGAGAGGCGAACGCTCGGTGCATGTGCCGGAGATGCCGAGGTGCTTAAGCCTTTTGCCGAATTTTGGAAATGCGCCGAAGTAGAGTACAAGTAGATTCAGGGATATCAGTTACTCGTGATAAATCAGTAGTTCTTCTAGTTTATGTGAGAGAGAATACAATGTATTCCGTCTATGCTAGATACGATGTGAAATCTCCAATGCCCAACCATAACGCCAAGCCAAGACCATCTATGATACAAATTCACCAAGCAAAACCAGGAAAAACAGTAAAACAGAAAAAGATCATAGCTCATCTCGTGAAGGAAGCTTGATCTTCCATGTCCGCGGTGGCACCGGAAGACCAAGCCAGTAGTTCCAAACCCGGTTCACCTCGAGCACTCCGATTTCGAACCTGTACCCGTTAGAATGCCGATCAAGTCGTGATAAGAAGGAAGAGAACTTACACTGTCTGCGGAATGCGAGCCCAAGACCCCAGGACGAACATGTACGTATCCCAAACTACCTCAAACTCGGCCTTGAAGTCATCCAAGAACCCGTCATCGGGCCGACGGGGCCGCCGCTCCCACGGCAATCGCTGTCGCTCGGCTCGGTAGGAAAATTCCTCCTCATCACCTTCATAGTAGAACGTAGAACCACCATCCTTGAACAGACGTCTCATCTTTTGGCCGCTACCTAAGTGACCACCGGCGGGAATTGCAAATGTCTCGCCTTGTCCCAAGTCCATGGCGCGGTGGAAACTGCGCACCGCGGCTAAACTGTGCGAAATGCGACCGAGGGTGTTCATCAACGCGACCAATTCCAGTCGTCGCAAGGGAGGGTTCTCGCCGTTCTTGGTCTCGTCGTAGTCGAAGAGGACCTTCAGTGCGGTGCCGTAGCCGTTGACCTGGAGTTTACCCCAGAGGCGGCACTTGTCGCAGCCCACACAGTCCATGAGACGGCTGACGTTGCGGAAGCGGTTGCGGAAGTCCTCCTTCAGACCTGGGGAGCTGGGATCCTGGAACATCAAGTGCTCATCGAAGATCTGAGGCCGCTTCGCCAGGGTCCGAGTCAACTTCGTGACCTTTTCCTTGGTGTCGATATCTTGCGCCGGGTCACTCGTACAGTAGGTATAACCCTGAAGATGCTTCTGCAGCTTGGCCACAGCCCGAGAGACCAAGGCGTAGTTGAAGTACAGGTTCGAGATCCGCTCGGGGTGATCATGCAGACGCTCCTTGAAGCATTGCAGGTTCGGGTGCCACTGCCCGGTCGTCTGGTTAAGATAGTCCCAGCACAGATGCGTCGAGATAGACGCATGCATTCCGCTGATAAGTCGATGGAACACCCGCTTCTCCAAACACTCATTATCCAACGGATACCCATCCGGGCGCTTCATCTCCATCTGCAGCACGTTCCGGAAATCGTGCATAGCCTGCAATCCACCCAACTCCTGCTCTGGCGACACACTCAGCCCCGGAGTCGGCTTCAAGAAACAATTCTCCCGGTAGATAGCATCCCAAACTTGATGCGCCCCTGGTCCGGCATACCCCGTGAATCTCTCCGGGTTATCAACCAGACTCACATAATCACCCTTCCCACTGGCACCCTCATCCTCAGGAACACAGTAATCGCGCTCGTCGCATTCATCATCATACTCAACCACACAACTCTCCCCAACATTATCACCCAACATCCCCTGCAGCGGCCTATCCCGCGGCCTCTCCGCTTGTTGCTTGCGACCCGGATGTCCGGCCTTAGGACCTTCGAGTTTACTCAGTTCCTCGGCTCGCCACGTCAACGGGATATCTTCTTCGGAGTCAATGGTATTAACGGAACACGCGATATTCCCACACATGCTTTCCGAGTCGGACCAGAAGGGACACTCTTTGTTGAAGAGGTTGAGGCGGTAGTGGGAGAAGAAATCGGTTTCTTGGGTGATGGAGTGGAGGAGCGTGTAGACCTCATCGTTGAGGTGGTCGATGGTCGCGTATGAGACGCAGGCGTCGGATACTGTGGCTTTGGGATCGATCTGGTTTGTTAGTGTGGTTTCTTGGGAATCCTGGTGTTTGGAACTTACAGCGCAGGTGTTCGAGTTGTGGTGCTCTTGCGCTTTATCGTCGCTGGCGCTGGTTAGTCGTAAAAAGGCGAAAAGGGCCAGGTAGAAGACCCTGGCTGAGCGCATATTGCTCAATTTGGAATGTATAAACGTGCGAAACTAGACAGTGCTGCACGGAGTAGAATCAGACGCTGTAAACAAAATGCGGCGTTGATCAGCAGTCTGATCTCATGCTTGTCCGCGACTGCGACGCGAAGAAAAGCAGAACGGCAGAACAGCAGAACACTGAAAGAAGATGCTAGTGACAGGTGTCAAAAAAGAATGAACGTGTTAAGCCCTGGCAAGTGTGATTAGAAAGAAAGAAGGAAAGTGGATGAGTAAAGAAAGAATTCCGAAGTGGACAATCTGGCCTGAGGTGGTGGCGGAAACTGTCGAGGCCCGGATGATCGCCGGGCTGTGAGGGTCCGTAAGCAGGGACTGTGCTGTGTTGTGCCTGGTTTGAGATCGGTTGCAAATAGATTACTTTCATTTGATATGTTTACGTTGAAACTTGTTACTTGTCTTCACAAACATGCCATGCAATTTGGAGTCGATTTCTATAGGATGCACTCTAATACAATCTACCAAGACACACAGAATACAAATCCCAGGATCGGAATAACTACGATCAAGCCAACACCTCCCCCTCCAGATCTCTCCCCTCCTCCATCTCCCTAACCCTCTCGCCCTGACCACCCGCAAAATCCTCCCCAGCAACCCCCCTCGTCTCTGGCTCACCAACAACCCCCTCAAACCCCAGCACCCTCCCAATAAAACCCAGCAACAACCCCTCCACCTCCGGCCCCAATCCACTCAACCCATGATCCCCTCCTTCAAACAACTTAATCTCCCTCTCCCCTCCATTCTCACTCTCATCCCCATACATCCGATACAGCGCCTCCGAACACTCACTTCCCAGCACACTATCCCCCAACCCATGCAACAGCAACAACGGCCTAGGCGCCAAAACCTTCACCCCGGCTGTTCTGGCGGTCTGCGAGGCGATGGTCGCGACGCCGCGGATGCGGTTTGGTTCCTCGGCTGCGGCTGTGAAGCAGGGGCTGCCGCCGAAGGACCAGCCGACAATCACAAAGTTGGCGGATTTGTAGTGCTGGGAGAGGTAGTTCAGGGAGGCGATGATGTCAGCGGTGCAGTGGTCTGTGTCTGCAGCGAGGCGGTAGTCGAGGCGGATGCAGGGGATGGAGAGGAGGAGGGTGAGTTTGTCCGCTAGTGATGGGTAGATTCCTGCGGGTTAAGGTTTAGTATTCGATATGCAGATGTATTATAGTTGGATACGGTGTGGATGTTTACCGGCTGGTCCGCTCACGCCTCCGCCAGCACCACTGACCAATACCACGGCTGACGCATTGGCGTCGTCGACGCTGTACTTGTGTGGCTCGTGTAGAATGGCTGGGGCTGCGTGGTCCAACGGATCCTTGACACGGATGTTGATTTTCCTCGCGACGGACGGTTTGATCGCACTCTTGTCGACTTTCGGCGGATGGATTGGGCCAAGGCTGTGGAGAGGGTGACGTTGAACTGTAGCCATGATGGTTAAGCTGATAGGTCAAGCTGTATCAGTTCTGTGTAATACTGCAATATAGATTAAAAATAGAAGCGGACGTGCACGAGAGCGTCAGATCTGTCATGATCTTCGTGTTGATGTGGAGTCTTTCCTGCAGTTCTTGATGGCAGCTTCCCGTTTGAGGTCAGCCTGACGCACATAGAGCCAGACTTCGGAACTTAAAGTGGCAATTGGAAAGTAGAAAATAGTTTGTATTCACCAGCTGAACCTAAAACTGTATACAGGATAGAAGGAAACTAATTAAAATCCTATCCTCCAACGAAGTAACGTCGGTTCCATGCATCTATATGGTAAACAACAAAAAACCGATAACACCAGGTTGACCTAAAAGGAGAACTCCAATGCCCAAACAAAAGTATAGACACCATACTCCGAAGAGGGTATATGACTTCGTAACATCGTGACCATTTCAAACGAGTGACTTGAGTCAAGGGGTAAGCTTGACGTGTGCCTGAACGACCCGTCTAGACGGGGATGCGCTTGAATCCACAGCGCTTGAGCACCTTGGCCACGAAAATGTAAGGCTTGGGCGGCGGATCCGTGTAGAACCGGTCGTTCTTGAAGTCCTCGTCCCGGAATTTCTGCAAACAAAGTTAGTTAGTATGCAATATACCAAGCAAGGGGAGGGAACTTACAAATCCAGGATCGCGCATGAAATTCCCGAAGTCACTCATCATATTGGCTCCCTCTTCGTAGTCGTACGTGTTCCCACCGTTGTCCGTATGACCCGGTGGGTAGAAAGCGGTGCCATCGAGGGGCCGGTTGTTGCGGACACTGTCGACGATCCGCTCGCGAGGGGTGGCTCTGAGGGCCTCCTCGTTCGAACGGCTGACAGCCTCCAGCGGGCTCACCTGGTTTTTACGATTCCGCTCTCTGCACACGGCATCGTAAGGGCCCTCATGGTGATACATGAGGTCGCCCACGTTGTCCATCCGGTCGATGACATCCGGATTGACCAGGCCAGAAGCGGGGGAGTACCTTTGAGTCTCCGGGTAGCTCCTGGGGCGGGGACGGGGACGACTGCTCGCCCAACTTGTCTTGGGGTACACTGGGTGGTGTTCCAGTGTGCCCGAGAAATCGACGGAAGGCACCGAGCGGAGCGAATCGGTACTGGGTCGGCGGCAGAGAGACTCTGGAGAGTTGCAGCAGTAGGGGTTGCTGCTGCCGAAATTCATGTTGGTGGCTTGTTCGGAGTACCAGTAGTCCTGAGGGAGACAGTCCTCAATATACTGGGCGCCACGGAAGTGGTCAGCATAGGGAAGCTGACGGGAAGACACAGTGGTAGGCATGCTGTGTCTATGGTCTGACTGTGCCTTTGCACAGTCAATAGAATATCTGACAGTCCACAAGAGACTGTTTATACGAGACGGTGGGGTAAAGCAGTGCTTATAGTAAATAAAAGCGAGACAGCAGTATGAAGAAATGCAGTGTGACCAGGGTGATGTAGGAGGAAAGAAAAGATGCTGACTGGAAGAACAGCGGACTGGATAGAAATAGCTGCGCCAGCAGGCAGCGCAGGCAGGCGCAAGACTCACGAGGCCCAGAGTGACGTGATGACTTGCGTAGCCCAACGCTTTATCGATCTGTATTTCCTATTCGGGTTTAGTTCCGGGGCAAGCGGATGCCCAAAATGGTTAGCGTAAGGTTTGTCCGGGAGTGCTATACCCGGTTGGGACAGGAATGCATTTAAAGTTTTCTCTCGATGATGACATTGTATGGAAGGCCCAAATGTCCGACTGTCGGAGGCCGTATCTAGTACCGATATACTACTATGTAGGAGTCAGCCGTGGAATGGTCTAGGCTCACTATTGCTGACTGTCGCTGACTGCCTGTCGTTGACTGCTTGTTTGTATATTTTCGTCTGACGTCATGGATCATCGCTGAGTATACTCCACCACACACTCGAGTAACGCTACAGACGAGGTTCCTTTTTCTCGGGATTATACCGTAGGGCTGGTTTGACAAGAGATCGACATGAAGTATGCGCAAGGGGCAAGCGGGAAACTGAAGAATTCACTTTCACTTTTCCTTGGGAATCCTTGGCCATGTGTCGGCCCTGTCGATGAACCGTGTATTCCACTCATTTAAGCTTACCCGTAGTGTCCGGAGGTCTGGACCTGTCTGTAGTAACCTGCTCGGCTCGAAGAGTTACTAGTAGAGCCACTAGGCAGGATTTCTCGCTTAGAGCAGTAATCCGATGCAACTTCTATGTGGTGCCTGTCTAGCAATTGTAGACATTTACGGTAGGTTAGGCATATGGATTAAACATGCGAAAAAAATTGCCAGAAATTGCATCACGTCAATTGCCTTTCGTGCCTAGAGTCTGAGTCAAAAAGAAAAGTTGAGGCTGACTGTACCTGTCGAGCCTACATTTCCAGGCTTTCAATTCAGGCTATCAGGCACACATCTGGCCAGTTGAGTCGGTGTTTAGTCGAATGTTTGGAGTAGAGGGATATGGTTTTTGTATTGAATAGTAGGTGTAGTTCACTTCGAAATACTACGAGTAGAAAGTCATAGAAAGTTGGCGCGGTAATGACACTCAGCGGAGTGCGGTAATACCAGGAAAACCATCGTCACCAACAACTCCGCTCCCCATCTCCAACTCTACCATGTCCCTAGTCCAATACTCAGATTCAGAATCCGACTCAGACACCCAAACATCACCTCCTCCACCAGCCAAGCGCATCCGCCCAAACACCCAGCACCAGCGCCCCAATAATCCAGGCTCATCACTCCCCCCGTTACCAACAACCTTCTACGACCTCTACGCCACAAGCACTCGCGTCAGCGTCCAAGATGATCCAAGCCTCCATGGAGGTCGGAAACGGGTGATTCCGCATGTTGAGGGGAACTGGCCTACGCATTTGTATCTTGAGTGTATGCTTCTTTACTCCCAGATCCCAATTGATTACGTGTTCTGGATTGCTGATATGTGGACAGGGCTCCCAAGCAAGAGTGAGCTGGGGGTATTGGAGAATCTCATCCAGAAGTCTGAGAGTAAAGTGGGAGATGAGCGCAGGGTCATACATAGCCTTCTGCGGAGTGACCTGGGCGCACAGCTCCCGCTGCACATAAGCTTATCCAGGCCGGTTGTTCTGCGGACTGAACAGAGACAATTTTTCATTGATGCATATACGACTGCGGTTCGGGATTCGAATGTGTCACCGTGAGTATCTCGTCCTCTTTTATTTCAAATACACAATATTCTGACATTATCCAGATTCGACATCACGCCAGGAAACCTGCATTGGGTATCCAACTACGAGAAAACGCGCTGGTTCCTTGTCCTACGTGCGCAGAAACCCGCGAATGATGGATTAAATCATCTACTAA
Source organism: Aspergillus cristatus (assembly GCA_034509305.1). NCBI lineage: Eukaryota > Fungi > Ascomycota > Eurotiomycetes > Eurotiales > Aspergillaceae > Aspergillus > Aspergillus cristatus. The sequence continues at coordinate 1,251,624 of WJBV01000007.1, read as the reverse complement.
AGCTCTCTAATCGCTCGCTTGCTTCTTTTGATCAACCTCCTCTATACGAAAAAGCAATTCAGACTAATTCTGGTGGAGGACGGCATCAGCAGAACGGAACGGATGACTATTCGCACTGTTTTCATATCTCTATCGCCTGGAGTCTGACAGAACCATCTACAGATGACAACGAGCGAGTGGCAAGCATGGACCTGAAGGATTTGAACGACCTCAGGGTTCGTTTTGATTGTGTCAAGGCGAAGATTGGGAATAATATATCGAGCATACCGCTGCCGAGTGGGATTGTCGACCAGAAGGGCATTGGTGGATTATGATTGCACTTTTATACACATAGACTACGATACCATATTCAACAGCATTAGCAGGTTTCATTTTCTCTTTTTCCGCATCATTTCTTCTTTTGGATAGTGTTAATAGCTGCTGCCATCTGTGATGTAATTTATGTAATATTACAGGTGACGTGACCGACATCGCGCTATTTGATGAGAATCGAGCGGATAAATAGTTGGTCCGATTACCGAGGCCAGGAGATTCTTATATAGGCGCAACGTGCGCGAACATTTAGCTAGTTAAGCACTCAATCAGCTACGTACGCGCACATACGTTCAATAGGCAATATACCTTCGTCCCGCTAGTCCTCTCCATATAGACCTCGTTAGTCCGGAATAAATCGACTCCCGATTTCCCCTCTGAGCTACGATCCGAGAACCCGCTTCACTATTCTACGCGTTTCCGCACTTCGACTCATCTTCTCCAGTGACAACCAGCGTCATGTCGCAACTACAAATCCCACGAGTGACTCTAGTACGTCTCAGCATTCCCGCCCCGTTTTAAAAGACATCCAACTAACAACTTCGCATCCAGGAAGACCTCCAAACCTTCCAAGCCAAGCATTTCCTCGGCCACCAAACGCCAGCATGTGACTACCCGACCGCCCCAGCCAAAGACGCTTACTACCCCTACGAAGAAGAAGAATACTATGACGACGACGGCGACGATCTCGGATATTACCCAGACGGCGTAAAGCGTACTCTCACAGACGAGCAGATCAGGATATTTCGGCATAGCGAGATACACGCCATACTGCGGGAGAGACAGCTAAAACAAGAGAAGGCGGAGTTTGAAAAGTCTGATGAGCAGGCTCAGGGTCAGACACAGACGGTAAATGCGAAGCGGAAACGTGAGGATGAAGATAATGATGAGGGCGGCTCGAAGCGGGTCGGTTCGAAGCAGGCTGAGTCGGCTAGAGCTGGTGTCGGGTCTGGGTCGACGGCACTGCATTATGATGATGAGCAGGAACCTCGTGAGGTTCAGAGGCCTACCACGAGTGCTCCGTTTGCTGGACGGAGGATTATCTCGTATGAGGATTGAAAGGTCGGTTTTGTTTAAGAATATCCATCACTGCTAGTGCCTCGCTCGTGGTAAGTTTGTCTGTCTTGTGTTATTGCTGTTTGCAAATGATGAGAATCTTCTTGTCATCCTTAGACTTAACGCCACGCCATCTTAGCTGGATGTGTGAGGTTATGAGGACCGTAATCTTCTCTCTGATGCATTCTTTCTTACTCATCTTGCCGCAATTATTGTGATGTTCAGCAGCTAACTCGAATTGTCAGAAGTATAGCCACGACACACTAATTCCGTCCGGAATAAACCACCGCTGCATATATCGCCTGATCCTATCAAGAACTGACGTTATGAAGATAGGCAGTCGATAAGGAGGCCCTGTGTCTGGGGTCTGGGAATACAGGCCCGATCATCGTGGCTCCGATAATAAGCGGCCTGCGCTGTTTTTGCTCACGTTATGACCTCACCGTCCTCCACATTGATATGCGGAGTGATAAGATCCTTGCATGACGATGCAATGCCGCAATTTGCCATTCGGGGCTGACTGCAGCACTGGAAAGGGAAAAGGTTGCGGTCTCCATTGTTGCCAAGGTCTGTATGAGACAAGCTTTCACGGTGTAGAACGTGATTGGGACGATAGACGATGCGCCACGGTCAACATACCAATGTTGCATCTCATAAGCTGACTGAATCTTAAATTCGTAATCCATAGCAGGCCATGCCGTCTTGTCGGTAACGTCTCAAAAAATTGAAAAAAAAAAAAAAAAAAAAAAAAAAAAGCCCGGCAAAAAGAGAAAAGAATGCATCGTCCGTGAATCGAACACGGGCCTCGTCGATGGCAACGACGAATTCTACCACTAGACCAACGATGCTAGACCACTCGGCTATATTGCCAGATGATTGGTCAATGGATCAATCTTTAATTTGAGTGCCTTGCCAAGTCCTCGGCAGGGCCAGACGGCGTCTCGTGGTTGGGGGCATCATTCTCGAGGGTGCCGTTTCATAAGATGGAAATTGCGGAATTCCGCACCATTGTGAACCACTGCAAGGAATCAGCAGAGTCAGCCGTAACGGACTAATTCCCCCAGACCCAGACGAAAATAACCTCACGGCAACAAGCGGCCCAACTCCACCCCTAGCGGATATTATGTGTAATAGCAACCCATTGTGCTGGACTCCCCGCAAACAGTGGATTTCATTACACGAGAAAAACAGCGGACCATTGCGCTATTTATTCTCGAGAATGCGGGGGAATCCGGGGTTGGAAGATCTGGGGAACAGGATTCATCTGCATGGATCCTGCATTGGATCCTGCATAAGTCTCTTCTTGTCTAGATGCGTATGTGTGAGAGCTTCCTTGGCAGTTTACCCCAACGCTGATCTCCACGAGCCGAAGCCGTTTACTTTTCCTGTTTGGATGCCGCGGAAATGCAGAACTTGTGCATATGTACACTGGCTTGATGTGGCAATCTAGAGCGATTTCCTACTCTTGCCCATAAGCTGACTACATGTATAAGATTCTCGCTAGGGGTGTCTAGTCTCAGTTCACTGAGCTCAGCCAAGCTGGTCACTCATACGGCGTCCCAGATGTAACCCTGACATTCACCGTGCCGTAATTGGCCTGTATTCCCTGCCAATGCCTTGCCAATGTCAACACCCTGACCAATTAGATAACGGGCAGTATTCAGACATTTAGCCTGATTGGCGATGCGAGATAAGTTAATAACTAGAAACAGCAGTGATCACCATTCGTTGACGATTCCATAACTTAATTTTTGATAAAGCTTTATCAATGCTTTGTACAGGACAATGTAGTCATGTATATACGGAGCAGATAGGATTGTAGTCGTGGTGTTTCTTCTTTTCCATGGATTCTTTTATCTGCATCTGCAGCTGTGGCGCCAGAGGCAAAACAAGCCGGTATCATCCGGATACTGACTCGATAAGCAATATCCGCCCCGAGTGTGTGTGTGTTACGCAGGGAGGGGCGGAGCTGCATCCTAGAGATTCTGAATTGGGATGGTACAAGAAAGCTTGATGCTACTGATGCCTGTAATTGTTTATTTATACTTGTGTTATATAGGACATAGTACTAGTGTAGTAGTGCTGTATGTAGATAGAGTACAAGTAGTGACAGCTACCCCAATGTATATCAACGGGCCGTGACCGTGGAGAGAGTATCCTGATAGATGATTGGCCGGGCGCTCCGATCCGGAGACGAGGTCCACCTGAACCATGCGGGCTTTTTGTTATACTTTTTTCGGTGACATTTTATGTTTGTAGAGGCCAGACGGACGGGTGGACGGTGCCTAGAAGGTGCTAGCTCGCCGGGCTCTCTTTTAAGTTCCCTTCTTTCCCGTCGCTTTCTTCTCCATCCCTTTCCACTTCTCTACCTTATTGTCTTTTTAACTTCTACTACCTTCATCTGTGCCATTGTCAGTTAGTTTACGGCACTTCATTGTCCACTTCATTATGGCTCCTCAGATCGTCGATGCCCCTCCTACCACCATCGACCTGGAAACAGGCCACGAGAGCGAGAGCAAGAAGGACACTGGCCCGGATGAGATCTCTGCCATCGACGAGAAGAAGGACGACCAGATCCCAGCCTACCAGCAGGATGCCTTTGGTAACGAGGAGTTTGCGGAGGTCAAATACAAGGTCTTGAAGTGGTGGTAGGTTCTGGAATTGCACCACCTCACAACGGTCATCGTCATTCAGATCCCCATCTGGACATCCCAACTGATACGTTCTTTTGTACCACAGGCAATGCGGGTTACTCATGGTCGCCGAAACCGTCTCCCTCGGTGTCCTCTCGCTGCCTCAGGCCGTCGCTGGTCTAGGCCTCGTTCCTGCCATCATCCTCCTCGTCGGGCTGGGTATCATGGCAACGTACACGGGCTATGTCATCGGTCAGTTCAAGTGGAAGTATCCGCATATCTCCAACATGGCGGATGCGGGTGAGGTGTTGATGGGGCGGTTTGGGCGTGAGTTGCTGGGGATTGGACAGATGCTGTTCCTGGTTTTCATCATGGCGAGCCATATTCTCACGTTTACGGTGGCTATGAATACGATTACCAACAATGGGACTTGTTCGATCGTGTTTGGGATTGTGGGGACGATTATTTCGTTTATTTGCTCCTTGCCACGGACGCTGGAGAAGATGTCGTGGCTTTCGCTTGTTTGTAAGTGTAGCGACTTTTATGGAATGGGTGCAATGGCTAACACGGTACAGCCTTTATCAGTATTCTTTCTGCGGTGATGATCACCATGATTGCGGTTGGTGTTCAGGATGATGGAGCTGCTGTTGAGGCGACTGTGAAGACCAACCTTTTCCACGGCTTCACTGCAGTGACCAACATTGTTTTCGCTTTCTGTAAGCGTCCCGACCCATGAAGACTATTACAAGCTAACTATGGCACAGCCGGACACGCCGCCTTCTTCGGCCTCATGGCTGAACTCAAGGACCCTCGCGATTACCCCAAGGCCCTGTGCTTGCTCCAGGGTATCGATATCTCGCTGTACATCATCGCTGCCATTGTCATCTACCGCTATACCGGCGCCGACGTCGCCTCTCCCGCTCTTGGATCGGCTGGTACTCTGGTTTCCAAGATTGCGTACGGAATTGCGCTTCCAACCGTATGTCCAAATACCTTTGATAATTCGAACCCTGCTAACGGATTAGATCATCATCGCCGGTGTCATCAACGGTCACGTCGCTTTCAAGTACGTCTACATTCGGATTTTCCGCGGGACAGACCGCATGCACAAGCGGGACTTGGTCGCCGTTGGCACCTGGATCGGCATTGGCTTGATCCTCTGGATCGTCGCCTGGATCATTGCTTCTGCCATTCCAGTCTTCAGCAACCTGCTGAGTTTGATCGTACGTCTTCTCCCGTCAGTAATATGAATAACACTAACTAGTCCAGACTGCATTGTTCGCAAGTTGGTTCACCTACGGCCTGAGCGGGATCTTCTGGCTGTACATGAACAAGGGCTTGTGGTTCTCCTCCCCGAGAAAAATCGCCCTGACGCTTCTCAATGTCATCATCGTCGGCATTGGCGCTATCCTGGTACGTTCTCATCCATTTTGAGCTATCGGTTCCGGTTAATAACATGAACAGTGCGGCCTCGGCCTCTACGTCTCCGGAAAAGCCATCCACGATAATCCCAGCAGCGCGAGTTTTTCGTGTGCCGCGAGCAACTAATCTATTTTTCACTTCTTGTCGATTTTCTTTTTCTGATACTTGATACTGCATCTGCATAATGCTGTGCATTGCATGATAGCATGTGTTTCCGAATTATGGGCTGGGTTGTAGGTTATGGCGTTCGTCGGCGTGGGTTAAACACACTATTTCTGTAATATCTACGGAGTATTTGATACCATTCATACTGGTAACGCTATAGAGAAAATCATGATGTTGTCTTTTCTTGATCTCATCCTCTCCGCTTTGTTTCATGTTAACCCTATTTGGTTACAACCGGTTGAAATCACCCTGGTGACCATTCTGGGCCTAGATTTCTTAGTCTCTTATCCTTTTATTGGAGACCTGCATGGGTTGCGGACAATCAATTCTTGGGCAGATCATCTTGTCGAGATAAGAGTTATCTGGAAGAATAATGTATATATCTCACGAGTACCGGTCTCTCTTCCTGAACATTTCGATTAACCGACAAGAAAAAACACCTACATTTTGCGAGTCGATTGCAGCACCGCCAGACTAAGGCGCGAGTCTGGGACATAGCATAGGCTGTCATGTTCATCAAGTTAATCCAGGGACGGAACGTCCGCAATATCCGAGACATTGAGCCTGCAGAGCTATCAGGGAGACTGTCATATTCTGTACTTTTCAAGCGCTGTGCGTATACGAGCCTGCGAAAGGTTCTCCCGGAATGTGCTTTCTGTTGTGCGCAAGGCATGCAGACATGCCCATAGATAGACTTGAAGACAATAAATGCGTTGACCATAGTCTTTTCCCCTTCATATCACGCCAAAGATTCCTTTTTCTGTCAAGTCACGCCTTGCTGGCTCAACCAGATAAGGATAATTCAGACCAGAGAACGTAGGTTTTTCGAGAAGGAAAACCAACTCGAATTTTATCTCCAACCATTTAGTTAAACAGACGAGCAAAACATCTGCCGTGCGGATTGCCTAGACGACAACGCCAGACTAAGGCGCGAGTCCGGAACACAGCGTAGCAACTGCGGTATTAATACACCTAGGTTAGGTTACCGATCGTTGAGTCAGGGCTTGTCATATTAGTTGTCTCGTTTGCAGGCTGAACGGACAGGATTCTGCCATAGTTTCTTTCAAAGCCATCTGCTCCGTGAATCTCAAGGGTTTTGGCCAGACAAGGCCAACAATCGTTCAGGTGACATATTGTAGAGTCTTTGCATGCTGTCTCCATCCTCTAGGCGCCGCACACAGGAAAGGCCGTTTGAAGGGAAGTATTCTTGCGGATTGTGTTATCCGTTTTGGGAGTTCAGAGATCGCGCATGCCAATTTCCCTTGTTCCACATCTGATAAAGCCACTGTGGGGCAATGCATCGATATCATCCTTGAATTTCTTCTTGTACTTACCAATATTATAATTGCCGAGATCTCGCCGAGGGCAATTGTTCTTTATCATTACCCCGTTGCTGATTGCTATTGAGTGTATCAAAGGCATCGGGATGCCCAGTTTACCGAGCAGGAGGAATGATTAGCTAGTATTTTCTGGGCCTATCGGCTATGATATTGCCGGGGTAAGGCGCGAGTCTGAGACGTAGACAGCAGTTGCTAGCAACCCAACGTCCGCAGTACGCTAGGCATTGAGCGTTGTGCCTGCTGAAGTATCGGAGAGATTGTGCGATCTCTCTAGCTCTTTCAGGTGTCGAACATAGGCAGGCCTCAGAGATGCTCTCCCAACAGGGCATACATGCTCAGACTAGTTTACAAGCAGCAGATACTATCTTTACTTCAATAGTACATACCTGCCTATATATCACACCAAAGCTCCTTCTCCCCCCAGTTACTAACCACACCTTGCTGGCTTTTTTTTCTTCTTCTTTTTTCTTGTTAATATCGTTTTTTAATACTGTAACAGCGCAACGGTGGTTCAGTGCGAGCCTTGGATGTTTTATTCTCTGAAGCTTTGGATATTGAAGAACATGTAACTCCAAAAGACACCTAGGAGACGGTGCTCCTGTTTGATGCTGTCACGTCCCCGGTCCATTTTGTCTGTTATTTATGGGGAGACAATTGACATGTCAATTCATATTAGATGGATTCGGGCTAGCGGGCGGACTCTGACGGTTTCTCGCTGAGGCGTATTTCTCTGCGTTCCTGATCGCGGTAATGCTTGTTCCTAGAACATAAATGTAGCTAAGCAGGGGAAAGGCTGAATTCTTCGGTCGGCATCTTGGAACGCCCACAGCACCGCCAGGGCAAGACGCGCTTCCGTCACCGGCTGTCGTATTTATCAAGTTACTTTAGTGACCAAATGTGCGCAATGAGCTATCATAGAGACTTTGCGTTTTCCCCCCAGTCTTTCTGGTATCGTGTATAGATGAGATTTCGGATAGGCTTTCTCGAAATTCATTGTCTATTGGGCACAGGGCATGCATGCTCGGGGGCGGGTCTGTAGACAGCGGACGGGTCGGTCATCAGTTTCAGGCTTGTTTGATCAAGGATACAACGGTAATGAGTGGCTCAATGCAAGCCTAACTTCGGGTGGTTTAGATTTCTAAGGGTTATTGGCGAACATAGGGTTTGCGACAGGTAGTTTAGCGATATATCTTCAGGTCTATTCATCAGGATAAAATGGTTATTCCCTGTATTCCTGATTGTGATTTTTCTTGTTCTCGACAGACGCACATTATCCCTCAGGAAGAATACTGGACGCATGGACCAGGCAGATCCAGGAAGCGAGATTCCAGGTATCTGCGACGCTACCTTCGATCGCAGAAGCAATTACTGGCGCAGTGTTCTTCTGTGTCCATGATTCGTCGTCGTGTAGTACGTGGCTCATGGTGTGCACATTTCCGAGCTTAGTAGGGGTTGTTGGGGGTGGAGCAAACAACAGGTCACCTTCGGCATGGAGGTCCGACATGATGATAGGAACCATTAGACCGCAGAGTCCGTGAAGTTGTAATTTGGCAAAGGCTTCAACGTGGTATAGTTCTATATCATCGCTGAAGCGGCGGCCGGGGTTTGTTTCGAGTTGACAAGAAAGCCAGTCGGTTCTAGTAAGACAAGAATTGCTTCAAGTAATTCCTGAGTAATCATTGCATTGTTATGTCAGTCACTTTTTCGCTGTTTGGTGAGTAAGAATGGTTTTCCGCTCGCGAATACCATTGTCATTGTTGGTACTGCTGGATTGATGAGGATTATCATTGTTATTGGCGCTGCCAGGCTGGTGAGAACCTCCTTTGCTGATGTCCCCAGGCTGGTAGGAACCATTAAACTCCTGGGATGAGGAGGATCATCTTCATTATAGATACAGTCATTGACTCCATCTAATTTATCAGGCATTGATCTCCATGGTTGCCTACCTTATTTGTGCATAAATACAGGCCGTATATCACGAGCCCTCGAGCAGTTGGAAATGCCTTTGTTCCTAGTTCGGCACGCGATAGGAAACTGTTCCATGTAATGGGTCAGCCGTTGCAATCTTCAGGGTCACGATAAGCGGTTCTCCATTGGATGTATGATGCGGCGAAACTTTGGTGGATGTTGTGTGTAACGTCGGTTTATCTTCGTATATTCAATCAATTTCAGTTTTCAATTTCAGTGGCCATTCCACGTCTCCTGGAGCCCAATTGCGGTTGTGTGCCTATCAGATCTACACAATGGAAGAAGCCTATCGAATTATTCCAGCTTCTATTCTGCCGTTGAACTTCTAAGTTCAAAATAGCCACCAAGTGTGCTGGATCCGCGGGAAAGGGCAAGCGAATCTTGCTGGCAAACTCGGCAGTGTTTGGCAAAATGTTGCACCAGTTGAGGCAACCCTAAGGACTATAGCGCACGCGCGGATGTCGAATTCGGTCCTGCGTAGTGCCCGGGACATAAAACGGCTTATGGATAATGGACAGAACATAACCTGTCGCCTCCTCTGCTGCAAGCACGCCCAGATACCAGAGCCCTAGAGGATGCGAGCCTAAAATGTCTGTCTGATCTGGTGGACTTTTGTTAGGTAGCTGACTGAGTGCGTGCTATTCTCAAGAGTGCTCTGTAATGCCTCTTAGGCTTATTTAATGCAGAAATTTCTCTGTATTCGTCGGACGTTCCCAACGACGTCTTTCAGTGAGCCTCCAGCTCTTCTATTGTCTAATTTTGGTTCCTGAATCAATTTCTTTTCAACCTATTGCGCACTTTCTGGTTGCCATCCCATGCGGCCAAAGTAGAATGCCACCAAAACGGGCGCGACTGGCCGACTGAGGGAAGTAGGCTGGATCAATGTACAGTCCCATGCGCGGCAACTGTTGGGAAAGACATGTTTATCTAGTATTCCGCCATATGATTCGATGCGAGCATCTCCATAATGTTGACCAGGGGATATACGGTTTTGCCTTTTTCTTAATATCATCGAGGAAAGTCAGGTGCTCATTATCTCGCAATCACCCCTTCATGAAACCACACGGACTTGTGTGTGATGCGTCCGGGCTGAGTGGTGTTTGGTCCAAGTCGTCTCAGCGCACCTCCGGCTATCGTAAACTCGAAAGAAGCGACAGGACTTTGTGTGACGTGGGTTGTGGAAGTCTGGGACTAGTCCCCGCTTGCGCGAATCCAGACTCTCAGGGATATACCGGTGTCTCGAACGAATAGCGATATCCTGGTCTGTGGTGATGAGTAAGTTTTCCGCTTATAGTTATCGAAAGAGAAGGCCAGCGGGTCTCAGGGTAGAGCGAGTAGTATAGTTAAAAGCAATTTGATTTCCAGAGAGCATAGTTCTACATCAGGATGTCCAGCTTGAACCTAAACTCATTGAGCCGACAGATGCAATTGGCATTCATTCTGTAAATGACAGAAAATCTCCCGGAAATGAAAGAGATAGGCATCATTTTGAAGGCCAATACCATAAAGGTGCAACCGTTCAAAGTAGACCCAACTTGTTATTTTCTGGCTTCCGTTGTCAACAGGCTCCGGGGCTATGGAATATTGCTCGAGTTCATCCTGTCATCAATGTCATCAATGGCATTGTCAAAATTACACTGAGTGAATGCTGCAAAGGCTCATCAGTATAACCTGCTCATTCAACTATATAAAGATGCCATTCACTGTACTCCCAGCAAGAATGCAATGATGAATAAGCATAGGGGAAAGTGTCGCTATACAGAGGCTTTTTCAAGCATTAGCTCAGCACCATGCACCTGAAATTTGCCCTTGGGTCAGATTTGTTGAGGACCGCAGCGTGTTAACTTTGAAGCGCGGTGACATGATAGACTGAAGTGAAGAGGAGCCTCGAACGAGTGCTCTAATAGCGTATGACAATTGCCCCGGGACAGCACTCCAACTGTCGGGCATAATACTTTGACGTCTATCTCTGGTTTCAGTCTGCTTCCCAGAACCGTCGTAACCAGGCGTCCCCCGTTCCATCAAACTTCAGCTCGACACGCCGCAATTCTAAAGCACCAACATGATTGGTTCGTAGCTCAATCTGGCTTGAAAGGATCTGGATTAAGCGCGCGAGAAAGAGCTTAATCCGAAACATAAAATCACAGACACTTAACATCTCCAGTCCTAAACTTACCGTTATTTCTATCTTTCCTCATCTTCATACAATGTCAAAATACGCCTTTTACGCGCGGGCCGCGTTGTCGACGTCTCATTGACGCTTCATCAACCCGAGTTCAAGGAATTGCACGACTTATCACCCGCAGAATGTCCAACAGTAAGCTACAAAAAAGCACCCTAGGACTCTCCCTTCATCACTAATACTACTCTTATAGAATTAATGCCGGACGAGACACTTTTCTCATATTCCTCCGGACGATTCCTATACAACGAACAGGAACGTCTTCGAGAACGATATATGAGGTTGATGTCTCTGCACTTGAGAAGGCTGTTGTCAAGCATGTCGGTCATGGGAGTGTTAAGAATCTTGTCAAAATCAGCGAAGGAGGGTTCAATCGTGTGCTACTGGCCACCATGGAAGATGGGTTTGGGGCTATAGTAAAGGTCCCGTACAGGATATCAGTGCCCAAAACATATGCAACTGCCAGTGAAGTCGCAACCCTTACATTTCTTCGTTCCAAAGGGATACCGGTTCCTAAAGTGTATGGCTGGTCTTCGACAACTGACAATCCAATAAGCACATTCCTCGGATAAATATCATGATGCAATATTCACTCCCGATGCGTCTCGCTGATTCTGCCAACAGGGCGCGGTTCTTTTCTGCGATGCCAGGGCAGCCGTTGTTGTTTAATTCAGTTTTTTAGTTGGTTGAGATTCAATGCGGGGCTGCATACGACTTTCAGGAAACAGTGGATACCTTCCCTTTGATCTTGTAGATTGAGGATGTGTCTGATTCCTTGAGTGTATCTAGCATTTGAATGGTCTTGGGGTCCCAGTCGAGCGGGTCTCCAGGTCCTGCCATTGAAGATGATGCTTTGTGGGGAAGCGAGGGGCGCGTCATAACTATACAATCACCGTAGTGGCCAAGCATAGACCGAGTGAAATCCAAAGTAGTTGATATTGCTATCCCTATTCTAAATGATGCTATGCTAGCCCAGTAATAACAGAAGGAGATAAAGTATTAATAGAAACGGTGTGATCTGGACCCAGTCCAGGAACAAAAAAGATAATGGATAAAAGGAGTATGAAAGAACGAAAGACGATACTATATTATACTGCGCTACCCCTGTCCCCTTCTGCTATCCCTCCTCATCCGCCTTTGTTTCCGCTGACTCGCCAGAATCGCATCTTCAGTGAGGATTTCAGGTGGTAATTCGAACTCTTGTTCTTCCATCTCTGGGATTGGATGGCCAAACGCGAGGGTTTGATGTTGAAGACGGTTGGTTCGGCGGTTGGTAGGGGATGATCCCTTCCCCAGAGCGACGGCGCGAACTTGAGGATCGGAGTAAAATGAGGTGAAGGGTTTATTCTCGACAAGTGGAAGAGGCTCGGGAACAAGAGGTGTTGGTTGTGGGGGTTGTTGAGAGGGTTGTGACTCTGGTTCCTGGCCAGCAGTAGATGGTGCAGTTTTGGATTTGCGACGTTTCTCGGATGATGTTGAGGGTTTAGGTTTCTTGCCCGATGTGGCGGTTCGGGCTTCGCGATGGAGTTGACGGGCTGCTTGTACATCGACGTCGTTGGGATCAGCGGGTTCGCCGTTACTCTGGACATCGACGCTATCCCGGATATTGTCGTTCTCGGGAGGAGCATCTGGTGAGGAGGGTTTGTCCTTGGCTAGTTTCCGACGCTTCTCTTCTTCTTTCCAAATTCTGAACTTCTCAATCAAAGCTGAGAGTTCCTTGACGAAGAAGTCGCGCTTCGGCTCATAGAGTTTCTTGTTATCTGTGGCCGTAATGCCCATCATGCGAAGCCAATCATGACCTCGTAGCTCCTCTAGGAGACGGTCTACCTGGAGCTTTTCGTGCTGGGCCCGTTCACGCTCGATGTTCCGGAGTTGTTTCTCCTGTCGTTCGACTCTGCGGTGCGCGCGGAAATAGGTCCCTTCGTTTAAGGGATCTTCTTCGCTAGCATCGTGGTCCTCTTTGGGATCCGGTAATTGTATTACCTTGCAATTGTGGAACTTCACAAGAGGATTGCCAAAGGGTAATTCCGGATCAGGAGGCAAGCATGTCGACGGAGGTTTGGTGAGATCGTCAATCAATTGGATCGTGGTATCTCCGGTCAGGAATTCTACGATCCCGTCAGTTCCACGCCGATAAAAAAGACACAATTGGCACGCAGCATACCCGTTTTCTGCGGTTCCAGACTCAGCAATTGATCGTAGTTCGGGAAATAAGCAGCCAATTCGCTTCTGAATTTGGGCCCGCTGTCATGAGATCGCAAAGACCGCCGCTCCCGTCCCGCGGAGGGGGTTGGAGCTGGGGCTGGAGCGGGCGGCTGCGATTCCGGCGGCGGAACGCTGTTATTCCTCCGCGAATTCCGACTGGCATTGTTCCGGGATGTTTTGTCTGAACCCACGGGATTTTCCGCAGGCTTTTCTTCAATCTTGGGCTGTTGTTTTGGTTGCTGCGGGCGATGGTAGCGGCTTTCACGTACAGCGGGAGGACGTGGTCGGGGGGAGGAAATCGCGGGAGCGGGAGATATGGTATCTAGCGGATCGGGGGATTCGCGCGGATCTGGGATGGGAGTAGTGGACGGGGTATCATGGCGATTTCTGAAATGCGGAGTGTTCGGGTTATTAGAAAACGAAGGAGGAGGAGGAGAACGGTGATTAAATGTGGAGGACGAGGCCGAGGATATGAGTCGTGGTCGTCGCGCCGATGCGCGCGGTAGCGGAGCAGCAGTAGCGGCCGAAAGGGGTGAGTTGGCGGGACGGACAGCGAGAGGTTTTGGGGTGGTGGCGGGTTCGATTGTGGTATCTAGCAGATCGGGCGAACTGCCGCGACGACGAAGACGGCGCGAAGAAGACGAAGGAAGGGGATTGAGATGTTGTATACGGGGGCGTTTGGAGGGCGGAGGAAGCAGAGTCAGATCGGAATCCTGTCGCACATGCAGAGACGACCTGGACCGGACAGCCATGGTGAATTACATCTGGAGCTTTCCTGGGTATAGGGCAGCCAATAACGGAGGAATAAAGGAGTTTAGCCGGGATTGAAGCTGCTGGTCGCCGGCGAAGAGCGAGAGAGAAAAGTTGAGGCCGAAGGAGCAGTTGGCGATGTTACGGTACGAGACGATACAGGGAGACGGGCGTGTTAAGGTGGGCGCGTACGGTAACTTTTGTAATTGGCATACATGGCATGACTTCTATTCAACACATCATTTTCATCTTTTCCTCCCCCTCATTCTATTTCATTTTCTCTATATTAATCCTGCATCTATATAGAACGACAATGCATACATAAAATTGTGCCGAGTGAAGAAGACGGCTGAGTCATCATCCCACGCAACCCCGGTTTTGGCAGCGTGGGGGTTCGGCCAGTGACAAAGCATCTTTACTATCGTCATACACTCGTGGGGCGGGGTTGCATCAGTGCTTCTCCGGATCTATACTGCTATATAAACCTGTCTCTCCGACCGTAGCTAACTGTCAATTGCTTCAGAATCTATAACAACATGACGAGACAGCTTATCCCCGGCGTTTACGTCCCTACCGTCGCCTTCTTCCAAGAGAATGAAGACCTAGACCTCCCAACCGTCGAAGCCCATGCTGCTTACCTCGCTCAAGCTGGTGTCACCGGAATTGTCACTCAGGGAAGCAATGGAGAGGCCGTCCACCTTGATCGGGAGGAGCGCAAACTTGTTACGGCTCATACTCGTAAAGCTCTCGACGCCGCCGGCTTCACCTCCATGCCCGTGATCGTGGGCTGCGGATCCTCGTCCACCAGAGAGACGATTCGGTTCTGTCAAGACGCTGCAGAGGCTGGAGGAGACTATTCCATTATCCTTCCGCCATGCTACTACAAGGGCCAGGTGTCTAACGAAGCCCTGCTCGACCACTTCCGTATCGCCGCAGACGCCTCTCCTATCCCTGTCCTCATCTACAACTTCCCTGGTGCCTCGGGTGGCATTGACCTCACGTGCGACGATATCCTTGCGCTCTCTCAGCACCCCAACATCGTTGGCACCAAGCTCACCTGCGGCAATACTGGCAAACTCGCCCGTATTACGTCACAGGCCAAGCCCTCCTTCCTTACCTTTGGTGGCTCTTCCGACTTCACCCTGCAGACGCTTATCGCCGGTGGTGCTGGTGTGATTGCTGGTATTGCCAACTTGATTCCCCGCTCCTGTGTGAAAATCATGGAGCTTTACAACAGCGGTAAAGTGGAGGAGGCACAGAAGCTCCAAGCGATCGTGGCCCGTGCGGACTGGCTTGCCATCAAGGGAGGATTTGTGGGGGTGAAGAGCGCGTTGCAGACATATCGGGGGTATGGGAAATACCCGCGACGGCCCTGCGTGGCGCCGTCTGACCAGGAAGCAGAGGCAATCAAGGAGAGCATTCGCGAGGGAATGGAGACGGAAAAATCATTGGAAAATTGATTTGAGCTTTATGATTGGTCGATATTATGTACCATAGTTAGTGTGTACAATAACGAACCGAGCTTCACCAGGAGTACAGCGTGCATGGTACGGAGTAACTCGAGGTGACGCCGGAAAGGCCACAAAATGTCCTGGCCTCTTAAGGTACATTTTCATGGCATTTCTGTCCTGGCATTGCCGCTTCAAAGCGGCCGATGGTAAATGTACTAAACAGGTAAAGCGCAAATACACTCACCAGCAACATTTACACCCAATTTATCTATAGTCTCATATTGGAAAGTGCTCCCATCATAGCTTAAATACCAGACAAATAACTATGTAAACCCTCAAAAGAAAATTTCAATGTATGTTTCATTTTCCCTTCCAAGCCCAGCTTCCAAAGTGTTTCTCCTTTGGCTGAGGGTGATGATGACTTCCATTTTATAGAGCATTTCCCAGTCTAAGACCATGCATGCACTACCCACCTTCTTGAGGGTGGGATTTGTGTCTGATAGGGTCTATCTACATAGGATTTGCTCTGTCACAGGTCACATGGGAAACTCTTACTCGGAGATGGTTAATATTGGGGAACATGATGGGGTAGTACCTATGAGACCCTAGTTAGGGCATCGAAGGCTGACATATGGATGGCTGGGAAGCCTGCAGAATGATGAGAACAAGTGTCACGGGCTCGGACTAGAAGATACTAACTAAATGATATTCCTATCTAAGCTAGTGTAGCCATCGACGAGAATATCGAATCTGGAGAAGAAAAGAGAAGGAGAAAGCCTATTTACATGAAGATTATAGGGGTTGTGCGGCGTCGCTAAGCAGCCGTTTGTCTCAATTGCTTGTATGGCATCGTTTGCCCTGACGACGCTGTTTTCTGATAATGGCGCTGAGCCGTCACAACAAGAAAAGGAAGAGAGGATAGCTAAAGGGATTAGTAGATAAATCAAGAACAGTGAGAAGAGCAAAAGCAGTAGATGAAGCTTCAACATAGAAAGAACAAGAAAACCAGAGTAGACATGGCAGGCCCGTCCAATGGGAGGTGCTAGAATTCGTTAGTGTATAAATTAGCGTACAGGTCGACAACGTACGCAAAGTGCCACTTATATTTATGCGCAAAGTGATGCATTCGAGCCTAGGTGAGAAGGATTGGCCTGTAGCCTTGAGCAGGGAGGGCCCTTTGCTTCGACGTCTTTCCCAGTTTAGTGCCTGGAACGTCTGGCGCCGCTTGACCGGTCCGTCATTATGTTGATTCCAACACTGGGGATGTTGGACTGAGCTTTCCCGGGGCTTTACTAGCAAAGCAAAGCTCTTGATTATCCCAGACCAGAAAAGGTTGCTATAGTATTCTAGTGCAGTTTTACGCTGATTTTCAACGTTTCATTAGGTTCATCAAGGACGATGACCTTGACGCGTAGAGAGCTAGCTATTTTAGTGTCTTCTGCTGATCCTAATATTTAGGTCTGGCTTCTCCCAAAGCATATAGATTTTCTGTTTCCCAATCCACTCCATGCTGTCTGGCATGAGTTCTTCCAAGTTGTAATGCCAGAGGAGGTTGGCAATGATCATACGCATCTCGGCCCATGCCAAACTAAGAAGGATGTTAGTCGGTTCATGATTGGACGACGAGTTGTAGGCTCTAATAGAAAGCAAAAAAGAAAAAAAGAAAGTCCAGGTAAAATTTGCAGGACACAAATAACTTACTTCTTGCCTAGACAATTTCTCTTTCCAATGCTGAAAGGTTGGAATACACTCCGACTATCCGACTGAAACTCCGGTGGGCGATCCTTGGCCCACAGCTCAGGAATAAACTCATCAGGTCGGTGGAAATTCAGTGGAGAACGGAACGCGGCAAGCAAATTGACCGTGACACTCGTGTTTGGAGGGACGAATTTACCAGCAACAATACCACCTTCGGCTGGTACCACTCGGAAAAGACTGTCTGCCGCCGGAGAGTATAGTCGGAGACCCTCAGAAAGAACTGCATTGATATACTCATGTTTCTGAAGCTCTAGGAAAGTCATTCCAGCCGAATTAGGGAAGTCACTTCGGATGATTGACGTGACTTTTGCAGCGTGTCGGGATTCTTGAGGAGCAGATATGTCAGGCCGGACAATAAAGTGGCCGCTGTTGATACAGTTAATCAAATCGTTGCTCAATGTTGACAAAGATCTTTGACTAACTAGTCTCACTCCCCGCGATAATCCAGGTGATCGATGACGCAGCAATTTCATCCTCGGACATTCTTTTTTTTTTAAAGAAAAAAAAGGGGGAAGAAAGTGTTAGTATTAGTTTCTCTAATTTATCCAGCCCCTGGAAACTCACCCCTGCTCGTTTATGTCGCAGGACATAAGACATAAAGTCGGGTCGCCCGGTTTCACGCTTCATTCGCCTCTGCGCCTGCTCTGCACCGAATACAATCGCATTCTTTCCGTGCGCCAATTGGCTTCTTGGGATCATGAAGGCTACTATGGCATAGTTAATCATGCTGGGATAGCGAGACAGTTCTTGGAAAAATGCGAAGGTTCTGAGACTCCAAGATAAGTTCTTGAGCCACGGAAGCATCTCATTCTTTTCAAGACCTCCGAAGCTCTCACCAAATGCCAGCTCGCCAATAATATTTGTAGTGAGGTAATTATACCACTGGACAGCATTGATTACTCCCTTGCGGGTCGAACTGACTTCGTCGCCCAGGCGAGAAATGAACAGATCAACATATTTCCGTACGTAAGCCTCCTGTAAAGATAAGGCCTCCTCTGAGAAGCATGCACTTAGACTCGACGGAGCCGACGATGGTCGGCATCGTCGGCGTCAGACTGGAGAACATAATCAGTCGTTCTGCTAAAAGTTTAGAGCCAAAAAAGCCCAGAGTTCAAGCCGTCCATACAATGTTGCTTATATGATTTTCAGACTTAAGGTAGTATTTAGGGTCTTTGGGGAAATTGCCATACATGCTGTTTTGCTTCAGGCCGTAAATATCTTAAAGCATATGGTTCAATCAGAAACAGCTCAAAAGTAGTCGGAATAAATCCTTTGCGAAGACTTACCGTCCCAGGCTTCGCTACAAGTGTAGGAGAGGGAGTCAGGAGAAATACGGACAACATGGCCGTACGTCTCATGCAACCTTTTTGTTCGTTGAGTGACAGAACCCCGCAAGAGATGGAAAGTGTACAGAATGCGGGTCGCTGCATCCAGCTTCGAGCCTGGGTATTTTCTCAATGGGTGAAACCATAGGTTGTATATCACATTGTACACAGTCCAAATGACCAGCTGTAGAAATTCACAATTAGACTGATGAGAGATCTAACAGATACCGAAGCTTGAAATCTCACTGACAATATAGGCGGCAATGGTACTGAGGGCCGTTAAAGATGGCATTCTGGAGATCACAGGGTTAGGTGGGGCTGGGGATGGTAGAAGCAATACCCTAAATAACCGTTATTTGCAACAAACCCGGTCTCCCATTGGAACATTTATATACTATTACGAGTCGAATTTCCGGAACTCCGAACAACCGAGATGTTAAAAGATCCAGGGCAGGGGCCTGGCTTATCAGGTGGGGGGACGAGAGCTTGGCCAGCATACTGCGGGAATGAATAACAATGCGAATACGAAGGATTCGTATTTCGTATATTGAGCGGAGCGACGGTCCTGGCGTGGGAGTGGAGAAGAAAAGTTGTGTACTGTCGGCATGAATGATATTCCGTATACGCAAAAAAAAATGGCGCAGGAAACTGTCAACTGGTTAAATTCGCGTAAAAGCGGTACATCACCATTGAATATATGAAGATCTGATTGATCAAATCTAACTATGAGCAAATGACGAGCCCTAGTCCTTCCACATGTGATCGCACAATGGGTAGATAGTTTTCCCTTGTCTTGCCAGACAGCTTCCTTTCTTCTTCTTCCTCTCCAGATTCGATATTGTTGTCGAGGGGCTACTAGCTAGTCTAAATAGGAAATCCATCCATATTATCTACTAGTTATCGAGCCGTGACAGGAGCTGCTCTCGTTTATCCATTGAGAGAATCCATTGAACAGGCGATTACTCCTCAGTTTCTGTCAATTTATGTACATTGGCATGAGTTTCAGTGTGAGTTGCATGACCAGCAAGGTGGCATTGCAAGGTTGTAAGAGGCATATTAAGATGGTGTACTGTTTCATGAATAGTGCTGATTTCTTGCTTTTGAATAACTGCAATAGCAAGCAAGATCCTGCCTTCTTGCTCTGTTGAGTTTCAACAGCTTTGGGAGCAAATTGGTGGCATAACAGGAGGTTGAAGAAGATGGAGTACACGGAGGTGTCGCAAACTGCGTTAGGTGGCCCGCTCGGTATATGATCCGCTCAATTACCGAATCGTTATGTTGCAGGTTTGCCTTAGTTCGTATGTTTACCATAGTAAATGCGAACCACACTATCCAATCTTCTATATTCGTACAATTTTGGTCGACCCGAAAACAAAGGCAGTCTCGACAGAGATATATCTAGAAGCTTGCGGGAAACGTTTTCTATACACGTCTAGACTGTTATTCAATGATGCGAAACGTAAACCGGAATTTTTGAACCCCTTCGTGCAACTTAAAGAACCCACATCCACGTCAACTTCCTTTGTGAAAGCCGGCCACAAGGGCCCACAAAAAAGCATCCCGGCGAGGAAAGGAACGAACAGAGGAAAACACAGACTGAGACCGAGGTAACCAAATCAGCAAAATAAAGAGCAAATAAAAGGAATAGAGACCCAGGTTACTACACGTCAGAATACCCTCTGGATGACTTAGCTGTTTGTTTATACGGGGTGTTTGTTTATACGGGGCGTGAGTCAACCCGTAACCAAGGCCATCATTCAGCAGTCGACCAATCTCAGACGGGTGAATGACATTGAATATTACCATGGTGATGAACATCAACAATGCATCGAAAATGTACAAGTAAACCTCGTGGTACAAAAGATACCCGTTATTTCCTTTAATATACTCGGCAAGTCGGAAGATGGAGCGAATCATGATCAGGAAGCTCGCCACATAGAGAACGTTGAAGTGTTTACGCCACGGGATATCTGGAGAACAGGAGCGTAGAATGGGATATTCCTTGAGCTTCAAATTAAATAGGGTGGCAGTGACGATGAAGAACCCAAAAAACCAAATCTGGACAAGGAGGCCCACGACGATTATGTGTTCCCCAGTCTTGAGATTGTCGAGGTTGCCACTGCTCTGAATGCCGTCACCTAACAAGGTCAGCAAATTGATCGGTTCTGGATAGGTCCCTCCCAGATACACACCGGCTGCTTGCAACAAGACCGAAAGTATATTTCCGGTGACAAAATCTTGGTCAGCCACCTCCTGGAGTGATAGACTGGTAAACTTATGCAAGCTGACAGCCAGCATCCAGACCATTTTATATCACTTTTGAAATGGAGCTACTGGTGGATGTACATAGCATCTCTTTATATAGCAGAGGTCATGAAAGCCTACCGTTGTGGAGAACCATCTTGAATGTTTACACACCACTTTAGGGCTACGCATCCCAGTCTATCCCCAAAAAGGAAATGATGCCCGCGAGAGAGGATATTGGATGACAATTCATAAGGAAAGCGAACAAATGCATACGAGTACGAACCGGCTATTTAACACGCAGATCAGCCCCTCTAACATACGAATGGAGCACGATGTCCCCTTAGGGGCGGCAACTTGGGTTGGTAGAATTGGTGGTGGTGGTGGTATTAGCCGGGAGCATCACTATACCAAGGTTGATGTTTTGAACCTGGTTCAGAAAAACTGTCACTCCCACTTTTTTATTTCTTTCTGTGGGCGTAAAAGATATGTCGGCACTGTACTGGAAAATGGTATCCGTTTGTAAGCGCATGATTAATGTCAGGTTTGCAAGCTGATAGCCGGCTGTATAGTTCTTGTAGCCGGCTGTAATGCTCGCAGATGACGGCTTGAGTCGAAGCGTTCCAGGATGTCCCGGTGGCGAGATTGTGTAAGATTCTTTGTCTGGCCAGCGCCAGAAAGCAAAATTGCGAGGTATCGATGAATTCGGTTTAAAGTCCACAATGTCGGGATCATTAGCGAAGGGCCGTCTCCGGGGATGTGTTTCGAAGCGGGGAGGTGCCAACCGCTTTCACGCCGCGTACGGGCGAGAAAGTTGGCCATTCCCCTTTGTCCCAAACCACCGGAGTCAAAACCATTTCTCAACCCATAGGGTATGTCAATCCCTCTGGCCCTGAGCGCCATGCCAAGGCCGACGACCACCACTGGCCTCTCGCATCGTGGAATAGGTCAGCATGGCCGACATTCTGGAAGTATTCCGAAGTGCTCCTATTCGTCAACACCGGATTTGCTTGTAGCTTTTATACGGACCCCAAATATTCGTTGCTCGAGCGATAGTGACAGAGTGATTCAAGCCAGAGCCGCCCTCTGCAGTCACAAGATAATAGTATCCATCCTTCTTGTAAAGATGTGGTCCTTCCTTGAAGGACCCGCCAGTCCCATTCCAGATCAGGCGCGGTTTGCTGAAAATGCCGGTTTCGATATCAACCGTCTGAAGATGGGTGCCAGCTGTAGCGACATATGCTGTACCATCATCGTCCTAGAAAAGATCAGGATCAATGTACTTAGCGTTGTATTGAACGGGATCACTCCAGGCACTGTTCACTGTAAGGGTCGGTTGTCTTGAAAATTAAGCCAGTGCTCCGCTGAAGAATGTTGTTTTTATAGAGGACGATTATATAAAACGATCCTTGGTAGTATCTGATTGTGGAGGCCCAAATGCCGTCACTCTGGACGAGGGTAATGTCGAATTCGGGGTACTGGCTTTTCCGAGACAAGGCGTGGCTGATCAGTTTCCAATTAGTGAGATCTTTTCTCGCGTGAATTAATGAATGTCAGATCCCAAAACTTCACTTTCCCTCGATTTGTGCTCGACCGAGGAGTGAAATTGTTTCAAATCTTCCATCATCCTCTGATTTTTTTTTTTTTTTTCTAGAACATTATTTTCCTCCTTCTTATCCACCTGTTGAGCTGCGCGACTATGTCCAGTAACTATCGTACTGAAGAGGTTTTCGAGCTACCGGGGGAACCTGTGATGGAGCCCTCATCCATTTTCTCCTCGGATTTTGGCAAAGTGGGCAGTGATCTGAATGGTATGATAGCTTATAGCATGTCGATGAAACTTGGCATCCAATATATCGACATGCGAGTCACTTAAAACAGATGACGGCCGCATTGATATCGATTGGGACTCAAACTTCGTGCGAGGATTCTCCATGCTCTACACTGACCCGTTCCTAAGACATCCCACGACACCGCCGCCAGAATACTCGGAGCTACCGACGCAAGATGCCGGTTTCACAGAAGCAGATTTCCGACTTACAGCAGAAGACGGAGAGCCCACCATAGGTCAATAGAGGCCCTGGAGCGTCAAACTGAACATTGTCGTCCAAGTGGTGGGGAGTCGAGGCAATGTCCAACCTTTCATTGCCCTCGGAAATGGACTTGCACGGTACGGACACCGCGTACGCCTCGCTACGCATGACGTTTTCGAAAGCTTCGTCAGGGAATGGGGATTTGAATTTTACCCAATTGGAGGCGATCCAGCGGAGCTGATGGCATACATGGTCAAAAGTCCCGGCCTTATTCCTAGCATAAAAGGTTTTCGGACAGGCGAGATCCGTCGCAAACGCGTCATGGTCCGGGAGATGCTCGATGGGTGCTGGGGGTCATGTGTAGAGCCAGATATGGTGACAAACCACCCATTCGTGGCTGATGCTATCATCGCCAACCCACCAAGCTTTGCACACGTCCACTGCGCCTAAGCACTCAGCATTCCAGGACATCTGATGTTCACTATGCCTTGAAGTAATACAAAGGCTTTTCCACACCCGCTGGCAAACATGAAGCCCGGGGATCCAGATCAAAGCTTCAAAAATTATGCGTCTTATGACATTGTGAAATGGCTTATATGGCAAGGGTAAGCATTTGCGCAATTACATTGGGAACACGATAAAGTTACACGGGGCTAGAAAGTTCTGTCAGGGTCGGCGATGTGATCAATCAGTGGCGAAAGGAGCTGGATCTAGATGAAGTAGCCATGTTTGAAGGTCCTCATCTTGCTGAAATATTAAAAGTTCCACTTACCTACTGCTGGTCCCCAGCCCTCGTCCCGAAGCCATTAGATTGGCCGCCTCATATTGGTAAGTACCTCAGTGCCAGCCTGAAAGAGACTTCAATAGAGATAACCCACAAGGTTTCTAGACATCTGCGGCTTCTTCCGTGGCACCCCAAAATACGAGCCTCAGACTGATCTCCAGGCCTTTCTTTCATCCGGGCCGCCGCCAATTTATGTTGGCTTTGGCAGTATTGTACTTGACGATCCTACCGGAATCACAACAACTATACTTGACGCGGCAAATGCAGCCGGTGTTCGGGCTATTATTTCAAAAGGCTCATCCAACTTGAGCGGAACATCTAACAATAACATATACTTCATCGAAGATTGTCCTCATGAATGGCTTTTCCAACATGTGACGGTTGTAGTGCATCATGGAGGCGCTGGCACGACAGCTTGTGGTCTCCGGAATGCAAAACCAACCATCATTGTCCCTTTTTTTGGAGAGTGAGTAGCAGGAAGCTTATTCTTCTTCAATTGGCTAACAGTTTAAAAGCCAGCCATTCTGGGGTTCTGTGGTTGCCGCAGCGGGTGCCGGTCCTGCTCCTATTCCCCATAAGGAGTTAACTGCTCATGCACTGGCCGAAGGAATACGGTATTGCCTTACAGACCGAGCCACACTTGCAGCCTCCGCGACTGCGGTAAAGATGAATTCCGAAGCCGGGACCCAAGCAGCAGTTTCTTCGTTCCACCGGCACCTTCCACTGGATCGTCTACTATGTGACATATGTCCCGGGCAACCAGCAGTGTGGTTTTTTCCAGAGACCACAGAAAAATCAAGATGTCAAAAGTCGCGGCAGCAACGTTGGTATCTCAGAGTTTGCTTGACCCAAAACGATTGGAAATGTACGTGAAGTTTCTGGAACGGCTTAGCGGTATATTTCATTGGAGTCGCTTAACTGACCAGTATTCAGACATGCACTCAGGCCCATCATAATCGAAAACTGTCGATGGGATCCTTTCACGGGCGGAGCCTCTGCCGTTATGGGGACTACGACGGACCTTACTGCTTCCATTTTAGGCATTTTCTATAAACCTTTTGAAGAGTATCAAGACTACCGAGTAAGCCGCCGAGACCGACCCTCGGGTATCGCGTCTAGTCAAGCTGCAAAAGGGCCTGCACGCCGTTCGTCTTCTGAGAAACGCTCACTGCAGACGACAGATTGGAAGGAAGCCAGCCATGGGCCCAGCCGTGCAAATAGTATGATTTCCACAGCAAACGCGTCTTCAACCTCCGAAAGGTTTTCGGGCCGCCATAGAGCTGGGCTTGCTGTGAGGATGGCAGGAGCGTCAATGAAGAGTCTCAGCAACTTTGTGCCGACTGCTCTGAAGGGCATGACTGTCGATATTCCACTCGCCATGACTGAGGGAATGCACAATATCCCTTGGTTTTATGGTGAAGAGCCTCGGGACTACGGTCCCGTTACTGACATCAAGAGCGGTTTTGCTCTTGATGACAAAACGTTTGCTTCGGGGATGGCTGAGGCTGTGAGCGACTTGGTCGTAAAGCCGTACCAAGGTGTCCAGGAATATGGCGCGAAAGGGGCAGTGAAGGGTATTGGCAAGGGCCTGGCAAAAATGACATCTAAAGCTGGCTGTGCCATGTTTGGTGTTTTGGTGTACCACGTTTCAAGGGATGGCAAAGGATAAGAATACCTGAATTGATTACAGGGTAAGCGGGAACGAACGAGGTAGAAATAATTGGATCCGCGAAGGGCAATATGAGATACTTCCAAGTAACAAGTAAGCTGGGAAATATATCAAGGATGGGGAGCCGGGTCCTGGGTTGCTATTTAACTCTTACTGTCTGTACCGCGGAGTGCATCTACTGGGAGGAGACGACTAGCGTACTGCGGACCTTTTAACCAAAGAGTTCGCCCAATATAAACAACTTGATAGAAAGCTTGTTTTCACGGAATTGTATTGTATATTGTCGGAACTTGCCTGCAACGTTATCATATTTGGGTCGATCGGAGAAGGTAGCATGTAACATGTAACAGGTACATGCAGAGTATCTAAGACATGTTACCAATGGCTGCCTGTTATCTCTGAGGAAAGCTGGCACAAGATCACTTGTCCCTCTTGGGATCACTTTCACATTTAAGCCTGAAAAACTTTCCGTCTCCCCTCCAGTCCAGGCTATCGCGATGCCTCAAGATTCAAAGTCCCAAGCAGGTATGCCAGGATCATCCACATCTCTGCCCATGCCACACTGTACAGGAAATCGTAATTAGAACCAGCTACGTTCTTCCGTCGGGTTAGATTCCTTACCTTCTCCATTTTCCATCGCTTCACTGCTATTGGGGAGGGATAAACTTGCTTTGTTCATGGAATCCGTCGGTCCAACACTAAATGGCGGTGACACCCTTTATCGTCTTCATCTAACCCTAGTGGGGACCTGTTTCATCCAAGGCGGGCGGAAGTGGAACAGTGACCTATGTGCAGCATATTTTCCAGGGCCATGGTAAGTACCTTTGGCACTTGGTCTTGACCTCGGGGGTGGCTTCTGGTTGCTGTCGGCCGCCCTGGGCGCAGCCGCCTGCAGAATCGCTCCAGAGCGGCTGGCACTCCGCCTACTTAGGCTGCAATCTCACACAACTGTGGATAATCATTGCAACTTCAACCCTCCCCCTATATCACTCAGAGAAGCATGAACAAGATCATGGTAGATTCAGTATTTTTCGACACTGCTGCAGACAAGCAACGGGCTCATAAAAGACATCGCGCCCGCCACACCAAGTCCCGCAACGGCTGCTATCCTTGCAAGTTCCGAAGGGTCAAAGTATGCTCACAGCCTTTCAATTTTGGTTTTAGATCAGATGCTAATCTTCTCCAAGTGTGATGAAGTTCAACCTGTCTGCGGTGCATGCTCCTTTAGAAGCGAACCTTGCTCTTTCCCCCGCGAGCAAATCCCTAGGAAGAACCTCTCCAGGTCGCGAGGAGAAGAGGCGGAGAGTGACGGTAAGTCTCCCTCACCGGGCGCCCTAAGCCATGATTCTTCCGGACGCTCGGGTGGGAAAAGTGAGCAGCAAGTTGCACTTCTCGGTATGATGCAGCCGTTAGCAATGAACGAGGCATTACCAGCACCTATCTCGAATCAGTCCCACGAGCGGGCCCTGGAAATGCATAATCTGAAACTCCTTCAGTTCTTCCATTTGTATACTGCGAAACAAATGTCGTCACACCAAAGAAGAAATACGGTCTGGCAGAGGGTCATTCCAGAACTCGCGACCAAACATCATTATCTGATGCATCTGCTCCTTGCATTGGGCGGTATTCACATGGTTACTCAGCAGAATGAGACCGACCAGAATGGCAATTATGAAGATTTGGATAGCGTGGACTTAGCAATCATCATGGAACATCATCAAAGAGGGCTGGAAGGCTTTAGAAATGAGGTGTCCAGCACCTCTCCTGCCAAGGCTGAACTCTTTTTGACGGGTGCTATGCTCCTAGTTGGGTTTGCGTTCGCATCCCTTAAGGTTCGGGAGCTAAATCCGCCTGCTGTGTTCACCGAAAAGACGAACGGTGCCGCGGAAAACCTCTCCAACGAATGGCACCTTACGTCTAAACTGGTTGCACCTCAACCGAGGAGTATCATCTGTGATTCATGACCAATGGTCTGCATTGAAAGCCAGCCGGCTGCGACAGATGGTGATTTTTCTACATGACGATGAGTATTGGAAGGATTTTCCATTCAATGCATCATCGTCTCGACTTGCACGCTGCTCATCCCGGTCATTGAAATTTGCTCAGGGTGCCAGTCAAGCCGTTGCCGACATAAAGGATTTCTTAAGTACGATTGCACCCACTAAGGACCATACATCCAGCTACTGTGGTACGCCAACATCTCAGTCCTCACCGTTAGTGACTTCGGACGGGGTCGTGGAGGCGTACTCCGAGACGATAGGCATCCTGGATAAAGTTTATTCGCGCATTTTTTCTGTGTTGCGGTGTGCAAGAACCGAGACAGCTTATCCAGTTAACGTCGAAATCCAGATGGATTTTGAAGAGGCAGCGATACTGTCCTGGCCGATGTTGATTTCAAGTGAATTTTTAGCCTCGCTCGAAGCCAGCGAACGTAGCCGGCCCTATGGATGTTCACTCATCATTCTCGCTCATTTCTATTTGGCGAATACTCTATTCGATGCCTGGTTCATGAAAGGCTCCTTTGAAGGAGAGATTCTCAAGATCGATGCGCTCGTCAGCGCCCTGGATGAAAGCCAACTGTCCAGGTTAATGCTATGGCCCATTGAAGTAATGAAATCATGACCAAGCCGTATTCCCTGAATTTCGTTTTGGTCAGATCCCATCATGATCAGTGAAACATGACAACGCAAATTGTCGCAAATCTGTACCTGACTATAGCACGTAGAGCATGCAATATCCGATCATTTGTTCAAACCTACTCGGCGTCGCTTGGATGATCCTGAATCTTGCGAGATGGCTACGGATGGAGCCGGCCAAGAGCACGCGTTGCCCAGAGTCTATTCAGTCAGCCAGGCCCAAGACAAAAAGCAGTCCTTTAGGTCGTAGCAGCTAAGCCAGATTTTTACTGCGGCTGGTTTAGCTGCTGTCTGCCTTCGCAACTAGCCTGTGACAGTCAACGGCTGACGGAGTCCACCAACGGATAATGGCAACTACCACAGCCACCAAACGCAGAGAGCCGACGGTGATGACGACGATAACGAACGACGTCCAGGGACCAGACAAACAGATAGAGCCTGAAACCCCTATACGCGAGCACACTGGGGATAGAAAATCCCTGCGCGTTCAAATGGATTTTATCCTCTCTTTCTTTTCTCCTGATTTGAGATTCTCGTTGATGGGTTACCTAGTTTAGATAGGAATATCATCCGTTGTATCTACTAGTTATCGGGCACCAAATACGAGAATACGAAAAGCGAAACCGAGAACCCGAATACGAGAGAGGAGAAATATGGTGGTTTGCCCCACGGCGGTCCAAATTTATCTCCTGATGGAGACGGATCCAAAACAGTACTCCAATCAGTAGTCAGTACAGAGTAGAAAGAAAACCTATCGGGTATGAGTGGGCCACCCAATTGCCCGCAGTACTAGGCCTGGGAACGACTACGAATTTACGATGGTGAAAATGAGTCTCTGGCTT
Organism: Aspergillus cristatus; assembly: GCA_034509305.1. Lineage (NCBI taxonomy): Eukaryota > Fungi > Ascomycota > Eurotiomycetes > Eurotiales > Aspergillaceae > Aspergillus > Aspergillus cristatus. The sequence continues at coordinate 1,222,849 of WJBV01000007.1, read as the reverse complement.
CAAATACAGAGCCAGCGCGCTCAGAAATGTGGGACAGTCGGTCCATCTTTTTCAAACTCTGATTTAGAGTGAGCACTTCGAAAAATCTGTCCGCCCCTTCAAAACGCATTCTTTTGATCGAGTGTAGCCACGTTGATCAGTCGATTCTACATTTCCGATTCCTATCATGGCTTCCAACGGGGATGGGGGAGTAGACTTTAAACTATATCGCTACACACCCTCTCTCGCGGCCGCAGTCATCTTCATTGTTCTATTCGTCCTTATTACTGTCTATCATCTCTACCAGGTCGCTCGTGCGCGATGCTGGTATTTTACCGTCTTTGTCATTGGAGGAGTCTGTAAGTTGAAGCTTTCTCAATGCCAGCCCAAGTCAATTACTCCATGATCTGTTTCCGCCGCCATATCAATTGCTGACGAGCATTGCAGTCCAGATTATAGGTTACATTTGCCGCGCGCTGGCCCATCATGACACAGAGTCCGTGCCTATATACTCGGTTGGCACCATCATGATTCTTCTTGCTCCTCCTCTTTATGCCGCTTCAATATACATGACTCTCGGCCGACTTATTACATTTCTGGACGCTGAAAGTTTGAGCGTGGTGCCAGTAAGATGGTTGACCGCGATATTTGTCACCGGCGATGTTATCGCGTTCGTGATGCAAGCAGCAGGTACTCAAACCTCTCCATTCCCACACGCACCTTGGTTGTCGAATGCTAAGCGTTAATGAAGGTGGCGGCATCATGGCAAGCGGAACTATCAGCGCAATGAATACCGGTGAAAATATCACAATTGGTGGCCTGGCTGTCCAATTGGTGTTCTTCAGCGTCTTCATTTTAGCTTCCACAATCTTCCACTACCGGATACGCAGAAATCCGGTCCCGAAGTCTTTGAGCAAATCCCCCGCACCTTACGCCGGGCGTGCGGCTACTTGGGAAACCGTGATGCTAGGGTTATACGTGGCCAGCATCCTAATTCTCATCCGGTCAATTTTCCGGTTGATTGAATACGCTCAAGGCAACGATGGGTACCTTATCAGCCATGAGGCATTCATGTATGTTTTCGATTCGATGTTGATGTTCTTTGCCATGGTTGCGATGAGTATTTTCCATCCGTCCCATGTTCTTTCTCCGCCGGCGAGGTCACGGGTTGTTTCGGGGGTTTCCCAGTCAACAAACACAGAGCTGCGTCAGAGAAACCCAGTCTAGATTAATTCTCATTTTACGAAGGATGTTGCAAGGGTTTTGGTATGCAATGGTTGGAGTATAAGGCCCCGAAGTTTCTGAATCGGAGGGCACGGATCGGGTTTGAGTGCCACGTAATTGTATATAGCCACCATGTATCTTGTCGACCAAAATGGCAGCTATATTGCACTAAGGCTTGATCAGCCGTAGCCCACTGCAATAACCTATCCCGACGTGCTAATTCCTGAAGCAGGGTCTCTCGGATAGCTCAAAGGGGAATTGGGAGTCGATTATTCCGGACTAACGAGGTCTATATGGAGAGGACTAGTCAGAGATATATTGCCCAAGAGCGTATGTGCGCATATACAGCTGATTGAGTGCTTAACTAGCTATATGTGCGTATGTGCGTATGTATGTATGTATGTATGTAACTATTTAAAGTCGGGGGGAGGTCCTTCCACGCTTCCTTGGAAGCGGAAAAGCCCTGGTCGCGGAGCGGGACATACGACGCGCAGATCGGAACTGCCTGTCAACTAGCTAAACTACCATCTATCATCTAAATACAGGCAGCCCCCCCCGCGCAGGGGGCTGCTTGGGTTTTCCTGGCTGTCTGACAGCAAATTGAGCTTCTTGGGTTTGGGAGGAAGAGCGAAAGGGAAACAGAGTAAACAAATAGGAGGAAACAAAAGAGGGAAGAGAGGGGGAAAAGCCCAAGGTTGGCCTAGAGGTCCCCAGGTTCAATGAACTTTGGCATGCTAATGGCGTCTGCAGATGTGTATAGAAATGCGATCTTTCCAGCCAATCCGCATAGGCAGTGAATCCTGTCTTTTTGCTGAAGATCCCTGCTACTGGCTGGCAGCCCCATTGGGTGTCCTGCTGCTTGGCGACCGTTGCGGCAGTAGTAGAAGTGGGAGGGCTCCTTTCTGCAGCCACATGCACATGTCAGTCGGGCGTTTTCATGTTTGAAGCGCTCATGGTACTCTGCAAAGTCTCCATGGCTGCTCCTGGCAGCAAGGAGGCAGCCCAGCGCTGCTTGGGATAGGAGAGCTCTGGAGGGCGTCTCTCTAGTCCTATTTTAAGGTCTTTATAGCGCTTGGGGGCTTTATCCATCCAGTACTGCGCAAAAGCTTGCCAGTGCACCCTGTGGGCTGCCCACTTGGCGGCTGCTATGGAGGCAGGTGGTGCAGGGAGCTCCAGGGGGGCATGGCAGCCTAGTTTGGCCTCCTTGTCTGCTGCTTCATTGCCTTCAATGCCTGTATGGCCTGGAACCCATTTCACCTGCACCTTGCCTGGCTGTATGCCGGGTGCTCTAGGGCAGCTTGGCCATGTCTGGGCGGCTTCTTGAAACTGTTTGAAGACTGATTGGCTAGATCCTGTGGGCTGGCTCTGGAGTTGTTGTACCGCTTCCAGGTTGTCCGAGCAGATGTATAGGTTTATGGAGTGCTGAGCTTTGGGGTCTTTGAGGGCAGCCTGCAGACCTAGCAGGGCCACTCTGGCCTCTGCATCAAAGACCTCATGGTTGGGGAGCTTTGTGTGCCCGCAGAAGATCTTGGTTTTGCTAGTGTCCCAGTAGCCCACCCAGCCAGCACCTGCATTGTTGCTGTCCTTTCCTTTTGATCCGTCTGAATAGACGACCATTGATAGTGGTGGGATGGAAGCAAGCCACTTCTGAAAATTCTCCCTGGCCTGTGCCTTAGCAGTTGCAGTTGGCTGCTCTTTGGATGCTATATTTATGTCCCAGGGGCTTGTCAGCAGTGGGTCTATCTTTTCAATGATATGAAAGTTTGCTGGGTTCACAGCCCTGAGCAGGCGGGTGTTGATGTGGAGGCTTCTCAGGCGTGTGGCCTGGCGGTGTAGAGGGTGTCAGGTGTCCAGTTGGTGAACTCTGACTGTAAGTGCACGTCGTCTCTGGTCCAGGAGTAGTTCCATGGGTGGTATGGCTGACTCCCGGTGTAGTGCAGCTGTTTGGGTGGTTTTATAGACTGGGAGGGTTCCTAGAAGCGCACTGTGGAGTACCCAGTCCAGGCAGGCTAGCTGGGCAGCCACCCTTCACGGGCTCGGTAGCTAGTAGATACTAACGAACTGATATTCCTATCTAGATGGAGGGCGACTTTATAGAGCACTCACAGCGATGCCAACCGGCAATGGGACGCTAAACCTAAACAGGCACACTATACCACTTCGAGTAATTGGGCGTCACCCAAAGAGTACGGAGTACTCCACAAACAAAGTAAACAAACATTCTCAATACAACCAGGGATAAATTGCAGCCTCCCTAACGGCTCTATTATTGTCACACATGAATTTCTCGCTGTAAAAAGCCGTTTTGGTGTCTCTCAATGGCATGTCTAGACTGTACTGTGGAATGTTGGGAAGGTGCTAAAGCTCAGCTTCCTCGCTGATCTCCCTCGCCTTCCTCCTTTATTTCTCCGCACCTCCCCATCTACTCTTCTTTAACATCTTTCATCTCAATGCACTCTTAATCCATCGTTTTTCGCCATGAAAATCTCTATTCTGACGCTGGCTGCGGCTGTCTCATCGGTCGCAGCAGTGAGCGTCAACCCCTTGCCAGCTCCACGCAAGATCACCTGGGGATCGTCCGGCCCAAAACACCTGGACGGCCGCATCTCGCTCCGTGCAACACGCGACACCCACACCCATCTTCTGGCTAATGCTTGGGATCGAGCCTGGCACGCTGTGTCTACGCTGCAATGGGTTCCTGCCGCTACGGAAGCTCCCATCGCCTCATATCCCGCATTTCCCACGCCCTCTGCTCACAAGGCCAAACGAGCACCTTCTCCGTCGTTGACCTATGTGGACGTCAAGGTTGAGGATACTCACGCTGATTTGCAACACGGTGTCGATGAATCTTATACGTTGAATGTCACGGAGAGCTCCAGCAGTGTTTCCATTTCCGCCAAGACTGTCTGGGGTGCTCTCCATGCGTTTACCACTCTGCAGCAGCTGATTATTTCCGACGGTCATGGAGGATTGATTATCGAGCAACCGGTCGAAATCTGGGATGCACCTTTGTATCCGTACCGTGGAATCATGATCGATACCGGTCGTCACTTCATTACGGTCCCCAAACTGCTCGAGCAGATCGATGGTCTGGCCCTGTCCAAGCTCAATGTCCTGCACTGGCACATTGGTGACGCACAGTCGTGGCCCGCACAGATCGACGCGCACCCTAACATGACCAACGACGCTTACTCGAAACGGGAGATCTATACTCATGATGACATGCGCCACATCGTAGGCTATGCCCGTGCTCGTGGAGTCCGTATCATTCCCGAAGTGGACATGCCCAGTCATTCGGCTGCTGGATGGCAGCAGGTCGATCCGGAAATCGTGACATGCACCGACTCTTGGTGGTCCAACGATGTATGGAAGTACCATACTGCGGTCGAACCAAACCCGGGCCAGCTCGATATCATGAACAACAAGACATACGACATTGTGGGCGATGTTTACCGTGAGCTGTCGGGCATCTTCCCTGACAAGTGGTTTCATGTTGGGGCCGACGAGATCCAGCCCAACTGCTTCAACTACAGTCGCCATGTCACCGAGTGGTTTGCCGAAGATCCTTCGCGTACCTACAATGACTTGGCTCAGTACTGGGTGGACCGTGCTATGCCCATCTTCCGCAGTGTCCACAGCAATCGGCGTCTGATCATGTGGGAAGACATCGTCCTGTCCACTGAGCATGCCCACCATGTGCCCAAGGATGTGGTCATGCAGAATTGGAACAACGGACTCGAATATATCGATAAGCTGACCGCCCAAGGATACGATGTGATCGTGTCGTCGGCCGACTTTATGTACCTTGATTGTGGTCAGGGCGGGTTCCTTGGAAACGATCCTCGATATAATGTCATGGACAACCCAGATCCTGATACTCCAAACTTCAACTACGGAGGCAATGGTGGATCGTGGTGTGCGCCGTACAAATCGTGGCAGCGCATCTATGATTACGACTTTACGACCAACCTGACCGAAACGCAAGCGAAGCACGTTATCGGAGCAGCCGCTCCCTTATGGACTGAGCAGACTGACGATGTGACCGTGTCAAGCAAGATTTGGCCACGTGCTGCTGCGCTGGCAGAACTGGTGTGGTCTGGCAACCGCGATGACAAGGGACACAAGCGGACGACCTTGATGACGCAGCGGATTCTGAATTTCCGGGAATATTTGGTTGCGAACGGAGTGCAGGCTGAAGTTTTGATGCCCAAGTACTGTCTGAAGCATCCGCATGCATGTGATCTCAACTACAACCAGACTGCGGTTCATTGACTAGATGGCCGGAATGGGTCTGGTTCAGTTAGGTTTCGGGGGGTGTATATATTATGGTGCATGATTATCCATGTGATGTTTATGATTCTCTAGCTATGCCATTGGTTTTCGTTATTGCATCAGAATGCCAGAGGTAGCATACTCAATGAATACAGCATACTTTATGAAAACATCAAACTTTCCATACCTATGTATTCCAACAAAGACACCAAGTCATCCCAGAATAACTGTTTACGCAACTCCAGTAAACTACTGGCTAATATGGAGTACATCTGTCGCCTTCCGCTCTTGGCTCTCCCATCCAATCAGAGTCACTGCCGACTCGGGTTCCGCTGTGGGCTCCCGAAACTCGGGATGACTGAAGCTCGGGGTTTCGCTCTGCAGACTCCGGGAGGATAAATCATCTGATTGGTTGATTTATAATGGCTGAGAAATCAATGTGGAGAAGTTAATCCGTACCAGGGGTATGGCACGGAGTACAATTGCACACTGCCTATCCTATTTATATCTACTCAGAAGTATGTAGAAAATACCTACTCAATCAATTCTTTCCCTTCACCCATTCCATACTCTGGATAAACCAAAATGTCAACCTCCAAACTCTTCACCCCCCTCCGCGTGGGCCAATCAACCCTCTCCCACCGCCTAACAATGGCCCCCATGACCCGTCTTCGCGCTTCAAACACACATACCCCCCTCCTCCCCCTCGTCAAAGACTACTACCGCCAGCGCGCCTCCGTCCCAGGCTCCCTCCTCATCACCGAAGCAACCGTGATCTCCCCCCGCCACGGCGGCTACACCAACGTCCCCGGGATCTACAGCGAGGAGCAAATCTCTGCCTGGAAAGAAGTCACCAATGCAGTGCACGAGAAGGGCTCGCATATCTACATGCAGCTCTGGGCGCTGGGCCGTACAGCGAACCCGGGGTTCATAAAAGAAAAGGGCTTGGATCTCGTGTCTAGCGGAGACGTCCCCATGAAGAGCATGTTCAGCGGGGAAATGCACCATCCCAGACCGCTAGCAGAGCGAGAAATCACCGCCGCAGTGGGCGATTACGCAGCCGCAGCAGAAAACGCAGTAAAAGCGGGCTTCGATGGCGTCGAAATCCACGGCGCAAGCGGCTATCTCGTCGACCAATTCATCCAAGATACCGCCAACAACCGAACTGACAACTGGGGCGGGTCTATCCCCAACCGCTCCCGTTTTGCACTGGATGTCACCCGTGCAGTCGTAAAGGCCGTGGGCAACGACAGAACCGCCATCCGGCTAAGCCCCTGGAGTAAATTCCAGGATATGCGCATGGAAGATCCGATCCCGCAGTTCTCGCATCTCATTGAGAACCTGTCAGACTTTAAACTCGCTTACTTGCATCTCTGCGAGTCGGACGCTAAGGCCGCTGGTGAATCACTCCGTCCGTTCATCGATAGCTATAACAAGGCCGGTCCGGTTATGGTTGCTGCTAATTACACGGGTGAGACTGCGGTGAAGGCTGTTGAGGAGGAGTATAAGGATAATGAGGTTATGGTTGCTTTTGGGAGGCCGTATATTGCGAATCCGGATCTGGCGTTTAGGGTTCGGGAAGGAGTGGAGTTGGCGGAGGTTAGGCAGGAGGGGGTTTATGCGCAGAGTGAGGAGGGGTATACGGATTATGGGTTTAGTGAGGAGTTTAAGGCGGTTTACCAGTGATTTGCCGACTTGTGGTTTGATTATTGCATGTATAGATACTACTAGACCTGTACAGATAAGCTAATGTATCATCTTACCGAGGAAAGATTCACTAATTGCCCTCTTTTTGTGCAATAGAATTGCGCTTCTTTCTGATGGGTTTGGTGCAGTGAATGTAAAATGTTATCATTTCTCATCCTTCTATTACTTCGTCCTTTCCTCTTCTTGTGTCTCACAGCCTACCTTTGAACTTATCAGAGACCTCTACTATATGGATACGATATACGATATGGCAACCGACATAGTGGTCCATAGGGCTATCAGTCCAGAACAACATCCTTCATGAACCAGCCTTCGATGATTGAAGCTTCGTATGTCACTGTTTTCTTTGGAACCCAGAGGGCTCGCAGGGTCTGGTAGGCTCGGCTGGTCTATCAAGAAGATAACAAGCCGATTCATGCTTTGCATTTTCCTGGCTAAAGATCTCACTTGACAGTGAGCCGCATGTTCGAATGACGGTTAGGCAACCCCCGCTCCTCAACTCGCTCAATAAGCTCAACCAACCTCTCCGTGAAAATTCTCCTCTGCCCCAGCGCCCTAACCGCCAACTCCCTCGTCCTCTCCGTCAACAACTCCATCCTCAGTAGTGTCGTAAACACCCGGAACGGATTCCTATCCAGGGCCTCCCTTTCCTCGGCCGGAACGCAGTCGCGTGCATCGGGAAACCGGCGACGCTGAGGTCATAGTATCCCACTGTATACATGCCCATAACGGCGAACATGCGGCGGATCGTGCATAGTTCATGGGGTGTTCCTAGGCGGATTGCACCATGTCTTTCCACGCGGTTGCGGGAGGGGAGGATGGAGTCTGGGTCGATGTGGTTGTGGTTGTAGTTGTCTTTGCAATGTGCTTTCTGAGTCTTCAGGGCTGTTGCGTCTGCTTCGTAGACTAGATCGACTAGTTTGCCATATAATGGGACCTCGGTTTTGTACATTTCGGAGAGGGCATGGCAGAAGCGGGCGCGGAGGGTATCTTGGTTGAATGACATGATGGCTTTGGATGGGTAGCTATCATTCAATTGCTGATGTGGGCTTCATAGCACTTCATGATCGAGCATCCGCAATATTCTAAGCTGATTACTGCTCTGTATTCGCGAGACAGCAAGTTTGTGGAGAGTGATACGGTCTTTGGGGTCAAGAAGAGTTTGATTGTTGATTATCGTTGGTGTGAAGATGTGGAGCTTGCGAGAAAGCACAATGTCGAGCCCGTTATGAAAACTATTGATGGACGGGAGAGCCAGGGGTTTTGGTTGTTAGAGCATGATTTTATCCTTATTAAGAAAGGTTCTCCTGCGCCGAGGAAGACACGGGACGAGGAGGTCATTTGATTATTGAAATTGTTTGGAATTGTTCGTTGATCACTCCCCTCGGTTAGAGTGGATTGGCTTAGATAGCTCTAAAAAAAAGAAGGGTAACGTGTAACCTGTATCATCGTCATCCCAGTCACTTGAATCCTCTTCTGAATTATATTCCGAATCATATTCCGAATCACCTTCTGAGCGAGGCTTTGGTAACTTCCACAGGGATACAGGGTCATGATCGTCAGGATCCAGATACCGAGCGTGCTTTCCTTGACGAATGTATTTGCCAATTCCTTCAATCCCCTTCAACTTGGATGTACCTGCTTTTTGGGCCTTAAGCAACCGATCCAACCGAGCGTCGTGTTTCTTGTTTCTTCCTCTCCGATATCCGCGAATACACAAATACTCCAGGCTATCTGGCAAGCAATCCACCAGGTCCTCTCTTTTTGAATCGTGACTGTTGATTCCTCGGGCCAAGTACATTAGAAGGTTGACCCCCAGACTTAGCCGCTTTAGTGTTGAGAAATCCTTCAGCGACCCGCTCCGTTTCGAATTGAAATCGGGGGCATCCTGTCTTCAGCAAGCAGGTGTCTCGCAAATGTTTCGGTACCCCACTCATCATCGCCTTCAGTTTCCAGTACTTCCTCTATTTCATCTTCGTTTGCCTCTTCCTGAAATAGGAAGATCTCATGTTCAACATCCAGGTCCAAGATCTCGAGCGTATCCTTGTGTCCGAGAATTGCTTGCATGAATAATTTGGGAGCGAAGTTCGGAGAATGGTCACTGACAACTCGACCCCGGACTGAATACTGAATTTCGCGATTAACCTTGCACGAGCACAAAATTCTTGCAAGGCACATGGTACTTATTGATGAGCGATTGATAGCGATCCTGCTGATATTGGACGACTCCGGCTTTGGCCACGGTTTGTTTTCATCTCCTCCTTGAGTCTCATACTCTTCTTCTCCCAGGCCATCTATGCCCACGCGTTCAATGGATGGGAGACGATCAATTATTGATAAACAGCCAAAGAAGTTCATGGCATGGTATAAGTTTTCGTGATCGTAATCAGAGTCACAAGGTTTCTGATAATGTAAACTTCGCGGAGGTTTTGTAGGTAGGGTTTTATCCGTCATATCCATGCTAGTTCGACGGAAAATTTCATATAGGGGAAATAAGATAGGTTCAATTGGCCCTCTCGCCCTTTCCTATGATATCGAGAAATTGGTAAAGGTCTGTGCCATGCTCATGCTCTCCAGATCGGGTGAGACGGAAACCAGCAAAGCAGCCAGGGCTTGCATAATAAAGGCACCGCGAGTACCCTTGCTGTAATAATATCACTCTTTATTAGCCAATCTCCCAATGAGCAGGTTCTTGGAACCAAAAGTTTAACTCACTAGTGACCTCGGTAGTCGGGCTCTGCACTAGATGACTTCTGCATCAACATATTAACCACCTTCTCCTCCTCAGAATCCACAAAGTCCGCCCGTCGTGTGGCAGTCCGCAGAAGCTGCATTTCGTCCTCGCTCAATTTCCGCTGATATTCTCCTGCGTATAGTCTTCGTGATCCAGAACTTTTTCCCAGTAACCGACATGGCGCACATAGCGCCCCAGACCAGGTCTCTTCAAAATATCCATGAGCAGATTGAAAGCCTGTTCGACGCTATTATCCGACAGCCGGATGTCAATTCCATGATACTTCTTACGCGTTTCCATGTCGCATAGGGGGTGAAGACCCCGGCATTGGACGGAAAGTGCTGCGACATCTTGATTCGATGGCAGAAAGGAGATGATATGGTGAAGAGTGTCAATGGGAAGTCTGGTCAAGGTGATCATTTTGATGTATCTATCCATCAAATTATAGGGAACGCGAGGACCTTCACTCGGGCGTTGTCTTGGCAGTCACGTGGCTGTCAATTGGGGTGTGATTTGTATTCTCTGCAATGCTTATGATAGATAATATGAATCTATCCACCTTATATTCAAGAGCCCGGGATTCTTTCATCTAGATTGGCTGGGGTAAGAGAATGCTTTCCGAATGTAGACATCCGCGCTGGAGCGTACAATATATATCTTGCAAACTACGAGGAACAGAAATGGATACCGGACCTTGTGATTGAGGGAATGGGCAAAAGATGCATACTATCAGACACCATACGTATATTCACCTCCCAGCCAACTACCCCTAGTGTATTCCTGATACGTACCATCTGACCAGAGTTATAACAACGGCATGTCCAGATGCACAAATCCCAAAGGAAAGGAATGATGACGAGCATCTACATAGTACATAGTACATAGTACAGATACGGATACAAGAACAATATATACAGTACAAGTACTCTGTACGTCTAAGCCCGTATCTCTTATTTCCGTTACGATGACAACGATCAGCAAGCTGCGGCGCACTACCATTCCACCAATACTATGACATCGCGGACAAATCTCTTGAAGGGATAGTTATCAATCTGTGAATTCCTGGGCATACCCAAATGAGCTCAGTGCGACGCCCGCCCCGTCATTCTGCGGGGATTGATATCACTTGCTTGCTTGTCTTGTCCTTCTGCCTGCGCATGTCCAAGTCTCTAGTGGTCTGGATACGCTGCATTCCGGATTCAAATTATTACCGCGGCTAGTCGAACATATTACCGATTGATATATAAAGCCATGCAAGGATACAGGGTTACAAGATACAGGATTGCGGTCCATGCACTCCGTGTGGCTGCCATAAAAATTTTATCGCCACAAGGAAGTAATATCACAGTACATACAGTGCAGTAATCACACTGATCTGCCCATGGATTATTAAAGATTTTGTTGTAATTGTCTGAAACATGCTTGTACTTCTACAGCCAAATATGTACAAGTACGAGTACGGAGTTCTCCATCCTGTACAAGTAGTGTGTTTTGGTGGGTGAGCTGATGACATCAGCACGGCATCATCGGTCATCGGGTGTTCGTGATCAACCTTATCTTGTTTCGTACCATGGTCACTGTCTTACTTTTGTACCTTTGACATTATTCTGCAGTACCTCTATCCGGTATCTATTTACGACATCTAATCCAACATTCTTCACTCTACACCACAGACACCCAACAGAAAAACAAGGAACAAAACCCAAAACACGGAAGATCGGATCCAACCAATCTTCCATCTCCCCAGCGCATGGACCGCAAATCCCCTCTTAGTTCCCACCAGCATGGTAAAATACGCGCACTGCCGATACTAACATACCATTACCAGCGAAGTACCAGTAACATACTTAGTACGCACGCACCAGCCACGATCTTGGTACCTCTCGGTAGACTTCGGTTCGCAGATCCTTCCGCTGTAGTCGTTCTCGGGCACACGGCAATTACTACTTGCGTAGTAACTCGTCTCTGCTTCATTGGTTATTGGAGGTGAATTGGTGGAGAATGTTTCTGCGGAGTGTTCACGAATAGTTTGTGTGGCTGGACGGATTAGGATATGTAGACGTGCGCCTGTGCCTGCAACCTGCTTTTCACTAAGTTTTTTTTTTTTTGAGTTGTGAAGACAGAGCGGAGTCCTTGTAAGGACCGGCGGTTATCCGGTGCGGTGGTTTATTGACGACTGCTGTATCTTGCCTTCTGCAGAGTGCAGAGTGCACAGTACATAATGTACAAATGTACTCTGTACGCAGAGGCCAGAGAAATCTGCTTCCGATCGATTAGATCAGATCCTTCCCTACATAGTTCTTTCTGGGACGGAGTATGCGGAGTACCGTACGAGCTTCGTACGTAGATGACATATTATCGCCCGGCATTTAATCTATTTAGCATATTAACAAACATCTGCAGAGCTTGCAAGACCCCACAGCGGCAGAAACCTCGGCCATGCCATCGGTAAATTCTAGCGCAATGACCAAGGAAAATCTCTTAACCCGTGTTCCTTCACATTTTCTCTGGATCGGTTCGAGGCTATTCCCGGACGGGAAAGACCCACTTAGGTCCCAGATTAAAGTTTATACTCTAGCCTATCAGAGTAAGAATACGTGTTGATCGATCTCCAAGGTAAACATGCTTATGTTAATTCAAAAGAAAAGCAAAGATAATCTATTTGTGATTAGCTTGCATTTATTGATCGGTGGAGGGGATGTTAATTTACCTGCAATCTAAAGTGTCGTGGTCTCGTAGGATGCCTGTGTCGAGTCAGTCGCTTCGAGCTTGACATGTGGGTACTCTCCCGAGGAAAAGAAAGAACTTGCCAACCCCAGATTCAGATCGCGCCGAGCCATTTGTCCTCGGGAAGGAAGGAGCACGATTCAGCTATGAACGGAGGAATGGAAATATGTGATATAGAGCAAGCAAGTACAGTACTCTACCCCGTAGGCAAGCAAGCAAGCAAACAGGAATCGATTACGTGGCGCATGAGCTCTGCATTAGGGTAGATGCAGGGGGACGCCATGTGACCTGATTTACTAGCTAGAGACAGAGGAGGGGAAGGCGTGTGCGGGGATCCAGGGCGCTTAATTGTGTATTTGGGGGATGGCTGGCTGGATCGCGGTTAGGGAAATTTATCAATTCGAGTCGAGCTTTGCTACTAACGGTCTCTTATGCAAAGTAGGAAGTATCTTTCGGAGTGGGCACGGTGCTCCGAGCTATGTAGCTCAAATACGGAGAGGGCCTAGCCCCTATTCGTTCATTAATGCTCAAGGCTCCTCCGGTCATTAATACCGAGGTGTAGAGGCTCCATGTTGCTGCATAGATGACCAACAATGCATGATGGATTAGTACTAACCTCGCAGTTTAGCTTGGATCCTACGACTAAGTCCTAGCATTGACTGTGGTGAAGTAATCCAACATTATCAATGACATTTAAAATAGAACCGAGTCATGGATCGACTCCGCATCCCACCAGACTAGCTCAATCTTAGTCAAAGCTCAAACTGCAGCCCTGCGCATATGCGCAACCAAACAGTACAGATACTTGTACATACAGATTAACATTCCAACAACCTCATCATGCAGCCTGGCCCGAAAAAGAACCAGACAAACCTGTCCGTACAGATTACACAACATACTGCATACAAAATAGACAGCATACGCATCACAGTAAGCAAACCGACAAGTCAGGAAACAACTTACGATCACAACCGACCACAGCGCCTCATTCCAACAAACAGAGCCGCACCGAAAACCAGGAAACGATGGACCATTTCCGGTTGAATGTACGTCACCCTCGCCCTGCGACAGACATACATATGTCACTCTTGGTTACAGTGTGACACCTTGCAGGAGAGAAGAGGAGGTCCAAGCAATGTTTCGACTTCGGCAGGCAACAAGAGGTTCGCGATACAGTAAGACGACGAGCAATGACTGGTGGAAAGCTTTTGCGGGGAGGATGAACAGATCCACGGAGAACAGGTTTTACAGAGGCGAAATCGATGGGATGTCAGCGAATGAGGAAACTCGGATTGGGGGAGGTTCGAGATGATGGAGTGTTACATTGGATCTGGATCATGTTTGTGATGGGATGTGATTATCGATCCGGATGGTGGTTCCGCCGAGTTCGTGTTCCATAAATATAGTTCTGACCAGGATGTTTTTATTATAATCTGAGCAGTTCATTCCATGGAATGGACGCGATAGGCTTTGAGTCTATCGAGTTGGCACATGGAAACGGGGATCTGGATGTCAATTTGCGCAAGATGATCGTAAGCGCCAAAAGTACTACCAAGAATGTAATTTCGATAGAATAAATTCTTCACCCTCGGCTAATGAATATTATGCAGCGGATTATCAAGCAGTCTGGTAGCGCCGGAGAGGCCGATCATGCATATCTACCTGATTGGGACTGGTATTTGAATTTCAGAGTACGGAGTACTTGTATAAGTAATACGGGGTAATCCGTGATATGCGCACATACTGCAATATCATGTACCCTGTAGATCTAAATAATGACAGGTGGCCTGTGGAGGTTTAATATATTCTGTCTCAACACTCTTATTCAACATGCCCATCTCGGTACTCTGGAGGGAATCCAGAATATTCCTTTTGCGGGTCCGGCTGTCATATTGACAGACCCATAGGATAGTCCAGTCCATGGAGAGCTGAATATCTCTTATCCAGGGATAAGGAGAGTAATCCGTGTTTTTTTCTTCAAGTAAACTAGCACATGGGTCGGAGTTGGTTGGCCCGCGTTTTGACGGAAGATTGTGGCCCAACGTATATCGTGTCTATCTGATTGATATATCATATGTACCAGCGTTGTCCGGGCCGTCAAGAATGCAGCGCAGCCGTCACCGCCAGGAGACGGGAAAGTGAGGATGATGCGACCGAGGTAAGTGAGGCTAGAAACAGAGATATTCGGTCAAGGCGCATGATACAGTAGACGAGCAGTAAAAAAAAAATTCATTTCTGTTTATATCTTTCCAGAATGGTAGATCCGATCGTGATATGACATCTTCAGCATCAAAACAACATCTGCGCCACACGGGGATGCTCGGATGCCGGAAACACCGATGAACAGCGATCCACAACAGCCTATTTTTGTGGCGCAGCGGAACTGTGGCTGTTCATGTTCTCACCGCGAAGGATTTGCCGAAACGGAGAACAGCGTCAATACCGTACGTCGATGGGGCTGCAGACGAAAAGGTATGATGCAAGTGTCATGATTTTGGGAAATCGTCAGTGAAGATTGACAAGGGCGCCATGATTGATATTCGCTGCTAGTTTTGTTAGCGTCGCTTAGAGGATAGCCACACGTTTGTCGGGTAATGCTCTGACAAGATGATATCTCGCCCGAAATCTGAAGGAATAGTGAAGATCGATCATATCATATCCGGACTTTTTGAACCGGAATGAACCTGCACAACAGGCGTTGGCTGGACTCTGAACAGATCTGATCAGGATGGTGAATGTTGGTTGCACAAGAATTCATCCTTACAGAGCACCAACAAGGTCATGTGAGACAATAGACTGACTCGACTGGCTTGCTTGGTGCATAAGGAGCTATGGTACTGTAATCCTCAAGCACAAAGTAAATATGACAGTCGCACGGGCTTTCCGTCATTGCACCCGCTGATTGGCACGAGCACCCTTGAGGCCCGTCACGTCCGTCACGGCCTCTTCGCCAATAGTTCCGGTACCTTGTGGGCCGGACCCATGTAGGATGCTGAAAAGGGGAAAGGTCAGAGGAACCCCTAGTGGATCAGGGTGGGACCCAATGCCCCTCCGATCGGCACCCAGGCCCATGGTGAAGCTGCTCGGGATGGACGGTCCATCGGAGCGAATTCAAGATCTCTACCATATTGAGTCTAGTTCATAGCCTTGATTTACTGCATACGTACATACAATGCACTACTCTCCACTAGTACTGAGTAATGACGACGGGGTGATGAATTGGGTGAGGATCGATTGAGGCCCATGTTTCAGCCAGCCACTGTCAGAACCGAAGTGATGGGACGTTCCCGCCAAGCTGACGAACACCCTTTTTCTTCCCACTACTTTTACAAATAATGTGTATTATTCTCGAATATAGTTGTGATATTGGGTCAATGGATGTAATAAGGGTGGTTACATTTGATTTCTTTCCATGTTTATTCGTAGAATACCGGACACTGTCATGGTAGATGGCGTTCACTGCCCTGTCCCTGCTCGTGCGGCATCTCCACATCCCTTGTTCATTTTGGGTTAGCCTGTGGGGTGGCCTTTTTTTTTTTTTTTTTTTTTTTTTCTTACACAAGGTCCATCATTACGATACCGTACGGACGTACATACATACATACATACACTAATTCAAATAAAAATAAAAATTAAGAAATGGACACGGTCGGCACCGAATCCGCATTGAAAATCCTTTCTGATTGGCCTCCAGCAGGCTGGATAAGAGTGGCTTTGAGTCAGGCTCCGGCGCCCGTCACAAAGTTCTAGATCCCATACAAATACAATACCAACACCCGCCCGAAAAGAGTAGGTCCTCTCTTCTCATGGGCATCATTTAATCCTGCTTCCCTCCTCCACTTCTCACCTCTCTTTATAACCTCCTCGTCTTCCTCTCTGTATCTTTCTTTTCTCACTCACATATCATTGCATTCCTGTCTTCCTAACCGCCTAATTCTCCGTCCTTGCATACTCCTTCTATTCCTGACCAGAGATAACCTCGTCAATTGTGTCTTTGTCTGTCCCTCCTCTTTCTTAGTCCTGTCCCTCAATTCCTCCGAATTCCAAATCAGATAGCTTCGTTGCCTTTGTGTTGTCATTTGGAATACTCTATTACCTGCCATCTACGCCAATTCCTCGATTTAGAGTCTCTGACATTCCTGCTGCACCCGATCCCTTGCTGCACCTACGCCTTCTATATATACCGAATATCCAAGGCTCTGGCACGTTCCGCGCCCTTTCGACGGCCCGCGATTTGACGGAACCTTATCTCACGGCCAATTGGAGCAGTGGTATACACCATTCTGTCATATCCATTACTATAGAAGACAGCAAAACTGACATATCTTGCTTGCTGTAGGACTGCGATTCGCACCGCTTCCTCTCCGTTGCCTTCTCTCCCTCACATCCTGCACCCAAACGCATCACCAACAGATACCCTTATAACCTGCACCATGTTGGCGGTCATGCCCTCGAGACAACAGGAAGCCCCGTACTTCCAAAACCCTACGATGGACCCTTCGATGGTCGACCTCTTCACCTTTCCTATGGACAGCCTGAGTGGATTCGGACAGAACAACGACACAACAAGAGTAACACAATCATACTACGAGCCACCATTATATACAGAAGACATTCAGAAGCCGGGTTTCCCTTCTCTTCCTGGTTCGCCTCCGGCTGCTACTACTCAGGCCCCGGAGCCTCGGCCTTCTCTGTCTAGTGCTTCAGCTCCATCAATTGCTAGTACATCCTCTTCTGCCGTTGGTTCTCCGTACTCTGCCACACAAGGCATCCAAGAAGGCTGGATGGATACAAGTCACGGCCTTAGTCTTGCTGGTGCTATGGGTGATCTGTTTCCCAGCGACCAGATGATCAGCGCCTTGGACGCAGAAGCCTACTTTCAAAAGAAGGGCCCAGATAACTTTGTTGGTTAGTTTCCCTGCCACGTATTGGAAATGATAGACTTTGCTAATGATAAGCAGACCCTTCCTGGATCCAGCCTATTCCTCAACAACCTAATGGTTCATCGCCTGTCACCTATCCCGAGCAACCCAGCTACGCCATAGGTCAATCCGTCTTTGCACAACAATCACCAGAGGCATCTCCTCTCCCTACCCTGGAGAGTTTCGAGAACAACGAGATGGAGGAGTCGAAACAGCCCCCCTCGCCACAAGCCACGCTGTATGGCAATACCCCTTATCGGCCCATGTACAACCGACGATCCTCTGCCTCTTCCACCCACAGCCGCGGCTCTCGCCGTAGTCCTTCTGCCAGTAGTGTTGACGATGAAACCAAGGGGCGGTGTCCTCATCCAGAGTGCGGTCGGCCCTTCAAAGATTTGAAGGCCCACATGCTCACGCATCAGGCTGAGAGACCCGAGAAGTGCCCGATTGTCAACTGCGAGTACCACACCAAAGGTTTCGCTCGCAGGTACGACAAGAACCGCCACACCCTTACTCACTACAAAGGCACCATGGTCTGCGGGTTCTGCCCGGGATCAGGGTCTCCCGCGGAAAAGAGTTTCAACCGGGCCGATGTCTTCAAACGTCATTTGACCTCTGTGCATGGTGTCGAGCAGACTCCTCCCAACTGCCGGAAGAAGAACTCGAACTCGAAGAATACCATGGCGTACAGCAGTGACTCCACTGGCAAATGCTCGACCTGCTCGGGTACTTTCAGTAACCCGCAGGAGTTCTACGAGCACTTGGACGACTGTGTGCTCCGCGTGGTGCAACAGGAAGAGCCCAGCGAAGCCATCAACCAGAAACTGTTGGCGGAAGTGGACTCGGACGAGGAGGTCAAGAAGACCATGGAGAAGCATAAGTTGACTGACAACACGGCTGGTACCGGTTCTCAATCTGACCTCGATGATTCTCCCTCGAACCAAAAGTCGGGCAAGGGCAGCATCAAGTCCACAAAATGCAACACCAGCTCGCGTCCCATCCTGGGAAAGAACGCCGTCACCAAGCACTCGACACAAAATAACAACGGCAACAGCAACAAGCTTCGTCCAATGGTGTCGCGGCGGCGGAATAACCGGAACTTCTACCCTCAGTCCTGGGGTTGTCCGGCGAGCAGCATGAAGACGAAAAAGCGCGTTCTCTGCGTTTTCGACGGTCCGCGCCGCCTGTGGAAGGATGAGATGATGCTCGACAACGAGTTCGAGGTCCGCGTCAAGCTCCCTGGCGGAGCAGGCGACGGCACCAACCGCGATGCATACATCACCGACCTCGACATCGAGACCATGAAGCGCGCTGAGGGCGTCTTCAGTGCTACTGCTGAGGAGCGGGGGGAGTGGACCGATGGCCCTTCCACGCGACTCATCGGGCAACCGATGATGCCCTTGCCTGGACTCAGTCAATCTTCAGATGAGGTTGATTTGGACGAGTTAATGAGAACCTGATTCTTTTCCTTTTGTCTTTTCTCATTTGTTCTTTCATTTGTTGCATCGAATTACGTCAAACTTGCATCTTGTATTATGAATGGCCTGTGTTTTTGTTCTATTTGGAAATTGATACCACTGGGTTTTTGCTTGTGAGAAAATAGTTTAATTCATATGTCGGGGGTTTTGGCGTTGGTGATCTCAAGGAAAATGCAAGGAAAAAAATCCGGTCCGAATAATGAAAAGTCTTATCATTTGCTTATACATGATTTTTTGAGTAGTAGTCCTGCAGGAATATGTAGAATTGAGTTATGCTTTGACAGTTACTTCATCTCGTGCCATGGAATCATCACATGCCCCGCATTCCCCTCCACAACCTTGTCCCAACCTCACGCTACTTGTACACACCTCAATTGCCCATCCATTGAAGTATATACACAAATTAACATCCAACATGCAATTAGCCCTCTCAGAACCCCTCTCCACCCTCGTCGCCAAACGCTTCGCCGCAGCCAAGGAAGGCGGCCATCTCATCTTCTCCCCGACCCAAGTCACCACCATCCAGACTTCTGGGATATCGGTACGCCTTCACCTGCCCTCCTGTCACTCATAAAGAAACCAAAAAGAAACACACCCGCTGACGCAACCATGGGTTAAATGTATAGTACCAACTGCGCTACTGCCCCTCCCTCGCCAAAAAACCCTCCGCCCTCCCCAAACCCGCCGACTCCGCTCAAACCAAAGCACAACGACAGGGCAAGAAGCCCGATCCGTTCGATAATCCCTCGCCGGAGTTACTTGTTGCGCAGACACCTGGCTCGGATAATGGGGATCAGGGATATTGGGTCGTGTTGAATAAATTCCCGATCATCAGGAACCATTTCATCCTCGCGACGAGGGAGTGGAAGAGTCAGACGGATTTGTTGGAGAGGGGGGATTTGGAGGCTTGTTATGCTTGTATAAAGGCTTGGAAGAAGGATGATGGTGGTGATAATGGAGAGAGGAATGAGGGGAGGTTATTCGCGTTCTTCAATTCAGGCCCGGAAAGCGGTGCGAGTCAACCGCATCGGCATATACAGTTTCTGCCGGTGGAGGATATGAGGCGGACGTATGAGGGGGCGGGTGTCGAGGGATGGAGGCCTTTGATTGATGTTGTTGCTGAGCGTGGTCGGAGTCAGTCTCAGTCAAAGGAGGGGTATTTGACAGATGACCGGTTGCCATTCGCGCACTTCGCGCTGCCAATCCCGACTAATCCGTCTGCGGAGACGTTGCATTCTATATATCTCTCGCTCTACAGAGCCGCTGTCTCCGCTGCTATCGAGGGCTCCGAGAACCCCGCTGATTTAAGCATACGAGACCACGGCCCTGCAGCTATCAGCCATAACCTTGCTATGACCGCAACAGCGATGATGATCTGTCCGCGGCGGAGTGAGAATGCTACGATTCCTATACAAGGGAAGGAAGAAGCGAAGGGGGAGGGTGTTGTTGAGCCGGGGGTTATTGCGCTAAATGGGACGGTTTTGGGGGGTACGTTGATGGTTAAGATGGAGGAGGAGTGGGAAGAGCTGAAGAGGAGTCCGGATGTGTTGGGGGTTGCGCTGGGGAAGGTTGGGTTTCCGGTTGGGGGGAGGGCTTCGTTGTAGATATCCCAGAGTTTATGATTGAATTAGGTATATTTATATTGGTGTAGTGTAGATACATAGACTTACTATTACTTTTATCTATCTGTGAAGAGTGACCCGCCCAAACATGTTAAAGAGACAAATGCCAGCTAACCACCTGAACAAAGGAAATATCCGCTCACAATCACAAGAACGATCATAGTCATTTCAAGTTAACTTTGTGGAGTTCTGCCCACTTCTTCTTGCACGTGGCATTGCCAAAATGATACGAGCCACCATGCAGCCAGATGTACCCTGCCACTTTCTTCCACGACACCTTCGGCACTCCACTGTCTGCGCCTTCACCTGTAGTATGGCAGTGAGCAGTACAGCCACACCCTTGTCCTCGACAGAGAGAGTTCTGCTTGAAGCTCCGCCGGTATGTGTGACGATCCCTTTCAGAAGAGAGGACGTGGACGGCTTCGCAAAGCAAACGAACCTTTACCACATGTTAGTCATCAACTCAGTCTAGTATACCGGGGAAAATAAACGTACGTCTCTCTCCTCCCACTGCGGTTTACGGACACGTTGCTCCTTCGTCTTGGTCAAAGTACGGAAACGTCCCCGCAGGGTTGACTCTGCCTCTTTGAAGCCACCAAGTCGCTTGATGTCCTTGTAGGACAAGCCGCGCCGCTTGCACTCTATTAAGAACGCATTGCGGGTGTTAGAAGGAGTTGGTGCGGCTGGTCGGGGTGCAGCTGGGATGGTAGTAGCTGGGGTCGTGGTGTAGAACTGAGATTGGAGTTGGGGCTGAAGTGGTTGAGGTTGAATGTTCTGGTGCTGGTGAGTGAATGAAGGGTAGGCGGACGCTTTGTGCTCGGTAATCTCAGGGACTGGACTGGTGAAGTACGCGGGAGCCTCGTCCGTGTTGAAATCCAGCCACGGAAGTCCGTTGAACATCATCATTTCCTCGTTGGTAGGCTGGGCCACTTCCCACATTGTGTCGATAGCTGGAAGCAAGCACTGATTGGATGATGGTAAATAGTAAGGGACATTGGTCCAGGTTCCCATTGTCGCTGCATCTGTTTGTTGATGGTAGTGCTGCGCCGAAGAAGAGGAAGAGGTCGATGAAGCTGAGGATAACGATGATGAAGACCACGAGGCAGGATTCATGGTGCCGAATGTGCTTGACATTGGTGTAAAGCAAGACTCATCAAACGTCGTTACGGAGCTATTGGGGGAGCTTTGTGCGTGGAAGAAGCTCAGATCCTCTGCGCTATGACTTGAGCCTGAGTATCGTTAGTATAAACATGGTCTGAAGACAGGATATAAAGACTTACCCGTCAAAGGGGAAGAGCCCTCGCGCTTTGGATAGGCCGACTCTTCGAAGGAAGAAAAGTTGCTATTGGCCAAGTACAAAGACCTTGGCACAGGGTGGGCGAGGGTATTCTCATTTGGAAGAGGCGAAGAAGGAAACTTCTGCTGATTCTGGTGGATGGAGAACGATTCAGGCCAGTATTGAATCTGGTCCTGTTCGATTGATGTTGTCTGCCCGTTGGACATGTTGATTGATGGAAAGGTTGGCTGTTGATGAAAGTCAGAAATCATTGACGCGATGAGAAGGTTGTCAGGTAAACAGAAAGGTGAAGACGAACGAACCTAATATAGGCAGGCGACCTCACCGCTATTGATCAATGAATTGTATACAAGATGTCTTTGCTAATCGATCTCCGTCGTTGAAATACTGCCGATTCCCGGGTCTTCACTGCACGTTGCTGTCAAGCTTAACGGCTGGCCTGCATGTTTAGGATTGTCAGCATTCTATTCTAAAACTTGACGAAATGGCAGATGCAGATGGAGGTGTTTCACCTGTTGGTTCGGATGGTTGAGTGAGACTTTGGCTGCAACCGTTTTTGTTGGTTACGGTTGCTGATGGAGGGTTGGTTGTGAGTGGACGAGAGGGATCTGATTCAAATGCAATGCAGGTAAGGATGGGAATGACTGAAGAGATGCACCGTTGGCTAACTAGAAAGCAAAAGAAAAGAAAGAATGTTAGAGTTGGAGATGATAGAGACGGAGAAATGGGGTTTTCTACAGAGTCGGCGGTGACTTTTATTTTATCACTCTCTCTATCATAACCCCGGGTGATCACTCACTACCTCTCCTCTCCTATACATATATATCAAAGCTCAGATCCCCTCGAATCAAGGAACAGACAGGACCCTAAACTATCGAACGGAAGTAGATCCCCCTCGTTCCATACCAAATCCCGAACAATATTGACCCGGGGAAGTCTGGAAACAGACAAGGAACGTCTCGACGGAATTAGAGATTTGGGACCCGTCGAAACAGATACTCTAACCCCCTAACATCGCCATATTTTCTCTCTCTACGGAGCAAAGGAACAAGGACTTCTACCGGGAACCGGAGTGACTGATTGAAGCGACGGGATCTACTGTGCTTTAGTTGGATACTGTATCGGTGGCTGATCAATTGACAAGTCGCATCGTGTTTCTTGTGTTGTCTGTGTGTTGGTCTATGTATCTGGCGGCGACCTGTCTGTCTGCCTTCTACCCTGTGGAAATGATAAAAAGAAAATCTACCGGAAATCTGGAAGTGTTGATCAACTCTTGGCAGTGAAGAGAACGATGAACGACGATTCACCGCGGGTGTCGGGAGATATGCACGTATTTCCTAGTCTAGAAGTACTGAGACAAAATAAAACAATCAAAACCATAGAAAAATCATATATAATGGCGAAACGGAGAAAAAGTCCCCCCCGATGAGACAGAAAGAAAAGAAAAGAACAAAACAAATTGTGGCCATCGGATAGCGACAGACGCCGGTGGAGCCCCGATAATATGCATTTACACAAGTAGGGCTTTGTTCCTTAATGGCCTATTCGGGGTGGCTGCATTTACCGCCATATTTACTTTTTTTGTTTGGTCTCTTTCTATTCCCTTCTGTTGGTTATTGTCTCTACTTTAGTAGTCAAAGAGTATTATAAATAAATTATTTTAAACTCCGAGCTTATGTTTTATTGACAGACGTTTGTCGGAGAATTCCATTCGACTCGGGCTTCTCCGGAAAATCAGAGCCGTTGTGCTAATTTCTACCCTCGTTTCTCTGTGAGGTGATTTGTTTTTCTCTCAATTGACTGATCATCTTGCAGGTTCATGCATGTGCTGGTCGTTGAAACTCCTCAGTACCCCGTGTAGTATCGCAGAGTCAGCGTTAATAGGTCCTCCATACTCCATCCGTAACACACTGCGTATCTGCATACTAATCCTCAGTGCATTCTACATACAGATTTCGCCTCCTGCCAACTCAACCCGGAACCACATAATAATACCTATAATAATACCTGCATAGACCAGGATGTTTACCTCCTGCATCTATCAAGCAATCAGGCATATTATCCCATCCACGGAACCCTTCCCCCGAAGGATACCTGCTTGCACCACAAAGGAATTGGAAGGCGATACATCGGAAAAAGCAAAATAAAACATAACGCGAGCCAATAGCACGTTGGGTCTATATCAAATCCATGCCCGGATGATGTATATTCTTCTCAACCATGTACAAGTACATGCATTCGGAAATCCCGCACTGCAGTAAGTACGGCTGTATGTACAGAGGGGACAGGGCGTACGGCGCGATCGCATTATTCAATATCCCCGAATTCGTGAAGCTTTCGGTTTGAACTGGTTGTACATGATCAGATATTCTCTCGTTATCTGTCACGAGCCGCTTCAACTGGTTTGCATCAGAAGCGGCGCACGGGGAAGCAAGTGACCGGCTTCCGGTTCCAGACAATTGAAAACGAAACAGTCAATTCTTCAGTCCGTAAAAAGAAAAGTAACATTGGACGCTGGAAGTGATCCGTCATTCTCGAAAGGTACGTTTGTCAGAAGCCAAATCCCGCTTTATTGTTTCTCAGTTGCTGTCTCTGTATACAAATATATCAATTGAAAGGCTCTAGAAGCTTGGCCACCAGTCTAGATACTCATAGTTTCAATCCTTTGCGAATCATTAACATGACCCTAGATTGACATGTCACTTCAAGCAGGTGCTTCTGGACTTAATTGATCCTGCCGTTCACTAATCCGTGCTCTCACTGACGCCGAACAGGACGGTGATCGAGAATCAATGACCACCCCTCCGGACGTCGCCGGTATCAGTGTCGCCTCCCGTCCAGATTACCCTTCATTCCCCCGTTCACCCGGTTGCATCCGCCGGCCCATTGCCTCCTTACTACTCAAGTAATCCAGCAGACGGTCGACCAAAAGTACTACAATCTGTTAGAACCATTGGATGAAGTAACATCGCAGACGAAACATACCGAACAACAAAACAAATGTAAAAGCGTAGAGTATGGTCGGAGACGTCATAAAGGAGTATGCCAACCGGAAATCGCTCGCAAAGAAAATCAATCCGCAAAGGAAAATGGCCAAGACAATGCGGACAGCAACTTCAACGGCGACATACGCCTTGCGAGTGTGACGGCGAGCTAGGACCACAAAAGCCGCAAAGAGAAACATTGCCAACGAAGCAACGATAAAGTAGTACACATACACAAATCCCAGCAATTCCATATACATCCGTAGGAGTTGAGCATTGTTCAGCTGACTGATATCCGTCCCCTCAGCTGGATTAAGCCCCATACTGGAGAACAGGGCCGCCGTGACATTTCCCACAAGATCGTCGATCCGATCATCCGTCAGAGAGTAGAGAGCCACAGCAGCACTGTTTGGACACAACGGCCGGTTCGGTAGATCCTCCAAAATGGCCGAAATCACCGCTTTCTCTTTAATCGCCCCGCGATTGTAATCGATTTCCATATCCGCAATAGTACTTCGCAGAAGCTTAATGGCCCGTTCAGCGTTGGGTCGCGGTTCCTCGCAGGCGAACAGGATCGTCTCCGTCAGGTAAGTGATTTTCAACGTTATATCCAGCGTCAAAGCAAGAATACCCGCTCCCTCAAGCAGGAGGATCAGCACCACGTGAAAGGGATAGTGAAGCTGCGCCCACAGTTGCTGTGTGATCTTCCCAAGGGCATCTCGTGGTGTAACATCGAAATATGCCTGCCATAAAACGTACTAAAAATAAGAGACATCAGTGTGAAAGTTATCCAGCGGAAAGGTCATCCGAGACATACAACATTGCTAGTGACACCCAAAATGTGGACAAACGACCACTTGGTCCAACCGCCAGGCCGTACTGTCTTGTTCACAATTCTGGTGATGGTTATGACGCCTTCGCCAATGATGATCAAGGTAAGGAGTCCCATTCGCACGTTGAGATGTGTGTCTTGGAGTCCTATACGGGGAGTGGCGCCGGATATCCCCATCACCATCCACATCTCGAGCCCAAATAGCACAAACCAAACGGTCCATATGTAGGTCTGGGGTCCGTTTCGTACCTTGAAGGCAAAGAACAGCTGCAAACGGTTTGCGATATGAGCATGGTATCCCGGCGATAGGGTGGTAATAGGCTTACTCCGAGATAGACAACGCTGGAAAGTCCAAGAATTGCGACGATACGCTTCATGCCTTTGGCAGTATCCTCCATCCTCCCACGAAAAAAACGACTGTTGAAGGTATACTGTATCGCCAATAGCGTTCGACTTCCGGCCAACAGCAGACTCAGCGACTGAAACGCCCAGACGTTATCATCCTGAACTCGGGTCGTAAACCGTGTCCCGGCCGAAGCAAATCCGACCATTACAGCCAATTGGGCCGCTTTGCAAACTCGTTCAAAGACCGAATCTCGCGCAAACCGTACGTCGAATAGCGTCACTTGGAGCCAGGTAAACCAGATCACCCCGAGAAAACCGATATATGCCCCCAAAGCTGGCCTTCCAGTTAGAACTTTCCGTTGGTAAGTGATTGTTCCAGTATAGCGACCACGTACCCTCCACATTGTTGATTTCGTGCGTAGCAGTAAAGGTCGATAGATTCGCGACGAAGAACAAGTCAAAGAATAGTTCGATTGGAGTGGCGTCGGAATGTCGATATAGTTGTCCTTTTTCGTCAATTGGGCTCTCGAACCAGCCCAGGCCGTACTGCTGTCTTGGGGTTCGATAAGTATGTGAAGTATCTTTCAATATGTCTTCATGACGCACCTTCTCGTATGATCTTTGTGCGTAGTTCTACGCCGGGGGTTCCGAGAAAGAGAAAAAAATGGTGACCCGGGCATATTAAGAAGAACCCAGGAAGTCAAAAAGAAAGATCAGTTCATTGGGGTATCATATCAAGACAATTGGTTTCTGCGATTAATTGTTGCTGAAGGTCATGAAGATGTTCTTGTAGACCCGGCCGAAACCCGCAGTCTCAACAGGGAAAGAGCTAAGTTGAGAACCAGGAGGCAAGTGCGATGGACGGAGAACCCGTCGACCGTTCAAGATTCGCTTTCAGAATTGCCCGCAGTTATTGCCATTGGGGCACCGATATTCTCTAGTCCTCGCGAATTTTGCATCTCAGACGTTTCATCCGGTGTGAGTCCAGCTTCCAACCTGAGTTTCTCATAGTTGTCCCCGGCCTCCTTGATTAGAGCCTGGATTTCCACTTCTCGTGCAGCTATATCTGCTTTCTCCTTCCTCAGATCTTCCATGCGGTTGATCATCTGTGCTCTTGACTTCTCCATTACAGCAAGATTGGCGCGGAAACGATCCATGCTGTTCGAGAGACGCGGAAGCGCAGCCATCTTGGGCGGAGTCCTTGGTCGATCTACTCGATCACGTCCTCCATTACCCATCGCGGCTCTTGTCTGATGGGCCTCGTAGGCGGCCTTTTCCTCCAGATCCGAATCGTCCTCGTCGGAAGGTACCTCAGCTTCGTTAATCAGTTCCCTCATTTCTTCACGTTGTTTCCGCTTCTGCTCGCGCTCTGCTTTCCGTCCAAGAGAGATTCGGCCGTCCTCCACGAATTCGTCGAAACCTTCCGCGAAGTCTTCGTCGTCTCTGAGCAACCGGGTGTCCCTTTCCTCTCCTAAGCTCTCTGGATCCCACTCATCGATCTGTGCAGCGTCGTCTAATGCAATATAATCTTCCTCTTTCGCCCCATAACCGTGTTCCTTGGCCAGCCGCGCGCGCCTTTCCTTCTTCTCCCTGATCTCCGCTTCGCTGGGAATGGCCGATGGTGCTGTCACCTTCATGACCTCTCCAAATTTTGCAGCCACATCAACCGTATTTTCCTTCTCCTTTTCTGTCATATTCTTCGGCGTCGCAGGCTGCGAATCCCGAAGTTCCTTCAAGTAATCCTCACTGTAGCTTGGCCTTTCCTGTTCCAATCCGACTTTGAATTGGACTTTATCAGATAACCCAGACGATGTTAGACCTCGCTGTACCGCGCTTTTCTCGACTGCTCGTCTTCCCAAACCGGGCCGTTTAGGCAAGACGACCTCGCTTTCTTGTTCAGCATCGTCGTTAATCGATGTCCCTCCGGGACCGAAAGATAGGCGCGATTTCGACTTTTGCTTCGTTTTGGGATGCACCGGTCGCTTGACAACTGGTTCTGATTGTGTATTCCATTAGCTCTAACTCAATATCTTCCTCATGCTAGTTTCTAGGAATCAACCAACCTTGTCCGCCACCTTCATCGTGTTCTTCATCATCGCCGCCAATCTTGCGAGGCTTCCTCCGGTTCGCAAATGTAGAGCTCATAGTGAATATAAAAAAAGAACAGCTCAATGAGAACTATCACAAATAACAACACAAAAGAGTAGCAATCCCAACCTCTGTCGTCACCGAAGCTCCGCGTTTTTGGGGCTTGCGGGAACATCCTTTCTCCGACCCAGCTTATTCCACCGCACGTCTCCAAAGTCCGCGGCGCGACAAGAAACAGCAACCCGATTATATTCAGCACCGGCTAGTCAAGATGCCTCAAGCTCAGCCAGAATTGAAGAAGGTATGTCGCAACTCTATCATTCCCAGTTGATAGGAGAGAGCTGACTGTTGGCGTGCGATTAGTACATGGAAAAGCGGGTATTCTGCCAACTTAACGGCGACCGCAAAGTCATTGGCGTTCTCAGAGGTTATGATGTACGTGAAACGATCTCCTATTGCTCGGATGCTCCTATCCTCGATATATCGCTTGCGGAATATGGGGATGAGTGTACAGGGTCGAGCTATATATATGGGCTGAGAACTGATATCGGGTGTCATAGGTCTTCATGAACCTTGTCCTGGACGAGGCTTTCGAGGAGAAGCCGGGTGGTGAGAAGGTCGCAGCCGGCATGGTGGTAAGGATAAAGTACCCTATGGATTCTCCGGAAATGTTGCTAAGGACTACAGGTCATCCGCGGTAACTCCATCGTTATGCTCGAGGCCCTGGAACGGATAAGCGAGAAATAAACACGCACACCAGCACGGTTAGAGGATGGACGCTATTCGAGTTCTTATACCTTTTTTATTTTTTCTCCTGGCGAGGGTTGTTTTAAAGCAATAAGGAGTTTACGGGTTGGTTGCTCATAATGGGACGATCAAAATATTTTACTTAGTTTCAGTACTTGTCTTACGGGAAGAATAAAGGCTCACATAGAGAGCGTCGCTTTTGTCCCTCAAGGCCACGGTTCGCTTCGGGAATGGTTTTGATTATTTGGCGATGCAAGACATGAAGCGCAAAGGATATCGATTGCATCAGCGGAAAATGAGCCTGGAAACCAAATGCAGAATAAAAGCAAACGCCAGAACAAGAGCTATGAATGTCAAGAATAATTCGAAAATGATAATTCATTCCCACTCCATCATTTAGAAATCCCACCGTCTACCGTCATGATATGAAAGAATAAAAATAGAGGAAAAACGACCAAATATAAGATACAGACATGAAAGGAAACAAAACGGCAGTTGGGACTTGGATTAAATTGATTATTTCGGCTTTTGCCCGATTTTCAGCTTCAACTTCAGCCCGCCGCCTGGAGTGGTGGCCGGGGTTGATGGTGTGCCCGGTGTAGCTGGAGCAGGAGAAGAGGACACCTTGGGGATGTGCAATTTCGGTTTGGGTTGTGGGGTTGACATGGAGGTCGCGGATGGGGTCCCCGAGCCAACTTTGGATTGCTTGAATGTAATGCGAGGGCCGGGAGGTGGCATTCCCTGGTCCTCTCGCTTGCGTTTTGTGGAGGCGGCTGCGGCGTCTTTTGTGAGGGTTGTTCTAACACGGTCTGATTTGTAGAAGTGCAAGCGTCCCTGTGAGGATGCGTTAGTACACATGGAATAGCTCTCGATAATGATGATTGTCGTGGCCTACCTTTCCGAGATTCCTGACTTTCCAGTACCGTGGGTATCTGAGTGAAACCCTCAGGGACGTGATCGGTTCGTACAAGACCCGACAGAGGTCTGTGAACTCAGAGAGTTCGAGTAACCCAATACATGGCGAATTGCAGGCAGCCCAAAGAGAATCCTTCAAGACCTGATCGCCAGAGAGCTCAGTCCTGAGACCCTCCATAGCGCCGGGCACGGTCTGACGTCGTGCAAGATCTGCTTGACGAACTTCCGTACTGGATTCTTGCTCAATAATCAAGCCATCATTCTGAGCGGGTGCTTCATTGGCCGGTCCACGGCCAAACGCAACCGGAGCAAGAGCTCTGCCGAAGGCGTTATGCAGTCGACGCCGAAGCCAGGCAGAAGAGTCGCTTGACATTGTGAAAACGAACCATTTCAAAAGTTCAATACTACCGAAAATGTCCATATCGACGAGGCACTCAAAAGCGTCCAAGCGGAGTAGATCGTAGGTTCCGGCACGAGTGTATGGTAGGAACTGCATATAATCAAACTCTAATAGGTTGGCTTGCATGAGTTGCCTCTGACACCGTAATGCTGCTCGCGAATAGACGTTCTGGTATGAGCTGGACCATTCGTCCATCCGTCGGTATCGATCGATTTCAGCAATAGCGTCCTGTTCCAGTTGCTCTTCAGCTTGTGTCTCGAGAACTCGTTCCATGTCAAAGTCATCGAAATTGTCTTGAGGGACCTCGGCCCTCCCCAGCATCGCGTCACATAACGACCGCATTAACGTCGCAACATAGAAGTTGTCCGAATACTGTTCGATGTCAGAATTGATAATGGCGAGCTTCCAAAGCGGCTTACCTCGTTGTTCGAGTTATCATTGAACTTCAGCTTCTCAAAAAGGAAGCGCTTCACCCTCATCGGGGTTCGGCCACCATTGTCGCGCACCTTGGATATGGCTTCAGGTATGACCAACTGCAGGATGTATGCAGCGCGGTCAGAAAAATCGTTGGAACGGGTCATGGGTGACCCTGGAAGGCAGAACATTTCCTGGAATGCTCTCTCCAAATGGTACAACCCCAACCAATTGATTTCCTCCTTGGCATGTTTCACCAAAGCCCGAGCTGCTGATGCACGTATCCCGTAGAAGTATCTGCGATCCATCAATGTTCGAACAAATATTGTCGAGATCAGCGGATGCTCTTTCTGCGCCGCCATGTACTGGAGGGACTAGTTCACGGTTAGTTATACCAACCATGAGAAAGACACAGGAATGACTAACCTCCAACTGAGCTATGACATCTCGATCTTGCTGAAGCTGGGAGAGATACATGTAACCCGGCATCACCAAGGAAAGCTTGCAGATCCACTCGAAATCCGCATCCATGCGAATCCATTCGTATGATTCCTGGCCCATTCGTTCCTCATCCTCCTTGCTCCAGTCAGCCAACCTCCAGTCCTGCACCTCATCCTCTGATTGTAGGACATCGCCCAGGCAATAAAGGAGAACATCCTCCTGGGTTTCCACACTGGGGTCTGTCCCTGTGGCAGCGGCAGCACGTTCTTTTTGTCGCTTATTCCTTTTTAAGCGCTTGTATTTCGTGTTATACGGAATCTCGAATTTTGTAACACCCTCCTTTATCTCAACTATGTGTTCGTAGGGAGTTCCATCGGCTTCGTGAATACGGATCGTCATGGAGCCTGTGAAAACAGGTTGCACAGTACCAGCGTACACCTGACGGATCTCTTCTTTCACGTCACGCATGAATGTGTCCTTTGACAAATCACGCGTGGTCGGCTGCTCCGATTGCACTTGTTTAATCATCATTTCGACGACCAATTTCTTTTTATTGAACCTTTGCGTAGCCTGAAAGCGCGGGCAACCAGCGCCGTACACCCATTGCTGGAAGAATGGATCTAGTTTCGCATGTCCGAGCTTCTCGCATGTCTTCTGAAAATAAGCACTGGTGATGGCGCCATTAGGGATATCACCCGCTCGAGCAGATATAAAGAGTCGAGAAACAATACGGGCCATGGTGGCCTTTCCACTGGCCTTGGTAAGACGACGGTCGAGAATGAACAAAATCAGAGGAGCTTTGAGGGCGATGAATTCGACTTCAGAAGGGTCCAGCTTCAAAATGTTGCCCATGTCATAAAGAGATGGTCGTTCATAATCCATCTCGCAGACTCTATCCGACATTTGCTTTAATCGGAACCGGTATTCGTTATTCCCGCAGAGAGTTTTCATGAAGATGTCTGTTATATACCATGCCATTCCGATCGTGACCCAGGCATCAGCGGGCTCTTTAGGAATAAGATTAACGCCGGTCCATTGGCAAGATAAAGCATAGACTAGTGTTCTTGTAGTGTCGTGTATCGTGTCGATTACCTCCTCAGGGAAGAGCAGATGACTGCTACAAATGGATAAGTACGCTGTTGGAAAAGTAGCCTCAGGCGAATCATCCACAAAGACCATCTTGTAGCTCGAAAACGGGTAAGAGCCGCAATTGATTGAGAAGTAGTCAATAGCTCTTGGCAGCGGGAAACATGTATTCCTAACTTCGTCGGACCTTCCTGGCAGGCAAAACGCATGCACCGGAGTAGAGGCCTGAATAAGCCGCTCATCCTGGTCGCTTTCACGAAAACCAGAGAGGTCTACACACTCGAAGGGGCCGACTGCAAATCCAACCTGCTGAGCAGAAAGCGAGGAATAGCATGCGAAAGAAACCGTTTTCTTGCTTGGATCTTTCGGGTCGACAATCTCATCAGTCAGGTCTCCGGAGCAAACCACCGTCAGATCCAGAGCTTCATCATCAGGAGAGATATATCGACCGCTTCCAGACACAGTTCTCGATCGGCCAGTAGTGGTTGCTGTTGACTGATCCCGATTTTTACGATCAAACATATCGCCAAGAGAGCACGGACACTTGATCGAAAATTCCCACGTGCAGCGAGCGGATGGATCATCAACACACGGAAAAAGAGGGCATCCAACACCATAGCCTAGCGGGTTTGTCGTATACGCGTGCGGATAGCGCCTGTCACCATTCCCCACGCCCACAAACTGCAAACCATCTCGTATTTGGTCGATCACGAATTCCACATAGACAGTCAGAGCTGTAAATCTCGGAAGCACTGTTTCGGCAGCTTTCGAGCTTAAAGGTCCTTCTTGGTCGTCGGAGGCACCAGTCGCCCTTAGTGCCATCTGGTTTTGCGCTTCGATCGAAAAGGGATCAAGCTCGTCGATGCGGACATTCTTCGGGATGCTAACGAGCAGGTCGGGCTGCGGCGGAGTATGCAAGAGCTCATCTATCTTAGACGTCAGGCGTCCGTGGTAGTGAGAGCCGTACAGTTGGAGCGAGTCATAGGGATCCGTATGTTTGATCGCGGGCGTCTTTCCGTTGACAGTCAACCTTTTCACCTCTCCTTGACGAAAGTTCAACCCAATAACTCTCAAATCCTTATAATGCGGGTGGATGGTAATCTCTGTCTTGCCCTTGAGACTCCGATTTGCGAAATCTACCTCCAGTTCAACTTTCTGGTGTGCGATGGAGTAGCCCAACCCCGGCCAGACGGGCCCGGCTGATGTCTCAACGACGCCTGGCATCGCGCAAGATACTCAGTCGTAGACTGCGCTGTGAGCGCTGCGCGAACCATCTACCGTCATGTCCGGGCTCACTGAGCAACCATAATACCACTCTATATCGCTTCGTATCGACGCAGGAAGGACGGGTCGCAATCGTAAGACGAGTAGAAGATGGCGCCTGGAAAAGCTTGGACTGTCGACGGCGCGGGGAGATGGAACAAACGACCAGAGTTGGGAGTTTTCGTCAAAATGGCCGTACGGTAGGAGCAATAGAGAGTCTTTATTGTCCTTTCCCTGGGTAAAAAATCGGCTTGGTGATAGTGATTAAAGGTCAGAGTCCAACATTCACTCTTCGTTGGGCTTGTCGCGTCTCGATGCGGCGAAAGCTTGCGGAGCTTCGCAGGACAACACGTGACCCGCGATCGCCGAGGACAGCGGACTCCTTTCGGACTTCAACCGGCAGTTTTTGCGCTCTTCTGTTGTTCACGCTTTCTCCAGGTTGGGTTTTGTTGTTGTTTTATTTACGGCTGTCGGAGCTCTCATCGACGACGTACCATTGGTTTCCCGTGAATTCTCGGTCTCTTTCTCCTGCGATGAACTGAGTCTGCGATTGAAACACCCTGTACTCTACGACCTTCAGATTTCGCGGTTATACGGACTGGACATACCCAGCGGTAGGAAAGATGAGCGGGTTATTTAGGAAGGTCCAAGGTCAGTCGTCCAAGAGCCTCAGGAGGCTATGCTGTTGAAACTGACTGTTTTGTGTCTTGTAGCGGCCCAAGATTCGCTTTCGGACGATGCCCTTATGCCCCTCAAGAGCTATAAATACTCCAGCGTGGACAAGTCGTTCATCTCGAGATATGTGTTGAAACACTATGTACGGCGTCCATAAATGCGCAATTCACACTACGTCTTCGATGCTAATAAATTGGTGTCCAGTGGAATGCATTCGTCGAAGTGCTGCCGCTTTGGTTGGCTCCTAATATGGTTACTCTTCTGGGGTTCTTCTTCATTATCGGAAACGTGCTCCTTATTGAAATCTATATGCCCGACCTTGTGGGACCGGTAAGGATAATCTTCCGACTCGGGATATCTCTGGGACTATATGCTGAGCTTTCCGCGGTTTTAAGGGTCCTTCCTGGCTGTATTACAGCTTTGCACTAGGCATGTGGATGTATTCCACTTTGGACAATGTCGATGGTAAACAAGCACGCCGGACAGGTACATCTAGCGGTTTGGGAGAGCTTTTCGAGTTAGTTTATACTCGCCACATTCTTGTTGCACAACACGCTAACAGCATACAGCCACGGAATTGACTCGCTCAACTGCACCATGGCCAGTCTGTTGGAAACTGCGGCAATGGGCTTCGGCTCAACGCAACTTGGTGCATGGACGGCCCTAGTTCCTTGCTTGGCGATGTACTTTTCGACGTGGGAAACCTATCACACACATACGCTGTACCTGGGCTACTTCAACGGACCTACTGAAGGTCTCCTTATCGCCATCGCGATCATGATTGCTTCTGGAATCTATGGCCCCCAAATTTGGTCCCGTCCCATCACCGACCTACTGCCTTATCCGCAAATCTTTGGAAACAACTCCGTGAAGGACCTTTGGATTCCAATCCTACTCGCCGGTTTCTTCCTGGGGCACCTTCCAGGCTGCGTCTATAATGTGATTGATGCTCGGAAGAAGCAGAATCTGCCTCTGAAGCCTCTTTTCAAGGAAATTCTCCCGATGGTCGTGTTTACCGTCTGCAACGTTGCTTGGCTATTCTCGCCATACTCTTCGCTGTTGGCCGACGACCGGTTGGTTCTGTACTGCACAACAATCTCGTTTGTCTTTGGGCGTATGACCACCAAGATTATCCTCGCCCACTTGTTGCGCCAGCCGTTCCCTTTCTGGACGGTGCTCCTTACTCCGCTCGTTGGCGGTGCTGTTCTCGTTAACTTGCCACTGATTGGCCTTCCCGCCATCGGTGCGTGGATGGAGGTGTTTTACCTCCGTGCTTATCTCTTGTTCGCCTTTGTCTTGTACATGTACTGGGCGTTCTTGGTCATCAACAGGATTACTACGTTCCTAGGAATCAACTGCCTAACGATCCGGAAGGACAAGTCTGCCGCCAGGGAGAGGGCGTACCACGAGCTTGCAGAACTTAGATCGGAGGAACCCGGATTGAAGAATCATTGATTCTCGTCCTGCGTCAGTAAGTTCATAACCAGGACTCTTTCAGTCGTCAAGAAATGCTCGACAGAATCTGAGTCTTCATTCTGAATTTCATACCAAACCAATCCGGACATGTCCAACCGCTCAGCGCACATGAGCCTCGAACCTTCTATACCGGCAGTGTTTGGTTTTATACGATTTCTTTTTGTCTATAGAGTTTTGGTGTCTTGTAATTATGCTCTTGCTGCATCTGGATATATGGGTTTTCTTGTGGATAGATATGTGGATGGCTTTTATGAGGCAAGCCTGCAGATATACAGGACAGGTTCATGATGCTGAATATGTTTTATATAGACCTAATCATTAATGTCACGATACTGATATAATCAAATATGTGCAATGTGAATGTTTGTTTCGTAGGATCAGAATCAAATATATAGGGAGGCGCCATCTTGAACGAATGCCCTCGGACACCAAACCAGATGGCATGAAACGCTATATATACAGAGCAAGTCCAGCCGTCGATTTTACTCTCGAGAACCCCGCTTCTCTCTGTGGGGTAAGGCATTCCTATCGATGATTATCTCGTGCAGCCACGAGACAGGCGTGTCCCAGCATAGATAACCAATCAGTCTGACACTCCACCTCGGTCTGTTTTATCACCATGCTTTCCGATTCAACCCCTCCCGGATAATATCTGGAACATTCCTAATGCGAGAGACCGCTTCATCAGATAACGGCGGTATGGGTGATAAGGGTTCATATAAACCGCGTGTTCCATTACCTAGTAACCCACTGGAGAGTACGAAATAATTATTCTGGTCTGAGAAGATGGAAACTAAGAGTGCGACTCAAGATGCTCTTTCGATGGCGAACGATGAAGCAGGCAATAAGACACTTCGAAATGCGGATGAGCTACGGCTAGCACAGATGGGTAAGTGGACTGGAGTTTCCTTTCAGGATAGTCACTTAATACTTCAAATATAGGGCACAAGCAGGAGTTGAAACGTCACTTTTCGGTATGGAGCTTGATTGGTCTCGCTGCCAATTGTACAATCTCTTGGACCGGTAGGTTGACGCGGTATACTATACGCAACGAATCTGACATTTTCCAGGACTTGGACTCGGTCTAATCACTGCGATTGATGCTGGCGGTCCTGGTCCATGTAGGAAGCTTCACTGTGCTGAAAGAAGTGAGTAGACTGACTGTTCTAGTGATTTACGGATTCATTCTTGTCTTCGTCCTTCAAGCCTTTCTTGCAACATCATTGGCAGAATTCGTATCTGCATATCCTGTCGAGGGTGGAATGTACCACTGGATCGCAGCTATCGCACCAAAACGCTACAATAGCATCTTGAGTTTCGCAACTGGTTGGAGCACGGTATTTGGGTGTGAGTTCCACTTCGGTTGACATCCCTTTATAGAGGGCTAATACTGTCAAGGGATATTCACAACTGCATCCACGAACCTGATATATGCAACAAACTTCATGTCTCTTATAACATTGTACGAAACAGATCTCGTCATACAGCCATGGATGACGTTCGTCGTGTATCAAGGACTGAATATCCTCACATCAAGCATTGTCATGTTTGGAAATCGATTCATTCCATTAATCAATAAGTTCTCTTGTGAGATGGAATCTCAATCTGTCATTCAAACCGATCCGGATACTAATCACTTGGCCATGATTCAGTATGCTACCTACAGCTAGCATGGTTTGTTATCATGGTGACTGTTGCTGCTTCGGCTCCAACTCACAACGACACCGAGTTCGTCTTCAAGACTTGGATCAATAACACCGGATGGGAGAATAACGTGATCTGCTTCATCACGGGACTCGTCAATCCGTTATACTCTCTAGGAGGCCTGGATGGAATTACGGTATGTTCTCTGTCTACTATCTTAGAACCTGCGCTAATCTGTGGCTGTAGCATGTGACCGAGGAAATACCAAATGTAAGTACCCAATAGGACTACTTTATCTGGACATTGAGACTGACCATCTTTCCAATAGCCCGGACGAAACGCACCAATTGCACTTGGTAAGACAAGCACAATACTGTCATCACACAACTCAAAAACTAACGTTTGCAGCCTCGTCAATCTCCATAGCATTCATAACCGGTCTCTCCTACCTCCTCAGTCTTATGTTCTCCGTGCAAGACTATAAGAGCCTCACAGACTCTCCAACAGGACTGCCGTTAGCCGAGATCTTTCGCCAGGCAACTCAAAGTCGTGGTGGAACGTTTGCGTTGGTATTCCTGCTCTGGATTGCATTAGGACCGTGTATGATTGGATCGCAGCTCAGTAAGTTGACCCCGGGTTATTCATGAGTTGTACTTTGCTTATGTCTTGATAGGTACAGGAAGGGTCTTCTGGGCCTTTGCTCGGGATAGAGGGCTTCCATTCTCCGAAATGTGAGAACTCGAACCTCGAACCTTGTGCCTCGCTATGCTCGCTAACAATATCTAGCTGGGACAAAGTAAACCCCAAACTCGGCTCCCCATTCAACGCCCAACTAGCAGTAACCACCATAATGGCCCTATTAGGCTGCATCTACCTCGGATCCAGCACAGCCTTCAACGCCATGATGAGTTCCGCAGTGTATTCCTCCCTTTCCCCTCTTCCTTTTCATAGAACCATAAGCTAACAAACCAGAACAATAAACAACATCGCCTACCTCATCCCAATCCTAACAAACGTCCTCCGTTGTCGGAAGACGATGCACCGCGGACCGTTTTTTCTTTCGTATATAGTCGGGATGGTGGTGAATATCGTTACCGTTGCGTGGTTGGTGTTTGCGATTGTTTTTTTCTCGTTTCCGTATTATATGCCTGTTACTGGTATGTTCATCCCACTATTTCGTTACGGGGATGCGGGTGAGGTTGGTGCTGATGATGAATAGCGTCGAATATGAACTATACCTGCGCTTGTGTTGGAGGGTTTCTGGTGATTGAGGTTGTGTGGTGGATTGTGGCTGGAAAGGAGTATTCGAGGAGTATGCAAAAGGCGAGAGAGGAGCGGAACCAGGCTCCGTATGTGGCTGCAATGGCCGGAAAGGGCGAGGAGTAAACATGATAGAGTGCCACGTAAAGGGTCAAATTGATGTCTGTGTTTTCCACAATTTTGAACGTGAAATGCTCTTTCGGAGCATACTAAAACCCACATATGATAAAACATTATCTATCAACGATAAAGCGAACGAAACCCCAAACACTTGCTCCAATCACTCCCATGCGATATTATAACAATAACAGACAATATAACGTAGCATCATGATACAAGACCTCTCTAATATATGTTCAATCTACCCCACTCGACCGAAGAGAAAGTCCTTGACGATTGGGGAACCAGAGAATTCCGGATTCAGAAGGACGCAGCTGTAGTCGCGTCAGAATATAAGATGCAAAGCAAGACTTGGCCCATGTACTCACTTGAGGAAATATTCTAGTCCAATGCGGCGAGACTCGAGGAATGCCGGTCGAAACCGGACTACTGTTGGTCAGCTGCTGTACAAGACATGACGGGTTAAGGGACGCACATAGGACGCTCTTTGGTGGTAGAGCGGGTAGTGCATTCTTTGCATGTGGGAACGACTGTAATAGCTGCCGCCGTAAGGTATCGAATTCCGAGTATCTAAGTCCAAGCAATCAGCGCGAGTCCGGAGAAGGTTGTTGTATGCGACCTACCTCATGCGAATGACAATCGGGCCTCCCTATAAGCAGGCCATAGTCAGCAAACGGAAACCAATTCTGGGGCAGTGAATTGCGCACATCTAAAGTCTGTATCCTACAGCTCCATACCACATAAGCCCCAACTCCGCTCTTCCCTTGCACAACCGCATGATCCTCGACAGAGACACTCTGCGCCCATAGCCCGCGACTCGTCTCCGAATTTGGGTCCGCCGTATGGTCCTCCAATGTAATCCCCAGCGGCTGCTCGACCGACATTTGCGACGTCCGCGATGGATTCCGAGAATGAGTCCAATATGGCGGAACTACTCCAGACACGCTGCGGTCCCTGGTCGTCGGCGGAGAAGAAGGTGTCTTGTCTGGTTGTGGGAGGACGGTGCCATTACTGACGCTGACACCATTGTTCAATGAGGTCGCTAGGACGGAATCGGGCATTGTGGAGGTGTCATTGTTGGCGACGGTGTTGTCGTTGCCGGTGACGTGGTCGTGGTCGTGGTCGCCGTTCGTGATATCAGAGGGTGTAGGGGAGACGGAGCGGAGTGGTTGCGGCCGAGATTCCGGACCGGACTCCTCATGCGCTGGCTCCATCCATTAGACGGTTGCTGGTAAATGCGTTGGAAGCGGTTCCTGCAAGAAGTGCAGTTGGGTTAGCTTGGCGGATACGAGCGACTCGATAAGCGTTGATGGGTGTTGGATAGCTGAATGGTGTGGGTGGAGCGATGACGACGTGTATACCTGGCGGTGGAGCGTCCCACGAGGAACCTTGTCGATAGTTCCAGATGAGACGGCAAGGATAAGGACTGATACTTCTCGGCAATAAAAGTGTCTAAGTCAATCAACTTCGATCGTTGTACATGGGCTTCCGGAAAATCGACTGACAGCTTATCTGGGGAATGTGGCTATTCATGTGATGTGGCGGTGGTGGCTGGAGTAATACCTTCCCTTTTGGGATAAGGTACCAAGCCTACGAGAACAACAATTGCTTCACCTCGCCGAGACATGCGCTGTCCAGAGCCCCGTGCTCAACCTTGAGCAGGAGGCTAAGGAATGGGTAAAGTTGGTTCTGATCGTCGCCAATGCATCTTGTGCGTTACAGGACGACGTTTGGACATTCATCAAGGAGCACCCGTTTCCGGAAGCCAGTAGGTCTTTTCCCCACAGGTATTTACTATATCAGTCATTGAATTCAGAGTAATGAAACAGAGTGCATGATTGTTTGTTGTAGCGTGCTTCATCATTCAGAATATTTGCTTTACCCTGTCATTGAGCAGTTAGAAGATCTCATCGTCGGGATATGATTGTTGAAGGCGCCCATAAAGGCGGGGAAAACCTGTCTGTAGGAGCTATGTTGGATGCAGTCAAGCAATCATGCTGCGAGGTCAATGTCCATTCAGCAACAGGGTTTAGCCTTCTGGAAATAGAACAAGTCCCGACATTGAGCCACGAAAACAAGGTACCAACAGCCTTTCCCCATGAGCTGCTCATTCGTCTTATTATCAATAAGTTGGAGACGGTCAACATGCTGCTGAAAGGCTCCGAGTAACCTCAATGAGTGTTCTTTAGCGTCACATACCAGGGTCTCCCTGAATACATAGCACTGGTAAAAGGGAACCTAATATATTACATTTAGGAATCTTTCTTCTGCCATGGTGTGAATTGCCAGACAGTACGTAATAATTTTTTGAGGGAACATGGTAATTATTCACTGTGCTGTAGCTCTGAGTGTCGATGCCCATGTCAGGTGATAGGGGCTCTTTCCCAGACTTTGCTATATCCTTCCCACAACCATTCTACATTCTCCTCCGTCCATCCTCAAGGTCATCCATCCAACCTGACTCCATCGATATTTGCTCTAATTTACACTGGCTTACTTGCTCTAGTCCTCTTCCCTCATCATGGTCCGTTTGCGTGTATGTACTGAACAATTGCTTTCCCACGTGCAACGAGGTGCAGCTTGAGGGTCCAATTAACTAACCTGGTCTAGGATTGGAGGACCTGCTACTTTGCAATGAAATCGGTCACATTATGCTTCGCTGTCCCCTCCGTGAAGGGCTTAAGACGGTGGTATTTCCGTTGTTGCAATTCTCTCCAGGTCTGTGCTAATGCTTTCTAACATGGTCGTATTGTGATAAGTCAACCGCACTAGATGAGCCCTGCAATTACTCAGCTCTCGCCGCTTTCGATGCGTGATCATCAACGGGCCCGGTTGTATCGTCGAAGGAAGAGTCGTTTCGAGGCATCGGACAGATACCGGGGTGCTGCATACTATGACATTGAGCCGGGTGAAGTGCTGGAGTTGGTCAGTACTCTGGAATATTTCTTTGTCTGCGAGTTATGCTGATATATCTTCTCCCCTATAGGATGCGGAGTCCGATGTCGATATGAAGAGTAGCGATCACACCTCTCCGTACTTTCAGCAGGCCGCCGGGTGAGATTGTCTTGGTCTTTCTTGAAAGCGTCCATTAATGGTCCTCAGAGGTACTGAAGTGGCTTCCACTGGTGTGTCGTCTTTTGCGCTCGTCAAAGCTTCATCCCAGTAAGCTATTCCCGGTAAATGGGTTAAATTCAGAGTTTTTTGACCATCGAGAAGGAGTTCGCAAATAGGAGGCCGATTTTCAGTTCCCGGTGAGCTTACATTCCTACTAACACACTGCCTTCAAAACACTCGCTAATAAGAAGTCTAGGAATTCTCCAGTCGGGTACGCACATCCTATGCTCTCTTTTCTTGCCACATTGGAATAACTGATGCCGGCCTTAGCTACTCGAGATACACGGACATGGCATAGTAAGTATCTCTATATCATAGCCAAATATATACTTCTTCTCCTTTGGTGACGATAATTGACTCACAAGTTGTAGTGCCCTATCTCCAACAGAGTACTCCATCACGCCGACGCCAAAGGCCCAGGGACCCACAGGTACGGAGTATAACTCGGCGGACGTGATTGGAAGGTACTATGATGAGATTTTTACGACGATTTGACACGACCGAGCAAGTATATCTAGCTGCAATATTGATCTTTCTTAAATTTCCGGGCCCGCGCGTGGCGACTTGAACATGACTTCAATTTCGATTTTTATTGACATATATACTTGATGAAAAGCAGTTTTTAGATTGATTGAGAATAATACGTCAATCATATTCATCAAGAAATCGACTCCGAACGGTGCTGTTCTTATGTTGGAGATTGAGGTATAACGAAAGCAAGCAAAACAAAATTCGAGAACAAGATATATATACAATGGCAAACAAGAACCCGGATGCCTGATCGGAGACGAAAAGGATTGAAAGTAGCTTAGCCATTTGACATTCGATACGTAAAATCCATTTTCTCACTGGTTTCCCCTGAAGTTGGCCTTGCGTAACAGGGATATCCCCGACTGGCAAATAAATATATGTTAGGGTTCTGTTTGCTACGGTGATGAATGCCTGCTGGCGGTGAGGAGGGCGGTGAGCTGGAATAAGATTGATCGGGCTAAATCCTGATAATGACCGCGTGCTTGTCCGCTCTCCACTCCAACATCCTCCCATAGCATTGCGTTTTTGAGCCTGTCGCCTTTTCCAGAGACCATTTATCAGAATACAATTAAACGAAGCTTGGGATGCCATCTCTCTAGCCCTGAAACCCGCCAAGGAACGACAAAACTGCCTCGTTGACGAGGGGTTCTGACGTGTTGATAACCATTCGACGGGATTTTGGTGACGACTACGAAACAAACT
Source organism: Aspergillus cristatus (assembly GCA_034509305.1). NCBI lineage: Eukaryota > Fungi > Ascomycota > Eurotiomycetes > Eurotiales > Aspergillaceae > Aspergillus > Aspergillus cristatus. The sequence continues at coordinate 1,179,850 of WJBV01000007.1, read as the reverse complement.
GTTTTTAGCCTGGTTTTTGTGATATATTTTAACCTAGGCTAGCGCTCTCACCTCATATCGACTTGGATCGACTGTCGGACGTGCCCGAGCATACGAGATGGACTCCACATTACCGGACGCTTTCGAGGCGTCACAATCGGGAGCTAGCCTGGGGCAGAAACTCGCTGGCTTCGATAGCCAAGGTCGAATCTTATCCGATGTTACGCCTTACGTCAAGGTCGACGGTATGTCCAGTATTGGGTGTTGCGGGTTCGGGATGGGAAGGAAGACTGACGGCTTCTCTTTCAGATCCGCCCAAATTTGAACTTGAGTCGTACATTTCGAACTACACCGGTACGTGGCATATACTCTTCTGAGACGGCGGTGTTGCAAATAGCTGACGCCTCCCGATCTAAAAGGCAGGACTAGGTTCGATCGCCTGTATCTCATCGGCACATGTTCCACGCATCTTTCCACGGAAGCCCTCAAAGCCGCTGTCTCCGAGGCCAAGTCGGGCAAGGATATTTCGAGATATGAACGGGCAGTTACAGCACTCGCGCAGGTTGCGCCGGGTGAAAGCGAAGCGAAACGCGACATCGACTGGGTCGAGCATATGCATAAAGTCGTCAAGGCTGAAACGGACCGATTGGAACACGAGCTTAAAGGGTATAAGAATAATTTGATCAAGGAGAGCATTAGGGTATGGGTGGTTGCTCCCTGCGGCTGGATCTGTTGGTGCTAACCTTGGTACAGATGGGCAATGAGGATTTGGGCCAGCACTATCATCAAATCGGTGATCAAGTATCTGCCTCAAAAGCATACACTCGGATGAGAGACTACTGCACGACGCCTACTCACATTGCTTCAATGTTGCTCAAAATAACTAACGTGGCGATCGAACGAGGGGATTGGTTGAGCGTGCAGTCGAACGTGCAGCGACTGCGCAACCTGCAATCAAAGCCGGAGGAACAGACGAAGAACAAGCCCAAGATGTCCGCTGCACTCGGGCTGTCTCAACTACACTTGGATGCGTATTCGGATGCGGCAAACAGTTTCCTGTCTACCGAATCGACTCTAGGGGACTCGTATAACGAGGTCATTTCCCCCAACGATGTGGCTGTGTATGGCGGACTGTGCGCACTTGCTTCCATGGACCGAAATGAACTCCAGCGCAAAGTGCTTGATAACACCTCGTTCCGTAATTTCCTGGAATTGGAACCCCACATCCGCCGTGCCATATCGTTCTTTTGCAACTCCAAATTCAGGCCATGTCTTGAAATTCTCGAAGCCTACCGGGCCGACTATCTCCTGGACATTCACCTGCAGCGACATATCAACATATTGATCTCGCGCATCCGAACAAAGTCCATACAGCAATATGTCGTCCCGTTCAACCGTGTGACTCTCGACTCTATGGCCAAGATCTTCGCCCCCGCAGCCGTCGCGGGCGAGCCATTACCTACAGACGCTAACTCCTCTTTTGTCAAGGAGCTGATCCGGCTTATTGAGGACGGCACGCTGGACGGGCGCATTGACCTGGAGAAGATGGTCTTTGTCTCCAACCAGACCGACCTGCGCACGGAAGTGCAAACGGCAGCATTGGAGAGCTTGGAAAGCTACACGCGGGAAGCTCATTTGCGACTGCTCCGGACAAACATCATTCGTGCTGGACTGGAAGTCCGGCCGCCCGCTGACCAGAATGCAGGGGCTGGCGGTAAGGGCAAATACGCACGGATGTAATTCGGACCCAACAGAGTAGACTAGATAGATGATGACAGATATGAAAACCATGGCTTATGAGATGATGAAGAAAGAAAGGAAATAAATTATTTGTTCCTGAAAAAGTGGGCATTTTCTTAAAATAAAGATTGACCGACGATCATCGCCGCGTGTAATTTTGACTGGTGCTTAGCCGCCAGTTCTGCTCAAAAAGCCACACTCTGCCGGTACAATTCTACGATCTCTCTTTTACTTTATCTGCGGTTATTCGCTGTCTTCGTATGCTTTTGACGTATGTGTCATACGCCGACTGCTGAGCCCATCTCTGCGTTGTCTTGTACTTGTATGTCTATAATCCCCGAGTAAACACCGCAACTCGCCCAACCCGACCGCAGTGAAATACTCCGTCCTTCATTCCTCACTTCATCTGACTCAGATGATCAAAGAGATAAAAAGGAATAAAGAAAGAGAAAAAGGCGAGGCCAGTTACTAGTCGATGATCTTCCAGACAGCATGATCGACCAGTACTGAAAGAACGACGACCAGAAAAAGAAAACCACAGGCCATGGTGGGATATCCGGACGCTGCTGCATGCCATCTCTGCAAGTGACCTGAATTGCTTTCTTACACAAATACCAGTGTGACACACATCGGTCAGCATGGACATTTCAACGGTGGGCGTTGCTTTTGGCGTTAAGTCTTGGTGTATCAACCTAGCAGGGATTCTGGTAAGTATACCGTTCCGCCACCAAGGTCCATGAGTCGTTGCTAAACTATTCCGTACTACAGGGCCTAATCTGGATTTCCTACACAATTATCTACAACCTTTACTGGACAAGCCTGAAGCACTTCCCGGGACCACTACTATGGAAAGTCTCGCGCATTCCAGCGCAGCTGTCGATGCTGCGTGGCTTTTCGCATTTAGACGTCACCGCGCTACACGAGCGCTACGGTCCAGCAGTGCGGATCGGGCCGAATGAATTGGCATTTAACACGCCCCAGGCCTTCCGCGACATCTATAACAGTCGTTCTGGGAAGTGTTTTCCCAAAGCCCGGAGTTACTACCCCTTGCCGGTTAACGGGGTGGAACCTGTTTCTGTCGCGGTGGAGGATGATGTTCATGCGAGGCAGCGGCGGCTGTTATCGTATGGATTCTCAGATCGGGCGCTGAGAGAGCAGGAAGGTCTCATTATGGGGTTTGTGAATACGCTTATCGAGCGGTTGACTGGTGAGGTTGAGAAGGGGAGTGGAGAAGCCAAGGTTGATATCAAGGAGTGGATGAATTTCGCCACGTTTGATATCACTGGTGAGCTTACGTTTGGGGAATCGTTTAACTGTCTTCAGGATAGCGAATTGCATCCGTGGATCGGGGTCATTTTCAAGTCCATCAAGCAGGGCTCCTATCTCATTGTTGCTGGGCAGTTTCCCTGGGCGCAGAAGTTGTTGGTGAAGATGATTCCGCAGAGGTTGATGCAGAAAGCTTTCGATCATTTCAATCTGAGTGCCATGAAAGCCGATCGTCGCCTGGCGAATAAGACTAGCAGGCCGGATTTTATGTCTGCGATTTTGAAAGGCGGGTTGAGTGAGGAGCCGGGTGTTTATCGGGGGTCTGAGAAGATTATGAGTCGGGATGAGGTGCATTCGAACGCTTTGATGTGCGTTACTCGATACACCCTCGTTAATTCGTGTTCGATGCTGACTTCAAAACAGGTTGATCTTGGCCGGTAGTGAAACATCGGCTACACTCCTTTCCGGATGTGTCTATTACATCTGTCGACACCCAACCGCCTTGAGAAAGCTCACAAAGGAGGTCCGCTCTTTTCTCACCGGTGATCAAGATATCACGATGAGCAAAACCTCAAAACTGCCATATTTGGCCGCGGTGATTGAAGAGACACTACGATTATATCCACCCGTTGCAGCTGGATTACGCCGCATCGTTCCGAAAGGAGGCGCCACAATTGATGAATACTTTGTTCCCGAAAATGTATGCTGTCGCCCCATCTCTGTCTGGTTGTATGAAGCTGACAAGCCAGACCATCGTTGCATGCCATCAATACGCCTCTTTCCATTCCTCATCCAACTTTGCCTGTCCCGACGACTTCATCCCTGAACGATGGCTAGGAATAGATCCTCGCTTCGACGATGACAAGAGGACTGCTCTTCAGCCATTTAGCCTTGGGCCTAGGAATTGTCCGGGCAAGAAGTTTGTCACACATGTCCTCGCAATGATCCGCAATATGCTAATAGGTGTCGCAGTCTTGCATACAGCCAAGTCCGTCTTATTCTCTGTAAATTGCTGTACAACTTCGACGTCGAGCTGCGGTCTGAATGTACCGACTGGATTGACCAGGAGTCGTATTTTCTTTGGGATAAACCGGCGCTTTGGGTTACTCTGAAGGAGAGGATCCCGAGAACCTAAAAATTTCACGGGAATTAGGCTTGGCCACCGATTCAAGTCAAGCCCTTCATGAGACATGAATGTTGAGTTGGTTTCCTGCGGTCTCTTTTATTATGGTTGATGGTTCGAAGCATGTGAATAGAATGGAATAAACTCTCAATAGACCTATAAGTTTGGATTTAAAGCGCCTTTTCTTTAGCCATTCGCTATTGACTATTCAAGGAAAATGATAGATTGTAGCCATTGGTGTTCTTTATAACTGGTGACTATATCACTTCACTAGCAGTATTGTCTTCTTGTCTCCTGTGGAGCTCCCGTGGTAGTGTAGAGTAAAATGCCAAATGTATTCACATAAAAGATTGAAGCAACTGAAAAACGTCATTCTTGTTTTATTTGTACCTATGTTAGAGGACAACTGTTTCTTCTATAGTCCGTTTCTTGGTGGTTGCCTATATGGGTATGCTTGCCTCATGGTTGGTTGTGTGTATACACTTTTTATCACCACAAAAGCGACTTCAACCGACTTCTACATTTACTGATATTGCAATATGTCCCTTGATGTGCGTCTGATTCCGAATAAACTCACCGATATCAAAGAACCCGACCTTGAATCCACAGCACTCATCGCCAGCACCATCTCGCAGGCTGGGGTACCTGCGGCGCTTTGGGGCCTAAATGCGGCAAACCTGTATGGTGGAAATCTTGTTCCTTTAGTTAGTATACCATCTTTTTCTGCATTTTGTTCCATGTCGTCTTATCTATGGATGAATGCTGATGCTTCTCTACCTGCAGGACATCGAACTTCTTGTGTGTGAAAAGGACCAAGAGCGTGCCTTCACCATCCTTACATCACATGGTCTTATTCCATCTCTTCCAGACGATGATGAATAGTCGCTGCAGGCCCCTATAAGCTTCACTGGCTTACGACAGGAATACTTCTCATCCGGCCGATATCACGATCGCCGTAAATTCCGCCACGGAGCCCCCATCTACGAAGTTCCGCCTCAGCCATTCAACTCTGATTCTGAATATGGCTTCTGTACACGCGTGTTCATCATCCTCTACTCTACCGAGTTTGCTGGTCTTGCGCCGCTTCCAGCGCCAATCGAGGATATAAGATCCTTCCCTTCTACAGATGATTCACAAAATCCACTGTATGTTCCATTGGCCACACTATCGGCGGTTGCAAGAGAAGACAATTTTCCCTCCGAACTAGCAAGTTGTCTGATACCAAGTTTTCCGCGCCTGGTCGAGTCGGAGATGCACGTCATTCTACATGAACTTTCCTATCATACGATTACATGGGAACAGCATATGGCTCAGCTAGCAGCACTTAGTCGGTTTCATTATTGTCCTAGGGGGCTAGAAGGTCTACCGGCAATCATTGATTCTCACTTTGTGCTGTTTGCGAACTGGGTTTGGCGGTCTCGGAAAATGGGTGGGGATTTTGTTGAGTTTAAGCGCTTGCAAGAGAGTTTCAAGAGACATGATACCGGTGCAAATTCCCGCTTGTCAACCATTGCAAAATTTTCTTCTTCTGCTGCTGGTGGCTTCTTGAGGCAAGCTGGGAAGACTCTGGTTATTGCTCTTGGCTACGTCCTCCCGCCCTTCTTGTTTGGGTGGATTCGCGAAGCCTTTTTGAAAAGGCGAGGGGGGATGAATGCTCCAGAATGACATGGACCTACTTGTGACTTGTCTGTAGTCATTATAGCGTCAACCATGGAGATTTGGTGCTGATTTGCTTTTTGCTCAGGACTTTGACTCGCCTGAGGGGTATTATCTGGATTATTTCAGTTATGCTTCCTCCTATAGGAGAAGTTAATCTCATAATGAAGATACTCATTCAACATTGCAGAAGGCAATCGAGTTTGATCTAACGATTATCTGTAGAGCTCATAGTCGAAAACCACATACAAGCCCAGAATGATCACTCCATGGTATCTGAAGACCGCCTTCGTGTTTCTCCCTCCCTCCTTCTTTTCCAACGCCAGCCTGCTCATCGTCCACGCCGCTTAAAGCGCCTGTAGCACATGTACCTGGTCGAATGACCTGGATATGAAAAGGCTTTAGTCCGACCAGCGCAACCTTGTCCATTCGCTCTGGGGGGAAAGGTGTATCACTGTCAAGCCCCCAAGTAATTCCATCTTCATTTGGACACAGCTCGATCCATGCGTCAATGAGACTATTCGCACTGACCAGCGTCTGGTCCTCTGGTAGAACAGGATTGAAATCACCAGCCACCAAGCCATGGCCCGCAGCACGTAGATAAGAGGCGATTATAGAGTGCTGTCGAGGACGCAGGGAGGGAAACACAGGAAGAGAGTCTAGGTGCACGTTGATCAACCGAATACGGGAGACATCCTGCGTCATATCAAGTGAAGGCAAGAGAATATCGCAGCAAAGGGCATCACGGCCAAAGCAGCTAGGATATTTCACCCGCCAAATTGGACCAATAGTAGCCATATGCTTAGCAGCAGAGCTTGGGTTGCAGAACCGTGCTCTTGACACGAGTGTCATGCTCACAAAGGCTTGCTTATCCCAATTTGTATCGTCCGCTTCGTTTGAATACCACTGTTTCCGAATCCATGGTGTGTCTAGTATAGTCCGTAGCGCAGGTCGGGATACTTCTTGTAGGAAAATGATGTCCGGTGGTGTGGTCAGGTTCTGTAAGTATGAGAGGAGGGCAGAGATTCGGGTCTCAGGCGCGGGAGAACCGGCGTCGATATTCCACGTAATCAGCCCAAATTCCGAGCCGCCTGCTAGATTACTGTAGTCCCTGGGGTTTCGATCCGTGGTAGGGGAAGCGGTGGAGTTGAGTGGAATCCATTTGTCTGATGCTTGGTCGAAGCCATGCCAGCACTGCGGAATTGGTGTTGCGTCAGTCTCGCCTGTTGGCAGAGGGATGTTGTACCACCATCCAAGCGCTCTATTTTGAAATCGTGAGAGAATCGCCATGCCTGCGACCCTGTCCTTCGCTAGATGAAGAGACGTTGTTGTTGAGATACAATAAGGTTGCCGGTTAGATCGGGCCAAGTGGAGCTGCCATATGCCAGGTTAATCCCACCGCCCCACATTACCGCCTTGGGTAATCCCTTCTGCTGACCACGGAGTGCTGATTTGTCTGGCCAGTTGTTATGATGTTTTCTTCACGACAAAGAATTCGCGATATTAATACTTGTGGCGTCGAGTCAGCAGCAATACTAGCTACCAGTCTTTCACAAAATGGAGTACCAGCAGCCCTATGGGGACTTCATGCATCAGCTCTATACGACGGGGAGCTCGTTCCTTTGGTTCGTCTACTCAGTTCATACCTGTCAGTAGCTAATAAGCTGTAGGATATTGAACTAATCGTGAATGACGCGGATCAAGAACGCGCCTTTACCATCCTCACATCAAATGGCTTCCTTCCCTCAATCCCCGATGAGAGCCCAAGACCACCTGATATGGACTTTACTAGCTGGCGCGAACAATATTCTTCACCTTCTCAGTACCGCGACCGTCGCAAATTCCACCATGGCGCGCCTATATATGAACTCCCACTGCGACAAACAGATTCAAATTCCGAGCCCGATTTTGTACGCCCGTGGATCATAATCTATTCGGCTGAATTTGCAGGCCTTGCGCCAATTCCAAGCTGGACCGATCCAACACAAGATACACGATTCGCACCACTGTCTGCACTCCCAAAAGCCATCGCCATATGTCGCGTCCCAACAGACCTAAGAAACTGCTTAGTGCCGACCTTCGAGAGTCTGGTAGAGTCAGAAATGCATATTCTTTTGCAAAATACCGACCTCAAGACGGCTTCATGGGCTCATCATATGGACCAATTATCAGCACTTGCTCACTCAGGGTGTTGTTATGGGGGTATGGATGGTCTGTCTGAGATTGTTTCTCCGCGGTTCAAACCATTCACAGATTGGATTTGGCATAGTCAAAGGGGTAGGCAAGACTACAGTGCTTTGAAGAAGTTGCAGAGTAATTATAAGAATCCAGGAGGGCGGGATAGAGCTTCATTTGCAGCTGGTGTCATGGATTGTGTTGTGTCCATAAAGTCGAAATTCAGCCGGTGAATAAAATGCATTTGCTCGCCAACGGTCTGGTATTGCTTAATCTAAGAATGCACCCAGTAATTGATGATGCATTTCCGAATGGCAGAACATTAAATTCTATGCACTTAGACTAGAGTACTCAACCTCCTACATCTTGGTAAACTTACCTGGTAAGGAAATGGAAACCAAAATACCTCGAGAGGCAACTGACGATGTCCTAACGTCATGATGTCAACACCAAAATGATACCCTATAACTACCCCAGTCGCCATATCTATTTCTACAAAATTTCAAATGTAAGTTTTGTATAATATAGTGTATATTTCCACAAAAGAAACATGGCCCTCGTCGTCCAAGCATTTACATTCCTCCACCAATACATCTACACCCGTCTCCACCCAACCCCAAGCAAATCCCCCGAAGCGCTGAAAGTGGGAGTAATCTCCTCAGCGCAAATTAACGCTGCTGCGCGTGAGTTCCTCATCACCTCATTAACTACTAATTCAACCCACATATTGATCGTCGCTCAAGTAATCCACCCCGCCGAATCGCACCCCTCCGTAATCCTCTACGCAATCGCCTCGCGTGACATCTCCACAGCTCAAAAAGCCAAAGAGCAATACAAATTCACTAAAGCCTATGGCTCCTACGAAGATCTGCTCGACGATCCCGAGATTGACTTTGTGTATATCTCCACGCCCAACGGATTGCATTATGAGTGGGCGGCCAAGTCGTTGAAGGCGGGGAAGCATGTGCTTTGCGAGAAGCCGTTTACGTCTAATGCGGCGGAGGCGAAGGAGTTAATGGAGTTGGCGAAGGATAGGGGGTTGGTTCTTGAGGAGGCTGTACGTTGCTTCATTTACTATGCGGTTAGGATGGGGTGCTGACTTGACTAGTTTCATTGGCAATTCCATCCTGCGGCGCATGCGTGGCGCCAGTTGTTGGATTCGAAGAAGTACGGGAATATTCTCCGGACTAATGCGGTTATGACTGCTAGCCCTGCTGTTCCGGGTAATGATATCCGGTGGAAGTTCGACCTGGGGGGTATACCTCCCCCCTCATTCCCATCTCATATTTGTGAACAAAGCTAATAAGTACAGGCGGGTCATTAATGGACATGACATACGCTCTCTCCTTTACTCGCTATGCGCTTCACGCGTCAACACCCAAGCAAATCGTCTCCGTCAGCGTGCGTCCCTCAAGAGGCGACCCTCGCGTTGACGAGGCAATGTACGCACATCTCGACTTCGAAGCGCCAAACGGCGGCGACGTCCACAGTCGAATTTATACAGACATGGCGCGCCACAAGTTCGGCTATGTAATCCCTCGCTTCTGGGAACTACCCTCCATTGAAGTCGAGACTGAGAAAGCAATCATCCTCTTCTACAACGCGATGATGCCGCACTTGTACCACTACATCTCTATCGTGGAAAAGACGACTGGCGAGACAAAGACCCTCAAGCAGTACTCCGGTGGACCGCTTTGGGGAAAGGTGACTACGAGTACTGGGGAGAAAGGTGGTAATCATTACTGGAGTACGTATCGGTGGCAGTTGGAGGCGTTTGTGGATGCGGTTAAGGGGAAGACGCCGGCTTTTTGGGTCGCGAATCAAGATAGTGTTTGGCAGATGGAGAGTATTGATTCTGTGTACCGGGCGGCTGGGTTGCCGCTTAGGCCGGGTAAAGAGGTGAGTAAGAAGGGTAAATAGATTCAGAGGTAATTTAAGTAGTCCAAATATTTCATCAGTCATAATGGCAAGTGTATTTGTTGTCAACCAAATTCAGTCAAGGAAGACTTAATAGTGTATGTCGAGGACGCGAGTATCAAGGAGCCACTTGATCTTGGGTCGACCTTGCCTTGTTGACCAAACCACAAATTATCCCCGTTACGAATAGGACGGCGTTGAATGCAGCCATGAGATAGAACGGAGACCCCGAGTCCAGAGTATCAAAGAGATACCCACCAAGCTTGGTGAGCAAAAGGATACCAGCTCCACCGTAAAGTGAATACACGCCAGCAATCGAACCTTTGAGTTGAGAATATTGCTGTTGACCACTTTGGTCCCCAGACCCTACCAGCAGGGGCTGATCCTCATTGGGGTCTCTGTCTGCCTCGTTGACTGGCTGTTGGTCGCGTTCCTGCTCATAGTCCTGTCCGGGGACCTTTTCTCCAGCACTGATTTTCAGAATCCCATTACTCAAGACAGCCAAGCTGCAAACAATAGCCCCAATCTGGCTGATACCGATCAAGGCCATCAAGACGAACACTCCCCCGTTGCCGTCATCACCTTTGAATTGAGGACTGGGCATCAATGCAAATGCCAAGTAACCAACAATACCTGACAACGCGGAAGAGAGAAGGGGCAAATGATAACGCCGTGACTTCTCGGATAGGAAGCCAAATGCGGGAGCAGCCATCAATGCGACTAGCTGCGAAACTCCGGTCAAGATCGACGCCAATATATAGGCCTCTGAGCACGACTTCTTGATGTCGCCCATGTCAGATGCGGAGATCTCCTTGGAAGGACGGTTATTGCAAAGGCCTGCCGCTCGATAATAGTGATTGACAAAGAGGGGAATGAAGAGCGAGATCCCCACTGACGAAGCCCGTGCGACGAAGCCGCCGACATAGCCCAGGAGTATTTCTTGGTTTTGAAAGCCTAAAGCAACTGCAGTGCTCAGTTGTCTCCAGTAAGATAGTGGAGAGAGACTATCGTCTTGGTATCCCTGCTGTCCAGCCTCGGGCGATTGACGTCGGAAAGTCGACAGAAATGATTTCCATCCCTTTCCCTCTTCTCCGGGCAGGTTCTTCAAGCCAAAAAGACAACAAATGCTGATTGAAACGGCTACCGCGGCGACGACGTAGTAGCTACTTCGTATGGCCTCAGGTGGAGACAGACCTGATTTCTGAAAGCGTTCTGGGAGAGGAAGAAAGAGGACCAGAGACACGAGGGCACCGCATCCAGCGCAGGTACCTACAAAACCTGCCAGTCGAGAAGATGGCGAGCCTGTGACGGCTCTCGACTCATTCGGTCGTCTTGCAACATCGGGGCTCGTTAGCTGGTCAGGTGTAAGTGTTGAATCAGAAGACAGCGATCTCTGGTACTCCTGCGTCCCGCTAGTACTACCAGTGACGACTGGTAGGACGGCAGTAACCATTGTCGAGACCGCAGAGCCTCCGACGCTGAACAGTAGCCTGCCTAGAAGTAGCTGTGGGTAAATGTTCTTTGCCTGGACAAACACAACCAACGCGAGAGCTACGATTGCATATCCAGCGACGCATACCTAGCAAAATAAATATGTGAGATCACAATCTTGATATTAATGTGAATATGTACTTACATGGCGGACACCGATACGATCGGACAAAACACCCCATATCGGGCATGCTGCTAGTGCGAGCAGCTCATCGGCAAATCCCAAGGTCCCAACCACATCGCCTTCGCCATCATGGAGTCCAATTAGATCAGTTACCACAAATGAAATTGATGAATTGATGAACACCAGAAACGCGATGGAGAATGGGCAGACGGCGAGCAAGTAGGTCAATGTCTGGAGCCGGGACGCGGTGAACAAGGTCCGTTGCGAAGCCATTACTGCATCCGGATCATATCCAATTCTGGATGGCTTGAGTATTCTTGTGCTCATGGATTCGAAATGTGTCTTGACTCAGCTCCGGAGTTATATCAAAGATTTCGAGTTATCGGCGCAGCTGATGCTTAACACACGTCGTCGGTCACATGACTGCCAGGATCGACGATCGCCTGAACGATGGCAGCTATTATTAGGAGGTTCGAGATACGAAATAAAGCTCTAGACTAGTGTTATATCGACTGATTTCTAGGAATAGTTGGCATTGAATGCTCAAAGTAATGGAGCTGTCTACACACTCTCATCTTATCAGCGCTTGCCGCTATCGGTATTGATGTCATTGCCGCTTTATCAATCAGTGATGGTTTCTGCTTCGCATACAACTGGGAGACCTGTACGGAGTAGTTACTATTAGAAAGTAATCTTTCGTTGTCAAGGTCGGCCATATATCCTGTTTTCAATTGTCATGACTTCTCGTGTCATGCAATACGTGCTCGCCCAGAAGCAGCGAAACTCAGTATTTGTCAAGAGAGGTCTCCTCCTTGTCAATTCTGAGCAACGACGAACTAGTTCTTACTGAGCCTCCGAGGGTCATCAATGTGGGAAGGAGACATAAGACAAAGCATTGTTGTGGACAGTAGAGCTTCTGCAGCCGCATGAGGACGGCGGCCGCACTTTGCCGTACGACAGTCACTTGGGTTGCGGGAAAGACCTAAAGCGGCCGACGATCTGACCTATCTGCACCTCATAATCTGTGAGGAGGTCTTCCGGCCACTGTACTTTGCTATAGAACAGGAATGCAGAGGCTTATTTTTGTTCAGCCGGCGGAGCGCTGACTTGGCCGAAGAACAACGGACAAGCTCAGAGTAGTATGTCTACTGTACGATTGCAAGCCGTTGAACCCTCCCCGGGTGTCATCTGACTTTCACAGAACGATCTCTTTGGCTTCTAGAGCATTCACTCAGTCCATTCTTATTGCTGAAAGTTCCTCGTGGGGAAGAACAATAGCCGAGCGTTTATCCGCTGACGTAAGATGGCCGAGTTTAGCTAGAGACATAGCTGTCCAGAACGACCATTCGGACACGCGGTCCTGTCTTGGTTCAGTCCTTGTTTGCATTCTATTGATCCTTTCTGTCCAGCTTCATGAAGGTGCTCTGGACACGATCGCTGGCTCTTTAACCTTCCCTTTGTCAATGACATTGGGCTTTTTGCCCACGTCTTCCAGTCTCCGATCATGAGGTTAGCCGCGTATGCTGGGGTAAGTTGATCCCCCTCCCCCCCCCGTATAATTCGTCAGGGTCTCAATGGGATACTGACTTCGTCGCAGGCCTCTGTGGCTCTGGCGGCTGGTGTCTTTGTTAAGGCCTTGCATCAGCGGTCAAATTTCTACTCTGCTTGTGTCTATCTGTCCCAGAGCAGCGCCAATCTCATGGTAGGTGTTCCCCAACTTTGCCGTTTCCGCCACCGGGAATCTTATCCTGACCATGTCCTACTTAGATCTTGACGAACCTCTGCCTCTTGATTGTTGGTCTCCTCCTTTACTGGCTTCAGCGACTCCTCTACGGACCCTTGCGACCGATCGAAACCGAACAGCTCTACGAAAAGGCGTGGTTTGCCGTGACGGAGACATGTCTCGCCATGACAATATTCCGGGGAGAGCTAGGGGGCTGGTTCTTGGTGATGTTCATCTGTCTGCTCGTTGGAAAGGTTTGGGGATGGATCGGTGAAGGTCGCGTGGAGTATTTGGAGCAGCAACCACCGGCGAATCCCCGCGTATTCCATACCCGGTTAACGGCCTCTCTGGTCTTGTCGGTTCTCTTCAACTCGTTTATGCTGCGATACTGTGTCCATACCGTGCTCGAACAGGCTCGCCCAGATATGATGGTCATGTTCGGTTTCGAGTTTGCCATCTTGAGTATCCTATCGTGCTCGACTGCGGCTAGGTACGGCATTTCGTTGGTGGAAATCTACGTCACGCAGCAACAGAAATTCGCGAGGATTGAGGAACGACGTGCAGAGCTTCGTGCTGCCAGAGAAGAAGCCACTCAGCAGGAAGCTCAAACAGGAGAAAGCGTGACCAATGTGCCCGACGACAACGACATCGATGAGATGGAACTAGATATTCCGGGATGGGAAGAGAAAGGACGTTGGGTCTTCTACCTCGATTTGGTCACCGATTTCTTCAAGTTGATCGTGTATCTCACGTTCTTCGCCATACTCTTCACTTTCTACGGGTTGCCTATTCATATCCTCCGTGACGTGGTTCTCACGATTCGCTCCTTTGGTCGACGGATCATGGATTTCATTCGTTATCGCAACGCCACCCGGGATATGAACGAACGGTATCCAGATGCGACAACAGAGGAGGTCACAGGAGAAGATGTTTGCATCATTTGCCGCGAAGAGATGATACCATGGCAGCCAGACCAACCGGGCAGACCTGGCGCGCGACGGGTTCCTGAACGGCTGCGTCCAAAGAAGCTTCCATGCGGACATATCTTGCATTTTGCCTGTCTCCGGAGCTGGCTGGAACGGCAGCAAAACTGCCCAACCTGCCGAAGTCCAGTTGTCGTGCCTCGCAACCGCGGTCAGGCTGGTGAGGTTGCCCCCCAGCAAAACATTCCCGGGGGAAACCAAGGCAATGGAGCAGGTGGATTGCCCAGAGCCCGCATTTACCAGTTTGGGCCATTCCGGATCGGGTTTGGTGCTGGCCGGGGAGATGTCTTCCATAACCTCCAGCAACAAATACACCAGGGCAATGCCGCAATGCAGCCGGCAGCAAATATCCCTGCTGGTGCAAGACAGGTTGGCTTTGGATTTGGTTTTGGAAGACCTCCAGCTGGCGCAGTTCCCGCACCAGCTCCCGCGCAGGCCCCTACGCCAGTCGCCGCACCGACGCCTACACCCACCACTCAGCCTTCGTTCTCCGCCACACCTAGGTTTCAGGACATGCAAAGCCAGTTGCAACATATGGAGCAGCAGATCATACATGAAATTGATCAGCTTCGCCTGTCAGCACACCAATTGCAGGTCGTACGATTGTTGCAAGCCGAATTGCAGCGGCTACGAAATCAACAAGCGACTACGCCAGGCTTAAACCCCGCCTTTTCTCAAAATCCTCCTCCATTTACCTCACCGTCACCCTTGCCTTCAACTGTGACTTCACGTCATCAGTTCATTTCGAGTCCCCGGGCAACTCCAATGACTGCTGGAGACGCACGACTCCCTGATGGCCTTACCCTACCTCAGGGTTGGTCTTTAATTCCTCTTCATTCTGCTGCGCAGCAATTAGGCGAACAGAGAGAGCAGAGAAATACCGATGCGACCCCACACAGTGCACCAGAACCGACCACAAATGCTTCGCCAGAACCCTCTTCTTCAACGTTGCATGTCCCAGTTGTTTCTGAGCCTCCTTCGTCGAACCTGGAGAGTGAAGACAGAAGGGACGAGAACACCGAAGCATCTAACACTGCTACAACCCAAAACTTGCCCAACTGGTCATCTGGGTTGACTGCGGGACCAGATAGCCATCGTGTCGAATCGCCAGCCAACGATTGGAACGGCGTGGCTTCATACCAGCCGACTGAAAAGGTCCAAGGTCCGTCAGCCGCAGCTGATGAGGGTGAGCAAGAAGCGGGCCCCTCGAATGTGGATGAAACGTCGTCTACATCGTCCAAAGGGAAAGGGCGAGCAGCGACGGTAGAAGACGCAGACGACGATGAGGCATGATCTTTTCAGTATCTTTCTCGATCTCTCTCTTCTTTTTGGGGCATTTCCTCTTACAGACTGGGAAATAAGTGCTGGCGTTTTGTGAACTGTTTCTTTTCTTTCAAGCGATTCCGAATCATACCCGAGTTTCTGTGTTACTATTATACTACCATTTACTACCATGTCCCATGGTGCTGTTGAAAATCCTTGCCTCTATATTCACGATAATAGATGGTTCCCATGCTTCTGTCAGCATGGATTTTTTGTACAATGAGCGATTCTCTCCCCCGTTCCCGTGATGAAAGAACAGTGGTGTTCCTGGCATGCACGTGTCGAGATATATACCTGCACGTTCTCCATCCTGCATGCAAAAGTAATTTAAGTTCCGACAAGTTATGTACCCATGTCTCTCAAACCCAACTCAAATTCAAAGGGTTCTTATCCACAGCTAGGCAAACAGAATCCAAAATTGGTCTTTGCAGAATATCAGCAAACATTGGGACTTCACGTCCTGATCGTCGTCTATAAATAGCAGCGTGTCTCGGACGATGACCATGTTAGCAGTCACAGCGACAAAGTAATGGTGACCTTTTCATACGGCGAAGAGAATAATAAGAAGGTACCTGTATGAATTCAGAGTGATATGACCTGCTGTTCCAAATGCTACATCCCGTATGTCATCATGGCAGGAATACTACGTGGTACCGAACCGTAATCAGGAACAGTAAATAATACATCACATACAACCACAGACTATTTCCTGGAAATATATAGGGGATGGTCTCTCAAAGGCCACCATGAGCCCAGCAGCGCCTTCGACAGCTATATAAACGAGACAATTGCTCCGGCATCGCCTCTGTATGCGTTCGTCATCCTGGACCTTCTTTCCCACAAGGCTTACGACAGGGCCAGACACGGGGCTCCACTTGAGCGACCACCGACGGAGACGAGACGACGACGGCGGCGATAACTGGGCGAAGGTCGGACGGACGACTTACAAAAAGCACGGAGAATGTGCGATGGGTTTTCTGTCTTTCTTTTCAGTGCCTGATTGATTGCTTCGTGTATCTCTTATATTTGCTCTTTGCATCGTTAATCCCGGCGCCCTCTTGCTCCTCTTGCCTCCGCACCCGTCTCCGAGAGCGTGGCTGGTTGCAGCAACTGCGACTTCCCGACAACGGTGGTGCGTGAATTGATAGGGGAATATATTGATTCTTACGGTTCTATGTCGACTTGTTATCGTCATTATTATTGAATGAGATAATGTAGGTTGCGTGGTCTTTGCTTCTTTGCTTTTGATGGTGGTCTCCATAAGGCTGCGCAATCCGCATTCGCCTCCTCATCGCTATCGCAAACCGCGCTATCCATCACTGGCGCCCAGGGAAACAGGTGTACAGATGTCTCGTGGGGCAATATAGAGATCTCAAGGCTAATTATATATTCCTCCGACAGATATCTTTTCCTTACTATCTTTCCTCTCCATACTCTGTATGTCGTATGCGAGCTATATTTAATCCATATCTTATCCGATGTTTCCTCTCCGACGAGCGGTCCCTCTTCTCGGCTTCGCCTTCTTCCTTTGCTTTCTGTACTCGATCCGTGGTCTTACGAAGTCATGGGATGAAATGCCACAGGTTGTCGGGTTAGGGGATCTGGTCCCAGTGCCCTCTGCTGGTTCAGAGGGGACCGGGAATGCCTCTACCTCTACTACTACGACAGCGGACAAGGATGGTCCGGCGAAGAAACCATTTGCGCCTCGTCCGCAGTACGTGCCCGGTATTCCGAAGGCTCCGGGTTCGAAGTATACGAAGACGTTAGTTGTGCCGCGGACCAGCGAGGAAGATACAGATTGGATCGCGGAAGAGCTTCCGGAGTGGGAGTCTGCTGTGTATGTTGTGGATGATCCGTCTGCACCGCTTCATCCGCCGAAGAATAAGGGACATGAGGTTATGGTGTACCTGAGTTACATCATCGAGCACTATGATAATTTGACGGATGTCGTGGCGTTTATGCATTCGCATCAGTTCGCATGGCATAACGAGGATCTGTTTGAGGGTAATGCGGCCGATATGCTTCGGCGTCTTAACCCCGCTCGTATCGTGAGAGAGGGGTACATGAACCTGCGCTGCGGATGGGGCCCCGGATGTCCGGACTGGATGCATCCCGGCGCACTGGAGGAGAATTCTGAGAAGCAGGAAGAAACTATGCTCGCGCGGTCTTGGGGCGAGATCTTCCCCGACGACCCTGTCCCGGATGTCCTGGCTCAACCCTGCTGTGCTCAATTTGCCGTCTCCCGGGAGCGGATTCTTTCCATCCCGAAAGCGCGCTTCGTCTACTACCGTGACTGGGTACTGCGGACCGAACTCAGCGACTATATCTCAGGACGAATTTGGGAGTATCTCTGGCACGTGGTCTTCACCGGCGAGAATGTGGCCTGTCCCAAGGAACACGTTTGCTTCTGCGACGGCTACGGTATTTGCTTCGGTGGTGACGATGAGTACCAAGAGTACAGGAACCTTCAAGGTCAGAAGGGTGATCTCGAGCAGGAATTCAATCTCTGGGAAGGAGATGCGCGGGTTATCGAGGCTGAACGGTTTAGTGGCTCTTTGTCGGAGACGAGCCACTTGTCTATTCCCGATCCAGGGAAGGATCTTGAATTACTGGATAAGATTTCTGGCATTGAGCAGCTGCTCAGTGATACTTTGACGAACGCCACGAAGCGTGGCGAGGATCCGAAAATGAGGGCGTTGGAACTTGGACGGCCGTGGAAGGAGGGCGACGGTTTTTGAGAACCATCTCCTTTCCGATATCCCATAGGCAAGCAAAGATCTTGCCTTGCCGCTATCGATTATCCGCAAACGATTTTCCTTATATTGATGTCATTTGTATTTGTGGAGTTCTGCCATTTATCTTGGGCTGATTTATCGAATTTTGGTCTGTTTAGGTGGACGAATTGGCGTTTCTTCGAGTGTGTATATTGTCCCCCATCTGTTACATATTTTTGTTTGTTTTGGCAGGCTCCTAAGACTGGAGAAAAAGTCATGTGTGATTCCCAGCTGGAATTGGGTTTATTTGTATTTGTTGGCAGTATATGAAGTATGAGTGTCCTCTCCCTTATTTCTGTGTAGTATCTTTGTCCTCAATAGACACCCGATTTGTGAGGCAGAAGAATCATGTGATCGGACTTTCTTGTCCACCCGACCGTAGCAACCGGGGAAACATTGGCCCGATACAGAGTTTGCACTGTCTGCTTCATCTTCAAACCACGCAAACAGCGTCATACGTGCCCACCACTGGCTATCTACATATCGCTTTTCGAGTATCGTCGATCTATCGCGACTCGCGTCGAGCGCCTCTGAATATTAGAGGCGTTCAACGTCCTCTTTTCTCAGTTTTTTCTCAAAAACCTTTCGCGCATCGCTGCCACTGCGTGGGCAAGTGGCGTCGAGCAATTATTCCCTTGCTGAGCGTTGCGACGACCGGTAATTCACGAGCGCAGCAGGACTGCTAGTTATTCACCCCAGTTCAGTTGCAGCTCTACCTTTACGCCTGTGAATGATAATCTATTTTTTTCTTTGTTCAATTCTATTTCTTAAGTGAGCTCCCCTCTTTATATATGAGACCTGTTGTTCCTGTGCAATTGGAGCAAAGAATCCCACTTTTCCTCTTGCCAACGATTCAAACCCACTCTGTACACCTCGACCTTTTTTACCCTAATCTTCTCATTGCAAATCCGCCTACGATCTAGCGCAGCCATTGACTGGCTAGCTTCGACATCCTGCCATGACCTCGACGCCTGGTTCCAATCACCAGCACCCTCCCTCGTCCTCCGCTGAGATCTCCACCACTCAGCCCGCACATTCCTCCAGCATCGATCCAAACTCCCATCTGTCTGCTGGCTATGCTCCGAACGAGAATCAGCTAGCGGGCTTGGTCGAAGCTGCTACCGCGGCCGCTGGTCAAGACGTCTCTGACTGGACCACTGCGGCGGCTGTTGCTGCTGCTGCTGGAAACCAGCACCATCTAGACGGCTATGGACCCGAGATTCATATTGACGAGGATAGCTTCGGGGATCCGGGCTTCGGAGCGAGCTTGACTGCTAATAGGCAGCTGAGGGGCTCTGGTGACCACGGCCCGCCGTCTGGACTGTCGAGAACTGTGTCGAAGAAGCGGAAGCGTAACGAAGATGCTCTCGATCCTGCTCTGGCTGCTGCTAGTTCTGGCATGGGCCTTGGTGCTGGCCATTATCAGCAGCATAACCAGCAGCATAGTCCTCATCCGCAGCAGTACGAAGATGGTGGCTTGGATATTCGTCCTGTGCCTGCTCAGTCGTTGTCTGATGCTCGTGCTGTTGGTCTGCATTCTGCCGCTGCGCTCTTCCGTCAACCATCGAGTAACAAGAAGCATACTCGTCCACCTATGGCGAAAATGTTCACGTCGCTTGAGCTCTCGCCGGAGAACTTTTTACAGCTCCAGGCTGCCGCGAAGAACTATATGCTTGACGATGAGCATCCTGAGAGACGGGAATGCGTGGGCCAGCGTGGCAAGGGAGACTCTGAAATGGTCAAACTCCGACTCTGGAACTGCGTTCGTCACTTTCTGGAGGCGGAGGGCCACGGCGAGCGGTTCTTTGGAGAGCATGCTATCAATGAGGGAATTACTCACCGGGCTCACGTGTGGCCTCGTGATCAGCAGAAGATTATTGCGTTGATTATCCCCCTGCTGCGACGCATGGTGACGAACGAGCGTCAGCGCCAGTATGCCGTCGAAACGAGAAAGGGTGGCGGTCCCGACGAACGCAGAAGAAGGAAGACGGACGAGAGCCACCCCAATGCCAACAGTGCTAGTCCCCCGAGGTACGACGAGCAGTTTCAGATGCATGCCCAGCATCACACCATCCCCGAAGAGTTTCCACCGGCTCCTCCCATGCCGAACCCTCAGCCTCAAATGGGACAGTCTGATACGCAGCTCGGTTTGACCAACCTTCTCCTTGATGGATATCCAACGGACTGGGAAGCGGTCGCTAGGTCTTACGACATGTACAATCAGGATTACGAACTTGACAGCTTGTGGGGTCTCTCTGGTCTCCAGCAGCCCGACTGGCGCGGATTGGTTGCTGCGGTCGATAGCCACTATCAGGTTTTCCACCAGGGTGACTTCGACTGCCCCAAGCCTTGTGAAGATGAGAACATCCATCGTATTTTGGAAGCTGATGCCATGGCTGCTCTTCGCTGGCGTGTTGGTGGGAACCGCTACACTCCTGCCAAGAACGAATTGTATGTCTTTTTTTTTCTTCTTTTCTCCCTTGTCTTTTCGCAGAGTACAGACTAATTCTTCAACAGTGCCAGCGGTATCACTCGTGATATCTCGCGTATCATCCGTGACAACCTCGCTGCCAAACATGGTGTTCATGCGCCTGTTTACGACCAGCAATCTGCTTCACACTCGCCCTATTATCAGCAACATAGCCATGCCACCAATGCTACCAACTCCTCCAACTCGGCGTCTCATACTCCTATGTTGAACGTCAATGTTCTTCAAAACGGCAAGCGTGTCCTTCCCCGCTTCGACCTCTCCGCAGACCAGTGCCCCGACCTGGGTACTTTGAAGCATGTCGTGACCCGTCGCTTCGGCGACCAGTTGCCCGCTCATCTCTCCGAGCCCAAGCACGGTGCTATGAACTCGTCCGTCGCATGGAAGGTCAAGGTGTTTGTTCCTGATGGCATTACCTCTGTCCACTCGGATGGTGAATGGACCATTGCGCTTTTGTCTGCCGCTACCGTTGATTGGATGGACAGCAACTTGAAGGTGCTTATCGAGGCTGAATAAGGGTGCAGTGCATGCTAAGACGACTAGACGATTTTCTTTCGATGATGATGAGATCTTGAATATTCTTGTCGATATTTTGGGTTTATCTTCTGGGTGTTATCGGTGTCGGTTTTTCTCTTCTTTTTCCCTCATATTTTCTTCCTTTCGTCTCTTCTTCGCTTCTCTTCTCTCTTGCATTTTCGTCTTTACTTTCTCCTCTTGTTTCGTCTCTTCTTTTCTTCTACCATATTCTCTACTCTCCTCTTCCCTTGTCTGAGTTTACCTCTTGTCCGAGTCTATTTTTCTTTTCTTTTACATCCATACCCGATTCAGTTCAATATCGGCGTTGTGCTGGGTGCTCTTCTCTCGATTTCTTACGAATATGGTGAACGCTATGCTACGGCTACGGCTATGAGAAGGTTTAATACCCCGTGATTTCACATCGTGAGGTCACTGAAGGTGGAAGTTTTTTGTTGTGATTAGAGGACGTCATAAAAATTGGTTTACAAGGACTTAGAGTCTAGATGCATAATATTGGCAAAATAATAAATGGATAAAATGGATTATTGCTACTTTTATTTGCTTTCTCTTCACCCTCCTTCTCATTCCTCCCCATGCCCCTGTACCATCAATTGTCTATTGACCTTACCGAGACGGGGATGTTATAAAGTGCCATGCAAACAGGACGCATTAAAATAACTCATAGACCACGACTAATACTTCATACAACCTCTTCCCTTCATCGAGCAGCAACATCCTGCGCCCAGATACAATACGCCATGAGCCTCAAACGCTTTTATTCTGACATATCGATCGTTGCAGATCTTCGTACACTTAGATGGCGCTTACGAACCTTAAAAGGGTAGTAGAACTAAGCACGGGACTGTAGGAAGGAATAGATCATTTGTGGACAATTTCCATAATCGCATGAAGCGAATTGATTTGCTGTGCTATACGGGACAGAATGCATTCCCTTTATCGATCTTTGCCAATTCAGGAAGGTCCATCGAGAACGCAAAGCTGCGTTTTGCGAGGCTGAGGCCTCGGTTGCTGTAAAGTATGTTGCTTTTTTATGGCTCTCTCCGCATATTTAGGGGATGCCGGGGCTCATTCAACAGCATATTATGGTATAGCTGTGAGCTTTCGGTCATCGCGAAACCGTTCCTAGACACTATGGAGGAACCGGCAAAGCGACATTGGTATTGGCCGTTTGGTCAAATCAGGTATCGTCAGATGCAAAGTGGCAGCAACACAGACGGCATTGAATTAGACAGGTTTCTGAGATTCACGTCCAAGGTGCCGTATCCAATGCTGATGAACTTTGTAGGTTACGTGAGCAAGACTCCAAAGAGTCATCCCTGACAACGAAACTAGTCTCCTGTCTATCCCGGAGTCTCCAAAATCGAATCAAGCAAAGCCAAGAAAACCAGCAAGAGTGGATCATAGGTGTCGTTCTTTGTGCTTGTGGTGCCTCTATCATCTTCTTTCTGAATGTCGTCCTCACAATCATTGCTGCCGCCGTATCCTATTCAAAGCCTCAAGGACAAGAATCCATTTCCACCATTCTCTACCAAGGAAAATGCTCTATTTTCAAAAACTGGGCGCGTGGCCTGCGTTTTCCCATAACCGTACTCAGCACACTCATGTTGGCAGCAAGCAGCTATTGCATGCAATGCCTGAGTTCCCCGTCTCAGGATGAAGTCGATATTGTGCATGCTCAAGGCAAACGGCTTGATGTTGGCGTACCCAGTTTGAAGAACCTCACATCCATTGGTGTGAAGTGATATGCATGTGCTTGACGATTCACAGCAATAGGAGAAATATATTCCTGATTGTTGGGGATGCTGTATTTTCATTTCTCTCCAGGCCTGATGTTACGACACAAAGAGAATGTCTTTTGTCGGTCCGGGAATCAACCCTAGACAATCATGGCGATCCTCATCTAAGATTTCCTTTTCTGAAAATAACGACATGGCTCTCCTTCCGAGAAGAAAACGATGGGCCCAAGCTGTCAGCTCCATATATTGGTTGACGATGATTATTCTGTATGTATGCCCGACAATCTGAAATGCTACCTTACCAGAAGCGTTCTGACCTTTGAGTTTGTCAATCATTTCAGTGTAGCTATCTTCTTTCTTTGGCTTGCAAGGACTTTTCCGATAGAAGGTATCAACATTCGATCAAATATCTCTGGAACTTGGGCTTTGGGTCCGCCACAGTGCGCACCACGATCGGTCAATTTTTGGGTGAAAGCTATTTCAGACTGGTTTTCCTTGCAAACACCCCTCAGTTAATTGTTTCTATAGCCTACTTTCTCTATAACAATGTCTTGACCAAAATGCTTCTTGCTCATTAATACGATATCTACGGCTTGCAACGGAAGCCCTTGCGTGTTTCATGGCCAAAGGAGGAGCAGCGTTCGACTTACTACCTTAGTCTCCCGTTCTCCCGTACCGATACAGCGTCCCACTTCTAATTATATCTGCAGTCTTGCATTGGCTGGTCTCCCAGAGTATCTTTTTTTTGTGGCCATTGTTCCGTTCAACATTCGTGGAAAGGCGGAAGCTAACTATCGGGCTTTCTCCTGTGGATACTCGCCAATTGCTATCATTTTCGCCATCTCTCTCAGGTTGTCTGGTGATTCTTACAATCCTGTGTCAGGGAATGAGGTGTTTTGAATTGAATATACCCCTCGCTGGAAGCTGTAGCGCCGCAATAAGCGCTGCATGTCATCCTCTTGTTGGTAAAGGGCATGAACTTAGACCCGTTCAATGGGGCGAGGTCCAAGTACCTTCCGAACACGACACTATTCCGACTCAAGCAACCGAACAAGCCGCATCACAGTCTGAATCTAGTCTGCAAACGAGCATCCACGGTACTGAGAGAGAGGTGTCGAGTGTCAACCAAGAGCAACAGGATTAGAACCTTACCGTATCTCAATCCGAATCCAGTCTGCATACAAGGGAGAACTTGATTATACATCACGAGCAACAGGAAGGAAGCCGTATCCATCTATTGGATCAAATGGAATGAGAATCCGATGAGAATGGAGAAGGCTATGGTCATTGCAGCTTTACGTCTGACAAGGTGACTACTCCTCGTCCTGGGCGGTTATATGTCTAAGTCGGTTGTTGTCGTTAAGTCTACACTGTCATGGATGGACAGGCACAAACCTTTCTATTTGTTCATTAATATAAACTCGATTCGATTCGTCTTACTGCTGCGTAGCTGTAGCCGTCAGTGACATAGTACAATTGGATCGGACTAGGGCTCTGGTTGTGCCGGAATACCGATTCAATGACATTACCGCAAAAAAAAAAAAAAAAAAAAAAAAATAGTGGTCGAATATCACCTTGGAGGTTTGGATCCAATAGATCAAGAGCGCAGATGTGATGAGAACAATCATTGTGCATATTGTGCAACTTTGCGGATAGATATATACCCTCCGCCTGACCATATCACATGGCCCGTAGCCACACGCGTGGGAATGATTTCAGTTAATATATGATCTCCAGCAGGGATAGTGAGCCAAGTCAATATCTTAAATCAAGGAAGGTTATCAGATGACCAGTTTTCATGCAGATGCGTATTAGGTACGGGTTAGTATACACCACGCATTCAAGAATGTAGACTTGATTATCGATTCAAGAGTTATTTGATTAGATTCATAAGCTCGTGTGATTTGTACACATTCAACCCCCTATACTATGGTCATCGCTTTCTGAAAACATGCCATAGGATAATTATTGTAAACAGATGCGAATGATGCCCTGACCGACGTCGATCCATGATCTCCATCAGTTACCGTTTAGTCGAGTGATCCGGACGCTGGATGGCAATCAGGTATCCACGCCAAAACCTGAACAGCATCATCATCCTTGGTCCGCTGCACACTGTCACTCGACAGTCATGATCAAAACGACATTTGGACCAGGGCAATTGCATATTGATGCATCCCTGAGTGGACGCAGGAGCATAAAAATGGCAATGAGCGCGCGACCCGAAGTAGCTATGCTCTGCACTTAGTTCAGGCGCACTCATGCGCGATTCGCATCACTTGCGGCTTTTTGTTTGATTTAACGACGTAACACCATGGCCTGTCATAAGCTAGCTGGCAGTTTTGTCGTCCGCAGCACCATCTCCTGCGCCATCCAATCGCACTTTCTTTGCCCTGCGCTTTTGCTCCCGTTTCGACAACGACTTCTCAGCCTCTTCAGCTGCTGGCTCCGCCTTCCTCTTCAGACTGTCTGCATTCGCCTCTGTTTGAGGTGCGCCTTTTTTAGCCGCTCCCTTCTTCTTCGATTGTCCTTCTTCGACCTTAGGCTTCTCCCCGCCGTAGACGACATCAATGGCCCCACGCCAGCTGGTTCGCTTGAGCTTCGCCAGAGCGGTCACCTTCCTTGTCTCTTCGCAGATTGCCTCCTTGCCACGCTCCTGTGACAGACCCCAGATGCATGCCAGGTTAATCACATCCCAAGGTGCGCGCACTCCCAGTGCCCTCTTAGCCTCACTTGATATAATGATCCCCCTTCCGCGCGTGGCCCGGATAAGCGACATAGCATTCCCGATGAGATTCCGTCGCGCGTCAATTCCGCTGCCCGTGATTCCAGATCCGTAGCAAATCTCGAATCGAATACCGCGCTCAATGGCAGCAGATAACATCTTGAATTTGAAATGGAATGGGATTCGCTCGGAAAAGTCCAGGGAGATCAGATCGCATTCCAGGTTGGTACAAGCGTTCAGTAGTGACTTCTCGTTCGTGGGACGTAGCGCAACTAGGTCATATGCTTGTGTCAGGCTGGTAAGACGCTGGTTCTGGGAGGGATCGGCGAGGATGAGGTTGAGACGAGTGAGTAGCTTTAGTGATTTCGGAGCATTTACGGGCACGGTTGGGGGTGCTAGGTTCGGAGGGAGTTTTCCACTGATCGTCTGAGAGAGCGCGACGGTTGTGTAACCGACTAAGAGCAGTCAGGTCAGCTTCTCATGTGGTCTTGAATGCCGAAGAATCGGCAGTAGGAACGGGCAAGTGACGTACTCTCCGCGAGGAAATTCAAGGTGTGCGAGATCTCGGGATCATCCGAGCTGTAGGGGACGTTGAGATCGTAGAACATCTTGGTTGTTTTAAATGGTTTGTGAGCCTCTCGATCTGTCCTGGATGTGTAGCTCACAGCTATCCCAGAAAGGCAATCGAAAAAGTCGCGTCGGATCAACGAAACTCCGAGCCGGCGGAATCTCCCCATAACAAGCGGTCCCGTGACTGCCTGAGCGGAACGAACGAATGCCTGCAAAGTCTCGGTCATCACCAAGAATTGCCAACTGTGTTTGTTTGTGTCCCCCCATCTTCTGCTTCCTTTTTGCTCGCTTTGGGACGATAGCAACGGCTGCGCGGTTTGGACAAGGCAAGGCTCATTTGCTCTTGGTCTTGCAGCTGCTGTTATCTGTCCTCTGACCTCAATTTTTCCTCATCTCCTGTCGCCGCCCTCTCTTTTTGTTACGTGCGCTTCGTACCCCGCCACAGCTTCGTCTCCTAATATCAATCGATTGTGGGCCGTTTCGGAATTCTGCTTGTGAGCAGCCGCCATTCACAATGGCGCGCGTTTATGCAGACGTCAATGAGCGTATGCCCCGGTCCTACTGGGATTATGACAGTGTGAACATTTCGTGGGGTGTGTTGGAAAACTACGAAGTAGTCCGCAAGATTGGTAAGCTTTTCGTACTTTGCGCCTTGCTTCACATCGAAGAATGGCTGGAATGCGGAATCTCTTTGACTTGTAATGCGAAACTAATGCTAATGGCGTCGATTGATAGGCCGGGGAAAATATTCCGAAGTGTTCGAGGGCATCAATGTCGTCAACTACCAGAAGTGTGTCATCAAGGTCCTCAAGCCGGTCAAGAAGAAGAAGATTAAGCGTGAGATCAAGATTCTTCAGAACCTGGCGGGTGGTCCCAACGTGGTAGCCCTGCTTGATGTCGTTCGCGATAGCCAGAGCAAAACGCCGAGTTTGGTTTTTGAATACGTGAACAACACGGACTTCCGCACGCTGTACCCCCGGTTCACCGACTACGACGTCCGCTTCTATGTCTACGAACTCTTGAAAGCGCTGGACTTCTGTCACAGCAAGGGAATCATGCACCGTGATGTCAAGCCACACAACGTTATGATTGACCATGACAAGAAGAAGGTTTGTTTGAACTCCGGGTTTCTTGTGATTGCGTGCACTGACATTCTCTAAGCTTCGTCTGATCGATTGGGGTCTTGCCGAATTCTACCACAAGGGCACAGAGTACAACGTTCGGGTTGCGTCGCGATACTTCAAGGGCCCGGAACTGCTTGTCGACTTCCAGGAATACGATTATTCGCTCGATATGTGGTCGCTGGGCGCCATGTTTGCGTCCATGATCTTCCGCAAGGAGCCATTCTTCCACGGAAACAGCAACTCCGATCAATTGGTTAAGATCGCCAAGGTTTTGGGAACCGAGGAACTCTTTGAATACTTGGACAAGTATGACATTGAATTGGATCCGCAGTACGACGAGATCCTTACACGGTTCCCCCGGAAGCCGTGGCGCTCATTCGTCAATGCTGAGAACCAACGATTCGTCAGCGACGAAGCAATTGATTTCCTGGACAAACTTTTACGATACGACCATGCTGTAAGCCATTGTCCTTTGTTATTTCGTCGTTCGTAAGTGCTAACAATTTTGTAGGAACGACTTACTGCCCAGGAGGCCATGGCCCACCCGTACTTTGCGCCTGTTCGCGCAGCAGAGCAGTCTGGGCGGAACAACACAACATCCTAAAGAAATGAAGCTGGACACTACGACTCGAATTTTCTAACTATTTCAACCATGCAATCGCTCCGGTTCCTGTCTCAGCGGCCGCTGTAGTCAGTGGCAGATAACGACGTTCTGATTATGGCCAGTTTGCTCAAATGCTTTTCGAGTTGGTTCTCTTGAAATGGATGGATAGAGGTGGATAGAAGGAGGGAGATATTCAGACGACAGAGGGGAGTGGCGTACCGTCCAGCGTCGTGCTGGACGTGAACTGAACTGCAGTGAAAGTGGTAAGGCAAGGAATTCGGAGCGGAGACGACGCTGATGACAGATGATATACACCTAATCTGTTGGGTATTTGGCCCATATCTCACCTCAATCCTCTTTGGCGTATTCAGCGAGTGAAATCTATCTAACTATCTGACGATGTTTTCGGAGTGGGATGAACATTTTCTTTCTTGCTCTGCTCTATGTAACCACCCACATGCAAATATGGCAACTACACCTCTTTTCTTTGGTTTTGATATTCTCATTTTCGTAGTCTGAATTGGTGACTTGGAATCTCCTTTGTTTCTTTGCTCATTCTTACTTCTCTGCGTGTTTTCATTAGTCTGAAAAGCCTTAGGAATGAGGTGTTAGATGGTGCTTATGATATATCCGACGGAAATGCAATTGTTCCAGTTATTTTCGTTCATACTGTAGTGTATGCTCGATGCGTCCATATCACGTGACCTAGGTCATTCCTTTTCTCTGGCTCTGACGCCCAAAAAGAAAGTCACGAAGAAGAAGCCAAAGAAGACAACGCTCAATTGCGATCAATTCCAGCACAGTTACATAGAAGAACCGCTCCATGGGCACTTCCTGAACCCCACCAGGGCCCGCTCCGATTCGTCCCAGACTTCCGCTGCAAAAAAAAGCGCCCGCACAACCAGAACCCCTCCACCCCTCCGAGTGCTTTCACGCGCGTTTGGTGTCTCCGGTGTCCAAGATACTTATCCGGCAGTTAGTGGCGCGAGCGGCGCCTAGGAGATTCACTCCTCCAACGTTATTATATCGTTCATATTCCAGAATGTCTGCCCCCAATCCAGGTAAGTGCTTATCGGACCCGGTCAACGGGTGACTCATGTCTGTCTGCTATTGAGGATTGCAAATCGCTAACAGTCTTGTGTTGCTTGCAGTTGGTGAGCCACCGGCTCCCATGAAGGACCCCGCACCTCAAGCCGAAGAACAGACCAGAAACCAGAACCTCAGCGATGCGACGAAGGACCCCCAGGCCGCACAGGATGCCGCCGCAGCTCCGAAGGTGAAGAGCGAGAAGGAGCGTACGTATTCGGATACCTGGAATTGTTGGCTATGATGGACATCCGTTGACAATGGCGATTTGACATAGTGGAACGTGAGCGCAAGAAGGCCGAAAAGGCGAAGAAGTTCGCAGAGAAGCAGGCCAAGGCTGCCTCCGCCAAACCCGCTGCCCCCAAGGCCGAGAAGAAGGCCCCGAAGCCCGAGAAGGACAAGACTACCGATGCCTACGACCCCCGTGCTATCGAGTCCGGCCGGTATGAGTGGTGGGAGAACCGTGATCTCTTCAAGCCCGAGTTCGGTCCCGACGGCGGAGTCCTGCCGGCGGGTAACTTCGTCATTCCTATTCCTCCTCCCAACGTTACCGGTTCCCTGCACATGGGCCATGCCCTGACAAACGCCTTGCAGGATACTATGATCCGTTGGCAGCGGATGAAGGGCAAGACGACCCTGTGGCTGCCGGGTATGGACCACGCCGGTATCTCGACCCAGAGTGTTGTTGAGAAGATGTTGTGGAAGAAGGAACAGAAGACCCGTCACGACCTGGGCCGTGAGGAATTTACCAAGCGCGTCTGGGACTGGAAGCACGAATACCATGCGAACATCAAGAACGCTCTGCGGAGAGTTGGTGGTTCCTTCGACTGGAGCCGTGAGGCTTTCACCATGGACGAGAACCTGTCCGCAGCTGTTACCGAGACCTTCGTTCGCCTTCACGAAGAGGGTATCATCTACCGTGCCAACCGTCTGGTCAACTGGTGTGTTGCTTTGAACACATCTCTGTCCAACCTTGAAGTTGAGAACAAGGAGGTCGAGGGCCGTACGCTCCTTGATGTCCCCGGCTACGAGAGAAAGGTCGAGTTCGGTGTCTTGACTCACTTCTGCTACGAGATTGATGGCACCAAGGAGAGAATTGAGATTGCTACCACTCGTCCTGAGACCATGATCGGTGACACTGGTATCGCTGTCCACCCCACCGACAAGCGCTACCAGCACTTGATTGGCAAGCACGCCCGTCACCCCTTCGTCGACCGTCTCCTCCCCATTGTTGCCGACGAGGAAGTTGACCCCGAGTTCGGTACTGGTGCCGTGAAGATTACACCCGCCCACGACTTCAACGATTTCAACCGCGGAAAGGCTCACAACCTTGAGTTCATCTCCGTCATGAACGACGACGGTACTTACAACAAGAAGGCCGGCATCTTCGCCGGTATGAAGCGATTCGACGCCCGTTACAAGGTCATCGACCTCCTGAAGGAGCAGGGCTTGTACGTCAAGTGGGAGCACAACCCCATGAAGATTCCCCGCTGTGCCAAGTCGAACGATGTCATCGAGCCTATCCTGAAGCCCCAATGGTGGATGAAGATGCAGAGCCTTGCCGAGCCCGCTATTAAGGCCGTCGAGGATGGCGACATTGTCATCCGCCCCGAGACTGCTGAAAAGAGCTACTTCCGCTGGATGAGAAACATCAACGACTGGTGTCTGTCGCGGCAGCTCTGGTGGGGTCACCAGGCTCCGGCTTACCTTGTCCAGATCGAGGATCAGGATGTTGATGACAGCGATGGTGACTACTGGGTTACTGGCCGCTCCGAGGAGGAGGCTAAGCAGAAGGCCGCTGCCAAGTTCCCCGGAAAGAAGTTTACCTTGGCCCGCGATCCTGACGTTCTTGACACCTGGTTCTCGTCTGGCTTGTGGCCTTTCTCTACTCTTGGCTGGCCTAAGCAGACTCATGACTTGGAGACCCTGTACCCTACCTCCGTTCTGGAGACCGGTTGGGATATTCTCTTCTTCTGGGTTGCCAGAATGATCATGCTTGGTATTAAGATGACTGGCAAGGTTCCCTTCAAGGAGGTGTACTGCCACTCCCTGATCAGAGATTCCGAGGGTCGTAAGATGTCCAAGTCTCTTGGTAACGTCGTTGACCCTCTTGATGTTATGGAGGGTATCCAGCTCGAGAAGCTCCACGCCAAGCTTCTCGCTGGTAACCTTGCCGATAAGGAGGTTGCCACTGCCACCAAGTATCAGAAGAAGGCATTCCCCAAGGGTATTCCTGAGTGCGGTGCTGATGCCCTGCGTTTTGCTCTCGTTGCTTACACTACTGGTGGTGGTGACATTGCGTTTGACATCCAGGTCATCCACGGATACCGTCGTTTCTGTAACAAGATCTACCAGGCCACCAAGTACGTGCTTGGCAAGCTGGGCGAGGACTTCAAACCTCAGGCTACTGTCGCAAAGACTGGCAGGGAATCTCTCGCAGAGCGCTGGATCTTGCACAAGTTCAACACCGCCGCCAAGGAGGTTGACCAGGCTCTCGAGCAGCGTGAGTTCAACGTCGCCGCCACCACCGTCTACCAGTACTGGTACAGCCAGCTTTGCGACGTCTTCATCGAGAATTCCAAGTCCCTCCTGGCTCCTGAACTTCCCGCTGAGGTGCAGCAGTCGGCCAAGGAGACCCTCTACACCGCTCTCGAGGGTGCCCTGACCATGATCCACCCCATCATGCCCTTCGTCACCGAGAACCTCTGGCAGCGTCTCCCCCGCCGCCCCGGCGACAACACCATCTCGATCATGAAGGCCCGCTTCCCCGAGTACAGGCCCGAGTTCGACGACCCGGCCGCCGCCGCCGCCTACGAGCTCATCCTCAACACCTCCAAGGCCATCCGCTCCATCCTCGCCCAGTACGAAGTCAAGACCAAGGGCGACATCATCGTCCAGACCTACGACGCCACCAGCTACAAGACAATCTCTGACGAACTTGCCATCGTCAAGTCCCTTGGTGGTAAGAACCTGGGTGAACTGAGCGTCCGCGGTCCCGAGGACACCACCCGTCCCAGCGGCTGCGTTGTCTCTGCCGTTGGTGCTGAGGCTGCCGTCTACCTCCGCGTCTCCAAGGAGGTTGCTCTCGAGCAGGAGGAGAAGGCTAAGGCTAGCCTGGAGAAGTCGCGTGATGCTGTGCGCCGCCAGCGGACCCTTGTCAACGGT
The DNA here is from genome assembly GCA_034509305.1 of Aspergillus cristatus. Lineage (NCBI taxonomy): Eukaryota > Fungi > Ascomycota > Eurotiomycetes > Eurotiales > Aspergillaceae > Aspergillus > Aspergillus cristatus. Next base: position 1,147,541 of record WJBV01000007.1, on the reverse strand, counting down.
GCTGGGTGGAAGGAGAAGGCGAAGCCTGAGGTGCGGGAGGCTGAGGAGAAGAAGCTGAAGGATGCAGAGAGTGAGTCTGCGCGGTTGGAGGAGCAGATTAAGGAGTTTGAGAGATTGCGCTTGGAATAAATTTTCTGGACAGTCCTGTAACGTTTGTTGATTAGGTTTATGAATCTCAGTTCCATTGCTGTATATGCACTACTTGTTAGGTACAACGCCGTAGCAGCGCCATCGCTGAGAGTTAACGTGCTTAGTGAGTCGTTATTCCCGAGAATCTGCCATGGCTTTCTTTACCTTGAACATGAACAATATGATCTAGATATTTTCTTTAACTGGACAACTCCCCGATAAATTGGAATGCGGCGCTTCGAGAGAATATACGACGTTGTCGAGCCCGTTGAGGAGTATTGCCGGGGAGGCTACCATCCAGTACATCTCCACGACGTATTCAATCACAGGTACGAGGTTATTGGAAAGTTGGCATTTGGTCAATTCTCAACAGTATGGCTAGCAAATGATCAATTGTGGGTTTCCTTTTCAGCAGGCTGTCTCTCCCCCCGAGAGGACTACTTAATACATTCAAGGCTCCGGCGACAAGTCGCATTGAAGATACTAAAAGCAGATGTCTCCAAAGACAACAACGAACTCTCTACACTCCTCCATTTGTTGGAGTCAGTCCGAGGCCTTAATCATCTTGGAAAAGCGCATGTTATCGAATTACTGGACTACTTTGAGCATGATGGCCCAGATGGAACTCACTTGTGCCTTGTGCTCCCTGTTATGATAACTGATGGTGCAGCGATGACTGTTACTGGGAAGCCGCATAAAGTGGACTACATACAAGCTATTTCCAAACAAGTCTCCTTGGGCCTCGACTTCCTTCATACACTAGACATCGTTCATTGCGGTAGGTTGGCCCTCCAGGGCATTATAATTGGCATTATGCTGACTTGATGCAGATTTATAACCTGCAAATATCATGTTTTCAGTCACCGGAGCTGCGCACAGCGAGGCATTTTTGCAGCCCCCTGAGTTCAGTCCCTGTCAGGTGGCTAGAGGCAACGAAGGTAGATGATAGCGCCTCGGAATATTTGATGGCTTCACAGACGTCGGGGGCAACTGGATGATGCAGACTTCTCCACGCTCCTGGTCAAGATTGGCGATTTTGGTGGAGGTATGATGCACCCGCTCTAATTTTAGTAAAAGAATCTAACATGCTATACTAGTCGCGAGGGGTGGTCAATCCAACCAGTGGCCTGTGACGCCGATAGCCTTCCGTGCACCTGAGCTAATCTACCGAAAGACTTGGGATGCTGGTATTGATATCTGGGCTTTGGGTTGTTTGGTATGCTGACCCCTCTATCCTGAAACCTGTTTCACCCATCTAATGCTGTGGTAAAGATATTTGAGTTGGCGACAAATGAGCCATTGTTTCCAGTAGGGTCCTTTGGCCTCACAGCCGAACAGATTGACCAAGAGCACATTTACCTTGTAGACCAGGTTCTTGATAAAGACGTTCAAATGCACGAGTGCTTGATGAAGCACCTGATGGACAGGCTACCATCTAACTTTGGGCGCTGAGAATATTCAGCATCTCGCATCGTTCCTTTTGTTGATGCTGCAGAAAGACCCTCGAAGGCGAATGCAAACCACGGAGTTACTCAATCAACCCTTTCTTAGTGAAGGATCTGAGGGTTGAGGGGTTTGTCAAATGTCGAACATCATGTATTTCCACAAGCCTCAACCAATGTACATACACAGATATTCGCTTTTAGATCTATCCGTAGTCACGTGCGACATACCACCGAGTCCAGGTAGCCGCATAGGACCAGTGCATTCAAGCCTATCATGAAATGTGAGGATTCTGAAGACGAACTGCACGATTGTGTAGTATCAGGAAAGAAAAAAATTATCTAGAATTATCCATTGTTTCTGGATTGGTGGAGGCTGGACTTAAGCTTATCGATAAGAGCGCCAAGACCGACCTCCAAAACTTTTCGCTCCGCCTTTTTTTTTATCCAAAGTCAACGTCCGCGACGACAAAAGCCAACATCTCCCAGACAAAATGGCATCGATGCTGAGAGAAGTGTATGTCAATCGCAAATATCGCCCAGTTTACAATGAAATATACTAACTAAAACAGCAAACCCAAAAACCCGCGCACAGCGCGCCTCCTCAAAGCCAAAGAGCCCCAACTCGTCGAAGGCCCCAAACGCACCCTCCTCCTCCACGGCTCAAAGTGCCCAACCCCCGTGCACACAATCCTCAAGACCTTCCACTCCCTCACAAAACCGAACTCCGTCCTTTTCCACAAGAAGAATGAGAACATCCGCCCCTTCGAAAGCACCGAGAGCCTCGAGTTCCTGGCCAACAAGAACGAGGCCGGAGTGGTCGTGTTCGGCAGCAGCTCCAAGAAACGGCCCAACTGCATCACGCTCATGCGCGTGTTCGACTCGAAGACGCTTGACATGTGCGAGATGATGCTGCTCCCCGGCGAGAGTGGTGAGGATGCGGTTCCTGCGATGAATAATCTCTTGATGCAGATCGGGGTTGGGTTACGGCCGATGCTGATTTTTGCGGGGAGTCCGTGGGATGATGAGACTTCGACGGCGCATGTTATGCTCAAGAGCATGTTTACTGATATGTTCAAGGGCGAGGAGAGCGACAAGATTGATGTTGAGGGGTTGCAGTATGCGCTTATGGTTGCTGCTGAGGAGCCGGCGCAGGGTCTTGCGCCTGTTATTCACCTGCGGTGGTATAAGCTGCGGACTAAGCGGAGTGGTCACAAGCTTCCTCGTGTTGAGTTGGATGAGATAGGTCCTAAGCTGGACTTCAAGATTGGTCGTTTGCAGGAGGCGCCGCGGGATGTCATGAAGGAGGCCATGAAGCAGGGCAAGAGGCCGAATGAGGAGGTTAAGTTGAAGAAGAACATTGGCATGGATGCGATTGGTGATAAGGTCGGTCGTTTGCACTTGGCCAAGCAGGACCTGGGTGGCTTGCAGACTAGAAAGATGAAGGGATTGAAGCGCCGTGCTGGTGTTGAGTCGGATGAGGATGAGGATATGATGGATGTTGACGACGAGGTTTCGGAGGATGAGGGTCGCAAGAGGACACGGACGGAATAAGGACATAACATCTGTGGTTAATCATGCATTTCTTCTGTTTCGCACGTGGCGTTTCCGGTTGGATTGGTGATTTTTGACTTGTGCTGAGCAAGTTCGTTTGAATAAGCTGTCTGTTTTGTACAGATAAAAGTCTGCATTTATTACACTTATACTCTGATTTCAAACCTATATACATTACAGATTACTATGGATTGTTTATTGCCAGGTGGAAGAACTATGTTCTCGTTGTCTGTTGACCGACAGGGCCTACCGAGGGTGCAAGTAACATTTGGAAACTAGGTAGCTGGGGGTGAACCGTAGTCCCTCCAGATGGAGGGTGTGCAGATGGAGGTTGTGCAGCCGGCGCATCCCCGTTCTCAACACCATTACCAGGTGAAGCGTCTCTAACATCACTCTCATCCGACGACTCATCCCCAACCACCACGTCCTTCCCCTCAGCACCATTCCCCTGACTTCTCGGCTTCCGTTTCGCTCTCTGTGCCTCCGTAACCCTCCTCCTCACCGGCGCAGAACTCTTCAACCAAGCATACACAGTCCCCCACCCCGCTGTCATCGCCTCCTTCGCAGCCGGATCCCGCAACAACCGTTCCCAGTCCTCGGGCGATATATCAGGTAGATTTCCCTTTTCTGTAGACGTATGGCCGCGGCCGATGATGCTGCGCTGGTAGCCCGTCTCCTGGAGACGGCGGGAGAAGTTCGATTTGCTGTTTTTGGTGTTGTGGGTGGTGATGAAGTGGTTTTGGATGTCTGGGAGGGAGGCGATGGGGTGCTTTTCGACGTATGTGCGGAGGTTCTGGGGTTATTAGTATTCGGGCTGTTTTTCTATTGAGCAAGTCTATTCGTTTTGTTTTGTGATGGTTTGCAAAGCGATGTCCGCATTCGCGATTGGCCCCTCCCCTCCCCTCAGCGACAACCATATGAAAGCAAGCTACATACTTCCAGAAATTGATCATTAAATGACCGCGGTCGCCCCATTGGCTTTGGGGACTCTGTTCGAGGCGGCGTTGAAGTCCCGTATGTACTCAGGCTATGCGCCATGCGTCGCAGAGTTCCATGTGAGACTCCATGGACCTGACATATCTGAGGATATGGTTCGCGGCGGAAGAGAGCTGCTGTTATCTGTCGCCTTTGGTCTTCTGTTAAGCGAGCACCGGGCATTTTGTTTTCTTATCGTGTCTCGTCAGGCAGGGAAGATGGGATGAGTTGGCGGTGTTGGTGCAACGCGACATGTTGACGGGAGTTGATCCATCATCCGCAGATCGGCAGCTGAGGTTCTTGGTATCGAGGGTCGTTAGAGCAATACAGTGTCCCCCAGAGTTCATCTTCTCTTCTTCCTGCCTTGTTCCCTACACGCCAATCGTCCCCTGTAAAAGGATACAAGTAATTCCCGAAGAATGCTCCCCAGACCGTATGTCACGTGACCATGACGTCGCACTACGCTTCACATGCCGAGGCAACTTTTCCGCGGCGCCGAACAAAAGTGGCCGCTCTGTTCTCTCCTCCATCTTATCGCTAACAAGAGGAGACGCAGATTGACGGTTGAAGAGTTGAAAATCACGATCGCTGGGTTTGCTACTATCCCATGTTCTTGCAATTTGTCCCGGTACAGATAAATCAAGCGGCAACGGCCAGCCTTTCGTTTTCATAATGAGCCGAGGTCCCGAGATTATGGAGGCGCTGATGGTAAGAATTCTTTATTGCTGGGTGAGGGTATACTTGGGGTGCGGTGGCTGATTTGTGTCTAGTCTCGTCTGGATGCTATTGTTCTGGATCCTGATCTTGCGCCTTTGCTGTCCCTGCTCAAGGGTGTTCGGAATGGTGTCGTCTACGGGTCGAAAGTGCGGTTTCCGCACGCTTTGGTGTATGTGAAGTCTTCCTGGACTGTTTATTCTGAATAATGCTGACGGATGTCTCTCTGCAGGATGATATTTCTTTTCCGCTCCGGAACGTAAGACAGCCTCCCATCGACTCGATTACCCCTATACTGATCAATCCACAGCCTCCGCGAAAAGGCCAAGCTCGTCCTGAAAGCCACGAAAACGCACGCCAGCAACCTCGCGACCTTCGCCCTCATATACAAGAGCTCCATGCTCGCACTGCGAAATCTAAACACGTCCAGTGCCGGCAAGGAGAACCGCTACGATAGCTTCTTCGCAGGATTGCTGGGAGGATACGCTGTTTTTGGCCGGCACCAGACCAGCGTCACCCAGCAGGTATGCCACACTCCCTTGAACAGAAAGAAGTATCAGGAGTTAACGGGACCAGATCGTCATCTACGTCTTCGCCCGCGTGGCCCTCTCCCTCGCCAAACTCTCCGTCGAACCTAACATGCACCCGCTCTCACATCTCATCACACCCGAAGCTCGTTCCCAGATCAAAGACAATGCATGGCCGGTCTTTGCAAGTCTCAGCTGGGCTTCTGTCATGTACATCTTCCGCTGGTATCCGGAGACGCTGGTTTCGAGTCTGAGGAGTAGTATGATTTATATGTATGTCTTCTTACCTTGGTTTTTGGGTGTCGTGTTTGTACTGATGTGTGGCAGCTACGCGGACTCGGACCACTGGGACTCGTTCCGGAATTTCTTTATACACAATAAATAGATTGGCGATGGGTTGGCTCTTCTGGCGTATAGATTGGTGATTATTGTTTGTTTTTGTTTATCCTTAGTGTATATAGCGTATCTCGGCCGACTGGGCTGTGTTGATGGTTATTAATATTGTTAGTATTCATTCTTTTATCGCGTACGGTCACATGAGCTAAGTATATTCTGTGGAATTGAAAACATTTCTCATCGACACGCAACACACGTACAGGTTTATCTCTGATCGTTCCGGCTGTAAGGGATTCACCCGTGGACAACCTGGTCATATTACAACATTTCCAGACTCTAGACATTACGACTGGCTATGGTATACAAGATATTAAAAACGCCAGATACCAATCCTATATAGCTTTCAATTACTACTACGATGCAATATGATCTGTGTTCCGAGTATCGTATCCAGCATGGAATGAGCACATGGGCGACCTATTCCTGGTACTCAATAACCAATACACGGGCTACCATGTATTTGTGCAGCGGTTGACAACCACGTGTCTTTCCAGGTTGTCGATTGGACCGAGAAGTAGTACAGAGTATTATCAAAAAAAACCGGGAAGCAAATCCGGGGATTACACTTCTGCACACAAAAGTACCTGACAAGGACAGAAATTCCAATTCATCTTGATTGGACAAGAACTTATGTATGCAAGGAAAACGAACGCCAGTACCATGGATAAAAATAACCAAAAAACATAAGCCATCAAACAACATAACAGTATAACACAGGATAACATCCGAAACCTTTCCCAACTTCTCGAGAACCGGAACAAAAGCCAACGGACATGGATATGCAATATGATTTCGGGAGTGATACAAATAGGTATGGACTCAACCGTATTCCGAAAAAGTTGTGGGGCCACCGGCATGGGATCTTCCCTATCGTGGTTTAGTGTCCGCCGCGGGCCGTAGAGTGGAACGGGATCTGCCATACCCCGTACAATGCTTTGTGAACCATCATTTGCCAATACATAACCGATTTGCTGTCAACGGGAAACTGAACTCCCTGTCATGGACGACGGGAGAAGACGACAAAGTGAAAGTAGCGTAACGGCTTCAAAATATGGAAAAGTAAGCAAAAGAAGTAAGTCAAAGAAAACCAGGAATAAAGCTCGTCATACCTCTATTCAATTTTCAACTCCGGATCAATTGGATATCCTGATTCGATGAGGTGCATGAGGCGTTGCGTGTTCGGGCCGATCCAGCCACCCGCTCCAGCGACGTCCTCTTCCGACCGTTGAATGCCAACGTAGACCATATTGCCCTGTCTATAGATTGTTGTCAAAGTGAGAAAGAGTCTTAAAAGAAAAACAGAGTGGTATGAATTACGCTTTATCCAACGAATTCTGGTGTCCAACAACCGACACAGCGTATCCATCAGAGGGAGGGGAGCTCTGGCTGCCATAAGACGTGCTGCGCAGTTGCTGGCTGGAGTTGGAGTTGTTCAAGTAGGAGCTTGGGTCAGAGGAGGAAAGTTGGGAGTTGGTCGCGTCGATGTTCGAGCTTCCGTCGAAGGAGAGCGGCTGGTTGACCTGGTGCATGCTCGCGCTCGGATTGAAAGAGAGTGGATGGTTGAACTGGTTCGTGTTCATGTTCGGGTCGAAGGGAATCGGTTGGTGGCGCTTTGACTGGTGCATGTTCAAGACTGAGTCGGAAGAGAGTGGTCGAGGGCGTTTGGTGGCTTGGTTCGTGCCTTCCATGGCTGATCGTGGTAGTGAGTAGTGATCGGAGCAGATGGTGTAAGTGTATGACTATGCGTAAAGTGGATAGATGGATAGAATATTCGGATGAAAGAGTGAGACGAGTAAATGGGAGTTGGGGGATGCAAAGTTCTGAGAGAGACGAGTGCGGAGTTGTCAGGTACAATCTTGGCCGGTGGTCAAATCAGTGCCTGGGGTCGCTCTTTCCTGAAATCATGCACGGTGATCTATATCTGCGGAGAATGAGTCCAAGTATAATTCTATCCAAAAAAAAGTAATCGAAGCAGAGCGTTGTTTGATAACTCAGTAGATGATTTTCAGATTAAACCAGTTTCGCTTGACACTCCGGCTGAACTTAACCCTTCGGGCGCTCCCGTCCATCCCGAACCTTATCCCATGATACATCCTTCGGGGCCACAACACGATTGAAGCATCTAGTCCAAAATAAGTTCTCCGGCGGGTGCTTCTATGGCTGGGGTCGAACCCAAGAGCCAACCCCGGAAAGATCTTCGGCTTGGCTGAAATTGGATGGATTGCTTTGTCTATCAACCATTCATCAAATTAAACTTAAACAACAGTTCAAGTAGAGGAGAAGGAAGCACTTACTTCTCAGGCGAAGGGTTCTTGTCATTACTCAGGATATTTGATCCACCTGACAACTTGGAGGTGTGGCTATTCACTGATCCAGCTTGATAGTGACTGAAAATTGAATTTGTTACATCAGAGTGCGAAGGTTGAGGTTGGTGTTCTTTGGTCTGAGTTGTGGTTGCCATGGGCGCGATGACGGGCTTAGGGCTGTAAATAAAAGATGAATTTCGAAGAGAGCGGAAAACAAAAAAGAGAGGGAGAGATTGATGAGTTCTATGGTAAAGCCCGTTTACTTTTCCTTCGTAATAAGAAGTTTATAGAATGCCGCCTGCGCCAAGAAGAAGGAAATCAGTGGGAGATATTGGTCGTAGCCTTGTAGGTGCGCGTTTGTTGCTGAGATCGACACTCGGAGACCCATCCGGGAAAATCGGTTACCTCACCAATCTTGGTTTTAATTTTGTGGTTATTCTGCAACCTAACATTTCCCAAATTTTCGGCACAGAAACGAACGAGTCGAATGGTAATGATAACAGACAAAAAGAGAAGGAAGATAGAGACTGACGGATGAAAATGTAAACACAGACACGGATACAGACACAGCGAGGAAGCATCTCGCAAACTCGCAAACTCAACTCAAGCTCCCCGTTGAGTATATCCTCTACTTCTCTGACACTTTCAAGGCATTCTGTTGTAGAATCCGCCCAGGAACCAATTCCAGCCAGGTCTTGCGCGCTGTCAGCGTCCGATAAATGACAATTTTCGTAACTAAGATAGGTTAGAACGAGGTTTCAAAGTTGAAGGACACGAGGCAATAGACAATGATTACCTTTTCGGAGAAGGATTCTGGTCATCAGCCCGCGCAGTCAATCCCTTAGACGGTGCCTCAGAGGTCTGACTAGTGCTCCATGGATTAACTGTGGACCTGTTGGAGGCCAGATCGGCTACTGTCGACTGAGAGGATTGCGCCTGAATCTCCCTGACATTGGGTGTGTTGGCCATGGTCAAGTAGGGGGGTAACTAGGGAAGTAGATAGAGGTAGTATAGAGTACAAGCCGAGCCACTATATAATTCAGATGAGCAGTGGATTTAAGAGGATTATGAAGAAAATGGATGATTTCTGGTTGAAAAGGATCAGAGCGGACGGCATTCTTATACGAAGGAATAGGACAAGGATGTCTGTCAAGGGAATATAGAGATGACAACGGAAGAATTCACGACTTATCCCAGGGGCACTTGCTGTCTGCTGATCCAGCGTGCATTTGCACATTGAACCTCAATCCCGTATGCATGGCCATGGCAAATCTAGATCTTGCGACGAAACCCGGCTAGTCGGCTGAGGAATGAATAACGAGTACACAGGTTTGGGTCCACTTTTTAACGATTCACATGACCTGTAACCTGATGAAATAACAGGGAACGCCCCACATCATTACAGTTCTACTCGGTTATCTACACGTGACCTGGTCTATCCGTTTGCCTTCGTTTTTGCCGCCCAGCCCCAGCGCCCTCATCCGTCCACCAATTGAGCGAGTATCGTTGCTTATTCTCACCGCCTCACAACGACGACAACCACAACAACAACAATGAAAATAACAACAAAACAACACCTCTGACTATGGCGACTTCAATTCTCACTTCTGCTCCATCCCCCCTCCGTCTAAGCCCCGAACCACTTACTCCGGACTCCTTCGCACCCTTCGGCTCCGCGATCATCTCGCCGCTTCCTCATGATCTCATCAGTCCTTCGCTTTCCTCTCTCCAGCAACAGCATGGGTCACCCACACCTGTGCTAGCAAATCAATCCACTGCTATCAAATATAGCCCCATCTCTCCGTTGCAGAATGAGTATTCGGGTTCTCCCAGCGGGCAGCCCTCATCCGCACGGATGAGTATGTTTTGCTGTTTTCCGCGGGAATTGCGACACCCCTCGAATGCGGCTCTCTTCGATGTCAGAATCCTAGAGAGACACCCTTACACCACTCAGACGTTCACGCCCCTCAATTCTGTCGGTGAAGACCAACATATTGCCAATGAACCGCTTTACCTCGTTATCGTCGCTCCAACTCTCAAAGGTCAGACCGCGGCCGCTATTGTTAAAAACCCAACGACTAGGATCGCAGAGTCAGTCACTATAACGGACCCCCCGGATCTCAGCAAAGTCAAGGCGTTCGTCGCTCGTCGTGGACAGGCGGTGACGTATGGGGCTGGGACGTGGCACGCACCGATGGTGGTGTTGGGGAAGAGACGGGTGGATTTTGTGGTTGTGCAGTTTGCGAATGGGGTTGCGGAGGAGGATTGCCAGGAAGTGGCTTTTGGGGAGGGTGTTGAGGTGGAGGTGGACAGCAATGAGGGCAATAGATTGGAGAAGCTATAAAAGATTCGTTATAGGTAGGGGTATACTCTATGTACAGGTAACGTGCATCTTAACTCGTATTAACATATTAATCAAGGGTTGTTTCATCATCTTTTCCATCCCGCAACTCATCCCGGTACTGCCTGGCCATTTCTATGGTTTCTTGGGGCAATCCCGCCAATTTCGCTACTTTCAACGCGTGCGACTCGCGATTAACCCCCTTCCGCAGTCGGTGGACAAAGGAGAACGATCCAGATGCCGTTTCCTTGACATCGGTACAGTACCGTCCTAGTGCATCAAAGTCACGTGTCTTCTTCGCCAGAGCGTGGAAGTGCGTTGCAAATAGCGTCCGGCATCGATTTCGATAATGCAAATGATGCAGGCACACGTAACTCACCGCCGTGCCATCTTCGGGTGTCGTTCCACGGCCAACCTCGTCCATGATTACGAAAGAGCGCGGTGTCGCTTGTGTTAGAATGGCTGTCGTTTCTAGCATCTCGACCATGAACGTCGATTGATCGCGGAAGAGGTCATCAGCTGCACCAATCCGACTGAATATCTGGTCGACAATCCCGAGTTCTGCATACGCCGCTGGTACAAAGGAGCCAACCTGTGCCAGAATCGTGATCAAAGCGTTCTGGCGAAGGAAGGTGCTCTTTCCTCCCATATTAGGACCTGTGATGAGCCAGATTCGTTCCGCGTCATCGCCTAAAAAGCAGTCGTTGCTCACAAACGGCTGACCCTGTTCCTCGAGTCCCAGCTTGACTGTTGGATGTCGACCACCCACGATCCGATGCGCCGTGCCCATATTCAATATCGGACGGACGAGGTTCTGTTCTTGAGCAAGGCTGGCGAATGAACAAGCCACGTCGAGCTCGTCCATAACAGCCGCGTTATGCCGGATCTTTACCAGATTCAGGATCACGCCCCGCCGCAGTCGTTCGAATATCACATGTTCTTCTTGCCGGATTTGAACCTTTATTTGGTCCATTTTACCGCCAAGATCTGTCCATGCTGGCAGGTAAAATGATCGAGTGCTCTTGGTTGAATATACGCTTCGCGTTACTCCTAGCTCCTCGAGCGATGCCTGCGTAATTCTGGCATTCCTGACATGGCAAATGTGGCCCAGTCCGGCTGACCACCTGAGTGATATATGGGGCGATCCAACAGAATCGCGAAGCCACGTTGTTAACCGCGACTTTTCGTCGTGCAGTCGATCTAGCTCCTCGTGAAGTCCGCGCAAAGCTGGACTTGCCTCGCGTCTCATGATCCACGTATCGACGGTTTGTTCCTCCGCTGCGGTGGCGGTATTTTTCTTTCCCTTCACCTTCTTTGGTAACGTTTCGATGTCTTCTGGTAATCCCTCTGTCGCCGTTACTTCTTGTGCCAGCACCGCTGCCTCCGCTGCCGTCGCGTCTTCCATGCGCTGCTTCTGCAGGAGACCCTCTTCGTCGATGGCTGTGAGGATTTGATCCGCAAGTATCGTAGGTCCGTCGAGGTGAAGCCGGTCAATCATCGTTTTGAGACTGCCCTTAACTCCAGCATCGGAGCCATCGCCATCCTTAGCTGACAACACTTGTCGAATCTCCCTCGAGGCCTGGATGGCTCTTGAAAGACAGATCAGGTCATCTGCATCACCACGTCCCAGTGTGAATTTCTGAACCAGGCGCTGGGCATCGTAGCTACGTTTCAGTAATTGCGTAATGCTCTCCCGTAGTCCCGTATCTTCGATGAAGATCGACACCAGGTCAAGGCGTTCGTTGATGACCTCTAGTGAGGTAGATGGGGATGCTATGACACTATTAGCAACTCATTCCCTAGTGGATTTCTGGGAAGTGCATACTTAGACGGTCTCTCAGCAGACGGGCGCCGCTCTTTGTGCTGGTCCGTCTGACTGCGTGAAGAAGACTGCCTTTCCCGAAACCATCGCGCGCTGTCTCGAGAATTTCTAGCCCCCTCAAACTATTTCGGTCAATGTTCATGGACTCATTCAAATGTCGACGACGTGGTGGTTGAAGTTGCATGTTCGAACCCTGCAGCTGAACTCGGATGTACTTCAAGAGGTTGTAACCTGCAGCAGTCTCCTCGGGCGTGAACGTATCGATAGTGGCCGTTGGAACGAGTGTTTCGAGCATCGAGCCCCAGTCCGACATGGGTGCGACATCTCCGGAAAATGGGAAGAAAGTCAATAAGCGTTGATCCTGTCCAATCAATGACTGTAGCTCATGCCCGATAAGATCCTGAGCAGTCTGGTCCACAAGTATCTCGCGAGCTCCAATACGCGCGATGGCCGAGGGAAGCATTTGTGCTGTCGTGAACTGGGTGAGGAATTCGCCCGTGGAGAGATCCAGCCAAGCCAGGCCTACTGGTTGAGAAGGAGAGGCTAAGACGTGTTGATGAGAGGATACGTCACTGTCCTCAAAGGCCTGATCTTCTACATGCGCCTTCAGCGAGGAGATATCCATATAGATAGCCAGTAAGAAGTTGTTCTGAGTTGGATCCATGAACTTCTCATCGATAAGAGTACCGGGTGTGATGACTCTGGCAACTCTCCGGTCAAACATCAGGCCTTTAGAGCGTGCTTTTTCCTCTGCGGTGTTGGCGAACTCTTCACTGATAGCAACGTATTTGTTGAGATCTTGGACTAGGACTTTCAGAAACCGGTCGACCTGGTAGAATGGGAAGCCTGCCATGGGAACTGGACCAGCGTTGGTCTTTTTGAGGCTAAGCTTGATGTTGAGTAACGGAGCGAGCTCTTCTGCTTGTTCGAAGTATAACTAGAAGACATGTTAGGCACTTGGAACACTTTAAAAACTAATGAGCCAATCCCCAGCCAGGAATTGTCAATAATCATCTCATACCTCGTAAAAACTCCCGACTCTGGTCAACAGCACACAGTTCTTGAATTTGTGCATGTTATTCCGGTGTCCTTGGATCACTGTCGGATATTGAGGTGTATCATCTTCCGGAGCATCATTGTAGGGTTCGAGCTTCAAAGCACCCTGAGGTAAATCTTTTAGTTTGAGACTAGATTGCGTCTTTTTGCCCCTTATCTGCTCGAGCTGAGCTGGAGCTGGAGCTGAAATTGAAGCTCCAATAAGGCGTAGGGCAGGACGGCGGGCATGGTGGCAGATATTCCGATGGGTATTGCACCAGTGCGGATGTAGGATATAGCTCCTGCGAGCAACCAAAGAGCGACGAGAGGACTGGATTAACGAGGGAAACCCATGCATGCGCATGTTTTATTATGATTGACCTCTCTTAGTTGTTGTTGTGTTCATAATAATAAAAAAGCGTTCCTTGGATGCGGCGATGGTAGACCTCGCCAAACCTTCCCTCTCGGGTCGCCACTGAAATCTTCCGACTCCGTCAAACTCCCTTCACCAACTCTTCAAGCAACACCTCAACCTCAACTACGGCAGCTTGCACCCCACGACAGAACAAGCGAGCTTGCCTTCTTTTATTCGATCTTGCTGCTGCGATGCTTCAGGTTTGTGAAGACATCTGAACGAATTATCTTAACGCCGCAAAATTCATTTTTCGTTTCTGTCGCAGGTGTCTGGACGCGCCGGCTGATTCTGAGCTCCCACGAGCCCGGCCGACTTTTTGTGTCGCCATTTATTCCACCTATATACCTCTTTTTATCCTTCGTTAATACAGATATCACTCCTTCACAATGGCGGACCCAAATAATATCTCGCAGTACAAGTACTCGGCGATGTCCAACCTGGTCCTCCAGGCGGACCGCCGTTTCGTTTCCCGCATCCAGGATGAGCCCACCGGAGACCCGGAATCTCTCGCCGGCCGCATCGGTATTCGAGAAATGGGCTCGCGAGTAGCGCGTGACGACGCCCCGCAGACGAAGAAGAAGGCCACCGGGCCCGTCGATATCGAGCGTGGCGCGATTCGGGAAGGCGAGGACGTGCTTGCACGAGAACAGAGAAAGCTACAAAAGGGACAACCGGCTCAGTTACGGGGGCAAGGGATTCTCTCAGCGGCCGATGCGCTTGTCGAGGGTCTGAAGTACCGCCCACGGACACCGGCTACGCGTGCGACGTACGATCTCATCCTTACCATGACCGCCAGCCATTTGGGTGATGTTCCGCATGAAGTTGTCAGGAGTGCGGCGGATGCTGTGTTGGAATATCTTAAGGATGAGGATATGAAGGATTTCGATAAGAAGAAGGAAATTGACGACTTGCTGGGAAGCTCGATGAATCCAAAGGAGTTCAACGAGTTGGTCAACCTGGGCAAGAAGATTACGGATTACGATGCTCAAGATGAGGATGAAGAGATGGAAGGTGCTCTGGAAGGCGAAGCTGGCGGGGAACTGGATGAACGCCAGGGTGTCGCTGTCGTCTTCGACGAGGAGGATGAAGACGAGGACCGGATGGGCACCGAAGTTCGCGACGAGGACGAATTAACAGACGAGGAAGAAGAGGAGAAACCAGAGGGTGAAGAGGCTGCAGAGAGACCCGACCTTGAAGGTCTTGATGGTGAGGCAGAGGAGATGGTCATTGACGGTGGCGCTGGCCGCGATGAGAAGACACGCGAAAAGACGATGACTATACCCGCCCGCGAGATCGACGCATACTGGCTTCAGCGCCAGATCGGTGGTATATACTCGGATGCCCATATTCAGCAAGAGAAGGCTCGGAATGCGCTCGAGATTCTCGGTGGCCAAGGCGAGGACGGCGCAGAGCGACCGCTTCGTGATGTCGAAAACGACTTGATGGAGCTGTTCGACTACGAGAACCCCGAACTAGTCGGCAAACTTGTGACGAACCGTGATAAGGTCGTTTGGGTCACCCGCTGGAGGAGGGTCGCTGAAGACGCAGACGCTCGAAATGAGATTGAAAGTGAAATGGTTGGAGCAGGGCACCGTGCTATTTTGGATGAGATCCGGGGCAAGCCTGCCCGCGAAGAGGGCGCTGGTCGACCCGAGAAGAGGATCAAGCTTGATCTAATGGACGTCGATGTCCCGAGTGGTGCACCGGAGGAGAAAGCAGAAGAACCCACAGGGCCTTTGCAACCAAAGAGGCTTATCAACTTGGAGAACCTCGTCTTCCATCAGGGTAACCACTTGATGACCAACCCGAACGTTAAGCTGCCTCAGGGCTCCACCAAGCGAACATTCAAGGGGTACGAAGAAATCCACGTTCCGCCGCCAAAGGCTAAGAGAGAACCCGGGGAGAAGAACATCCCAACTTCGGAACTCCCTGAGTGGGCACGCGTCGGATTCGGTAGCTCGAAGGAGCTCAACCGCATCCAGACCATCTGTTATCCGACGGCATTCAAGGATGATGGCAACATGCTTGTCTGTGCACCGACTGGGTCAGGAAAGACGAACGTCGCTATGCTCACTATCCTGCGCGAAATCGGCAAGAACCGCAACCCAGAGACCGGCGAAATCATGCTCGACGACTTCAAGATCGTCTACATCTCTCCTCTGAAGGCCCTTGTCCAGGAACAAGTGGGCAACCTTGGAAAGCGGCTTGAACCCTACGGCATCCGGGTGGCAGAGCTTACTGGTGATCGCCAGTTGACGAAGCAGCAGATTGCGGATACCCAGATCATTGTCACCACCCCCGAGAAATTCGACGTCATCACGAGAAAGGGGTCAGAAACCAGCTATACCAACCTTGTCCGTCTTGTCATCATCGACGAAATTCACCTGCTTCACGACGAGCGTGGTCCTGTCATTGAAAGCATCGTGAGCAGAACTATTCGCAAGGTGGAGGCAACTGGAGACCCTGTTCGTGTCGTCGGTCTCAGTGCCACACTCCCGAACTACCGTGATGTGGCAAGCTTCTTGCGCGTGGATCCCCTCAAGGGAATGTTCCACTTCGACGGCTCTTACAGACCTTGTCCGTTGAAGCAGGAGTTTATTGGTGTCACTGACAAGAAGGCCATCAAGCAGCTGAAGACAATGAACGACATTTGCTACAACAAGGTTCTCGAGCAAGTCGGACAGCGCAGGAACCAGATGTTGATCTTCGTGCACTCTCGTAAGGAGACTGCCAAGACGGCCAAGTACATCCGTGACAAGGCTCTGGAGATGGAGACCATCGGCCAGATTCTCCGGAGTGATGCTGCTAGCCGAGCTATCTTGTCCGAGGAAGCCGAGTCTGTTGACGACGCATCCCTTAAGGATCTCCTGCCCTACGGACTTGGTATTCACCATGCTGGTCTGAGTCTTGCAGACCGTGACTCCGTTCAGGCGCTCTTTGCCGATGGCAGCATCCAAGTCCTTGTCTGTACCGCCACTCTTGCCTGGGGTGTTAACCTTCCCGCACACACTGTCATCATTAAGGGAACTCAGATCTACTCGCCTGAAAAGGGTAGCTGGGTTGAGTTGAGTCCTCAGGATGTTCTGCAGATGCTGGGACGTGCTGGTCGGCCGCAGTACGATACATTCGGTGAGGGTATTATCATTACCGCTCAGTCGGAAATCCAGTACTACCTTTCCCTGATGAACCAGCAACTGCCCATTGAGAGTCAATTGATGAGCAAGCTAGCGGACAACATGAACGCTGAGATCGTTCTCGGGAATATTCGTGACCGTGACGAGGGTGTTCAATGGCTTGGTTACACTTACTTGTTCGTCCGGATGCTTCGTTCGCCCGGTTTGTACAGTGTCGGTGCCGATTACGAGAATGACGACGCGTTGGTCCAGAAGCGTGTCGATCTTGTCCACTCTGCTGCTGTTATCCTGGAGAGAGCCGGTCTGGTCAAATACGAGAAGAAGACTGGACGTCTGCAACCCACAGAGCTTGGACGGATTTCGTCGCATTACTACATCGGCCACAATTCCATGTTGACGTACTCTCAGCACATCCAACCCTCCATCTCCAATATCGAACTTTTCCGCATCTTTGCTCTCAGTGATGAGTTCAAGTACATCCCCGTCCGTCAAGATGAGAAACTTGAATTGGCCAAGTTGCTTGGCCGTGTCCCCATTCCCGTTAAGGAGGGCATTGATGAGCCCCACTCGAAGGTCAACGTCCTTCTGCAGGCCTACATTTCCAGACTCAAGCTGGAGGGTCTCGCGCTGATGGCAGACATGGTCTACGTTACACAGTCTGCTGGTCGTATCATCCGGGCAGTTTTCGAGGTTGCCTTGAAGAAGGGTTGGTCTTCAGTGGCCAAGAATGCTCTCGATCTTTGCAAGATGGCTGAAAAGCGCATGTGGCCAACAATGTCGCCTCTCCGCCAATTTCCCAACTGCCCGAGGGATGTCTTGCAGAAGGCCGAACGTATTGATGTGCCGTGGGCCAGCTACTTCGACCTTGACCCTCCGCGTATGGGTGAACTTCTCGGCATGCCCAAGGCGGGACGGGTCGTCTGCGACCTTGTCTCCAAGTTCCCTCGTCTGGAGGTCCAGGCGCAGGTGCAGCCTATCACTCGCTCGATGCTGCGCGTTGAGTTGACAATCACTCCCAACTTCGTCTGGGATGAAGCCATCCATGGATATGCCCAGGACTTCTGGATTCTGGTCGAGGACTGCGATGGCGAGGATATTCTGTTCCACGACCAGTTCATTCTCCGGAAGGACTACGCCCAATCCGAAGTGAACGAGCACCTCGTCGAGTTCACAGTGCCGATTACCGAGCCGATGCCGCCCAACTACTTCATCACCCTGGTTTCTGACCGGTGGATGCACGCAGAGACCAAGATTGCTGTGTCCTTCCAGAAACTCATCCTCCCTGAACGATTCCCGCCTCACACTCCCCTCCTGGACATGCAGCGAGCTCCCATCAAGGCACTGAAGCGCGAAGACTACCAGAAGCTGTATCCTGACTGGCAGTACTTCAACAAGATTCAGACCCAGACGTTCAAGTCGCTCTTCGATTCGGACGACAATGTCTTTATTGGTTCTCCTACCGGAAGTGGTAAGACTGTTTGCGCTGAGCTCGCATTGCTTCGTCACTGGAACCAAGAAGACGCTGGCCGGGTGGTTTACGTTGCCCCGTTCCAAGAGCTGGTGGACCTGCGATACGCGGACTGGGAGAAGCGATTCAGCAGCCTTGCAGGTGGCAAGAACGTTGTCAAGCTGACTGGAGAGACCACGGCTGATCTCAAGCTCCTGGAGCAAGCGGACTTGGTTCTGGCGACCCCTACGCAGTGGGATGTCCTGTCGAGACAATGGCGGCGACGAAGAAACGTGCAGACCGTGCAGTTGTTCATCGCCGACGAACTGCATATGCTCGGTGGCTACGGCGGATACGTGTATGAAGTGGTTGTCTCCCGTATGCACTCGATTGCCGTTCAGATCGAGAACGGCATGCGTCTCATCGGTCTGAGTGTGCCTCTCTCCAACGCTCGCGACATTGGAGAGTGGATCGGTGCCAGCAAGCACACGATCTACAACTTCAGCCCGCACGCTCGACCAGTGCCGCTGGAGCTCCACATTCAGTCGTTCAACATCCCTCACTTCCCCTCACTCATGCTCAATATGGCAAAGCCAGCATACCAGTCGATCTTGCAACTGTCGCCCAACAAGCCTGCGCTGGTCTTTGTGCCAAACCGTAAGCAGACAAGGTCTAGCGCGATCGACCTCCTAGGCGCTTGTGCTGCCGATGAAGATGAGGACCGGTTCCTGAACGCCGATGCCAACGAATTGGCTCCCCTTCTCAACCGGATTAACGAACGGACTCTCGCGGAGTCGCTTTCTCATGGCATCGGTTACTACCATGAGGCTCTCACCCCGACCGACAAGAAGATCGTGTCGCATTTGTTCGCCATTGGTGCTATCCAGGTGCTTCTCGCCTCGCGCGACGTCTGCTGGGAGCTGGACCTGACTGCCCATTTGGTTATTGTGATGAACACTCAGTTCTTTGAGGGCCGGGAGCACCGTTACATCGACTACCCGATTAGCGAGATCCTCCAGATGTTCGGAAAGGCATCTCGTCCCGGTGAGGACAAGATTGGTCGGGGTGTGTTGATGGTTCCGGGTGTGAAGCGTGACTACTACAAGAAGTTCCTCAACGAAGCGCTTCCCGTGGAGAGTCATCTGCAGATCTATCTGCATGATGCGTTCGTCACGGAAGTCAGCACAAAGGCTATCGCTTCCACTCAGGACGCGATCGACTGGATGACCTACACCTACTTCTACCGCCGTCTCCTTGCCAACCCAAGTTTCTACGGTCTCAGCGATGTCAGCCACGTGGGTCTGAGCACATTCATGTCGGAACTGGTCGAAAACACCTTGAAAGAACTGTCCGAGGCCAAGATCATCGACTTGGACGAAGAAGACGACAGCGTCTCGCCACTGAACGCCGCCATGATCGGAGCGTACTACAACATCTCGTTCATCACCATGCAGACCTTCCTCCTTTCGCTGTCGGCCCGCACAAAGCTCAAGGGCATCCTGGAGATTGTCACGTCCGCGACGGAGTTCGAGTCGATCCAGATGCGTCGTCACGAGAACCATATCCTGCGTCGTGTGTACGACCGCGTTCCGGTGAAGATGTCCCAGGTTTCGTACGACTCGCCGCACTTCAAGGCCTTCGTTCTGCTCCAAGCGCACTTCTCCCGCATGCAGTTGCCTATTGATCTTGCCAAGGATCAGGAGGTTATCGTTAACAAGATCCTCAACCTGCTCAGTGCATGTGTTGATGTTCTTTCGTCTGAGGGTCATCTCAACGCAATGAACGCTATGGAGATGTCGCAGATGGTTGTCCAGGCTATGTGGGATCGGGATAGCCCGCTTAAGCAGATTCCTCACTTTGGTCCCGAGGTTGTTAAGGTGGCCAATGAGTTTGGGTACGTTCCTCCTACCCTCCATTCCAGTGATCCTATGCACAATGCTAACTTACCTCTCCGCAGTATCAATGACATCTTCGAGTTCATGGAAGCAATGGACCCCTCCGAGAACAAGGACTACGCCTCGCTGGTCAAGCGCCTGGGTCTCGACAACAAGCAACTCGCCCAAGCTGCCGCCTTCACTAACGACAAATACCCCAACCTCGACCTCGACTTCGAAGTCGAAGACCCCGAGAACGTCACCTCCGGCGAACCCGCCTACCTCAAGGTCAAGGTCGAGCGCGAAGTCGAAGAAGACGAAGAACCCGACGCAACCGTCCACGCCCCCTTCTATTCCAACCGCAAGATGGAGAACTGGTGGCTGGTTGTTGGTGAGGAGAAGACCAAGAGTCTGCTGGCCATTAAGCGGGTTACTATTGGACGGAAGTTGGAGCTGCGTTTGGAATATGTTGTGCCTTCGCCGGGTGAGCATGAGTTGACGCTGTATTTGATGAGTGACAGTTATGTGGGTGTTGATCAGGCGCCTACGTTTACTGTTACGGCGGCTGAGGGGATGGAAGAGGACGAGAGTGAGGAAGAGGAGGAGTAGGCCATTGGTCTTTGTATGTTGTTCTCTCTTTGCATGAAGATTTCCTCTGTGTAACTAGTTTCTATATTCTTAATGTTAAAAGCATATATGATGATGCTTCCTTTTTCTTAGCGGCTTTTTCGTTATGTGACAGCTTTCTGGAGGAAATGCATCTACCGACTATGTAAACAGAATGCTATGCTTATATTCACCCGCCACACTGGCTTCATTCAAGGAGATATGTATATCAGGCTAGTATCGTTAATCACAAACCGTCATGTCCAAACCAACCACCAGAATTCAAGGTCAATCTCGCCGATAGATATAATCGACTACCCAGTCTGGATCCTCTCCTTCCCCTTCCCCATCAACGGTCTCCGTCCCATCCCCATCAGCCTGCCGGCGATAGATATAATCTACCACCCAATCTGAATCCTCTTCCTCTCTCTGCCCTTCCTCTCCACTAACAGGCCCAGGGTCAGTCCCTGTCTCATCCTCTTGTGCATGTCGCCGGTAGATATAATCAACCACCCAATCCAGATCTTCCCCCTTCCCTTCTCCATCAACAGCCCCAGTCTCATCCTCCTCTTCCTGCGCATCCCGCCGATAAATGTATTTTTCAACCCACTGCCACTTTGACGGATCCTCATCACTATCATCAGTCCCAGTTGGAGTCTCACTCTCCTCGGCCTTCGCATCACGCCAGTAGATATAATCCGGAACCCAATCCGGATCTTTCTCATGAACAGTCTCGTCATCACTCCCCTTAACCTGCGCACGCCGACGGTAGATATAATCAGCCACCCAATCTGGACCCTCCTCTTCTCCCTCTCCATCAAGAGCCTCAGTCTCTGTCTCGTTCTCCTGCCGCCGGTAGATGTAGTCCACAACCCAGTCCGGATCCTCCTCCTTCTCCCCGTTCACGGCCCCAGTATCAGTTCCCGTCTCATCTTCCCGACGATAGATGTAATCGACCACCCAATCTGGACTCTCCCTTTCTTCCTCCCTATCGATATCCTCAGTCTCAGTCTCGTTCTCCTGCCGCCGGTAGATATAATTCACCACCCAGTCCGGATCCTCTCCGTCCTTCCCGGTATCAGTCTTCGTCTCATCCTGTGCATCTTGACGATAGATATAGTCAGGTACCCAGTCAGGATCCTCCTCATCCCCGTCTTGTGCGAGTCGGCGGTAGATATAATCCTCAACCCATACCCACCCATCTGGATCTTCCTCGCCAGCAGTAGTCTCAGTCTCATTGCCCTCAACAGCAACAAGCCGCTTAACCATCTTCCCAGCCGGCGAGTCGACGTGCGAGATATACTCCACCCCACTCTCTAGCAAGTACCGGTACTTCAACCTGACAGCAGCATTATTCGGGGGATTCGGCGCAACATCGTCCTCTTGGTAGATCGTTCCGTCGTTCTCGCAGGCGTCGTTGTAGTTGCAGAACTGCACCCCGGCTGCGTCGGTGCGCGTGAATCCGATTATGAATTGCTCGGGGGCGTTGAGACGGCTGTAGAGCTCTTGGAGGCGTTGGCCTTGACCTATATTACAACAACATATCAGCATGACACAGCCCTACACATGTTATCCCCATGAACTGAAGATACTCACGTGAATTCTCAGTCTGCGGAACACATCTATTAACCTGCGCAACCTGATCTGCCTCCCGCGTCGTCGCGAATGGGTACTCGTCGCAGCTGTTTGCGTCAGGCGGGCCTCCTCCGCAGCGGTTTCCGCTGGGGTTGCAACCAGCGCTTATACGGCGCTGCCTAGCGGTCTCATCGTCTGGGGCGTCGTAGGTGAGGAGGGCTTCGGAGTTGTGGTCGCCGAAGGCGCAGTAGATGCCCCAACACATGTTTGTGCAGACGGCTGTTGGGTGTTAGTGTTTGATGGATGACCTTGTGCAGGGGTGGTAAGAGTAGGTAGCATACAAGGCATCTGGGAACAGTCGAAGACGACTTCCTGTTGGGCGAGGGTCTCGCCAAGGAAGGTCCCGAATAAAGCAAGAAAAAAGATGAACTGGCGCATAGTGCTGACAGCCAAGCAAAAACTATCTCGAGAAGTTGACAACTAGAATCCTCTGTCTTTAGGTCAAAGCCAATACACCTGAGGAAGAACCCCTATTTAACATCTTCTGCCTAGAAGTCTATAGGCCGCATCTCACCCTCATGCATGACCCCCCAAGCCCGACATTATCTCGTGGCTGACTGGACATGTCTATAATTGCTTATTCCCAACATAGAGCAAATACTCCAATAGGACACTGAATGGCCCTGCGCGAATTCCGAAGGAGTTCATGCAGTCAGATGTGGTTCCGGACATGGTCTGGATCTGAGTAAGAAGCGGCCATTGGTGGGTTGACGGGCAGTGATTTGGAATGAGCTAGGGCTGCATGAAGCTGCTTACTGGCAAATACGAGCGTACATATGACTTGCATTGGACGGTTATAAGCTGACAGTATCATGTATGTAATGGAATAGGGCTTGGTCTAAGTCATGAGGTAATGACAGCGATTTTCTTTAGTAAATGATCTAGTTATGGAGACCATTACCCATTCTATGGGATACAGAAGGTCCTCATCCTGAATGTTCTCGTTGAGAGCTATCCAGATCAACCCTCGCTGCCAAGCCTAAGCGCCGACTTGAAACGTCGAAAAAATAAACATGCCTAATAAGCTGCAGATACAACGCTCCGATACTACATTATGCATGACACTGTGATGTGACAAAGGGACAAATAGAATGTAATTCGACAATACTGTACATGTGGGCTCATTGTTTGCTATGACATCATCAACAAGGGTATGTATAAACTATCAGCATAAGACTCATCTTCTTTGTTTTTTCATGCTGAGTGGGTCCCATATGGTACTATTGTCAAGATGTCCACCGGAAAAATCCCCGTCTACATTCTGATTGCCCACAGCGACGATGATGAGAGAGAGATCTTCAAGGCCTTCGCGGAAGCAGGCCCTATGGCAGAGAAGGTCCCTGATGAAGACACGCTAGAGAATGCATTTGACGCGATTCTTCATGCTGATAAGCTGGATGACAGCTATTGGCTCCAGGGGTATCTCATCATCGTGGACCAGCCCGAGTGGAAAACAGAGGATGGCGTCCTGGTTATCAATAAGGACTTCAAGGGGAGCGTTGACGGTAAGTCACAAAGTTACTGGCGCATGTTTGCTATCTGACAGAATGTAGGACTTCGAATGCCCGCCTCAGAAGCAGCCATTAACATCACTTCTATGAGCATCGCCAACACCGATTGGGAGGAATATATTTCCAGCTCCCGCTCCCCATTTACTTGGGACCCGGAAGTCCATTTCGCTCTGTACATCGATTCAGCGATTTCCGACAACGACAGTGAGGAAGCGCTGAGCCTTGCCCAAGGTTTTATGCAGGACGGTTTCGACAAACGGAAAGCCGGTCTAGGGTGCTCGATTTGTCCTGTGCATGATATAAAACTACAGAATGTCTGGGAAGCTATTCGGTATCATAAGCGTGTAGCTAGAGAGTTGGGATGCAATACTCGATTCGGGTGCTCTATTGAGTTGGAGAACTGGCCTGGTAAACGGTATGTGAGGGTGTTCCAGGTTGGGGAGCCGTTTGATAGTTTTTCGATGAGCGTGGATATGGCTGGGGAGACTTTGCATTTTCTGGCGATTGGGATGAAGTCATGGGATGATGAGAAGGGTTTTCGAGGGGAGAAGGAGTGATCTATGCTGTTGATGGACTTACCGGATTGGGATATATTTGTCTACCATTGAGATAGTCCCTTTGTCGATAACGATGCCACCCTATGGGAACTATTAGCACTCCATACAATATATCATATTCAAAACCACTTATCTGGATTTCTTCACAAACTCTCAACCTATGAACGTCTAACCAACAGATTATTCTCTCGCCACGGTGTCTATCTATCCTTGAACTAAACTTATCAGCGGTGGCAGTTGCCATCTATATCCACTCCATGAATCCCCGCATTTTCCACCATACAACTCCTCATCCCGGACATCTCCAAAACAGCGGCACAAAACCTCGGCTATAACTGACGATACGAGGGGAATCAAGACAGATTCGTTGTTAGATCATGCCCAATGAGAGTCCCCCTTGGGATCAGTGCTTTTATCTGTGTGATAAGGTATCTTGCATATCGCATCCCTTTGTGTAACATAAAGACGCCACTTTGGTCCGCTCGTCATGACACTTTTCCCTGCATTTCCTCGGAGTATATGGACTCCAATAGTTGCACAAGTTTAAATAACAATATGATGCCAAATGTGGATAGAAGTGCTGTTCCGGGCACTGTCACTTTGTTGGATTTGGACCATGTTATGTCCGCCCAGCATGCCAACGGGAACAGCGACATTGTTTTGATTCCGACGCCTTCGAGTGATCCGGATGATCCGCTAAATTGGTCGCCACGGCGGAAGCTGTTGTCTACTATTTGTGTTAACACGTAAGTTACTGCATCCACCCAACCTTCTATAGGACTGTCGCTGATATCTAAAGATACACTCTATTTGCCGGAATTTCAACTTCCGTTGTATACTCCGTCCTGGTTCCGCTGTCCGAGAATACAGGGGTGTCAGTGAGTACCATCAACGAGGGAACGGGCTATCTCTTCCTGTTGGCAGGATGGGGCCTCCTGTTCTGGCAGCCGTTCGCCATGCAATATGGCAAGAGGTTGACATACTTGATCTCTTTGGTAGGGACTTTAGTAAGTTGTCACTCCATCGAGTCTATTTTGAGTTGTATGTCTAACTTCAATACCTCAGGGAATGTTGATGTGGGGGTAAGTGATCAAACGGTATCAGGGAATCAAGCTGCTAATCAAGAAAGTCCGTATATACACTCAAGTGGACAGTGGGCAGCGAGGAGCATTTTGGCTGGCTTCTTCGTTGCCCCAATCGAAGCGCTTCCTGAAGTCTCTGTCACGGATGTGGTGAGTCCATCCTTGTATAACAGCCAAGAAAATCTCTCCTCACACTCATAGTACTTCACACATGAACGCGGAACGTACATGGGCCTCTATGCTTGTTGCCTAGCTGGAAGCAACTACTTCGCACCCGTCATATGCGGCTTCATTTCCGAGTACCATGGTTGGAAATGGGTGTTCTACTGGCCCAGTATCTTCTGTGCCGGTGCAATTGTCTTCTTGTTCTTCTTCATGGAAGAGACAAATTACGCGCGTGATCTTTCGAACGATACTGCTGGCAGTGATGCTGAACCTTCCACTGCGGATATTGAGCGAGTGGATAAAGAGAAGGCACCGGATAGCTCTGATGTACCGATTCCCGAAACGATGTACCCGAAGAAGACATATGTGCAGAAGCTTTCTCTGCTAGGGCCCCGACAGAGCAGGAATAATATGCTCAGGAGATCATACCAGACGTTATATTATCTCTCGTGGCCAGTGGTGTTTTATGCAGGGTGAGATATGCACCACCAATGACGAGGATTTGAGAGCTAACAGAGCCAGATTCTCCTACGGTTCATACTTGATTTGGTTTAATGTTATGAACGGTACCGCGTCCATTATCCTCGGATCTGCACCATATAACTTCAGGTATGATCATCATCCCAACGATAAGGCATCAACTGACAGTTGCAGTACGGCCATGGTCGGCCTCAGCTACGTTTCCTGCTGTCTCGGTGCCATCTCGGCGTAAGCCCGACCACAACCCAGCCCAAGTATCTCCACTAACCATCGCATATAGCTCCATCTTCACCGGCCGCTTCAGCGACTGGCTCACCATAAGACTTGCCCGCCGCAACAACGGCATAATGGAAGCCGAACAGCGTCTCTGGCCCTTCGCAGCATGTCTTTTTATCCTTCCAGGTGCTCTAATTCTCTGGGGCGTCGGAGCCGCCCACGACGTGCACTGGTTCGGTCTCATCGTCGCAATGTTCCTGCTTGCGTTTGTGAATACGAGTGGCATTACAATTAGTGTTAACTACCTTGTCGACAGTTATAAGGAGTTGAGTGGTGATGCGATGGCGAGTGTGATGTTGGTGAGGAATACGATGTCGTTTGCGATTGGATATGGGTATGCACCTTTTTTTCTTTCCTAGTTGTTCGTGGAAGCTAATGATGTAGGATTACGCCGTGGGTTGATAACCTTGGATACCAGAACTGCTTTATATCGGCAGCGTTTATCGGTATGGCATGCTCTGCCGTCTTCCTTATTATGATGAAATGGGGAAAGACATTCAGAGAACACAATCGTGAACGATACTGGAATATTGTCGTCAAGAACTGGGAGAAGGGAATGGGCCACTGAGTAATATATTGAAATTTATCTATGCAACCACTCTATAGCCATAACCAATAACACCAACCTAATACCGGAACCATAGATATAATATGATAGAAGATCACCACTTAATCCTAAACCCATCCCCATCCTCCCTCGCAGCCCTCTGCAACGCCTCCTCCCACTCGCTCTCAATCCTCGCCATCGCCTCTTCCATCTCCGCGTCCTCATACCCACTCTCATTCCCACTCTCGCTGTCTACCTCAATCCGGAGCTGAATGGGAGACTCACAGCCCCGTAGCCCGATAAACCTTCCAAACCGTCGTCTCTTCGTTTTCAGGTCTACGTCCATCAACTCTTCACTCCCGTATCGGGACCGTTTTCCATTTGCACGGGGAGCCACCCAAGCAGGAATCGTCACCGGATAGCTGAACGTCCCCAGAACGGGCGGGGTGACTTGGTGGTAGTGTCTTGCTAATTCATCGAGTTGTGACGAGGTGAGGAGGTGGTAGGAGAGGAGGGTTTTCGGGAAGAACGGGTGTTGGAGGCCGGTTGTGGCGGAGACGAGAGGGTGGAGGGGGGTGCGGAGGTGAGCAATCACGGTTTCCAGGGCTATTGTGATTGTGTTGTCGATATTACTGGTAGTGGGAGTGGTGCTGGCCGTTGTGGGTGCTTTTGGTGTTCTGATTGAAGTACTTGAAGAAGTGAGGGTGGACGGGGTGAAGATCGGAGAGGGCGCGTAGAAGGATTGTGGTGAGGGTGGGTTGATCCGCAGACGGGGTGGTGAGCGAGAGGGACGGTGGTTTTGGTTGGACATTGTTTTATCGATATTGGAGGATTTGTACGAAACCGTTAGTTTGTGTTGAAGCAGAAGGGTAGGAGACTCAGCCTGTATGAAGCACGCTCAGATTAATTGAGTTCGATTGAAACGATGTGTTTAAAGAGGGGGTTTGGAGAGGCTGGTTAAGTTATTTATATCCACCGTGGCCATGTCAACGACAATGGATTGTGGTCCGACGGGAAGATGAAACGGATCAAAATAGAACTCTTTGTGTTCAGCTCTACGAGTCTTTGTGATCGAGTTTCAACAACAAAGATATATCAACGGCACGCACTGTTCAAAGATTGGCCTCCTTTGTTCCAAAAGGGAAAACAAAACAGAAGGCATTTCGAAGATAAAAGGAAATAACATCCCATGCATTATCTCGTAGCTACATGACTGAAATATCCGCATCATAAAGCAACCAAGGTGTCCGCAAATAAAGCCCGAGTCAACTACGACAAGGACATCCTCGCGGCTCGCTTCTCCGACGGCGCCCCCTTGCTCGACTCGAACATTTCGAAAGACGTACCAGGGAGCGGGGGCAAACCAACGTACTTGTTAATCCAGTTGAGCACCGTCTTGTGCCATACAAGCGCGTTCTCGGGGTTCAACATCCAATGGTTCTCATCCGGGAAAGACAAGAATGCACTTTCGACACCTCTCGCCTGCAGGACGTTGAACGCAGCCAGACCCTCGGCAATGGTAAGACGGTAGTCCAGTTCGTTGTGAATAACAAGGTGTGGAGTCTGCCAGTTTGCAGTAAACCGGGAGGGATCCCATCGGTCCCAGTTCTCGGGGACCTTCCAGAGCGGGCCGGCCATGTCGTGAATCGGGAAATAGAGCTCTTCACTGGCGAGTTGGGATGTCATGCTGAACACTCCGTCGTGGGTTACCAGAGCTTTGAATTTGCGGCCGAGAGGGTGGCCCTGGATCCAGTTCACCATGTATCCACCATACGACGCTCCCAGTGCAACGGCTCTGTTGGTGTCAACATAGTCTAGGTTATTTTCGATATACTCGAATCCTTTCTCGATGTCTTCGTAGGGGAGGCCGCCCCAGGAGTTACGGATGGCATCAGTAAACGGCTGACCGTAGCCAGTACTGCCCCTTGGGTTCGGGGTAATGACGACGTATCCTTGCTCTGCAAAAACAGCAGGATTCCAGCGGGTGCTCCACTGGTCAACCCACGCCCCTTGTGGACCACCATGCAACAGATACGCCAAGGGATATTTCTCACTGGAGTTAAAGTCGGATGGCTTTACCACCCACGCGTGAACGGGATGGTCCTCTCCTCCTTTGAACCATATTTCGTCCACCTGCGATGGCGAAAGACCGAAAGCAGCGCCTCCACGACCGATAGAAGAAACAATTTGCACATCGTTAGGGGAGCTAGGATCAAGAAGAGTCCACAAGCTGCTGTCAACGAAGCTCGTGCTTGAAACCAGCAACTTAGGCGAGTTTGCCGCCGCAAGATGCACCTCAGTAACGCATCCCGAATGCGTAAGCTTCTTGAGCGAGTCGGGTGTGGCTTGTTTGATGTTCTCAAGAGGAAGCTGATACAGAACGCCACGGCCCTTCTCCTCGACTTGGACAAGCAAAGACTTGTCGTCATGAGCAAAAGAAACCCCTGACGGACTGAGATCCCATAGCCCCTTGCCGTCAGCCGATTGGAATACTTCGATCATCTCACCGCTCCATGGGTTAGGGACGTATAGTATGCGGTTCTTATCAGACTCGTAGCCATCCTCATGCATCGTAAGAAGGGCAATCGAGCTACCATCCGACGAGAGGACAGGAGATGACATGGCGCCCTGAAGCGCCTGCACCTTGCAGGTCTTGGCTTGTGGCACATTCGTATCCATACTGGTCCACGAGAACATCGGGCTATAATAGCACGAGCATGAAGTGTGCAGTGCCGGGTTTAGATCCGGATCTTTGGCAACGAAGACAATAGCCGATGGACTAATGTCAAAGTCGCCCGCGCCTCCCATAGGCGGGATAGGCGACTCGACACCAGCCAACCCAGAAACAGCGATCAAGTTCGTCAGACCAGAGACAGAATACTTGCCAGCATGTCTGTTGGCCGGGGTAAGCGGCGCTTGCTGAAGCAGACCATACCAGATAGTGTTCCGCTGCGGCTCAATCCACGTATCCCAATGCCTCACGAAAAGCGAAGTATACAGCCTTCCAGAGCTGAGCGGCTTCTTAGCATCGTGCGGGTTAAACAGCGACCCATCCGGATTAGCCTTGCCCGTCACCGCAATTCCAATCTTTCCCGACTCAATCACTGTGACTTTGAGATCGGATACAGGACCGGGGACAGTTCCCGCCGTGTATGTCTTGTCTGCCTCGCGAGCGTCCCCGATAATAAACGCCGTGTTCCCGTTTGTTTTGGCCTTCAACCAGACCAGCTGGTCGCCATCACCCAACCATTGCGGATTACTAGATCCGGGGTCGTTTGTAATGAGAGCTGAGCGACCGGTAGCAATATCTATCACGCGAATCTCGTTCGTCTTGGAGTGGGATTCGAAGGAGTAGGTCGTCTGGGTGTACACTGCCAGTGTACCCGAAGCGTTGGGGACGGCGCCAGAGCGACGGGGCGCTCCGAGGAGGACCCTGAACGGTCAGAGATCATATAAAGCAGACAGATATTTGTGTTTAACGACTTACTCGGGACTGAACTTCATGGGCCTAATGGTCATATCAATCCGGAGAAGCGGTGATAAGAGCTCGACCGATAAGATAGAGCTAGGAATGAGCCAAGAGGACAAGCTGTTGCTATACAGGTGGCAGTATTCGATAAAAAAGACGACAAACAATAGAAAAATCAAGTGAGAAGATATGGGAATGAGAGAAGTCGATGAGAGGAAGAAGGATGAAGAGGAATGGAGGCTGGGGAGGAAAGACAGCTGAGTACACCGAGCGGGGTGCCAAAGGTCCCTCCGGATCGGCATGATTTGCGTTGCACCTCTTGGATCTCGGTATGCCGGACCTGGCATGGAGGTCTCTTTATTCTGTAGTCTCGGGTTTGTTATTTGATTGAATTCATACACAAGTTATTAGGTCGGATTGAGTCGTCTAATCATTTTATCACCGTTCCTCAAGGGAAAATATATATCTACGAGAGCGAGCCCTAAGTAGGCACTCTAGTATTTCACAAGTGTCAACTAATTTACGAGCAAAACGTAGAACAATTATCAAGCATGATTGCCAGGTACCGAAATGGAGGCAGAAGCATGAATATCAATTCATCTGGCTCAATGTCACTTCAGGAGCAATTCAACAACTGCTCCAATAGCCGTAAACTCGCCATGATCCAACACGCGCGACTATTGAAGTCCCCCATGTACAACTGCAAGCAATAAAGCAGTATTGTTTTCACCAATCGAGTTAAAATAAGGCCCTTTCCTGAAAGTGATTTCACCATATCCACATGAACCCCGCCAGGAATAGAATTGGCTACATTGTCACATGATCAATGGGCCAGAAAGAAAAAAGTAATCTTGATTAAGCATGCAACCTTGTGCCATGAGCCATATCATATTCATAACTATTCAAAACAAGAATATGAGTTGAGCATTATATAAAGCTTCTGAATAGACTCACATCCACTTCCGAGCATCACGTAGAATCGTTGTTCCTCCATCCAGCCCTTAATCCACCAGATACACAACTCAAGCAAAGCTATTACAATCCTCCTTCGCCAACTCCCTACTTTTCCTCCACAATTGCCTCGAACTCTCCTCCCCAGCCGGAAAATCAATTTTCGGCAGAGATCTAACTTGGCAGTTGTCCAAGAATGCGCCGGATTGGCCTTCGACATATCAGTCATCTATATTGAGCTAGATGGAGACGTGACTTACTCTTAAGACCTGGGTCTAGTAGCGCTCTTAAAATAGTCGCGCAGCCCTGTGAGAGGGATTTCGGTGCTTGTTGTAACAGGAGGGGCAGATCTTCTTTGACTATTCCATTTTAGCATCGTCTCATATAGCATATTGAGTGGTGTACTAATATACATACTTTCCTTCTTCCGTTGGAGCCATGAAGCAACTTGCTCTGGTGAGACTGATGTATGGAGATTCGTTTTGGTATCTGTCGGACATGTTAACATTCAACCTATGCATAGTGTAGGGTATGCTACTCACTCCCAGGATTAACACAAAACGCAATCATTGATCGACCCTCATCAGGGCTCGCCAGACACTTGACAAACTGCACATTGGCAAACGTCGACTGCGCATACCCATCCAACGGATGATACGTTTTCCCATTCTTATCGCATCAGCACCCTCCCTGCCAAACCCCAATCAGGTTAAAAAAAGGAACAAGAGCACTCACATCAAAATTAACATCCTCAAACCCCCAAGCCTCCGCATCAGGCCTAATACTACTCCCCACAACAACAACCCTTCCGTCATCCGGCATAACCCCCCTCAACCGATTAACAAGCACAAAATGACTCAAATAATTAACCCCAAAATGCCTCTCCACCCCATCCCCCGTAACAGCCCACTCTCCCGCCACAACCGTCGGAAAACATATAATGCCGTCCAACGTGACCTCCAGTTTCCGGATAACATCCGCGGCGCCGCGCACGGAGGAGAGCTTGCTCATGTCGGCTGTTATGAAGATTACTTTGACGCCGGGGTATTTGGTGTTTATGGTTTCGTAGACGGGTTGGATAGCGCGGTTGGAGGGGCCGATGAGGATTAGGGCTGCGGCGTCGCCGGAGGCGAGGGTTTCGGCAGTTGTGGTGGAGAGGTCGGATGTGCCCATGCCGGTTAGGATGACTGCTCATAGAGTGTTAATCAATTTTCTTGTGGTGCATTTGATTGTGTTGTGGTGGACGTACATGTTTTTTTTTGGACGCTGTGTGGGAAGGCATCAATGACCTCGCTGCCCTTTGTGTCGGGACCGAAGTTTGGTCCGCCCATTCTGCTAGTTGGCGTGATGAACCTGGAAAACGAATGCTGCAATAACTGCAAAGGATGCTCTATACAGTCAGTAGAAACGCTTTGGTTATATTGATTGGGATGCCTTTCGTCATTATGAGCAAGCCCGAAGTACGGAACTTCAGATGCGTCGGATCTCTAGTCCACCATCTGAAAACATGTTCTTGATTGGAGATTGAGAAAGAGGGAGATCTTGAAGCAAAAGGTAATAGAGATCGAAATTCAAAAAATGTATTAGAGACCTGTCTCCAACTGAGATTATGGTATCAAACTCAGACATGAAAAGAGTACATAAAGAACCCTGACGATGCAGGGAAATGCTGAAAAAGAAAAAAGATGGAAGGAGAAATAGAAGTTCCTTGTTCCCAGTGGTTCAGAAGATACCCAGTCTTCAATCCATATCGTACAATCCAGTAACATCAAAGGCAACATGCATGGTTCCGGGTGAGACAATCACACCAGACCAGACACTGCATGTAGATAATCGCTCACGAAGATCCAGCATCATCCGAAAGGTTTTGGATGACATCCTTCAGGATCTGAATGAGTTCGTCAATATCAGGCCTGTCTGCCGGCTCAACTTCCAGGCATTTGCGAACGACATCTTTGACCTGCGCACTGATCGAGCTTGTTCCACTCGAACTCGCGCCCTCGCCCTGTTGTTCGCCCCCAGCTTTGCCCTTTCCCTTGGAAGCTGACTTCTCATCAGGGAAGCGCCAGTCACCACCGAGCACACACATGCTCAGACTTCCACCAGTTTCCTCGCTGCGGGCTTCAAAAGGACTCTTTCCGACCAAGCATGCGTATAACGTGCATCCGAACGACCAAATGTCTGCTTTTGTATCGATGACAGATCCGGTCTTGACGTCGAATAGTTCAGGGGCTCGGTAGGGCATTGTGCTGTGTTCTGCGGCTGTATCCTGGACGGCCAATGCGAGAGAACGGGAGGTAATTGGAATGGGACTAGGGGCTAAGGACCCCAGATCCATGAGAACTGGACTGTGGCCATCTTCGCTAATCATGATGTTGCCTAAATCGCGAATAGCCCGTTAGTATTCTGTAGACGTTTGGAACTGACTGGTTACGGCCTGCCAACTCACCAGGTTTCACGTCTCTGTGAGCGTATGGGCGCAGATCACCGTCTTGCACCCCTTCTTGGCTTCTGGTGACCTCATCGTCCATCAACGGCTCATTCTCTTCCTCCTCATCATCCACTCTCTGACTAGCCCGGCGCTTGGGGGCTTCCATGCGCATCGACAATTCCGCATCAGCTTCTTCGCCCTCTCTCCGAACCGCCTTGGCCTTGCGCGTTGTTCCGGCGTTGCTCTTGACGCGGTACTGATGCATAGCCTTGAGCGCATTGGCTACACCCAGCATCAGGGCCATGAGTCTCTTTTCCGGGAACGTAGTATGGTTGACGAGGTTCGCGTTGATAGCATCTTGAAGGTTTCCGCGCTGGTAGTATGGTAGGAGGATGTAGACCGTCTTCGATCCGGCGTCGCCGCCGTCGGAGCGAAATTTCGAGCCGGCTTCGGTCGACACGCAATGGTCTATCGAATGGATGATATTCTTCTGTTTTGCGAATAGGTTGTATGCCTCCACTTCCTTCAACGCCTGGGAGACGGATTCCTGGCCGAATGGGCAACGGATCTTCTTCAGCGCAAAGAGTTCCGACGTCGACTTATCCTGGACGAGGTACACGTAAGAGAAACCACCCTAAACGACTCATCTCGCGTCAGCGCACTTTCCAAGGTGATCCCTTGATTAGCGGAATAAGACATACTTCACCCAGGAGACGTAGCAACTTGAAGCTGCGATTGTTGATCTTCAGCTGCGGCGTGCTGGGAAAGCAGCACATGCAGTCTGTAAAGTTGTAAAGGAGGTCAAAAAAGTATTGCGCCATGTTCGAAGTTCATGCAACGACAGGAGAGGGTAAGGGGCGATCAGATGAAACGGTGACGGAGGATCCGGGGTGATGTACGGAGTGCGGCGTATGGAGAGGATACGTAGTGAGAGGCGTGAAATCGTGGCGTCTGCGTCAGTAACGGGTAGGACTCCACCGCGCGACGGTGTCTCGACTGTCTGTGGCTTGTCTGGCAGACAATGTTGAGGCTAATTGGACGTGGTCGACAGATGGTCTGGTCGTGGCAGGATCGCAATGGGGGCCGTGAGCCGAGACAAGTGTCCTCAAGGCAAGAAGAAGAGGCTGGAATGCAAGGCACGAGGATGTTGCACTTCAAAACAGTAAAGAATAAGATCTAATGCGACGAAACAGAGCAAAGAGATGAGATGAAGCTGGGGATGACAGAGCAGAGGTCGGAGGAGGAAGAGAGGAAGACGATGTTGTCTGATGCTCGCCGGTGGAGCGGGCGGGAATGGCACAAACCCATGGTTCGTGAGAGATACAAATAGACCAGGGTAGATTATTGTTAGTAGGGATTGACCTGAATTGGAGAGCAATTTCAGTATATCTGAAGCTATCTCTGTCTTTCTGTCTGTCTGTTCTTTCTTCCCTTTCTGTCGGGCTTTTTTTTCTGCTTCTGCCCAACAGACACTGGAGAAAAGATAATACCGACAGCGTCCACCACTACTGCTAACCATGACCTGACACCACTACACCTCTCCCCCTTTCTTTTCTCAGCTCGAGATCAATTCTACTCAATTTAACCGATTATTGATCTGATAAATCTCTCCTCCTTATACGAAGTCCGATTCTAAACCCGACGACAGCTCCGCTCGCTTCGTTCGCCGCTATTGTATCCCCCCTCCCCGACGGAATCCCTGAACCCGAAATACCCCCCGTTTGTCGTCCGATAGCAACGCCTACGTCCAAGCAAAAGCAACTCCGATGGCGCCTCTGGACGATGTCCAGGTCGGGGACGTGGTGAACGTCCCCGGGGGAATGTATGGAACGGTCAAATACTTGGGAACAGTGGCCGGTAAACCAGGCAAGTTTGCTGGGATCGAACTGGCGTCGGAACATGCCAGACGAGGGAAGAATAGCGGCGATGTGGAAGGCAGAAAATACTTCTCAACGACCAGTCCGGGATCTGGGATCTTCGTGCCGATGAACAATAGCAAATATGTCACCAAACGAGCCTTCTCTGCCAGTGTAGCGGGCGGCGTCCCGCCAACACCAGCACGGCCCGCCGTCAACTTCAGCAAGTCTGTCGGTCCCAGTCCCGCTGCGCGTCGACCACAAGTGAGGCGTCCTTCTTTGCCTCGTCCAGAATCACCGCAGAGACCGGCCCAGACCCCGGCCAAGTTGAGTCTTAGCGGACTGCGCACACCCTCAGGCACGGCACGCCCTGCTCCCAGTCCCAATGGCTTCCCCCGCAGCCCGATCAAAACCCCGTCGCGGATGTCCGAAAGACCGCCCTCTCGCGTCAGTACGGAAGACGATGTCTCTTCTGTCTCTGTAAGAACCTCGGATGTTCACCAAAGGGATTCCATGTCTACGGAGATACAAGATCTGAAGGACAATGTGAAGAGCTTGGAGAAACAACTACTGGAGCGAGACAAGCAGCTTGGTGAGCAGGCGGGTCTGCTGTCTGACTTCCAAAGCACCTTGGAAGAATTGGAAGGGTCGGACGGTCTCTCGATCCGTAGCCAACTGCGCGAGAAGAACGAGAGGATCGCGCAATTGACACAAGAATTCGATCTACACCGGGCGGATTTCCGCAGCACCCTTGACACATTGGAAATTGCCGCTTCTGAGACAGAGCGGGTCTACGAGCAGCGTCTCGAAGAATTACTGCAACAAAACAGAGAACTGCAGGAACGCGACGAAGACGTTGAAGCTGTTGCACAGCAGCTGAAGCAGCTGGAAGAACTGGTGTCTGAATTGGAGGAGGGTCTTGAGGATGCAAGGCGTGGGGAGGCCGAAGCAAGGGCCGAGGTTGAATTCTTGCGCGGCGAGGTGGAACGGACCAAGCTCGAGCTGGACAAGGAACGTGGAAACTCTTCAGGAACGCACAGTGCGCAATCGCCAGTAGATGGATCTTGGCCTTCCAAGGAACTGGACCAGAAGGATGACGAGATTCGCGGTCTTAAAGCCATCATCCACTCGTTGAGCAGAGGCGATCCCAACCTGTCAGCTTTGCAACTGAATGGCGGTGCGTCCCAGGATCCGGGGCATCTCGCGACCCTGGAACAGCGTCTTCAAGAATTCGAGGACATCGACGATAAGAAGACCTCCCGGATCGAAGAATTGGAGCGCGAGCTCCATCAACTGCAGCTTAACGACAACAGCCGTGCTCGCAGTGGTACGATCACGGCCGCGCCTAAAACACAGCACAAACCTTCCAGTTCCACTGGAAACATCGGAGTTGCGAACACTGTCAACCACGCTCATCGTCTTTCTGACCGCACAGTGGTGCCCAATGACTCCCAATATCACGGCGGCCAGCATCCCTTCTACGCCCACCACCGCACGGCTTCTGAGAGCTCCAGCCGTCAGTTGGAGACCATGCACGAGTCCGATACTGATGGCCAGTCAGATGACGGCAGCGCGTTGTGGTGCGAGATCTGCGAGGCCAACGGTCACGACATCCTGAGTTGCACCAGCATGTTCGGTAACAACGCCAAAAAGAACCCAGCCCCGAAAGAACAACCCTCCGACAACGAAGAGTCACCCGAGAACCAGAACAAGCCTACACCGGAATCGTCCGGTGCAGAGGATTCAGGGAACTCCAGCCTTTCAAACAGCATGACCAGCCATGGTGAACCCACCGGATCCCAGAAAACAGGCCGCGATGCTGTTCTGGAAGGGTTGAAGGGGATTAGCAGCGGAGCGACTTCGTCCCTGCCACCGGTTGCAGGCAAGTCGTCCGGGGTGATTGATGGGTCGAAGTGGTGTGCTCTTTGTGAGCGAGATGGACACGAAAGTATCGATTGTCCTTTTGATGACTAGACACGGACATGCATGAGGCATTAGAATGTTGCCTTATTTTTCGACGCATTGATGCGCTCTTTGCATTGATTTGAGATGGTTATTTCCTGGGGCGGCTTTATTCCTTTCTTTCTTTTCCTCTTCCTTTTCCATTTCTCTATTGTTCCTTTTCGGCCTTTTCTTCATCTTCAGGATGCCTTTTCCCTGTTATTCCCTCTTTCTCTGTCAGTTGGAGGTTTTCAACTGCTATGTTGTGTTAATACAGTTTCCTTTCTCTCAATCTCCTACCCTTTTTAAATGTTTGTACAACATTTATCTTTCTCCCTTTTCATCATAATCCTTCTTTGTCCCATTCCTACTATCCCATCCCTACTATAACTGTACGCAAGGCCATCCTAATCTTAAATCTTAATATGCATTGCTCCGCGGGCATCAATATCATACTCGTAACACATTCTCCATCCCATATCTCAGTATACAGAACGAAGAAAGAGAACATCTACTCCGGAAACCTCCCCGGCTGCACAACCTCCCCCTCCCCATACCTCACATCCGCAACCTTCCCACACCCCTTACACCTCCTCTTCTCCTCATCCCCCTCAAACTCCTGCACAACAGCCTTAACCTGCGTCCCCAAGTCCGTACACACAAAGCTCTTCTCCCAAACAATCTCCCCACACCCCCGACAATACCACCGCATCGTATCCAGTGCACCCTCTGGCCGCGGCGCCTCCAGCACAACACCGATCGTATCCTTGAATCGGACGGGACAGTGCGGGGTGTTCGGTGGGAGGAGGAAGATTGAGCCTTCGTGAATGGGGATGTCCTGTGAGGTCGGCGGGGTGGTCGAGGTGTCAATTGTTTTGAGGAGCATGGAGCCGCGGTATTGGTAGAAGAATTCGGGGGTGCCGTTGATGTGGTAGTCGGTGCGGGCGTTGGGGCCGCCGACTACCATTACTGTGTAGCCGGCGGTTCCCGGGGTGGCGGGGTGGTAGACGCAGTAGTTGTTTACCGGAGGTTGGAGGAGGTGAGAATTAGCTTCGAGCCTGCAGAGAAATCATCGTTAGAAAGTCGCTAGCTAGTATGATTCACAGTATGTAAACCTGGATCGTTGCGGCGGGGGAGGGGCAAGAGGATCGGGAGAATCGACCCAACTAGGGGATTGGTTACCATTTCGGGAGATTCAGCGCCGGGGGGAGCATCTTTGCTTCTGGAACTCTTCTTCTCTGTCAAGGTCCTTTTCCTTGTCTCTTCAGTAACGACAGTACTCCGCAGTCAAAGTTAACTCGAGCTGAAACCCAAGTGATGTCACGTGCTCTATGGAGATAAGGCCGGACTTAAGGCCCGTGCGGGTACCCGGAAGAACCCTTCTCCGACAATTTTTCGACATGGTTTTTCCTTTTTTTCATTTGGAGCTCTGGACGGCGCGATTCTTCAAGGATAATACGGAGGGGAATTCGATTCTATTCTGAAGATCTGTCTCTAGCACAGCAAAGATGACGACCTCCCAACCCCCGCTCCGGTTTACCGGCCATAAAAACTTCCCATACCGTCTCGTCCTCTCGACATTGACAGGCCGTACGGTCCATATCTCCCAAATCCGTTCCTCGTCGCCTACGAACCCTGGATTGGCGCAGCACGAGATTTCTTTCCTACGTCTTCTCGAGTCCGTGACCAATGGCTCGCAAATGGAAATTTCGTACACCGGTACCATCATCGTCTACAAACCGGGTTTGATTACAGGAAGCGCTGCTGGTGCTGGGACAAGCAGTGGAGGTGTAATCAAGCATGAGCTGCCGGCAGGATGTACTCGTGGCCTGAGTTATTACTTGATTCCTCTATGTCTGCTGGCTCCGTTCTCCAAGGCACCAATGAAGGTCATTTTCACCGGTCCCGGAGTGATTACTTCTTCCACCCCGACGGGCGACATGTCGGTTGACAGCGTTCGAACCGCCATCCTTCCGCTTTACAACCAGTTCGGAATCTTCAACAACATTGAGCTCCGTGTTTTGCGCAGGTCGAACCCCGGTCCCAATGGCAAGGGCGGTGGTGGAGAAGTGCAGCTGGTCTTTGGTCACCAAGTTCGTCTTCCCAAGACTCTACATCTGTTAAATGGCGGCAGAATCAAGCGTATCCGTGGTGTAGCCTATTCCGTCGGTGTTTCTGGCTCGAACAACGCCAGAATGATTGAAACCGCCCGTGGGGTTTTGAACCCTCTCTGCCCCGACACTTACGTC
This sequence comes from Aspergillus cristatus, assembly GCA_034509305.1. Classification (NCBI taxonomy): domain Eukaryota; kingdom Fungi; phylum Ascomycota; class Eurotiomycetes; order Eurotiales; family Aspergillaceae; genus Aspergillus; species Aspergillus cristatus. The sequence goes on along the minus strand of WJBV01000007.1, from coordinate 1,107,674 downwards.
TTCTCTGACATGTCGCCTGCTCCGCTGGTGCCTGCACCCGAGCGAAACAACCCCTCCGCAAAGAAGAAGATCGGTCTTGGATTTGGATTGTCGCTAGTCGCAGAGTCCTCGACTGGATGCTTATTTTCTGCCGATGTGGCATCTCCACCTGAGGGTGGTCAACCGCCGGAGGACATCGGAAAGCAGTGTGCTTATCAGCTACTCGAAACTGTCTCCAAGGGCGGCTGCGTCGCACCCCCAGCCATCGCAACCATGTTGACTCTCATGACGATGGGATCTGAGGATGTTGGCCGAATTCAAGTCGGTCGGGATGTGATTGCTGACGAGAACACCGTTCAACTCGCGAGGGACCTGGCCAAGTTCGGTGCCCCAGGCTGGGGTCTCCGTGATGCTGCAGGGGAAAACGAACATGGCGACGTTATTGTCAGTGTTGTTGGACGCGGTATCGGCAATGTTGGACGTAAGGTTGCTTGAATGCCACCACGCCGGAAGAAACCCTTCTGCCACGGCTACCGCTGCACGGTCCATGCAGCCTTGCTCTCCGTGGTTCGGTATTCATATCGAGGACCGTGTCGAGGAATTTACTATTTCACGTGAAACCAACAAGTTAGCAGACCGGCCAACGATTCTTTGCATCTGCTATTCCGACCTGACAGGCAGCTGTTATATTTCTTTTTTCAAACCACGTCACTGATACCTCTCGGCGTACTCGCCTCGCGATTGGATGCCATGCACTTCGTGCTACCCCGGACCTGCCAACTTGTGTCGGGCCTCAATACGTGGTCGGGGATCAAACCACCAACTTGTCGTTGGCCTCACCGCCGAACTTGATACCGGCCTGTCGGATGTTATGGTTATCTGCAGGGAGTCGAAGGGGCTGCGTAAGGGCGCAGTGATTGTCGACTGGCCCATTGCCATCTCATCCGATACCTGGCTTGCGGTCGGCATTGGAATGCTAATGCCTATGCTCATGCCCGACGGACTACCTGTGTACAAAAAGGCTGAACCGCCGTCAGTACAACTTGTCTCCCGTTTATGGAATCCTTTTTCTTGTATATAACCAACCTTAATGCATTTTATTTCCTTTTCAACCCTCTTTTCCTCTTGCTTCATCTAGCTTCGTTCGTTTCGTCCGTTGGGTCGGTAAATGTGTTTCATGTCGTTGGATCGTCACGGAGAGGAAAGGACATGGATCGGCACGAAGAAGGAAAAGGACAGTCGACCTGGCATGAATGATGAACGTGTGCTTCCTGTTGCTACTGACCAGTCTTTGTTAGTTCATGGAGCCTCTCTGCCCTCGATCGAGAGTGAAACTGCCGGGGCGCCGCGATTTACCCTTCAGACCCTGCTGATCGTGTGGACCTCCCGCTGTCATGAGCTTTGATCAGTTTCAGCCCTGTGGAAAACATATCTCGACTGCAAAATGAGACGAATCTCTTCCTCCTCGACGTTTGAAGCTTCAAAGACTCTAAACCTGGTGTCCTACGTCCGGCCACCCCCGGCCTACCCCCAACCGCCCTGCCGGCCCTACTACTTGCCTTTTTCGGCTGGAGCGACCAACTCGTCCAGGCACCCATCACGACATTCTAAGGCCTCCTACCTGCTTCGTCTCGCTTTTCACTAGCGCGATTTGCGCCCCCCCCCCCCCAGGCTCCAGCTATAAATACCCCCTCGTCGCTTCCCCCGTTCGCCCGAATCCTTTCCTCCTACGACTACCTCGTACCTGCCAGTTCTTGCAGCAGACACCGTCTTGTCACTCCACGGCAACGACGGTCTGAGTATCATCCTATCATCGTCCCTTCCCTTCTTGTATCTTCCTGCGACTTACTTGTCGTCAGGTAACCGCCTACACTCGTTCGTTCCTTCCTCTTCTTCGCTCCCTCGACCTGCCACCTCCTCGTCCCCCTCGCTCCTTTCTCACTCTACCACATCCTTCTGGACTTGGTATGACTCTCCTGCTCATGTGAAGGCCCCGCGGGCAGGCCCAGTAAGTGACAGAGCTTGTGAGTACTTCCTTCCATTCCAGTCTCGCCACAGTGCTCTCTCCTAATACTGATGATCAAAGGCTGGCTAAAAACACTTCGCCCGCACCGCCTGAAGCCCAGCTTAGTGACAGCGCTGGTGAGTCATTTTCGTAGTTTCCATAGTACGTACATATGTTGATACTGACAGTGGCAGGCTGGCCATGAGCACCGGGCCCGACACGTTCCTGACGTGACAACAGTGGGCCCGTCTCAGGGAAGTATCTCCCTGTTCTTACTGCTTATGATTTATAGCTAGTCTACCTCCTCTTCCTCGTCTTCCTTGCCTGCACTGCGGACAGGCCCAGTAAGTGACAGAACTTGTATGTGCCCCCGGTTTTGTCATGCGATTGTTCACTCATACTGACGATAGCAAGGCTGGCTAAAAACAATCGTCCGCACCGTAGACGGTTCAGCTTCTTCGTACTTGTATGTCTCTTTGTGCTGTTCCAGTTCTTCGTTGATGCTCACGCTTTAAGGCTTCTATCGACGTCATGACGCCACCGTACCTGTTTGAAATCTTCCTCCTACTTCATTGTCTGCACCGTGGATAGGCCAGGGAGTGACAGAGCTTGTGAGTATAATCTCCCGTCCACCTTATCCTACTAAGACTAACTGATACTAGGCTGGCTAAAAACAATCGTCCACTCGCGGGCGCTCCAGCTGAGTGACATCACCAGTAAGGAATCTCACTGCTGTCGAAGAAAGTGCTTTCTAACCAAACAAGGCTGGTCATGAGCATCCGATGCTCGTTTCGATATCTCATTGACTCATCTCAACATTCTCCTCTTCCTTGCCTGTACTGCAGACAGGCCCAGTGAGCGACAGAATTTGTGAGTGTCTATCTACATTGACGACTCTATCGATCATTGTGCTAACTGTTAATAACAGGCTGGCTAAAAACAATCGTCTGCCCGCAGGCGGCCCAGTCAAGCAACGAAGCAGGTATGACCCATCAGCATCAAATATTTTCGTTGATAGATTCTAATGTGTTGCATGTCAGATTGGAAGCATCCATCTGCATCTCCAGTCGCATATACCGCCTCTGACAGCGTCCGGCCGTTTCGAATGCGATCTTCCCTCACTGAGCTTTAGTCTGCACCGCGGCAGGCCCAGTAAGTGACAGAACTTGTACGTACCCTTGCAACCTCCAGTCAGTCGCAGATACTAACTGGACTAGGCTGGCTAAAAACAATCGTCCGCACCACAGACCAGCTTCCTTTTGGAACTGCTCGCGTACGTCTCTTACCAAGACTGCCTGACAATACTAATCGGTCTAGATCAATCCGAATCAACCTTATATACGCACCTTCGGACTTGTTCTTGAACGACACGAGCACGACCAATTGCAAATGAGCCATCGACACTCCAATAGCGACATAATTCAACTACCTTGGCAATGAAGCGGGACGGCTATGGTGAGGGGTTGGGGGGTATTGTCGGAGTAACAGGTATGCTGTATATAGTTGCGTGTCCTGGCCAAGGTTCTGTCGGAAAGGAGTTTTCCTTGGCACTCGTCAAATGGAGGACACGAATTGATTATTCTTTCTTCACCATGTACCATGTCGTAGAAATTCTGCAAACAGTAGAGTATAAATCTTGGCTGATGTATTCTGAGATTATTATAGAGCACATCCGGATGACTCCGAGATTTGGTTCTCTGCACACGCCGCCAAGACCCAAAACCGGAAATATCGATAGTTAGGGCTGACAAGAAATGACCGACCAATCAGAGCGCGCTACATGCATCGACGAGTTTTTGCCCAGAACAACGCCATCAGTTGTGGATACAGAGATAGAAAACAGGCAGAATTATTCAATGTCGATCATGGTTGTTCTATTTTCTTCTATTATTTCATGGCATTGCATTGCATCGCATTGCAGAAGTCCGGAAGGAATGGCGAGGCTGTGTTTATCATGGTTTCTTTCTGCCTCTTGGTCTTGGCGCGGATGCGTCTTTTATGGAATTGGGCAAGTACGCATGTGCCTGTTTCTGCATTATCTGTCTAGATTTCAATGGAGTATAATTGGTATTACAAATACACCATAGATCTGGTTGAGTTCGTGGTTAGTTACGTATGACATCGTATGTACTCCAGTCCGTGCCACTATAAGCAAATATCACCGAGTCTCCAAAATCAAGGGTATTATTGTACTTCCGGGGTATCCTATGGTTACGTGGATTGCGTCAATTATTCAAGGGTTCGATTCAGATTGCGTATGTATTCAATGGGAACGAAGGTCACAAAAAGAAATGAAACGAAGAAAATGAAAGAAGTGCCTGCTATGGTATCAAATCAAACCAATGCGAAACAAACAAATACCATCCCAAACGCCTAGAAATCACTTTTTTTCAACCAAAAACGATAAAGAAAAACAGAAATTATTCAGAAACATCTTCATCCTTCCCAGGATACATAATATCCTTCTTCAACACAGCGCGCACATGCCCCCCAAACACAAAGATGTACATGCACACAATCCCAATCGTCATCGCAGACCCCACACCAAGCACACCGGGCGAGTTAAACACATTCCCCAGACTAATCGTAGCCAACGTAAACCCCGTGTTCGGGAAGACCATCGCCCACCAGCTCAGGTGGAACGCAGTGGGTCGTTCACGGATAACTGCGATAACAGCAATGCAGAAGAACCACAGACTAAGCGCCCAGAGGAATGCACCCGCCGCGATGGCGAGGAGTTGCAGTACGCGGCCGTCTAGTGCGAGATCGTCGCCGTCGTTGAGGAGGTCAAATTGTTCTGGAAGGCCTTGCGCCATGCCGATGAGTGCAAGGGCTGTGAAGGCTGGTGGGCCGACGCAGATAAACATTCCGGGGCGGTGTTCGCGGTTGGGGAGGCCGGATTGCATCAGGCGGCCGACGTAGTGCGCGTACATCATGAAGCTGATGGAGAAGCCGAGACCCTGGAATGTGACGCCGGCAGTGATGATGGGGATAGCGGAGCGCGGGGGCTGGTTTGCGGCGATGACAGAAGCAATTGTACCGCTTAGCATGACGGGGAAAGCGGGGAGGATCCAAGAGGGCATCATTGTTTGCAGGCCGTAGGAGTGCGAGGTGAAGACGAAGGAGTATTGGATGACTGCGACGAGGAGGGTGCAAGCGCAATAGATCCAAAAGAGGACTTCAAGGGCGCGGGTGAAGGATGCACCTGATTCGTCACCGAAGTACTTGTCTAGGCCGCAGATGATGGTTGCGATGGAGAGCCAGAAGGTTGGGAAGAAGAGGCCTTCTCTGTCGTGGCGGAGAGAGTCGAGGAGGTTGCCGTGGAGGACGAAGCGTGCGGCCATGAGGGAGCATACGAGGCCGAAGAGGATGAGGTTGAAGATGTAGACTGCCAGACCGATCTCGCGGAGGCCGGGGAAGGTGTTGGGTTGGTTGATGATGAGGACTGCTAGACCACCAGTACTCATTGTAAGGGTGTACCAGGCCCAGGTGAAGTGGTGCAGACGGTCAGAGAAGCGGAGGGGAGGGTCTCCTTTGAGCATGATGGATTCGGAATGGGAAGAGGGTGGGATTAACATTGCGGCGGTTTTGATGTATAGAACGAAGTATAGAATTGAGTATAGAATAGGAAAGATATAAAGATAGAGAATGAATATTGGCTATAATTGAATGTGTATAGAAAAGAAAAGTATGAATGATACCGAACAGACCAGAATAGGGCTCGGGATAGGGGCCGATACTTATACAACGGAAAGTCCGGGCAAACATCCATGGATCGTTATCTTGCACCTCCGGAAGCCAAGATATAGAAACGGCCAAGATGCACATCAGGGGGGCGACGCAAGCAGTATGTACTCTGTACTGCCACTGAGAATAAAGGATGCCTGTATGTGCTGTGTGACTGTATGCAGTACCTGCACTGTGTTACTATCTCGAACCCTTACTGACACACACTATCTCTATCTCTATGGTTGTATGTCCATGCCATGTCTCTCCATAGTAAGTCTATACTCTTCATACTAGACCCCGTTTCCTGCTTCGTACTCAGTTCTCCGTACGGACCGATAGGGGCGATCGGCGCCAAGACGTGGCGACGCAGTGGATATTTTGGCTTCCGCCGATCACGAATATACATTCCATTTATGAAAGATGTATAACTTCAATACTTGCACAGGGCTCGGGGATTTTGTGAATATCTTAACTGTATAGGATATGGCAGGATCACAACATCAACATCTCTATCTCTCTCTCTCTCAGATACAACATCAGAAACATACACTGTATACCCCTGTTATCTCTTCTGTATATCCCTTTTAAGCTGTATACTATTATGAGGCGAGCTACTAATGCCAAGTGCCAAGCCAAGCAAAGTCTATTGGGCGCCTTTTTTTTTTCTCCTCCCAATCCTGAAATTAGGAATGCTGCCTCTAAAAGCCACAATCCCACTGCGACAAGACTCTGGGCGAGGATGGAATCCTCGTTATCTCTCGCTACTAGTCATGTCTATCACTAATCTATTCTCTCGTCCCGTTGGCTGTCTGAGCACGAGGGGTCAGGCAGATACATGTCCAGCGTCAATTGCATTGGCGCTGTATACGGCCGTGTACGCTGTGTTCCGTATGGTCTAGAGTATATGCATTATACTCCGTCCTCATCTTACATACCAATGATATCAAATCACTCACTCGCGTGCATTGCAACCCGAAACGACCTCCGAAAGATTTTCTTCACGGCCCGCCGGTGGTTCGTGTGGTCCCCCTTCGCTTCGCTTCCCGATTCTCAGCGACCCCGGGACTGCCGGGTCCTAGACCCTGACCTCTGGGCAAATCACCACGGGCCATCCGGGCACGCCCCTTTCTTACCCTCCCGAAACACCACCGACTCCCACTCGGCAACATTCTGTAACTTCCTACAGGTACATAACACAAGCTTCCGGGATTGGTCGTATTTTGTCCGCTCCCGAATGTTGGTTCCACCAGGTTTGTTTGTTGCTATAGGGCGAGATTTTATTATTGTCATCGGGAAAAGGTGCGTATCGCTCACGTGCTTGGCAATGTCCGATACTGCAGCAATTGACGAGTTGCCGGGATTCTCTTGCGGACATACCTTGGCGTGGAAATGACCGTGACATACGACAAGACTGAGAGGGGGGGTTGTATTGGATTGAATGGGATGCATCCGCTCTCCAACTCTCGTTCAGCGCTGCGACATTGTCCTGTCTATTGGTTTCTGCGTCCATCCCACATCACTTCAGCAACCGCCGGGCACGAACGAATGAAATTCATTCCTTTGTGGTCAAAGTCTTGTCCCGGATGATCGTTGTTTCCTCTTCGTCTTGTCCATCTCCAGTCGAGACCGGCCTAACTCTGTCGTTTCAACCCGATACTGCTGCACCTTCGGGCGCTCAGTGCAGGGTCCAGGTGCGGGTGTCAACAAACTTAGTGACAGAAACAGGGGCACGGGGCCGTGTGAGAGTATCAGGTTGGTCACGGTTTTATTTTCCTGTCTTCTAGACTTTCTGGACTGTGATTGTCACTGCATGTCTTTCGGAGACAATACTTGATGCAGATTGATTTGCTCGGCTATTAATGCTGCATATCCAACTCCCGCGCTTCTCGGGATGTGCAAAAGTAGCATTCAACTCCCGGCTCGAATAAATCACTCAGATACTGCCACCTGCATCTTCGCTCCCACGGTGAATACTACCCCCTCACCAATAACCAATGACAAAGACATTGAAGATACAATGTTGCCGACAATGCTCCAATCTCCACTGATTAAGCTGCCGAGAGTCTATTCAAACCGTGAAGATTTTGTCCGTATCACTCGTTTACTACTTTCTCCTTCCGTTCTCGTGGAGAAACGGGCAGCAGTACTCCGTACAGGATAGTACGGTGTAAACACTCATAGCAGATCCTTCACTCCCACTACCGTCACCTTCCATTTCCGTCTTGCAGAACTTGGCTGCGCTACGGGCGATACCAATTCCCGATGGATATCCGGACCCCCGTCGATCCTGGAAGATTTTTCAGCATTGCCTGCTTGTTTTCGTCGTGCAGAACTTGGCTACAGGGTCTTTTCGTTGTCCAGTATTCTAGGAGTCCTTGTCACACGCAATTGTATTGATACGTCGAGACTGGCAGGTAAAGTGACGAAACGGTGGATTTCGGGAGTTCAGGACGGTATCGACGAAATGTTTGTGGGAATGTGAAATGCCGACTATGCATCCAGTAGTGCGCTCTAGGGCCTATACGGCTTCCGCTGGTTGTAGTGCGTATGGTGAGTTACCTACTTCAATGGCGTAATATGTAGGATTTGTATTCCCTGGAGCGTAGAGCCCTATTCCCAGAAATCACTGTTGACTATTGGGCTATATCTTGTCTACGCGAAAACATTTGTTTGCGTTTTATGAAGAGGACATACAGTTAACTTCCTCTTCTTCAACTTCTCAACCAATGCTATCAAATCAATCTATTGTGGCTTGATTCTATCAAGTTCTTTTTGTACGTTTGGTGCTGCTGTCTCCAGTGAGCTGTAACATTCTCATCTTGTACTTGATGCTCGAAGAGATCATAGCATCTTTTCAGTTCATTGCTATATTTTCACAAATGAAGGCTCTTGCCAGACCAATTAGGTAGAAGTGTAACGAATACCTAACTCAACCATATGTAGTGAATCGTAACATACAGATGTATATATGTTTAACTGGCCACATATGGCTCTATTAATGTAGGTTGCTTACAATGTTCTTTTTTTTTATTAGCACGATAGTGCTTTCTTCTCTATGTTGCTTGTGGCAGGAGTCATATATATATATAGAGCATCTTGGGCTTTATGCCCATCAGGTATATATTTCGCATTTACAGTCATGTACCCTTTGCAACAGTCAGTATCCAAGTCTAGCTTGTAGCATCCGATAATATACAATGAGTAGAGTGAGCATACATCATACACAACCATCATCCCCCATGCCCTATACATATAAACACAACTCAATGAACTAACCGAATCTCCCTAACACCCGGTGTCCACTCCTTCAACCCCTCCCCAACACTATACCAAAACCTCAACCGCACACACTCCCTCCTCATCCCCTCCACATCCCCCTTCTCAACCATCTCCCCAAGCACCTTAACCCCCTCCTCAACTCTCTCCCGATTCTCCCCCTTCATCTCCTCAATAACCTTCTGCGCCTCTTCCCCCGAGCCCTCTTTCTCCGCAAGTTCCTCAATTTTCTCCTGAACCTCCATAACAGCCATCAACGTCTCGGGATCGAGCGCTTGTTTATCTGTTGCCGCGGATTCCTCGGCCGTCACGTCGATGCCGTGCTGGATGCGGAGGAGGTACTGTGCGCGTGTGAGCGGGTCGGAGAGTGTGCGATAGGCTTCGTTAAGTAGTGCGGAGAGCGCTTCGGCTTTTTGTTTGGGTGCGCCGGGAGGGAATTTGTCCGGGTGAGTGCGGTTTTGGAGAGAGAGAAATTCGGCACGGAGGGTGCGGAGGGGGATATCGAACTTGGTATCTGGAGGAGGGCCGTTGGGGAGGGTTGAGGGGAAGAGGGTGTAGTAGTTTGTGATGTTGATGTTGGGGATGTCGTTTTCGGTGTTGTTGTTAAGGGTTCGGGGGGTTGTTGTGAATGGGCGGAGCGCGGGTTGATATGCGCGGTTTGCGAATGATTGGGATAGTGGTGACGACACCGGGCGGAGCCGTTGGAGGGTTGTTCGTAGGGCAGCCATTGTGGTCGGATCGATTGTTGACAGTGCGAGGGAGTTCCTGTCAGATCGGAGATGGATGTTCGAGGCCGATTTTCTGCTTAGTAAGGATGATGTCATTTAGCTAGTTAACGTAACCGATCACCGAGCTGGCCGGACCACCGAGCTGGCCAGCTGGCCGCCGCCTACCGCCGAATCGTACTATACACTGATTTTGAAGCCTTTCTCCCTACAAAATTGATATATATAATCCATAAAAACAATAGACTATTTCTCAGGACATTTTAGCCGATTGTGGCCTATTTTACCACATGTGCTACAGGTTGGTGGCTTACGCCGCCTGGAAACTGGGTGGTATGCTTCCTCTATCTATAGCCTCCTGTTCTTGCGCTTTTTGTAGTCCTTTAGCACCTGTCAGGCTCCCTCCAGCCTGTATAAGGGCCCTAGGAGCTGCTCTTCTCTGTTTTTGATGCCGGTTTTCCACGCGAAGCTGGTGGACTTCGTCCCGTAGTAGGATGGCATTTTGCATGGTCATCTCCGCCCCTCTCATGACCTTTCCCATTGCCTCCTGCATAGTTGATGGGGACACCTGATGACTTTGGAGGTGATTTATTCGCTTCTTTTGGGCCTCAAGCTGGTTTATATCCGCTGGAGTCTTTCCTGCACCAAAGGATTGATTGCTATGTGATGATGAAGGCGGCGTCGGTGTTTTATATGGTATATGAAGCTTTGAAAGGACTCGCTCAGGTGAAAATGGGACCAGGCCAGTTGCTGCAAAGCTGCTTCGAATGTTTGATGATGATAGAGCTTGGTAATGGACGGTAGGGTATATATAGAGGAATTCTGTTTTATCCACAACGTTGATTCCCTTCTGCATCTTTTTGGTGATTCTTTCGCCATATAAGCGTTTCAATGGCGAAAAGCAGCCAACATCCAATGGCTGAAGAAGATGAGATGAATGCGGAGGCATATATAAAGGAATAATATTCCTTTCTGTACAAAATCTGTCGAATTCTGCAGTGGCATGGCTGCTATGGCCATCCAAAATCAACGTGCGATATCTCCCTAATGTACGGGAGGCTGTATGTGGCTCAAAGACATTTTGAAGCCACTCCAGGCCTAATCCATCGTTCGTCCAGCCATTCCTGCTGACACTGATCGTATAGTCCTTTGGAACAGCATGATACCATTGAGATTGATGGTTTTCTGCAGCCAGGATAATCTGGGGAGGCAAGGCCCATCCAGCTGCATTTACGGCAATAATGGCAGTTACCCATTCGCGATTCCCAGGCTGTATGGCTTTGGCATTACTTGCCCGAGTCTCTGAGCCACATATAACTTTGGCCGTGGATGTCATGCCCATCTGAAATCCAGTTTCATCCATATTGTAGATATCTTGCTCGAGAATGCCATATTTTTCAATAGCATTGTAGAAGCACTTATACCACCCCATAACAAGCTCTGGATCTTCACATTTGGCACGCTGATAGTCGTATTTTCGGCTATATTTGGAAGAGAGTTCCTTATGGCGTTGAATATACCGAGTCACCCAATGCTCACCAACATAGGCAGTCTGAGAGGATAGCCGTGCGGACAGTAACAACTGTGCCAAATAGCGTACAGTAGAGATTTGTAGTGGTAGGCCACGCTGGCCCATATCAATGATCCATGATGAAAGTGTCTTTTCTTCAGTAGGCGTCAATTTTCGGCCATTGGCAATAGATTCCTTGCGGCATGTGGTTCCATTGACTCGGGTCTTGAAGGTAGAGAGAGGTACATCATATGCCTTGGCTGCTGCATTTCTTGATGAAAAAAGGCCTTTTTTATAAGCTTCTAGAGCTAGTTTGATGCGCTCTTCTTTTGAATTATCGGCCATAATCGTGGTTGTGGATAAAATAGCAAAATACAAATGGTGGGTAGTTGCGGATGTGGCCAGCTGGCCAGCTCGGTGGTCCGGCCAGCTCGGTGGTCGGTTACGTTAGCTATACAGGGTATATTTTGGGCATCGAATTTTTCAATTAATTGAGAATAGGTATACAGGACTATTCAATCCCCCACAGCTTCACCGTCCGGTCATGTCCACAACTAGCAATCCACTGTGCATCGTCGCTGATATCCGTACTGAGAACATTGCCCGCATGTCCGCTCAGACTCTTCACCAACGACCAGTCATCCGCGCTAAACACATTGACATTCTTGTCGAATCCACTCGTCACAAAGAATGTCCCTGACTTCTTCGGCTGCACTGTTTCTGGTTCCTTCGTCGTCAATGTGGGAGTGTCAACGTCCATTCCGCCCTCAGTCGTTGGCAGATAGCCCGTGGATTCAGCGCCCTTGTACCATCGCAGATCCGACACGATACTCTTGTGTGCTCCGATACCTCCGATATTTTTGACTTGACGCAGATCCCAGCATTTCACCCATCCGTCTGCGGAGCCGGACAGCACCCGGTACCCATCTACTCCCCAGTCGAGGCCGAGGATGTCCCGAATGTGGCCCTCGAGAATCATCACCGTCCGTCCTGTCCGCAGATCCCAGATACGGCCGATACTGTCGAGACCACCACTGGCAAGCAGTGATCCGTCGTTGTTGAATGCTACCGTGTAGACTTCCCGCGAATGACCCTCTTGTAGTAGTAGTTCCTGTGTCGTCTCCACGTCCCATAGTCGCCAGGTCGTGTCGTACGAGGCAGATGCGACATATCGCCCCGAGGGATGGAATTCGGTCCGGCATACACGCCCGGAGTGCCCGGACAAAGTCGCCAACGGTTGTTCCTGGTCCAGTGACCACAGCGCCACGTTTCCTTCACCTCCGCCAGAGACCATGTTGACCGATGATTCAGACACATTGGACGTAGGCAGTGTCGCACCCGGAAACCATGCCAAACCACCAACCCGATCCGTGTGTCCTTTCCGATTCCCCTTTTCCTCGAGGTTGGGCACGCTCATCAGGCGGATTCCACCAGACCAATTCCCCGTAGCAATTGTCTGTCCATCCGGCGCAAATCGACATATACTGACCGGCCGGTCACCTGCAATCTGCGACCCGTACAAGTCGAACCCCTGGATCTTCTCCTTGATTGCCTTGCGATGCTTGATATGCGTCCGCAGCGGTATAGTCGACTCCTCTCGTTGTCGTGCAACGCGCGCCTTCGCCCGCGGCAGCGAGAACCTTGCCATATCCTTCCGTGCCTCAAGCAACGCATCCCCTCCCTCCGTATAAAACTCCTCTTGCTGATCCCCCTCCTCTTCTTCCTCGTCCTCCGCCTCCGCCATTGTGATGTCCATACCCGCCTCGACGGCCGCGGCCTGCTGCTGATCCGACAAATCCGTCAACAGCTCACGCAATCGATCTCTTCGGTCAACGGGGCGTTCTCCAAACAGTGTGATCGGCTCGCCTAGCTCTCGTAACCGTATACGCACCCGGTTGTCGTCTGTCGGGACGGCCATGGCGGCTGCTCTGCGTTTTCGTTCGAATTGGGACAGGATCGCGGAGGCTCGTTCGGCGGGAATGCCCGCTGCTGATGGAGGAAGTTCATAATCGCGGTCGACGGCTGTTGCAGTTGTTAGTAAGAGCGCGTGTTGGGATTATTTGGTCCTTACGGAGGTCGGCCAGGTTGATGCCGTCGTCCTATGTGTTTGTTAGTACGCGCTCTGACTGATATATAAATGGTGAGAACGGAGAGAAGATTAAATGAATGAGGGAAGCTTACCTCTGCCTCCTCGACGTAGGCCTGTCTCGCGGGGTGCATCATCTTGTCGCGGGTTTAGGCAGGCTCCAACAGTCAGAGAATGTTTTCTTTATTCTTGCAGTGTTGTGTCCAGCAATTGTATAGCTCGTTCGACCTGCTTAGTGGCTGCTGGACCCCTTTCAAAGGGCAGAGAATAGTGGTGTAGGTAAGGCGTTGTTGTCTGTCCAGCTTTGACTTGCGATGGAGATAACTGCAGAGGTAAACTTAATCATCGCCTGAGGCATAAATCACGTGGCTTAGTGCCATGGATCTCAGCGTCTACGACATTTACGAGGTGACTACATTAAGCACAAGACTGTGTATAAAGATCTCTATTACTACTATTCATTCGCTCAGTACTATTCTCTCTACTTGTACAGTAATCTACTTCTATCGTGAGTGCTCAAAAACTTTGCCAAGGCGGTCAACGCGATAAACTCGACAATCCTTATCGACTGGCAGTTGGGCTTTCGCACACTCCCTCCCAACACACTCGTTCATTCGCTCTCCTCTCTCGAAACCCTAGCGAACCCAACCTCATGCCCTGGTTGGTGATCTCGTGTCTGTCCATCTTCTCCTCAATGCCCCTGCAGTCCTCCACCGCCGCCGTCGCCCTTCGAGCCCTCCTATCGTTATCGGTATCGGTGTTGGTATAGGACAAGGGTCAGACATAGAAAAGAAACGGACACGGGACGGACAAATAGTGATGATCCTGAATTCGCCAAGTCTCGCTAGAGCGTGCTGCAGTGCTTCCTGCAGTAGCCCACGCGCCGGCGCCAGAGAGAGATTAATATCTGCAGTATCGACATCGACATCGGTCCCGGCCCGGCGATTACGATTCTTTCATTCGACGCATCTGCGCGCTTCGAATCCGGCTTCCCCGTTGCGAATTAATTACAATGTTGCGGTCTCGTCGTCCGGGAAAGGTCATCGTTTTCATCCCATTCGAAATGCATACAATTTCGACCCCGCTATACAGGATAGTCTGGGCTTGACAATCGCTGAGAAGAACCCTTATCAAAGACGGAAAAAACGCCCGGATAGCGGCGCAGACGCCTTCTTCGTCAGCAAGATCGGCCACGACCAACAAGCCGAGAAAAACACAAATGGCGCACTGGCTTTCGCCGTGGCAGACGGCGTAGGCGGCTGGGAAGAACACCGCGTCGACCCAGGCGACTTCTCCCACGGCCTATGCGGGTACATGGCCGAATCAGCACTGTCATGGGCCTCCCCAGCAGAGAAGCTGCGCCCCAGAGAGATCTTGGAAATGGGCTATGACCGGGTCATCAACGACAAAACCATCCCCGCCGGCGCCAGCACCGCCCACGTCGGGGTAGCCCTCCCCGACGGCCGCATCGAGCTAGCCAACCTAGGCGACTCAGGCTCCGTCCTCCTTCGCCGCGCCGCAGTCCACCACTACACACCCTCCCAAACCCATGGCTTCAACACACCATACCAACTCAGCGTGATTCCGCAGCGCATGCGCGCCCAGGCAGCCATCTTCGGCGGCGCGTACCTCCAAGACACCCCGCGCGACGCAGCAATTACAAACCTGCACATGCAACACGGCGACGTCCTCATGCTCGCCACAGATGGCGTCTTCGATAACCTCAATAACCAAGAAATCCTCAAAATCGTCAACCGCCAGATGATCCTCGCAGGCGCATGGACGGGCTCCGCTCCGGACTACAGCATCAAGGTCTCCGACGACCTCGAGCAGCTTACGAAACGGGGCGGATTAACGCACCTCCTCCCAGCTGGCGCAGAGGGCGAGGACCAGCGCCCTGCGATGGAACCGTACACGCTGTCTTCGTTCCTGGCTGCTAGTATCGCGGGGAATGCGAAGGTCGCTAGTGTTGACCGGAGGCGGGATGGGCCGTTTGCGAAGGAGTATCAGCGGTATTACCCGTATGATCATTATCGCGGCGGCAAGGTCGATGATATTTGTGTTTTGGTTGTCGTTGCTGTTGAGGAGGGGCGGCAGCAGCTGCAGCATGCTGATTCCTAGAGTGCTTCTGGGAAGGAATTCCTGGCGCTCGGATATTTAAATCCGTTTCTTTTGTTCTCACTGCATCCTTATATACGCATGGGCGTATTCATACATACATACATGGCAGGAACGTATTGGACTCACTGGCACTCTATATATCAACACTACCTCTTGTGGCGGTCATTGGATTCATTCTCACCGGACATTGGGAATTGGCATTGGCATACAGCACATTAACATTCTTGGTAATAGATAGAGCATTATTATAGACCATATTGATAGACAGTTTTATGCATCATCTTGACTTGGCTATGCCTTGTTCTCAACGGAAAGTAGGATCCAAGGAGTGGGCCGTTGGTCTATTACTAAAAAGAATCTAACCTTTTCATTCAACCCAAAGGAATTAAATAACCACAAGAAAAAACATAAAATGGTGTTCAAACTACCCAGACTCAACGCATCACAAGCTATTGAAAAGATACCATCACTAGCTAAATAAAAGAAAATCCCGGAGCATCACAATTAGCATAGCCATATCACTAAACAGTAGAGCGACATGCTTATGCCGCCTCAGCAGCCTTCTCTTCAGTCTTCTTTTCTTCGGTCTTTTCACCCTCCTTTTCTGGCTGCTCCTCTGCTGGCTTGTCTGTTGAGGCGGGCTGGTCTTTTGCTTCAGCCTCTGGTGCCTTTTCAGTTTCAGCCTTCTCTTCAGCCTTTTCTTCGGGCTTGTCCTCAGTCTTCTTCTCCTCGGGCTTTTCCTCGGGTTTCTCTTCGGCCTTTTCAGCCTTCTCTTCTCCCTTTGCTTCGCCCTCTTTAGGGGCTTCAGCCTCTTTAGGCTTTTCTTCCGAGTCCTTGGGCTTCTCCGCAGCATCAACATCAGGCATAGGCTCATCCACGTGCTCGTTGGACTCTTCGTTGAGCTTCTTCTCTTCTTCCTTAGTAGGCGTGTCGACGCTGTCTTCCTTGGTGTGACCATTGGCCTTGGCCTTGTCTTCCTTGTCGCCGGGGGTAGGCACCTCCTCAAGGTCATGTCTCCACTTGGACAGCAGCGTCATCGCACGTTGCCGGATCTGGAGTTCTTCATCCCTGGGGAGGGAGTTGAGCTTGACAATCATCTTCAGAACCTTGTTGATTTTGGTGACGCGGATAATGGCAACCTCCAGATCGCCGTAGCTCTCCAGCTTGGAAATGTAGTTCGACATGGCCGTCATTTCCTCCGCGTTGGGCGGCGAGTCGCGAGAGATGAAGCCCTTTTGAAGCTTGTGGCGGATGTACAGAACTGCCAAGGTTAGCTGTTGTCTAATCCACTCGAAACAAAATATCTACATACCCTCTTTTTCTCTCTTGTTCTTGAGTTCTTGCGGGTCGATTGGCTTCTCGGGCTCCTTGGCCTCAGCACCCGTCTCCTCCGCATCCTCGTCACTGCCAGCCGCCTTGCTGCCCTTCTTGGCAGATTGTTTGGACTTGCTGGCGCCAGTCGCCTTCTTTCCAGTACCCTCAGTAGGCGTCTTGGGTGTTGTCAGCTTCAACTTGGTGGTGGTCTTGGGCGTCTTTGCGGGCTGTTTGAGAACACATGTAAGCTTGCGCAACTAGCCTAAAATGCCAAGTGAAACTTACCTTCTCTTCCTCGTCTCCAGCATCCTTCTTGCGCTTCTTCGAGCTCTTTGGTTTCTTCGTATCGTCTGCATCCTCCATCTCGATATCTTCAGCACCATCATCAACAATGTCCATGCTCTTCCGCTTGTTCTTCTTCGCTTGCTTTTCAGCCTTTGCAGCGGCCCGGGCCTCCTGCTCCTCAATCTCCTGCTGCAGCGCAGCGTCATGATCCGCCAGAATGGTCTTGAAGTGTTCCAGGCCGTGACCCTCTGCTGCCACGTGGTAAGCGGACAGAAGCTGTTTGGACTTGCCCTTTTCGCTGACGTTCTTGCATGTCTCGGGATCAATGGGGGTGAGGGCTGTGTTCTGGATCCAAGCACTATCCATTCGTTAGCTTTTATTCCGAGAAACAATCATAAATCAACGTACAATTCGTTGGTCTGGAAGAACATCACGGGGTAGGTCCTTTCATGAGCGCGCTTGCCACCCTCCGCGTATTCATCACGGATAGTTCCATCAGCCCGATAGGCGCTCACTGGACGCGACTCTTGCAGACTCTGGGGGAGTATATCCTCATCACAGACGATGGATGGCCATGGAGGGAAACTCCGAAGACGCGCCAAATAGTACTCGCCAGGCTTCGCTTGCACCTGGTTGGCGATCGACTTCCTTCTGTTCGGCTTGGACTTGTGTTCCGGGATACCGCCAGACTTGCGCTTCGCACTCTTCTTGGTCGACGCAGGCGTTCCGTTGGCTTCCGGTTGAGGAGCGGCTTCGGTTTTGGCAGGAGTAGCGGCGGCCTCTTGCGATTCCTTCGCGTCGGTAGCCTCTGCAGACGCGCTGGGTTGTTCAGCTGAGGTCTCAGCAGGCTCCTTCTTCTCCTCTGAGGGCTTCACATCGTTCTCTGCTAATGACGAAACAAACCGAGTCAGCGACGTTACGTACGAAGGTGATGGATGATGGAAAGGTGGAGTAGGAATGGTGAAACCAGGGCCAAAAAATAGAACGAAAAAGATGATCCATCAAGGGATAATTACCAGATGGCTTTTCCTTCTCGGGCTCAGCAGCCTTCTCCGCCTCTTTCTCCTGAGGCGCTTCAGCAGCTGGTTGCTCAGTACGCTTGGTCTTAGTGTCGGGCGCGCGCTGCTCAGCGACCTGCTCTCCAGCAGGGGCGGAGGCGGTGGGAGTGTCCTCAGCCATGATGCGCAACGGGACTGGCGATGCAAGAGATGGAAAGAAGACGAGACGTCAATTGGGTGGGTGGAGGTTGGAGAGTTGGAAGGAGACGGGAGTCCGTGGGAGAGAAGAGGAAGAGGAAAGGTAAGTGGTGGAGACGGGCGCGACGACGGGAGGGCGGCGACCAACGCGTGCACTGTCGTTTTTCTGGGGGGACGCAGAACCGCAAATGACGCAACTCCCCGAGATGCCAAAATTCACGGCGAAATTCAGAAAAAAATAGACGACGGCAATCCTGTCGCTGATAATCCTTCTTGATGCGTCGCTCGTCTTCTTTTTCGATCCGATGGACAGGTCAAGTACCCCTGTGCAGCAGTCCTCTCACTTGGTGGCGCGACAAGTCCGTAAACACGATGGTGCAACATAGAGATGCAGAGAACGAGCACAAGAGACAGTCACCCAGGTTTCGATCGATAGAAGACAGGAATTGACCAAAGAAGAACCGTCAAGTCGCGAGAAATCGAATCCCGGTCAGAGAAGCTCGTAGAAACGCGCGATGGGCGATTCGAAAATGACGCGCCAATGACCACCCGAACGCGAAGACAACAAGCGCAAGGTCGCTATTTCTATCGAAAGGCCACCGTTCTGATAGATCTCAATGAGCTGACACTGCTAGACTAGAGTCCGTAGAGAAGACGTAGCGCAGCTATAGAGACTCTTCCTTGGCTCGCAGCAATATGGCGGTCGAGCAGTAGATGCAAATGTAGCAATCTGAGGAGACAATGATACTCCGGAATAATATCCAATCAATCTGTATGGTCTTGTTTAGAGAAATTCCATCTAACAAGCAGAAGGAGACTGACAGACACTAAGTAGAGGAGACCGGACAAGCCCTCTATTATACTCCGATGCCTGTTGAGAGCGTCTGGGCTAGAGAGTAAGACACGGAAGATAGGATCAAATATTCCCGTATGTCGCTTCTGGCTATTGATACAATATGAATACAATATTGGATGGTAAATGGCAGGATGGAAGAAGAGTGGATGGTTTGGTTTAGGGGATCGTTAAGAGGGGGGAAGCTGGGAAGAGTGGGAGAAAAGAACTCCGACCAGAACACGACAGCCCATACAACATCACGCTATCCAGACAATCACCGCTCAAGGCCGTGAGAATAATTGACTACTGAAATATAAGGGCATTCCTTCCTACGTGGATCTCTGCTTTTCAATCCTCCAAACTGCTGACAAGAGGAGTACAGCAAGCGCTTAACAACTATGTAAAAGTCTACATATATCTGGGAGTAAGTGTCCTCATGGCTGAGCTGGTTACTTTTGAGATATTTTCTTGCAAAAATCGAACGAGTTGAAGCCAAGGCCAAATGTATTGATATCGTCCAAGAAAGTCGGGGTATGAACAGAAGTCTATGTACACATAGAAGGCTTCTAATCAACATTAAAAATAGGATATGGATATCTGAAATGTAGTGTCGCCTTGCACAGGAGAATGATACTGCATGCAAATGCAAACCCAACCGGATCGGTCAAAGACAAAAGGTGATCGAAATCCAAAATAAAAGGGAAAAGAAGAAGAAAGGGTTAAGAAGTCCAGAGGCAGAGAAGCCAGAAGGCGAGGAGGGCATAGAAGAAAGTCGTTTATGATGGAAGAGTAGCATCGGGCGTGTTATCGTCCCAGTCCTCTGCATCCTTGAGAGAGCCGACAACGGAAGGTTCCGGCTTGTGTATCCGGACCAGCCAAAGGAAGTAGTCTTCCAGAGGAAGCAAGTTGAGTAGGATCCCATTGAATGTCCACCCCAATGCGCATATCATCGCTCCCGCTAAGGCATCCAGGATGAAGTGGTTGGCAGTCGCGACAATGGCGACCAAGATCAGAAACGGATATGCGAAGCCCACGAGGCAACATACTAAGCGACTCCACGAGACTCGGAAGATTCGTGCGCACGAGCTTGAACCGGCAAGGGCCCGACGATGCCGGTGTGGAAGCGGAATAGTCATGATCGTGAGTCCTATCATGAGGGAATATCCAAAGTGCAATGATGGCATGGCGGCTGGAACAAACTGTCAGTTTCGCTGGATTAGAACTAGGAGTAACCACTACATACCGTATTGGTTGCAGAACCGATTTTCAGTCCAGACACTGCCGGCCCCATTCGCTCCATGTACAGTATCAACAAAGCCATAGCTGCGCCCGAGTTCTCCATCGGGACCTTCAACGCTTTGATCACTCAGCAGACGAGGGGGCATGCACGGCCAGAAGGTGAACACCACAAAGGCAAAAAGGTTGCAAACCGCCAACGTTCGTCTCCGTGCCTGGTAGAGACGTGGGCCTGCCGGAGATTCAGACGCCTCGTCCCATGGCTTCCCTTCTTGTGGTTCATCGATGCGATTGCGTGCCGTAGTGTAATAGTATAGAAAGACGAGGAAGGCGATAGTACCGGGGATATGGATGAATGAATACGTCCAATTGATCCAAGTCAACAAGGCAGGATGCCGGAGGAAGAATCCTTGAATCGATGTCTCCCGGAAGATGCCAATCTTCTCCTCGATCTTGATTAATTGCAACGCATGCTTCCTTGCGACGTCAACGGTATCATCTTTAAGGGTAAGTGCAGTAAATGCCCGAGCTAGTTGGTATGTCTGGTTCAACGGGTGTCATTAGCTTTGTTCCGACGGCAACAGGGACAGGGGAAACCCATACCCAGTATACCAAAGCCCAGTACCAAACTTCAACCAAGAACGGAAACTTTTGAAGGACGCGACTAAGCAGACGATTCTGGAAAACGGCGGTATTCGGGGTGGTGACATTGAAAGTAGCCGTGAAGAAACGAATCTGACGTTTGCGCCATCGGTCTTCGGCGGGATGCAGTAGAGAAGGGGACCAAGCGGTTGGTGAACCCAGCAGACTGTCTTGATCCGAGTCTGCGTAACCAGCCTGGCCCGATTCTAAAGAGTCAGGGGAGGACGAGCGAGAGGGGGCGTTGTCTTTTTGCCAGCGCGTTGTTCTGCGTGTGCGAAAGCGTTTGGATCGATTGATCCAGGTACCTCCAAACAGGAGGACGATAACCACCAGCGGCTCCAAGACGGCGCCTACTCCCATGGTGGTGGATATGCGGATGGAAGATACTGTTTATTTCAAGCGGAACATAAAGTAAATAGAGGAGAAGAGCTAAGAGAGCAAACGAACAAAAAGCGATTAAAACCGGGAAACAACGATTTATGTTGAATGAAGATAGCGCGAAAGGAAGTAAGAGAGTAAGAAAGGGGATGATTTGTTTACCCGGGTTGAAACAATGTCAGGCATTATTCTTTTTTTTTTTTTTTTTTTTCAATTATACTTATGCCTGATATAAGTGCTGAAAGGATAACCCCAGTAGCGCCCAGCCAGTAAGCATTGCGCCGGAGAAGGAGCTATTGGTCTTGACGGGAAGGTGCGCCGTGTGAGTGAGTGTAAGCAAGCATTTGCTTGCTTACTGCATAATACACTACCCAACAAGCGACAAACACATCTCAACCGGGAAGGCTCTCACGTGTGTCTTATTTTCGGAGCAGTAATCGTCCCGTATACTCCGTAGACCCTCGGAGGCTGACATGGCCGATCACGATCTTCCCGCATCCATCTCTGCCCTATGGCTTATGCTCTTGTGCTGCTCATAATTCGCACAATTCTCGGCGTTCGGTGTCTCCATTTCCCGATGTATCTCGGGACCGGAGATCCCATTCCGTTGTCCGTGTCTACGGAGCAATATTCTATCCGGACTCTACCAATATATCTATGTCAGAAGCAAATTTTTTTTTGGATGATCGAAATATATGGCATTGAGACATCCTCGGCTTCTTCTTGTGTGCTTCGTATAGAGTACCCCAAGTGGCTGTATCTGGGTCGGTCTACAGATGATGTCCCATGGTAACATAGCATAACTGCCATTCTCTAATATGTCCAACTATGTCCTGATATGCTGTGTATCCCTCTATGGAGCCTACAGGGCCTTTATACCTCCGATAATCGCATGTCAGATGCTTCCGGACCGGACAGTATGCTTGATCTACAATCACCCGATGGCGG
The DNA here is from genome assembly GCA_034509305.1 of Aspergillus cristatus. Lineage (NCBI taxonomy): Eukaryota > Fungi > Ascomycota > Eurotiomycetes > Eurotiales > Aspergillaceae > Aspergillus > Aspergillus cristatus. The sequence continues at coordinate 1,085,409 of WJBV01000007.1, read as the reverse complement.
ACCCTCGGGACCCCATATATCGAACTGTTCTCACTTGCACTCTTTAACATGGAACATAGACACATTCATAGAACAGGAAATATCTTTATCAAGGCCTGCATCTATACTGAATGGATTATAAGAGCGTAAACTGCATACACAGAGACAGAATGACAAGTGACGTCATCCGCACAGCGTTGACTTCATCCTGCGAAACCACCTTTCTGAGTAGCTGAGTATACTTACTTTGAACGGTATGGAAGATGAGCTACCTTTGACGTCAATCTGGCATTCACGCCATGATGGGTGGTAGTCTACCGAACTTCCTCAAAGGTGCTGGAGCTCTTCCGTCTTGATATATAGCAGGAGGTTCCTTCTTCAGCTTTTCATCCAGATTCATTTCACGAAAAGGCACATCACAATGCTATCCACACCTCAGCTTGCTACTTCCAAGAACCTCTTGGGCCTGGCCTCGCGTCAGCTTCCCAAGGCTGCCTCGATTGCACCAGCCAGAGGTTTCTCTACTACGCCCTCTTCAGAAAAGCAAAAGGATGTTACCCTGTTACAGGACAAGGTCAATGGCTTTGGCTTTGCCCGCTCGAACCCTCGTCCCGCTAAACCGAGGAGCACTGGTGTTACGGAAATCAGAGGACCATACTACTCGGTATGTCGGGCAACATATCTAGCTGTCCAACGTTGAGCTAACAGATATCTTTCTATAGGTGATGGGCAAGCGTTATCTGGCCGATGTTCTCGAGACGATGGGTACACACGTTGATGGTCTGAAGTTTGCAGGAGGTCAGTGAATCCATAATCAATGGTCAAGTGATGGACGGAGACTGACAGGCATAGGCTCTTTCTCGCTCTTCCAGGAGAAGCCATTGCGGGAATTGATTGACCTGGCTCACCAGTACGGTGTTTACGTCTCAACTGTATGTGCAAGAACTTATGCCCACAAATGAACATCTGCTGACCTTATACAGGGTGGATGGGCCGAGCACCTCCTCACACACCCAGATGTCAACTCGGTCTTTGACAAGTACCTTACCAAGTGCAAGGACTTGGGGTAAGTCTACACATTTTCCCTGCACCCGAATGCCGTCTAACATCACTAGCTTCGACGTGATTGAACTCTCATCCGGCTTCCTTTCCTTCCCTGAGGACGACTGGCTCCGCCTCGTGGACAAGGTCCACTCATACAAACTCAAAGCGAAACCCGAACTGGGCATCCAATTCGGTGCCGGCGGTGACACCCCAGCCTCCGGCCTGGAAGCCATCGGCACCTCTGACCCCGGCAAGCTCGTAAACCTCGGCCACAAGTTCCTCAATGCAGGCGTTGAGCGCTTGATGATCGAGTCCGAGGGTATCACCGAGAACGTGGACTCCTGGCGCACCGACGTCGTCTCCCGCATCATGAAGGAACTCCCTCAAGAACGTGTTATGTTCGAGGCTGCTGACCCTAAGGTGTACAACTGGTACATTCGGGAGTTTGGTATTGACGTCAACCTCTTCGTGGACCATAGCCAGATTGTGCAGCTTTCTTGCCTACGTCATGGTATCTGGGGTACTGCTGATACTTGGGGCAAGATTGTGTCGTTCCGGCCGGAGTAATGAAGGAGGATCTGATATATATCCTCGATGATTGATGTTTATAGCGATGTAAATGAAGTAATTATTTTCACTCAGTATTCAGGTCATGATTTTACCCGCTGTAGACTACATTCACCAACATCAGAGACTCAGGATGACCAACGACGCCTAGTAGTATTCACCGTTTAACAATCCTCCGTCCTATTTTTCCTATTCCTCATTTCCATCTTCCATCTCTTCAAACTCATTCTCTGTTGTTGGACTTTGTCCTACATAGCATCGATATGGCGTATGGCAACTGAAAACAAGACCAATTTAGTTGGTATTTTCGTGAACATCGCCCTTTTCAAAAATGAGATGGAATCTCTCGCTGCACCCGCGCTAAGTTACAATTGCGGTTGTGGTAGCTTCCTACAGTCATCACAGCGGGCAGGCGGAGCTTATATATGCTGCCCTGCGAGACATTAGTACTTGACAACCAGGTCCACATTCATTGTCCATGGTGCCTCAATTGCTGCTGTGGTAAAGAAATTGTCACAAGGCAAAAAGAAATCACCTGACATAAAAGTCTACATCTTTGGCCGAAAATAGGCCCAATGATGGAATCAGAAATTGCGGACGAACTTGTTAGTATGCTTTGAATGCTGTATCGAAGGAAAACCCTCACAACGAGCAGATTAATCGTTTGCTCCAAGGGCTCATACAAGCATCAAATATAGAACAGAAGTACGACGGAGCCACATACTAGTCATCTGTGGAAAATAATCTTGAAGGTCAAGCTTATCATAAGACCTTATCTTCCGCGAAGTGTTCAGAAGACTCAGCTAAAATTGGTGTGTAGGTGAACCTAATGTCCTATTCAGATAAATCGGGGAGGATAAAGCCTTTCCAAGCCTTGAATCAACCGTTTCGACTGCGATCCCCACACTGAACACCGTCTACTACAAGTGGGACAAAGCAAGTCTTTATACCCTGATAAGACTAAATAAAATTTGGTCAGCACTAGAATGTTGGCGTTATGGCCGGGGCAGCAATTACGTTTGGCAATACGCCAACTGTAACTATTAGTGCCCGAGATTCGTTAACATTCCAATCAGATGGTACTGATTTGCGAATAATAAGTAAGACCCTAGCACAACACGAGGAAACAGATATCTCCATACTATTTATGGAAGACGAAATCGTACACCACGCACCGAGCCATGAAGCGCACATCGGCACAGTCAAACCGTAAGCGGCCTCGAGAAATCAGACAGCACTGCTGGGACTGGAACGCTACGCGGGATCATTGAGATAAAAACGCAGAGAACTACGCATGGTGTGCGTACGCATCGACGTGCTATCGCTGTGTTACTTAGCCTACAAGGCACCAAATAGGTTGGTTCTGAACATTTTTCCCTGTCCATTTTCCTCAGTGATGTTTCCGAATACTGATTATAGCCCAAAAAGCTCTCGCGCGATAGGCTTAGAGGCCAGTCAGAAAATTATTGGACCCAGCGCCCATAGGCTCATCCTAAGCCATCCGATGCTCTTGTGCTTTGGCTTTTAGCTTCCCCATGGAGTAGGGATTGATAAACAAACCCATTGAGAGAAAATCCGAAAACTCTCGGGAACGCAGAAGTTAAAAACGTTTGATTGGTTTACATTTATGAACTTTAAGTCGAAGTATTGAAGCTGAGTGACCATGACATGACTGCTGAACTGATATGCAGAGTGGCTTCCGAGTGTTCGACCAAGGACGGGAGGGACTTAGGCCCTCCCTAACGCGCCTCTTATGCTGATAAACTGATAAACACTAAATCACGTCATTGATTCGGTTGAATCAGTCCGTAAGAGCCACGGGAAATCGCAAACAATACCTCGAAGAGGTAGTGGCAAGAAGCGGACTGGAAGGAACGCGAAAGCAAGGTTATTCGAAAGGCGACAGAGTAAACTGGTCAGTGATTCATATTAGTTCGCACCGACAATTCATCGATGAATATGATCACGGCCCCAGATATGTATGAAGACGATACAAATGTGGCCGCACAACCGGGCCGCGTTTGGAGGCCTGAAACAAGACTTGGAGGTGCTAGAAAAGGTGGTCAAGTGGCTTTTCTGAGAGAAAGAACAACACATACTTCACCCCAATCGAGAATGTTTTGAAAAACATCAATTTCTGGGCTATGTTGTTGTGTGCGCATTGCTAAGTAGCAAGATGTCAGAATGGAGAGTGCTAATTATTGATGAATTGGGAGCAAAAGACTAAAAGTTACGCGGTAACCGGCGACTCCAGATGGCCTATTTTGTCCTGGAAAAAAGTCAGACAAGGTTTATTCTGATTAAAGCGTTAACATTCAAAGCAATTGCTACGGACAGATGGCTTACTATGATCAGAATTCTCTACATACGTTGACATCTAATGAGACTTGAGAATCATCTTCTCACGCCCCCCAATCTGACCTCAATCTTGAAAGCAACCAGCAATCGGTTATCCAATTTTTCCATTATAATAATGGTACCCAAGTCGGACTGATACCAACGTTCACATATTTCTCGGACCAAAGTTTGCGTGAGAGCAGTTTTCGGTCCTGTTTGTATATGAAGAAGAGACCCAGGTGATGAGATATGCATCTCAGGTGGCGGGGTTGGAGCCATCTCGTACAGCAAGAACACGGCTAAAAGTCTCATCACAGGTTCAGTGCGGATGCAAGCAAAGTGAGCGTCAAGAAAGAGTCCCAAGAGAAATCGAGATATAATGTTCTCCTGTTCCCAACCCAACGCGAACCGAAGTGTGACTGGAAATGCAGCAAAGCCTTAGGTGATCATCTAAGTTGCCACCACAAATAACCGGACTAAGGGAACCTGGATATGGTTTTAATCATTCCCAAAATGATTAAACATAGTCACCGCAAAAACGGCGGATTTTATCGTGGAAGATAACGGACACAAACTGTTATTTGAGAACATTGAGAAAGCGAATACAGTAATGTACCATTGTGTATGTTTGCTTTTACAAATTGTGCTATCTATACATTATTTCTACTTCGTTCGTAATCCAGATCTATAATGGACAATACTCCTTCCATACTATGCCGTACTATCGGCGTTAGGGCATCGGGATAAGGCCTACAGGCATCAATGGAATAATTAGTCAGCACACTTGCTCCGCACCAAATCCGGGGAACAGTTGGAGAGCTTGGCTTTCTGTCCCTCTCGCCTCCCTCGTGCCATTTCCTGCATTATTTCCGTAATTTCGCTGCATCAGGCGCATATTTCCGTCCTCTACGTCTAATAAATCAGATATGTCTTGCACATCCCCCGCCTCGTCCCGGTAGTCCTCGACGCACACGCTGGCCAATCGCGAACCCCATTAACCCCGAACGAACCACGAATCCACCCACCGATGCGTTTCGGCAGGAGCTTCATACTCTGACCGGAGACGAAGAAAAGGGAATAACAAAGGAAGTGCCATGCCTCGCGCGAGTACAACTCCCGGCGCGCGCCTCCGGTGCAGACGAGCGTGCGACAGCTGTAAACGGAGGAAACAGAAGTGCAACGGGGAACAACCATGTACGATCTGCGTGCAGCGGCGCAAGGAATCAGAATGCCACTTCTCGGATAAACCAGCGCGAATGCTTAGACCCAACGGCACGAAAGAGACCATGCTACTTAGTGAACATATGGTTTCTACGCCACAGCGGCAAACGGCAATGGACCACCTGCTGAATTCGCTCGAGGATCGCAGCGCGAATATGGAACAACATCAACCGCGGGATGATAAGGATGGGACAGCCCCGGTGCCGAAGGTGGCGCGACTCTTGCGTGATGGACAGGGGAAATTTATGTACATCGGGGACTCGGCTAGTTTGTCTTTCTTGCAGAATGTTCGACGGATCGTCTCAGCATCGATCGGTCGGTGTGAGTTTACGGAGGATAATTCGCGACACTCGATGCTGGAGGCCTTCCAAAGTAACCCCAGTATCCAGGCGGGGCCACTGATGGAACCACCGAAGAATGAAGAGGCTCAGCGACTGGCTGGTCAGTTTGTCCTGGCGACCAGTCCGTTGTTGGATTTGTTCGATCTTCATGAGTTCCATCCGCGTTTGGCAAATTGGATTGAGAATCCAAGGGGTGACGAGGATACTGTCAGTTCGATCTTTTATCTGGTTCTTGCAATTGGGTCACAAGTGTCCACTACCAACCAGACCCTTGCAGAGCAGTACTTTATTAGTGGGCGGCAACTGGCGTTTTCCGCTTTTACCGAAACCCCAAGTCTTTACACCATTCAGTCGTATGTGTTGATTTCAATGTATATGCTTGGTGCATGTCGGCGCAATGGCGCGTTCATGAACCTCGGAACCGCACTTCGAGCTGCATATGCAGTCGGGATCCACCGAAAAGATGCGAATGCATTGTTCTGCGGTAGAGAACGTCGGGCTCGCGAGCGTGTGTGGAAGAGCTTGCGAATGATGGATCTATTCCTTAGTGCCTCATTAGGGCGTCCTCTGGCGACGTCGGACATTGACCATGACCCCCGAGAGGATGCTATGCCGTCAGCGGAACAGCAGCAACAACAAACTCCACAAGAGCAGCTTTCTGTGGCCGTCGTCACCTTGTCGCGTATTTTCGAACGGATCCTCACCGATGTGTACATGAAACAAGTTGTTTCGATCCATGTAGCTGAAACGATTTCCAATCAACACCGTGCATGGGTTCGAAGTTTGCCTGTCTTCCTTCGAATGCAGACAGAGCGACTGGATTCCAAAACACTCGATGGCACTTTGGCAGCAGCCCATGTCTTTGGTTCTTATTATTGGTCGATCATTCTCTTAACTCGGCCGTTTCTCATCTACCGCGTGTCACAATATGTGAAAAGTAAAGCTGGCCCAACCGAGTCTCGTTCCAGCAACTCTCGCATCGCACTTTTTGCTGACGCATGCGTTTACTCGGCGCTGCGAGGGCTCGATATCGTCGACGACCTCGCCAAGTTTACATCCCTGCCACGCCGGCTACCATTCGTGATCAACTCTGTCTTTAATTCGGCCATCGTCCTTGGTGCAGCTTTCTTTGCAGACTACGACAACCTCCTCCCGCTCGAAGAGGGTATGGACAAGGCCCAGAAGTTCCTGGAGCTTTTCACCCCTCATGACCCCCATGCCTGTCGTTTCTCCCAGATCATCATTTACCTCCGAGGGGCGGTAGCCGAGTACGTCCGGCGACGGAATCGTCAATGGATGGAACGTCGCAGCAAACAGGTCGATCAGCTATTCGGCCAAGTTGGGCCTGAACCCGCCGCCCCATCTCCTCTAACTCCGGATAATAATATTTCTCGAAGTTCCTCTTTCCCGTCCCAACAACAGCCGCCCGACATGCCTACTACTACCGCCATTCCCACTGCTACGCCCCATAACCATCCCACTAGCAATGACGTTTGGGACACTCTCTGCGGTGGTGAGGGTCCTGCGGGTGGTCTCCCCTATAATCCCGCCACGATCTCAGCGCTCACCACAACTGGTATTCCCGTGGGCTGTTCGCCCGGCGGCACTATTCCACCATTGCAACCCCCGCCACCATTGTCATCCTCATCCGGGCAGCTTGCGACTGGCGTGGCTGCCCCAACAAGAGTGGAACAAGACGGCCATACGCCTATCTCGGAAGTTATCTTCCCGGATAATGGTCTGCTATATATGGCGGAGGATCTTCCTGTCTTTGGGATTTGGGAGGATGCTTGATCTTTAGCTTTCTTTTCCTCCTTTTATCCCTCTTTCTCTTCTCTCTTTTCCCCTCAATCCCTACCACCTTATTTTCTTTTGTACATGACTATGATGACTGTAAATACCTATGCGGTTGTGATTCCCTGCGTGATATCTAGCTGTTTGGCGTCGAGGATGCATGTGTATTGTTTCTTATTCTTGTTCGATATATTCTATACGTACATACCATTTGTAATTCGTCCGGACAAGACGAGTGCTGACTAGGCGGTGGGAATGGAGCCCCCAACCCGCCTTGCGAAATCCACAAGTCACGACGACGATTCCTTTCCATCTTCCCTAGTCACTTAAGCCAAATAGCCAACTACATGTACCACATACGCGATGGACTCTGACTCGGAAGTCCAAGATCCCAAGCACTCTCCTTATGGGTGAAATCATGAAAGCCGTAAAACATGAAGTCGAGACTCAGAGGGCAGCACGACTTTGCAAATGACATTCCTGTGGTTGAGAGATATATACAAACTTGAAAATGTCGCATAGACGTTCAAGAAAGACGCAGCATTCGCACATGATTGATTTAATAGTGCTACCGGCCCGTTGACAGTCATCAAAGTATGCCCTTGTAAGTGGCCATGATACTTTGACCGCAACTTCACATGCTGACATGGCGAGCTAATAGGGTGCCTGTCTGGGACGAGCCGTAGGATATCATTCTTTTCTGTTCCTATACCCACGGCTATAGCTAGTTAAATATCTAGTGCTGCACCCGAGACAATATATGAGAAGGCCACGCATTTTACCTCGGTAGCGCATATCGTAGCCACGGCTTGCAACAATACAACACCAGTGGAGGTATTGAAATTTTGGAAGACACTCGACACATTTTGGGAAAAAGACGAAATTGAGCAGCTTGTGTCCGAGTGGGATAAAGGCCCTTGAAGCGAAAATCACCCTTGACATACCAAATAATCTGGGCTCAAATGGCGATTTCTCCCTCCCGTGCCCTTTCAAGCATCAGACAAGGCCAAACGCGAATGCCGGAGATTATCAGACTTTCCGATCTGTTCTGGTGACAATATTACTATCACGGCAGATGATCCCGTCGCCAGACCTTTACCATCATATGAGGTCCTGTTTCAGTGGAAACTACACACGCCAAAGAAATACTACTTGTATCATGACGGAGGCAATCCACCCCTCTTGCCATATGTTCATAACAACACATTAGTCTTTTGGCGGACCTTGGAGACCTTTTTGCCAGATGAAGAGATACAATAATCTATAAAGGGACAAAGAAGGAAAGAGAAAAGTTTCCGTGACATATTGCTTGCTACATACAATCGAACCACCAAACTGGAGACTCAACCCTCTGGGTGATTGTAGTTGTCTGGAATTCTTCTGCAGTTTCTTTGATATGTTGAAGCTATGTCAGTCATATAGCAATTGATGAAATTGCGGTTCATATAGTCCCCCAGTGTGGGCGAACCCGCCTTTGGCGTATCATGGATGTAAGTGCACTTATTCACTCGGAGAAAGGCAGATCATACACTTGGAGTACTCACCGGGTTACAGCAACAACAATCGTTACTATGCGTAACCTTATCGGTCGGATAAATACAGGTATCGCCGACCACCTCAGGTCGCCGACTCATCGTATCCGCCTGATGTCCTTGCGATCAAGATCAAGGCATTCTATGAAGGAGGCACGTTCAAGATCGGGAAGTATAACGAGATCTTGGATAAGGATGAGGAGCCCATCACCACAAAGAAACTTTAGAACAATCTCGATGTCGAGAAGACTAACGTAGGCTTGCTGGCGCATAAGAAGAAGCTCATCACGATTGATTAGTGGCATGTACTCATTAGCCTGCCATTATGGTATAGGTCTACAGATTTCTAGGAGATCAACCCCTCCTCCATACAAATTTTCCATAGCACAGCAGCCACATCCCCTCCATAAAGCATACCCATTACACCAAATGAATCTATCCTACTCTTAGGAGGTCCAGCTTTTGATAGCACATTATCATTCTGACCTCCCCGTCCATTCACATTCACAATGGTAGCAAGCGCCCTTCGACACTTACACATATAGACACCCAACCTCTCCGGCGACGGATCATGCCGATACATACACATTCTCGTCTGATTGTTGTCCCTAAAGACGCGACGACAGGGGTATATTTCCAGTAATCCCAAGGGCTTCGGAACCGTGCGAATTCTCTTGAGTAGTTTATGTGCGCTGGTGTAGATTCGACGCTCGAATATGTCGTCTATGGTGATGAGGAGGGGGTTCGTCGTGGCAGGATCGAGGTCATCATCTTGGACTTTGGTCGATAGCAGAGCTGGTCGCACCACATAATACACATGGAAGATGTGTCCCAGGCCCTGGAAGTCACGGGGTTTCTCTTTCTCTGGCAAAATATCCGAGAACCTGGTCCATATCGGGTCGTAGGCGCTTATCCGCTGCAATGCAGCATCCAATGATAGAAGCGTTCCCTCTCTCAGCGATTGCCGGAGCATATCACACACAAACCCCGCAGTTCCGGATGAAGATACCTGAATGTGTGTTCCGTGGCATCCACGGCGTACCAGCTCATGTTGAGTATATCGCCGAAACACACGGCTAACCTGGTAATGCCGTTTCTCAACCGCGTCCATCCACTGTAGAGCCTCTGGGAACGTGCATAGCCCGTCTCTCAGACGCTTCTCAACTGTATAATAGTAGTGAAAATTGGGAATATCAAGTGAGATCTTCAGTGGAACGTTGGATTCACGACAGAGATGCCCGTGCTTCGTGTTGAGTAGGGCTGCCACATCTGCAATAGCCGGGGCTATGCGTGCGATGTTTTCCAGCTCGTACAGGGTTGGTTCTGCATGTTCTAGTGCAGAGTTATTGAGCCCATGCTCATTGCTCGGAATGCTGGATGCGAGAACCCTTCCAGAGAAAAGACATACGCCGGAGATGATGTTGATGCTGGAGGTAGACACGTCCTGGGATAGAAGACTCGGGTTCGAAAAATGCAGGTATTGCGTAGATGTCAAGTTGGTGTGAAATTGAATCTTCTCAAACCAGTGGACAGCGCTGTGGATGCTGTCGCTGTGTTCTGCGTCTGGTGGTGGCCCGGTGATTAGCCCGCTGTTCGTCGCTTGTATTGAAGTTGTTGCGTTCTTTCCATAGCGATTGAAAAGATCTGTAGCTTTCACGGTAGCATTGTGTCCTCTATTAAACGCCTTGGTGTGCTTGGTGTCAAAGCCACTGTTGCCCGCTCCGTCTGGTAGGTAATGAATTCCCGGAAGAGCTAATGATGCTCCCTCTATGCAATGTTCAAGATCATGGAACAGGAGAGTATCCTGACCACAAAGGTCCGCAATAAGAGGTCTGCCTTCCATAGCGTCTAGTCTCGTGCTCTGAATATCGCAACATGATTCCCATCTCTATCGACCGCCGGCCCTTCACGACTATATATATATACCAGGACATCTCGCGTTTCTCCGATCAATAACGCAAGTAGTCGTAGATCTTAGTAGATTACAAATAATTGGCAAATCGCTGATCCATGACTCCATCGAATTGAGTGGTGCGCAATGCTGTCCTGTCGTCGCATGATACTATTGTTTTTGTTGACCGCTAGTATAGCTAGAGTCGGAGCTGAGAACTCGCAGCTGAGAATCCGCTATGACGTACCCCTATAATGGGTCCACATTCCTGCGAGCGAGCAACCCCGAGCTTGGCATTGGCATCAGCGTTGTAATATGAGGCCATTTGCCGGCATTCCGTTGGATGCAAGGGGATTTGAATCGCTGGATTAATCGGCTGTATGTAGACGTAGATATATGTGTAATGTGCATATGTCGTGATTTCTGATCAGAACACGATCTCTGGCTTCTGCTATTGGTGAGCATGGGGTGAAGTTTTGTCATATAAAGGGTTGGGATTACCTTCGAGTAAAGCAGGTGTTGTTTCAAGAGAGAAATAATTGCAAGTGCGAGGCTGAGGCTGACAACGCATACCGGTAGAGCCGATTGCTGACGCGGAGATTAGCATTGTGACATTGCTATGTACAGATAAATCAATAGTAATAATGTATTTTGTCTGACAAGACCTATGTACCATACATACATGTTCCACAGATTGACAATAAAAGCCAAAACAAGGAAAAGAAAAGGAAAAGAAGCGAAAGGACCACGACAGTACTAAAGCAATGTAGAGAAAAAGAGAAAGTAAGAGAAGAGAAGGAACGTCGAGAAAGCAAAACCAGTTTAGATGCAACAGATTAGAAGCAACATTATCACAGAGGACAAGTAAAGAACAGCATAATTAGCAGCCTCTAGTTGATAGCTCCAATAGTAAACGAGGAAAAGGAAATGAATGCATTTGAAGGAGTGAAACAAAGCTGGGAATAGTCCTTTTCTGCCAGAATTACGTGTCGTAACGTATTCGAAAAGGAAACGTGCTCTAGTCGCTGAAGCCGTGAGAAGAACAAGGTACTGCTTCAGAAATCACTGCGTGGAGTAGATCTGGCCATGGCATAGTACGCATGACAGCGTTAAAGGTGGTAAAAGCAAAATGGACAAGAAGAAAAAGGTATCATCCACCCAATGAGAAAAGAAAATAAAATTGTATACCAGAAAGAGCCATGTACCGTAAGAGCAGAAATTATATATGCCGTCTAGTTTAGAAACCGAACGGGTTCGTGGGTGCTGTAGACACGTTAGTATCCTGGCCTGTGGGGGAAAAAATGGAACAAGGTGAACTTACTAGCTTGCGCAAGATTGGCCTTCATTCCCGTAGGCTGTGGAGCAAGCTTCTGGGTTTCCCCGGGCTTAACACCGAAGCGGACAGAGGGAGGAGGCCCGGTCTTTTGCGGCTGCAAAGGCGCAGCAGTGGGCTGCTGTGGAATCGGAGGCACCGGCGGAGGAGAGGTGTTGTAAGACATGCCCCCAAAACCGTTTAGACCAGTAGGCTGAGGCTGCAAGCCAGTGGGCTGGGGTTGCAATGCGGGGGGAAGCATAGAATTGATGCCGGTCGCCATCGGCTGCTGCGGCTGCGGCTGGAAGCCCCCGAAGCCCGTTGGTTGCGGTGCCAAACCTTGAAACCCGAACTGGCCCGGTTGCTGAGCTTGCAACTGCTGCTGCTGTTGCATTCCAAATTGAGACTGCGGCTGGAACCCTGTGGGCTGCGGCTGCAATCCTGTCGGTTGTGGCTGGAAGCCTGTCGGTTGTGGCTGGAAACGCTGCTGGCTCAGTTCGGCCAGACTCTGCCCCGGAGGAGCAAGCTGTAATCCAGTTTGAGGGATCCCGGTCAACTGCGGTTGCAACGGAGTAGCGCCAAATCCAGTAGGCTGCTGAGAGAAGTTCTGAGGTGCCGACAGAGGCCGGGGTGGAGGGGGAGGAAGAAGCGAACTCTGGCCAACGGTCTGAGGCGGTTGCGGACGTTGACGCGACGGCTGCTGAAGGCCAGTGGGTTGCTGGGCCAATTGAGCGAAGAAGTTTGGACTGGCACCGGTCTGTTGTGGCTGCTGAGGTGACACTGGCGAGGGCTGCGCAGTCGGTTGGGGCTGCACAATCGGCGCTGCGGGCTGCGGCTGGGGAGCTGCCGTTGGCTGGGGTTGGAGAGGCGGGTGAAGGACAGATAGATCCGCCAATGCGCCTGTAAGTTGCTGCGGCGTGGGGCCCGGAGCAGGAGGCGGTGATGTCGTGGCGGGAGCCGTTGGTGAAGTAGCGGCAGCTGTCGCGGGAGCAGTAGCAGCAGCAGGAGCAGATGTAGCAGGCTGTTTAGGATGCTTGACCTCCCAAGCATCATCTTCGAATCCACGTTCGACAGGCTTCTCGGATGCAGCCGGGGTCGAGGGGGCCTCGACTTGTTCCTGTGGTTTGGCCCCATCCTTCTGCTCAAACACCTTGGGGTCAACAACATCACCCGTCTGGACGGCTGGAGCCGGTCTGCCCTTCCGAGTGTTGTTGTGTAGAGCACCACCAGGGCCAGAGAAGAGGCCACTGGGACCACCGTCCTCGCCGTTGCCAATGATCTCCTCACCACCAAAGCTGACGTTCCTTGCCTTGGACTTGGAGCCGGTTCGACCAAGGGTGGTGTCCAGGTAGCGCATCACTCGGAGAATATCACCTTCCTTAAGACCAAGAGTACGGAGATTCTCAGGTGTGATATCTGGAAGCACACTTTCGTCCATGGAATCCCGGATAAAGTTCTGGGCGTATCTCTCACACTGGTGAGGCCCAACACCCGCTTTCAGGAAGAAATCGAACCAGTCATAATCAGACTGCTGGAACGACGCGCCGGCCTTTCTGGTATCGGCTTCCGCACGAGAGTTGCTGCGACGACGAACATCGGAGAGCGGCTTGTCTTCGTCCAGAGACACACCGGTAGCCTTTTCGACATATTCCAAATCTTCAGCCGACATCTTCGGGATGGGGACCGCAATCTTGATACCGTTCGTTTTGTGCAGGTGGATATTCCCTTCCCGCAGTCCGATGAACTGCGCATCCACAGTGAAGGTCTTGGTACGGTCCGTCCATCGCCGCACCTTACTCGAATCGGGCTTCGGTCTGCTGCCAGCCTTGCTTTCACGCTTCTGACGATCTGAGCCCTTGGAGTCAATAGAGTCGGTTCGCGCATTTCTCAGGGCTTCCTTGGCCAGTCGGGACTCTTCCAGGCGGTTCTTCTCCACGGTCGACAGCCCCGACTCAATTCCGGTTGGCTCCTTGGAGACATAGCCGGTAACCTCAATATAGCTGCTAGGGACAACGCCTTCCTTGCCGTTCTTCACGCGACGTACCATCCACCACTCTTCCGATTTCGTGTCGTCAAGGATGACGACTTCATCGCCCTCAGCCACGGTCACCTCATCATCGCCCTGCGCCATGAAGTCGTACGAAATCTGACCCTTCTTATTTCCACCGCCACCGGTGCTAGCGGCGATAACTTCCTTCAACCCCTCGGCCCGATAGGCACCGCAGATCTCACCGAGAGCAGCGACAATTTCACGAGCGGTATCCTTGGCTCCGGCGTGGAAGTCGATGCTTCTACTGGGGCGAACCAGATCGACGAAAACGTGCTTCCCTTCAATTGAGTAGTGCGAGAGCTTCTCTGCTGTCCATTCCTGGTGCTCCCCATCTCCTTCCGGCGAGATGAAGATGGTTCCCGTAGCGACATTGATGCCCAGTGTCGTTGGCATCTTCTTTCTTTTACCCATAGCCTCGACCATTTCGTTAATGTTGTACATATGATATCCCGAAGAGGAACGCGGAGCAGGTTGTCCAACACGGTTGTACGGGGGAGACTCCTTCACATGTCCCTCCTGGTCGTCGTCTTTGATTGCCACAATCTGTGGGCGGCTGGGCAGAGCTGCTGGGGGCGAACGCTGCCGGATCGGCGGGGAGACTTGCTGCGACGGGGGCCGCTGCGGCAGACTCGGGGGAGGAGGAGACGGTTCATTGCGGTAGTTATCCTCGGGCTCATATGTCGGTTGGGGTGGAGGAGGTATGGCACGAGGAGTAGGAGGTTGATGTTCCTCAACAGGCGACGCATTCTGCTTATGAATAATATCGGCGATGGCTGCGGCTGCTGGATTCTGAGCCGTATCGACAGGAGACCTTGGCGGCTGGGCAGGAGGTTCTTCTTCTGGCTCTGCCGCTGTCGGGGGCACAGGCGGGCGCTGAGGAAGCGCGGGAGCTGGCGGTTCAGCAGCGTACCCAGCAGCAGGCTCTGATGTCTCGGCAGCGGCGCCGTGGTCTGCCACAATTTCAATGTAATTTGCGGGGGCAAATCCGTAATCTGCATTGACGCCGACTAACGTCCAGTCTGGATCTGAAGTGTCGTATACAACCAGCTCCGTTTCTTCCGAAAACGACACTTCTTCGTCTGTTTGGCGTGTGTAATCGTAGAGCGCCTTTGCTACATGAACGGGTTGAGCCTAGATAACGGGGGCAGAAGAAATTAGCATCCTGTAGTCCATATAGATACCCAGGGGTTATCTCGTTAATTCCTTCCTTCCCGAGCGGTCCCCGCACAGGAACCGTTTGACAACTGCAGTTCGCATGAAGATACCCCGAAAAAAGCAAAACAATCGATAAAGTTCGAAAAGAAAGCAATCCAGGCTATGCTCCCATCCTGTCGCAAATCACACAAAATAAGGGGCGTGGCTGCGGCAAATCAACCTTACCTCTTCAACGTAGTTATTGGGCACGAGACCCTCCGGTTCGTCCTCATCCTCTCTGTCCGCCTTCTTCTTCGCTTTCCACCAGTCATCTTCGGCACTGCTCTCGAGCAAGTAGAGCAAATCTCCTTCACGAAGCTCGAGTTCCCCCTCTGCTTGGGGGTGGTAATCGTACACAGCCGTGTATACACCGAGGAATCCCATACTGGCGATGAATCTACAGTCGCGTCGCTGGGGGTATCGTTGCTGCTATTGCTGCGAGGTGCAGCGATCGAATAAAGGTAGGTCGTGTGTCCTCTTGTCGGGCTAGTTAGAGGTACGTTTGCTTGGGAGAATCGGTCGGGGGAACCGACGGGGACGGGGGCTAACCGGACGAATGCGACAGGAGTAACGGGGGGTGGTTGGGAGGGAGGGAGAGAGCCTGAGGGGAGAAACAGGCTGGAGGGAATTAAAGAGATAAGAAGAAGAAAAAGAGAAGAAAAGAGGAGGGAGGAAGTGGTAAGTCCACCGTATGGGGGAGTGAGAAGGAGAGAGATGAGGTTGGGTGTGGCTCTGGAGAGTCGATCGTCGTCGTCAGTTCGGAGGCAGAGCGTTGAGGGGCGGTCACGTTACTTGCGCCCAACTGAGACAGAATTACATTAACTAGACTGTACAAAAAGGACAAACAATTGCAAAGAACAGAAGAGTTGAATAGTTGCAGAATAGCTCAATGCGTCTTTTTCGAATAGGGTCACTCCGAAGCAGCCAAGTATGCACTGGCAGCCGCCACAAGGGAATGTTTCTAGAAACATAACAATGCAACCTACTATATAGTAGGGAGTACCTTGGATGAATATTACTATAACATCTTAATCAAGGATGCGAGAGAATGATATCTTTTGTGTCTGGCACAAAAAGCGAAGTACATCGACTCTATGTATACAGAGGTATGTTAAGAATTGCTGAGAACAAAATACAATAACACCCAAATAATCTATAAAGATCATAGCTCATCTCTGAAGAAAACTTCCTCAATGCCTTGTTCTGCTTCTTCAGGCGAATCTTCCGGTTCGTTGGAGTTCCCGACTTCAGCAGCAGGCTCGGGTTCAGGCTGCTTCTGACCCTTCTTCTGACTCTTCTCGTTGTCCTTCGCAGCAGGAGGAGTCTCAATCTGTTCAGACTCGTCGGGCACCTGTGCAGACCCATCTTCTTCTTCCTCATCCGACTCGATAACCCCGCGTAACCCACGCTCACCATTGACCTCGACCATTTCCAAGGTCCAGTCTCGGCCTTTGGCCTCCTTTTCCAGGTGTCTCTTCAGCGTTTCAATTTTGTCCGGATCCAGGTCGTACTTTTTGAGCTCATTCTTGGACAACACCTGCACTTTGCCGTTCTCGCGCTTGGCCACTACGTCCACTTTCTCTTCGCCGACGGACGCCACTCGCCCCTTTTCGATTCGTTTGCCTTCTGCCCCGACCAACTTCTGGGCGCCAACCTCAATATCTCCGACGATAGGAATGTCGGACAACGGGATTCCCGACTCCACTAGCTTCTGGGATAATTGGTACTCTCTCATTGCTTCCCAGTCAGCAACTTCTTCGTGAGCTAGAATCTCGTGGCAATCGACCGGATAGACTTCATCCTGTTGTGGTGGCAGGAACGCGACATCATTGCACAGACGCGGGGTATAGACGACCATCAGGTACGAGCAGGTAGTGAGTTCCTTGATCCATCCGATCCGGTCTGTCGACTGGGGGTGGCAATGGAACTGGATCTCAATCTTCCGGCTCTTGCCTGTTAGATCGCAAACAGTCCCACCTTCGAGCTTCTGGACCAGGTACCGCGACCCTCCTTTTGTCTGGAGCTCCGCCACGTCCGTTGTCGTTCTCTTCTGCATCGGTTCTTCGTCGATATCACTCCGGTCATCTTTCCGGGGGAATCTACCCAGGACGAATGAATGGGTCGTTGGGTCCTCCATAGGTGGGTAGCTAGGGATGCCACCTCCAGCCGGCAGAGCATGGAACTGCTTGATCTGCCTCTTGTAGCAAAGCGAATACGACCACCATCCAGAAACGTAGTACATGCATTTCCCTTCCAATTCGCGGAGCAGCTCTAACCCACGATCTGTTGCGCGTGCCAATTCCTTTTTTTCTTCGTCTTCGTTCGGCTCGTTCGCTTTGGTCTGGTTACGATTGTCAAGGTCCACCCGTGGTATTTCGCAAAGGAATCGCTGTCCGTCGAGGTTCATCTCTTCGTAGGAGAATTCCGGGGCTTCGCCATATTCACCGTCGCGTTTTGCTTTATTCGAACCCGACATGTAGACTTGTGCTTGTTTCTGTTCGACATTTGCGCCGGTGTATGCTGAAGCGTGCTGTGCTCTTAGCAGTTCGTCTGCTTGCGACTCGAGAACGTAGTCGTCTGGGAATCGGACTTGGTACTATACGGTCACAACACGGTTAGCAAAGCCCACTAGGAAGCCATCTATACGTTCGATCCTTTGCGAGCCTACCTGGGGATGTGCTAGTAAGTCATCGTGGATGTTGAATATCTTCTTGCCAGCCCACGCGCCAGACGTGGCATATGTCAGCGCCAGTAAAGGCGCGAATAACCGTGTGCGTCGTGTCATGTTTTCAAATCCAATCAAGTATCAATTCGTTCCTCGGTTTCTCTCGTCGTCCGGAGCTGTCGCAGCGATGGTATCCGACGCTGATAGGGGAGCTTCCCCGCGGTGAAGTCGGAGCTCTCAGTGATGCGCAATGTTGACACTGGTAATTCTTTTCTGCTTAGAGTATTCGGAAATAGAAAGTATTGTTAAATCATGGATTACCAAATTCGTCAAAGAGACAACGATTTTCTGGGGAAAGGATGGAGATGCAGGGAGATAACAGGCCAGCTGTGAATATCGGACCGAGCGCCGGCGATGATGACACTGCACGTGCAAGTATACAAGACATAGCAATATAATTGATTATATTAAGCAGGGTAACGATTATATATCAACTTAAGAATGCATTCAAATATGCTGTACATAAGCTCTAGGGTCATCAATAAGTGTATCTACTCCGTACGGAAACTAGATCTCCAGGGATATGCTTGATGAACAGCTACAAGAATTTTTAGCTGTATCTGTGCACCTCCGGTTTGGATTAGAGTCTTACATTCGGCAATGTACTCCGTACTCTTGGGTGACGCCGAATTACTCGAAGTGGTATAGCGTGCCTGTTTAGGTTTAGCGTCCCATTGCCGCTTGGCATCGCTGTGCTGTGCGTGCTCTATAAAGTCGCCCTCCATCGCTGCTTCAACTTCAACCAAATTTTTGCTATTTTTCCTTTCACCTTTCGCCCCTGCCGCCTATGATTTTGGTGAGGCATTTTTGCTATTGATCCTCTGCATAGGCCCCCTCATTGCGCCACTCCCTTTTCGCTGAATGCAGTCATAATCACCTTGAAGCTGCAGTCTTTTCACACCAGTATGGTCCCCCCACTCATGTTGAAAAGGTCTGCTAATAGAAAATGATGTTTGAGGTACAATGTTGCCTTGCAAATTGAATGGTCCACCATAATTTTCATCACGTCATCCTCAAACCCTTCATCTCCCACTGGCTGAGAGTCCCCTGATGGATCAGTTTTCTATGAATATCACTGTTATGTTCATGCCTATACAACACTACGATTGGTTGCCTTGTTCGAATGAGCGACCTGCTAGTTCTTGCGTTCCATTATTGGCACAGCGGCATCCGCCACCTCTGCTTTGACTTCATTCTTGACTCCTCTCATCGGAGTTCTGGATGCACAGACAACAACTCAGCCTTCTCTGACCTGCAGGTGAGGAAGAACTGGTTGGCGTAGAAGAACTGGTTGAACTACTGATGTTTCACGCTTATGACTGGCATTCATTGTGTATCGGGAACACTCGGCAGGGATAACTATCTGGTTTCTCCTGGCCTGCGCCGGACAGGCAACAGAGAATTGATTGGCACACAGGAACTAGTTGAAGATGGTAGTCTGTCACCAACTTTACCTCTTGATTGGTGCTCATCAAATGCCGAATATCTAGAGCAGTTTGACAGGAACAGTGGCCGAGCTTCTCCTTTCCTGCATTGGAGATGGGTGGGGAATGGGCGGCTCATCGATTTGATTTCGTATACGACCTCAGATGAACTGTCCTTGTGTAATGTCGGAAGTGTATCGGGCCAATCCTTGTCT
Organism: Aspergillus cristatus; assembly: GCA_034509305.1. Classification (NCBI taxonomy): domain Eukaryota; kingdom Fungi; phylum Ascomycota; class Eurotiomycetes; order Eurotiales; family Aspergillaceae; genus Aspergillus; species Aspergillus cristatus. Next base: position 1,065,783 of record WJBV01000007.1, on the reverse strand, counting down.
GAACTGGTCAACATCCTGCTAATTATATCTAAAGAATTTGCATCAGTGTCTCCACCTTCCGGGTGGTTACGGACGGATCACCGACTACGCCGTGTTCCTGGCACAGTGGTTCAGCAAATCAATAGACCGTCGAAAGTGCTGTGCCTGTGAGGCCAACTGTGCCGCAATCACTGTGTAGAGCTCGGATAAAATGTTATTATGACAATCAAAGCAAGGTGAATGACTCTTGAGGCCAGTGCATAGATCCTGCGGAATATGTGTACAGAAACACCAAACCATTGATTTCATTACATCGGCCCACTTCATCCGCAAATAAGTGGATGTTAATCCTTCTCTGCTCATTCGCACATTTGCCTCGCTCGTGCCCGGTTTCGCGTTGTCCACCTCTATCCCTAGCACATTCCATTTGAGGGCATGCATGTCGAAACTTAGATGGTAAATAATAGATTGGCCACTACAAATGTAGCCTATTCGATCCCAGAGCGGACTTTAGGATTCTTTGACAGAGTAATTCACTAGATTAGATTACAGCCTCTATCAACTTGTGTTCCAAGGCGCCAGTCGTCGCAAAAGAAAAAATAATAAATCCCATGTCAAGGAACTCCGGTTCACAACACTCCAGGAACGGATCTTTCAAATGAATGCTCCAATAATGTACAGTTCTCATTAGCAAATGGTATGAAGTTGTTTTAGCGGCCGCGCCTCTGCCCCGCATGAAGGCATCCACTTTCTCTTCAGTCGACGGTCCAATCTAGCCCAATGAAAATCAATGATCAGGGCCCGTCACAGATCAGTGTTCCATAGAATTCTGGACAAGAAGGCATGTTCTCGATACTGCTGATAGGCTTCCCACTCCACTCCATAAGTAGCATATGCCGAATTGCCCCAGCCCCATGGAGGCAGGAGGTCTTCTCCAGGTCAATTGCTCCTAGGAAAACGGGAACTGCAGAACCCTGAGCTTGCTGCAGGACACGATATACCTCGGCTTCGCGCAAGAGCTCCGGCCACTGGCAGGAGGTCGTGCCTTTTCCAACAACAGTATACCCATATGCAGCACAGGTGACCTTGAACGGCGCTCCTGATGCTCCACAGCCTCCCATTGGCGTACAGTTCTGGTTGATATTGTCATCCAGCTGTCGCTTCACCAGTTGCACCAAAGTTGTGGAATCAATGGCGTGCCGCCTACCGTCTCCGCCCTGTTTATGGAGCACCACATTCGGGCAGGCATCATCGAGCAGACCACCCTGCTGCAGGCCAAGTAGACACCGCTTTGTACAAAAGCGTGCGTTATGCTGCCCATGTCAGCTGTCTGAAATCTGTGATGAAGTCGCCTGGCGCACCACTCGTTGAACCAGCGGAGATGAACCAACCTCGCTAAAACCGCGTTTTCGTTGACCCGAAGCTTCAGAATCTGAATCTGAATCTGAAGAATCATCATTGTGTGTTGCAGTAAAAGGTGAACAGCCAGGCCAAGACTGGGTTGGCGCTCGGCGTCCCTCAGCGGTAGGGGATTCCGCTGAGGATGACGATGGCGGCAGATACTCAGATGTGGTGGACTTGGGGCTAGGATAAGTGTGCTTTGAATTCAGGGTACTTTGTGGTGATTCAGATTCAGAGACTGGAGACTAGGTGCCATCAAAGCTAGACTTCCAGATTGAGAGCTGTGCCTGCACTTCATTTCACCACTGTTGATCACAGAGATGTGAACGAAAACTCATCAGACATAGACACAATACCCAGGCGACGGCCGTTGCTGGCTGCAGAAAACTCTGGTCATCTTCTGAGTTCACTTCCAAGTTCGGTTCACAGAGATGGTAATACAGGTGCCTGGGTCCTCGTAGGGGACTCGCAGAAGGACTAATGCAAGTCCATTGGTCACATAGAAATACTCAAGTCCTTCCTGGATCATTACATGGTACTCTTGGGCGATCACTGACCCAACAATCCTTTCAGCTTTCTCGTCCTCGGTAATGGGGACACCGTGAGCCTTGACCACCTGTTCCCAGAAGTCCATGGATTTAAGACCTCTGCAAAGGCTCTCAACAGGTAGCTTGTGGGGAGGCTTATATTCGATTGTGGTGAGAAGAGTGCTGGTGCCATTATCAATGCAATGTATGCAAAACTGATCAGGCCTGGAAGTCCCGGATCTTGATGGTTGGTTTGGCTGTGAATCAAGGCTATTGGTATGGTTGTTGAACTGGACTCCATCACTCAAGTGGAGTTGTTTTCGCGCACCATCTTTCTTGCAGAGTTCTGTGATTATGTCCTGTACATGATCCTCCACAGCAGACTGCTCATAGCCCTCCAGGTCCTGTTCACTGCTTATCAACCTCTTTTCAACTTTTTGTCCCTCATACTCCAGCGCATTAAGGGGTGGGAAAAGCCGAGGCGCTGTCTCTTGTGTTGATCCAAAATACTTGCAAACAGAGCAATAGATGTTGTGACGGTCTCGTGCAATAGGAATCTATTGGTAGACTATCTGACGAAATTCTAGCATGAGGAAAGAAAGGAAAGAGGCAGGTCTGTCGGCGACGAGCTATCTAGTGTGTGTGAGGGATTTAAGCGATGCTCAGTGAATGTCCTACACCAAACAGGCCAAAGTAATCAAACATGCCATACAGCGGGCGAGCATTCATGTCCCGTGACATTAAGTGGCTACTATGGCCATCAAGTACAAGTAGCCGCTTTGAACCAACTGAATGGCGTTTTGAATATGGCTCAAACACCTCTTTAAGCCAGCATAGGCCTATTATATCAGTAGTCCAGCCATTCTGACTTGTGGCTATCCTCCAATCTTGAGAAACTGCTGATTCTTGATACCAAGAAGCTTGATGCTCCTTCCCTTTAAGGATCACCACTGGAGGAATTAAACACCCATTTGACCCTATACATTCAATGATTGTGACCCATTCACAGTTCCCCTGGATAACTGTACATGGTCTCTCACTGCGCTCAACTGCAGTAATAATCTTAGAGGTTGTACAGAGACCCATTGCAAAGCCAGTCTCATCAAAATTCCAGATATCATCTTCATGGATACCATGCTCTTGAATAACCTCTAATACCATATTAAACCACTGTTTAATAATCTTTGGATCCTCCTGCTTCGCCCGCTGGTATGATATCCGCCAGTTAAACCGTGTACGCAGTTGTGGATGGCGTTTAACAAAAGTAAATGCCCAGTTGACTCCTATGTTTGGAGTAGAGGTAGAGGTCTGTTTTTGAAGCAGTATCTGAGCCATTTGACGTAGGAACTCTGGGCGAATCGAAAAACCACACTTATCTGCATTAGAAGTTGCTTAAAAAGGACTTCTTGTTGAATAAATGATAATATATGATTATTTGCGTGTGTTTCTGAGTGTGGTTTCCTTCCCTTGAGGCGCTCGCAGAGTGGTTTCAGATACCCCAAACACCTTGGCAGCTTGCTTTTTGGACTTGATTTTTTTTGACATATAGGCAGATATGGCCATTTGAATGTTAGATTCTTTTGACATAGGCATTTTGAATTGGAATGGTGAAGATAAAATGTGTTGAAGGAGGCAGGTAGTTGAATATTTGATGGCCGCGGAGAAAACGCGCCGCTCGCCTGTGGAATACTTTAATCGGTAAACGAGCTGCGCACCCATCCATCTACTTTCTACTTTAGGCCTAATTTTTATCAACAAAACACCTTCAGATTAATCAAACTATCTAACTGGACAATTATTTGACTGATGCCCTATCTCACTGCATTTTCCACATGTCGGTAGACGTCGTCGCGCTGGTGCTGGTGCTGGTAGAACTGGCTGCGCTAGTTGTGCTGGAGATGGCGCTGGTGGCTCTTGGATAGGCTCAGGGGCTTGTATAAGCTCCTGAGCTCCTGTACTGATATACCTTCCTCATAGGCTATATGCCTATTTATACAAGCATGCTTTTGCTTCTGTACTGTGTTTTCAGCATGTAGTTGCTTGTTTTCTTGCTTGAGTAATATGCCATTATGCATTGCAATTTGGCAGCCTTTAATAAGCTGATTTAGTGCAGTTTTTGAGGGTGTTGGGGGGCTGTTTGAGCGTTGTTTTAGGAAGGCTTTGATAGATGAGGCTTGCTTTAATAGCTCATTGACATTTGCAGGTGTTTTGGGGCTGAAGATGCTTGATCAACTGGTAGGGCGGCTTCCTGGGGGGTAGGTGTATGAAGCCGAATATTGAGCTTTGAAAGCACTCAATTTGGATTGAATGGCAACAAACCAGCTGCTGCGAAGCTGTTTTGAATTATATCTGGTTTAAACACTTCCATATGCGCTTGCGGGTATGCTGCAAGGAAACCAAGCTTGTTGATATGATTGGTGCCGCACCGCATTTTCTGGTCAATTAAGCTTCTGTATGATCGTTTTAAAACTGCGAAACATCTGATATCAAGTGGCTGTAAAAGATGCGAAGAATGTGGTGGCATACAGATCAGGATTAAATCATTTTGCGCGCAAATTTGATCGAACTGTAGTGTTAAATGACTACTGTGGCCATCAAGTACTAGAAGTTGATATCTTCCATGTGTACAACTATTCATCGATGGAATAAATAATTTCTGGAGCCACCGAAGGCTGATTTCATCTGTTGTCCACCCATTTGTACTTACTTCAAAGCACCAGTCTCCTGGAAGGCCGTCAAACCAAGCTTGGTTGTGTAGTTTGCCTTTAAAGATGATCACTGGTGGAAGTGCCTACCCAGAAGCACTGATTGACTCAATCACAGTTACCCACTCCCGATTTCCTGGCTGTAAAACTGATCTCTGACCATAGTATTCTGCTCGGGTGATCACTTTTACAGTTGCAGTAAGGCCCATTGCAAAGCCAGTCTCATCAAAATTATAGATATCCTCCAATAGGATACCATGCTCAGTAATTGTCCGCTGAATGGTGTCAAACCACTTCTGAATAACCTTTGGATCCTCCTGCTTTGCTCGCTGGTAGTCATATCTTTGTGAAAAGCGAGATTTGAGCTCTGGATGGCGCTGGGTAAAGTTGTAGACCCATTTTTCACCAACAGTCTGGATAGTAGTAGAACCACGCTTTGCAAGTAGAAGATTCGCCATTTCTCATACAGTAGCAGGCCTAGGGGCTGCTCCACGTAGATCCATTGATAGTATCCATTGCTTAAGCGATTCCTCTTCAGTTTGGGTCAGTTTATGGCTGTTGGCGCGAGATTCAGCATGATTTGTAGTACCGTGTAGTCATGTTTGGAAGGTAGATTCAGGCACATTAAAGCGGCATGCTGTCTCGCGTATAGAGCTGATTTCTTTGTTTTTAATAGCCTGTACAGCTAATAGAAGGCGGCCTTCTTGCTCAATAGATTTTCGGCCTGTTTGAGAGCGATCTGGTGGCATGGTGGCCGATAGAAGATAGAAAAGACGCGTGGGGTGCGAAAAAGTGGATGGGTGCGCCGCTCGCTTACCGGTTACGTTAGGCCAATTTATACCTTACCTCTCAGGCAGAAATACTTCGGAGTAAGGTTAACCCGTCGCGGTGCTGACAGAAGTCTGACAAAACGGTGGATCAGCGGCGCACTCCACAGATCGAAGGTTAGTGATGGATTGGAAATCCTGAGAAGGCCAATTGCGATGCGACAATTGCAAGCATGAACAATGGCTTATGAGGATTAGAGGACCGTGACTAACGCTGACAGCTTGCTTTTAAATTCTGCTTCCCCCAGACTCATGAATTTTCTCCTGTTTTCTCTGCTACCGTGCCATTTCTGTATAAATAGCCCCCATCCGGGTCGATGAAACTGTTTCTCTCATTCTCAATTTGCATCCTAGCAATTCTCCTTTCTTATATCTACCAGCCGAATCAGATCAAGGATCTAGTTTATTATATTCAGGAACAAGTCCCGGCTACCTTGTCGCAGTACTTGAACACCGACTCCACGACTACTCCACCGAACACCGAGTACACACCTATCGTCCACCCAGTCACCGAAATGGCTCTTCCCCGTGCGATCCGTCAGGCTTTCCTTGCCATTGAGCAAGGCGAAGGTGCAGGCGCCCGTGTGCGCCGTTCTATCGGCACCATGAAGCTCCGCAACTTCAGTCCCTTCCTCATGCTCGACCACTTCACCATTGGTAAGGGCGCCGGTTTCCCCGACCACCCGCACCGCGGTCAAGAGACCATTACCTACCTTCTCTCTGGCGGTGTCGACCACGAAGATTTCGCAGGCAACAAGGGCACCATTGGCCCCGGCGACTTGCAATTCATGACCGCAGGAAAAGGTATCATGCATGCGGAGATGCCCCACGAGAACCCCGATGGTAGCCCCAACGTGGGTATGCAGCTTTGGGTCGATCTTCCGGCGAAGTTGAAGATGTGCGAGCCGCGGTACCGCGATCTGCGCGCTAGTGAGATTCCATCTGTTACTGTCGATGATGGCCGGGTTACTGTTAAGGTGATCTCGGGTCAATCGCATGGTGTTGACTCCGTTCGTGACCTCGCGTACACTCCTGTTTGGATCCTTGATGTCAACATCAAGCCCGGCGGCAAGATCACCCAGCCTCTGCCCCAGGGTTGGAACGCATTCGCGTACACTCTGGGCGGCACCACGGTCTTTGGCTCCAACGACTCGACTAAACTGATCAAGGAATACCACAATGTTGTCTTTGAGCAGGATGGCAGTTATGTGGAGATGTCTGTTCCTGACAATGCGGAGTCCGACTCGCGCATTTTCCTTGTGGCTGGTCAACCGCTTGACCAGAAGGTGGTTCAGTACGGTCCTTTCGTGCTGAACAGCCAGGAGCAGGTTTACCAGGCTATGCTTGACTTCCAGACCTCATCGAACGGATTTGAGAGAGTGCGTGGGTGGGAGAGTGAGATTGGCAAGCGGATGGCATGGTAATCGATTTGTTCGCGATATATATATAAATGATGGCGTTTGGTCTATATTCTAGTCATGATTATCTATTTGTGTGATTTGATATCGATATAGCCTTCTGTTGCAATTTGCAGTTTAGTTCATTTAATGATAGCCAAGATCTTGAGGCATCCATGCAGTTTCATTTTCGTGCACAACAACCATAGTGGTGGAGCGTAAAATTCCAATTAGAGCGATCCAGAATCAATAAAACCCAGATGTACTCTGTTCTCCGACAATAAGGAGCGTCCAGGTTGTAGTCAAGCCTCAGTCCTCCAAGGGTACTCGGATATCCCGAGCGGATAAGCCGAGATGTTCGTTTCGAGACGAAACGGCTATACCCGGAGAGTTGAACTCGACGATGATCCAAATAAGGGACAGATAATTGATTGATTAGATGTCCGGTTCCGGAGGGACGGGGGGTCACTCTTGCCTCCGATTCCGACTTCATTATTCCGTGCAGAAGATCAGATAAAGCATCTGCCACAGGATATCACTTCAGCCTCAACTCTTTCTAGACTTCAATTTCAACAACCACGACCACATCTACCATTCTCAGACTGCTTTATAGTACTGCTATCATTCAATATCTATTCATGGTGATGCGTTACCAGGGCTTAGCCTTGCAATCCTCTACAATCTCTCCGTCTCCACTGCCCGGACGCGTGGACCAACTTTGGCTTCTCCGAAGTCCCAACGATAACTACCGATAGAGCCCTTAGTTGCCTCAAATCGTTGGCCCCAGGCAATTTAGCTTGGTTTAGCTTGGTTCAAGAACGCTGCTAAAATGGAGCGCATATGTCAACCCTCCCAAGCCCCGTCAGCCTTAAAGGGACGGTTTTTCTTCGGCTGGATGGTATAGGGGGATAAACAGTTTCTCTACCACTCCTTCGACTCTCGTTTTTTATGTTTATGTGGTTGCAAAGATGAAACTTCACTCGTTTGCTCTTTTGTCGACCCTTTTGGGTTCGGCTCTTGCGTCGACAAACTCCTCAGAAGGTCTCCTGAAGGCTGATGGAGGTAGGTCTACACCACGAGAGCCTGGATGAGCATTCACACTGATGATTGCAGTCTCCCTTGGTGAATGGCAAGAAGCCTACCGAAAAGCCTCCCGCTTCGTCTCTCAGCTCAGCACCGCCCAGAAAATCCTGCTAATCACCGGTAACGATGTTAACACCACCGACGGCACCTTCACGGCCCTCCAGTTCCTTGACGGCTCCATGGGTCTGCAGGACTACTTCTACGCCTCTGCATTCAGTCAGAGCTCGGCTCTGGCTATGACCTGGGACAGCGAGGCTATGTACGACCAGGCCCGCGCCGTGGCTACCGAGTTCTATCTCAAGGGTATTCAGGTTGTCAATGGGCCTACCACGCAGCCGATGGGAAGGACTGTCTGGGGTGGTCGCTTGGTTGAGACTTTTGGCCCGGATCCGTATCTGAACGGTCTTGTTACTGGGTTGACTACTAAGGCGTACGTTGATACTGGTGTGATTGCCGGTGCCAAGCACTACATCCTCAATGAGCAGGAAACCAACCGCACGTCGGGCGGCGGCGGCGGCGGCCCTGGTGGTGCTGGTGGTGCTCCTGGCGGGATGGGAGGATCGAACTCCTCGTCTAGCTCCATGCCACCATCGAAGCGTGCGTCTGGGGGCTCTGACTCCAGCTCTAACTCCGCCCCCTACTCATCGAACGCTGACGACAAGACCTTGCACGAGACGTATCTGTGATCGTTCTACGATGGTGTCAAGGACGGACTGGGAGCTGTCATGTGCGCCATGACCAAGGTCAACAACACACTGTCCTGCGAAAACTCGGACATCCTGCGTAGACTACTCAAGACCGAACTCGGATTCCCCGGTATGGTTTTCCCAGACACCATGGCACAGCAGCACGCCTTGGCTAGCGCAGTCAACGGCCTGGACTACGGGTCCAGCAGCCTCTGGAGCACATCGACCATGAAGCAGTTCCTCTCGAACGGCAGCCTCCCACAAGCTCAAATAAACGACATGGCCATCCGCAACCTCATAGCCTACTACCAAGTCAACCTCGACAACGACACCCAGCCCGCTACCGCTGACAAAGATGCCTACGTCGACGTCCGCGCAAACCACTCCAAGCTCATCCGCGCCAACGGCGCCAAATCCCTCGTCCTGCTCAAGAACACCAACAACGCCCTGCCCCTGAACAAACCGCACACAATGGCCATCTTCGGTGCACACGCCGGCCCCGCCACCGCAGACCCGAACACCGAGTTCAGCGTCGAGGGCTCCGGCCCTACCTACCAGGGCCATCTGGCCACCGACACGGGATCCGGACAGAGCTCGTACCCCTACCTCATCACCCCGCAGCACGCGCTTACCAGCAAGGCGGCCGAGGACGGCACCATGATTCGCTGGATCCTCAACGACACATACAGCGGTGGTAGCGGTTCCGCATTGGTCATGCAGGGCTCAGACAGCACGGCCGTGACACCATCCATCTCCACATACGCCGAGAACATGGACGTCTGCATCGTCTTCCTGAACGCACTGGCCGGCGAAGGCGCAGACCGCACGGAACTGTACAACGTCGACCAGGATAACCTGGTCAAGTCCGTTGCTGAGAACTGCAACAACACCGTCGTCGTGATCAACACCGTCGGAGCGCGTCTCGTCGACCAGTGGATCGAAAACGACAACGTCACGGCCGTCGTGTACGGCTCCCTCCTGGGCCAGGAATCCGGTAACTCGATCGTGGACGTTCTCTACGGCGACGTGAACCCCAGTGGCCGTCTCATCTACACCATCGCCAAGAACGAGACTGACTACAACGTTGATCTTTGCTACACCGCACAGTGCATCTTTACCGAAGGTACTTCCTCTCTCCCTAAACACTATCTTCTACTAGGTACTAACCACAGCAGGAAACTACATCGACTACCGCTACTTTGACGCCTACAACAAAACCCCCCGCTACCCCTTCGGCCACGGCCTCTCCTACACGACCTTCAACTACTCCTCCCTCCACATCTCCCCTCCCACCTCTCTACCTGCATACCCAACCGGTACCCCCTCCGTCGGCGGCCCCACAGACCTCTGGGACACAGTCGCCAACATCACCCTGACCATCAAAAACACGGGCTCCCGCGCTGGTGCTGAGGTGCCGCAGTTGTACATTGAGTATCCCGAGGCTGCGAAGCAGCCTGTTCGGCAGTTGAGGGGATTTGAGAGGGTGGAGGTTGAGAAGGGGGAGAGTGTGGAGGTGAAGTTTGGGTTGAGACGGAGGGATATTTCGTATTGGGATGTTGGGGCGCAGAAGTGGGGGGTTGTTGGTGGGAAGTATGGGGTTAGGGTTGGGGCGAGTTCGAGGATGTGAGAGTTGAGGGGGAGTTTGAGTTTAAGACTGTTTGAGTGGCTTCCTTGGAGTGAGGTAGTTTTTTGCTTCGATACGTTACGTATGTATGTAGAGTATGTGTACTGAATATAATGCTTCTGAATTGTTCTTGATAGCGAATGTGGCTACACCGTTGAACAATGTGAAACAATCCTGGTTATACTATGCTCCTACCTTACCCTATATCTATGATTTATTCTCGTCCTAACGAACATTCAAAGCGCAAAAAAGAGTAGCTTGTCTATCTTACAACCCGCATACAACCCCGAGCACTTCGTACTCATCACCAACAATGACACCAGACAACTCAAACATACAACAAACAAACTATGAAACCAATTACTTGGCAAAGTGCAAGTCATATCCCAGCCAGCGGCGAGCGTTCACGCCCGCGACATCCAAACCGGGAGTACCGTAGGTCAAGGGCGCAAAGAACCAGAATCCGTAGATCGTAGCGCCAAGAATAACCAAAGTAGCGATCCATCCTGCGACGATGGACTTCGTGCCCATACGCTCCGAGGCCTGCACAAAGCGGCGGGGAGCAGCGGTGCGAGACTTGCCAGATGGGTCATCAGTGGTCTCGGTGGTGGTCTGGTTAACGGAGATCGGCTGGAGGTTGAAGATGAATTCGACCAGGGCACCGGCCACCAGGGCAGAGGCCAGGTGGGCGGGAAGGTAGTGGTGCAGGAAACGCTGGCGGCCCATGAGCCAGAAGGGAAAGTAGTGAGCTGCCCAGCAGAGGTAGAAGAAACCAGTGCTGTTGTACACACGAGAGCGGGTACCAGGGCCCCAGACTATTCATGTTAGTTTCAAGACTATCGGGAAAGGATGAAAGGAAACATACTCTCTTCCAAAGCATCGACTCCGCGTCGAAGAGACAGCTGGTCTGCACCAATGATACCAGCAAAAACAGCCAACAAACTGCTAGCAATCCACCATCCAATGGGGTTACCAAGGAAGTAGATCTGCTCCCGGGTGCTCTCCTTGGTCCAGAAGCTGACACCGCGCAGGAGGAATGGCCACTGGAAGGGCTCACTGGCGTACGGGTGGCTGCTGGTCAAGGCATTGTTGTGCAGGAACATGGCCCGCTGCAATTCGAGATACTTCCGGAGGAAGGGCAGCTGCTTGACCTTGCGCTCTTCCTTGGACAGACGAGGACTGTCTGCCGGCAGCGACTCAATGCTGTCTACGTACCACAAGTTGCTGGACTGCAGGATGTTCTTGTTTCCGTTGATTTCGGCTTGCTTGAAACCCCAGTCCGGCAAGGGTGTCGTGTGCGTCCACATGGCCACGCGGGTGGGAACATGGATCAGCTTGAAGTGACTCGACAGAGTTCGGAAGTCCTGCTGGGCCTTGCCGTTTTCGATCTTGATCTCAAACAGCGTGTCGTTGTGTCTCTCGCCATCGGCCAATTCCTGCGTGACGGTGGTGAACTCCTGGTTGGTCGGGTAGAAAGGCGAGGCTACATCGTGGGTCAGAAGAATGGAGTTCGTCCCTAAATGACGCAGCTGGATAATGTCGCCGTTCTTCACCGAATGGGCCTCGCCATCGGCCAAAGGCACAGTAGGCAGAATCTGCCAGTGGTTGTTCGTGTCATTGAAAGGGTATCCGGTGACTTGCTGGCCCTGGCTCGAAATCCGTCCGTCGTCGTAGCGCAGAGGATACCGCTCCCAGTGGCTGTGAAGGAGGGTCTTGGTGTCCTTGTGCTTGATCGTGATACTGTCGAAGTACTGGACGCCAACGGACTGCGCGGCCATCGCATTGTCACTCAACGTTTCCTGGAACTCTGGCGTCATGAAATCATCGCCGGGGCCGGAGCGGTTAAGGATCGTGAAGTGGACCTGGAACCAGAAGAGATAGAAGAACAGGGGCAGGATAACCAAACTGAAGAAACGAGCCACAAAATGCTTGCCCCATTGGAACATGGAGAGGGCACCCCGTGGACGTCTGATGTCCAGCAAGTTCCACAAGTCGACAACGACCGCAGCACCAATGGTGATGAAGGTGAAGACACCAACGTACTTGGTCGAGATGACGCAGCTCAGCGACACACCGGTCAACAGGAGCCACTTCCACCACTTCCGAGTAAACGGATCATGACGCAACTTGTAGAAACGGATGTAGCACAGAACGCTCAGGGCCATGGCGATGACCAGGGTCGAGTCCATGAGAATCAAACGGTCCTCACCAATGTGGGCATTGTCAAACAGAACCAGGCCGGCCGACAACACGCAAGCAGGCAGCGAATATCCCGACTCCCACATGATCTGGAACACCACCGGCACGGTGAGGGCACCGAGGGTCGCGGGCATGGCGCGGAGAGCCACATAGGGAACCTTGTTCTCGATGTACGATTCGCCGATGTTCTCGAACAGGAAGTGGCCGTCATATCCGATCATCCATCCCATAAAAGCGAAGAGAAGTTTACCGAACGGAGGGTGGACATCGAAGAAGTAGGTGCGTTGGAGGTAGTACGAGGCGAACTAGAACAAAGCAACCGAAGTCAGATCTCCTGTGTCTCTCTCGGAGTAGGCATTGGAACTTACCTTTCCGAAGTGCACCTCATCGAAAATAACTTCATCGGGGTAAGAGATGCCCCAGAATCGAGTGACGAATGCCAGCACAGTCAGAATGGCCATGGCCAGCCTATAGCTCCATTCCGACTGACGCTTAGGAGCCACGGAGCCCCCTTGACCAGCAAGTAACGGCGAAGAAGCATCGTCCGAGGCATAGTCAGCCTCCTTCTTTCCGCCTCTCTTACGGAGAGACGGCGAAGTGCCAGACATGTTGAAAGAAAATTGTATAATCAAGAAATCAAGAGAGCGACCAGGAGTAGAAGGAGAAGAACTGCGGAAGTAACAGGGGCGTTAGTTTAGGACAGCAAGAGGCACTAACACCATCACGGACCAGGACAGCACACTTACAAGAAGCAATTCAACAAAAGGAATCAAGAAAAGAACATGAGCAAAAGCGAAAAGGAGGGGCGACGGTGAGGAGCTGGTTGCGATGGGGATTGCGTGTCGTTTTTGGGCGGATGTTTTGGCTTCAGCGGAACGGAAAAGGCAGAGGGCCGATATAGGAGTATACACCAATTTGGGGTTTCATGTGAAGAAACATATATAAATGCACCTGAATTTATTCTGTATGTATGTAGTCCAATTGATAGCAACCCAACTCCCAAGCCATACTATATATCTATGCCTAGACTCCGTCCAAGACACGCTCTGGAATCAACAAAAAAGCTCAAAATCGAAGCAAAAACAACAAAAGTCGTTACTCGTCAGCATCAGTCACGTCCAGCAAGTCCAATTCTGTTTTAACCAGAGACTGAAACTCCGTTCGAGAGATCCCGGTGCTCTTGGCTAGCCGGAACAGGCTCTTGATGTTGGAGGTGATGTGCTGTTTGACCCCTACTTCACACGCAGACCGATTCTCTGCTTCCAATTCCAGCTTCGCTACTGCATCGGAGCTGGCAGACGAGTCCGACGACGGACGTGGGTGATTGAGTGACATGACACTCTCCTCGTTGGCTGCTCCTGGTGGGTAGCCGTTGGTCCGCGCAGAGTCTGTAGCATCGGACCCATTAATCTGCCTTTGCAGGAGACTGGCCAGCAGGTCCCCATTGAGTGAGGTCGGTCCCACCTCAGGCTGTTCCTCCTCAGGGTCATGGTTATCCATAGCTGGCTGCACATCGCCATATCGAGAGAAATACGATGCCTCAGATGCATTTTGTTGTTCCAGGGAAGAGATGGGGTTTGGTGCTGGTGTCTTGACGGCCGGGGTTCGTCCCGGTGTCGCATCGTACTGGGCCCAGTATGCAGCATCATCTTCGTCCTCTTCTTGCTCTTGCTGTCCTTGGCCGTTTTGCTTGGCACGTTCGTCATTCTCCGCAGTCCGCAGTGCATCCTCCATCAACCTCTCCTTGGACTGCGCATTCGCCTCCCCAATCGAAGTGGACCATGTCTCTTCATCCTCCGCCACTCCTTCTCGGGGTAACAATTCGGCCAGTCGCCAGCCTGGTCCTTCATTCTCTTGATCAGGCGGGCACCAGAGGTAGATGGCCTTTAAGCAGTACTCGGGAAGCGCGACCTGTGCATGGAGCGTCTCTTCGTCAATCCGTTTGTAGCTCACGGGCAGTTCATCGGGCAGCTCGATTTCCCCCGAAACGGGGTGGGGCTCGAAATTTGTGCCGTCCACGAGAGCCTGAAGTTCCTCTCCTTTCTCTGATTTCCACGAAAGTAACCGGAGCCATGAATCACTTGGGGAAACCGAAACAGAAGTGAGGAACTGGACTCGTTGGCGCAGAATCGGGGACAAAAGAGGGAGGAGAGCCGGGGGAGGACGTGGCGATACGAATGCGGTGGGGAGGCATGCCAGGATGGGAGGCAGTAATGTGCGGGGATCGGGGGGATGTATAAGTTCGACCATGTTGTTTGATTCAGTATACTCAGTTGAAGCAGTTAGATGAAGGTGGTATAAAAGAAGAGGGTGGTCAAAGAGTCTTTGTTGGCAGTTCAGAAGGTGCGTTTGTTTATCGTTATCAGCGGTGGACCAAATGGGTCTTTGTATGGATCAGTAGTACATAGTAAGTAGTATGAGTTATTTCAATAACAACAACAGAGCAGAAAGAACGAGATAAAAAGAGAAGCAGCAGCAGGGAACCCTCACTCTTTAACTGTTACCCCAGAGCACTGCTCTGTACTCTTGACGCCTCTCCTTTCGCCCGGCGTGGGTCAATGGCGCTTTTTGCGGGGTCGAGTTGGAGCACCCAAAGGAGAAATGGAGATAGAGTTGCTCTGTTCTCTTAAAGGACTGTGGCAAACACCGATTCTCTGCCTGTCCTCCATACTATGTATAGGGTATTATGTACAGAGGAGCAGATATAACTTATCTCACATACAGATATACAAATGACCTGTACTATTGAGAATAACGGACCATACATAACTACCAGTGAAGACAAGAGTATTTGCTATCTTATTATAAGTACAAGTGCGATGGCATGCAATGTTGGCGCTGAGAATTTCCCAAACGGGAAAAGTGAAGCTATACAAACTGAGCAAAGTTTTAACAGCTACTCTATCACTATCACAATTGTGTGCTCTGTATTTTGTACCATTCGGGTGCTGATAGCTGATAGTAATAATACTCCGACCAGGTCAGCCCAAGGATCTGCGCGGGCTAAGTAGCCCACCGATATTTGGCTATTATTGATTCCTCGAGCATCGACTTTGAGTTTATCTTGCTTTTTCAGCTGGCCCACTATGATAGTCAACTCGAAATCTCTGCGGTCAGAATGTTGCAGCTTGCCGATCTATCAATGCATGCACACTGATTAGTGATAATGCCAGCGTGCATCCCTCGAGTTCTCTTTTTATTTTAAGTTCTCAGCCCTGCTGTTCGATTTCATGAGGATCCCTCTTCAATCTCACCAATCCAAGAAGAATGATTGATACCGTTGGGTCTCATGTCGATACCACCGCCGGAAAAGACCATCCCTTCGAGGAGTCGGTGGGAAACAGGAACGGGACAATTATCAGCAACGATGTCTACAGTAGACTCCAACCAGAGGAATTCACGAGTTTGGAGAAAAAGGTCCGACTCAAAATCGACATTCGTCTCTGTACAATCGCAGGTACCTTGTGCTGTCTGAATCTGCTCGACTCAGGCATCCTCTCTTCAGCCTCGGTCACGACCATGTTCGACGACTTGGATCTTCACGGCACACGATACTCCGTCTCCATCTTCATCTTTACCATAGTCAATGTGGTCTTTAAGCTTCCCAGCACTGTGGCCGTACGACTTGTCGGGCCGCGTCTCTGGCTCGCGTCCACCACGTTCTGTTTCGGTGTGATTACTCTTTGCACGGCCTTTATTCACACATGGGGTCAAATGATTGCTCTGCGCGTGCTGCTGGGAGTTGCCATGTCCGGAATCTATCCCTCTATGACCTATCTCGTCAGCGTGTGGTACACCCGACGCGAGCAGCAGCTTCGTTTTGCTGCGATGCAATCCGGAGAAGTTCTCGGTTTAGCTACGGGCAACATTGTCAATTACGCACTCAATCACCTCCACGGAAAGGGTGGGCTGGAAGGTTGGCGCTGGATGTTTCTCGTCCAAGGCCTTATCGCCTGCGTGATTGGTATCGGCACGTATTGGTGGATGATTGACTTTCCGGAACAGGCGCATCACAGCTTTCGTTTTCTGACAGAGAGGGAAGCATGTATAGCATCGCAGCGGGTTCAGCATGATCGTGGCGATGTCGTCGCGGAACCGTTCTCATGGAGCAAGGTCTGGGTGTGTTTTGCAGATCCCAAGCTCTATGGGTTTTCTGTCATGTTCTTTCTGTTGAATCTGGTGTCGACCTCATTGAGCTATTTCCTACCCATTATCTTGCAGTCTGGGATGGGGTTTTCTAGCAATGCATCCATTATCCTTTCCACTCCGGTATACTCATTCCCTTCATTTCCCTAAATGCCAACGATAGTGCTAACCCCAACAGCCATACTACTGGGCCGTCATCCCCGTCCTCTTCACCTCCATAATCGGAGACGCTTACCACATCCGCGGTCCTCTCATCATCTTCAACTCTTTTTGTCTCGTTGCTGGCTTCCTAATGTTGGGCCTCCCCTCTCAAGTCACAGTCCGCTACATCGGCACCTTCCTCGCAACCGGCGCATACGTCTCCAACTGGGCGGCGCTGAACGCATTTATGGCCAACAATATCGTTGGTCAATGGAAGCGAGCAACCGTCGCAGCGGCTGTGGCGGCGTGCAATGGCCTCGGGGGCGTGGCGGGGAGTTATATCGTGAGACAGCAGGAGGCGCCACGGTATCCGACTGCTGTGTGGGTGTCTGTTGGCTCGCACATTCTTATGATTGGGATTGTGGGTGTGTTTACGGTGTACTTTTTTCTGTGTAATCGGAGGGCAATTAGGGGAGAAACGGTATGTCTTTCTATGGTATTTGATACTTGTGATATGATTGATACTAACAATTTGCAGGCCACATTCAAGTATACTTATTGATAGAATAGTCACGAAGCATATTTTATAGATGTCCGTTCAAGATGACAAGCAATGAACCTATGAATTACATATCTACCCACATCCCTCTAACCTTGAAGCTTTTATATCACTGCTATATGGAAATATCCTAATTGGTTTGAAGAACCGGAATACGAAACAGTATACAAAGATCTTGCCGTAGCTTATCTCTTCACAAGCTATGGATTATCACCTGGCCTGGTCGAATCGTCCCTGCAATCACAACACAGCCAATTCGTTTAAGGTAATATCTCCGTGCGATGGATTTCCTCTTCCTCATACTTACCATCACTGTTCCCATCCTAGATTTCTACAGCTTGAGGGTATACATCGCTGTCCATCATCTTTCATTCTTCATAGAGCTCCTCGCAATTGCAAATCCGATTCTGAATGACAAGGACTTAACTTCTTGATTCAATCAACAGTCTCAAGGACGTGGTACTCGACCCTCTTCATCAACGAGGACTGCCGCGCTCTGGAATTCAATGCTGTCTACCCTTATATCGACGGCATGCTTGCAATGGAGTCATTTGAAAGAACCAGGTGCGATATTGAGGTCCTACTACGTATTACTTGGTTTATGCTGAACAGGTTGCTGAACGTTTTCCCATCAAATGACAAGATACAGAATCCTCTAAGTCAATCGAGATAGACGTGTATGATATGACGGATACAAGTACATGACCAAGGGGTATATGCTAAGCTAAAAATAATAATGGTAAAAACATTACGTGAATGACATGTACAGCCAACGAGGATATATGCCACAAAAAATAAGATGCATGCAATTCAACCCACTTTATCCTTCTGCTCCAGTTTCCCAACCAACCGCTTCATCCCCGTCCACTCCTCTGAAGATACATCCTCAGGCGTACCGCTAAGCCCCTTCCCGACTTCGAAGACGGTAACGACACCGTCGAGTCCACCGGTTGCCAGGCGTCGTCCCTCGCGCTCTTCCCATGCAACCTTGTTCAAGCTGCGGGTGATGATACCAGCGCGGCCAGTGGATGGTGTGGCCCGCACGACGGGGACTTCGGTGTCTGTGTAGAGGTCCCAGACTTCGAGGTGGCCAGCACCATCGACGAGGGAGAAGACACCGGGGCGGTGGGGCGACCACTTCGCATCGTAGACAATGTCTTCGCGGTTGATGTCTAGGATAGGAGATACCACTTGGGTCGCTGCGGCGATGGAAGTAGCGGATGCGGTGGTCGCTGGTGGGCGCACGCGCCACAACCTGACACTCCAGTCCAGACTCGAACTCAGCATCAGATCACCAAGATCAACGGGGCCCCGAGCGGGGTGGAATGCTGTTGACATGATGGGAGCTGTGTGGCCCCGGTACGCGAGACGGCGGTCTGTACCCGCCTTTGCGCCAGCTCGGTCGTAGCGGTGGCATGGGTAGATTCCGCCGTCTTCTGTACCGACGATGAAGAATGTTGGATCGGATTGCGGGAAGGACATGGTAGTAGGTGCGATATCTTCTGTTTTGGATGGCGGGATGGATGTCAGTTCGAGGTATTCCTGTGGTTGGGAGAGCATATCAACTGTCCAGCCGCAGACAACTCCGTCGGTCGATGCAGTCAAGATGTTGTGTGCGTTTTGTGTACCGACGATCGAGATGCTGTAAACTGGGTGGGCATGTCCGGAGCCGGTGAGCGGCGTCTTCTGTACAGGCGCACCCCCGCCTGCGCGCGACGAACGAGTATCCCATAGCAGGACCTGGCCGGAATAAGATCCACCAACAATAAGGTTAGGGTGGAACGGAGAGAACTTGGCCGTCAATATGTCTGATGTCGAGTGAAAGACGTATTCCGGTCGGGAATGCAAGTGTTGGTTCCATATTTGGATGAGACCGTCTGGTTCATGAGGGGCTGAAGGGTTCTTGGTGTAAGAGGCCAGGACCAGTTCAGGGAACTATGACAGTCAGTTTGTGTAAATAATGGGTAGATACAGTTCACACAAACCTTTGGAGAGAAGCTCAGGTCGCTAATCATACGCTTCTTGCTCCACCGCTCATCCCAGAACTGGCAAACCTCTTTTATTCCTCTCCTCTTCCCATGCTCTTCATCCTCCTCCATATCGCCGTCAATACCTCGTAATTCATAGTCCGCTAGAACATCGTATTCTTCATCAAGTGCACGCTCGATAACCTTCGCTGACCGGTCTACAAAGTCCAGGAAGTCTTCAGAAGAGGTAACCGCCTTGAGCTCATCTTCCTCCAAAGTACGTAGGGGATATCGTAGTTGCGACGACTGGCTAGCGGCGTCCTCGTCCGCTGATGCCTGAGTTGCCTGTATTTCCTCCTCAATTTCCTTGCGAAGCTTCTTCCGGATTTCCTCATCGCGCAGACGGTCTTTCTTACTTCGGCGCTTGGGCTGCGTAGGATCCTGGGGGTCACCGCTTTCCGATTCCACCTCGCTTTCAGAATCCAATTGTGGTCCCAGATCGTCTGTTTGTATGCCTTTGCTGTAAGTGACGACTTCTGGTCTGGGCGTGGGAGCCGGTGGTAATTCAGGGGCAGCCACAGAAGCCTCCGCAGAAACCGTTTGAACGGCAATTGATGTAGAAGTCGGTCGCGTGGACGGGGCAAAAGACTCTGTATTCTCTCCGCTTATCTGACTGGCGCTCAGCACCGAATTTGGCCTGCTGTCTTTCCGCGACGTGCCATCTGTTCCATCTGGGCGGTCGACGAGACGGGAGATCAAGTCGTCTAGCTCTGCTCTGCTGTCTGAGCGGCTTGGTACGGGTGATACAACCTAGCGACAATGGTTAGGACTCTATCCAGAAACGCCTGTACAAGTACACCATCTAAGGAGTAACCCCATACCTCTGAAGCCTCTCCGCTATTAGCCCTGCTCAAACTGAACTCCTGCTGCCGCAACTCCCTTTGTCGCTTCAATTCCGCGAGCTTGGCTCTTTTGGCGAGAATCTCCGCCTTGCGCTGTTGCATCGACGACATGTTGAGTAGATATGCAGAAATGCCCGGTCGATATAGATAGCGGACTTGTTGTTTTGTTCACTCCCGCGTCCGCACTCCGGACAGGCGGATTACATAAGCAGCAGCGAAACGGACGGCGGACGGGACCGGAAAAACTCGCGTACAGGGACTTCGTCGTTCCCTAACGAGAACGTCTCTTGGGATCACTGTGTTTCTGCCCCGGAATTGCCAATTATCGAACCGGTCGAATACCCCTTACGAGCGACCCGGCTCTTTTTATCTTTGATTTGTCTTCTTCATTGCCGCTCCGGAAGCCAGGGGTCTTCGCAAAATGTCCACTTCGCAGGGTGTTAATGTGAGTTGCGTTGCTTGTCTCTCATCCGTCCGCAGGGATCCGGCAATTGGTAGTGGGCTGACCAGATGTTTTTACTCCTTTTCGCAAACTACAGGTTCTCCGCTATTCGGCTCTCGCTGCCGGTCTTGCGTACGGTGTCTACCACCAATCTTCGCTCAACTCCCAGGCTAGACGTGCGGAGGCCGACCGTGAATATGCCCGTAAAGCAGCCCTGATCGAGCAGGCTAAGGCAGAATGGAAGAAGAAGACCACACCTCAGGAGCCCCAGACACAAACCAGTGGAGGTATGTTTCCTGGTCCGGCAATTCGAATGCGATCCGGCATCCCATCATCTTGCGCAATCCCGGAAGAGGGGGAGGGGGACAGACGAGCTAACTGATTCTCTCCCGTGCAGTTATTTCGGATCCCGCGGACAACCGGTTTGACTTGGAGGCCTACTTGAAGGCGAAGCTCGGGGAGTAAATGGATCATGGAGATGACTGACTGTTGAACATGCAATGAGGAAGAGTTGGCAATTATTGTTTCAGTGCAAAGATCGTGCCTCCCCAGGGTACGGTACGGGCTTCATCCCGTTGTGTATTATTTGTTTGGTATAATTCCCAGAGTCGTGTCTTTGCGAGCGAAAAGAAGGAATGATGTTTCTCTTTTTCTCTTTTAATTACTAGACATTATCTCTGAATCTTGTACATACCCTGGGCTGTTGTGCGGCTGTACTATGTACACTACAGTTAAACCAGAGAAAGCAAGTGTTTATTTTATTGTCCCACTCTGATCTTCAACTGGCCTGCTTTGCTCTGCCAATGCCCGGTGCCCAATGCTGTTGGTCTCAAACCATGCCTCATGAATCATTATCCTGGAGAATTTGGGAGAGTGGACAATGTTGAGTCATGATGCGATGGGTATGTCCAAGATGCTTAACATATGTGGTATCTGTGTCTTCAGATCTTCGTCTCAACTCTTTCCCAGGAGCACCATGACCTCACGCAGTCCTTTGACCTGACGATCATCTGGACCATGAGCTGGAGCAATTGGTTTCGGGTGTAGCAGCTTAGCTTCTCCATCCCATTTCCACCCGCAGTTCGTGAACTTCTGGAGTATATCAGGATTTCCCTGCTGTGCAGTGGCAGAATCAAGCCCAAGATAACTTGCTGCCGTTTCAGGTCTGATCGCCTCGTAAGTGCAACTGAGTTCTTCTAAAGTCTTGTTTTGAAAATACACTAGAGATGGGTGTAAGTCAGTGCGATAAGGTTATGGTCCGGGCACTGCTGACTTACCCTCATATCTTTGCACTAACGGCTCGAGTGGCTCTGGCCACGGCATTTCTCTGAGGTATCGGTAGACATGTTCATGGCTTCTCTGCCAGACCGCGCGCAGGAGGATTGTGCAATTCTGCAATAAAGAGTTATTCTCGACTAGGTTCTGCGGGATTCGCTTCGTCAACATTCGGGCTTCGGAACTGTTTGCTATCGTATTAGCGCATTGATGACCTATCTTTAAAGCTTCGACGACAATAACCACGTACAGCTCTTCAATGAGAAGGTGCGAAAAGAAAAAGAAGGAGTAGAATAAGCTTAGCAGTTCCTGATCCCCATTGCTGTCTGCCAAAAGAAGAGCTTGCCCCTCATACTGCGATAGTGTGTCATAGAGCTCGGACGGCGTCGCAGCGGATGTGAGGATCGACGAGAGCTGTTCCTGGGAGAGAGGCGCTAGATCCATTGTGTATCAGATCCTATGAAGATAGTATCGTTTTTTGTAGGTAAGATATCTCAAAAAGTGAACACTCACTCAGCGTAAGTATGGTAGTGAGATGAAGCTATCCGTGCGGGGAGCGGAGAGTTGCGTACCTGGTGCCAAGAGAGCGACCTTCCAACTGAGACCACCTTGCAACCAACACCATCTTAACCCTACGACAACCTCTCATTCACCCCCATCGGAGTGGCCAACTTGGACGAAGAGGCCATTCTTTTTTGTTTCTTTCTTATTGGCATCTCGTCCTCCTTTTTCTTGCCTGGCCATTATGGCCGACGCACCCGTTGATGTTCTGCTGAAAGGCAGCTCCGGCAAGAACATACGCGGCCTTCTGCGCATTATCATTCTAGTTACTATCGCAGCGGCCGCAGTGTCCAGTCGTCTGTTCAGTGTTATCCGTATGTTTCTGGGAATTAAGATCCTCTACAAGATTTCGATTGCGAGTTCAATTGACCGAGTTGCTAACGGTTTCTGTGCTTATCAGGTTTCGAGAGTATCATCCACGAATGTATGCGTGTCCAATCCGTCTACTCCCTATACCACCAGCATGGCCTCGAATCATGCACTCGCGATCGCAATACAGCTTCATACGTTGAAGAGGAACTCGGAAATGCTAATGTGATCTCCGTGTCTTAGTCGACCCCTGGTTTAACTTCCGAGCAACAAAATACCTGGTTCAGAATGGCTTCCATAGCTTTTGGGATTGGTTTGACGACCGTAAGTGGCGTCCAGCTGCCAATGGACACACGGAGGGCTATACTGATTGCTGCTGTTTTCAATCATCCAGGTACATGGCATCCCCTGGGACGTGTCACTGGTGGCACCCTCTACCCCGGTCTGATGGTGACCAGCGGCGCGATCTACCATCTCCTACGCTTCCTCACGCTTCCGGTCGATATCCGCAACATCTGTGTTCTGCTCGCGCCTGCATTCTCCGGTCTCACGGCCTTCGCAATGTACCTGTTGACCAATGAGATGTCTTCGTCTCCGTCCGCAGGTCTTCTTGCGGCTGCTTTCATGGGAATTACCCCCGGATACATCTCCCGCTCCGTCGCCGGTAGCTATGATAACGAAGCCATTGCCATTTTCCTGCTCGTTTTCACCTTCTTCCTGTGGATCCGGGCTGTCAAGAACGGCTCCATCATGTATGGAGCCCTGACAGCGCTGTCCTACGGATACATGGTGTCGGCCTGGGGTGGATATGTTTTCATCACCAACCTGATTCCCCTGCACATTTTCGTCCTTCTGTGTATGGGAAGATATAGCACTCGTCTCTACATTAGCTATACCACATGGTATGCTCTGGGGACTCTGGCGAGTATGCAGATTCCGTTTGTCGGTTTCTTGCCGATTCGGAACAGCGACCACATGTCTGCCTTTGGTAAGATGCGGTGTTGAAGCTCAGGAGAAATGATTACGCTAATGTAATGTCCAGGTATCTTTGGGTTGCTCCAGCTGGTGGCTTTCGCTGAATTCATCCGAGGCTATGTGCCAACCAAACAGTTCCAGAAACTGCTCACCAGCATGATCATCATCACCGTCGCCGTTGGCTTTGTTGGTCTCTCTCTGCTTTCAATTTCCGGAGTCATTGCGCCATGGAGTGGTCGTTTCTACTCGCTGTGGGATACTGGCTATGCAAAGATCCATATTCCCATCATTGCGTCCGTTTCGGAGCACCAGCCGACCGCTTGGCCTGCGTTCTTCTTCGATCTGAACTTCCTGATCTGGCTGTTCCCCGCCGGTGTCTACATTTGTTTCCGTGACCTGAAGGATGAGCACGTCTTCGTCGTCATCTATGGTGTCCTCGCCAGTTACTTTGCCGGCGTCATGGTTCGTCTGATGCTAACTCTGACTCCCATCGTTTGCGTTGCGGCTGCACTGGCCCTCTCCCAAATCATCGACAACTATGTTACCATCTCGCCCCGCCAGGCTCAAGCCAAGTCAACTGAGTCGTCTTCCGAGTCTCTCCGTTCGAGCCGTTCCCCCGTTGTTGGGATTTACTCTTACGCCTCCAAGGCTATCGTGACATCGTCTGTCGTGATCTACCTTCTTCTTTTCGTCGCTCACTGTACCTGGGTCACCTCGAACGCCTACTCGTCGCCGTCCGTTGTTCTGGCCAGCCGACTACCCGACGGAAGCCAATTCCTCATTGACGACTACCGTGAGGCCTACTACTGGTTGCGTCAGAACACCCCCCAGAACGCCAAGATTGCGTCCTGGTGGGACTACGGTTATCAGATCGGTGGTATGGCTGACCGTCCAACTCTCGTGGACAACAATACCTGGAACAACACCCACATTGCGACTGTTGGAAAGGCTATGAGCTCCCCCGAGGAAGTCAGCTACCCAATCCTCCGTGAACACGACGTCGACTATGTGCTCGTCGTTTTCGGTGGTCTTCTCGGATACTCTGGTGACGATCTCAACAAGTTCCTGTGGATGGTCCGTATCGCCGAAGGTATCTGGCCCGATGAGGTCAAGGAGCGTGAGTTCTTCACGGCTCGTGGAGAGTACCGTGTCGATGACCAGGCCACTCCTACCATGCGCAACAGCTTGATGTAAGAACCCCTGCGCTATGTGATCCACGTGAAACAACTGCTAACCACGGCAATCTACAGGTACAAGATGTCCTACTACAACTACAACTCCCTCTTCCAGCAGGGCCAGGCCATCGACCGTGTCCGTGGCGTGAGACTTCCCGCCGAAGGACCCCAGCTGTCGACGATGGAGGAGGCCTTCACCAGTGAGAACTGGATCATCCGAATCTACAAGGTCAAGGATCTTGACAACTTTGACCGTGACCACATGAGTGCTGCGGCCTTTGACCGGGGCCATAAGCGTAAGCGGGCTACCAAGAGACGAGGCCCTCGTGTTCTGAGAACCGAGTAAAAAGATTAGCTTAAGTGGTATAGAGGGTTTTCTTGCCTTTTATTTTCATCCTGGTTCTCATTGCATTTCATGAATAGGCAAATATATAAAATTGTTTTCTCCAGGCCTAATGAGTTGCTAAGGTAGCGGAACCCCCGTAGTGAAATAGGTCAAGTCAAGCCGGGAACAGAAAACTTGATAGGATATCAATAAATATACTGTACAGATCTAGATAACAAATAAGGAGCTGGGAGGTATATCGTCTCGTGTCTCGTATCTCGGGTCAAGGTAGAGAGCTATCTTCTTGCCCCAAGCTACCGGGGCCCTTTCAAGCAGCGGCTCGTGTTGACTTCCTAACCCGGCATCGACATGTAGAAGCCTGGATATTGTATCTCCGTACAAAAAAGCCCATTGAGAATCATAGAAGAAAGGAATGCATAACTGCCCGCATATACTCCTTTTTACCCCATTACACCATTTATCCCGTAGAACACCCGAATAGCACTCGCTTCATTCACAGAAAAGAGACGCAGGTTCGAATGCAATCATTGCTTCTTCGGCTCGGCGGGGGTATCGGGGACCTGGACATCGGAGAAGTCTTCCTGGCCGACGGCGCGGAGGGTGTAGACGTCTATAAGCGATATAGTCAACTTCTGTTCCTGTTTATCTCCACTTCTCATATAGCCAAATAAAAGCAATTCTTCGCTGTCGTTCCCCTTCCACAACAACCCTCCACATAGATGAATCGGACCACTTACAAACACCAACCGTGATTCCGCAAAGCGCCAGCCCGGTCACCGCATTCTTAACCAGGTACGGCCGACGAGCACGCAGGAGGGCCGCACCGGCACGGTAGTCCTTTCCGTAGTATGTCGAGTTGAAACTATTGGATCGAGAGTCAGTCAGTCAGGGCCGGAATTGCGGGATGCGATGGGTGAGCATATGGGTTGGATGTACATTCCGGCGGGCATTTTGGATAGATGGGAGTGTTCCCTCTATTTCTTGGTTTCGAGCAGAATGCGAATGGATCTGGACTGAACGAGAGACTTAGGGAGAGAAGGGAATGTCTTTTTTGGTCGGAGATTCGAATGGAAGAGGCCGGCGGAGATGGAGCCGGTCTTGGCGCGGCGCTGCAGATAGCCTGACAGCATACAGAGTACTATACAGGAGTAATTCTGTTGTTCTACATAAGTATGAGCAAGTATTAGAGTAAAAGAATAATCATATTGCATAGCTTTCTTATACTTGGCAATACTACTGCTCTTTTGGTCCTGTTTGGAGAGCTGTATAGAAACCAAGTCCGCTAACCCAAACTGGACTAGCGTGATTTGCTCTCAGTATCGCTTCAACTTCCGGCTGTTCTCGTCTCGACCACAGCCCCTCGTAGTCTTTTCTCACTCTGCTTTCTGGTTGGGTTTGTTTTTTTGTTATTGATCTATTCTGCTTCAATTCCCTTATCTTTGTTCTCTCCTTCTTCCCCGTTCCTTCTACTCTACCATCTGGGCCTTGCGCGTCTGTCGTACAACCGCGAAGCTCATGCGCCGAGTTTCCTGAGCTGTCTCCCGCGTAGAACGACCGTCACGACTACGCCAACCCTCAGAACCGACTCTGGACTACCGGACAGCCATATTATTTTACTTCCGACGACTCTCCGCCCATGGATTCCTCCGCAGACCCTCTCGCGGGTCAAATCGCCCAGCTCAACGCCGCTCGCACCCTGGTCCTTGGAGACGCTGCCTTCTACCCCCAGATCGTGAACGGTATCCTACCTATCATCGGAGCAAATTCGCGACTAGAACTGCGACGATGGGGCGCGGAATTCCTAGCGGAGACATTCGCCAGTCCCGTGCTGGCGTCCGCTCAGAAGGAACAGTTGGCGGCCAACGTGCTGCAGACGATACAGGATCTCTTGGGGTTACCGGATGGGGATACAGTGGTGTTGAAGCATAGCGTGGAGACTGCGGCTAGTTTGTATCCGTTGGTCTTTAGACATATGTAGGTTCTTTTTCTTCCTAAGCTAGGGGAGTTGATATCGTAGATGTCTTGGAAGATGGGGGTAAGGATTATGGTTACTGACGCGTGGAAATCATAGCATAAATCGTCCGGAAGACACTGGTGCTTGGGAGCGGATGACTGCCATCAAGCAGGAGATTCTACGGCAATGGGATTCATACCCTTACCCGGTTAAGATTTGCTGCATCAAGTTTGCGCAGCGGGTTGTTCAGGTCCAGACTCACGGCACAATCTCCGACCCCAGAGTACGTTATATTCAGTCTCCTTGAAAAGGGATTACAGACGCATTAACTATCTCTTCTAGCGCCCCGAACAAAATGAAACCTCCCTAGCCATTGTCCCCAAAAACCACCCCGTTCTGGCCCTACCGCATTTGGAAGCAGAGGCATCCGGTCTGCTTGATCGACTTCTCTCCGTTTTCCAGGAAGACTCAAGCGATCCCCTCCTTGTGAACGCGACACTGAACTGCCTTGCGGTCCTAATTCGGAGCCGTCAATCCATCGGCAGCAAAGTCGTCAATGCCGTTCTCAATTTCTATCCCGCAAGACAAGTACAGGGCCCGTTGACCCCGGTCATCAGAGTTGGTGTCAAGTCAATGGAGCGGACAGCTAGAGCATTGTTGATCAATATCATCAAGAGGTGAGACATCTTGGAGCTACTTAAAGCGGGACAAAGATAATGACTGGCTAGGAATCCAAACCACCCTCTTACGGGTAAAATGCAACAGCATATTGAACGTCTGAGGCAGTCACGCCTAGAAGTTGCCGACGATGCGTCGCGGAAGCGCGGATTGCCGGCAGAACCTACAGATGGCCTGGATAACGCCAAACGGGCCAGACTCGATGCGCAAATGCCCCCGCTACTCAAGATTCCTCCTCTGCCACCGGGCCCAATAAGCTACCAGCAGCTCTTCAAGATTACCGAAGATGCCGGGCTCTCGTCATTTGATGTTAAGCAATTGCCTATTGATCTTCTGGTTAAGATCGTGGTTCCTCTCCTTGCTCGTGCTGACCAGTCGGTCATGACTCAGGCTATTGACGTATGTCACTTAGTAGACTTGGTATGTTCGAATTTCCACTAACTATGGCAGGCTGTCCGAGTCCGATATCAAACCGTCAGCAAGCAACAAGCAGCCGAACGACAATCAGCAGCTGCCAACGCCCCCGCCGCGGAGGAAGAAGACGATGACTACGAACCAGAATACCAACCCATGGACGTTCCAGAGACCGCAGAGCAAGCAGACGCCGTGTCGACAGAGGTGGCAGATCTCCAACAACCCGATTTAGTATCCCTCGGTCCATTCGTATTACCGCAACCCCCACCACTCAGCGAAGACGAAGCCGGCGAGATTGGTCGCAATGCCGTTGGACGGGTATTTGAGATGCTCGCGTCGACGGAAGTCGCCTCAAAACCAGCCCAAAACAAGCCACAGCGACAGCTTGGCTTTGCACGGTTGGCAGGAAGTACTTTCGATCGGGACGCATGGATCACACTCCTCACCAGACTTGCTACAAGAGCACCAGCTGGCCTCGAACTGGCAGGTAGCGGTGGCCAGAACAGAAAACCAGCAATCTCAGACTCAATACGCGAGACACTCTACCGATACATCCTCGAAGACTTCAGATCCCGCGTAAGCATCGGCGTCACATGGCTGAATGAGGAATGGTACAACGACCGGATTCAGATGAAGTTTGCCGCGTCCCAGCGCGGCGAAGGGGACGACGATGAGGCGCCGACAGTGCCATTGCACTATGATCACTGGGCGTTGCGATTGCTGGATGGGTTTCTGCCGTATCTTGACTCGCGGGATACTAAGATCTTCATCCGGTTTCTGAGTGAGATCCCCGAGGTTACTATTCCGATTACTCAAAGGGTTGCGAGTTTAGCGAAGGATCCGGAGCGCGTGAATCTTTGTGTTCAGTCGTTGTTGTAAGTCTCTTGCCCTAGTTTTTCGTTTTGACAAATAGCTAACTTGGCAGGTATCTCATCATGTTCCGTCTACCTGCACGAGAAATCTGTCTAAACGCACTCGAAGATGTCTACCGTACCTGTAAGTTTTTACCCCTGTATGCATTAAATCCAATTCACTAAACTAACCATTCAAAAGACGAGGAATCCCGCCCATCCGCAGGAAAGATCCTAGCCAGATGGCGCCCGCACGTTATCGAGCAGTCGCAGCCAGACCAACAACAGCAAGCATCTCTCGTCAGCCGGCCAGCCGCTACGACTGAGGCTTCTGCATCTGCTACTCCGAATCCGCCAGGTTGAAATATTTTGTTATCGTTTGCTTCAATATTGCATTCAGAATGGAAATTTAGATGATTCCCCCTACCAGATGTGTCTTGGTTTTGTTTTTCTTCTTCGGGGTTTGTTTTTACAATTTATGTTATATGGTCTGGGTTGTATATCAAAATATCTCGAGTGGTGTTTTCTAGTTACAAGCGTAGATACAAGCGTAATCGTAATCATTGATCTAAGAATTGAATACCTTATGGTCAGATAATAATATGCTGGGTTGATATTGTTTGAATAATGTACAAGACTTGCTCAAGTTGATAGGATATATTTCCAAGCATCCAGCCCAAAGCCTATAGAAAACAAATCCATTACTCCAATCCATTCACATTAGCCATTCTTATATACTTGGATAGCCTTCGCCCTTTCACTCCTCTTCTCCCCGTTCTTACAGAACGACAAGTGATCGACAAGGACGAGGACAATGAAGCAAAAGCAAATCAAAGCTAAATTGAAAAGTAAACCTCCCATATGGTAATCAACTCAACTCCAGTAAAAGCAAGCAAAAAGACATGGCACCATGGTCTATATCATGAGAAAAACGAAAATCGAAAAATGAGTATCGAAACTTGGAGAGAGACTCCAATGCATCCCAGTAAAGTCGCCCGTATTCACACATCCCAAGGAAAGGAAAGAAGAGAAGAAAAGAAAAACAACAGTGTGGGAAAGAAACTGGTCCGCCCTGGTATTTCCAATCATGCAGGCCAACAAACGCTACACGCCTTTGTACAAAAAGCCAAGCCCGGTCAATGAATCATCAAAACCCCGAAAGAGAAAAAGGGATGAGATGTAACAGATCCAGCTCTACCGCGCTGTCATCTGATTTGAGCTAGAACCGCTAGGGATCCCTCTGGGTTGGTGAATGGGGTTTGAATGCATAGGCGGTGACGGCTCTCGTTTTGTAGCCGCAGAATGGAAAAGTCCAAGTCGGCCAGATGGCGGGGAGAAGGCCATATTACGGGATGCGGGATCAGACCGGAATTCTTGTGACGGTCTGCTATCAAAGGCATTGTTCCAATGGAGGTGAGGCTTCCGCACGTCTAGCGGTGAGGCACTTGGCGACCGGAAACCTGAATGTCGATCCGCATCATAGTCGTGGTTCCCAAACGGATTATAACCGTGGGATTGTGGTTCTTGTTCCGTACCATACGGCGTGTTGTTGGCGGACGAGTTTTCTGCAATTGTAGAAGCCGAACCGTTGGGAGCATGAATATCGACCACCCGCTTCTGGGCCGCTGGAGTGGTGAATGGTGGAGCCCGTGGTTGCTCAAAGACCCGATTCTGGGGCCTTTGCTGCATCTGTTGTTGATGAACAGGATGTTGCGGATTGGCCCATGGTGTGTGCTCCAGGAAAGCCTCCTCTGCTGCTGTACGGAAGGCATTCGACGACATGGCTGTCATGCGTGGGAAGTTCGTTTGCGGTTGTGACACTGCGGATCGGGTTTCCGTGGCGATCTGGAAGGATTTAGAATTAGTTTCACAGGATTACACTGGGGCTAATTTAGGATAAACTCACCCCCATCTTTTCCATGTCTTCGTCGATCTCCGAGGGTCGCGCGGCTGCTAACGACGGCGCGGCCGGGAAACCGACATACTTGGCCACTCCAGCCATAACAGATACTTCTTGGTTATAGGCAGCCTGGTGGGCAATTTGCTGCGAGCGGCGTGTGGGGAAGGGAATGGAATGATGTGGGCTGATCTCCTCAGTCTTGAAGCGGTCGTGTTGGATGGCGTAGAACTGTTTGCTGATTGAACTTGCGTGCTTCTCGCGAGTGTCGCGAACTCGCTGGAAGAAAGTGCTATGGATCTGCGCCCGCTCAGCCAAGCTTTTGTTCATCAAAGCTGACATGCGATATCGGTATAATGTTTGCTCGTAATGGATTTTGGCGTCGCGATAGCGCTGAACACATTCGAGCTGGCGCAGGTATTCCGGATGCGTGGGATTCGGTCCGGTGAGCATCTCCAGCTCACGATTGAGCTTAGATATCCGCTCGTCGTAGATTCTAAGATGGTCAGCAAGGACTCTGGACACCAAGGACCAGGCTACTTACTTGTCACGTAGAGTCGCGAACTCCTTTTCCAGCGTCGCAAGCGACTCCATTGCCGACATCTTCTTTGAGGCTGTAGAGTAAGTTAGCAAGATAGGTGCGAATAGGGAGCTATGTCAACTTACACTCTTCTTCCTGCTTAGCAGTGGCTTCAGCATCATCTGGTTCGTCCGCACGTTCGGCAGTGTCATCATCATCCAAGTGGTCATCGCCTTCGATACCACCAACTTCAGTCTCTTCATCAGCATCTCTGACTTTCCGCCCTTTACGTTTTCCCTTTTTACCCTTTTTAGCTTTTGAGGGAATCGATGGCAGATCGGATTCAGGAATGTCGTCGGCCGGAGTTTGGTCTTCATTGCTTTTGGGGGGCTCTTCGATCGGCACAGGTGATAGAATCAGGTCGTCCGGAGGTGGGTCACTCAGGTCACTCTTAATGGAACCGCGACGCTTCTTGAGCGGTTCATCTTCGCCAAAGTCCGTCCCAGTCTCGTCAAGGGAACCTAACCGCTTGCGCTTCTTGCCACCTTCTGAGTCGTCCAAAATGGGCGTTTCGTCAAGAGCTGCAGCGATACCATTTTTCTTGGTGCGCGACTTGCTCGGGGAGTCGTCCGCGACGGGCTCATCATCCTCCTCGGCATCGTCATAAGTTGTGGACTGAGCCAGTTTGCTGGGACTGGGCCCGTGACTGGCACTCAGAACGATGTTATTTCCCTTCTTATAAGGCGAATCTTCGACGCGTTCCGTTTCCGCTTCTGAGTCGTTCTCGGGTACCGGTTTAAGCTTAGGCGATCCGTAAGGGGACAGCTCATGATCCGAGACATCATCAGGTTCACTCAAACTACTTGAACGACCGTCATCTATAAGTGAATCGTCCAGAAAAGGGTTCTGCGCGCCATTGGCATCATTGGTCCCAGTCCCAGCTGATGGACCAACCGATGCCGGCTCTCTGCTCTCAGCCACCTCCATGGGGGAGGGTCAGACGCGAAAGCGCACGGCCGCGTTGCAAAAACCAAAAGAGACAAAAAATCGGACGAACGACGACCTTATACCGTCGTCTGTCTCAAGGGTCTAGAGGAGTAAAGGAGGAATAGAAAAGGCCGGCAGTCAAAGCGAGGATAGTGGGCGGAGGGGAAAAGGGAAAAAAGAGACCGAGCCTGGGTCAATCGGGGAAATTGTCAGTGAAACCGTCGCTTCAAGCGCCATGGAGTATAATATTGTAAATGAAAGCGATAATACAACTGAATTTGGAAAAGAAAAGCAAAGGGTAGCTCAAGGAGAGTCTCCAGAAGGCGGTGCGGAGATTTGAAGCCCCAGCGAGAGCATCATCAATCAGCAAGCGCTCCGGATCGGGCCCTGGTAGACTGCGACGCCAACCAGAGGCACTCCCTCCCTTTGCGGGTAACATGTTGACCCTGGTCGATGGACCAGGGTATCCGACGAATCACCAAGAAGATTGTAGACCGTCAAACACGTACCGTTCAGCAATGCGCCAGCAGAAAGTCTCGACCACGGCGGCTCGCGACCGAGCACGATTTCCCACCACCACACGTTATGCGGCGTCCTAAGAGGACGAGAAGTATTGTATATGAGAGGACGTGTCTGGTTCCAACTTTGGAGAGCCTCACTTGGAGACTGCGCAGACGAGACGAGTGTCGCTGTAGGGGCTCGAGAAGGACGGAGGGAGGACGGGTGGTGTGGGCTTCACGAAGACGGCAATACGAAAGTGAAGCGTTGCGGGAGAACAGTCGGCATGAGAAAGGAGGAAAGAAAAAAGAGTCGTAAGAGAGAGCAGACCAAGTGGACAAGATGAATAGCAAATAACAGCAGCGGCGCAGCAGAAATAGCAGAGCACAGTCCAAAGGCGTCTGGGAGAGGAGGATTTCAGCGAGCGAAAGAAGCGTCACGGCGGGATTCTGCCGCACGTCGCTCACCGCCCGGTCATAAGCAATAGAGGCCATTCTGTACTTCGGAACACATCTCACTGGCTGTAAATAAAAGAGAGCATAGAGGAAGATATAAAGGATAGAGCACTGTATATCGCTCCTATCTGGCAATTAATTCCTCTGCAGAACGTGCAGCAATCCACTGTATCGTCTCCAGCGAATGCTCTCAGATAAGGACTTATCAATCCGGCATCCCTTTGGCCGAGCAATTAGAGAGCTCTCTGTACAATAATAGTAAATGCCCTATCAAAGAGAGCATGATTGTGTTTGTAGGCTCCTTTTCTTTCTCATATGATGTACTCCAATGCATATTCATCCAATGTTGCCTCAACAAGCCGGGATTCAATTAAGATCACGTGATACTGTCATTGTCCGCGCCAAGACCGGCGCATCGCAAAAAAAAAAAAAAAAAAAAAAAAAAAGACAAGCTACAAAAGCTCCAAATATCGCGCGATTTACAGGGCCGAATCTTGATAATTGGCCTGGATCGAGACGCGATACTACTGCCATCTTTGATTTTTATATTAAGCACACATAAATATGGGCAAAAAGAGCAAGTCGCAGTCGCAGTCAGCGACTGAATCGCAGTCTGCTGCTGCTCCGTCCACATCGCTTCCCTTTTTGGCTGGGAAGGCCTCTGTGGATACTACAGTGGCTTCGCTTTTCGAGAAGAGTGTGAGTGCAATTGCTATAGTATTCAAATTGGGAATTGGTTGCTGATATCTCTGAATCTTTAGGCCGGTCCAGTTCAAGCTCCATCCATCTTGACCACCAGCGCGTCTAAGAGAAAAGAGGAAGAACCCGAATCTCAGGATGAACAGGCCGAAGACCAGGACGAGGAAAGCGACGCAGCTCAGGATGACGGATCAGCAGACGAAGATGAGGAGATGCAGGAGGCACCTTCAGAGGATGAGGTAGAAACTTCCGAAGCACCCAGCCGGAAACGCAAGAGGGGAACCGCAACAGACGATCTCGAAGAATCTTACATGCGCCGCCTTGCAAAGGAGGAACAAAAAGCAAATGACAAGCGTCGTGAGGAGAAGGCAAAGCGGCAAAAGCAAGATAAGGAGGAATCTGAGGGTGAATCCGAGGAAGAGAAAGACGAGGATGAGTCCGCATCAGGCGAAGAGGGAGACCCTCCTGTCCTCCGTCATGAAATCCAGACCGGCGGCGATGCGGAATCTCAAGAAATTGAAAAGTCCAACCGCACCGTCTTCCTGGGCAATGTGTCGTCCAAGGCTATCAAATCGCACTCTGCCAAGAAGACTCTTACCAAACACCTCGAGTCATTCCTATCTTCACTTCCCGAATCTACAGGTCCTCACAAGGTGGAATCGATCCGTTTCCGGTCTACAGCTTTTGCTAGCGGAGGCAAGATCCCCAAGCGTGCCGCTTTCGCCCGACGCGAATTGCTGGATGAAACGACACCAAGCACCAACGCCTACGTTGTCTACAGCACAGTCCAAGCTGCGCGCAAAGCGCCAGCAGCCCTGAACGGAACAGTCGTCCTCGACCGACACCTACGTGTAGACAACGTCGCCCATCCGGCAGCCACAGACCACAAGCGCTGTGTTTTCGTGGGTAACCTCGATTTTGTCGACAAGGAAACCGATCCCGAAGACGAGGAGAACAAGAAAAAGAAGAACAGGGAACCAGCCGATGTCGAAGAAGGCCTCTGGCGCACCTTCAACCAACACACCGGCAAATCTAGCGCCAACAAGAACACCCGCGGCAACGTCGAATCCGTCCGAGTCGTCCGTGACTCAATCACACGAGTAGGCAAGGGCTTCGCCTACGTGCAATTCTACGACCAAAACTGCGTGGAAGAAGCCCTCCTACTCGAAGGCAAGAAATTCCCCCCTCTCTTACCCCGCAAACTCCGTGTGTCACGCGCCAAGAAGGTCGTCAAGAAGCGTGAGCCTCCCAGCAACGAGAAGCTGGCTGAGTCGCGCAAGACGCTGCAGGGTCGCGCCGGGAAGTTGCTGGGCAAGGCTGGTGAGGCGCAGATGAGAGCAAAGGATAAGGGATCTATTGCGCAGAATTCGCTAGTGTTTGAGGGACACCGGGCTACCGAGGGGGCGCGGATCAAGGTGAAGACGAAGAGTCGGGGGCAGAAGGCAAAGAAGAACAATCGCAGCAGCCAGAGAGCGGCGGCCTATAAGGCAGCAGGGGGAAAGAAGAAATAGTCGCGTATATTTATAACGGAGCGGAGTTTGGCATCAGTGCAGTAAATAGACCGCAAAAGTTCATATTCTAATCTCCATCTGATAACCTGATAACAGCGATAAGGCATCAATGACATCGCTTGATAGTACTACCTCACTCTACTATGTACACTCGATCTCAACGAATACTCCAGAGTAAACAAATTGCAGCATACAAAACATCACACATCTTACTATTACCGTTTTCTTTTTTTGTTGAGCAGTTCAGCAGTTCACGGTTCAACATCTCTTGCGCACCGCCTCAAGTGGGGCCACTGATATGGCTCAGCTGAAATAATTACTCCTCGCCTGTCCTTCTGTACAGCACTCACTGCTTGCATATAAGCAAAAGCAATCAATTACCAAATCAGCAATACATAGCGATACCATCTTGTTTGCTCATTCCTTGCATCGATCGATTATTAACTCCATACTCCTACGTCGGACCCGGATACAAAATGCGGCCTCCAATGCAGCGTGATACTCTACGTCCACAGCCGGACCAGACTTCGGACCAGTCTTCGGACTCAGACGAGTTTGTGGAATCGGAAGAGGCTTCGGATTCGGACGAAATGGAATTCCCTGCACCCAATATTGAGACAAGTTCCGAAAGCGAGTTAGAAGATACCGTTGATTCAACGTGTTATCCAAGTATCTCGGACGCTCTCACCGTTCGGTATCTGCTACAATGGAAGGTTGTGGCGGGTGGAATACCGCCTGAGATTGCGGATATGATCATCGAGGCGGCTGAATACTGGGCGTCGACGGAAGCGAGAATAGACGGAAAGATTGTCATTAGACAGGATGGGGATCGGGAACTGCTGAGGACGGTGCCACTGTGTCATGAGAAAGTATGTGTTGCGTCCTTTTATCTCTCGTTTTGATGCGTACCAAGCTAACAAATGCTGTAGACGTCAGACGGGTCGTTATCCAAGCTCCTCCCGCATCGACTTGCCCACCCCTGTCGAAAAATCGTGTTTTCCCTTGACTGTCACGACCAAGGCTGGGGAGGAGAGCCAGGATGCAGAGGTACATACCAGGGGTCGTATACCTGGTTCGACGCAGAAGTCGTTCCGATCGACCACGAGCACGAAGAGAGTAAAAAAGCCGGGACAAAACCAGGCGAACCGAATTTCATGCCCAACGGGAACAAACTGCAGTCCAACTTGGCTGCCACAGGGAGAACCCAAAACTATACTATCACCTGGCATCATTTGGACGGTATCCAGCCCGGGACCGCTGAGGCAGAAGAGATTGAAAAGACTCAAGGCCGTGGACATGCGACTCTAGATGGACGACGGGTGCGAGAGATGCGGCCGGGCGATTCGATTTCGGTCTGGGCACGAGCGAGATTTGGCAGATGGGCGAACCATGTCCAAGCCTTAAGCGTGCGAGTTTTCTGGACAGTATGAACATAGCACTGCGTAGCTTTCTAATGATATGATATGATATGCACTCTATACCGTATTGGGAAAATCCGGGGATATTTTTAGCCCTGACTAAGAAAACATCCCAAGCCAATAACCTCATTTTCAGACACAATCACGCAATTGCGCCAAGCCCCTTGACCATCTATACAAATCGGTTTGACTATAAGAGACGTTCTTCGCTCTCATCGCATGTCCTTGAATTTCTCCAGATATCGTCGGATTCAGACTGTTAGGTCCATTCCGACACTCCCTCGTGGACCTGCCATCATGACAACTCCCCAACTCCCACCGACACCGGGCGAATGAAGCCTCCCCGCGACACTGCGAATCCCCTCAACTAAACCATTTGCCGACGGAAAGCGAAAAGCCAGGGCCTGTGGGGCGTAAAGTGTTTCTCTTGTCCAATGCCGGAATTCAAGTATCAGGAGAATTGAGGAGTCCAGGCGGTACTCGCCGTACTTGTGCCAGAATGATAGCATTGAGCATTTGAGGACACCGAGTGAACGGCGTTCTGGGGGGAAAGACGCGGGTCAGCTGATTACGCACCGCATGAGGCATTCCTTCCTTGACGAGTGAAATGCGCACACCGTCTCTCCTGCTGTGCCGTCGTTGGTCCCTTTTCTCCGAGAATTACGCCGTTTCGCTCTTTCTGTAACTATCTGTGTTTCCGTCTTCATCCCTGACGGTGTCGCGGCGCTGAGATAAAGCCCGGATCGATTCCGCCGTTTACTTCACTGTTGTCACACTTACGACTTTCGCTATTTCTACTGAATCATTACTCGTTTTCCATTCTTCTTCTGGTTCTATTTTTATTATACTCGATTTATACACACCGGATACTCTGCCTACAGAATGACCGCCCAGAAATGCGCTGCAGTCGTTGTAGGTGCCGGTCCAGCTGGTCTGGCTGCTATCGGGAATCTACTTGAACGACAACTCGCTGGCAAAATCGCCTGGATTGATCCATCGTTCCAAGGAGGTCGTGTCAACAGGCAATATCGCGAAGTGCCTAGGTGAGTGTCATCACCGGGAATCGAAATACGAGCAAGCAACTAACAATCCCAGCAACACCAAAGTCTCCCTCTTCCAAGCATACTCGACAGCCGTCCAGCCATTCCGCAACGTTATCAGTTCAACACCCACACCGAATCCGTTCGCTACGCTGGCCAAACTCGACCAGGATAAGACCTGTCACCTGCACCATGCCGCTGATATGATGCGCGCCCTCACCGACGGTATCGTCAAGATGGACCAAGTCTACGCATGTCAGGGGTCAGTCGTGGCTGCGAACCAGACGAGAAACACAAACTGGACTGTCTATGTCCAACGACCAGGTTCCTCCGATGAGATCCAACTTATTACACCCCGCTTAATCCTCTGCACTGGATCACACCCGACATCCCTCCCCGTTCCCGTAGCTGGACTCGACAACCTCCAGAGGCTGGACCTTGATGTTGTCCTCAAACCCAGCGACCTTGTCTCCATCATTCCCCGCTGCCACAGCCAGACCGTTGCCGTCGTAGGTGCCTCACACAGTGCTATCCTCGCTCTCTTCAACCTCTTCGATCTCGCCCGTACGACGCATCCCCAGCTCCGCGTAAAGTGGTTCACCCGTCATCCGCTCCGGTACGCAGAGTTCATGGACGGATGGATTCTGCGCGACAACACCGGTCTGAAGGGTATGGCGGCCGACTTTGCCCGGCAACAGCTTGAGGATGCAGTCCTGTCCAAATCCGAGGCGGGCCGATTCATCAGCAAGGTCGATTGTAGTGGGGGTCCTGACCGGGAGAAGAAGCAGATGGCAGCGCATCTGCCCTCGTGCTCGCATCTCGTTCAGGCGATCGGGTTTACCCGGGATCCGCTGCCGGAGTTGTCTATCGACGGTTATGCGTTGGACAAGCCGCAGTTTGATCACGATTCCGGTGGGTTTATGACGGAGAGCGGACGGGCTGTGCGGGGATTGTTCGGTGCTGGCATCGCGTTCCCGGAACGAGTGGTCGATCCGCATGGTAATGTCGAGTATGCTGTTGGACTGTGGAAGTTTATGAAGTTTTTGAAGAAGGTTACTCCCCAGTGGGTAGTAGCTTCGTCTTGATTTCTTGTTTGGTTTTTGCGCTAGATATACCTGTTACGTTTGGTTAGTCGTTAATGGTATCATGAAGATCCGCTTTTTTGGAATGCTAGCCCTATGTCCGTAGACCTGTACGGAGTTCAGAGCAATGATCCACTAAGCCATCTACATTATGCTTGCTCAATACATGGCACAACAAAATTCAATTGCAGATAAAGCTAATGGGAAACATGATTTCGGCCCTCTATATCAGCGCCTCCAACGATGGCCCATAGATAAGTTGGTCTTCTTTGGTTGCCATGCACTAGTCTCTTTCTTGTCATCAATCGACAATCGAGACCCTAGCCCCATCAAGGAATGCCGCTATCATCCTGCGCTCACGATAAATGATACCAGTCAGGATAAAAACCTGCTCTACTCATATCACAAGCATTGTTAGGGCCCTCGGAGTCAGCCCCTCGAAATTTGCGAGATGCTCGCCGGCCAAGTAACCTCCTAACTAAGTACCAGCCAATGACTTAGTGCGCGTCGGTTGCATTAGGAATCCCTCTGGCACCAAAGCTATTGAATTAATGGACAGTGAATACCAATAGTACTATCTAGGAACGATGTGATACAGGAGTCTACATAGCTTCACTCCTTTGTCTACTTGTCTGCAATCTCAAAACATGGTATAATGAAGCTCATTGATTTCCACCCATAAACAAACACAGCACAACCGACACGCCCAATTGCAACCCCTCTCCAGCGAGTGTACGTATTTCCATAGACGAACGCTGGCGACCCCGGTCTTCTCAAACGAACTCTTAAAGATTGCACCACAATATAGTCAGCATCTGATACCCAGTCCTACTATCAAAGATTCAGGTTCCTTACTGCTCCTTGGGACGTCTCAGATCATTCGGGGTGGAAGGTAGTCAAACAGGCTCAGGCAAAGCGAGGGAATCTATTGCATTCAGTCAAGGATCAGCAACACGCTTTGGAACCACAGGGAAAATACTGGATACATACCGGTACCTGGCCGAGATTACCGCGATTCTGAACGCCGTGAAGGTGAGAATGATAAGGACCGCCGCGCCGAAGAAAAGCTCACCAGCTCGGATTCGAGGTCTACAGACCAGAATATCCCATTCTAGATATTGTCTTCGTCAATGGTATTCAGGGCCACAGCAAGAGAACCCCAAGGGGACAGCCAACAAAACACATGCCTGACAGCAATTCAAGCTGTCGTTTGCCGGAGATGGAATTATAACCAAAAACAGATCGTATATTGCCATCACTGACTAGTTGTACTCTAGGGCCAGTCAAAGTCGTATTCCCATTTTGAATACCATCCCCGTGGCATCTGGAGCAAACAAATTTAGAACATTTTTCAAGTCCAGCAGTTCCTGTGGACTTCATATCCACATATCACCCGAAAGACCAAAGTTGAGATCTAAAAACCCTCAAGAACATATGGCGAGCTATACTCCACTCCAATGGCGCAATTGAGATACTCGTCCCTCCATGCCGTCGGGGTAGTCTTTACGTGGCCAGCACCAGAAAAGCGAATAGAAGGCTGTTCGGTAGAGCTCTGCAAAACTGCTTCGAGCTAATAACCGAATGCAAGGACGTCGAGGCGTTAGTGAATTTGATCAACGATTATGGCAGGAGATTCTTTTCCTAGGACCTGACAAGCTCTCGAAAGGGAGAAAAGGCGACAGTTGAGTTTCGGCAAGGCCCTGTCGCCCACAATGATTAAATGTGCCTACCGTGGGTGAAGTTCGTTGTATCGTTCGCTCACGCGGCCGAGTGCATACGCGCTCTCCGAGACCTGAACCGATTTCCACGCGATATTCGAGGTCTGTGGACCTATTTCACTACGGATGAGACACCCAGCTCAAAACGAGGTACCATCGCCGTTATATTTCGCGGTAAATCCGGCCGTATTGAGCCGGAAAGTGCCCTTTGGACGGAAGAAGCACAGCGAGTCGAAGAGCCCGGAGATGAATCTAAGGACCTTTTCCTAAAAAAAGTTAGGCCACCTCTAGTGTTTGAATGAGATGAGGAGTTCTTTCAATTGAGATCAGCATAACTAGGATAAGGAATATGATTGATGATGTGATGATAACCTCAGTGTGCAGTGACACTCGACAACATCTTCTGCGGAACAATAGAGTAGAAGGGGTGCTTCAAGTCATATTTGTAACTTTTTCCAATTTTCCAAGGAGCAATTACACCAAGAATATGAATAGTCTGCTGCAAAAATTGTGACACTGCAGGTTGGAAGTCGAAACGTATATGTTGTACTATCATTATTCATTATGAGCATGCTCGTAAACTGTAAACTAAATTCACTCTCACTTCTGTGCTTCCGGTTTGACACGATAATCACTATGGAGACGAGTGATGTGACAGGACGGGTTTGGTACGCTTTTCAGCCCATCGACCTTTGTTTCAGCAACCATTCTTCCAAGTTGAACTGCCCGTCCTGTAGCATTCCAGGATCTCCACACCACATGAACGGATCACCCAAAACGCTATCATCACCCTAACCGCCGTCGAGAAATTGAATCAAGCAAGGTACTGTGTTATACTTGGCCGTCATGTAAGTGACCAAACGATCCAACTGTTCCTGGGACTGGACCTCATATGCTACTCCATGAACAGTGTGAAGCGGTGGGCCACCCAATAGCGCAGGATATTGACCGCAGAGCTTAGTGTGATAGCCAACAACCATAGCAGGTCGCATTTTGGGAGGCTTCGGATAACTGCAAGGCCTTTGACAGCAACGACGGGTCCATAAGAGTCCCATAGAAGAAGTAATACCCTTTCCTAAAGGTTCTATACTCCCAGAGATCCTCGGGTCTTGGAGGCTCTTGCCGAGTCGGCCGCACGTTGTTCGCTAGAAACTTGAGAAGCATGATAGATGGTCGATCTTCTTGCATGGGCATGGTTGCGTTTCTCGGTTAGTCGTGCGGGTTAGAAAACTGTCAAAACAGTCGTGCTCACTGGTACAAAAGATACGTTATATGTTTGAGCGCTCTTTGAGTCACTATGATAGATAATGTAATTTAGGCAAGTCAATCTGCTTGGCTAGCCCTAAGTATGCCGCCATTGGCTGTTCGAACATTCCACCGGCTATATGTATCACAGCGTCTTCATCCTGCGTTGCTGACTCAGGAGATGCATGGTTTTAAAACAACCCCTCGCATTTATCGCCTTGATTTACTACACCACAATGAACCTGTCTCGAATCACACGGGCATTCCAAATACAAGCTAACAAGGAAATATGTTCAAAAATGACAATACCTCTTTGGAGGACAACTGAAGACGGATCGGAGGGACAAATCATGCCTGCCAACCTATACAAATATCAGCGATATCGGTGGCTGTATGACATCTATTATCCTTTATTGTCGCATATTTACTGACTGACTAGGAGCGGAGATCCTGAGAAACTTGCCATGCGCTATCGCGAATTTCACCTGGCAAGTCTTGTAAATGCAGCTACCAAAATCACTGGCAGCAGCAAGGATAAATGTAAGTTGACCGCAGACAGGTCTTTATCTATTATCTGACATTTCAATACAGGCACCAAGCTAGTTAAATGTGTTGAAGGGCAATACAACAAGGCCTTTGCTCTGATCATGGAATCCGGTGATGAGATGATCCACAACGGTCATTGGACAATCCAGAATCACCAAGCGACTACATGTCTCTCCTGAAGCGCTACATGAATCTGGCATCGCACCTCGTCTTGACGTGTAACAACCAATCGAACAGAATCTCACATCCAGATCTGCACAATCAAATTACTAACGTCATAGACTGGCAGCGAGTATCTGTTGCTCCACCATTATTGCAGCGCCCATTCCCACAGATGCTTGAACTTTCGGGTGATGAAGCGGACGAACGCACACAACCCGAAAAAGAGCTCTTGGAGCATTATCAAGAAGCGATCAAGGCCACAGATCCTCTACGGTCAGAGGTCCTCAAAGACTTCTATCTTCGTGTTAGAGCTGAACCCATTTCCTTGGTGCCCTGCTGTTGGGACCGCGAAAGTCTTTTTTCCCTTCTCCATGCTCTAATCGCGGTCATCGCACGATGGGACGATATCAGCAACGGTAAAAGCCCATGCCCAATTGATTTTACACAGGATGAACTACAACAACACGAAACTGAGATGGAACTTATTGAAGGGGTTTCGTCAATCGTGCAACAGCTGCAGGATGAAGGACTTATCCCGCTAGGGGTTATGGTACGGCCGGATGCCAGGGATGTGAACGACCACTTCAAAAAAGAATTTATGGACTTGGCGGAAGATGAGCGCCAGAGGGAGCTACACGCAAAAGTGTGGCCGTACCAA
This sequence comes from Aspergillus cristatus, assembly GCA_034509305.1. NCBI lineage: Eukaryota > Fungi > Ascomycota > Eurotiomycetes > Eurotiales > Aspergillaceae > Aspergillus > Aspergillus cristatus. Next base: position 1,022,224 of record WJBV01000007.1, on the reverse strand, counting down.
TGAGTGATCAAATAAATTACGGTTTTCCAGTGAGATGCTAGTCCCGATATACGGATCTTAGTCGATGACATTACCCATTCCCCAAGGATGACAGGCAGCATGCTGTATAAGAGTGAGTCTGCTATCTAGGCAACAACCCGAAGAAAAAGCACATAATACCAACAGATAAGTTCTCATCTTCCCCTTCTCTCTAATAATTATATTCGAACTTCATATCAACATGCTATTCCACAGACGCACGCCAGAGGACTGGCACGAACGCGTTCGCTCGACCAGCAACCCTCGCGAGCTAGCAGATACCTTGCGCTCCAGGCGCAACTTCAGAGACAAAGTCAAGATTCTCCTCGCAATGCCTAGTTCCTGCATCACGAACACAGTTGACATGCTGTGGCTCGAGTCAAAGCTGCAAGATTCTAGACATGCTCAGCTTGCTCAAGTTGTACGGTGGCTGCTTTTTGGGGCAATGTCTGTAACCGTCAGTAGAGTAGCTTGTTGACATATTCTCATCCCATTGTTGAAGCAGATATCAAATCCCGATGGGTTGTCCAGAGAGAGATCTATCTATCTTAATGGGGAGGTACAGGCTTTGCGGAAGTTTCTAGCACTCTGTGCGGATGATAAGGGGCAGTCTACTATCTCGCAGCTCCAGAGCTATAAAAGGGAGCTTGAATTGTTGAATGCTGACTACATGGATTGCTGTCAGACGGAGTCAAAACTTGAAGTTAACTTGCCATAGGGATTGTTCGGCAGAGCCTTCAGAGAAACCAGAAAAGACCCGAAGTGGTACTTTTGCGAATGGCTGCGTCAGGACTGTGCCGGACGTGCCGGCTGCTGTGCGCGGAAGTGCGGGTGCTGCGAGAAAGCCCGGAACACGAATCGTGCAAAATGGACTCATGGGCATTGTACCAGTGCCTGTGGTTGCTGTATTCGCACCCTGGGCCGGGATGGCACAGTTGTAGAACAAGACGATTATATGAGGTTCCCGCTTCATACTGGAGTAGCCCTGTCAGAGTACATTAATCGGATCAATCGGGCGTATATCTGGGGGGTCAGTTTTGTGGATGAGCTTGGTCTGGATGGATATTACCATAGGTTCTGAAGGATTGCCCTACAGAACTGTTGAACCATCGAGGTAATCCTCCGCAATAATGCTATGCTAGTTCATCTACCCAGTGCTAAAGTCCACCGTAAAAATCAATTGGGTCCCTGAATAGAGCATTGTGAATGATGAGTGCAGTTTTGGGGGTTTAACATATGTGAATTTCACCTCTTTGGCTATCTCCCCTTCCTCTCTCTCATCTGTTTCCTCTCTTCAATATGATTCTACTATATGCATTTCTATCATCTAATAAAACGTGCCCAAGTCGACGCCTAGTGCTCGCAGGTACGTAGTTACTTTGCTGCAAAAGCGCAGGTGTTGAAAGGCATCAAAAGACAATTCTTGAGTTTCCTGGAGATGAATTGCTTTATTGGCACACGGCCCCTTATATGCGCTATGCTCCTGCGAGTGCCAGCTAACATGCTACTTCTTACATCTGCTTTGCCATGATTCTTTGCATGCGAGCTCGTGAGATGTACGTTGACTACAGTACTTCGGTGGTTCGACCAACCTGTCAGTTACCATCATCAGTGGCAGCAGATGAGGATAGGCTGTACCATCGATATATTGAGGTAGCAAACGTCACGACGGTCTTCTAGGACCAATCATGACATGCCAACAACAGACTTTTACAGGCAGTTATTACATTTACGAACATGCAGAGTGCTACACTGGGGGCATGTTCTGGGTAAATTGCCGGATAGAAGTCAATGGTCAATGACCAATCGCTTTGATGTATTGGCAACGTGGTTCGCCTGATCCCGGAAGATACTCAGCACGGATAAAAGACTAGAGAATAGAGATCATCCTGAAATTTCGCAACCGACTTCAAGCCGCGAGTCATGACAAGTCTCTTCCTAATTGCTGGGAGCTTTGTGACACCGTTGAGATGTATATATACTTCATCCTATATAGCATCTACATGGCAACCAGAGAAGACAGGCTCTTAGTTGAATGGGCTACGCACCAGCCCTTTACAGAATTCTATTCTTTTTGATCATCATTTTACCAAGTTCCGGTCTTCTTCTATAATGATGCAAAACTTCTGGGTATTCATTAGTAACAAGGGTCCGTGGCCTCACTCCCCACGCGCTATATTTTAGGTTTATGGAGCCGGGTTGATACCAGACATCTCGAGGATATTGCCAGATGAGAATATGTCCATAGTAATTTCTCTCTGAACTAGTCTACCTTGATAGTTCCAGTTCATCCCCTAATTGATGTATCTCTTACGACTTCATAACCAAGTCATAGCCTTTAATCAAGCTGATAATCTCTGATAATGTTTACCCGGATCTGCAGATAATGAGACACCGATGTTGATTGGCTCACCGCTACATTTCGGCTATTGTTGTCGATCATCATATCAGAGTCGACAGAGCTTTTTGATTATCAGGGGCAAGAAAGTTTTCTACGGGAACGGTCTCCGAGAGTGATGTGTCCGTGCAATCTATGCCAGTACTGGCATCCCATTAATCCTCATTCGCGTAACTAGCTAACGTAAAAAAAGGTATCACTGAACCAATCTGTTCCATCCCAAACATTATTAATAAAAACAGAATCACAAAAATGCAATGGTATCGCTTTTTCTCAGTAGCCATGAGAAGACTATAGAAGCAAACATTGACCAATCCCAGAAAAGAAGTATAAACGAGTGAACGAATGGAACGATCCTCAAGGGAAAAAAAAGTTATGTACCAAGAAAAGAATCATAGAAGGAAATCCTCCATTTTATATACCCAACACGGCATCGAAACATACCAATAAGTATGTGGCTTACATGAGCGCAATGGCACCCAAGACGATGGCCATCATACCGCCAGAAACCCGGTTGATCATACCGGCGCTGGTGTCAGAGGCCGTAGCGTTGGCAGCGCTGGCGGAGCTGGAGCTAGAAGCAGACGCAGAGCTCGAGGCAGAGGCGCTGCTGGAAGATGATTCAGCGGAGGAAGTAGAAGAGGTGTTCGACGCGGTGGAAGAGGCACCGGTGGTGGTGGAAGCAGTAGTCGAAGGCGAGCTAGTGGTGTTGGTCATGGTGGTCATGGTCGAAGCAAAGGCAGAGGTAGAGCTCTCCGACGAGGTCGAGGCGCTGGAGGAGGCCGTAGAAGAAGCGGAGCTGGAGGAGCTCGCAGAGGCGGAAGCGGTGGCACCAGACACGGTAAAGCGAGGCAGGTAGTTGGATTCACCAGAGTCAGAGTCGTCGATGATCTCAATGGTGTAGTCCGAGTTCTCAATGTCCTCGGACGGAGTCCAGGTGTAGCTTCCCGAGTTGTCGATGCGCGCTAGATCCAGTCAACAAACTGCCAACTCCTTGGAAAGAATGATGGGGTATACTCACAAGCAATGGTGCTGCCCGACTCCGGGGTCGACACCTCGCCCGACTGGAGCTTCAACGAGACCGTGCCATCGGTGGTAGGGCTCCACTTGAGGGTAGTGGGCTCGCCAACCTCGAACTTGTAGCCACCGTTGGGAATGTTGAAAGCGTTCGGGTTGTCAGCAGCCGCGAGAGTGGCAAGGGCGCTGATGGCTAAGTAGAAGTTGGAACGCATATTGATCGAGAATAGCTGTATTGCTAGAGGAGATAACGGTTGAGGTAAGATTGAATCGGTAATCGAGAGGATGATATATGAGAGGCAGTAGTATACGAAGATAGTATACAAGGAACAAGGATGCGGTATAGAAGGATGATGGAGAGGAGAAGAGAAAGAGAAGAAGAAGAACCACCGGGGACAAGAGCATATAAAAAAGAAAGGAGCGTTTGGTCGTTGTACATAATTTGGAAGGTCCGCACTGCCGGTCGTAATAATCATTTTGGGAAACTACACGGCGGACGACCCCCGTTGATTGGACGATACCATGCCATACCAGTCAAGCTAGTCTCGGATGGGACTAGTGGGTCCAAACAAACGAACCCTTTAAGTGCTTCTTCGACGGGCTAACCAATGAGAATGCTCATTTGCTAAGATAACGACCCACCTGGTCCTGTTAAGATTAAGCCATGTGGGCCCCGCATAAGGCAATGTGCCTGTCAGGGGGCTGATCCCGGTATCGGCGTTACTAGCCGTTTTTTGGTGTATATTTAATTTCCTTGGACTCGGACCACGCGAGCCTGAGATATGGTAACACGCAAAAACCGCAGAGAAAAGAAAATGCACAAAGAAAACGGCCCGAGGAGAATCTTCGGTCTATCATCAAAGTTTTTTTTTTCTAAAAGGTATCTAAATAGTGTACAAAGTAAGTTAGCGATTAAAGTACGATGACCAAAAATAATCACGATATTGCCACAGCGGAGGCTAGATCTCCGTCGGCCGTCGGCGTTGGACCGGCTATGATTTCTTCCTGGTTTCCTGGGGTTTGAATGCCGGGTTCAATACCAGCAGTGGCGGCTGTGGCAGCGTTATCTTTATCTGAGACAGTTGTGGCGTTTCCATTGACAGGATTCGGAGGTTGCCCATGATTCTCCGGAACGGTCGGTTCATCCAGTAATCCGTTCTCCCCTAGAGCCATGATCGCCTCCATGATCCGATGATTGTCGTCCTCTTCTTGACGATCAAGTAGCTAATTGTGGCCAATTTATCAGTTATAAGTCTCGTATTGTGATACGATGCAGGGTGTCAATAGCACATACCATCTGCAACAGTCCTTTCCGGCCCTTCTCCTTCTGCTGCGGCGCTGCTGGTTTTGTTTTGGCCTTCCGCTCCGGCAATTCATGCAAAAAGTTACAGTCGTCCCCTCGTAGACATCGTCCATTACGAGCAAAGTGGCGACATACTCGTTTTTTGACATTCGTACGGGGGGGTGGTGGTACTTTTTCCGGTCCCTCGCGGCGAGATGTCATTTCCTCTGGCGCTGAGCCGTCACTATCAACATACTCATCTTCATCGCTATCCGAGTCCGACGAGGACTCGTCGGATCCGCTTGAAGATGTCCAATCGCTATCATCGGTCGTATCAGTGACTTCGGCAGCTTCCTTGTCGTCAACTGGTTTGGCTGGTTCGCCCGAGACATGTCCCGCCGGGGTGGCTGACGGTTGGGCTTCTTGAGACACATCTCCATCTTTACTGAGACCTGTCGATTCCTTTCGTAGTTCTTCCACCTTGAGTCGGGCCCGCTCTGCGTCCGCTTCGGCTTTGGCAACCCGTTTCTGCTCCCGCTCGAGTTTCCGACGTAGCTTATCGGCCTTCTCCGTTGCCTTGGCCACTGCATCAACCGGATCTCCTGGTGCACGTTGCTGCTGTCGCTCCCGAGTATCTTTCTGGGGCCGTTTTGTTGTTTCTTGTTTTCGGGCTTCTCTCTTTTGTTTCATAGCTTCCTCCCGGGCTTTCTTTGCCTCCTCCATGGCTTTCTTCTTTTCTTCAGCCCTGGCTTGGGTTGGGAATCGCTTCTTCCGCTCTGCGATCCATGCTGCAATCTCTTCCGGCGTCTTGAGGGTTGCCGTACGTCCCCTGTAGGTAAACCGAAGCGGTGCATTAGCGGCTCCGCCGCTCCCAGATGCCAGCTTTGACTCTTCGTCTACATCGTCTTCTTCCTCGCTAGATTCGTGGTCCTCTGTCTTTGGGGTCAGACCAAGCTGATTGTGCTTTCTCTTTTTCTTGGGCTTCCGTGTAGCATCCGAAGGTGGCGGTGGCTTAGATGGTAAAGGGTTTCCAAAGCTCGGAACCGGAGGCGGTGCGGGAACTCGAGGTGCGGTTGACTGTGGTTTTCCAAATGCCGAAGAGTGGTCTCGCTTGTTATGGTGCTTTATCGGCTTGTCCCCGTTGGACATGTTGTTGCCGTAAGCATTATTATTAAACGGTTGCGGTCCCCAAGCATTTCCTTGATGGGCTCCAGGGAACGTCCCTGTAGGCGCAGTTTGCCCATAACCCCAAGGCATACCAGGGGATGCATGCTGGTATGGCATTGCCGCATATGCCTGTGCCATCTGCCCCATAGCTTGATTGTACGCATCGTAGCTCGTCGTTTGGTGTTGGTATGGAGAGACTTGCGCTGCGGTTGGTTGGGAAAAAGTCTGCGGGGACGTAAATGCGGTCGACGTCGGAGTGTAACTGGAACCGTATTGAGGTGCTGCAATTGCTGGTGTAGGCGTCGTAGACAGAGGTTGAGTCGGGAAACCGGCGTAGTTCATCGCTGCATATCCAACGGACGGAGGAGCAGCGTTCGCGGAATACGCTGGAGAAGGTGCTGCATAATGACCTCCTCTGCCTCCTCCTCTATTCCCCTGACCTCTTCCACGGCCTCTGGGGTTTCCACCAGCACCCCGTCCACCCCGTTGGCCACGATAGCTTTGTCCGTACTGCGGCGCATGGTTATGCTGCTGCTGTGACTGCTGTTGCCTGGGTGGAGGCGGAGGAGGGGGAGGAAAAGAAAAGCCCTGGGGGCTCATGACGGGGAGTGTTTGTGTAGTCCTTTCAAAAATGACAGGACGAGCGCCATCCTTCAAGTCATTCTGACGGGTTTCTTGAAATTCGATCTCAACTTCTTTGCGGCCAGCGAGCGTTGTTCCGTTCCGAGCGCAGAACGGTTGTGGTCATGTGACTTGCTGACTCGATCGGGCAAAAAATCGAACGGATTCACAGGCTGCGATTGGCCGAGAATTGAAGAAAAAGAGATATTTGGGATACTTGCATTGTTGAAAAGCGATACAGCATGGATATCTAATATTTGACTTTGTTGTTCTTGTGGATAACCCGAACATGAAATGCAATCCTCGTTCTATCGTGTCTGCCGTGTGAGATCAACTAGGATATCTTTATCGCTTTGGTGCTGGCCATAGCACCCCCTATAGTTCATCATGTTCATTCTGGTGAGTCGCATGTTTTAGCCTTGTGCAGACAGGGACTAATCGCTGTCATAGACTACCATCTCCGATCTGATCCAGATCTCCCCAGAGGACTTTTCCAAGTATAGTGCGGTTGCTATTGAAGACAATATCAACGAGAAATATGCCAACAAGGTGCGTCTATGATCTCAGTGCCATGCAGGTTTGCCTTGGACTAATAGGTGCCAAGGTGATTCAAAAAATCGGCCTGTGTATCGGCTTCTACGACTTATTAGAGTCTTCGGACGGTCTTATCGGTCACGGGACGGGTCTGGTCAACGTTAATGGTGAGTGTCGCGCTGTTCAAGAGATATTCGTGATCTAACCCATAGACAGTCAAATTTCGTCTGATTGTGTTCCGGCCGTTCAAGGGAGAGATCATACTCGGGAAGATCTCCAGTGCTACGGAGCATGGGATCAAGAGTAGGTCCCCGTTGAGTCAGTTGATGCAGAAGTTTGGAGCTAATGCGCATACTACAGTTGGTGTCGAATTTTTCAACGACATCTTCGTGCCCCCAGACCTTTTGTTAGATGGCGCCAGATTGTGAGCATCCGCATAATTGCATAATTCTCCTACAAGAATGCAACTAACGCATGAACAGCGACTACGCGGATCAAGTCTGGATCTGGGACAGCGAGGACGGTTCGTCGTTCTATTTCGATGTAGGAGAAGTTGTCCGGCTGCGCGTGGAGATGGAAGAATGGCACGACCAAATACCCAATGCGCCAGACCTTGGGGACGCCGCAGCAACCGAAAGAAAACCTCCGTATTCGATTATTGTAAGTGCTCATATATCCTTTCCTTTGTAGAAGAAGGACTGTCCATGCTAATGCCGTTTTCAGGGCTCGATGCAGATGGCTGGTTTGGGTCCGATTTCCTGGTGGTAGTTTGCGTTTCTTTAGTTTCAAATTGCATTAACGAGTTGGATGAGATTTATGCACGCTGGAATAATGCTCCAGATACCTCAATAAGCAATCTCCATACATGGTAGCAAATTTTCACTCCGTAGCAATCGGCGTCTTTGTCCGGCGTACGGAGTACGGAGTAAAGCAAGGGACTCGGTTAATACCGGAGTGCTCATAGTTTCCTGGTATGATGTGCGTGGAAATGAATGAAATATCAACATTTCCCAATGTTCTATTCGTTTTCTATTTTTCTTCTTCCTCCTTGATATTACTTCCACTGGAGCATTGACATTGCCGGCGCTGTCAGATCTGATTAACCGTTGAGCGGGGTGATATCATATCAACAACAACATTTATAGCTGTTTGCAGCTGTTTATATTCCTCATCAACCTCGCACCATTTTTAATTCTCTTCTCTATTTACTCAAATCGCAAGGCCTTAAGCAAAATGACTGCCCACTTTTCAGCGAGCGGCCATATCTCAGCATCAGATAAGGCCCGTTTTGGGACCTTGGCTGTCCACGCTGGATCTCCCCACGATCCTACAACAGGCGCAGTGATTGCTCCTGTTAGTTCTCCCCTGATCGAATATTTCGATACTTGCGACTGACAAAATTTTAGATTTCTCTGTCAACCACTTTTGCCCAAATAGACGTTGCAAACCCTGTTGGCCGTTACGAATATACTCGCAGCTCGAACCCCAACAGGTGAGCTAAATGAGGATATCGAATCATGAAGATCAGTACGCTTACAATAATTATTAGAGATAACTTTGAAGAAGCTGTCGCAGCGCTCGAGCATGGCAAATACGCTTTGGCTTTCGCCTCTGGTTCTGCCACTACCGCTACAATTCTCCAGTCGCTGGCAGCAGGATCACACGTTATCTCAGTCTCTGATGTCTATGGAGGCACGCATAGATACTTCACCAAGGTTGCCTCAGCCCATGGTGTGGATGTCTCTTTCAGTCATAGCATCGAGTTGGAAGTGGAGAAGTTGATCCGGCCTAATGAGACCAAGTTGATCTGGATCGAGACTCCATCGAATCCGACTCTGGGCTTGGTGGACATTGAGAAAGTCGCAGAGGTCGCCCATGCACATGGAATCAGAGTGGTGGTGGATAACACATTCATGAGTCCTTATGTGCAGAACCCATTAGACCACGGTGCTGATCTTGTGGTTCACTCCGTCACGAAATATATTAACGGCCACTCTGTATGCTTTACCCGTATTCTCGATGCAAGGAATCTTTGCTGACTGATATTAGGATGTGTTGATGGGTGTCGCAGCGTTCAACTCCGACGAACTTAAAGAACGCCTTACATTCCTCCAGAACGCTATCGGTGCCGTCCCCTCTCCCTTCGACTGCTGGCTCGCCCACCGTGGCTTGAAGACCCTCCACTTGCGTGCTCGCGAGGCCACGACAAACGCAACAGCCGTCGCCAAAGCCCTCGAGTCCTCACCTCACGTCATATCCGTCAACTACCCCGGATTAGACTCCCACCCCAATCGCGCAATTGCTATCAAGCAACACCGCAACGGCATGGGTGGTGGTATGCTGAGCTTCCGCATCAAGGGTGGTAAAAAGGCCGCTCATCGATTCTGCCACTTTACTAGGGTCTACACCTTGGCTGAGAGTCTTGGAGGTGTGGAGAGTCTTTGCGAAGTCCCTGCGAGTATGACCCATGCGGGTATTCCCAAGGAAGAGCGCGAGGCCGCCGGTGTTTATGATGATCTCATTCGTATCAGTTCCGGTGTTGAGGATGTCGAAGATCTTCGGGCGGATGTGCTTCAGGCACTTGAGAAGGCTGTCACTGCCAGCTCATAGACCAAACCCGGAAGGATTCTCTCTGGGAAGCATACGATATCATATCCATAGACTTGAGCAAATCCGCATCAACTTGATAGAGGCAGATTATGCCATAATGCATCACACCCGTATCTAATAGAGCATCATCTTGTATTCTTTTATATCTTTTACCTTTTTTTGTTTGATTTTTATGCAGTACTAATGCAGCCATTGTGCTTAGTAATCCATATAGTGCACGGCAAAATTTTTTGAGGAAAAGAGATCCAGCACAGAACAGAATCCCATCGTCGAATTTGATTGGTCCAATTTGTTGGAATATTGATTCCTCGTGGTTGCAGCAATTGAAGAAATCCACATTGGCTACAATAATACCTCGTGGGCAAGAAGAGATATCTGATATTGCCCCGCCGAAGATAAAAATTATACCCGCGGGATTCGTTATAGAGCATCGGATAGCACTCTGGCCTCATCTTAAGCATCAATCCGCAAGAATGGCATTTAGCTTTGGGTTCTCTGGCGACGATATCGATATCGATGACTCGGAGGTTGAGCAGCCTGTCCAAGTGAATTCGATTTCTGCACCGGTTGAGAATGACCTTCCCGAGTCGGTAGCGGCGAAGAGACACGAAATGGGAGAATGGGTGAGTTAGATTCCCAAATCCTTAATAATTACAGTCTGCTAACGATGCCCATGGATCCCCACTCTCCCATCTCAAATATCATACAACAAGCTCCAACTCAATACGGGCAATGGGCATGATGATCTGACTATTGCCCGTCGCGAGGTCTTTGACATCCGCACCCAGCTCATGGCCGAAGACAGCGAACAGGATAATGAAGAGCTGATCTCCGGCCTGGAACATGGTGATCTCAAGCCAAACTTCTACGAAGGCGGCTTCAAGACGTGGGAGTGTGCGCTGGATTTGGCGAAGCGGGTTGTGGGTGATGGTGCTGTTACTGATGTCGATGGGGATTATCATATTATTGAGGTTGGTGCCGGCACGGCAGTACCATCTCTGGCGCTGTTTGCGCGCCTTCTCTCCGCATCGACACAACAGCGAAAGACTCACTTTACTTTTGCGGACTATAATGCTGTTGTCCTGCGTCTGGTTACACTACCCAATCTTCTTCTTACTTGGAACCAGCACCGTGAAAAGCACTCAGCGTCAACGAACGCCCCATCATCAGAGCAGCAAGAACCGGGACAAGAAGAAGAGGAACTGGACGTCACCCCGGAACTCCTGGAAGAATTCCAAAAAGACCTTGCCAAACGAGGGATCACCATCGACTTCATTTCTGGTGCTTGGTCGCCTGCTTTTGTTGACTTGGCTTTCTCCAATTCTCCTAGTGGAAACCATAGGACACTGGTCCTTGCCAGTGAGACGATTTACTCGCCGTTGTCGCTGGGTGCATTTACTGAGACCTTGCTCGAGCTGTTACGGCGGTCTGGAACGACCGAAAGTAAGAGCAAGGCTCTCATTGCGGCAAAGAAGGTCTATTTCGGAGTTGGGGGTGGGGTAAATGAGTTCCTTGCCGTTTTGAGGAATACTAGTGGAGATGAAATGGATGTGAAGAAATTGGTGGATGTCAAGTCAGAAGGCGTGGGCAGGGTAGTGCTTGAGGTTACACAGGCTGGAGGTATAAAGACATAGACAGGGCTTCTTATTGTCCGTTTCATCTCGCTTCTACTCGTCAATAGCGAATTCTTGACTGATGCCCCTTGGCCCCTGACATCCTTGTATATAAAACGGCATCCACAATCGAACAAAGGAACCTGATAATGAATTGCTAGCCCAGTATATGTACAACCTATCTCCACCCTCGTGCATTTTAAAATCATTCGAGAAAATCGAAACAAAGACCGTAGGTATTGGATTTGTTTAATCATATAGAGACACAACCTTGCCGTCCTTCAACCGTGCAACACGAGACTCCTCGACCTTCTGGTTCTGGCGGTCGTAGTGTGCGGCAACGGCGCTCAGGTTGGCCTGCGAGCCGGCAGAGACGTTCCACGGGGCACCGGAGTTGAAGCTCACCCTAAAAAACAACACCGTTAGTCACCAACATATCAGACCGGCAACACGACAACCATGGTAGACGTACTCAGGCTGCTTCAAGTCATAAGCTTGCGCAGGACGCTGGCTCTGGAACAGGTGACGGTCGTACGCAGCCTTCTCCATGGCCACGGTGTGGATAGCATTTCTCTCCTCAAAGACCTTCTCATCGGGAGTCCATTTCTGGATCAGGTTGGAGATCCACGACTGCTCGCCGGCATCCTGTGTCGACTTGTGGATACGGTAGAGGACGAAGCTGGAGGCGAAGGTACCAACAGCGACGTAGAAACTGGGCTGTATGATTTCCGATCGACTGTTAGCTTCGTCAAATCACGTACGAGATATTACTACCCCATAGACACCGGAACGCAACGCATTGGACTTCCAATTGAAATCAAAGGAGCAAATGCCGTAAAACCAAAGGAGAGAATAAAGCAATATCCACGGAGAATACGTACACCGAAGTGCTCGCTCACTGGCTCGGCGTGAGCAGCGTGAGAAGCAAATCGTCGCGGCTGCTGGTTCCGCAGCAAAGGCCGCACCGAGGCCACCGATCGCCTGGCGAAGAACATGATGTGTAGGAAGGACGGGAAAGGAGCGGAGAATAAGACAATTGGCAGCAATGCCGAGCGACAACAGCAGGTCGTGGTAATGACGCCCTTCGTTTTCGCAATCCGGAGATGAGGTCGAAATGCGGCGGGCGGTCGGATATCACGTGAGAGTTACCATATCGGGACTAGGGCGTGAGGACTACATCCTTCCTTTTTGACACGCGACCGAATTTCTGACGCCAATGCGGATTCTGGAATTGAACGGAAGCCGCGATGCTCATGATGCATGGGACTAACGATTCTTCTGGCTTACTACATTATTATTGTCCAATCCGCGGGATGCCACTGGCTGTCGCTCGAACAGGGAACATAATCGGAGCTTGCCTCACGCCGCAGGTTTCCTCTCCACTTCCGACTCCTCCCTAAGCGTTGAAGCGTATGGTTGTCAAGCGGACATGTCATTCAAGTTGTTTGATCGTCTCCACCTCGTCTTGCTTCGTGATACGTACATACAGAGTACAGAAAATTCCGGGGGGTTTGAGTTCGCTCTCAATTGATGCCCAATGTTCTCACGGGGCACGGTCCCTGATGTTACGCCGGTTATGAATTTGATTGATCCCGCATTTGCTATGCTTTCTTTTTTCTTGCGCTCCTTGTCCGGTTGGACTGTTCTCAGGTGGTATCAACAGTCGACAGTGACGACTAAGGCTCGGTCCGCGGTCTGTCTCGCTGGATCTGGATGCGGTGTATTTTGTCCCACCATCTAGTCGCGATGCGAGCTTTTGTTTTCCCTTTTTGGCTTCAATTTCTCGGGTCTTAATCAATATAGAATTATTAGTTGGCACTCTGCGTTTTTGGGCACTCTTTGGATTTCACTCCTTGGGTTTCCTTACATCATCTTGGACACCGCGAATCAATATCAGTCCGGAGTTCCCCTGGTGCTTGAAAAAGCATTGACAACCGACAGGATTTTCTTTCGTGTATTCTATCTATTCGTCCAGACTTGCAGAACGCCACGTCTAGAAGTACTCATCACTTGGAATACATTACCTTTTTGCTGCATGATATTCAAGTGATTTGACCTCATCAGGCATCGGACCCTCCCGTATCCTTGTCTAATCACAGTATATCTTGGAGGCCGCCGCATGCGCTTGCAAATGTACGGCCATTGAATCAACACCATCCAATGAATTCTTAGCTGATAATTTCGCTCCCTTTTCACGCTTTCAGTTTTTATTCTGCTGAAAACACGTCTCTCTACACCACTTGAACTTGCACCGCATTTGTTCCATCGAAGAGGGAAGAGTCAAAACATAGGTGGAAATGGCCGAAGAGGTGCCTGGAAATCGGATGCAGACCGATACTCTTGAACAACAACCACAACAGCAATCAACACAGGAGTTAGCGCACCCAGAGGAACCACCCGCTGCAGAGCCAGTTCCAGAACCTGAAGCTGTGTTGGAACAACCACAGCCTGCTGCGGAGCAGCTTGCATCGGACGATGCTCAAGGACCTTCCGATCCACCACAACACTCGATTCCAGAAACATCATTAGAGACATCGGTACCTGACGCTCCTGGTGCTGAAGGTGATGAGGTGAGCATCGATAACAACCACACCGACGACACGGCCAATCAAACAACAGATTCGACACAAAACGATATACCGGAGAAAACACCCGACAGGGTCCTCGACTTGCAGGACAATACAGTCAATGACGCCACCGACGATGCCCATACTGACGTACCCGATGATTCCATTTCCAATAAGACCAATGACAATGCAACTGAGGATCAGAATTCGGAAACCGCAAAACTTGTCGAGTCTACGGAGGATACGGCTCATACAGAAATAGTTACGCCTGTCGAGCCTGTTGGGTCTGCAGAACCCACTAAGTCAACAGAACCTACAGAAGCACCTGCTCCTATAGAATCGACTGAGTTTGAGCCCGTGGAGTCGCCTGTTCAGCCATCTAATGACATAGAACCCGAGCAGTCTGTGGAACAACGAGAGCCTACACAGGCCAACGATGCCACAGAACCTGCAGAGACAGGGGCGTCCACAGGAATCGAAAGACCTGCAGGGCCCTCTGAAAACGGCGTGGCCCAGGCCAATCAATTCACGACGCAGCGCTCGCCTGTACAGCAACCTGCATTCTCCAACGCCGAACCCGCTTCCAGCACTGCACCGTCTTTATCCGTGTCACGGGCCGCGTCGTCTATTCCACGAGCTGCTTCGCCTACAGCTGCAACTTCAATTGAACAGGACGACGCCCCTGCACCCATTCAACAGCCCGTGCCTGTGTCCCCTCTGAAGCCTGTCCTGCCTCCTTCACCTTCGTCACAAGGCAGTATCCCTTCTCAAAGGGCCGCTTCTCCTGCACAGTCACATGGGCAACAAGCAACATCATCAGGGCACAGAAACAGTGGATCTGTGTCCAATTACGCATCGTCAGGAACGCTCTCGCCTATGCAGAAACTTGCATCTCCCGTGCAGAAGCCAGCATATCCCACGTATAGGGCCCATTCACCTATGCCCAAGATTTACAGTCCTCTTGCGCGCCCTTATTATTCTCCCATGATGTCCCCGCACCAAACAGCGCATTCGCGTTCGCATTCGCAAATGGGACATCCGAACCCGTCGATGTTTCCCGGTGCCTATTCGGGACTTGGGGGAGCTTTCCAGTCACCGGTTCTTAGTGCGAGTGGCTACTTGCCTCCGTACACGCAAAACCCCTACCAGGGTCATCCTTCAATGTTCCCGCAACAGCAGCAGCAGCCTGCTCACGATCGTCGGTTTAGTGGTTTTTCTGAGTCGAATTTCATGCCGTCTTCTTTTCAGAACCTCCGTGATCTGTCTATGATGAACGGAAATGGAGTTGACGGTAAATTCAACGATGCTAAAGGGCATATGCCACAGCCTGACGTCGATGGCGAGAATATATTCCTTCTCCAGAGGCTCAACGATGCCATCCCGGAACTGAGCCGCTTGCTTCATGGATACAAGACCACGCAGAACAAACTCATGGCACGTGAATCGGAGATCAAACAAATGCAAACTCAATACGAACAATCGACAATGCGAAAAGACTTCTACATCGAGGCGCTACAAAACCAGATGCGAAAGGCTGCAAACGACAACGCGGAAGAAATCAGCAGGTTGAAGCATGCTGTCAACGAAGTTCGATTGGAATTGGGCGACCTTGACGAGAAGCACAAAAACCTACAGGAGGCTTTTGCTGTGTCGCAAAAGTCCAATGAGGAACTCTCACAACACAAAGCTGAGCTTGAGTGCCAGGTCGCAAAGTCGGATAATGGCTTGAAGGAGGAAAGAGACGCCCATGAGAGGGCAACCGAAGCCCTCAAGCAAGAACACAAGAAAGCTCTCGCGACACAGGAACAGGAGCTCACGGGCGCTTTTGAAAGGGTCATGGCTGAAGAAGCTACGTCGTATAGAGAAGCCATGAAGGCTATCGAGACGAAGTTGCTTGATCAGCAGAGAGCGATGAAAAACGAGTATGAGGAGCAAAAGCGGCAGATGCAGGAAGCCCACGATTCTCTCCAGGCGGACTTTGATGCGAAGAATGCGGAACTGGAGTCGACACAAACCCAGTTGTCAAACACGAAAGACGATCTAGACGCCAGGAACAAGGAATTCGAAGAGACTCGCGAGATTCACATAAATGAAATCGAAACCATTAATGCCGCATTTAGCGACAAAGAGCGGCAATGGGAAGAGCACCGTACCGACCTCGAGGCCCAGCTCTCGCATAGGGACGAGGTATTGGCCAACGTGGATCAGGAAAAGCAGAAACTGGAAGGCGACTGCAGTTATAAGGAAAGTCAACTGCAGCATGCGATGGATGAGATGCGGACGACCATGGAGAACTTGGGTAAAGATCATGAACGCTTGACGAAGACCCTGAACAGCCTTGGAGAGGCGACTGATCTAAAGAGTTCGAAGGGTGATGAATTCTTGTAAGTGATCTAGTACTCCGTACATAGGGGTTTTCTTTCTTCTTTTTCGGGATTCTTTTCAATGTTCTATTCTGTGTAAACACTTTTATTCTTCTCTATCCTGTCTTTATAGAGTGTGTTATGATGATGATATGATGAGATGATGTCCAATGTCCAACGTTCAATGTCGAATAGAAGCTTTTTCCATGTTTTCTTCAACGTACTGGTCTGATAAAGTTCTAGTCTGGAAAGCTTCGATGAACTCCGCCGTTCTATTGTTGCACTGTCAAAGGAGCACTTTGCATACCTCCCCATTGACCCTCCCAAGAGTGTCCTGGC
Source organism: Aspergillus cristatus (assembly GCA_034509305.1). Lineage (NCBI taxonomy): Eukaryota > Fungi > Ascomycota > Eurotiomycetes > Eurotiales > Aspergillaceae > Aspergillus > Aspergillus cristatus. The sequence goes on along the minus strand of WJBV01000007.1, from coordinate 1,005,695 downwards.
GAAGGTCCCGTCAGAACTACCGTCGTTCCTCGACAACATGCCAGCATCACGCGAACTACGATCCGCCTACATCCAACATGTGATCTCCAAGACACTCAACTACCGCATATTCCAGCCCTTCCTCTTCACCCTGGGCCGCCGCTACGACAACGCAGACATCTTCTTCCAGATGCTGTCAATGGACATCCGCCGCAAGTCCGTCCGCCGCGAAGCCTTCTGGCGCCAGCAGACGCTCAAGGCGGCCTACACAGCCCCAGACGCAAAACATTCCATCAACATGACAGCCTCCGTTATAGTCGACGAGATCGTCGATCACATCAAACACTTTGCCGACCCGACACAGCTCGATCCACTGGTGATGGGCGTGCGGAAGATCGTCAAGTTAGCTGCGGAGACTTGGCGACACGCGCGGGTTGAGCGGGGGCTCATCGTGGCCAGTCTACCTGCGCCGGACGCGGAGGGAGCCTCGAACCAGGACTGGGAGGAATACGGAACGGGTAAGAAGGGAGGTGGTAGTGGACATGTGCTGCTCCGGACGTTTCCGCAGATCACGCGCGAGGTGGCGCATGAGGATCTTGTGGGGGATGAGGAGAGGGAATTGCCATGCACCTACTCTGCGGGGAATGTGTTATATTCGGATTCTCCTATCATCATGGCGCGACGGCAGGAACTGTTGGCGAGGAAGAGGAAGTCAGTGTAGCGTCGGTGTTTGATTAATTGCTAATTTGCCACTGTACTCTATAATATTGTTAATGAAATTAGTTGTGATCCTGAGGCTGTGATGGTAGCTATGATGGCATATCGCATAGTATGTTATGGCCTTTTCCTAATCAGTGTGGATGAAACATGGCTGAGCAGATGCGGTGCCTGGTTCCTGAGTGACACGGCCGCTGAGATCACTGAGATAGTAGACCGAGGGACCACTGAGAGTCAGTTGCAACTGTGGCTTTGCTTGGTGAAACGGTCTATTGACTAGTGATGCTCTGTGCTTCGTCTTTTGTGCCCTGTGCCCATGCTTGATCTGACTGACACTGCCTCACACAGGGCTGAGTGTTGATCTAACAGTGGGATCACGTGCGGTGATTGGTGGGTGGGAAAAAAAAGATCGAACAGTGGAGTCAAGAGATATATTTGTCAAACAAAATCAATGTCATTCGCCAACAGCGCAAAAAAAGTGTGCAAAAAGTCAGTAAAATGGAGATTTGTCGTCCTGTAATCATTCTTGGAAGATGCATTCCCCATCCGGTATCAGATCGGTTACCAATTCTGGCGAGGGTTTGTTGATCGTACGGAGTTTTCCGCGTATTATACGGAGTACGGAGAGCGGAAATGGACTCCTAGGAATGGTTTGCAAATCAACATTCCAGCTGTGTGTGGGAGTACTAGTACTGGCCGGCTCTTAATCTTCATCCTCCACCACCACTACTACATTTACTACTGACTACAAGTAGTATTATTATTTTCAGGACACTCTGCACAACATCAACAATACAGGCTCCCTGAAGGATTTCATCCTTCAGGGTCTTCCCGACTCGAGTCACTGCAAGATTAACTGCTTTATATAGCACTTCACATCCGTCACGCTCTCCTGCCCCAATCATGAAGCGCGCTAACCGTGATGAGGAGCACAGGGCACTATTTCCACCACCAAATTACAAGTATTTCGCTTTGCTGACTGCGCCAGTCGATGATCCATTCCATATTAATTGCCCCCTGGGCCGGTGCCCGACTCGCTTCTCTTCTCCACTCGTGTCTGTTGGTGGTCTGTCCGTCGTCGGGTTGAGGCTCTTTTTGCTTGTTCGCTGAGCCGCCGTCAGTCATGAAGCGCTATCGGAGTACAAAGCCCAGAGCACCGAGACCATCTCTCTCTTCTCTCTTCTCTCTCTTCTTCAACCCAACATCATTGTCCGTGGCTCAGCATATAACATTCCACCATCACTGCCCCTCGTCATTCTACTACTTTTTCATACGGAATTATTTTTCTCTGTCAACTCTTCATTATTCCCCCTCATCGTCCTTATCACTTACCCGTTTAGTCCCTGAACTAATTTCCTCGGGTGCTCGTGTCTTGCTCCCCGGCCCCCCTTTGGTTTGATCGCTTGTCCGTCTATCCTCCGTCGGACTTACAGATACAAAAAGGGACCCGGCTCCCCCGTCTTCTCCGTCGCATTCTTCAGTAAAAACGCTTTTTTTTCTTTCTCGTTTGCGGCTCTGCGTTCAGGTTGGGCACTGTACTGTACTCCCACACCGCCGGCCGTTCTATTATCAACCATCTTATCTGCAAGGCATCTCACTCCGTCTTACTGTCGAGTACTTTGGAGAATAAGCGATCTCTTGGTATTCCGGATTAATTCTACTTGTTCGCTACGTTTGCCTTCTTACGCACGCTTTTTTATACTATAATCAACTCGTCAATGGATTCTTAAACAAGTGCATTATCTTTCAACCTTCCAATTTCCAAGGACAAAAGAGACAATATTTCTTTGAGGAACAAATCCAGCCACAAAAAGCATCATCATGTCGTCTCAACTCTCGCCAAATCATCCCTCTATCGAAACCAGCCTCAAAGATCCTAGCTACTCAGACCCTTACCTCTCCGCTCCTCTCGACCCAGATGAAGCTGCTTTCCGGTCATCGGCCATCCGCTTGACTCCAGTGCCTGATGATATTCCTGCAGCTTCGTCTCCGATTCCCTCAGATTTCCATACGAACGGCATCGCTACACCCAGTATCGATACATCATGTTTCGACCAGGACTCGTTACATCCAGACAACAGCAGCGCATCTGTTTTCAGCCCGGGCGAGGAGCTCTTGAGCAATCCTAGCTTATCCTCTCCCAATGCGGATGACGGAATGACGGGCTTGAACCTGAACCTGAATTTGAACCCCGCCGATTTCACAAATGATTGGCAACAAAACCCGTCTACATCGCTTGGGACACAGCAGCATGGTTTGGGAGCCATGGAATTATCTTCTCCCCAGCCGATTATGCCGGCTGCCCAGCTTCTCAGCCCCAGTTTGTCCGAACATACGAGTCCAACCTCGGACCTGGGCAATCTATCATATTTTTCTTCTGGTAATGATGCGCTTTTGTCCCCTGAAGGCTCCCAGAAGAACGGCACACTGCTGTCATCGCTAATCACCACTCCACTCAACGACAATTTGAGTGTTCATGCGGATCCGGAATCTGCCAGAGCCCGGAGCCCCATTGTGATGGTGGAAGACACTTCAGGCGATTTGCCTAGTGCCACCATCCACAGTCGACGTCTGTCCTCCGCCTATCTCTCTCCGGGCGGCATGGATGACGACGAAGACATGGACGATGATTGCTCGTCCATTTCCCGTGCGTCTGATGGATCATGGATCCGGGACACGACCACCGGGCTGGGCGGTGTGGACCCAACTCTGAGAGAAGATATTTGGGTGCCCAGCCCCAATGACATGGAAGCCCATCGCCAGATATTTGAAAAGACCGCCGACATTCATAGCTGGACGGCTACCGTCAGTGCAGCCACGAGCGAGGTGGGAGACGACAACCTTCTCAGCGTTCGAGGCCGAGGCGCCCGGCCGGCGCACCGTCGTCGTGCAAAGAGCACGGGAGACGCGTCCCTGCAACTGGACTATCTCAACTACAGCTCTCAGTATAACAGCCTCGCGATTCCCGGTCCAGGCGTTCTGATTCAGGAAAAGAGCGACGTGGGGTCCAGTGAACCCGACTCAGCAAGCAGGTCGGAATCGCCCGTTGCCAGTATTCTCCTGACTACGGAGGATGAAATGGACCACGATATTTCCGCCAACCAACCCAGCTTGGAATATGAGGATCCCCTGCCTAGCCAGTTCATTCGCGCTCGCCAGTGGCAGGATAACCTCCAGGGTGACAGCTCGACTGCCGCCATGCTAGAGTTCCAGCAAAGAGCTAGAGAAATGGACAATGCCTCGCGGATGGCCACTTGGGGTACTCGACACGTCAACGAAGCCGAAGTCAGCAGCATCGTTGGCGGTGATTCCATGGAAAAGTTGACAATTGGCGAACAGGGCAGAGGCAAAGAGCGACGAAGCAGTCTTCTAAGCCTTCTTCCTCGAGCCGCTTCCCCGCTGAAACGGCAGCGGTCGATGGAATTCTCCCTCGACACGCCTGATTCGAACAACAAAGGTGTCCAGGGACAAGCTGGCGTGCAAAGGAAAACCAGCGTGTCTTCAAACCGCCGGAAGCTCAGTATTGGGCGCTCCCCGAGGTCGACCAGCATAAGCACTGGCGGCGCGATGGCTGCGATTGCCGGTTCGATGGCGGCCATTGGTGGTGGGAACAGACTTTCGCCCGGTCCTCCTGCTGGTTGGTCCCGTGGAAGAAGCAAGAGTGAAGTCCCGCCACCACCGCCAGATCTGATGGTTAGCTTTGGTGGTCCCTCCCCGGTTCCCAGCCCTGGATTTTTCCCAGAAAAGCCGCAGCAGTCGATCGACCAGGCACGGAACGGGAAAAATGCCGGTAGGGAGGACGACGAGGATGAAGAAGAGGAGGGAATGGTGATGGAGTTCCCAGTTCAATCACACCTCCCCATTCCGACACATGATGGGTTCAAAACGCAGATCACCCAGTTGAACCCTCGGCTGGCGTCATCATTGGTCGACCGTCTGGCGAACGAGCAGGTTCGCCGGTACAAGAAGCTCGTGGACCAGAAGGCCAGCCACTCTCGTGCCATCGCTTCCCACTCGTGCAGTGCTGGGAAACACTGTTTTGGACAGGGCGGTGAAGCGAAGATCCTGCCCCCTCGGACGAGCAGCGCCCAGGATGCGAATGCACAAACACAGTTTCAGATTCCCGGTCCCGATGCCGCTGATGAGGAGTCGGAGGACCTTGGCGAAGGCACTGTCACGGCGGCCCAGTTTCCTCCTGGGGTTCCCCTGCCACCGGTGCAGCGCCTCCCGGCCGAATTCGAATGTCCGTTTTGCTTCAAGGTGAAGAGTTTCCAAAAGCCGTCGGACTGGTCCAAGCACGTGCACGAAGATGTACAACCGTTCACTTGCACGTTCCAGCGCTGCAATGAGCCCAAGTCCTTCAAGCGTAAAGCGGACTGGGTCCGACACGAGAGTGAGCGGCACCGGCAACTGGAGTGGTGGACCTGCACGATGCCCGATTGCAGCCACACATGTTACCGGAAGGACAATTTCGTGCAGCATCTCGTCCGCGAGCACAAGATGCCGGAGCCAAAGGCGAAGAAGGGTACCACCAAGAATAAGGGAGAAGAAAACCAGCGCGACCGGGAAATCGCACGATTCTGGGAATTGGTGGAGAATTGCCGACACGAAACGACTAAGAACCCGCGGGACGAGCCGTGCCGGTTCTGCGGAAACGTGTGCAGCAGCTGGAAGAAGCTTACAGTCCATCTGGCTAAACATATGGAGCAGATTGCTCTACCGGTCCTGGGACTTGTGCAGGAACGCGAAGTGGGGCCTACACATACAAACTCCAGCCCTGCGGCAGTTTCCAGACAAAAGTCGGATATGCCTGCTGCCTTTGGTCAAGATAACACGGCAACATTCAACTTGACATATCCTCCCCCGCAATTGACTACGACACAAGACGGGTTCCTCTCCGCAGAGCCCGTGTCCACAACACAGGACGGGTTCCTATCCGCAGAGCCTGAGTCAATGAATTTGTTCGAAGAGTTGGCATCGCCGCAGTTTCTACATCCGGAAACGGGACATCACTCTCCCCTTCATCAGAGCTCAGTCTCATATCCACCTCCATTCAATTCCATGTCACGACCGCATACACCCAGTAATCATGATGTCAGCAGCAACCCGGACATGAGCAGCTTCTACAGCCCTAGTCCGGTCATGCTCTCTCCCGGACCATTAGACACGGGCTACGACGCACAGGGGTCAATGTTTCTGTCCCCGACAACAGAGGAGGACTACTTCAAACCGGATCTGACAGCCACATCTTTGTCATATGACTCTGGGATGGCGCATCATATGCAGAACCAGTATATGTAAGACGAAAGGGGGGTTGAAACGGCATTTCGCAATCAGGATCAATTGGGGAATGACGGATATGCATGGGCACGGACGACATCCGAACTTCCATTCTATACATACTCTTTTTGGATAGTATTTTTTGTTGATGTACACGATAATGATACCCTTTTGGAAATTTCTGCACAGGTCATTAGCAGGTGATTGGTATGCAAGAGCGAGTAATTTTTTTATTTATTATATAGTCGTCCTACATACCTTTTACCAAGACGGGCAATCATTGGAGGCCTGACAAAGAAGGCTGTGCTGGTGCGCCTGCATTGCATAATTGGATCAGCCTGATTCATCATCTTATGCTCCTGATCCCGTGATGATCCTTACGTTCCTCTTTCTCGTTGCTTTCTTCCCTCTTTTCTCCTTCCGCCTTACAATAACAACTCTCATTATTATTCCGACCTCCGTTTCATCTTGTTGCAGATACGGGACGATAGTTTATGATGGAATGACGACGCTTGCTTCCTCCCTTCTGTCTCAGGTCGATTGACGCATCAGCATACATACATACACATCCGGACATACATCGACTTGCTATCAGTGACAGCAACTCTGGCATTTAAGATTCCTTCGCTTGACGTGCAACGACACATTCCTCGTCTCCTTATTTCTCTCTTCTGATTGATAAATTGTCAGCCACACGTTATCGCGACCCTTCGTTATACCCAAAAAGGACGCAAATCCGTCGATCAGAGGGACTGTCATTTTCCCTTCTTCCCCATCCTTTGTCCTCGGCTCTATATATATCCACGTACTTTGTTATCTGTCCATTGCTTTGTTCAACGCTTTTGGAATTTCCCTCGACCGTTTGCAATTGGTTGCTTGTTTATAATCTTGTTGTTATTATCGGCCTTTGATACAAATCGGTGTTTGATACCCCGAGCGGTATATCTCTCACCATGGATGTATGTGGAATATATCCCCAACACGTCCCTCGAAAGTTGCGGTAAACGTGCTAAACATGACTGCACAGGCATCATCTCGCATTTGGGCTTCCTCTGGTCATGACCTCCAGGGAATCATGCCAGCAAGCTCTTCGCACGATGATCCCATTGATTTCACTCTAGGCGACCCGACAGCCTTACTCGGCCTGCATCTTGGTTCGGATCCCACCGCCATCGCTCACACACATACGTCTATTCCTCAATGTTTACCATCGCACCCTCAATTACTCTCTTCGCCCATTACCGCGTCCCCTGATCTTTCGCAACACTCCGACCCCCGACGATACTGGGACGCATGGAACCCGCTACTGGTGACAAACCCCCAACCACTGTTCAACCTGCCACCGGTGCCCACCGACCTACGTCCAACCTATTCGTATCAGCGCAGCACACCGTCTGAAAGTGCTAGCCAATACAATAGCAGCTTACAATCATCTGACTCGGGATATAAGACGCGCTCGACCACAACAGCCTCGTCCTACGCGGTAGATACGGCATCTAGTCCGCAGCTCGCATCGCCCCAAAGCCTGGAATCTGCGGGAGAGTCATGCTCCAGTCCAGATCAGGATAACCAGGAAGGCACTGTACAGTCAGGGTCAGGCCCAGAATACATCAAATGCGATCATCCTAATTGCAAATGGAGTGGAAGATGTCCGTCTGACAAAAGGTACGTGCACCATTCCCTGGAAAAAGTAACGGAAGTCTCAGACTGATATGTACTGTGCACAGGAAACACGAAGCAAGACATAAGAAATTGTTCAAATGCGATGAACCAAACTGTGCCCGCAGAGAGGGCTTCGGCACCATCAATGATCTGGCCCGACATAAGAAATGCGTCCACAAAAAAGAGCCTATGCGTGGCCCCAAAGTCATATATATGTGCTTCGGACAAAATTGCACGCGCAAAGACAAGATGTGGCCACGTCTGGATAATTTCAAACAGCACCTGACGCGGATGCACGGTAATGAGGATGCTGCGGAGTTGTTGAAGAAGTGAGTTCTGCCATTCCTCATGAGTAAGCACGGCAATGGGACTCAGACTTGGGTCTAGATCCGAAGAGTGGTACCAAGAATATGTCAAAACACAAACGGCAATCCCGGATGGCTTGCCGAGGAACGATATGGGATTTTTTGGGCGACAGGATAGTTGCACTGCCGTCATCCCAAGCCAAACTGTTACCAGCTCCGATTTCCAATGGTCACTAGAAAGTGAAACCTCGAAAACGGTGATCAGTGAGTCCAGTCATGGCACTGCGAGTCTTCAGAGTAGTCCTGTTGCTCCTCCGATGCAGTCTCCCCTTCATGACCAAGCGACGACTCAGTCACCGCTACTCAAGTCCAATGATCAGCCACCTCCACGAATGAAAACAGACAGCATCCGCTCAACCGAAACTGCTAGAGATAGGAACGTGGGAACCATTGTTACCGAAGCTGCGGGGAGTGTAATCAACGCCATGTCGAAACTCATGGACCGCAACCAACACAGGCAACAACAGCAACTAGATGAAGGAGTTGACATGATGAATCCGAACTCGGAATTATGTGGTCGGAAGAAAGAGCTACTCCAGAAGATTTTCGCTGCCGCATTAGATCAGCTGTCGTCCGACCAATCTGCTACAAAAGTTCCTTCGGATCCGCAACCAGAGGCTGGTAAGGAGAGCTGGTTCACGTGCACTCATTGTCCGAAGCGTACGAGGCTGCGCTGTGAAATGAAGTATGTAGACACCTCTCACTTGTGAACGGATGAAATTGCTAACAACAACCAGGAAACACCAGAAACGTCATGAACGGCCGTACGGATGCACGTTCAATGGGTGTAACAAAACCTTTGGCAGCAAGGCCGATTGGAAGCGGCATGAGAGCTCGCAGCACTTTCACTTACAAGGCTGGCGCTGTACCATGCCAGACCCGGACAATAGCCATGTGACATGTGCCCGCTTCTTCGACCAACAGGAAGTGTACGTGCAACACCTGCGGGAGCAGCATTGTGAAGACGAGGACGTCGTGCAAATGGCCATGAAAAACAGCTATCTTGATCCGAACGGACAAGAACAATATTGGTGTGGATTTTGTCGGGATATCATACGTCTCCGCAGCCGTGGTCTGGCGGCGAGGAATGAGCGATTCAACCATATCGACTCTCAGCACATCAAGAAGGGTCAGCGCATTGGCGATTGGCTACCATTATCGGGACACATGACGAAGAAACAACACACAGATACCGAATACGACACGCGAGCAACGAGTGACGAGGATTATGAAGAAGATGATGATGACGATAGCCCTCGCAGCACTTGCCTGTGGGACCGGATGAGTTACGATGGTTCAGGCAAAGCCATCTCTGTGCAACGGAATGACATTGGGTTGAAGAAGAGACGGAGAGTCAGCCCTGGTACTGATTCCCGGAAGTCCAGGAGAAGAAACTCTGTCGAGGATTCAGATTGTGATTCCACGGAGTGCGATTATTTGGAGCCAGTTCCGGAATTGTTTAGTTGAATTGCTTTGGAGTTTCTTGCACTAGTATTATTCAGGATTCGTCTGCTATATATATATATATATACTCTTACCCACATTGTACAGTGTGAATCAATTGTGTGCTCCATGATTTACGATCCTTCATGATGAATTTAGGTATAATACAACAAATAAAGAACACGAAGCAATGCAATCATTTCGCCGTGCTCGTCAATTCTCTAGCCTTCTTCTCCAAAGCTGCAACCTCTTCTGTCAATCATTAGCCACTGCCAATACATACATAAGCGTAGAAAGAGAACATACTGTTCTTCTCAACCTTGATCTCATCCGTCTCCAACTTCAACCACGTCCAGTAAATCACCTGGTACGTGAAGATAGCCCCCAGGAACACCTTGGCGAACGGGCTCACGAAGGTTTTATACCGTGACATCTGCCAGCCACAGTCAATTCATGAATATCATAGAGATGGAATAAGCAGACTAACCCCGTCCCTATACGAACTGTTCTCTTTTGGTGCTGAAGAAGGTGGTGGTGCATTGTTCCGAGGAAGAGTGGTTGATAATGTTCTTCTGGTGGATAATTGTTGGAGTGTCCGGGATGGACGGATAAAATGTGCTGTGCTTGGTATCCGTGTGAGCATTATGGATTAATTAGATTGAGACACTTCTTCTTGCTCTTCCAAGTCTAATGTTATAGAGGACCGATGATGTTGGTTTGGTTGGCGGCATGTGTGTTAGTAAGAATTGAGTCAGCGTCACGTGATGCTGGCCATCCCTACTCTGAAGTTGTGTAGATCGTCAACTGGTCATGGTCGGGGTATTGTAGAGTTCTGTGTTATTGAAGGATACCTTACATGGCAATGGGCTTGGTAGAATAGCATATTGCTTTACTGTGCACTGGAATGGGGTATAACTTGGCGAGTACATAGTTATAGCATTGAATTTACTCCGGAATGTCTGTACAATAATGACTGCACTGCGACGATGATTTGGTCTCAATAAACAAGTTCTCTTACCCCTCACCGCTTTCCCAGTGTCCGGAGTAATGAAGTCTGCTACGTCAGAGTACAAACCCCGGAGCCGAATGGAGAACATGCACGGAGGCCATTTAAGGGTTCCCTGCAGCTGTGACAGTCATAAACACCTCCAATTCCTTCTCAACAGTGCTAATGCTCTGATAAGATGACTTCCTGGAGCTGGTCAGGTACAGGACTATGCCTTTAGGGTCTGCACGGATCGATCCGCACATCAGGTCTGGACTCCACTCGGGTCGATTCAAGATCCGCGCCCTGGAATTTTTTTTTTAACGGTTCCTGAATTATGACATTTTTCCACTTTCATTTTCTGACATTTGTTCCTGTGTGAGCTTCGACCCCTCGTCCGTTTTGGGGGTGTCGTGTCGCTTTTTTTTTGTCGGGATGACCTCAGATTGTTTAAGATGGATATTTATGGATGTTTGCATACTCTATTATCCTTTTTACGGTCTTTCGACCTGTTCAAGAGCTGGGGAGGCCAGGGGACAGATTAACACAATTGACTCTCCGAGTTGATGATGGCACGTGCTTCCGCAGCCGCACTAGCCCGTTGTGGTTTAGTCATGGCGCAGGGCGGACCGATTGTGGCTGGTGCGTCGGCGCGAGTCTTTCCGCCCTTCACAGCGAGAGAGCCAGTGAGTCCAGTCAGTCAACCTTGAGCTGCTCTTGTCGCTGTTTTGTCTGCGATCGCATTTTTTCTAAATCGGTAAGTTATTGTATTTGTTGATTATTGCTGGTGCTATTGTTCTCTGCTGCTTGTTTTGCTTGCATTTTGCTAATTCCCCGTAGGTTGAGACGCGTCCCCATTTCTGGTGGTGGTCAGACCCCGTTACTATTCACTTCCTCTGGCAACCAAAGAGACAGACGTCCGCGCATTGCGACCGATATACTCGTCCGATATAGCCGTTACTAAAGTACATCGGCTCGACGGCCACACCGTGAGGCCCCATATTTGATGCTGGACGTGGGTGTTTTGAATTCGAAGCAGCAATCCGGCTCCGTTCGCTTTATGAAGCAAGCTCTCTTGATTATTGTTCCCTAGTCAATTGGGAGGTGCCTGTTTGTTGCTTCCTTTGTTTCCTGCATACAGTTGCTTTCTTGCGCCCGTTGGGACCTTACTAAGTGGTGAGTCGCCCTTCTTCAAATTCTCCTTGCTGTCAATCAGAGACAGCCCCCTCTTCGCTCTCTTTCCCCTCTCGCAGGCGCACTAGCTGCTATACGGATATATTTCATCTTTTCGAGTGCCATTTGATGAGTGTTATCCCCCGAACCTGCTAATATGGAGTTCTTCTTCTCCAGCCCACTTCGCGATATGCCTCGCAGAAAGCGCTCCCTCGACGAAATGGCCTTAGCCAACAAGTCCGACTCTGACGACGATGACTATAGCGACCACCCCGTGCGTTCATCACGAGCAGCTGCTTCGAGATCGAAACCGAAAAAGCCCAAGACCGCGAGAAGGAAGCGCCGTGACTCGGACGACGACGACATCGTATCCGATGACGAGATCCTAAGCGATGCTGACGAGCTTTCTTTCAACGAGTCGGAGTTAGAAGATGACAGTATGGCTCAGCGGAATGCGAGAGGTCTCGTCGCCCGGAGGGCAGCGACAAAGAGACCGGCGTACAACGAAGGTCCAACTAGCTCCGATGACGACGAGCAAGAGAATGACATTGATGCTCACGGCGAGGAAGACGAAGAAGAACCGGATCCTCCCGCGAAAAAGCAGAGGAGCACCGTGTTAAAATTGAAGCTTCCCCCTGCTGCTCTCAGGCGACAAAATGAGATTTTGCAGCAGCAGAACGGCGGCAACCGCAGGATCACCCGACGAATGCGCGCCGAGTCTGAGGAAGTCGTTGCTCTTACAAATTCCGGGCGCCATGTAGAAATCATTCAGCGGGCGACCCGCAGTCCTGAGGCCAAGGCCCCACTAGCGCGTCGTCCATCCAGAGAAACTCGAGGTTTGAAGCAGGTCATCGTGGAGGAGGAAGAGGAGGATACTACAATGGGCAATCATAACAATGACAAGACCGAGGAGTATGTGGTTGATGAGACGACGACCGAGATCAAGGGCTCTCAGCTCGAGATCCAGGAAAGCGCCCACGGTAGTTTTGAAGAGCCCGCACCTGCCGCAGTGGAGCCCGCAAAAACGAAACCCGAAGGTGAGGAGGAAGGTTTCGTCCCCGAATCCGAAAATGGCGACGCGAAACATCATCAGGACGACGAGGACGAGGATGATGAAGGCCCCACTACCCGGCGAAGGACTAGGGCAAATAGACAACCAACTCAAGAGCCCCAGTTAGAAGAGGAGGCGTTACACCCCGGTCGCTCCAGTCGCAAAAAGCCACCTCGCAGCTCCCAGCGTAAGGGTCAAGATGACGAGAGCGATTTCGAACCAGAAGAGGAATCGAACGACGAGGACGAGGACCTGCAATCGGAAGGGGGGTCTCAAGCCTCGCCCCAAAAGGGCCGTGATGACGATGACGGAGACTACACAAGCCGGCGTCCGGGTCTACGAAAGAGGGCGTCTCGCTCCCGTGGGCAGTCGGAGGCCGCAGCAGACATTGCTGATGAACTTGCTGAGGAACTACACGATCTCAGAGGTGGCCGCTCTCGTCGGAGAATGCAGCCGGAGATTATCTACGAGAAACCCCGTCGCAATCGCAAGAACGTCGACTACAGAATCATCCGTCCTGATATCTTCCTGCCCATCGAAGAGGAGAACGAGGTCAACGAATCGCCCTCGCGACGCGGCCGGGGAGGCGGCGGAGGCGGCGGTAGCACCTGGCAGCGCACGCTCTTCCCAACATATGGTCCCTTTGGAGGCGCCGGGCCATCTGCGATCTTGGCTGGCCCCGATGCGCCTGTGGCCACAGGCGGAGTGGACAGTGATAGCAGCGATGACGAAGCGATCCAACCTATCAAACCTGGTGCGACAGGTGCTCCCGCGCAGGCCCATGGTGCTGATCCGGTGCAAGGCCCTGCAGGGACACCTGGGAACCTCGGCAAGATTAAGGACAGACAGACGTTGGCGGACGCGGACCCGTTGGGCGTCGACTTGAAGGTCAACTTTGACAGCGTTGGTGGTCTACAAGGGCATATCGACCAGTTGAAGGAAATGGTTTCGTTACCGCTACTGTACCCTGAGATCTTCCAGCGTTTTCACATCGTTCCTCCACGGGGTGTTCTCTTCCATGGACCTCCTGGTACGGGTAAAACGTTACTAGCTCGGGCTTTGGCGAATAGTGTCAGTTCTGAAGGGCGTAAGGTGACGTTCTACATGAGGAAGGGAGCGGATGCACTCAGTAAATGGGTTGGTGAAGCTGAAAGGCAGCTACGGTTACTCTTTGAGGAGGCGCGCAAGACTCAGCCTAGTATCATCTTTTTCGATGAAATCGATGGTATGTTCCTATTTCTTCGTTTAATGCCTCTACTAGAAGGAATACTAATACTCGAGCAGGTTTGGCTCCCGTGCGGTCAAGCAAACAGGAACAAATCCATGCGTCTATCGTTTCGACTCTGCTCGCATTGATGGATGGCATGGACGGTCGTGGTCAAGTGATTGTCATTGGTGCTACGAATCGACCGGATTCTGTTGACCCAGCTCTTCGCCGTCCTGGCCGTTTCGACCGTGAATTCTACTTCCCATTACCCAACAAGGAAGGTCGACGGGCGATCCTAGACATCCATACCAAGGGTTGGGATCCGCCGCTGCCAGAAGACATCAAGGATGAGCTGGCCGAAATCACCAAGGGCTATGGAGGTGCGGATCTGCGTGCTCTTTGTACAGAAGCAGCCTTGAACGCAGTGCAGAGAAGATACCCCCAGATCTACCAATCGGATGAGAAACTCATCATCGACCCGAAGTCGATCAGCGTTAGTCCGAAGGATTTCATGCTGGCGACCAAGAAGATGGTTCCTTCGTCCGAACGGTCTACTACCTCTGGTGCTTCTCCACTACCCAAGACCGTGGAGCCCTTATTACGACGGTCCTTGGCGGAAATCCAGAAGCAACTGTCCGAGATCCTGCCCCCGCGGAAGAGGCTTACTGCTTTGGAGGAGGCCCAGTTCGAGGAGCCGGAGACCTCGGGGAGCTTCCGTCGCGAACACATGCAGCAGGAATTCGACCGGTCACGGGTCTTCAGACCTCGGATGCTCCTCCGTGGGCACCAAGGGATGGGACAACAGTACCTGGCGTCTGCCATCTTGCACCACTTTGAGGGACTTCATATTCAGCCGTTTGATCTGCCGACCCTGCTCAGTGACTCAACTCGATCCGCGGAAGCTGCTGTCGTGCAACTCTTCCAGGAAGTCAAAAGGCACAAGCCAAGTGTGATTTACGTCCCTAGTATCTCAGCTTGGCATGACGAAACCGTGGGCAGAGCTGTTATTTCTACGTTCTTGGGCCTTTTGCGCTCGCTTCCACCAAGTGATCCTGTCTTGGTGTTTGGAGTGCTTGAGTCGATGGGCGAAGAGGATGAGAAGGAACCTCCTTCAATCGTGAAGAACCTGTTCGGGTTCTCAAAGAAGAACTTTTTCGAACTGCAGGCTCCCGATCACACCGCACGGCACGAGTTCTTTGCGCAGCTGGTTGATTACATCAAGGTCTCGCCGTCTGAGTTCCCCGATCCTGAGAACCGCAAGAGGAGAGAACTTGAGAGATTGGAGGTTGCACCGCCTCCGCCTCCCAAGCCTGCCACGCCGCTTACCAAGGAACAACTGAAAGCGCAGAAGAAGAAGGATCGCCTGACACTCCATTTCCTCAAGATCCGGATTCAACCCATCATGGATCAGATCAAGAAGTACAAGAGGTTCAGGACAGGTGTGATTGACGAGTCCCAGATTCGGTATCTGTGGGAGGAAGACAATCCGAACATCCTCACCAGCGATTTGCCCATCGAGCAGCGGACGACTTTCCGGCCGTTCGAGAAAGCTCAGGATAAGCACGGGGTTCTTGGTCTCCGGGAGGTGGTCTCCGGAAAATTCTTCTACAACATGGAGATCGTGACGATTGAGAAGCGACTCTCCAACGGGTTTTACAAGCGGCCTAAGGACTTCTTAGCAGACATCAAACGGATTGCCAAGGACGCCAAACAACTCGGTGATCAGGAACGGATACTAAGGGCTAATGAACTGCAATCCAATGTAGAAGTCGATGTCGGTACCATCGAGCAGGCAGAACCGGCTCTCATCGCTGAATGCGAGCAGGTCTACGTGCGGGAATTGGAGCGGGAGAAGATCGCACTGGAACGAGCAAAGAGGGTCGAGGAGGAAGAGGAGGCCTTTGCGCAGGCGAGCAAGGTACCGCATGGTAATACCGAATCGACCTTGACCAGTGGCCCCGTCAACCTGGGCGAGTCATTCACGGATGGTGAAGGTGTATCGAAACTGGCACCTGGACAGCCAGATACGCCAGTGACGCCTTCGCGAAACCGTCTCGCTGTGAGCTTTACCTCCAACGGTTATGGCGGAGGTTCGGATCTCAATGATCTCAGCACGCAGGCTGTGATGAGCAACGGCTCGCACGGGGACGGGGACGGGGATGGAGACACCTACATGACCAACTCGGAGGACCAATCTGGCGGAAGGGAGACGCAGGACAGCTCGTTTGGCCCGTCTGCACAGACTAAGCCGCCGTATTCGCATACCGCACCTTCCCAGCAAGTAAGACGTGAATCCGGTCTGTTGAAGCTGTCGCAGAGGGAAACCATGACTCCCATGGCACCTGGATCTCAGCCGATTGATTACGCCAATGAAGCCTCCACCACGCAGACATCGGATGAGAAGAAGTCCGAGCAGTCGTCTGGTCCTCAACACCAACAGCACCAGCACCAGCCTTCTCAACAGAACAATTCGTTCCACAGTCCAATGACAGGCCAGGGTGGTCGACACGATTATCCCGACCTCACTCAATACCCTGATCGCTCATCGTATGAGGAGCATCTTCCGGATACGCAACAGGAAGCGAGCAGCCAGCCGTCTCCACGTGCGAATGCGGACAATGCCCATCTCCCGAATGGCAGTCAGAAGGCGCAGCCGCCGGTGCCGCTTTTCAACGCCCCCAACAAACAGCAGCCACATGGGCCTGCCAATATCCAGGACTTGCTCAACGACGAAGATCAATCTCCGAAGCTGATCCTGGACCACGATTACATCAACCAATTGCATGAGGAACTCACCCAGCGCACCAGCGGGTGCTCCGTGGAGCAACTGGAGCAGATCAACACCAACCTGATGGACTACATGTGGCAGACGCGGGGTGAATGGAACCGCACCCATGTGGTCGCCGGGATCGTGCAGACCTTCAACGCGGTCCTAGAGGACATGCAGGAAATGCAGGAGATCGGGCCTATCAGCCAAGAGACCAAGGAGCGGTTGGGAGAGGCACCGAGTTTCCAGATGTAAGCCGGTTTCGGTACGATGTGGTTCATGATATATGAAAACTGGTCCTTCTTTCTATCCTTTTTCTCTTCATTGACTTCGTTTGTTTTCTTACTATGGCACTGGCTTGGTTACATTACTAGGGGCATACATACATACATTTATTTGTTTTTTTGAGATTGACCGTGGGAACTGTAATGAGGTGATGGTGGGCTATTGTGATACTACCTTATTTTTTGCTTTCTATTCCTCGACATTTGTTTATTTGCTGGCGTGCATCTTCCACTGAATAGATGTGTTTGTTTCCTAGCGATTGTGGGAGGATGTCTCCTTCGAAACTTGCGGATTGTTTTGTATGTTAAAATGTGAATATTCATAGAAGCATTACTTGTATTCTTTTCCCTTTTTCTTTCTTCAAAAGTGTTCGTTCGTACTTTGTAGACAGAACCTACGATAGTCCCTTAACACGCTCGCGCCCTAGGTGAGATGATGGTCCATGTTTGAATGTAATAGAATAAAATCAAATATATACAGACCAGCTGTTGTTATTTCCCTACACTTATAGTCTACTAGATATTGCCATCTCCATGACCATCTGACCCAGCCGCCACTTTCCTCTGATACGCATCATGCAGCAGCTCAAAAGCTTCATCCTGATAATACAAATCCGCAGTCGTACAAGGAAGTGTACCATCTAAATCAGTGATCATCGGATCAGCCCCATGATCAAGCAGCCACTGTATAGGCCTCAACCTGCCCATCGGCCCTGCTACATGAAGCAGCGTCCCTCCCCAATGCAAGTGATACTGATTCACATCTGCCCCACACCGGAGCAGATGCTCCATCATTTCAATTACATCATCCTCACCTTTGCATGCGGCTTCATGGAAGACCAGGCTGTTCTGGAGGTTGGCACCATGCTCAAGAAGAATATCAACAATGGCAGGACTGGCGTCTCGAACTGCTGTCTGGAGTACTGCGCCAGAGTTGGGGATCCAGGTGTGTCACTGTTTGGGCCAGGGCCGAAGTTGGGGTTTGCGCCTTGGGCAAAGAACCACCGAAGGAGGGCTGGGTCGTTTTTCTCAACGACGCATCTATATACAAACAATTAAAAAAAAGTGTTATTAACAAGTGGATAAATACATAAGAAGGGGATAGAGCATACATCAGGGGAATCTCATAACTTGTTATCATTTGATGAATATCCAATCCATACTCAAACAAGACCTTGAATACTGCTGGTGATTTTGTTTCGCGGACTAGATTAGAATCCATGACTGCCCCATTATCTAAGAGAAACTGCATGATCTTAAGGTAGTTGTTCATCGCGGTGTCTCTCGGAGCTAATGATAGTGATCCATCTTTGGGATTGCAATGGGGAACCAATTTTTGAACACAGGCAAGGTTGCCCTGTCAGCAGCTTTCTCGGAGCGATCTCCCTGTTGGAGCGTCCCTGTTGGAGCGTCCCTGTTGGAGTAATTGATATATTGTTGGAAGGGCATTGTGATGAAGCAATGAGAGTTAGGTGTGATTGTGGACTGGGTAAGCAAAGAACTTATAATAACTAAGGCACAACATCTACAATAGGGCACAGAAACGCCCTGCACGAGGCTGACTAAGACACCAGCCTGGCCTTTCTTGAATCCGCCTCGCGTTGTCCTCTTAACACCTCTTCGCCGGCCAACTTCCCTCTTTAATTCTCTGGAGTCGCTGGTTAATTCCAGAGCTCATATATTTTTGTCGTTATTCTCTTTTGCGCAGAAATTTCCATTCCGCCCACGATTGGCCATGATCCACTGATTGATCTGCACACATCACGACTTCCGCTATTAAGAAAACACGCCGTTACCCTGAACACCGGAACACTCGAATACTCTAATCCACAATGGTCGACTGGGTCAGTCTGGCCATACCGTTCGCCTACCTAGGCGTCCTAATCGGCTCCCTCGCTACCTTTTCCTCGTTATACCGCAAGCGCAAGGCCCGTACGTCACCCCTCGATCCCGCCCAAAAGAACATATGTAGCTAACTAACACTCCAACAGAGAAAGCCTCCTCCCTCGAACCATGGTTCCCCCCGCACCTCCAGCGGGACATCTATTTCTCCCTCCTGCACCTCGACCAGCCCGCCAAAGACAACAGTGAGAAAAAGGCCGCGGTACCGGAGTCGGTGCTCAAGGCTGCACTTCTGAGACGCGCGACGGAGGATATTAACAGGGTGTTGGCGCTGCGGAGCCAGAAACAGGCTTTGGCTATGCTTTTGCAGAGGGGTAGTGTGGGCGATGATCTGTGGCAGCGGTTTACCAGGGCTGAGAAGGAGATGGAGGATGAGGTTAGGGATGTTGTTTCTGAGGTGAGCTCTCTTGTTCTCCAGTGTTCCGTGGATGCTCGGTACTAATCTGAATGCTGGGTTAGGCAAACGCATACGCACCAAACTGGGGCCAAACAATCTTCCAATCCGCCAACGAAATGATGAACAACAACATCATCCGCCAACGCATCGAAACGCACCAGTCCAAACTCGCCGAAGAACGCGAATGGTGGGACCGCAAGAAAACCAGTATCCAGGAGGGCTTCATGAAGGAATTGGATGCTGAGGGCTCCTCCACTACCACAACCACTACTACCAAGACTGAGCCTCCTCGTCCGTCCTCTTCGTCCGGTGCCAACACCACCGCTGAGAACACGACTACCCCGACTAGCTCGACGGGTGGTGTGAAGACGCCCGAGTCCTCGGCTGCACCGTCGGTGGCTAGTGATGATGATGCGGTGTTGGTGGAGGCTGATGGTCAACCGGGGAACACTACGCCTGGGGGTGGGAAGAAGAAGAAGAAGGGGAAGAAATAGACAGGTCGTGAACTTCTTTTCTGTTCTTAGTTGTATTGAATATATGCTTCTTTGAGGATATGATGCTATACCCGGTCAAAATATGTGAACAAGTCATCAATGCAGTAGCTGAGAGTCTTAACTATACATAACCCTATGTACAAAGCCTCATTCTTCAAAACGCCAAAATATGCTTGAGACGTGAGATATACAATACACGCTTTTATACAACCCATTAAACACCCAAGTCAAACCAAAAGATCGTATCACAGAAGAGACCTACTCTCCTCCCCCAACGGCGTCCCAAGATCAACATCCGAAGCACCCATCTCACCAGCAACACTCAAAACCTGACCTTCCACCTCACTCTGCTCGCCCATACGCCCCATAACAATTCGTAGCAAATCAGCCATAATCTCCAGTTGACACTCGTTGCGTTCGTGCGGGTCCATGTTAGTGAGACTCAGACCCTTCTCCTCAAGCTCAGCGGCTTTCCGTTGACTAAGGATATCGACGAGGCGCTGGACTTGATTTATATTTTCTCTACTGCGCGGTGTGCTCGACAGGCGGCGGAGATGGCGTTTGGGTGTGTTGGCTGGTACGCTGGCTAGACGGGAGACTTGAAGGATGATCAGACGTGCTGTTGTGTCATCGGGGTAGACGTTGAAGATCGTTCGGAGAGTATGCATGGCAACTAGCGTGCCGGGAAGGTCTTTGGAGAAGCAGAAGCAGCGGATGATTTGGTCGTAGAGATCTTTGGAAAATTCATCCTGCGTTGTGGATTTGGCGCGTGGTGAGAGGTTGGTGTACCATGTGACCATCTCTGCGAAGAGCTGGCGGGCGGTTGGGAAGTTTGCTTCGAATGCCGTGCGGCCGCGGTCGTATTGAAGCTTTCCGCAGTCCCAGAGGCAGGCGTAGGTTTCCAGATCGGGTTGGATGGTGGCGGACATGGTTCGGAACTTGTGCCAGAGGGTACGGAGGTCCTGTCTTCGTAGCTCGGCGTATAGCAGGTGGTTCATGAAGTACGAATTCGGCTTGATTCGTGAGTCCTCCAGACGCTTGATCAGGTAGTCCGTCATGTCGTCGTCGCCTCTGCGGGTGTAGTGAAGGAGAAGGATCGAGAATGTCTCGATGTTGCCCGGTGGCACTGTTCGTTGCATCCATTTGGGTACACGGATCCGAGGATCCGTCTGCTGGCCCAACGATAACCGCGGCGCCTGTCCGGGAGTTCTCTCACGATCCCAGACTAGATCAATCCGTTGTTGGATCATGGCCCATGCTAAGCTCTCAGCTTTTGTCCTAGCTGATGGGCTTCCATCGCGGAGCCAGGCCGCCATGAGACCGTTGAGGTGTTTTGAATCCGGCTTCACGCCTCGTTCGTACATCAGTTCGATGACTGATGCCGCGGAGTCCACTTCTCCCATACCGATGAGTTTCTTCATCCAACTGGCGTAGAAAAAGCGATTTTGGAACCGTCGAGGTAGCAAGGTCAATGTAGACAGTGACACTCTGTTCACTTGTCGCTCGTTAATGCTGGATGCGTGCAAGTTGCCTGCAAATCCTATAGCGGCTTTGTACAGCGCAGTCGAATCGTCTGCTGGATCTTTGCCCGTCACCATCATATCCTTGAAGACAGCGATAGCAAGGTCAAATCGACCTGCCTTGAGAAGACCAATGCTAATATGATCGTAGTCTTCCATGGTCATATCAGGACCGAGGAAAATCTTTAGCTGCAAGTATAGCGCCCAAGCTTTTATCCCCGCTTCCTTCCCAGGCTGTCGTCCCCAAGCCACGATAACGGGTTTGAGAATGCGAGGCTGACGAGTCTGATCATTTGCCAGAAAAGCCAAAGCAATGTCCTGGGCCCTTTGAGGGTTATCCTCCGCTGCGAAAAGACGTACCCCGAGTTTCCAGTATGCTTCCAAATCCTCCTTCCGCTGGCTAAGCTCATTCTGGTATGCCTCCCACTGGTCCAAGGCCTGATTCGTTTTGCCACCCTCGTGAAGCGATGTGATATACGAAATAGTATGAGGGGTAGTCAGGTTCTTTCCGGTTATCGCTGCATCTTCGGCCAAAGCCTGCAAATGCGCTGCTCGCGCATCCTTCGCGATCTGACCAGAGACCTGGGAATCCCATACTAAATACCTAGCTTCTTCCGGCATCGCCTCTAAGAATCCCGGAACCACTTGTTTGCACCGGCGGTACCATTTCCATAACTCCTGTTTCAACGGTTCGTTTGATTTGTTGTGCGCAAACTGGTCCAGGCGTTCGTTGAATCTATCGACATAGGAATGACTCTCTTCATCTGGCAGCATCACCTCATAAGGCCTTGTGACTACTGGCTTTTCGTCCTCGCCGTCTTCCCTGTGCGCTTGCCAATTTTCTTCCTCCTCCGCAAATCCCTCAAACTCTTCCCGCAATATCTCATCCAATTCATCGTCAAATACTTGGTCAAGTCCACCATCGGTATCTTGTTGGCCTCTTTGCACCGCATGTTTCCGTAACGCCTCAAGAGCAATGACCCGGTCCTTCTCGGGCAAGCTTCTCATAAACTCGCTATTGGGACCAAAGGGACCCTCTTCCAGGATCCGCAGTTCCTGTTCAACCCTGGAGAGCTTCTCTTCCACTTCCTCCCGCTCGACGCTCTCTTCCGCCTCGGGGTTAACTTTCCTCCTTGTCTTGCTTCCCGGGGTATCTTGCTCGTAGAAGCGAACCTTATCGTCAGGGCCGCCATAGTGAACAAAGCGCCGTGTTACGACAGGAAGTGTCCGTGGCAAAGGAAGAGATGGAATCGACGGGCTTCTGCGGGCCACATGTTGATACCACCGAGCTCCTTGAGCGGCTTGGCGGAGCATAAGTGCGAATTTATATCATCGGACGGTATGCAATGTAAAGGGTTTGGAATAGCGAGGCAAAAGCTGTCAGTAGAGTTGCTCAAGTATGAACGCAGAGCTCCGCGGCGAAAAACCAATTACGACCAAATCGGGTTTAGCGCCAGAACGCGCCGATTCCGCCAAAGCGTCCAGAACTGCGACAGATCAACAACCGACTCAAGCAATTCATACAGGACAATGGACCCCGATTTCTTAGAGACTGAGGCGCCGGACTCGTCCCGGGACGGTCTGAATACTCAGGTATGTTATTGGTACGAAACACATGGAAAGACGCGCTGACAACAGTTTAAAGGGTGTGTACATCTACCGACCTGCGAATGCGAAACCGAACAAACCCCAGAACGAACGTCCTTCAAAAAGACGAAAGGTCGAATCGGATGGTCAGGAGCGGCAAGATAAGAGACCCCAAGGGACCCAGGCGTGTCCTTTCGTGCCGCTTTTGAACGGAGAAGAAAGCGCATCCTCGGTCGATTTGAGATATAACGCCTACCAACGATTGTGGTCCAAACAGGAGGCAAAGATTCAGGTTTGTGGGAGGTTCAAGATGGCTCACGCTGTGGATACATATCTGACCGTGATGCAGGAGGTACTGGAGGATGTCGACTCCAAGATACTCGAGGAAGTGTCGAGTTTCGTCAAAGGATCCTCGGCTCAAGTGTAAGCAAACGCGCCTATTCAGGGATGGCCTGGGACTGATTCTAACGACAAAATTTAGATATGATGGCTGCATACCCTCCGCATTGGTGACCGTCGGGTCCAACGTTTCTTCCCTCGGCCGACTTTTGACGCGACTCAACGAGAGATTGATAACAGGTGGAGAGGGAGGTGTGGTCGTATTGGAATCTGGCGATGCGCCCAACATTAAGACGACATTGAAGAATATTATTCGCGGAGCTGTTACAAATACCGAAGGGAATGATGGCTATCAGAATTTCCTCACTGACCGTGAGGTAGGATTGCTTTTCTTAGGAAGCGCTGCAACTTGAGACTAATACTGAATCCAGGGGCCGAGGTTACTCGCATACGATCTTGACCTACTTAGCGACTATGTGCAACGGAAGGGGGCGACCAAATTGGTTCTCGCTTTTCGAGATAGCGAGGCTTTTGACCCTAACTTATTGACGGACCTTCTGTCACTACTGAGGTGAGTCTCCCTTCCATCGCCATGGGTCTATTTATACTAATTAGCTTTAGTTCGTGGCTTGATCGGATACCGTTCACCTTGCTATTTGGTATCTCAACATCAGTCGAACTCTTCGAAGGGAGACTCCCAAGATCTAGCGTTGCGCTACTTAGGGGCAAATACTTTGAGCTCCATGAAGCGAGCAACTGTGTGGATCGTATATACGAGAGGCTACAGGCTGAAACGGACGGAGAGTTCTGGCTAGGGCGCAACATTACCGGTGTTTTATTTGAACGGACGAGCGACTATTTCCATACTCCCGAGGCGTTTTTTCGAACAGTAAAGGTGTGCCTAGCGCTTTATTCGTTTTATCTGCTTCAACCTGACACCTTATAGTATGCGTATATGTCCCATTTCTTTGCAAATCCGCTGGCGGTTCTGTTCTCAAAAGACTTTGCTGGATTGCCTCGTGGGAAGCTCTGCCAGGCGATTAGAAATTTACCATCTTTCAGAAGGTAAGTGTCTATATGTCAAGTCTCCGGTCTGGAAATCTTAACTGATTGTTTAGGTTCTGTGAGGATCTAGTCGAAGACGGCCATCCCAAGCAAGTGCGGAACTTGCTAGAAAATGACGAATACCTGTTCCAAGAATGCTCGAGATACCTTGAGACAGGGAAACAGCAAATGCGAAACATCTTCGTAGCGGTGAAAATGACCCATGCCTTCCTGAAGCACCTCAATCTCAGCAAGAAAACCGGAGTATCGGACATTTCAATCCTTGCTCTTTCCGGGGAATTGCATGATTCGCAGATCGTGGGAGACATTCTAAATACGATGAAAACGCTCGACTCGGATGGTCTCAAAGATTTACTCGCGACAGTCCCGGAAACACTGGCAGATAGTCCTCAATTGCGCGAAGTCCAAGCAGACTTCGAGGCTTTGTTGAAAGCATATCCGAGTTCAGGGCCTCTGCGGAGTGAATATGACAGCCGGAATTCCATCGCAAAAGCCACCGTCGTTCAGCAGCGAGTTCAAGTGACAAAGAGCAAAGCTAAACAACCCAAGCGGGATGTTGAATACACGCAGATCCTCGACCGCTTCCATGCCACGCTCGAAGCATATTTCGCAGGTACCTTGGTGAAACCGCAGGACTTATTCCTGTACGAAGTGTTCCTCCTTGACATGAGGAATCCCTTGAAAGACACCTTTGCACCCAGACCACGGTTCGCAATCGAACGGGCATTGTCTAGTCCTTTCGATTACTTGATGTCCACGTCGGACACGTCGGAGAACAGACTCTCCGCGAAACAGCCCGCGACGGCCATTTTATATCAGCTCTACCTCGAATCCGGGGCTATTGTGAATGCATATGATCTCTGGAGTGCGTTCTACGCCGTGTTTGAAAGTGACCAGGGAGATAAGTGCGATGAACGAGCGATCATGGCACTCTTTTACAGAGCGTTGTCCGAATTGAAGGCGCTTGGTGTGGTCAAGAACAGCCGGAAGAAGGTGGACCATATCGCCAAAACATCATGGGCGGGATTGTAAGTTTTTGTACATTAGATGCTATAATTTACTTTTGAACAAAGGGTATCATAAGAAATGCGCACGCAAATGCTGTCATCGAGTCCGTCATCTCAACTGCTCTGAAGAGGAAGCTGTATTATGTCCTCATTCCCAAGTGGATGTTCTCCGTCACTCAAAACCATGGCTTCCCTCCGGCGCCTTCGCACAGCTTGTTCTTCTACAGTTCCTTCACGCACCCGTGGCCCAGAGTATCGACTCGACCCGGCTATATCTTCTCCATCAATCATCCACACATCGCTATCGACATCGTCATCATCATCGTTCTCTTCCATCATACTGCCCATCAGGCCATGTTTCCGTAATTGCTTTTTTCCATCCGGGTGAGAAGAGAGTGTGCCGAATATCGAGCTCATGACTGGGTCATCCGTCCACCAAGATTTCATAAGAATCACCACATCCTGTCGCCGCGACGGTTCGGCCAGTGCGCATGGAAACGGGTATTTCGTTAGCCACCGGGTAAGTACTCCGGCTTCCAATGCGGCGGGTATGTCTTCCTGCAGGATAGCATTGAGTATGCTCAGGGCTTTCTTTTCGCCTAGCGGTCTCGTTTTCGGAAGGATGGGGGACACCGTAGTACAGGTTTCTTCGGTATGTTCCTCGAGGAAATTGCAGAGACAGTCGACAATAGCCGTGTACGTGGGAGGGTCTTTCAATCGGACACACACGGAGGTTCGAGAAACTGAATGGACTGTATTAGAGCAAGTCAAATAGGTCACTAGCGGAAGCCATACGTGCTCGATTGGATACCAGAAACCACATGGCATTGAGTGCTTTACCGCGCCGCTTGTGGTCCTTGCTCGCAAGGTCTTCTAGAAGCAAATCCCGGGTTTGACCTTTCGTAGCTCGTTCAGAAATGATGCGCAATGCCCTTGAGAAAGATCAGCCCAACGTAACGCATAAAAATATCTATATCTGACTAGCGTACGCCGCACGAAGGTCATAGCTTGTACTCTCGGAGAGCTTTAGAAGTGTGTCTAATTTGAGGACTAAAGAAGTATTAGCTGGACAATGTAATGGCCCTGCGAGATTCAGTCTGTCCCGACCATCTTCCGTGCCTTCACTAATCATCTTATCTTCTTTCTTGACATGCTTGATCTCTGTTAGATCACGCACCCGACGGAGATCTGTTGCGATTCCGCGGACAGCAAAGAATAACGAGACGCCTGCTACGGTCAGCAACTGTTCTGAGCATCCCTAGCGGAGACATATACCAAGACATAGCCATAGCAGCTTATCGCTTGATTGAAAAAACATCTTTATTCCCGCATAGGATCTTAAACTGGTCGCATGCAACACAAACAATTCGAAATGATGCTCGGAAGGCGGCGAGTCCCCGCATTATACCGGCAGAATTCCATCGCATGGGCGGTGAGCACAATTTTTATTTTCTCGGACGATCTAAAAATTCAAACCAGCCTCAACGTCAACGTCGCAAAGGTCAATCATGCCGCCTTCGCAGTTGAAACAGCTCAAGGCTTCCCTGCGAGACAGCGGGGTGCTGGGTCCCCAGCAGTCGAAGAAGCAAAAGAAGCAGAATGTGAAGAGTGGTGCCAGTGCGCAGAATCGAAACCAGCGCGAAGCGGCATTGCAAGCTATCAGAGACCGGTTCAATCCTTTCGAAGTCAAAGCGACGACGAAGAATGTCAAGTTTGATTACACCAGCCGCGACGGGGGCGCAAATGCGTCCAAGACGACGGCCAGGCCCGGCGTTACCAAGTCGCTAGGCGAGGAAAGAGTGAGTTTGGTCCAAAGTGACGGCGCAGTAATGGTGATCTGACATTCTTTGTTTTATAGCGTCGCGCTACCCTTCTGCGTGAGATGGACCGGAGAAACAAAGTCGGTGGTATTCTGGATCGCCGTTTCGGTGAAAACGACCCAACGATGACGCCCGAAGAGAGAGCGGCCGAGCGATTTGCCAGGGAAAGCCAGAAGAAAGCGCGCAAAGAGTCCATGTTCAACTTGGAGG
This sequence comes from Aspergillus cristatus, assembly GCA_034509305.1. Classification (NCBI taxonomy): domain Eukaryota; kingdom Fungi; phylum Ascomycota; class Eurotiomycetes; order Eurotiales; family Aspergillaceae; genus Aspergillus; species Aspergillus cristatus. The sequence goes on along the minus strand of WJBV01000007.1, from coordinate 978,441 downwards.
ACGAGGATGAGGGAGAGTTCACCCTTACACACAAGGGCCAATCTCTTACCTTAGACAACGAGCCGCAAGACGACTTTGAGGGTTTTGATGATAATGATATGGGATCGCAGGATGGTCTATCCGACTCGGAAACCGCACGAAAAAGGAAGCGCGTTTTTGTCGAAGGTGAACCTGTGGTAGACGGGGCTGAAGGAGAGGAGCTGCCAGAGCGAAAGAAATCGAAGCATGAGGTCATGAAAGAAGTCATTGCCAAGTCGAAGTTCCACAAGGCCGAACGGCAGCAGATCAAGGAAGACGATGCCGACCTGCGTGAAGAATTGGACAAGGGTCTCCCTGATCTCTTCGAAATGCTGAGGGGCGTGAAGCCGCCACCGAAGCCGGAGCCTCCGAAGGACGATTTCTCGTCGATGAACCCCGAACGTGCGGCTGTATTAGAGGGCATTTCTCAACAGAATCACGAGAAAGAGTACGACCAGCGCTTGAAGCAATTGACTTTCGACAAGCGGTCCCAGCCAACAGATCGTACTAAGACAGCCGAGGAGAAGATTGCTGAAGAAGCTGAGAGGCTCAAGAAACTCGAGGAAGATCGAGTTCGGAGAATGCGCGGTGAGCAACCGAGTGAATCTGAGGATGAGGAAGATGAGCAGTCAGAAGATGAGGAGGAGGATTCCGATGAAGAATCAATTCCCGACGACGCGAAAGCTTTTGGATTGCAACAACCTACGAATGAGACCCACACTCGTCCCGATATGGGAGTCGAAGACGAGGACGATTTCATTATCGATGATGATCTCGTTGAGACCAGGTCCAATGCCAGCTTGGAGATTGGGGACAGTGACATTGAGGGTTTTGAGGAAGAGTCTGAGGAAGAGTCCGAGGAGGAAGAAGAGGAGGATGAGCTCATCAACGGGCTCACCTTTCCTGATGGCCGGTCCGGAGAGGCTTCAGCTCCTGCCGATAGCGCACAAGCAAACGAGAAACTGGCATACACGTATCCTTGTCCCGAGGACCATGAGAGTTTCTTGCACACTATCAAGGACGTACCGGTGATAGATCTCCCGACGGTTGTTCAGCGAATTCGTGCGCTACATCATCCCCGTCTTCATAGCGACAACAAGCGGAAACTAGGCCGGTTCGCAGAGGTCCTCGTCCAACACGTCTCGTACATGGCAGAACAACACGAACATCCTCCTTTCGCTATCCTGGAAAATATTCTTCGACACATCCACTCGCTGGCCAAGAGTCATCCGGAGAATGTCAACATGGCTTTCAGGGCTCGTCTCCGCAAACTGGCCACCGAGCGGCCGCTGAACCTCTCCCCAAGCGACCTGGTCATTTTGACGGGCATTGCAGCGATCTTCCCAACATCGGACCACTTCCATGCCATCGTGACGCCAGCTCATCTGTGCATTGCGCGGTACCTTGGACAGGGAGCTATCAACTCGCTCTCTGACTTTGCTACGGGTGCCTACGCAGCCAGTGTGTTCCTGCAGTACCAGGCTATTTCGAAACGATACATGCCCGAATTCATCAACTACGTCCTGAACGCACTCTACAACCTTTCCCCCCAGGAGCCCAAAAAACCCCTTGGCTTCTTCCCCATCAGAAAGCCCGAGCAATCCGTGGCCCTCACAACAAAATCCAAGAAAGCCACCCCCCGAAAACTCCGCTTTTGGGACGTCACAGGCCCCGAATCCGGCAAGGAAGAAGAACTCAAACTATCCCTCCTAACCACCTTCCTAACCCTCCTCTCCACCGCCTCCGACCTCTGGACCGGCCAATCCGCCTACACCGAGATCTTCGAACCCGCACAAGCCGTCCTCAACCACCTCCGCAAATCGACCACCTCCTCAGCCCCCGCAATCCAAGTCTCCCTCCAATCCACCCTCGACAAAATCTCCTCCCATCTCTCAAGCTCCCGTCTCTCCCGCCGCCCGCTCCTCCTCCACAACCACAAGCCGCTTGCCATCAAGACTGCTATCCCGAAGTTCGAGGAGAACTTCAACCCGGACAAGCACTACGATCCGGACCGCGAGCGCGCGGAGGCCAGCCGTTTGCGTGCCGAGTACAAGCGCGAGCGGAAGGGAGCTATGCGCGAACTGCGCAAGGATGCGAACTTTGTTGCGAGGGAGCAGTTGCGCGAGAAGAAGGAGAAGGATGCAGAGTACGAGAAGAAGTACAAGAGGCTTGTCGCGGAGGTGCAGAACGAGGAGGGGAGAGCGGCCAACGAGTACGAGAGGGAGAAGAGAGCGCGGCAGGGGAAGTCTTAATTGGTTTTTGGAAAGGTTGGTTTGGTTGTCTTATATTGGGATTTCTTCACTGCTGTACATACATACATTCAAGCTGTACTCAAAAGAACTTGTTTATTCAATCGACATAATTCGCATGCTCAAAATATATATACCAAACTCATAAAGTATGCAAGATTACTGCCACAAAGCCTCCCCAATGCTCACCAAATAATCACATTTCTCCCGCTGTCCTGTGGAAACAGTCTCCATTTTGGTATGGCCAGTCCGTATATACAACCGCTGATGCCCATTACCACTGTCCCAGCCCTTCCACTCAGGACTCCCCGAGTGCCGATGCTTATTCGGATCAAAGCTCCTAATAAAACTAGTCCAATACCCCTGCACAACCGGGACAATCGGCGCATTTGACGTTCGGTACGAAGCCGGTGCGCTACCCGATACGTAATCAGGACCAAAGACAGCGTTGATATCAGCTGTATGCGGAACACCCACGCCAGACTTGACAGTATCCGGATCTTGCACGTCGTACTTGTAGTACCAGCTTGGGGCGCCGGCTTTGGCGAAGATAGTGGACATGTCCATCCCCGGACAAGTGTAGCGCATGTCACCGTAGGCGTTGCTGGCGGGACGCCAGTAGGGACCGGAGTTTGGGAAGTCTTGTGTTTGGTTTGGTTGGAGATATAGCTCGTTGATTTTGGCGAGGTGTTCGAGCTTGACTTGGGGGAATTGGCTTTGGATGAAGGTACCCGCGTCGCCGACGTCGGATGTGTTCTTGGGTACGAATGCGGTGCCCTCGTTTGTGACGTCGCCGAAGATCACTGGGACTTTGATGAAGTGGCCCTGGTGGAAGAGACGGTAGGTAAGATCTGGGATCAGGTCGTTGTCGATAGTCGGTCCGTACATGTAAAGCGGGGCATTCTGGGCATTAGGGAGAGGAGTGTTGATGTTCTCGCGCTGCAGGTCTGCGATGTCCAAGTTGCGTAGACATGCTAGGGTGTCGTTGTGGCTGGCGCAACCGGTTCGGATGGCAAGGTTGTCGTAGGTGAATTGACTTTGTTCTACATTGCGCATGCTGGCGAAACTTGTCGCGTCTATGGCAGCACCGTGGAATAAACCGTCGTTTCTTCCACCGTACGCTCCGAGGAGCAGATTGATAGAGGCAGCTCCTGCACTGGCACCTCCTAGGACGACGTGTTTCGGATCGCCTCCGAACTATGATTGTTAGTATTTAATCGCTCAAGTACGTCAAGTAGACATACCTTGCTGATATGCTTCTGCACCCACTCGAGAGCCTTGATCTGATCTTTTAAACCATTGTTGACACTCCCTCCTTTCTTAATTTCCTCCCCGGCTAAGAACCCATACGGACCAACGCGATAGTTGATAGTGACCACCACGATGCCTTTGTCCGCTGCTTGAATCAGCCCGGTCCCATTATAATTCGGACCTGCGAGACTGTTGAAACCACCGCCCTGGATCCAGACGAAAACTGGCAGCTTTGTGGTATTTCCAGTCTGAGCAGGAGCATAGACATCTAGGTAGAGACAGTCTTCTGAGGTGCCGCTAGGAACGGGGTATGATTCAGTTGGGATACAAATAGGGCCGTGCTGCAAGCCAGTCAGCACCAGGTTTATGCAAATAGATAAAAAGGAAATAGATTTACCTCATTAGCAGATTGTACTCCATCCTTCTTTGCCGGATCTTGAGGAGCAGCAAACCGCAAGTTTCCTACTGGGGGAGCAGCATATCGAATCCCCAGCCATTCAACAATGCCATTCGAAGGCGACCGGCCACGATACTTTGCATAACCCAAGTCAACTACAGTATCCAACGCTGACACAAGCGAAACAAGGCAAAAAAGAGCGTAAAATCGCCCGGAAAACGACATAGTAGCCATCGACAACCGAATTCGGCACTGTTCTTCAACCCCTCGGTGAGGCATGCGACATGACAGCAAAGGAATGCAGCATATTTAATATATACTCCGGACTCCGCCCTTGATTAGGCTCATTGCCCCCCTCTGCAACCCTTGCTTCGGCGAATTTCGAGTCTGCCTCATGGTGCAGGGTGCTCGTATCCTGCAGATCGTATGCAGTGAGATCGGGGCGTAGTCCGAGACTCGTAGTTATCACTTTGACATCAGCATAGCCCTGCTGTGTCGATTAGTCAGTGTTGTACCGCTGAAGGGAGCACTTGGTTCAGATATTGTGTTGATTTAGGGGATATTTCAATAGTATGGTTTAAAGTTCGTAGTTGAAAAACTATGAAGATAACGATAAGGTGATGCGGACTATCTCCGCAATGAATTCATCCGATTTATCCAATTCATCCACTTCACTCCTCACCAATTCGCGGTTACTGAACACTAAGCACTGAATAACCGATAATGCCACCCCCAGAAGACGAAGAAGAGGACTATATGTCCATGGTCATTGAAGAACCCAAGCAAAAAGAAACCTTCACTCAAAAAAAGCGCCGACAGCAACGCGAGGTACTTCCACCACCATCCCTACACCCCAATCTCCCCAAGTACACAATATCTAATCTATATTACTGAATAGGCCGAAGCACGCGCAAAAGTGCCCTCCAAAGCTGAACGCGCAGCCCAAGAAGCCGCCCGCCGCGATGCCGCCCTCATGACCAACACACTCGACCCCTCGAACAAGGGATTCCAGATGATGGCCAAGCTCGGTTTCAAGCCTGGCCAGGCATTGGGAAAGCAAACACCACCGCCATCAGAGAAGCCACATGGCCAGGACGCAGCGGCAAGAGTGCGCGACGACAAGCGAACCGAGCCGCTGAATTTGGTGTTCAAGGAAGATCGTGGGGGCATTGGGCTGGATAATGAGAAGAAGCGCAAGATCAAAGAGGAGGCGGAGGAGGCGATGAAGAAGGTTAAGCATGAGGAGGGCGATTATCGGGATCGGGTGCGAGTCGAGCGCGAGACGAGACGGGCTGAGGCGCAATTCCATGCGGCGCAGAAGGTTGCAGAGCGGTTAGATATTGAGGCAGAGGAAGGGGAAAGGGATAGTGGTGAGAAGGATCGCGGTGATGACAAAAACGAGGAGGAAGCAGACGATAAAGGCGACAACGAAGAAAAAGAAAAGAAGACCAAGACGCAGAAGAAAGTCAAACCAACCTCCCAAACCAACCTCCTCTACCGCGGCCTCGTCCGCGAACGCGAAGAAAGAGAACGCAACCTTCACCTCCGTCACGCCCTCCAAACCTCCCTTCCATCATCCTTCTTCCCCGACCCAAAATTACCCGGCTACGATGACCCAACCCTCGAGCGCGAAGACCGCGAGGCAATTGATCCGCAAGCGCGCGGGGAGGGATACGCAAGCAGTCTTCTCGAGCAAGATGTGGATGAGGAGGATCCAGAACTAGATGAGTTTAATGCGCTCGAGCCGCAGGAACGGCTCCATAAGCTGGTCTTGTATCTGCGAGAGAAGCATTGGTATTGCTTCTGGTGTAAATGTCGCTATGATGATGAGACCATGGAGGGATGTCCGGGATTGACGGAGGAGGATCATGATTGATGCATTCTACTTTCTACTACTGTATTAATACCGATAGATCGGGATATCAAGCATGACATTAAAAAGCATATCACAACATAAATACACACACCACGACAACATGGCAAAAGAAGAGACAGTCTTATGTACATTCAGTGCCCACCGTATCCCAAAGCCGTAAAATCAACCGCGTATTTGTGAGAAATAAAAGAAAAGAAAGGGGGCAGATCAGATAAACCCAACCCAAAGATAGCTGCATATCAGACGCAGATAATAAGCAAGGTGGGGGGGGGAAGAAACAAAGAGCGAATTGAAAACGATGTAAAAAGAGATCAACTCTGAATCATACCCAACAAATCATCCAACGATCTCCTCGAACACTTCTGCAAATTCTGATAACAACCCTCGCAAATCCGGAGACAACAAAACACACACCGATGACGGACCTCCCGATCGAACTTCTGACAAGTCATACACGGCAACGCATGCCAGACATTCGCCGCAGGAGGCATCGACCTGTGTTCCTGATAGCAGGCGAAATGCAGTTTATTTAACGGCGCCGCGACGGGCTCGTAACCCGGAGGTGTCCAGACATCATCCATATCTGTGTGTTCCACGTCTGGCACCGGTTCCAATCCCGGAGAGATATCCGCGTACATCCGATCGACGGCTTCGGGCTCGGGGTCGGGGATGTAGTCCTCCAGGGGCTCTCCGTCGCTTGTTGCTATTCGCTGCGATTCGTTGGATGGGGTGCGCTGGACGGGTGGTGGTGGAACCGCAAGACTGCTGTTGCCGTTGCTGTGGCCGATACCGTTGCCATTGCCGTTGCTAATGTTAGGAGTGCTGCGGTTGGCACCCGTGGGCATCGGATACCGGTCAGTCCCAAAGTCAGCCATGGGCGCGGCGTCGAGCCCAAAGTTCAAATCTGTTGCTGAAGCCGCAGGCAGACGCATGGGCGTTGGCGCAGCTACAGGCGGCGCAGGCACAGTTTGAGGAGACACGGAGGTAGGCACGGAAGGCAGTTGTTTGTCCGGAGGAGGAGGAGGGAGTGCCTCTGGTAGAGAATCCATCTTCTGCTGGTATTGCTGTTGTTGCTGTGCTTCAGAGCCTTTTTTCCCAAAAGACTTGATGGATGAGAAAGATGGGACTCGGAGACCTCTGGGGCGCTTTTCGCTTTCCAGAATCGCCATGATCTGGACCGGATTTTTTTGGTGGTGAGAGGAGAAAAGGAAGAGACCGTGCTGGTAGTGGTGGTGACTATTGGGGTCTGGGTCGTAGTGGGTTCGCAGAGGATTAGTTCCTTGGAACCAACGATCAACGACGACGCAGCCGATGAGGAAGAGAGCGAACAGAGGAGTGAATTTCGACAAAAGATAGTAGCAGAAACAACAGCAGCTGAAATTTAGAGGAAGCCCAATGGGAGATGGAAAAACCTGGAAAAGAGTTAATCTCAGTCTCAGGATCACCTCCTGCTGGTCCGCAGTCCATCGCGTTAGTGTCTCTTAGTGTCGCTCACCAATAGATTGACTATCTTAATTTCTTGATCACGCCAGATCCTTCTCGCTGGTTTCTGAGTGCTCACTACAGGTTATAAAAGAAAGAAAGTAAGTTTGCAATGGCAGCCTGTTGCGATGACCTGTATCTTCATCATCGACTTGCGGACAACATACAATGGACAATGCGACAATGCGCTCAAAGATACATCGCGCGATCAATCGATCTCGAATCTCCTTTAATACTAATCAATCAATCTGCGCGCATCCTTCGCGGTGATCCGATCGCCCGTCGCATTCAGTCGCGCGCCTGAAACGACCGAAACCAGCCCTCACGGTAGTACGAAGTACCACAAACACGGCGCAATCTACACAGTACTACTAGTATTTGATACTTCGTGAAATGTCGAATAGTAGTATTGCCAGCATTCTCTTAGTAACGCACGGCCCAGACTCGAATCATTTATTCCGATCCAGTAGAAGAAAGAAAAGTCTATTGTACCCTGTCCAGTGTCTTGTCCTAGGACATGAATTTTGAAAAGAAAAGATTGAATCACAGAAAGGAAAGAAAACAGTAAGAGAGCGTCATCATCGCTTTTCCGCCCAGAATATGTAAACCCCTATGCGCCAACCAACTACCGCCAAGAATGAGAATATGGAAATGAAAGAAAAATGAACGGAAAGAAAAGATGACGGAAATTATGTCGTTTCGGGATTTGGGGTCGTGTTGGTAATCTCAACCGACCGAGTTTCCAGTTCCTTGGGCAACTCTGGTACCGTGACACTAGCGTGCTCTACGCTGGCTGTATACCTAGCGTCCAAAACCTCCTGGGTCATCGACTTGGGTGCAGCAGCAGGAGCGTCATTCGATCCAGATCCCTCGGGTTGTTCTGATTTTGTCGGCATGTGCTCGACAAGCTCCGTCGGTTCCCCTGCTTTATCTTCATCGCCAATGACTTCAGCCAGACTCCGGAAGTTGAACATCTGTTCAGTCGCCTGTTGACTGCCATCGGCGGTTGTCGCGTGCTCGTCCGCAGTCGATTCAACGAGCGAAGAGAACGAGGATGATGCACTCGCCATGTTCCGCAGTTGTGATGGCTTTGAGGGCTCCGTGGCCGCGGTCTGATTCGCCAATTGGTCCATAGTGTCTTCAGAAGAAGACGGTGCACCTTCTGCCACCGTGGCCGGTGCAACAGCTGCACTAGAGGAAGCTGCCGTGGCCATAGCTGTGGCAGGAACAGACGTTGGAGGGGTTGCGCGGTCTACTTCCTTTCCCTTGTCGGTAAACGATCCTTCATCCTCTTCCTCTATGACAGAAGATGAGCTGCTTGCCCCCAGTCTCGCGGCACTTAGCCCAGTGCTACTACCCGCTTCTGTACCCGAGATTCCGCTCTTGCGAATGCTCTTCTCATACTTTTTGGCGTCTTTATCCCTTCGTTTTGCCTCCTTTTTCATCTCCTTCTCTTCCTTCTTGCGCCGGTCTTCTTCGCTGGCCAAACTCAGCCGAATCGCCTCCATCATCATCATTTCCTCTAAGTCGTCCAGTCGGCTGCGTCTCGAGCTACCACGCCGTGGTGCTGGGTTACTTTCCTCTTGCGTCTCCGTCTCTTGCGTAGGAGGAGCGGGCGGTCTTCGGTCTGTTAGGAAAGCCAGCGCATGCAGTGCCGGAGACCCACGAGTCTCTGGTGCATTACTTGCCCGCCTAAGACCCCTTCTTCCAAGACTGAAGTTCCGAGAATCACTCCCGTTTTGATTATTCACCAGGTATGCAGCGGTGTGAAGGGCGGTTGCTGCGGCAGATCTCCGGGCAGCGTGCGCTCGAGCATTGGCTAACTTCTGCGCCCAATCGGGTCGAATTTTGTCGGTAGTAACCACAGTTGGGTCGGTCGCTGACAATGACGTAGCACGGCGACGGCCAGTGACTGCTACAGGTGTGCCCGACAAGAGCGACGAGGTAGAAGAAGACATCGGAGAAGCAAGGTTCATGGGCGGACGCGAACCATTTAATTCCGCCGCATAACTGAGTCCTCTGCGGAATTGCGGGGGTATGTAGGTGACACCAAACTCAGGCTGGACACAGAACGGACAGGCTGCAGGTTCCGATACGAGTTGGGTGTCCGCCGATTCTGCACGGTTGCCTTCCGATTCCTGCGCTGAACTTGGGGCGTTCGGGTCTGGTTCTCCATGCTCCGGGGGATGGGGATCGGGACGTTTGATCTGAACGAAGCATTCCGAGCATATCGGCTGATCGCAGCACCTTGTCCTGTTCAGATAAGGAGGGTAGTAGAGGAAGCAAATCGGACATTCTGCTGCATCCTTGTAAAGATATGCCTCAAGCGGTTGCCCGTTGACGAATGGATCGGATGGCAGTTGGATTTCCCTCGGCGTAAGATCTGTTTGAGAACCGTGTTTTGTTGACGTCGTGAGCGAAGCTAGCGTCTTGGCCCGAGTCCGGAACAACGGCGAACTAAAAGATCCCGAGGCAATCGGGGAGGTGGGGGATGGGAGGGAATTAGCGGGGTTCGATGATGTCTGGGAGTTGTCCGAGTTGTAGGATTGGGATCGCGATGCGATGGGTACCATCAAATGATGGGCGGCTTTCGAATCGGATGACGGCTCTTTTGCATCCTCCGAGGTGGCCCGGGGAGCAGTCTTGTTTTCCAACTCAAGCGGGATCTCGTCAGGCGCTGGTATCGGTAAACCTCGAGCGGCTGCCATGAGTTGATGTTCTGTCCACGAATCCGAGAAATCATTGAGACCTCTCCAGAACGGGGCGAGTCGTCGCTCAATCTAGATAGACAATGTCAGCGATTCGTTGATTCTCAAGGCTGCCCAGAAACTCATTGTAAATTTACCATCAACTGCCGAACCACGGCCTTATTAAAATCCTCTGTGCCAACATAGACACCTTGGGTGACCAAGAAACCACCATCCACATGCTCCTCTCTCATACTCCGTTCTCGTTCCTTGGCTCGGGCGACCCGTTCTTTTTCCAGCTTACGAGCTTCGCGCTCTTGTCGGGTTTCGCGCCGATGTTCCAACGCTACCTCCGGAGGGGGAGCGAATCCCAGCATAGACAAATCGGGTCGACTCGAACGTCTGGACCGAGAACCTTCTGACTGACGCTCGCCATACGGAGATCGTCCACTGGGGTGATGGCTGCGACGATGCGATGGGCCGAGAGAGGCTCGTGCCTCTTTGGTCTGTGAGTTACCCATATTGAATGGGGAGGATGTGATGAGAGGGACGAATGATTATTAGGAATTTGCGGAAAGGTCGAGAGGGACGGAAAGAAAACGACGAAGACAGTATGCGGGATTAGGCAGAGAGGTACCGCAGTAAGTAGGACGGATATGGTAACACTGCCGGATCAGGCGGAGAGGCGGAGTCGAAGCAGGTTTGCCTCCAGGAGAGCGACGCGGCGACAATGTAGTGGTCGGAGTCGATCGAATACGCACAGAGGAACACAATGTATTGTAAGGATATTCACAGAAGATGCAGGTAAGAAAAGAAAGACAAGATATGGACAGAGAAGAAGAAGAGAAGGTGTGGGAGTAGTGAGAGGCGCGAGTGAGGAGAGTGAGGTTCAACTGCGGGCGGGGGATGGATTCGCGCTGTTTAGTCGGGATGAAGCGCGGATGCTTGCGACATGCGGCTGATCTTAAGAGAGGTTAATATAGAAAGAGTGAAAGAAATGGGAGACAAGAAGAAAAGAAGTGAGATTGTATGGCCGCTGGCCAGGAATGCTAAGAAAAGGTGAGGAGAAAGGAAAGCGTTCTCTGTTAGGCCAAATTAATGTGAAGACCCGGACAGAGAGTATGGAGTAAAGTATGGGGAATCCACGGAAGAATACCGTTACAACAAGTGAGGAATTTAAAACCCTCGTCAGACACACACAAAATTTATGGGAAAATGAGAGAAATGAAGGATTGGATCTTTCATTTCGCAGATCGAAAACTGAACAGAAAAAGAATCGAAAAAAGGAATATACTAATGCGACGCCACAAGACCGCGAAGCACTTTAATTATTACATCAGCTGTGGCTCGAGGCGATGGACGGGACTACTACGAATACCTTCTGGAGAACGGAGCCTCCTTTAATTTCCAATCGTTCGAGTCTTGGGTTTGAGTTTGATCTGCCGTAGCCTGCACAAAGTCTTTTTCAACGTCTCGGCACTTCTCACGAATCCGTCATTGACCCGAGATTGAAGGTGCAATCGTAGAATTGTCAGCTCCATGTGCTTAACCATATCGTATATAACCAATACATAATGTGGCTGGTGATCTTGCTGAGCCACAGGCGGTCTGGGTCCGGGGCGGAAAAATCCATCTGGATTCCTAAACGGGTATGGTATGCTTCATTTTTCTCTGCTGTCCAGCGACAGAGATTCGACAGGACCAAAATAGGTCAATGAACATTGGATCCAGTTTATGACCTGGAATTCCAGTGACTGTAACTGCAATTCATAGAGAACATAGCATGCCTTCTCATTGAACGATTCCTATCACTACTCCGGCACTCATCCTGCCATGACGACGGCCACCACGACAACCTCTACAGCAACCACGCGCCTCCACATCACCCCTTTCAACCCAGACATCCTGCCTTCCGTGCTGCCTCCCTCCGTGCAACCGACTGCTACGGAGGTCTCATTTCATACCCTGCCAACTTTCCCCGAGAACAATTACGGCTACGTGACCTTACCAACAATGGAAGCGGAGAAGATCAAGAAGAAGCTTCACGGGTCTATCCTGAAAGGCAGAAAGTTCAAGGTAGAAACTGCGCGACCACAGAAGGAAAAGGAATTGGAACCGAACGAGTCAGATTCCGGAGCAGAACGTTCGAGCAAGAAGAAGAAGAGTTCGAAGAAGCGAAAGGCCGGCGAAGATGTCCTGGATGGCCACGAGCTCCCGTCGGAACGCAAAGTCAAACGAGGATGGACCGAGTCGACAGATTCCAAGGCAGATAGGCGGAAAGACGAAAAGAAGAAGAAAAAGGAGAAAAAGGCAAAAGCACAAGCCAAATCAAAGTACACGGAGAAGGAAGAGTGCCTGTTCCGGATGCAACTGCCCCCTAACAAAGCCTCTGCCTTGGATGAAAAGCAGGATAAGAAGTCGAAGAAGAAGAAGAAGAAATCTTCTTCGGAGTCAGTTGTCCATGAGTTTGCGAATACTATTACCCACCCGAGTTTTATCCGTTCTGGTGCTGAGAATGCAACTACTACGGCAACATATGAGGAAGGAAAGGGCTGGGTTGATGATTCAGGGAATGTGAAGGAACCGGTCAATGACAAAATCAAGGACTCTAGGCACAGACCTGGAAAGGTACCGGGTGCCAAAGAAAAGCCAAAGTCCAAGTCGAAAGAATCGACGAAGAAGGCTAAGCCCGCGCCTAAGGAGGAATCGGAGGAATCGGAAGACTGGACTTCTTCTAGTGGCTCTTCGTCTGAAGACAGTGACTCGGAAAGCGAGAGTGAGTCGGCTGATACTTCTGAAACATCCGACGAGTCCAGCAACAAAGAGACCAAGGAAGAAAAGAAGCAATCGAACCCACCAGCAACTACCAAACCTGCTACCCCATCAGACGAGGATCAATCGTCGGATGCAAATGAACAACCAACCTCAAAAGAAGTTCATCCTCTGGAAGCGCTCTACAAACGCTCCGCACCAGCCTCTTCAGAAGCCAAACCCGCCGAGGAAACCAACGGGTTCAGTTTCTTCGGGAATGATGACGATATAGAATCTGAGGAAGAACCTACCGAACTAGTCGCACCGCAGACACCTTTCGCAAAGGAGGAACTCCAGGCTCGCGGGCTGAGGAGCGCCGCCCCAACCCCAGACACTGGCCTAGTGAGCCGGAGCATAAAATGGGATGAGTATGACGATGAAATGGACGTAGATGATGAGTCGTCTATCGACACACCAGTTGCCAAGAAGGGCGGCGCAGAAGAGTCAGACTTTGCGAAATGGTTCTGGGAGAATCGGGGAGACAACAATCGGGCCTGGAAGAAACGGCGGCGTGAGGCTGCCAAGGAAGAGAGGCAGCGAGAGAACCGCCGCAAGGGATTGAAGGGGAAATCATAGACGTCGCTTTAATACATAGAGTTCAAATTGGATATATAGAGCAAAATTATGCATTTTTGAATCGGGCGTAGTTGAAGCTATTCGAGCATATGTCGTATGATATCACATGATGCCAAGAATATGGAATTCGCAGGCGGCGATAACCAAACACGCCGATGAACTCCGTCTCCTCCGTACAGGAAGTAAAAAACACTGTCGAATCCATCATGTGGCCATTGCAGGGCAGCGCATTGAATTCGCTGCTTACTTCTCTACTCCTATTTCTTACGTTCGCATCATTCGCTGTAGCATCTGGTGAGTGCCATCTCCGGAATCCCTGCAGCAGATCGTACGAGATCGTGCGGCCTTTGCGACAGTATCCAGCCAGCTAACAATTCCTCTTTAAATACAATAGCACCCGCCTCCTTCTGCAAATGCACCTGCTTCAGCAATAGCACCATTATCCCTCTCGATCCCGCGAAGCCCGAATCCTCCTCTTTCGCCGGCAACCTCGCCCGAGACATCGCAGACCTGGTGACGACAGATAATGAAAAGCGAGCCAACAGCTATCAAGCGCTCAGCTGCAACGACTGTAATCGGAAGTTCTGTCTGGGATACGACTTGCCTGTGTGTAAGGGCGCGAAGGAGGATGATGTTGTGAGCACGTGTTTCCGTATGTCGACTCTGCTCCATTATCGGATTTATGGGATGCGACACATGCTAACGGTGGTTGGTGCTGCAGAAAGAGATTCGAGAAAGGATGAAGCTATTGTGTTCATTTTTATATTCGCGACGAGTGGGCTGCTCGCGTGGGCTCTTTTTAGGCCGTGGGTTCAGAAGTGGCTCGAGGTATGTTTTCTCGTATATACTGGTCGACTGTGTATGCTGATTTATTAAGGCTGCAAGGGAAAGACGGCAGTATATTCCTGTTGCGGAACCCGGTGATTGATAGATCTATATGAACTTATCTTCCATGTATATATACGCAGCGTCAGCTAAGATGCCAGGGGTATGCCTGGCTGGTACGAAAGGCGCGAGAATTGCTTGAACAATAAGAAGCAGCCGGTCTGTTTCCATGTCCGTTGACTCTGTTGCACCTTGCCTAAATGAAACCCCTTAAACCTCATAGTCTGAATCTCAAGCCAAGGACCGACTATGTCTGATATTTTGAACCAGGCCTTCTCTGTATCTACGTCCCGATAGGGAAGCACTCAATTACAGTATATGACCTCTTCTGTAGTACTGCAGGTGTTCTTGGATGAATGTCCCGCGAAAAGCTGCGTCACCCAAGCTAGCATCGGGACCAATCAGTTCACGTCATTGAGTAAGCCCTATTGGTGTTTCTCGTCCATGACCTGCAAGAGAGGAAGAGCTTACGGGTCTTGTTCGGGCCATGAGACATGGAAGAAGCGAAAAGTTTTTTCTATCATCTTCTCTTCGCCACGAGGGTCGGTCAGATGATTTTTTTTTATACGAGAGTACTAATCTAGACGATTCGAATTCTGAGTCCGGTGACTGGAACAATCCTTGCTGGTTGTGTTCATTGAGGGATTGACACTTGTATACTCTGGAGATTCTTCTAGCACAATCTGGCAGGTCTAGATTAAGTCGGGCCCCACAGACTAGCCTGCGATGGGGTACATAAGGCCCTCGATGTACAGGCATTGATTGGCTTCTGATAGCGGGTCTTGGAGTGCCGGTGCGGGCAGGGTCCACTGCATAGTTTTAATACTGTTGTGTATCTCCCTACTACTACTATGTACAGAATACCAATCAGGATAATGGTAAGACTAAAGCAGCTATAATAAGAATTCAGTATACTTGTAGACGCAGGGGATAGATAAGATGTGGACGATATCGGAAAGACCGCTGTCTAACGCGGAGATATGCGACTCGCCACCTTCATGTATTCGAGGCGGTATGTTACACCCACCAGTCAAGATGTCGTCGCGAGGGCAGCCATGCAAGACTAGGTCAGCATTAACCGAATTGAGAAATCTCTGCAATCTTCTTTATCTATGCAGCTATAATTGTTTCTCTTTCGTATCCTTATATTTAGTACATTCTGTATATGTGTACTCTGTATCTCGTATTTTGTACTTGTACTTGTACTTTACACTCCGTTAGTCACGTTAATCCACGGATCACCTCGATAGGAAGTTCCATCCGCAGCTGCTCATTGGTCACTATCTATTCGGATATCGGCTTTTACACTTTTTTTTTTTTTTTTTTTTTTACCCCTCCCACCCTCTTGCCTCCTTCTTCTCCTTCGGTGTCTTCTCCTTACTCTGTCTTACTCTGTATCTTCTCAACATAAGCCTGCTCATCTGCGCGTCTGTTTTGTTGCTTGCTTTCATCGCGACTTCTACAGGACAACAACTAAGAGGACGTTGACCCCCAAAGACCTCTTAAGAGAGGAGCGACATCACGAATAGAGCCCACTCAAGGGTCCTCTGCCGCCTCGGGCTTGCCGTAAGAATCTTGGACGGTTCTAAAGAAGATGGTATTAACACACCAGGAAAGACTGCCTACCTCCGACAAGTTTCCCACCACTCAGCTCCTCCTTCTAGCAATATGTCGCGTCGCGGAGCCTATCGCCTTGACTTCCATCTTCCCTTACTCGTGGGTGATGGTTAAGGACTTTCAAATCGCTGATAGTCATGACGCCTCCCTTTACGCCGGCATCCTCATCTCCGCGTTTTCCCTCGCCGAAGCGCTCACTGGCATGTTCTGGGGAGGTCTCTCAGACCGCATCGGCCGCAAACCTGTTCTCCTCTCCGGTTGCTTTGGCACCATGCTCTCCCTTCTCATGGTGGGCTTTTCTACAAACTTCTGGGTTGCCCTCTTCGGAAGAGCATTGGGAGGTGCGCTGAATGGAAACATTGGCGTTATCCAGACAATGGTGGGAGAACTAGTTAAACGGCCTGAACATGAACGTGAGTAAACCTTGGGGATTCCCATCTGTTCTGTTGCTGACAGGGTATAGCTCGAGCTTATGCCGTGATGCCGTTTGTCTGGTCAATCGGAACCATCATCGGGCCAGGTAAGTGAGAATATGTCCCAGGCAGGACGAACCAAGGACAGCTGTTGACCTCCTTGCTGCAGCCATAGGGGGTTTGCTTGCAAAACCGGCTGAAGGGTTCCCCTCTGTATTCCCTCCCGATGGCCCCTTTGGCAAATTCCCATACCTCTTGCCGAATCTCGTCTGCTCTATCTTACTCGTGTTTAGTATCATCGGCGGTTGGCTGTTTTTGCGCGAAACCCATCCCGATATGCAACAGGGAGCCGTTGTCTCTGACGAGCAGGATTACACGTCCCCTCTTCTAGCAACCGCTGGTGCCACCGCCAACCCTAGTGCTGATCTACGAGCCGAATCTTACGGCACCTTCAATGAGGTCCACCTGCACGAGGAGAATGGTTGGACGGTGTTTGCAGATGGAACAAAATGCGAGTCATCTGTGCGCAAGCCAGTCGCATTTACAAGGCCTGTCATTATGCTGGTGGTTGCCTTGGCCATCTTCACGTATCACTCGATGACCTACGACCATCTATTGCCTATCTTCCTGCAGGATAAGAATACCCGAAACGCCGCTAGTGTTGGCACTACTTTCGATTTCAGCATCCCCGGTGGCGTGGGTTTGTCGACTCGGACGGTTGGTGTAATTATGTCTTCAGACGGTATCATCGCCTTGATCATTCAGAGCGTCATCTTTCCGGCTTTGGCTCAATGGCTCGGCGTCTGGAAGCTCTTTGTTATGGTCACGATCCTGCATCCGATCGCCTATTTCATGGTTCCATTTCTGGTTTTCCTCCCGCAGCAATTCCTGTTCGTCGGTATCTACACTTGTCTCGCCGTGCGCAACATCCTTTCGATCATCGACTATCCGGTGCTTTTGATTCTTATCAAGCAAGCAAGTCCTTCTGACGCGGTCCTGGGAAAGATCAATGGCCTTGCTGCTTCTGCCGGGGCCGCTGCGCGCACTGTTGCTCCTCCCGTTGCCGGTTGGCTTTACAGTACCGGCTCTGAAATTCGTTTCACGGGCCTTGCATGGTGGGGAAGTTCTCTGGTTGCGATGATTGGTGCTCTGCAGCTCTGGTTTATCGAGCGGAAGAAAAACACTTCAGCCATGGTACACCCGGTTGGTCCTTGCCATTACGATGCGCACAAGGAGACTATCCATATCGTCGTGACCGATGCCGACACAGGCTCGGAGCAAAGTGCGTAAGGAGATGCCCAATAACGACGAAAAATGTTTACGTTCGACTTTATTTATATCTACTCGTCAAAAGTTGATTGTTTTGATGTTTATACGTGGACTTCGGTGGTACAGTTTGCATGGGTCCGTTTCCTGTTGATCTTTTTTCTGGCGTTTGAACATGAGCATGGAGTTTGGCGTCAGGTCTGTTGACATACTGGCTTCCGGTTTCTTTTAACTATACATAGTCTCTTAATGAGAAGTCTCATTAATGGCATGTAGAATCCTTAGGGCCATTTCAATATTGTTTAGCGCCGCTTTTTTCTTATTGAGCAGCCTGGAGTGTATAATGACATTTTCGCTCGAAATTATTAGAGGTGTGGTTAGGGTTGCTCCCAAGACATGCAAAAGATGCCGGAATTCAACATACTGGTAAGCAATTTGAAGGAGGCGCCCAATCACATAAGGCTGTAATAAGATAGCGCGCCTCTGACAATGTACTATTTGATGTAGGACAAAGAGAGACGTAAAGAGGTATATCTTGGTGATAAACGGAATTTGAATTGTGGGGGCGGATATCCGCAGATCGCTCTTGAGAACTCAACTTTTAATCCAATCATAAAGGACATTGCTCTCACAATGTCGCGTATCCTAACATTTGCAACAACAAATATACCTGCGAGCGTATGGTTGATCCCCGGTATTGGCTGACAATATATACTGACATTGTACAGGCAATCAAGCAACTCCAAGAAGAGAGTATCATCCCGGAATATGCATTCAATCTCTTCACCTTCATACGCAGCCCCGACCAAGAAGAGGTGCAAGTAAAGGGGACACCCCCTGCCGAAGATATCGTGACCTGTTTTGAAGGCCAGAACGATGCAGAGATCCGCCAATATTTCCACCAATTCCTCGCAGAAAAGGGCACAATGGGCAAGATTACAAGGATCTGGTTCGCTGTGTTGGATGAGCAATCAGTTGCCCAGTCTACGATTGTTTTGCATCGCAGCATGAAGAAGTCGCTCTGGGATGAGATCTATGCAGAGGTCCCGGAAACCCCCATCCCGGGGCAACATAAAGTCTGCGATGATGGCAATATCTGGTGGAAGTGGCGTGTGCCGTTCAGATATGCCTGGGCAATCTGGAATTCGATTTCTAGTTGTGATTTGGAGGTCTTGGAGTTATACTCGCGGCAGGAATACCTGGGTTCTGATGGGGTTGTTGATGCGGAAACTTGTGATAAGATTGTGAATGGGGAATTGGGTGATCCAAAAGGAATGGTCTAGAATGTATGCCATCTTTTCTCATTTTAGGCAGTTCTTCTTCCATGAATGTCTCGTCTCTGTACTTGTCAATTGATCCTGCCGCTATATACCGCCCTGTAACTTTCCCAAAGTAGTTTAGCTTTGTTTACAGCCCATCCCGGCAACGGCAAAACATAATAATCTTTCCTCCTCCTTCACTGATTGCTCTTGTAATCTATCACGCTTGAAGAACAGGTTTTTCTCTACTAGAATACAGCTCTAGAATCACATCTCTACTCTGCATTTGGCTATCTACTTGGTCTACCCTTGGATACTGCTGGTATCGCAAGTGGCTACCCTTTTCCTTCCCCACCTACACCATGTCTGCGCCTCTGTCTCCTCTAACATCGTCGCGTCAAAACTCGCGATTCAACTCGCCTAAATCGCCCAAGTTCGCGAAAGGGCAGGGGAGTATTGATGAGATGTTGGACGCTGATGAATACCCCGAGAACACCTATTCGAGTCCATTCAAGATCGACCCTCAGGCGCAGGAGTCTCAGACAGACGACGACGATGGCCAATCCATGGCAGAAGCGCCGAGTTCGCCGTTCCAGTACGATGGCCGAGACGATACTGTCGACTTTAACATGCTGCGACAACAACAGAGACAAACATCGCTAGCACCCAGCGAGCACTCTGCGACGCCTCGGAAACGATCCTACGAATATGCGCCGGATGACCAGGATGGGCGCGACGACACGGATTTTGACGGACGGTACAAAAGGGGGAACCGAAGGGATGAATCAGAGATCGACATCCACGCCGATGAGGATGCGAGTTTCCTGAACAGGCAGAAAGCGACGGACTATGCTGGACAGCAGGAGGCAGGCAGCAATAGCATGATGGAAGAGAAGCACAATGAATGCATGAGCACTGTGCTTCAAGGCGACGGCGCTTCTGATGAGAAGGAAAACAACGGTGACGCTGACGCTGACGACGATGCTATGACTGATGACGAATTTCACGACTCGATTGATGATACTCACCTGAGTACTTTCTCTGCGGTTCCCAATGCGGATATGACATCGTTTGCGAATCTGCGGAGAGAGTCGCCCACCAAGGCCATGCGAAATTATAACCCGGCACCAGAGCCGGGGACGCCCAGTCAGGCCCAAATGTCGAACCGAAGGAGTACGTTGATAGACCTGGATACGCCGGCTGGTTCACCATCGCCCAGGCGGAGGGAACATAGAGACTACGGAAACCCCAGTGGCACACCTAAAATCCTGGATCTCATAGATCAGCCCGGTCTCTCGCCACGTCCACGGTATAGCATGCAGAATGCGCGTTACTCTCCCGAGCGGCGGTCACCTTTGAGAATGGCACGCGAGTCCATGCGCTCCCCTGGTAAAGCGTCGTTGCTGGACTTTGACCTTCCTCCGCCCCCAACCCCCCGATCTATTCCTACGGTGACTCCTCGTGAACTTGAGTCTCTGAAATCCAATTTCATGTCGGAGATCTCTTCGCTCAAGGCGACCCTAAGTGGGAGGGAAGCCGAAGTATCCAGTCTAAAGCAGGCAGTAGCGGACGCTGAGCGGCGCGTTGGAGAAGCCATGGAGCAAGTCCGCAACGAAGCGGCACGGAAAGATGAATTGGAGATTGAACAGGCCGAATGGCAGCGACGAGGAGAGGAGATGGAGACTGTGCTGCGCGAAGTCAAGGCGGATATCGTGGAAGGAGAGCATGAAAAGGCACGGCTGGTGAAGAAGGTGGAGGAAGTCGAGAAGAGCAAAGAGCAGCTAGAAGGCCGGATGGTGGAATTGGAAAGCCAACTGGAGGCTGCTCGGAAGGCAGCTGAAGCCAAACCCTCTTCGTTCCCTGATGTTCCTACGGAAGCATCTACCACTAGTAGCAATACTAAAACAGCAGAGGAGACTGCCCGCGAAGTCCAGGAAGCCGTCGAGAAAGTGGCCCGGGAGCTCCATACGCTGTACAAGGGCAAGCACGAGACCAAGGTTGCCGCATTGAAGAAGAGCTACGAGTCCCGGTGGGAGAAGCGCGTTCGGGAAGCCGAGAACAAACTGAAGGGTGTGCAGGAGGAGAACCAGCGGATGAAAGAGGAATGCGAGAAGACGGCAGCTACCGAGACAGCCACCAACCGCGATGAGATCACCAACCTGGTGGCCCGTGCCAATGAAGAGCACGAAGCCGAGAAGCGGGTGCTGGAGGCCCAGATCAAGGGACTACAGCAGGAGATGGCGGCGCTACGGGAGGATCGGAAACGGCTCCAGGGCGATTTGGAGATGGAACGAGCGGAAAAGGGAGAGCTGGTGGCTGCAGTTGACGAATGGCTGGCCATCCAACAACCCGGTCAGCAGCCTTCTGAACCTGCTGAACCTGCCGAACGCACTGAACGCACCCCCAGTCCGTGTGATGCGGCATCACCGAAACCCACGCGGAGGCCATCGGCGGAACCGGCGATGGAGGATTTCCGGCGGAGTGTGAGCGACAGTCACAGTACTAGCGCCAGCAGCAGTACCAGTGGATTACGACCACCCAGCGCCATGGGGTCGAGTGGTGGGGTCGAAAAGGAGAAGAGAAAGGCAATTCCTAAGATTGGGGCAAAGACGCCACGGGGAAATAGTGGGGGGAAGTCCGGGATAGCAGTGTTTACGCCAGGACGGAGTGGGATAATGGGATCGATTGAGCGGATGGGACGGGGTGTCTAATTTTCTGTTATTTGCCTCTATTATGATGATGAGTACGACTTGTTGTTTTGTTATTGTTTGAGTACAGATATCCTGGATAGTTTTATGATGATATTTATTGGATCAACATCGATAATCGTGTGCCATGACAGTGCACTGAACAACATATCTTGATTGACCATGACAATCTCCTCGTACTTGACACGAAACGATGATCTTCTACTATTAGTATCTGTGCAACATCGACTCCGCTGCCCCGGATTGTTTCTTTTTTAGTATATTGAGTGCGACTCCATTCGTCCGTACCAGCCCGCAGTGTATTATTGTCGAACAAATCTGGGGTCTCCGGATTCCCGATGGTTCTATTGTGTAAAACATACATGTACAGAGTACTCCCTATATATACATACATATGTGCTTTGTACAATGTCCTGTACAATGTAGCGTGTTTACAAGGGTCAGATATGTGCATATGCACTGGAACAGGAAACCACATGACCGGACCGTGCGGCGAGAAAGCCGACGAACCCGGTTCATATGAATAATACATACCCCAGAGTCATCATCATGTGTCTGGGGAAAGGCGACTCATCTCCGTGTATCAGCCCCGTCCAATACAGTACGGTAATATACTCTGTAAGGAACCAAGAACCGGCGAGATCGCAACCACAGCCACCGACTTCGGCAGTTGAAGGGGGAGTTTTATTATCGAAGAAACGTGGGGAAAGTTGGGGAAGGCCGGGGACCAGGGTCTGTGTATTTTATGGGCGAATTTATTGGTAGAATGGAAAGTATGAGGTCCAGTTGATACTTGGCGATTGGTTCGTGGGGATTTCTGGTACCAGGGATCGACGAAGTTACATTCATATGAACGTACATAGTAATCTGGTTAACTACATTAGATGAGAATTAGCATTCCTGTGTATGTAGGAGACTGAAGGGTAGATGAGGGATTAAATCTGTGCAAGGATTGTTTGTCAATTGCAATGACAGCAGATCAGCCTGGACCATAAGAGAAAGAAGTCGGTCGGGATCCTGCCGATGTCAGCGGCCACATACCGCTTCAACTGCTATCCCTACACATGTTAAGTGATATCATAGCAAAGTAGGCATTGCTACGCGTGACCATTACTGGATCATCCCCAGACTTTTGGTATATTCGGATCGGCTACAATGCCAATTAATTGGTCTGTGAGAGGCCAGAAGCCAAAGAGAGTTTGATTTGGCGGGGGGTTTGGCGGGAGTTTGATTGGGCCGGGGACCAGTGAGAGCGTGTAGAATAGATGTTCTTGTACTCTCAAGTAATTCAGGTACGTTAAGGATTTACTCATATGTTTATGTATTTATGTACGGAGTACCTCTGGAGTATGGAAACCGTATCCTCCGGCGATTTTGGTTGATCTTCAAACTAGTTGAACCCACTTGGGCTATTTCCATCCAGAAATCCCAAGGTTCTCCTTCCAGACTGGTACTCTACTCCATACAAGACACTCTGTAGTCCTGCGCTTATGCAACATGATATCGTGTGCGCAGAAGGTTTGATCAACATGAATCAACTAATTGGCCTACCAACAATACTCACGATGTCCTCCTACCCTGTACAGAGTATTATCTACAGAGTACTCCGTACTGTAGATACTCCGTACTCATTTTGCTCTGATGCTCGTGCACACCCAAATAACGGAATTTTTTCCGAGCCAGAAGTAAATGACGCAGGCCCTGCTTCCCCACAAAACGGCGTCCGTCCCCCAATATATGAGGGCTGCCCTCAACCAATCAAACCCCCGATGATTCACTCCGGTCCCTCCGGTTGAGCCACACACACGTGACCGGGCCGAGTCTCGGTTGGGATTTTTAGTTCGAGTGGGGTTTTTCCTAAGCGAATCAAGTGCACTATCCCTTTTCGGGCTGTAGTGTCGGGCGGTGACGACCGGTGGATATGCTTGTCGGTGGGTACAGGTGGGAATAGTGGAGGCACTAGACCCGCCCATTTGCCAGCGTACGTAAGTTAATCCAGCCAACTTTGCTACCGTATCTGGACTAGCCTTACGACTAGGCGACTTTGGGTAATGGAGACTGCACTCCACTCCGAGCTTAGGCCGTCCAATTACAGGCCATTTCTTTCCGTTACCAATACCGTACGGGGGCCACTGAAGAATTGTCTGGTTCCGGTCTGGGGGAGTAATTTCACGGGAATCCCCATACGCAATTAGTTACCCAGCTACAGTAGCTTTTTTGGGAATTGTACTTAAGAAGGGCTGCTTTCCCAACGCCCGCAACGCTTGACCTTCTTTTCTCTTTTTCTCATGTGGGTCCAGTTGGGAGATGAGTGTATGATAACACGTTAGGAAAAAGAAAAGAAAAAAGAAACAAATTAGAACAAGAAAAGAAACTCTCCACTCTTCACTTCTCTTCCACCTTTTCTCATTCCTTGTTTCTCCTCTGCGTCACGATTCTACGCCATTATTTCTATCTTACCTCCCTGTCCATATTCTAGTATCACGTGCTACTCATCGAATACATGGATACCGCATAACACTCACTCGCCTTCACTGTCATGACCAACGCCACGACCGCCACGACTACACCGTCACATCCCAAGGACACAATGTCCTCTACCGATTCCCAAGCAAAACGCAAGGCCTCCACGGCTGGCATATCCGTCAACACCCGTCCTGTTAAGAGACGTGCTTCGAAAGCGTGCTGTTGTTGTCGAGCTCGCAAGGTCCGCTGTGATGTTGTCGAGAATGGCTCGCCTTGTACGAATTGCCGGTTAGACCAGGTCGAATGCGTTGTTACGGAAAGCAAGCGGAGAAAGTGCGTTGAATTCTTCTATCAACGTCCACGTTTATTTCTACGAAAACTAACAACCACAGGAAATCTCGTGTTGAGGCTGAAAATGCCAACAACATCTCCGACTCGCCTCCGGACGTCTCAGAAGACAGTGGGAATTTTTTCCGGAGATTCAGTGAGAGCCGTCGTCTTTCAGATGTGGCACCGGCTTCGCCATCACAACATTCGCTCGATTTGGATCAAGGCCAACATATGCCTCACCTTTTATGTTCGTGTCCTTTTTCCCCTCGTCCTAGACGGTCATATTAATAATTCACTCTAGATCAAAACACTCTAGATCAAAACCAGGCCGAACGGATTGGAGTAGAGTCCCGATTTGGTCGTGGAATGGCTCCGAACCCGGCTGTTCCGGCCACTCTGCCATTGCACCATGTCACCTCGCAAATCCAGCAATTGTTGGATCCGTCCTTTGGCAGCCCCCGTTCCGGTTCGGGAGGTGTCGTTCTACCAGACTACATTAGAGGCTTACCCGCTCGCTTGCAGAAGGAGGATATCGACTATCTGGCTATGAAGGGTGCCTTGACCATTCCGGATGTCAATCTGCGCAATGAATTGATCAAGAGCTATATTCACTACGTCCACACCTACATGCCGCTCTTAGACCTCGAAGACTTCTTGCAGACGATCATCCAGAACGATGGAATGAACCGGATGAGCTTGCTGCTCTTCCAGGCTGTCATGTTTGCCGGTACTGCCTTCATCGACCTTAAGCACCTCCATGGAGCCGGCTACACGTCACGAAAGGCCGCACGGAAAGCCTTCTTCCAACGAGCCCGACTTCTCTACGACTTTGACTACGAGGTGGACCGGATCTCGCTCGTCCAGTCTCTGCTGTTGATGACCTATTGGTACGAGACTCCAGATGACCAAAAGGACACTTGGCACTGGATGGGCGTCAGCTTGTCGTTGGCCCACACCATTGGTCTTCACCGCGACCCTGGGAACTCGCGCATGGATCTTCGTCGCCAGCGGATGTGGAAACGCATCTGGTGGAGCACATACACTCGCGATCGCTTGATTGCCCTGGGAATGAGACGTCCCATGCGTGTCAAGGATGATGACTGCGATGTGCCTATGTTGAGTCTCGACGATTTTGACTTCCATCCGTTCTCTCCTGAGATCGTGGCAATGGTTGGAAACTCGGAGGTGCTGCACAATGTCGAGCACCAGCGCGAACTCGCCCTCATGTTCATTGAGAAGGCGAAATTGTGCCTCTGCGTCAGCCACGTGCTGTCAGCACAATACTCTGTTCTCAGCCACAAGTTTGGCGGCACAATGGAGACCACTATGATGCTGGTCCCCAAGAAATCTGCCGCTGAGACCTTCGAAGTCCGCCGTTGCGATCAGGAGCTGGAAGACTGGTTAACCAACCTTCCTCCGGAGATTCAGTATTCTCCGGCTGCGTCTTTGAAACTCACAGAGGCCCAGGAAGTTTTGCATTCGCATCGGGCGCTGCTTAAGATGGTGTACCTGACCACATCCAGTGCTTTGCACCGTCCGCAAGTTCTTCCTTCCATCCCGTTCCCTTCGATGGATGCGGAACTCCAGGAGATCTCGCGGAACAAGGTGCGCTACGCGGCGGTGGAGATCACCAACATCGCCCAAGACTTGCACAGTCTGGACCTGACCCGTTACTTCCCAACCACGGGTGTGACGGTGCTCCTTCCCGCGGTCATCATTCATCTGCTTGATATCAAATCCAGCGACCCCAATATTCGGATGACCAGTCTTCAACGCTTCTACCAGTGCATGCGGATTCTCCAGCGCCTGCGTGAGATTTATGCTTCTGCTGACTTTGCGACGTCGTTCTTGGAAGCCGCCATCCGCAAGGCCGGCATCCAGCTCACCGTTGCTCCTCAGGATGTGCAACAGCCGCCGCCCGTGAACGCCGACACTGCCCCCACCATGCCGGATCCCACGCGTCTCAACACCTTGACACCGCCTCCAGACTCCCTCGCCCAGAAAATACCCGATCTCACCTATCCGAAATCCAATGACACCGGAGCGCTTGGAGCGGCTGAGGAAGGTGGCCCACTGTTTGTGTCGACACCGCCTCCATCGGACGACAGTGAAAACGGCAGCACGAACAACCTTAACCCGAAATTCCCGCCATCGAATGCCTTCCAGATCCCCAACATGGAATCGGAACTGAGTCTGAGCCAGTTGATGGATTTGGCAAACGATGCCGAAGTGACACAGAATGACTTTGATGCCTTGATCAACTTTGACGATGCCGGTGCCGATTTCTTTGCGGCCGAAAACAATACCAACACCACCGCTGCCACCAATACCACTACGAATAATAACACCAACAATCATGAGAGCCATGACGGCAACGATTTTGTGGATTCCATTCCCAACGTGATGAATCTGGACGCCGGCGACAAGGGCGTTAATTTCCCTGGACTTGCCGACGCCGTCGAAGCCCCACGCTCGGAGGCTCAAGGTATCACGGCGGATCTGGATGCAGACTTGGGATTGTTTTAAACATCATTATTTTCTTTCAAGCTTTTCCGTTCTATTTCTGCATTTCTGCATATATGTTTTGACATTTGTATTTACGACATGACCTCGATTTGGTTTGGATTGGAAAAGATATGATTGGGATGGCGGCGTTTAGCTATGCATTGGGTGCGACATGTTTGTTTATTTGTCAATCTTTCACATGCTCTAGAGAGTATAAGACGAGAATAATGAACGATTTCTCTGCATTATTTGGAGTCACATGAAATTACCATAATGCCGTAATTTACAGCCCCAACGGACCCTTTGAACTGCTGGACCAATGTTGGTCAAGCTTTGAAGATCCGTCGTCGGCAGTTACTGCGGAGTATCCGGTACATTGATTATTTGAGTCGAATGCATTCGCATTGATGAGTGTAGAGTATTTGTATAGACATGCTCGGAGATCGGAGTTCTCCGTACAAATTAGAGAGTAATCTCTCTTGATACTCTGTAAATGTAGAGTATTTTGCAGTAGAGCATGCAGGGTAGTATCTGTGTAAGAGGGGGCCCTGAATATCCCGTGATGCGCCATTCCCGATTGGGAAGGTCGTTGTCAACGCGTTCTCTCGACTCTCATCAACGATTGTTTGTCTATGGAATGGCAGAATGCTTTGTCCCCTGTTTCTACTGTACGGAGTACTGAAACAGGAGAATGCTCGAATATTGTTTTCGTCGATTCCAAAATGTCAAACAACCAACACAATCAAGCGACAAACACAGCAAATGACGATCCCACGAGACCTCAGTCAGCGTGTCTCCCGTATTCTCCAATAATCCCGCACTGAACGGATCGGCAACCGGAACGATAGGCAGACAGAAATAAGGATATCTCAGGCATATCAGTTTGCCTCCCGAAACCTTGCCATCGTGCTTTTGCTTTTTGCTTTTGCTGCGTGCTTGCACGGATTTCGGAGTTAGCTCAGATCCAGAACTCCTGCTCCGTACATACTGGCCCAATTGGCGATGATTCTGTGCTCTACGGAATACTATGAACGGAGTATGCCGCCAAATATCCACCAGATACTACCCTGCCCATGTCTGTGTCTCGGTCTCGGTCTCTAGGATAGGTGCAGCTACAGTTACGGAGTTACGCTGCTTATCACCTCACTCGCGCCATGTGGGCCCGGGCAAGACCATCGCGCTTTCTGTGTTTGTCCTGCTTACTGACTCTGGACGGGGTATCAGTGTTGGGGGATATTCAGTGCTCCGTTCGTTGCGTTGGGTTAGTATTATGTACATCACGGGTGGTCGGGTCTCCTGATCGCCTATATAAGGGAAGCTGTTGCGTCCTTTCAGTAGTCTTTTCTATTAGTTGTGTTGCGTAGCTGTGCTGGTGGTGTTTCTTTGTCTTATATTTCTTTTTTATTTGCTCAATAGCCCCCCCTCTTTCAAGTCACCAAGGCTGTAGCCATGCGCGGCTCCCAGCTGTTATCCCTCCTGTCGCTGGCTGCGACCAGCCTGGCCCATCCAACAGACGAATTTCACGTTGGCAGACGCCAGGTCCCCAAGGAACCTACCGACGTCCAAACCCTCACGACAGCCAACAACATCACCATCCGGTACAAGGAACCAGGCAAAGAGGGGGTCTGTGAGACGACTCCGGGAGTCAAGTCGTACTCCGGCTATGTTGACCTGTCGCCGACTTCTCATACGTTCTTTTGGTTCTTCGAGGCTAGACATGATCCGCAGAATGCGCCCATTACCTTGTGGTTGAACGGTGGTCCGGGAAGTGACTCGTTGATTGGGTTGTTGGAAGGTGAGTTTTCCCATTTCAATTGCTTATGATCGAGTGCTAATGAACGCAGAACTGGGTCCATGTCATATCAACTCTAGCTATGAGACCTATATTAACCCGCACTCTTTCAACGAGGTCTCCAACATGCTCTTCATTTCCCAGCCGTTGGGCGTTGGCTTCTCGTACAGCGACACTGAGCTTGGTTCGCTCAATCCACTTACTGGTGCTGTCGAAGATGAGACTTTCGATGGAGTGCAGGGTAGATACCCCAAGATCAATGCTACTTTGACTGGTGCGTCCTGCCATTCTTGTCTCTATGTGCATTTGTTGACCGGGGACTAGATACCACGGACCTCGCTGCAAAGGCCGCTTGGGAAGTCCTGCAGGGATTTCTTGGTGGCTTGCCAAAGTTGGACTCTAAAATCAAGTCCAAGAAGTTCAACCTGTGGACAGAGAGTTACGGAGGGTGAGTCGAATCCCTCATTTTAGAAAGAATATACGCTAACTGTTGTTTAGACACTACGGACCTGCTGTGAGTTCTTCCGGTGTACAGGATAATGGCATTGTACTAACTTGACAGTTCTTCAACCACTTCCACGAGCAAAACCAGAAGATCGAGTCTGGTGAGAAGGAAGGTATCGCTCTTGAATTTGAGTCTCTGGGTATTATCAATGGTATCATCGACGAAGCCATTCAGGCTCCTCACTACCCTGAATTCGCCGTCAAGAACACCTACGGTATCAAGAGTGTAGGTTCCCATCCCTGTAAAGTAAATGTGTTATATACTAACAAACCAGATCAACGACACGGTCTACAACTACATGAAATTCGCCAACAGCATGTCCAACGGCTGCCAGGACCAAATCGCTTCCTGCAAGAAAACAAACCGCACCTCCCTCGTAGACTACGGCATCTGCACCGAAGCCGCCAACATGTGCCGCGACAACGTCGAAAGCCCCTACTACCAGTACTCCGGCCGCGGCGTCTACGACATCCGCCACCCAAGCAACGACCCAACCCCACCAGCCCGTTACGACAAATACCTCCAGAAGCCCTCGGTCAAGAATGCCCTCGGCGTCAACCTCAACTACTCCTCTTCCAGCGCAGAGGTGTACTACGCCTTCCAGCAGACCGGCGACTTCGTCTGGCCGAACTTCATCGACGATCTTGAGGAGATTCTTAAGCTCCCTGTTCGTGTTTCGCTGATCTACGGTGACGCGGATTACATCTGTAACTGGTTCGGTGGCGAGGCCATCTCGCTTGCTGCGAACTACACGCATGCGAAGCAGTTCCGCGCTGCGGGTTATGCGCCGATGGTCGTTGATGGAGTCGAGTATGGTGAGACGAGGGAGTATGGGAATTTCTCGTTCACCAGGGTTTATGAGGCCGGCCACGAGGTGCCATATTATCAGCCCATTGCTGCGCTGCAGTTATTTAACCGTACGCTGAACGGGTGGGATATTGCGCAGGGCAAGGTGAAGATTAAGGACCTTGATGAGCCTTATGTCACCAATGGTACTGCTAAGGCTACGCATACGCAGTCTTCGGTTCCGTTGCCTTCGGCTACGTCTAGTGCCACTGCCAGTGCCAGTGCTAGCGGTAGTCACTGATGACTTTACTGCTACGACTAATGACTTGTCGTACGACTGGTTTGATACCGTTGTTATACATACGAAGTACATGCCCCTTATGGGTACACTAATGGCCACGTGCATATAATACACTGCGGCTTAATGCATGCAAGATATGCATCTGTAAGTACCCAACGTAACAGAAATCATGTAGAACAGTTATATTCAACCCCAAACACAGGGGCACCATGTGCCTGACTCATCAAGTAGACACTATTATGTGCACATCGAAGGTACAAAGGATAATAACCAAATGACCAATAGAAAACTGAAAACAAAAAATAAAGAGAATCCCGTCCAAACTATGGATAAACCAAAAAGATGAAATTGATCACTCATGGCAAACGGTCTTCTCCTCCCCGTGTTCTTTCTGGAAGGGAGAGGAAGGCATTGGAGAATCCTCCATGGGAATACCAACATCCTTGCGAGTCTCGTCGGAGAACTTGAGATCTTCCTCAACATCGGAGTGTTCCTTGATCTTGAAGAAAATGATTGGCGAAGCAATTAGGAGACTACCAACGAGGAGACCCCAGCAAGAGGCAAATTCCGTCATAAAAGCTGTACCTTGTGCGTCCATACTGTACAAGACAATTAGCAATCCGTACATTTGTGTGCCTTGAAGTAAACTTACCGCCACATGCCCGCTGCACCGGCAGACTGAAGACCCTTGTAAAATCCAGCAAAGTTGGCGAGTTTCCGACCGTTGTTCGTGAGCGATCCCATGAACCAATATGCGCAGGTTTGGAAAGCAGCGTCATAGAATCCGTAAAAGATGTAGAGGAACATGGGACCGATATAACCACCGTCAGTCCAGTCCTTGGTTGCGGCCACGGTGTCGCGGGTGTACTGTTTCTGGAAGGCATAACCACCGCCCCAAATGGCCATGGTAATGGCCAGAAGAAGGCCAAAGTTGATCTTGGCACGGGTAGGACGAGAAAACCATTTCAGATCCAATGTCTGACCGAACACGAAAGCTCCAACCATCTGGCTGAGCCAGTACAGCAAACTGTTGAGCGAGCGGGTACGGATGTTGAAAAAGGCGCCGTTGACGCTGTTGAAGTGGTATCCGTAGAACCAGTTGCTTGCCAGGAACATGGGGAAAAAGAATATGATGTACCAGTCTGTGCGCAGTGTCTGCAAGAGACCCACGAGCTCGGATTTCCAGGTGGGATTCTTCATAACGATAACACGAGAATGATCCTTGCGCATGACGTATTTCGAATCCACGAGGATCCAGGCGAGCATGAAGCCGATGGCCATGAGGACCATGAAAGCGATGTATGTGCCATCATTGACCTGTCCGGAATTCGAGTGCAGGTTCTGACCCAGAGGGATCTGATACGGCGTCAGCTCAGTATGTCAAGACACTGGGGACGAGTCTACTTACCAAACCTCCAATGACACCACCCAAGTTGAAGATGACCCAGAAAATAGCAATGAACTTGCCCTTCTCCTTCTCATTCGGATAACTCATCATGACAGCGCCTTGAGCGCACCACAGAAGACCTCCACATACACCCAGCAATGCACCAGCGAAGATGAGAAAACCGACATTCTGGTTGTGGTTGTAGGACAGCAGAGAGGCGACGTAGAGGAAGTAACCGAAGCCACCAATGGACAAAGTCAAGCGCAATCCGATCCAGTTGGCGATAGAACCAGCGAAGAAACCGACGACAGCGAAAGTACTGTACAGGGCGGTATTGGCGTCGCTAACGTCTTTGGCATCCACTTGACCACCGCCGCCCAAGCCACTGACGGCATTGAACATACCAGGGCAGAGGAAGCAGACAAAAGATACCAACACCAGCTGCACCTCCGGGGAAGCAAACCACGGGAATGTCCACGTGCCGATTTTCCAAGGCTTGTACATCCAGGGCTTTCCCAAGGGCTCTGACTGGTCCATGGACTCAGGATCGATACTGGATGCCCAGTCCAGGTCCTTCTTCTCGCTGTGCTTGGTGTCGGGTTGCATTTCGACGTTGCTTGAGGGGGTCGACATAATCCTATGTGAAGAAGTGCGAATAGGAAGAATGTAGAGGAAGAAATGGAAGGACAAAGAATATATACACCACAGTGGTCATGTATATGAATCAAGCAAACATATGAACAATGGAATTCTGTGTGACCCGATGGAGGAAGCAAAAGATACAAACAAGGCGAGAGTATATATATGTTTGCTATATGTACACAGCCAATATAGCAGAGAAAGGAAACTCGATCTCCAAAAAAAATAGAAATGGACAATGCACGGTTGGAAAGAGCAAGAATGAAGGGATGCGCAGTGACCGGTTGGGGGGGTGATGCTGAGAACAGAAAGGCAAGAGAGACCCTCTAGTTTATATCTGCACCACGAGCAAGTATGTGCGAATTCAGGAGGAGAGAGAGAGAAGGCGCGAAGCTGCAGAATTGAGATTGGAATTGAATGGAGAAAAGAGAATACGATATGATATGATATGCGCGAGGAAATTGAACACGAGACCTAAAATAAAGCCATTTAACTTAGTGGCTTGTTTCGCGGGGTTAGTGCCGAACACGAGATAATGTTCTATTGATTCTATTGGGCTTGAAACTAGCGGTGTTTATCGGGGGAGATAGCAGGACACGGCCTGTTCCGTTGCGGGTTTTGCAGCAGCAGCAGCAGCAGCATCATCATCATTGGCATCATTATGATAGTTGCGCATTGAAGAGCACAGAAACGTCAATGTCCTGGCGAGGCTGGGCAAACACTTGTCATCGTTGCACGAAAACGAAGTGACGGTTGCATTGAGAATTGTGCGATGGACTGAGTCGATGTCCGGATGCGGGAAATTCGGGAAGAAATTGGCTGAGTCAGAAATCCGGGGAGTGATAACTGATAAGTGATTGGTGAAAGCGATTGAAAACGAAGCAATTGAGTTGTGGAATCCAATGGAATTGGATATAATTGAAGACGGATGAAGGGATACGCAACGAAGAGAGGGTAGTTAGAGATAAGGTTGGATGCAGACTGGGATGACCCTCGAATTGACAGGGATCAGGTGATCTGTATGCATGTGCCTCTGTATGTGCTCTGTATTCTACTCGTACGGTAAGTAATCTTCCTGTGTATCGGACGGTATCATACAGTACCATCAATGTCGTATCCGCATCATCGATAAGCATCATCCAGTCCTTTTTGGTTAAGGCAAAACGTGCATTTGCCTGGGGAAGAGAACCATGTGTTTCTCTGTTGGTGCCTGTTATATCTTCATCCTATGTCCTCTTCCCTCATGTTTGACATGTCGCACATTGGCACACTGCCTCGGATATATTTCCCGTTGTTTATGCCATCATCTATATAGTTCATCATAGCACAAGCAAGCATACATGATGCCCGGCAAGACCACAACCACCCCCCGTATCACCAAGTTCACCAACTGCCGCATCCTTCAAGACAAGGAACTGGTCGAACAGGATCTTTGGATCGATTCACGTTCCGGCAAAATCCTCCGGGACCAAGTCGCCTTCTATGAACTGCATCTCTTGCCCGATGAAGTCATCGATTTGGGCGGCCGTATCCTGGCTCCCGGTCTTATCGATGTCCAGTTGAACGGCGCCCAGGGGTTTGATTTCTCGGTACCACAGGCTTCCCGAAAAGCATATGATGATGGGTTGCGCATTGTCAACAAGGGTCTGGCGCGGACCGGAGTGACTTCATATTTGCCAACGGTTGTTAGCTCCACGCCAGAAGTATATTGGCAGGTGCGTATCACGTCTAACATCTTCACATGTGTGCTCGGTTTCTAAAAGAATGAAATAGGTTCTTCCTTCGCTTGCTCCATCCAACAGCTACCATCGCGGAGAAGATGGCGCAGAATCACTGGGAGCTCATGTTGAGGGCCCATTTATCAGCCCCGGCCGCAATGGTATCCACAAGCCAGAGGTCCTCCAGGCTTCTCAGGACTGGAAGGACCTGGTCCACTGCTACGGTCAGGAAAACCTCAATTCATCCATCAAGATGATCACCGCCGCACCAGAAGTGGGCAATATGACCGCCCACATCCCACGCTTCGTAGAACGAGACATCGTCTACTCCATCGGTCACTCAGACGCCACCTACGAGCAAGGGCTAGCAGCGACGCAGAACGGTGCTTCAATGGTCACCCATCTCTTCAACGCAATGCGACCCTTCGAACACCGCAATCCGGGTATCTTCGGCCTCTTGGGCCAAAGCGAGCGACATCGTCGGCCATATTACGGTGTGATCGCAGATGGGATCCATCTGCATCCCACTTCCATTAAGATCGCTTACCATGCCCATCCCGAGGGTCTCGTTCTCGTTACCGACGCTATGCGTCTCTGTGGACTCCCCGACGGCATCTATGATTGGACCAACGGGGACCGGATCATCAAATCCGGTGCTCGTCTGACGCTCGAGGGCTCCAATAAGATCGCTGGTAGTTCTGCGACGTTGATTGAGTGCGTGAACAATTTTTGGCGCTGGTCTAATGCATCTGTTGCTGATGCGTTGCGTGCCGTCACTGCCACCCCCGCGCGGATGCTGGGTCTGCAGGATGTCAAGGGTACTTTGAATGCAGGCGCTGATGCCGATCTGGTCGTTCTGGATGACACTGATTCTGACGCCGGTCCGACTTTGACTGTTGATCAGGTGTGGAAATTTGGGGTGAAGATTTTCGATGGAGAGAAGAGTGTATAGTTTTCTTTTCTTTTCTCTTTTGCTGTTTTGGTATACGGATTTTAATACCTCTTTTCTGGCTTTTAGCCAACCCTGCCATTTGGATTCGTCGCATTATATAGCTAGATACTGTAGATAACCAATAGATCAATCGCTTTTGAATTAATATTGGTTCAAGATATCAAATTCGGAGAACCACATACATTCGTAGCGTATCATGTCTACATCTCCATCTATATGTATATATATCGTGCTTTTGAAAAGGGAATCTCAAGCGCTCAAATGCAAACATATCAAAGAGCAAATATCCCCCAAAACTTTATACATGAATAGCAACAGATATACAAAGCAGAATAGAAAATTAATATATCCTGTTCAACTCCAATGCAACGCCGCTGGAAGTTGACGTCGGGCACCATTCGTTCTTCTGAAAGAGAAAAAGAAATTACAGGCGATTCCTTTACAGTCTGGGCTGGTTGCGGGTCCAGCCGGCCTCTTCAGCAATCATTTCGGCGCAACGCTCACCAATGGAGAGCACAGTCAACATGGGGTTGACAGTGGGCATGTCGGGGAAAACACCCGCATCAGCAATGCGGAGACCGTTCAGACCGCGGACCTTCAACTTGGGATCGACAACGGCCAACGGGTCACGGGCAGTGTCGCCCATCTTGGTGGTACCAGCGGGGTGGTACACGGTGTGCGCAGCGCGACGGCCGTACTCGGAGAGCTCCTCGTCGGTCTGGACCTTAGGGCCAGGAGCCACCTCACGCTTGATCCAGTCCTTGAAGGGCGACTGCTTGGCGACCTCACGTGCGGCCTTGAACCCGGCAACGATGGTGGCAGCGTCGTAGCCTTCAGGGTCGGTGAAGTAGCGGAAGTCAAGAGCGGGCTTCACGGAAGGATCGGCCGAGGTCAGGTAGAGACGGCCGCGGGAACGGGGGCGAGGGATGTTAGGGGTCATGCAGAAGGCATCCTTGGGCACATCATATCCAAGGCGCTCCGTGTTGAGACAGAAGGGAATTTGGTAGCAGTGCATCATGATGTCGGAAGCCCGGCCGTCATCGCCATTAGCATTGGCAGCCTCGCGACGCAGGAAGATGGCAGCGTCCGAATCCATGACGGTCTGGTTGGGAGGAACAGGCTGGTTCAGCTCCCAAAGGATGATAGTCTCGGGGTGGTCGAGAAGGTTCTCACCAACACCAGGCAAATCCTTGACCACAGGAATGTTCAGCGACGACAGCTGCTCGCGGGGTCCCATTCCAGAGAGCAGCATAAGCCGGGGAGTGTCGATAGCACCGGCACACAGGATGGTCTCCCTCTTGGCGCGCAGAGTGCGCTTAACACCGGACTGAAGAGTGACATCGACACCGGTAACGGTGGTACCCTCGATGTTGACGCGCGACACCCAAGCATTAGTCAGAACGGTCAAGTTGGGGCGCTTCTCTTCTCCACGCAGGATAGGGTGGATGTAGGCGACAGAAGCGCTGCTGCGGCGGCCATCGTCAGGGTTGTAGGCAACGGAGAGGAAACCAACACCGTCAGTCAGTTCACCCTTGGAACGGATCTCCTTGTTGAAGTCGGAAAGAACGGGGATGTTCAGGGCGGTAGAGCAGGATTGAACCCAGTCCTTGCAGAGCTGGTTACGGTGGTTCTCGTGGACAGGCTGGACAGTGTTGCGCAGGCCGTCGAGCAAGCGGGTGAAGGTCTCAAAGCCCCAACCCTTGCAGCCCATCTTCTCCCATCTCCGGCAGTCATACTCGAAGGGACGGAACGAGATGAGAGTGTTGTGACTGGAGCAACCACCCAAAACCTTGGCGCGCGAGTGACGAATGTGGCTGTTGCCTAGAGGAATGTTAGTCCTCTTCCTCTTTCTCTTGACATCTTATATTGACACTTACCCATGGGCTGTTCGACGGTGGGATAGTCGTAGTCGAGCTCGCCTCCCAGCAGGTTGAGCCACTCCTTGAGCTTCAGGACGCGGTCATCCATGTAGTCACTGGGACCACCCTCAATGACGAGAATACGCTTGTTGGGGAGGTACTCAGCCAACCGGCTGGCAATGACACAGCCAGCAGTGCCACCACCAACGATGATGTAGTCGTAGTTGTTGACATCGCTGGCGGGGAACTCACTGGTGGTAACGGTAGTGGTAGCCATGTTGAATGAAGCCGGAAGGACGAAGCAACGGAGAAGGACGGAGGTAGAAGGAAATATAGAAAGTAGAGAGGAAAAAGAAAAGATGTCGGAGAAAAAGAAAAAAAGATTGGAACCAGATTAAATTTAAGACAAAATGCGGTGATACTTTTTTTTTTTTTTTTTTCCCTGGACTGCTCTTAATCAGGTAAGTGGACCGGCCTCCAGCGGTATCATTGGAGCCTGGGAGTTTTACAGACAAGACTCCAAGCATTCCACTGCCAGCAATATTACCTTAAACATGTTAAGAACGTTGAATCGCTTTGTTCCAGGCCTTCTGCTCCGTTGAACTGCTATTAATCCACGTTCTTTCTGGCTCTATCAAGACCAAATAAGGTTGTTTTTGCTCAGTTTTCTGCGGATTTCGCGACGTCACCGCTCGAGGGAACTAATCCATATTAGGTAAAGTGTCCTGCACTGAGTAGTCCCGCCGAGAGATCGTAGGACGCACTAGACCCAAAGCGGTTAGACTCGGATCGGAAATTCTCGCCGACCGGTCTGGGATTAATTTGCCTTTTTTTGATGACATTCTCTATCATCACTGGGCGATGGTTTACTATGTACTAGAAGCCTTTTGGTATAGATAAGCAGCACTAATGCAACGCCTAGATATCTTTTATTAGCAGAATTGGGAAAAAATAAGCATCAGGAACCTTTAAAGCTGATCCTATCTTATCGCCGGGCAACGCTCCGTTCCGGTGGAGTCGCCCGCTTCTTTTTTCTTTTGCGTAATGGCCTGTGGGCGGTGTGGGATTCTGCCCACACAAGTCTGCAGTTGCCAAGGTAAATTTGTAAAGCTTCACCTCTCAAAAGGTACTTCAATAATCTATACAACCCCCTCTTTTCCTCCTCCTCATTTTCAAAGTCTATTATACATTACAACTGCAACCATACCACCCATAATGTCGTCCGACGTCCAATCGCCCCGTCAACCCTTCTACGACGGTGAAATCAAGTCTGCCACTTCGGGCAAGACCTTCCAGACCTTGAACCCTTCTAATGCAAACACTCTGGCCGATATCCATGTCGCTTCCAACGCCGATGTTGATGCGGCCATTGCGTCCGCGGAGCGTGCTTTCCCCTCGTGGTCGCAAACCCCTCCTGCC
Organism: Aspergillus cristatus; assembly: GCA_034509305.1. Classification (NCBI taxonomy): domain Eukaryota; kingdom Fungi; phylum Ascomycota; class Eurotiomycetes; order Eurotiales; family Aspergillaceae; genus Aspergillus; species Aspergillus cristatus. Next base: position 940,287 of record WJBV01000007.1, on the reverse strand, counting down.
GCTCGTGCCCGCATCCTTCAGAAGGCCGTCGCTTTGCTTCGGGAGAGAAACGACGAGATTGCCCGCGTTGAGTCTCTGGACTCGGGCAAGGCTTACACAGAAACCAGCACTGTTGATGTCCTGAGTGGTGCTGATGTGTTGGAGTACTACGCTAATTTCATTGGTGGCGGTGGTCTGAACGGCGAAACTACCCAGCTCAGAGAGGATGCGTGGGTCTACTCCAACAAGGCTCCTCTGGGTGTTTGCGCCGGAATTGGTGCATGGAACTACCCTATTCAAATGTAGGTGCTTTAAAAGGCCATGTATTATTGCTTCGCGCTAACCTCTTTTAGTGCCCTCTGGAAGTCGGCACCATGCTTGGCTGCCGGAAACACCATGATCTACAAGCCCAGTGAATACACCCCTCTTCACGCCCAGACGCTAGCAGAAATTTACCGGGAAGCCGGTCTTCCCGCCGGTGTATTCAACGTCGTCTACGGAGCGGGCGATGTTGGCTCCTACTTGACCTCTCACCCGACTATCGCCAAGGTTTCCTTCACCGGCCAGGTGAGCACCGGAATGAAGGTGGCTGGATCCGCTGCCGGTAAAATGAAGTATGTGACTATGGAACTGGGAGGCAAGAGCCCGCTTCTCATCCTCCCCGATGCTGAACTGGACAATGCGGTGAACGGTGCCATGATGGCCAACTTTTACAGTACGGGCCAGGTGTGCACCAACGGCACTCGTGTGTTTGTGCCCCGCAGCTGGAAGGAGGCATTTGAGAAGCGTCTCCTCGAGCAGATGCAGCATGTGCGTCCGGGACCCTTGTTTGACGAAGCCACCAACTTTGGCCCATTGAGCTCTGCGATCCATCAGGAGAAGGTCACCGAATACATTCGTCAAGGAATCGAGACCGACAAGGCTAAGCTCATCTACGGTGGTCTTGGCAAGCCTTCAGTTCCCAAGGACTTGGAGAACGGCTACTGGGTCCGTCCGACCGTCTTCACCGACTGCACGGACAACATGAAGGTTGTCAAGGACGAGATCTTCGGTCCTGTCATGTCGATTCTCTACTACGACACCGTTGAAGAGGCTGTCCGCCGTGCCAACGACACGGAGCTCGGCCTCGCAGCGGGTGTCTTCACCAAGGACATCAACCAGGCACATCGTATCATCGGCCAGCTGCAGGCTGGTATCACCTGGATCAACACCTGGGGTGAGAGTCCGGCTGAGATGGCTGTGGGTGGATGGAAGAAGAGTGGTCTCGGCGTTGAGAATGGCCGCAAGGGTATCGAGGCTTGGTTGCAGAACAAGAGCACTTTGGTGGACATGAGCGGCACTGTGCCCACTGTTTTCGCCAAGCTGTAAGCCCTTGTTTCTTTTTTCTTCTTGTGCGTTATAAGCGATGTCATGTAGACTGGATCTAACGATAATTTAAAAGTACATGAAGAGTATATATAGCAAATAAATCTGGTCTTGTCTATAAAGTTCGATTCAATATACAAGCAACGCTCTTGGAAACTCATAAGTACATAACAACATCATAGCCAACATATATAGTGGGATTATATATCAAAAGAGCCAAAAAAGGAGCCAACAGAAAATAAAGCAATCCGAAAGTTCTACTGGGTTACAAATCGTTAAAATAATCCAAAATGGCAATTAGTTGGCAGTTACGCGGGATCCCATCCGATCAAAGATCAGCTCATCCTTGAGCATCGAGTCCAGTCCACTTACGGCCGAGTCGACCATCCGGGAGGACATGCTATCCGGGGTCAACTCGTCATCATCAAATGACCGCTGAAGCTCCGTATTGATGCGCAATGGTTGGGGCATCTTCGTAGGTGTTGCCTTCGGGGTTGGCTGCTGTTGAGGAACATAGGCCTTGGGTGTCTTAGGTCTGTAAGCCAACCACGGGCCTTGGGTACGGGCATCCGTTCCGGCCTGCTCAATTCCCTCGAAGTATCGGACTGTCTTGACTTTGAGCTCGAGGGTTGCGTCCCGGTCACATACGATGAGCGGGTGCCGGTGGAGCTGCAATGCAGACAGTGTCCACATGTGGTTGACGGGGCCTTCGAGGCCTTTTTCCAGAGCAACCGCCTTGTGCGGGCCGGTAGCTACAATGACAACTTCGCGTGCGTCCATGATGGTCTGGATACCCACTGTCAGGGCCATGTGCGGCACCTTGGACATGTCATTGTCGAAGAAGCGCGAGTTAGCCAAGATAGTGTCGTATGTCAGAGTTTTGACACGCGTGCGGCTGCTCATCGAGGAGCCAGGCTCGTTGAACGCAATGTGGCCGTCTGAGCCGACTCCTCCAAGGAAAAGCTCAATACCTCCGTAGCTGACGATGCGGTCTTCGAATGAGGCGCATTCTTCGGCTAGGTCCGGGGAATTTCCGTTCAGGATGTTGATGTTCTGTGGCAGGATGTCCACGTGCGAGAAGAAGTGCTTGTACATGAAGCTGTGGTAGGATTCGGGATGTTCACGGGGGAGGCCGACATATTCATCCTATCTTTTATTAGTACATGTACTCCTTTCCAAGAAATTCAAACATGCAATACCATGTTGAACGTAACGACATTCTTGAACGAGATGTCGCCGGCTCTGTAGCGGCGCACCAAGATATTGTAGATGATCTCTGGGCTGCTGCCGGTAGGGAGTCCGAGTACGAAGGGCCGGTCCGGGGTTGGCTGGAATGTCTTAATGCGCGCTGGACTAAGTTAGCATGCTGCGCGTTCGAGAACAATCAGGTGAAAGATAGAGAGAAGCATACTGATAATGTAGTCTGCGATGTACTCTGACACTGCCAGAGCATCTTCCCTGACGATGACTCTCCTAGAGCCAGTTAGTCTGGTAGAAGAAAGAAGAGAAAAGGGATAAGATACATTTTGAGGGCTGCGTGGATACGTCACCGAGAAGCTAAGATCGTACAAGAGAAACTCTCAGATGTGTGTATATGTGTATATAGATGAAGAAAAGCAGAAGAAGAGCAGTCAAGAATCAAAAGACAGAATAAGAAGAGGAGTAAGAAAGAGAAAGACAAAAGTCCAGGCCTCCATCATGGCCACCCATGGATCCGTTGCAGTCAGGTGGAGAGAACGCCTAAAGAGTGACATTTGCGAATGCGACTCATTCTACGCTATAGTACTGTATTGACAGATTCAGCTCTTCTCTGACGAATCCAATATCCAAAAGCAGCAAATGAACTTCTTTATCTCCATCAGGTGCGCAGGTCTCCTCATCCGGTCGTGGCGAAGATATCTGCCCTATCTCCAGGCGAATGGGTGATATACTACTACTGGTAATCTCGCCGGTTCCATAGAATATATGACGCATTCCCCTTTTCTTGTATTCTCTCTCCCCTTCTGCCTGTGCCTGTCTTTAAGTTTTCTGTGCCTCCGATTCTCAGCCTGTCATCTAATGTTGCAGCCGGAGGTGCCATTTTCCTATCGGGATGACATTCATCGTCATCCCGCAATCACCATCGTATGACTAAGTATGACACCTGACTCCACCGTTGCATTCGGATTGTCATTCGGGGAGCCGCTGTCGGTTCCAAGGCAAGTGCAACCGTTGTATGGAACGGTCCGTACGGTACTGTATAATACGTTACGTTACGGTATCCCCGCATGTTTCAGTATGGTCATGGTCACGTCGTTAGTCCGGGGCAAAGAGAAGGAAACAAACTGGACAAACATGCTCATTATCCTCCCGATACGGTCGATTGATTGAGATTACTATCTCTCTCGCTATCATGCCTATGGTGTGCGGTCCTGATAACCGCTGACTCCTATGCTAGTTATAGCTTTTCTCCCGGATGTCAGACAACGGTTTCGGGATAGTTACACACATTCCTCCGCTTCCGTTTGCAGGTTCTCGTCTCTCCACATGGCAGCTGCACTTCTCCTCACCCAATCCGGCTGATGCCCCTCCCCTCCACTACAACCTACTGCTCCTACCTGTTACCGTCATTCCATACGCTATTGCGAAAACAGCTAGAAGCTAAGCTATCTAGCTACTCTTCGTTTGTTTGATTGGCTTTGATAGGGTCAGGGGAGAGGGGACATAGGGTTTCAACCCCTCCCTGGCCCCCAATTGTCGCTGACATACCTCGCTTCTCCAATTCAGGGCCATAATGGCCCCGAATGAGGAGTTGTTGCCCTCTGGTTGGGAAGATCTTGACAGGTAGGGCTCTTATCGATGATATCTTGGCGTCATTTTGTTCGTATAGACTTGGTGTGCATTGCTGACAGGGTCATTATGGCCTATGGCCTTTCCCATGTCTTTATAGGCAGATGGGTCAGCTCTTTATGATGGGCTTTGACGGGACCTCTGTCAATCCTCAGATTCGTTCACTCATTGAGAACCATCACTTGGGTTCTGTTTTATTGTCAGCCAAGAATCTGAAATGTATTATCTTTTTTTCCTTTTCTTTTCCTGACTATAATATGTATAAGCGAACTGATTAATGACAGCCGCAGAGGAGGCGACGCGATTGGTTCTCGAACTGCAAACCATCGCCCGGAATGCGGGTCATCCAGTACCTCTGCTGATTGCCCTGGATCAAGAGAATGGCGGGGTTAATAGTTTGTATGATGAGACCTATATCAGACAGTTCCCCAGCGCCATGGGAGTCGCAGCGACGGGATCCCAAGCCCTGGCGCATGAGGTGGCCCTCGCGACAGCGCAAGAACTCAGAGCGGTCGGGGTCAACTGGATCCTGGGCCCGGTCTTGGACGTCTTGACAAACGTCAAGAGCCAACCACTGGGCGTGCGCACGACGGGCGATGACCCGCAAGAGGTATCGCAGTATGGCGCGGAGTTCGTGAGAGGCTTCCAGGAGGCGGGTCTGGCAACATGCGGCAAGCATTTCCCATCGTATGGCAATCTGGAATTCCTGGGGTCACAATCGGACGTTCCTATCATTACCGAAACTTTGGATCAGCTCAGTTTATCTGCGCTGGTGCCCTTTCGTAATGCAATTGCCCACGGCTTGGATTCTATGATGGTGGGCGGGGTATCCATGTCATCTGCAGGGGTCAATGTCATGCATGCCTGTTTGAGTGAGCAGGTTGTAGATGACTTGCTCCGGAAGGACCTAGACTTCCGTGGAGTGGTGGTTTCAGAATGTCTGGAGATGGAGGCGCTGACCCACAACATCGGCGTGGGTGGTGGTACGGTGATGGCGAAAAACGCAGGCTGCGATATTATTCTTCTTTGCAGGTCCTTTGCCGTGCAGCAGGAAGCCATAAATGGACTGAAACTCGGGGTCGAGAATGGGATCATCAGCCGTGGTCGGATCGAGCAATCCCTTCGTCGCGTTTTGCAAATGAAAGCTCGATGCACGTCCTGGGAGCAGGCATTGAACCCTCCAGGTCTGCATGCGCTAACTCAGATGCAGCCTAGTCATACGAGTCTTGCCAAGAGAGCATATGGTGGTTCCATTTCAGTGGTGCGCGATAAGAGGAACTTGCTGCCGCTATCCAGCATCCTTGATCCAAAAGAGGAACTCTTGTTACTAACACCACTGGTGAAGCCGCTACCCGCCTCGGCCGTATCGCGGTCTGTGGCAGCACATCTAGGTCTGTCACTCGAGGATCCCATTGCCTGGGATCGGACGGCCTCGGTTCTCAGTGGCGAAAGCGTCTTCAAGGCGCTAGGGCGGTCCCTCTCACGGCAGCGCAACGGTCGGGTGTTACACACGTCCTACACAACCAATGGGGTCCGCCCAATCCACGAGAACCTTATCGAGCGAGCCAGTGCGGTCATTGTTGTCACAGCAGATGCAAACCGACATTTGTACCAGCATGGCTTCACAAAGCACGTGTCGATGCTCTGCAGGATGTCGCAAGCAGGGCAACCACGCGAGAAGCCCCTCGTGGTCGTGGCAGCTAGCTCACCGTACGACTTCGCGACGGATCGGTCAATTGAGACCTACATCTGCACGTACGACTTCACTGAGCCGGCATTAGAAGCACTGGTCCAGGTTCTGTACGGAGAGTTGACACCAACAGGATCCCTGCCAGGTTCTATCAGCCGTAGTCAGAAGCTGCATCAGGCAAGACAGCATTGGCTGGTGGAGAGTTGGAACGAAGATCGAGATGCACATGCGTTGGATGCCTTGCTGGACATTGTTCGAGCGGATAATGCGCAGGACTCAGAGCTGCAGGGTGTGACATCCAGCAGTTTCCTTCTCCGACGAGCAGAAGTGGTCGAGGCGCATCTGGTGGTAAGAAATAGCAGCACACAAGCCCTGTACGGGTTTTGCTCGACGTATTTTTTCCGATCGACTGGGACCGGTGTTATTGGATCACTGATAGTGGACCCATCGCGACGAAGGCTGTCGATCGGGAGATCACTCCACCACCGGGCCATTCACACCCTGCTCCAGTGCAAGGGAATTAAGCGATTCCAGCTAGGCTCGCGACTCCCTGGGATATACTTAGGTATACCGGCTACACATCCGGTAGAGCGGAAACGGCTGCGGCAGTGGTTTGCAAACCTGGGCTGGAACACAGCGCTGTCGCGGCCGGTATGCAGCGTGGTGCTGCGCAATGCGACAACATGGACGCCGCCAAACGGGCTTGTAGAGGCACTTCAGAACCATACGGCAGTGCGGTATGATTTGGTATATGGATGGGACTATGCGGAGGTGGTGTTGGATCATGTGCGAACGAACTTGCGGCCAGGGCTGCAAGACCTCTACCAAGTGGCCCTGGGAGGCGCACCGGACTGCGGAATCATCCGGGCGCTACGGGCAGACGACGGGGAAATGCTTGGCAGTGTAGTCATTTACAATGCGCGATCGGTATTGGCGGCGCACATGGCGGCGCTGAAGAATCAACCGGTTTTGGCGGGCGGGGTCTCGTCTCCGGTGATTTCCCCATTGGTGGGGGAGTATGCGACGCTTCTGCAGGGATTGATGTTCCTGGGAATCAAGCAGAGCCGCAAGCAGGGGGCGAAAGCGGTTGTCTTGGATTGTGTGAGTAGAAAAAATCTTTTTCCGGTCTGGTTTTGACAATAAAGACTAACCGGGAATAGGTGGATGGAGACAGCAACTTGGATTGTCTGTCTGGAATGGGATTCGAGATGTTGCATCAATACGAGGAGGTGAATTGCGATGCGACGGTATGGATGGGGCCTCATCCATAGTATTGTGTTCTCTGTCTTTCTTTGTGCATTTGGTACATAATAATGACTCCTGTATGGTTCTAGTGTACACAGTAACTGAGTGGTTCCGATTGGACGATATGCGATGAACGATCACAGCTGGATGCATCCAATCAAACAGGAGGAGATGGCTCGATTGGGTATAGTGCCAGATCGCCCTCGGATGATCCACGGCGGAAAGTGGCGGCAGGTGGAGCAAGTGACTGCTTGCGGACACTTCTAGACAAAGTGATAGATATTGTGATGAACGCAGACTATTGATCCAGGTATCTCTGGTTCAACCATTGTAGTCAAGTGTTCTCGTTCCTTGTTCTACTTGTGTTGTTATACTTGATGGTTAACTGTGAGACATGCCGGATCAGGATTAGTGCCCCTGGAGGGCTGAGCGGGGTCTGGCCGGTGACTGGCGGCCCGTGGGACGGGTTGGTACGGTTATGTACGGTACGGTACGGTACCTTCAGTATCACGGCTGTCAAACCTAGTGTGTGTATGGCATGAATTGATCAATATATACAATTATTATGATTATACAAGACTCTATTGAGAGAATTATATCCTGTAAGCATACTACTACCACATATGTATACGAATTCGGAGAAAACAGACAGACTTGATTCCCCGGGTTTCGCAGTGGAGCCTGCGCACGAGCCTTGACCCGCCTTGCCTGATTCGGAAAGCATTTAGTGTATTACCATTCTCGTTCAGTAAATTCTCTGGTTAGAGTAATGTTTCAATAGGATTAGTTGGAGATAGACATACACGATTATTATTACTTGTAAAGAAAGAGAAAAGGAATGGTAATAACATGCAAAAGAAAGTCAGATCGATCGACAGACCCGCGACGGACACTAACAGAAGACAGCTGTATGTACAGAATAGAGACTTAACTATGTACAGTTACCAAGACATGTGACTTTTCTTTTCAGCTCAGTATTTAAAATCATACAGAACAGTATATAAAGAAAATAACAAAAGGCATTATTGTTCCGTCTGCAGTGTTTCTGGGTCTTTGGTTCTGTTCTCCGCTCTTCATTCTCCATCTTTCTCTCTCAATTCCTCACCTCCACACTTTTCCTTTCTTTCTCAATCCAAGGACTGCGAGACTAGAAAGAGAGATCCGATTCAAAAACTTCCGCAATGGTGGTTCCCACTTGGTCGCTCTGATCCTGTTTGCATCATTGCGTCTCTCGCTCTTTTCGGTCGTTTCTGCACTTTGCGATCGTATCTTCAGCCTCTTCTCTCTCTCTCGGTCCCTTTCCTCTTCTGTTCTTGTTTTCTCCTCTTCGCTGTCATTCGTTCTTTCTTTCTACTTGACCTTTTTCTTTTTCTTCTTCTCTTCTCTTTCTTTCCTCTCTTCTCCTTTTTCCCTCTCCTCCTCTCCCACTCTCCCTGCGCGGTGCTGCTCTCCGCCAATTGACCGACGGGTATCCCTCTCTGCTCCTCTCCTCTCTCTCCTCCTCATCCTTCTTCTCCTCCCCTCCTCCTTTCCTCTCTCCGTCTGGACCGGTTCAATCACTTCCCTCTCTTACCATGGAGGGCTTCGATACCATGGCCATGCCCTACTTGGCCAGTCCCTTATCGCTCGGCAATCTCCAAGGTGTGGACTATCTCAGCTCCATCCCCGGTATGGATCTCCCTGATCAATCCTCCAATTTTGATTCGGAGACGTTTGTCAGGTATGTTTCCCCTCCTTCTCTTAGCGAAGAGAGCATTGTACTTACTGAGACCTTGGGGCGACCAGCGGTGATGATCCTATGACCTTCCCCTCTCAACATGGCATACCCGGACCATTGAAACACTTCCCCTCCGGCTATGAGGATCCCTTTGCGACAACCGACATGGTCTCCCCATTTGAACAGGTCCCGCCCGAGCAGCCCCCACCTCCGGATTCGTCAATCGATCACAACAATAAGCTGCTGAGCTTTTCGGTCCCCGTCTTCAACTTCACCCTGCTCGACTATTCCCTTCGCAGGACCTCGATATCCATGTCCGCTCAACTGCATGGCATGTTCTTCCTCGCGGAATCGCCTTGGACTACCTCCCCCGCAGAGCACGCACCACCCCAGCAGGGTGCAGAGTTGACATGTTACCGCCGCAATCTGTTCCAGATCACCGGTTCAGTCACGTTGCCCCGCAGTTTGCGCTACATCATGACCGACCAGGGAGACCGGATACCCATCCTTGCTCAGGAACTCACCGTGTCAGCTACAGAGTCCGTCGAGGGCAATTCCGTCAAAATCATCTCCGTGCCTTGGAAGACTCCCGCTGCCAATAACAACAATGGAGGTAGCAACCCTTCTGCTTCCATTGTCGAAGAGAATCCCCCGCCCAAAGTCGAAAAGGAACCGCCTCCGATCCCCTTGGATATCATGGCTGGTCAGGACTTGGACACCGACTATGCCACCTTCCCCATTGCGTGGAAGCGTCTCCAATTCCGCGTCGCAACGGCCAACAATGGTCGCCGGAAAGAGCTGCAACAACACTTTGTCGTCCGTCTCAAGGTCGTCGCAACCTTGTCCACTGGCGCCAAGATTCCCATCAGCGAGATTCACTCGGCCCCCGTGATTGTTCGAGGTCGCAGCCCGCGCAATTTCCAGTCCCGCAAGGATCTGCCTTTGAGCGGTAGCGCTGCTGCATCACGGAAGCACACCCATGCAGCATCAACTTCAACCGCCATCAATCGTACTCCGACCAGTGAATCAACACCCCGTGCTAGTATGACGCCAGCTAGGACGACCAATAACAGATCCACTGTCAAAAGTAATTCTCCGGATACGTCGGCCCCAGCGGCTTCCGCAGGTGTAGTGCAGCAGCAGGCATCTCCTTCGGACTGGGCCAGAATGCCGCAGACAGCAAGAAGTAGCACTGGGTCGTTACCTGCTCAAATATCATCTCTTTATCAATCTCAGCCAAGTCCGGAATTCCCCCAGGGCACGCAAATACAACAGCGTGCCCATTCAATTGCAGCCCCCATCAACCTATCAATATTGGAGGATGAAGATAGTCACACGCTCGATCCTAATGATCCCCCTACCACCGTGTCATCCTATTCCAGCAATGACCTATCGCATAAAGACCTCGCCTGGGATAACTCTGTTCCTCCCGCAAAGATGCGAAAATTGTCCCATGACGTTTCGCGGACAGAACCCCAGAATGTCACTTCGTCACTACCCCTCTTGCACACCACAAATATGCAACCGCCATTCACATCCTCGTTGCCGTTCCCGAACGATAGTTCCGACTTGCTTTATGAGTACTTTCCCTTGGGCTTAGATGATTGGCAAACACCGGTTGATGCGGTATACCGGCCCCATGTGGTACATCATACCACAATGCCGGAGACCAAGTTCGTCACAGCCCGGGGTCGAAGCAAGCGGTATTTTGCAGAGGATGTTTATTAAAAAGGGGTGTTATTTATTTATAAAAAGAGAAGGAAAAAAAAAAAAAAAAAAAAAAAAAGAGAAAGGAAAATAGGTTTACTGGTCTTGGTTGCATTGTTGGAATATACCTCCGGGTTATGTATTTTGGTGGGTGGGTTAAGGCGTTTATATTCGGGCTTTTCGTCATTATTTTCTTCACTACCCCGGAGTTTTGGTTATGGGTATCTCACCCTTAGGGTACCGGAGTGAAGTAACAGTCCACTCCTCTTTTTCTCTTCTTTCTCTCATTCGGCTGGTTTGTCTGGGACATTTAACCGAAATCCCTGCTTCATTTCATAGAACCTTACCTCAAGGATCTACTTTTTTTAGGATAGATATCTTTTCAGATATTGTCGATCGTGTCGACAAACATCATTTCTACATATACTAATAGTCATTATAATAGCAAATGGATATAACATTAGCACAAAAGTCTATCCAAATTATACTCTTTCAACTCTTTTTTCAATTACTAAAATGGTAAAAAGAATCACAAATATCCAAGCCCACCACCACTAATAGCCTCGAGATCTGCCCTAATCTCCCACTCATTCGCACCCACTCTACTGGCAATTTCCGTCTTGCGTTGTTTACCCAGATCCAACCACTGACACAACAGACTACCATCAACCATTCCCCTTCCAGCAGCCCCGTCACTCTCAACCGCCCGGAACGCACGAGGGTTCAATCCACACGGATGCTCAATGGTATTAGTGAGCTGAGACTGTAGTGCCGAAAGACGACGGTACGATTCCTCCGCAACGGGCGTGATGAGCCCGACGGAACCGTTCTGCGTCGTGACGAGGACCTGGTGGTTCGCCGTATGAACTTCGTCGATGTCCATCTCGTCCGGTTGCAGGAGGGCTTGTTCGGAGGAGGCGGCGGTTCGGGGGAGGAGGGTTAGGGTGGTTGCGAAGTGGCCGAGGTGGAATTTGCTGCGGCTTAGGAGGCGATCGCCGTTGGATGATTTGGGGTCTATTTTGGGTTAGTTTGGTGTCTTATCAGAACTGCGAAAGAAAGGTGGGGTGGGAGGAGCTTACCCTCCGGGTCATATTGCAGGACGTGAAGGTTGCAGTCACTATCGGCGACTAGAATGAATAGTTTGTCGCCTTCTGGGAGGAAATCTGCAGCAACGACCTCGAGATATTCTGGGTCTTTGCCGAACAGACTCATCTTATACGGTTCCTCCTGTATAGATTGTTAGTCGAGGTGCCCATGTTGGAAATTGTAGAACGCATACCGAGTAGCCCGCAAACCAGGTCCCCTTCACAGCGTCACTCAGTATACACATTCCAGTACCTTTGAGTTCCTTGACCACATTGACATAGCATTGCATATCCATGAATGCAACAGGAAGAAGACTGCCGTCTTCTTTGAGACCCCTAACCATGCACTTTTGCCCCTGTGCAGCAATGAGAAAGCCCTGCCCGCCAATCCCAGACAACGCCGTCACAGCGCCTCGGACTGGTTCCTTGCCTATGAGTTTCAGTTTGCGGTCTGTTTCTTCTTTCTCCGGGTCCGGGACCACTTTGATAACCTCGAACACGTATATGCAGCCGCGCGCTGGTATGTCTTCGCCTCGGGCAATGGCTGTTCCGACAACGATCATGTCCTTACGCTCGTGCGTGTTCTCCGAAACCTCAAGGTTTATATTTTTGACCGCCATCACATGCTCGGCAGGGCCCAGAGGATAGCTACAAAGCAAGTCAGTATATGAGTATATGACCTAATCGCTATTGTCGCATACCTATCAACAACAGACCATGTTTTTGGACTGACAACTTTGAGCGAGCCTTGATCCACCTCGGGCAGAAATGAGATGACTAGAATGCATTAGCTTGTTTCGCATCATGCTTGCGTTATTTAGACTGACCTTCATTACGCCATTCAGGATGAAGCTCGTCATCTTCAGGCAGTTTAAATTCGGCCTTGTGGCTAGTCCCAAGTACATACGTTTCGGACGAAGAAGAATAAGCCAAATGGTCGACATTCTCCCCTATGTGAACCTTTCGCAATGTCCACGAATAGTCGAATTGCGTGTCTTCAGGCAACTGACATGCTCGAATGACATCCTGCAATTTCGATCAGTACATACACCCTAGAAAGGGGGGGGGGGGGGGGGGGGGGGGGGAACCTTTGAATCCACATAAACAAAACCGTCAACACATCCAAGAGCAGACGAGTCAAAGTTACTTAGACCTCGTACATAGCCTCCCCTTAGGCGCATGACATGAGGCACACTTGTAGGTGTCTTAACAACGAATCCCGCTGATGCACCTGGCATGAAGACAGCACGTAACCCCGACACATTGGGCAATATACGCAAGGATTTAGTCCCTTGAAAGCCCCCATTCGAGTTATCCGCATCCAAACTAGAAGGGACCTCTGGTAGAAAATGGTTCGTCTCCCTAAAGAAACTCAAACTAGATGACTCCCCGTCCGTTGCACCTGGGCCTAAGTACGGCCTGTATATGAAAAGGTCGTCATTCTCGGTTCGCACCTGGGTCCATGTCAGTTTCATGTAAGAAATCGAACAGCTTTAAAGTAAATGCATACGATCAAATACGGCTGACTACTATATGAATCTCCGAGGTCTGCGACAACAGCCTCAACTAGCTTCTCGCGCGTAGTAGACCGTTTTGGTGGGTCAATTGAGAGAATCGACTGCAAGCAATCAACTCCGTCGATAGTTGACAGTAGCTTTTGGTCAGAAAGTCGGAAAATCTGCAATTTAGAATTGTAAGCATGCAATCTGGAGGCTGCTCAAGTGATTCAAGGATGGAAGTTTTCATTTCCGGTACTTACAAATAATTTTCCATCTGAACTCAGCAGAAAGAGAAGAACGTCGCTCTCGCTAGAACCATCATGGGTTGATTCGGAAAGGGAAAAGACCTTGTTGGTGTCTCGGTATAGACAACACGAAAGCCATTTTGTCGAAGTAATGGTTTCATTAATCGGTAATTCGTCGAGATCTCCACTGTTATCTGCTTGGAGAAGTAGTAATGTCGAATCATCCCGAAGAATCGCAAGGTACGGGTCTGCAAAACTGGCGCTCACTGCCATTCGTTCTTCGCTAGTATCTTCATCCCATACGGGGTAAATCTGGGCTAAACCCAAGTCTAAACCACTCTTTATTAGCATCACCGTCACACTCTTTTTTCAATTAGTACAAATATAGCACTCACCAATATCATAGCTTCTAACTTCGTTTCTTAGAATCTGAACTACCCGAGTCTTCTCTGCCAACACGCCAACATCAATTGTGAAATCCCCGTTCGGGTTGAATTCGGGTGCTTTGAAAGATTTCAAGTCATTCCCATCCACAACAAATACTTCCGACTCTTCATTCTCAGAATCCTTGATGCTCGGAATGATCACATAATGGCGGATCTCTTTCTTATCCGCTTTATCGGTAGCGCTGGTCAATGCCGTTTTTCTGTGGGCCACAGATGCTGCCCAGACGTTGTCGGCCGAAGCAACCTCCATGGATGTAATGACATGAGGATCAATCGCGCGTTTCATCACCACCAGACCGCCATTTCTGTCGGAGCCTTGAGTCGCCACGAGTTCAAGCTCCGAAGAGACACCCTCGGCATTGGGATCCTTGCTCGTCACATTGGAGAAGGATTTACCCAAGGCTACATCTCTCAGTGGACCGATATTGGGCAGTTTGTCGTCTACTCTGAGACTGTATGGCCCAAATGTTGATGTCTCAGTAGACGCACGACGCCCGTCGGCAGGCATGTCAGGCGCCGATGAATATAGATCATCTTCGTAGGCGTCATCTTCGCTTTGATCTTCATCCGAGAGACCGTCAAAATCGTCCACATCATGCTTGAGCTGTGGCCGCGGTTTCTTGGTGCCAGAGATTGAATTGGAACAGCTCACAAGCAACGAATCCGCATCCTCGCTGCCGACAAATAGTCTCCCATCTCCAAGGAAAACGGAACATGATGGAGGTGACTTCATGATATTTCCACCTGCGGTGGCAGGTAGAGGTTGCACCGAAATGCCAGAGACCGACCTTCCATCAAGCCTAAAATTGACCAAAACAAAATCACCGTTGGAAAGCACCATTAATAAATCACCGTTATTATCAGCAAGGCGTTCAACTGTGCACCCTTCGAGGCGAAGAGCAAGATCTGATTGATCGGCCATTGAAAAGGCCGAAACCTGCCTAGAGAACTCATTGACCCCAACCGCGTTTGTTTTGCCTGCCTGGTCAACATGCACCAGCTCGTTGGTGCCAATGAGCAAAGCACCCCCGACAGGTGGCGGGAGAGCTACCACTTTGAAGAGATCACTAGGTAGCCTGGAGACCGAGAGCAACGTTGTGGACGCTCGCTGTTCCAAATCTAGTGTGAAAACAGTATAGAAAACAGCATCCTTCCTTTCATGGAGAAGCGCGCTTGATGTTGAAACCTGAGAATACAAAATACCAAAAGTCGGCTCCCTATATTCATATAAAAAGGCGAAACTTATTGGATGGAGTAAGGAAGGGTCCAACGCGGTCACAGGCAAGACAAAAGACGAAGCATATGGGGTCTGGCAGGTCAAGCCACTCTTGGTCTTTTCGGCATCAGCAGCATGATTTCTCCCCTCATCGCCCGAGTCATAATCGTCCATTACCAAGTCATCTCCAGGTTGATGGAAAGGTAGAATGGCAAGGTTCCGAATTCCAAAATTGAACACTGCACAACTACTGCTCGGATCCACGCTGAGACTGCTGCCACAACTGCCCAAATCAGGCACCCAGGGACTACGGGCCAAATCATCCCGTTCATAATAGTGGATGGAAATGGTAGAGATGTTATGGCGCTCCTGATCCCATTCAATCAAGCTTAATTTCGCATTTCGAAATGCAATCAGAATAGCCTCTCCGCCACTCTTGGAGTTCAGAATTTTGACTCGACTGAGATCAGTTACTGTTCCAGAAAGGGGGCATTCCTTCTCAAGGATCAGTTTCGTGGTCTCGGATTGCTCTGATCTTGTTGACCCGTCACCGTTAATTCCACCTTCCGGTCGAGCAATTTTGAGCAAAGAGAAGATTTGAAGAAGCGATGTCCTCACAACCACCAGGTTAGTTGCAGTAGCAGAAAGGAAGGGTACCGTCAAGGCATGCGTGACCCCTGTCGGGGGCAATAGCTCAGTATAACACTGCATGGTTTATCAACAATCGAATTTGGTTGGGAAGCTTCTTAGATCATTCCCTCAGCTGCCACGGATAACCCCAACCATTTCCAGTTTATGAAGGACAGAAACAAAGCGGAATTGGAACAGGGTTGAATTGAGAGAATTTAAATCAAAAAATAATATCGATTGGGCGCATCTTCGCTCCCATGGATGGAGCTCTTGAAAACGCGGACGCCGAATGACCGGAGCTTTACACGTGACCGCACCTGGCCGATTCGCGTTACGATGACGTAAGATGCGCTGATTGCTTGAGACTCCGGTTCCATAGTTGCCGTTGTTATTCTCTGCCATGCCACAGTATCTCCGGCCTTGATCCTACTTTCATCCGGTCTGTTTGTCGCAAATGTCAGTTGTTTGATTACAGCCACATACAGGTCCTGAGGACTCCAACATGGCCCTTTTACAAACGTCCCTCATTTGGGTCGTATACGCGATTGCGATAACTATACTGATAGCAGTAGTCTCCATCTTCATCTATGTGTATCAAACGCCTCGCGATCGCTCTCCCTCGGTGACATTGACATGTATCTTTGCCATCACCACTCTGTTGGCGACCGTTCTCCTGCTGCCCGTTGATGTCGCTTTGGTTTCATCCACGACTTCTTCAGCCTTGGGTCGGCGCAAAGACTGGGCTTCTCAGGATGTGGTGGACAGAATAACGTATTCCTTGACGATAGTATACTATCTACTCTACTCCTTGGACGCCGTTCTTTGTCTGCTCGTGATCCCTTTCACCTACTTCTTCTACGAAGAATATGACGAGGTCGCTGCCGAATCTGGGGAACAAACCATTTGGAAGCGGTTCTGGAGCGCTTTTAAGTATACTGTGTGCTTTGTGGCAATAATGGTTGTGTTGTTCCTCGTTGGTTTCTTCGTCCCTGTTTCGAAGAGTAGAGACGGCCAAGACCTGGACTATTTCAAGAAGCTGTTGACCGAGAATCGTAAGTGTCCCAGAACCCATTGAGCAGGTATATTGTATTTGAGTGCTCCGTCTTCTAACAAATCTTGATTTATGATTAGATGGCGAGCGTGCGCTTACGTTTACGCTTGGATTGTTGACGACAATTGGTTTATGTCTATACGTCATGTATACCTCGTCGGGCCTTGCCCTCCTCCCCATCAGTTTGATCAAAACAGCCCCTTCAGTTTCGAGTCCAAACCTAAAAGCGACTACTGGTATGCAGCTTGGCAGCAATCGAGAACGGCAACGCCAGCTAGAAGGCCGCTGTGGAGGGAATCCTGATATCCTGTCTTCGAAGGATCGCAGAGAATTGGATACGCTCGTGCGCGAAGAAAGGACTTTGATTCGAAGACAACGGCTTGTGGAAGAGGCCCAGGGAGAAGGTCGGAGCTGGCTAATGAAGGCCTGGGTCAAAATCGAAGCCGTTTTCCGCCCAGTTAAATTGCTGGGTGGTCTTCTCTTGCTACTGATAGCATTCGCAACCTGGGTATCTATGACACTGACGGCAATTGACAAGGCTAAGAATTCAGTCTGCAAGCACCGCTGTGGGTATATTCTTGGGCACATCAATGTCTTCAACCCCGTCAACTGGATTTTCGTGCAATCTGCCAAGTTATTCCCGGTCGACTATGTCATTTTCACTATCCTTGCGTTGCTATTCTTCAGCAGCTCCGTTATTGGCATAGCTTCTATTGGCATTCGATTCCTTTGGATTAGAATCTTCCAGATTAGAAAGGGCCATACCTCTCCACAGGCACTCCTCTTGGCGACGGCGATGTTGATGCTGACTGCGCTGGCTCTGAACTATTCTTTGTCTATGGTGGTTGCTCCTCAATACGCCACGTTTGGGCCGCAAACATTCTGCGATCGTCATCCTGGGCTCCTAGATGGACAACCTGATTGTTCTAACAGCAAACATCTCATCAAACCATGCTCGGAGCTGGCAAATAATTCGGCTGCGAAACGGGTATGTACACCCAGCGTGGCCAGTACATTCCTCAACCGAGTAACGATAAATTTCCCCTTCTTTGGCATCGTATTCTTCTGGGCTCAATTCATTTTTCTCGGTAAGCGTACTATGTCTTCCCGAACTCGAACTGTACTCACATCGCGCTGCCAGGTATTTATCT
This sequence comes from Aspergillus cristatus, assembly GCA_034509305.1. Classification (NCBI taxonomy): domain Eukaryota; kingdom Fungi; phylum Ascomycota; class Eurotiomycetes; order Eurotiales; family Aspergillaceae; genus Aspergillus; species Aspergillus cristatus. The sequence continues at coordinate 922,432 of WJBV01000007.1, read as the reverse complement.
CATCGTCTTCGTCACTTCACTGTTCCGCTCTCCCAAGTTGGACGAGCGTCAGCTCGACGAGGATGCGGAGGAGGCCGAAGAGGAGGGTCTTTTGGCGAGCACCGGAAGACGTTTCGATGCCACCTGGCAGGATGTTACGGGCAGAGCTGCTAGAAGAAATGATAGGCGATAAGCCGCAATGCTTGATTTTCTGCTCGGTAAATTGGCACCGGCGTTTCTTTGGGTGGGAATGTTTTCTATGATTATGTTGCCATTTCATGCTTGGCTATATGATGGCAATTCATTGTAAATGAACATGTTACGATCGTACCATGCTGATACCATGGTTTTCCAGTATTCCCAACATGGCCATGCATACACATGGGTTCATAGAAAATGCTGTCATCTATGTTATCATTTCGATCATATCACACCATACAGGTCCGAGCATTTAGGTTAAAATCGGGAAATTCGGTTGCTGTCTGACAAAGCCCTGCTTCCATAACAACATATCCTGGGTATCAATCTCTCTGGCTCATTCATACCCCGGACTCTAGTGAAGATGAGAGACGATAGGTCATTATCCCTTATCCCAGCAATCTGCGCGGTATTTAGGGCCTCGCACGGCCGTTCAGCAATGCAAGAGCGCTCTCAAACGCTTTTACCACGTCGGTATCTATAGGAGTTAAGTCAGTGTCCATAATTGCTCTTCAAAGTTAGGTTGGCAGATCGTACAATGCTTCCTTTTGTTTTCCAATCGTTCTTCAGAGTTCTGCACGTGCTGCATTTGTGTCTTGAACCTATAGAAAGAAGTCAGTCAGGGTTATTCTTCATCTGTATAGACAACTTGCGCTGATAAACCTTTTCAGGGCTCTGTCCTCGTCGCGTAAAACAGTAGTTTGGGACCATGCTACAAAGACCTGCCATTGAGCAATCAATAACATAGCCTCGAGAATACGAGCATAGCGGGATTACCTCCAGCAATTTCGCGACTTGGGCTCGCAATTCCTCTTCAGATTTACCATGTTCTTCCATGGCTTTTGCGTATTTTTCCTCCAGCTGTTCCCAATCACAGTCTCTGAGCTTTTCGGTCAACTGTTGTTGTGAGTTCATGTGGCCAGCGCTGCTATTTTGCGGTGCCAATTTTGATGAATACGAATCATTGCGGGAGATAGTGCCCTCATGTTCTCTGCCAGCAGAATCCATGATTGTTTGCAGGCGATTATGGGCTTTCGAATATAGTATATCTGAGGTATGCGCGATAGGAAGATAAAAAGAAATAAGACCAGAGTAAGGGGGCAAAGAAAGGGTTCGTTGAACGATATTAAGACGGGAAGTTCTAGTCCGTAATACCAGACCGATTGATTCACTGGCCTTTGGCCTTGGAGGCTTGAGGCTGCATCATTGTCCATAGTGATCTCTAACGACCAACCAATCGGGCCGTTGTGCCTGTCGCGATGTCAGGTGACGTTATCTGACCGTAGACAATCGGCCGTCGATCGGCCCTCCTACATTCACACTCTCCTACGGTATTCACTCATACCATGAAACTGCTTGTCCGGTATTCGCGTCGTTAAATATCACAACCTATGATCCTTTCTCTCGAAGTCAAGTCATGAAGAACTTTTGTTTTCATACCGTTAGATTCGTCGGCGTACATCGTTGTCGGACTGAGCAGTTTGAACCGCTATCGATCAACCGCCAGAGGACCATGGGGCTGCGAGATTCTGGCGTAATATTCAATATCTGAGAGAATCACGAACGCTTGCGATGAGTTGCCACGCATGCTCTCGTGCTCCGAATCCACGGCTGCCTTTCTGTTGCGCAACATGTGCCCGTTCCCATCTATACCAACTGCGAGTCGAACATGCGAAAGTCCTCTTAGAAAAGGAAGTCATAGGGAAACAAATTGATGATGCTGTCGCACATAGAGAAACTCAAGGGAGAGCTGAAGAAATTGATGGAGTGGTCCCCGAATCAGCTACGGAGGGCCATAGTCGCTGGGCCGTCCAGGCTATTGCCAACAGGCAAGCAAATTCATCGGCAAGGACAAAAACACTTAGGGATCGGGTTGAAGCGTTGGTCGCTGAAATAAACGATAAGAAGCTTGATATATCTCAGCGCAGGCTCACCCTGGCACGGCGAAACTCTGACACTGAATCTGCGAAGTATCAACTTCTGGAGCGTGAAGGCGCCATGCTGACCGCAATACAAAACAACACCAGAAGGACGGAACACCTCTGGCATAATTTGCACACCAAGACAATAGATGCACGGATATTCCTTTGCAGGGAGGCTGCTAATATCTATGGATTGCGGCAGAAGAGCAAGAGGATCAACGGGGATAGTAAAGAGACCTACGTGCTTGGTGGTATGCCGATCATAGACTTGCGAGATATGAATGGAAAGTTGAGGCCCTTTATTTTGATCCTGTTCACATGAAACTAATTATTACTACAGGTGCCACAGCAGCTCACATATCCACATCCTTTTCCAATATTGCTCATCTCCTTGTCCTTATCTCACATTATTTGTCCCTGAGACTTCCGGCAGAAATAACTCTCCCTCATAGAGATTATCCAACGGCGACAATTTATGCGCCTGCCAGATCCTATCTATCTCGAGAACTGCTTTCAGGCTCGCCCGCTCAGTCATCATCGTCCGGCCCGGCAGCGAACACGCCAGATCCACGACACTACGCGCCCCGACCTCGGCCTCTGTTTATTGATAGAAGTTTGCCAAAGTTAGCGCGAGAGGACCCTGGAGCATATGCTCTCTTCTTGGAAGGAGCCACACTTTTGGCTTGGAATGTTTCTTGGCTGTGTCGGACTCAAGGTTTAAATCTGACTTCGGACTCATGGGAAGAAGTATGCGACATTGGAAAGAATATATGGCAACTATTGGTTGCTCCTCCCGTGCAGGCATCGACCCTAATGAAAGCATATGTCAGCCGTGACATACCATCGAAGTCGCGAGCTCCAAAAGATTCTCCGAAAACCACTATTCAACGAACGAAGACGTTCTCTATGCTGGGTCACTATTCTCATGGAACTGCTCATTCGTTCTTGGGCGCTTCGGAAGGTACTGAATTCATGCGAACGTGGAAGCTACCAACTCCGACAAAGGTAGTGGACAAACTAAAATCGACGCTGCTTGGAGAAATGGCAAGTGCTGAATGGGAATTACTCGAGAAGGAATGGGACGATGAGGCCCAAGAACCGTCTCAGTCTCTACAAGAATCCCGTGTTCCTGTTGAGCATAATCGTGAGCGTGGTCTAGGGCCCGAAAAGAATGGCGGGTATCATACAACACTTCCTGGTGCAGGCATATCAAGAAACAAAGATGCCAAACTAGAATCCGCAAACGAACCAACAAGTAGCGGCCGATCAAAAGGGACCAGTGGCTGGACTAAACTGCGAAACAGATAGCAAGCCAACCCGTACTATATAACATTGGGACCTTCCTCGGAAGGGTGTTGTTCACAGCCCATCTGGGCATAGAGCTCTATACAAAGTACTTTCCTGGAATTAGAGTTGAGGATCTCGTCCAAAATACCTTCTTTAATTTGATGTCAGTTCGCTTGCCGTGGTTAAGCTCACCTCAGCAAAGCGATTTATATATGTTCTACGTATATGATCATCATGATTCCATCGAAATGAATGAATAACATGTAACTAGTTAGTTAACTAGTTATTTTGACCATGTTACTAAGCAGATTGGTTGCAGTAAATTGATCGATAAGATTATCAGCTCTCTGCTTTTAACGCGTGTCCGAATCACTTCCGCGGATTGCGGTAAACCCCCTCCTTCGAGGGAAGACATCACCAAAAGACCTCGTACGAACTCACCCACTACTCGAAGTTTGTTTCGAAGGTGCTCCGGATATAATCAATTGCGCCTCGCGGTTTTCCCTTTAAGCATCGCAGCAACTCCGCGGGCAGTTTACTCAAGCAGCTGGGGCATTACGGAATTTTGCAGAGCTAAGAGCTTGCATTCAGGTCATGGAGGTATGAGGGTCTGGGGTTATACAAAACAATAAAAAGATGGACACTGGATTACTGGAATCTGACCCAGGGATACCTGGTGAGTACCCAGCAGTATTGTGCTGCATCCAGACGGCCAGTCAGCATGGTACCGCTATGTTGTGAAGATCGTTTTTATCTGTTTTGCTGATTTCACATATCGCACAGGTGCTTTGCGCAGTGTTTCGTCAATTTCAGAGATCCCTGCCGCTATTCTGAGAGCCGAACTTGCCCGACGAAACGAGGTTAGGGATGAGGACGTTGAGAAAGCAACATGTGGCTCGACAAGAAGCGGTGCTTACAACACGCCGGCCCATGTAATGGCGCTGTTTCTCATCCTTGTGTTAAGCACATTAGGTATACAAGCCCTTATCCACAGAAGAGGTCCGTGACTGACTCGCGATTTCATACAGCATGCTCGTTTCCTGTCCTAGCCCGGCGGTTTCCCCGTCTTCCAATACCACGCCGCTTCCTCTTCATCTCAAGACACTTCGGGACTGGTGTCCTGATCGCTACAGCCTTTGTTCACTTGCTACCTACGGCGTTCGTTTCTCTTACAGACCCCTGCCTTCCTAGATTTTGGAGCAAGAGCTATCGAGCCATGGCTGGGTTTGTTGCTATGATCTCGGTATTTGTTGTCGTTTGCGTGGAAATGTTTTTCGCCATGAAAGGAGCAGGGCACGTTCATGCGAGCGGCTATGATAATCTGATCAACGAAGTGGAGCATGACGATCCTAGTGGGCTTGAAAATGACGGGTCTGGCTACTCACGAGTCAATTGGCAAGATGGAGCCAATGATATACATCTTGGGAGCATGCCAGAGGCCAACCGTCAACCAACAGCGCCTGGTTCATCATCAGAAATATCCGGTGACCACCGCTATACTATTCAGGACGTGGAGCCGGACAAGGAAAACGAGGACGCCGGTCTCGAAGAGCTTGAACCTTACGCAGATGGAGACTCTATGCTTAATGAAAGTGAATCCCATCGCCCTGTCCTACCACTACACCGTCGACAGACAGATCCTGGACACCCTAATCCGAATGCGCAGCGACAGTTGCTACAATGTCTTCTACTCGAGGCAGGCATTCTCTTCCACAGCATCTTTATTGGAATGGCAGTCAGCGTCGCTACGGGGGCTTCATTTGTCGTGCTCCTCGTCGCCATTTCTTTCCACCAGACCTTTGAGGGTTTCGCTCTTGGGTCACGTATTGCCTCGCTTATCCCAGATCTGTTTTCGCCATCCTCTATGAAGCCATGGCTTATGTGTCTCGCATACGGGACCACGACTCCCATTGGTCAAGCCATTGGGTTGTTCATGCATAATCTCTATGATCCCGCGAGCACAGCAGGCTTACTCATGGTCGGTGTAACGAATGCAATCAGCAGCGGTCTCTTGCTTTTTGCTGGTTTGGTAGAACTTCTCGCGGAAGATTTTCTGAGCGAGTCAAGCTACGAAACTCTGAGAGGCAAGCGACGCATCGAAGCTTGCATTGCAGTTGCGAGTGGGGCTTTGTTGATGGCGTTAGTTGGTGCTTTTGCGTAATGATAGTTGTCAAACAGTTCGACCTATCTTCTTCATTGCTTTATTAGCCTCTTTGGAATATAGAACAATTTGCCTTTTCCTCTATATGTACATATGAATCTCCTTAAATGATAATGCTGGCTTATTACATTGGTTTGTGAGCTTATTTGAGCGCCTTCCATGTCTGTATAGACAAACAGGTTATTCTGTGATTTGGACAATGCTTTACAGAAAGAGGCATGGTGTCCATGAATGAAGGATTATGCAGGAAAGCTAAAGGAACTGAAGAGTCTAAACCAGGATAATATTAAATGGAACCCGTATGAAATATGATGGTTTGTTCAAAAGTTCATGCATCTGTACATATCATGATATCTATTATTATCATCCCATTACAATCTGTTCCCTTATTATGTTCTGCCTAACATCTTATTTTGATGCTAGGCAATTTCTTTTCATGGACCAGTTATCTTTTGCGTTTAGAGAAGAGATTCAACAACAATTGCGCTTGCACCACCGCCGCCGTTGCAGATACCAACGCAGCCAATCTTGCCCTGCTTTGCCTTCAAAACGCCGAGCAAAGTAGCCACAATACGGGCACCGCTAGCACCAATAGGATGACCGAGGGCCACGGCACCACCGTGGATGTTGACCTTCTCTTCAGAGAGACCGAGCAGCTTCATGTTGGCAAGAGCAACAACACTGAAGGCCTCGTTGATCTCGAACGCATCAATGTCATCCTGGGTCAAGCCTGCATGCTTGAGGGCCTTGGGGATAGCCAGCGATGGTGCAGTGGTAAACTTGCTAGGCTGCTGAGCAGCATCACCCCAGCCACGGATCTTGGCAACAGGCTTCAAGTTAAGTTCTTTCAACTTGGCCTCAGAAACAAGAACAACAGCAGCAGCACCATCATTCAGAGGAGAGGAGTTAGGTGCCGTCACGGTTCCAGAACCAGGAATGAAAGCAGGCTTGATGCCTCGGAGCTTGTCGGGGTTGAGCTAAATCAAACCTGTCAGCTAGACGTTCGAGATATGGTACTTAATAAAAGAAAACCGGTATCACTCACGTTCTTCGGCTCGTCATCCTGGGATACAGTCACGCCAGGCTTACCCCTGAAGCCAGGAAGTTCAATGGGGGCAATCTCGTCATCGAAAAGACCGGCGTTCTGGGCAGCCTGAGCCTTTTGGTAGGTGCGAATGGCATATTCGTCCTGGTCCTCACGCTTGAAGTCATGGTCCTGAGCACACTCCTCAGCCTGCAAGCCCATGAGCTCTTGCTTGCCAGCATCAGTCAACCCATCCTTCATAATGCCGTCCACCAGAGATTGGTGGCCATATTTAGCGCCATTGCGGAGATTCGGGAGATAATGAGGAGCATTCGACATGGATTCCGCGCCACCAGCCACGACAACGTCGGCGTTTCCGGTCATAATGGTCTGCGCTCCGAGAATGATGGCTTTCAAGCCAGAGGCGCAAACCTTGTTGACGGTGGTGCAAACCGTCGAGTCGTCGAGCCCAGCACCGAGGGCACACTGTCTGGCGGGATTCTGTCCAACACTGAAAAGAGAAGTAACATATAAGCCTAAAGGAAATAGAGAAAAAAGAAAGCCAACTCACTTTGCGGAGAGAACGTTGCCAAAGAAAACTTCTTCGACATCGGACGGCTTAAGACCCTCTGCCTTCCCAAGAGCAGCTATAAACAAGAGACATTAGAAAACTCGTTGTGGCTACAGCAGTGCACATGGAAGAACTATCGTGGCACACCTTTGATAGCATGAGAACCAAGCTGCGGGGCAGTCAGACTCGAAAGAGATCTGAGAGGGGAGGGAAAAGAGGTTAGTTTCGTTTGCTTATTGGAATTCGACGGGGTCTCAAGAATTCTCACCCGAGGAACGAGCCCACGGGAGTCCGGGCAGAGGCAGCGATGTAGACTGGAGGGAGAGAAGAAGCCATGTTGTATTATGTGGAGGGTTTCTTGTCAAACAAGCGGAAGTATGTGTAGTGTATATATGAATCCACGAAAGCAATGATTGAATAAAAGGGCCCGACTGCGGTCCGTTTCAAAAGAATCCTAGTTGACGATTGCTGAAGAGCAAGCGAAAGGAAGGGAAGAGAAGAAGAAAACGAATGCTGACCCGGATCTACTCCTGGCCATTTAAGCGCTATCGGAGAGAGGGGCGTGTCACGGTGTGCAACCAACGAGCGGCCACCGAGCTCGGGCCACTCAGTAAGCTCGGCCGACCGACTCTTAACGAAAAAGCGCGAGACCAACAAAAAAGAAGCAGCGAGCTGCCTATCCTCCCAACATTGCCCAACATGGATGATCTCTATGATGAGTATGTCGCCCGTACTACCTCTTGCTTTTGGTCAATTTCATAATTCTAGGAATTATCATGTAAACTGACGCGACTCCTTCAGGTTTGGTAACTACATCGGGGATGCAGAAGAGTCGGATGAGGAAGTCCAACATGAGCAGGCTCAGCCGCAACCCTTTTCTTTCGCAGAGGCCTTTGAGGAGGATGAGGACGAAGACGAGGCTAATGAGCAACAATTAATGGAGGTCGATGGTTAGTAGTCAACCCCGAGAATTGGGCCCTTGCTCTGGCACTGACCTGTTTCCCATGAACAGAGGGTCCTTCGAATGCCGTCGTTTTACATGAAGATAAACAATACTACCCTAGTGCGCAGCAGGTGTATGGGACAGATGTTGAAACGCTTGTGCAAGAAGAAGACACGCAGCCGCTGTCCGAGCCGATAATTGCCCCGGTCCAACAAAAGAAGTTCGCGATTGAGGAAGCCGAATTACCGCCAGTTTACTATTCACGAGAGTTTATGACCGATTTACTCAATTTCCCAGACCAAACAAGGAATATCGCAGTTGTCGGCCACCTCCATCATGGAAAAACGGCATTCATGGATATGCTCGTGGCACAAACGCACGATTTGACCGAGCGTCTAGGAAAGCGAATAGGCCGACGAAAGGAGGAGCAGCTCCGGTATACTGACGTCCATTTCTTGGAGCGCGAACGAGGACTTTCCATCAAGTCTGCGCCGATGAGCTTGGTTCTTCAGAACACAAAAGGAAAATCTCATCTTTTCAACATTCTTGACACGCCGGGACATGTAAACTTTGTGGACGAAGTGGCTACATCAGTGCGACTGGCCGATGGTGTGGTGCTCGTGGTTGACGTCGTGGAAGGGGTACAGGCCAATACAGAACAAATAATCAAGCATGCCGTCCTGGAGGACCTTCCGATGACGATGGTTGTGAACAAGATGGACAGATTGATTCTGGAGCTGAAGATCCCGCCCAACGATGCCTACTTCAAACTAAAACATGTGATTGAGGAAGTGAACACGGTGATCGAGAGTGTTTTACCAGGCCAAGGCGAAAAGAGACGGCTGAGCCCGGAGAAAGGAAATGTTGCCTTCGCGTGTAGCTCTATGAATTGGTGCTTCACACTACAGTCATTCGCCAAGACATACGCCGACACTTACCCTCAAGTCGATACCCACGAGTTTGCTCGGCGTCTTTGGGGGGACATTTTCTTCAATCAAAACAGCCGGAAATTCACATGGAAAGGAGTCGAAGAGAATTCGAGGCGTACCTTTGTGAAATTCGTCCTCGAACCCATCTACAAGCTCTACTCGCACACGATTAGTGAAAGCCCGGAAGACTTGAAAGAGACGCTTGCTAGCGTGGGCATCAACCTTAAGCCTTCGCAGCTGAAGACTGACGCCAAGGAGCTACTTAACTTGGTCTGTGAACAGTTCTTTGGTCCTGCAACTGGCTTTGTGGACATGATTATCCAGCATGTTCCATCCCCGGTGGAGGGTGCACGAAAGAAGCTCGAGCGGTACTACACGGGCCCACTAGATACGAAGGTGGCAGCTGCCATGACCGCTTGTGATGCTGAAGGTCCCCTTGTTATCCATATCACGAAGCTCTTTAACAGCACGGATGCCACCAGCTTCCACGCATTTGGAAGAATCATGAGTGGTACAGCACGGCCTGGCCAGCAGGTTCGAGTGTTGGGCGAAGGCTATACACCCGAAGACGAGGAAGACATGGTGATTGCGACCATCTCCGACACATGGATCGCGGAGACGTGCTATAATATTCCGACGAGCGGTGTCCCGGCGGGTAATTGGGTGCTTCTAGGGGGCGTGGATAATTCGATTGTCAAAACCGCGACGCTGATACCACTCAAACTCGAGGATGACGAGGAAGCCCACATCTTCAGGCCAATTCGGCATATGACCGAATCTGTGTTCAAAGTTGCAGTTGAGCCTGTCAATCCATCTGAACTACCCAAGATGCTTGACGGTCTGCGCAAGGTCAACAAGAGCTACCCTCTAATATCTACTAAAGTGGAAGAGTCTGGTGAGCATGTGGTCTTGGGTACTGGCGAGCTCTACATGGATTGTGTGCTCCATGATCTCCGCCGACTGTACTCGGAGATGGAGATCAAGGTGTCGGACCCTGTCACGCGCTTTTGCGAAACTGTCGTCGAAACTTCTGCTATCATGTGCTACTCCATCACACCAAATAAGAAGAACAAGGTCACCATGATTGCAGAGCCGTTAGATGACGGTATCGCCGAGGATATCGAAAGTGGTAAGGTCAGCATCAAGGACCCTATCCGAAAGGTGGCGCGTTACTTTGAGGACAACTACGAGTGGGACAAGCTCGCTGCCAGAAGCATCTGGGCCTTTGGTCCGGACGAGATGGGTCCGAATATACTCCAAGATGACACGCTACCGTCACAAGTCGACAAGAAGCTTCTTGGATCGGTCAGAGATTCTATTACGCAAGGCTTTACCTGGGGTACCAGGGAGGGCCCTCTTTGTGAAGAGCGTGAGTTTCACCATTTTCACTCCTTTGCATTTATTGAGAATATTCGCCCATATTGAATTGAATTTTGAGCTAACGAGATATAAGCTATTCGAAATGCCAAATTCCGGCTTACCGACGTTTCTCTTGCCGATCAAGCAATCTATCGGGGAGGCGGCCAGATTATTCCCACGGCCCGGCGTGCCATCTACTCGTCTTTCCTGATGGCATCTCCTCGCCTTATGGAACCCATCTATTCATGCAGCATGACAGGGCCTGCTGACGCCGTTGCATCCGTGTACACGGTTCTCTCACGCAGGAGAGGACATGTCCTTTCGGACGGGCCGATTGCCGGAACTCCCCTTTATTCAGTCCGTGGATTGATCCCTGTGATAGATTCCTTTGGTTTTGAGACGGATCTTCGAATCCACACTCAGGGACAAGCTGCCGTCAGTCTTGTTTTTGACAAATGGAGCGTGGTTCCTGGAGATCCCCTGGACCGTGATGTCAAGCTCAGACCTTTGGAGATGGCACCGGCCATGGCCACTGCACGGGATTTCGTCTTGAAGACAAGACGGCGAAAGGGTCTGGCGGAGGATGTGACGGTGAGCAAATTTTTGGAACCGGAGCTCTGGAAGAGCTTGAAGGAAAGTGGCGTTCTGGACTCTTAAACCATCATATAGTCGAGTATAGGGCGGCTCGGTTTCCGCATATCATGGCCACCTTATTTTCATGTATTTGTAATGTCATAGTTGGGGCCTCCCTGAAAGAAAAAAGAACCGCATGTATGCGATAATCGGTCAACGGCGCGTTATATTGAATGAGTAAGGCGTCTTCCCTTTGCGGTATTTACACCAGAAGAGAATATCGTCTATTGTATCAGGTGCATGCGTAAAAGAAATCGAAGGCTCGCTGAGGAAGTCCAAAGGATCATTGACATGTTTCTAACATCTTCGCGATAACACCCATCAAGGTCCCGTTTTCCAAGGCGGCGGCGACCCTTTCTTTATCGGCTAACTGCTTGTTGACTTCATCGGCCGTACTGTGAGTGCCTTCTTTGATCCGCACATCCACACGGAACCGAGGAGGAAGTGATTGCTCTAATCGAACGCGCACACCCAAGCCTATCACCGTCGCCAAGCTGCAATGGGTGATTGTCGGCGTGATCAGCACCGAGACTGTCCGAAGGGGCGACTCCGGCACGTTGGGGAGCGAGGGCTTAATAGAGATGTCAGGAAGAGAAACGACAGCTAGCGCACCCAGTGAAATAGGGTGTTCCGGGTCAGAGATGGTAGAAATAAGGTCTGGATGATCAACTATCAGTAAGCTTTTCTACATATATACCAACGAGAGTAAAAGATGGGAGGCATTACCATAAATCTCCTGTTCATCAATGGGCTCTTCCATCAACTCATCCTCGCTGTCAGATGTCTCTGAGGAATATAGACTGGAGGAGAACGGGTCATTTGGGTTCGCGGCAGAAGGAAGAGCAGAGGTAAAGATGCCAGCGCCATAAGCACCGGATTTACGAGGGGCAGTTGGACGCAGCCGGGTAGGAAGATCCGCGGCATTCAAGATGGTAGGATTGGAGTTTTGGATTTCTGATGCCATTTTGGGTTTGCTTTCTGTCGGGTTAGTACTGCGTACTTCCAAGAAATTGATTATCTTTGTAAAGAGGGGTCATGTTTAATCTCGGATTAACTTTGTGCCATTATACATTTAGTAATGCATCAGTACACCACATACCGGGCATTATATGGCAGACGTTGTATGGAATATACTACGAAGTATATCAGATATATTCGAATGCCTGTCCTGTAATGAATAACTAATTAGCCAAGATGAACTACCACACCTCATATGGAGTTCCCCGTAAATTTTGTATTAGGGGTATCAATATCACAGTCAGCTAGACATCATTAAACTATGTACGAAGTAATCATACGCCGTACTCCGAGTGCAATATCCCGAACCGAGGCAAGCTACTAACGATCTACAATAGTTGTTATTTATACAGAATGAAAATCATTCAAAGCGGACATTATTCTCAAATATTGATGATGAAGATGAAGCTTTCATCCTGTCCATGAGACCTTGGAGACATATTACAGAGTACTCCGTACAGCGTACAGTAGTTCTTTCCCATAACTCAAAGAACAAAATGGAATATGCAGTGAGCTATTTCCAAGAACAGAATCCTGTCTTCTGGGATCGACCCTGCACCAAAAAAGAACCCCATGGGCTCCGGGACCAATCACCGTGCCCTGATGCCTCGACCCGGATGCTAACTATTGGGGCGCTAACACTATCCAGAAGAGACTGCCTTAATCATTATTACTACGGCGATCACCGGAGACCTTGGAGTACGTACCTGACGGATTTGGAGTACGCTCTTGCATGTACATACTACTGTACTACTTGTATTGACTCCGTATTTAACACATTAGGATGAACAACTCTAAAATCACCAAATACCACCTAAACCCATTTATAGGAAGATTTTCAGTAATGATCATATCACGGTCCGAGAGCATGGTCTATCTGTTCATCATCAAATTGGATATTAAGCAGGCATTTCTTTTTGCCTGTACAGAGTAGGTACTCTTGTACTACTGTGTCCCGCACTTGGTCGGTCTCCGCCCGCCACTGCTCCTTTGAGAGATGAGAACACTCTCTTTTCCCCCTCGCCCACTGTCCATCATTTATCATCCATCTCTTTCAAGTCTTATATTTATATAAATATATAGTAATCCTCGGTTTCTTTTGCTTTTTTGTTCTTTTCAACACTCCCTTGTCACTTATCATCTTGATTGCAGTGTTCCATACACAGTTTGTATTGACATTGTACATATTGCTACCACCCTTTTCACTGCTATTACCACTGCCACCGCGCTATCAATCGCCGCTACTACGTTACGTCCCTTTTCAAACCGCCATCCGAAATCTCCAACTCCAAGTCGCGCCATGAACTAGACTTCGTCATCCGATTTCTTTTCTTGCACGCCTTTCTCAGGCCTTGCGAAACATCGTATGCATTGGTGGGCTTTCCATGTTTCCCCCTCTTGCTTAAATTGGGTTCCCCGAACATCCATCCTGCTTCCTGTTCCTTCTCCATCCACCCGCTTTGCTCTCTTCTTTCCTTGCAGACGTTGAAATCGCATCCCAATTAGAATGTCGCATGCTTCTTGAACTGGAAGTCTACCAATGTCCTAATATACTGATGATGGTAGACTACAAATTCAGACCGGAACAGCGTTCATTCCTCTCTCATTGCCTGTTCACTGTAAGCCACATATCGCCCTCGCTCGCTATCATGTGTTATTTGCTGTTTGCTTTTCGGCTTTCTCTGGTTGTCGCATTCAAGGGTGTTCGCTGTCGACAAAAGCAGAGCCACTGAGTGTTGCACATAATTTCCTTTTGAACATAAGGGAATTTTGTATAAATTTCCAGAAAAAAAAAAAAAAAAAAAAGAGGCAACCGAACATCAGCGTTATACACCTAGCCGTTACCTTCTCCATTGCCATTGTGCTTGCTGTCTTCTTTTCATTTTGCCCTTGCTCATCCTATAAGTCTTTCCGAACACTCACAGGATGTGACTGACGATTAATCCGAACGCTACAGTCTTTAGTCTCAGTCTCTTAGCCCGGCCTCTTTGTCGCCTCCCCCATTTCACCAGCTCTGGAACGCGTACGACAATTGTATCTAATCACGTCCCTTATCAGACGGCGCCAATCGATCCTCATCTTCAGAACGATATTGATTCTCCTTGCAGTTGATTACCGGTCCGACTCTCGAAACTTGCGACTTGAAGCGATAGACGCGCGAGGCGCCCAGTGTCTGTTCTAACATCCGACGTTCAATCTTTGCGTTCCCCGCTTGGGTGCGTTATTTCAATCATAATTCGATTCATCCGATATCAACCGGTCCACATGCAGCTTACACTAAGAGAGTAATCTTTCGCGCACCGGTTGTATACGGCTTATATCCTGTCGCAATAGACTTTCCGACTGGGCTCTCTGTCAGCAAGCTCCGGGGACATATTTGCTTTCTATCGGTTCTTTGTTTGAGCAATGCAGGGTTATTCATTCGCGCCCCCATCTGGTCCCTCAAGGGAGGGTCATAAAAGTAAGCATACTTCGATATATGACAAATTGCTGCCACATTCGGGGACTCGAGTCGAAGCGGGTGCTAACGGAGAATACTCGTTGTGTTAGACTATGTGTTTGTGGATGAGCACAACAGACACAAACGCTTGAAGGGTATGCGATCTCTCCGCGAGCTTCATTGGTGGGCTTGGATCTAATGTGTGACTTTAGTGATGCGGGCTTGTAACGGCTGTAGGAAGAGGAAGATCAAATGCGATGCAGCTACAACAAATACATGGCCTTGCTCCGCGTGCACCCGTTTGAAGCTAGTATGCGTGCCTCCCACTGTCGGGCAGGAGTCTGAATTTCCAACTGGGCAAACTGTTGAAGCCGACCCAACAGGCTCTCTAGGTGCACTTAGTACACAGCAGCCCTCTCACTATGCTTTCCCCACGCCTCAGACCTTTCGAGATGGCGGCCAAGTACCGATGGGGACTATTCAACCTTACAATGATGGAATGGGCGTGTTCTCTCAATTCATGCCGCCCCCTCATAGCCAACCTGGTATTTATGGTGATGTCCGGTCGCCGCCCATCGCAGAGCCGCAACACCACTACCAGCAGCCGCAGATGTTTTCTGCACCCCAAACACAGCAGCAATCTCTGGGGACTCCAGACAATAGTTTGTTTCTCCAAAACGACCAGTCTACTGCGGAAAACCTCAGTGAGGTACTTGGTGAGCTGAAGATTGACGAGACTGGTATAGGTATGATGGCCCTCTCCCCATTAAGTGTTTTGAGGAAATGAAAACTAATGCCATCTCTTCCCAAAGCACCATATATCAGACAGCAGAGACAAGATCGGTCGGAACCGGAAGTCCCTATTCAAGACGATGCAGAGGAAAGGCTGCCGCCACTTAGCACAGGCGCAGGGTCTGCAATTCGAATTCCCCCCGAACTTATGCCACCCGATGACGAGGTGATGAATTACTTCAAAACATATTTCGATGACATTCATCCCTATGTCCCAGTGGTTCACCGGTCTCACTTGTATTATCAATGGCAAAATGACCGAAGTTCGATATCCCCTCTCCTCCTTGAAGCGTTATTTGCATGTGCGGGCAGACTGTCAGACGACCCGGCACAGGGGGCCCAGTGGCTTGCATTGGCGAACAGTAAGCTACCCAGTCTCGATCTTGTTTGATTAATACAAGCGTGTGCTAATGCACATTCCTAGGGCATGAATCTAGCTTTATGGATGTACCGCGTCTGAGTACAATTCAGGCAATGCTGCTGTTACTGAAAGCTAGAGAATCGTTGCCGAAAAAGGGCTACTATTATAGATCTTGGCAGACCGTGAAAACTATAGTCTCCATGGCGAAGGATTTAGATCTCCATGAACATTACAGTGGTCATGCGGAAGGGCGGCCCTGTGATTTGCAGCCAGTGGAGTGCTTGGTACAGACAAGGGTGTGGCAGGCCTTGCTTGTCGTCGAAGTCATGATTGGAGCACCGCAGGGTATGTATTCCACCCTCTCGTCCAGTGGCGCATGTACAATTCTTAACCTGATGCATTTTAGGCCGTTCGGACTATGGCGTGGACCCGGAGACTGTGGACATGCGGCCACTGTTGGATATTAAAGGCCTTGACCAGTTCGAGATTGACCGTTCTCGACAGTATGCTTACTTTGTTCGGAATGCCAACCACATCCGCATCATCACCGACATATACCACAAGATCAAAAAACAACGAGACTGGGGTGCCGACCCCAGATTTGTTGAAAAGAATCCCCTGTTCACAAATTGGCTCCACAGCATGCCCCCGGACTTGCAGGTAAATTATCCCGCCGATGGATCGCCACCCTGGATACCATCGCACTTTGTTGCGAATATGCATTCGCATTGTCACTTAGGGATTATATTACTCCATCGCCCCCAATTAATCGCATCCAAGTCTTTCTCTGCCGGGGGAATCTGGAAAGGGCACTTTGGATTATGCTACTCCTCAGCAAAATGCCTATGTAGGCTTCAGGAAGCCATACTGGCCAGTTACGGCCTCTCGGGACTACTATTTATGCAAAGGGGCATTAACTTTGCTATTTATTGCATCTTGACCTGCACGATGTTGCATCTGGTAGGTGCCTTGATCATTAGCACTTAGCATATCACTTGCTAACCCTCACACACACTTCAGATCGCAATAACGTCCCCTGATCCGCATTTCCACACGGATGCGAGAGATTATTTCACACGGCACATGCGTATCCTCGAACAGTGCTCCGCTGCTTGGCCTATGCCAGAGATCCAGGCACAGATTGATTCTCTGCGTCTGGCGTTCTCTGCGGATGTCAGCCGCCCATTTGAGTTAAAATCCACGTTCCCATATGGGAGTCCATCCGAGCCATATCACCCGAGTCCTCCACCGTTTGACTCATCACAATATACTCCACCGTTGAATCATCTCACGGGAAGCGTTCAGAGCAGAGTGGGTTATAATGCCTATCCAATTTCACCTCCAATGTCCACTGGTACTGAAGACGCCAAGTCCGATGCCTCCCAACTACAGCCCCTGGGATTGATGACGCCTCACCCAGTATCGAACCCCTCGATGGAAGCTCCGCTGGTGGATGAAAACAGTTGGGATCCATCGCGCATCATTAAGTAGAAAAATCGCCTATCCACGGTCTAGCTTGGAACATCTGCTAACTATTGTCTAGTCAATGGGAAATGGCATTTTCGGTCGATCCGTCCACTGTCAGCACGAATTCACCACCGATGAACCTAAGCAACCCCGTGCAGGGCATGCAGCCACCTCTACAGACTCATTATCCTGTCCAATACGGGTCACCGGCCAAGGTGGCCTCAGTCACGCCACCCCAATCCATCTCCCAACCCCAGTTTAGACATTCTATGATCACAGCCCGTGACTGGCAGCAGAGTGTTGCCAGTGTGTTTGATCCCCATGGTTTGAAGAGGCGATGGAACTATTCTGTTGACATGGGAGTGGAAAATGTGTCAAAGCGGCAACGGTGAAGAGGGCAAGCTTGCCTCTATACATTCTCCGCTTCTATTTGACTCAGCCGTCCGTCGTGTGAGAAGGGACGACCATGGCTCCTGTTATGTGGGAAAGCATAAAGTTCCTACATTTCGTCGCCCTGTTAAACGTCTGTCATCGGATGTATAATCCACGATCCTGTAGCGACATCATGTGATACGTCCAGCCCGTACGATCATATCGCTCTCTTTCCTCTCCATTTGCATGAGTCGTCATTTAGCTTTTAGTATTGCAAATGCCAGCTGCTACGGTTATATAAGCTTGCCAATGATGGGATTTGTGCTTTTCACGGGTGGTTTTATCAGAAAGCGGGCGTTTATTTAATTTTTCTTTAACTCTTGTTAGGGAAGCACAGCCGGGTTTGGTCTTTCAGTACTTTCTTTCCTTTTCATTAGGGGCTTCTTGTGTATACCAAAGTGACTTCTATGCTTCGTTTCTCCGCATTATATTTCCAAGAGCAATGGCCGGCCAAGGCAATATTCAAGAGTCATGTACATTAGATTTCTAGCTGTAGATGGTGCAATGGAATGATGCAAAGAGTACGAGATTGGAGACATGTTGGGCCCTTTTCCAATAGAAACATGCCTTTCGTGAAGGCGGGCATGGATGAGGTTGCAAGGTGCTCTCGCAGAAACTTCAGTCGGGAGGGCACTTGGGAAAGTAGTATCAAAAACCCGTTCTTCCTATTTGGCTCTGCTCGTCGGTAACCAATGTCGGTGAATCGCCTGCGTCTATTTCGCTTGGGCAGGAGGGCTTTCAGTTGCGCCGGCTGATCCCTATCCGCTCCTCGCGAGACCGAACTATTCTTGCTTTGTCTCCCGGTAGTGGTTTTAATTCGTCACTCGGATCAAAATGGGCATTGAAGCTGTTTTCGACATGAGCCTGACTGTTGTCTTCTTTGGCTAATTTGCGTAATCGTGCGTCTTCAAAGGCAGCAAGGTCTTCGGATGTCACTGCGATTGCCGTAGGCTTGCGACGAAGCATTGTCGGGCTTTGGTGGACAATTGTAGAGATCAATTGCAATAAGGCTCGAAGTGCAACCGGGCGGTTTTCAAGGCAAATTTGTTGAAAAGAAAGAGAACGGTCCAGTCGTTCTTCCAATGCATTCTTTTATGTATGTTTATAGCGGACTTAGCATGGCGTTCACGTGATTTTACCCGGAAATCCAACTTCTCAACTTTTCGGGTACGCGCGGCAGCACGAATCTACGTCGCCGTCACAGCACCATTCGCTCAAGTTGGTCGTCGCTGCTACTGCAGCGGGGGTGAAAGAAAATGCTTCGAACTCAGTTGCGCCCGGCATTTCTATACAATGAACGCCAGCGTTCGGTAGAGGGAATCATCACCTCGTTCCGCCAATTCTCCGTAACGCAGCAAGTAACGGACCAATCGTCAGGTATGTGTGCTTCATTCTATGAAATCTTGGGACCCTTGGTCCCTTTTCAATAACCCCAGGTCTGGCTAGTCTTGTCATCACCATCCGAATGCTCACAGAACTTGAGTAGGTCCTCGTTATTCGCCTGCAGCTACACCCCGCCCCGGCCCTCGCAGAAGGCCTAACATTCCACCTGCGAAAACAGGCTCTCAGGATGCCAGCGCAAGTCGACTTCGTCCTCGTTCACCACATGTGATTGATGCAAGAGCGCTCGCCGCTTCCCAGACTGGTGGCCAAGCAAACGTTCTTCGAGGACCTAGGCTCCAATATCCTCGAGGTGGAGTACAGGCGCGCGCTCGCAAATTTAAGAAGTCGTCCCCCAAACCCCGCCGTCCTAGAGCACCCAGGAATCAGTCGGGAGTGGGGAAAGGTGACGATGTTCGGGAAGCAGAAATTGAAGCTGTCTACCAAGAACTTACGGAAAAGTCGAGGCCGGTACCTGTCCGATACATACCTCAAACGCATGACTTCTCGACGATGAAAGAAACATGGCCTTCTTTACCAACCGGTGTCACCGCACACACCGCCGGAGTCCTAGAAAAGCTATCATCAATAAGCGGACGCTTCCCAAACGGATATATTCCGCCACATGAACTGGGCAAGCGACTCTATCAGGGACAAAGCGTTCGGTTTTTTAGCGAAGAGGAGAAGGCCCAGGCTATGGAAGAGGCCAAAAAGCTGGCACAACAACGTGCAGACAAACTTTCACAACGAAAGGGCGATCTTGTGGAGCCCGAGGAAATCAAGTTCGACCCAATGGATGCTAATGACCAAAAGGTTTTGGTGCAGAGTCTCGTTCAGGGAATATATCCCAAGCCGGAGACTCAGCAGGCTGATAAACCTGCTGTTCTTGGGGGCATCATTGCCAATCTCAGGAACAACGAAACATACCGGACCGCCGGCAAGAGCACACAATTCCTCACCAAAGTCGAGTCGCTTCTTGCCTCGAGCCGCCCTGCCAAGCGTGCATAGAATGGATGATACTTGATGTACTTTTTTTTTTTTTTTGTTTAGTAGCCATATCTTTCCAAAATGTTTTTCTGTGGTGTATCTAGTATTCAGGGAATAAAACATTATATGAAAACATCAACTAGCCTATTCACGCAATTCTAGGATGACCTGCACTTTCATGTCTCAGGCTGCAAATTGGATCGCCGTAATAGTGGTTGGCTCATGCCTGCTCCAACGCCTTTTTGGCCGCTTCAAACAGATCCTTCACCTCCTTCTGTCCCTTGTCTGTCAATTTTTCCATGTTGTCATGTGCCTTCCGCACATCATCTGGCCTGGCGATCTTCCTCTTCTGCATCTCTTGAAGGCGTTTATGTATAGCACCTCTTGAGTCGCGGACGGTTCCAGATGCTTTGTCCATTGCCGCTTTTGCACTTTGGACTGTTTTATCCCTGGATTCCTTCGTCGGCGGAGGGATCGGGATGTTGAGTTGGAGGCTGTTATGAGCATCTGGCTGAGGATTCAGGGAAAGATTGGACGAGATGACTGCCGAACTGATCGGTTTGATATGCTATTGACACAAGTTAGAGTCAAGGGAAGAAAAGAGCTTTTTGCATGGCGAATATTGTATTCAAGAAACAATGGGAGCAAAAAGATCGAACTCACATCCTCTTCAGCGGCAAGAATAGTGACCATTCGGCCTCCCTTAGGAACAACCTGTGCCAGCTCTCCCAGTTTCACAGTGTCTTTACTCCCTTTGCTTAACTGAACCCGAAGACTCTCGATAGCCTCAGTGTTCAACCTCCCTCCAGCGCGGAGTTTGGAAAGATCATCCCTGAGACGAGATACGGCGGCCGCAATGTCATCATGTAGCTGAGAGAGGGCGAAAGGGTCGTCTGAGGCCTCAGCACCGTTCGAAGACTTGGTTACTTCGGACTCAGCAGCAGGAGCGCCCTTCTTTGACTTGTCTTTCTTTTTGTACAAAGGAGGGGAGTTTGAAAAGGCTTGCCTTCCGCTTGGCACAGCCAGGTTATACAGTGGTAATAAACGTTGCGGTCGACTTATAATCTGAAAGTTCGTGAATAAAAAACGACTCCGGACGAGGCCAGAAAGACTGGAATTTGCCAAACTGCGTTGCATTGTGACCAACTTGAATATTAAACGGAAACGAGGAAAGAAGAGAAAGAAAGGAAAAGAAAAAAGGTAGTTTCCCAGATCTCTCTCAATGTGGTGGTTGAAGTAGGAACTATATCAGTATTCTCTATAGTTACCTGCATGGTAGGTTTACTAAATCTTCATATTCGAGGCCCACAAAATGCTCAGAGAAAGCACCAATATGGAAATACGGCGTACAGCAGAATATTAACAAATAAGCCACTTTTTATTCTTTTGTCAACTCCTTACAGTCGTCTGACCGAGTCTAATATGTGAACAATTTGAAGTAAAAGGAAACAAAGAACAAATTAAAAATCAAACTCAAGATCTGACCAGATCCACCAGTATGCCAGGCTCATCAAATCATAAACTGCCCAAGGCAATCTCGTTCATCCAGGAAGACAGTGCCCAATCATAACAAAGAGTCTCAACCCAAAAAAAAGGGCCATAAGCGGGACAGCGCTGTTAATCATATTAATAACGTTCGATCAATAGTCAATTTCGGGGCTTTCACTCTTGCATATGAGAGCAGACAGCCAACCCCTCTGCTATTGATACCAGGATTCAACAATATTTACATTTACCTGGTAGCCATGGCCTTGGTCATGAGACGCTTGAGAGCAAGCTCCTTCTTCTTGAGGTCCTCGGGAGTAGAGTCCTCAACCTCAAGCTGGGCCATGGCGTCACTGAGCGCGGACTCAATCTTTTCCTTGTTGCCACGCTTCAGCTTCATGGACATGGACGGGTCCGAGACAAGCTCTTCAACACGAGAGATGTAGGACTCGAGCTGCTGGCGCGATTCGAACTTCTTCGTGAATGCTTCATCGCTGGACTTGAACTTGGCGGCATCTATTACGGGAAGTCAGATATGGAGTGATCTAGAATAAATCAGGGAAACCTACCATCGATCATCTGCTCAATCTCAGTGGTCGAGAGTTTGCCGACAGCGTTCGAGATAGTAATGTTGGCGGTACGTCCAGAAGACTTCTCGGTTGCGGTAACCTTCAAGATACCGTTGACATCAACCTCGAAGACAACCTCAAGCGCAGCCTCACCGGCCCTCATGGGGGGAATAGGAGCCAGCGTAAACTCGCCAAGGGAAGTGTTGTCCGCGCAGTTAGTGCGCTCACCCTGGAAAACAGGGAACTGGACAGTGGTCTGGTTGTCAACAACGGTGGTGAAAGTGCGCTTCTTAATGGTAGGAACGGTCTGGCCACGTGCAACGACGGGCGCGAAGATGTTACCTTCCATAGCAACACCAAGCGAGAGAGGGACAACATCAAGGAGCAGGAGGTCCTGAGTTTCAGCAGAAGTGGCCTTTCCAGAGAGGATACCGGCCTGCACAGCTGCACCGTAAGCAACAGCTTCGTCGGGGTTGATGCTCTGCAAATACCAGTTAGCTGGTTCAAATTCCCAAATCCCGGTCATCTGGATGTTTTACCTTCTCAAGCTTCTTGCCATCGAAGAAGTCGCTGAGGAGCTTCTGGATACGGGGAATACGTGTGGAACCACCGACGAGAACGATCTCGTCAACCTGGCTCTTCTCAAGTCCAGAGTCCTTAAGGACCTGCTGAACAGGATCCAAGGTACCAGCAAAGCTCTTGGCGTTGAGATCCTCGAAACGAGCACGAGTGACGGAAGTGTTGAAATCATCTCCGTCGAAAAGAGAGTCGATCTCAACGGTAGTCTGGGTTGCGTTGGACAGGGTACGCTTGGCACGTTCACAAGCTGTTCTCAGGCGACGAAGGGCCCTAGCGTCACCAGACAAGTCCTTTCCGGTCTTTCTCTGGAATTCTTTCTTGAAGTGCTCAAGGAGGTTGGTGTCAAAGTCCTGACCACCAAGGTGGGTGTCACCAGCAGTAGCCTTGACAGTGAAAACACCACCTTGGATGTTCAACAAAGACACATCGAAAGTACCACCACCCAGGTCATAAATCAACACGTTACGCTCCTTGTCAGACTTTCCGGAACCAAGACCATAAGCAATTGCTGCAGCTGTCGGCTCGTTGATGATCCGCAGAACATTCAGGCCAGAAATGGCACCAGCGTCCTTGGTAGCCTGTCTCTGGTTGTCGTTGAAGTAAGCTGGCACGGTGATAACAGCCTTCTCCACCTTCTTTCCGAGCTTCGTCTCCGCAACTTCCTTCATCTATCCGTTTATTAGCACTGGCGATCCATATTGCGATAGTTTTAGAACTTACCTTCATAAGGACCATGGACGAGATTTCCTGGGGAGTAAAGGTCTTGTTTTCGCCGAGGTATTCGACTTCCACAGCAGGGTTACCTCCCTGGTCAACAACCTTGAAGGGCCAAGACTCAATATCCTTCTTCACGATCGGGTCTTCGTAGCGCCGGCCAATGAGACGCCTATAAAAATTGTTAGGCGTGCATTCTTAACCCTATACCGGGTTATGGATTTGTTCCTTACTTGATATCAAAGACGGTGTTCTGCGGGTTCATCGCGGCCTGGTTCTTTGCGGCCTCACCAATCAGGCGCTCCTTGTCGGTAAAGGAGACAAAAGAGGGGGTAGTGTAGCTACCCTGCTCGTTGGCAACTTAATGAAATCAGTCTCCAGTCCATGTACCTCTCGGCAGAGCATTGAAACATACTGATTTCGACATTGGTGCCTTCATAGTTGGCAACGCAAGAGTAGGTCGTGCCTGAAATCAAGTCAGCGTTTTGCTATGTCGACGATTTTAGTGTGTAGACGACCGGGCACTTACCAAGGTCAATGCCAATGGCTCCTTCGTAGACTTCGTCAGACATGATGGCTGAATATAGGAGATACTATGAACAAAGCCAGGAGAGTTGATGTGTGAAAGTGGAAGGAGAAGGGAGGAGGAAAGGAAGTAATAAAAATTCGCTCCGGGCGTTAGAAGTGGGAGCGGGTTGAAATTTTTTTTTAAAAAAGAGGACCGGGCCCCACTTTGGTTTTCTCTTTTTTCTTTTTTGCTTTTTTTTTCCCTTCTTTTTTTCCCCTCCCGTGGTTGTACGGAACGATTAGATAAGCCGCCACTCAAGCGCTGAGGAACCCTAATGCCTATGAAGTGGTAAGGATAACAATGAAAAACAATGAAAACAAATGCAGGTACCAGGTTTATTCTACATTCGATTTCTTGAGTCTCCGTAATAATGCAAATGCATACGAGTTCACTGTCCACTGTAGGAAAAGCTACCAGCCAAAGATAGCCTAGAAGCATTTGAACTTGGACTTGGATGGGCCCTCGTATCATGTCAATGCGACAAGCTGAGTGAGCAACACGTGTGGCAATGTCCTATAGAAGGGATGCCTGGAGTTGGGGGAGATTCAATGGCAATTTATATGTGATATTTGTATTATATATAAGACCGTCAGTCCGTATGTAGCAGGCTTGCTTCCACATACATGGTAGTTCGTATTAGGCCTCGAGTTGGGAATAAGCCCAATACGAATTGGGAATAAGTATTCTGTTGTCAAACTCATCGTGACCCTCACAGATCGAGCTGTCGGTAAGATCCGGTCCCTAGTTTTCAGACATTTTATAATCCCATATAACGGCTGGTATTCTTCTCGGGAACATTTTTTTTCTTTCTAAGAACGTCATGGCAGCCTTGATCTGGCAGTGAGCTCTTTTGCTCATTTGATTCAGTCATTCAGCAGACCTACAATGTCATACTGGGTGGCTTTTGAGGGTTAGAGCTGGTTGTTGACTGGTTTGCATCATTAATAGATGCTGCTGGGCTTGTACACTTTGAGTATTTTCATTCATACCACCATATAAGCTCAATTGGCTGTAGCCTATCATTTTGGCAAATATATGGATATTCAAGGGGGGACCTGTACGGAATATTCAATATACTCCGCTTAGAGTTTTGAGCCTCAGGCACAAAAAGCAGGAGTGGGGCGCTCTACAGAGAGGTCAATGGATTATCTTTTGTCTGAATCTCATCCAAATGAACTACTGACTACTACTATTTTCCTGGCCTCAACCTCAGAGAAATTTTATGCTGTATTTCTTCTCTCTATTGACTTGTGCTTGATCATCCATATGTTTTTGTCATAACACTTTCGCATCCTCTTTTCTTTTCTTTTTTTTTCTCCCCCCTCTTTTTATTTTCTTAATAAACAAAAGGCGAAAACTACGACGACCTCAAATAGAGGATCCTTTACCAGACTGTTAGTGAAATCAAGTCCTTATACCTCCCAGCGCTGTTTCCGACAAATTCGCCCGGGACTAAGTTGTGCAAGCACGGCAAGTATGTTCTGCGCCCCAAAGGAGGACATATTTCCGTTCATGTGTTGATGACTTGACCAATGCAGGCAGGTATCGTTATCGCATTCGCGCGCCCACACTTCCAAATGGATATCGATATGAGCAGGAGGAATCGAAAGCCTCGCCTTTTAGAAGAGGAGGAGGTGGACAGGCTTAGAGAGTACGTTGACTCTATACACTATTCGGCAAGGTACCTATCTCCTTGAGCTTTTCTTGGCAAAAACACACGTATTGAACAAAAGCAGATATTCCGACGATCAATACGAATATCGCCACGTCCAACTTCCAAAAGATATGCTCAAGAAAATTCCGGCCGATTATTTCGATAGTGCAAAAGGCACATTGAAACTGCTTTGGGAACAAGAGTGGCGTTCACTTGGTATTACCCAGGTAAGTTTAGAAAAAGGGCTTGTCAACAATGATGGTGGTGACAATGTGTTATTTCACTTGCCCATTGTTTTCATTGTTTTCATATATCTAAGCCACTGGCTAATCACCATTGGCAGAGCTTGGGATGGGAACATTATGAGGTGCATGAACCAGAGCCACACATTCTTTTGTTCAAGTAAGAATCTGCTGTCCAAATCATTAACTGCATGATTTTCACTGCTAATCAATACTTCCAGGCGCCCTCTTAACTATCAGCCTCCAGTGTCTCAGTGATTGTTTGCAATTTCCAGCATAATGATATCCATTTAGCTTATTGTCTTATTGAAGGGGGAGGGTGATTATGGGAGGGGAAAAAGGGAATCAGAAATGATAGAAATTAATGACCATATGATTTATCACAAAGCTTTCAAACAGCCGACTACATCCACATACAGAATTCCGGAGCATCGAATGGGAGGGGGAAATGTTGGGAATGAAAGAGAGGCCCATAAAATTGCAATTGAAAAACATTTGTTTCATCTTTGTTTCCTCGTCCCATTGGAAGAGGCAATCATGTCACATTCTTGGTCAACCATTGTTCCCATTGGGTAGCGTCAAAACTGCTGCTAATCCCCGGCTCCTCGAGTCCCTGGAATTCATATCAGTACGCTGAACATTCATGCTTGTTGAACCGGGTGCCATACGTTGAAGTATACTGTAGGGGTCACATGTACACCTACAACACGATTTAACTATATTGTGTTAGATAATGGGCGTTTTTTTCGAGTAACATGTGCTCTCTCGTACTTACCCTGACCATCAACTTAATGTCATTTGTCACCTCGTTGCCGACGTTCAATTGTCCACTCTCGGCTTCCTCTTTGATAGTCAACAACTCGAGAACCTTGCGCTCATTTACGCCAACACCTCCGGCAATCTTTACCAACCGCTCATAGGTCTTGTTACGTGTTTCATTGACAACATTCACATCAAAGAACTCTTCTTGGTACTTGAATAAGTCGGCACTGAATTGCCAGAATTTCTCCGGGGCTATCCTTAGGACAGCAGCCGCTGCTTCATGTACCAAAGTTGACGATGGATGCCAAGGCTGTATTTGTTGGCGGAAAATGACCTGAAGCTTCGATGCATACTTTTGAGCAATCATAGGTCTGACTGAAGCGTAGAATGTGTTGAACAGTTTTGCCGAGAACTAGCAATGAGAGACGAATCAGTACAGAATCGAATAGCCACCATGATGGAACCCACCGGACACACGTAATCGAGATCTATATTTTGTAGAAGCATCAGTTTTGCTTTCTATCAGTTTGCTTGTCCTTGGACTACATACATAATTCAAGTGTGTGCTGTTGTTGCTGGGTAGTAGCAGTTGACAACTTCTGGCCAACGAATTTGGGAGGTATAGCCATTTTGCGATCGTAAAGCTAGAACGAGAACAGTAGTGGGGGGGGAGGAGGTTTTCCTTTCTTTCTTTTTCTTGAGTATGGAATACTCGTAGAGTGTGGTTATTCTATGACAGCAAGTTGGCGGCGGTACTCTATGTCTACCCTACCCCCCTCCTCCTATGACGTCATGCAATTTGAATTAACAATTTAGTCAGATTATGTATGTATGTACATGGTAAATTTATGTACTATGTAGGCACAGGTTATTATGTACAAGTAGCTTCCGAACCGCAAAAGCACTACATATATGTAACCGTCGTCAATTGGGTTGCCAATAACTCATACCACACGAAAGGAATAAAGCATACCCCAGTCGCAAATTCATCCCAAATATCAATTGGGTGTATTAAGAAAGACACTTGCATGATGGCAACATGCTAAAGTATCACGAGCCAACGATTTTTGATCATGGGCCACCAAGTGGCTTTTGCTTGAAAACATTCAAATCCTTTAATTGAATTTTCACGACAGTCCAACTTGACGCGGCCGGATCGTATTCACCTCTCACTTCAACCCTGCAAAACCCTCTTGGGCCTCTTAGTCCCACAGGTCCAGTAATATAAAATGTGCCACGGCGCGGTGTGTGGGACGCTCGAGCCCAACTTTCGGTCAATCGCCATTTAAAAGCCAACAAGGCAAGATAGAAATCGGAACCAGGTCCAAACTTAGGCAGTGGCAATCGCTGCACAGAGGAGATAATTGATGATGGATGAAGGTTACCATGTTCATTATCACGCGGTAATTTTTCTTGATGACTGTCAGGAAGTGGCAGCTGAGATTCAGATTGAGTGATGTGATTTAACCCATCCAAATCCCCTGTATCTCGTGAGAATGCATGCTTGGAGGACGAAAGATCCGATGTGCCCGCGGTATGTCCTCGGTCCGAACTCCTATCCTGCAAACGAAGGAGCTGCCTTCTAAAGAAAACCATATAAGCATCTTTGATTGCGAGGGCCACAGAAATAGGTCGCATGAATCTCTGGAGCTTGTCGCCATCCTCGCTAGACATCCGTTTCGTCACCAGGTATACACCAGTATCGCTGATCTCCAGACTGGTTCATGTCAGAAATGGGGTCTACACAGATATTTATGGATGCATACCATAGTCGATCATATTCAGGTGGTGCACGTGATGGAAAATGGTGCAGTAACCAGAACCCTGTTATGTTGAGGGGTTGTCCTAGTGCGTGTGAAAGCAGGCTTGATCGAGATGCATCATTCAAAACAATCGTTGCCAGTTCATCTCCAATACATAAGCACAGATGCACGAGATGCCTGGATAATGATAAATAACTTACCTTTCAATGACCGTATTTTTTTATGGTCTCTGGCAAATTTGACGAACTCCTGCCATTCTGGGTCTGATGCGGCATAGAATTTGCCCTCATGCCTGCGCGGCCAACTCAATGGGATATGTATAGGATCCTCATCAAAGTCCTCCATTTCACCTGTGGTATCTATATCGCTCTCATTTTTTCTTGCACGTGCGTATTTCTCGCTCATACTAGGTCGCCGAGACGAATCGTCATCTTCGGGTGCAGCATCAAATTGCAGTAGAACAAATGAGCTCCATAAATGAAAAGCAGTCCCATAGAGTAAAAAGGCAGTGAAAAGTTTCCTATAAAGACAAACCCAGTCAGGACAAAGATACAATATCAAAGCAAGAAGCAGTGTTTTGCTGCCTACCTGATCCATGGTCTCTGAAATTTTACATAGCGGACATTAGGATGCCTTGAATTCCGAGCTAACGGCGGGCTGATGCGGAAAGATAACTGAGAATTCCGGAGAAACTGGCTAATTCGAATCATTGGTAAACTGCGACGGATATGCTATTAAAAAGATCTCTCTCTCATGTTTCAACTCGGGAATCGCTGAGTCGCTTGATTTGGAATCTGACGAGATTGTTAAAACTGATCCCTGGGTAGCTAGTATGGATACCCCATGGTTCTTAGTCTGACCGCTTGCACGTGATTTCCTATGACACCGCTTTTGGTCAGGTGATACATCCGGTACTATCATCACCATCAAAAAACGACCACTTTGGCATAGTCCCTTATAAGGTAGTCTTGAATTCTTTACCTGCAACCTGTTCAACAGCATGCTGTGGATCCGCAGTATTCTGGCCCAATGGCTGATAGTCGCATCTGGGGCTAATGCCTTCGATATGTCCGTATTCAATCCAAAACTCCCTGTCTTGGAGGACCCAAATATGGCCGTGCAACGCCTTTTGGAACTCCGGATAGCACCTCCTGATATGTCGACGCTTGGGAGAATCGATCAGGAGACCGTGAAATTCTTGAATCACTTTGGAGGCACGCCATCGCCGTTATTTGGGGTCTCTCTTACACCAGAAAACGGGAAAACTACCATTATCCTGGAGGGAATAGCACCTGAAGTTGGTGAGATCCATTGCCAACTGCCCAGCAATTGAATGGTTTGAAAATTACCACTAACTTCTAAAATGCAGGGTCGTCAGTCAAAGCAGAATACACTGACATCAATGTGATTCCACATTCTTCCTCGATCGAAACCTCTCTGGGATCACTTTTGAAAATGAAAACCAGCGATTCTGCTGAGCCTAAGGAAAGGCATTGCAGTTTCTATGCCAGCAACAAGGGAACCGAGCTGTACGAGGCTTTGAAGGTAATAATATGCTTCTTGTTTTGTGCCCAGTGAGCCCACGAAAAGGTACACTTAATATTCAGTCGCTTATAGATTGATTCACAGTGCCTCTTAGATACTCAAGTTTCGCAAGATATTCTTGAGGGTCTCGAGAAGGGGTTGCTCGAGCATGCTGATATGCTTGAATCTTGGGTTGACACCACACGGTCTGAGACACTTCTGAGACTCGTGCTCAAGGTATGCCTTACTCCAAACCATCACAGGAGAAATAATATCTAATCATTGCAGCCTGTGAATACAACCTCAGATTCTGTTGACGTAACGGATTCCCTTAAATCGCTATTTCGACATATATCTGCTGTGTCCTCAGAGGTCACGGCGTTGCTTTTATCCAGGCCCACGAAGCCCACTGAGTCGAATGAAAACCTGCAAACCCGAAGCCTTGCCAACAAAGGGAGCTCCGCCAAGCTGGTCAACTCGAGATTTGAGCAGCAGGACCCAATCCCTGTGGCTCTATCACCCATTTGCTACGCTTCAGAATCCTCTTGTTCCGAGTCAACGAATAACTGTTCAGGGCATGGACATTGTTACAGGAAGTCTGGCTCGGGCGAAACAACTGTTAACGACTGTTATGCATGCAAGTGTCAGGCAACTACCGTTAGGAAACAGGATGGCACTATACAAAAAGTACAATGGGGAGGATCGGCATGCCAGAGAAGAGACATCAGTTCTCCTTTCTTCTTGATTGCAGGTGTTACAGTTATAGGGGTTCTGGCTATAAGTACAGCGATTGGTTTGCTATTTCAAGTCGGACAAGCCGAACTGCCTAGTGTCATAAGTGCTGGTGTTAGCGGCACAAGGATTCAGAAATAATGAGCAGGCCAATCCAATCCATTATCACATTCTCCTTCTCTCTTTTCCATCTTGTTTATTTCTCGCGCGTCGGCTAACTAGACGATGCTATCATTGCATTGCTGGCTTAGTATACAAACAACATTGTACTATATTTGACTCGATGTCCCCTGGTCATTACTTCCATCAGTGGGATATATATATCTCGTATAGCACTAACTGTAACAAGCCCCAATAAACCATCAATGGTACCATGTTTCCCACGAACACCTGACACAAAACACAATGAACTCCAATAGCCTGGAAACCTACTCCAAAAGAACCAATTCCACCCGGGAGTAAAATAATGTACATAATAACAATGGGCGCGTCTTGCACGCCGGTGAAACGCGAACAAAAAGGTGTCACTAGTCAGCATACCGGATGCTGAGGATAGAGAGTATATACAAGAGAACCTCACAGTCGGTATTAAAAATGTGGCGCGCATATCAAGTGGTAGGTCCAGCTTCAAGCTGGTGGGGTGTTCGATTTTGAGTTGCGGTTGGGTATTCATACTCCCTATAGTTATCGTGCCGACCAGGCACACGTAACGAGGCAAAGGAAAAGCCTCGTAGACGGGAGGGAAGTAGCCTTGACCACCGATTCCGATTTCTATGCGACTCGTCCGACCTATCTGGCAGATTATTGGTAGATGCAGATTGGCCGGTTGAGACGCGCCATGGGTTTTGCTCCGCTGGTGATGTCAAATTAGGTCTGTTTTCAGGCAGTGCTGTCTGCAGTAGCTGTCCCGGAGAAGCCATAACCGACCGAAATGGATTCACTCGCCCGCCAACGAACACTGCATGAGGCTGGCTCAGCGTCCGAGTTGTAGGACGACGCCTTGGACGTTCCACATTCGATACCTCCACAGCGTCAGGGCGAGGTTTCGGTGTATAATAGTCCGCTTTGCAAAGAGGGCAGCATGCCCTCCGACTTGTCAACCAAGGATCAACGCAAGAAGCATGAAATGCATGGCCACATGTAAGACCACGTACGTCATCATCATCCTCAATCGCATCAAGGCAAATTGCACACGAATCACCGGGGCTTGGCAAAAGCCGAGCGGGGAGTGCGGTGCGGATATGGCCATCGCCATTTTCATCGTCTTCTAAAGCGTGCACCCGTTGTACAGGTTTATCGAGCGACTGCCTTGCGTCCCGAGCGTCAGCACCAGAGGTGGTATTAGGAGAAACCCCAGAAAGTCCTAAATCCCCGGAAGTCTTCTCTTCTGATTGTGTAACCAGGGTCTCGGTATGCTGAACAGAAGTTGGCGAATACGATGCAGGTGCATTTATTTGCTGCTGGTTATCTATTGGAGACATGCCGGGCGAGACTCCAACAGTGATAACGAAGTCATTATTATCTCCTTTTAAGCTCTGCGACCTGCTATTCGGTGCCTGTATCCCGCCATTTGCTGGAAGGCCGTCAATTTCACGTGACGCTCTCCACGCCTTATATTTGATAAGTGGAAATCGCTCATTAACTTCATCCATGGTCATCAATTTCTTCTCCCTCCTTCTTCTGTGTGTTCGGGGCATAGTCACCAAGTCTATAGGCTCGCCCGTTTCTTCGTTGCGTAATTGGCGGTTTCGCTGATTATATCGAAAGCAGTATTTGACTCCAACAATAATCCTTTAAACGTAGTTAGAAGCCTAGAACAAGTAGTTGTAGCACGAAGAACCTTTTGACGTACCATAGGTTGGTAAATACGACACCAAATCCAAGGGCGACAAAAAATAGTAAAGGCGAACTTGAAGGGCTTGTATTATGATTGTCCCCGCTATTACCGGCGTTTGTAGCGACACTCGTAGCAGCAGTTGTCGTTGCGGACATTTTGTTTAATGAGGGTAATCGATGTCAGATGGACAGTGTTTCCTGAACCAATGCCCCCAGAGCAGAGCAAACACGTATGTCGTAAATACGATGATCCCGCAGAAAGCACCGTGATTGTGGATGCAGTGTGATCTTTATGCTGTGGTTCGATCCTTGAGGCCCAAAAGGAGCCCGGCACCAAAGTATGCTTTGCGAAGTCAGACTGTCGGAGTTCGGTTCATTAAAAGATTGTGAGACTTCAGGTACCCTTGAATAGGAGTACCCAGCATATCATCTCTGTGACTGTTCTACCAAACCCTGGGAAACAAGCCCCCTTTAGATTTGGAAAGATATTATTGTGTTGTTGGGGAGCAACTTATTACGAGAATGTGATACCTGAGGTTCCGAAGTCACGGGTTGATCCATCACATCTCACGTAACTTACAGTACAGAGTACTAACAGTATTTATTACATCAAGACAGAACATCAGCCAAGTACTACTACTTATTTCCCCTTAACATTAGGGATGCTTACATGCGGTGTTAAGAACCTAATTGCACTGACGCCTGAGACAATTAATTATAGCGGGTATCTCTAAGTGACTACAGTTCGTACGTGATAAAATAAAGGGTGGGAGAAGTTTCTTAAAGCCAGTACAACCTGATATTGACTGGATTATCTCTCAGTGTTTAGATCCAAAATGAACAACATGATGACACCCTCAAATATGCATGAACACACGAACCCTGTTGTTTTCTTTGATATATCGCTGGGAGGTGAGTCTCTCGGTTCTTAAGCCTTCGATGTCAAAAAGCCAGTATTTGGATGTCTATACCAATCTAAAGCTATCCATATGCAATGGGCGCATCATAATTAATCGAGACATGGGCTGAAGAAGGACACTGGTATTGCAGGGGAGTCTCTGGGCCGTGTTAAAATGGAGCTTTTTGCAGATGTAACACCACGAACAGCGGAAAACTTTCGTCAATTCTGCACAGGTGAAAGCAAAGATATTCAAGGCCGACCGCAGGGCTATAAGAATAGCAAATTTCATCGAGTAGTACGTGACGAGATACATCCTCAATCTCAAACGCCTCGTTACGATATGGACTAATGACTCTATTTGGATGGGTAGATCAAGGATTTCATGATACAAGGGGGAGACTTTGTCAACGGTGATGGCACAGGATCTCGTTCTATCTATGGCACCTCAAAATTCCCAGACGAGAATTTCACCTTGAGGCACGACCGTGCTGGTCTGTTGAGCATGGCTGTAAGTTTACCAATTTCCTCCTCTAGAAGACACTAACTGGTTTATAGAATTCTGGTCCAAATACCAATGGCTGTCAATTTTTTATAACAACAACGCCGGCCCCTTTCTTGGACAGCAAGCACGTGGTCTTTGGTCAAGTCGTTGACGGAATGGATATTGTGCGAATGGTTGAGAATACCCGCACAACTAGAGACAAACCTAATCAGGATGTGACCGTGGTGCAGTGTGGAGAAATGTAACAATCGAGTTCAGGTTTCTATACTACAAGACTGCAGTACATGGTTGAGAATTTTCCATAGTTGTGGTGATCGTGAGTCTCTTCGGATAAACACGGACACCAGCCAAATCAAAAAGACAAGAGAAAAATGAAAAGGAGAAGAAAGAAAGAAAGGTGCCACTTAATCCCTATAAATGAAATCTGCTCAAATAAGCAGACGCCAACGCAACGGCCTCATCGATTTTGTCGGGGTTAAGACCATTTCCAATCGAGGTGGATCCCTTTCCACCAGCTTTTCCTCCCACAACATTCGAAACAACAGCTGACCAGTCATTCGCAGAAGCACCTTTATCGCTCATCTCCTATATTTCGCATTAGAGAAGGGCATAAACTGGAAATAACCGAAGCTTACCTTGGATACATGGCAGCCATGAGCAACACGTCCTTGCTGGGGATCTGCTGCCAAAAGATAGACCGTCTTGCCCTGTAATTTAGACTTGACGTAGTTCAGTGATTCGCTAATAGCCTTTCCATTCGCGGATATCGGCAGGTTGGCAACAAGCCAAGATTTGTCTTGGTTTTCAGGCTCCTGAAAGTAGGTGGTTATCGTCTCAAGTGCCTTCTTGGCCTCAAGTTTTTGTTGCGCCTTCTGTCCATCAACAACCTGCTTGTTCAACTTCGCAAAGCGTTCCCGGAGTCTCGATTTCTGGACAGCGGATATTGAGAGCTGATTGAGCTCTACCTGGATCTGTTTTGCCTCTTGCTCCTTTATGGGACCCAAAGGCATCGCGTCCAAACGATCAAGGCGCATCTCAAAATTCTTTGCCACCCGTTGTACTTCATGGGCGTCCTCCCCAGTAACGGCGATGATTCTGCGAATGCCTTTGGCAATTCCGCTTTCTTCCAAAATAACCAGGTCCTTGATATCGCCTGTTTTCTGGGCGTGGGTGCCACCGCAAAATTCAATGCTGACCTCCTCCCAACGTGGGTCCTTGATATTATCGAGTAGTTCTTCCACCTCTACTCCGACGGAAACCACGCGGACAGGGTCAGGGTATGTCTCCCCGAAGACTGCACGGACGCCTGATATTTGTCGTGCAGTTGCAAGAGGTACCTCTTTCGCATATACAGCACAATTCTGTCGGATATATTCAGTGGATCTTTCCTCAATCTTCTCCAACTCCTTATCTGATATAGCTGACTTATGCGAGAAATCAAACCTCAATTTCTCAGCGGCAACCAAAGAGCCTTTTTGTTCAACACCATCACCAAGGACTGTTCTTAAAGCAAAGTTAAGGATATGCGTCCCGGTATGGTTGTTCCTAATCGGCCATCGTCTTAATTCGTCGTATTCGCAAATGACTTCGTTGCCAACGGCGAACGAACCATATTTGATGAAACCCGTGTGGAGAACGTAGCCAGCGTACAGCTGAACATCGCCAACTTCGAGCTCTGCTTTTCCATCAATTATTATCTTGCCTGTGTCATTTTCCTGGCCACCCTGCTCGGCATAGAAGTTGGTGCGATCAAGGATAACCCCGAGTTGTTCTCCGTCCGGTATGTCTTCGGTCGATGAATGGAACAGTTTACCATGGTAAATTGCCTTGACCTGGGCAGTAATATTGCCCTTTTCAAACTTGGCGGAGTCATCAGTCTTCTGGACGTCGGTCATTTTCTCCAACTTTCCCAGGTCATGAACATCAAGCTTAACGGCATCTGATGCAGATTTCTTTTGGCCTTTGCTTGCTTCCCTGGCCTTCAGGCGCGCTTCCTCAAATTCTTGGTCGTCTATCTGTAGCCCCCTTTCTTCGGCCATCAGCCGAGTCAAATCGACAGGGAATCCAAACGTGTCGTACAATCTCCAAACATCGGCACCATGAAGTTTGTCAACACCCTTCACCTTAGCCTGCTGGGCATAATGTTCGAACTGTCGCTCGCCACGATCAAGCGTTTTCGCAAAGGAAATTTCTTCTTCATCCAGTATTTCCATAACATCATTTTGTTTCTTTCTCAGTTCAGGAAACATATCGCCCAGCTGGTTGACCGCAGTGGGTACGATTCGGGAAAAGAAGTTTCCGATTTCAACGCCGAAGTATTTTCGGGCATAGCGGGCACCTCTGCGCAGTATACGGCGTACGACGTATCCGCGGCCTTCGTTGTTTGGTGTCACACCGTCTGCAATCGCAAATGATAGGGTTCGGACATGGTCTGCTATTACTCGATAGGCCGTATCAATTCCATCAGGATCATCAGTACCAAACAATCCTCGATACTCCCGAGCTCCGGTTATGTCACGAATAACCTGAAACAAGGGAGAGAAAACGTCGGTGTCGTAGTTTGACGGTTTATCCTGAAGTACCGACACGAGTCTTTCGAATCCCATTCCTGTGTCGACATGCTTGTTCGGAAGGGGCCTCAAAGACCGATCAGGCTCACGGTTGTATTGGATAAAAACGTTATTCCAGATTTCAAGCACGTCCGGGTCATCTTGGTTGACAAGATAGGCGGCATTTCGTCCGCCCACCCGATCGTAATGGACTTCACTGCATGGTCCACAAGGGCCTTGGTCACCCATTTCCCAGAAGTTGTCCTTCATGTTTCCAGGCAAGATGTGGTCATCGCGAACTCCAACAGAGCGCCACAACTCCTTCGTCTCCAGGTCTGGATCTAGCCCGCCAGCTTCGTTACCCTCGAAGTAGGTCACGTACAAGCGGTCAGGATCCAGGCCATATACTTTTATCAGGAGTTCCCAAGTATAGCGAATTGCTTCCTTTTTGAAATAATCGCCGAAGCTCCAGTTGCCCAGCATTTCGAAGAAAGTCTGTTTCATGTTTGCAATTAGTCCATCAATATCGTTTTAGGGCAGACCTGATTCTGGACTAACATGATGGTAACTATCCTTTCCGACATCGTCCAGGTCCTAATACAGTTAGCATTGGTGGCAAGACCCTATGCTTCAAAGTCTTACATTATGCTTTCCACCTGCACGAATACACTAAATTTTTGGTCAGCTCTACATTCAGGGCTGCTGTAGAATGCAATAGTACCTTCTGAGAGTTCACTGCACGTTTCAAATTTGCAAAGTCTGAATGGGGGTCCACAGTGCCTAGGAAAATAGATTTGAATTGGTTCATCCCCGCATTGGTGAAAAGTAAAGTAGGATCAGAGAGAGGAGCAACTGGAGAAGACGGGACTATGATTGAGCCATGTTAGCACCTGGTGATATCTATTTCTCTCTCTCTCTCTCTCTCTTTTTTTTTTTTTTTTTCCTCCCCAAATGCCCCTCTTCTTAAGGAGGGGGAGGGGCACTTGTACATACCGAATGTATGGCCATTTTCTTTGAAATAATCAAGAAAAGTATTCCGAACTTTCTGGCTTGTCCATTTAGGACTGTTTGAGTCCGAACTCATCCTGAAAAGTATGCAAGTGTGATTTGTGCGTGATATTGCTGAGTTCGGAAGAGGGTGGTGGAATGTTCTGGGTTTTGACCTGAATGGGGTGGATAGATGAGTCAAAGCCAATTCCCCGTCCCTCAGAAAACGAGAGGTTCGCATATAAATAAGCCCAACGCTCACTCAGCAACACTTGGTTCTTTGTGGCTTTCCGCTAAATATAGCAGAATAATACGAGTGATTTTTCTTTCTTCCTCTTTTTTCTTCTTTCCGTTGGCAATATTATTTAGAAGGATCGGATAAGCTGAGAAGCGCGGGTTAATGGCGCAACAAATTGACACGGCAATTCAATACCACGGAAAAAAGCGCCCCGCAGAAAGCGAGCCCGAAGAACAACCTTTGGCAAAAAGATTTGGACGGTTACACATAGGTAAATATTATATCCTCGACTCATCTTATGGTCCAATCAACTTGTTAACTATCGGTCTTCTTCTCTTTTCTTCCCTCTTCCTTTCGAGAAATAGAGTCCATTGCAAACCTCAATGGCCTGGGATATGATGAATCGCCGACACTTGCACAGAATACGCCAAATTTGACTGACCAAATGCTATTGGATGACACCAAAGATACGGTTTACATTCATGATATTGATCGCGAGTTAGCAGAAAGCCAGGCCCAACAAGATACCATCAGTATCCTACCAGGGGTTGCAGGGGCACTGCTATCTATACCGAAAACTCTTATCGCAGAAACTAAATCCCAAAGCAATGAACTTGTTCTTTACCGGGAACCAAAATCATTGTCAATACCAGAAGAACAGGACAATGTGCGGCGAGCGATAGCTGAAACGCGGGCACGGGCAAGGCAAGCAAGTTTGGACTTTTCATCTACATCTGAGAGCACAGTTAAAAGTGGTTTTGGAATCATAAATGAAAAAACCAGGAATCATGATGATGGCGATGATGTTATGGACATAGACCCTGTACTCTAGGCTCTCTCTCTTTCCCTCTTTTTTTTTTTTTTTTTTTTTTTTCTCTCTCTCTCTCTCCTTCCTTATCGAGGAGCAGCTGGAGCAAGGGACAATGCCAGGGAAGCATTGAAAGCTGATATACATATACTATATGTATGTACTATTATCTACACCTATAGATACCCCCCTTTCTCTCGGGTATTTTGCTGTGAATTTGAAATTTTCATTGAACATGAAATCAGTTCAATATATATATATACTGGGTTGCTCAATGATGGTCATTTTGCTTTCGACCATATTTCAAAGTAATCTCCCTCCAGTAAAACGAGACCCAAAGTCTGCAGCTTTATTGAGCAACTCTCGGCGCTGAGCATTAGAAATGCTCGAGGAAGTAGCCATATCTTTCTCCCTATCAAAGGGGCGCATGCCTGGGTCATCCCCATTGTCACTCGATTTGAGTCCTGATTGCTGTGCCACGTCTTTCCTTGTTGCCTCCTGAAGCTTGTTAGCAAAGTCTGAAAGAAAGACCATGGTCACATTCGGTACTTGCATTGTATTTCTGTATCCTCTCATGGGTTGTATCAGAAATTCGGGATGCCTCTGTGTGGCTGTTTCCATCCTTCACTGGCAAAGAAGCCTTGACACCCATTACTTTATCTCTTATGCGCTCCATCTTTTGTTCCGGATTCTCTGTCCAAGACGAATCCACGCGATTTGCTACGGGTGGACCTCTGGTCGATCTCCCTGTCTGAAATTTTCGATTTCGAAGCTTAGTTGGGTCAACTCTAGATGCCCAATCTGATTCCTCTGGGGGCTGCAGCATCCATTCGTCCCGCTGACGGCTGTTCATATGGTGATTTTCCTTAGATGACACCTCCAAACACTCGGAACCAGCATCATCAGCTTTATTATCAAGCCGAGTGTGCTCGGTGCCAGCAGGAGGTAAAACCGGTCCAATATCATCATCACTGTCGTCAGAATCGTCATCATGGCTTATCTTTTGTTCCCACGAAGCATGCTCGGAGGGTAAAGCTGGTCCGATTATTTTTCGCTTTCCGCCAGATTTCTTCATATGGGCTTGATCACCATCGTCACTGTCTGCTGTATCATTCAACTTTCGCTTTCTGGAATCATCCATAGTTTGGCTTGGAGCTTGGAGGGGATGAAAGACAAAGAGGAGAGCTTCGTGGGAGAGTGCGGTGCTACCTCCGATATTGGATTGTTAATGTCCGCGGTTTCCGCTTTCCACAAAATTGGTAGCTTGAGACTATCCCTCATGCTTCAAGCTACACGGTCAACAAGTCAACAAGTCAACAAAAAAAATAGATAAATAAATAAATAAATATAAAAATAAAATCAGAATAATTATATAAGTTCTGTAGGACTCCTTCTTTCGTGACTATTATTGGCATTCTTTGAATGACTTCTCGATAACAATGTGACTAACAAAATTCCTATAACGTATTCCACGGGCGAGCGGCGCGCAAGAGCGAGCGGCGCTCTTCGTATTCCCATATAAATGCGCAATTTTTGAATGCTCACATCTCCAGCAATTTAAGAAATTCTCGAATGATATTGTATATGGTGGAATTATGTATTATAGATATTATGCATACTAAATTTTGCAGTGTTATAACCTGATTATCAAGTTACTATCAATTACGCTGTATTTTATAATACAGTGTGTATTTAAGACAATCATTGGTAAGTCTCGAATTTCGATAGCCTATACCTTTTTGTATACTAGTAAACAGGCAACGTATTTAGTATAGTTTCATATAATTCAGCTGTTGTTGAGATATAAGCATTGAAAATAGCACATTTTATATGGGAATACAAAGGGCGCCGCTCGCTCGTGCGCGCCGCTCGCCCGTGGAATACGTTATTGTTTGCAAAATCTTTTTTCCGTTTAGGGTATATAGAGTTCAATTCTCTAGATTGGTAACATGTGCAAAATCTTTTGAAGTTGTTGAATGCGCCTTGATAACACTATAGTCATATAAACACAGTGATATTATAGATTGATTCAGATACGGATCTACCCAACCAACCCCTTTAAGTAATTAGGCCGACATACTGAATTTGATCTATTTTATCAACCACTATAATGCCTATGAAGACATGTTTTTCAATATGCTATTAATATATCATATGCTAAAGGGGGATAAGAAATGGGTAATTCAAACTGTAGTCAAAGTTCATATACATAAATAATAAAATTATTATTTTCTTCTTTTTTGTTTTATTAGGTTAGAGCTATAATAAGATTATATCTCAGCTAAGATAGATACTATTTGATATAAAAACCAAGAATCATAAGTCTCTTCTTTATCTACACCATCTACACTACATATACTTTTGGACTGTACTAACAACTTATATATGGAGAATGGAATATATCTATTGCATAATAACCATAAAATGTTAATATATAAATTTCTATTTAGCCAATAAAACTAATGTGCCTCTATTCAATGATCTAATTTTTAGAGCCTAAAAATCAGGTTATCCATGAATGTGTATATCTATTGTAAGAAAGTCCAAGATCATAGAAAGTGTAGTATTAAACCCATTATATATATGATTTTAATTACATCTATGTATTCTTAGGATACTTAAGACATGGAATCTGACCTTATAATGTCCAAAATTATAGTGATTGACAGAAATTCGTGATTAAATAAGATGTAGGAAAATTAGCATATTGGTGTGGCCCGCCCAAAGGCGAAAGCGGGTGGGCGTAGTCCCGAGTATATATGCATTTACTACTTTCCTGGCATGCTGATTGGTCAGTCACTGTGGATACCACTGATTGCCTGTGGGCCATTCTGCTGTCTTACCTCAATACAAACTTTTATCATTATTTCTAGCCCATTCACTCTTTGTCTATTTTATTTTTTTTTAATATTTTTTGATGTCTATAGAGTCCTTCTTTATCTTTCAGATGATATAATTTGTATAATACTAAATAATGAAATATAGTTTACAGCTGTATTAATCTGTATAGATGCCCTCTAAACTTAAACTTAGAGGACTATTATATTATAACTACTATATCTATATAAATATAGATTTTATATCCGTTTGTAGTTACTTCTTATGTCATTAACTGGTAAATTCTACTTTCTTTAAGTATTAGAGAAGATATAAAGTGATACCTATATAAGTATAGCCTCTCTTTTTTATTATATTCATTTAATTCTGAAATATAAGAGAAATTATACTACATAATAAATTCACTACTTAAAAGAGCATTAGATAAACTGTACGGAATATTTGAATATTCAGATATTTTAATACCGCTTGTAATAATTTATTCTTATTAATTATAGCAATCAAATGATATTAATTTAAAAAGTGATGGAATGATGAAAATCATTATATGTAATCGATGATAG
Source organism: Aspergillus cristatus (assembly GCA_034509305.1). Classification (NCBI taxonomy): domain Eukaryota; kingdom Fungi; phylum Ascomycota; class Eurotiomycetes; order Eurotiales; family Aspergillaceae; genus Aspergillus; species Aspergillus cristatus. The sequence goes on along the minus strand of WJBV01000007.1, from coordinate 880,736 downwards.
ATTAATTCAGTAATGGAATAATTATAACATGGTAATATGAGGATTTTGAATTAATTAGTGAAATATTGTATTAAGAAATATTTATTTTAGAAACTATTAATAATATGTAGAAATTAGTAGGAGGCCCTTCAAGAAGCAGAAAAGCAGGCAACAAGGGACCCAGTTACCATCCTGTTGGACTCCCAAGCAGCCATAGCCCGCCTCAGGCACACCAGGGTAGGCCCAGGGCAGGTTGCAGCAATAGAAGCAGCAAATCTGGCCCAGGGACTAGTCAGCCGGGGCCAAACAGTGACCATACAATGGGTTCCTGGGCACTGTGGTGTGGAAGGCAATGAGAAGGCAGACCAGGCAGCAAAAGCAGCAGCAGCACGGCCTCCCATCCCAACTGGAAGAACACAGGGCCAGCTCTCCCTAGCGCACCTCCGGAGAGCCCAGACAGAGGCCACCAGGGAGGCCCGGGAGAGATGGCTCCGGGAGGCGATGGCCAAACGAACACCGGCGGCCCAGAGGACGTACAGACCCCACCGGGGCTGGAGGCTGGACCCTGTGGCAGCGGGAGCCCCCAAAGCCCTGGCCAGCCGATACTACCAACTCAAAACGGGCCATGCGGCAATAGGGCCCTACCTCTAGAGGGTGCAGGCCCAGGAATCAGCAGCCTGCCAGGGCTGCGGAGCACCCAGAGAATCAGTACACCACCTACTCCTGGAATGCCGGGAGAGAGCAGGCCCCCGGAGAACTCTTTTCCAGGGCCTAAGAGAAGCTGGAGCACCCAGGCCAGCCACAAGGGAGATTCACCCAGAGGTCCGACTCTTCGGGGACCCCAGGGCCACCCCAGCCATCCTACGGTACCTACAAGACACCGGGGTGGGAGCCACGAAGACCCCCGGGGAAGCCCAGGTACAAGCCCGGGCACAGGATGAATGGGGATGGGGAGCGCTAGAAGGAGCAGAGCAGATGGAGGGAGACTAGTGTGGGGGGGCTAAACAGCCCAACAAGTGAAGAAAACGAGGAGGGCCTGGGAACACCCCCAGAGCCCGAATGCCCTGGGCGAAGAGGCCGGTTGGGGCGAGGAACAGGAGAAGACCATGTACATAAGTAGTAAACCTGAAAGGGGCAGGGTGTGAAACCCCTGCCCAAGGCTCGGACAGTCTGTCATAGCCCCAGGAGCTGGATACGGACTATAAACTTGATTAAATAATAATAATAATAATAGAAATTAGTAAATCAGTGATTATCTTTACCTCAAAACGAGGATTTATTATAAAGAAAAAAATCTAATATTTTATATAACAAGTAAGATATTTTAACTTATTAAATGAATCAATAATTACGAGTCAGAATTGTAATAGTAACTATAGCAATACATCTATAGACTATATTCTAATAGTAAAGACTAATTTATATATCAATCCTATTATATGATGATGATATTATAAAATGTTTATTTCAAACTATATCAAGAGAATGCAGAAGAGAAATACTAGAGTTAAGAAACCATTTAGAGTATATTGAGATATTTAAGATTTTTTTTAATAGCATCAATCAAAAATATCTTATACTAGTGGTTGACTGATCAAGATCGTCTATAAATAAATATTTTTTCCCAAGCTACATACAAGTCCCAGGTCTTACTGCTCACATGCTGCTCCACACTGCTTATTACTCTATATTTTATGAAAACATGGAATTTTAGTCATTGAGAGACAATTCCAGACGTACAGGTAATATATGAATCTTACATCTCTATCCTAACTAGAATGTCTAGATATTTATATAGATTCTGTAATAAAATAAGCTACACAATTGAGATTTATATATCTATATTCTAATGAATAGGAGAAAGGATTTGCTTTAGTTAACTCAGGCCCATAAGGCTCTCATAAAATATTTTAACTGTATTATATTATATTCTCTGTTTTCTTCTCATTTCAAGAAATATACCAAAGTAAAACTAAAGAACCTTAAAGTATTAAATATAACTCTTTAGAGATAAAAATATATCGTTTTAGAATATATATTATATTTCAATTCAACTAGTCCTAGGATATTTATATTAAATTGATTGATTAGTAGCTAGAGCTTTTCATTTCCTGCATTTATAGTGAAAAATGGAACTACTTAATGCATTGATGATACGGGAGTAATTGTGTATGCCTTTTTAAATATTAATAGAGTGATAGATATCTGCTGATTAATATAGAATCCTATAATACCTCCAGATGTTAATTATAGCATACAAGATTATACTGATAAGATGAGAAACTGTTATGCGCTATATATTCCTAGATATTAAGGATAACTGACGCTAATTATATTAAATATCTTAATATAATATTGAGGTGTCTGTCGCTTGAGGAGCACAATGTATAGCCAGATGTAAAGAGGACTTAGTATAGCTAGAGGATAGACTTGCTTAATAACAGCTCTAAATCAAGCCTTATACAATAAACCCCCTAAAATTTGAATGAGAGATATCCAAAAAGTTATTAAAGTGGCTAACTATTAATCTTAAACCATCAATATGATACTAATGATTATAATTAAAGATTAAGCTATAATAGAAGTAACATTGTTCCATTGACATATTGCTAAAGATATAAAAGTCTCTTAAATAAACGTCCAGTAGGTCAAGGCAGTGATTAAATTTAAAAAATAGAATAGAAAGGTTCTTGTCTGCTTTAGGAGAAGTATTAAAAAAAAATTTTTTTTCCGAAAAAAAAATTTAATTAAGAAAAGCTGCTAAAAAGTATTATAAATTCACCTAAAACTTTTAAAAAAGGACTTGGATCAATGATCATCATTATATAAGGGTATAAACCATTGCCTAACACTGAGCCCTAGTTTGCATGTAATTAAGATTGTTGGATATCATCTGTTATTATATTATTAATCAATGAAGGAATTAAAGGCCATCTGGGATTAATTCTAAAGAATCTGAAGAACTTCATTATTCTAACTTTAGCTCTCTTTGCATCTCCAATTCTAATAGTAAAGTCTAGAGAGAGACTAAGATTCTACATAGATTATTGGAAGCTGAATTCTATAACTTATAAACACATCTACCCGATATCTTTAATAAATGAACTGATGAAATGCTTGGGAAAAGTCAAAACATTCATTAAGTTGGATATATAACAGGTTTCAGTTATTAAAGGAAATAAATTTACAAATAAACATTAAGAAGTGCCAGTTCCATTTAATTAGTATGAACTGACTAGTCCTTAATTACTTTAATATTTACAAGATCCGTCTGTATGCCTTCCATTAATATAATATAGCCTAAATCTCTTATATAACTATAGAATTCACTCTTATTAATTGAGATGCAATCCTAGGAGTCTAGTATCTTTACTATAGAAATAGAAATAGAAATAGTGAAGCTAACTCATTCTAATATAATTCCTTCATCGCTCACCGAGCTAATTGAACTGACATATAGTGTTTTCTTAAGGAGACTCTCTTTTTCTAACTGATTTAATTCTAAATCATTCATTTGGAGTTCTCCTCAAACTGTTTTAAATTTTTTCAATTTCATATCTATTTTGAATTTTTTAATATGGCCAATTATATAAGATATGACTGAACTCTTTATAATAAACTGATAATATTAATTTATAATAAGTATTCTCATGTATCTAGTCTCCTGCAGAAGTGATGTAAAAGACTTCTAATCCTTTATTATATTTAGTATGGCTGGTGTTGATGCTGTCAATGTTGCAGGCAGACTAACAGCCCTGACATTTATAGATAGTGGATATTAGATACTTTGAAGAGCGTTTTTAATATGCAACTCTTTATAGCAGTAGAACTAGGTAAATATAGTAATGATAGTCCAACTTATATATAATCAGTGGGTTCACTTCCAGCTCAGTTCATTCTCAACCATTTTTATAAAAACAAGAAGATTAAATTTTAAGAGATCTTTTTCAAGGACAAGGTCACAGTTAATGAGAAGAGTCTATATATAAGTCAAGATTAAGGCATTAAAAAAGGATTATATAGACGATATTTTTCATAAATAATATATAACAGTATATTCACTCATTATTTTAAATAATAATATTCAATGCAATACATGCTCTTATAGTTCTGAGATCCTTCTATCTAGTTAGACTATATATAACTGCCAACAAGCAATGTAGATAGTAAACTTTATTATATAGAGGTATTACAACATGGATATATGCTATCTCCTAAGAGTAATATTTGTATGATTTCTAATATAAAGCTCTGACATGTACTAGTACTATAAATAAGATGAATAAAGAGATGTAACCTTATAGATTATCAGGATTGTAGGTGCAGTGACAGCATTTTCTGATAGAGAAGCTTCTTATATGAATTTATAATATTACAATTAAAGAAAGCTATAAGTATCATGACTGAGCCATCAATATATCCATTAATAAGATTAGAATCCACATTCTAATGCCAGAGCCGTAGCTGAAATTTCTAGAATGTATCATCAATGCTTTAATTGAAGGATAATCAAAGTTTATCTTAAATCTAAATAGATGCCAGCCAGCTTCCATAGCTCCTAGATAGCATCTATATTTTACTAGATCTTATTCTAACTGATATCAAAAACCACTGTGGCTTTGTCAGGACCCTCGTATATATACTTGACAGATCATAGATTGAAGTATACCTCAATGTTTATGTATACTTGATATTATATATGAAGATAGGGACTGTAAAGAATCATTCATTCATTATCAATATCAATAAAGACTGGCTTTTTCTTAATAAAAATATTAGATTAATAAGGATTTGTTATAAATATAATACCAAAGAAAGATTTTAAAATGTCATACAATGACTATGGAATTCTAATATATACTATACATGTGATAAATGCTATTTAAGAAGGTAGGATGATGCAGTTCTCAATGAATAAAGGATCATAACCTTAATATAGAAGCTAACACGTTAGAGCATAATGCTCAGCATAAAACTATTTCTAGTTAAAGAAGTAGTACTTAAGCTGTTTCATATTAATAGAGATAAATATATCCACTATATATTACTGAAATAGTATGCACATATAATGAAGAACATTGAATGATGATCACTATATATACAGGTGATAGTAGTAGAAGGCAAGGATTATAATATTATTATATATCTATGATGTGCCTGAAGAATATTGCAGATTAGAACTGATAGAAAAAATAACTGCATCTAAGGAATTAAACTCTTATAATTATATTTTTTAATAATAAAAACTAGGGCTACCCTCTAAATAGAGAAGCATATAACGTATTTCACAAGCGAGTGGGCCACCTAAACCCCATATCTAGTGTTTAAATGTATTTATTTCAAACCCAACCGCCATTAAATCAATATAATTATCTAATTAGATCTATTTGGACATGCGTCTCGCCTATGTTCCTGATTTCCACAGGCTCCGCACTTCAGTAAGGCCCTCGTACGCGGCTGCAAAGGTGGTAAAGGCCTCCTTGGCCGGGGGGGTGCTGGTGCTTCAATTGCTTCTTCTGGCTGTGCAAATGCACAGGCCTCTGAAACTGAAAGACCTTCTTCAGAATGTATCTGCCTTTTAGAGTGAGTGCGCTTTTGTTTCCGCTTTTCATTTGCAGCCCGTAAATCGCTTCTTTCTCAAGAAAAGCAGCTGATTACATTGTAATTTGACAAGCCTTGAGAACCTGATTTATTGCGGAATTAAGTGGGCTTGGGGGACTTCTTGATCTCGCGCGAAGTAATGTCTTGATTGATGAAGCTTGCTTTTGTACTTGTACATAAGTTGAAGGCGTTTTTGGGTCCCAATCACTACCCCGGCTTGAAGGGGGGGTTGGTGTACGAAGGCGAATATCAAGCTTTGAAATCACATGATCAGGGTCATACGGCACTAAACCGGCTACTGCGAAGCTATTTTTAATAGTCTCAGGTTTAAAAACCTCAGTTCGTGCGTATGGGTAAGCTTCAAGGAAGTCTAATTTGTCAATATGATTGATCCCGCAGCACATCTTCGTTTCAACCGTTTGACCGTACAATTGCTTTAACACTGCGAAACAGCCGATATCAAGTGGCTGTAAAAGATGTGATGAATATGCAGGCATACAAATTGATATAATATCATTTTCTTCACAGATTTTGTCGAATCTTGGTGTTAAATGACTTCCATGGCCATCAAGTATCAAAAGTCGATACTTTCCCTTTGTACGAGAAACTGTTGAAGGAATAAAGAGCTTTTCAAGCCAATGAAGGCTAATTTCATCAGAAGTCCAGCCGTTCGGGCTTACTTCAAATCGCCAATCACTTGGAAGGTTATCGAACCAAGCCTCAATAAAAACTTTGCCTTTGGAAATCACGCACAGAGGCAAGGCCCAACTTGAAGCATTTATATATTCAATAGCAGTCACCCACTCACGATTTCCAGGTTGCAAAGTGATCGCCGACCATAGTATTGAGCCCTTGTAACGACCTTTGTGGTAGCTGTTAAACCCATTGCAAAACCGATCTCATCAAAGTTATAAATATCGTCCGGGTCGATGCCGTATTGAAGTATCGTTTTTTGTATGAGATTAAACCAATCCATGATAATCTTTGGGTCTTCACACTTTGCACGCTTATAATTATAGCGTCTTGGGAATTGGTTGAAAGCTTTGAATATTCGCCTTTTCAGAAAATTTGTAGACCAATTCTTGCCAACTGTTTGAACTGGGGTAGTTCCACGCCCTTTAAGTAAAAGATTTGCCGTTTCTCGTACAGTAGCAGGCCGAGGGGCTGCTCCACGAGAATCCAGTGTCCATTTTTGAAGCGATTCCTCTTCAATTTCTGTCAATTTACGATTGTTGGCGCGTGATTCAGGACGAAAGACATTACCGGCGAGGCGGCGTTGTAAGGTAGAGCGAGGCACTTGAAAGTGGCGTGCTGCTTCACGTTTCTTGCTTTTTAATAGCCTGGAGGACTAATAAGATCTACCTCCTGCTCTATTGAATTTCGAGAGCTTCGGGAGCGAATTGGTGGCATAGTGGGTGGTCGAAGAAGAAAGAGGGAATAAAATTGGCGCCTTTCGCGTTGGGTGGCCCACTCGCTTGTGAAATACGTTAATGCAGAAGTAGATATAATGGATGCATAAAGTGGATATAAGTAATATCCTATGACTAAAGAATATAAGCATTATTATCAGTTTTAATTACAGTATAAGACCTGCCAATACTAAAAGTTTTCTTCAACTACATAGGATCCTTATAAGATATAAAATCAAACATGAGGTCTGCCAGGCAGATATAAGAGGCCTGTCATAGATAAAGATAAACATCACAGTGAGAAGGACTATGATACTTATAAAGATTCAGAATAAATCCAGCTAGCTTAGGTGCTGTGAGAAGATTATAGTAATAACTATCTTAATAATTTACTATTAACTACAGCTACAGAGTTAACTGTAAATAGTTAACATCTGCTATTTATAAGAGAACATCCCAGGTGACAAAGATATAATGATATAGACTGTATTAATAAAGGGAAGGCATTCGACTCTGTAAAAATAAAGCAGACCATCTATATAGAAGAGAAGTTGACTATATTTCTACTATATAGCCTTGATTGGATCTAAGAAGTAGAGCTGCATAAATTAGGGACACAATTTTTTAAATTCTTAATAACAGTCTCTATATATGATAGATCAAGCCTGGCGCTAGAAGATGTAGTTTTATTTATTAGCAGTCAGATGATTATCTGCATGATAATTAATAGAGGTATATATAAGAGCTGAGTTGAGATGCCAAATACTATAATAGAACCGTTTAGAATAAAATAATGATCATCATCCATAAAAAGTTTGTATATGAATAAATACGGCTCAGCATTAACTATATTATACTGTAAAAAGAAATACCTTCACTTTTGTAGCGGTTTATTAAGTGAGGAATATAAATAGTATAAGTGACCTCTTCTCTCTCGAATAGGGCATCACAGTCTGGATATACAATATTCATATAACTTTGAATAATTCTTACTACAGCAGCCCAGAAACTGAGCAGTACTAAGTCAGCATTAAAGGCACATCAGCAAACTATAATACAGGACTGATAAGGAGTTCTTTGTATTAAAGAGAAGGGAACAGTGGCAAACATTATTTAGTAAGAGAAAGACAAGCCTATACAGCAGTAAGACAGATAATATTACAAGAGATAAAAAATTCTTAATAATTATAACTATTATTAAAAGGCATACTGTAGTGTTGGCAGTGATATTACCTCTAATATAGAGCCCGACTTGATAGAGTGAGTGGCAGGACTGATAATAAGCCTGATATATAATATAATAATAAGCATCACAATCTAAATAGTACCAGTATGAACAGAAAGACAGCAGTAGAATCTGTAATAGATATAAAAAGAAAAAGAGCAGTAAATTGAGATATGATAGAGAGAAAAGTCAGTCAGAGCTGATGATGGATATGAATACAGGAATATATATTATCATCATTTGTTAAAATCTTCTCAAATATCATACTAAAATGATCACCATTATTGAATTGAAATAGAGTATAGATGAGTGACACATAGGAATCAAAATGGAAGCCTTCTAATGCTGAAGCCTTTTAATACTGATATAATAGAATGGGGGGGTGAACCACATCCAGTTAAAAGTCTAGAGACACATATAACGCACAGAAGAGTGTCTATGGACAGGGAAGCTAATGAAGAAAGGCCCTCACTGTCACAGAGTATGAACACTCACTGCTGTACAGAATGTTTGATTACTTTGACCTGTCTGGCGTACGATATTCACTGAGCCTCGCTTAAGCCCCTCGCATACACTATATAGCTCGTCGCCGACAGGCCTGCCTCTTTCCTTTCTCTCCCCATGTTAGAATTTCGTCAGATAGTCTACCAATAGATTCCTATTGCTCAAGACCGTCACACTCACCATAGCATAGAAAGCAGAGGATCTGCGGACAGATGAAAATACTGAAAAAGAAAATGGCAAGGTGTCTGACTACAGTGGCTGACATGGACTAATTACAGCACACACAAGTGCAGCAGTGACATGAAATGCCAACTGGAGCTATCTGCACAACAGACCAATCAGATGGCCAGAGAGCCTGAGATGTTTGGAAGTGTATATAGTTGGTTCATTAAATGACTTATCATTTCTGAGATAGGAAATGATAAATTTATATATCTTATATATTAGCTGTTATTCAGTCCTAACTAATATTAAGTCTAACAATCTAGCTTCTCTAGTTAAATATAAGAACTTGATAAGGAATTCTAAGAACTTGGTAGTTAATTGTATAAATAAACTCTACAACTTGTTTCAACATCAATCTGACTAGAAGAACCTCTTAAAGTTCAACTGTTAATCACTGACAGCTCATTTAGATAGGAATAAAATAAGATAACTGATTTAATAATATTAGCCAGGATAGAGAGAATCTATTAATTACTATATCAAAAATTATACAGAATATTGATATACAGAAAATCTAGGGAACTAAATATACTGGGTTTATTAAATCCATTGCTAATATTAGAGGCTATTCCAGACCACTATAAGGACTATAAGGGCTTTAATCACATGTTAGTATTGTATGTGCGTCCCTTTAAATAAGACTAGTAGGCATATATAATTTCCAATGACGTAATTCTATAAACATCTGAATATTTGATTATAGAGCTAATGTCAACCATGTTCATTGATATTCTAGATGTATTAATCCGGGATACTCTTCAGAGCTCTAGAAATCTTTTATAAAAACTTCTTAATAAGCTTTAATTAGATGCCTTGATCAGAACTAGTAGTGCAGCCTGTTAATAATTAAGCATATGTCTTAAACATGATTTTATTAATGTATGTATTTCATTAGAAGAAATATTATAGACCGTGAAATTAGTCTTCTATAATTTACATTACCAGCTTAAAGCTAATAGTAATAAGTTGCAAGGCTTATCTATTTAGAAAGGCTTATAGATAAATTTGGATAAATTCTCCGAATTTCTTATATAAAGTTTCTTTATTTAGCCAGAGAAGCTGGACTGCTGGAAGTTTATTATAAGTTAAAATTAAATAGATGTTTGCAAAGTACATGAATTTGTCATTTTTTATTTAGAAAGTATTAAATATTCAATTTCATCTCTTATATTACAATTATTGTCCAATCTCTTGATATAAGTGATGATGAATGTAAATAATAAACAGACATTACTTATGGATCTTGGAACAGTGTGATGGTCTAGATGTCATTACTTCCCAATTGGATTTAGTGCTAGGGTTGGTTAGAGCTCATTACATCTATTTGTTAAAATCTGCCTTTCACTTTTCCTTTCTTTCCTTATACTAGTCTCCTTTGATATGAGGTATTTACTGATATAAAATAGATTGAGTCATTATATTGGACTAATATCGCCTTCATTTTTTCATCTTTATTTCCGAGCTAGTTCCTTAATATAACATTAGTTTTGGGATGCTAGGACAGGAGCCCACCTCAAACCACTTAGCTGCAATGCTACTCTATTAATCTATTAAATCATTGCCATATTATTCAATCTGATCAATATAGGGCATTTTAATCTATTATAGCCTGTTACAGACCCTGTCGTATCAGTCTCACGTGACGATACGGGGAGTCAAGGCAGAATCATTGGATAATGAAGTACGAAGGAGATGCAGGAAGGAACAAGGATCAAGTTGATAATCAGCAGGGAAATCACGTGACTTTCTACCATTTGACATACCATGGATGGTATACAAAATGGTATGATAGAGCGATCACCCATCTACCACAAATGGTATGATAGATTGTATAGGAGGAAAGATATATAAGGACGCTCATTCATGTACTTAGATAGCTCTTCGCGATCAGTCTAGTTAATCAAGCGTTGGTTACCTTTCTAGTTTCTGACTCGTCCGCACTCAACCAACAACTGAGTATACGTACTCAGTTGGCCTTGTTTCTCTATTCGCTACCTTATCGATTCTACTTGTCCTACGGAGCCTGGAGAGGGCGATATACCCATCAACGCATTATCAGTTTGCCTTTGGACCTGGAGGGTCATTGAAGCATACACATATATTGGAAGACGCTTAAGGTAAGTGTCCTGTCTTGAAATACAACTAACTAGAACCCTAGGTACGATACAAGGGAAGCCAGGTTGTGACATAGCCTTTCTGATTACAGTTACTGCACCTTGCTGGCCACTGAGGTCTTATAACGATTTATTAACCTTCTTTTCCTCCAATCGTTACTGGGCCCCAGAGCCAGTTAAACTCCTTCTATTTTAAACAAGGGCTTGTTTCATTTCTTTCTTCTCTTTCTGATGTCTGTTAAATGCCTGAAGCTGATGGATTTCTTGCTATAAAAGGATAGAATTCCACATTGCTATTTTCAAACCCAAATTATCTTATCAAGCATTTACTCTGTGATATTAAGAATAGAGACTCTTTTGGAGATCTTGAATCATGTTTAATTTGACTGATAAAAATTGGCTGGTATCTTTTCTAAATAGGAAGATTAATTGCTGGATGAACAAGAAGATGGTGTTCGTGTCTTCATCTTAATATAAAGCACTCTCTCTAGTTAAATGGAATGAGACTAACAGCCTTAATACCATTCAGTGTATTGATCTTTAAGAATGCATGAGCATGGATATAGATATATATTAATAAGAATTTGCATTTATTAACTGAATGGATGCTATTTTATATCATCTCTCTATTTTCTGTTTATAATAGTGTTTTATCAGCCTGAAACAGCTGATATTAAGAGGCTAAAGTAGCTGAGATGAATATGAAGGCATATATAAAGGATAATTTTCTTTTTAATGCAAAAATAATTGAATTTAGCAGTAATATAGCTACTATAGCTATTAAGGATTAATAGTTGATATTAGTCAGCATTTTTAAGAAGGATTATGCCTTTCAAACATCTCCTGAAGTTATTTAAATCCTATATTATCATTATTCCACCTATTATTGCTCGTGGAGATCCAGAATAGCTAAATACCACTGTGATTAATTAATGCTTCCTTCTAGCTAAAATGATCTATGAAGGTAGGACTGATCTGGCAGTATTTATAGTAATAATAATAGTAATCCATTTATGATTTCTAAGCTGGATTAATTTAGCATGGCTATCTCTAGTCTCTGATTTATAGATAATCTTTGCACTTGATGCAGTTAAAAGCCATTCTTATTCATATTATAGATGTCCTGCTCTAATATGCCATATTCTTAAATAATCTCCTGGATGTGATTAAACCAGTCTTTTATTCAAGTCGTGATCCTCACATTTGACATGTTAATAGTTATATTGGCAGGTGAATTTAGATTTGAGCTCACGACAATGCTTAATATATCAGTTAATCTATAGCTTGCCAATAGCTGCTTTTTCAGGTGATTTCAACTATGCATATAGGAGTAGATGGCAGGCCATGCTCACATAATCTAGAATCCATCTACATAAGTATCTTTTTCAAAATCTAGTTTTCAGTTTGCAGTGATTTCTTTGCAGGAAGTGATTTGTTGAGGTGGTCTATAAGATTTTTTTAGACCATTGAATGCAGTCGCATAGGCGATTTTTTTAATGGATATTAACCTTATAAAAAGTCTTAATAGCTAATTTATTTGCTCTTCTTTAGATATATTATTCATACTGATAATGGCGATAAAAATGAGATTGAAAAAGTTAGTGTACTAGTCAGAGGTAAATCCGCCACCACGAGACAACTTGGGTGATATGTGTCTCAGTGATAAATCCCCCTTTGCAACTGACTTTACTTAGAGGGCAGGATTATCCTTTAAAGATATTACTTTAACTGAAGTGACCGCCCTTCTCCTTCCTGATAATCAAATAACTTAAAAAATGATTCCATGTTCTCATTAACATCTAGATATAAGCAGTCCATCTGCCATGTTCCATAAAAATTATATTTAATAAAAATATTGTGCGTAATACAGCTTATAAAACTCTTATAATGAACTGTTATATCTTTAACGCAGTTAACTGAATATTCTAAGATATCTGACATAATCTTTTAAAAGATGATCAAATCTTTAACAATGTCCTAAATGATTTTTAATTATAACTTTTAACAAATTCTATTAGTTATTCTATTCACTGATTACAAGACTATTGTCAACATATCAATGCAGTGCTCATCCATTCAGTATTATTTAGCATTCTCTCATTTATTAAAAATATGCATTTTTTAAATATAACGTCCCTTAAAAGTGCCTCTTTCTATTGATATGATGAACAAACTCAAAGAAACCTGAAATATAGTCTCAAGTGATTTTAATAAACAAGCCTCTGATTGGATTAGAGAAGAATTCTGCTTTTACCAGGTGATATAGAGACAGGGTCTTTCTTTTCTAGAGGAATGAATGAAAGAAACATAAAAAAAAATTCTATCTCTTTTATTAAAGAAAGAAAATAATAATGCTATAAAACAAGAGACCTCATAATTATATGATGATGTAATTATGCTTTGCCTGAAGCCCTGATCTGTACTGTAAAATCTTATATCTATTATCTATAAACTGATGGCTAGATAGAAATTATTAAATTATAGCCCAGAGGCCTATAAAGCTACTATCTAGATAATTAAGTAAAGCTTATTATTATTAATTTTTTATCAGTTCACTAACCTTTCTCTCTTTATAGCTAATTATAGTTATAAGCTTATAAGCTGAGGTTTATGTATTGCTATGGTATAATTATGAGTCTTTATGGGCTGGCTGCTAGCCTATATTCTTCTTATAGATGAATGAAATCATTAAAACTAAGCCACTTAAATCAGATGTCACCGTTAAAATACTTGACCAAAACTGTGCATGGATTAAGCCAAGTATGAGTCATAAATTTATATTATATTAAGATAATTGTCATATTTAATCATGAATTTCTATTGACAATTATGTTTCCTGGCATTATAAAGCTAGATCTCATATCTTAAGTATCCTAAGAATACATATATCTAATGAAAATAATATACGTAGTGGGTTTAGTACCATTGAAATAAGAGGTCTATGACTAATGATGTAGAGAGTAAGGATATTTGATTGATTGCTAACTCATTTACACTGTAGGCATCAATATATAATTAGCATATGTCCTAATCAACAGAGTAAGGCCTAGGGCTTAGATGTAGGGCGTCTTGGGACAGGGGCTTGCCTAATCCATGAAAAGACACCTCCACCGGGAACAGATATTATATTGTTCAAAATCTTGCCTATTTATAGAAATAGATGAATATTGATTTTTATACTTTATAAATTAGATTGCTGGACAGTCAAATTAGTTTTATGTGTTAGATGAGAATTATATATAAAAGGTATATGTTAGCATGGCTCAGACTATCAAAGATGATGGTAAAACCTCATCAATTCAATAGGTAGCTATATACAAGAATAACTGTCATGGAGAGGAAGAAAGAAAAGAGGATCAATGGGAGGGAAAGATCCCATCATCTAGTAACTGTCAGTCCCAGGTGCTTAACCTCATCCAGCTCTAAAATCAATTAGCCTCTGGTATTAATTAGCAGCTATTGCTTGATGATACTAGATATTAGTTAAATTATATTACATTATTTCTTAAATTTCTTTTATGCGTTGGCTTCATACTCATAATACTTATGAAAATCCTAATGGGTAGATGCATTTCATTTAAATGATAAATATGGCTTATAGCTGTAATTCAGTAAAAAAAGACTTAGTCCCATTGACTTGTACTATAAATAAGCATCTATGAAATCCATCATATGGTAATAGATCTGACCAGTTCTCTTTATAATAGTTAATAAATGGGTGTACATATTGAGCCATGATCTAAAATATACTCTCTATCTATCCATTAGTTCAGAGATAATAGGCTATAAATAGACATAACTGCATTTCTAATATCTGACATAGCTCTGATTAAAAAGCTAAGACAGTATAATCCTTAGTTTAAGATAATTACACTAGACAGGCCTCTATTATAATAGACATAAGTTAGAAAGAGCTCAGCTGTTTCTAGTATCTACAATATTGTTGCATAATAGATACAGCTCTCTTATCTAAAAATAATCAATAATCACTGGAATGTGATTGAAGCCTTTTTAATCTTTAAAAGGGAATAGAAGTCTATAGATATATCTAGTATAGTTATTAAAGAATCTATAAGGATTGCAATAGACCAGAAATCAAGATTTGAAGTTTCTTTACTCTCTAAAACATAGAACAATTAACTTAATCTTTCTATTCTAGTCAATAGAATTGCTGTTAAATTAATCATAAGCCTTATTTCTATCCAGATTGAGCCGTTGAGACTTATTAATAGACCTTATTTAGTAACTGGGTCTGTAGCTCTAGTAAATCTAGCACTACTAATCTCCGTTGATATAGTAATAGACCATCAGTTATTAACCAATTACTTCAATGTACTTAGACGACAATTCTGAATTCTTAGTGATTTATTATCGATTTTCATGTAATAGCATATCTATTAAGTTAATAATAATGGATTGGAGTCAGTAATACTTTGTTAGATAATGTTATTCATCAGGCTGATAGTCCAAATTAAGCTGCTAAAAAATCTTTTTTAATTTGTACTCGATATCATATTCAAAACATAGGGCTTATAGTAAAATTTGATTTTAATATTTTTAGATATTAGATTTATCTTTTCTTATTAAAGTACAAACTGTTCTGCACTGTGCTCCATGCGGCATTCCAATCTAGATCCCTTGGAGATTCCTACAACTCAACCAATTGGAGGTTTGCATTTGGGGGGGGTAGGATCTGAATTAGCCTTATTATGCTTATACATACATTCACTACTTGGAAAAGTTACATTGAGAGGAGTAACGTCGTCAATTACGACAGTGTGAGACTATTATTTAACTAAGTACCAAGAAGCAGTCTTACATGCTCATTTTTTCTTCTATTAGAGTGAATTAAAGTCTTATAAGAGAAAAAAGCAATAACCTATTTAAATTTGTTCTTAGAGTTAAAGAACAATTTCTTTAAGCTATCAGACTTTGAATGATCTTCTTATTCTTGCTTTTCTTAAAGTGGGAAGTCAGGACAAAAACATTTGTAATTATTAAGCATGAGAGATTTCGTTGAATTAAAAATCATATCCTAAGCCTCTACGGACAGAATATCATCTGCCCTCTAAGTAGTATTAATTAGGTCAACAGAGTCAATAACGTAACTCACTAGCGAGCGGCCACTACAAGCGAGCGTCCATCTCCTGACCGTGGTCGGAATACTTGATTCAATAACACAATCAAAAATGCATTTATTCTATTAAACTAAGCTCTATTGCGATTAGGACATTGCAGTCTTTTATGTCCAATAATATGACAGTCAATGCACCATGGTGGTGCCCGTACAGATGATTGGCTTGCTGTTGAAGCAGCTCCGACAGGTATGGTAGTAGAGGCTTCCTGGGCCTCATTCTCATGTTGTATAAGACCCTGCGCCTCCTGGATAGAAAGGCCACCTGTATAGGCTATCTGTCTATTAGAGCGCTTTCTTTTCTGCTGCTGTCTCTCATTTGCAGCCCGTAGATCACGATTCTCTTTTGCCAGAATTGTAGCGCTATTCATGGCCATTTGACAACCCTTAACAAGTTGATCCATTGCAGACTTGGTGGGAGTTGAAGGGCTATTGGAGCGCCTTTTTAGTAGCTTCTTGATGGTAGAAGCTTGCTTCTCCAATTGCTTCAGATTGTGAGGTGTTTTGGATTGGAATTGGAGGATTGACTTCCAGGAGGTGTCGGGGTGTTCAGGTATATATTAAGCTGTGCCAACACCCTCTCTGGACTGTATGGAACCTAAGCCGCATCTTCTCTTCCACCAAGCGGCCATATGTGCGCTTCAAGACTGAAAAACAGCCAACATCAAGAGGTTGTAAAAGATGAGATGAATGTGCAGGCATGCAAATTGGCACAATATTATTCTGATTGCATATCTGGTCAAATCTGGGCCTCAAATGGCTCCCGTGGCCATCAAGAATCAGAAGGCGGTATTTTCCAGTCATACGACCGTTTGTAGCTGGGATGAAGATATTCTGAAGCCAGGAAAGACCAATTTGATCTGTTGTCCATCCATTCTCGCTGAGTTCAATCCTCCAGTCAGGTGGCAGAGCATCACCTTCATATCAGGCTTGGATATGGCTCTTTCCTTTGAAGATGATGCATGGAGGCAGTACCCATCCCATAGCATTAAAACATTCAATTGCTGTGACCCATTCACGATTCCCAGGCTGTAAAAGAGTAGGACGGCCAGTAGCCTCAGCTCTAATCACTACTTTGGCAGTAGCAATAAGGCCCATAGAAAATCCAGTCTCATCAAGGTTATAGATATCTTCATATGCAATCCCATGCTGCATGCTGCATGATAGTGATTTGTACACGATTAAACCAGTTCTGGATGATATTTTGGGTCTTCACATTTGGCACGCTGGTAATTGTATGGTCAGGAGAAATGTGTCTTTAATTCATCACGGCGTTTGATGAAGTTGGTGGCCCAATTTATACCAACAGTCTTGACATCAGCATCCCCACGCTTGGAGAGCAGAATATTGGCAATTTCTTGGATATGAGCTGGCCGTGGAGCTGCCCCGCGCTGATCCAATGACAATATACATTGTATAATTGAGTCCTCCTCATTTTTGGTCAATTTGTGTGAATTTGCGCGTTTCTCAGCCCGAAATTCATGGTCATTAAGTCGCCGTCGGAGGGTTGTACGGGGGACGTTATAAATATACGCTGCTTTTGCAATATTGCAGATTTTCCCCTCCTTTAATTCAGATATAGCAAGTAGGATCCTCCCCTCCTCCTCAGTTGAATTTTTTCATTTATTAGGCAGTTTTGATGGCATGGTGATGAGTTCACTGGCTTCAGTTGGAAACTGCGGAGGATTCGGAGCGGATGTGGCCGCTCGCTTGTAGTGGCCGCTCGCTAGTGAGTTACATTATATAAATAGAATATTATTATCTTATAGTCTTTCATCTGCAGTAATTATTAGGATTCTACTTAGTGAACGAGCCTCTTCCTAAAGAGTATGAAGATAAAAAAAGAAGCATTTATTTGAACGACTGAATATTATAGCACGGTCTAATTGGAAAGAACTGGCATTTAGATCTATTTAACTTATTAAGACTTTAAAAGAGAGGCTAGGAGGGAGAATATTGAGCAGGTATTTACAGCCACTGTTAAAGAGAAAATAAC
The DNA here is from genome assembly GCA_034509305.1 of Aspergillus cristatus. Lineage (NCBI taxonomy): Eukaryota > Fungi > Ascomycota > Eurotiomycetes > Eurotiales > Aspergillaceae > Aspergillus > Aspergillus cristatus. The sequence goes on along the minus strand of WJBV01000007.1, from coordinate 862,549 downwards.
TTTTGAAAATTAATGCAAGAAAAGTAAATAATAATTAAGAAGTAAGACTGCCATGGGAGGTTTACACTGTTGATTAACTATATTAAAAAGATAGGCAAGGTTATGGAGCGGAGCTTAATGCTAAGAATCATTCGTTACGAGAAAATAAATCATCTCATAATTAATGAAGATAGTTTTATTATATTTCAATGATGCCCAGCCTGCATTATAGTATAGATATTAAAAGTTATAACCCGTACCATTTTCATACTCATTGTAGATATGAACGTTAATACTACATTAGTATTAAGTTCTAGATATATGACAACTGTGCTAATAAAGATAAGAATTATAAATTTAATGCAACTATCTTCTTAACAGACTTGACTTTCCAAATTATCAGATTGACTATAACAGTCTATTAACAGAGATCAGGGACTATGAAAGGCGGATATATAAACACTTATAAGAAGTTATTATATAAGAAAACTCTTAAAATCAGAGTATTGACGTTATTATATTGAATGTGATAGAACTATCTATCATATAGAAAAGATCCTATATAAAGCTGGATCTAAAATAATTATAGCCTGAAATATAAAATAGAAAGCCTTGTTTAATAGACAAGCTAGAGAGATTATAAAGCTGATTAGAAACTTCAGAATATATAATATTCTCTATAATATTACAATTATTATCAGTAATAGGTAAGCGTGTATGGCAGGCATTAGTAGCATAGAAAAAGGTGACATAGAGTTAGCTATATAAGAAGATCAGTCATCACAGGTCCACTTAAATAAGGGATTGATCTTATGATTTGTTCATCATCATGGTAAAAGTCAAATAGATAGAGAATTGAAGGTAGTATATTATAAAAATAAAAATATTAGCATTAGTCGAAAATTTTATTTAAGAAATGATATACAGAATACTATTAAATGCCATATTATTAAGCTGAATACAGAGACATTAAAATGAGGCATGAAGCAGTGTTATATATATTCTGTTGTAGAGACGTTAATAGGATTGAGATTATATAAGAGCATAAGCAGAGTGCTGATTTTTAGTAGAGAATAGACAGTGGTAAGCCAGGAGTGATTAGGAAATATATATATGAATTCTTAAATAACTTATAGACGTAATTATTGATATTATAAGTATTATTAGTATAGAAAATAAGTGCATTCCTCAGTATTATATCGTATTATATCTAACAGGCAATGGTTAAAGATATAGACTTTCTTATTCATCAGTATAAGTATGGCACAATTAATGAAGAAAGCTGGATCCTCTAAAGATGATGCTAATGCAGCAGATAAATAGACTTTATTTAGAAAATTTTATAGTGACTGAGTCTGATCTAGAAATAATAGAATTAGGATTATTTTTAATTATTCAGAAATATATAGATTTTTTTTTTTTTAAGAGCAGTATTTTAAGAAAGAATGTCTAATTTTATATCTTTTTAGACTGCTTCATAGCTTGTTTTACAAAGTAAGAAGAATAGTTCTACTATTTTGTCTTTCTCTAATATATTAATAGTCACAGGTCTTCACCTTCAGGTATTTATAATATCTTGAAGATCTGAATATATTTAACACAAAAGATATAATAAACTTTAGATATTGCTACAAACCCGAAGGGATTCTATATATATTAAAAACTGTCTTTCTGGGCTTCATTGATTTCTATCAATACCTCGTTTAAAAAAAAAAAAAAAAAAAAAAAAACCACTTTGGTCTTATTGAAGTTCTATTAGAGAAAAAGCCTCTAGAGAACTTATCATGATATCAAACGAAGTTTATAAAGCTTTTAAAAAACAAAAGTGCAGAATTTGTACCTACCACCTGTTCTATTATACTTTAATATACCTATATTATATAATTTACCAAGAAAGAGGTTAATATATTCGATTTTTTTTACAGGTATTCTCATTCAATTATAAGAGATTAATTGTTAGGGGTAGTCAGCTACCGCAGTTCTGATTGCATTCGAACACCGCCCCACTTGATTTGCTATGGTTGATGAAACAGAGAATAAAAATTGCACATTATTAAATAAACTTTGCATACTCTCAAAGTGCATTCTCAGTTTAAACGAAATTATCAGAATTCTGAAAGAAATAATATATTTTATAGATAATAAACGTTAATAAACAGAATTTTATTACATAATATTAGGAATTGGTGGTGTTATAAAAGTATGCATCTCTGCAAGTTTTACTTGAAATAAGTGAAGGGAGTCAGCTGCCATTACTGGATTAGGTTTAGACCGGAGAGTAAAATTGCATTCAAATGCAATCAGAATGCGGCGGCTGACTATTCCCAATAGTATCCAGTGACATTCTGATCTTAAAAAAAAAAATTTCTAGTTATCATTTTATGACTATAAAGAGACTTAATGGGTGCTGAATATAATAAGTAAACTTATTGTGTTTTTATGTTGACTGCCTGGGAGGTTTTTTTTTTTTAAAACCTATTAACGCTCTAAGCTAGTAGCCTGATTATTAATTTATTAAGTGAAGGAGAAAAAGAAGATAATCCAACTAGGCCTGCGTGGCGAAGTATATACCTACCCGTCTGAATTTTTATAAATAGTATGCTTTTTAAAATGCACTTGGGAGTAAAATAAACGAAGATCTTTTAGTACAAAGTGGCTGACTGTTTTTACTGCTATGAAGAGAAGTTTATTAAGTATAATAATATTTACAAGAATAAATTATGTCGTTAATTGCACTTAATGTATTCAAATGATCATATTGGACTGCATTCTCTCAATTTTAGAAAAAAATTTAGGAAATAATTCATAGCAAGTAATTGATCTACGATTTTAGACTTAGTAATATTAACAGCCATTGAACATCAGGAAATTCATAGAACTCATTTTTGACAGATCTTATACCTAGAAGCTAAGTCCAACACTTATGTGTAAATTAATACAACTATGCAAATAAAATAACTGCTCAAAGGTTTGAAAGCGCTCGACTCAGGATTATAATAAGAAAAAACGGGAAAAAAAAAGTAAAGGAACTTGTGTAATATACTTAAAAGTCCCAATGAAATTATTATAAAAAGCTTTTTTTTTTTTTTTTTTTTTTTGTGGATGCTAGGCTTTATTTTATAGAAATAAAAGTATTGGCGATATTTGAATTCAATAATAATTACAAATGACTAATCCGTTAACGAAAGCATCATACTACGTTCCTAAACTAGAGCATAAGTAAAGATATTTGTTTTATATTATCTCAACTAAAACTTATTCTTGATCTGAACCACAGGATGCTCGAGTATAATGATAAGCAAATTTTAATATAACAAAGTAACTTAATAATATTTAAGGGGGCAGAAAAAAAGATCCCTTGATTTACCAGAACTATGCCCCTGGCATTTAATGGAGCCAGAGCTACTCTGTACAGCCATGTCCTACATCTAGACTATGTGGTTGGTCATAAACATTACTACCTTTCGCAGCTTCGTGTCGGCTAGTGTGGCTCAAAAGTTTCCTGTAACGGTTTCTTTACCAGACCATACATAGTGATACCCAGTACCATCAATAATTATACTCTAGTCGACCATGCTTTTCGTCTTTGTTTCTGTTCCAAGGAGCCTCTTTTTCTCAGCAATTTCGTCAATCAATGGGTTGTTTCGTAACGCCTGTTTTGCTGCCTCATCCCCAGCTATTGCTTTGTTACGGCCTTGACCGGAACCTAGATGCCTTCTATTCCATCCCCAGCCAGTAAAATACACACCAATAAAAAAGGTTTGCATTCCACCTTTTGACGTGACCGGTGGAAGTTCATCAATATAGTCGAGTTTGACTCCTTTAGCCATGACCTTCTTTGAAAGAGCCTCTTTCGCTTGAAGGGTCGATTTTTGAGTTCCAAGTTCCGTAAGCTTTGGTAGCCACAACTGCGTCAACCATGATTCGGCTAGTTTGAAGCCCTGAGCCGGGTTAGATAGTATGACAGCAGCCACATAAGCCTCGAAAATATCGCCTTTAGTCTTGGTCCACCGCTTTGGCTGATCTAGATAGCCCTGGGGCACAGAGGCTCTGCGATCAAGTCCGTATTTTGTTGCATATTCAGAAAGAGTCTCATTCTTCACCAAGAGTTCCCTGATTTGTGAAATGCGACCAGACGGGATATCCTGAAACCTGTCCCATACTAACTTCGTAGCAATCAATTCAATGTATGCGTCCCCGAGAATTTCAAGTCGGTCGTAGGTCGTCTTATTGTTGTTGCTCAAGCCAGGGTGTGTGAAGACGGCCTTTTGAAGACCCTCATCTAGAATGGGCGGCAAGACCGGCAAGCCGCTTTCGCCTTCCAAGATACCAGATGCATCAAGTAGATTTTCCCGGTGCATATAGTCAATATGGTTAACTGTATGAGCAGATGTGTTTGGTGAAGTTTTTGCAATTTTGAGTGCCTTGGCCAATTCAGCAGCAGCTTTCACCACCCCCGAACCGGCTGCAGATGTATAATTCTGTGTGGAATGGGGACTGTCTATAATTTCCCCGAGGAGCTTTTCCAATGTGTTGAGGGGGGATCGTGTATCATTATTTTCATATGGGAAATGCTCCAATATAACATCTGACCCATTCTTTTGATGAGAGCTCTTGACAGAATAAAGATTAGTGAGTGCGCAGAAATATAGGGGAATATAATATTCAGAATTGCTTCATCTTCTTTTTACCTTGGTCTTTTTTCCTTGGCTACTTGTAGGCAGCGAGAAGATTGATTTTCTTTTTAAATCCATGGCGCAGACTGTGAACATAGTAATAAATTGATATCCATGCCGTTTAACGGTATCTATCACGTGACTTTTCATATCCGCTCCGCCATATTCTTTCCCATTTTCGCTCCATGGCTTTATACACTAGCATCCAATCATGCAAATACCGCGTCATCGGATATTAGATCTTGTTAAGGTACATGATGGCTCAGTATCCCAGTTTCTCTGCTTCTCCCCGCCTTTTTTGTTGTTACATAAGTACCCTCTAACTATTATTAGGCACAATGTCGTATATTCTCCCAGAATTTTAATCCCGAGAGACTCCGCTTAGGAAACAAGATCCTGAGGCAAAGATTGCGAGGACCGGCACTTGCAGCATGGTATCCCAGGAAGACAGTCTCTTTTCGAGACCTGCAGGATACGTATCGGCCACTTGGTTTAACCATGTTTGATGAGGCCGAGGACGATAGAGAAGAAGCTATTCAGATGTATGGTCTCTCCCTCCTAGCCTCAGTATATTCGATGCTCATTTTACTCCCCAGTGCGAAATCTCGAGGAAAAGGCAGGCCAAAGAAGAAGAGAACAGCAGCAGGTAAGTCTTATCGCTGCATGATACATACACATCTCTTCCTCTTCTTCCTTTCTCCGGCGCTAGCCTTAATACACACTAATCTGTGCATATAGAGTCCCGAACAGCAAAGAAGAAGAAGTAGCGTGCTTCCCATGTATAATTATCAACTGCGTCCATAAAGTCTGGCATAGCTATGGTCCTCAAAATTCAGTGTTATTTGTTGTAACTATGTAATGTAAAACGGACTAGAATAGTCTGGCACTAGTGCATCACGTGACAAAGCGGTAGCTGCTTATCTCCACCCAAGGGACAATAATAATGTAGTTTGAGCATTATTTCCACTGCACATCTTGGGTTAGAAAAGAAAAGAGCAATTACAATGAAACCAAGCAAAAATCAACTGAGGCGAGCGAAGAAGAAGGCTCAGAAACTTAATGTAAGATTATCCGCGATTATTTTTCCAACAAGTTGAGAAAGCTAACTTTTTAAGAACACGCAAGAAATTCAAGACTCACTTGCTACTGAAGTTCAGCCAGAAGAAAGGTCTTCAGCAGTGAACATTCAGGATAGCAGTGCCTTGCGCGAGTCAACATTCCCGCCCGATCTTGGTGATCCTTTGTGGCAAATTTATCAAGGCATCGCCCATAGGTTTGATGAAGCCGAAAGCGACACATCGCCTGTCAAGGAACACGAAAAACCTGAGGTGTATTTCGATGATGACAATGAGATACCGGATGAAGATGAGAGCGAACCAAAGTTGTCGAAGAGGAAGCGCAAAGAAATGAATAAGCTCTCAGTAGCTGAGTTGAAGGCAATGGTTCGAAAACCAGAGATAGTCGAGTGGACAGATACATCAGCTCCCGATCCCCGCCTTCTCGTTCACATCAAGGCTCATCGGAATGTTGTTCCCGTGCCTTCTCACTGGTCCTTGAAACGGGAATATCTTTCATCAAAAAGGGGAGTTGAGAAGCCGCCATTTTCCCTGCCCAAGTTCATTCAGGAGACAGGGATTTCAGAGATGCGCGACGCTGCTTTAGAAAAACAAGAACAATCGACTCTGAAGCAAAAAACAAGGGAAAGAGTGCAACCCAAGATCGGAAGATTGGATATCGATTATCAAAAGTTATATGAAGCTTTCTTCCGATTTCAGACAAAGCCCGAACTTACTCGCTATGGTGAAGTCTACTATGAAGGCAAAGAATATGAAACAAACCTTAGACATTTGCGCCCAGGTGAACTGAGTCAGGAATTGAAAGAAGCACTCAACATGCCACCGGGTGCTCCGCCTCCCTGGTTAATCAACCAACAGCGATATGGACCACCACCATCATATCCTGCCCTGAAGATTCCAGGTCTCAATGCTCCACCGCCTCCTGGTGCCATGTGGGGATACCACCCTGGAGGATATGGAAAACCCCCAGTCGATGAGCATAACAGGCCTCTTTATGGTGGTGACATATTTGGTGTTCTTCAGTCCCAGCAAAACACGCAACAAGGTGAACCCGTTGAAAGAGATTTATGGGGCGAACTACAGGCGCCAGAAGAATCAGACGAGGCGAGCGAAGATGAAGAACAGGATGAGGAGGAAGAAGAAGAAGAAGAAGGAGGAGGAGGTGAAGAGGAGACTGCAGAACAGCTCATGGATACCGGATTGCAAACACCTAGTGGGCTCGAAACACCGGGCGGTATGGCCTCAGCTGTCCCATCAGAGTTTGCAGGGGCCGAAAATGCAGCTGGTGAGTTCGACGTGCGCAAACATCACCGCGGGACGCGAACAGAAGAGTCTACGCAACCGAGAAGTGCCTTCCAGGTTATCCCAGAGAGACAAACTCGTGTACAGGGATTCTTTGGGGGTGACAAAGTATACAATTTGAACGTTGCCTCGGATGATCTTCCTGTGCTTGGAGCTGAGGAACATAACCGGAAGCGTAAGAAACCTGGTGATGTCGATGTGTCTGTGGATCCAGATTCACTGCAGGCCAGTGATGGAATAAGCAAAGAAAACCTGCAGAGTTTATATGACTCCCAGAGACAGCAAGGGCATCACCCTAATTGGGAATTCCAAGAGGATCTCAGTGACATGATTGCGCAGGAAAGTCGAAAAAAGCTTAGGAAAGAGGAGGAGAGACGAGCCAGGCACTGAGAATTAGGTATTCGTCCCTCACTGTTTTCATTTCTCCTTTCTCTCTCTCTCTCTCTTTCTTCTATTTCTTCCTTCCGGTTTTTTTCGGCGTTTAGTACGGAATCAATGGCATAGGAAACAAGTTGTATGCGCAAAATGCAGTATAAAATAAATAACGCCTGATTTGTGGTTCTGTCAAGGCGGTCTGGAATTTTCAAGCTGAATAATAACTAGTCAGATAACTAATTGACTCCTTTCAATATCCGAAGTCGAAACCATCAGCCCAAAATGGATTGGGATCGCAATAGAAGGTAGGTTTGTTCGTCTAACATAACAGCTCTGGTTGCGATGAGTGACACGTACAACAGATTTGATGATCGTCGGGGGGGAGAAAGCTATCGCCCCATGAGCTCGATTAGAGCACGCCGCTCTCCTCCACGAAACTACATCCGGCACGCCAGATCACCTCCACGGACGCGTTCTCCTCGCCTTGTTGCTGATACCTGGGTACCATCGGCTAGTCGAACTTATGACCGCTTCCGAAGCCGATCCCCAGCTTTGCGGCGTCGTTCTCGGAGCCCTTCATTCTACAGTAGAGATGGCGGCCAGGCGTCCTATCGAAGGACGCGTTCCCCTCCTAGAAGACCATCACCTCGACGAGATGAAAGGCCAAGGTCACCCCGGCAGGTGTTCTGGCGCTCTAGGTCTCCATTCAACGATGGTCGATCTCGCGATACTTCATGGGACCGGACTACTCCATTACGGCCGCGGGAGGCGTCGCCGCCCAGTCAAGACTTCAGATTTCCCAAAAGAGAACGTTTTACCAGTGAAAGATATTCGAGAGCTGAATCACCTCCAAAGCGCGGCACTTTACGAGAATACAGCTCACGCGCCTCAATGAATTTTCGCACTCGGAGTCCTTTCCAAGGACACCGTGAACGTCAACAAGAAGCCACACCAAAACGTCGGTCGACATCTCCTTCGAGAGAGGGCTCGTTTACCCGTTATACTGCGCCAACCTCGGGTGTAAATTTCAGGCGTCCCTCGTCGCCTACTGATAAATCCAACTTAGCCCCGTTCGACGCAGAGACCCGCTCACCTATCACACAATATTCCTCACATGAACGGTTTTCTAGGCATTCCGGTCATTCTTCACCTATCCATGAGCGTACATTTCCAACAAGATATAGGTCCTCAGGTCAGAACGAGGTACACCATAAATTCTCGGTCAAAGAGCGGTCTAATTCGCCGTTAGGAAAAGGACAAGAAGAAAATCGTGATATGACGCGGCCTGCGACCAACCAGCATATGGATTCTGATCTCATGAATCACACACATGCAGCTGGCACAATTCCAACCCAACCCAAGGCGTACAGTACCTCCATAAGCCAAGTACCGCCATCAGGGCCTTCCTATGGGTCCAAGTCACTGTTATCACAAAGTCGAGGTCCAAATATTTCTTTGCTTGCCGCGCCAACTCGTCCCCGTGGGGGATCAAACGTTAGAGATACCATCTGGCCAGGAGCTCCACCCCGTCGTGGAACTATGGCTGCTGTTGCACAGGGTCAGGGTCCTCCTTCAGGTCCACGTGGTAACAATTTCGCATCCACGGGACCAGTTGCGGAGCATACCTTCCATCGACAGAATAGTGCCACCAATACTGGCTATGCTCGCAATCAAAAGTTAACGAGTCATCTTGCAGGCATGTGTTCAATCATACCTGGGGGTAAACTCTTCTCAACATGCTTTGACCCTGCAGTTGAAAAGCGTCTCTTGCACCTAAACGCTGACAAGGCAAGACTGTTCGACCAAGTCGCGCAAAAGCAGACGTCCAAGAGGGCCGGTATGAAAGATTGGGATAGATTAGACAGAGAGAGTTCCATTAGCACTCTGAAAAGTGAACTTGCTGAGGGGCATCTGCAACGCATTACTGGTGGTGAAAGTGTACAGATTGGAACAATATTTTGAACATGTTCCCTACTAGGATTGGTGTATTCCACATAATCAGCCTTAATGCCTAATGTGATTAGATTTTATAATACATTATTATGCTGTAAGAAGATTCCATTTGATAACCTTTTTTTTTTTTTTGCCCTTTTCTTTTATCATTGGATCATGTATATCTTTTTATATGTATTATGGGGGAAGAAAGTAGACACCAAATGAAATATGCAGCTGTGTCTGTAAACTATGCAGGTGCAGCCACGCGTGATGTGGGGCGTGCCTTGTCGCGTAGTTTTGGGGCTTCGTGTCATCAATCACTCGCAACGTACATCGATTCTGCCTCACGCTGGCCAGGCTAATTCAACGACATCAAGAGTAGCCAGTGGCCGCTAGCTTTCACTGGGTTTTCATAAACATTCCTATTTAGATTCCTTGAAAAACTATTTCTTTGCACTGCAACTGTTTTTCTTCATTCGTCCCGCCGTCCTACACACCCCTCAACGCAGTCACAATGAATATCTTCAGGCTATTAGGTGTGTTATGCTCTTTGTAACTCTTTTCAACATACTCCAAGGTGATAGACTAATGAATTCCAAATGGATTAGCTGATTTTTCCCATCTCTCTTCAATCTTTATCCTTTTACAGAAGATGAAGACTTCAAGTGTATATATGGTTGGTCTGCTATCTTTCACATGGTGCTGACTAAAACATAGAGCTGTTCTGGGTTGTCATTTAAATCACAGGCACTATATTTGATAGTGTTTATCACTCGCTACCTTGGTAAGCTGGAATCCAGGGACATGTCTTTCGAAGTGATCTAACGGGACGATGCAATGGCTAGATCTATTTTGGAGTTTTACGCAATCGCTCTACAATACCACCTTTAAGATCCTATTCATAGCCTCTTCGGCATACATCATCTACCTCATGCTTAACGACTACAAACCAACCCATGACCCCAATCTCGATACATTCAAAGTTCATTATCTTCTCGGGTTCAGCGCTTTGTTTGCCCTGCTTTTCTCACATGACTACAGGATCTCTGAGGTCAGTGTTCAGAACTTGTATGATATAACGCATACTGACACCTTTTGAGATACTCTGGACCTTTTCGATCTGGCTTGAATCTGTCGCCATTCTGCCGCAGCTTTTCATGTTGCAGCGAACTGGAGAAGCAGACACCATAACTACCCATTATCTCTTTGCTTTGGGCATGTATCGTGCCCTCTATATCCCTAATTGGCTGTATCGTTATTTTGCAGAGGGCCGCTTTGAACCCAATCCAGTTGTGGCAGGTATAATCCAGACACTTCTGTATTCGGACTTCTTCTATATCTACTATACCAAGTAAGTCATTCGTGTCCATCCTTTACGATCACCGCTGAACAGATACAGAGTCATGAAAGGAAAGAAATTCTCGCTTCCTGTTTAGAACAAAGTTACTATTGTGCTGGTGGGACTTGTACACGGTTTGAGGAGTTCAGTAGCGTGGGTTGTCGAATCGATCTGTCAACATGCATTTCTGAATATCGTAATTTGCTCCATGTGAAATCCAATTAGCTTGTTCAAACTCGTCTCATGGCGTAGCACCTTCGGGGAAGAAAAGAAAACCACGTGTCTTGTGCATCTGGAAGCTTCTAGGAACTAAGCTTGGCAAGCCTCAGCTATGACGCTTGGTCACCTCAGGTTACTTTAATGTAATGAAATCGCTGGGATATGGAAGGGGAACAGCTCGATCACCGGCCGAACAACCGAAAAGTAACTATAATAAAATAAACGACACGACACAAATCAGCTGCATGCTGCAAACGCAATCCGTTTTTGCATCAATATGCTAAGAAGCTCTCAAGATTTTAAAATCCCGGATACATATCCAACACCGTAATTCAACTGGGATGGTGACATCGCCATTTCACGTCCAAATGGGTCTAATGCCGCAGAAATCGAATTTGGGAAGTGGCTTAACGTCTCCACTGGGCCCGAATTTATGCCTTGCCGTCCATCATTCTGTTGACCGTCCATCCAATCATCATGGCCATCAAACTGACCCAAATACTCTGCTTGTGGTGCTTGTAACGGCGTTTGAGAATTGAGTGCCGACCCACGTCTTGAAGTTGGTGGAGAAGAGGATTTCTTTTGTTTTGAGGAACGATGACCTGAGCGTTTTTGAGAGCCTGAGGGCCTAGGACGTAGCCCTCTACGGCGAACTTGACAAGTTGGACAGATCTTAACGAAACGTGAAATGAGCTCTTTCGGTACCCTTTAGCATGGTTAGCATATGGAAGTTGATCATATACAATCCGGGGCTGGGGACATTGCCTACCATGAATAGTTTGTTCGAACCTTTGCTGATGTCTTGTCTCTGCCACCATGCTTGCATTGCAGGTGTGCTTTTGTAAGTATCTTGTAGAGCTTTTCACGAACGGCCACTGGCCTCCCTTCATGGCAAATCATCTTCATGCACTTTAAATGTCTGATTAGTATGAGAATTATGTTGTTGTCCGAGAGCCAGAAGCGTAAATCTAAAATAAAGGGGAGTCAAAATTGAAAATATACTGACATTCGAGGAGCCAACTCCAGTTGTTCTAAGTTCGAACATCTTCTTGGCCCAGAACCTAGTCAACTTCCATTTAGCAAGTAATCAAGGGGTTATCTGTCTCATACTCATAGGCTTAAAACAGTATGATCAAGCCTTTAAATTTCATACCGGAACTGTGCAGTTTCTACTGCAGTATTTTTGGGATCAGACAATATCATTTTGATGTGCCCTGCCCTTTGGGCATGTATAAGGGCCTTGTCCCGTTTTTTGGCAGAAAGGTCATGGATGTAACTGAACATTTTTATTCTAAATAAGCATAATCAATTATTGCGTGAGTCTTAGGTACTTACCCGTTTATCAAACGATCAAATTCTTCTGCATTTGGAAACCCTTCTGGCGCGGGAAAGATTGCTTCTGACAACATCGTTCTTTCATTTTTAGATTCTTGGTTTTCGATTTCTGTCTCGTTATGTGCTTCTCGCAGAGGCAGATACGCCGCTGACTGAAGGTAATGGGACTGATTGATACACTGCGAGGATTGATGTTGTAGCCCTGCTTGGTCCGGAGTCGGTGGAAATGAAGGCCCGGGTGGATAGTGTGAAGCTAGGTGCTGGATGCTAGGAGATATCGACTGTTGAGCATAAGCCGGGCCAAACTGGGCCGTGTAGGGATGGAGGGCAGGCTGCGACAAATGGTATGAGCCGCCTGGACCAAATGGATGACTCTCAGAATGGCTATAGGGAAGAGGGAGGGCAATTTGCTGATCAATGAGATAGCTTTCATGCCCATCGTTATCATGTCTTCCAAAGTTGCTCATGGTGTATTCCGTGTTCTGCATACTTGAAAGATGTCTGCTATCAGCGCATCAAGCTGTATGAGTAGAGAGAAATTCATGGATATCTAGAGAAACAAGAAGGGCCTGGGCGCTTCATATAGCTGGCTTGCATGTTGTGAGGCCTCTACATGACAGGCACAAATTGCGCCCAGGGCCATAGTATGCCTGCGATGAGACCATGCCGGTTTACCTAGTAATGTAGCCAGCACATGCATGGTTGAGGACAATGTCGGGGTATCCCTGACCCAGGAGCAGCGAATGAATTTTCTGTGTCCCTATACCCTGGGAGGCGCAAGCGCCAGAAAGAAGATGTAGATGAAGAAGTGGTAAGCGAACAACAGACTGCACCAAGGCGTAGCAAGCAGCCAGACAGCTACAGTTGGTCCTAGCAAGGATCAGCTACAAACAAACAAAGGGGATAACGCGGAATAAACTAGAAAAGGACCAGGGATCATAACCAATCATTTCATGTCATTATCATATGTACATGCGGGTATTCAATGCGGAAAGACTGCGGGATTGGTCAAAGCAGTGAGCGCAATAGGGCTTGCTCCTCGGGGAAGGTTCATACCGGAACCTCCAGAAGGGGCAAGAGCGCTTATACTGTAATACAGTTTCTGGACATTTTCCAGCTGACCTCTAATCCAGACAAGCATTTGCGCATCAAAAAAAGTCTGAGGTAACGTCATCATCAAATTTATTTCCTGTCTCGAATAAGGACTGCCGTGTTCCCTTGTAGTCCCCTCTCTTCTGATTCCTCTTTCTCATCTCCTCCCTCTTTTGCCGCCCGCAAACCTGTCTTGTGCATCAACTACTTCTTGAACCCAATCGCCGCTCTCGGCTATTCTCAATATGTCAAATCATGAGCCCTGCAGGTGGCAGTTCAAGATCATGAATTTCAATTGCTTGTGCCTCCTGCGACTTCCGAGGGCGGATAATCAGCAGTATGGAGAGCTGCATGCATGCGTGCCGTGTCCTGCTACATTGAGAAATGTATTGGTGGTATGCTGCCAGATGTATCAGAGAGTGTCTAGCATTAACAGAGAAGCCCAAGATTCACTTGAGTGTGTGTCGCACGCTGTTTGGGAGGGTGACAATGTCAGGGAAAGTCATAGCTGGTTGCTAGGTCTCTCGTGTTGCTGTACCTTACTTCGTATGGTGAATTACGATTCTGCCTGGACTCGAGATCATTGTGAGTAACTGCAGTTGTAATACATTTGCATGCAAAATACCCATTGTGGATTGTGGTGTTCTTTTTTCTCAGCTCATGCTGGTTGATGCTGTACAAACCAGCCTTCACATCGCATTTTGAGCTTCTGCCCCTGATAGCAACAAAAGGCTTCTGTTCCTTTTTCTTTTCTTTTCCCTTGCCTTCTTTCTAAGAGGGGTGATTGAATGTTGGTCCTAGTATGTGTTGCAGCTAAAACTCTGACACCTCCTTGCTCCAGTAGAATTACTTACTGTACAACCTTGTACACTTCTTCTTATTTATTCTTTCCTTCCTTGTTTTCTTCCCATTTTGCTTCCTTTTGCTTGCCTTGGCGGTGTTCTGTTTGTAGAACCTCGACGGTGCTTCTGGAGTCACCGTTTTGTGGAGAGAGAGCTTTGGTGGATCAAAATAGCAGTGAAAGATGGCAATCCGGAGCTACTGGATTGCATGTGTATGGCTCTTTCACACTTGCAGGATGCTTGTACATTTGATTGTTCCACACCAGAAGGACAGTTTTTTTTTTTTTTTTTTTTTTTTTTTCGCCTTGGCATTACAGGGAAGAAAGCTGTCATCTCCAAGAATTCCTTGATGGTTTCTTACTGTGTCTGTACTACTGGCTAGCTTTGTCCAACAGTGATCCATACTGGATACACAAACAAAAATAAAAATAAGTAAGTATTTAAGTAATCGACTCGATTGACTTGAACTAACGAAATCCAGCTTGATAATGAATGGTATCATTTTGCCTCAAGCTGGTGCGCTTTGTTCTATAACGGAACCCCTTGTTCTCCTTTAGCCCATTCTCCTGGAAAGAGGGAGGGAAAGAGAGAGAGGGGAAAGGCACCCATGTTGCATATTTTCCATCTCTGTATTATTCCCATGTATGCACTAACCACCAGGGGTTTTCTCCGCCTGGTGATAACACGATGTACAAAAAACAGGGACCAATCATAGGATGCATCATGCGTTCCGTGAAATAAATAGGCAAACTGTCGGAATTTCGTGTGTAGAGCTCAAATTTAGGGCCCATGCTAAAATTAACCCTAAGTACATTTAATCAAAGATAGAACACCCGATTATATGCGTATATTTATACTATAAACAAGGTCGTTAAAGCTACACAGGTATCTTCAGAAGTTTTCTCCATGAAGAGCAAAAGAGTATCATAAAAAAAAAGTACAGCAATAGACCAGTTCAATAAGGAAATTCACTGGCTCATTAATATCAGCAAGGTATGTCTCATGAAATCATACAGGAGGGGGGTATCATCCAATTGCGAGTCTGGTAGTCTTTCCTTCTTCTTTTATGACCATGGAATCATCGTCGTCATCATTATAATCATAATCGTCAATGTCAACAGACATACAGCATGCCCCTGCCCATATTGTTAGGCAATGCCACTGTAGGGTGATGGTTGGTGTATGGGCAAGTGGCTTGTTTTTCGCTCCAATCCCCTTCTGCCGCTGCTTTGATGGGTATCGTTGCTCTCATTACGCTTATTCTCCCATTCTCCTTTGTCACCTTCTGTGACTAGCGCCTGCATCGTCGAATTGATCTGCTTCAAATGGGCCGTTAGATTTTACCAAATCTCGGATGGCCCATCGCCATCCATCATCGAGCTTTCGGCGCTCCAAGCCCACCCACTTATCCACCTTACGTCGCCATTTCTCTTCTTCGGCCCGTTGGCGTTTGACAAACTCGGGACCGACGTCGAATTCTTCCGTGATGGGCCATTCATCTGACGACTCCCCACCGCTTCGATCGTCTCCGCTTGCCACAGGACCAAGATCATCAGGTGCACCTGAAGTTCGTCCACCAGGATCGTTGCTCCATCCTTTATCATCAAGGTCGTCAAGGCCAGCAAATACATCATCCTCATCTTGAATGGCCACCAGCCCGTTGCCTCCGGGCTGTAGCGGTGCTAATTTAAGCCAGCACATGCGCTGTGGATCGAACACCATACCCCCCACCACCTGCACATTCTGCATTGCGCTTACGTTGGTGATAAGTGCTGGTGCTGGCTTGGGCGATATTGGGGAAATATTGTCAAAATCTTGGACCAAGTTCTCATTCCCTTCCCAGCGGAAAGTGATGGGGTTGTAACGCATCCCATTCACGGCTAAAAAAATTATGGAATCAGCTCCGCCAAGAAAAGATAAGAACGACAATAGTGGAACCAACTCACATTTAGCCCCCTGGACGCCCATACCCATCGGCTTAATCAAGTGAGGCTTATTCCCAGGCAAAACGGATCTTCTTTTCTTGTTTCTCAATGTCGCCGAGCTATTGGAAGGGACACGTGATATGCTTTGAGCTTTCCAATTCGCACCTAGTGACGGGAGTGAGCTGGCTTCTCGATCCTTCATATTCACGGAGGCAATGCGTTGTTCTCTTGCATTTCTGGAGGCATTCGTATCCCGCGCAAAACGCGGAGTGGAGTCAGGGGTCTTCAGTGCAGTAACGGGTGTGGGTGATTGTGGTGTCTCTCCCTGAAATACCATATTTTGACTCTGGCCCAACCGGCTTCGGAGGAACCTTGGGGCACCACGTCCGCTAGCATGTTTGATAAATCTGCTTTCGGTCGAGGACGACGTGGGTAAATCATCGAACAACTCCAGTTCCGTTCCGTCGCCAAAGTTCCGCCGACGAGCTGGCTTAGTGACGGTACGCTTGGCGGCAATCGTTTCTGAGCCAGCATTACTGGAACTATTGTTGCCCACAGCATCAGTGCGATTCAACCGTGCAAGTCGTGATACAGATCCCCGTGGACAAGGTACGTCACCCGGACTACGTGCATGACGGTGATTCTTAACGGTGATGTGATGCGATTGGTTTTCTGAAGCACCTGCCGGGATGAATGGCGCTTGAGCCCTGCGATTAGTATTCATGCGGTCGACTGGCGTCTTAAACCATTGGCCCTTAGTATCCTGATGGGACACTGTGCCTTGGGAAGAAGGTACGATGGCATTTTGATACATGCCGCGCATGGCCGGCATTGATCGTTTTGCCTTCAAGGATTGCTTTCCGGCAGGAGCACGCGCAGCCAACAAGGAATCCTTCGAAACACGCGTCCCAACCAGCCGTCGACCAGCGGGCTGGGAAGTCGGAGATGTCGACATTGAACCAGACGCAGGCAAACTGGAGAGAGAAGAATGCGATGAATGGCCACCGAGCCGAGATTTTTGTGAGCGCCGAAAATTAGAAAGCGGTGCTCCACTTTCCGATACGGTTTCAAGACAAGTTGAGTGTGAGCGATCGTGACCTGAGAGACGAGGGATCCGAGTCTTTGGAGATGCAGATGTATTCGTGAACTGGATAGTAGTCGCCGAACGACGTGCCGGGTTTCCCGGGCATTCCGCCCTGCATTTTACATTTGGGTTGAGCGACGCGTTTGATGTGAAGATATCGCCGCCTTCGATTTCAATACCGGAGAAGAAATCGTCCGCCTCCATCAATTCATGTCCATCCTGGATGAATCCTGAATGTGGCTGGGCAGCTGTTGACAAATCCTGTAGCTTCCTTAGGGATGTTTCCAAGTCCAGAGGTTCGTCAGGGATAACGAGGCCATCAAGATTATCATCTTCACTCTCGCCTGTCAAACAGCTCGACAAACTTGGGCTGGCAATCGATACTGATGAGCTAGGATTGGATCGCCGGTCCCGCGCCGTGCCACCAAGTCGGACACCGATACTCCCTTCGGACCAGTCTAGATCGAGGTCTTCTGGGAATTGGCTTGAAATGTTTGCATTGATTTTTTGGGAATCGAGCCTAATTGGAAGATCGTCGGGAGGCAACTCGAAGTCATGATCGAGATTTTCCACTTCGTTTTCAGCTTCGTAGGTATCGTTATTGACGGGCGTTGCCCGTCGAGATGTCCGTATTTTTGGGAGCTTGATAGTGGGCACATCCTGAAAATCAGCTACATCGTCATCATCGCGATGTCCCGCCAACCCCGCCAACGCAGAATGCAGACGGCCTGATATATCATTATCCCATGACGACGGAGCCGAACACTTCTCAGGACTTGTTGCAGTGGAATTGGCTTGACGGAGGATTTCAGGGAAGTCCCTTTCTTTGGGATCCTTCAATTTCAACGTATACTCGGAGTCTGGGAACTCGACGTCTTCAGACCAATCATCTGCGAAGTTCTTTCTTGGCTTCTTCCGTCCCAGGCGCTTGATTGTGCCCCCTATCAGGGCCGACTTGGGCACACTCGCAGGCAATGGAATCCCGGCGCTCTGAGCAGATGCGATAGCGTCGTCGGTCGCATAATCATCATTTTCGAGTAATTGTACTTGCCAGTCGTCATCGCCGCCGGCATTGGATTCAAGGTCGGATTTAGCAGAGCGACGAGATGAGATTGAATCCCGATGTCCCGATCGGCGAATAGAACAGCTCGTCACAGATGTAGCGCTAGAGGCAGCACGAAACTGTATATCTTCATGCCATTGTAAATCACCATCGTCGTCCCAGCATTCGATTGTTTCTTCGTTATCGTGCCGTAATTGAAGGGTCAACGGTTCCATGATCTAGGAACTGTTAGAGCATGGGAAACCCCCCAAAGAGTACGCGCAAGAAAAAAAAAAAGAAAAAGAAAGGAGAGAAAAAAGGAGGCGATGTTTGTTTATTGAGACTGTCGGGTGGGTTGCGGAGCAGGATGGAACGTCATCCCGAACGGGCACGTTGTCGCCTGCGAGTGAGCGAATGATGGGATGTGCTACCAGGAGAGAGACATATGGCGGAATTTCAGCAGTTGTAACTCTTGTTTGAAACTTGGAATAAATGGGCAGGGAGAGAGCGAGAGCAAGAGCGCGGGAAAAAGAGAGGGAGAGCACAGAAGCTGTGGAATTGGGCGTGGCTCAGGGGGGGATGTAACGGCGGACGGTGGATTCGAGATTCGGTCCAGGTCAAGGTACATAGAAACAGATATCACAAGAAGGGCCACAGGAGAGTCAAAGCGAAAATAGTCGGATTTTTGTGTTCGTTTTGGTCGAGTGCTGTCCCTGAATCCCAAGAGTGTTGGTGGTGGCTGGACCTGAATTCCTTGGATGAGACGGGGCTCAACAAGGGCCTACACAAGGACTTGGTAATGAAGGGAAAGAGAGATGACACTTTCTCTTATTGTTTTAATTAAGGGAAGGGGAGAAAGTGTGACCAAAAAAAACAACAACAACAACAACAACTTGTTTGAGAGTTGCTAGTAATGTCAATTACTACTCTGCTACTATGTACTGCACGATATGGACTACACTAAGACTACCACGGATTAGCACACTCGCTAGACAGCACTAATGAGGGTCAAAAATGGAGCTGATGATAAGAGTACAACTATGACTGGGCACGTACATAATACAAAGTACGAAGTATATGTATGTAAATGTAAAAATACCCCACCTAGTTAAAGCGTGCCATGCATATATGTTTTGAAGCTGCTTTCTTTTTCTTCTTCTCTCTTTATTAAAGTTCAGATGCTGGATAATGTTATGTACAGAGTACGGTGTTATGTACAAAGTATATTTGTATTATTTATGTGTGTGCATCAACCGCGTCTAGGAATAGGGATAATAATAGTAGTAGTTCATTCTAAGGTGGTTAGGCAGTATCTGCGATATAGCAGGCAGCAATAGCATCGACAGAGTTATATATACATCATCGTCTCACCACTTCTCGGCACTGCGCCACACTCCGAACTTCAACAAAATGCCAGCAGAATATAATACCACATCATCTCCGCAAATATTGCGGATCCCTAGGACTGATGAACCCGACTCCTACGTGCTGCTCCGAGTTATCAAGTCACGCTCCGACCTGGATATCGTTGCCACGGAAGGAGAGAACCCGTATACCGGTTATAGTGAGTCTTTCTTATCATTTTTATACGCTCAAATATCCTAATATACAGAGAACAACAGTTAAACAGACTCGCCTGAAGGATCTTCGTGCGAAAAGTTACCAAGGCAGTGACGAAGAATGGGCTCAGATTGTATCGTACGTTTTTGGACAAGTCTCAACAGTTGGTAAACCAGAATGGTGCCATGGGATCGAGGTCTCAGCCAGCGTTTCCGATCCTGAGAACGATGAAGACAAAGAGTTAACCCTGACTATACGGAGACGAATCCAAACTATAACAGTACGCTCTGTATGATGATCTTTTATGTCCCCTCGCTGAACCACGTCACAGCAAAGACTCGGCTCGATAAGCCTCAAACAGGATGATGAACAAGCCATCGAACTATTTGACTGGCTTGGTATTGCCGCCGCCAGAGCATATGCCTCCGATGAGCGCTCTTCATCACTAGCTGATCGTTGTCGCATCGCCGAGGACACTATCCAACAGCTGACGAGGCAGCTTGAGGAGCTCACTCGCGCAAAGACCCACCACGAAGATCAGCTGGTTGCCAATTTCGCTCAGTTACTGAATGAGAAGAAGCTCAAAATTCGCAATCAACAGCGCCTATTGGCCTCAGCCAAGGTAGACCCGGTCAAGGGTATGTGTCTTTCGTCCAACCTAATCCATCGCATACTGGCACTAATTGTTAATTTGATTCAGTATCTGAGATGCAAGCGGCAACATCTAAGGACCGCAATTCAACACAGAAAAACAGGCGCCTAAAGCGCGATGCTCGAGAAATAAGCAAAGATGAAACAGACAGTGGAGATGGATTCGAAGAAATGCAAGTGGATCACGTTGGTAACCAAGGTCGGGAACAGGATCAAGAAACGGACGATGAAGAGCGTTCAACTCCTCAACCATTAGAAGATGAAGGAGACAATGGCACCACCACAGACGAAGAGTCCGTCCCATCACATGCTGAGCAAGAAAGGAAAGACTATGGCGGGCAAAACTCCAACATAAGTAATCGTCCAATGCTCAAAAATCCTGCAGCTTCTCCGCCGCGAAGAGAACTCCCTTTCGCGAGGCGAGTCCCAGAAAAGGAGGAGGTACAGAGTCAGCCGTGCCAAGCAGAAGACGATGCCGAAAGTACTGCTGGAGAGACAGACGATGATGAGTTATGATCAAAGTCATGACCACATTGGTTTTTCGACATAGTACACATTCTACAAAATACCATCTAAGCTATTTATGAAGTATACTCATATTTTTCTTGGCGACACCCGTCGGAATCTAATATTTTTTTGTCTCAATCTTATATACAAGTCGACCACTATCAACGAGGTCCGAGTCATATCAAAAGCAGCTGAGGCGCCGTAAGAAAAAACAGAAATAGACATGAGAAAAAAGGAAGTTGAAAACAAAACTGAAACTAAACATACAAACGACACGAAAAAAAAAAAAAAAAAAAAAAAAAAATAGTGAGGTTTAGGTGGTAGAACGACAACGCCTAGACCGATAGAGAACCAGAAATATATCTATCCACTGCAACCAAGGCCCTATGTTTAACCATACAAAGCCTGGGGAGACATTTCACCAGCTGCCATGAAATTCGTCTCAGGGTTTCCGGTGGCCTTGGCTGCAGAGCAGCGAGCCATAGTCGGCGAACTATCAACCTGTAAGCAACACGAAAAAATGCATTATAAGGAGCGGCTAATTGGTACACATACCTTCTTGAGATAGAGTCAGTGAAGTAGAAATCCTCGATAACCTTTTTGAATGGGGCATTGGTTGGCTGGGTGCCCTTGTTCTGCTCGACCAATTGAATCTTGCTCAACAAGGGAAGAGAAGTTGCTTCAACCACATCGTAGCGCCGCATCACAGGGCTAATTTCCTCCATACGGTCACGGAGAGCTTCAATGTCGTCATAAGGAAGTGGTGCACCGAGAAATTCGCTGACCGCACGGATAATCTTCCAGTCATCACGTGCAGCACCAGGCAAGGAGGTCGCAGCACGAGTCATTTGCACGCGACCCTCAGTGTTGATATAGGTGCCGCTTTTCTCGGTGTAGGCTGCACCAGGGAGGACAACGTCAGCCAGCTGAGCCCCGCGGTCACCATGATGACCCTGATAGACGACAAATGCATCGCTTGGAACATCACTCTGGCTAACTTCATCCGCGCCCAAGAGCCAGACCATCTTAGGTTTCGCTTGGGCGACTTCCGGAGACGGCGTAGTAAACCCAACCTCGTATGCCGCTGGGCGGGATGCCGCGCGCTGAAGCACGTTGTATCCTTGCCATTCAGGGGTGTTGAAGTTGTTGGTATGCTTGTCGACGAAGCCACCGATCACCTCGAAGATTGCCTTGGCATCTGGGTGTTCAGCTGCGGCACTACCGACAATAATCATTGGGCGCTGAGCGGAAGCGAGTTTTTCACCAAACTGTCCAGAGAGGACCGACTTCAAAGCAGAGATATCAGCTCCAAGGTGTTCATAGTCAAAAGTGCTGTCGAACTTCTCTCCGACCAGTCCAACTTCGAGGTCAGAGCGCAGGTACTGTTTGCGAATGCGAGCATTGAGGACAGACGCTTCGTGGCGAGGGTTGGTAGCAACGAGAAGAATAGCATCCGCTTCCTCGATACCGTAGACCTTAGAGTTGAAAAGATAGTTGGAGCGGACGTCAACACCGTGTGCAATAGGTGAACTGCCCCCAGGTTGATCCAGGGCAAGGTTATCCGACCCGAGTTTGTTAGCCAAATCTTTCATGGCCACGAGCGATTCAGCATCAACAAGATGCCCGGCAATAGCCTTGAATTCATTTGCGCTGGGTTGGAGCTTCTGCTGAGCAGACGAAATCTCGGTCAAAGCTTGTTCCCAAGTGGCCGGAACAAACTTGCCCTCCCTGCGGATCAACGGCGTCGTAAGTCTTTGCGTCTTCAGACCGTCGCACGCGAATCTAGATTTATCGTTGATCCATTCCTCGTTGATGTCGTCGTTGAGTCTCGGGATTATACGCATGACTTCCAACCCACGAGAATCAATTCGAACATTGGAGCCCAAGGCGTCATGGACATCAATGGATTCGGTGTGCTTCAGTTCCCAGGGACGAGCACGGAACGCATAAGGCTTTGAGGTGAGTGCGCCCACGGGGCAAAGGTCAATGATGTTACCAGACAGTTCTGAGTCGAGATTCTTTTCCAGATAAGTTCCAATCTGCATGTCGTTCCCTCTGCCTGTGGTTCCAAGTTCCGGAGCTCCAGCAACATCGTTCATAAACCGGACACAACGTGTGCAGTGAATACACCTGTTCATGGAAGTTTTGACTAGAGGTCCGATGTTCTTATCTTCGACGGCACGTTTACCGCCAACTTCGTGGAATCGGCCGCGGTCAGCACCATAACGCATCGACTGATCCTGGAGATCACACTCTCCACCCTGGTCGCAAATGGGACAGTCAAGGGGATGATTAGCGAGCAAGAACTCCATCACACCCTCTCTCGCTTTATGGACAAGAGGCGAACTCGTCTTGACATTCATCCCCGGTTGTACAGGGAAGGCACACGATGCCACGGGCTTGGGGGCTCGCTCGACTTCAACAAGACACATACGGCCTAGTAAAGCCATTAGACGATTCTTCATCACTTAGAAGACCTGAAGAAGGGAGGAAAACATACAGTTGCCTGCAATCAAAAGCTTTCTTTTAGGTATGTTAGCAAATGTAATATCTTCGCCGGAAGGGATGGAGCGTACTCATGATAGCAGTATCTGCAATGTTTTTGTTAGACCATTATAACCGTAGACAGGGATTCGGGAAGCAGTACGCACCTCGGGATTGTCGAGCCTGCTTTCTCGCAAGCCTGAATAAGAGCTGAACCGGCTGCAAAACCATGTAAGTAGGGGCGCCACGGCTTCGTTCGCTTCTATGGCTGTTTTACCTTCCACTGATATCTTTTTGCCATCTAGTAGCCAGCACCCGTCAGTAAACATATCAAATTTCATGGCAGAGAAGGATTGATATACCAATTGTGACTTCTACCTCAGCAGTGCGAGGGGCAGTCGTCGCGAAGGTCCTGGGATAGCTGCTGACCTTTGGGACCCGGAAAGACCGGGCGGCCGCACGAAACAGTTGCGGCCGCATGGTGAGATAAAGGAGACAATGAAGGGAAGGAGAATGAAGAATAACAAATACAGTAGACTGGAAAAGTTGACAGCAGGCACAGAGCTGCGAAGCTGTTGTTCTTTGGACAAGAGCACTTTTGGCTTGGTTCGGATTCTGGTCTGCCAAAGCGGGCGTCACTCGCAAATTGCCCGCTGCGGATTGGCTCGGTTATGCGGGAAATCCCTTAATCCGAACCACACCTTTTTCTTCTCCTGTGTTGGATTTGTTTTCCTTTTCTCTTTTCTCTCGAATCATAACTCATTCGTCGGACATGATTATTGTAGGTGGAAGGGGTATTGCTGAATGCAATATAGGTCCCTTCCTCCTCTGCTACATGATCCAAGAAGAAACGCTCACTAAGTTGGAACCGCCCAGGGCAGTTTGACTGTCTAATGAGGGTTTTTTTTTTTTTGTTCTTTACTGACAGTGGCAACATGCATTCTTGCTCCATTGATTAATAATCACAATGATAAGCACCGTGATGATTCGTCAATATTATATATATATAATAAAATATAATATAAAAGAAAGAAAGAAACACTATATCATGGCAATCTCTTTCGTTCGTGGTCTAGAGGGGCGTAGGAAGAAAGCCCTTGATTATAGATGGTTTCACGCTATGTTGTATAATACAGACAGACGCGGAGGGAGACTCAGATTCTTACATCCTCCTTTTGCTTGAAAACATGTGAACAAGGTTTAATTCTGAATTAGGGGGAAGCAGGAAAATATAGAGAAATTGAGAAAAGAAGAAACAAAAGAAAACATCAAGAGTCACTTGGCTGCCATGTCGACTCTTGTTTTGTGCCAGGCGGTAACCATGCTCGAGAAGTGCTACCTCCTCTTGATCGAACATGACCAGGAGTATCATCTTCCTTCTTCAAATGATGAGCTAAATGATGTGGGTTCTCAGAAAACGGGCCTTGAGAATCCTTGCCAGATGGGAAGGCATAACCGTTGGAATTCCATGGGGTACTCGTTGGCGTTCGCGCATTCAAGGGGAGGACAGACTCCTTGGCGCGAAAATAATCTGCATTCGCCCGTCGATCTGCAAGATCATCATGGCTATTTCGATCGTATAGGTAAAGCCCCAGGAAAGTAAGAGCAATACCCAAAGCCTGCACCGAAGTGGTCGGACTGCCAAACCACACAATCGCGACAACGATGACAAATACTCGCTTCACTAAGGAAGCCACGGAGTATGACACGGGTGAAATCATAGAGAGTAGGACGAATGCCAGGATATTTTGCGCAAAGTGCGAAACTCCGTTGAATACGAACTCCAGGAAGAGTTCTCCATGGTCCAATGAGTTTTTCTTCCCTGAAAGAGAAATGACCCCGTCCTGCATGAAGTCTGTTATTAGTGAATAACCCTCACTGCAGATCCATATTGGTAATGTGAGGATGAATGCTATCCCGGAGCAATAGCATAGTAAGTTGAGTTTGTCTAGTTTTCGTCTCCCTGATAACTGTTCCGATTCAGCGCGTGAGGCTTCGTTGAAAAGCTTTTTAGAGAAAATGTTTTGCGAGACGAAGACCAGCGCAGCAACGAGTGCGCACAGTATGCCAAAGAAATTCGTAGAGAATCCTGTAGAACAGGCAAGCATGACGCCCGAGGTCAATGGGACTAGCGACAGATATGTTGCTTTAGCATATCGAATGCGGAAAAGCACGCGGTATGCGAGAACGGTGAAAAGAGGCGAAAGGCCCTTGATCGTGTGGACTAACGATACCGGTATCAGAGAGGTAGCCATGGAACTGAGTATATGACCAGCCAGTTGAAATATTGCCAAGGGCAATGCTGTCATGATAACATCGCGCGACGGGTAGAGAATGCCATTTTTCAGTGCTGGTATACTCCTTCTGAGCGATGGCACCACAGTAGAAAGATACGCCAACACCAAGCACCATATTGACACAAAAGCGAATTGTACAGCTGTAAGAGTGATAGGTTTCGGTAGGGCAGTGAGTATGGATTTTGATGATGTGTTTGTGACGGCCGAAGTCATGTACCAAATAAGACAAAGGAACTACCGATGCATCATTAGCCGAATTTCTCGAGGAGAAGCGATATCAGCAAATCTTACTATCAATTGATAAGAGACTGGTGCCCTCAGGGCCTGTGCTAGTTCCTGCGCATTTGCACTCACGCTGGCATTCCGGGTTCTAATTGTGCTAATCGCCTCGCTGATGCTTTTCCTGGGTCTGTGTTTCGAGACTCTGGTTGATCCGTTCCCATGCTCCCGCGTGAATGCGCCCGCCTTTCGAGGCTCCCAAAGATCGCGCGGTGCGTACCTGATAGTAGAGCTGGATTGCGGTTCCCCTTGTACTGCTGCTGTATCGAATGGCTCGTCGCTAAAAGGCGGGAATTTGTCTATTGGACTCGTCATGTGCGAAATAGATGTTTTCGCTGGTATCTGTAATTCTGATGGTCGTGTTGAGGAGCGTCGCCCAGTTCCAGTGACAACGGTCGTCGTCATGTCCCAAAGTGCGGTCTTTGCAAACTAGCGGAGTGTTAAAACGATTGCATGAAGGCAAGACTGAAGAATTAACATACCCCAAGCGCGCAGCCAGAAATGAAACTCAGCGTAATTGCTGCGTTGATTCCCCTATGATAACCAAGAATATTTGAGACGGCCGCAAAGTAGGATTTCTTTTAAGGTCGACGTACACAGAGTAGTAAGTAGTGGTATCTAATCGGATAAGTCCTCTCCGCATAGCGGGCTCCCGTCCTGATGACGAATCCCTCCGCGAATGAACATCTAGAATGGGAGGCCGTGCAGTGGGATGACACCGCCCGGAACTTGGTACTAGTACTGTACTACCATTAGTACTTGTACTTGTTTCCCACAGAGTACGAAGTACGTACGAGTAAGTAATAATGACAGTGAGGAGGTAGTACTGTCTTCCACCCCCAAAAGAAGAGGTCGTTGCATAAGTGACAGATTTGCATCACCAAATCCGGAGGGATACAGTCAAAGGGTCTTGATCGACTATTGTTGCCTTTCCATACAAAATGATATATAAGTCTCAGAACCTCTTGTTAAGTATGCTTTTGCTAGCAATTTATTCCCTCCAGTCGGTGGTATGCGGTCATGATATGATGGGGCCGCACCTTGATAATCCCCATCAAATCCCTTTTCTTGAAACAAACGGAAACGTCTCACTTTCAAGAACATGGCAGATTCTTGGCCCTTTTCGATCTGGAACACGAGGTTGGTGCTGCTCGCGCTCCCCGGTCTTTAATCGCGCTGGACATCTTGAATAATGCGTAGGTTGTGGGCCAGAGGCTATCTGGGGCGCAGACCCATTGGAATACTATGGCGGCTTCTCCAATCTCTCTTATAGTACGGATACCATTTTCAGCAGTGCCCTTGCTATTAATGGAACTGCCAGATGGAGTCTCGTTCGCGCTGATATCTCGAGCATTTCGCCGGGAACGACAAAAGCTTCATTGAATGTGAGTTTCCCGGAAGTCGACTGGACTCTTCTACAATCTGTTTATGGGTGGGCTGCATTGCAATACCAGGCCTGGGCCCGCGGCTCCTTGGATGTGAACCGGCCGAATGGTCAGACTATTGCTCTGTATATGAGTGGTTTGCTCGAGTTCTTAGTGGATGGTAAACGGCATTTTGGCGGCGATTTTTACAGCTATCGCAGAGCCCCCGTTATCTTACATCTACCTCAAGGCCAACATACATTGGATTTGAGGTTGACGCGCGATGTTAGGGCTCTGGGTGCAGCTGGTGAACCTATAATTGGGGTCGACGTTGAAGCTGAAGAGCGCCAGATGTCTTTGAGCATTGACTCAGGGAGCCTCTTGGTATCTGACATTACTCAGGGAAAGCTTGGAAATTGCTGGGCGTCGATTAATGTGCAGAACAATCTAGCTGAGTGGGTTGAAATTGTCTCTCTTAGTTCGCCCGATGTTAGTTTCTGAGATGCCACGTGTGTTACTTGCAAATGAATTAACGGATCGACCAGGCCACTCAATATGTGCTAGATATGGAAAGTCTACATCTTTTCCCGTACCAAATCCGACCACTTATTTTTAGCATTTCCATTGATTCTCCATTGAAGTTAGATTTCTCCGTCGACATTATCTACAAGACGAATACAGAAAAAGGTGAAGTTCTCGGGACGCTGCCCTTTCAGGTGAAACTCGTCGAGAAGTCCCTTTCAGAAGCACAAAAAATCACATTTCTTCATCCTGCGAAAATAGTTTCTTATGCTATTCTGAGACCACCGCCGCTTACTTCCATTTGTGGGGTTCATGAGGGACGAAACACCATGCCTGTGATTATTGCTCTCCACGGGGCAGGGCTTCAGGCAGATGCACCCCTAGTGCGTGGAATGTTGGATGCTGCCAATTATGTTTGTTCATGGAAATTGCTTCCGACTGGTGTTACCCCATGGAGCGGCGATGACTGGCGTGAGTCTTATGAAACTTTCATTGTGTAAGACCTACTGATTAAGCTACAGATATTTGGGGTACCTCTGATGTTCAGGCTGCTATAGCGACAATCCCTCAATGGATCAGAAATGTTAACTGGCAAGGCCCGCATGCGGCTGTGGATGACTGGATTATCACTGGCCATTCGAATGGAGGTATTGTGTCCTAGTGCCTCATATATGAAAGCTTCTATGCAGCTAAGCAGGAACTACCTTTATAGGACAAGGGGTATGGTATTTTTCGACCCACTATCCTGACAAGATTATTGCGGCGGCGCCAGTATCAGGATATTCTTCCATTGAAAGTACGTACTTCGAATCTTCCCGCAAACGAGAGTATGCTAAAGATGTAGACTATGTGCCATACAGTATGTGGCATGATTCCGACCCACTAGTCTCATCCGTTCTCCAGAGGTCTCGGTCAAGTTATAAACATGAACTTCTGTTGGAAAATGCTGCAGGCATCCCGATCCTGCAGCAACATGGCTCTAATGATGATAATGTACCAGTGTACCACTCTCGCCTTATGCACGAGCTACTTGAAAGACTCCAGTGGCCGTCCCAATACAATGAACTACCTGGAAAAGGCCATTGGTTTGAAGGAATCATGACCACTTCGTCATTGTTGGAGTTCTACGAAGAAAAGGCCATTTCCCAGTACCGACCAAAAATCCCATTATCGTTCATCATAAATATTCCGTCGTCTGGGGCCATGGGATCTATGTATGGGATTTATGTCGACCAGCTGCAGTCACCTGACATGAACGGCAAAATAGAAGTCACCCGAGATCTGAAGAATGGGGTTTGGTACCTGCAGACACAGAATATACATCGCTTCCGTCTCTCAGTCAGCACCCGGGTAGAAGTCCCGGTCGCTTTGGTGCTGGACAGAATGGAACGTCCATTTATCGTGGACCCAGGTCTATGCGAGAAGACATGGTATCTTAGAGGCCCTCTGGATCGATGGGTAGCGTCAAACGAAACCGAATGGAAGAATATTTACCAAAGACACGGCCGTCAAATGGGTGCAATGGATGCTATATTGCGCTCCAATGGGACTTTCACAATCTCTACTTGCTCGACTGGTGCTGAACACATTGCGCTCCAAATTAGCCGGAACCTTCTGCAATATTTTGCAGCGGATTCGCTGATAGTTGAGAAATGCAGCTCAATCGCTCCTTTTTTAGACCAAACATCCAAAAACGAATCTGGAAATGTCATAGTCCTTGCTGTAGGCGATGACTTGCCTCCCTCAAAAAATCCGGCATTTCCAATTCGCGTTTGTCGTGGTAACCTGGTGCTTTCAGACGCATGCAGTTCTCCTCATTCCGCACATGAAGCAGGGCTTGACTCTGAGAAAACACACAAGTATGTGTCCGAATATACCTACCAGAAAGGTCTGGGGGCGTTGTTTCTTCGCCCCCTAGAGAATGAGCGATTGGAGCTGATGATTTGGGGCGTGGATCTACACGGCCTTGAACAAGCGGCACGTCTCGTACCCATACTTACAGGTGTCGGACAACCTGACTTTATAGTACTGAGTGATAGCTGCCGTTGGAAAGGTCACGGCGGTCTATTTGCCGCAGGGCATTTCAACAAATTTTGGCAGATATCACCTGGTTCCTTTCTTAGCAAGGGACCAGGAACGTACGGATCATGTTTGTTATGAAAGTATCCTAATGACGCTGCAACAATCGCTATGTGAGTAATAATGTCTATCTGTACGCTTTCTCTAAGGCCATAGAACCTTGGCCATTTTGATCACCCAATTACCAACAAGAAGATAACACCAATAATTATTCATGAATGTTAGCAGAGAGACTTACATTTTCCTGTTCTTTGTTTGGCTCCTGTGTGTGCAAAAAATATTGGCTCCGTAAGTAAGGTTCTGCCGATGAAGGGCTTTCCCTTTTAGGTACTTCCCATCACTGCTTCCCATTAGGGCTCCTTCCTCTGGTCTTTCGTTCCGTCCCACTCTGTAACTGCATTTGTCGTTTCCTCCGCCCTTGATCTCTTGTTTTTTGCGAATCTCCCTCTTGATTTCCTTTTCATCTCTTTTCTCTCAGACACTGCCATCTATCGTGTTTCGTTTTGCTCGCCGAAATAGTTCTATCTTTCTACTTACCATCATCTCACAAACATCTGCACCACTGCCAGATCACCGTTACATGTGAAATCATTTGGATTTTGTCAAGTGTACCCAATTGCCTACCTTGACTCCACACGCTACTTCATCGTTTGTTTTCTCGCAGCGCCTTGCTCACCAGTCTTTTTCTTTTTCTTTATACCTTTAACGGTCACTTTGCGGTTTTCAGGACAGCGATTGCTGTCGCGAGAGGCAACATGACTTTGCTTTCAACTGGTTCCCCTAAAATCAACCGCAAGCGCTCCGGAGGATGCTCACTTTCTAATGAAGGGGGGGTCAACGCGCGCGCCATTTCCTCTGGGCGTGAAAAACTAGTAAGTCAACTTGAAAGGTGAGAGCCGCAGAACGGCTGAACTTATTGCTTTCACAGGGACACAGGCAATCAAGCACTTCTCATACCACCGCTGACCCTCTCGTATCCTCAAGGCTCGGCAATTTCCAACCACCCGTGGGCGAAGGAGACGATGTTTTACCACACAAGGTCAGGTTCCTACATTCTCACAGACCTTTTGATCAGGATCATTGGCTCACAATCCCACAAGCAGAAGCTGGAACATCCCAAGCATGTTGGACAGTCTGAGATGGAAAAAATACTGACCAAGCTTTCTCTTAAACCCCAATCTGGAGCCAAAACCTCTCCTAGCCAAGAGAGCCTTGCGAAGCTCTCAGAGCAACAGACAATACTCGGCAAGCAAAAGCATTTTTTGGTCAATACCAATGCTGTCCCCATGGGACGTGCCCAGGTAGAGGCCATTGGCCCTTCGAGTACGACGCTCGCAACCGGGCCGCTTGAGGGCTCAGCTTCAGGTGAAACGAAAAGCATCGAAGCGACTGAGGTGCTCCGACTTAAGCAGGAACTCCTTGCCGCTAATTCCAAGATTGCCCTTCAGGAGCAAGAGCTAGCACAGACGCGTGTAATGAATCACACCTTGGACCAGGCTCTTGGCTCCCCATCCGAAGTCGAGTTCAACGGACGCGAGGTTAGTGAACAGACAATCAGCCAATTACAGAATGCTTTCAATGCATCGAATGGGGCTTTCAGTCACTTCCAAGATACGTGGAACGGGCAGGAAGACTCACGGTCCGACGTCTCCGATGCACACTCGGCTGGTGCGTACAACAAAGCTCACGGGTTTTGGGCCGCTCCGCCTCAGCAGCAATTTGGTATGAGCGTTAATGCCCCTGCTTCTGACAGCCGGCTCGGAGACTCTTTGTCCCTGAATGCCAACTCAATTGGCCCCGAACCCAGTAAATTCTGGGCTGGCTCGCCCACAGCTTCTGGTATACCTGTTTCCAGTTCATTTCCTTCCCAGCGAGTGCTTGCAGGACCTTCTTCTGGCACCGCGAATTTTCATGGACGCTTTCCTGATGAACATGCCCGATAC
This sequence comes from Aspergillus cristatus, assembly GCA_034509305.1. Lineage (NCBI taxonomy): Eukaryota > Fungi > Ascomycota > Eurotiomycetes > Eurotiales > Aspergillaceae > Aspergillus > Aspergillus cristatus. The sequence continues at coordinate 830,642 of WJBV01000007.1, read as the reverse complement.
CTTCAAGCCCCAGGCCCAGGGCCGCGCCGCTCTATGTCGCAAATGAACCGTGGCGGATCATGCTTCCCACCACAGAGCTCTCCTTGGGGAACTTTTTCTCCGGGCATCCCTACAAGCCCAATTTCTAGATCACCTGCAGATAGGGGATGCAACACTTACCAGCAGGTTCCAATGTACCAAGTTCCTCCGTATAACCCACGGCCAATTGGAACGCCGCTCTCTCCAACGGCGACTGAATTTACTTCAGCAAATGGGAATGTGATGCCTTGGACAACATCACTGGTAAGCTACTGTTCGACATATTTACTCTGACATACGACGTACGACTGAGATGTTTTCTTTTTTAGGTCGGTGGTGGCACTTCTATGCCAACGCATGTTCCGCCGCTTGAGCCGCTAAATTATCGTCGACTTCTGGACAAAAATGTCTCTTGCGACTGGAAGTATATAGTGGACAAGATCGTTTGTAACAATGACCAACAGGCATCGATTTTTCTTCAGCAGAAGCTCAAAATCGGCACCACAGAACAAAAGTACGATATGGTCGAGGCCATAGTGAACCAGGCTTATCCCTTGATGGTCAACCGCTTTGGCAATTTTCTCGTTCAACGTTGCTTCGAGCACGGTACACCGGAACAGGTTGTTGCAATAGCCAATACGATCAAGGGTAACGCGTTGAGCCTTAGCATGGACCCCTTCGGATGTCATGTGATTCAAAAGGCGTTCGACTGCGTTCCCGAAGAGCACAAAGCTATCATGGTCCATGAGCTTTTACGCAGGATTCCGGAAACAGTGATCCACCGATATGCATGCCATGTCTGGCAGAAGCTCTTCGAACTGCGTTGGAGTGGCGAGCCCCCGCAAATCATGGCCAAAGTCAACGAAGCTTTGCGAGGAATGTGGCATGAAGTTGCTCTTGGAGAAACAGGGAGCCTGGTAGTTCAAAATATCTTTGAGAACTGTGTCGAAGATGAGAAGGTATTGAAATATGTGAGTATCCGAAGGGACTAAGCTAACAACACATCTAGCGACCTGCCATCGAAGAAGTGATAGCCAAAATTGACGTGCTCGCCCATGGCCAATTCGGAAATTGGTGTATCCAACATATTTGCGAACACGGTGCTCCTCACGATAGAAGCCGCGCTATTGAGCACATCCTCCTTCGGTCTGTTGACTACAGCATGGATCAGTTTGCCTCGAAGATCGTCGAGAAGTGTCTGAAGATAGGCGGCTCCGAGTTCTTGGACCGCTACCTTTCTCGTGTGTGTACCGGGCGTACTGATAGACCAAGGATGCCTTTGATTGACAGTAAGTTTGAATGCGCCTTCCTCACCCCCCTCCCAGGTGACCAAATGCTCAGCTTCTTTCATAGTTGCCGGAGACCAGTACGGAAATTATCTTGTTCAATGGGTTTTGATAAACGCTGCGTCTCACCAGCGTGAATTGGTCGCTAGCCATATTCGGTATTGTCGTCCCCTTGCTGCCCAGTCACTGATGAGTATCCTTGACTATTCTAACGAGCGTGCCAATATAGTAAGCACATGGTTTCCTTGCGTGGCTCAAAGTTTGGATCACGGGTGGCCATGCTTTGCTGCAACCCGTCTCATGCAACCCGCCCTGGGCCAGGTACCGGCATGCAAATCGGTCGCTTCAACAACTTCGGTGATGACAGATTCCAGATGACAGGCCAAACTGGAGGGCGTTTCGGCCGTGGAAGCCAGTGGAATTCTAACTATCCACCATTTCGCTGACTCGATAAGTGAAACCATCGCTCACGCGGAACCGGATTCCTCGACAATATCTTCTGCCCTCAATGCAAATCTACACTCTGATTCTGTCTTGCATATCGATAATATCGATACTTATCCGGCCACTCGTCGGTTTACGCTGATTGCCACAGGAAGTGATAAGAGTATCTGTTCCATATCCTTTCCTTTTCTCTCTATCTCTCTTTCTCTTTCTTTTTTGGTCCTTCTTTTCTTCTGTTTTCTTTGTCCGCCAGTTGGTATCAGTATACATGCATTGTTCTACGAGGCAATTGCTTGCTTTGCAGGTGGTTAATATGTCACTAGAGTACGGAAAAGATAAGGTGTGTGATGATATGCTGGAGCTTTGGTTTATCCAAGAAGGTGTGGAACTTTACAATCACACATGTATTTGTTTCCATTGTTTATGTATCGTGCTGATCTTTTGTCATGCTCGTCTCGTCATTCTTACCAAACATGAATCCAGTTGTATTATGATCTGCCAGAATAACTCAATAGAAAGAAAGGAAGGGGGAAAAAAGGAAGTGCCTTAGCTTGCGCCGATGATTTTAGTTCAAATAGATTGCAATTCGTACTCCATACATCATCATCAACATTTCCCCTCTCACTTCATACCGTTTCACTGGACTTGTCTCGTTCCTTTTCCCACGGCTTTAATCGCTTCGGCTGTTCGCTCGAGGTATCATAACCCGTTAATACCGTGTCTGGTATTTGCTGAATCCCTGGGATCGGTTGACCGGTGGTGATGAGTTCAACTATGTGTGCGAAAGATGACGGATAGGTTGGCTCTTGTGCAGAAGTTTGGGTCGGATTTGAGAGCATGGCAGGTTCCCCAGGTTGGACGGATGGGTGGGATGACTGTACTGCTCCTGCGTTCTGCGCCAACCACACTTTGAATGCCGCAAAGTCAAGTGGTGGTGATAGATCTTCTCTCCTAGTAAGCACTGAATGTCAGTCCTGTATCAAAATGATGCGGGAAGTAGCATACCGCGAGAAGTAAAAGCACTTTGCCTGTAATACTAGATCATCGTCGCGATTGATCTCAGTCTCACTTGCGGGGACGTCTGGGTGACCAAGTATAATAGAGAGACCGTTGGCAAATTCCGGGTCGGTATTAAATGGATATGATTTCAATCTCTCGAATAAGCTTGCCTGAGATGCTCGGGATTGAGGTTCAGTTGTTTGCTCCATTCTGTCCCATTTGCTTTCTGCAATATTGATTTGGGGTAGAGAAGTTGCGCTAGAGATAAATCAGAAGTGGGGCTTAGTGAGTGATTGTTTTTCAGGATGCCCTATGCTGTAGCGTCGCCTTGTACCTCATGGGAGAATATATGGCAATTGACTAATGATCTATCAAATAGGACATATTTTAGTATGCTATTGGTGCGTTTTCGCCAGAATATGATTATCTACAATAATAAAAAGTATTAGGGGTAAGATACCAGGGGTAAGATTTGACCGAGGTCCGCAGATTGAATGACGTATGTACTTCTGGGGTAACTTGGAGTATTTCCGCTAGTGAATTTCATATGTAAATCTAGCACTTTTCTGACTTACATAGTGAATCTATGTGAGTTCTGATGTAATATGCAATATAACGCCGGTCCATGCATAGGCTTAACTCGAGAAGGGAAAAGGAAAGAAGAGAGAAAGAGAGAGAGAAGAGGAAGAAGAAGAAAAAGGAAAAGAAAAAGAAAGAAAGCATTATACTGTCGTGTCCATTGTATCCATATTCGCAAGGTGACCGGAAGAAGAATCTTCAACCTTCTCTGGAATCTGCTTGCTTTGACAACCAGGGCAATTATGTACGACCTCATGAGCAAAAAGGTCACAGTCAATGCAAAAGTGATTCATGCATACAGTGCATTCATAGCGACTGCTTACACTCATCCCTTTTGCGTTATTCTCAGTAACCGGCCACTGGTCCTCAGGTGGCACTGATGGGAAGGTTATGCCACACGCAAAGCATGCAGAGCTCTTGGATGCACGTTGCCATGGTACCTCCACCCAGTTTTTTAAAGGAAACAAGTGATGATAAGATCGAGCAAGATGGGTGGAAAGGATTAAGGTAAGGCCACACGCCGGGCATTCAGCAGGGAGACCACAAACCTTGCTACTGCATCGTGAGCAAAGGTACCCTCCGCAGGAGGGCTTAGAATGACATGCGCAAAGTGAAGGACTCGCCTCGACAGTGCGAGATGGGAAACCCATCATCAAAAGGGAACTTGCGGACTGTTTCTGAGAGTATGTAGCTGGTGGAGTAGTCACGTCCATTACTAATTCACGAAAATGCTGCTCGTTGAGAGCCACGCCGTACGTAGTATCATCGCCGCCATTGGTTTTTTCACAGAGTTCACGGCAAATGGCCACCTGAGCAGCAAGACCAACGATCCCGACTCGGATCCTGTCATTAACAAGAGTAGATATCATCTGATGGATGTCACCGGGATCTGAGGAAAAAAGAGAGCCGAATATGATCAGGATTTCGCGTGTACCGTGGCTTGGAGTGTGGCTGGTGGGGGATTTGTTAGCGGGAATGGGCCATGCGACTAGTCTTATGAAAACGAAATAACTCACAAAAGGGAACCTCGAGCCATCTCAAGCCCATTCTGCAAGCTGGGCAGACCTTTTGGATCCTGCGTCCTTAAGGCTTGGATCGCATTTATATGTTCCGTTGGATTACCGCTCATATCACTTATTCTGACCGCAAGCCCATCCCTCAAACCGAGCAAACCGAGCTGGGAGATGGGGTTCTGTTCGAAGAATTCTCTCACAAATTCTTGTGCGTATCGAATCGTTAGGAGGTATCGTGTCGGTCGTAGGTCTTTCTCGGCCATAGATTGCGACAGATCCAGGACCAGAATAAGATGTCGAATAATACCACGTTGTAAAGGAGTCGTATCTCGGAGTAGCCTGTGAGAGCATCCGGTCTCAGCACAATGCGTTTCTGGCCGCGTTCATATACGCAAATTTTATCCTACCCATACTAGAGCTTACCTCTTTCTTTTACCAGCCTCCAGCAACCCTTCGACGGTAGAGCTGATTGTACCATCTGCCCCCTCCACTAAAGTTTCCCAAGTTCTAGAGACTTCCCATTCTGCTTGCCCGCGCTGCTTTCTCCTCCGCTTTGCACGAGAGGCGGCAGCACTTTGCGATCCTTGCAAGTCTTCGTCTTCTGTGACATCTCCAATGTACTCTTCGTCTGAATCGGCCATGTCTTTTTCTGCCTTTCTTTGAGATCGCAAAAGATGTGAGGATGAGGAGGAGGAGGGGCGAAAGAGATTCGAAATTGAACAAGTTGGGGAGAAGAATTGATAAGTTGTGGTAGATCGAATCGCACGTAGTGATGTAGCTAAGGCGGATAAAACATCATCGAAAGCTCCGACGGAGCTCCGTCGTGTTATTACAGAAACCCGTGTTAATTACATACAAAAAGTGCCCTAACTTGTTTCAGTAATTCTTTGCTAGAATCTGTTAGTTATCACTACAGTATTATTCATTTTTGGGACGCCCAATGCAATTGATGCCCCAAAAGTAATTTGTGTCGAGCAGATGTGGAGAAGCAGGTGCATCGCATCGGCCAGATACGCTGGCGTGACTACGACTGAAACAATCCGGTGTCGTCCTCCGACCTATCGACCCCTCTTCCCCTCCATCTACTTCTCGTTGTTCTCCTCCATTTCTCCCTCCGGATCTCCCGGCCACTCCACCTCCTTCGAGAATTACTCGCGACCTCGTCCTTCTGGCATATCTTCTTTTCGATCCCTTAAGCTTCATCTACCAATCTCACGCGTACGATACTGTTCCGCTGAAGCTCACGCAATGGCGGCAAAGGATAGAGAGATCCTCCCCGATGTGTATGTGATCAAAAACACTCGACGCTTCCAGGACAACCATCTGACCAACTCCCAGGGCCAAACCCCTTCATTATCACGTCTCTCTGTATGACCTGCAGCTTGGTGGTCCATGGGGCTATAACGGCACTGTGAAGATTGATGCGAGAATTACCCGCCCGACTCAAGAGATCGTCCTCAATTCGAAGGATATTGAAGTCCAGAATGTAGAGATCTTGGCACATAATGGTCCGTCATCGAGAGCCCCTTCCCTCCCACCAAATAATGAGTGCGGTTGTTCAAGTTACTGACGGCGACATTATTGTGCTTTTACCAGGCGACAAGTTAGCAAAGGCGTCCGAGATAACGTACGACAAGAAGTCAGAACGAGTGTCATTCAAATTCCCGCAAGAAGTCATTCTTTCCGATATTGTCCTGTCCATTAACTTCAAGGGGACCATGAACAATGCTATGGCAGGGTTTTACCGTTCCAAGTACAAGCCTGTAGCAGAGACTGCTACAGACACTCCAAAGGAGGGAGACTTCTACTACATGCTGAGCACACAATTTGAATCGTGTGATGCGCGGAGAGCTTTCCCCTGCTTTGACGAGCCGAGCTTGAAGGCCACATTTGACTTCGAGATCGAGGTGCCCAAAGGACAAACTGCACTTAGCAACATGCCTGTTAAGTCAGAGAGGGTTGGAAGCAATCCTGGGCTCAAATTCGTCACATTTGAGAGGACGCCAGTGATGAGCACTTACGTTAGTATATACCCATATACATCGTTACCTACATGTAAAGCTAATGCGTGAATCGTTTTGCAGCTTCTTGCGTGGGCAGTCGGTGATTTTGACTACGTCGAAGCAATGACGCAGCGCAAGTACAAGGGCAAGAGTATTCCGGTCCGTGTATATACCACAAAAGGCCTCAAAGAACAAGCTCGCTTCGCCTTGGAATGCGCTCATCGTACAGTTGACTATTTCTCAGAAGTCTTTGAAGTCGAGTACCCCCTACCCAAGGCGGACCTTCTTGCTGTCCACGAATTTGTATGCTACTAGGTTTGTCCTCTATTGGAGATATAAACAAGGCTTACTGTGATGATTTAGGCTATGGGCGCCATGGAAAATTGGGGTCTCATCACATACCGCACGACTGCCGTATTATTCGATGAGGGCAAATCTGACACCCGGTATAAGAATCGCATTGCATACGTTGTCGCGCACGGTTAGTCTCATTTGGTTTGTCCCAGTACTACAGTCGGTCATTCTAATCCCTGGGGCTCTCAGAACTCGCCCATCAATGGTTTGGTAACCTGGTGACTATGGACTGGTGGAATGAGCTCTGGCTCAATGAGGGCTTCGCCACCTGGGTTGGCTGGCTTGCTGTCGACCACTTCTACCCTGGTAAGGACACCATCTCCTTTACCGATTGTAAACCACAGAGTTCTAATATCAACATGCAGAGTGGAACATATGGTCCCAGTTTGTCGTACGCAATACCCGAGGTAATGATGCAATTCGTTTAGGAAGTAATTAACAGTTTCCCAGGCTGAAGGTGTTCAACAAGCGTTCCAATTAGACTCCTTGCGCGCATCTCATCCTATCGAGGTACCCGTTAAAAATGCTCTTGAAGTTGACCAGATTTTCGATCATATCAGTTACTTGAAGGGAAGTTCGGTGATTCGAATGCTCAGCGAACATCTTGGTCGCGAGACCTTTCTACGCGGAGTGGCCGACTATCTCAAAGCCCATGCCTATGGTGCGTCTTTGAAGATTGAAATCTTTCCCGGGATTTATTGACAGTTTATTGCAGGAAACGCCACCACAAATGACCTTTGGTCCGCTCTTAGTAACGCCTCAAAGCAAGATGTCAACAGCTTCATGGTGAGTGAGAACCAGACAGAGATCCTTTCGAGCTTTCAACTCATATTCCCAAAAAGGACCCTTGGATCCGGAAAATCGGTTTCCCTGTTGTTACTGTGGCCGAAGAACAGGGACAAGTTAGCGTCCGCCAGAACCGATTCCTGTCAACGGGTGATGTGAAGCCCGAGGAGGATGAAACAACCTGGTGGATTCCCCTGGGCATCAAGTCAGATCCAAGCACCACAGACGTCGACTCCCGTGCCCTTAACTCAAGAGTTGACACCGTCGAGGGAATCAATCGAGACTCTTTTTACAAGATTAACAAAAACCTTTCAGGATTCTATCGAACAAATTACCCAGCCGATCGCCTGGCAAAACTCGGAAAGTCTCTTGATCTGCTGAGCACCGAAGATAAAATCGGCTTGATTGGTGATGCTGCTGCCCTGGCCGTGTCTGGGGAAGGCACTACTGCTGCGCTGTTGGCATTGTTGAACGGCTTCAAAGGGGAGCAAAACTATCTGTTAGTCTCCAGGACACTCCGACGCTCTTCTTCTTCCTGGTCTTGATGCATCTGTTCTAACGTCTTCTCAGTGTCTGGTCTCAAATATCCTCGTCCCTCTCGAATTTACGCTCCGTATTCTCTCAGAATGAAGACGCGGCGTCGGGCCTGAAGAAATTTGCTCTTGAAGTGACCACTCCCGCTGCTGAAAAAATTGGCTGGGATTTCAAACCTGATGAGGATTACCTCACTGTGCAGCTCCGGAAGCTCCTGATCACAGTGGCCGGCCTTGCGGGCCATGAAGGGCAAGTGTACCTCTCCAAGTATGTGTTTCGAAGTTGCAACTAATATCGGAGCTCTAGCATCGTCGCCGAGGCTAAACGTCGCTTCGAACTCTGGGCCACGGGGCAAGATAAAACTGCTGTGCACACTAATTTGCGATCGGCGATCTTTGGAATTGCGATCTCGGAAGGTGGTCGCAAGGAATATGATGCCGTCAAGGACGAATATCTTAAGACGGACTCTGTTGACGGCAAAGAGATTTGTCTGGCGGCGCTTGGGCGCACTAAAAATGCTGACCTCGTGAATGATTACTTGGACTTTGTCTTTTCGGACAAGGTAGCTATCCAAGATGTCCACAATGGTGCTGTCTCTCTGGCCGCGAATTCCAAAGTCCGACATCTCCTATGGGAGTATATGAAGAACAACTGGAGGACCGTCGAGGCCCGACTGTCCGCAAACAATGTGGTCTTTGAGCGGTTCGTGCGAATGGGCCTTTCCAAATTCGCGGACCACCAGGTTGGAGCAGATATCACCTCATTCTTCCAAAACAAGGATACCAGTGCCTACAATCGCGCACTCGTGATTGTTTCTGACAGCATTCGAACCAACGCTTCTTACAAGGAAAGGGATGAGAAAGCTGTTTTGGAATGGCTCCAGGCTCATTGATTTCCCTTTTTTTTTTTTTTTTTTTTTTTTTTTAGAATCTACTCTGTAGTTATCATTAGGAGCTATTTTTATTTGGGGGGGAGCACTATTCAATCATGAGCACGTTCACAAATAGAGAGCATGAGTATGATTAAGTCACAACATGCACACAATGGTCACCTGAGACATTCCATTATCAGCCTGAACTATTTCTTTCTTACGATTACCCAGTAATCACGGGATAAGCGGTAAAAAATAGCAGTAGTGGTCATAGTACTGTATAAATGGATGCGCTAGACTGGATCGGGAGGTGAAATGAAACGGTCCCGACCCAAAAGGAACCTGCACGCTGGGCTCGCCTGCTCTCCTGCACTCCAGCACCGCAACGCAACGCAACGCAACCGCCATTTCAAGTCGCCGCCATCAACCACAAACCAGAGTATAGCAACCTACGCTCTCTCTTTCTCTTCCACTTCCATCGACTTGCAGCGCTTGGCTCTTCCCACTTCTTCTATTTCTCGCTCTACCCAAGTTTTCTCTCCTCTTGACAAACAGATATCCCTATTTCGCCTCTACCCATCATGAATCCCGAGTGGTAAGTTCTCTGCCTGATGATGACCCCGTCCCCGGTTTGGATCACTTCTCCCTCAGAAGGTTCTTCTTTTTTTCCTTACTAGAAATCAGAGGGTTGATCTGCCACTTTGGTTTCAATACAGTTTTTTTTTTTTCGCTTCGTTTTTGACCATCTTTTTGCTGACCTGCTGGCTTCTCTTAGAGCATTCCCCACCCCTAAGCGCCCCGATCAGTCCTTATCTTCGCGGCGGATATGCGGTCTGCGACCTGATCTCCTGGAGAACTAATCATCGAAATAGATACGACTACCTCTTCAAGCTCCTGCTTATTGGAGACTCCGGTGTTGGAAAGTCTTGCTTGCTCCTTCGATTCGCCGATGATACCTACACGGAAAGCTACATCTCCACGATTGGTGTGGATTTTGTATGTAACTCCCTCGTTGCGACCTTCCACATTATAGGCATTATAGCAATCTAACTGTGGCTCTAGAAAATCCGGACCATCGAACTCGACGGCAAGACTGTGAAGCTTCAGATTGTATGAACAAGGCAGCACCTATGTTCAGATTGACGTGGCATAACTGACAGATGTTTTTAGTGGGATACTGCAGGCCAGGAGCGTTTCCGAACCATTACCTCATCCTACTACCGTGGCGCCCATGGTATCTGTGTTGTCTATGATGTGACCGACATGGATTCTTTCAACAACGTCAAGCAGTGGCTCCAGGAAATTGATCGCTATGCAACCGAAGGTGTCAACAAGCTGCTTGTGGGCAACAAGAGCGACATGGAAGACAAGAAAGTTGTGGAATATACCGTGGCGAAGGTATGGTTTACGAAAGCACAATTTTGACCCCGTGACGTGCCTTCTGGGACCATGGGAACTGACCTGGCTTTCTTAGGAATTTGCCGATAGCCTGGGAATCCCGTTCCTTGAGACTTCCGCCAAAAACGCCTCTAATGTCGAACAAGCTTTCTTGACGATGGCAAGACAGATTAAGGAGCGCATGGGGACTGCCACCATCAACAACAAGCCCACTGTGCAGGTCAGCCAAGGCCAGGGCGTCCAGTCTGGCTCTGCAGGCGGATGCTGCTAAATTCACCAACCTCCTCCTCCACACCTCGCCGGGGATCATTTCCGCCTGGCGGTCAGTGATTCTATGGATAGGGACTCCTGACAATACGTGGCAGTGAACAACAATCTTGACGTGTTATCACTCCAGCATGCTTTTAACATTCAAAATCGGTGCTGTGATGACAGACTGACCACACCCAGGTACTTGGGCTTGCGATGACTGCTGGGATCTCTCGTCTATTCTCTTCATAATCTTCTTACAACTCCTTTCCTCCCCCGGCTTCCATCCTGCTTTAGACGGTCTGCGTTTATTGTCCTCTTGCTGTCTTTTTTATCTTTTTCTATTTACTGTGATTACTGCTGGTGTTCTTTTCTTTTTCTTTTGTTCTTATCTTTTCGACAGCATGCCTACGTCTCGTTGCCCCATTGTCTTCAGCAGGTTGGGTTCCATGCGTGTTTCTTTGTTGGAATGGATTAATGGAAAGAACTTAATGAATGTCCGGAGCAATATCTTTATCTGGTTGATATTTTATCAGTTGGAATTTCAAGTATTGCGTTTTACAACCACATGTCCGGTAACTATCGGGTTCCACATGGAGTATGAGGCATGTCCTGAGTAAAGATATTTGTAGTGAGAAAGCCAAAGTGAGCACTAACCCTTTTCACATGCATAGGTTCCGAATACCAGTTTTATACTGGGGAAACAGTCCCGACAAATTGAGTGAACGACTCATACATAATCTGCACACCATAACTAATCTCATTGTAATTAAATTAGGTGTTAGGTGCTATTTCAACGTTGGGATCAATCTCTCCCTTCTTTCGGAAAGGGGAGGGGCCAAAAGAAAGTAAAATACCGAGGCACAGTTGTTCGGCAAAACGTCATGAAGGCCATCATTCGTCCCCCGTTTTGAACCGAATGATTGACACTCATAATAGCCCTGCGCTTCCATTCTCTCCTGCATTTCCTCTTTTACCCCTGTCCGTCGCCTCTGGAAGATTTATTTAAAAGATTGTCATTTGGGTTTAAGATAATCCATTCTTTTCCCCGGCTATATACTGTTCGGCCCAGAAATATACCGACTCCACTATCATCTCCGCCATACTAACCACATCGTTACTATCCCGTCGCCGTCATGTCTCAGTCAACCATTGAACAGCAGAAGAAGGCGGCGGCGTCTGCTGCCGCCCAGCAAAGTGATAACATAGCACATGCATTGTCCGGGGCTGGAGGCGGGATCCTTTCCATGGCTTTGACGTGCGTCGCATCAATTGCCTCCCTCCCCTTTTTGGCAGTAAATGCGCAGGCATTTGACATTGTTCTCCTTTCAGTTACCCCCTGATTACCCTGTCGACGAGAGCGCAAGTCGAATCGAAGCGCGCCCATTCTACCACCCTCGATGCCGTCCGTCGAATTGTGCAGCGGGAAGGGTTCTCGGGCCTATACTCGGGCCTGGAGTCTGCACTGTTCGGAATCAGTGTCACCAATTTTGTGTACTACTACTGGTATGAGTGGACGCGGTCTGCGTTTGAGAAGGCCGCTATCAAGGCCGGCCGGGCTTCGAAAAAGCTCACGACCTTTGAGTCCATGGTTGCTGGTGCTATCGCTGGCAGTGCAACAGTCATGATTACCAACCCAATCTGGGTCATAAACACTCGAATGACGGCCCGCAAATCAGATTCTGACGAGCAGAGCCTGCCCGGGACGCCCCCCAAGAAAGCACGACCGTCAACTATCAATACCCTGATGGAGCTTCTCCGTGAAGAGGGCCCCAAAGCCCTTTTTGCTGGCGTCCTTCCGGCACTCGTGTTGGTCATCAATCCCATCCTCCAATATACAATCTTCGAGCAATTGAAGAATGTCTTGGAGCGCCGAAGACGCGTTACTCCGAAAGATGCGTTTTATCTCGGCGCTCTAGGCAAGATTCTAGCCACTTCGATTACATATCCTTATATCACGATCAAGAGTCGGATGCATGTCGCTAGCAGAGACGGCCCCAAAGAGAGTCTGAATGGAAGCTTAAAGAGAATCATCAAGGAGGAAGGCTACGTGGGTCTGTATAAAGGTAAATCGAGCTTCGCGCGTTGAACCGAATATATGCATCTTAGGCTGACAACACGGCACAGGAATTGGACCAAAGGTGACCCAGAGTGCAATCACTGCAGCATTCTTGTTTGCATTCAAGGATGTCATCTACGGCATGACAGTGGCCGCTCGGAGGAGAACCCAGGCTGTCTCGAAATAAAAAGGAGCCGCCGATAATCCTGAGCACAATCATAAATGGGGGTTTTCAAAAATGATACCTATGTTGTAAATATGCAGAGGGCTCCCTGTGTTTGGGTGTTGCTGTTTTTGGCTACAGCACTGGCCTGACCATGTTACATGTTAATTACGTCTCTGTCCCCTTTCCTCTTCATCAGTCTGTATTTGTTGGAACATTTACAGCATGCTTTATTGATTGCCATGTCAATTTGCTGTATGGGAACATTTCCAAAGGATGAGTTTCTAGTTTCATTAGTGTATGATAATATGCAAATGCTCCCCAGCTGTTTTATTATCGGCTATTGGCCAAATGCTGTACAGGTTGAGCTTATAAGCATGTCTATATCAAATGCAAATGTATGTGAATAGAGCTCTAGATAGTCCTTCACAGATCATGTAATTGATACCTCACCCTCATTGGTAGATCTGACCGCCTACCAATCTGAGACAATCGCGGTTCCGCGTGGACGCGTGGACGCGTTGAGTGTCTTTCTTGAGATGTTGACCTCAACTTTGATGTTCCATACTCTACTCTGTATCGTCCTGATCTTCCATATTCTGGTCATATTACTACTTCCTATCACTAGCAAATGTGAGTTTAAACAACCAGCCTTCAATTAACATCATGTTGACCCATGACTTCATTTCAAGCAGATCTTCTCCTTCCAATACCTGTCATACTACTCCGTACCATACTCGAACAATTCAATTTATTGCCCTCCCCCCCCCAAGTGACAGGATGATTATTGAGCCTTTTCCCAGAAAAATGCGGTGTTGAGTGTTTCTGGGGAAAGTATCATAATGGGATGTTGGTTTTGCTCTCCCATAGAGCTGGGAAATATCTGCTATTCACTCATACATGATTTGATAGCATCCTGTTCTTTGTTGAAAACCCTTCAAAGCCCAAGGAAGCTATTCGTTGCAGCAACTGTAACTTTTAGAAGGTCGCTATTACACTACCTCTTGGTAAGTATATATCACTTTGGGCTCCGGTAGAAGGAGCTTTTGAAAAAGAAAAAGGAAAAAGACCGAGAAAGCTCAGCTAATATGACAAAGGATTTTTACTAGGCTAGGATTATCGTAATGCCCAAGTATATGTCCGACATAGAAAATAACCAAGGCTTAACGCAAGAGGCTCAGCTCCTCTTATCGCAATTCATGAGAAGTTCGTACGCTAAACACCGGCCAGCGTACGCAAAAAATTCCAAGCTCATGTTACCCAATAGAAATTCAGCGCCGACACCAGCAGCACGACGTTCTGGCCGACAGAGGACCGGGCCCATCAATTATTACGAGAGAATAAACCTTTTCGCCGAGCAGGATTCAGACGACAATGCGAGCGAAAGATCGCGCAATTCCTCAGTTGCATTCCGACCACGGGGAAGCCATTCGTCATCCCCGTTGGATTCGAGGCCAGAACTGCCCCGGTCTTTTCAGCATTCTCAGATTGATGATCCTCGGCCTCGGCCGGATAACCCCCCACCCTGCAGGACTTCTCGCAACCCGAGAAATTTGAACAGGCTCCTACGTGGTCGTGAATTGGGCAACGCCAACCGACAACTTCAAGTCGGCTTTGCGCAAGACCTAAAGCCTTCTCGGTACTGGCAAGGCGCGTCCAATGACGTTATTGTTCTAGCCTGGTCGCCTGATGGAACCAGGTTCGCAGCCGGCGCTACTGCACAGAGTGATGAGCATAACATGGAATACAACAGGGGTAAAAACCTTGTTTTAGGCGACCTTACAAGAAACTCTATGAAGGAGCTACCGGATCACTGGGTTAAACGTCCTTGGAGGCGAGCGGCATCCGGCCAAAACCAGACAGATACACATCTATTCATGAGTGTCACTGCCATGCAATGGTTTGATGATATTCTCTTTACATCAAGCTATGATAACACTGTGAAATTGTGGGATGTCAGCAGCCATGCCAACGCTGGTTGTGTTGGCACACTCGGGCATAATTCGAAAGTTGAGGTCATGGCGCGTTCGAATTTTGACAACCAAATACTGGCAACTGGTACGGACTCTATTGGACTATGGGACATCAAAGAGCGAAAGCATATCCCGCTGGAATTTCAACAGCGCCAGCGGAAGAAGGATATAGAATTGGTGTCGACTTCATTAGCATGGGGCACTATTCCAGCAACAAGAAACATCCTGCTTGCCGGGTTGTCAGAGAAGGATGAGAAGGATGAAGGCGTTCCACAGAATGGGCTGCTTGCAGCTTGGCGCATGGATGAAGCATCGACGACCCCAATCCACCTTTCCCCAAATGCGCAAAACATCTTCGACATAAAATGGCATCCTTCATTGCCATTGTTCCTTACTGGGAGTGCTCCGACGCCCTCGAGAGCCTCGCTCGCTAGGTCAGTTGTCCGCTTATATGATCCTTTGAGGTCAAAGATGCATAAAATAGAACTTGACTGTCCTGCCCTGGATATAAATGATGTGACTTTTTGTCCGACGAATCCTTATTATGTAACTGCCAGCTGTACTGATGGTGTTACATACCTTTGGGATTACCGCAAGCCCGAGGATATTCTGCTCCGGCTTGAGCATGATGGTCCCTCTGAGCAGATAGATGAGAGTCTTCCCAGGGAGCGAGTAGATGTCGGCGTCAGGATGGCGCTATGGGGGCATGGCCCTGACCAGTTTTACAGTGGTGCTTCGGATGCCGCTCTAAAGAGGTGGAACATTCTTCGCTCCCAAGAGGATGTTCATGTTGATGATGTCGCGCGTTTTCCAGGCGCAGTTATGTGCGGTGCATTTTCAAGTGACAAAACCAACCTTCTCATAGGAGATTCTGCTGGGGGC
Organism: Aspergillus cristatus; assembly: GCA_034509305.1. Lineage (NCBI taxonomy): Eukaryota > Fungi > Ascomycota > Eurotiomycetes > Eurotiales > Aspergillaceae > Aspergillus > Aspergillus cristatus. The sequence goes on along the minus strand of WJBV01000007.1, from coordinate 815,031 downwards.
CTTCATGTGCTATCATCAAGTCCATTTCAGGCCAGTGATGAACAGAGTATGGTCCTTGAAAGCGCTACTGAGGCTATTCACGACGACGGGGACCAACAGGCAGGTCCTAATGCCGAGGCTCAACTGGCGAACAATATGTTGCTGTGTGGGGAGCTGGTGTCACAGGCTGCGCCTGTAGAATAAATGATATGTTATTCGGAGAGATGATCGGAGGGGTTACCAGACTACCTACCCCGCACGGCGTACATTTGTATATAAAGCTGTCCGATCGGACATCCGTTCTCCTGTTCTTCAACGAAATCTTTTGTGAGATAGCTAGTCATTAGCACTACGGGCTTAGCCCGTAACATTAGATTTCGTTCCTTTTCTTTCCTATCGGCGGCCCAATCGTGCGATAGAGGGATCGACTGAAAATAGTATAATCACGCACGACGACGAGAACCACGACGAGAACCACGACAAGAACCACGACGAGAACCACGACGAGAACCACGACGAGAACCACGACGAGAACCACGACGAGAACCACGACGAGAACCACGACGAGAACCACGACGAGAACCACGACGAGAACCACGACGAGAACCACGACGAGAACCACGACGAGAACCACGACGAGAACCACGACGAGAACCACGACGAGAACCACGACGAGAACCACGACGAGAACCACGACGAGAACCACGACGAGAACCACGACGAGAACCACGACGAGAACCACGACGACAAGAACTCATGCCCACATATGAAGCCCCTACCATTAGCGATCACGAAGAATCCACACTGAGTGCTGAACCGGAAACTACAGACTCACAGGAGACCCCAAGCACTATGAGCCAAAGCAATGATAACAATAGTGTGCACCAGCGCCCCCGACAAATCTTACCAGATCCTGAGGTGTTTAAGGGAGATATTGCTTCCTATCAGAATTTCAAACATCTCCTGAAAGCGAAGCTCCATGTCGACAGGAAGGCCCTGGGAGGTCCTTATGAATGCCTCTGGTATGCCTATGGACGATTGTCTGGCAATGCAGCTAGCCATATTCTTCCATGGATGATTGCCAACGCTGATTCGCCCACTATGGTAAACGACGATACAGTGACCAAACTCTTCGAACATCTTGATTTCAACTATATGGATAAGGAGCTCCAGAGGAAGGCTATGTACAACCTTAGCACATTGAAACAAGGCAACAAAACCATCAATGAACTGCTTGCAACCTTTGACCGTTATCTGATGGAGGCTGGCCAACAGAACCAGCCTGACAATATGAAGATTTTTTGGTTGGAAAACACCCTCAATGACGATATATTCAATCGACTTGTTAACGCGCCTACCTGCAAAACATTTAGCGAATACTGTGTTCAACTCCAGGGTATCTATGATAGGCATCAGAAATACCAACAGCGCTCTGCAGAACACCGACGTCCCCCTAATCGACGGACAACTACACCCATGTTTCCTCCTCCAGCAACCTCCCCCACAGCTACTCCTACCCAAGGAGACCCCATGGACTGGGAGCCCACCATTTCTCATGCCCGAAACCCCCAACGCAAGCGGGCTCGATGGGTCAGTGGTAAAGAGATTGAGCGCCGGAAGCAGGAGAGATGCTGTTTCCGATGCGGCTCTGCTGGTCATCAGATTAGCCAGTGCCCTTTTCTCCCTGCACAACGTCCTACAGCGAGGGTTGCTGAATTCACCGCAGAGGATGTCACAGATGCTGTCCTGGATGACACCCAAGCCACACCAGTGCCTGATGTACCTTCGGGAAAAGCCTAACTCCTGTGCAAAGTCGCCCACAGGAGTCAGAGCTAGATCGGTTACAGAGATATTGGCGTACCTTCAATCAAAATGTTCACTTCAATGGTCCCCCACTGCTAGTCAGCTCCTTAGTCAATGGAAAGAGCAATTGCAAAACATTAGCAGATTCTGGTTGTACAACATATGGTATCATATCTGAACGCTACGCCTTACGTCACCGATTACAGCGCATATCCATCTCCCCCCGGAGCATGCGAGGATTTGATGGTCCACGAGATGGTCTAATCACAGAAGTCGCCTATTTTTCTATGGACGTTGGTGGGAATAAACAACAGGAAATGTATGCATACATTGTTCCCCGCATTGATGGTGAAGACCTCATTCTTGGCCTACCTTGGCTTTACCACCAAGGAGTGTCCATTATTGCGAACAGCCCCCTGGGTGTACCTGCTCTACGTCTGGCCAATGGTGATCATGTCCCCTCGCTGCAGCATGAACCAGACATGGAGATCCATCAGGTCAGCGCTCAATCATTCAGGGTCTGGATGGATCGCCGCAAGAAAAACCATAGTGTACAGATATTTACTGCCAGCATGCGGGATATTGAGAAGGCCCTAGAGGTTAAACATCACTCTGACCCTAGAGAAAAGCTACCCAAGCAGTATCATGCCTGGTTAGAAGTGTTTGAACGGAAGAAGGCAGACACCTTGCCCCCACACCGTGGACCACAGGTGGATCACAAAATTGAGTTAGTAGGGAAGGATGAGAAGGGAAACACACCTGAACCCCCCTGGGGTCCACTATACAACATGTCCCGGGGAGAGCTCCTTGTACTGCGGAAAACCCTGCGGGAACTCTTGGACAAGCAGTTCATACGTGTTAGTGATTCCCCTGCAGCTGCACCAGTCCTATTTGTCAAGAAACCTGGGGGTGGCTTGCGATTTTGTTGTGACTATCGTGCCCTTAATGCAATCTCCAAGAAGGACCGATATCCACTGCCCCTGATTAATGAGACTCTGGAGCGTATTGGAAAAGCTAGATGGTTTACCAAGCTGGATGTTATTGCCGCCTTCCATAAGATCCGCATTGCGAAGGGATATGAATGGTTAACTGCATTCCGCACACGTTTTGGCCTTTTTGAATGGCTAGTCACACCTTTCGGCCTCGCCAATGCACCGAGCACCTTCCAACGCTATGTGAACTGGACTCTACAGGAATTCCTTGATGAATTTGTGTCTGCATACCTAGATGACATCCTAGTTTTCTCCTCTGGATCCCTTCAGGACCACCGTGAAAAAGTCTCCAAAGTCCTGCAACGGCTCAAGGATGCTGGTCTTCAGCTTGATATTGACAAGTGCGAATTTGAAGTACAATCCACCAAGTACCTGGGCTTTATTATTGAGGCAGGCAAAGGCATCCGCATGGACCCTGCCAAATTATCAGCTATCAAGGATTGGACAGCCCCAACTAGTGTACGGGGGGTGCGTTCCTTCCTAGGGTTCGCCAATTTTTATCGACGGTTCATACGAAACTTTGCAAATATCACAGCACCACTCACTGCACTCACCAAGAAGGAAGCAAAATTCACATGGAATTCAGATGCTGACAAGGCTTTCAACCAGCTCAAGGAGATGTTTACCACTGCACCTATCTTAACGCAATTTGATCCAGACCGCGCTACAGTGGTAGAGGCTGACTCCTCTGGCTGGGCTACTGGTGGTGTATTGTCCCAATATGATGACAATGGGGTACTGCGCCCATGTGCCTTCTTCTCAAAAAAGAACTCACCTGCAGAATGCAACTATGAGATCCATGACAAGGAGTTGCTAGCAATCATCAATTGTTTGAAGGAATGGGAATCAGAGCTCATTAGCACACCCAAGTTCATCATTATCACTGATCATAAGAATCTCCGCTATTTTATGAAACTGCGACGCCTTAATGAACGACAGATGCGCTGGGCAGATATATTGAGCCGCTATGACTTCTACCTCCAGTACCGACCTGGGAAACTTGCCCTTACTCCTGACGCCCTATCTCGCCGAGATCAAGACATGCCCAACGACCCAGGTGATGAACGACTGCAGATGCGAGAGAAGCGCCTCTTGGACCCTAATGCATTTGTTGAGACCAGTGAATGCACCATATGCTGTGTGTCAGCTGTACAGGTCGACAAGTCCATTCAAATCCTACCAATCCATACTAGTAATGGAACTACAGAAAATGAAAACACCACCTCAGATCTTGAACAGCAATGGAGCCATGCAGAAGCTGAGGATACCACTATGCCCATACTTTGTGATGCCATCCGTGCAGGATTACCTCATTTCCCTCCTGAATTGGGAATCCGGGTCTCAATTGGCGAATGTGAATTAGACTCTGATGGTCGGATCCTCTTTCGCAAACGACGATGGGTTCCCAATAATGAACCTTTACGAACAAGATTAATGCAAGAAGCCCATGACTCCCCACTGTCTGGGCATCCAGGTAGCAATGCACTATATAGTCTACTTGCTCGACAACTTTTCTGGCCCAATATGAGTGCAGATGTGAAACGTTTTGTCAAGAATTGTGACCAATGTGGAGCTACCAACATATGGCGAGATCGACGACAAGGACTGCTGAAACCCTTACCTATCCCAGATCGCAAATGGCGTGAACTCTCCATGGATTTTATAGAAGGACTGCCAGAGTCAAATGGTTACAGTGCTATCCTGGTGATAGTAGACCGCCTCACAAAAGGGACTATCCTAATCCCTTGTGCAAGGACAGGAAGTGACTACATTGTACCAAAGTTCCTGCAGCATGTTGTGGCATACCATGGCCTCCCAGCTGCTATCACCTCTGATCGCGGCTCACAGTTTGTGGGTGAACTCTGGGAACGCATGTGTAGCCTCCTCAAGATCAATCGACGCCTATCCACTGCCTACCACCCCCAAACTGATGGGCAAACAGAGCGCATGAATGCAGTTGTTGAGAGCTATCTCCGTAACTTTTGCAACTTTGCACAGGACAACTGGTCAGAAATCCTACCTATGGCGCAGCTTGCAATTGCCAACCAGACTGCAGCTTCTACTGGGTTCAGCCCCTTTTTCCTTGACCATGGGTTCCACCTGGAGACACTTCAACTAGTTGAACCAGTCACTGAAGAACTCCAACAATCATCCAGTGGGTCTGCAGGTGCACGAATAGCTGACAAACTCAAGAATGCATTGGAGGTCGCTCAAAGTGAGTTAGCTGCAGCCCAGGAACGACAGGAACAATATGCCAACCGTTACCGAAACCTTGCACCACACTACAAGCCTGGTGATAAAGTTTGGCTCGCCCTGCATAATATCCGAACAAGCCGTCCCAGCAAGAAGCTTGATGTGCGCCAGGCCAAATATACTGTCCTAGCACAGATTAGCCCATATGCCTACCGACTGAACACACCAGAGGGTATCCACCCTGTCTTCCATGTTGACCTCCTCCGGCCAGCAGCAAACAACCCCTTTCCCAGTCAGCGCAATGACGACTATCAGCCCCCAGCTGTGCTTGTTGACGGCGAGGAAGAATACCAGGTGGAGCGTATACTGGACTACCGACAGATCCGCCGTGGACGGGGATTTCAGCGACAATACCTAGTGAAATGGACCGGTTATCTACATCCTGAATGGACTGCTGCGCACAACATGGAGAATACCGCCGCACTGGATGAATGGGAGCAACGCCACGGAAGCCAGAGCCCTGTGAGGGATGGGGATGATTCTTAGGAGGGGGTGTTGTCACAGGCTGCGCCTGTAGAATAAATGATATGTTATTCGGAGAGATGATCGGAGGGGTTACCAGACTACCTACCCCGCACGGCGTACATTTGTATATAAAGCTGTCCGATCGGACATCCGTTCTCCTGTTCTTCAACGAAATCTTTTGTGAGATAGCTAGTCATTAGCACTACGGGCTTAGCCCGTAACAGCTGGTTAGACATCCCATTTACGGCGTCGGAAAAGGGCCTCACTATAAAGGCCCATTTGCCAGCTGGGCGCGCCCTGACAGCACGCCTCGACATCTCATTGCTGAAACTCCTCTCAAGGAGGAAGTACTAGTTCGTCAATTGGATGGCACTCCGTTGAACGATCGGCGAGGGCTCGACGAACAATCTCGAAGAGCAATTGCCTCTCGAATCCAATTTTCTCGGATACGCAACCAGCGGCGACAAGAAAACAAAAGGAAAAGGAATGACTCTACTATTTCAACCAAACCGACCTCTTCCAGCAGCAATAATTTCATCGACCTTTGCAGCAGTGAAGAAACAGATGATGAGAGTCCACTCCCTCCACTTCCCACTGGTAGATCCAAGCGACGTGCCGGGAAAATTGATGATCCAGTGATTACTAAGGCCGAACCTGAGATAATAGACCTTACCTTGGAGTCCGATCCAGAGGGGAATGCAAGTCCATTCACATTTGAAACACTGCTAGAGGAACTGGAAGAAGACATAGAGGAGGACTTTTGGTGGCCAGCAAGCGGTACTATCAACCCAAATTTCCCCAAAGAAGGTGAAGAAGATCCTTAGTCACAAGCTGTGATCCAAGAGCAAGAATGCTGTATGTGTCGACCGTCGCTTCCTATGCGGATATCAGGGCCATTTCTCTTGCATGCGCCATTGGATTTACATCAGAACTTGGTTGATGGTGTTACAGACCTTGTTGTATCAGTCTCACGTGATGATGCGGGAAGTCAAGGCAGAATCATTGGATGACAGTTGGTGATGATCATGCAGGAAGGAACAGGGATCAAGTTGATATTTGACGGCCATGTCACGTGATCAACATATCAACGATATGCTCCAGCATAGCGGTGATACGAAATAACATAGCAGGACTATGAAATATCATAACGGTGATATGAAATGGCAGATCACTGATATGACATGGAAGGATATATAAGGACACTCATTCATGTACTTAGCTTAGTTCTTCGCGATCAATCTAGTTAATCAAGCATTGGTTACTTTCTAGTTTCTGACTCGTCCGCACTCAACCAACAGCTGAGTATACGTACTCAGTTGGCCTTGTTTCTTATTCGTTACCTTATTGATCCTATTATCTTACGAAGCCTGGAGGGGGCGATATACCCATCGACGCACTACGATCTGGACCTGGATGATCACTGAAGCATACGCGCAGTTTGGAAGACACTTAGGGTAAGTGTCCTGTCTCGAAATACAACTAACTAGAACCCCAGGTACGATACAAGAGAAGCCAGGTTGTGACAGATGGTTAACCAATGAGATATGAGATCAACTGATCTATCATGATGGTATAACCACACAAGGAACTCATGAAATAAGCCAGAAAGCTTTGCCATGGCTTCATGCTGCACTGCATATGATGATATGAATTGGGAATTGGGATAGGATATACTCTCTGGCACGTGGAATCCCAAACCCTAATTCAAGGTCGGGGCAAAGTCATGGAAGTTTTGAGAAGTAATGAAAAGATGAAGCGAGAAAGAGACTAGGACAGATTCAGGTTATCTTGCCTATTTTTGATGTGATAGATTTCTGGTGTATATAAAATTGCATCATACATTCCTATAAAGACCCAGTTAATCTTCGTGTCACGGCGCTCTACTAGGATAATGGAACATCCAACTCATGGGTTCTACCTAGGTAGCTATCGACGAGAATAATCAACATGAGGAAGGAAGAAAGGAGGTAATGCCATATTTATCAACAAAGCAACAAAGCAAACAAACACACCTCACGTGATAACCAGCCAACGTGACCAGGCCGTCACACTTTGATGTATTCCGGGATGTCCTGCAGGGTACTCCGCGATCATTTCGCATACAACCACTGTCGAGGCGCCGCTGTCTATTAGGCTCTCCCATAACTATAAAGTTACCAACCCGGGTAATACTCTCGAGCTCGAAACAGAGATCTAATGGAATGATCGTGTCAATCAATCCATCTGAGCCACCTATGTATGCCCTGCAGAGGAGCCAATCTCAACTGCAGACGAGATTGTAGACCCACAATGATCTGTCAAACCATAGGACAGCAGTCAAAAAGAGGAAAACGACAGTTATGCTATAAATAGTAACAAATATGCATGGCATGTGTGACGGCTCAGCCCGGCGCCTTTGTCGACAAACACCATCAACATGGCAAACGATGTCATGCAAGCAATTAAGACAAACAGCTGCTTAGCGATGCCGCACAACCCCTATAAAATCTCTTCGTGTAAATAGGTCTCTCTTCTTTTCTTCTTCAGATTCGATATTCTCGTCGATGGCTACTAGTTAGTTTAGATATGAATATCATTCGTTTTATCTACTAGCTACCGAGCCCGTGACAGCATGTATGTACATATGTGTGCACCCGGAGGATCGTGTCTTATTTCTTAGTTCTTATTTAGTGTCTCAACCCTGTAGTGTGCAATCTTCCAGAACAATTCAGCAATTCACAATAATTATCCAATACCCCATACTCCTGTGTTGTTGTAGCTACTCCGGCTGTAGCCAGCCAATGATATCATGTGGCTGAGGCACCGCCACTAGCGTTTGCGTCCATTGATGGGATTACGTTTATGGTTAGTTATATAGTTCTCCTCTGTTCCGAATGACCAGAGTTATTAGTTCTGATTTCTATCAAAGCTGTCATCAAAAAGACTGCCATCAACAAGCGATATATTTCACGTCGGATTTTATCAGACTACACAAGCCCACTGCTTGAACATACCATACACTACTACAACGACGTTATCAATGTCGTTCGCACCGCCTCCCGGCCCTCCGCCGCCTTCCGTCCCAGAGGGGTGGAAGCCTCAGTTTGATGACCGATATAAGCAATGGTAAGCTCCATATACCCTTAACCTACGGCGCTCAAAGCCCAAGCATGTCAAAGGAAAGACAGAGGCTAACCTGAACTACTAGGTACTTCGTAAACCTGCGCACCGGCAAATCCCAATGGGAATACCCAGAAGCCCCAGCCCAGAAACAAGAGGAGCTGCATGAACCTCCCAGCGTCCCGCCGCCATCATACGAGGAATCCGGCGCAGGGGACTCCGCAGCGGGTGCGAGTGACAAAAAGGGAGGCCTTGGCTCGAATAACCCCTACAACCAAGAAAAGGACAAGGAGGGTCTGGTCGAGAGCGATGCGAGGCTAGCTGCGCGGTTACAGGCCGAGGAGAATGCTCGCTCCGGAACGCAAAGCCCAGCAGTACAGCCGGGTGCGGCTGCTGATTATTACAGTGATGGTCCGCATGCGCAATCGCCGGGTCCTTCGTCGGCGCAGAACTTGGCGCCCCAGGATACAGGTCGGGGGAATAGAACGCGCAGCAGGAGTTTCTTGAGCAGGTTGATGGGGAAGACGAAGCCGAGCAGTGGGAGCAGTGGTAACCCCTTTGGAGGAGGAGGGTACAGCAGACCACCTCCACCGCCACCGCAGTCATATGGGTACCCGCCGAGTGGCTATTATGGAGGTTATGCGCAACCACAGGTAGGAGGGTATGGTTATTCTCAATACCCGATGCAGGGTGAGTATGCGCAGCCCCAACGGCGACATGGTGGCATGGGAAATGCAGGTGCGGCAGCGCTAGGTGTCGGTGGTGGGTTGCTCGGTGGCGCTTTGCTGGCGGAAGCATTCGATGGAGGTGACAATACTTATATCGAAAACAACTATGGTGGTGACGATGGAGGAGATTATGGTGGCGGCGGCGATGATTTCGGTGGTGGTGATTTTGGCGATTTCTAGTGGCTGCACTTGGTTGATACGTTTGACGATTATACGCTTCTTTCATGTTTGATATGTTATCCCCGGCCGGTCTTAATGGCTTTCAAATATAGTATTGTTAATTCTGGGAGGGTGCAACAGTGGCTTTGTTTGAACATTTATCATCCTGTATTTCAGAGCTTCAGTCTTCGTTTCAAAACAACCATGGCTTGCAATTTGAGGATCATGCATCAGATTTTATATATGAACACACTGTAGAATTATTAGACCTGAACCCTTTTCAAAGGACCCTTGTGAGAAACACCGCCATCATCCTCTTCTGCGCGCAACACCACTCTCCCTGCCAGTCGCTGCACCCTGAGCAGCAGCCTCCGCGCCAGCCATTGGCCCCGGTGCCGTTCCGGCCATCCATCCGGCAAGGTCGAAGTTTCCTGGACTACCACCACCAGACATGGCACTCCGGGCACCGCCAGAGATGGGAGAAGAGCGGGACTGCTTTTCGAATTCGGCGCGCATCTCGGGGTCCACTAGAAAGGAACCAGTTAGCCTCAATCCACCAAAGACAAGTGTAGAAATCCAGCATACTATTCTCCATAAGCTTGGGCATTCCAAACATGAACGCCATCGCCACCAACGCAAGCAGAATCATTGGATTCTTGACCAACGACAACGGCGAGACTAGACATCACAACCAGTTAGCAAACATTCCATGCTAAACCATCGCAATATGTATTCAGATGGCAACTTACACTTCGACCTCTGCTCATAAAATCCCCTTCTCGCCAACAACTTTGCCTCCACCGTCACATCCTTCTTCGCAGCAGCATCGACGGCATTGAACTTCTCCGCACCGCGATTATCCCAAGGATTACCCCGGAACGTCTCCCACACGCCCAACACCTTCCCATCAGCCGCGACGTCGACGCGATACGGAGCGAACACGTATTCCGCGGAGCGGATGTCGAGCAGGTACGACGCGGGCTGGGCGGGAGTCGACGGCTGGAGATTGCGGAAGACGAAGGTCGCGGAGCGGGTGAGGGGTGCGGTTAGGAAGGCATTGCGAGTTGCTTGGTCCTGGGAGGAGGAGGGGAGGGTGGTGAGGGTTGCGTGTGTGCCTGCTGGGAGGACGTTGGGATTTGGGAGGAGGTTGGACGGTGGGATGGTGATTGTTAGGGATGAGCAGATGGCTGTTGTGGCGAGGAGGAGGACGGAGGGTATAGATGTTATTGAGAAATGCATTTTGTCAAAAGGAATGGAGAAACGGAGATAATTGTGGTAGGTTGGCACAGTATGGCCAGTTGTTGATTGAAGCTCGGAGATGTGAAGTCGATGAATTCTGGCGCCAAGCATCACCGCTTTAGTTGCAGTACATCGTTAGCTACAACTGCATTGCAGGTAGCACTTATTATTAATTCCATGGAATTATACAGTGGCTCAATTGATATATTACTTGTCATAAGTACATTAAAAACTAAATCCTGGTGTCGTGTATGATAAAGAGAAGATCAAGGTATATACAGCTTCTCATTTACAAACACCTGCTGGGATATACGACAATCTATACAGTAAACAAGAAAAAGTAAGACAAGAAAGAAAAGCGAAATGATCTAAAGCTTGGCCTTGGGGGCGGATTGCGCCTCGAGAGCTTGAGCGTAGAGCTCATCCAAGACATGGCGATACTTCTTGATCGTGGGAGGGCGCTTGAGCTTGAGACTGGGAAAAAGTTAGCAACGTCAAACGATAGAAAAGATTCCATGTCAGCACTTACGTTGGTGTAAGCAGGTCATTCTCAATCGTGAACGGGTCAAGCATCAGCCTGCAGTTCTTGACTCTCTCATAGCCGGCCAATTTGTGCTTTTTGGCCACCTTCTCGAGATCCCTCAGCACAGCCCGACGGATCTTGTCGTCGTCCAAGACCGATTTGATGGCATCGAGGTCGGTGGCACCGATGGTGCGACCCAGCACCTTGCTGGCATGCGCCGCAAACGCATCGGGCTGGACACCGAAAATACCCACCAAGAAGGTCTGAACGCTGTCACCGTGGATATAACCCTGGGCAAAATAGCCAAGTTCGGACAGGTAAACACCCTCCAACCGTTCGGGAGAAATGTACTCTCCCTGAGCCAGCTTGAGGACGTTCTTCCGGCGGTCGATAATGATGAAGCGGCCCATTTCGTCCACGGCGCAGACATCACCGGTGCGGAACCATCCGTCTTCAGTCACGGCCTTGCTCGTCTCCTCCGGGTTTTTGAAGTATTCCCGGAACTGGGTGGGGCCACGGAGAAGCAATTCACCCCGTGGGTAGGGCTTGTCATCAACCGAGTACTCCATGTCGGGCAGCGAAGCTAGACAGGCTTCCGTCGAGGGGGCCAAGCGGCCGCAATTACCAGCAGTAAGATCTTGAGCGGACTGCGCCGTCGACACGGCATAGGTTTCGGTCAAGCCATAACCTTGAATAAGGTCGATTCCCAGGACAACTCGGAGGAAGTTGTGCAGCGACGGGTCGAGCGGCGCGGAGCCAGAGACCATGAACTTGGCCCGGTCCAGACCCATTGCCGCCGCAACCTTCTTAGCCCAGATTCGATCGTACAGGGCGTGCTTCGCCGTAGCCTGACTAGGGTCAGGGTTCTTCAGGTTCGCCATCTTCGTCGAGACGATGTGTCTCGACATGGCGCCCTTGACACCCGGCTGCTCGACGGTCGAAGCGCGGATGACATTTCCAAAACGACTGTACAAGCGAGGGACGGACATGAAGCCGGTTGGCCTCAAGAGCTTCAGATCATCGACCAATTCCGTGATATTTCCGTGGAAGTACCCAATTCGACCACCGGCCCAGAAGGACGCATGCTCAGCCAAACGAGCATAAATATGGGCCAACGGAAGATAGGATAGAGCGGTGTCGCCTGGCTTCTGTTCGGACATGACGAGCGCACTCGCCGCGGCCGCGACAGCATTCCCGTGCGTCAAGACCACGCCCTTCGGAGGGCCAGTGGTACCCGAGGTGTAGTTGATGGTGACAATGTCCGATGGAGATGGTGGGTTGTAGGGGCGGTTCAACGAGGCACCCAGCTGTTCGACCTGCTCGATCGTGTAGATGGCGACATCCTGACCCGCAGCAACCGACTCCAACAGTGCACGCTTGGAATGACCTGCCTGTTCACCGGAGTCCAAAGGATCCAAACTGACGATGATCTTCAGGTTCGGCAACGACGGCCTGAGCTTGAGCAGGGTAGGGATATGCGGCAAGGAGGTCACAACACAGTTCAGCTCGGCGTGGTTGATGATATACTCTGTGGCGTCCGAGGCCAAGACATCGTAGATCGAAACGGAATACAAGCCCTGAGACATGCATGCCAAATCTGTTGAGAAAAAAGAGAATAAGATCAGCCATAAGCTCAGGCGAAAACGCGCGCGCAACAGATTTGACCATCGCGAAAATGACCAGAGTAACAACCCCGGCTGCATACGCACCTGTGATTTGCCATTCCGGCCGGTTCTGGCACCAAAGACCAACACCGTACGAGCCCGAACGGTTACAGCCGTGTTTATTGTGCAACTCTGCCAGACCAGCGCCAAATGCGGCCCGGCGCTTCTGAACGGTTTGGTAGTCGAGCCATTGATAGTTTCCAAACTTCTTAGTGACCGGGTTGTAGGGGCGCCACCCAAGACAGTGGGCCTTTGGCTGACGATTCGCAGTCGATTCGAACATGTCATGAGCTGTGGAGATCTAAGGAGACACAATACTTTAGTATCAGTGCTGACTTGCGCCTACTTGAGAAGACGCAAATTGGCGACATACCTGAGGATCCAGAGTCTTCAGCAAGGACTTTTGCGCGTTCCAAGCACGGTAGACCCTACTCCGGCCCGGCTGTTCGGAGCCAGACACAGCAACGGAATAGGGAGTCCCCTTGGGGGGTTCCTCTCTCAACTCTGCCGCACGAGCAGCATGGAGGGGCTGCGACGAGAACATGACGGGATGGCGGTTTTTGTGATACGTGTGATTGACGAGTCTGGAACCTTTAGCACTGAAGTAGGAGGAAAGATAAAATGTACCTACCAAAGGGAATGGGTATTATATCAAGAGAACGGATATGTACTAAACTGACGTTTATGGTCTGTACAAAGGGGAAGCAGCACCCCAAACACCACTGTGTAAGATATGGTAAGTATAAGGGAGGAGATCAATGGAGGTACTCCTATAAGGAACTGGAGAAGAGAAAAAAGAAGAAAAGGGAGAGAGAGAGAGAAGAGAACAAGAAAAAGAATCTGTACAGAGTAGTTAATTGCTCCGGGAATGCCTCTCTCTCGGGCGGTGGAGTTGGTGATTGGCTGGCCACTAAATAGGATTCTCAGATAGTCCAATGAACCTCGGCATTTTGCATAGCAGTCCGGAGTACATAAACTAGTAGTACAAGAATAAGAATTGCCTTGGTTAGTTGACAGAGTAGGGAATCAGCCTGCCCATACTATTTACCCTCTATTCAATCACACTACAGTTATAACAAATCCAGAACAATACTATGGAGTACTCCGTGAGTATGTAGTACTCCTATCCTGTGATACCAAATTAACGGTTCCCGGATCGGAAGGACCGAGGCCGGACACGATTGCCTTTTGGGTAGTTGAAGCGGAAGCTTTAATTGGCCACTGCTCTTCCAGTGCATAAACCAGTTTTGTGCGTGCCATAATTTATGCAATATTTTGTATGAACCCGTACGTCATTTACCACCAATAACCAAACAGGTCACTGCTGCGTCTCAGAACCTAAAGCTACGGAGTCCCCCATCATGCAGAATATGCTGTTGAGCCCGTGACCATCCGTACTATCCTTGTCCATTGATGTGCATCCTCCACGGGCCATTCTCCGCATCAGCCGGGGCGGAGCATGGGGTAATTGACTACCAATTCCTGATTCATGTGAAGCGGCTACCACATGAAATCCATGTTGATTTCCGAGAAACCAATAAGGTTGCTGACTAGTAGTCCTTGGCTAACTGACAGAATTGAGATAGCATGTGCAAGCCATGTACCCTAAACATCGTGTAAATTTGATAGATTGCTATATAAAAGTTCCCTGGGGTATATTTCTCGCTTGAAATCTCTCGAATCTTCCTTCTTTACATTTAACAGTAGCTAATGGACTCCTGGAGACCAGCTTCCTCCGTTGATGCTCCTTTTTAAGTTGTCCGGTCAGGCAAGGAGGTACCAGCGGCGGCAGCAGCCTTGAACGATTGCTCAAAATCAGCAATAATATCGTCAATATGCTCTGTACCGACAGAAATACGGATGCCATCCTCTGTCGTGCCCGAGTCAAGACGCTCTTGGTCGGTAAGTTGCTCGTGAGTTGTCGACCAAGGGTGAATTGCAAGGGTCTTGGAATCCCCGACACTATATACCAGTTAGTTCGGTTTCAATCGATCAGAAAATAGAGCGACAATGTACTTTGCAAGATTTGAAATCAGCTTGAAGCCGTCAACAAGCTGGCTACCAGCAGCAGCGCCGCCCTTTACTCCGAACGATAGCACACCACCATAACCACGCTGCAAGTACCGCTTGGCAGTCTCATGACTAGGGTGGTCTTCCAATCCGGGGTATGAGACCCAGTTCACGTTTTCGTTCTTCTGCAGCCACTTTGCAAGGGTGATTGCATTGCTCGCATGTCTCTCAGCGCGCAGACTGAGAGTCTCCAAGCCCAGCAGAAGCTGTTGCGCAGCAAAAGGGTTCAGTGCCGTTCCGAGATCACGCAGGATTTCCACACGGACTCGAATAGCAAAGGTAATGGGTCCAAAGGTTGCCCAGAACTTCAGGCCATGGTAACCTGCGGATGGTTCGACAAACTGAGGGAATCGGGCGGCATGCTTGCCCCAGTCAAATTTCCCAGAGTCCACAACCACGCCGGCAACGGTGGTGCCATGGCCACCAATCCACTTGGTTGCGCTGTGGACAACGATGTCGGCGCCATGGTCGATGGGGCGGCAGAAAAATCCACCGGCTCCAAAGGTATTGTCAACCTACAAAGGTCAGATTCACCGTCTTGTTGGAAATGTAAAACTGGTATGGCGCTACTCACCACAAGAGGGACGCCCTTCTCGTGAGCAACCCTGGCCAATTCTGAAAAGTCTGGGACATTGTAACGAGGGTTACCGATTGTCTCCACGTAGACAGCCTTGGTGCGCTCGTCAATGGCAGCCGCGATATCCTCTGGCTTATCCCCCTGGACGAACTTGGTATTGATACCTAGGCGAGGGAAAAGGACCTTGAACTGGTTGTACGTGCCACCGTACAAATTGGTTGTCGAGACGATGTTATCACCGGCATGGGCGAGAGCTGAAATGGCCATGAACTGTGCACTCTGACCTGAAGAAGCTGCTACAGCCGCGACACCACCCTCAAGAGCCGCAATACGCTTTTCGAACACGTCGACCGTGGGCTAAATTGACTAATTGTCAGAGACCTGGGCGAGCACCGGTTCTTCGGAGAACAACTCACGTTCATAATCCGGCTGTAGATGTTGCCGAATTGCTTGAGGCCAAAGAGCCTGGCTCCATGCGCAGAGTCATCGAATGTATAGGACTAATTGGGTAACCATAAGTATATCGAGCAGTATGAATGCTGAGGACAGGGAACATACAGTGGTGGCATAGATAGGAACGGCACGAGACTTGGTAGTAGGGTCTGGTTCTTGTCTTGAAGATTAAAAAGTCAGCGTCATTGATCAATGGCTAATGTACTTGCAATCGGTAATAAGACGTACCCAGCGTGAAGCTGGAGAGTCTCGAAACGAGGCGGCGGCTGCTGCTCGGAAGACATGATGGCAACCAGAATGCGGGGTGACGTCTGTTGGATCTATATACGATATCTTTGCTGATATCAGGATCAAGAAATCTGGGATGCAGGAAATGCAATGCAATATGTAGAATTAAACGAGCAAAGAACAGGATAGAGATCCCCACGAACTTGAGGGGGAAGCTGTGAGGGAGTGGTATAAAAGCGACGCGGGGAAAAGGTGATGATGGACATTGATGGCGTGATCAACTGGAGGAGGGGAAAGTCAATTGTTGTGGGTTCGGGGACAAAAAAGGAAACCTATACATAATGGTTTTTCTTATGCTTATTCTGTTCCTGCTCAAGTGAAAATTGGGATTTGTGTTGTGGGTATTATTGCGCTGTTGTGGGAGGAGAGAAATGATGCTACTATGAATTGGCAATTGAAAAGCTCTAGCGATGGAAATTTATATTATATTCCTGCTGTACAAAGCACAATAATGTCATCGGGATTTATTTGAAAGAGGACGTGAACCCTCAAGGTGAATACATAGCAAATTGCACGTGAGAAGGTAATGGTGTTCTCGACTCTACATGATCGTCATAACGTATTCAACGGGCGAGCGGCGAATACGGCCGAAGTGCGAATTCTGTATTCCCATACAAACTGGCCCTTATTAAATCAGTGATATCTCAACCAGTTTACTATAATCGACGCTCATATTAGAGAAGTCCATTCTTTATGTGTATGTGAATAGATATTGGAAATATATATATATAAAAAAACCTGTATCTGTTGTAAATATATATATCTGGTTTAAAATACGGGGTAATTTATAATACCCAGGTAAATAATAGCTCTGGATAATTTAAAACTGAGACATATACTGTGTATGGCCATGAATAATGCTATTTTAAATTACTAGTAAACGTAACTTGGAATGGCGTTGAGATATCACTGACTTAATAAGGGCCAGTTTGTATGGGAATACAGAATTCGCACTTCGGCCGTATTCGCCGCTCGCCCGTTGAATACGTTATGTCCACGGACCATCTATATATATTTTTCATGATCACCATCGCAGCCCAGCAAAATCCAAGAATCTTCAGGTACTATTTGCATTTCCTTCACCAAACAACCAATCCTGTTTCTTCCCTTGCTCGAACTGATTCAGATCATGGGGCTCACTGGTATTCGCCACCATGAATTGGATAACCTGACTGGCGGTCAGGCAGACAAAACGACAAGACAAAGTTAGGCTTCCACTTTTTTTCTGACTATATATACGAGAATAACTTTTTCTTCTTCTTTTTCTCACTTCGATTGTTTCTCTACAAAAGATCACTTCAAAAAAAATAAAATAAAATAAAATAAAATAAAATAAAAACTGATTCGCCCGGAATCCTGCAAAGGTACGCCGTACGCTGCACAGTTGTCACATTGCCATGTCACAGAACCGAAGAATGCCCCTCTTGTCAGCTTAACGGGTTTTCAAAGGAAGTCTGTGCTCCTCGAATATTTCCATATAAATATCCCTGGGATGATTGATGGTTAACTGTTCAAATAGCTTTTCAATCCTTGCACTGTTGCCCTAGTTGAGAAAAAAAAGGCGATCCGCAGAAATCAAAACAATGGCCCTGAGTTTTCCATGGATCTACCCCGTTAGGGTCGCGCAGTTCATCTTTGGCATAATTGTTCTCGGTTTAACGGCATATGGTGTGTCCCCATCGCCCTATAGTTGTGTCTCTCCTCTGACTGTCTGTAGTCGTCAGTTTATGGTACGAGTCCGGTTCAACGGTTAATTTTATGCTTTTCAACGGCGTGTGGACACCCTTTGTTGCAGTGCCTTTCCTTGTCCTAGCACCGACCTACTTCCCAAACCTCGCGCATCGGCTCATTCTCGTCGGGGTTGAATTGGTTACCATGATCTTCTGGTTTGCCGGGTTTATTGCCTTGGCTGTTGCGTTACCGGGTCCTAGCTATTGCCATGGAAGCGACTGCAGCTCTCTCCAAGCAGCGACGACTTTTGGAGCCTTTGAATGGTATGTTTATGCAGCGGCAATGACATGAGACAAGTAGTTAACTGTTACCAGGGTTTTATTCGCCATCACATCGGCGACAGCGGTCATGGGAGTAATGCGGTCCGGTCCCAGTAAGACCGCCAACGTTGGCGTCTGAGTAGGATTGACTGCAGCAGTTCCGTAAACGAGCGCTATGATGATGAGATTTGGTTTGTGATGTCATGCACTACAGGCGGTTCCAGCCCTACTACCCGCATGACCACGATTTGACGATTTGCTTTGATTATTTCAGCCGCATCGATTAGAGACGACGACTTACGATGGAAGTGTGCATGTTCCTTCTTTTAATTCTGCTTTGCGCAATTCTTAATGCTATGAATGATACCCAGCCTGTTCATACTGTATGGGGTATGTAAGGGATTGTTGATCTCTTCGCTGCCATGATTTAAAATCTCACCTCAGACACTGCGCGTTGCCACCTCGTAATACCATAGTCTTCGGTGTACATGCTTGTACGGATTGCTATCTAAACCTTGCTAAGCCGGTACCGACAATAAGCGTCGAGTACTGATTCATGACCGTTAGCTGCAACAAGTGCTTCACTTGATCGCATCGATACCCCGTATGAGTAGCATTAAAGCCCTATAAAAGGGCTCTAGAAGAACTGGACGAGAGTTGAACATGTACGGAGTATATATACTCTTTCTTGCACATGACTCAAGTCGGCTTCCGTTCCCGAGTTTAACCGGCCGGAGGAATTTCGCCGTCGGTCGGCTCGGAGCTTGCCGGGAATCAGATGACAACCACGCTATACCCTATGGAGCAATCCTGACGGCGTCTTGGCATTGCCACCGATATGCAACTCTACAAGTACTCTTTTGCTCTGTACAAGTATACAGAGGAGACTGCAGCAAATCTCGCATTGAAATACTTAATTGTACTTAAAGTTGCTGGAGACATGGCATCTTATCAATGCATGAAGTTGCAGCAGAGAGTCTTTTCCGGATCTCAAACAGCAGTGAACGAAAACCTCTGTTCGCGGAGGTTTATCCACATTCCTCGCTCTCGGTCCACCCACCTCCGTCCGGTAGGGCACATCTATGCTCTGTGCAGTCAGAACTCCGGTTCTATTATCAGAACCCAGTAATATCAACCATTAACATGAGAAATTCTGTTAGACTATCTTGTTACTCATACCCAGCCATGCTTATCATTCGATAATCGCCGTTGTATGAAGCATTTATCTGAACTATGAGTGTTAAGAACTGCGTTGATCCCCCTCATACGCGTCCATTACTGCAATACAAGTACAAGTACTGTTCAAACCCCTCAATTGCTTGATATTTATTCTCGCAGTTCGCATTATTGAACCAGTGTCCTCATATTACCATCTCAATTCACGGTGAAAGTAACGGTTACGGTTGATTTGATTTGATTTCCCCACACTGCACCGGACACCGGTAGGGAAAGAAAAAAAAAGTTTCTGCCGGGTTGACGGGTCTCAGTGGAGTCAGCGTTCTTCTTCGCATTCGCCGACGCAACAGCTGTTTCTTTCCTCCTCACTTCTACTACAGAACATTCTTTCCTTATTCTTTTTCTTCTCCTTCTTCCTCAGCCTCTATACGACCTCCTAACTGGTCATCGCGCCCATCGCGGACCAGTATGGGCGCCGAGCAAGACCAGTTCTCCGTTACCTCGAAATCCGCTGCGGAGAAGGGCAACATGGCCGGTCAAGACCCCATTCAAGTCGACGCCCATGGCCACAAATCTCAAGAACTGAGCAGCGTCGATGTTGAGAAAAATGGCACCAGTGGAGGACCTGAACAAGAGCCAGAGCTCAAGCGAAACCTGAAGAATCGTCATCTGCAAATGATCGCTATCGGTTAGTTAATATCCTCGACCAACGCGCGCAAGATATTGACATATCTCTAGGTGGCACTGTTGGAACAGGTCTTTTTATTAGCAGCGGCACTGCCGTCGGTCATGCCGGCCCCGTCGGTGCCGTAATCGCCTACCTCTTTGTCGGAACGATTGTATATTCGGTTATGGCCTCGCTGGGTGAGCTCACGACGTACATCCCAGTCGCCGGCGCATTCACGTCCTACGCAACTCGATTAATCGATCCAAGTCTTGGCTTTAGTATGGGCTGGATTTATTGGTGGTCCTGGGCTTCGACATTCGCTGTGGAATTGACGGCAACCGGCTTGATCATCCAGTTTTGGGAAGAGAACATCAACCTCGCGATTTTTATTGCAGTTTTCTGGGTTGTCATCTTGCTGCTGAATCTCCTGCCAGTCAGTTTCTATGGCGAGATCGAGTTCTGGTTCTCTACCATCAAAGTGGTCACGGTTCTGGGTTTTATGATCTTCGCCATCTGTATCGACGCCGGCGCCGGTAACAGAGAATATCTAGGGTTCCGATACTGGGTACACCCCGGTGCTTTTGCTCCGTACCTCATTGAAGGCAACGACTCGCTTGCCAAGTTTGTCGGTTTTTGGTCTGTTTTGATCCAAGCCGGTTTCTCCTATCAGGGTACCGAGCTCGTTGGTATCGCTGCCGCCGAGACCGAGAATCCCCGCCAGACTGTCCCATCCGCCATACGCAAAACGTTTTACCGAATTCTCTTTTTCTTCGTTCTGACCATCTTCTTTATCGGTCTGCTAGTGCCCTATGATAACGGCGATATGACCAAGGACGGAAACAACGCTAATTCGTCTCCGCTTGTCATTGCGGCCAAACTTGCCGGGGTGCAGGTGCTGCCTCACATAATCAATGCGGTTTTGTTGACTGTCGTGCTTTCGGCCGCCAACTCGAACGTCTACAGCGGCAGTCGTATCCTGCTTGGTCTGGCGAATGAAGGGATGGCGCCCAGATGGTTTAAATACACCACCAAACGTGGTGTGCCGTGTTACAGTGTGGTATTCACCGCTCTCTTTGGTTTGCTCGGGTTCTTGAACATGTCCAACTCGGGTAGCACCGTCTTTACCTGGTTGACCAACATTTCCGGTGTGGCCGGCTTTATCACCTGGGCATCATTGAACGCCTGTCACCTCGCGTTCATGCGGGCCCTAAAAGCGCGCGACATCTCGCGTGACTTGCTTCCATACAAGGCAGCTTGGCAGCCTTGGTATTCCTATTATGGACTCTTCTTCAACGTGCTGATTATCCTGACCCAAGGGTTCACATCCTTCATCCATGGGTTCAGTGTGACGGATTTCTTCATCGCCTATATCAGTTTGATTCTCTTTGTCGTCCTTTATGTGGGACACAAGCTCATCTTTCGAACATCGATTGTGAGTCCACACGAGGCGGACATCGACACGGGCCGGGAACCCCTGGCCAACGAGACGTGGGAAACGTCAGACCCGGCCGCGGTCCCGTGGTATATCAAGGGTTACCACTGGATAAGGCGTTTCTAAGGTGGCAATTTGTTGTTTCTGAACAAACTTCCTTTTTTTTTTTTTCTTTTCTAAAATTTTAATTTTCTCCGACTGCACGTGGAAAGGGTTTCATATATGCATTGATGTCAATGCTGTTCTTTTTTTTCGAAAGGCACACGGTGTTTTACGAGTATGAGTGAGCGACCATGAATCTCTTACTATCATCCTCTCGACTCTTCTTTTCTGTTGCTTAATATTCGACCATGTTGTGATGCACATAGAGCGCGCACATCATTCGGCCATTCAGGCAAAGGAGTTAGGTTGCATTTCCGGCATTCAATTTGGTTCGGTCATTCGGTCTGTTTGTATGTATTTTGTTCGCGCATTTATTCAACCTCAATCGATTCAAAGATAGTAATCCTCTAGAGGAATATATATACAAACCAAAAACTACGGGCTACACACAGGTTCTACCCATAGGATAAATATACCAAGAAAATGACAACCATAGCTATTAATTTGCTAGAACTAAGAACAGGAGCAGAATACCATGGGGGCCCAGTAGAATCGAAACCGATACAAGCTTTCAATGGGATCGTAACAAGACACAAAAAAGAAAAAAAAAAAAAAAAAAAAATCACATAAACAGAACACACCGACACCCACATCGATGGTAACGGTTTTCGGACCGGCCGGACTACCAGGAAGCATTTGGTTGGGTTGCTTCTTGGGCAAGAAAACGGATCATGAGAGGTGCGGCTGTTTCACCATTCTCAGCTTCATCAATGTGCCACGGCTGGATGAAGGTACTGAGAAGGATGTCATGGTTCTGGCCATTGTCCCTGCTGAATCCCTGCTGGTTTTCAATATAGCGCAAAATCTCGTTGAACCAAGTCTTCACCTCATTTCCGAGGACCTTCGTGGCTGACCCTAGACCCAATCTGGTTAGTATATGGATATTCCTTTAAGAAGTCTGCACACCTCACCGTAGCACATCATGGCATAAACGGAAACCCAGTTCGCTGCGGTGATCGCACTGTCCTAGATGGGGATTTTCGAAGGATCAGAGAAACTCCAAGAATTAGCAACGGCTTCTCAACCCGGTAGGGCAATTCACTGGAGCTTGTATTTCCGTTTATATTTTATCAGGAGGATCGTGGCACTGGTGGGGATAATTAGAAGAACAGCAGCGAGTCCACCATAGGCCTATTCCCTTCTTGATAGTGTCGTTAACGTTTTCGCCGTGGTAGATGGGGGTGCGATAGGGATGGTGGCAGTTGCTCCCGGTGGAGCTACACGGAAGCAGGGTGAGGAGGCATTGTGTGTAGCTAGTAAGATGTAGAGGGCACGATTAACGAAGGTTGAGAACTTCGATGGGAGTCCAGATGAGACGATAACTCAATGAAAGGCGACGTATAAGAGAAGGCGGAAAGAGAGACGAGAGAAAAGGAAGAAAAGGCGGGAAGAGAGATGGGAGGGAGTTGAGCTGGGACCTTTACAAATTGACACAATCCCTTCTATGCACACTGTTCTTAGTATATAGCTTTCTCACACGCATCCACTCTCGTCCACAACAGCCACCACGTCCAGCACAATCCTGAGGAAGCCATGTGCAAAACCAATTGGGTCTTGTCTGTTTACTTCAAAGGCTCTGCTAAACACCCCAGTTGGGTGCCTCATGGAGCACAGTAATCAATCGCCGAATCGGTAAAATGCAGGAAATAGTAAGCCTTCATTTCATCTTCTAGACTCTGAGTTGGGTCAATTGGTTTCTGGTTTATGCGAATTTATGCTAGGGCTAGTCTGATGACTTTGCAAAGATCACTCATAATAATATATACCACTCTTATTAGCCTCTGTACAATGTCGCATATAAGGGCTAAGAAAGTTAGGATTCAACTGGGAATGCTTTGAAGCTACACGCATGGAGTCTAGGACTTTCCTTGTCTACTCCGCTTACAGACGAAAGAACGTTAAATGGACAAATGTAGCAATGGAATAAAACCCATCAACTCATTACTTTTGGAGAGCTGAATATGTAGAACCAAAGAAGTGATGGAAATGGGAATAGAGATACATGCTAGGATGTTTAAACCGAACAAACAAGAAACGAAATTGCATCCATCAACCAGCCCAAAACAAAAACGGGGAAAACGCGATCGAAAAAATACACAATGGTAGAAGAAAAAAGCACGTAAAAAGCCGACCACCCACCCTGTAAAAGAAGAGAAGAAGTCAATAACAGGAGCCATAGAATGCAGGGGGAGCGATTGCGAAGCAAAAGCAAGGTAGAAAAGAAGAAGAGAAGACAAAAACACAAACAAAGCAAGGCCTGAATATGAAATGCCCGCATGCAGGACGTCGAAAACTCCGCGGAAAGGCGGAAGAGATTAAGCGGCGATGCACTGGAAGAAGCCCCGTCCTCATAAAGGAGCAACGTATAAAAATCAAATGCCTTCGACAAGGAGTACAATCGTTCAAACGCCAAATGTCCAGTCCGGAGAAAGGAATTGTTGAGAAGAAAAAAGACGAGATTTTGTACAGCGAATTCGAGGGTAAAATTCGTATCGACACACTAGCTGCGCGCTTCAGTGCATGGTCGTTTTGTTGTATTTGGTCATAACAAGCGTAAGGCATTTTAGCTGCCCTGACCAGGAGGTGGCGGCTGAGATCCTGCCTGTGCTCCGCCCATCATGAATCCCGGAGGGAACATGGGCATTCCTGGGAAGGAGAAGCCGAATCCAGGTACTGCTGGGGGAACACCAACGTTGTTCACATTGGCAGCGTCACGGTCACCCTGGCCGCCAGGTCCAGGGGGGTTCTCACGTTCTGGGCGACGGAAGCGATCCTGCTGAGTGCGAGAAGAGACTGGTCCCCGCTTGCCTCCAGTGTCGGTTGCAATGCGTCTGCTGATGGCTATTATCGAAAGAAGAACCTGATTAGCTAGTGACTCAATGAAAATTGAGAGGCGGATTACCTTTGGACGAGACACCGGCACCAATTTCGATATCTGGCTCCTCGACGACCATGCCACTTTCCATAGGTCTGCCACCAGTTCCACCATACTCCGCAGTAAGCAGCCACTTGCGGTCCGCCTCTGTGAGTCTCTCGATCGGAATGACACTGACACCGGTCTGGTAGTCGCTGCAATCACGTGGACCGAATCCCACACCCCATCGGGTCTATAGAAACAGACGTCAGACATCGATCATAATCAAAACAGACTGGGATGATGGCATGACTTACTCTAAGTTGCATGTCTCCAGATTTGTACGATTCCATTCCTTCACGAGCATTGACAGCGTCATTGCGGCAGATCATTTTGATAAAAGCGTGGCGTTTGTCGATGTTGACAATGCAAGTCTGAACGATACCAAACTTGCCGAACAGCGAACGGAGATGCGCTTCGGATGAACTACAAGAAGGTCAGAGACGTGATCATGTAATGAATAATTTTGAAACTTACGTGACACCACCGACAAAGAGAGTTCGGCTCAGTACTGACGCAAAACTGTTAGCATAGGATACTCATAGATTCAGGATTGCAAACAAACCTTTCAGATTGCCTTGGCCAATGGAGTAGTCCCATTCGATCAACTTCGGGCCAGGAGGGGGAAGAGCTAGGTCTTTACGAGGAGATGGCGAGCGACGTCTGCGACCCGGAGGGCTGCGCTGACGGTAGTCCCGTCGACCACGCATGTCCCGGGGATCTCCGCCTCTGCGACCCGGGGAGTCTCCATGGTATTCTCCATAGACAGGACTATCGCGTCTGCGAGGAGGGGACACGTCACGGCGCCTATCCCAGCCAGGGGAACGGGAGCGACGACGATATTGGCCCGGGGGCGAGCGCATGTAGTCGCGCTCACGAGGGTCAAGATCGCGCGTTTGAGAGTCCGGACGACCGCCCCAAGCACCCATGTTCTGACTTGGCAATCCAGGGAATCCGGGAGCTTGTCCAGGCATGCCGCCCATGCCGGCAGAACTGGACAGAGAGAGGAGTTGCAGAGCGGTAGCCCATTGATCCTGAGGAACTCCTTGTGCCATCAACAGCTGCACAAGCTGGAGTTGTTGCTGAAGGGCATCTGGTGCCATAGCTGGCGTGGGTTGGGCAGGAACTGCAGCCGCCTGTGGCAGGAGTGCAGCAAGCGGGTTTTGCGGAGCAGTCATTGGGTTAGGTGTCTGAGACTGACTCTGAGGCTGAACCAACGCTGGATTCTGAGCCATGCCACCCAGAGCTGCGAATGGATTCGCCGCCATAGCTCCCGCAGCAAAGGGGTTCACGTTAGGCTGGGCGGCTCCGGGTTGCGAGGCCTGGTCAACGGACGTAGTCACTGGCTGAGGAGCGGCGGCGGTCTGCGGTGTTAGAGCGGCAAGTGGGTTATTTGTTTGCGCTGGAACTGCCGGGGCTGCCGGAGCCGCAGTGTTTTGTTTGGCCATATCCGCCAGGGCTTTCAGGATACTAGAAGTATCAGGCGCCGACTGAGGTGCAGTCGTCGAAGCGGCACCATTGGAAGCTTGCTGCTGTTGAGGAGCACCATAAGGTATGTGATTCGGGCCTGGAGATCCTTCTGGGGTAGTGGATTTAACATCTAAGGGGAAAACGTCAGATTCCGAGTTCATGATTAAGCGCTGGCTGTTTGATGTCCGCCGTCCCCAGCTTCCATTGGGGACAGCACACCAGGCCACCAAGAAAGAAACATTAGAAAAAGAAAGAGGAAGTCTTACTGTTCAGAGCGGGAGCGTTTAGTTTCTCCTTGAAGTCGTTGATCATATGGGGTGGGAAAGTATTTCCACGCTCCCAGATGTCAACCAGCTTCTTGATTTTTTCCTATAGCGAAGAACGATCAAATACGTAAGTTGGACTATTCGCCATAAACGACGGAGTGCAAGTTTAGACGAAGACGATGAGAAGAAAGCCACGGTTCCTATGCAAAAGGGCAGGGGGTATATAAGCGGGAGATACATCGGGCTGTTCTTATATGCACGGGACTTGGGGCAAGTCACCGTGCAATACCGGCCTTATGGATGATGCCCGCGAATGATAATGTGATAATTTGGTGGTTTTTCGCGTATATCTTCTAGTAGTGCGTACCTTTTGATCTTCAGGAGCATTGTTTATGATATCCGTCATCAAGACGGTGAGCAGTTCGGTCACTCTGTTAACGCCAGCAGCGAAGGTTCCATCTGGAGCAGCACTGCCGGCTGGCTGGCCTGCTCTGCGTGCTGCTTCTACCCACTGTCGAGTTACAGAGTCTACAACATAGAGTACGCCCAACTTGTGTGTCCCTGGTGCCTTCTTGAAATGGGTGTAGATCTTTTGGATGAGGACGGATTCGTTCTACCAGCGAGGAAACAGAAGTTAGCGCAAGCCATTCAAATCATACCGAAACAGTGACAAGAGTGATAAACGTACCTGAACGTTGGCGGTGCAAAGCGAGGTGATGCTGTTGATCTTCGAACCCGAGACACCTGGTGGCTTGAGAGCAAGCATTGATTGGAGATAGTTCTCCAGCTCTGCTACAGCCGAAGACATGATGGGCTGGGTTGATATATAGAAAGTTGCTTTTGACTGGAGTCGCGTCGCGTCTACTGGGAAAACCAGTGCAGGTTGCTTAAAGAAATGGTCGGTAACAGAAAATCTTTTGGCTTCTCTGTTTCCTTTTCTGCGACTTTCCACCAAGGTGCAAAAATAAAAACGAGTATCCTTTTAAGCGGATTTTGGTGGCCGTGTCACTACAGGCTTCACGAGCGTATACTTGGCGATGAGACAGGGCCTTCCGCCTACAGCTGGAACAAAGCCCGAGCGATAAGTGTCCAGGGCTTGTTTTCTTTCGAGTATGAGTACAGGAGTACGTCCTAAATCTGAGAGTGAATATATCAAAGGGGACAAGAAAAGAGATGGAAAGAGATGGGTTTACGACCCGTTGATGATGGGGGAAGTGGTGTAGGAGTTGAGGTTGACAGAAGGGAGGAGAGAAAATGAAAGGGAGTTTTGGGTGAAAAACTGCAGGCTCACTAAGTCTGAAGCTAGACCAGAATAGGAATGTTATGGCCTGAGGTATTATTCCCTTTTTCTTTGTGGTCTTGGTATATCATGTGACTTTTCACGTGGCTCTTATCCGCAACTAAGTTACTCCGGTCCCTCGTTCAATTAGCCATTTTCCCCGGTGAATCGAATGCGGCAATCTTCTATGGAGTTCGGAGTCCGGAAAGCACTCGGAGTACCCTAGCATTCGCCTGAAACGTCAATTTTGTGTACTTGTATAATAATAGCTACGTGCTGAATCATGAGGTTCAGTTATTGTACTCTGTACCAAGCACTGCGCCAATTCCGCTAAATACCGGGGAGAAGCAAAAAAAAAAAAAAAAAAAAACTAGTTTTATCAGACACTGCATCTGCATGTGACCATTTCTGTGATAGTGGTATGTGCTTGTATCATCATACGGAACGTGCTAAGAACCTCTTACTCTACATAACCCATCGGGGGAGCCTCGGATGACGGCACAATGGATGCATTATTTAGTGCCGACGTCACCGGCCCCATGAGGTCATGTCTCTATGGAGTAATCCCGGAGGACTTAACCGTAATAAAAGCATGAAAGATGAGAAGCACGGAGCTGCGGATGACATTGAGTACTATGGTATGCTACAAAGGTGCATAGAGTTATTATCAGATGGAGTTACGGGGGAAGATCAATTGCTCTGTGGTTTATGTCTCCTTCATCTTCCCCGAAGACCGGAATGTAGCGAAATTCGGAAGACAGCCTGTCTTGTAAGATCAATACCAATTCCGTCACCATCTCGCCGAAACGGGTTGCTGGAGAGTCTCGGGAGACCGGCTGCGTTGGGGCTAGCGTTACCATACCGTACTCTCATGCAGTCCATTGCCTAGCTCTGTTGCCGGGAGTTACCGTACTGTGTGTGTACCGGTAATATCGTTACGGTCAGATGGAAAAAACATGGGCCACAGCCAAAGAGGAAGAGCTCCGACTCTTTTTTCCACCTGGGTTGACCTCCCTGATATTATTTCTCTTTCTTCTCTCTTTTTCTTCTTCTTCTCTTCCTCTCTCCATCCTTGGTCATACTACTTCCACTCCACCCACCCCCAGTTTTCACCATGGCTTCCGCTCTCAAGCTCGGAACCTCTACTCTGCGTTCCTCCATTGCCGCTAGGCCGGCTGTGCAGTCCGCTGCCTTCAACGGTCTGCGCGCCTACTCGACCGGCAAGGCCAAGGTACGCTGCTTGATTTGGTATCTTTTTTTTTGAAACTTCAATAGCTAATTGGCATTCGTGCATCATAGTCCCTCAAGGAGACCTTCGCCGACAAGCTCCCCGGTGAGCTTGAGAAGGTCAAGAAGCTCAGGAAGTGCGCATCCACCCCACCCCCCCCTCGTTGAAGGTTCCCTATCACCATTCAAGACACACAATTGCTAACCACATGCTTGAAATCTTATAGGGAGCATGGCAACAAGGTCATTGGCGAGGTCACCCTTGACCAGGCCTACGGTGGTGCCCGTGGTATCAAGTCCCTCGTGTGGGAGGTGGGTTCTCAACGTGACGTGATGATTTTGGCATGATGGGACACCGGCTAACATACTGCGTCCTAAAGGGTTCCGTCCTAGACTCTGAGGAGGGTATCCGTTTCCGTGGCAAGACCGTAAGTACTCAAGGGGTCCCTTCTCTTTCAACTGTGCGATGACGTGCTCACGAAAGATTTTAGATCCCCGAGTGCCAGGAACTCCTGCCCAAGGCCCCCGGTGGCCAGGAGCCTCTCCCTGAGGGTCTCTTCTGGCTCCTCTTGACCGGTGAGGTCCCCTCTGAGCAGCAGGTCCGTGACCTGTCTGCCGAGTGGGCTGCTCGCTCCGACCTCCCCAAGTTCCTCGAGGAGCTCATCGACCGCTGCCCCAGCACCCTCCACCCCATGGCCCAGTTCTCTTTGGCCGTCACTGCCCTTGAACACGAGTCCGCTTTCGCCAAGGCCTACGCTAAGGGTATCAACAAGAAGGACTACTGGAACTACACCTTCGAGGACTCGATGGACCTCATCGCCAAGCTGCCCACCATCGCCGCCAAGATCTACCGCAACGTCTTCAAGGACGGCAAGGTTGCCCCCATCCAGAAGGACAAGGACTATTCCTTCAACTTGGCCAACCAGCTCGGCTTCGGCAACAACAGCGACTTCGTTGAGCTCATGCGTCTGTACCTGACCATCCACTCCGACCACGAGGGTGGTAACGTTTCTGCCCACACTACCCACCTTGTCGGTAGTGCTCTGAGCTCCCCCATGCTCTCTCTCGCCGCCGGTCTCAACGGTCTTGCTGGTCCTCTCCACGGATTGGCCAACCAGGAGGTTCTCAACTGGCTCACCAAGATGAAGCAGTCCGTCGGTAGCGACCTCAGCGACCAGTCCATCAAGGACTACTTGTGGTCCACCCTCAACTCCGGCCAGGTCGTTCCCGGATACGGTCACGCCGTCCTCCGTAAGACTGACCCCCGTTACGTCTCTCAGCGCGAGTTTGCCCTCCGCAAGCTGCCTGATGACCCCATGTTCAAGCTGGTCAGCCAGGTCTACAAGATCGCTCCTGGCGTTCTGACCGAGCACGGCAAGACCAAGAACCCCTTCCCCAACGTCGACGCTGTAAGTTTACTTGGCCCAGCCCTAGCACAAATTACAAGTATACTAACGCTGCCTTTAGCACTCCGGTGTCCTCCTGCAGTACTACGGCCTGACTGAGGCCAACTACTACACCGTCCTCTTCGGTGTCTCCCGTGCTCTGGGTGTCCTTCCTCAGCTGATCATTGACCGTGGTCTCGGTGCCCCCATCGAGCGCCCCAAGTCTTTCAGCACTGAGGCTTTCGCCAAGCTCGTCGGTGCTCAGCTGTAAACACCCTACTCTTCTTCTTCCGTTTTTGTTGACATGATATGACCCTGGGGAGGAAATTTTT
Organism: Aspergillus cristatus; assembly: GCA_034509305.1. Lineage (NCBI taxonomy): Eukaryota > Fungi > Ascomycota > Eurotiomycetes > Eurotiales > Aspergillaceae > Aspergillus > Aspergillus cristatus. Next base: position 784,438 of record WJBV01000007.1, on the reverse strand, counting down.
TCGGGACATGAAACGAGTCAGAACACTTTGTATTATCTCATATTATCTCATACCTTTATGTGTTTTCTTTATTTTTTTGGTCTAGATTGGGACGCGCGGAGTGTTGGGGTTTGTTCGATATTATTGTATGATAGGACTTGGTTCGAGCGGGCCTTGTAACAAGCACTTCCACGTCAACTTCTCCTGAGCGATCTTTTTTTTTATTTTTATCGTAAGAAGGTCCAGTTTAATGGGCCATTCTTGAATGTACCCCGTAGTTTCCGGACCATACGGAACACTCCGAAGGCAATAAGCTATGACACTAAAAAGCACTGAGCTTTAGAGCACAATAATGAAATGGCGGACAGCTCCTTGAACTCAACTGTTGGGAGCATCTCGGGTGAATCCGGTGCTCAACGACAGCACAGTACGAAGAGTACTTCGTACTTCGTAGCACGGAATGCTCCGTAGTACATCTGTCCTCTACCTCCGTGCAGAGTACGAAGTGTATGCAGTACAAGGTGATTGTACTCCATGGTCTAAAGGGTATAGAAATATCACCGTTTATAACAAAATCAAACACTACGTAGTCCAATGCCGTCTACCATACGGCTAATGACCTTTTTCCTTGTCGGCAACGGACAAGTACTTGTATATCTCCCAATCGGGCATCATTTCACCGCCGAGCCCAAAGCGGTCTAGCGCTGCACGGTGACCCAATCCCGAGTATGATTTGGCGTTGGACATGGGGTGGCCTGTGATGCCTCAGGCTAACAATCCGTCAGGTCAATTCCCGTGATTGCTCCGGTTACCTGGTCTGTCTTCTTTCCTCTTATATATTCCTCTTCCCCCGGTCTTTCTTTGAATTCCGCTCTTCGCTTTTTGACTATTCCGTCTTCCTCCTAATCGGTTCGAATTTCTCCGATTTCGACTCGGAACTACCCCATCTTTCGGTTCTCTCTCGGCTGAATCCTACTTGTCGCATTTCCCCGCGGCCAATCCTTCGACTTTTCGTGATCCCTTAAGGCGACGCATCCCCATAACTTCCCTTGGTCAGGGCCCCTTTCAGTGCTCCCCAAGGCCAGAGAATGTCTACCGCTACTGCTCAAGCGCCCGCTCCGGGCCGTAAGCTCGAGAAGAAGCCTATCAAGTTCAGCAACCTGTTGCGTACGTGCTACTGCTTACACCCTGCTGTCCAATGACATGGTCGTTCTAACTATGCTTCCCGTACAGTTGGCGCAGGATTGAACATGTTCGAGTAAGTAGATCTTCGGTGTGCTTTGAACTTTCTCTCTTTACAGTTGCTAACTTGGATGGTTAGGGTCACATCGTTGGGACAGGTAACTGCTCATTCCTCTGCAGAGAATCTCGACTCCTTTACTAACACATCCGTCAGCCGCTGGAAGTGATCAAGACGACCATGGCTGCGAATCGCGGCGACAGCTTTGCGGGTGCCATGGCTCGGATATGGGGTCGTGGCGGGATCCTCGGTTGTAAGTGCTCAAGCCCCCCTTTTGCCCGTGCTCCACTGTCAGATGTGGGGAAGTGCTTTGGGTTTTGATGCTCACATGTGAGATCCAAACCTACAGACTATCAAGGTCTCATTCCGTGGGCCTGGATTGAGGCCTCTACTAAAGGCGCTGTCCTTCTCTTCGTCGCGTCGGAGGCAGAGTTCGGTGCCAAGGTGCTCGGTGCCCCCGACTTCCTCGCCGGTATTGCCGGAGGTATGACCGGTGGTGTTGCCCAGGCCTACGCTACCATGGGTTTCTGTACCTGCATGAAGACGGTCGAGATCACCAAGCACAAGATGGCTGCTTCGGGTGTGAAGCCCCCCAGCACCTTCGCAACCTTCATGGATATCTACCGTAAGGAGGGTATCCGGGGTATCAACCGTGGTGTCAACGCGGTTGCTATCCGTCAAACTACCAACTGGGGCTCCCGATTCGGTCTCTCCCGTCTGGCTGAAACTGCTATCCGTAAGGTCACTGGCAAGGACGACAGCCAGAAGCTTTCCGCGATTGAAAAGGTTCTGGCGTCCGGTCTGGGTGGTGGTCTTTCCGCCTGGAACCAGCCGATTGAAGTCATTCGGGTTGAGATGCAAAGCAAGAAGGATGACCCTAACCGACCGAAGAACTTGACTGTTGGCAAGGCTTTCAAGTATATCTACGACACCAATGGTGTTAAGGGTCTCTACCGTGGTGTGACGCCTCGTATTGGCCTGGGTATCTGGCAGACCGTTTGCATGGTGGCTCTTGGTGACATGTAAGTCCTGCGTTCTCCTTTTTTTTTTTTTTTTTTTTTTCACTGTACCCATTTCCCCGCGATCTTCACATGTTGTTTCCCGAGGAGCGAATATCGGACTAACTGGTGGGTCTCCGTTACCCCGAAATAACAGGGCCAAAGAGACAGTCGAAAAACTGACGGGCGAGCAAGTCACTGCTAAGCACTAAAGAGAGGGGTTGAGATACCCTTCTGCTATGCACATGGTCTGGTAATGGTCGTCATTGGTCATCAACCTTTCGGACGGACAGTGGAAGCATATCATTCGATTTCTGTGTACTGAGAAGTCTGCATTACTCGAGATATACTGTACTTTTAGGGGACGACATCCTTGGTCATGAAACAGCGATGTATACCTATGGTATAGAATAGTATAACATTCACATAGAAGGCATTCGATTTGACATTTTCTTGATATAGCTGTATTCTCATGGACTAGACATTCCATTATGATATGTTATCTCAGGCCAATAAATGATCCGAGCACCTGCATTGACAGCATACATTCTTTCATGCAGAACGCCTTGCTTGGTACCTATTCTGTCCGGATAACTCCATCGAGTAAAACTCCGTGCCCATACGAAGTACTTACTCTAAACACATCAATTGTGATATTCCAGAATTATTGCAATGACCATTCCAATAGAATTCTAGGCAATGTAGAGATGGAGTATCATCATAGCTTATTGGAGGATATCCCCAAGGAGCATCTGCTGCTCACCTACCACCCCCGAAAAATGATGTACATAACCATAACCAAAACCAAACCAATGCATCTACATTTTATTTAAAAAAGTCTAATAAAGCATAAGATACAATTGTATTACAGTCACAAGAAAAAATGAAAAAACTACAACCACATCAACATGACACACAAAGGAAATATCTGCGAGGATTGATCTAGACACATGGTAATTGGTGGGGTGTATGGATGGTTTTTTTCAATCAAGCCAAGTCTAGCACGTATGGTATACAGATTTTAAACAGTCAGGCCCAGGTCCGCGGCGTACGGGAGCTGGAAGAGGTCGCCAACAGCGACGACGGAGGCCTTGCCGGAGAGGAAGGACTTGGCGAGCTGTGAGAGTGGTCAGTCATTAATTCATATTATTCATTAAAGAGGAAGAAAAGGGATAGAACATACATCCTTAACCTGCTGCTCAGTAACGTTGTCGACGCTCTGGGCGATCTCGTTGATCTGGTAGGGCTTGCCGCCGTTGATCAGGGCGGAGCCAGAGGCCTCAAGACCAGTCTCGAGGGTCTGGACAGACTCGAGAGCACGGAACTTGGCGAGAGCAGCGGCCTTCTTGATCTCCTCGCCGGCAACCTCACCAGCGGCGACCTTCTTGATAGCCTCAACGACGTTCTTGCTGGCAGTGGCGACCTGGCCGACGTTTCCGGAGAGCCCAACGGTGAAAAGACCAGCGTCAGAGTAGGTGTGGCTCTTGGTCGAGACACGGAGCTGAGAGAAGCCCTGGGTGGCCTGGGACAGGAGCGAGAAGCCAGGGGTCCACTTGATGGTCGACTCACCACCAAGGAGGGAAGCGAGGACGGCAACCTCGGGCTTGTAGCTAGAGGTGCCGAATGCGCTAGAGCCGGGGAAGCCGATCACGACAGCGTTTTCGGACTTGTGGGAGATGCGCTGCTCACCGCCGTAGTACTTCGAGGCACCCTTGTCCTGGACCTTGTACTGGCCGGAGGTGCCAGTGGTCGGGAGCTCCTGGAAGAACTGACCAGCCCACCTAGAGAGCTCCGAGGAGTTGGGGCCACTACCGACGAGAGCAATGTTGGACTTGGAGTAGGCGTCCTTGGCGAACTCGGACAGAGCCTCGACGGAGAGGTACTTCTCAAACGGGACGGAGGTGTTAGGGATGATGTTGTCACCGAGACCGCGGTGGAAAGCCAAGCCGTGGGCGGCATCGATAGCAAGGTACTCGGCGTCAGCAGTGATAGCCTGCTGTCTGAGCTTGACGAGGTTGGCGACGAGCTCGTCCAATTCCCAGGCTGATATAATGAGTTAGACCTTTTTTCCGCTGTATCTTCCCCACCAATATCAACCGCTGCGCCCCCACTCACCTGCGAACTTCGATTGGGAAGCAACTTCCGCCAACAGCTCCGTGAAGTATGGGAGGTCGTTCGAAAGGAACTTGGTCGTGAGGACGACGTTCTCACGCGAATGTGACGAGGAAAAGGCACCGCCCAGCAGCTCAACCTCCCGAGTGATCCGCAATGCTGACCGCTTCAGTGTAGACTATCAATTGAGGAAAATCGTTAGTTCAGCCATTCCCAGCCATATGTAAATGCTGAACACCGCCATTGGAATCTCGGGGACCTACCTGGAAAGCGAATCGGTCGAGGGCCTCGGAGAAACCAGGGAAGGGCTGGTAGCGGGAACCAGCCTTGGAAACCAACGCCAGGGTGCTTGTAGGACCGGCGACCTCCCGGTTGGCAATCTTCACACCAGCAGCATCCGAGACCTCGTACTGAAGACCAGGGTTGCTGGCAGAGGCCATGCCACGACGGCTGGTGACCTGAAGCGCACGGGGCGCATTTCGGCTAAGAGTAGACCGCGACAGCATCATCGCATGTGCCGGATAGAAAGCGGGGGAGGAGAGAGATCGAAAGCCGGAGGGGCTTTAGAGGCAATTGGGAGGGGTGGTGGTGGCAGAGTTGCTGGCCGACTGTTGTTGGGCGGGATTGGAAAGCGATGTCTGAAAAGCTTCAAGATGCCGGACACCGTTGATTACTCGTCCGTTGATTGGTCAAAATGACGAGTGCGGGCGGAACCGGCTTTTCCTCATTCTCCGTCAGGTGAGGTCAGGTGACTTTGATCTGCACGTGAGCCCCTCGGCGATAAGAAAAAAAGAAAGACGTGAGTCGATTGTGGTCTTCGTCGAGAACACATTACCTTGACTTGCGTCTTGTCTGATCTCACTTCCCATGGAGGATTCGCGGTGATCTATATATTCCATCTGCCTAGAGAATTGGAGCCCAGCAGGTTCCTTAAAGGCGCAAGAGGAAAAGACGAAGAAAAATGACGTCTCAAGTATGCGATTATATCGTGTTCGCCCGTGCTCGCATTGGTTGCTGATTGTGTGATGCTGCAGAATTATGCTGAGCTCTGTACGCTCCTGGTCGAGGATAGTTTTGGAGAGTTGTTCGGGGTAGGCTTGCGCTTGTCTAATCACTGTTACGCTTTCGCAACGGATCAACCGCATACAAATTGCGAATTGAAGACGCAGGACTTCCATGCTGACTATTTTTGTCTCTGATGTACAGCGCATCTTCGCGACCCTACAGCGATATGACCGTTTGAACCTTCCGCGCTTGAAATTCTACTCCCGTCTTACGGACCGTCAACTCCACCATGGCCTCGCCGCTATGATTCAGCAAAACCTCGTCTTCCATTACACATCCTACGATGACGGTGTCACATATTACGAAGCAAACCAGCGCGCGGCATATTACCTAACTCGGTCCGGCAAAATCTTGGAATTCATCGAAGGTCGATTGGGGCAATATGCGGCCACGCTCATGTCGGCTATTATGTACTTAGGCCATGCTTCAGTTAGCCACCTCGAGACGTTGCCAGAACTGAGACCCGAACCACCACAGACGAACGGCATTAATGGGGAGCACGAGCACGAGCACGAGGAAGACGAGGCGAACGGGGAACACGAAGACCAAGCGAATGGAATAGATGGTGAACACGCTCTGTCAGAGCAGCCCTATCTCCTCCATCCAACCCTCAAGACTCTGGCGGCCCATGGATACATACTTCGTGTCCGAGAAGCCCACTTTCAGAGCTACACGGACACCGTCTTGGATGCGGAGCGAGTAGTCACTGCGAGACCAGATATAAAATCGATGAAAGGGAAGAAGCTGGAAGAAGCGGTTTTCGAAAAGACGTTAGAAATAGTCAAGGAGAAAACCGACGGGGACCTTAGTCATGGTTTGAAACACAATGGCGTTCCCCGGGGCGCGAAACGAGGGCGCGGCGCAGCTCAGCCCAACGAATCTAAGGTGCAAACAGAACAAGCCGATGTCGATGAGGATGGCGAGGAAGACGAAGAGGAAAACGAATGGTCAGATGATGAAATGGGTAACGATACTGTTCCTATGGAGGCAGGTGTCCATTGTTTTTCTTCCTTGTGTTGCTTGGGAAACGGCTAACATGGTCTTCTTCCCACTACAGTCAGGGTTGGTCGTTCGGGTTAATTATGAAAAACTCGATGTTGCGCTTCGAAACTGCCGTTTCATCGGACTCGCAGAGCAAGATTCATCGTCTGTCACGGCCGAGGTATACGAATCCCTGCTTCGACGAATCGAATATCAAACCCCGCGCTGTCGAGATACAGTTGAAATCCCTCGCGAAGGCGAAGAGGGAGAGCAATATTCTGTTCCAATTCCGCTCAGTGCCATCGCGGAGGATGTCGACCAGCAACTTGATCTCTCAGGCTCTATTGGCCCTATGGATATATCGCAGCCTTTCAGTGGGCGCGGCAAACGCCCATTGGAAGATGGTGTCAACGGAACCAGTCACGAAGGGACCAATGGGTTATCATCTGGTGCCAGTCGCACATACGAATTGGACCAGCACCTTAGCCTTCTGGCACAACCACCTCACAACTTGACATCAAAACGTGTCGTTGGAGGTCTTATTACCTGGACAGTCGAATACCGGCATGTAGCGCGTACATTGCGCCATCTCGAGCTGGAAAAGATGATCGAGGCTCGATACGGCGATGTGGCTTTACGGGTTGTCCGCGTTCTACACGCCAAGGGCAAGCTGGATGAGAAGCGACTACAGGAGATCAGCCTTTTACCCTTCAAGGACCTACGCCAGGTTCTCGCTACCATGCAGACAGGTGGATTTGTTGACCTACAGGAAGTACCTCGGGATGCGCAACGGCAGCCATCACGAACAATCTTCCTTTGGTTCTACGACCCGGACCGAGTCGCCAGCAGTGTACTGGAGGACGTATACAAAGCCATGTCCCGGTGCTTACAGCGCCTGAAATTCGAGCGCAGCCGACTCAGAGAATTCCTTGAGAAGACGGAGCGGAGTGACGTTAAGGGAAACGAGGAACAATATCTATCGGAGGGTGAACTGAAGATGCTGGAACAATGGAAGGCCAAGGAAGCGCTGCTGTTTGGCGAGGTGTCGCGGTTGGACAACATGGTTGCCGTGTTTAGGGACTACTAATCGTGGTGTAACAATTACTTGGGTTAAAAAAGGTGTATTTCACATTTGCATTGCATTATCCTTGCTGGCATAGCGCATAGCATCGTTATATAGAAGGGAGATACGACCAGCCCTGCGACTTGACTAGTCTAGGGCGCCTTTGTTATCTACCCTAATACAACCAATCTATCATTCACTCATGGCGCATTTCGGAGGGCACATCCCATGCGTTCTCTATTACAACCTACCAAGAACAACAAACCACAAAAAGGATTAATGGTCATTCTCTGTGTCATGTCATTTGATACATCCAACATGTGGGTCACACTGGGAAAGAACTTCGACCCGTTATACTGGTTATGTAGGAATCCTCTTCCACCATCCCGTCTCTCTGCGAAGCAAGCCAGCTAAATGAGAAACTATCGATTCCCTTTTCTGACAGTCTTTCGACATCTAGCAGAGATTGTAGCCCTAACGGCTTCCTTAATCCTGCTGAACAGACAGATTGATGAATTATCTGCAACCAGTAGAGGTCTTCCATGTTATAGAAATGGAAAAGAAAAGTCCATAGGTATGGTTCACGTAAATTGCACAACCACAGGGTTATATAAATGACTATATCAATAACTTTGTCTAGACTAGTCCAAAACGCGACATGGACTGTTCAATATTATACGAATATGGAAGCTTTCGATTCGCACATCAATCGCTAAATCCACTTGATGTCCTCACCAGAGACGCCGTTTGCCGAAACCGAAACCGAACCTATGAGGTATTATCTGGAGACACTTTTAGAACAGCATGGGCCTGGGATACGGAAGGGCGGCTTCAGAATAAGCAGATATAGAGCCATTGTGCGGGTTTAACAAGATGAGATGAGATATCGCCAGTGTCATTTCACGCTACGGTCGAGAAGCTTACGGCGCGCAATTTAATCGAAAAATGTAAGTAGTCGTGGTTGGATAGAGAGCATTTGAGAGATAAGGCTAAAATCAGATTTGTCTATGCATGAAGAAGACGTGATTGCGACCTGTGTTCAAATTGCAATGTTATAATATCGAGATTGAAGTGTAGCAGTCACACGGTGCATTAAGAAATTCTCAGACTCCTCCTCTACCCGGGACTACCAAGCCTCTCCTCTCATCCAGTGGCGCTGGAATTTTTCGCTGGGGGTACTATATATCAAGCCAGAGCACTTGTAGACAATTGAGCAATATCGTTCACGATCCTCAAGTGCTGACCAGCCTCTCAGGTTTTGGTCTGATTAGGGCTAGCTAGACTACTGGACGTTGACGGACAATAGTGATTCATTGCATCAAAATTGGGACCATTGGTTAGATTGTCTAAATATCATTCTGTAAATAATATATGGAGAATAAGAGTAAAAAAGTAAGGGATCTAGATACAGCGATGGAAAGAAACGATTTACAATCACACCCAACCAAACCGCCCACCAACAAAACAACGCCCATTAAGACCTGGTATTGCAAATTCAAGACATGGTACTCAACTGGAATGGATATTACCTTTAGGTGCCACACGCACAAGAAGATATAGCATATTCCTTATTGCGGGAAGGAAATTGAAAGCAGAAAGAAAGGGACAAAAATAAGAAAAAAAAAAAAAAAAAACTCACTCTGAATAACTGCGAATCAACGATAAACCGTACCCATTGTAACTTAGCACTCATCGCAGACTTTTCTTTCCTCCGGCCGTATATCATGACTTCGTATCTGCACGTGTCACGTCAACGGTGCGAAAAACCATTCCCCTCTTAAGATAACTCTTTGCGTCATGAAGACGCAGCTGCAGAACTTCCATCGGTCTGAACATTTGGACTGGCAACCTCTGTCGATCTACCATTGGTGGTGGCTTCTTCATTCGACCCAGAACGCGAGCCATCTTTGCTCGATTCTGAACCTTCTTTCTCTCCAAGTCGGGCTTCCGCCGCCGCCAGCTTTAATCTCGTGCCTGCCAGTTCATGCTGCAACGATTTGATATAATCAATGGCCATTTCAACCGTACTAGCCTTGCTGATTGCTTGATTTCCGGCTTTCTCCTTCTCCTTGTCGCTGGGCTTGACGTTGCAAGCCGCAGCCTCTTTGGCGATCTTCATCTTTGCATACTCCACAGGAATCAGGCCTTCGATTTCCTTAAGAGCATTGTTGATTCGATTCCGACGACCCTGTTCGGCAAGTTTGTGGTTTGTGCGTTTCGAGCTCAGATTCTCAGCTAGAGTCTCGGGATATGATACACCCGGCAACAGTGTTCCGTCCAAAATGTGTTGGTAATTGGATTTAGATGCCAGATACAGAGCAGATGTTTCACTCGAGACGCCTATAAAAAGCCACTAGTTAGCATCGCAACAAGTAGTAGAGAAAACAGGGAGAGGGGCTTCTTACCATCGCCACGTGGTACCAAGGGTTGAATATTAGGGCTGATCTTGGGACGTATTTGCGGACTGGGTTGGGCTGAGCTCAGGCTTGGCCGCTTTCTACTTGATGGACCAAGTTTAGGCGTTCCAGACTTTTTGGCAATCGGTCCACTAGGTGACGGCATGGCAACTGATCGCGGACTGGGTGCCACTGGGGCGGACTTGGGTTCCAACGCGGGGGTCGCGCTGGTCGATGCTGCTGGTGTAGGGACACCCGAGTGGATAGTCGTATCGATACGAGCCATCTTTGGACGGGGCCCAGCAGATATAGAAGCCTCGGGAAGGACGACATCAGTCATAATATCATCATGTGAATCGCTACCCAGCACCAGTTTCGCCTGGCCAGTAAATTGACCAGTCGAATCTTGACTCTGTTGCTGCGATCGTTGAATGCGCATCAACATTGCGGGCGTTGCGGGCGCGTTGTTGCCCTGCGATTGGGATGTCTGAGGAGCAATTGCCGGAGACTTGCGTGCATGAGGAATCGCGGGCGGGGGCATCAATGGTTCTGAGAGGGGCTCAGGAGACACTGAGTCCTGCGAACTTTCGTTGCTCCCGAACAAATATCCTCCTCCGCTACCACCATTGGGCTGATGCCTGGCCCGATCATCCTGACCAAGACCATTAAGCATTTCATCGGGATTGATACTGAGGAGCGATTTCTTGCGCGCTTGGGGCCGCACAGATGGCGACTGTTGTTTCTTGGCCCGCGCAGAGAATCGATTGGTCGTCGAAGGATGACGGCGGTGTTTGGTGCGAAGGAGACCGGGCGAGGAAGGTGTTGATGATGCAGGAAGGGTATGGTCAGCGGGGGACTGCAAGAAGCTCATATCGGGAATTTGAGGTCCTCCTTGCGGGAACGGGTAGCCATTATTGGAATTGGCGTTCTGGGCTTCGAGAGCTGGAGACGTGAGAGGGGTGAAATACTCTCCAGGAATGGTGTATTCTGGGAGGCGGAACTGAGTTTCCAAAGGTGTCATTGCAGGGGAAATAAGAGGAGTGTAGTACGCCTGTGTAATGCCAGTGTGTTAGCTTGTGCTCCCATGGTTTACGTGGGGGAATTCGTTCTAACCTGTTCATACTCGTCCACTCGTTGCGGATACCGCGCCGCGTTGCCATGTAATTCAATGCTGTTGGGGGTCGGTGGAATTATGGTTTGGCCATTGGGAATGTGATAATGCGAACTCGCCGGCTGCTGCGACGGTTCCTGCGGCTGTTGTTGCGGTAAATGCTGGTGATCTTGAAAATGGGAGGGCTGCTGCGCCTGGGCATAAAACCCGGGAGTCATGACAGCCGTTGTAGCAGAGTAGGAAGGCATCGACAAGCCTGACGAAGGCGAACCGGAGACATCATGACCGCTGGTGTTGCCCGTGTGGAGATGGAGCGAAGCAGCGGTGGGATCATCGGTGTCCATGCGAACGAACTGGTCTGAAGCGGTCGCAGAAGGGTTCCCGGGAACCGAACGAGGAGGAAGTGACTGTTGTTGTTGTTGTTGTTGTTGCTGTTGCTGCTGCTGCTGGGAAGAGAAGGGCATTCCAAACTCGAGGAAATTGGTGAAGTCGTCGTCTCCGGCCGGTATGAGCGACTCATCTTGGAGATGGTCCTGCCACAACGACAGCGACGGTTCAGGGTCCATTTTCAGGAGTATAAAAAATAGCTGTGAGACTAATAGAGACAACGAATGAAGAGGAATATAAACGGGAATATGGAATATCACAAGAGAGGAAGAGAGTGGCGTAAGAGAGGAAATACTCCGGAGTGAAGGCAGAGGCCTCACTCAACACGACAAATTACCGGCAATCATGGTGTTGGAAGATGTTGCGAATTCAAATAGACGTAAAGAAATGTTCCAGAGCAGGATATGACGCTGGACCTGGACGCAGAAGAAGAGAAAAAAAGCCAAGAGAAGGTGAGGAAGAAAAAGACGGATTCCTTGTGCCCGGCTTTGCCGATCGGATTTGAGTCGGGAGGCACCGCTTTTAGCACGGTATACCACTTTGTACTCTGTACATACTTGTACTATAACATACTCATACTAACTATGCAAACCCTTGTCTAGAGCCATTTCTATATTAATTATGATTGCGCCGCATGAGGTCCGTTGTCGGCGTTGAACTAAACAGACGCACTAACAGCCTCTTCCTGTAGAACGGTCTATGAGGGGCAAAAGAAAAAGCCCGACCAAATAAAATGAGAAAAGGTTTCCGGAGAGACTCGGGGGGGGGGGGGCGTTCCTCGCTCTGTGCGCACAGAATGCAATTTTTTTAAGCTTCAATGGACCTCCAATTACGCCAGCGCACATTGTTATATCAAGCACTTGATCCATGCACTCAAGTTGTCTCTGATCGTTCCTGGCAGATGAGTACTCTGGAGTACACACGGATATTCTCCGTATTCCGTACTACTACTGCTATGTTCTCCGTATTCGAGTGAGTCTAGACTCCTGCTTATATCGACGTGGATTGTATGGATGGCTGGCACAGTGGGTGCTCCACTTGCACCCCGGAGTACGGAATAGTGCCGGCTTTATCATATCGCAAATGTAACTAAACCAAAGCCATAAGCCATTAATTAGTGTTGTGTATGTCTCTAACATTGACGAAGTTGCTGAACCAATGTCTCACTCTTCAAATCGGGAGATATCGTCGTCTGGTAATCTTGGAAGTGGATTCTTGTGTGTGAGTAGCAACAGTTCCCCTCTTTTTCTGCCGATTCGAGGGACTGTCAGTGAGCACTTAGTCAGTACTCTGGAGTTGTACACCAATGCAATTCCCGTCCTCCATCGGCAATCTCCAAGTTTAAGTTAATCGACATTGTACCCCTCTAGTACTCCGGAGTAAATCTCAGAGCAAATCTCAGAGCACGCCACGAGCAAAAACCGAGGCAGCAAATAGCTCCACACTGCCTCTCCTCGTCGGATGGAGATCACCATGATCGTCTAGGGTTTGCTTGGATGTGATCCTGCTGGACAAGCAATGTATGCAACTCAAGCCAGTGCAGGCTTGGGTGTCTGGATTGAAACCAATGGCAGACGGAGATTCCTTGGGAGGCCCGCCCTATCATTGTTGAGAACATTAGTAGGATTCATCGCACGATCAGACCATTTGACTGGCGCCAACTTATGGTTTCTGCAATGCCTGCAGATGCAATGCTTTGTGAGCATAGCCAAGCAATTTAGATGTTATTGCGTGTCAGACTCAACTCGAGCATCACGTGTAGTCCACCGTCTCCCAGTTTTTGATAGATACATTTCTTATCTGTAGACTACAGCTGTCAGAGGACTGCAGACTGCATCCTGAGTGTATGCTGTATGCACCCCTCCAAAAAAAGAAAAGAGATCATGTCAAGGGATGCATACCCCTGGGTAACATGACATAACATAACGTGATATTGCCTGATTAGGCAGGCAATCACTCTTATCACCGCTTCAACCCATCATCATCACCGCATCCCCAGCATAAACATCCTCCACCCCCGACCGCTTTCTTTCCATCTCCTTATTCTATCGCTCCATGGCCTCATCCTGATTCTCCTTGCGACTACTTCTTTTCGCGATGAGGCCTCCGGTTTCAGACGTCCCTCTACCTCGTGCCCGCAAGGCCTCCTTCGAACAGCCGGGGACTGATCCCCGCATTACATCCCCCGCGACTTTCTTTCTTTCACGACGCCCCGATAACGACCCCTATCCCGATTCTGACTCCGACGACGCTGAGGCCATGCGAGATAGTATGTACGGCGTCCAGAGCCTCGACGAAGCCGTTCATCAGGCTACGTTGGCCGCGTCCGATTGCGACGATATCCCCGCAGCGGACAGCGGTAAACTGTCCCCCAACCCGGCTTCTCATAACAATAACGAACACGATGCGACCGAGACCGCCCAGCGGAGATCAGCATTCAGGGCATTCGAATTGCTTCACTTCAAATCCGATCCTTCTTCCTCCTTCTCCTCTCTCCAACCTCCACCTTCCGATCCGGCCTCATCACGTCCCTTGACACCGCTTAATCTCAGCAACCCAGATGATCATTCTTCGTCGCTACCCAGCAGTCCAAAATCATTGTCGGACCATTCCCTCAAACCGCTGGATGATGTTTCCATTACAGACGAGCAGGCTATCGTCTCCGGGGACGAGGACAGTGATGGCCGCGAGGTTCCAGAAGCTGGTACTGATAGCATGCCTCAGTTGATCATGCCTAGTCTCAGGATGCCTAGTCGAAGACCTTTTACAGAGCGAGGGAAAGCAATGGGTCGGTTGAAGGTGCTCCTTGCTGGTGCTTGCGGTAGGTTCATACAACGGTGCTGGATTGGAGACGAGAAAGCAACTGACCGCTGTTAGGTTCTGGGAAAACATCGTTGATCAAATCAATCGTGCAAGAATGCGAACACATTGTACATGTTGATCCATTTCCTCCTTCCTCTTCTTCGACACGACGACGCCGGTCGTCTCGTGCACAATCTCAGTCTAATGGAATGCGCTCAGCCATGTCAGAGATCCATGCGAGCACCAAGCCGTACCCCTCGTGGTGGTCGGATTTGGAGGATTCGCGGATCTTGCGGAGGAGGAAAAGCATGGGCGATATTGTGCTTGAGCGCAACCTCTGCTTTGTCGACACACCCGCGACTTCGTTAAATCGTACTGAGCAGACCGAGGTTATCATTTACTACATGCGCCAGCAGCTCGGCCGTGCTATTGGGGCCCTAGATTCCTCGAATGTTGACTTTCAGAACATGCTCGCTGGGAACGGCGGTTCCCAGGTTGACGCAATCATCTTTCTCATCTCACAGGGTAAGTACCTGGTCACAAATCACACTCATGCTTATGCTCTGGCTCACATACATTTTAGATACACTTGACGAAGACGTAGAATGTATCAGGAAGCTTTGTGATTTCACGAATGTCATTCCAGTCATAGCCAAATCAGATCTCATGTCGTCTGACCAGATCGTTGCCCTCAAGTCCACCTTTCAAAAACAAACACGAGCTGCTGGTGCCAAACCTTTTCTCTTCGGAAATCAGTCTCCCGGTGAGACAGATACATCTGAATCCCAGATGCCTTTTGCGGTGTCATCCGCAAAGTCCAATGACGAGGACACCATGGACGCCAGTACTTTGATGAGCCCGGATTACGTTCAACCCTTGGTATCATCTGAGCTAAGCCTCCTTGTCCAGAACCTATTTGATCGAGATCACCTGGCCTGGATGCGACATTCTGCATCTAAGAAACTCGTTCAAAGACAATATGAGCAGCAACGACCTATGCAATCGCCCAGGACACATCAACGTTCGCCCTCTTTGAGCTCCTCCGTGTCAATATTGACTTCTCCAAATCACTCTTTATCCTCCCCCAGTTTTGCCTCACCTGCTCTTAGCGGCTCACTAGATTACACACTAGCACGAATAACAGACCACACCCAGCGAGAAGAAAGACTAGCCCAAGTACACCTAGTCAAATGGGCCGCGGACCTCCAACGAAGCCTCCAAAACGAACGCGAAAGATACGCAGCAATGGCCCGAGGCGAACGCGCCGCCTGGCTAACAGAACGCCTTAGCGAATGCGTTGTAGACGGCTCCCTAGTCCCCGTCACCACCTTCGGCGGAACACTACGCGTCTTCCCCGGAAAAACAAGAGAAAACCGCGCCCAACTTCAAACCAGACAAAACATCAAATACCGCCACATCACAGGGTTAACGCCCCACGACCCGTTGGGTGTCGTATGGTGGACGGACGATCTCAAGCAGCGGGGGTGGAAGATGTTCCAGGTTGTTGGGAGTTTCGGGGTGGTTGGGGGGCTGGCCCTCTGGCTTACTAATTTCTGGGGCTTTCCGCCTCCGCGTCTGGCTGATGTTTCTGTGGACTGGTGGTGATTGATCAATCGGTTGAATAACTGGCAGAGACAGGAATTCTGCGGGTGGATGGTATATATGCATGCTCTTTTAGGGGTATGAGGTATAGGATCTTACATTATTTACATTTATATCTAAGAATAATAATATTTCATTGCTGGGACTTGAATTGGGACTGGGTGTATGGTGTTCTCTTTTTGCTTCAAGCAGGTTCTTTTCGGGATATCGAATTTGATTTGAGCTTCGTATGTTCGTGGGTGGTATTCAAACATGAGACACTCAAGAGTAATCCAACTTCATCATACTATGAAACTGCTATCTACAAGGAACAAGCCCGTCAAGGAAGGAGGCACGAACCTGGACTCGCTAAGAATCTACGAGATTTACTTGAAAACAGAAGTTGAACAGTAGAAAGTAGCATTCTTCGTAAAGAAACAAGTACATAAGAGTACTGTGTATGGAATTATTCAAACGCTCAAAACGCCGGGTTGTAGATCGTAACACACATGTCTTTCCTGTCCCGTCTCAAGGAGTGCAGTACTCGCATTATGCGGATACCACCGGAACAGTTGCTTAAAAGCCATTAAAAGAAAAAAAAAAAAAAAAAAAAAAAGCAAGCAATTAGAAAGGAAAAAAAAGTTGAAGAAAGAAGATACATTTCGTGTCCCCGTTTCCGATTAAAGACTTCTTTTTATTTTTTCATTATTCTTCGGCGATTCGTTTAGTCAACCTCCTCCATGGAGCTCTCGCCGGTGGCGGCGGCAGGAGCGGACTCCTCAGCGGCCTTCTCCTCGGTGGTCTCGGTGTCCTCGTCGATGTTCAGACCGAGAGAGACGAGTTTGTGGATACGCTCAGCGAAGCTGGCGGGCTCCTCAATGGTGAAACCAGAGACCAGGAGAGAGGTCTCGAAGAGCAGCTGGGTGATGGACTTGACGGTGCGGTCGTTCTCACCGTCAGCCTCGACCTTCTTGCGGAGCTCCTGGATGATGGAGGACTTGGGGGAGATTTCGAAGGTCTTCTTGGAAGACATGTAGGAGCTCATGGAGGTGTCACGGAGGGCCTGGGCCTTCATGATACGCTCCATGTTGGCGGACCAACCGAACTGGCCGGTACGGATGGCGCAAGGAGCGCCGATGAGCTTGTGGGAGACAACGACCTTCTCGACCTTGTCGCCGAGGATCTCCTTGAGGCTCTTGGCAAGACCCTCGTACTCCTTCTCCTCCTTCTCGCGCTCAGCCTTCTCCTCCTCGGACTCCTCGAGCTCGAAGTCCTTGGTGATGTCGACGAGCTTCTTGCCGTCGAACTCCTTCAGCTGAGTGAAAGCGTACTCGTCAATGGGGTCAACAAGGAACAGAACCTCGAAGTTCTTCTGCTTGAGGGAGTCAAGGAAAGGAGACTTGGCAACAGCCTTGATGGACTCGCCAGTGATGTAGTAGATTTGCTTCTGGTGCTCGGGCATGCGGGTGACGTAGTCCTGGAGGGAGGTGGCCTCGTCACCAGACTTGGTGGACTGGTAGCGGAGGAGCTTGGCGAGGGTGGGGCGGTTCTGGGCGTCCTCGTGGATACCGAGCTTGATGTTCTTGGCGAAGGCCGAGTAGAACTTGTCGAACTGCTCACGGTCCTCAGCGATCTCGGTGAAGAGCTCGAGAGTCTTCTTGACAATGTTCTTTTTGATGACCTTCATGATCTTGTTCTGCTGCAGGGTCTCACGAGACAGGTTGAGAGGAAGGTCCTCAGAGTCGACAACACCCTTGATGAAGCTGAGCCACTCGGGGATGAGGTCGGTGGCGTCATCGGTGATGAAGACACGGCGGACGTAGAGCTTGATGTTGTTCTTGGTCTTCTTGGTCTCGAAGAGGTCGAAGGGAGCACGCTTGGGGATGTAGAGGATGGCACGGAACTCAAGCTGACCCTCAACGGAGAAGTGCTTGACAGCAAGGTGGTCCTCCCAGTCGTTGGAGAGCGACTTGTAGAAGGAAGCGTACTCCTCCTGGGTGATGTCGGCAGGATTGCGAGTCCAGATGGGCTTGGTCTTGTTAAGCTCCTCCTCCTCGATCTTGCTCTCCTTGACGGTCTTGGTCTTCTTCTCCTTCTTCTTCTCCTCCTCCTCCTCGTCAACCTCCTCGACCTTGGGCTTGTTGTCATCCTCGCCCTCCTTCTTCTCCTCAGCCTCCTCATCAGGGACCTCCTTCTCGGTCTCCTTCAGGACGTGGAGGTAGATGGGGTACGAGATGAACTCGGAGTGCTTGCGGACAACCTCCTTAATGCGGCTCTCCTGAAGGTAGTCGGCCTGCTCGTCCTTGAGGTGGAGGACGATCTTGGTACCGCGGCCAATCTGCTCGCCCTCGGTGTCCTGGGTGAGGGTGAAAGTGCCACCGGCAGCAGACTCCCAGATGTACTGCTCGTCATCGTTGTTCTTGGAGATGACGGTGACGCGGTCGGCAACAAGGTAGGCGGAGTAGAAACCGACACCGAACTGACCGATCATGGAGATATCAGCACCAGCGGAGAGAGCCTCCATGAACTGCTTGGTACCCGAACGGGCAATAGTACCAAGGTTGTTGATCAAGTCCTGTGCGCCACGTTAGCCCTAATCCAATCACGCCATTCACAATGTATGGTAGCAACTTACAGCCTTGGTCATACCAATACCGGTATCCCGGATGGTCAGGGTCTTGGCCTCAGCGTTGGGGATGATGTCGATACGGAGGTCCTTGCCCGAGTCGAGCTTGGACGAGTCGGAGAGAGACTCATAGCGGATCTTGTCAAGGGCATCGGAGGCGTTGGAGATAAGTTCACGCAGGAAAATCTCCTTGTTGGAGTAGACAGTGTTGATGATGAGGGAGAGGAGCTGAGAGATCTCAGCCTGGAACTCGAAGGTTTCGGCAGACATGATGAAGGAAGTCGTTAAGGCGTAATTCTGGATGGGGAAGAAATCTGTTAGCCTCAAGGTCCCGTATCCGATTACCCCGCCACGTTGAGTCACCACTGCAGAATTCTCTTTTGTCTGTTCGATATTCAAATTTTTGATAGCAAACAAAGTAAAAGATTCTTCTTTTTCATCCAATGTTCAACTGTTTTTCCAGGGAAAACAGAGATTGTAGATGAAGCAAGTCGAGCTCAACTGGCGGAGGTGGGGTTATATCACAGCGGGATACTCACAAGTTAAAAACGAACAAAAAGGAACCCGGAACGAAAAGGAAACAGGGACAGAAGAGATGAATATGAGAAGATGCCTTCAAGAGGAGGCAGGAGATGATATGGTCAAGAAGGAGTGATGGAGAGGAGGAAGAGGAAGAAGTGAAGCGGGCACAGGAAAGAAATAAATTCTCTGGGAAAAAAAAGAAAATCAGTTTCTACGGCAATCCAGCAACTTCCACACCCTCTCCGCTACCCGCTAAACCCGATCCGGTAGTTTGCTGTGTGCATGGAGGATCTTCCAGCGTGTTCTTTGATCAATTCTCTATTTCCTTTGGCTGACATGTCTCCAGATTTTTCTTCTGTTCCATTCCCTGCCTTTTTTTGCCTCTTTTCTCTTGTACTTTGGCCGCCACCCCTCCTGCCTAAGGCATGCATCTAGAACGTTCCGCTCTCCACCCAAAATCCCCGGCGGAGCCAATCACATCCCTGTTTTTAGCTCTACATCCATGGCAATACCGTATTGTACGTTTTCCGCCCTTTTCCTCCGCCCGGTCTCTCCGTACGGGATGTACGGCTTGGTATTGGTGTAAGCAACAGATCCGATCTACTATCAAGATCTTATACACAGCATGGCAGCAATGGAAAATATGAGCCATTTCAGTCCCATTGTGAAGATATGAAGAAAAGGTATGAGTACGAACATTCAGCTCGCTATGCCAGAACCCGGTTGGAGGAAAAACAACAAGAGAGAAAAGAAATGGTATGAAGAATCCCAAACAAATCACACATCAGTGCCCTGCTCTGCAAAATGGGCAAAACATCTGCAAACGAAACAAGAAAAAGAAAAGAAAAGAAAAGAAAAGAAAACAAACGACAAACAGACTTTTTCCAACCGCTAGTATGCACTGTAACGGAGAAAAAACTGAACCACATAGCATGTCATTATCAGTAAAAAACGCGAGTAATACATGTCCTAGATTTGCTCCGAAGCAGGTATCGAGAAATCAAGACGAGAAATAGGGGCTAACCGTCATTCATATGGCGAAATAGCAGAGAATTCGAAGAAAGATAGGTAAAAGAATAAGGAAAAAAAGCTTCATAAGCTTCGTGAAATCAAATGCTTTTTCGTGTTTCGTAGGCTCCGTCAACCCCTTAAAATCAATTAAGGAATTGAAGCAGCCTGGGCCTGGTTACGACCCTGACCCTTGGGGCCAAAGTTTCCACGGCCACGAGGAGCAAAACCACCGCGGCCATCACGCTGGAAACCACCACGGCCCTGGCTACCTGCACGGTCTCCGCGGCCACGGCCAGCGCCACCGCGAGGACCGTAGTTGGCATTGCCGTAGTTACGGGCACGGCGCTCTTCCACGTTGACTTGTTCGCTTCCGATCTGGTGGGGGTTAGCAGCAACAGCAGCAGCATAACCAGCAGGCTCCGCGAAGTCAACGAAGGCGCAGTTCTAAAGAAAATCATTAGTCTAACATATCCAAAATGAGAGACACAAAGGAGTGGAGCGTCGAACATACCCTTGGACGGCTCACTTCAAGGTTCTTGACCTTTCCAAAACGGGACAGAGTCTGCCTCAGCAAGCCTGCGTCAATCTTGTCGGTAACATTCTTGATGTAACCAGAGACTTGTTCGTCACCGCCACGAGACTGGGTCTTCTTGTGGTCGTGACCAGCGGTTTGCCAACCATTGTTGTCGTTGGCGGCAGGCTGGCCGGGGGTAGGCGCGGGAGCAGCGGCCGGCTGAGGAGCGGGAGCAGCAGGCGCAGCAGGCTGGGGAGCAGAGGTGGGAGCGGGAGCCTTGGGAGCAGCAACAGGGATAGCAGGAACAACTGGAGCGGCACCCGGCTTGGACGCAATATTGGCCCAAGTCTTCGGGGCGGCCGGGGCGGCCGGGGCGGCCAGGGCGGGAGCCAGGTCCTCCTTTTCAGGTGCGGGGGCTTCCTTCTGGACAGCATTGGGGGTTGGCTCCGGGCTTGGCGGGTATTCAGTCTGGGTCGACTCCGGCTCAGCGGCGAGAGCAGGAGCGCTAGGAGCGGCAGGAGCCTCTTGCGTTTCAGCAACACCGTTGGTCTCAAGAGCAGCCTTGGGCTCCGCGGCCTCGCCGTCAGGCTTAGCTTCTTCAAGCTTCTCATCGACCTTGGCGACCGCCGGCTCGTTGTCCACCTGAGCCTCTGGAGCAGCAGGGGCGGTTTCAGGAGCAGCTGGCTCTGCGGGGGCCTCAGGAGCCTGCTGCGGCTGCTCCTGTTGCTGCTCCTGCGGTTGCTGCTGCTGTTGTTCAGCAGCCGGGGCGGGCTCCTCGGCGGTGACGTCCTCTTCCTCCTCGGTAAGGTAACGGAAGATATCGTTCAGCACGTAGTAGCCGTTGGGCTGCTCGGCAAGAACGAAAGTCTGCACGAACTTGCGGGACGGCTCAGATTTGTTGGAGATTTCACCAATGACGTGGACTAGGATGTTGTCGAACGAGGCCTGGGAATCAACGTTCAAGACGCGGACCTTGCAGTCCTGGAAGTCCAGCTGCTTGATCTTCTCATTGATTGCCTAAAAGAGCGGTTAGAAATCAGGGCTTTATTGGCAGAGGACAAGCGACATGAGGCATCGACTCACCTTCTGACCAACCGCGACGGGAACCGACTCGGCCTCAGTACCGAAGACAAACTGCGACCGCCGGGAGTAGAAGAGGTGGAGTTTGTCTGGACTGCGGCTCATGTTGGTGTAGTACTGTTCGACGAAATACCAACCGACTTCATCTTTGGAGATTCCATTCTTCTGATCGGCGGGGGGCGCATTCGAGGGCGTGGACGACTGCGCAGGCTGGAAGTTGGCAGAGTTGTTCATGACGTGGTTGTAGGAGTCGGCGTACACCTGCGTGGGGTAGGTGCCGTTGATAGGAGCCTGAGTCGTGTCGGCCATGGTTGAAGTAGCAAGCTTTTTTAGTTGTCGTGGAAAAGACAAAAGGTAGTCCGAGAGGAGGGTTCTTAATAACCGAGGAAAAATAAGGTCGTGGACCAAGGGATCTATGGACAGTCAAGCAGTCTCTATGGGGATATCGATAAAGTCAAAGGTCTAATAAAAAGCTTTCACACGCTTAACTGTAATATATGAGACCCCGGTCAGTAAATTGGAACGAGAGCGAAGCGGAGTAGTGAGTGACACGAACGGTTCACGACATAACGGAAGCGGGCAAGACAGGAAAGAAGGAGAAAATTAACATACCAATGTGACAGCTCAAAGGTAGAAAAGCGATAGAGAGAGAGGTATAATAAGAAAAAGCGTTCGTGTCGTGTGGGAGAGAAGTTGGAGGAAGTTCAGAGAGATATTCTTATTGTGCGGATTTCCAATCTGAGCGAAGACCAGACGAGAAATCAAGACGAGATGAGCGACGATTGCGAAATTCCGGAGCGGAGAGGACAATGGAAGACGAGAGTGACAGACAAATACAGGGAGTCTGAATATGGGAGGAGTGAGGATATGCGAAGACGAAGAGGAAGTGGAGGAAGAAGAAGAGAAGAGGGAAAAGAGAGCTTCTCTTGCTGTGGTGAACCAATTTCGCTGTTTCAGTGCGGCGGGTCTTGGCATTGCGACCACCGCTTGCCCTATTGGGACAGCGCCCTGGCCACAGCGGAGAAAGACAATCATTCACTGCCATTGGACTGCGTTACTCCGTACTATGAAGAACTGTGGTCCTTGAGAAGCAAATACACAGAAACCAACTTATGGATATTTAACAGTAAATACAGTCGTTGGGTCAAGATCGTGACGAATTTTTCAAACCATTACTGCGCAAAACAGATAACCAGACAACCAGAAAGACTCAACACAAAACGGAATCTCGTAATCGATCAAAAACGCCATCGACAACTGTAAGAGAAAATGAGCAAGATACAAGAAAAGTCGGGGGTATGATGGTCATGAGAAGGGAATCTCATCAAACGATGGAAACCAGGTATCGAACGTCGTGTGCGCCAGAACCACAAAAAGAGATGTAAAAAGAAAGAACCCAATGGAACAAATCAAAAATCGAGACAAGCCAATTCTTCTTCTTCACGGACTCAAGTGGAAGCCTCAGCCGCGGCCTTCTCGCTCACAACAGGCTTGCGCATAACAGCATCCTGACCGGTCATTCTGCGGCCGAGAGCGCGTTCCATCTTGGCACCAATGGCCAACTTGTCAAGGCTTTCGGTCTTCTCTGGGGTGGGGACGAAACGCTGTTTCTGGAGAGGCTTGTTCTCGAGACGCTCAAGGCCGTCGCGAACGTGGTTGACTTCAGCCAGGCGGGGGTCACCGCTGGGCAGGCCGCCGTTGGAGGCGATCGAGGGAGTTCCGCTGACGGTGGAGAATCGCTGGGAGGCACGGTTCTGAAATGTTTGTTAGTTGAAGGGCTTCGTTCAGCAAGACGCGATGAGACGTACGCTGGGCATGATGGGTCTCGAGGATTCCAACGAGCTCTGACGGGCCATGTCTTTCGATAGCGATATGCGATAAGATTGGTAGGTCACTAGTTTTCTTATCAATCAGTTTAACAATTCGTGGACCAGGGAAGAAATAAGAGAACAAAGATGGAAGATATGCCGATCCAAACATTGCATCACCGCTGAAGAAAAGCGATGGAGCAAGATGGAGCGGATGGGAACGGATAGAACCGATAAGTCTGCGTACCTTGGATTTGATATCCACGTGGTTAGAGCAACAGTATTCTACTGTAAGTAGACAATAAGTTGACGAGGTGAAGTTGAGGGACAAGAAGAGAAGAAAAGAAAGAAGAGAAAGTGGGATAGTCGGATTGTTATGTATGGGTTATGCAAGTCGTCCCAGAAAAACTCAGGAGGCGCTGAAAGAGTGTGGGGCGGTTGGCAGACACTCTGACTCTCCGGTATCAGACAATCAAACAATGAGTATCAGTCCGGGATGTTTGTATGTATCAGTGAGGGACTGACAGGTGGAGGCGTTGATTATTGCAATCCTTTACGAATTGATAGTCCAAAATCAATAAATAATCCTCTGTAGATGGACGGAGAAAGAGAGTGGCGGCGTGGGGAGAGACAAAAGGGGGAGGAGGTGGTTGAATGAGTTTGATTAAGCGCATATCACTACGATCGGCTGAGTCTCTACGGAGAATTTGTACACGCTTGGGTACTCTTCAACCAATGCGTTTTGAGCAGTGATGTACTTTCCTTGCAAAGATCTCTTCTTACTTGAGGAATTCCTAGCAAAGTTACATCGCCACGTGCTTTCCACGCGAGATTATCACGGGATTCCACGTGACATCGAGGTTCTACAGTTGTACTCTGCATCAGAGTAACACACTTGACGTGTCTCTGTAGAACCCTAAAAATACTCAGTCCCCTATCGATCTCCCAGATTCAGAGCACCCCGAGCCCCGAACTTGTACTTGCAGACCCCAAGGCCAAGCTCCACCAACTATGTAGTGACCACCTACCGAGCTCTGACCAGCCCCAACCGGACACCAAAAACGGCCACTTCTCTATCCTGCTCGATAACCCAAAAAGGGCCCCGCCTTTTCTCTACTTCAGTCCCCATTGATCTTCATGACATGTCTGCTGTCATTATCAGCTTCTTACAATAGTCAATCCTTCCGGAGATGTTGCGTTCCGCCTTGCCAATAATGGTAACATTGGGGTGATTAGGCCCCTTGTACACGGAAAAGGGGACTGGTCAGGCCACCGTGCTATTGATTGGCTGCTGCCCAAAGAAATAAGCCGAGGCTTACTCGCATTTCCAGGATTCTCTGCAGAATGCTTGTTCATCCGAGTCCGGAGGGAGTTTCCCTGCAAGTCAGGCACCATATTCGGTCTGATTCAGGTACGCGTCGCGTTTCTACTATTGAGTAGAATACTTGTACACGTCTTTCTGATCAGTCTAACGCCCATTTATGGATTAACATAAGGACACTGCGGACGACGCGACGTTGGAAGAGCATGTGATTAGGACAGTGAAACTGGACCATACAAGTAGTTAGCTTCCCATGGTTACAGATCACTCGCCTTCCTTAATTGGCCAGTGGTTGCCGTTCTGTTTCAAGCCTATGATCTCTTCAGTCGATTTGAAACATCATGTTCATCACGTGATTAACCATTCACTAGTCAGAACTGTTATCCTGATTGAATCAAGACGATTCAGTAAATATATGCTAGGTTGAATTGCCCATTGCAACACTGAGGATGCATTGTGCATAGCAATTCCCACGCTTAGCGTCCATACAAAACCGTAGTCTTGGCACTATCGTCATTCCCCGCCGCAAAGATTTGCAGCTTAACTTTCATACTTCTGAGAAATTTATTTACGAGCACAACAAAAAAAATACAAAAAGAAGACAAAATGCCTAAACCAAAATCCTTCCTCAAAGAACCCAAGTTAAAGAAAAAGGCCGCTCAGCAGGTAAAACCAACCAATGCCCTTTTGGTAAAAACAGCGAATCGCAAAATCTAACCCTGACAGGTCCCGGTAACAGCAGATGAATTCCTAGCTGGTATGTTTTCCTGTACAGAAAGAAGGATTACGATGTATACTGACATCTGATGCAGTCGGCGTCGAGCAAGAAGAAGCCGGCGAGAAGTGGCGCGCCGGTGACGCTGCCAAGTCCCTGCGTTTCTTCATGCGTGCTATTACTACCTATGACCAGGGTCTAGGCAAACATCCTACGTCTTTTGATCTGGCATATAACAAGTACGTCTTCATTTTAAATGATTGGTTTGCATGGATACGTGGAAATAACGTAAACTGGCAGAGCTCGCGTCCAATATGAAATCACCCAACATCCCAAGTTGGCCGCTCAATTGCAGGCTCCCCTGCTCCAGGCCTTACAGGTCGCACTGCAATCGCATAAAGATGCCTTGACATTGGATCAAGAGAATGCAGACGTCCTGTTCAACACCGGCCAGGTGCTTACCAGTTTGGCCGAGATCGTCTCCGATATCAAACATCCCAGCGACCAGCAGCTCACGCAAGCTGTTCAATGTCTCCAGGAGGCTCTCGAGCTCTTCCAACGTTGCTTCGCAGTACAGGAACTTCGCTTCACAGAGACGCAGGAGGAGATCAAGCAGATGGAATCTGGTGACACGCAGGTCCCAGATGTCCAGCAACAACCGGAACCTGAACCGCAGCCGCAGCCCGATGCTAATGACGACGCTGCTGAGGATGCCCCAGAGCAATGGGCCGCTGTGGTCGAGCCAGTGACTAAAGACAGCCTAGTCGATACTGCAGTGGCGCAACTTGAGGCCCTCACCACCCTCTGCAACTTGCTCACTTTCAATCCCGGTGATGGCCTTCCTTGGGTTGAAGAGTATTCTTCCGATCTTGTCCAGAACAAAATGCCGGCGTATGTGGATGGTTCAAGCAGAGAGTATGAGGCAACTATGGCCCGCGCCAAATTCATTTGCGCCTTGACAGAGGTCATTTACCGAAGTGGCAGAGTCGAGGTGGAGACATATCATCAGGAGATCACTCGTGTTTTCGGTCCTGAGTTGAATCTGTCTGCCGATCCAGAAGGTCTCTGCAGCAAAGCGGATGCTCACATGTCGTTCAACACTGCTGTTGCAGATCTCCCTCCCACGCATGATCCAGATGCATTCAAGAAATCCTTGGTCCTACGATGGAAATCCCTATCCACCGCTTTGGACTCCCTAACAGCAGCCTCCAAGTTGCCCGATGCTGACAACCTCCCCAAGATTCACATTGCAAGAGGTGACGTGGAGATGAACAGATGGAGACTTGGAATGGCACCGTGGGAGTATGGAATGGCTCAACAAAACGGATCCCTCCTTCTTCGAAACGCGCAGGCATACTATCGAGGCGCAGCGGCTTTGGCCAGGCGAGATGGAGCAGCGGAAGAGACACGCGATGGGACGTGCAAAGAAGCCTTCGCGGCAGGATTGGAGGGCCAAAAGAACAAGCTGATGCAGCTCAGAAGGGCCGCACCAAAGGAGCTGGTGGCAGTGGCGGAGGACATGGTGGATGATGGCTTAGCAAGCCCCATGGAATTAGAAGCTTTGCTGTCGTCGTAAAGCAAGAAAATCCGAACGAAATGATGCAAAAAGTTTTCCCATGCTCGTAAACCCTTAGATCTCAGACCTGCCCTTAATCTCCTCGTCCATCTGTATCGTCTCCTGCCGCAGATCATTTTCTTTGCTATATTGCGTCGCAGCAGCAGCAGCACCCTCAAGATCACCTACAACCGACTCGAGACTCAACATCAGATTTTCAATCTCCACCCTCTGACCCTGAATCTCCTGCGCCAGAGTAGAATTCTCCGCATGCGTAGCATCAATCTTCTCATTCAAATTCGACTGCGCCTCTTGCAAAAACGGAGTCAAATGCGCCTGATACAACTGTTCCGCGCCTAGAGTATGAGGCCTACCATCGTCAGCACCATCATCCACAGAAAGTCACAAAGGTAAACATACGCAACATTCTCCCCCTCCCCCTCCTGCATCTTATCATCCACATTATCCCTCCTATACCTCGCCTCCCCAACCAACCGATCTAGCTCATTTAACTGCCTCACCGCATCCCGCTCCAGCACGATATCCTCAAACTCCGCCTTCGCGCTCTCCTCCAGCTTCGCATTCAATTGTCTCCACACGCTCTCCAGACTAGCCGGGACATGTTTTGCGGGCGTCGGGAAGCAGCTGGCAAAGTTTGAGTAGGAGTTTGCGCGGAGGGTGCGCGCGAGGGCTTGCTCGAAGACTTGTTGGAGACGCGACGCGCGGGGGCCCGGGGTGAGAGGGACGGGAGCTGGTGGGGGCGGGGAGGGGGAGGCTGGTCTTTGGGATTGGGTGTTGGCGTTGCCGGTGTTGGTGTTGTTGTCTGCCATGGTTTCTTTTTGGGAGGTTGGCGATGTGACTCGGTCGAGGAGATAAGATTGATTGTTGATGTTCGGAGTTGGTCTACGGACGGTTGTTGATAAGGAATATCACGTGATCTTTATCTACTGGAGTATAGAGAGACTTGACAAGTAAATTATGTTACTATTTGAATAACACAGCGAGAATATAAAAGCACTATCCGTAACTCATAACATCCATCATAGTACAGACCACTGATTGACTAAACTGTCAATTCCTGCGTGCTGTCACTCCGAAATGCACCGCGAGATCCCCTAGACCCATTGCTTATCACACTGCTAGGAAACAGCCTGATCTTGATCCAATCCATCGATGGTACTGTGCAATATGCTCGAAGGTCAGAGATTGCTGCTTTGAATACCGGCCACGAAATGGACACGTATATGAGGCTATTCCAGAATCCCTGCAGCGGAAGGACGAAACTGGAAACGTAGTTCAAGCCGAAATCAAAAGAGTCCGGACGAGCCCATGCGTACACTCGGTTAGCAGTCGATGGCGCCTGTATAGTTCATTAGTATTCACATCCAGCTCGGCATATAATCGGGGAAAGAAACTAACCCATGTAACTAACAAGGCAATGAAAAAGAGCAGCGCATACTTTGTATATGCCCAAGCAGCCGAGTTCGCCTCGGCCACCATCGCATGGCGCTGAGGTGCTGAGTCCAATAGTTCATTTTTGATTGACTTCAACGTAGTGGTGGGTCCGCTCAGCTTCTCAAACGCTCCTCCGGCCTCGACGCTGACCGAATACGGACTGTACGGAACAGTCTTGAACGGTCTCTGTAATCGACTACCGATGCTGTCACGGGCAAGATTAGGGATCCGGGTCGCCGCAATTGCCGACTCAGTCATCACCTGGATCTCGGTCACTTTGGTAAATGAAGAGGGTTCGAATGGGTTTCCGACTTCAAAATTGGAGTCGATTGAGCCGTCAAAATCGCACAGTTGCCGTCGCTTCTGGTAGATGACCTTTCCGGCGCGCACATAGATGACAAGGGTTAGGATGATAATCAGCCAGACCGGTCCGTAGAACATCGCGATGCGTAGGAAATCCCACTGTGGCGCAACCCAGCACCAGAGCTAGAAAATGGGTTAGGTAAACGCAATAAAGGAATGTCGATTTCAACATTTTAGGAAATCTGTATCTCCACTTACGACAGCGGATCCATACACCTTGCCGCGGTCCTTGGTCTCTATAAAAAAGTAGGTAAAAGCCGGGATGAACGGCAGGCCATAGCAGCACACCACATATTTCCACTCGAGCCGTCGTAGCTGTTCCGAGTCGTATTTGCGAAAGAAGGTCAGGTAGACATTGCATGCCATGGTAAAGGCCCATAAGGCATCGGCGGGCATGAACCTAAATAAAGCGTTAGGGTTAGACAAGAAGCAGGAAGCTTGCAACAAAGCAACGAGGGTATCTCAACTCACCACTGGATCATAAACGCCTGGAACCTACACAAACAGCTATTAGTCCCCGCCTGGATGCCCGACTGGGAGACCATGGTCGCAACGTTGGCCATGAGATTGCCCCATGATGCATAGAAAACCAACCGATTGATCGGTTTACGAAACGAACTCGAGGCAAGAAAGGTCGTAACGATGATGCATGTTCCCAGGAGAGAAATGGCAGAGCAGACACGCTCTGTGACCGAGATGGCAAACAGTTCCTTCGTTGCTAGTGGCATGGCGTCATGATTGATCAGAATGAGGAGGAAGGTCCCAGAAAGATAAAACAAAACAGAGAAATAGCGAGAGAGAAGATAGATGTACAAATAAGCAGCACGCCTCATTTTACCTCCCCTTGGCTGTCACCTGTCACCTCGAAAAGCGCGCGGCTGACTCTTTACCGGGCTAGAAAAGGATGATATCCACGTTTCAGAATCTAGAATAGTTTCAGTAAGCCACCAGAGAAGTCTATTTTTTTTTTTTTTGGTCAGCCAACATGAGCATCAGCTTACATGCGGGGGAAGAAAAAATGAAAACGAAGATTCGAGAGCCTCTGACTCATGGGAAACAATGACCAACCCTGCAGTACACGTTAATCTGAACCAGTAGAAGTCTCGCAAGGCCGAATCGCCGGAATGGAAGGATCTCACATGTATGGGCATTGTCGTGCTCCGTGCAGGGGCATACACATTGACCATTATAGTCGACCGTTTGACGATACACGGATGCTATACTACACCATCGGCTATTAGGCTATCAGATTAGCCGAATATGGCATCTTTCTAGCAAAACAATAATATCCAAAATAGAAAAACTCTGAAGTATGCCCAAAATCTCGATCCTATACCGACTGACACGTCGGAGGTTTCAGCTATGAAACAAGGCAGGTAGTTTCATATCCACAGCAGTTCTTATTGATCTTCGTTGGATCCCGGATAAAAAACCAAAAAAGGGAAATGAGGAAGAAAAACAATTTCGTATAAGGCAGTATTGTAGCATCAAATCATATCGTTCTCTGGGGGTATAACGCCATGCTTTCCCGGTTACTCTAACAAAGTCAGACGTCATCATACTCATTATGCTATTCAAGGTCGAGATCATAAGAGGAACAAGACAAGAAAGTAAAAACAGAACTAATCGAAAAAAGAATGTGCTGCGAAAGACGAGGGATCAAGGAGGTTAATATGGCTGCTGAGGTGGCATCATCCCATATGCACCCATCATTTGCTGTTGCTGTTGTGCTTGTTGCTGCTGGAACTGCAATTGAGCAAGATCGTGGAACCATGGATGTTGCAGGGCATCGTTTGCGCTGATACGAAGCTCCGGTCGAAGTTGCAGCATCCGGTTTAGTAAGTCCAAGCCAAGCGGGTCGATCTGCGGGAGAATCAAGCCAAGGTCCTGAGTCGCGTAGACCTGGTAATTAGGCTTGTACTCCGGGAGCTGCGAAATGCCGGGCCAAGTGCGTTCCGAAGGGGTCCCCATTAGCCGAAAGATCTTTAGTAGCTGGTCTTCGTTGGTCGTTCCCGGAAACAGAGGGCGGCCGGTGTACATCTCTGCCATGATACAGCCAGCGGACCAGATGTCGATGCTCGTGTTATATGTCCGGCTACCCAGCAATACATCCGGAGCCCGATACCACAGAGTCACAACTTCATTCGAAAAGGTATTGACGGGAATGCCAAAGGCCCGGGCCAACCCGAAATCCCCCAGTTTTAACTGTCCCCGCTTGTTGATCAGGAGGTTTTGAGGCTTGAGGTCACGGTGCAAAACGCGGTTATCGTGGCAGAACGCAATGCCCTTGAGCAGCTGGTACATGAACGACTTGATGGTAACGTGGTCCAACTGGCCGCGTTCGGTCCGCGTATCCATGTACTTCTTCAAATCCCGGTCCATGAACTCAAAAACGAGCATCAACTTATTTTCCGTGTGGATCACGTCGTAGAGTGAGACGATACTCTCGTGCTTGAGTTCTTTCATCAACGAGATCTCGCGAATGGCCGTCGACGGTGTCCCTTCCTCCGAGTCTAAATGAATTTCCTTTAACGCGACCAATTCCCCGGTTTGACGATTCCGCCCTTTGAACACCTATTCACCCCATTTGCGTCAGCAGATCGTCCAAATTCGGAATGGAGAGCGAGGGAGGGGATGCGAAGGAGGTCGATCGCGAAGGACAAAAGAGTGGATTCAACGTACAGTAGCATAGGTACCTTCTCCAAGCTAGACCAAAATATCAGTTAGAATAAAAGACTCCAATGTAGTCCAATAGCGATATATAGAAGTACACACCTTTTCCAGCTGCTGGAAGGAGCTGGGTTGTTGTCTGTCCATGGCTGGTGATGATGCTGGATGCGACGATGGCTGATTATGCACCTCTTCGTAGAGCTGAGTATGTCGTGAAAAGACAAGACGGAGAGGTTCTCTCTAATCCTTCGTTTCTTTTCCCTTCTTCTTGGAATCAAACAACGGGTTGCGAAGGTTGGAAGGAGTCAGGTCTGGAGCCCCGCGGGACCGCAAAATGAGCGGCGGCAAAGGAAACACGCCCGTTAGATCCGCCGCGGCGCCTACTCTGTACTGTATTCCCCAGGTGTGTTTTTTATTCCCTTGTTTTTGTTACTACAATGTGATGAGGAACGATTCTTATGGCTTTTATTCTAGAGTGCGCGTGCTGATGGTGTAAAATAGAATAGACATTACCTCTTAGTACACCATTTAGTTCCAGACCATGTTCATCACTATCTATCCTCGAGAGAAGCAGCCATCTTCCGATCAATCCATCCCTCTAATCCACCCTCCCGCTGGTAAAGAATCTCCGTCTCAGCTTTCAAGTTCAGCATGAGCATCTGCTGCAGCTCTGCGCGCCATTCCGGCTCAGGTCCGTCAACCGCCCAAACTGGGCTATTCTTCAACATGGCGACAGCCTTCCTCCTGTCTCGTGGGGTTAAGGGAATGAAAGCATCGTCTCCCAGCGGATCTGCTCCGGATACGACGTCAGACGTACAGAGGCCAAGTCGTTGCAACTCGGGAGCGTTGAGGTAGCTGTTCTCGCGTGCGTGTGCTCTGGATCCGAACTTGTAGGTTGACATTATGGCCATGCCGTCGGGGTCGTTGTCTACCAGGGCGTAAAAGCGAGTATCGGAGCCGCGGCAACTGCTATCGAGCAGTCGACGGACGAAGGCTCGTGTGCTGAGATCTGGATATCCTTTGCCCTAGGATCACTGTCAGTCCGAGCCGGCAGGCAATTCTGCTTTGCTTACTGTGACGAGAATCCCTTTCCCTGCTGCGGCTCTCGTGTGATAGCTGCTCCTTGCGAGTCTGCGGTAGACGGCCTGTCTATGTTGAGCGCGTAAATCGTACGGGATATCGGATTGCCTACCTCTTTTTCCAGTATTAAGACCCATTTAACGTCAGACATGTCGATCTCTTTGATGTCTTCAGCTCTCGGTATAAGCACGTCCTGCTTCGTTTAGTATCAATATCAGTCCACCTGGGTATCTTAACCAACATTCGTCATGAACCGGGCATCTATAACTTTATCCGATGAAGTCGTCAGCTGGTAATAACCTGCAACCAGTCCTTTCGCGGCCGCTTCCTAAATTCTATGTTAGCTCGTCACCAAGAGTTGTCGCAGGCACATACCACGTTCAACGCCGCTCGATCCACGCCAATCGTATGAGCAATATCATCAACCACCATGTCAACCACTCTCTGTGAACCAAAGCAGGCGGGGTCGTTGTAATAGATGTCTCTACCCACGCTCTCAGTAATCCAGTCTGGCCCCACTGTTAGTTTGGACCAAAATCCATACCTCTTGGAAACCACCAACCCACTCTCGATAGCCTGTGCAATAGCCTCGAGGACTCGAATAACCACCGCTGTAGCAATCAGTATCGCAACAATGAGACGCAAAGTCAACGTGCTAAGTGCCATACTAAACCTCCAAGCTTCATGTCTGTTCCTGCCAGGCCAAGTGTAGCTGATTTGTGTCTCTGTCTCGCTGGTCTCGAGGGCTCCGTTGTCGTAATTGATGAAGAAAGCGCCTTTTTTGTATCTTCGTTTCAGGGTTATGGCTGGGTTGCCATCTGGAGAATCGAGTTCTGCGAGGGCTGCTGCTAAGGTGTTGTCGATGTAGTCTTGAACTTGGCTCTGGGGGGTCTGGTCATGGTGGGATGCTGGTGAGACTGTGTTTTCTAGTGTATCTTCCATTAGAACAATTTCCATGATCCTGCTGGGTTAATATACAAGTCGACGCGATGAGATGGGATGAGAGGGAGGAGGGAAGAGGTGAAGTTGGTTGGCTACGAGAGATATCAGAGAGCATCGAACAACACTCATTGGAATTGCTATAGAATACAGCAATTTTTAATCCATCTTATTCTCCTTGAACTTCTTTTTTTATCTTTGCAATTATAGTAGCATTTATCGTTCAAAGCGTTGTCAGCGCCGCAGAACTATATATCTCCATGCACGGAGTGCGACCACTCAATCTCAAACGTACGACATTCCCTCGCTACCGATGGCTTTTCATAGTAAATGTAATCGCCATATTCTGTTTATAATCTAAATTCTAAACAAATTCCTGCCGAATGAGTTGCACAAAAGAGCAGCCTTCGAATCTACAGTATGCAGACTAGTTAATATCACATGACCGTGATGACTAAGCACACCGCTGTCAACAAGAAGCGACGACATCAACAAATCCATATTCTCCTAGAACCATTGCTCCTGTCTTTTTCTGTCTTCATCTTTCATTTTAGTTCAATTGCTAGTTTTCTCACCGTTTCAGTATAGATATCAACAGTGAAAGCAGAAACAATGGCGGCCGATCATATCGGACCGTGGAGGACGGATGCTCAAGGCCATTTGACGCCCGACGAGAACGGAGATCTCAAAACAGACTACTCGAGATGGCGACTGCTCGATGATCGTGGCCGCCAGACATGGCATTATCTGGAAAACGATGAAGAAAATGAGAAATGGCCTCAATCTGTGGCGGACAAGTACTTCCTTGGTCTTCCCACGGTACTTTAAATGCCCCAAACTCATCCCAGGCGCAATGCGTACTGACTTGCATTTAGGGAGTTCCGGATCTGCCAGCCGCAAAGACTCCTTTGCAAGCAGCAGAGAATGGCTTGCAGTTCTTCTCCAATCTGCAGCTGGACCCCGGTAACTGGGCTTGCGAATACGGCGGTCCAATGTTTCTGTTGCCGGGTATTATCATTACTTACTATGTTACAAACACTCCAATTCCTCCGGAGTACGCGACGGAGATTAGGCGCTATCTCTTTGCTCGCCAGAACCCGGACGATGGAGGCTGGGGTCTGCACATTGAAGGCCACAGCTCGGTTTTCGGTACCAGCATGAACTATGTCACCCTCCGTCTGGTCGGTGCTCATGAGGATGATCCTCGCATGATCAAGGCGCGTGGTCTGCTGTACAAGTTTGGCGGTGCTATTTATGGTCCTCACTGGGCCAAATTCTGGCTTAGTGTTCTTGGCGTTATGGACTGGGACTGTGTCAACCCAGTTCCCCCTGAGATTTGGTCCGTCCTATGTTTTTTTTTTTTTTTTTTTTTTTTGGGGGGGGGGGTGATATGACTTACTGACAGTGTATAGGCTCCTTCCTGACTGGGTTCCATTTGCCCCTTGGCGTTGGTGGATCCATATCCGCCAGGTTTTCTTGCCAATGGGTTATCTATGGTCTAAGAAATTCTCTCACCCTGTCACTCCGCTGACCAAACAGCTCCGAGAAGAGCTGTACACCCAGCCTTATGACTCTATTGACTTCGCGGCTCACCGTAACTCGATCCATGAGGCTGATAACTACTACCCGAAAACTTGGTTGCTGAACACACTCAACCAAATTTTGGTCAAAGTCTGGAATCCCTACCTCCGACATCCAGCAATTGTTAAGCGCGCTGAGGAATGGTCGTGGGAGCTGATTCGGATGGAAGATGAGAACACCGATTACTCGGGTCTGGCCCCCGTGAGCAACCCGATGAACATGGTTGCGTGCTACCTTCATGACGGGCCGGATAGTTATTCTGTCCGCCGCCACAGAGAGCGGCTGCATGATTACATGTGGGTGAAGAACGAGGGAATGCTGGCCAATGGAACCAATGGTGTCCAGGTCTGGGATACGGCTTTCATCACGCAGTGCATCGTTGTCGCCGGCTTCGCAGACGACCCCAAGTGGCGGCCAATGCTCACCAAAGCTCTGGAGTTCCTCGAAGACCACCAGATGCGGGAGAATGTACCGGACCAAGAAAAATGTTACCGGCAACACCGCAAAGGCGCATGGCCCTTTAGTACCAAGACTCAGGGCTACACAGTCAGCGATTGCACGGCTGAGGGCCTGCGGTCTACAATCCAACTACAAGAGATGCACGGTTACCCGAAGTTGATCTCTGTCGATCGACTCAAGGACAGTGTTGACTGCCTGTTGCTGATGCAGAACCCGTCTGGTGGCTTTACCGAATACGAAACCACGCGTGGCTCCACTAAGCTCGAGTGGCTTAATGCTGCTGAGGTTTTCGGAGGAATCATGATCGGATACGACTATCCCGAATGTACTACCGCCTCTGTTACCGCGCTTTCGCTGTTTAGCAAGTACTATCCCGACTATCGGGCCGATGAGATCAGAGCCGCGAAGCAGAAGGCAGTTCGGTATATCAAGCGCGTGCAAAGAGCAGACGGAAGCTGGTACGGGTCTTGGGGTATTTGCTTCACGTACGCCGCTATGTTTGCTCTGGAAAGTCTTGCCAGTATCGGCGAAACATACGAAAACAGCGACTTCTCTCGTCGCGGCTGTGAATTCCTTCTCTCCAAGCAGATGGAGGACGGAGGATGGGGCGAGTCCTACCTCAGCTCCGAGAGGCACGTTTACACCCACCACGAGAACTCGCAGGTTGTCCAAACCGCCTGGGCATGCCTTGCTCTTATGGAGGCGGACTACCCGGACAAGGAGCCGCTGCGTAAGGCCATGAAGCTGCTGATGTCGCGGCAGCAGTCGAGTGGAGAGTGGTTGCAAGAAGCTGTTGAGGGCGTCTTCAACCAGTCGTGGTACGTATAATTGCTTTCAAACGGCTTTACTTGGCACAATGACGCTGACTTTCTTTTAGCATGATTTCCTACCCTAACTACAAGCTCTACTGGCCTATTCGGGCTTTGGGCCTCTACAGCCGGAAGTTTGGCAACGAGGAATTGATATAAACAGTCCTAGTTTGGCAATGAGCATACGAGGGGATATGGAGCGAAGAGAGGAGTAATAATTGTAATTACATCTAAGTATCATAGTAATTGAACAGTCTAATTCACTTCATTCATTAATTACATTTCCTTTTTGAGACATTAAAATCACGTGGGTTCCCCGCGAAACAGAAAGTCATGGAATCACAAGCTGCGGATAGCTGCAGTAAGAGCTTCCAACTTTGCAGCTGTTTGTTTCTTTGTCCAGGTAAATTTTCACACAACCTCCTACATATCTTCTTGCCAACTCCCAACACGAAACTGACCAATATATCAGCTTTAGCTACCTGGCTGCGGGGAGAACCTACCAGCCAAACCAACTACAATCCACCCCTCAAACCCGACACAACCCCTGATAAACCAAACTAGCACACCATGAACGCCGCATCCCAGGGCGACAAAGCCCTCTCCACCTCCGACACTCTCAGCGCCATCCAACACTTCACCCAAGCCCTCGTCGAGCTCCCCCGCGCCCCAGCCTACTACATCAAACGCTCAACAGCCTACTCGCGCGTCAAAGTCGCAGACGGCGGCCCCAAATCCTCCGCCTCCCTCCGCGATGCCGAAATCGCGTTGACACTTGCGCGGGAGCGTGGAAAGCGCGAACTCATTCTATCTGCGCAGATGAGGCGCGGGGTCGCGCTGTATCAGCTCGAGAGGTTTGGGGATGCGGGGTTTGTGTTTGAGATGATTCAGGAGAAGACTAGTGGCGGTAACGGTGGTAAGGATAAGGAGGAGGAGGTTAGGGATGCTATGGGTGCTGGGGGCGCTGCGAAGAAGAATGGGTATGAGCAGGAGTTGCCGATTTGGGTGGCTAAGGTTAAGGGACGGTTGAATAAATTGGGTGAGGGGAATGAGAAGGGGGTTGTTTCGGTGAAGGAGTATCCGAGTGATGTCCGGATTCCGACTGAGAAGGAGCTCAAGGCGCAGTTGGAGGCGCTTAAGGCTGGGAAGACGGAGACTGAGGAGAGCGTTTCGGGGGTTGGACAGAAGAGTGATAATGCAGCTAAGACAGACAAGAACGGGGCAGCCAGTGCACCTTCTACTGCGACTACTTCGGCTGCACCGGTGCCTGAGAAGGTTCGGCATGAGTGGTATCAGTCCAACGATTCGGTCGTTGTCACTCTCTACGTGAAGGGTATTGCGAAGGACAGTGTTGCTACCGAGCTCAAGGAGGATTCTGTACGTTGCTTTCCCGCCCTTCCGTTAAGTCCCATATGACCCAGCTTCTAACCACGATGATCACAGGTGTCCCTCCAATTCCCTCTCCCCTCCGGCACAGACTACGACTTCACCCTCGACCCATTATTCACAACTATCGACCCCGCCACCTCCAAGGTCTCCGTGATGTCCACCAAGATCGAAATCACCCTGCGCAAGAGAACCCCAGGCCAGAAATGGAACGCCCTTGAAGCCTCCGCGGCAGACGTTAAGCTCGCCGATCGCCAAGCCGCTAAGGACTCAAAGCCAACGACAGACAAGGGCCCGTCGTACCCGACCTCATCTCGCCACGGCGCTAAGGACTGGGATAAGCTTGCGTCGTCGCTTGACAAGAAGCCTAAATCCAAGAAGGAGGATAAGAAGGAGGCCGGAAAGGATGGGTCTGGGAATGAGTCTGATGGTGCTGAATCTGTTGATTCTGATTTCGGCGGTGGAGATGCGGTTGATGGGTTCTTTAAGAAGTTGTATGCGAACGCGGACCCGGATACCCGTCGTGCTATGGTGAAGAGTTATGTTGAGAGTCAGGGAACTTCGTTGAGCACGAACTGGGGTGAGGTTGGCAAGGGTAAGGTTGAGGCTAAGCCGCCTAGTGATTAGACTGGGATGTGACGGCGATGTTATGTTGCCTTTCTCCATTCGGGAGGGTAGAATATTTGTTACGGAGTTCACGATCTATTGCATTCAGCGGGATGTACTAATAGCCAAGTCCTGATTTCTTACTTTGATACCTCTTCAAGAACGTTTTTTATTGAATAAAAGCAAGAGTATTGTACATCATGAACTTTTCGTTATCCGTATATCCGTATCCTCTAGAAAGATTGATCTCATGAAGCGTATTTGTTGTCCTTATACAAAAAGAACTGAGTAAAAATGGCCATGTCCTGCAACAGCGTTCCAAAGCTCCCGATCAACCAAGACAGATTCACGAGTATATACCTCCAATATAACGCCCCGGCTTCACCAGGCCGGCAATGACCAATCTTCTCATACGAGTCACCCTCACAAACAGGCGAGTACGCGAAGATCGAGAGAACGTAGGCCAGATTCCCAATACAGGCGAATAGGAAGAAGAGAAGGGAGACACCTTCGGTAGACTTTCGCTTGTAGTTGAGAAGGAGCTGGGGGAGGCGCGAGCCCAGGTAGAGCACTGCACAGAGGTATCCAAATACCTGGCCCAAGGTATCAAAAGCGAGGGCTGCGTTTTCGCTATCGGGAGACTTTGGCGCCTTGTTCTTCGGGCTGACGTACCAGCCCAATACGCCGGCGGCGCAAACGAGTGCAATGGCGGTGACATTGAAGGCGATCTTCTGAATAGTGGAGACGTTTCGAGTAGGCCGGACTACATCGGGAGATGGTTCGACTAAAGGTGTTGCGGGTGACAAGTGTGTTGCATCCACGGAAGGAGGATGGATGGAGTCGCGGAACGAATGTCCCCTTTCACCTGGAGCTCTGCTCGACTGGTCTTGTGCGTGGTGGTGGGGAGAAAGTAACGCCGTCCGCTCCGTTGCCGACGCTGCATTCTCTTCAGGGTCGGCACGCTCAGCTCGAGCAATAGGCGCAGATGAGTCATCGCGCAAAATGAACCCCCGGTAGTAAAAGCACTGCCCTAAGAGAACAATATCCGCCAATGTGTAGTATACCGCTAGCATGATCATTGTCGGCAAGACGCCCTGCAGGACGGCGCCCAGGATATTGAATACATCGCCAGCCAGCCAGATGGCAAGGAACAGGAGCGAAAGGCCATCAGCGGAGCCTTGACGGAAATTCTGTATGATCTGAGGGGAGAAGACGACGACCCAACAGGCGATGGAGATTGAGCTGGGTATGACTGTTAGCACGGCGTTGTTTCTTAAATAGTTTTGGAGGAGGCAATTTACCCGCAGATCCCACTCAGCGCATCCAGATTTAGATTTGCAGCTTGTAAGAGAAACATGCCCGTCAAGTATGTGAGTATGAGATGGTATTGTCAATGTTGAAGTCTGGTCAGAAGGGCGATGTTCGAAAAAACTGGAGATGGAATTAATTGCCCTATCCGTCAATCTCTGAAGCGATTGGAGAATGACGTCTGGATCTCTGGCATTGTCTTGGCGCCCACTGCCCTAAGCTCTGTATTTAACATATTGGATCAACACGCAATTGAGCTTTTGATATGTTCAATGTTGTGTGATTCTCAATCATTATTGATTGAATCAAAAGACTCAGTAGGAAGAGAGTTCCTGTTCATCTGCAGTTTAGTTTAGTTTAGTTGCTATTTTACGTCGGAGGTTCGGTCACGTGTAAATTAAGATCACGTGCCGCGGGGTCCCGGAACGGAACATATGACGGGCGGAGCGAAACCGCCTATCTGGTAGCTAAGCTAATTCTATCATACACACTGGCGAAGACTCCCTCATAGGAGCTTGCTGAAAACTCTTGGGCTGCAGAAACGGCAATATGAATTCAGGGGGGGAGGGGGAGAGAAAGAGGTGAAAAGAGAGAGGTTGGGGTTTAGGTTAGTGTGCTGGGCATATTGTGCGGTAAAAATGAGACCTCTGCAACCATTCATGGAGATCCCTGGTTCCTGACTTAGAGCGCAGAATCTCATCCACCTGCCGGCTTCCCCATGGCTGTGGGGACGCCTTGTGGCCTTTCTGGCAGTAGTAGAAGTGATGTGGTGTCTTTGGGCGTCCACAGGAGCACTCTAACTTGGCATCTTCATGCCCAAAGCGCTCATGATACTGGGCGAAGTCTCCGTGGCCTGACCGGGCAGCAAGGAGACGGCCGAGGGTAGCTCTGGGAAGGGATAGTTCATGGGGTCGTTTATCCAGGCCAATGGAGAGATCCCGGTATTGTTGTGGCGCGTTATCCGCTCAGAATGATTGAAATTGTCGCCAAAATTCCTCCTTCAACGTCCGGCGAGCCCAGGCATATCTTGTTGGGGGAATGTTGGTCTGTGGGGTAGACCTAGCTCCTTTCTTTGCTTGTTCATCAGCCTGCTCGTTCCCAGCAATACTGGCATGTCCAGGGATCCAGAGGACATTTACCCGACCAGGTGGGATAGCCTGGCACCGGGGGGACCGGTTGGGCCAGGCGTTCATAGTTTCTTGGAAGGCCAGGATGGTGCTCTGGCTGGAGCCTCTGGGGGAGCCCTTCAGCTGTCATGCCACTTCCTGGTTATCTAAGAGGATGTATACGTTCTGTGTGTATGGGGCCTGGGCACTATCAAAAGCAGCCTTTAGTCCTTCATATGCTGCAGTGGCTTCTGCATCAAAGACTTCATGCTTGGGGAGGCAGAGATGGCCACAGGCAGACTCCTGCTTCCATGCACCCCAGTATCCATACCATCCAGCACCAGCCACAGCGTCTGAGTTGCTCAAGCGGCTGCCGTCAGTGAAGAGGAACATGGAGAGTGGGGGGCATGTGTCAGCCCATTGCTGGAAGGTTGCCTCAGCCCTGTCTCAGGAAGGGCAAATATCTTGGGTGTTTCTTGGGTTCTCAGCCTGCCAAGGGGGATAGATCAGAGGATCAGTCTGTTCTACTCTCTCCAGCCATGACAGATGGTTGTGGATTAGGCGTGTGTTTGAGGGAAAGGGTCATGTACAGAATAACCGCCTGTGGACTGGATGGCGGTTGTCCAGACTGGAGGCACGCAGTCTGGCAGAAGCACGTTTTTGGTCAAGGATGATCTCCATCGGGGGAATGGCAGTTTCTCGGTGGATGGCTGGAATAGGGGTAGTGCGGTATACTGGCAGAGTTCCCCAGAGGGCTTCTCTGAGCACCCGTTCAAGGCGAGAGAGGGAGGAGTCAACTTGGTTTGAGACCATGTGTTGATTTCAGGGCCTGTGTCAGCCTGGCCACCAGGCCTCTGCTCCATAGCATAGGACTGAGATGACACAAGCAACTGTAGCTTGTCGCAGTAGGTGTGCCCTAGTCCCTCTAACTGTGTTGGCTAGTGATCTGATGCCAGCGGCTGTCTGCTTGGCTTTTGCAGCCAGAGTCCTGCAGTGTTTGCTAAAGCTCAACCTCCGGTCAAACCAGATGCCTAGCCAACGCGTTGCACCGCCAGGAGGGGGAGGTGTGACTGTGTGAGAGCCTTGAGGGGTGTGAATAGAGCATGTGGGGTTGGAATGATTTGTCCCACGTGTGAAGTGCTGTAGTTCAGTTTTATTGAAGTCAAATGTGAGGCCTTCTCTAGCTCCCCATTGTCTGAGCTCCTCAGTGCAGTGCTGGAGTGCTGTACAGTTCTCCTCTAAGGAGGGGGAAGCCACTAGTTGGCAAATATCATCTGCATATCCAAAGCGGCCACGTCGGGTGCGAAGAGGGCCTTGTTTGAAGATGGGCTCAATGTATAGCATGAAGAGGATTGGGGAGATGGGGGAGCCTTGTGGGAGACCTGCTGGGACCTGATATGTCTGGCTTGTATGGTTCCCTAGGCGGAGACTGGCAGTTCGTCCTTGGGTGAAGCTAGCTACCCATTGGACTACATTGATAGGCCATCCCTGCTCCCGGAGCTGTCTGATCAGTCGTCCTGAAAGGATAGCATCAAAAGCGCCTTGCACATCCAATGTGAGCATGGAGGCCTTCAGACCTCATGACCATGCCTTCTCCACATCATGAATCAAAGCTGCGGCTAGATCCATTGCAGAACGCAGTGGGAGAGCTCCGAATTGCTGGGGGTGGAGGACTTTGTATTTAATAGCAATCCATGCCATTCTGCAGGCTATTAGGCGCTCGAGGCCTTTTCCCAGCACTGACAGGAGGGATATTAGTCTGTATGCTCAGGGGGAGCTTCGGTCCCTCTTTCCTGGTTTTGGTAAGGCCATGAGTGAAGCATCTCAGAAGGGAGTAGGATGCCAGCCCTGGTCCAGGCAGTGTCGGTACAGTATTGAGATGGTGGGGCCTAGGGCGGGCCATGCCTTCCCAAGGATAGAGGTGGTTATACCATCTTTTCCTGGGGTGCTGTTCTTGGGCTTGATGACTGCGGTATATATCTCTTTCTCTGTGATGACTGGGAAAGGCAGAGTGGGATTGTTAATAGGCTCCAAGTTGAGCACCACATCCTCTGAGCATGAGGCCTTTTGCAGGAGTGCCCGGACCAAATAGCTTGCCTTGTCATCTGTGGAGGTATGGAGTCGGTCTCCTTCTTTTAGGGGGGAGATAGGCAGAGTACCTTCAGTTCTGTTCCACTTTACTGCATTGAACACATCCTTGGGTTCTTCAAATTCATCAACTTTTGAACGCCAGAACTGGTGTTTGCTGTGCCAGACAACACAGCGGAGGGCCTGTTTAGCATCCCTAATGTCTTCTGGTGTGGAAGTTGGGTCTCTTGCAACCCTGCGGAGTGTCTTGACTACCCTGGTGCAATCCTGATTCCACCATTTGTGGCCACAGGGGCGGGGGTAAGCCCGTTTAGTGGAGGCCTCCAGAGCTGTGGAAATTGCCTGGGTGATGCTGTTTGCAAGCTCATCTAATTGGGCAGGGGATGGGTGTGGGGAAAGGGTGGAAGTTACCCAGTCCACATGCCTTGTCTCTCCTTGTATTGTCGACCGGAATAGCTCGTCATTGAGGGTAGACCAACAGAGAGGTGGGGTGTCCTGGGGGAGGTCATTTGTGCCCCATTGAATGGTTGTAAGGATAGGTTCATGGTCTGCAAGAGGCGGGAGGTCGGTAGCAACTTCTGAGGATATCCCAAGGCTGAGCAGAGCGCTATTGGCCCAAGATAGGTCAATCATGTTTTGTCCTTGAGTCAGCGAGTCTGGGGGGAGTGTCAGGGTGAGATCCTGGGATTCTGTCCAAGATAGGAAGGGTTCTGCTCTGGGAGAAGGTCGAGCGGATGACTGCCATATAGGATGTTGGAGGTTAAAGTCTCCAGCTATTAGGCAGGGAAGGGATGGGGTAGTCTGTGCCATGAGAGACTCCAAACCTTGACCCTCATCAACTGCTCCACGGGGAGCATTATAGATGTTGACCAGGAGTGTAGTCCTCTGGGGGGTATTGATTTGGATGGCTAGGATGTCCCTGGATGGTGGTCCATAAGGAACTAGTTCTGCTTTCAGGTGTGGGTGTTTCCGTATGTATGTGAGGACTCAGGGTCTAGCTGACCAGTCCTCAACTGGGGCAAGTTGGTGGAATGATGGATGGTGTTTAGAAATCCGACGGGAGCGGTCTGTAAATATCCAGGGCTCCTGAATCAGTACTGCATGACAGTTATTTTCAAAGGCCAGTTGTAGCGCAGTTTCATGCGCTTCCCAGTTTCGGCCGACATTCAGTTGTAGGATCTGTAGATGAGATAGCCTAT
The DNA here is from genome assembly GCA_034509305.1 of Aspergillus cristatus. Taxonomy (NCBI): domain Eukaryota; kingdom Fungi; phylum Ascomycota; class Eurotiomycetes; order Eurotiales; family Aspergillaceae; genus Aspergillus; species Aspergillus cristatus. Next base: position 740,522 of record WJBV01000007.1, on the reverse strand, counting down.
CTAGCATGTTTGGGGCTGTTCTCTCGTTGGTGAGGAGCCCAAGTTTCTGGAGGGCTCAGATGTAGCAGTCTGGTCCTGTAGCATATGCTGCCGTGCACCTGCTTTCCTGACTGCAATGAATTGTGACCTGGTGAGCCGTTGGATGACTCCCTGTTGTATGGTGGGTTTGGTGGGGCAGTTAGAGTGGTCCGCTGGAAATGGGCCACAGCAATTGGTACAACATGGGTCTGATGTTTCCTCTTCCTTGGGTGAGGAATGGGCCTCTTCAGTGTGATCCTTCTTGCTGCAAATGCGGCATCTGGGTGTACGGGTGCAGGTCCGGGGGTTATGGTAATCCCAGCACTGTGTACACTGCTCTATACGGGTTTGAAAGGGCTTCCGCTTAATCTGTACATTCTTGCCAAAGAGGTGGACCCATTTGGGGACCCATTTGGGGACTATCTGGGCCTGGGTGTCTGGGATGGCCATGATAAGGGTGCCAGAAAGCGGGTTCTTGGTTGATCGGTAGAACTTCATAGGGGAGAGGCCTGTCTGGAGCTTGAATTCTTCCAAGGCCATATGTTCAGATATGGGCACTTGGGTCCTGTCATAGCTAGTATACTCTTGTGGGGCATTTGGGAGGGCGAATATGGCCCAATTCTGTTCAACTTCAGCCTTGGCTCCTTGTAGGAGGACCTCCAGAGCCTCCTTGCGTTCCATGAGGAGCTGGAAACCCAGGCCGTCCTTAGGCCAGATTGCTAGGCCAGAGGGCACCTGTTGGACCTCTTTCACAGCTGCCGAACAGGTCCTGTCCAAGTGTTTCCTCAGTATATCCATAGTGGCATACAGGCTGGCTTGGCGGGCTGGGTGCTCTTTTGGGAGGCGGAGAAAAATGTGTGGGGTTTTCTCTGATTGTGGTGGTTTATGTGTGGTCTTTGGTATCTTGAGCTGTGTCTTGGGGACGTTGGGTGGTGTTCTAGTAGCTTCGGCATAGCTGTTGTGTTTAGAGTGCGGGGGTTGGTGATTTTCCTGTTTGGTAGGGTGTGCAGTCGCTAGGTTCCTGCTGAAGTTGAGGACCAGGGTCCTAATATCCTTGCCCAAGGAGGCAGCTCCTTGTAGGCTCTTCTCTTCCCAGTTGGCGACTTTCTGGCTAATCACAGAGACAAGCTCCAAGACTTCGTCTCCTGTAGTCTTTAGCTGTGCTGTGCGTGAAGCCACTGCTGCTGCAATATGGCTTTGGAGCTCCAAGCCTAATTGGCTTTGGGGGGCTTCGTGGCAGGGGGACGCGGGGGGCGTATCCTGGTCAGGGTGCCAGTTCTTGGGCGTAGGAGGGGCCTGTATAGCTTTTCTTGGTGTCTCTGGCCTCGGTCGTTTGGGCGGTCGCTTCGGGGTGGTGGGCTCCCGGGGGGAAGCGGTCGGGGTCTCGTGGGCTCCTGGGGCTTCCCCCATATTGACGTCGGACATGGGATTGGTGGTATCAGTGTTTGTGCTCGGAAGTGGGCTGGGGAATCGCGAGCAGATGGTCGCGATTTTGGCGCTGTGAGAGTTTTTTTTTGCTGTTCATCTGCATGTGCTTGAACTGCATGTGATCCGGCATGATAAATCACGTGTCTAGCTTCCGGTCATGTGACGTCACCGCGTCTTAGTCATTTGATGATTATCTTCGACTCGTTCTTGACTGGAGATTGAAACTGTTCTGTTGCATTTTCTATTCAGGTTTCAACGGTCTGTTTGATGAATTGATTCGACTGTGTGATCGCATGAGACTGCCATTGTCTCTCCGGGAATAGCCCGTTATAGTTCTGTTTCTTTCCAGCCCCTCTTCCTAGCGTGTTGGAATCAACGATGAGTCTTAATGACGACGCCCTCGATTAGAATCCCCTTTACTGGCCGATTACCTCCGGCGATTATCACGCCTCCCTCTGCCCGTACCGTCGCCGGAGCAATTGATGCCATCGCATCCTTTCTAACCGCCCCGCCATCGCCGCACCTGCGCGGGATCGATGTAGGAAGAAACTCCCAAACGGTTTTGTTAACAGGTGCTGGTATATCGGTAGCATCCGGCCTGTCGGATTATCGAGGCGAAAATGGCACATATATAACAAATAAGACTTATCGACCCATATACTATCACGAATTCGTGACACGGCATGAATCGCGCAAGAGGTATTGGGCTCGGAGCTTTGTCGGGTGGCCAGGACTCCAGAAAGCGAAACCGAACACGACACATTGGGCAATCAAAGATCTTGGGGCGAAGGGATACCTCAGCTCTGTGGTGACGCAGAATGTCGATTCATTCCATTCCTTTGCCCACCCGGAGCTCCCCACAATCGAGCTCCATGGATACCTGAGGTCTGTTGTCTGCACTACCTGTCTGAATCAGTTCTCTCGAGAAGAGTTCCAGAAGTCTCTCGAAAGACTCAATCCTGCTTGGGCCGAGTTCTTGGCAAAGATGGTGGATATTGGCGCGCTTGACACGAATAATCCACAAGAGCAGCGGCGAAAAGGTCTGAAACTCAATCCCGACGGTGATGTCGACCTGGCTGAAGCGCCTTATTCGACGTTTCGGTATCCCTCTTGCCCGGCATGTCTGGAGAAACAACCTCAACCCAAGGACGGTACACAAACTCGGGTGGAGGTCGAGAGTGACGGCGCGTGGTTACCAAGCTCGAATGCCGGGATCCTGAAACCGGCCGTCATCATGTTTGGAGAGAACATTGATCCTACTGTCAAAACCGTCGCTGAAGAAGCCATTGATGATGCTGGCAGGCTGTTGGTTCTCGGAAGCAGCCTTGCCACCTTTTCTGCGTGGAGACTGGTGGAACGGGCCTATAAGAGAGGCATGCCCATTGGTATCATCAACGTTGGTGGTGTGCGAAATGAATCTGTAATCTTCGGGGCCCCTCAGCATGAGGGCCCCGTTGGATCGCAGCATGTCCGGTGCAGCCTTCTATCTGAAAACATCCTGCCACCAATTGCTACTCAGCTACCTCCATTAAGCAGTCAGATATAGACCGAGATATATAAAACACATACAGAAAATCTTCTTACTAGAGTGAATCCTTGGCATGTGAATATACTTCATCCCGCGCTACGAGGGCTACACTTTTGAGGCACATCCTTGCATCAATCATGCGTACTTGTTTAGGAACAGTAGTCAAATAGTTCGTGGTTGGCCATATCAATAATAGCCACAGCGATAGAAATAAAATAAACAACGTAAAATACATTTTACTATAAAAAGCTGAATGTACGCCAGCAAAGTCGATCAACGACTCTGCACCCATCAAACCCACGCTATGCGTATTATACCAAGTATAAACATACATCACAACCCAGGCCCTTTCCTTCACAAAAACCAATCTCCTACAACCCTAACCCCTTCCTAACCTCCTCCTTCACCTTCCTCTCATACTCAGCCCTCCGCTCTCTCCACATCTTCGCTGCCTCGACATTCGCCGGACTCTCGTCGTTCGGTTCCGCGAGCATACTCATAACCGAAATTAAGATCTTCTCGACACTCTGGATAGGAGACCACCGTTCGGAGGCGTGTTCGTAGTGATTCGGGTCATCGCCGGGAGGGTGGAGAATGGATATGCACACTGTTCCGTTGGGGTAGACTGCACAACAATCACCAGTTAGCACCTGCACTTATACCCAACCGTATCACTGGACTATCTCCATTTCCATCTCGGGAAGCAAAGGCGAGGCGAAGGAGAAATACCATTCGGATGCCACACCCCACCCCCAACAAACTTCATCGTCGGCGGACTCAACGGATAATCCTTCGGAAACTTAAGCTCGGCTGCGAAAATGCCGCCTTCGAATGGTGTGCCCTCGGGGCCTTGGATGAGTGCTTCCCAGTGGTACATGTCATCTTCTGTGACGGGGCCTGCGGTGATGCCGTCGGGCGGGTTGGTGGAGAGGTTTTTGTATTCGTGGAAGAGGCGTTTTTGCGCGACAGAGGACATGATTGTGGTTGTGGGTGGCTTTTGGGCGTGTGAGGTAGAGGAGGGTGGTTAATTTGTGGTCTTCAATGGAATGCGCAGTGGAGAGTTGGTTGTTGTATCGGAGGTGGTGGATGTTGCGGAGATTCCGAGGCGGTGGGGTCGAGGCGACGTTGGTTCTACGAGAGTAGACACACTAGAAACAAACGAACGATATAATGGAAAGATCAATTTGAGCCAAGTGAGCGCTTATATATACTACCACAGAATAAAATATATGGTATATGGTGGATTGGAGCGGAATGATTTCCGACTATGGTACAACAAGTATACAAATGACCCGGCTAACCACCATCAACGCCAGCGCAACCTTTGGTATCATACATCAATAGCTTTATGGATTGTACAAAGGACAAATGGCTTAGAACCAATCGTCACCTCCACCATCACCTCCATCATCACTCCATGGGTCCTCATCCCAAACATCTTCATGCTGCTCTTCAGCCCAGTAATCTCCATACGGACCAGGCTGACCAGGCGGCGGCGGCTGGTCCATGGAGGATGGCGGTGGTTGTTGATCGGGAGATGCGGCTTGTGCATACGGGTCACCCATGCCTCGTTGCATGGCCTCATACCCGGCCATTGCACCGGCGCCGGCAGCACCAGCACTGGCACCTTCAGCCATCCCACCAGCAGCACCGGCTCTACCAGCAGCTCCCGCGGCTCCCGTGGCTGCTTCACCTATCGCGCCGGCTTCTCCTGCAGCGGCACCGCCGGCAGCAGCACCGCCGGCAGCGGCGTCTCCGCCCATACCGGGGATCCAGAGGGGCATAAAGCCAAAACCCCCACTACCGCTATGCCGACTGAAGTAGTCAAAGTCCACACTCACAGCCGTAGCTAGCATCACCGCACGCTGGTCGAGGCTCATGCCTGCGGCGACGTCACTCTGTGTGCCGGCTGGTTCTGCCTGACTGAGCGAAGCGGAATCCATGCGCAAAGCGTATACGCCAGTGTCAGTGAAGAATTCGCGAGCGAAACCAGCAAAATCACGGTTAACCGATCCAATCAGCTTGTTGTCTGCCGAGCGAAGCGCAAAGTCCCATGACAGGAAAGGCTCATCCACGTAGGCAAATTGGTTGAACTCTCCTTGTTCGTGACCAGACTCCCCACTGCGAATTAACTGCATCTGCTGCGCTTGAGAAAGTCCAGTGTCAGCAAGTGGTAATCTCTTGGTTCCCATGTTTGTTGATGCATCCGGAGAGGGATGGTAGGTGAAGAGGTTGTATTTTCGCCGTAATGGTGCCCATTGTTGTTGTGCCTCCCCAACCACGCGCATGTCTTCAATTCCGAGAGGCGAGACTCTGGCATTGGATTCTCCGCTTGCTTGAACTAGAGACCCTGGCGAAACTATCTGGAGAGCAGTCGAAGACGAATGGGCATTTTTGGCGATGTCAAGAGGATCATAGACTCGAATACGGGAACTGATGTAGGAGAACGGCCGGTGGAACTGAAAAGCATTAGCTTTGAGCAAGGCAGCCGCAGCCAATATCTAGAGTCCTTACCCTGAGTACTTCATTCTCATGCCGGTCAAAAACATGCGTCACGAAAGAGCGATGCGTCCGGAACCACTGCCGGGCCATTGTACTGCCTAAGCCTTTCTCTTGCTCTGCCATATATCCCACATGGTTCCCATTCGCATCCATAATCACATATTTATTCGCCTGTTCGAACCCGCTGTTCACGAGAACCATACCGTCAGCCCAGTCCGTTTGATGCTCTGTGTTGGCATCCACTCACATCATCACATTCATCAACTCCAGCTGTCTCTGCACGACCAAGCCTGAGTTCGCCAGTAGCCCTGTCGCAGGGTGATTCTCCTTGAGCACCGCATTGGGGTCTTCTGGTATATGGACGGGCGAGAGGAGGGTATTCTGAGAAGGCTCGTAGTTTGCGGCAGGGTTACTCGTTTCGCCGTTCAAAGACTCGGGATGCGGTGGTTGTGCACCTTCTCGTCTGATATTCGGAATAGGTTCCGGTCTCCGTATGCTGTTCCGGGGGCCTCGAGGACTGGCGCGGCCTCTGGTGAAGGAGCTGGAGAGTGCTCGACCCCGAGCTCGAAGCCACCGGATAGGCGATGGTCGTACTGCACTCAACATGAGCGAATCGAATCTCCTGCGTCTGAATAAGAGATACAAAGCGGTTTATAGACGTAAGAAGCGTATGCGCTGAATATGGTGAGGTAGTAGTAGGCAAAAGAAGGCGACGGCGTGGTGACTGTTTCCGCAAAGAAATGACGACGGCCGCGGGGTTAAGCGGAGATAAGGAATGCCAGAAACACCAGCATGTGCATGTCCGTTCTACACAGTACACAACAGGAATTATGTTCAATATGGGTAATGGTAGTAAAACGAGCTAGATGAGCAGTTCATATAATGCGCAAATTATCTAGATCATTACGGTGCAGCTGGGTATAGAGCACACATATCCCAACAAAGGCCAGCACAGACAACCCACGATGCTGCTTTCAATTCAAGACAGAGATATAATCAATATTCTCATTAATATACCGTACACACCCCAATGCAACCTCAACATTTATCAAATTCATAGAAGACCCTTCCGAGCCAGCTCGATCTTCCGCGACGCCTCGCCAGCCTTGTATCCCCCCTTCGAAACGCAAACAGCACTTCCCTCGCCCAACTCAATCTTCTCTTCCACATCTGGGTGCGGACACGGACAGTGATGCGGGAAATGGACGCAGGCAAGAGTATCGGGGCATAGGTATTTGGAGCAGCGTGCTGTTGTCGCGAAGACCACTTGTTAGCCACCACCCCTTCCTCTTGGGACACGAAGGTCAAATCGGGTAGACTTACCATTCTCCCACTCATTTTGATACCATGAAGGGTCACTAGGACCATCATGAGGTTCTGCTTGCTGGCGAGCCTGTCGCTGGCCGCCGCCGCCTCCGCCGCCAAACATGTGCTCGAAGAATTGGAACTGAGCCTGGGCCACGGAGGCCAGCAGGAGAAGAGCCAAGAGGGGCTTGATCAAGTTGAGCGACATTGGATTGACAGTAAAGTATAAGCAATTAATGTAGAAGTGTTTTGTTTAACCGCGATTGGAAGGATGACGATCAAGCCAGCTTATCGCGATACCACGTGACTCTCCGCCAAGAACGAAAAAAGTTCCCCGTCGGGGCTCCGTTCAACCTCACTTTCCCTCCAGCAGGCCTACATCAAGACACCAACGAAATATGTTCCAATCACGACTACTCACACCCCTCCGGGCGCTGGAGAGGACATTCGTGCCCTCCATCCGATCCGCCCCGGCCGCTCACCGTCTCCCATCAACATCCCTCCTCCCACGACCCGTCTCCGCGCCCACATTATCATCCCCGATGCTCTCGAAACTCCTCCCCATCTCTCAAGCCCGCCACGCCTCGCACGCCGCCCAGGGTGCCGCAAACAGACACTCGCGTGATCCCGCAGGAAAGCGTCTCGGAGCAAAGCGCACAGGCGGCGAATACGTTGTCCCGGGGTGCATTATCTACAAACAGCGCGGGACGAAATGGTTCCCCGGCGAGAACTGCGCACTCGGCAGAGACCACACCATCTACGCCACCGAGGCTGGGTATGTCCGGTACTATCTTGACCCCGAGCGGCATCCGGACCGCAAGTACATTGGTGTTTGCTTTGAGAAGGAGGGGAAGCTCCCGACGCCCCGGAATGCTCCTAGCCGGCGCAAGCTGAACAGAGTTGCTGTTGCGCGTGTTCCTGAGACCCCAGAGAAGCCTCAGTCGGATCTGATGGTTGCTACCGGTCCTGAGGGTACGATGGTTGCTGGTGTTGAGGCTGTGAATGCCGAGTCGGGCCCGCAGCTGCGTCCTGGTTACATGTACCGTGAGGCGAACTGGCAGATTGGTCGTGCTGCTGAGAAGGCTGGTATCACGGCGAAACCGTACGACCGCAGGAACCGGTGGATGGCATGGAGGAAGAGGCAGGCTAAGGCCGAGCGGGCTGCCCAGATGAAGAGTTTGAAGGGCAAGAAGGGCTCGAAGAAGGGCAAGGGTGGTCGCTGATTGATATGTATGTTGTTACGTTAAGTTCTTTTATCCATTCATCTTTACCTGCGATATGACGGTGTCTCCACGGATGTTTTTCAAATGTATTATAGCAAGAGATCTACAATTCAACCAAATTGTACCATGTCTAATTTTCCGCATAAACTAATTTTACCATGTTCAACATCCAGAGGCGTTAAATTAAAAAAAAAAAAAAAGAGGGTATCTTTGGTACATGACTTGTAAATATTATACATCTTCCCCAAAACTCAAACAGCTATCCGCCAGTATTATCCTAAGAGCAAATCCATCGCTAAGCAAAACATTCAGATCATAAAAATACAAAAGAGATAGCAAGGGGAAGAGAGGACTACGCCTCAAACAATCTCCCCAAAATCAAACTCTGACAAACAAAATCATTACCCACGACAGTAATCTTAGAACTCAACCCGAGTTCCTGACCGCTGATACATCCCATGAAATGAGACATTTTACGTCTCTTCGTGCCGCGTCCCGAATTAGATTCTGTATCCGTGGATTGCAGAAACTCCGCTCTGACGGCTTCCTGATCATGGAAGTGTACGTACACCCAGTCCCAAGAACTGTCATGACCAGCCTCGGCCTCTTGGTCTAGGAATGTCTTGGCGGACTTGAGATCATACACGCGCTCCACTCTTGAGGCACCGAGGGCGTACGTGAGGAAGATGTACGCCCTGCTCTTCTCTTCTTCCTTTCCGCGGCCCATGACGATAAGCACAGACTTTCCGTCTAGTAGTTTTGGTCGGGCTGCGATGGTATGCGAGAAGCGTGCGTTGACGGCAAGAGTGGGCGTCAGCATTCGCGATTTAGCAGCGCCGTTGAGATACGTTGAGTCCCCTGCGGGGAGCAGGTACATCTCCCAATCTAAGATTCGGTTCTGGGCAATGCAGTCTTCAACCCAGCGGCCAGAAAGACAAGGTAGATTGAGAGCTAGGGCTTGCATGTATTTTTCGCGGCGGGAGTGTTTGTCAGCAATCACACAAGCGAATCCGAGATCTTCGGCGCTTCTAGTAAGACGCAGGTTGGTCTTATTTTGTGCTGGATGGGCAGATTGTTGTTTTGTCGGGGTTGCAATAGGGACGTTCGACGGGAAGTCGAAAAGCTCGTTGAACCCATCTATAATACGCCCGCCGTGTTCCATTATCAACCGGGACACGCGGGACTTGGCCGCATCGTCATCAACGTAGGAGACTGCAAACACCATTCCAGCAAAGATACCACCCATGTACCGCATAGTGCGAGAAAGCCGGCTGCTTGGAGGTGTTGGCGTGGCGGGTACGCCGGCTAAGGCTGGTGTTTGGGGCCTCTCTTCCACCGTCTTCGCATTTGCATCATGGCTAAATGCCCGATCTTTAAGCTGGTTCCATAGGATGGTATCCAGATAGATCCGCGAGATGGGGACTTTGACCACGCTTTCCGTCTGTAGAAGGGCCTCATTCGAGATACTTTTGCGCGCTTTCGGTTCCAAGATGACAGACAAATTACCGTAAACATCAGTCATTGGGATAAAGCCACTGTTAACGGCATTATTGAAGTCTTCCTCACTCATTCGATCGTCGAAACCTCGAATGACATGAGGAATCTTCGGAAACTTGGGTATTTCTACCTTGACCACATCACCAACTCGCAGTTCGAGTCTCTTTACTGTGGTGATTGGCACCTCAACTGGAAGACTGTCTTCAAACTTGACTAGATACCGTGATGCTGAAGTGCCAAATGGTGTTCCCAAGCATGTAGCAGGATAGTATGCCCGTTTCGGGCCACTCCAAGGGGCGAGCACTTGGTTGTGGGCGATTTGAGGACCTCCCGGCGAGGATGGCCTAACAGGAGTAGGCTCTTTTTGGGCCGTAGCATCCTGGGCCGTAGCATCCCGGGCAGCGCCAACCTTTGGCGTCTCCGCGGGACGATGGGAGTTTCCAGTAGGAGTGGAAATGGCATACATCTCATCATTCACGCTAACGGGAGCTTCAATCGTTTCCTTTGGAGGCTCAGCGGTATCCCTTTCGGGCTCCTGATCATGAGCAGGCTGCTGAAGCCAAGATCGGAAAAAAGACCTCCTTCCTGTACGAGACACATGGTACTCCGGTGAAGCATCCACATCCCATACTGTATCCGCTCGGTTGGAAGGCTTAGATCGTTTCCGAAATACTGTCTGCGGCTCCTCCTGCGGCATATCTGGCTGGGGCTCCTCGGGAATTGGTTCCTGCTTTTGGAATGGAGCAAAGCGAGGAGTAGTCGGACGAGGTGTAACTGGAAGCACAGGATCAGAAGCATAGACATTCTGACCATCATTTCCGCGTCTCTTCTTTCTCGGTGGATCGGGAGACATAGCGACCATGGACCTGAACTCTCTATCATCTGCAGTCAAGATGCCAAAGTCGATATCGAAATTAGCAGGTCCTCCTGGAGACGCTTCGGAGGCAATTTCTGTCAGTGCCCTGCGCTGTCTGCCGCTAGGGCTAGAAAGGATCTTAGAGTTGAAGGCTTTCGTCACCGCTGATGAGCTTGGTAGTGCAAGTGGCCGCGATTGACTGGCTCGATCGTGGTCAGATGGATAGACAGGAGGTAGATCATCGTCTTCTTGAGCTGCATCCCCATTTATGTCACTGTCCAATCCCTGGTTTTGTAGACGATTTGGACTAGTTTCTGGTACTGTGGTACCCGGGACCACATCCGCAAAGCTTCTTGATTGTTGGTGCACCGGTGTTTCGACAACACGTGAAGGCATCGAAGACGACTTTTCCTGATTGGAAGCATTTTCACCACGTACCACGGCTGGCTGACTAGCTGGGTTGCTAGACTGTGTCCGGACGGGATCAGTAGCTGGCGGGATTTTGGGGAGTTGGCTAGAAGATTCAACCAAGCTCGCGGAAGGCGAGCGAGTGCGCGCTAGGGTATGACTATTGTTGGGAAGAGAAGGGGACGAGTTTCGTTGAGACACAGGAGGGGGTGGAGGCGATTGCTTGTCCACGTCCGAACGAGCCACTTGCTGTTGTGAAAGCGTGGTTTGTGAATTGGTTTGCTGCATTGGTTTGTTCGCCTGACTGCCGCGTGTTGGAGATTGCTGCGAGTCCCTCACGATATAGATCTGTGAAGACCGTCCTACTTCGTCCTGTTCATCCGGGTTAGGGCTGTGGCGATGGGAAGTTGGCTTCTCGGTAGGCATCTTGCCATTCGGAGATGGACTGGCCTGCAGAGCAAGAACCTGTGAAAGTCGATCGTGGGTACTAGCCGTCGCAATAACGGGGGATGCAGGTACACCGTTGTGGTTCTCCTTGTCTTCTTCTGCTGAGATGTTGAGCTCCTGCGATCGGGGCATGGGCAAGTACACTTCGTCATCGTCCTCTTGCTCTGTTTCCTCTTCGCTAATAGAACCGTTTTGGGAAGGCACGATGGGCTCCTGCCGTTCGTCAGGACCATCAGTCTGACCCCGTGGCTCTTGCTCTTCGGGCGACTTTGACTTGCCGCCTCGTTTGCTCGACCGACTCGACCGACTCGATGCGGGCCGTGCTGGAGCGGTGAAGCAAGCAAATTGCGCATTTGCCAATTCGTCAATCACCTTCCGTCGCTTCATCCGTTCAACAAAGCTGGGTTCTTTGTTGAACTCGTCATCATCACTCTGATCCTCCGAGTAGATATGCTCAGCCGACCGCGTCATCCTCTCAGCTTGAGTCCTCCTCTCCCGCTCTGCTTGCGACTCTTTCATGGTGATGTAGTTCAAGTTCGACTCCGACGAGTGCTGAGGAAATGTGGCCGCTAACTTCATGGTCGGGGAAGAGAGCGCCGTACCTGCAGCAAGTGAATGATGTTGGATCGGCAAGTTTGGCGAAGGTCGTTCAGACATCTGGTCTAAGTATAGACGATTGACTATCGGAGACGACGGAACTTGCGTGGACTCGAACATCTGGCTCAGCGCCATAGTTCCGTTATTCGACTTGGCCGATGCGAGAGGATTGAAGGAGACAAGAGGGGATTTGTTCTGGCTGCGGTCCTCGAAATGGTTCTGCTTGACCACCGTAGCTGGTGTCTTGGTGATGAATCGCTGAGACTCAGGAAAGAGGTTTGGCTGGTACTCCAACGGGGAAGACGGGTCTGCGTCTCCCTGGTCCTCATTCTCATTGTCTTCTATGTTGTTGGTATTGGTGTTGCTGGTGTCCAGCTGAGTATGATCGAATCCCGCGAGCAAGTCAATATGACCAGGGTCACCCTCATGCAGTGTCTTCAAGGTATTATCGTCGTTGTTCTGCTGGATGATATGGTCGAACACCGACTGCGACACGACCTGGGTATCTGACGGCGTCTCGCCGGATCCCATCTTCCCATTCATCCTTTGCAGTAATCGGTTATTCGGCCGGCTTGCGTTTATCGGGGTCGTAGTTGTGCCATTCGTAGCATTCTGCTCGTGCAAAGGACTTCGAGGCGATGCCCGGCGGACCTCCTGCGAACAAGCCTGAGCTTCCGGGACGTTTTCTTTTAGCGCTTGGTCCTGCCGGGGATAATGAATATGTGACAAGACCGACTGGGACTGCGACTCCTGCAAATAAAGGAACAATAAAGGTGGTGGCGTTAGCAGTCCGACAGCCAGAAAAAGCAAAAGTGGATGAATCAATCATAGCCGAACTCACTTGTCCCAGCGCGACGCGTTTCAGCTTCACGATATCGATGCTGTCTTGGGTGTCCATGGCTGCGTGATTTCAACCTGCAAGCCACACAATGCAAGCATTCATAGTGCTTCCCAGAGGTCAGACTCCCTTTGCACTCCGAAGGGGGGGCCTTCGCAACGTCAGACCCGGCGTTGCTCTCCTGGCCTGAACCGTAGAACGCGAAACGCGTGCGACACGTGACTTGAACCAGTAATGTTACTGCATTGGGACTAGCGCCCAGCTCTACAATGACCCATTGAGTGGACTCATTGCTCATTATAAAGACAGCTGTATTTATACACGGTAGAAGAGCAAACCATACCCCAAAGCCATCCGAACAATCTAAAATATGCTACGTACATACAAATCAAGTAACAGAGAGGGAGACAAATCTAATCCCGACTCCGGTTTGGAACCCATCGCTTGATCGTAACATCCCGAACCTTATAGCGACCAAGCAAGGCCCCGATATCATTTCCTAATGCCTGAGCATCATCCGGGGGTGGCACTTCCACATAGCAGATCACCAAGCTCTTTCTCACCTGCGCCTGTACACGGTTAACGCAGTGAAGCCACCACCAGCTGCGCGCCTGCTTCTCTTCGGCGTGCGCCCTGCGCTCTTCAGTTTCAGACCAGTAGGGGAGGTCGTATGATGGGATAACCACGAGGGCGAACTCAGCATGCGAGAACACCGGTCCGCGGTTGTAGAGGATGTAGTCCACTCCGAACTTCACGCCGGAACGAACAATCCAACCAAGAGATCGGTAATGGTGGTACACCACGTAGGAGACGAGGAAAGGGTCGTCTGGGTCCAGGTTTGCGGCAGGACTCCGGGGAGGGAAGTATGAGTGTTGGCGGAATAATGTGAGTAAGGAAGATGTAGGGATTGTATTTTTTTGGTCACTGTCATAGACCTGGAGGGCGCCAAGTCCGTAAGCAAGGAAGAGAGCCTCTTCGTTGGACAGCTGAAGGTGTTCTTCATTTTTCAGCAGAGATTCCTCGTCAGCCTTGTGTCCGTCGATGAGTGACTCGGGCAGTTGCAGAACGGTGGAATCAGAGATAAACTGCTTCTCCTGCACAACAGGTGAGAACCGCACTGTTTTCCTTCCAGGCGATGCATTCCCGGAATCAGCCATCTGAGTCTGCTCCCCCGACTGCTGCGACTCGAGCATCTTCGCTTCACGAGCCTTTCGAAGGGAGAACTTTTCCGTGGTACTAGCAGTCCCATTACTAGTACTGTCTGCATCCACGTCAGGGGATGCAGTACCGTTTTCCTTAGCAGCAGCCTCGGCCTGAAGTCGCTGTTCAATGGCAAGCTTCTCCATGCGCGCTCTCTCGAGCTTCAACTCGCGCCGTTCCGTTCTCCTCTCCCGCGTAACATCCTCACTGGTCTTCCCACCGAACTGACCCCTTCTCTTCTTTTCCCGCTCCAACCAACTGGGCTCACTGCGACTCAGCGAGCCCTTGCCAAAGAAGCCCATCTCCCATAGCGCTCTGATTGTCTTCTCATCCGTAATATGAACAGAGGACGTATTCGAGTCGAAATAGGCGGAGTAGAGCTCCTGGTGTGGCGGGGAAATCAAGTAGGTCAAGTATGACAGGACGACGCTGATAACGGAGAGAGGATTATGCGGAAACAAAGGAGGCAACGGGTGGACGGTAAGAGGGAGGGGAAAGCGATGGATGTGTCTATAATTGGGCCTTTGAGGTCGAGGACGGCGAGCAGGAGCAGGGCGAACATTCTCTTGCGTCGGTTCGATCTTAGACGAAGCAGCTTCTGCTACCTCGGGGGCAGGATTAGGTGTTGAAGGAGGTTGAGAGGTCATGGCTAACAGAACATAATCTATTTATTCCGGTAAAGTATTGTATGTATTCTACAGAAGGTAACGAGTCAGCAAGACCCTTTTTTTTCTGCCCGTCTATACCACATGCAATGCGAATGTGCTCCTCAGATACCGTTGTAGTCATACAAAGCAATCATCGACAATGGCGAGAAATCAAAGTGCCATTGCCTAAGCTTGGGTATAGTATAGTAGTCATCACAGGAGACAGAAGCATGTGGTGTTGTTCTCTGGGGATAAATCCAAGCAACTCCATGCTTACCAGAGGGACGACGACGATGAATGAGAGAACTGAGTCTCGAATACAATTGCTGTGTGGTTAGTATGCAGTTCGCATCAGAACTATCTTGAAAGCCAGCGCTGAATTCCCATCATTGACCCTCGAAGTCCAATTTCTTCATGACATTTTCTTGTGGGAAGATGTTCGTTGTGGAAAAAAAAAAAAAAAAAAATCTAGAGAACTCCGAAAGCTGAAGAAGGAAAAGTCGGCTCTGACTCACGTGAGCGCGCCCTAGTCTGGATCAGGAAGCGGTAAGTCACATGACATCTTGTTCCTCGGAGCCGCCCGAGCTGGCCGCAAAAAATTCCTCCGCTGGAGTTCGCAGTGCAGACAGGTCTTTTTTGGTCAAGTGTTTAATATCTCTTAAAACGATATTTCAAGTGAGTTCTTCTTATTCTAATTGCCGTGAAATAATTCCGATTAACTGGTTTATTCACAGAATGCATCTTATGGTACGTGATCCAATGCGACGAAGATGAAGCGAATGCCACCGCAAAAAATCCACACCACGACGGAACCCAAGCTAATACGCCAAACAGTACACTTTGGATAAAGAGGGCAAGCGGGTGTACACCCTCAAGAAGGTTCTGAATGGCGAGGTCACCAAGTCTGCCCACCCGGCTCGTTTCTCCCCCGACGACAAGTACTCGAGGTACGTTCGATCTGGGGGTTATAAGAAGGGAAATGGACTGCAATTGAGAATAAGGCTAATGCTTGTTTCTGTATAGACACCGTGTCACCCTCAAGAAGAGATATGGTCTGCTCTTGACCCAGCAGCCTGGTACGGCACTCTCGTCCACAACCTTGACGCATCTCGGATACTAATACATTTGAACAGAGAAGGAGGCTTCTCAGCTGTAATGGCGAGCTTCGAAGGCGTCTCCAGTGATTTGGGTATACAAAAGGGGTTCTGAAGATTCATATCTGGCGCATGGTGTTATGTCTGGTTTCTAGCTGTTGAAAAGCTTGTTTGGATTCCTCTATTTCCGACTTTGGGATATATCGCGTGCAGAGATAGAGATACCTGGCATGGTCATCATTTTTATATCCTAACGATTCGTTCCTATCTGGATATTCTATGTCCGTAGATACTGGTCCCGACGCGACCATGCGCCCCTTGCGAACAGAAAGGAAATATAAAAGCGTCCTATGGCCCCATAACTGCCGCTCACTGTCGAGCTCTCGAGTATCAAAATGAACAGGAAAAGGACAACTTGAATGGTCATATACCGGGCTTGATGGTAATCAAACGCACTCTATAGCCCTTCCTTCGACAGAAGGATGTTAAAGTTCCTATGGAGCGTCTCCATCACCATGTCATCCATGTTGCTCTCGGCGAACATGTCGACTAGGTCCTCGAAATCCAGTTGCTCATCTTGTCCCACAGCAGCTCATATTTCATGCACCATTTTTTCGCAGAATCCCATTTCGGCACTGAGGGGCATCCACTGCAATGGCTAGGTTTTCCGTGATAAGGGACATACGGCAGAAGTTGGCTTCAGACCCTCCTCTTCTCTCCATACGATGCTTTGCCATAATGCCATCATAGATGCCGCGGTAGTAGGCGAGAGATTCGGGCGAATCTTCCCACACACCTTCTGGTTCCGCCCCATGTTCCATAGACTCGTTATATCCGTACATAGCCGGGTCCCAGTCGCGCGTGAGCCACCCGGGATAACCCTCGTTGCCAAGAGTGCGAGGCACAGCAGCGACCCCATCCCAATCGATGATACCTTGGATCTCGCCCTCTTCGGACACGATGAAGGTCTGGATGTCAAAGTCTGGATGTGCAAGAACGAACGGGTCCGTTACACTGGGCTCAGGGATCCAGCTGATCAGCTGGCGCAAGAGCATCGCGAGACCTTTAGGAACCTGGTTCTGTTCGGGGTGCCTGTCGAGCATGAGGGTGTAGTGTGCTTTCGGGTCGCTAGATGCCGCACACTCAATGTATATGAGGTCGTCTTCTGGATCTTCATGAACGAACCATCGGTCAAGCTCAGCCTTGCGATCAACACACCGCATAGGCCCGACACCAGACGAGTTGCCATCGCTTCCGAAGAGAAGACGGCCACCGGTTCGAAATGAAAACTTGTCCAGTTGCACCATTGCCGAGGCGACGCTTTCAAGGGCGCGAATTCGGCATAAACAGGTGGTTTCTGGGCTGGCGCCGTTCAGACGGTGTCCAAACCAGACGTCGTACAGAGGGATTCCGGAAATGAAGGTCATAATAAGGTAAGGGCATCGGAGAGTGTTTTGCGTGGTTGAGGAGAAGTCCAACACATCAGGTAGAGGGATGGTGGTCTCGCGCTTCAAGAGGCGCATTGTGCCCGCCTCAGAGGTAAGGGCTGAGGCAGACAACTCATCCCATTTGTTTGCCGTGCCATTAATGGGGATTTTCGCGACCCAGTGAAGGCCGATATCAAAGGTCAACGGGAAAAGTACGTGGTAAGATCCATACAGAGGCTCGCCAACTGAGGGTTTCGCATTTGTGAGTGGTGAAGGCGCTGTAGAATGGCGCTCGCAAGTACGAGCAACTGCTCTCTGTCAAGCGTCGAAAGGACTGCAGAAAATCATTCCGCATTTTCATTATCCTCAGCAGAGCGCGAAGAAGGCGAAGAAGGCAACTGTTCAATATGCTGCTGTTTCGCCATTCTGGGTTTAGAGTAGGACTAGGAAAATATGTTGGTCGTCTGATGCACGAAACAATCGGATGTTGAGCGCATGACTGTTTACTCCGGAGTAAGTGCCAGGTGGAATATCCCCTCTTAACTTGGGAGGTCATACCCCAGAGTATGATTGATAGCCTTATCCTCCGTGTCCCACAAAGTAAAGACTAGCTATAAGGCCAAGGGATGGTATACAAAGTATTGATTTGATTTATCCGGAGACTTCACACCTACTTTAGTACTTAGTTTGTAGGTCATACCCCTGCGAAGCGAAGAACAACGGGAGAACAGTAAATTTTTTTGACCCAAACTCCCATCCAAATTCATGCAACATAAAAAGCGGAGACAAAGAAAAGAGAGAAAGCGTTTACCGCTTCCTCGAGTTGACATTCCGGCCAGCGCCCACCTTAAGACGGCCACCCTGCTTGTTTCGCTCGCCCGTCAGAATACCAGGCAGATAGTCCTCGTCCATAAGATCCCGCTCCTTGCGTTGTCTACGAGCCTGCTCGGCTGAGGCTCGCATGTACTCCTTCTGGTCTTCAGCGAGAACAAGCTCGGTTCCCCATCCACCTTTACCTCCGCCGCCTTTCCATTTCCCGCTGGAGCTACCGGCGACGGGCTTGGGGATACTGTAGCGGTTGCCACGAGTGTTCCATGTCATGTTCTTCTTGAGGTGCATTGTGAACTGGCCGTTGGCGTCTGTGGTGCAGGAGACACGCGTAAGGGTGTCTTTTCCGCAACGCGGGCAGAATTGCTTGTTCATGTCTTTGGTGGTGAGGAAGCAGGCGTGGCAGCGCTTGATGAAGGACTTCAGGTGGCGGATTCTCTGCAGGGTTGTGGTAGAAAGCAAGTTCAGGTTCATTGTAAGAAGAACGTTTTGGCACTGTGTCATGTTAGTTCCTAATACAACATGAATGATTGATTTGGATGAACATACTGCAAAGTCAGTGGTCATGGTTGCGACCTGCATAACCTTCGGCTCAGGCGCCGTAGACATCGAAGCCGATTCGTCACGGATCTGTCGCTTCTTCAAGTTCGAGGGAGTAATCCACTCTCCTCCATCCGACTCCTCGCCATCTTGAGCATCTGGATCCTCCGCTTCAGGTTCCTCTGCGGTCTCTGTCGCAGGAGTCGACTCTTGCTCCGGCTGTGCTGCTCCATTCTCCAAAGTAGTCGCATTCAAACCCTCAGTAACAGCGTCAACATCTGCGCTCTGAGGCTTGTCCTCAGTCTTCTGCTCTCCTTCCTTCTCATCCTTCTTCTCCTCCTCCTTCACCGGAGGCTTTCCATTAACCTGCTTCTGCCCCGGCACACTCCTTAACCGCCAATCGCCACCATTCCGCTCACACTCAATCTCATATGCAAGCGCCAACACTTCGATATCGGTCTTACTCAAAACCGAGCGATCACCGGTCTTCCGGGCGAATTCGCTCAGGACAGCCACGCTCTTCGGGTTCGGCGATCGCTGCTTCAGGAACGGGAGGTAGAGGGTTTCGACGCGCGCTCTGGCATCGGGATCGCGGATTTCACGGACGACGGCCGGTGTGGTGATGAGTTCTTCGCACTGTGCGAGGAGGGTGGAAAGCGGCGGGGTATTTTTGAGGATGGGACCGGCATCGAGGACGATGGTGTGGACGGGCTTGGGAGAAGCCTTTGGATTCGTTGTCTCTGTCATCTTGTTTAGTATGACAATAGAATATAAATGATAAAGAAAGAAAAAAGCGAATGGGTGGAGGAGGGTAGAGCGCAACCTTGAGGATTGGGTTTCACTTTTTTTTAGTTGGTCTGTGCGTTATCGTTATCTTATCGCTTGATCTGATCAGGGTACTATTGAATATCAACTATGGAATACCCATGTTCGATAGATTTTTTCAATCAAAGTTCTTCCTCTATTCACTTTGGATATTTGCTACCATGTTTGATACGCTGAAATCTGTATAAAGTCCTCGGTATAGCTTCACGAAGTCCGAGAACAGCAACTTAACCCCGACTACCCCTGTACAAATAAGAGAAAGTGGAATGATATCACTATCAGGACATGGTAATGATACAATTGAATAAACTAAATCCTGCAGTCCTGCTGAACAGTCTCCCTTGAATATCAGTGTCTGCACTTTGAGCTCTGACCACCGCAACCATTGAAATTTCTGCTCCGTACAGAGTACATACCCCCTCTATCCCTCATCCTGCATGATTATGATAATATAACATCCAAGGCACAGAACTGAGTATTTTCTCTCTCTCATTGTATATATTACCCGTTGCACAGGGAATGGGTGAAACCCCTCTCAATTAGGGCAAGGGATGACACCCCCTCGTCCTTGCATCCCTTTTGTGTTGTATGCAGGGGCACTCGGGAAAACAAGGCTATGCACCCCTTTCAAAGGTACACTAACGGCTCTGCAGAAGCATAGTAATATCTGATTGTGATTCGTCGACTCTGTTCCCCCCTTTCATAGGGTACTATACACCTGCACATGCGTTCATCCGAATGCATATACGTGCGTTCTACTACGGTCACGAGTCATGGAGATTATAGCGTAGTATTCTGTATGAGAACCTTTGTTCTCAGGGACTTTGGCAATTACCTTCAATTAGTTTGTCGGTGAATGCTCTGGCTATGCGTACTGCATTATGTCTCGGCGTCATACGGTGTGTACGAGATCTAACTATCGAAGATAGCTCTCTATCTTGCAATTCTTCTTATTTTAGCACTATACTACTCCTTTCCCCGCCCCCCCCATTGACTGCTACCATGAGATGAGACAAGCTAAAACCAGTCCTGGATCAATTGAGAATGTAGTTAGTCTCTTCCCTTGATGTGAACAAACACTGCCCTTTTACAAGGTGCTCCCTACCCTACCCTATCCCGAGAAGCTGAGAAAGTTAAGGCAGGACTGTCAGTTATTCCCTCGTTCCTGTCATAGACTCCCTTACTCTGACGCTTCCCCTCAACGCACTTCCTTGATTTTTGTCCATTCAACCACTTATATTCGGGGAAACGATCGAGGCAAATGAGACACCCCTCTAGTCCGTCCAGGGCGTCATGCCCTTCACCGACTGGTCCTTGTTATCTCAGCCCTATGGCGCCATCCCGCGAGAATAACAGTATAACTATCCCCGGGATTCTTTCAATCGAGATTCCAGGAATGCACATCCGCTATACAAACCAAGCCTCTTATCAAGACATACAATTGTATCTGAAGTGACCGGAATAAAGGCAACATGGCGGACTCCCACCCATACATGACCCAACGCGGCGCCCAAGGCATGGCCGTGAGCATTATCTTCACCGGCCTGGCAACATCCTTCGTCCTCGCACGTCTCTACACCCGAATCTGGATAATGAAGCGCATGGAAGCGAACGACTGGATGATATTAGTTGCTTTGGTAGGCTCCCTCTTCACCCATCTATACCCCCACCTCCTCACCCAAGACTAACAAACGAATGCAGGTCAATTCCTTTGTCTTCATGGCCCTCTTCATCCTCGAATCCCTAAACGGCATGGGCATGCACATCGCCCACATCCCACCGCCCATCCTAACAGCCCAAATGAAAGCCTTCTGGGCCACAATCCCCTTCTACAACGCCGCCGTGCTCACTGCAAAAGCCACCATCATAATGCAATACCACCGCGTATTCCCGACGCGCCGCATGCGACACATCTCCTGGATTATGATCGCGCTGCTCGCCACATATGGGACGTGGTGCGTGCTGAGCGCGTTTCTGAATTGTATTCCCGTGGCGAAGTTCTGGGATCCGAGTATTGAGGGGTACTGTTTGAGTCAGAAGGGTTTGTGGTTTTCGAATGCGGCGATACATATTGCTACTGATCTGGCGATACTGGTTATTCCGGTTCCTGCGTTGGTCGCGTTGGAGTTGCCCAGGAGGCAGAAGGTGGCGCTTATTGCGATTTTTGCGCTGGGTGGATTGTATGCCTCCTTTCCTCCTCCTTCTCCAAAATTGGCTTACTAATAAGGTACAGCGTTTGCGTAACAAGCAGCTGCCGCCTCGTCGCACTCAAGACAATCGCCGACTCCTCAGACCCAACCTGTAAGGTCAACCCCATGTCCCGAAGGTCCCCAACAAAGCCCTAACTAACCATACGAACAACAGACGACAACGCCGCCGCGGCCTCCTGGTCCGCCGTCGAATGCAACGTCGGTATCATCTGCGCCTGTCTCCCGACTCTTCGTCCGCTGATCTCTCGCATGATGCCTCGTCTGCTCTCGACGCTTAGCGGCACTGATACTGCTCGGATATCCCGTGGACAGGCCCTGACACACGATGCGGAGTATGGAGATGCGGCTGCTGAGGCGGAGAAGGTGCTTGCGATGGTCCGGGGGAACATGCCCGACAATGGAAACGGGGCTGATCTCGAGAAGTACATATCGGTGCAGGATCATAAGGAGGCTCTTGTGAAGACGGAGGCGACTATGGGGTCTTTGTCGTCTTCTTCGTCTTCCCCAAGAAAGTAAGGCTGGGACCTTGTCATGATAATGAATTTTCACGTTTTGGCTTTCATCTTCGTGTATTATCTCGAGATTCTCTTGCGCTATTGACGATGTATGATCATATATAATTAATCAATCTTGAATTCAGAATCTGTCAAGTACAAATATGATATAATAATAAACAAATGGAATGACCAAATTCATTCAACCAGTGTAATCATAACTCATGCCTTGCCGATAAATGCTCAAAATTCAGCAAACTCCTTGTCAACCTCCTCATAATGGTCAAAGAATCCCTTGAAAAGCTTCACCCCCAGACCAGGGTCCAGGCTTCCTGTCGTCGCACGGATGCTGTGCATGCTCAACTGTGGAATACCCGCATCGATAGATCTCATTCCAATACGTGCGCTGGTCATAGGTCCAATAGTACCGCCACTTCGCGAGTCGTTACGGATCTGGAACAGCTGCAAGGTCGAACCACTGCGTTCGGCGACACGGCTCAGCAAAGCGTGGCTAACGCTATCAGTGGTCATGTGGCCGTTGGAGTCGGTAGAAACAGCCACACCGACATTCAGGCGAGGAGCGTGGTTCTCCAGGTAGACACCGAGGAAGTTCGGGTTGACGGCGTGGCAGACATCCGAAGAAACAAGGAAACTGTTTGCAACGGTCTGGGCCAGTACGTTGGGGCCATAGTTGGCCGCGAATGCCTCCGTAATTCGTTCCATGACACTGCTCAAGAGGTTTGATCTGGCACCCTGACGCAGCAAGCTACCAATCTCCTCGTCATCAAACATGCCAACAATCTTCACAACGCCTGGAGATGCACTGTCGGGGGAGGCAAGGAGCGCCTCTTGAGCGGCATAGCAGCAAAGCTTGTCATCGATACGACCAGCAAAGATAAAGTCCTTGTCCAATCCACCAAGCTGCGCATGCTGACTGTCATACAGCTCCAATTCCCAGTTCAAGATATGGTTGGGATCAACACCAAGCTCCTTCGAGATAACCGTAGCCAGCTTCGGGGATTGCGAAGCGGCAAAAGTTCCAGCCTTGATTCCATTGGCCGGAGCATCCTGCTGCTTCTCGAAAAGGTCGGAGTTATCAATTCCAATAATAGGAACCATCTGCGTCTCCTGGTTGAAAGGTCCCTGCGAAGGAGCGCCGAAATGCTCCGCCAGCGTCGGAATGCGGGCAATCGGCCAGCCAAGCTTAACCAGCTTACTCTCCACCTTGCCCGTGTTCTCGTCACGCACCAACACCCGACCACCAATCGACAGATCACGATCCCACCAGGTCTTCCCGAGACCACCAGCATATGGAGCCACGGCCAACTGCTGGTAACCAGCCTTGTTGGGAAGCTTGGACACAGGCTTCAACTTGGCCGTAAGCGCATCTACGTGACCAGCCACGATGGCATGGCCATTTCCGCTCTGGTATTCGCTGCCAATAGCGAATGCGATGAGAGAGCTGCTGTTGCGCGTGACATAGTACTTTCCTCCACGCTTTAGCTTGCCGGTCCACACGTCACGCTCGGGGAGATGTTCATAGCCATGTTGCTCGAGTTGCTTGGCGAAGGCGTTGACGGCATGGAAGATGGTTGGGTTGTCAGCCATGAAATCGCAGTATGGCTGGGAGTAGTCCTCTGGCTTGATGGAGCCATTGTCGGCGGTTGAAGGAGCGGCTGAGCGGTAAGCCATGTTGGAGTGTTGGGGAGTAGCAAAGGTCTTTCTGGCCATTGTTAGAGAGAAATCTAGGGGGTATGCGACGGGATAAATAGGAGTAGCTTAGAGAAGAAGGAATGCGGGAAAATAAAGAGGACAACAAGAGCAGGAAAGAGCGAGATACAGAGAGGCGTCACCTGACGGGGCTGGGGAAGCCGAATTCCCGATCGGGTTAGCGCGTCGCATAGATAAACAGGAACTGGTTCTCGGCAGTATGTATGGTCGCCTCACTCCAGGTACAGTACAGGTAAAAGTGCATTCGGCATAGTCACTGTTTCTACGCTACCCACAGGTCATTCATTAAGACGGTGTGTACAGAGTATTGTGTGTTTGTATTGCTGACCAATGGAATGAAGCCGGAGAATGCCATTTCGGCGATTAACGACGTCATTGCATACTCCACTGAACAACGCGGCCAGAAGAAGGCCACGAAGGCGAGAATGACTATACATATGCACAGTATAAGAAGATTTTGCTCAAGCTGTATGGGTTCCATTACTTGAACCGACCACCGCATTCCAGTTGACCTTCCCGTCCACGCATTGATCCGTGATCGCAGGACCAGTGGTCGTGACGATCTCGTGTCCATCCCGCATGATTGCCATCTTAACGGGCCCTGTCTGTCCATTGAAAGGGATAGAAAAGTGATTAATGCCGGCCGTGCATGCACGAAGCACAGTCGGCGCATGATCTCCGATCTGGACCTGAACGCCACTCGGGGCGGTCACCAGCACGGTGACAAAAACGCGGTCCTGCGAGACCTGGCCTGGATTCAGCTCCTTCTGGCCCATGGCTGGATTGTTACCAGTTGTGCCGCTTGAGCTGCCGGAAGTGCTCGGGTTTGTCCGATACCAGTAACTTATTTTCTCTTCGTAAGAGACAGGGTATTTGGGGCTGTAAGCATTGGTCCCGGCCATTCGATGAGTGGTCGTGGCGTTGGTTCCGTTCCGTGTTTTGTACACATCGATATAATGCGGTAGCAACTCTCTCCATGCATCGTGAGAGTGATTGGAAACATAATGTGCTGCTCCTTCGGGAATGCCAGGTTCGTAGATCGGTCCAATATAGTGTGTTTCCCCGTAATCGTTCCAGCTAATGATCTGCGAAAGTCAATTAAACCAATACAAAAAATATATAAAGACAGCCATACCTGTACAAAAGCAGGCTGCATCTCCATAATCTGCTGCCAGCGATAGTGCCACAGATCATCACCGCGCCATAGCCAGTTCTTCTGCCGCTGAGGAAGATTGGTATAGAACCACGGAGAAACAGGCATCATGTAAGGCCTGCCAGCAAGCGCTTTCACCCACGCTTCATCGCTCGTGGTATCTTTATCATCTGCCCCAACAGGCCAAGCATCCCAGCTAAAGGCTCCATCAACGACGTGAAAAGTGTTGGTAATCCCGGAAGGGCCGAGACTAGTCCATGTGGGAATAAATACGCAACCGGTGGCATCCTTGATGCGCGGCCAGTCATCGACGCTCTGTGTACCTTCAAACGTCGACACCAAAGGTTTCCCGTGGTAGTAGAAATGGGCGGAGCTGCATTTATACTGATTGACCATATTGATGACCCGATCTACCGGCCAGGGCCCGCCAGTCCCATAGTCAAAGGAGAGAAAGAGTGAAAAGTTGCCCAGCTTTTCTGCTGCTGCAAACGCTTTGTGGACGACATCGTCCGTGTAGCTATCTTGGGGGCCAACATTCAATGCGAAGCCATCTATATGAGCTTTCTGGGCTTCTGTAATATCTGACTCCCATTGCTCCGGGGTCATTGCTGCTGCATTTCCGACCTGCATTGGTCAGTCCTCTGTCCCCAGTAATAGGTAATGTTCTTACAATGAAGTGGGCGAAAACACTTCGCGGTTCGGATTGAGCCACGGCAGCTGACGCTATAAGGAATATAAGAAGTAAATAATTGAAAATCATTATAAAGGGAGTGAAAACGGCCAGCGTAGGAAGTGTATTAGATCGGTTCAATAGAGAGCGACGAGAATGGAAAATGTCAAGCAAGCTCAACTTTCATAAAACCAGTTCAAAGGATTGTAAAGATATGAAAGTGCGTATAAGCAACGAAGGAAAAAAGATCAAGTCAAAGGAATGGATAAATATGCTCAAGACTGAGGGAGCGTGGGGAATCAACAGAACCAGCTGGAGGAGGGAGCAGACGATGATACAAAAGAAAGTGCTTTATCAACCAAACACATGTTAAACATAATCCTGCTAGTGTTATAAAGTTTTCCAAGTGGTATGAGGGCAGAAAGAGAAATTCCTGGCACCCACCTGGAGTGGATTCTTCATGTCTCTCTTTGGCATGGACACGCCGCAGTAGGCGCTTAAGAGGCCGCATTATCGGACCCTGGCGCGTAAAACATGTAAATGTCGGGAATTTAGGAGGGGTAGTCTTGACAGGCGAAGATATCGTATACAAACGAGAAGATGAGTGGCTGTGGTGGATTGTGATATGGCGTGTGTCTCATGCCAAGGCGTTAAAAAATCCGCCGTGCGATGCATTGTTGACAGATGCCGATTCAGGACGTTTCTGTCCGTGCTAATAACATCCACAAGCCATGATACAGCATACCAGTCTTTCTCGAATCATCGTTTCTCTCTCTCGAACTTTTCTTAAGGACTCCGAGGGAATCAAAGGTTGTTGGCAGCATGTTGTGGCCTCAGGCATTAAATAACCTTTTTGGCATCTTCTTTACACCACCAACAGATAGCGGCTCGTAACCCCAGAATTACTAGCAGTTTCCCGTGGATCAATTGACCCTTTTCATTCATCAAGATTGGCTGGTAAACGATCTGGTTTAACATCCTGACGTTGCCGACTTCATTGTGATGTCACACCTACGGAAAACGGCCTGTACACTTTATATATCGGGCATCTCATTTCAAGTGGAATCGAGACAGATACTCATATCTCTCTAATAAATAAGTCTTGTACTATATTAATTTTAAAATGGCAACAACACAAGCCGCAAACGTCGCGGAACGCATTGTCGGCCACGGAGACAACGCGGACATTACCACCAACGTAACCAACTATTCCAAGAATGAAGCCGGGCAAGAGACAGGTGAAAAAATTAAGGCGACGATATGGACTGGAAAGAGGAGCGTACAAGTCGGTACGTTGAACTCGAGGTTATCTTCGATATTCATGGATTGACACTAGCAGTTGAAATGCCCAAACCCAGGGTTATCGACCAAGACGATGCTATTGTCAAGATAACGGGTAGTACGATTTGTGGAAGTGACCTTCATTTATATCATGGTGTGTATCAATTTCCCATGTATGAGACGTCTTATACTGACCGGGCATAGGTGTGATCCCTCAAATGCAGAAAGGCGACGTCCTGGGCCATGAGTTCTGCGGTGTTGTCGAAAGCGCAGGACCCGGTGTGAAGAACTTCAAAGCAGGCGAGCGCGTTGTAGCATCATTCCCTATCGCTTGCGGTGAATGCTTCAATTGCAAGAAGAAGTTGACATCGCAATGTGACCGGACCAATGCGAATACAATTGAAAATGCAATGTATGGGAAGAGGACGTCTGGTAAGTCCAACCATACCTTTCTTGGAGCACAGAAAAGCCAATAGTTATCAGGATTCTTTGGGTACAGCCATTTCACCGGGGGGTTTGCCGGGGGCCAAGCAGAGTATGTCCGCGTGCCACATGCGGACATGAACCTGCTCGGACTCCCGGAAGATGTCCCTGACGAAAGGGGACTTTACCTATCTGACGTACTGTCGACATCATGGCATTGCGTCGTCGACACAGGCGTCAACAAGGACGACGTCGTTGCCGTCTGGGGCGCAGGACCAATCGGCCAGATGGTCGCTGAGTTCAGCTTCTACCACGGCGCGAGCAGAGTAATCCTCATTGACGGAGGAGACGCATCCTGGAGACTGGACTTGGTGAAGTCCAAGATTCCCCGTGTCGAGCTGCTTGATTTTACGAAATTGCCAAAAGGCGAATCGGTCACTTCGCAGCTCAAGAACATGGTACGCCATGGGCCGGATGTGGCATTGGATTGTACTTCTGGTGAGTACGCCAAAGGATGGGCTCATTACTTCGAGACGCTCTTGGGTATGGAGACGGATACGTCGGAGATGTTGAACGAGATGATTACTGCTCTTCGGCCGTTTGGACGGATTGGCGTGACGGGTATTTATGCTGGATATGTGAGTTAACCTACTCCGATCTTTGTCTGAAGATTGCCTGCTAATTAGCTACCAGACAAACCACTTCAACATCGGCGCCATCATGCAAACCGGAATCCGACTAATCGGCAACGGACAAGCCCCAGTCCACCGATACTGGGAGCATTTGCTCGATCTCGTCCGACGAAAGGAAATTGAGCCATTGAAGATGGTGACGCACCGGGTACGCCTGGAGGATATGGAGAAGCTGTATCAACAATTTGAGAAACGGGAGAATGGCATCCAGAAGGTCTTCGTGGCGACCAAGTATTCTGCGCCGCCGTGTCCTGGAGCGCCTGCTTTGACTGAGCTGTGAGTGCACTGAATTTGATCAGGGGGCAAGGACTACTTGCATTATCGCAATTGTATGATGTATGACTATCCAGATAGGAAACATGTATCAGTAGCGTGATTTAAAACATGTGTGACATACAACCCGAATGCCCATACTCTCAAAGCAATTCGACTAATAAAGAAAGAAATGGGAATTTTATCCCATGTATTTGATTCGAAATACCAATCAGACTTTATTCTAAACATCCCACGCAATAATCCTTTCAAGCCGGGGATGTCGTGGAGAGTGGCGCCAACAGCAAAAGCAAAGAGAGATCAACATGGATCAAGCACTCTGTCCAGGTATCCCAGACATCTCTCAGCGAATAACCCACAATATGTATTTCTTGGGCTTTACTTGCTTGTGAATGAATGAGTATCCTGATATTTGATGATCATAAAGAAGGCTACTCTTCTTCTCTTCCTATCTCTCCATCTTATCACCGAATACACCTTGCAAAATGCAGTCCTCAAGGTCTTCTTCCGATCCCCATCAGACGATCATCGAAAATCTCATGATCCAGGGAAGAGGATGAAGACCCAACAGCTACTCAACGTAGCCACAGAACAGACAACAAATGTGATGAATCTGTCAATGCCATTGACCACAACGCTTGACACATTTGACCCATTTATGATAGAATATACCAGCCTTACTACCACAGCATAATTTGTCGGGGCATAGTCACAACAGTTACCGTCTAGTGTCCCCAAATCCAAGCAAAATTCAGTCAATTTAATGCACCAATTAAACGATCACCTGTCTATATAGAGACTCCGTGACTCGAATCATACTCGTAGAATCATTTGGAGTGCCGAGGTGATCACCAGACAGACTATTCGCCATACAGCAGGTTGCCGAAGGAAAGTTGCGGTTAACGTTCGAGAAACTGGACTCAGATCCGGGAGATCGCTACTCCGAATATGTTATGCCAGTCATGAGTGGATAGGCCCACAGGAGGAGCTGATGTTGGGGATTCTCAGGAAGCTATGAGACCTCAGCGTGGCGTCTGAGCGGCTGCAAATGAATGGCATAGCCACCGGAATACAGTGTTTCCCCGTTGAGAAGGCCATCCATGATAACAATGGATCAGATTTTGGATCCCACGAGAATCTTGAAATGTCCACTGGACGATGACTGGTTGAACCACTTTATGGAATTCTGGGAACATGAAGGAAACCGCACTCTTATGTTGATAAGCTTCCCTTCATACAACTCCCAGTCAAGCTACACGAGTCATGCCCACAATCATCGCAAAGCCATGCCCACGTGCAACGCTTCAAGCACACAGGCAAAAGCGCTTGCGCACCCGATGAATCCTAAACCAACGATGCGGTCTCTCAGAGATCCAAGCACCCTGAGATATACCTGATGCTGAAGTTCATGAAAATATGAGAGATTCAATGATTGGGCTGGATCACTTACGTGTTACATGGAACCTTACATTCCTTTACGTTCCATATGATTTGAGGAAAATCAATGATATACGGGAACTGCATGGTAAGACCAACTCCCCCCATTATTTCCTGCGTTAACTCACTAATTTTCTCACAGGACATAATGCCAGCATCTAAAGTTAAGGGTTTCTTTGAGCTCTGAGCGATATGGTACCAGGCATCTATAAACCACAAACTAGACGGCCGACAGTCACCCTGAATCTCAGAACGTATCGATATTACATCAAAGTTGGAAAAACAACCTGGCCCATCTGAGGGCGTTGGCCTGCATACGACCTCATTAAGGTCATAAAGGTTTCTCAGCCATCCAGAGCCTTGCGCAAGAGGTAGCCACATGTTACGGATGTCCAGGTAAGAATCTTTGTTCTGACTGTCCACGAGCAGTGACAGGACTTTAGCTGCTGCGCATTTCACCTAGAAACCATTCAAGTTTTACCGCGGTTGGCTGGATTGTACCTCCTCTCGAGGGTGGGCTGTCTAGGGTTGGAGTTTTCCTGCATTTACTATTCTGTGTCACAATCCGTGGCCAGGCGCTTTATGGTTTTGATTAAATCCGGGAATTTCTTGTTCTCGACACGGGGCAGTTAGAGACTTGGGGTTTGGATTATTTGGAACAATGTTGTATTATTATTATTGATAGTCCTGCATTCTAGCTAATAAATAGCAAGAATACATCGATACTCTCTGCACCCCATAGTGTTGAACTGAGAATCCAATTAGTACACATGAGACATCCCACGATGTCAGTCCGGAAATGCTTGAGGGAAGATCAATGGCACCAGCAGCAAAAGCAAAGCAAAATCAGAATGGATAGTCAAGTCTAAGAGGAATATACTTCAGTGATGATGAACCACAATACAAATAAGTATCTGCTCTTTTCGATCTCGATTTCAATGGTTACTTTCAATCATGAGCTCATTTCATTGCAGAACAAATACATTTAGCTATTGCGGATAGTATTTTAATCACATATTCTTCTCAACATGTAAGAACATGACGACCGGGCCGGGATTCGCCCGTCGGAATTCCGTTAATCGGCAATTGACCATGACGCAGCATGTGGTCATACCCATAAGTACTAGCCATAGCCTAATTTCCATGGTACTTAAAAAGACCGTCTCGCAGCACATACCAATCAAAATTTGACTGGACTATTCCACACTGAGCAAAACTGGACGTTGTCGCGTGGTTGGCTGGGCTCGGATTACCCGAAACGGTAAAGTGGGTTTCCACAAGGGGAAAGGTGGGATCAGATAAGATCATCTGATGGAGGGAAGGCGATGCCGAGTTAGTCATGTTTATTTCTTTGCGGGATGCTGCACTTTCTCGCAGGGTATGCAATACATGCTGTTTTACAGGAGAGTGCCTGTACAGAGTGCTGGAATGCAGTGGCCTTGGGTTGATGGCGTTGTACCCCATGAAGTCTGGCTGAACTTTGGGGTTTGTAATTGAAACACAGGGAGCTGTTCTGCCGCAAAAAAAAGCAGAGAAATAAAATTTCAAGGCCCCGTATTTCAAGTCTCCGGAATGGGTCCTATGAGTGATTATTCCCTCGTGTATCCGTCCAGAGAGAGTACGCATTGCGGAGATTTCTCCCAGCTGAATGGTTCGTTGGTCCCATTCCGGCGCGGCCACCGCGCGTGAAAATTTATCAGATGGCGACGGAGTCTTGCCTGGAGTATTTTCCAAATATATTCCTATATTCCAATAGACAATGTAGGTAATTACATAGCATTGCAGTACAGAGTACACAAAAGACATACTATGTATAGATGCTCACCGTAGGACAACAGTAACAATAGCAATACCCGGAAACATGCACCAGCTACACACCACTACCAGCCACAGAATACATAATACTACATAATAGTGCAGCTCCAGTGCTAGGCCAACATTGATTGATCCATGGACAGCCCTAGAAATCCCCATTGATTGATAACTCCCCGTCTCCAGCCAATCAACAGCAGAAGCGAGCACCCCCACTCCCCTCCGAAATCGGTGATGAGCCGCACGATAATCTAATCTGATCCGACTTTGTTTCCTCTTCTTCTTCCCCCCTTCGCCGGGTCTCCTCGGTTTCTTTTCTACTCTTCCTCCTCCGCTCGTCCTGTTCTCAATCATCTATCTGTTCTCTCATTCTTTTTATCTTCAAGCTGTATTAGCTTGGCTGTAGACGTTTCACCTGTCTTAACACTTTAGCCGCGTCTCATCTCGCTTACCGGTTCGAATGAGCGCACTTCCGCTCTTCCGACCGCAAGCGACCAAAAGTGACGAACGCCGGTCAGCTCTCCCACCACACCACCATTACACCCATTATGCTATATGCTCTACATCTTTCACTTCGAGATGACCACTGACTGGAGCTCAGATCTTCTCATTAATTTCAGAGAAGCTTGAATAATTCAAAAAAGAAATCGCAATGTCTACACCGCTGGCCCCCGCGGGAACGCCGGCTCCCTCCATTGCCCCTCTGGCACCCGCCCTGGCCGCTAAACCTTCAATTGCACCCGCCTCGCCTGCTCCAGCTACTCCTGGATCCATCACATCGAAGGAATGGGTCATCCCCCCGCGTCCCAAGCCCGGTCGGAAGCCTGCCACCGATACCCCGCCCACCAAGCGAAAGGCACAGAATCGTGCGGCCCAGCGGGCATTCCGCGAACGACGCGCTGCTCGAGTGAACGAGCTTGAAGACCAGATGAAGCAGATGGAAGATGAGCACGATTTGCACGCGGCTGCATTCAAGGAACAAATTTCGAACCTGTCCCACGAGGTTGAACAATGCCGGAACGAGATGACTTGGTGGCGGGACCGCTGCCACGCCTTGGAGAAGGAGGTTTCTGTGGAGAAGAGTGCCAAGGAGGCGCTTGTGAAGGAGTTCCGATCGTCGTTTGCGGATAGAAACACGACCCAGTCGGACGCGGTGCCTCTGCCGCCTCGAGGTCAGAAGCGGAAGAATGCTGAACCAACCCGCGTACACACGACTGAATCTACTCGAGAGGAAGTCCCCTTGGGCTGCGGAAGCTGCTCTACCGCTCACTGTCAGTGTATCGAAGATGCGTTTGCTATGCCTGGCGTGGAGACTCACGAGTCTAATAAGCGCCGCTCCGAACCCGAAATCAAGCCTGAGCCAGAGGAGATGGAGGTGGATTTTACTTCCCGCTTCGCCGCTGCTCCACCCCCAGAGGACCATAGCTCGCCGTCTATCGCATCTCCCGTTGACCCTTGTGGGTTTTGCCAGGACGGCACTCCCTGCATTTGCGCCGAGATGGCCGCCCAGGAAGATGAGCATCGACAGCGGGAAAATTTTGAGAACAACCGACTTGCCCCGATCCAAAATTTATCGCAGTTCACCCCACCTCCATCAGATGGTGATGTCCGGTCCGAAGTGACTTTGCCTTCTATCAGCGAGGCTACCAATCCCTGCGCCAACGGACCTGGTACCTGTGCCCAGTGTATGGCGGACCCCCGTAGCACGCTCTTCTGTAAGACCCTGGCTGCATCGCGGGCAGGTGGTGGTGCTCCTCGCGGTGGGGGAGGCTGCTGCGGTGGCAAAGGCGCAGACGGTGGATGCTGTGGTGGTGGTGCACGCAGCAAGCCTGTCCCTAAACCGACATTGAGTTCCAGAGACTCGCCATCTTTGACCCTCTCCTGCGCCGACGCTTTCACCACTCTCTCACGACACCCCAAGTTCTCGCGCGCTAGCGACGAGCTCTCCTCCTGGCTGCCCAGGCTCCACATGCTCCCGAACCCGCGGGATCTGGAACTGGCAGAGAAGTCCAACGCTCGGGCTGCGATGGAAGTCGAAGCCGCGAGTGTAATGGGCGTGCTACGGTACTTTGACCGACGGTTCGCTGACAAATAAGTCTCGACATGACTCCTTTCTTTCATCTTTTGATTTCCTTATGTTGTTTTGTGATACCCGTTCCTGACTCTCACTGAGTTTGTACTATTATATTTACTTTCATGTGGAGGAGGGACATGTTTGTTGTCTGTCTTATAGACAGTCTGGGGTGATGGGACTGGAGGGCGTGGATTGATGGACGTGAATGGGATAATACTCGTTCCAATGATTAGATGACGAACGGCGTTCTGGGGTTTGCTTTGATTCGAGGAGGACAAAAGTACAAACATTGGATCTTTTCTACCATATGAAAGAGAAAAAAAGGAAGATCTTGGACTGGGGGGCTATGATTCTATGAATATTCATCTTTTTGTCTGCAAATGGGCGTCGTTTATAGACGACTTGATATACAGCATGTCTTGTTTTCTAATAATGGAAGATCATTTCACATAAATCTATCTTGGTTCTGCCATCTTCTCATGTAGGCGAACTGCGAACTGAGACTGTACACTCGCGGAGTTGAGAATCGGAATTGACTCAACTCCGTAGCATGATCGATACCCCAGGCTGCAAGGCATAAACATTCAACACTTCGCCTTTCTTCCATTGCAACCATATGTCTCACACCACGCCCTGCCGTGAAAACCTCAAGGTATTCCACTTCCCTGCCAAAACTGCTCAACCGCCAAAGCAAAGTGCGACCGTAGAACTGGTCGCTGTACCAGGTGCACCCGCCGCGGTCTCCAATGCACGTATCCTCAAGCGGCCTCCTCGGATGGGTCCTACAGTCTTGTACCTGATGCTCTGGGCCCAGAACCTGAGGATGGGTTGTCTGTGAATGGTAGTGTGGAGTATTCGGATTTTGCATCCACGGAGTGCATGGCTGTCGCTGGAGCTGTCCAGAATCAGCCCGCCAGAGTCTCCAGTAGTTCATGCTCAACGGCTATGTTGCCTGGAAATGGGGGTCTCACACTGGAAGGGTTGGATTTCTCAGGACTTGAGCTCACGTGTCCCATCGACGTTGATGAGATTACCACTCGTTGGATGAAGCCGTACATCCCCGGTCCCGGAGAGAAGATCAAAAGCTATCCCGCCGGCGTTGTTTCATTCATCTCTCGAATGTTGAACTCCTACAAAGCTTTTGCTACCCGTGGTCGTAAACTAGTTCCCTTCATCCACTCCTCTCAGATGGAACATCCCCCCAGCTCGCCACTGACAACGTGCCTGAGCCTGGTTCGGATGTGCCAGAACCCATTACCCGGCAGCGAGGACGCAGCTGCAGTGATCATCCAGCGCGAAATGGAGAATATCACGGCGCTCCGCGAGAGCTATGACGACATGTCTCTACTGGCTGCATTCCAGGCGTATCTCGTCTACACAGTGGTCTTCTTCTTTCACCTCAGCCAAGCTGGCAACAGTCACCTGCGCACGCTTCCTGTAGATGAGGACTTGTATGCGCTGCTGAACAACACCGGACCCGGCCCAGATGGGAAGAATGGATTGTCACTGAGGCGAAACGTCGAACTCTGTATGTGATGTATCTTTTCGATAGCATCCCATCTGCCCAGGAGGGTCTCCCTACCTATCTTGGTACCAAGCTGCATGGGCTCCCTGCACCTGCTGCCAAGTCTCTGTGGCAAGCGCAAGTTTGGGGAGATTGGGAACTGGAGTATAACATCTACTTGGCGGAGTGGATGGAGCAGGCTCTTACTATTGACGAACTCTGGCCGATTCCTACGGACTTGGATGAATTTGGCATTGCGAAGAGACGGGAAAGAGTTGATCATTGGCTGGAAGGTATTGATGAATTTGGGACTATGCTCTATGCGGTCATGAGATGTACGCATGGTAGTTGAGAGCTCTCAACCTCCATTTGAATGTAACCACGCGCGCGATCAACTTTGACATAGCGCCTGGATAGCCTCGTCAAGGGAAATCACCTTCAGGTTTATCTTGAGCAGAAGAGTGTC
The DNA here is from genome assembly GCA_034509305.1 of Aspergillus cristatus. Lineage (NCBI taxonomy): Eukaryota > Fungi > Ascomycota > Eurotiomycetes > Eurotiales > Aspergillaceae > Aspergillus > Aspergillus cristatus. The sequence continues at coordinate 705,094 of WJBV01000007.1, read as the reverse complement.
GAGCATAACCTTTTTGAACTCGGCATTCTGTTCCACCGGCAAATCCACCACGTTATCCGCAATCACAAAGATGTTGTCATCTAGGTCGAAAACCCGATAAATGGTGTTCATCACCACGCCAGAAAGAGTCAACCCGGACTGCGACACGATTAGCCTGAGATACAGAAGAAAGGGAATACCACCCACAATAACCACAGTCTCAATACCCTGCGCCTTCAAAATTTGCTCTAAAGCATTACCCATCGTTGCAGCCCACCTCGTCTTGTGAAGTAAGACATCTTTCTCATCCAACGTGAACCGGCCATCGATCTGAGCCTCGGGGGTACCAGCCTCAAAGGTGCCGAACGGTGCGATGAGGTTAGCGAACGGCTTGTTTCTCTCTACCTCTGGCTGTCCATGGCTGAAGCAGAGAGTGGTAAAGACGGTCAGAGGACGAGGATTCTTCCGGTGGACGGCGTCATTCCAACGGATGTAGTTCGCGATCAGGGCTTGGCCTTCTGGGGTGTTTTCGATGGCGCCTATCAGGCATGACATCCAGTCTAGGTTGAGGATGGCGTAGCGTTGGCCGAATGAGTGTGCTGGGGAAGTCATTTCGTCTGAAGATGACGAGGTGAAAAAGGTAGCTTTGTTTCGTCGGTCTGGTGTGGGTTATATACGGCGGAATTGAAGGTCTCACCTTCGATAAGAAAGGGTCAACCCCGTTCAACTCCGAAGGTCTAGACGTTGGCAATCTAGACTTATAAACGGGCCCTCCTTCGATACTTTGCTCTCGCTTTGTTTCAATCCTTACAGTCTTTCAAACTTCAGTCACTCCTTAAATCAATTAGCAAACTATGTCTGCAAATGAGAATGAGCAACCCCAGAGCCATGCAATCCCGACGTCGGCTCCTGCAGAGCCACCTTTCAGTATCTTCGACAAAAGACAAAAGTGGCTCATAGTAGTTATTGTCTCCACCGCGGCAACCTGTAAGTCTGAATCCAAAACATAGTTAAGCAGGCGTGCTAATGAACTCAAGTCTCCGGCTTCGCATCAAACATCTATTTCCCAGCCCTACCAACCATCGCCAACGATCTCAACGTATCCCTGGAACTAGTCAACCTAACAGTAACCTCATACCTCATCTTCCAAGGCATCGCGCCCAGTCTGTGGGGCCCCGTATCTGACGTCAAAGGCCGCCGAATCGCATACACATGTACCTTCCTCGTGTTCGTAGACGCATGCATCAGCCTAGCAGAGACAAAGAACTACGCCACCTTGATCGTCCTTAGATGTCTTCAGAGCACCGGCAGCGCCAGCACCATTGCAATCGGGTCCGGCGTGATTGGCGATATCACCACTCGTGCGGAGCACGGAGGGTTCATGGGTATTTTCCAGGCGGGACTGCTGGTTCCTGTGGCTGTGGGACTGGTGATAGGAGGTGCTTTGGCTGGGTCGTTAGGGTGGAGGTCGATATTCTGGTTCTTGATGATTTACAGTGCGGTGTTTCTGGTTGTGTTGCTCGTTCTTCTGCCCGAGACGCTTCGGTCTCTGGTCGCTAATGGGAGCATGCTGCCATCACAGTCTAACCCGATGGCGCGGTATCCTCTGCAAGCATATCAGAAACTCATAACAGTGAAACTCGCAGCACCTCCACAGCTCGCAGCCAGAAAACGAGTCGACGTCCTCGGGCCTTTCCGCATCCTCGTTAGCAAACACGCAGCACCTATCATTTTCTTCCTTGCTATCTACTACGCCGTCTGGCAGATGAGCATCACGGCCATGTTCTCTCTATTCAAAGACCGATACGACTTAACAGAGATCCAAATCAGCCTAACCTTTATCGCCAACGGCGTCGGCTCCATGGTCGGCACACTAATCACAGGCAAAATCCTGGACATGGACTATCGGCGCATAAAAGCAAAACACGAAGCCCTCTCCTCCACAGACACTGAAGCCTCAGACAACAACCAATCCCAAGAAAATAACGCCTTCCCTTTCTTAAAAGCTCGCCTCCGCCTCCTCCCCCACCTCTCCCTCCTCCTCTTCGGCTGGACAATCCAATACCCATCCACCGTCCCCATCGCCATCCCCATAATCACCACCTTCATCACCGGCTGGACGGCCGTCTCTATGCAATCCGCCATCATGACCCATCTCGTCGACATATTCCCTGAGCAGAGCGCGGGCGCAAGCGCGAGTGTTAACCTCGCGCGGTGTTTGCTTGCGGCGGGGGGAACGAGCTTCGTTATGCCGGTGATTGGGGGTGTGGGGGTTGGGGTTGCTATTTGTGTTGGGGTGCAGGTTGGGTTTGTTGTGGTGGGTTGGGAGAGACAGGGGTGTAGGGGAGGATGCTATTGCTGGATCGAAGATGTGATATGGTGTTTGCACGAGTGTGAGGTTTGGTTTGTGGTGGTTTGGGGAAGGGCAGGTCGAGTTATTGATTTCTACAAAGTAATAGCTAATATTTGTCGTTGGCTTGGTTGTTAATTAGAAACCATGATGTATTAGATATATCAGATATATCAGATACTTATATTTACTAAATGGGTTATAATAACATGAGGACATTGATATCCTTGATACTGAGTTTAGAGGACTCTGCCATTAGGGTTCGAGAATGGGACTACATAGATCGAGTTATCCGGCATAGAACAGCGACATGTATTTTCATGAAATATTGTCGTATATCATGGAGAGAGAGAGTTTCAAACATAATCACGCTGGGAAAGAAATTAAACGCCATTCACCTAGTCAGAATTATGGAAAACAAGTCATGTCAAAGATGCATCATCCCCTTTTCATCTGGGTATCCTCCCGAACACATTGAATGTTTAGAACCGTCCTCCACTAACCATCACCTCCTCATCACCACTACCCCCAGCAGAACCAAGCACGCCAGCTCCCCAGATGCCAACAATTCCCCACATACCGATCCGCCAGCCGCGGTAGAGACCTTGAATACCCTGTCCCTGTTTCTTCTTTTGCAAGACGGGTTTCTTGAGGAGTTCGTGGGCACGCTCGTTCTCCGGCGGTGCGGTGGCGCCTTCTTCGTACACGATGCCCCAGATTGTACCGATGATACCGCGGTAGGTTTGCGGAGTGGGAATGATGGTTTCAATCTCTGCCGCGGGGTCTGCGGGCGTAGACGGGGAGGCGTCTCTGGGGGAGAGTCCGGAGACACGGCGGGTGGCGGGACTCTGTCGGATGCTGGGACATGTGTAGCTTGCGATCTGGGCGCGGCGGAGGACTGTCTCGAGCGGGAAGCGGATGGCCATTTCCAGACCGGAGCCGAGGAAGGTGAACATGCTCCACATGGAGGGGTTGAGGACGGGGTCGAGCGAGAGGTATGTTTTCAGGAAGAAGGGTGTCGTGGTTAGGATGAAGTTTGGCAAACTGGAGTGCAGGATGGTGATAGGGACCAGGTGGCCGGGGATGGTCGAGTTGGGGGTGGGAAGGAGTTTGATGGCGCGCAGAAGAGACCGCGGACCATGGGTGGCCGGGGTGAGGATGAGGAATGTACGGGCCGTGTCAATCGCGGACAAAATTATGGATGAGATGGATGAAGAGATGAATGACAGCACCAGTGTTGCGATGGGGGATGTCGATGCTAGGATATCGGCCGTCATGGACGAGGCGATTTCTTCCTCTGGCAGACCGACAATTGCTGAGAGGAGGCTGCGAATGAATGTGTTGAGGGTGGGCAGCAGCAACGAGTAGATGAATGTAGCATTCGACGCTTTCCAGAGGGAAGTTGGTCCGCTGGTGGCCCAGAGCTGTGAGATGGTCTCCATCAATGAGGAGGGGTCCTTGAGGGACAAGGCATATCGGGATGATGCAGACGAGGGGATATAACCACTCCGATCGGTGATTTCACGGCGACGAGACCTTCCCCTCGAGCGAGAGGCCCCGGGAGACGAGCCTCTGGGGGCTGCGGATGTAAAGTAGCTGCTCTCATCGTCGGAGGAGTGGTAGTCCTGTTGCTGGTCAGTATGAGTCTACCCCACCACACTATCGCAACACCAGCACCAGAAGTGCCGCAGACGGTAAACATGAAATGCAAGAACAACTCACATCTTCCTCATCTTCTGTAGTTCCATAGGCACTCTCTCCGCCCCGGGGAACAGACCGTCGTCGACTGCCTTTAGACCTCTCTTCATACGGATCGGGCACCACATACGCCTGCAGAATAGTTTTGGCAACATCAAACGGTTGAGCAGTCAACACAGTCGTGTATCGCCAGAAAGCCCGATTCACAGCATCCCTAACCCAGTCCGAAGCTGATGAAGATGAGTCCAGGTACTCCGAATAGTCCAAATCGGGCAGCAGGTCGCGCGCCGAGCTGGAAAACACCTGCGTGGAGGACGAGGGGGCGATGTCGGGAGTGGAAGTGGAGGTGTTGTTCTGCTCCAGGCCGAGAGAGGGAGGTATATAGTAGGGACGTAGGGGATTGATGCCTTCGCGGGAGGCCATTTTGTGATGTTGGAGTAGTAGTATGTATAGGTTTAGCTGGGGAGATATAAGTTACGCGTGGTGGCAGGTGGTGGAAGTCCGAAAAACCCGCCGCTATTTCGGGTTTTCCTTTTCTCCCTCTTCCAATAAGATCTGCTGCAATTCGCCGCTCTTGAGTAATTCAGACTTGCTGAAAAGTGCTCAATCTCTCGTCTTCTTTAATTAGATCCTGTCTCTATACTCTACCAAAATGTCGCTCTTCCGAGAAGCCTGCCACCAGCTGCGTCATATCCCCAAAACCGCATCCCGCACATATCTCTCTCGCCCGGCGCCCCGACAGTCCCTCTGCCTCGCCGATTCGTCACGTCTGCAATTGTCCAGGAGGAATAATGCTGCTTGGAAGACAGGGTTGAATGCGCGGTCGTTTTCAGTCACAGCCAGAGCACAGCATGGGCATTTGACGCCCCCGAAGCCAGGCGAGGAGTGAGTAGCGATGACACCACCGCTTCATGGAGTCTATGCTAATTGCGACAGGATCAACGTCACGATTGTCGATAAGGATGGCGACAAGCATGACTTTCAGGTGGCTGAGGGGGACAATTTGCTAGACATTGCTCAGGCCAACGATCTGGAAATGGAAGGTTCGCATTCCCGGTAGTGTGGTAGAGAGGGAAAAAGGCGACAGGACTGACAGTGTATTCTAGGCGCCTGCGGTGGCTCCTGCGCCTGCTCGACTTGCCATGTCATTGTCGAAGACCCCGACATGTTCGACAAGATGGAAGAACCCTCCGACGACGAGAACGACATGCTGGATCTGGCATTCGGGTTGACAGAGACTTCGCGCCTGGGGTGTCAGGTTCCGATGACCAAGGATCTGGACGGAATGGTGGTGCGACTGCCGACAATGACAAGGAATTTGCAGGCCAGCGACTTTGAGCAGAAGTGAGATTTATACTGGGTATAGGTATTCGGAAGAGTGCATAAAAGTTAAGATATCATCTACGTCTATTCATGTTGGAATTATGAGGCTTGGGCATGACAAGGAATGGAACGAACTTTTAAGACAATGTACAGACCATGTATCAATAGATAGAATCAAATCCTCCCTCCATAACGCCGAACATGCCTTGATAGTCAAAAATGTATGAATAGAAACAGATCAAGCCTCCTCAATGTTCAACGGCTTGCCCTTCTTCCCACTAATCAAATCAAGGAATCCCTGTCTGCTAACCTCGTTGGCGGCCTTCTCTCGCTCTCCAATACCGATTGTTCCCTTCTTCCGTTCCTGCTTAGCAGCCTCTTCACCCCGAACCTGCGCAGCGCGGACGGCATTGAACAGCTTCACCACACCACGCTGCGCAATCTTGCGAAGACGCTTCTCCTCCTCAGCCACGGGACCGGCCTGGCCCCGCGCAATACCCTGGACATCGCGGATGCGACCACGATCCAATTCTTCCTTCTTCTCTGCCCGGAGTTTGGCGCGCGCCTGTCTGTCAAGTTTCTCGTCTGCGAAATCGGTTGTCGTTTGGGAGGCAGCCTTACTGCGCGACAGGACGGGGTCTGCGCGCGCGGAGGTGGGGAGCTTGGTGGACAGAATCTTGGAAATAGACGTCGAGAATGCGGAGGGGTCGTTTCTCTTCGGCACGCTTCTTTCTCTCGAGGCACCTTCGTCATCTTCTCCTTCATCAGACACATCCGAATTGTCACTCGCATCCTCCTCGTCGTCACCGCCGTCAGAGTCTGAATCGCTTTCCTCTGCCTCTTTTGGTTCCTCCTTCTTCGCGGCCTTCGGTTTCTGGTTCTGTCCTAACGTCTTGGTCTTCTTTTGCGGGGGCTTCGTCTTCATATCGTCCTCTGCGTCCGAATCGGCCAGACTGACAGCCTTAAAATCCGTACTTTCGTCGTCATTGTCCTCCTCATCGGAGCTGTGATATTCGCGCTGCTTTCTGAACTTCTTGCTGGGACGGTTGGTTTTGCCCTGCATGCCATCCAGGACCTTGCGCTTCTTGGCGACCGACGAGGGAGCCATCTTGAATCAATTAAAAACAAAAATGTGCAATACGAGAGTTGTTGTTTTATTGTCGGCGTTTTTCTTCGTTTTTCTCGTCGAACTTTTTAGGCGGAGAGTGTAGCGCAGTCTGTGATTGGCCCGCTGACTCTCCGCATTGATATCGCTTCGGGTGGCCTTTTTGGCTGTCATCTTCGACACTGCGACAGCTTAGAAGTCTTTGGTGGTATACAGCTGCTACTACTGCTTTTCTACTCTCTTTTATATTGTTAATACTGTCGACATGGTCCTCCAGGATCTCGGGCGGCGCATCAACGCCGCCGTCAATGACCTGACCCGGTCCAACAATTTGGACGAGAAGGTGAGTTCTACACAGCTATTGTGGTGGGATAGATGCTAATAGTCCAGGCATTCGATGACATGATTAAAGAAATTTGCTCTGCCCTACTATCAGCCGACGTCAACGTCCGCCTCGTGCAGTCGCTGCGCAAATCCATCAAGTCCAGCGTGAACTTCGCCTCCCTCCCACCAGCCGTCAACAAGAAGCGATTAATCCAAAAGGCCGTCTTCGATGAGCTGACAGCCCTGGTCGACCCGCACGCCGAACCCTTCCGCCCCAAGAAAGGCCGCTCGAATGTGATCATGTTTGTCGGATTGCAGGGTGCCGGAAAGACGACTACCTGTACCAAGCTGGCCCGGCATTACCAGATGCGTGGGTTTAAGACGGCGCTTGTCTGTGCGGATACTTTCCGTGCGGGTGCTTTTGATCAGTTGAAGCAGAACGCGACCAAGGCCAAGATTCCGTACTATGGTAGTTTGACGCAGACGGACCCCGCGGTTGTGGCGGCGGAGGGTGTGTCCAAGTTCAAGAAGGAGCGGTTTGAGATTATCATTGTTGATACCAGTGGTCGTCACAGGCAGGAGGAGGAGCTGTTTGCTGAGATGACTCAGATTCAGACGGCCGTGACTCCCGACCAGACTATTCTCGTGCTGGACAGCACTATCGGTCAGGCCGCGGAAGCGCAGTCGGCTGCGTTCAAGGCGACGGCGGACTTTGGTGCTATCATTATCACCAAGACGGATGGACATGCGGCTGGTGGTGGTGCAATCTCCGCCGTTGCAGCGACACACACGCCCATCATCTACCTGGGTACAGGTGAGCACCTAATGGACCTCGAACGCTTCGAGCCCAAAGCCTTCATCCAGAAACTCCTCGGAATGGGCGACGTCGCTGGGCTCGTCGAACATGTCCAAGCCGTAACCAAGGATTCCGCCGGCGCGAAGGAAACCTACAAACACATCTCGGAAGGCATCTACACCCTCCGCGACTTCCGCGAAAACATCACCTCGATCATGAAAATGGGTCCCCTCTCCAAACTCTCCGGCATGATCCCGGGCCTCTCAAACCTAACCGCCGGCCTCGACGACGAAGACGGCTCCCTCAAACTCCGCCGCATGATCTACATCTTCGACTCCATGACGACCGCCGAACTCGATGGCGACGGCAAGAACTTCGTCGACCAGCCCACCCGCATGGTCCGCATCGCCTGCGGAAGCGGTACAACAGTACGCGAAGTCGAAGACCTGCTTTCGCAGCACCGCATGATGGCCGGTATGGCGAAGAAGGTCGGCGGACAGAAGAAGCAGATGCAGCGCGCGCAGAACATGCTCAAGGGCGGGAATAAGGACCAGCAGCTGGCTGCTATGCAGAAGCGCATGGCCAGCATGGGCGGTGCGGGCGGTGGATTGCCCGGGATGGGCGGGATGCCTGGGATGGGGGATATGGCGAAGATGATGCAGATGATGGGGGGCCAGGGCGGCGGTGGTGGTGGGTTGCCGGGACTTGGGGGGATGGATTTGCAGAGTATGATGAGCCAGATGAGTGGGTTGATGGGTGGTGGTGGTGGTGGACGGGGGAGGGGACGGTGATCCGTCTTTTCAACTCCCTTTTTTGTTTCTGTCGTCCTCTTTGTTCGCTTGTCTATAAGTTTATGATCTAGGATGGTTTGTGGTTTGACTGTAGCATGGGACGGCGTTGGGCGTGCACTGAATTGATATCAAAACATAAATAACGAGAATACATCGTACAATAATCATCCCATTCAACATTCAAGCAAAGAAAGAAGGCAATACTAATCAACCCTCTCTGCCCTCCTCGCCCCCTCAACCGCCTCATAATACCACTCCACCACACTCCTCCTCACCAAACCAACCATCTCCTCCAATCTCCCAATAACATCCTTAACACGAACATCCCACCCCTCCGCCTGCCGCTCATCACGAACGACCTTCCCCGGCGGCAGTCGCGGATGCTTAGCAGTAGACCCAGCAGGCAAACGGCCCTGTTTCTCAGGCAAGGGAACGCTAAGTCTATATTCCCAGACCACAGCGCCGTCAACGTAAAGCGAGTACGTTAGCACAGAACTGGGTACGAGAACGGGGGTCCCGGAGTGCGTGTCGACGGGCTCCTCGCCGTTTCTGATATCGATCAATCCGTACTTGACATTTCCGTCTGGGATGTATTTCACCGTGACGTCTTCGCGGTCTGATTGCCAGTAACTCCGCACGGGAAGATAGAACATGCTCAGCGGGCCGACGGTGAACTCGTGCACGCCCTCGCCGGCTGTATTAGGTTCTAAGTCCTCTGTATCGAAGCCGAGTGAGGGGTCTGGGAACCGGGTTGTTGCGAATTCGTGGCGATCACCACTGAGCAGGACGATGCGGACGCCTAGTTCGCGCTCTGCGCGCCACATCGCTTCGAAGACGGTGCGGCGCTCGTTCAGGAAGCCACCCCATGTATCTGTCGTCCCGATGTGCCAGTTCTTCGTGAATGGGACGCTAGACGCGATGATCTTCCAGCGGACCTCGGCTGGTTCCGGGCGGGCCAGGTAGGCGAGGAGAGATTGGAGTTGCGCGGAGCCGAGGATTGTAGAGTTGATTTGTGCAGGCTCGGAGCGGTAGGTTCGGCTGTCGAGGACGAAGAAGGAGGCTGGGCCGTGGATGAAGGAGAAGTAGGTTGTGTCTTCGGGTTTGGCGAATGGGGTTGGCGGGATGGGTGGGTTTACGCTGACGTGGTAGTGGATGTAGGGTTCTGCTGCGGCGGGGTATGGTGCTGTGGTGTTGCCGTGGGACCAGTCGTTTTCGATCTCGTGGTCGTCTAGTGTGTGAAGCCATGGGAGGTCGATTACGGGGGTTTCGGGAGAGATGTTCCAGGATGGAGAGGAGTAGACCCGGCGGTATTCGCTGCGATAATGAGATATAGAAGATCCAAAACGCATGGGAACGTCGATGTAGATGAAGTCTCCGAGGAACAGCATAAATGCTGGCCGGAACAACAGCTTGGAGATTGTCTCGGACACCTGCTCGACTCCCGGGAAGCGCAGCGGATGCGATAGGGGATTGTAGGGAAAGTTTGGCTTCATGCAGCTCGAGGTCAAGAACGTGAGCGCATGTGCGGATTCTGTGCCTGGTAGTGGTGCCGTAGAAAAGGTGCCTGTGCGGTTATTGGACAGCGCATAGCGGTACTGCGAGGAGGGCTTCAGGCCTTTGAGGACGACAGACGTCGTAAAGTCAGTTGTGTTGTCAAGCTTGTAGATAATGCCTTCTTCGATCCATTTCGACTGAAGGTCTTCCTCGACCGCCTGGTAGGAAACTGTCAAAGGAAGCTGAGCCGGATCGGGCTCACGGATGAGCAAGCTGGCTGTAGTTGGCGAGACGTAACCAACACGAGACAGTGTAAGGTCTTCACCGGAGTAGAGAACCAGGCCACGAAGGAGAAAGTCCAGCGTGAACAAAGTCAGGACGATGTTGATCAAGGCCGTCAGACGCGACGTCCGTGGAAGCCGGGGGGATGGGAGGCCGGTCAAGAGTGTCTTCAGAACCGAACCACCCGAGCTGGCAGCAGCAGACTGTTTGAACTCTGTGACATCCATAAGTATATTTTCTCTACCCAAGAAATCCGAGTGTCTTACTGCGATCATCGTGTTTACTGTCGGGGCGCCGAGAGGATTTCTGCTTGGTCAAAGCTGGCCACGCGGAAAAGTAGACAACTAACGAGGTAAAGACAATCGGAGGAAAATGTCTACCAGGAATCTGGAGCTATATTAGTAGCTGTTCTAGCTATTTGAGCTCATGGATTGGAGTTTACCCATCGGAGAAAAACAAAAGCTGCGAATCTGAGCAGAAACGAGCTGATGATGGCAGCAATTGACTGCAGTGACATGTTGCTGTGGGCAATCAAGGAATCATTTCAATGTTATTGATTCCTTAGAGATGGTTGAAGGAGTACAATTGGCATTGCCAAATGGTCTGGATGTAAAGGCGGAGATGACGACATTTATATCGATTCCTGCCTGAGGCAACGACACAGGGTCCAATTAAACACATTGGTATCTGAGCATGCTATGTACTATGCGAATGCTCTACCGCGGTCGCATAATGTTCGCAAGAAAGCCAGCTCCCACCATTTGCCGCGCAGCAAAGACCGCGTCCTTCATATTCATACTGAACGCCATCACAGCTGCCCAAGTCCACGGCTTCTCGCGTCCTCCCGGCATAGAATTGAAATACTCCCAGCCCATGACACCTCCAAAGTTGGGATATTGCTCGACCAGCATGGACAGGATAACGCTCACCGTCTCAAGTGGCACGTAGCCTTGTGATCCGTTATCCGGGTTCGTCAACAGTCCGAAAACCACCCGCTGCGGGGACCAGCCCTGCGCAATAATCGCGGCGTACATCCGAGGATCATCCGCTGGACCCCAACCGTTGTAGAACTGTGTATTGTACCAGCTGATTTTGGAGCCCCGGGCGGCGTCGAGTTGTTGATAGTCGAAGCCGGAGAGGTTTCCAATGCCTAAGAGGGCAGCGGCCACGGGTGCCAGAGTGATAATGAACTCATCTCCCAGATCAGACTTGAGACGATCGATCAACCGAGTAACTCCCTCCAAAGACATGTGCTCTTCGACATCAAGATCAATTCCGTCCAGTTGATGCCGCCGAATCATCGCCAGGAACGGTTGATAGTACTGCTCGAATTGCGCCTCGCTGCCGTCTAGATTGCGGAAGCTACCCTGGGCGGCACCACCCAGCAATCCCATGATCTTGACGCCGCTTGCCTTCATTCGAGGTACTTCTGCCCAGAGATCATTATAGCTGGGGTGGTCTGGCGGGTCATCGTTGAGGGTGATATCGCCCGGGGTATCGTTCAGGTGGAAAGCGGCCAAGATGACATGTGTGATTCCCGTGTTGTTCTCGACCAGCGGGAGCATTGAGACAACTGGGCCGCCATCTGGACAGATGGTTTGATGATAGACAACTATCCGACGCTGTGTCTGTAATCCAGGAATGGGAGGCATTGTTTATTTCTTGGTGTTGGACGCGATGTAAAATCACATGACTGATTTGCGGAGCGAGATACAAGTGATAAGGATCGTTCGGATAAATGGTTGGCCCGAGTAGCGAGGTCAGGAGATTCTTATAGTCGACGTGCGCATTGTAGATTAAGCACTCAATCAGCTGTGTATGCGCACACACATTCGTTAGACAATATACCTCTTCGTTGAACTAGTTATCTCCATATAGACCTCGTTTAGTCCGGAATAATCGACTCCCGATTTCCCCTTTGAGCTACGATCCGAGACCCCGCTTCAACAAGTACAGGAATCGGGGTATCGGGAAGTCGATAATCCGGAATAGTGCCCAAAACCGTGATATGATTGACTATAGAAACCCTACAGCATTATGGTGAGATTCGTAGAACTATGACTATGCACGGCCTGGGATAACTTGGTAGCGCAACAGTATCAGCAGCAATAAGATAACTTTACCCCTAAACAATTACCATGAATTAGGTCGTCAGCGCCACGGCAAAGACGGGAAAGCCGGGACAACTATTTTGACATCATCACCTGTAATCTTATATATTGTTTTCGATGACCTTTAGCCTTGATCATAAGTATAGCGCGGTATTCCCGGTCGTAACTGGATCAACTTACACGCACACTTACTGGCCTACCAACTACAATTCTCCAAAATGATTCGGTCCATCCAAGCAGCCCAGCGATTAGATTCAAGAGGAAACCCCACTGTTCAAGTGGACCTGACGATAGATAGAGGCAAGTCGGACACCAAGTTAGTGATTCCGATAAGACATCTTCGTTGACAATAACCAGGCACTTTCCGCGCTCTCGTTCCTTCTGGTGCCTCTACAGGCGCGAATGAAGCTACCGAGTTAAGGGATAACAAGCCGTCTGTTTATGGCGGGAAGGGTGTCAAGACAGCAGTACAGAATGTAGAGAAGGTTATTGCACCTGCTTTGATCAAGAGTGGGCTCAGGGTAGATACGGACCAAAAAAAGATCGATGCGCTCCTCAAGCACTTGGACGGTACCAAGAATAAAAGTAAACTGGGAGCCAATGCTATCCTGGGGATCAGTATGGCATGCGCCAGAGCAGGAGCAGCGTATTTGGTAGGCCAATGTAGACAATGCTTCGATAGATTCAGTGTTGGGACTGACCCTCTCTAGGATATACCCCTGTACGAGTTCCTTCGCCAGGAATCAGGAGCAAAAAAGCCTTACGTAATGCCCGTTCCATTCTTCAATGTCCTCAACGGGGGAGTACATTCGGGCAACAAGTTGGCATTTCAGGAGACCATGATTGCTCCCGTCGGCGCCACTTCTATTACCGAAGCCGTACGTATGGGCAGCGAAGTATACCAGCAGCTTAAGAAAGTCATTGTCAAGAAATTCGGTCCCGCAGGTAGGCGTCTAAACTTCAAGTAACATCTTCAGTATCAGGGTTCTGGCTGATGCAAGAGATAAGCGGCCGGCGTTGGTGATGAAGGAGGATTTGCTCCGCCAATTTCGCAGCCCCATGAAGCTCTTGAGCTTCTTACCGAAGCTGTTGCAGACTGCGGATATAGTGACAAGGTCAAGTTTGCTATTGATCCTGCCTCAAGTGAGTTTTTCCGGGATGGAAAGTATGATCTCGGATTCAAGGGCAGCACTTCAGATGACCGGACCCCAAAGCAGCTCAGGGAGTTGTATCATTCATTGCTGGAAAAGTATCCTATTGTATTGCTTGAGGACCCCTTTGCAGAGAGCGACTGGGACAATTGGACCGAGTTTAACAAAGAATGTGAAGTTGAATTGGTCGGGGATGACTTGCTAGTTACAAACACGGAATATGTACAGGAGGCAAACGACAAAAAAGCATGCGATTCTATGCTGCTCAAGATCAACCAAATCGGAACCATCGCAGAAGCAATTGCAGCGTAAGCTCCTGCTATTGTTCATTTGCTTATGTCGTCTATTCCGCTGACTGTCACCAAGTGCAAATCTGGCTTACAGTTTCAACTGGAGCGTTTTTGTGTCACATCGGTCCGGTGAAACTCTTGATGACTTTATTGCAGACCTTGCGGTTGGTCTTCGGGCCGGTCACTTGAAGTCTGGGGCACCTTGCCGTGGGGAGAGGGTCGCTAAGTACAATCGACTTTTGGATATTGAGGCAGATCTCAGGGCCAAAGGCGAGATCAGTCTGTACGCTAGTACTCAGTTTCGGGTGGCACACAAGATATAGGGTGAAAATAAAATGTGACCTTATATCTCAGTCAGTATATTGCAGTTGAAGGATAATATAAGAAGCCTTGCGGGCATTTCAGTGTACAGACTTTCTTCAATCTATGAAAGTTCGACTCATGGTGCTCTTATTTTCGAATAGCCTAGGAGAACACAGAACTGTCTCAGAATTGCATAGTCATTGCTCAATTCCAAATCATCTTCCTAATCAAAAAGAAAACAAAGCCATACAAACATGGCCAACTGCATATATCGCTAATGTGTTGGGTGGTTACAAACAGTTGACTTATGGAGAACGTTTGGAATAGATCAATCCTCAACGACCCGAGAACCTCTGCGACTCCGAAAGCCGTCCCTCCAACGACGGCCGATGAGATGGTCCTGGTTCTACCGGCTCAGGCGCTGCAACTTCACTTAGGGCGCCATATGTATCATCGTAGTGCTCGTGCCTTTCCTCTCTGTCTTGGTCTTGTTCTTTTGGACTAGAGAGATGATTTTCGCTCTGGTTCTGGCTTTGACTTTGGCTTTGGTTCTCTGGCTCGGCGGTTGTATCTTGTTTTGTTTGTCTGGGAGGGTCATTCTTCTTGAACTATTTGGGAATATAGTTAGATATTGGATAGGGCGGACGTTGATGGATAGTACCGGTTTGTACAGAGTATTTCTTTATGCTTCCGTTTTCCCGGAATCAGCACAGGAGATAATTATATCATGTACGTCATAAGATATATGTACTATCAGTTAAGTTATGCTTGGACTGGTGGCAATAACCAGATCAAGATTGTGCACCCTTATATTTCTCAAGCCAGACTCTAGTCAATTCACATCACCATACCGGCACCTTGACGACATACTAACATTTCGTATCCAACTTGCCTTGATTCCAAAGTACAGCTCATGATACTATCCATACAGGCTCTTCCACAGGCCTTCCGTGCTTGCCGCCTTTACCGACTCATCTGCCCAAGGCACTGATAATCTTTTCTGCTGATCGCTTAGTCCTGGGACAATAGGCGTGGTCTAATATAGAAGTCTTTTAGCCTTTTTCCCCTCTGGTAGACTTGGGCCAGGAGTGATCAGGAGGTATGCATATTTACACTTAAAGGTACTTTTAAGGTACTCGGTTTTTCAGGTCTAGCGACAATGATAATAATTTCGCGATCCTTGTTTGTGTTTTTTTGCCAGAATTAACGATATGATATACTATTATGATGTTATTGCTCAGTTTGCCCATCTCCCGTGAAAGGGAGATCGACTGGTGGTATGTTCGAGAAATCGAGAAATTGCAGAGACCATTCCATAGCATTTGATATTTCACTGGGCCATTCGGCAGATACATGTGGTGATGAGGCCAAGGAGGTTGATCCTAAGGTGTCGGCGGCGGTTTGGGAACTGTCTTGTGGGTTCGTAGTGGGCAATAATGTGGACGGTGAGGAAGAGACGACGTTTCTTGACATCGCTGTGGAGACGGTAGGTAAGAATATGCAACAAGTAGATCTTGAAATAGCCGATTGCACTTACCTTCTTCTGCTGGTCGACGCATTCGGGATAGTCCCCCCAGTATCTCTGCTGCCTTCTGCGCTGCCGCTGAGTTCATACTCAAGGCCTCGAAAACTTTGAGACAGGTTTCCGCATCATCCAGGAGGTCCTGAGCCGATGTCTTACCATGTAAAGGATCGTTGTGACGGTAAAATGTTTCTGCAATGAACAAGATAGAACTGGCGCAAATCAAGCAAGATATCATCTGCCACCATGGAAAGTCATGGACTAAGCTGCGTTCGTCGACGACACTGTGAAGCAGGTGGGCTGTTTGTCGGGCTTCATAGATGCAATTCCATTCTGCCTGTGAAATCTGATACTTGTCCTGATGAAGAAGATTCATAAAAGATGTATTGTTCATCTGCAGTAAAGGAAGGCATAAGAAAGGCCGGTGGGTCAGTGCACGTAGATGATGGAATTTCACTGGGAGCATATTCCGCTTCGATATCTCAGCCACATGGGACACTCAAACCAAAGGACGTATAAGGCAAGAGGCAACAGACCTGTCGTTTGAAAAAGATGGACTTTTCAAAGGTATGTCCCAAGTCGAACCGCAAGTGACGTGGAAGGGTCATCTTCCACTCAGTCAGGCGTTGATCAAGCACTGCCGCAGCGTTAAGCATTTTGTCAGGAGATAAATCAATCTGGGAAGGGCGATATAACTCCTGAATGAGCAGGCCGACAATATGAGAGAAACGAATGACTTCCAGAAAATAATGCATTAAAGAGACACGTGAGCAAGCGTTGCTCATTGGAGATACCTCATCGGTGGCTGGGTCAAACGGGAAGCTGTCCTCGACAGAAGGCAGCTCCACATGAAAGTCTGCCTCATGAATAGCCATCGGTCGTCCGAGCTGCAGAGCAAGAAGTCGATCCAAGACATACATTGAATACAAGTGCGTCGCCAGTGCGCACGGTTCGATGTCCACGAAGCTTTGGGTTGTAGCTGGGAGAAGATTCTACATGGAGACCAATGCTTTGTCCCATACGAATGGCAAAACCCAAAGTATTCCAGCATCTATTTGATAGTTGAATATATGGTTCCCATGACAGTAGTATAGAACGCTGAAGGAAGACCGGCGCTTACCTATCCGTGTGGCAAACAGCAAGGAGAAAGAAGCATTGCACTAACAAGATCCAGACATCCGTCAGGGAACAGTCCGCGCTTAACTCTCGCGAAAAGTAGAGTCCTTGTTCGAAATATCGGAAATGGTCATGGAATCCCGTGTCTTTCCCATGCGGAAACGATGTGTAATATGATCCAATGGCGAATATAAAATATAGGGGTTTGTCAGCGTCTTGGTGCCAATGATTTTTGTAGTTCAATGCTGAGGTGGCCTTACTGAGCAATACCAGCCACGGTCGATATCCAGGATCGCCATGGTCTCCAGCTTGAAAACGTTGAAATTGCTCAAGAAGCACTGGCTTGCACAAAAATGGGTACGCAATATGAATCGTCGACAAATAAACATCCATTTATTTTGCGCTTCGACTCGACAGGGAATTAATAGAGGATGAGTTAAAACTGCTAAGCTCCTCAATACGTGGTTCTGGCTGTAATAATCGGTGGCTTCATCTTCTTTTTCCGGTGGACTACGTCCACTGATACACTGACGAATATTGTGAATAAAATGAATGTCGCTTGCTTTACCAACATACGTTGGCGATGCCATCACTTCAATATTGCTCTGCTGTGTGCCTTCTGTCCGGTTACGCGCAAGCTGCAGCAGTTCATCCTTGGCATCATCTGGAAGATACTTGTGTCAATGACTGCTTGTTGAGAGATTTCTAGCTTGGGCCTGAATTCTTGAATTAGTGCTTCGTACGATTGTATAGCTCTTGTGTAAGCCGGCAGGTTATCTTTTGCCTCAGACTCAGGTGTACTAGCCAGAGCCTCAGCGGACATTTTCCTTTGGCTCGTAGACCAAGTGCATCTGAAGCCATATCCTTTGCACCTGGCGCAAACTGGCTGCTGGCCATCACACTGCACCAGCAAAACGTTAGAGCGGGAAATATAAGCAGTGTAGAGACAGGCGTCCGTCCAACCTTGGCTTTCAAACGACGGCATTTATCACACGCAATATTTGCACGTTGGCGCTTCATCTTCATTGCTTTCACAGTGTCGTGTTCCAACGCATGTTTTCGGCGGTTGGCCTATGACCTCATCCAGATTTGTGCAGCAGGAATCACGTGATTTATGAGACCTAAATGGGCAATATAAAGTAGCATAGAAAGCACGTTAATAGGTCTTCATTGGTAGCAACTTTTGTTTCCCTTCTATATCCAGAGCTGCCACGGAAGCGTCTAAGGACCTAAAGTGAGAACCTTCCTTGCTCACAGCAACTATGCCAACCCTTGGTGACTGACCGGGCCGCCCGAGCCGTCGTCGCATGGCTCGTGCGTTGACGGACATTCTGCATTATTATTACATCTGGGCCTTCCCCCCTTCAGTGCCGTATTCAAGTAAAATACTAATACCAAGATATCTCGGACCTGATTGCTGGTGGAATTGCTCAGCAAACCCAATGTCCGAGACAACGCGTCTACATCGTGGCCGCCACACCCCCGAGCAGGTCAATCACGAAAGCCCTGGATCGACACCTTCCCCCAGTCGTGCGACTTCAAGGCAACGGGAAACCCCATTATCTGAACCCGACACCAACTTGGACGAGGTTGCTGCACCACCGCCAATCTTCGATCGATCTGAGAAATCTATTCGCCATGGACAATATCTGGAGAACCAGCACTCGCCGAACACACAGCTGGAGACAGAGCAGCCGGTTGTTGCGGTCAAACACGATGAAAATTCGAAGGCAGAACAATATCGGTCCAAATTTTTGCGGATGACCTACATTGTCTCCTATTTAATCATGTCTTCATTCGTGGGCACTATGCTACGGATGGTGATCGAGAGCCTAACTTTTTATCCTGGCACGCCTGTCAACACAAGTGTTTTATGGGCCAATTTAGGGGCAGCCTTATCATGGGATTTTTTAGTGAAGACAAAGAACTATTTCATTTCGAGGAAGTGGATGAAATTGACGATCATGCCGAGCGCGCAACACGTTTAATGGCACACAAGAAGACGGTTCCGCTGTATATCGGGATGACCACTGGTTTTTGTGGTAGTCTAACCTCCTTCTCGACGTTCATCCGTGATGTATTTCTGGCGCTCTCAAACGACCTCCCCGTGCCGTTTGAGCCTTATTCGGGTGCTTCATTGTTCGCCACTAGCCCGGCAGGAACGTCAGCACCCAATGGCGGGTTTGATTTCATGGCCATTGTTGCTGTCCTTTTCACTGAAATTGGCCTTTCACTTGCAGGCCTCATGCTAGGGGCTCATATTACCATTTTTCTCACACCATGGACCCCCCGTCTACCGAAATGGTGGCTGCAAAAAGCCGTCGACCCGTTGATGGTTCCTCTGGTTGGATTCTCTTGGATCGCATTGATCTGCCTCGTGATTCTATTGCCACAAGAAAAACATAATATTGCACTATGGAGTCCTGAACTGTGGCGGGGCCCAATGCTATTTTCTTTAGTTTTTGCGCCTGTTGGTTGTTTGGCACGTTTTTTCCTGTCATTCAAACTCAACGGCCGAATCGCTTCTTTCCCCTTGGGAACCTTCATAGCGAACATGAGCGGGGTTATGATTCTAGGTATGGCTTATTCTCTGCAGCGTGCATCGATAAGTTCGTCTGTCCTGGGAGGTGGCAGTTCATTGGCTGCCAAGTTCTGGAAGGCATCATGGACGGATTCTGCGGTTGCCTTACAACTGTCAGTACCTAGGTTTTGGAATTGTCTGATTTACGCAGGCGGCAGCTTATACATATGGGATTTTCAGCGTGGTTGTTGGTCTTTGCATGCTGGTTATAGAGATTGGCAGCTTGTGGCTTTGTCACTCCGATATGCTTTCAGTGATTGTCACTCACTAGTGTATATATAATAGTTAAGATTATTTATTAGATTAATCTATCCTTTAATCTCTATTCTCACATAGTGAGTCTCTGAGAAATATGATGTCATTGTGGTCAAACATGTGATTTTCACTGCCCTTATCATCTTGAACCATTATGCCTTTTTATATGATTTTTTTAAGGGTCGTCGGCCGATGTGGATCGGATTGGTACAGATAGCCTTCTACTGTTGGCTATTACTTGAGGCTTTCGTGCTGCTGTCTTTGCCTTCGAGGCAAAAGGCCAATCTCGTCCAAGGTCAGTAGAGATGGCTTTTGTATAGCCTTTGTATGATAACCGTGATCCATGGTAACTGAAAGTTTGGAAGAGGAGTTAAGATTCTCCGCCACATTGACATGACATCGATCTTTCGTGACGGACAACATTCCCGACCAATGGCCCGGTCCCCTGATGAATTCAAGCATCCGTCATGTTTCTAGAAGCAATTTTGTCCTGTTTCTGGCGTGGCGTTTGACATAACACCAGTGCCATGCTAGAGGCAAATAGCGAGAACTTCAGCCTATATATACAGCACCGCTCGCACCATGCTCTCTACAGCAAATACAAAGCGAATGGGAAATGAAAATCTTAATCCAAACAACTAAATAAGCATAACACAATGCAGCGTTTTATCATCCGTCCAACTCCTCTCATCCGCAGTTCTCCCAACTCCACGGTCTGGACTACGTGCCGGTTCGCAACCGCATTCCACCACCCCAATCCCGGCAACTTTGCCAATCGCCCCAGAGAACAACTGTCCGAAGCCGGCCGCAAAGGTGGTAAGAAGGGTGGAAAAGCGCGTGGCGTTGGTGGATTCCACAACATGGATCCGGAGAAGCAGGTATGTTTGACTTTTCCTAGTAGTTAGTATTTAGATAACGAGCAGGTACTAAGCCTCTGCAGCATGAAATAGCTTCTCGCGGAGGACATGCCTCCAAAAAGGCAGCCAAGCAACGATACCAACTTCCGGAAGAAGAATCTGCTGATCCAGCTACGGCACCTCCGGGATTTGAACGGTCTGCTTCTGCGTAGTTGGAGTGTATTTAATGTCGTCTGTATTTAGCCTAACAGTCTAAAGAATGATACTCCATCGGTAATCTCACGACTAGCATCCTCCGTAGACAGTCAATAGCTGTGTTCACAACATGCAAATACGACAAACCACTCGACAGCTATTAAGAGCAACTGGTCATACGATCCTGTCATCAGTTTGATCGAAATGAAGAAAACTAGACGATGTAAACAAAGTTCCCGTTTAGGAATGTAACCTAGCCATTTATAGTAGGCGGTGCTGGAAATTTGCCGTTATCTCTTCATGCCTCACCACCAAGGCACCCAAGACATCAACACTGCGCGTTCTCGACCACAGCGACAACATCCAAAACATCAGTTCGAGTACCATCGCTAACGCAAATACGATCTATCATTGTTACCTGTCGCTATCGCATATTAAGACTATCTGATAGACCACAATAACGACATTCCGCACCGAACTATGCCCCTCGTGGTGTAAGCCACTTTGTTTTCCTCTTACCTCAACCACTCGCGCATCAAAACCCACCATCAATCATGTCAAATACCGGCTATTCCTCCCCATTTCCCACGTCGCACGACACAATCGGCGCATCCACCCTAATCACACCCTTCAACATGCCCTCCTCGCCGCCAACACCCGTCCGCGAAGCGCCCGAATCCCAATCCCATTCCCCCCTGGGCTCGCCTGTCCCGCAAAGCCCGACTCTCGATCGCTTGGCAAAATATGACGCGGAAGACTCGGATGATGACGACTTGGAGGACAGAGATGTTGCGCGACAACGCGAGATTGATTCGCCGGTGTTGTCGAGGGCGTCGTCGCCGGATCGTGCTGCGATAGCTGATTTGGATGCGCGCCTTGCGGAGTATTCGATTGATTTTAGGAGGCTGGGAGGTGATAAGGATGATGATATGTTGCCGGATATGAAGCGGTTTATGGAGGAGGATAAGGTGTCGGAAGTTGGTGGGCCGGAGGATTTTACGGCGAATTTGGAGAAGTATTTGATGGGGGATGACGACGACGAGGAGAGGCTCGAGAGGGGACCGGAGGAGCAGCGCGTACAAGAGCAAGAAGACGACCAGGAAGAAAACGAAGAAAAGGGGCACGCGCGGGAACAAGAGCAGAACTCCAAACTGCAATCTGCAGAAAATGAGGCGGAACTAGGTGAATACAGCGAATTCGGTCCCCCGGTTGACATGTCTACTCCCACCCACCTCCTTCACAGAACACAGAGTGGAATCGCTAAAGATGTCACACATATGGAAGGTATCGAAGAACACGATGAAATGGAACCAGCAATCACCCCGTCTGTCCGGAAACAACGACAACGCAGTCTTTCCAGCAGGTTCGAAGAGGAGAAGACTAAAGATTTGCACCAGCAAATTGCAGATCTACGACAAGCATTGCAGGATAGAGATGAACAATTGGAGAAGAACCACAACCGAGTCCGTGAAGCCGCTTCCGCTGGCGAGCAGATTCGGCACCTCCAGGCAGAATTGCAGCGCAAGACGACCTTACTCGATGAACTCCAAGAGCAGAGCAGTGACGAAGAACTCCTGCGTGAACAGGTGCAGTTGCTGCAGAAGCAAAACCAGGACAGAGAAATGTCTTTCCGAAATTCCATGAATTCGACCGACATTGGCGCTCTCCGGAGGCAAATGGAGAATATGCAAAAAGAACTGCAGAATCAGAATACGTCTGGCTTGGATGCTGAAAGGATGGTGACTATCGCCCACCTCCGCCAACAGCTGAGCTTGTCCCAGGATCAGTTAAAGAAGCGCGATGCAACTCTCGACGAAACCATGGCAAAACTCCGGGAGGTAACCGCAGGCAAGGAACAGCAGCTTCGAGAGAAGAACACAGAAATCGACAGCCTCAGGGCACAGATCGATGATCAGGCATTAGAAATCGAGAAGCTGGAAACAGACGTCGACCGTGCAAACACAGACTACCAGACTCTCGAGAGCCGAATCGCCTCCCTCGAGACTCAGAATGCTCCATTGGAGGAGAGGAACAGTACCCTCGAAGCTGACCTGACGCGCGCGCAGTCCCAGGTGACAGCTCAAGAGAACGCTCTGAAAGTGATGGCCGCGGACCTCCCCACCGGAACAGGAGGACAGAAGACATTTACCGAGATCCTAGACCTAATCAAGGATCTCGATCCGCAGGAGGAGGAACCAGCACCTTTCATCCCGGGGGCTAGAAGTTCTACCAGGGACTATGAACTGGAGTATCTTCGCCAGGAAATCGCAAAGCTTCAGAACGAACTAAACGAGAAATCCCAATCCGAGAAAACCTTGCAAGCCGAACTAGCACAGTCCCGGGACCAAGCCACCGAAACCCAATCCATCTTCAAATCAATCGAAGCCGAAAACACCCGTCTCACTAAACGCGCCGACGACCTCAAGTCCAACTTTGACAGAGTCCAGCGCGAATTACAACAGTTGAGAACCGACCACTCCTTCGCCCTCCAAACAATCGACCGCCTCCAACAAGGCGACACCACCTTCCAACAACCAAGCCCACCCCCCTCACCCCCAGGCCCGCACTCCCAAAACGCCAACCCCAACCCCAACACCCAGACCACCCAAACAATCGCCGCCCTCCAAGCCTCCCACAGAACCCAACTAAAAACCCTCCAAAACCTCCTCTCTGCCGCCGAAAAGCGCGAATCCCGCCTCCGCTCCGACCTCCAATCCCTCCGCGCCAGCAGCACCTCCACCTCCACCGCAGATCCGCGCCTCGACACCCTAACATCCGAAGTCGAGCGCCTGCAATCCATAATCGCAGCGAAGGACGAAACAGCCGTAGCAATGGACGCGAAGATCGCGCGGTCCGTGGAGAAGCGGGAGGAGGAGTGGGAGAGGAGGGTTGAGTTGTTGCTTCGGGAGAGGGAGAGGATCGGGAAGGCGCTTCTGTGGACGTGGGGGGAGAAGGAGGTTGGAGATGGTGTTAAGGAGAATGTGTATGCGGAGGATGGGAGGAAGGTGAGGCAGGGGTATCGGTATAAGTATGCCAACCCTAGTGGGAATGGGAGTAAGAGTGGGAGTGCGAGTGCGCGGAGGGGGTGATTTGTTCTCTTCTTTTTGTCCCGTTTTTGTGTGTTTGAGCTTTGGGGTTCTTTTCTTTCGGGTGTTACTTGTTATTGTACTATATAAATGATTGACTGGGTGGGATAGGGATGGTTGGAGTTGGTCTGGGTATTGTCTGATATATTCAATGCATGCGTGTCCATATTCCTTTACAGGTCTCAATGTAGAACTCTAGAATGAATCAAGCAATCAATTCAAATGGATATAATTAAACAAAGATTAAGCAAAGTAATGTGGTATCGTAAGACAACATAATCACAAACAAAAACAAACCCTATCTAATACAACTGAAATTTCAACAAGAAAATATTCCTCCTTCCCCCCCTTTCTTTCCAGTCAGTAAGGTAAGCATGGCCCGCCAGCAGACCAGGAATTCAAGATCCAGAACCAGGCATACTCGTCCAATTCGTCCCGCGATAGGTATTCTCATCGATGATGTGAGCACCAACACTAATCCTAGCACCGGAACTAGCAGCACCAACACCAACACCAGCACTAGCGCCATTATCATCCGCACTAACACACCCCGGTACCTCATCAAACGACGCCCGCGACTCCATAATACTATCCAACGGCACAATCGAGCTAATCCCGCCGTACGTACTACTTCGGGATCGTCGAGTACTGGGATAAATAATCTCGACATCGTTCCTGCGCGGCACGGTGCCGATGTTATGACGGAGCGGGTAGTTAAAGTGTGGATGCGGTCTGTGGAATTGTCGGGGGACTTGCGACTGGTCAAATTGGTACAATTGGCTGGATCTTCTGTTGGTATTGCTGCCGTTGCTCGTGCTGTTGCTGTACCGGCGGGAGGGGAGGCGTCGGATATCGGGTTGCTGTTGTTTTGGCTCTGGCGAGGGAGAGATGGTAATGAGTCTTGCTCCGGAGTGGACGCTGGCTGTGCTGGGGCCACGGGTTAACGACTGCATGACTGGCGTCGAGGGCACGGAGCGAAGCTGGCTGGGGTGGTGCGGGCGGTTCATGGAGCGCGGAAGGGGCTGGCTTAGGTGTGCGGTGGCGGTGGCGGTGTTGGATCGTTGGATCTTTTGCGGCTCTGGGTCGACGACTTCGGGAGCGTCGGCGGAGGACATTGTCATTGTTCGTTGGTGGTCTTCTTGCTGTGGGGGGTCTAGCTGGATGATCGGGCAGCTTTGGTGCTTGGGGATGTCTGCCTTTAGCGGGGAGGTTGGTCTTTGGAATGATTCGGATGAGTCGGAGAAAAATGCTTTTTCTGCTTCTTTTTCTAGGTCGAAGTATATGTTTGGGTTTGAAAGGGCTCGGATTTGGGGATCATCTGACAAGGGGAGAGATATCGGAAGAGATCTGGGGAGGAACTTTCTGAGTGACATGGACGATTTCTGTCGTTTGTGGCTGAATTCTGCAGGAATCTGTGGGACCTCTGGAGCGGGTAGTTCTGCAATTGAAGGAGGCTCGTTCGTTCCTGAAGTCAGGACCGTGGAAGTGCGAGAGACAGGGTCCGTCTCAGCCGCGGCAGCCATGGGAGAAACGGACCCCGATCTAAACTCCGCAGATTCAGGGACAAGAGTCGTACTAAGCTTTAGCTGAGGCTTTGCCCGAAATGGTGCTGGCTGAATAGCAGTAACGTCCTCGGGTTTTTCAAACATGGTATCGTCATTTGATGGCCAATGCAGACCTGGTCCACCGTATGTCGGTTCTAGACGGCGACAATAGTATAACGTGTCGTTCTTCAAGGTGTTCTCGCTGTCCCAGCTGGTGTTGGATGTGATACTTCCATCGCGGGTTCTGTTTTGTTGATTGTAGACACCAAGTAACGAGACGTCGTATGGACGGTCACAGAGCTCTCTCGAGCAGAAGTATATGCAAATGGTGATGCTGCAAGAATCGTTAACAGAGGTCATGTGGAAATGCGGGTTAATGACATACAAGGACAAGACTGCCACTATAACTGTCGCTCTGTGAAGTGCACAGCTGACACCAACCATCCAATAACTGGCATTCGAAGCATCCGGAAGACACGAGGCTTGCTGCGAAACAACGACCAGACCAGCCACACTGGCTGCCAGCCAGATAGCGACATTCAGTCGAAGAGCATATGCAGAGATAGTGCTTAGCGCATTCTTTTGCGGCCCTCGCCCGGCCTTGTTAAATTGCCACGCCAGCAAACAATGAATAGACAGAAGCGGAACCGTAAGGAACGACTATATATCCAGTCAGTACCAGTAACCTAGTACCTTCGGAGAGTAAAAGCATACCGCTATTAGGGATAGGATTAGACTCGGCATCATCTTGGAATCGACCCGTTTGATGCCGTAGAGATAGAGGATCAAGACCCATTCGATGAGCGATTCCAGAAGCAAGACATAGAGGGAGATGAAGATGACAACTCTTGTCCAGGCTCCTTTTTTCTTTGGCAATACTGGTCGGTTCACCATGGTGCTGGGTTTGGCGCGGAAGATGAGACCACAGCTCTTAGAGCTGGAAGAAGACACGCAGTGACGAGAAGACAGTCGATGCAAGATATATGAATCTCTGAAAATCTGTAATACCAAAGAAAAAGATAGTATAATTTTTCAAATGACCAAGTGTAACAGAGAAGACTACAGAGGGCAAGAGGATGTTATAGATCCACGCCTGCTAAAAGGAAATGACAGAATCAACGCGATAACACGGCTGCACGAGGGGCAGGAATGCGCCAACAGATCCCATCGGACCTGATCGCGTGTGAGATGCATGAAGGATGCTGCACAGGAACGATCTCCTAGAGGAAGATGTCATAATTGGAATGCCATTTGTGACAGGAGTGCGCCGTTGAGCTAGGATGATACTTAAGATAGGAGATCCCTGGTATCGAACAAGAATGTTAGCAGCTAAAATTCAGAGAGAAATGGCTAGACAGGTGACTCGAGGAGTAGTATCCCATCTGTCACCGCGTGTAAGGACGATTTGAGACATCGGTCCCTGGAGGGATATCCCGTCCATCCCGGCACACAGGAGACATCCTTGACACACCAACGCTCCTGTGAATGTAGGATACAAGGTGACTATGCCTTTGGAGATTCCGAGTATTTCCAGGAGTTTTCTGTCGGAGTTGCGTTGGTGTTTTGGTGGTGAAGAAGAACGAAAGTCCAGCGATGCCGTCAATCCCAAAGAGGGAATACCCACGTGATATCAATACAGATGATCTTGTATAATTACCGTATTTAATACTTTCAATACAGACACAACTGCTTCACTAATTTATGCTTCACTATGCCAGCACCGATCTTTCTCCCAATGGAGTCCCAGTGGATTCAGTCATGCGTGATATCGACATGGCTTGCTGGCTTTCTTGCTCGGAAGTGAGCCCTACCCCTTCTTACAAGCCCTCAGCTAATCCTATCTCGGGGTGCTCTTACATGGAATGCAGAGTATAGAGTGCAATAGGGTGTACAATTTTTGGTTAGAATGCAACTGGAAAATATTTTGAAGCTATGATCTTGACTTGGTTTAGTTGTGATATCCCTAACACTCAGACATCAACTACAGCTCGTCTTTGGGTGGAAGATACATTTCCAGAAAGCCATAAACATAGGCAAGTATTAATTTCCTGCCGTTGAGCATGTCTTCGGCGCAGTCAGGTGCAACGGTGGCAAGCTTCCTGGAGAAGGGCTGATACAAAATTAGCCTGAGCATGAGATAGACACTTGTTATCTGGGGCTAGCTTACCAGTATAAACTCTCTATAAGTCTCACCCATGTCGTACAAGCTTCCTGCCGAGGAGGAGTTGGAGGATAATGTGTAGAAGAATTTTTCGTGCAGAGCCGTGTGGAATGTTCGGATTTGCACCTTGGCATACTGTGGTTGACCAGAGGCATTAGCGCCTGGGAACATGGACCAGACAGATGGATGATTTACTTACCTCGTTGTATTGATGGCAGATCTCCTGCTGTTCTTGCGGAGGGAGGGGGCCAGCAGTGCACGTCAGATCGCGATCCTTGTACTTGGCCAGACTGTCGAAGGTATTCTCAATTGGCTGGAAGGCGTTAGACAGGGAAACAGATGCCAACAAAACAATAGTATTTCACACACCGGATGTTTAGCCACGATGCCTGAGTCTGGGTCTCCTGATCGGATAATATCCATTGATCTACGAGCGTCTAATTCCAGTCTGTTCAGAGACTCGACCACATCTCTTGATGTGCATACCTCCTCTACCGTAGAGGCGGAACACAGTCCCAACAAAAGACCAGCAATGGTTGTAATGTAAAGATGCATGATGGTGAGACGGATACGGAATAATCGATATAGTCAAAGAGGAGTGAAAACCAGAGTAGCTGGCGAGCTCCTCTTAAGTACTCACACCGATATCCCTAGGCTTATCCCTTCATTCCCCTAGCTGTGACACCTGCATGAGAAAAGATCCTGCCTTCCCCAACGAAAAGACAAGAATAAGTTCTCCAGAAGTATGCGTGACAGAAACTTTGACATCTTCGATCTATACCCTAGTCGTCATCACTCAAGAACCGCCAGACCGGGGATGTTGGTTAATCATTTCCTCAGCTCTCCCCATATATTGCATAGATGTTGGGGGTGTCTCCTTGACTTGGGTCCTGGATAAATGCAACAAGGGGTGATGGACTGATGTGCATAATGCATTTTCATGATATTGATGTCCCAATGTAATTACCGTATTTAATACATTTAATACAGCCACAACTCTCTTCATTAATTTGTGCTCTGTCACTACTCACAACAAACTGTCTTCTGTCTTCTCACTGGACATCCATCAAGATGGAATCCACTAAAGGTGATGATCATGCAATTGATCGTATCCGTTTTAGTGTTCAGATAACAAATCAGCCTCGTCTCAGCCTCATCCTGGATAACGGAGCAGACATAAACATCATACAGGGGCGAGATGGGGATGAGTGCACGGCGCTCTCTTGGGCGACTGCTTGGGGAATACCGCAACTGGTGGAGCTGCTGTTGAAGCGAGGAGCGAATCCGTCAAGTGTGGATGTTGATTCGCTGAGGCGGGAGAGATGCGCTATGCCAGAAGACTTTGAGAGCGCATTGAAGATAGTCCGTTCTCACTTGGAAGAGATCGCCATATGATCGATCCAATGTGTTCATGTGTTCATGGTTTGGAATAAATGGTCTTCAGTCTCTTATTCCAAATGCAATCTATGTACAAGATCCATCTATAGCGTCGCAATGCACTCAATCTCCACATCGGTGTTCAAAGGCAGCGTCTTGACGGCAACGCATCTAGATCAAGTTAGCATCATCTTAGGAAGTATTTACCGCGAAATACATACGTCCGGCATGGCTTAACATCACCCCAGTACTGCGTATAAACCGAATTCATATCGGCAAAGTTATCCATATCAGACAAGAACACATTGACCTTGACGACCTTGTTGATATCCGATCCGGAGGCTTCGAGGATATGGGTCAGGTTTTTGATGCATTGGTGCTGATACTATCAGTATACTTCCGATTGACAACGATGGTTATATGGAGGACGCACCGTGTGAGCCTTGACATCTCCATCGACAATCTTTCCTGTTTCAGGGTCCATGGCCACTGCGCCAGAGCAGTAGACAACGCCTCCGGCGACAATGGCCTGGGAGTAGATACCCGGCAAAGGCTTGGGGGCTTTATCGGTCAGGATGGGGGTTTTGGTAGACATTATGTATATTCACTCAAACTTTGACGATTGTAAGATAGAAAAAAGAAAAAGAGCAGGAGAGGATAGAGTTTCCTGTTTAAATAACTGTCTAGCGGGGTAACGCATTAGTCTGTAATCCTGAAGGTCTGAACAGCAACGTTCCTTATCTTCAACCCCGCAATGCAACCTAGACGACGGAATGAAACCGCATTGGAATGCAACATCTACGACAGCGCGATATGACCTCGCCAGGTTTAAAAGAGCGTCCGAACCCAGCTATCTTTACTACTATAATTAACCGAAAACAACACTAAATACTCTGTATAGTTATTGACAATGGCCGCCTCCCACCCTCAACCACCGTATCCCTTGCATGACTCCGTCAAGAACCTTTTGAATCCTGAATACGTCGCTTTCTACAACCAGCATGTCATAAACCTTCAGCAAGTGCATCTTCAGCCCGTCGCTGCATCTCGAACCAGCGGTGTCTTGATCCCGGGTGGTGGTCCGTTGCTAGACGTGGGCAAGACGGAGGATATCACCATCCAACGGCGGGTTACCGAGGGACCGGATGTCCAGGTTCGCGTGTTCATGCCCAAGGGCGAGAGACCAAAAGGTGGATGGCCAGTGATGTTGTACTTTCACGGTGGAGGATGGGTACTGGGGAACATCAACACGGAAAATACGGTGTGCACGAATCTCTGCGCGAGGAGTAATTGTGTAGTCGTCACGGTGGACTACCGGTGCGTCTATCCTACATACTTTCCCTTTCTTTGTCGCACTCGCGTGTACGCGAACTAACTCATGCCTACGTAGACTAGCGCCAGAGAATCCCTGGCCGGCCGCTGTACACGACTGCTGGGAAGCACTGCTATGGCTACTCGCAGAGGGACCCTCGCGACTTTCCGTCAACGCCTCCAGAATGGCCACAGGGGGTTCATCGGCAGGGGGTAACCTGGCCTCCATCATGACCCAGAAAGCCCTAACGCTTTCGCCCCCTGTCCGGTTTCTGGCACAATTGCTCTCCGTCCCCGTCACGGATAACACGGCGACGGTAAGTAATAACTCCGCATATCGGTTATACGAACACACGCCCGCGCTCCCCGCGGCCAAGATGGAGTGGTATCGGAACCATTACCTTCCTAACGAGGCCGACCGTACCAACCCCGAGGCTAGTCCGCTGTTTTATACCGGGGATTGGTCGTTGTTACCGCCTGCTTTGATCATGGTTGGTGAATTGGATGTCCTCCGGACGGAGGGAGAAGAGTATGCGGCGAAATTGGAGAGCGCCGGGGTGGAGGTAAATTTGCAGGTGATGAAGGGAATGCCGCATCCGTTTCTGGCTATGGACGGAGTTCTGGAGGAGGGGAGACGATCAATTGGTTTGATGGTTGAGATGCTGAATCTGGTTTTCCATTGAGTATTCAGGGGCTCTGTGTCCTTTTGTTTTTCCTTTGTTTAGAGCAGGCTGTCCTTAGAATCTGATACGCTGCAAGTCAAATCCTTGGATGCTGTATCCTATGGTTTCGACCGGTGGGTACACTAGTGCCACCGATTTAGTTCGCTTTAGGGTTCCATAAGATGAGGCTCGGTGAACAGACGACATTTCAGGCCCGGCCAGCCCAATGGGTTTATCTCGGAGATACTCGCTTCTGGCATTGATACGAGATGCATATTTGAGCGCAATCAAGAGTCTAATTGTTGGGTTAATGACCGTTATTTATCCCCTGTAGTATGATATTGATCCAAACAATACCATTTTATAACAAAGCACACCGAAAAACCCTGATAGCCGTCTCTCATACCCAAAACAGCAATGCCAGAAAACCGGTGGACCGGCCAACGTTGATCCGGGAGGATCCCGGCGAGATTTTCTCAAACACAGAAAGAGGGTTTAATCATGATAGACATTGGGATGGCAATTCCTAGTACACCGGAGATTTCCCAAGCTTTTCTGACTTCCTGTCTTTTGTGGAAATCCGTATTCCGTACCCGGTGTCTCCGTGGTACTTAGTCTATGGGAGTCGGCTAATGGGCCCGATTGGGAAATAGGAGGCAATTGATAGCCTCTTATTGGCGTTCCTGAAGAATACAGACTAGCCTGATCGGAATGCCAAGAACAGGGTCCATAACCTGGTCACGGTTGTCCGTGGATCGTATTCCGGTACCTGGCGATTACTGTCACTGTCACTGTCACTGTCAACACTATCAATCACCATGTACTCTATGTCGAAGGGCAGCTCAGAGCACCACATTATGAGTATGTGATCTATTTGAGTCAATTTTTTTAAGGAGTCTGACTCGCGACACACCAATCCGAAGGTCCTCCGGAGCCACTATGGACAGGATCTAGATGACTGCGCCAGGTGGGCACTTGACTTTTCTACACTTCCCTGTTCAAGCACGCTAACCCTCCTTTAGTCCTATCTAAGCGGATGAGGCTCTTCCATGGCTCCACGATGGGCAGGCACCGGGTCTAATTTCGCCGCCAGAGCCTGTCACTGGCCCATCGACGATATCGGTCGTGAATATATCCGGTCTGTGGCCACTCGGACGTTTCTACTGTGGCACCGACCAATAGACGCAGTCCCCTAAGCTTTTCCGTATCATTTAGTCCCTATGTGACTGCGCTAGACGGGGATATCGAGCGCGAAAAACCGCCGTCCCAGGTTCGTTCATGCAGGGTGCTGCGATTTGAGTTCATTTTAGATTGCGGTGCCTGAATGCTCATTTCAGGGATGGGTTTGGAGCCTGGAGGGGTGTAGATGCCTGGAGGCGCATTGGCCATATATACACGGTCCTCGACCGGTTCCTGTTGGATGTCAGTCAGTGTCATCTTCTGCGGCATTCCCTCCAAGCAGGCCTTCATCTGTGTCCTTTCGTTTCTTGTCTTGTCATTCGTGAAGCAAGACTTAACCTGACCCGGTAGTCATTCTTTAACTGAGACCATGGTGTCCAGTAAACTTGTCGCCACTGTCGGGGCCCTGGCACTGGCCCCGGTTGCTTCGGCTTTTGATGCACAGGCAAAGACCAACGTTGCCGTCTACTATGTACGTTCATCTTTCACAGGTCTCTTGTGATCCTATGCTGACCTCACTAGGGCCAAGGTACCAACCAGCAACGACTGAGCCATTTCTGCCACGAGACGTCGTTAGACATTATCAACCTCGGTTTCGTCAATGTCTTCCCCGACCAAGGCGTTCTGGGAATGCCCGGCACCAACTTCGGTAACCAGTGTGATGGTCTGACCTTGAACGTTGGCAATACATCGACCCAGTTCCTCACGGGTTGCCATCAATTGGCGGAGGATATCCCGATCTGTCAGGCGGCTGGCAAGAAGGTCTTCCTTTCTCTGGGAGGTGATTCTGGTTCGGTTCAGAAGATCGAGTCTGAGAAGTCGGCCATTAACTTTGCCGACTTCCTCTGGGATTCGTTTGGTCCGAAGAATAACAAGTTGGCACTTCTTGGAAGCCCTCGTCCTTTTGGTGATGCTGTAGTGGATGGATTTGACTTTGATATCGAAGTTGGTGGTGGTAACGGTACGTTGACCTAATGTGCATGTGTATTGATCCGAAACTAACGAGCCGATGTCGCAGGATACGCGACCATGATCAACCGTCTCCGCGAGCACTTCGCAGAGGACACTTCCCGGACCTTCTATATCTCAGGCGCACCCCAATGCCCTATCCCCGATGCTCAACTGGGCGACGCCATCGCCAACGCTGTGTTCGATTTTGTTTGGGTCCAGTTCTACAATACTGAAGGATGCTCTGCCAGGAACTTTGTGCAGGGCAATGGCAACCCGGGATTCAACTACGATGAATGGGTGACCGTCATCAAGAACAGTGCCAACCCTGACGCAAAGCTCCTTGTCGGTCTACCTGCCAGTCCAGACATGGCCATTGAGGGATTCTACTTGAATCCTGCCGAAGTTGAGCCCCTGGTTTCCAAGTACATGGGCAAGTATCCCGAGACTTTCGGTGGTATTATGCTCTGGGAGGCAACTGCGTCGGACAATAATGTCATCAACAATGGCACCTATGCGGACAACATGAAGGAGATCTTGTACAGGTACGGTCCTAAGCCTACGCCCACGCCTACGCCCACGCCTACGCCCTCGCAGACTCCTTCCCACACTCCATCGTCTTCCAGCATTTCTGTTCACTCGAGCAGCCCGGCCCCGTCAAGCTCTCCGGTCTCTTCGGAGACCCCAGTGCTATCTAGCACCCACACTCTTTCGGGCTCTTCTGTTGTATTTACTCCTTCCTCTTCGGCCCTGGCAACTTCCACGCCCGTGGCGTCCAGCACCCACACTCCTTCAAGCTCGGCTGTTGCATCGACTTCATCTTCCCTCCTGGCCACTTCGAGCGCACCCAAGGCTTCTAGCTCTCCTGTCTCGACTAGAGTATCACAGTCGAGCTCTCAGGTTGCTTCCAGCTCGTCTACTCCAGTGAAGTCATCGAGCTCGGTGATTGCATCTAACAAACCCACAACATCTGGTAAGCCTACGACTTCTAGCTCCGTGGCTGTCTCTGCTTCTCAGTCTGTCACTTCATCTGCGGTGCCAACTGCATCAACCAGCAAGCCTGTCATTTCCACCAAGTCGTCTTCATCTGTCTTGATCACTTCCACTCCAGTTGTTGGCTCGCAGAGCTCTGTCATTCCCAGCGCATCCTCTTCTTCTGTCGGTGTCCCGGGGTCCAGCCCTGCAATCACTCCTTCGGCCTCGGTCACTGGTGTTCCCTCCGCGACCGCTACGGAGTCCAAGACTGTCACAACTGTGATTGTGACTTCGTACATTGACATCTGTCCCACTGGATTCACGACGGTTACCACCACCTACACCACGACCTATTGCCCTGAGACTGCCGTGCCGGCAACCCCGACTACGGAGCCATC
This sequence comes from Aspergillus cristatus, assembly GCA_034509305.1. Lineage (NCBI taxonomy): Eukaryota > Fungi > Ascomycota > Eurotiomycetes > Eurotiales > Aspergillaceae > Aspergillus > Aspergillus cristatus. Next base: position 670,930 of record WJBV01000007.1, on the reverse strand, counting down.
TGTTCCTACGGGATGGACTACGGTCGCAACCGTTTGCACTCACTGTGCGGCGACGCCTACTACCGTGACGCTCACGCTGCCTCCGAAGACTACTGCCCCAGCTGGTGCCATGTCTACTGGGACAGCTAACGGCAACGAATCTGGCAACTCTGGCAACACCGTTACAGGAACCGAGACTGGCAGCACAATCACTGCCACCGTCATTGGCAACAACTCCATGCCTAAGCCCTCCGGTGCCCTCTTCAGCCACTCCAGCCAGAAGCCCCAGGACTCCGCGGGAACTTCCCTCCGTGTTCCGACCGCCGCCGTCACGCCTTCCGGACCCGTTAGCACCCCATTGATCCGCGTCCCTACTGGCACTGGATCCGCTCATGCTTCATCGACCTTGTACGCCAGACCCACTGGCACTGCATCGCGGGTGCCTGTTTCCCCTAGCGGTACCACTGGAACCGAGCCGTTGTTTACCGGTGGTGCGGCGAAGAATGTGGGTAGTGGGGTTGCGATTGCTATGGCTGTCGCTGCGGTCTTTCTGTACGTGGGATGGAGTGAAGGTGGTATATAATGAGGGGGTATGGATTGGATATAATAGTGTACGCTCATTGTACTTTAATATGTTACGGGGTAGGAATCATACGGTAATATCGGATTGGCGGATGAACCATATTGCCCAATCAGATCGCCATAATAGAAGCTCCTTGCCAAGACGGGAGGGTCCGGTAGGGCTCACGCGGTAATACCATACAGAGTCTGTACACCCATGGTTCATTCTTGTCCGTATTCTAGTAAAAATATATAGTAGCTCTCTAAAGACAAATCGATAAGCCTTCTCCGGCGTATGTATGTATATTCCTCTGCATATCATCTATAGTACGGAGTACAGTGTACAGTGTAGTTACCCCACCCCACGCCAAATGATAGGCAGATCCCGGGGTCGGTGTGGTGTGGCTGAACTGAAAACTAAAACCCCGACTGGGGCCAAAACACCGCCGGCTCCCGTTTTAGCCACCGTGTTTTGAGGGGTTCGCTTTTGTATAAATAGGTGGGCTGTCTTTTTTTTTTTTTTTTTTTTTTTTTTTCCCTTTGACACTTCACCATCTTCATTCTACCATATTTTCAACCCATCGATCAATTTTCCAGAACAGTATATACATACACAACCGCCAAAATGGGCCTCATGGACAAAATCATGGATAAAGTCATCGAAAAAGCCCAAGGCGGCGGCAGCCACAGCGAAGAATCATACGGGGGCGGCGGCGGCGGCTATGGCGGAGGTGACTCCGGCTACAGCTCCGGCCCCCCTCCCCCCCAAGACCTCCCTTATCCCTGGGTCGCACGCTACGATCCGAACAGCGGACGCCAGTACTATGTGAACGAGCAGACCGGTGAGACAAGCTGGGAGCACCCCGGTTCCCGCGGTGGTGGTGGATACGGAGGGGAGTATGGAGGGGGATACGGTGGTGGTAGTGGGGGATACGGTGGTGGTAGTGGGGGATATGGAGGTGGTGGATATGGGGAGGGTTCTGGGTATGCGCCGCAGGAGCATGAGAAGAAGGATCATAGTATGCTTTATGGAGTTGGGGGTGCGGCGCTGGGATTGGCGGGTGGTGCGTTGGCGATGCATGAGGGCGAGAAGATTCGTGAGTTACAAGTACTCTGCCACGGATATACAAAGGAGTTGCTAACGGTGGCAGACGATGGATGGGAGGAGAAGAAGGATAGCATTGAAGAGGGTGTGCATGATTTCCCCGAGAACGCTGCCCACTGGACCGGTGAAAAGGTGCGTTACCCTACTCCCTCTACTACTATCGAAATGCACAGCGCATACTGATTCATAACGACAGGTCGGCGAAGCCGAACAGATCCCCGACAACATCGAAGAGGGCTTTGACCGCTTCGGGAACAAGGTCGAGGACGGCTGGGACAACACCGTGGAAAATATCGAGGATGCCCCCGAGAACGTCGCCGAATGGACAGGCGAGAAGGTCGGGGCTGTGGAATCGTTTGGCGATGATATCGGGGATGCGTATGATGAGGGTGAGGCCGAGGGACGGGGTGGTGATGATGATTGGTGATTGCCTCACGAGTATAAGGACGGGGATTTGGGATGATTGGTATACAAGTGCATAAGTGTAGCACTGACTGATTATATGATTTTAATATCCAAATTAAGAATATGATTACTGGAGTATATGCCGACATTTTCTCGACCTTACTTGCATTGGCCAAGGAAGCTTGACTGTCTGTGTAAACACACCATAGACAAATACATTTGTCTTCGCTCAATGCGTTATATCGATGCTATATAGGATGAAATATCTAACCATACCTCGCGGCCATCGCGATACGCTATTTTGGTCATACATCTATCCCTGAAAGCCTCTCGAATGTTCAATGACTGGTACCAGTCGTGCTAAGGACAATCAGCGTTGGTCTCATCATTACTGCCGACTTTTGATGATGAAGAAACCACGGCTTCCTGTGCAGCAGTCCGTATGCCCTTGAAGCGTCCATATGCTGGTGAACTAGCGAAAGTCTGATTAACGTAATCCACAAGCGAGCTGCGCACCTCCCGCGTTTTTTCGCGTCTCTAATCAATTAGACAATTCAAATTACTACTATTCTACCAAAAATGCCTCCCAAGTCCCGAAATTCAATTGAGAAAGAGGGAAGGATCCAATTAGCAATATCCGCTCTGAATAAATCCCAAATTTCTACTGTACGGGGAGCAGCACGCCATTTTCAGGTTCCTGAATCAACCCTCTGAACACGCCTCCATGGTATCACTCCACGGGCTGAAAAGCGCGCCAAAAACCATAAATTGACTGGAAATGAAGAAGAATCACTTCTACATTGGATTCTCTCTATGGACCGACGTGGAGCAGCTCCCCGACCATCTCATGTTCAAGATATGGCCAATATCCTCCTTGCAGCGCGGGGATCTACCAATAACCAACCCATTGGCAAGAACTGGGTGTCCAACTTCATTAAACGCCATGATGAGCTTAAGACCAGTTATTCTCGACGATATAACTACCAGCGTGCAAAATGTGAAGATCCAAAGATCATTAAAGAGTGGTTTGACCTTGTACAAATCACTATGATGCAGCATGGGATTGCATATGAAGATGTCTACAATTTCGATGAGACTGGTTATGCAATGGGCCTAATTGCTACTGCAAAGGTAGTAACTAGAGCTGATATGTATGGCCGGCGTCAGGTTATACAGCCTGGGAACCGGGAATGGGTTACATCTATTGAGTGTGTCAATTCTATGGGATGGGTCTTGCCACCATGCATTGTCTTCAAAGGATCAGTTCATATTGAGGGCCGGTATCAAGACTCAAAGCTACCGCACAACTGGAGGATTGAAGTTAGTCCTAATGGATGGACATCAGACCAAAATGGACTCCGCTGGCTTCAAAAGGTCTTCATTCCTGAGACTACTAGCCGTACAACTGGAAAATACCGCCTCTTAGTTCTAGATGGCCATGGTAGCCATCTGACTCCTGAATTCGATAAAATATGCAGTGAGAATGATATCATTCCCATCTGTATGCCACCTCATTCATCAAATTATTGCCAGCCTCTTGATGTGAGCTGCTTTTCACCTTTAAAGGGAGCATATGGACGCTTGGTTCAAGATCGGATGCGGAAGGGCTTCAACCATATGGATAAACTTGACTTCCTTGAGGCATATCCAGAAGCTCGGAAGCAAGCATTTACTTTGGATAATATCAAGAGTGGATTTAGAGCTACTGGCTTGGTTCCATTCAATCCAGAGGAGGTGCTTGGGCGTTTTACTATTCAACTTGAGACCCCTACACCACCAGGCAGTCAGTCAACCAATTCAGCACCAAAAACACCTTATAACTTGCGGCAACTAGAAAAGCAGGCATCTACAGTTAAAACTCTGCTTAAAGGGCATACACAAAACCCCCCATCTGTTCTAGAAATGCGGTTGGACAAGATGATCAAAGGTCATGAAATGGCTTTAAATGAAGGTATTCTTGCTTGTCAAGAAATTCAGGAATTGCGAGCTTCACATGAAAAACAACTTCAAAAGCGCAAGAGATCTAGGAGGCAGATCACTGCTGAAGAAGGCCTTTCTATTCAGGAGGGCCAGGCTCTTGTACAGGGAAGGAGCCAGGAGGAAGAAGTCATGCCTACTATATCTATGGAACCAGCGCCGATGGCAGAATACCGCTCTGTACGGGCACCACCACGATGTAGTAATTGCAATACTTTAGGACACAAACGGACTCATTGTCCTAATCGCAACAGTAATTAGTCTTCATATGAAAATGCATTTTTTGGCGTTAAAAAGACACCTGTTTTCTGACATAGGTCGGAGGTGCGCCGCTCACTTGTGAATTACGTTAACTGCCGGTTGATAAACCGATTATTCAACCAGTAGAAGGTAAAAGGCCGATCGCCGAGAAGGCCCCCCTCAAAGAAGAAAGAAATGTCAGCTTTGACTACATGACAAGGAAGGAAAGCCGCTGAACTTACTGTCGTCTATGCGCGTGTATGTGGTCAAAGGAGGCGCGAAAACGCAGCGCCAAAGAGCCCAGAACCACGCGGATGTTGGCTTTTCACTCCGCCTGGAGAGAAGGAATGGTGACACCCTGCCCACTTGCATATGTGTCGAAGTGACCTAGAAGGTCATAAATGGCTTCATAGGTGCCATAGAATTTGTTATTATCTCCTGAATGTCGAGATATGAGAAAACCATTCCCATCTCTTTGATGCCTTGCAGTTGTTGGTCTTGGCCCGTCAACAGATACTTCTTTTAGCTGGTCGGCTCATTGCCAGTAAAAATCTTAAGGAAATTTAGCACTCTCTTTTAGAGCTTCAAGGTTTAATCTACATTTACGCTGCCCTTCTTCCCATTTGGACGTGCTAGGAAAATTGTCAACCTGTCCGGATGGGCTTCGCTTCCCAACTCTGCCAGCATCAGCTGGAGGAAAGGCATGGGGTTTCCCTCAAGGCGCCAACGTAGGTTGACTGTCGTTATCCATCGTTGAGTAAATGAGCAAATGTGTTAGGAAGGACACATTGACCTATAGATCAAGAAGTTTGTCTTCTCTTGGATGCCGTACCATATCGATGCTATAGGATGAAGTGTTTGACAAATGGAACATGGGTTGAGGTGGACGGAGAGAGAGAGAGAGAGAGAGAGAGCAAGAGAGTCTAGTGATGAATGGCTCTGGTTGATGACATGCTCAGCTGTGAATGTCTCAATCTCAATGCCAACCCAAAGGAAGCAGTTACAGGGTGAAGCTGAGCGATAAGGTGCTATGTTGGAACAAAGAATTAAAAATTTGAACTTAATCGTAATCTTAAAAATTGGTATACTAGCCCGCTTCTGCCTAGAAGACGAGGGGCCATAAATACGAGCTTCAACCGCCTGCAAAGATATGACTCGAATAATTTTTAACAGGACCATTGCTTCTCATCCACCCTTATTAGCACTCCCCTTCCAGCTCATCTCATTAATCATATCTAACTTGGCCAACCGGGATATCAAAAACCTACGCCTAACATGCAGATACTTCCTTAGCACAGCGCGCCTACGCTTAACCCGCGTATTCCTATCCGCGAAACCCCTCAACATCCGTGTCTTCCGCGCAATCGCAGACCATGAAACCTACCGCCTCGAAATCACCGAAATCATCTAGGATGACGCGCGCCTAGCCAAGTCTGCGGATAGACCAGAACTCCATCCAGAAGAATACTACTACCCCGAATACGAGGACCCAGATGACCTAGACGAGGGCAAAGGCTGCCCGAAATGGTTCGCCAAGGCATGCAGAGAGAACATCGAGGAGATGATATCCCGTGAAGGCGAAGACGTGGATAGACCTGACCATCTTGCGCGCGCGGAACAAGTTGCCGCGCAGCCATCGCTGAAATTGTGCTGGCAGCATTATCAGAACTTGCTTCAGCAGCAGGAGGACGTGCTCTTTATGGGACCGAATGTGGATGCTCTGATCTACGGTCTAAAGCGGTTTCCGGCGTTGAGGAGGATGACGATTACGCCTGCGGCGCATGGGTGGATTTTTGCGCCGTTGTACGAGACGCCTATGATCCGCGCGCTGCCAAAGGGATTTAATTATCCGATTCCACGCGGTTGGCCTACGGGGGATGGAGAGACGCGGCCGGAGATCTATGCCTGGGGAAGTTCTAGCGAAGCAGAGAAGAATAAATGGCGTGGGTTCCGGGTCGTCATGCGCGTGCTCGCGCAGCACGAGGAAGACCACCACATCATGGAGCTGCGCATCGATGTCAATGGATTGTATACAGACCTCCATTGCCGTATCTTTGATCAGCCTTGCGAGGAGTATGACAACAACATATCAGGCTACGTACTAATATTGAGCCTGAATCATATTTCGGAGCCAGGGAGGAAGGCAGCGCTGGGAAGATGAGCCACTTCATCCCTCTGCAGAGCATCTTCCCAGTTGAAAGGTGGCCGAAACTCCAACACTTTGGACTCTCGAATTTCCTCATTATGCAATCTGATGTGATCTCTCTTCTGGCTGCGTTGCCATCGCCGCTGCGTTCGGTGGAGCGGAGCTTCCTTGAGTATCTGGACCATGGCGGGAACGAGATAATAAGCCCGAGGTGATTGCTAGTATTGCGCCGTGGCTGCCTCGTGCTGGCTTTGGCATCTGGATCGAGAAGGACGCCAACAAATTTCTCTACGAGGACGGTCCATGTCCGTTTCAACAAGAATCTAGTCGGAGTATTCTACCGGGAACAGGGATTATGCGAGATACGTTTGAGCCGGAGCATGAGCGGCCTTATGCAAATCATTCGACTCTGGCGAGAACGGGGTATATTAAGAAGAGTAAGTGGGATAGGTGGTAATTGTGATTGATGGCACCCTGTCTGCATTTCATGGTTGTTAGTCGCGTTGGATTATGAAGGTTAGATCTGGTGTTGACTTTCTCTGTTATAGTTGTTGCTTTTTGGTTCCATTCCACATAAACAATACGCCCGGCATGGCGATCTCTGGTGATCCTGGATATAGATCGGTTCCCCGCATATTCCGGACCTCGGTTGCGGAGAGTTGCAGTAACCCCTGGTGTCATTTTGAGGACACTCAACTCCACCCCGTTCTTTTTATTTACTTGGGAGTATCCAGACGTATAGACAATCAAACCTGAGACAGCAATGGCACCTCCCCTAGCAGGTATTCGCGTCGTCGAACTAGCAGGCCTGGCACCAGGTAAATCCGCTGATTCTACCAGTGAAGTGAACAATGCTAACTCTGAACACAGGCCCCTTCGCCGGCCTCCTTCTCTCCGACTACGGCGCTTCCGTCCTCCGAATCGACCGTCCCAAACCCCCCCAAGCACCCCCAGCCCCAGACCAACTCACCCGCCACAAAACCTCCATCACCCTAGACCTCCGCGACAAATCCTCCCACGCCCTCCTCCTCTCCCTCCTCCAACATGCCGACATCCTCATCGACCCTTACCGCCCGGGCGTCCTGGAACGCCTCGGCCTGTCCCCCGCAACGCTCCTGAAACACAACCCTCGTCTCATCGTCGCGCGCATGACGGGCTTCCGTCGCGACGGCAAGTACAAGGACATGGCGGGGCACGATATCAACTACATCGCCGTGTCGGGGGTTCTCTCGATGCTAGGACGGGCTAACGAACCGCCCTACGCACCGGGGAATTTGCTTGGTGATTTCGCAGGCGGCGGGGCGATGTGTTTCATCGGCATCTTACTCGCGTTGCTCTCCCGTGTTCACACAGGGAGGGGACAAGTCGTCGAGGCGAATATGGTCGACGGATCGGCGTATTTGGCTGCGATGCCGCGACTTACGCGCAAGACACCGCTGTGGAGCCAACGAAGGGGACAGAATCTTCTCGACGGCGGGTGTCCATACTACGATACCTATGAGACGAAAGACAGCGGGAAGTATTTCGCGGTCGGCGCATTGGAGCCGCAGTTCTACGCTGCGCTGCTCCGCGGGCTCGGGTTCACGAAGGACGAGCTACCCCCGCGCGAAGACAAGGCGAATTGGCCTGTGTTGCGGGACGCATTTGCAACCCGCTTCAAGCAGAAGACGCGACAGGAATGGGAAGCCGTGTTCGACGGGACAGACGCATGTGCAACACCTGTCCTCGAGCAGGACGAGCTGGAACAAACCGGGTTCGAGCAGCGTCCCGCGGTGCATCTGACTGCGACGCCGGGATACAGCATCCCGGGCGATGACGGGGGGTGGACCGGGAGAATACTGGCTCCCGGGTCGGGAGGAGAGAAGACGCTAAAGGAGTGGCTTGGATGGGAGTTGGGACGGGAGATTGAGGCGAGAGAGGACGGGGCGCTGGCGTTGGTGCGGAGTGTCAGGACCAAGGCCAAGTTGTAATCCAGAATAATCCACCGCACCATGCCTTAATGAGAGTCATGACGGGCACCCCGAAACGTCGCTGATGGGACGGATGCTGATTGGGCGGTGCCTCGGACACGGCGAGCTGAGGGTCCACTGAATTTGTATTGTGATTGGTCGGAATTGCCGTATTGACGTATGACTGTGTATTGTCAGGTACGGGTCAATACGGTATGCCACGAAATGGCTGCATTTCCTATTTGGGAAGCTATGTCGTATGATATTTACTTGGCAGGTAGATGCAAATACTGAGTTATAATACAATTGAACTTTCACAGTAAGCCATTGGAAGTACCATTCAATTGACTAGCGATGCTCTCCTCTCAGCCACACCTCGAAGATCCCAGATCCAACGGGTAAATACCGAGGGTATGAAGTGATATCGGACCTGCTCCACACTTCGGAGCCGGTCGTGGAGTGGTCGAAAACTGTCCAGATTCGTAGCTCAAAAATTCCAAGGTCACATGGGTTAATATCGGGTCCCGAGGAGTACGAAGAGAATTTAGTGGTTTGGATGAGCGCACCATCTCTCAAGAAACACAGGCCCTTCATCTCAAGGAGGTGTGTTCTTGTCGCGATCGTCCAATATATATCACACGTACTGCTTGAATGCACTAAATTGCTGGAATGTTATCTGTAGTCGGAAGTGATGTTTGCGATGCCCTGTGTACGAGACGCTCGCTTCTGATCATAACACAGGCGTCGTACGTTTGTGATATCTCCGGTTTAACTTGGAAGACTTGTCTCTAGGCTTGATGAATTGCGAGACAAAATAATTTTCCGGTGAAACAGGCGTGGGTACCAACCTTGGTACGCGTGTCGTAGACTTGTATCGAATTAGGTTGTGCTGATTCAAGAGTCTGACTGCCTTGTAAAAGGATTAGAGTAGGTGATTTCCGGGTTCTTGCGAGTATGAATCAAGAGCCATTTGGCCGAGTGGCTGCAAAATCGTCAACTCGAATTGACAAGCCAACGATGCTGTTTGTTGCTCTGTTCCTCAGTTGCGTTTTGCTGATAATAAAAATCAGGGTATAGTCTGGCTATATCAAATATAGATATAGAAAGTCAAGTATTACACTGTGAAAGTTCCAAGCCAGTAAAAGAAACATAAGCAACCCATGATAGAGTTCGTGTCAATGGTTGGGCAATATTGGCGCCGGTAGTTTCGCTTCTCAGCGACTTGGTTGAAGTTGAGCTCTTGAAGTGAATGAAGATACCGAATTCAATCTTCTAGTATCAGTATACATTCTGGGTCATGTGCAAGATCGTACTGGTTGCGACAGTTTGCGTCAACGGCAAATACAATATTTGTGCTCGTTGTATCTGGAGGGGGTTTATACATCGACATTGGCCACAACGTGACAGGCTTATATCCTAAACGCAAAACCAACGCACATTGTTATAGGACATGGAATTGCTGCGTCAGCCACTGTAATCTCTGCTTACTGGTTACTGTAAGCAGTATTGGGAAAGACGGGTTGATGGAGATACGAATAGCATCAGGCTTGACTGAATCCTCGACATTTAAATAATAACTGACGGTGGAGAGGCTGATGGAGAATGGATCGAGCGTGGGTAAAAACAGTCAGGAAATACTGAGAGACAGAGGATGCATGTGTAGAGGCGTGAAGGTTATCCTGGCGCTGAATTCCAGTGAATACATCTCTCGATTTTTGTATATATTGGTCCTCCTACGCAAGCACGGGTTGGAATAATTTCACTACTATGCAAAGTTCTCAGAGAGCTAAAATCATATAAACTACATACTGCAGACTTGAAGGTCATACTCGATCAACCGAACCGACGAATGCGAAGGATATTCCCGGGACTACGGCTCATAAAGCTTGATGACTGTGGTCTCAATAACCATACTAAGCAACCGTGGCGCTCAACAGCAAAGCAAAAATCCTGAATACATATCCCCAACTACTATGAGCACTATCCCAATACCAAATACAAAAGCAACTCACCTCAGCCCATAAAACCCAATTTGGAAGACCCCCGGCCCTACCTCTCAGCGGGTCCTCGATAATTTTACCATCACATAACCACGTTGTCTTCCCTGTCCGCAACGGCCCAAGCTGTCCGGTCTCATATAAATCAATGAGTGCGGTGATATTGATCCGTTGACGTTGATTTCCCGGAAGCTTGAGTTGCTCACGGAGCCAGACAACTCGCTGTTCTGGTGAGATGGATGGGGGTGGTGGGTTTGGAGCGAATGTAGGGGCCATTTTGATGTAGGTAACTAACTTGATAAATTTTCAGTATGTTGATAATAAGGGCTGATGGAAGCTGAGGATTGAGTCAAGATAATGTAATACTGTGGTTACACTATCAAATATCGAAATGAAGTAATTCTGATGCGTGTACTTGTTTTACTAGCACATGCATATCAAAGAGAAAAAGAAATCAGATCTATATGCTTGCGCAGAGCCATAAACTACTAAAATATTGTATTGATCGTTTCTGAAATGATTGAGATAGTACCCTGAGGTAGATGAGATGGAAGGTAGGTTACAAGATATCACGTGAATACATGCCAAATGATGAAAGTGAGCTTAATGGTACACCATCCAGGAACATTCAATAACAATGCATCAAAACAATGCATAAAATATCCGGATATTCCGACAGGCCTTATGTCACTGACTGGAAGTCTGGAAATGATACAATGCAACCCCACGTGCGGGTGTGGCGCTGTGTCTCAGATGCTCCACGGAGATTCGAGTCTAGTATCTACAGTACGGAGTATGGGACGGATACAATGGCACCTGATAATGGATACTCTTATACCTTACTAAAACGAATCAATTGATAGATACAATAATGTACTCATACTATCGAGTACATGCTTATTGCTTACAGGAAAATGCAAGTAATCTCTGACAGCAAGAATGCCATGACTTCATGTTTCAGTCATGTGGCTGTGCGTCTCCACCAGCCACAATGCCAGACAATACCGTACCATACCATACCATACCACACGGTACCCCGAATACGACTGTAACCTGGTCGTTTTTCAAGGATCGCACCCTTTTCCCCCTCTTCTTCAACTTCTATCATCACTTTCACTCTTTCTTCGGCTTCCCTTCGATCCCTCTTTATCTTTCTTCTCTTTGATATATTCTCTTTGAGCCCGTCTGTATCCTCATACTTTCATTTGTTTATCTCCTGCATTCCCAGCCCGACCGGGAATTCGTCTCAAAAGACGCTGTGTGACTTTGGGTCAAAAGTACCTCCTCTGCCTCGTCCACCCCGTTCCTTGTGTGCCTTAAAACAGTCAACATTGAATGATTGCTTGTCTTCAGCGAATGGCCTGTTGCTGCTGGACGACCGGAACCGTCCTTAATCGCTGATCGTTAATCTGCGACTGATTTGTGCTGCTGCTGCCGCCGGATCCCGCTGTGTATCGTCATCTAAACTGGGCCCGAGTCCGACTCGCCTGATTCAGTGCCGTCTCTTTGTTGCTTCTCTTTTTTTCTCTTTCAATCCTCTTTCTCCCCTAATTCTCTACTTTTTTCATTCTCTCGTATATGGCCGGCGTGCAACTCTCCAACATGACCGACTTTCGAATGCCGCAATCCGTTCCAGCCCGGAAACCGGCTCCCCCGATTCATCATGGATACACCGCGTACCAGTCCTACGATGCTCTGCATCCTTCGCAACAACAACAACCACCTCCACAGCAGCAACTGTCGCCTCACCCCTCCGTCGCATCATCCATGGCCAGCAGCCGTAATCGAATGTCCTTTGCGCCTTCTTCCTATATGAACACCAGTCCGCAGTATCCCGCCAGCCCAGCATCCCAGCATTCAATGAATGGCCCGGCTCTATACCCACCATCCCGACGTATGTCCACTGCCACTACCTCGACCAACTCGACCGGAAACCAACCCGTTTCCGCCGGCGCCACCACCGATATTCGTCGCAGCACCTCCGCTCGTTCAGCCAATGCTCAGCTGGGCTATGTCGCTCTCATGCGGAGACAGAAGGCCACCGTCTGGTGTGACCGGGCGCAACCGGAAGATCCGCGCATGAGGGCACAGAAAATGGCGGAAAAGAAGCGGGCGTACTTGGAAGTCCACGGCGCGGGCGCCGGACGCACGGGTACCCTGGGTAGCGGGAAAAACAAACACGGAAACAAGGGTGTCACGGACTTCTCTCCATCAACCCTTGTTGGAGCGAGCGTGCCAGTGCGTCTCAGTGCCAACGAAGTTGGTGATGACGCCGAGGATGATGCTCGCAGTGACAATGGCCTTGTCCATCGCCGGACAGGTAGCGGCCGCAGCTCTCTGGGCAGTGCTCATCGGTACACCACTGGATATCAGCGACCGCCACCAGGTCTGCCGGGGAGCAGCCATGCCCAGACTGCCGAAGAGAGGGTTCCAGAACAACCGCCTCCAGCGGAGAACCCACCCGTGGAAGACACCAAACCGGGCCACGATGATGATGATGCCAATAGCTTCAACGGAAGTGAGCCCGAGGAATACTTTGGCACTGTGAATGATATGAAAGCACCCAGTGCTGCCATGTCGGCTACAGAACGAGCCAGGAGGGCGGAGGAATTGAAACGTCGCGGCAGTGTCGACGATCGTACGACGACGATGTCTGGTGTTCGCCTCTTTGTTGCGAACCCAGATGAATAAGCGGGTCCACAGGAGCTTTGGATCTACGTCAGGAAAAGCCTTCACTCTACATCTTTCGTTTTCTCCTTATTATGTTGAAGATACCGTCTTTTGATTGATACCAGGACTGGCAGCATACAGGCCACTACTACCATGGCCTGGTCTGTCAAGTCCACGTCTCTCGTTTTGTTTCAACCAGGTGGCATGGACCCTTGGAATTGATTCTTTCTTGCTTTTTGTCTCGTTATATTCCCCTCCGCTGCATGGCATTGGAGCACCGCGTTGATGAGACATTGGCTTGCATTTGCACTTGGTGCATATCCTTGGGCATATTTCTGGCCCGGTGGTGAATTTTGTGACTAGATATAATAATATAATAATAAGATTGTACATAGCACTTGCTAGATCTCATGGAGCGATTGGGCGAACACTACTCCGTATGTATGGCCTGCTATCAACCGCTGACTAACGCTCACGTGATAGCGACGCGAACCCGCGACTTCAATTAGAACGCGTTTCCAGTTAACCTCAGGCTCTCCATGATAACTCGGGTCCACACGACGCAGCATAACACATTCCGTTGCTGATTCCTATTATTGAACGGTTCAATTTGACTGAGAACGACCTATCTAGCAAGTTTCGGAGCCATCGAACGCGAGCCAGCGAGATCCTTAATAAACGCCCTTCCATCTCCGGCCTCGGATACCCAACCAAACCCCTGACACACGCCCATTGCAATTGATCGATAAATCATTCCATGACCGAATAACCACCGTTTATTACTATTGAGTCAACGCTAGAGACTCGCGGAATCAATGATTACCAGGGCCACTTCGTTGGGCACCGCAATGGAAGTCATGGATACCAGTCCGGGCCTCCCTCAGCCTCAATCCCAGTCCGAGCAGACGTTATCGACGACACACGAGACGCCTAGAAAGCGCTCGTTACAGGATATCGATGATAGCATGGATGTGGACTCCGGTGCCGGTGCCGGGGAGAAGGAGAATCAGAAGCAGGAGAACACCGCTTCGGATCAGAAGTCTTTTACCGAGAATGACAGCGCAGAGAAACCTGCTGCGCAGGAAGCTGTGGTACAAAATACTTCGAAACCGCAGCCGGAGGTCATAAAAGATAACGTGCGGGTGGAAATCCCGCTAAATACCATTCCCCCGCCGAACACGACTACAGAGCATGCCGAACAATCTACCACACCCGCCGCGAAGAGGCGGAAGGTGTCCCCCGCGAGCAAGGAGGCTAAGCAGCAGGAGAAGGAAGCGAAGGATCGGCAGAAGGCGGAGGAGAAGGCTAGGAAAGAGGAGGAGAAAGCTAAGAAGGAAGAAGAAAAGGCCAAGAAGGAGGAAGAGAAACGGGCGAAGGACGAGGAGAAGAAGAAACGGGAGGCTGAACGTGAAGAGGAGAAGAAGAAAAAAGAGGCGGACCGTGAGGAGGAGAGGAAGCGGAGGGAGGAGAAGAAGAAGGCTAAGGAGGAGGAGAAGGCTCAGAAGGAAGAGGAGAAGCGGAGGAAGGAGGAGGAGAAGTCTAAGAAGGCGCGGGTATGTTTTCTTTTTGGACAGTTGGTGGTGAGAACTTGCTAACGGGTTCAGGCGCAAACGCGATTGAATTCTTTCTTCGCCAAGCCGAAAACCTCGACTGAGGCTTCTAATGCAGGTTCTGGAGCGGCGCCTCAAAAGGAGTCATCTAATGGCACCGCGAATGAGGGTACAGCTAAGAATGTATCGGACTATTACCGCATATTCCCCGAATTCTTTCTGCAGTCGCATACTGTTGTCGCCCCGCCTCACCGATTCGAACGGGATTCTGAAGCACTGGAGATCATGCGACAGAAGGTGGACGAATCATTGAAGAACAGCGACGGCTCGCAAGAACCGCCTGTCTTCAGGCCGTCAGAGCTGTTTCGCATGATACCGTATAAGAGACGACGAGGGAGGCAGATGACAACGGTCAAGGATATCCTGCTACAACTTCAGAACATGGGAAGTAGTGGAGAGGGAGCAACAACAGTGGAACCCCCGCCAGGCCAACGGCCACAAGATCTTCTTAATAAGGTCCGAATGAAGTCATTACGATTTGGCGAGGATGTCCGTCCGCCATACCAGGGAACGTTTACCAGGAACGTCCCTGAGCCTTCAGCCAAGAAGCTTTCGCGCAATCCGTTCAGCCGCTGCCTACCAGAAACGAACTACGACTACGATTCAGAAGCGGAGTGGGAAGAGCCCGAAGAGGGCGAGGATCTGGACTCGGAAGAAGAAGAGGAAATGAGCGATGACGGGGAAGACGACATGGATGGCTTCCTTGATGACGATGACGACCAGCCCGTGGACGGGAAACGACGGCTTATCGTGGGTGATCTGGAACCGCAAAGCAGTGGTCTCCGCTGGCAGGAGAACGACATAGATCCGGTTCTGCACATGTACAAGATCGAGACGATTTCAGATTCAGTCACCTTTCCCATCGATCCCTTCCTCACCGCGTACTGGCAGAAACCATCCAAGTCGAGTGACGCCACGCCGGCCACCCAACCATCCAATTCCAACGGTACAGGGGCCGAAGGGAGCAACAAAACTAGCAATAATAATGGTTTAGCCATACTCGGGAGCGGGCCTGCAAAGGCAAAGCGGTCCTTCCCGCCTGAACAGCTCGAGGAGTTCAAGTTGGCTGTAAATGGTAGTGACCTGAGCAAGCTCGGACTAGTGGAGATCTTGAAGAAGAAGCATGTCTCTTTCAATGTGGTTTTACTAGGATGCACGCTAACTGAATATAGGTTCCCCAAGGTGTCTAAGGAGGTGCTGAAGGACACGCTGACGAGTACGGCCACGCGGGTTGGGAATAAAGAATCGGAAAAGAAATGGGTTTGCAAGTGATATCTTATCAATATCATATCTTTGAATGATATAAAGCATTTTACCGTTATCATCACACTAGGGCTAGATCCTGGAAATTACCAATGCATCCATAGATCAAATGTACATACACGACATTGGCCACCATCAAATCTCCCTATCCTCTCACCAACGCCCGATACGGATTCCCCGGATCCCTCTCCTCCTCCGGCGACGGAATCGTCTTCTTCACCCGACACGGACTCCCAACAGCC
The DNA here is from genome assembly GCA_034509305.1 of Aspergillus cristatus. NCBI lineage: Eukaryota > Fungi > Ascomycota > Eurotiomycetes > Eurotiales > Aspergillaceae > Aspergillus > Aspergillus cristatus. Next base: position 654,786 of record WJBV01000007.1, on the reverse strand, counting down.
ATCGAGAAAGCCGGAACATCCCTCGTAACAATCGACCCCGCCCCAATAGTCGATCGCGTCCGATCCGCACACCAGGAAGAATCACCACATTCCCACCAATCCAGCAATCATCCCCGATGAACACGGGGTGTCCGAACTCGACGAATTTCTGCTGCGAGAGGACGCTGGTGTCGTGGCCTGCGCTGAAGATACTCACGTTCGTGCCGATTTGGACTCTGTCGCCGATTACCACGAGGCTGGTGTCTAGGATCGTCAGGCTGTTGTTGTTAGCCATATATACATATGAAAAGCACATCCAGCATAATCCACAGAGGGAAAAGGGGGAGGGGGGGGGGGGAGTGAGACAAATTTCCAATTGAAAAAACAATTCCTCCCAATAATCACATTACACCCATAATCCGGCAGAAACGGCGGCTCCACGAATGTCCCATCGCCAACCTTTCCAACGACCCGACGCAGCATCTCCAGTCTCTTCGCGAAGATCTGGTCGTACGAGACTGTTTTCGTGTTGAAGGAGTTATAGTCGGCTGTCACGCCGCAGCAGTGGTGGCGCGCTTCAAGGAATTTGGGGTTGTTGGGGTTGTACCTGGCATTTTTGTTAGGGACTTGTTTTTCCTTTGGGGATGGAGAGAGAGGAGGGGAAGGGAGAGGTACATCATGCCGGAGATCATGCATTCATACTGCTCGCACATGGGGACGCCGTTGAGGTCTTGTGCGAGGGCGATGATTTCAGCGCGTTTGTGGGTGGCGGCCATTCTGGTTGCGCTTGGTGAGATGGTTGATGCTGGTGTTGGTATTGTAGATGTTGAGAGTTGGGTGATAGGGAAGGGTGATTTATATGGTGGTTTCAGTGTGCACTCAATTGCCGGATGGGTAATATCTAGAAGTACATTGCCTATCTCATAGTACTGGCACACCTAATACCGACGATTCCCCGATGTAGACTCGGTTGCCTATTTGGGAAATTCGTAGGCTGTATATCGGATACCCACCGAGATGGCTGACTCCGGAAGAATGGTACTGCAAGTAACGCGCAGGAACTCAATCCATGTTACTCTCGAGAACTAGAAATTCTGGTAAAACTTGGTAGACTCGCGGCACAGCTAAAACCTCGCCATAACCCCCCTCATCTCCCTAATCTCCTTCACAACCTGCAAAGCCGCCTGAGATCCCTGCTCCAATGCCCCATCAATCGCCGCTTGCCAGCCATGCGCCCAGTCTGCCGACGCAAAGAAAACACGCCCGTGGCGACTCTGCAATTCCTCCTGATACTTGGTCATGAACTCAGGCGGCCACCATGCCGGTCCACCGAGGGACCACGGATCGGTATTCCAGTTGTGGAAGATCTACCAGCTTTATTAGCATAAACCATCACGAAAAGACGGGGGAAGGGGTTACCATTTTGTTCACTTCCATAGGATGCAGCTTCTGAAACGCATCCACGGCCTTCTCTGGGTTCCTCTCTGGTACGAACGTGGCACGTTCATCTTTCCCGAATCCGACAATATGCGCGCGGCCGCTAGGCGTGACCCCGTCACCCTATCCAAACATCAGGAGATTGGGGTATCTCATTCCATTCCAAGACGTCAGCCCGGATCCCTCGACGTCCGCGTGGATCTTGGTCATGTAGTTGATGTGCCCCATTGTGATAGCTTCCTGGCGCGTCGGAGACAGCGGCGGGTCAAACGTAATGGTATGCAGGACATTATGTGGTATCGTACTGACCACTCGACGAGCACGAAACTCCCTTCCCGCGTGGGTGGTAACCGTGACTACATTCGAGCGCTCGACGATCGACTTCACAGGTGTCTGGAAGACATACTGAAGGCCGTTATCACCTGCATCCTGGAACATAGCGCCAGCCAGTGCAGATTGTCCCTGACGCAGCTTAAAGGTTGTCCAGATAGGCGCGAAGTTCGGCGGATCGTAGGACATAAGTGCCTGGGAGCGAATCATGTCCCACAAACTTGAATTTACCATGCTGCCCCCGGTGATGTGGAGGAGGGCTGTTAGGATCCAGGCTTCTTCGGTGGATAGTAGATGCTTGATTTCTTCGAAGCGATCTCGGCAAGAGATTTTGTCGTAGCGCTCTACTTCTTCTCGGGATACTAGGATGTTGTCGAGTTGCGAGTGTGGTAGTGGGCAGATGGCACGGCAGTTCTGGCCGTCTGCGTTATCCCACGCCTCACACTCTACTTCCCAACTCGGAAAGAGAACCAATTCGTTGGCCTTTGCCGCCATGGACTGCCACACTTGCGCCTCTAACGGCCACAAATGCGATCGCCAGCGTCCACAATGCACGACCTGTCTGGACCAAGGCCGGAAATGTGGAGGCTTTGCAATGCCCCTATCCTGAGACGAGAGACGCACACGGCTAGGCCAGACATCCCGGAATAAGTCATTAAGGACTGCTCCGGAGGAGGGAGATGATGTGCAGATATCTGCCTGTCTTTTACCTTTGAATGCCCGGAGTTGAATGCCCGGAGGGATGGACAAGTCTTTTCGAAATAATTCGGTGAGAAGGAGATTTACTGACGTGTGGAATTGGAATAGGTTTCGGTGCAAAGGGATGTATGTGCAGTCATATATGTATCAATTTTATATCGTTATTGTGGAGCTTGGGGCTACATGCTGATGTCGCACTTTAGGACTGTTGGACCTGCTGCAGGTCTGTTTAGGGGAAGTATAAGCAGGGCAAGACAGGTCGGGAAATGGAGTTAGATCAGACAGAGAGTCTTTGATATGGACATAGTCTGCTTGGAGCACAGGACCAGAATCAATTGGTGAATAATGTATGAGCCCACCGTAGTAGCGTCCTCTACATTGTCGTCCCAACACTCCGACGTCAAGCGGGTTGGGGGAGCGCTGTGATCGCCCAGACAGTCCGTGAAGTACCAGCTACCTATTCCTTATCATCTCACAAGATGAGAAGAATGTGAGGCTGTTGATCTCAATAGGCTGCAGCATATGGTACTACATTCCGGTAATAGTCTTCAAGAACCATCTGAGTAAGAGGGTCTACATGCACCACGGCCCCGTTCATGCCAACTTCTGTTAACAAATGCACCGAGCTGATCCGCCAGCAGCCAATCCAAAGCCTCCGATGCATGGCCGGAGGAATTATTCAGTTCAATTGGGCGAGGTCATCTCTAAGCAAAATCCCCGGTCCAGGTCCGAGAATTTGCACTCGGGAGGGAGCGACTGAACCCGATCGACGTCGTCCGGAGCCAAGTTTTCCTTTCTCTACCATCTAACCGAAAGGCAACATGTCAACCGAAGAAGAAAAAGTCGCAGTAAATGTCCGATCCGGGCCCTGCGGCATAACGCCAAGCTCACCGCCCACCATACAGCTGTCCAAACACCAACAACAACAAATCCAGCATACGTCGATGCCGAAAGGAAAAAGGGTCTAAATTCTCACGAACGGACGATTACCATGAGTTGTCGAGTTCTGGTTCGTCCGGGTCGAATAAGGCTTCAGTGGGGTCCGAAACGAGCAAACGATATATCCTCGTGTCCGCCCAGATCGGGCGTGCTCAGCCTACTTGATTCGACGATATACAGCCCTTATGCAGCTATGGAGCCGCAAAGGACTGAAGGCATCCATATTCAGGCGGCTCTGAGTCGTCTTACGAGACTTGATTATTGTCTTAAGTCATTTATCAACATCGGGCAATGATGCGCTACTCGAGGATTGAAGATGAATGTATATAAAGACAATGACCACCCCCCGGTCGTGGGGGCTATAAGCCAAGAACGCATATTCAAATCCCAGTCATTTAATATGGGATCTCTAATGCTTGTGGCTGTGTTGGCGATATCCTGGGTTTGCGGGCTAGTCGGGGCAGCTTCTGTCTCGCGGCACGTCCAACTCGGGAGCCACGAGTATTTCCTGCCCCCTCAATCCGCTTGGTCATTTTCGGAATGGGAGCAAAGCCTCGTGAACTCGGACGAGGAGTTGATTCCTCTGACTGTTGTTCATCTCAATTCGACCAGTCAAGGCACGGAGTCTATCAAAGCTACGCTGGATAAGTTCCAGTGGGCGGATGACGTTTGGACGCCGGCTTTTACAAATGGTAAGTCAATACTGACAGCGCGTGCTCTCAGTCCTATCGCTGACATTTATATAGCTCTTTATGTGCAATATCCTTCGAACGCAACCTCCGGAAAGAACCTTACAGTCTCGCTAGGACCAAATAGCCCCGTTGACAACGTCTTCACGAGTACAGGGAAGACCGCTGCCAATGAGAGTGTCCCCCAGGGACCATACTTTGTCCACAAGTACACTGGTAAGGTGTATCAGGCGTATAGGCTGTATCCGGACACAAGCCAAGCATTTCTTCAGGTAAGCTGACATCCTTTATGCATACGTATTGCGTATGTACTAACCTGACATGCAGCCCTCCTACCAAGACCCCAATGGAGTCCACCACAACCTTCGTGTCGCAACAGATTCGGCTGGTGGCTTGACCGTTGCTGTTCCGTCTCGCTTATATTTCACTCCCTCCAAGTCTAAGCCTCTGGCAGGTGTGCGCATTGCAGTCAAGGACCTCTACGACCTCAAGGGCATGAAGACAAGCGGCGGCAACCGTGCCTTGTTCGAGATTAGCAAGCCGAAGAATGCTACAGCCGTCGCCGTCCAGAAGCTCATCGACGCGGGTGCCGTCGTCGTCGGAAAGAACAAGTTGTCGGAGTTCGCCTTCGCAGGACTCTACGTCACCGAACATATCGACTACCTCCTTCCTTTTAACCCTCGCGGAGATGGATATAACTCTCCTGGTGACAGCTCCGGCGGTTCCGGCTCTGCTGTAGCGAGCTATGGATGGCTCGATGCGAGCATGGGTAGTGACACTGGTGGTTCCATCCGCGGTCCGGCGACGCAGAACGGCGTTCATGGAAACAGACCCTCTCACGGTGCAGTCAATCTGACCGGCGCCCTAGTGTTATCGAATTCAATGGATACTAGCGGCATCCTGGCTCGTGATCCAAGGCTGTGGTCGGAAATCAACAAGGTGTTGTATTCGGGCTTTGCCAAGGAGTTCACAAAGTTCCCGAAGAAAATTTACGTCAATGCCGGTGATGTTCAGAGTGCGCTGTCACCAAATGAACTCATTGGTCCTGGATCTGCGAAGCTGGTTGAAAAATTGAACAATTTTACTGAAGCCCTTGCTTCATTGGTAAACGGCAACACCACAAGTCTATCAGTTGACGACCTTTGGACTTCTTCCAATGACACAGGGGACACGACGTTGAGCGACCTGACTTCGAATCTTTACAGCAACCTGACGAGTTATGAGCAATGGACTGCATTTGGCAAGGATTACCTTTCAACTTATATGAAGAGCCACGGCGGAAAATATCCTTATATGGTACCTAGTACGCTTCAGGGCTGGCAGACAGCTAATGAGTCCATGTCTCCTGCTATCCACAGGGAGGATCTCAGGAAGAAGCAGCACTTCACTAAGTGGATTTCTCAAAATGTGTTCAAGCCGGATGAGGAAACTTGCTCTGATTCCATCTTCTTGTACTTTTCTTACCCGCAGGGTTCTCAATCATACAAGCCGGACGTTTCTGACGAGTAAGTCCCAGTCGGATCTCAGATACCGAAAACCCCCAGCTAACTCATGTCACAGTACAAACAACCCCTACATTTTCCAACTAACCAACCAACTATCCTCCGCTCAAGAACAAGTCACCACCCTGAACACAACCCTCAACTGCAACTGCACCGAATTCGCCGATCAAGGAGCCTGCGCCGAAATCACCGACTCCTCTTCAGAGCTGCAGCAGGACACCGCTGCTCCGCCGAACCGTCTAGCCTCGCTGGGTGATCTCCCAGACTACGCGGTTACGTTGGGTGAAATCGCTCTTCCGGATCTTGTCTCTGACGCGAGCAAGAAGACTGAGGCTTTGCCGTATGGAGTGAATATTGTTGCTGGGTATGGATGTGATTTCATGGTTCAGAATTTGATTACGAAGTTATATGAGGCCGGGCTTATTAAAAATGTTCAAACGGGGGCGTCCGTTTATGGGAATCGATAGAGATAATATCGCCGAGAGCTTGTACATATAAAATTTATTGCTCATCAACTAATTTCAAACTGTTCTTGATTTGGTGCTAATTTAAGGCTGTGACAGACAAAGCCACCAGTGGCAAGCAAACAAACCTTCACTTTCCATCAGACTCTGCTCTAGCCATCCTCTTTCTCATTACTTGTTCCTCTTCTCTTTGGAACCATTCACTTTCAACAGTCACCGATAGCTCTGCCTGCTTTATTTCTCTTCATGCTTGTTTGATTCCATTCGTTTTCACGCGAAAAGAAAGTCACCAAGATGACTGGGAAAAGGATGAACACAAATCCAAGGAGCTACTGAAGATTCTAACATTAGAGCCGCCACCGGAAAGCGAAGACATTTTCTCCACGAGATGTGTCGAATTCTCGCAGCCATCCCGATCCAGGCTTCTTTGCGAGGAGATAAGCCACGCTGAATTGGGAGATCCCTCAGCAATGTTAGCGTGGGAAAAAAGCGCAATGGAAAGAATACTCGGATCCAACAGAATACCTTCAATATGAGGAATGAATCAAGTCTATCTGAACGACTCTGTGATCCATTTGGCCTGTCCATCCAACCATGTGAAATACCGTCACAAGGGGGTCTAATAATTAAGGCCCAACAAAGCGACATGACGACACGGATAATTGCTGATTCAGATATGTTGAGCATGTGGTACGTGAAACTCGCATGGCAAATCCGGAATACGGGCTTCGAATGACAAGCGGCCGTCGCTTCAATTAGGCCTATACCACACAGATTGGTGTCTGAGCTCGGCAGTTAATTAAAACGACATCCATGTAATTGTAGAAGTCAAGCCATTTCGATACAGAAAAGGCATTTATGCAAGTGAGGATGGAGATCTACTGTGAGCTAAATGACATGAGGAAGGAATGGTAGGAGGTACTGCTCTACCCAAAGAAGCGGCGTTTATAACTAACTAGCATAGATAATCTCGGGCTCAGGGATGACATTCTGTTTAATCCAGGTCAAGAACCGAAGACGGCAATATGACAAGTTCGATCACCACTGCCATTGAGGCGATGAATCTACCACAAAGGAACATTGACATAATGATGTGCCAGCGCCACAGGCCACCAGCAACACATCCCGAATTTGATATCGTCCTACCAGAGAAAAAAGGAAAAAAGCTTCCCGGGCTTCGCGCAGCAACCCGAGCCCATCTAAGACATACAGCTGGTCCAAGGGCCCAAGGGGCTTGTAATGGCCGCCTTTGTTTGGGCTTGAGGAGACCCTGTATCCTTTTATGGACGGGTGCATGGGGCAGAAGACGCAAGATACCGAGAGGATTCTTCCCTTGCTCAATCGATTACTCGACTGCGTATCTGGAATTTCGCTCCCGGAAGACATATTCGAAAAAAAAAAAAAAATATGTCAATAGAACGTCCCCATTCCTCTGACTTCCGTTTGGGAGGGCATTTGATGCTATGAAGAACACCAAATTGCTGCGGTAGCTCAGAGTCTGCTACTTGGTATGATTATTTGCTTTGATCGTCATGAGTGCTAAAGATATCAATTAGTGGTACTGTAATGTTCATTATTCGAGATTTCAATGCTATCATTTCTTTTAAAACCAGACTTTCATTCCTCGTTGTAGACTGTTTCCTGCGGACAGACATATTCAAGTTGGTGAAGTGTCCACCAACCTTTACTCGCTAACTGATTCAGTGTATGTTGTCTTCTGAGACAAGAGACTATCGTCCATCTAAGAAACGCTCTAGTATAGCCCGAAACTCGGAGTCGCAACCTTTCTTGTGCCGGTGGGCTTGCTCATAATCCAGACAACATGTCCAGCAATCATAAATGCGATATTTTTTAACAACCCGAATCAAATCACACAATCGTCCCAGTAATCCATGGAATTGGATGAGGCACATACTCCACAATGGTTCAAGTCCTGTTTTATGACATTGCCTTAGCAAAGCTTCAACTAATGGGAATACCAAACAGACTGACTTACGAATAGCTTAGAACACTCAAACACTTCCTTCAAACAGGAAGTCCAACAAGCAGGCTCTTGGCGCTCAGGAATAGCTGGCGTCGGGGGTGGAGCAGGAGAGGCGATTGCAGTATTGGCCATGAGGGCCAGAGCGGATATAATTTATTCTTCCCTCATATTTATACAATCATCGTTAGTCCACGATTGGTTACGAATAACTTCTACTACAGCAAATGGCGAAAGCCTGTTCATTCCAAAGGGCTTACTGGGGCTGCATTATTTTTAAAAACAACAATACCAATACAATCGTTCACAACTAGTCCCCAATTAGCATTCTCACGAACGATGCAAGCATCGTACGACCACCGCTAGGATGTTGTTTTGCTGAGCATCACTTGCTTGAGCTCCTAATAGCACACATACATGCACAAAATTAGGTCCTCACATAGGAGGATCGCACAAGCACCACAAGAGTCTTCACCGTGTTTTCAAGATAAATTAACCCCAGTCAGCGTGCTTCGAGTGGCATCTTTTTACAGCAGTCCTTATTGTGCAATGCGATATTGTAGATGTCAAGACCATACAAACCTGTCGGTTGGCTCGAGAAATTTGGTCGCCATGAGGAGTGGCTCTCGGAGAAGCGATGTCTGGGTTTTTGCACACTTTTAGGACCGATCAGCCTTTTAAAAATCTGAGTCACAGATGTTGCTTCCCGTGAATATATAGTATCTTGGTTTGGGCATGTTTCCCTCCGCGTGCGAGTTGACAAAGTGTCACTTAATGACAAATCAAGACCCTTCAATCAAGATCCCTGAAATTGAGATACATATTAGACTCAATTTATGCCGGTTTCAAAGTGATACTTAGTCAATTAGCCATGCTGTTATCTGCGCATTTCAGTCAGCCTATGTACTCAAACATACCAGGTCGTGTTAGTCGGCAGCAGCCTGCAATTGGGACATTCAGCACAGTCGCTTTCCGATAAAAGGGTCCATGCCAGCAGCTCTTAACCTAGCCCAATTCAACGTATATTGTAACACGAATGCAAGGTCCATACATCCTCTGGCTCTTGCGCGCTTCCATGATGAGCAGTATCGTAGGTAGTCAGATATCTAACCTGTTCAAATTGTGTATCAAATTGGATAGAACAAAGCAGTTGGATTTCTTTGTAGAAGGCAAAAAGTTCTGCCGGGTCCTGGCTGCTCATCCATACACGCACTTATTCGATTCAACTGATAGTGTCATGTTTACGCATTCTTCCAATCCTGCTCTATTGGTACATCGTTTTAGTTATTATTGTTCCACACATCTTTGATTCATCAATACAGGGGTCTGCTCTTTCTCCATTTTTCAAACGTTTTCAACCTCATCATCTCCCGGACGCGCGTCCCCAGAGAGAGACCAGCTGCCAGGAAATTATGTTTTGAGTGAATCTCACTCTTCTCCTCCCGGTCCCGATCTTCAATCTCAGTTCGGCTCGTTCGAAAACCAAGCCTTTGAAGATAATGAGCTTACCTTAGACCGAGAAGCATCCGGATATAGCTCACGAATCGAGGAGGCGGCGTTCTTGCCCTGCTTACAGCCAAAGGATGTGGTGATTCACTCCGGAGAAGGGTTCGCAGAGCTTCAGCAGCAGATCCCCTTCGCTTGCAAACAAGAAGAAAAGCCCCTGGCACACGATGGGCACAGAGTTGAACTTAACGTTGGGTGGGAGGTGCACAAAGCGATACCTAAGTACGGAGACGGAAAGCGCCTTGCTGCAATAGCCAGTTTCAGTGGAGGCGAGGTTGATGCACAGTTAGCTTCGTGTGAAGGGTACATGCAAGAGCATTTTACAACCGGGAAAGGTTTATTACATGTCCTCTAAGCCCCGTTGGATTTTGGAACTTAGTATGAGACTATCCCAAGTGGAGATCTCCGCCATCTGTCCGTGAGGCTACATGGCCTAGAAAAGGAGAGAGCGGCTATAATTGCATGTGGCTCACTAAGTTCTCTCATCGACTTGGGACAAGCTTTTGCGTGGTTCTGTTGCGTTCTGAGACCAAATACCTTGGAGGGAATGACCCTCTCGACTTTCAAATTTGATCTCACTACCAAAAGGAATTAGTTGCACGCCGACCTCGCCATAGACTTGCATCTCTCATGGAAAGAGGCAAGTGGCGTGAAATGCTGTTGGCATGGCTGTTCAATGGCATTATGATTGTTCATGGTAGCCCTATTTCAGATCGCGGCCAATCCAGGGAGTCCGGTATGTTAAATGCCCTTGTCCTTGAAGTTTCGGTCTCTGTGATAACGTTTTCATTTCACCTTAATATTGTGAAGATGCGCTAATTAAAATACACAGGCCCCTCTGTTCCGAAACGTCTCGAGCTTCCATTTGGCGCTCTGGTTCAAATAGCATGTCTCGATTATCCTTTTGAGCATGACCGAGAAATCGTTTTAAAGGGGTTCGATGACTTGTTAGTCGCAACTGCAAAGTGGGTTACAGCATCCGGAGTTGCCATTCAATGGCGCTTTGTAGACACGGACCATTACCGAATTGATCTATTGGATTATGTTTGGGATTCGCGATACCACATCTGGAATGTGGGAGAGAAGTCTGCACCTGTTCTCGAAACAGTTAGCCAGGCTCGCACGTTCGTAGGTTAATTCATGGTATTAGGATTGGTCACGGTATGGCAGAGAGTCATCTGATACAGGATGCGAAGTGGATTATTGGTCTTGCAGTTTTTGACCCGGACCGAAAGGACTCGATGTCCCATTTGACATTATGGCCGTGCTAGCAGTCGTTAATTTTCCTTTCGAACATGACAGAGGCATTGTCCTGAAAGGCTTCAGGACCGTGTTAGTCGCACGTGCAAAGTGGGCCAGTGCGTCTGGAATTGCCGTTCAATGGCAATATGTTCACCGGGATGTCGAAGAAATTGACCTCCTGGATTACGTTTGGGATTCCCGATATCATATCTGGGGCGTGGGCGAGGAGCCTGCGCCTTCGCTTGAAACGGTTAACCAGGCTCGCACATTTATCGGCTGATTCATGATCCATGGCTGTAGAGAACCAGCATTGCATTGACCAGCATCTCATAAAACCGACAACGGATCTTGCAGTTTTCTCGGGAATTGTGGGATTACTGTACATCATGGTGGGCTTCCTATATCCGTGTATGCGGTACTCCATACTGGTGTGTATTATTTTTCTCGCAATGTCAACGGTATTCTTGTATTCTTCGGAAACCGCACCCATAACAAAGAGGCTCGGCTCTACAGAGCTCCTTGCGCTATTATACCCTCTCCGACTCCCTCGTAAAGAAGCATTGGCCTGGAATGAGTTGTACACGTAGATTTATAGCTCCCATCCTTTCCGTATGCTGTTGACTTGGTTGTCAGAATCATGGTCGCGACCTTTTGGGCAGTCAGACCTATAAATTCCGGCGATGCTTCTCCTCGCAACTCGGCCCAGTGGCCTGGAGAACATGAGATATGAAAGAATTTGTGTCCTTAAAGTCAGTCCATTTGAGCACCCCGTTCCCGGCGTCAGTCTACTTCGGTCACCAATTTTCCCAAGCAAACTTTACATTGTCATTCGCAATCATATTCTATTCTTATGTCACACTATTTCCCTGCTTCACTTTCAGTAGTTAGTTTAGTACGATTTACGAATGAAGCAGACCATGCACAAATTGTCTTTACGAAGTACATACCGGCTTCTCTACAGTTTGTATGAGATGAATAGACCGCGATAGGTAATTGTCGTCTTGTCATTTCTCTACGCATAGATCGCCGAAATAGGATCACCTAGGTTATTGATGTATCCCACCTCCACATCCGACACTCAAGCTTTGCCCACATATCTCCGACATACAACGACCTCCACCAATAACAGACCAGATTATGCAGACAACTTTACAGTCGAACACGGCGGACAGTTTTCAAAAGAACGGAACATTTGCCTATAATAAGGCCCCTTTTACCCTAGTCACGACATGAAGTCCTGTTCATCAAATTGATCTTCAGCATCAATTCGTTACAAGATGTTACCCCCAATCACACTCTTCTGCCTCGCAGTAGGCTCATTGCTTCTCTTTTCTCGTCTGTTGTCTGTTGGACGAAGACCGAAGAATTATCCCCCTGGTCCTCCTACACTGCCTATTATTGGGAATATTCATCAGGTACCTTCCTCATGGCCTCTTGTCTATGATAGAAGTGACTGACCAAACTAGATGCCAACTCACGATGCGCACTTGCAATTTGAAAAATGGGCGCGCGAGTACGGTCCTATTTACAGTTTGATGCTGGGCACGAAGTGCCTGATTGTCATCTCGAGCGATGAAGCTGTCAAGGAACTCCTCGACCGTCGAAGTCGGATCTACTCCCACCGCCAGGATATGTATATCGGACAGACGCTGTGTAGTGGTGGACTTCGTGTTCTCATGATGGTATGCCATTTCCCTCGTATCCTCCAGAATCAAATCAAGTACTAATAATATAAACAGGGCTACGGCCCAACCTGGCGCATGTGCCGCAAAATGATCCACGGCCTCCTCAACGTCGTAACCTCAAAGTCCTACCTCCCCTACCAAGTGCTCGAGAACAAACAAATGCTCTACCAATTTCTCACCGAGCCCAACGACTTCCTAAAGCACATCCGGCGGTACTCCAACGCGCTGACGACAACAATGGTCTTTGGCTGGCGCACGCCCACCTACGAAGACCCCAAGATGATGCAGCTATTTGATGGGTTCTCCGAATTCTCGGATATCAATCAGACCGGCACGGCGGCGATAATTGATTTCTTCCCGTTCTTGGGCAAGTTGCCTGAGTTTCTCGTGCCGGCGCAGGGGAAGGCGAAGAAGTTGCATAAAAATGAGAAGGCGTTGTATTTGAGCCATTGGCTGCAGGCAAAGAAGGATATTCGCGCGGGCACTATCAAGCCATGTTTCTGCGAGGGCATGTTTGAAGCGCAGAAGTCTGAGGGTTTCAGCGATGACCAGGCTGCTTATATCTCCGGGACGCTGCTCGAGGCTGGCTCCGACACTACCTCCTCCACGCTCTACGCTTTTGTGCAAGCAATGCTCGTCTATCCCGACGTGCAGCGCAAAGCACAAGCCGAAATCGACCGCGTCATTGGCCCCTCCCGCATCCCCTCCATGGATGACATCGACGCCCTCCCTTACATCCGGTGCATCATGAAAGAAACACTCCGCTGGATGCCAACGACCATCATGGGCGCCGTCCCGCACGCAGTCACACAGGACGACGAGTACATGGGCTACTTTATCCCCGCGGGCGCGGGCGTCCTCCACAACGTCTGGGCCATCCACATGGATCCCAAGCGGCACCCCGAGCCCCGCAGATTTAACCCAGACCGGTACCGCGGCGACGAGCAGAGTCTCAGCGATGCAGCTGCGAACCCCGACGCATCTAAACGCGATGTTTTTACCTTCGGTGCGGGACGACGCATTTGTCCTGGGATCCATGTTGCGGAGAGGAGTTTGTTCCTGGGTATGGCGCGGATTCTGTGGGCGTTTGATATTCTGCCCAAGGTGGATGAGAGGACAGGGGAGAAGATTGTGCCTGATACGGAGAGGTTGACGCAAGGGTTTGTGTGTATGCCGGAGCCATTTGAGGCGGATATCAAGCCGCGGTCGAAGGAGAGGGCCGGTGTTGTGGTTAGGGAGTGGGAAGAGGCAAGGAAAGAGAATTTGGATGAGAGTTTGCAGTGGATGATGTCGGAGAAGCAGTAGCTATTATTTCCATTATGATACATTATTATGAATATACTGCTCATGGATTACTTGATATTATTCACTTCGGTACATAGTCGAAATTAGACAATGCTCGACGTCGTCCCACACGGCTTATCATCCAAAACCACATGCTCCGGCGCCTTCCCATCCTTCAACGGAATCATCAACCCAACCGTCTGCTCATCACTCGGATACGTCGCATAATGCCCTTCGCCCTCCGTGTCCATCGCAAAAAACAAGCCATGCCCACCACCCAGAATGAACGACTGCTGTTCCGGCTTCGTCGGCACGGTAATGTTAATCGATCCGGAGAGGTACACGACGATCTGCGCGTTGGGCGCATTGTGTAGCTCGTATTCTTCGTGTGGCGGGCGCACGACGTAGTTTACTTTCGATACGTCTGCGAGGGCGAGGTTCATGGCGCCGGCAGCGGTGCCGTCGAGGGTTGCGGCATCGAATGGAGTGTTGATTTGCCAGCATTGGAAGGCGGATGATTTGTTGTCGGGGGTGTTTACGATGGCGGTTGCGGCGAGGTGTTTGTTTTGGTTTTGGCTAGGTGCGGCCAGGACGCTGGAGGAAAGGGAGAGGAAGGAGAGGAGTGTGAAAACCCCCATTTTGTATAGAGAATTGGTATGTTTTTGGGTGTATGGAGTACTGCACTGTATACAAGTGGTTTGCGAAAAGGAAGCAAATGGCCCGAAATATGCAGCAAGACGATATTCATCACTCAATCCGCCATTTCCAAAGACCGAAGCCGAACGAACACCCCCTGTTATCATCATGGAGCTGCATAGAATGCTAATGACCAATCAAGATCCCAGGTCACCGATAATTGACGAGATATGACCAGATTGCCGGAGCCAAATCAATGTTCTATTGTCCCATTGCGATGCCGATTGGAGGTTCCCTGCCAGGAGTAGATAGTGATCGGCATCGGACTGTTCATGGCTGAGCTGAAGGTGTTATTAGAAGCATTATCTCCAATACGAGGAGCCGGGGAAGTATCCATCCGCGATCCTCGCTTGATGTGGAAAGAAAAATAGGAGCTGCGACGGCATTAGCGGTCATATATGAAAGCCCTCTTCTTGACCACACGGAGACTGGTCTGAGACGCAATGGGGATTTGTTTCCCTGGCCGTCATGGCGCTGATGTTATTGTGGATTGTCTTGTTGAATGACAAGTTTATGTGGGCGAGTTCAGTCGTGATATTAAACGGAATTTCAAGGCCTTTCAGTCGCAGGCTGCCTGGGTATCCCTGTCAGTGCCTATTCCATCACCAGTGTAGGACCTGAACGTACCTGTTCCATGCAACCCAACACGGTTCCTGGTAGGACCATCAAAAATTATAATGGTTGAAATCGGACCCTTTTTGAGAAATGGCCAAGAGTCTCTGTCTCTTGTAGCCTAAATTAAGGTCTTGTGGGATTGCTTTATCCGTAAGCCTGTATTTGACAAGGTAAATTCTCATAATAATCTCCAACATGGGGAGTTTGGGAACTGTCTCACTCAGTGAGTATACAAGCACTGGGGCACTTGCTGCTCTGATGAGAAGCTCATGGAAACAAACATCACAGTTTCAGTGCACAATGTCTGATGGCAAAAGAAACACCCTTGCGCATGGTTGAAAAATTGATCAGTGTATCTATGGAACCTCTCAAAGTGATATGCAACATCTCCTGGCCTTCATCAGATTGTAGCCAAAGGCGCTCTCTTTGTCGGAGCTTCACAATTCTGAGATAGCTTGTAATAGCAGTTTGCCGGCTTTGAAATTCTCTCTCAAGTAGTCTCCTGGGATGTCAACCTGGGCATCAACTTTGTTTCCGGGTATGATTAGGATAGGTGCTTTGCTGTCCTCATTGGCCGCTGCAAGCTTCTCCGCAGACTTGTGCTGTTTCTGCATAGCACTGAGTTTTAACCCGACAGCCTCTCGGTTTGTAAGGGATACCCTGCATCTGTTTGGTTCATTGCATTGGGCCCTTCCTAGACAAAGTCATGTGTTGTATGGTATCTGCAATTAGCCCGCAAAGCAAGTCTTGGGAACTTAGATACCGTACGGTGATTTTTTTTTTTTTTTTTTTTTTTTTTTTTGGTGCAAGAGGTCTTCCACCACACCAACACTATTACCAGAGATGAACTTAGCCTCTCATAGTCGTTGTATCTTATCTTGCCAATCCTCTCAAGAATGCTCAGCATATTTTATATTTTGGACCCATATCAGTGGACCATACTGTGGAATGCACTTCGCAATAGCACGAACCACACCGTCGCTTGATTGGTCATTCGCTAGTTCGGATACTACATATCGATATGGTCAATCCACGTCAGGGGTCTCGTAGACAATTTTCAATAGGACATGCCGTTGGAATGATTATGAAACTGCAACTGTTGGTCGTTCTTTTCCAGCGTCGAACGCTCCGGGGGAGCATAGTGGCTGGGGTGATGCCGATCGAGTCACCGGTATCTGGATCTAATGAATACGTGAGAAATTGACGGATCAGTTCAGTGATGAGTGGAAGCCAACTGGCTTTAACCTGTGCGATGTGTGCACTGATTCGGTGTAAGGATACTTGGCCAAGAGCTTGCTATTGATTTAGTTAGAGGCTTTTGCTGAGTCACAAGCTTGAGGAAATTAGAGTAAGAGTGCAATTTCATCCTTAGGATAGTCCCATCCTCATTGTGATAACCACCACAAACATACTCCAGGCTGGATGATGATGTTTGAAGGAGTGGTTGGCAATGCCGACACCACTGCTGCTGGGGCTAGAGGTGAGGTGAATGATATATACAAAGCAGAAAAAAAATATATTGGATTGCAGTGCATTGACACCTATTCACTCTAATTATCTTGCTACATACGCCTGGTACGCACTACGTAAGGAAACAGTGTATAAAGTAGGGTTGGTTCATAAACTCGTATATAATGATAAAAAAGCACCTAACAACTAAAAACCTGCCACCGCTGAAAACTCAAAATCATATCATTCGCCTGCTGCATACTCGTCTCATCATACTTCTTCAATATTGAATCCAGCGGCTCATCATCCAACCTCTCCAACTCATTCCTCAGCTGCGACCCCGACACGCACAACTCTGTAAGCTGGCTGACCATCAAATTCGCCAGTAGCCAGTACTCCGGACAGTATCTGCAGAAGCCTACTCGTCGCCACATCCGTTCGGGTTGGTGCATGATTATTTGGGTGTTGTAGTAGCCGTCGTCGTCGGCGCGGTCGACGTGTGGGGAGAGTTTGGGGGGTAGGCATGTTACGGAGAGTTCCCAGATTGCGCGCCAGTTGTCCAAAGCATTGCGAATTGGGGCGAGGAGTTGGACGGTGCCCCATGAGTTGCTGCGATATTGGAAGATTTGTGAGTGGATGGCTGAGGTTAAGGCGAAAAGGTTCAATGGGCCCAGGGCGGCTATGTCGTAGCGGAGATTCATTGCTAGATTTTCCTGGAAGAGACTCTTTAACGCGTTGCAAAAGGATATCTTCCAGTACTGGCTGTTCGCGGGGAGGAGTCGTTTTATCTGTTCATAGCAGTCGTCGGCGGTTGATGCTTGAAAGCATGCATCGGGCACGGCCATGTGGATTTTCATTTCTTTAATTACCATGCGGGGAGGGAGATTGTTGAAGAGAACAAATGCTGTGTCGAGAAGGAAGATCCAGATCAAGACACGAATTAGCTCTTCTCGAGTGGCGAAATCTTTCCATTCGAATTGGTACCGAGTCTGTTCGCTGTATTTCGCGTGTTTGACGGTCGTTAAGTCGATATCTCGAGCGGTCTGTCAATTAGCATACAGTTTTAAACAAAGGCACCATTGGGAACTTACAGAAACAAGACTGGCAAAGCGATAACGTCGAATCCGCCGCTTACTCGCATCGCTACCCTCCCAGTTCTGGTATAAGCACACCATATAAGCTGCCTGCAGTGCCTGAACGATATTCCGATGTAGGGTAGGACAAGATGCCGCAGAAGTGAAATCGCTGTTGAAGTCTTCATCTGTGAAGACCAGCTCTTCGACACAGTTGAACCACATCCGGGCGTCCTCGTTGTCGGACGTTTCGGGTGACATGCATGCACCTGTTCAGTCAGCCATGTGTACATTCAGAACAGAGAATAACCTACCAAGTAAGGTCATAGCCGCCAGCACGGTTGGCTTAGCTGAGGTAGAATCAAAACTAGGTCGATGGACGAAGTTGACATTGGGATGCCAGATCGCCCAGTATAGCCCTAGATACTTGCGCAGATTCGCCGGCGAAAAGAATTGCAAACACGACTGCTGCAGGGATGGTGACCAATCCAGCGTGACAGAACTATTCCGGGGCTTCACCATGACCACATCTTTGATGAAGTGCAGGATCTGATGAGTCTTGAGCGAGAGGGGGTCATTAAGCCAATTCAGCGATAATCCATCGACCAACGGTGATTCCGGCGTGTCCAACGTCTCGGGTGATGACGATGCTCCATATTCAATTTCCACTTCTCTTTCTAGGGTGGACAGCACCTGTGCTCGTTGCTCTGGTGTCCCGCAGTCAAAGCTGTACGCCAACCCCGTGTTGCTGGTCATCTTGTCGAGGAACTGAAACGAAGTGTGCATATTATCGGGCCCCGGCGGACCCTCCGATGCCATCGCAATCAAATCCTGCCAACTAGGGCTAGCGTGGTCCAGCACATTCGGATCACTGAGGGCCATAGCATCATGGTCGCCGGAATTCGCCACCAGATTGTCTGCATCAAAGTCCGGCCAGCGAAACGTCATCGCCAGCGTCGTTTCTGGTGCTGGTGGTGCTGGTACTAGCTCTGCATTTCCCGGGCTCTCGGGCGTAATCCTCTCCTCTGTAGCGGTAATATCAACTCCAAGAGAATAACAACACTCAACCATCTGTTGCGTGCAGCGATCACACGGCTGCTGCAAATTACATGCTTTTTTCTGTCGCACGCAGCGATCACAAGCCCTTCGACGAGTCGTCACCCCCCGGGATCCCCTCCTTTCCAAGCAAGTCTGCAGATGCCGTCTCAGCACATCTGCGCGCTGAAACCGTCCGTCACACTGCGGACATCGGTGGGGGCGTTCGGAAGTATGAGAACTACGATGGCGTTTCAGGTGTTCGCGGCGCTTGTAGTGTTTTGGACAAATTGGGCATTGATAGATCGAATTTGACTGCATTTCAGTTGCAATTGAGAAATGTGGTGGGTTGGGATACGGTTGTGGGAGGCTGTGGAGTGGGAGATCTTGATTCCGCTTTGGGAAAGCCGAATGCCGGGGATTATGTGGGGTAGTGTGGGGAAGCACGTGATGTTGCAGTGGTCGGCGAAAGGCAAATGAAACGGAGTATTGTGGTTTTAGTACACTGTATAGTAGGCAAGAATGCAAAGAGGCGAACGGTGATAGCACGAAGCAAGTCTCCGTCATATTATTCTAGAACGCCGTGGTAGGAAGCCGTGGGTGAGGCCGATAACACTTCCTGAACTTAATACAGCAAGTACACTCAACAGTACAGTGTCCGAAAACTCCAATAAACTTCCTCTGTTCTCCCTCCGGCTCCTCAGTTTCCCAGTACTCTCCTCGCACCTTCTCGAGTTCTTCGTTTATTTTAACCAACAGAGCATCGTTGTCGACAAGGTCGTCTGTTGTCTTGGACGAGATAGTCTCACAGTCCTGCCACTCGTTATCGCTCTTTTTAGGATCGCATTGCTTCTCTGTTAGCTGTCTCTGTATCTTCACGAGACGTTGTTGACGCTGGAGTAGCAGAATCCCGAATTCTTCTTCTTCCAAATATTATTATTATTATATTATTATCCAATCAAGTTTATTGTCCATACCGAGCCCTAGAGCTATGACAGACTATGATTCATGGACTCGAGGCCAGCAGCTATTCTACAGTCTCTTGTCCCCATAGGTTCCTGAGGTGCTAGCCCCCTTCTACAATCTTTCTGATCCTTTTCCTCGCCCCAGACCGCCTGTATGTGCAGGGCTTTCGAGCACAGTGCTCTCCTTGTGTTTCAGAGCAGGATGGGTGTGGCCTAGGCTGACTCTCAGCTTAGGCTACCCTTCTCCTGTTCTAATTGCCTCCTCCAGTGCTTCCAGTCCCCATTCATCATGTCTTCAGGCCCTCTCCGCCGTTCTCTGTAAGCGTGCTCGGGGTAGAGCTACACTGGTGCTGGCTAGGAATTGTAGCAGTACCCTGGTAGCTCTGGGCTCTCCTAAGAGTTGTCCTTGCGGGTGCTCTTCCGCAGCAGTGGGTCTCATAACCCCATCCAGCTCCAGATCCCTGTAGAGCTTTTTTCATTGGTGTCGCCATTTCCAGCATTCAAAGAGAAGATGGTGTATTGTCTCCCTTGATAAGCCACAACCTTTACATGTTGCATCTTCTTGGGCCTGGATCTGATGTAGGTGTGCTCCAATGGCTGCATGTCCTGACTTCAGTTGAAAATAGTGGCTTGCCAGGTGCTTGGGAGCTACTGCAGCTGTTGGGTTAAGCTGCCAGTTTTTCTGTGGCCTGTATATTCATTGACCTTGTTGGGATCGCTGGCTGAGCTCCTTGGTCCATCTCTGCTTCTGTGTTGTAATGGCTTCTGTTCAGGCTCTACTGGCAAAGGCCAGAGGGATCTCTTTTGGGCCCCTTCCTGGAGGCTTACCAGCTGCCTGTTTTGCTACCTGGTCTGCTTTTTCATTTCCTTCTACTCCTGCGTGTCCTGGAACCCATTGGATAGCGGGTTGACGGCCTCGAGTGTGTAATCTCTTGGCTATAGCATGTGCTTGGATTGCTAATGCCTGACCTAGCTGTCACGGGCTCGGAATAGTAGATAATAACGAACTGAATTCCTATCTAAACTATTGTAGCCATTGTCACGGGCTCGGAACAGTAGATGATAACGAACTGGATTCCTATCTAGACTATTGTAGCCATCGACGAGAATATCGAATCCGAAGAAAAGAAAAGAAGAGGAAGATCTATTTACATGAAGAAGTCTTATATGGCTGTGTGTGGCCTCACTAAGCAGCTGTTTGTCTTGATTGCTTTCATGGCATTGTTTGCCATATTGATGGTGTTTGCCGACAAAGGCGCTGAGCTGAGCCGTCACAGCCATCGACGAGAATATCGAATCTGAAGAAGGAAAGAAAAGAAGAGGAAAGCCTATTTACACGAAGAAGTCTTATAGGGGTTGTGTGGCCTCGCTAAGCAGCTGTTTGTCTTAATTGCTTGCATGGCATTGTTTGCCATGTTGATGGTGTTTGTCAACAAAGGCGCTGGGCTGAGCCGTCACAGCAGGGGTATATTCTTAGACTCTATGGTTCTCCTTCTCAGTTCCTTCCTTGCTTCCCGTTTAGCCGGGCAGTTCCCTACTATTGCTGGGTGTGGGCCTCCACAAGTGCCACATTTAGCTGGGATGTGTTTACAGGCGGTTCCTGGTTTGGCTGGGCAGTCTACTACCCAGCAGACATGTTCAGTGCCCTCATGGGGCCCCGCGCATATAAAGCAGCATGGTGGGCGGTCCCCACAGGCCTTGAAGCTTCAGTGGCCCAACTGGCAGCACCTGGGGCAGACTGTATCCACTCCTGTTTCCCAGTACTGCTCTGTCCTGTACCGGGAACCTCTGAAGCAAATGCCGTTGATGAGGAGCCTCCAGGCCTCCTCTAGTGAGCCAACTGTAATAACAATAGTTGAGCCCTTTTGGTTGCTGTTGTGCAGCTCCTTTGAGCTCTAGAGCCATGTTGGATTTCTCTTCAGCTGGTATTCAGTGCCCAGTTCGATCTCTTCATGAGCCAGAGCCAGGCCACAGGCAAGGTAATGTCTAATTGGAACCCCATGGACTTTAACTTGATACCATTGCTCTGGCAACTCAACAGATATCACTGGGTCTGCCTGTCGAGCCGCAGTAACCAGTAGGTCTTTATAGTTAGGTAGGAGCATAGAGCCCAGGGGGCCTTTCTCCAGGAGAATCGTGATCACTCTGGTGTTGGTATATCCTGCGTCCACCACCCAGATGAATGCTGGTAAGCCTTCCTTTGCTACTGCTTGGTTCATGGCCAGAATGATATCCTCTCTCTCTGATCTTAGGGCAGCCTTGCCTCCCTCACAGCGAAATAGAAGTCTCTGTGCCTCCTTGGGGCTGTCTTTGGCTGGCTTAAGCTTGATTGGATCAGGCTGGCTAGCTACAGCAACTGCTTGAATTTATCAGTTCTTCTGCTTCTTTTTAGTGAGCTCCTGCCATTCCTGTCCTCCGGGTCTAGTGGAGAGCAGTGCTGTTAGATCTGCAAATGTGGGTTGCTGCCTTGATTTTTGGCTCACCACTTCCCTTGTCTTGGGGATCTTGTTGTTATCATGCTGGTTCATTTGACTCGATTGGGCATTGGTTGTTGGTGTATCCTGCTTCATTGGTCCAATTCGCTGGATGGTGTGCTGGGCCTCTGTGAGCTCTGTACGAAGCTTGCTGACTTCCAGTTCCAGCTTTGTGATCCACTCTAGGTAGAGCCCTTCATGAACTTGCTGTTCTGCTCTCCAGTTGGACAGCTCCTCTGCCAGGTGTGCCTGTACCTGTTCCTGGACCATTTGATATATTTCTTGTTGCTGGGTCTGGGCTGCTTCCAAGGCTCCCACCAACACCTGGGCGTGTTTGTTCACGTCTAGCAGGGAAGTTTGATGCCTTGGCCTGCCCATCAATGGCTTTCGTAGAGTCTTTCGTTGTCTGATTCCGCTTCTAGCCTCGCTGGCCCGGCTGGGGGCCCTGCTGGAGCCCCCGGGTTGCCAGCGCTCCTGGCCCTCATTTTCATCCATACTCACACTCTCTGTGCTGCTATCATTAAGTACAGGCTGCATCATGTTCCCAAATAAGGCTCGACCCAGGCTTTGAGGGGTTCTTGGTCGATACTATGCGCCCTGGATTTGTAGTATGAGAGGTTGTTTAGTGCAATTCTATACTTGCGATCACCTCTGAACTTCGTTGGCTAGCTCCCGAAAGGCATTTTGATTGTAGTGGGTCATTTTGGGTTCCTAGCAGAAATTCGGGATTTTCCTAATCCACAACACTACAGCAGTGGTAATTATGACACCTAAACCCTTCATTGATGTACAAGAGCATTGTCCACTTCCCCATGATGCAAATAATGTGGGGTCAAAACCCACAGCTTGGCTATCAATCGGAGCGGAGGTGGGATGGATATATCGGGACTCCATGCCCACTATGTGCCCACTATATATCTGTGTTGACAACGAACAACGCTAATCAACCCAGTCACAACCCCTATTCCAAACGTAAAATGTCCGCTACTACAAATACAACCACAAAACGCGGCCTAGTCTCCTACGGCCCCTACAGCACCGGCGGGTGGAAACTGCAGAACCTCACTCTCCGCCCTCTCCAAGCACGAGAATTGCTCGTTGAAATTGTCGCGTCGGGAATATGTCAGACGGATCTGCATTTTGCGGGTGCAGAGAGTGGGTTTGGGGTTCATTATCCCCGGATTATGGGGCATGAAGGTACATTTTTCCTTTTTTTACCAGGGTCCTCGGGCGCAGAAGCTTATAAAAATAGGAGCCGGATATGTTCGAGAAGTCGGTCCCGGGACACAAGGAGCTAAACCCGGTGACGCTGTTATCTTGTCCTTTTCGGCATGTAAGAGCTGTGAGCCGTGTCATCGGGGGCATCCCGCGCATTGTTTCAATTTCAACGCGATCAATTTCGAAGTGGTTCCTGAGAACTACGCGTTCAAGGAGGAAGGGAAATCCTCCAATGAGGCAAATGGGTATGATATCTACGGCAAATTCTTCGGTCAGTCGAGTTTCTCTAGCTGGTCTATTGCCCGGGAGGACTCCGTCATCAATGTCTCCGGTACCGTCCACACGCGTGAGGAATTGCAGCTTCTTTCGCCACTAGGCTGTGGAATCCAGACCGGGACTGGGGCTATCATCAACGCTGGAAATGCTACTCCCGACGACCGGGTTGTGGTACTTGGCCTGGGCGGTGTCGGGTTGAGCGCCGTCATGGGCGCCAAGGTCGCAGGCTGTAGACAGATTATCGGAATCGACCGACACGAGTCGCGCCTAGAGCTCGCTAAGGAACTCGGTGCTACTGATGTCGTCAAGGTTGACGGACTGGATAATCTAGCTGCTGTGACAGAAGCAGTGCGGGGTATGACCAGGGGGTTGGGCGCGAATATCACGCTGGATACGACAGGTGTACCCGCGCTGATCGCGGAGGGCACGCGGATGACCGGGTTCAAGGGGAAGATCATGCAAGTCGGGACTGCGCCAGAGGGAGGGACATTGTCGATTCCAATCCACGAATTCATGGTCTCCGGGAAGCAGTTTATGGGTGTTGTCGAGGGGGATGTGAATCCGCAGGAGTATGTTCCGCGGATGATTCAGTGGGTGAAGGATGGGAGCTTGCCGTTGGAGAGGATTGTCAAGTTTTATCCGGCGGAGGAGTTTGAGAAGGCGATTGGGGATATGCAGTCGGGGCAGACGATTAAGCCTGTTATTTTGTGGTAGTCCCTGCGCTGCGGTTTGTGAATAGCTTCATGGGTTCCGTTTTGGGAATGTATATACAAGTACTGTTGGCCAATTACGACACATGCATAGCGACTAACTGCATCTGGTTAGCCTGACAGCTGGCAATCATGTGATACTGTCGCCAGTTGATGCATCGTCTTGTTTCCAAGACATCTTGTATACAAGACCTGCTTATCTCACGGTCAGATTTAAACCCTCTATACACCAGCACAATGCAAAACCACCGAGAAAGAAGACAACGACAATCCTCCTTCTCCCACCACCGCTGGTCCCAACTCTCTCCCCCACACCCATCTCCAATCACAGCAACAGCAGGCCCATCAAACACTTGTCACCAACCGCCAGCCCTCGATGAATCCGCACGGGCATATCGCACCATGGCCCTTCGCCAAATGAACAGCTACCAACCAAAACCCTGGTCGCGAACCCGTCGACAAACCATCAGCAGTACACGGAATAACCCATCTGGCACCCCCCAGTCCCAAAGACCAGTATCCCAACCCGTCCTCGTCCGGACATACACCGGTAACACGGGAGAAAACATCATCAACAACAACAACCACCACCACCACAACAACAACAAACCCCCAGAGCCAGCAAAGAACCCCAGCACCCCATCCCCACGACGCCTATCCTTCCCATTCCTAAGCATCCCCTCCTCTCCCCCTCAAAACAAAACCACCGGCCCAAAACTCCCCCCACCAGAAGCCTTCAGCATCGAATCCATCCTCACTGCAATAGATCCCTCCATCCAGGGAACCCTAACCTCCATCGCCAAAATCTACGGCTGCAGCAAACTAAGCCTCGCGAACGAATACGGGAGCCACATTGCCCCGCTAGGCGAAATCCGCGCCCCGCCGGGCTACCTCTTAACAGTCGACGAGGCAAGTTCTGAGCAAGAGCGGCAGCAGGATGAGACTGACAACGGCGGCGTGGACTCGTGTTATATGAGTTTTGCGCCGTTTTCGGTGACCGGGGATAGATCTTCTGTGCAGGCGCAGCCGGATACGCCACGGTCGACGACGGAGACGAATTTGGGGTTTGAATTGGATGCTGGGTTTGGGGGGCCTGCTACGAGGGAGTTTGCGGAGGGGGATGGGGTTTGTGGGAGGGGTTTGTTGGGGGAGGATGGTGAGCAGCGGGTTGTTACGCCGGCTGTTGTGTCGGAGGTTCATCTTGATGCGCAGGCGGATCAGGTGTTGGAGTCGGGAGCTGGGGATGATGGTTCTGGGTCATTGTCGTTGTTGGGAGGGCTGCAGTCGTTTTTCAACCGGGTTACACAGTATGGCCAGGCTAGAACGTGTCGACAGTCTGCGGAAGTGCAGCTGCGCGCGATGCTTCATCGTGATCTGCCTGCGGAGTAGGGACTTGCTCTTGCTCGTATGTCTTGAAATGACTGACGATTGATGAACATGCGACTATATTCAATGCTATCATGAATCATAAGAACTTTTAAACCACATCACGCCGTAGCCTCAATCCCAGATATTAACGTCTTCGCAAACTCCTCAAACCTCGCATACGAGTAACACTCCGTCTTGTACCTCTCAACCAGCGGCCGGTTGTCCGGCTCCCTTTCTTCAACCTCCTTCTTCTCCGTCTTACCCTCCTCCTCACCCTCACTATCACTCCCACCATCCACAACATCCCCCTCAATCAACACCCCAAACTTAACATCCACCGGCACAATCCCCAAGAACCTCACCCCCATCTCCTGCGCCATAATCTGCCCACCCCCACTCGAAAACAAATTGCTCACCTCCCCACAACACGGACACGCATACCCAGACATATTCTCAATAACCCCCAGCGTCGGAATCTTCGTCTTCACACAGAAATTCACCTCCTTCCGCACATCAGACGTCGCAATCGCCTGCGGCGTCGTGACAAGCACCGCACCGGCTAGTCTTGGGAGAGCAGGGTTCACAGCCGCGATGCGCGGGTCCGTCGTGGAGAGCGTGAGGAGTTGTTCTGCGAGCGCGATGTGCTCGTCGCTTGTACCGGGTGGTGTGTCGACGAGCAGGTAGTCCGTTTCGCCCCAGTGCACGTCTGCTAGGAATTGGCGGATCATGGCTGTTTTCTTGGGACCGCGCCAAATCACTGCATCGCCGCGATCGCGCAGGAGGAAGCCTAGGGACATGCAGCGGAGGGAGCCTCGTTTACTTTCACTTCCACCTCCTTCTTGCGCCTGCGCAGTTTGTCCTTCTTGTGCTGTCGCGGTGCCATCGGCAGCATCGTGGACAGTCACCGGTAACCAACCACCGGGGGCTTGCGTGATCTTCGCGCCTTCGAGGCCGACTAATCTCGGGATTGAAGGGCCAGTCAAGTCGATGTCAAGGATGCCGACGGATTTGCCTTGGAGGGAGAGGGCGAGGGCGAGTTGGAGGGTTACGGAGGATTTGCCGACGCCGCCTTTTCCTGAGAGGACCTTTGCATTATTGTTAGTGTTTTTCTCTGGAGTTTAAGGGATGAGGGACTTTGATCGCGTTCGCAATTCAGGTTTGGCAGAGCATGCATTGAGTGTTATCGATAAGAGATGAGGGGCTTTTTTCTTGCTTTTTTGCAGGGCGCGTTGTGTAGAGAATGCTTGGGACTCACCAGGACGACATTCTTAACTCCATTGAGAGGCATTTTCTGTGTGAATTGGTGATTGTATGTCTTTTGGAAGAGTTGAGATGGAGAGGATGAATTCCTGGTCGTCGCGGTTCTGCTTCATTCCATTGCTTATCAATATTTCCCGATGTGGTATTCTACTTTCGTGAAGAGAAGAAAGATAACGTAATTCACGGCCGAGCCGCGGATTTTCGCCGCAACCACCACTTTCTTGAAGCTTTTCAACCACCAACAGCATTGATTTAGACTATCTAGTAGTAGAATATACAGCTATTTATTAGGTCAATTCCGTATTGTATGTCCAATAGTGCCGCAGCCACTGCAGCATTGTGGAGCCCGCTTGCGAGGCCTAGATATACACTCCTCAACCTGCTCCTCGACCTGTGTATCAAGCTGTTGGAAACAATCCTGTCCCTCCTGTACAGATAAGATAGTATCTGTACCTAGATTGGCATTCATTCTAGCTCTCTTCTTTATCTTTCGCTCATTCTGTGTGCGTAGAGACTTGATTTCTTGGTGGAGAAGAAGGTTCATATTCATCACCATCTGTGCAGCCTTCTCAAGGTGTTGGAGATGAGATACTGGGCTGCTAGATAGCTGTCTCTTCTTATTAAGACTTTTCTGTAGGATGCGGACCTTGTGGTCCAGTTGGCGTGTAGTTTGGGGTGTTTGAAAAGCAGAGGAGATTGAGCCCTCTCCTAAAGATGTAGTGGAGTTGGTATATGAAGTTGAAAAGTGATCTTTGCAAGAACCCACTCTTTATCCAGTGGCTTAAGCCCTGATCCAGCAAAGCCACCATAGATGTTCTCTGTAGTAAAAACCCTCTTGCGTGCAGTCAGATAGAGAGATAAGAAATCAGTCTTGTCAATGTGGTTGTTTCTACCCACCATCATATCTTCAATCAACTTCCCATATGCGCATTTGAGCGGCCCAAAGACACCAACGTCTAATGGTTGAAGAAGATGAGATGTATGTGGAGGCATGCAAAGGCAGATAATTGCATGCTATTTGCAAAAGGAATCAAATTCTGCAGTCAAATGACTACTATGACCATCAAGAATAAGCAACCGCTTTGCACCAACTGAATAGCATTTAAAGAATGGTTCAAACACTTCTTTAAGCCAGTGAAGGCCTATTGCATCAGTGGTCAAACCATTTGGACTTATTGCTATTTGCCATTCTTGTGGGAGGTTTGGTTCTTGATACCAAGTAGCCTGTTGTTCCTTCCCCTTCAAGATAATTAACGGCAGTATATGACAACTGCTAGAGCCAATACACTCAATGATTGTAACCCATTCATGATTCCCTTGAATAACTGTATGAGGCCTCTCACTGCGCTCAGCTGCAGTAATAACCTTTGAGGTTGTACAGAGACCCATTGCAAAGCCAGTCTCATTGAAATTCCATATATCATCTTCATGGATGCCATGCTTTTGAATAGCTGTGTATACAGTATCCAACCACTCTTTTATATCCCTTGGATCTTCCTGCTTTGCCCGTTGATATGTTATACGCCGGTTATACCGCGTACGCAGTTCAGAATGACGTTTGACAAAGGCAGATGTCCAGTTGACTTCAAGGGTTGCAGTAAAATCATGTCTCACGAAGTAAAATTTGAGCCATTCCACGCAGGAATTCTGGTTGAATTGCAAAGCCTCATTTATCTGCATCTAGCAGTTGCTTGACAAGAGATTTCTCTTCAATTTCTGTCAATTTGTAGCCATTGGCGCGTGTTTCTGATCGTGGTTTGATCCCAGCAAGCCGCTCGCGAAGGGTGGTTTCAGGTACTTCAAATACCTTAGCAGCTTTCAAAATTGACTTAAATTTTTTCTCATTCCATGCAGTAATAGCCATTTGTATGCGAGATTCTTTAGATAGAGACATTTTGTATAGAAATGGTGGAAATATAGCGCGTTGAAGTTGGTTGATTTGAACGTTTGGTGGTTGCGGCGAAAATCCGCGGCTCGGCCGTGTCCGCGGTCCCCCCGTGAATTACGTTAGTACAAGACTCGTTATTTATTTTTCTCTAGTTATCGTATAGCAACATCTGTTTGTGCTATTACGTCTGTAGCTAGGTTTCATAATTTTCTGTCAAGCAAATCCCCGTAAACATATTTACTGCCACTTTTGCACCACCACACCACCTTTCTTAAACTCAGCCAAGTCACCAAGCACAGCACTCTTATCGGTAAGCTCCTTGCTAGGGAATGTGGTCATCAACACCCACGGACGCGACTGGCTGATAGGGCTGGCCGCTCCGACAAACTGGTAGACATCGTCAATAGTGTGAGTGGTGTTGAATCGGGACGTAAGGCGTGTTCCGTCACCGAGTCTGATTTGCAGAGTGACTGTAGGCTGCGACTCGTCCACGTTGGGCTTTGCGGGTTCCGAAGTAGCCTGACTGGGGGCAGCAGCAGGAGCAGAAGGTGGAGCGATGCTGACGCCAGGCGTTGGGCTTCCAAGTCGGAATCCCTGTCCGGCAAACGGCTGGTACTTGTGCTTGGGTTTCACGTATTTCTCCTCGTGCTGTTGAATCTCCACATCCACCTCCTGACCTCGCTGTACGTTCATTATTGAAAGGGGAGCGCGTCCCTGGCGAATTCCGTCTAGAATTTCTGCGTTCCGTGCATCGTCCGAGCGGTACAAGTCTCCATCATCAACCGAGAAACCATCTGCCCAAAAGTGGAGGGTCCGCTGAACTCGTTGTGGCAGCTGGGGAGCAGCAGGAGCACTGGGGGCTTCGATCACTTGACTGGGAGCATCGTCGCCACCAAGAGTACGGGCGGTACCAGTGAAATGGGATCTTCGGGGTTGGGAGTCGTCAGAGGATGGGAGCTGGGTTCTGTCCAGAGTCAGCTGCTGCAAATAATCATGTAGAGATGGTTGTAAAGCCTACCTGCTGGCCTTTTCAATAATCTTCTTCTTGAGATCATCGGGATTCTGCACAGCCAACCCGGACTTCTCACCACCCGCAAAGAAAGGCTGGTTGGGGTTCTCGTCATCATCGGAAGAATCACCACCCCCAGACGCGAAGTCACGCAGAGTAGCGAACTTTTTGGAGGGTCGGCTACGTCCACCTGAAGACGACTGCTGAGGTGTACCTGACGACGAAGCTGACGGGCCTGCAGATTCCTCTCCGGCACCAAGATGCTGTCCACCTGTATTTGCGTCCTGCAAGGCCTCGTCTTGTTCTGCGAAATACTCGGTCACTGCTGCCTCGATATCCCACCCATTCGCCGCGAGGTATTCCTGTGCCTAGAGCGACCAGAGTTAGCTACTTTGATTGCATGGTATCCTTAGAGCGAAGCTTACCTCTGAAGGCTGAAGACCGGTCAGCGAACAGAACTGCGAAACGGCCTCATCGTGATCTGCGGGGTTGTTCTCCATGTCGACTCTCTGGATATCGCAAGTCTAGTTGGTTGTGAATTCTCAATTCTCATATGGCACGCTTCTATCCTGTAGGAAGAGTAAGGATAAATCAAGTCGAAGTTGGTATCGTAGAGAAAGTGAAAGCTATTTGTTCCATTTGCTGGAGCTGCCTGCCTGTACGTCATGCTGCCTGATTGGTCATCCGGCGGAACGATTTTCCTGGGTGCCTAGGGTGTCTATCCGTACAAACACAATGGCCATTGACGACAACTAGAAGATACTAGACTTATATTCGACAAGCAGTATTGAACTCTGATAATTAGCAGATTGCAAGCAGGGTTGACGGTCTTTGTTGTTTCGAAATTGCCAGGAACAACACCTGCTTACATAACGCCATACACGCCGCAGATCAACACTAACCAGCGACGACGTTGAACGACCTCCCCGACTAGAGACACCCATTCCTCGTGGTTCTACACCGAGCTACCTATCTGACATCCGGAGCTCTTGATAAGTACAGCATTATATTCAAAATTTCCAACTCTCCTCGTCCCTCGACTATCCATCCCGTTTCCCCTGGCCGATCCCCCCGCAATATGGCATCCGACGCCCACGCCGGCCCCAAGGAGCTCTACGAGTCCGGCCTGACTATCCCATCGGACTCGGAAAACTACTCTGCGCCAAATGAGCTCGTATCGTCTGTTCACTCGACGTCGACCTCTCCCGTCGTCCTCTACAAGCCCCCAACCTTCTGGAGTGTCCTGCGAGGCGCCGCAATCAACCTGGTTCTTCCCTTTGTGAACGGATTGATGTTGGGATTTGGAGAACTTTTTGCACATGAGGCGGCTTTCAGACTTGGCTGGGCCAACACCAAGGTACTGTCTTTGCTGACTGGAACCGTGGTAAATTGATGCTAATCCAATGACTTTGCGCAGGTCTTCCCAACATACCGACGAGCCGTGGGCCCTGGAATTGAAGTCCGTGACGTTTCCTCGAGAAGGGGCTTGAAGGATACCACATCCTTGGAATAAACAGCTATATGCAGTGGCTCCATCCCTTTGGCCCTCTTCCTTCTAAACCCCGCCCTCCCCCGACTCTGCATCACTTGCCCAGCACTGCATGGTTAAACACCCCGGAGCTTTTTCAACCTCTGCCCATCTTCCCATCCCCAAAACCATGCGCTGAGTGCGCGTGGACTCTTGTCTTTTGTGTACATAGGTTCCAAAACCCCAGACGGCGTTTGGCGAAACACCCTTTTGAATTTTGAGTTGGCATACCGCTGTGATCTTACGACAGCACATTGCAAATACAAGTCATGAATCCCGCACAACCTTCTAAGTAGAGTACAAAGTAGATACAGAACAATGCATTGTTTATAATGCGCCATGGTTCTTATCGGTCCCCGTACAGCCCGCTGTCCGCCCGGCAGAAAACATCCGAAGAAAAGACGGCGGGAAGCATTCAGTTGGTTGCCCGCCTGCCCGTTTCCACTCCACTCCGAATACAATCCCGGCTGTTGTCTTTCGTTCCGGTTTGTGCGCCGTCAAGTTGTTATAATGCTGGGAGGGGCCGGTTTAAAAGGGCGTGGCGCAATGCCTGCCATTGCCCGGCAGCGATTGACTGTCCCACGATCTAGTCGTTCGGTTAGTCTCCCGGGAATCGGGCCTCTGATGTGAGGAATTGAGAGGAACTGACAATAGGAAATCACTTGGGCGCTACAGATATCGACATGTCGAACGCAGACGTATGGTGGTTATGGGCGGATCAAACAGACACTCGCCGGTGGTCTCACACGAAGAGCTACACCCTCCGCCGTTCCTGGATCGATAATGACCGCTCGTTTTAACTCGACTTCGTCTACCGCATCTGTTGCCTCTGGTGCGACTGCCAGCGAGGGTGCTGCCGATCAGGCCGCTCAAACCGAGGCTGGTGATATCTCCGGCTTGTCGCTATCGGACATCGACGCACTCCCCGAACACATTGGATACCTGAAGCAGCTTGGGTTAGACTACGGCTGGGGTCCGTCATCGATGATCGAATGGGTCATCGAGCATGTTCACGTATGGTCAGGTCTGCCGTGGTGGGCGAGTATCGTGGGAACCGGTCTTTTGGTCCGTCTGGCATTGCTTTACCCTATGCTGGGTGCGTCCGACACGGCTGCCAGGATGCAGAACATCAAGCACATCATCAATCCTCTTCGCACGAAAATGCTTCAGACAAATGCGGCAGGGAACATGGTGGAGGCAACCAGGGTCCGGGCGGAGATGAGCAAGTTGCAGAGTGACCATGGGATTAAGCCAATCAAGTCGTTTATTCCTTTCCTTCAGGTTCCCCTGGGTTTTGGATGCTATCGAGTTGTCAATGGCATGACTTCGCTTCCTGTCCCGGGTTTGGCTACGGAGACGGCGGGTTGGTTGAAGGATCTTACTGTTGCTGATCCGGTCTTCATTCTTCCGGCTCTTTCAGCAGCCTTTATGCATCTCACTCTCCGGGTAGGTTCCGCTACGGAAATCTCTAAATACGACGGATTAATCGCTGACGTGAATACAGAAAGGTGGAGAGGCCGGTATGAATGAAATGATGAACTCATCATTTGGAAAGGCATTCCTTTACGGTCTTCCTGCTATCAGTTTCGCTTTCATGGCCTTCTTCCCCAGTGCCCTCCAACTCTACTTTGTTTCAACAGGTCTATTCGCCCTGGGCCAAGCATACCTCGTCCAAAACGAAAGCTTCCGGAAATTTGCAGGCATGGCCATCCCCAAGAAGATGGCTGACCCTGCCGCCGCAGAAGCCCGAAACAACGACCTCCGCATGCTCCAGGACCTCATGAAGGCCCAACAGGCCAAGCTCCTCGAGGCCCAGAAGGAAAGCAATGCCTCCCAAGAAGCCAACATCAGCTTCATCGACCGCATGGTCAACTCCTTCAAGGAGAACAAGAACAACATCCAGCGCGAAGCAACCGAAAAGATCAACGAATTCCGCGGCTCCGGTCCCACCAAGAATGCAGACGGTTCTATCGCCGAACCGCCGCGCCTTAGCGAAAAGGACCAGAAACTGGCTGCTGACTACGAGCGGAGGAGAAAGGAAGAGGAAGAGTGGAAGCGGGAGGAGCGCAACCATGCGAAGAGAGCGGAGTATATGAAGGCCCTCGAGCGGCAGCGAGAGAAGGCTCGTGCTTCGTTCTCTCAGAACCAACGGTGAAAAAGAGGTCTACGAGTATGAATGCAAGAAATCTTGGGAATTTGTCATATAGGGCTGTTAAGGTTTTGTATTTGGTCTTTTTTTCTTTAACCACTGTACCATATGCTACTGACTGCTGTACCATTTATCTATCTTCTTTTCGTGTATGAGAAAAGATATGGTTCAATGAATTACCCGTCTGTTACCAGCTTGATTCCTTCGCACAAAAGCACGAAAATGTTGAGATTAGAAATTAAGAACTTTTATAAACATGTCCACGCTAATATGACCCATGAAAATTACTCAGAAGATGACAATACCGCATATGCAACGCTAAACAATGTACCCTACTTCTGATCCCTAGCAGCAGCATGCAACTGCTGCATAAACATCTGCGACTCCGCCGCATACTTACACCTCCTCCGAATCTTCTCCCCATACTTATAAAAGATAAACGGAAACGGCATACACGCCAGCGTGAGAAACGCCGGAATCGACGACGCCCAGTGAATCCCCAGTCCCTCGTACATATACGTCGTGAACAGCGGGAAAATACCACCGAACATAGACCGTGCCACGGCGTTCGCGGCGAGCGCCGACGCCGCGAAGACGGTGTATGAGTCGATCAGGTAGCTCAGCACACCCAGGTAGATGAGGACGACGCCGAATCCAAACGGCACGCAGCCGGCGATGCTGGCCATCCAGTGGATGGAGGGGTAGTTTGTCCATGCGAACCAGAAGAGGCCGATGGGGATGCAGACTGCGGCTAGCATTACTGGCGGGAGGCGGGATTCGGGCGGTGCGAAGCCGCCATAGGCTTTGGCTACTTTGAGGTAGCGCTTGTTATCCGGGATGGAGTAGAGCGTTGCGAAGACCATGCCTACCATAATACCTAGGAAGGCGAGGCCGCCGATACCCTGGTTCCAGCCGCGGCCTTGCTGGTAGACGATGGGGAAGGCGGCGAACATCATGAAGAGGGCGCCGTAGATGATGGCGATGTAGACGGAGAGGAGGAGGACGATTGGTTCGCGGAACAAAAGGACCCAGGGTCTGAGGAGGGCTTTTGCGAACATGCGTTTTAGGGAGACGCCGCCTTCTTGCTCGATGTCGAGTTTTGTGCGGTAGACTTTGCCGGTGATGGTTGAGAGGCGTTTTGCGCGTTGGCGGAGGAGCACTGGGGCGTAGGTTTCTGGGACGAGCAGGGTCATTGTTATCCAAAGGACGCCGGAGAACGCGGCGAGGAGGCCTTCTACCCATTTCCAGCCGGCGTTCATGCCTAGGAAGCCGCCGACGATGGGGCCGATAACGGGTCCCATGAAGGGTGCGGCTGCGAACAGACTTAGTGCCAAACCTCGTTGTTCCGCTTGGAACATGTCACTGATGACACCTCCGGAGTTGGTGAAGGGTGCGGACCCGGCACAGCCGCCCAGGAATCGCAGGATAACAAGGGTCTGGATATTCTCAGCCCCGGCGCAACCAGCGAGGAAAGCCGTCATAAGACCCAGTGAGAAGATAAATGGTGTTTGGCGACCGATGAACTCACTCAGCGGAGCCCAGAATAAGGGCCCTAGGGCAAATCCGATAACGAAAAGCGACAGGCCAAGCGTTGCGACTTCGGTTCCGATATTGAGATCTTCCTTCACCTGGTTGATGGCGCCCGTATATGCAGACGACGCTACTGCAACCGCCAGTGCTGCCGTCGACACCACGATCGTGATACCTACCTTTCTCATAGTCGGCATTAACATCGGGTTCCTGGGATCATTAGGGATCCAAGACACCACGAACGGATCCTCCGCCGTTCCTGACCCGGGATAAGTGTAATCCAGCACATCCTGCGTAATGGCACCTTGGTCGAGTACCTGGCGCCAGAAAGGTATAGTTCGCGGCTGGTCAACTTGAACGCTCTCCAAGTCGGTTGTCGCCAGGCCTGTTCCCATCGTCTGTGGTTATATTATTGACACCCCAGAAGCACGCAAAAGTAGCTGAAACGGCGTGACGGAATCCATTTTCTTTTAGCGACGAGAGAATATTTTTCTCTGACTCCTATGGGTCCCAGTACCCATCGGGTACATACTCTGGAACAGTATCCGAAGCCACTGCCGAATCGGCCCACAAGGCCAATCGGGTCCTTACCATCGTCCATTTTCTCCATCAGGAGGGTCTCTGCACTGCGGCCATTTGTCAGCTGAACGGGTAAAACGGCACACTACCACTGCACCCCACGCGGAGAATCTGCAGGTTGGCAGTTGTCGTACAAAGGGCGCAGGGCGTACTACTTCGTAGGGCGTGTTAGGGCATAACGCCGTTGTGTGGCTGTTGTGCGCAAAATTATACCGTTGTACGTAAGCGCCCGAAGGTCACGTGCACATCACCGCAGTATTTTCCTGCCCTAGTTACGAGTACAGAATGCGATTCAGCATTCCGAATGAGGTTCAAAAAGCTGCCCTGGACGCTCAAATAGCCATCTGTAATATGTATGAGCTCTATGAGCCACCTGTCAGTTCCTCTCAGTCTGTGCACTATTTGAAGGTCGAACCATCGTACGCAAGCAAGCCACGGCAAAAATGCTATAGTGCTTTGCCATTTTCTGGACGGCCTCAAGTTTGGTGCAAATTGACTTGAACTCGCCTGTTTGCATAGCAATCTAATTCACGACCTCGCACTTCGTGGAAGCCAGTGCACATTGACAGAAAGTCGTGCCGATCGTCGAAAGCGGAAGGGCGGACATGTGGATTTCTGCAATAGATAGTTCCCTTGCTGCAGTTCGCCAAATTGTCGACCGGGCGGACGCCATACTTGTGTGAGTATAGAGGATCGACCTTTGGCCCTGATAAGTGGTGATTGAGGAGACAGTAGCCGCGTTGGAGTGGTCAATGGCTGACCTTCGGGAATTATATATAAGAACAATGGGCCTGACGAACGAGGCTTATAAGGGTGTCAGAGTACCCCCCAGTATAGGAATAAGGCAATGAAAGATGGAATCCGATGCCAAGGGCATCTCGTATAGTAGATAAAGATGAATAGGTGCCTCCATAAAACGGTGATTAGTTCATCTTCGGCTGAGGAACACATACATAATGCCAATCATCCATGGCACATAAGGATCTTCAGAGTGCCAATTCAACAACAAAAATTTATCGAACACAAACATGGGGGCTCAACGTCCAAATCAAATTGCGGTCTGAGCAAATATCCGTCTGGTGTCTTTTTGAGGGTGATATGGAATGCACGAAGGTTGACCATTGAGCCAGATATAATACGTTTTTTAATAATCTTATGTCCTTTCGAGCATGTAAGCAAGGAGGTCCGATGCTATATAATTAGATTGCTTTTATAGAATTCTTGACGGTCATCTTCACCCCCCTTAGTCAAAGTAAAGCTGACCCTTTGTGGTGTTGAGTAATGCAGAGTAAATCATTCTCTCAGTGGTTTTTGCGACATGGGTAAACTGGGAAATTGTACTTCCTGACCTTGTAGTACTGGGCCGAAGAAGCTATAGGGTTCTTGTCGATCAAAGCCGTGACTTGTTGGTGATATATATCTAAAGTGTTAATGACATAATGTCAACGGCATATAAAAGTTCGAGCAACTCACTTCAATTTCGACGACATAGCCTCCGCCACACTCATCCATACTGCTGCTAAGCCAAGACCCCAGATAGACCATCCGGATCACAGACCTCATCCTGTGACTTATCGAGAGTCTTATATCTATATCGAAAGAATGCCCACTCGCATCCCGTGCAGCAGGGAGACGCCCTTCGTTCCGTTGAGGGATAATTCAATGGCAGTTGGAGAACGGGTAATATCCATGGATCGCGCCAAGGTGAGTTTGCCCTATAAAAAGAAGTCACAAAAGTCATTAGCGTTCCTGTTCCTGCGTCATAAGCCTCGACTCGTCACGTACCCAGGATTCTATTGCAATTATTCTCAAAACTTTATGTGGTTGTTGGTTGCCCGTCCGTATATGCTCGGAGATTAAGGGATCTTTGTGATGTTGAGAGATTGGTGATCCGATCGATTCGAATCGCAGGAACTGCTTCAGTCCAGTCAAGTCAAGGTAATGACTGCGTTGTTGTCTCAACAAGAACCTGGTCATAGCACCAAGCCAGTTGAAAAAGCGACGAGTCGAAAGAACCTCAAAGAAGCCTAGCGCGCGATCATGTGAATGAGGCTCATGTCAACCCTTCCCAAATAGGAAGCCCTATTCCCACGACAACCTCCCCAAATCTCTCACAAACCACCACAGCACACAATCTTCTTCTCCCTATTCTCTGTCTTCGTTCTTTCTGATTGTTTAATTATCTCAAGGATACAAACGACCCCAATTCCACCCCAATGAAAGAGCCGTTTCGACGCAAAGTCAGAAAACCGCAACGACACACAGGCTGGGATCTTAGGAATTTCAACCCAAGGCTCTATCATGTCTACGTTTGTCCTTTGGGGGTTTTTGCTGCTATAGGATTTTTTATTATTCACAGTACGTCTCCCAAGAGGGAAAGCTCCCCTCAAGATGATCCTAAACCGATACCAGGCTTAAAGGACCCCATAATCACCATAGCGACCGAGATCCGCAAAATCACCAACAACGAGAAAACATACATGGAAGTTATCGGCGAGGCCCTGGTATCTACTTTCGTCCTATGGCTGCTTCTGACACTCGCTATTTGGGTTGGAAACGCTATAACTCGTTGCTGTCAACGTCGTCGTCGCAACAAGATTAAGAGGAGATAGGCGGTTCTACCCCGGACACGACTTTGAAGGGCTGGTTTCATACTGGCTTGTTTCTTCGAATGATACCTTTTGCGACGCGACAAATGTTTACAATTACGATTCAGACGCCGGCATAATGGGTGGAAATGGTTTAGGGCTGGACATGTACGGTCAACGAATAATGGTTTCTGTTCGATTTATGTGGCGTTATATGGTCTTGTATGATTAGACGTGTATTTCTATTGACGATTTGCTGTGATTAAGGATGAGAGACCTTATGTTCACCATGATGAGCCTTGACGATATATCTCGTGCTGCTTCCATACAAAATCTTGCAGTATTTTCTGAATTCCAATCGCTTCTAGGGAAAAGATCACTAATCCAAGATAATCAGACTCTTTCCACCCCCAACACACCCATCGACAACAGACTGTTCGTCAGACGAATAGAACATGCACCAATCTGTTTGCATGCACCGTTTGACTCCGACGCATAGAAGCATATCAGCAAAGAACCGACTTGTTTCCATATTCTGGCCAGTTCAAATAAGCGACAATAACCTTTCATCGTATGGTATCGCTGTTTTGTAGCTGAAGTGGAGAAAGCCGTCCATTGTATCGCGTCCGTGCAATTCCTTGAATCGAAGTCCACGTTGGCGGGTGCTGAACCTTCCTGGTTTAAATTCTCGGCTAGTGTCTTTAAGCTTGATCGAGGGACTGGGCGAGAAGGACACCATCATTGCCTCGGGTCGGTTTACCGCATGTGACCGGTTGCAAGTATCAAGTCGATAGCTGGCAGGCCTGAAGCTGGCTAGGGATAAAGTTTTGTAATACGTCGTGATACTAAGAAATCCAGTATCACAGTCCTCAACATCCCACTAAGCCACCTTGACATTGGCCGGCTGCTTTTCATAATTCCCATAATACCGCTCGTCCATACCAGCCTGCATCCGCGCTTCGGTATTAAAAGGACCCTTTAGCCCACTCCTAAAATGCATCTTGACGTTCGAACGGAATACCTCAACCGGATCGGTGTTTTCCTGCCCACATATCCACGTCAACCATCGATGGCCGGTGGTGACGTGTGTGATCTCATCGTTGTGGATCACTTCCAAAGCTCCGACGCTGTCAATATCGCCTGCTTTGCGGAATTTCTCGATGGTCATGGGGTTGACGTCCAGACCACGGGCTTCATGAACGAGTGCGATGATGCAGATTCTGGCGCGGAGGTCGTGGGCGGTTGCAGTCGCCGATTCCCAGAGGCCATGGTGAACAGGAAGGGCACCGAAGTAGGAGCCCATTTCCTCGAGTCTAGTCCGCAGAAATGAAAAATGTTTTGCTTCATCGCTTGCAACCTTGAGCCAGTCATGGAAGAAGGCGCGAGGTAGTTCCTTTCCAGTCTCTTCGGCGTGGAAGGTTGAAAACCGTACGCAGATATCAATGGCAAGGTCGATAGCCCATAGTTCAATATTGGCTAGGGCGTGAAGCATGGTAATCCGGCTTTTCAATGTTCCACCTCCTCTCGAACGCGGCATCTCCGTAGCCTTGACGGTGTTCAGATTTTCGCGTGGTGGTGTAGCGGGAGGGGGTTTTGTGCCTCTTCCAATTTCCATTGGTGAAGACGACTTCTCCCGTTCGGTGAAGATTGAGAATAGATGGATTGTCAGCTCAATCTTATGCTCCGGGTGAGGAGTATTCAGAATATGAACAGCCCAATCACAAAAGGTCGCATTATCATCCAGAAACACGGGTCGCGAGGAAATTTCAAGGCTCTTCTGAAGGCTCTCCGAGAGCTCGGTTTCCTGAGTTTGCCCTTGCTTCTTGAACTTCACCTGCTCCGTCACCGGCTCCAGCTGTTTCAGGCTGATACCATCCTCTGAGTACTTCAAGAAAATAGTCTCTCCACGGATTTCAACAGGATAAGTACACGTCTTAATCCCAACGCTCGACTCGCCCGTTTCTACATTGAAATCGTACGCATGCCACGGACACGAGACGATGTACGCGGAATCCTCAATATCGACCTGCGAATCCTCCATCGGACCACCGGCATGCGGACACTCCGCCTCCATGGCATAAAACGACCAGCCATTTTCAGTCTCGTTGGCTGCTTTGGTCTTGGGTTTTGTAGGCTCGATTGATGGCAAGCGGAAGAGGACCAGGCGCTTGCCGTCGGAGAGATGGATCACATGTCGTGCGCTTGTGAGGTCGGGGAGGAACCCGAGTTTGATTGACATTCTGTCTTCTTTGATTTGGAGGGGTTTGCTTCCCGCGCAGTGAGGGAGAATATCCAGTTCAAGTCACTTTGACGTTGTCTGTTGTTCGAGATATTTTTTTCAATATCACGTGCCTGGTGGGATGACCGTCGTGCTATGCCGAATACGGCTAGTGTAGCATATGACTGGGTGCGTTTTAACCGGAAGACCAATATTATACACCCGGTAAAGAAGACCTCTGATTGGTCAATTTATGTCTATAAACTTGAATAATGTTGACGCCACAGGCGACAACAAACCAGGCAGCGCACATTAGGCTTCTTCGGCATTTAAGGAATACAGAAATTGAATCACCTTTAAGAGCAAAATGAATCCATTAACAGTTAGATCATTCGTCACCAGAACCCGCCTACTCCCCACGTACGTCCCGGACCTTGCACAGGTCAGAACCAACCCAAAACTGGAAATCGGATCACGCCTGGAACCATGTCTGTTTCTCCAGGAAACAGTAGTGCCATATAAGGTCTGGACAGATGTCGACATCTGTGAGGCACACAGCTTGTATCCGACTGAAGGGCTATACCATGAGCCGTACGGGCCCCAGGTTAACGATGTGCATGTCCTGGTGAACGACCTGACAGAGGCAGCGAAGGTTCTGGAGAAGGGTGGCAGGCTATACGCGCACTGATCTGATAGGAGCCAATCAGTACAGAGTTGGCTACTGCTGTGACAATGACCGGGAGTTCATCCGTTTAGTCAAGTCGAGCGCCATAGGCAAACGGTGCTGCCAGTGGCTGTCTTCTCAAAAAGCATCCCAGAAGGGCAAAATAAGCAAGGGCGTTGTGTCAGGAGGGGTATTGCTCATGCTGGCCAAGGGCTGGAACTACCCTCTCCGATCCACTCTGACGCCTGGTCACCAGCCCATCCCACAACTGCCGGAGTACTTCGACTCACACATGCAACTCTGGCTGGAGGAACCACTCCCCGAACCTCGATCAACAGCACGACTTCTCACCTTTTTTCATGCCGCAGAAGTTCTAGACGTGCTCTTGAATAATCAGAATCCGTGGACACAGGAGTTCAAACAAGCCATTGCAAAGGAGCATCGACAGGCCCTGTCTAACCTCCTCGCACTGTAATTCCACACGTGCCCGCTGTCACATTTTATAATTTTCGCGGTCGAGTTCAAAGACTACTACCTGTTCGTCCACGATGAAATCAGAGCTGGTCGACGAGAGCCTGCTCAACTCCATGGAGTCAACCGTGCACGAGCGGGATACAAACATTTAGTTCCTCTTCCGCGAGATCTGGCGGATGAGAAGTTATACCAGAAGCGGTTACTCCGATACATGTGGTTGATCCGAGCACGTTCAAATGATAGATGGTGGGTGCTTTCGCTGAACATTGCTCGGATACTGGAACATAGAAAGTGGTACCGGGAGATGAAAAAGTTGGAAAAGCAGTTCGGACAAAGGCCAATCCCTTTGCCGCCGGGTGAGAGCCCGCCAGTTGAATACTGGAAATTAGAGTATGGGCAGATACTGTATCGGCCTAACAGGTGGACTGAGGTTAAGGATAAACCGTTCTGGTAGTCGAGTATTACTACGGCAGGAAATTACATCTTTCATGCTCCTTGTATTGGTCATCCGAAGTCTATTAGTTTGGGGTAGCTTACATAGTCAAGATGGCACGAGTTGTTTATGTGCAAATATCGATAATACTATCATTCTAGCAGATCACAAAAGTTTGCATTCACATATTTGAAACAAACAACAATCCCTCCAGGGGAAAAGAAAAGAGAAAATGAAAACAACAATGCAACACAAAAGTCACGAAAATAAGCATAAACAACCATATCTTTCCATGAGAGCTCTGAATGAAGGATCCTGCAGAAGCTGTGTTGCAGTCAGAGGTTTCTCCGGATAGTAAGTAAATACTTTTAACATAATGGAAAGCACAAGTTCTCGCTCATTTGAATCCGTGTCTGGA
The DNA here is from genome assembly GCA_034509305.1 of Aspergillus cristatus. Taxonomy (NCBI): domain Eukaryota; kingdom Fungi; phylum Ascomycota; class Eurotiomycetes; order Eurotiales; family Aspergillaceae; genus Aspergillus; species Aspergillus cristatus. Next base: position 612,432 of record WJBV01000007.1, on the reverse strand, counting down.
CGATAGTGGGCAATTGTTCCTGCAAGTTCACGGTGATTAGGCTTCTTATCCTGGTCATACCACGAATCAAGACCTTTAGGGTGAGTGTAAAGGCCCTTCCACTGCTCAGGTAGTGGACCCAGAGAATTGACAATATCGCTTATTATTCCGCCCTCGAAACGGGAACTAAAAGGCGGATAGCCAAGGTAAAGCACTCCAAAGAGGACCATGTAACTCCACATGTCGCAGGCAAAACTTGGGTGTTTCCCATGAAGGCGATCTGGGGAGCAAAACTGCATAGGTGGATAGCCCTTTTGTGTCACGGTGTCGTCAACTTTCTTCGCCAGACCAAAGTCTCCGAGATGGAATTTCTCTGTGCGTAAGTTTTCAGGGACCTTAAGAGGCCAAACAAGCTCTCCCTGTTTCCAAAGGTAGACGAATGGTATGGTTTCCTTTAATGGTCGACCAAGTGCCTCGTATTTAGCACTCCTGTTAGATTGTGGAGAGGAGCTATTCCCCACATACAGTTCCTCATTCCCCACATACAGTTCCTCATTCCTCACATACAGTTCCTCTCATTCAAGTCTGTTGAATATCCATTAGCATGCGGACCAACAGTGAGGCATGTCTCACTGTACAATTCCGGCTTTGTGTAGATTCTCCAAGGCCTCTAGCAATTGCCGAGCAGCAGACATGCGAGTGGCCATGGACATGGACTTCCCCCTCAGGACAAGAGAGCAAAGATATGGGCCCATCAATGGAAACACAGGAACCCTATGATGACGATTGTCTCCAGGTCTAGGAAGTAGAAAAGTCGCCAAATATGTCACACGGTGAGAGGTATCCTGTACATCCTGCATGATTTTGTCCTGAATGCGGATTTCGGTTTCCGCCCATTCCCCCAAACACATGACTTCTGAGGGCTACATCCCTCTTGTCCTGAAGACCACGGGCCATCCAGACAGTGGAGAAGCCTCCAAAGCCGATTTTATGCTCGACTAGGTATCTCTCATTGAGCACTTCTCCGAGACGAATGGGATAGAAGACGCGTTCAGTTGCCTTATCGTAGTTATGCCAGGGTTTGGCAACCTCTTGAAGTCCATACAACTTGGAGCATTCAATGGATTCAAGCTGATACAAGTCACATATAAAAAAAAAATTGCAGCACCGTCTCATCAAGTGTCCTCCTTATATTCAACCTCCGCAATAACCTCGCTAGGGCCATCGATCCCCACCAGGTGCCTCCTTTGAATAAACCATTCACTAGTTTGTGATGCACAACAGGAAAGACCTTGTCCTCACAGCCCTGAAGGCTTCAGCCAGCCATTCCATACGATCCTGTCATGGGTGGGCAGGAGGTCGGTGACCTGACTGCATTGACATGACATCTTCTTTAATACCTTTCACAAAATATATTTTACAGGACTCATCTCAATTAAAAATTAGAATAGGAAGGGAAGAAGGCGCGAAATTTAAACCGCGTCGGGAGAGAAAAAAAAAAAAAAAAAAAAAAAAAAGAATGCATCGTCCGTGAATCGAACACGGGCCTCGTCGATGGCAACGACGAATTCTACCACTAGACCAACGATGCTATGCTTCGGAAGCTGCTGATTGAAGGTCCAGTTCCGATAATGACTTATAAAATCGTTCCTGGTGTGCACCATGGTTGGCCCTAACTCTATCTTAATTAACAGGTGACGTATCCAACACCGTCAGTTATCAGTTCCTCGTGTAATGAGATTGGAGTATTAATTAATATAATGAACCAAAGACTTGACGGAATGAATTGTTTCGGAAAGCCACGAGGTAGATGCAGGAACGGCCAGAGAAACACGGTGGGCCTTTCCAGACGACGCACTAACAATTCTAGAGATAGGTTCAGCAGAGGGAGTCAGAGATAGCTCCCAAGACATGCAGATAGCTGACTAAACTCAGAAAAAAATTGAACCCTTTGTATGTATGAGTCGAAGGCCTCAGAAATACGTTGATAAGTCCCAAAAGCGGACATAAGTAAAAACAATCACATGGTCTCAATGTATCGGGTTTTATTACGTTGCTCCGTTACCCGTAGCTTGATGGACATGAATTTCAGAATATCTCCATGTTCAGTATAAGCAAGATCAAGCAGAAATGCATGCCTTCTGCTTTTCGCCCCCTCTGGTTCGGGAGCAAGGACTTGGGTGTGGATTCAATGCTGGCAACCTTTTAACAAGGGTGCCTTGCTTGCATATCCATATGATTCGACCCATCTGTCGGGATAATGCTTTTTCATAGTCGAAGTATCCTTGAGTGCGTAATACGAAGAGATTCTTCGAAAGTCTCATGACTGATAAATGCTATCAATGTGATAATGTCTTGTCTGATGACGAGCGCTGCAATACCTATGCCCCGAAATATCGCGAACCGGTATCGTGTATGCCAACTTGCTCACAGCACAAGAATGCCCGTTTGATTCTTGACTGTGTTGTCCAAGCGCCAATGAAATTGGATATGGGTGACGTATGAAGATGTTGTAAGCTCATAAACTGTACTAAACCGGCAATCAAGTTGTGCTAAGGAAAAAGTCCTTCACACCTGGCATACGCGTACCATAATATGCAAAGGACGAAAAAAAAGCGAATTTGGGCCAGAGGCGTCGATTTCTGTATCTTGTGATGCCGAACCTCTCATATGGAACGCTTCGTACATAGTGCATATTCTCGAAGTATGCAGGGAGGCGGTTTCGATATGAATCTTGGCTAGAGCCTTGACAACTTCTGCATTCGAGTTCAATTCACAGTCCGCGACATATACTTCAACATTAGCGCGTACATTGGGATTGGCAGGTATAGATCCTCTTACGCTTGAGCCTTCATCAACGGAGTAAAGACGAAGACGAAGTTTATTGACCATTATCATGACCCCATTTTGGTTTTATCGTGCACGTAAGACACGTGCCATAATAAGTTATCATCACTTTGCATGTGGCCTCATCGAAGTAGTGTAAGTTCACAGCTTTCCCGGTAGGATTACATATTTGGCGCTTCTGAGGAATGATCGAGAAATGCCCGAATATCTTATCGATTGTCACGTATACCTAAAGATAATCTAGTATATGACGGACGGTCATCTCAAAGGGTTGCTTGAAACAAACAATCCTGTAGCGTCTAACTTCAGATTACTTTTTGGTGTTCCAGGATTGGTTGAACGGTCAGTTTTTCATCAAGACATATTTGTTGACGAAACCTCTAGTCACGCCAGAAAAGCTTTTAGGATATCCGTCGAGGGCACAGAGTTCGTGGATAGTCATTGATGACCAGTATGCCTGCCACTCCCTCTTGTCGGTAATTCCTCAGCAACCCTTTGATCTAGTTGATTACCTATCGGGCCTAAGTAGCTTATTGGATTTCTGCGTGAAAATGAGTAACTTTCCCAAATGGGCAATTGGCCGGCACTTCCGCCCCCGGATAAAAAATGAAAGGCGGTATATGCCTTTTGATAACGAAAATGGTTGAGAAAGAACAAGAAAAAGTGGACTGACAGGCATAGTATATATACGGCCTTCTTTCCCTTCCTTGCGGCTGGTGTTAATGCTAACAACCTTAACCGTCGCATTCGAGACCCGGAATATAGTAAATTACCATGGGTATCCATGACATAAATCTCTTTGCAGAGAGCTTGTAATATAATATATGACATTCAATTGTCATTTGAGGCTTGATCGGATAATTTCGAGATACTGGATGACCAAATCAATCGCGATTCGATTTTTTGCGGGTCTAACAGAGGGCAAAAAGGACCAGATCTTGTCACAATGCGTGTACCGAGGGACATCTAGTATGCCATTACAGGCACAGCATGAGCTCTAGATGCCATGGTTTTTCCATTGCATCCGGAAGAGCAAAACCATTCCTCACGAGCTAGAGGAATCGTTATCCGTTCGATATCCCATGTCAAAACAGAGTCCTTTGGATTTCTTTTTGGGAATCAATTTCGCCAAGGATTATAATGTCCTGCCAGTTTCCCATAAAGGATTCATATCGTTGTCAGATGGATCTTCGAAGATACTCCTTCAGCAAGGTTAGTCAACCCTCATAACACGATCACTAACATGCTTCGATAACTGGCGATCTACCGAGCCCATCTTGTACGCGATGTATAGATGGTCACCGTATCAAACCCAGTCCTCGATTCTTTGTCTGGGCCACATGCAGCGAGTATTTGTGAGAAACATTACAACAATCCCGAAAGCAAGTATCAAATTTTGAGACCTTTATGTCATGTAAAGTACGCTTCGTCGAAGTGCTTCCACAAAACATATTTCATGCCATTTAATCGGTAAATTGCCTTAAGTGCAACATCTCTTCCGTTAACAAACCGCAATAGACAAGCCCCGTAAGGCTTGAGTTACCATACTGCGACAATCAATTGATTTAGCGTATCTTGCCAGTTTTCCCAGGTGTATCTATATCGTTTAATCCATCGTGGGATTCTGTCAAAGATTGGCCCATTTTGCGATAGAGCTCATATATCAAAACCACAAACGGACTGTGCATTAGTTAGTATTCCATCTAGGCCTTGCGCTGGAGTCAATCACCATCCTTCTTTCATCTTCGGTATAACTATGGCCAGACTCCATCTTTCCAGATGATGGGTCCTCAAGGTCTTTCGTTGCAAGAGGTCGTGCAACCTGCGATTCGCAAGTATGTCAAAATTATTGTACTCCGCGCGGATCATACCCGCGCATTGCTCTGGAGAAGCAGCACTCCAAGCCTCCTGGATATCGATACTTTGTATCATAATTTCGTCTTAAAAAATAGTTCCTCGATGCTTTCATGCACTGTACGTGCGCTTTCTGAGGACACGATATGAAACCAAACATTCCCGGTGATACTTGCGAGTCAGGAATCGAAAAGAAAGGATAAATCCTTCCAGCGCGGGCTTCCTGGTATGTAAATATTGCTCAACAGAAACAAGGCACCCTGGCCTGTAGTTGATATTCTCAGATATTGGGCAAGTGAAGTTCCACCCTGTTGGCTATAAACCACGGCATCCAGTATCCGCTGCCGTGTGCGCAGTATCTTAACCCAAAACATTGTAGTAAGGTAAGCCTTATCCCATTCGAGCCAACCGTCAAACAGGATTTGGATAACGACAAATCGCTCGTCTCATACAGGAATCGGTGCTATCTTGGTCCGATAAGACTAGCGATGTTAATACTGGGTATTTGCTAGCTGCCTTCGTCAGGGCCATCTATAGGACCTTCCGGAAACGTGCAGCTCCAAAGAGCGAACATCGATATCGTTTCGATCCCGATCTGTGGTTCACAGCAACTTCTAAATGAAAGGGCATATAGCCACGCGTATCCGCCAGCGAAGGGTAATACTAACCCACACATCAATACGCACTCTCGGAAGAGCCATAGAGAATAGAAGCCATACTTCTTGTCGATAACTGTTGGTAAGATGAAGGTGCATACCAGACCAGCCCTATCTTTGCTGTTCGTCGAGTAGACAGCCAGAGACCGATACCTCGGTCACCACAACTTCTTTGTACCATCTCTAGTACAGCAATATGCACGCCTCGAGTGCTATCTCTCTCTGTGTGAGTGGAAATCTATCCGCGTGCTGCGTATTTACTACATACGAGGTTTTTAAGTCAGTGGCTGAAAATCGAGAAGGAAGGAGAAGAGGAAAGTTTTCGTAGTGGACATCATCGAAGTTGTAACGCGATAGTCCATCGGCGGCATCATTCTCTCTCCCTGGTCGGTATTGGCTAACGGTTCTCTTTGGTAATAGGTTGGCCTTTTCCGGCTTTGCTTGAGAGTTTTGTGGCTGGAGTTACAGAATGAAACATGTTCATTGGGTATATTCCGTCCGTGTTTCGGGGATGGGATGGTTGCCGGGAACCACTCATGAAATAAAAGCACTCCTTTGATCAATCGTTGCTCTGTATAACAACTGATATGATATGATCCACAATAAAAGAAATTATTGGGACAGTGCAGCAGACATGAAAGAAGTATAGAAACCTAAATGGTGATGGCTGACGAGTGAGATGGAGTTGCAGGAATGAAATGCCCTGTATCAATCCAAGGAGTCTTCTCCGCGTTGTACTTAGGAGATGTGGTGAATGATCAAGACATACTATCAAAACATTGAGGGTAGATATATCATTCACTGAGCTGTCAGTCTGCTTTTTCAAGGCTATTCGTTGATGTATATCTATATTCGGAGTACAGGACACAGAGTATGTCCAACATCAAATACAACACAATCATATCTCACAGTTTCCCAAACTAACAAGCAATATGCAACACATCGATGCAATATACACAGGACATGATATGCCCAACACACCGTAAGTACTCCTGAGTAAACACTCACACGACCAGCTCATTTAATGCAGCTCTAAAGCAAACAGCGCAGTAACACAACATGGACCAGCCATCTGTGTAACTGTAATATGCAGGGGTACCAGGCACCAACAATCCATCTCGAAACCGAAACCCAATCTCAAATCCAAGTCTCAAAAAACGAAAGAAAAATCAAGTAGTCCGCATCGGCACCGACGTCAACGGCAACGCCGGCGCCCCCTCCCCACCACTCTTCTCGTCCTCGACAAACATCCACCCCTCCAACCTCTGCGTAATCCTCGCACAAAACGTATCCACATATCTCGTCCAAAGCGAAGCACAAACATACACAATCCCAATCCAAACCGGAATACTTATCCCAACAACGACAGGCCCCCGAATCGGAATCCACGGCTCAACCGCATACTCCCCATTCTCATCAAAAATCGGATCCCACGGCTGCGCTGTAATCCCATACAGCATCCAGCAAAGCACTGTCCGTAATAACGCCCCGTGAACAAGATACACCGCGAAAGACTGCTTCCCGAGCCACAGCAGGAGGCGGTTTGAGAGGAAGTCTTTTGTGGAGGGGGAGATGTAAATGGCGAAGATAATCAGGTCGACGCCCAGAGCTGTGTAGCGTTTGCCGATGTTGACGTCTGGGGGGAAGATGTAGGGGGCTGTTTCGTACATGTAGTTGGACCAGGTGGACCATTCGGGGTGTTCGCCGGGGTAGCCTGCTATTAAGAGGCCGGTTATGGTGAGGGGGATGGAGATTGCTTTGCGGAGCCAGGTGTGGGTTTCCATAAAGGTTTTGAAGGAGGACTCGTAGGCGAGGTCGCTGAGGAACATGCCGTAGATTGCTTGCATTTGGAACGTCTCTGTTCAAGTTAGCACACCGCAACAACCACAAAACAAGAAGAGAAAGCGACATACCAACATTCTCCACCTGACTTTGATGAAAATACAAAAACATCCCCAAATAAATCCCCAACCGCCACCGAAACTTAACAAACATAGTCGCAACCAGCAACACATAAACCAACATCGACGCCAACAACAACGGCAACAACGCCCACTGATGATCATCATACGCCATAAACCCATCCGTCCATACACTCAAAAAGTTCCTCCCCAGCTCAACCACCTCCTCCCAAAGCGTCTCCTTCACCTTCGGCGCCGCATACCGACACCACCAGCAATCAGACCGCAGCGCGGTAAGATACCCATCAAACTGCGCGAGCGTCCAGGATATCAGCATTGCGATTGTCGCGGGGAGGATTAGCCGTGGAGGGCGCCGGAAGGCGCTTTTGGCGATGGAGGTGAAACTGCCGAGTGTGTCGGCGTTACGGGATTGTTTGAGGGGTTTGAGCGCGCAGACGTAGCCTGTGAGAAACGCAAAAATTGTCACTCCTATGCGGCCTTGCCACGGAATGCGGAGGATGGGCCATTGTAGGATTCGGGGTGGGGAGTCTTCGGTGTCGCGGGGGGAGAAGAGGTCGTAATCCCAGGCGCGGGCGAGGTGGGTGAGGACGACAAGGAAGGAGGCGATGCCGCGGAGGCCCTACTTTATTAGTATCCTTCAACGTATATAGATGGGAGTATGGGGGAAGTACATCGATCCATTTGACACTCTTCCGGGGATCCCCTTTGACATTGGGGTCACCGGACTGCCAGGGCAGCGGTGGGAGGTTCTCAACCAGCCGGGAGTATAAATGGGTAGGTTCAAACATGGTCAAGAGAGCGTGAGCATAATATAGTATGAACAAACGAATGTACCACCCGTAGTATGTAAAAGAGTGTACGGAGTATTTTGAAGACTGGACGGGAGGGAACAATTAAAGGCTACACAAACAGGGATGCCGGGACCCCTAGGCCGCGTTGCCCTACATTATTAGTATTGTGTCTTGTACCCCGTATTTTCTGCCTGCGAGGTTGAAAGAAGATCATCGCCGAGAATGCCGGGGCCTTACGCTGCCAAGGATCGCGCCATACATTGGGGAGCTGGTGTCAAGTGATTGGCGCACGTGGGGGATGGCTGTCGTTTACTGGTGTTTAAGATATGCAGTAAGGGTTAAAGTGAACACTCCGGAATACATTCTACATAATATTGACTTTCATGATATTATCCTGGTACATAATGCTCCTGCAGGAATAGGGCTGAACATTTCCTCTTCGGGTGATGTTCGCCAAGACTCCTGAGCCCGCCCTTTTCGAACCGTCTTGATAGCCTTATCGTGATCTGCTATTAATTACGGATATTCGGCTACCATATTATGCACAGAGCAGTTCCAGCAGAGCCCATAAAGGCCGATTATCTGAATATCCTCCGTCCACCAACACCCCCAGCGCTCCAAGTAACCGACCCTCTCACCCCCAAATTCCCCATACTCAACCCCGAGAACCCAACACCACCACCTTCACCATCGCGCTTATACCGCCGTAAGGCCTCTCTCAAATGTGCCGGGAGTAACTGTCCGCGGTGCGGGTTCGGAGGTGGAACGAACACGCGTTGAGATTGGGATTGCGTTCCTGCCTCTTGTTTGATCGTAGTATCACTTTCAGTCGTAGTCGAATTTGACAGTCTCTGTTGCTCGTCAAACTCAGCGCGCGCAGCTTGATCGTGTGCTTCCGCCCATTGCGCTTGTACCGTTCGCGCTTTCTCGATGACTTCTCCCGCAAACACCTTTGTAAATCCATTAATAGTCGTAACCACACTGGCCGGTACGGACTGCGAGAGCGCATGGTTAACGATCCGTCGTAGCGTTTCTTTCCGCAACTTCGCTCGTTTAAACAGATCATATCGCTCGGATTGTTGGGGGTTAAATGCATCGACCAGTAGACTGTCCTCAAATTAGCATTAGTCTCACTCCTCATATCCCACCAGGTTAAGCCGACGCACGCAAGATTCTTCTTCTCAGCCTCAATATCCGTCGCCCCCTCCTCCCTCCCCAACAACTCCCCCTCATAATCAAAATCCTCATCCTCCTCCGCATCCTCATTCCCCCCAGCACCAGTATTCCCACCTCCCCCTCCCCCTCCCCCAGTATGCCCCGTCGCACCACCACGCACAGAACCACCATCAACATCCACACTCCCAACCCTCCCCTCACCACCCCTCGCGCTAATCCCCTCCTCCCGCTCGCGTTCCTTCTCCCTCTCCTTCTCAGCCTTGCTCTTCCTTCCCCTCTTCTTCCCGCCCTTCGGCACCATCGCACTCCCAGCACCGGAAAAAATCCCATCAAGACTCCCTGTGAAACTCCCCGTCACGGACCCCGCGTCGCTGGCCGCGGCGCTGAAGGGCGCGCCGCTGCGCGGGTCGTCGATGGTCGTTGGGAAGGAGGTTTGGCGGAGGGGGTGCATGCGTGGGCGTTTGTGGGCGGTGGTGTTTGCGTTGGTAGAGGTGGCGGAGAGGGAGGTCATGGAGCGTTTTAGGGGGTTTGGGGGGGTGTAGGGGGGTGGGGAGGACATTTTCTGTATTATTGATTTACGTTAAGATAGTTGTGGTTGGGGTGTGTAGGTGGTGTGGATGCGCTGTCGTCGATGCGACGCGGTCGGGTGGGTTTGAGTTTCGAGGCGTGTTTTGATGCGTATTTAGATCATGAGAACGATCAGGCGGATTTATTAAGTAGATGTATATTAATCGTAAATGAAGAAGATGGGTATCTCGATGGTTGGTGTGGTTGAAAATGCTGATAGAAGTCGGCCGGACGCGGACTGAAGATAGAAGATCCGCTCCGCCATTCACCACCCAGTATGCACGGGTATTCTGTACTCCAGATATCATTACAACACTACGGATGAAGCCAGAATACTTATATAGTGAATAAATATAAACCATGCATAATTACGCTACTGCTAAAGCAGAACAAAACCCGAAACAAATGCTCAATCTGCAAATAATCCACATAACAAACCCGCATATAAACAATCTCCCATACCCCCAGTCCAACTAAATACTACACGCAAACCAGCGAGATCCACTGTACACATATGTACAAATACTAGAAATTTGCACTGCACAGTCCCTCAGAACCCCTCCTCTCCAAGTCGCGGGGCCCCCCCTTTCCAGTCATTGCGTTCGTAGTATCGGAAAACCAAATCATATCCCTCCAGATCATGCACGATGCGGTCCACCCGTCTGTATCCCGCGACCTGCTCCGTCTTGGGCGTGCGCCGCGCGGCGTGCCGCTCGATGTATTTCACGTCCTTGGGGGTGTCGGCGTCGCCCTCGAAAACGCTCGTAGGCTTGGCTTCGAAGAGAGTCACGCTGAAGCGGCCTGGTTGGAAGATGTCGACGACCTGCTGGATGATGTCGGCGGTTGTTTGGCCGTTCTGCGAGTGCGGGACGTTAGTTTCGAAGGACGCGTAGGAGCAGTGTGGCTCGGGCGTGACGTGCACGGTGAAGTAGTGCGTGCCTGTCTTGCGATCAGGGGACGGGATCACGCCATTCGCGGAGAATCCACATGGCGTGAAGAGGTACGCGTCGATGCGCGAGTCGGGGAATTTCTCCTTCGGGTACACGTCTGACAGGCCCGAGGACTCGGTGACCACGGTGCCGAGGGCGTGGCCTTCGGTCGTCAGCTCGGGTGGCAGGATTTGACTACCCTCCGAGTCGATGTCGCTCATGTCCGAGGACGTGTTGCTGAAGACATCGATGTGTTCGCTGCCCGTCTCGCGATCAAAGTTGCGGTAGCGCTTCTCTGCCACGGAGGTCGCGTGGTCGAGATAGAACTGCTTGGCGTTCTGCTCGTCCAGATCGGTCATGAGAACCTCGAGCGTCTCATCGTGCTCGTCAGCTGCACCGGGAACGGCAGCCACGTCAGGGACATTGAGCACCTTGGTCTCGGTTTCCGGGAAGTTCTCGTCCAACCTGGGACTGCCAGGCGGCGTGAGCAAGGTGTGCGGCTCCGTCAGGTACAAGTACCAGTGGTCGCCGTTCATCTTGCCAATCATGTACGCGCTACCGTTCAAGAACAGTCTGTCCATGGTGCGAACCTCGTCTCTCCAGCTGCGGTGCGGGCCGCGCTGACGGTCAGGGAAGAGGAAGTTCTTGCGACTGTAGAACACACGGTACGGAGCCGCAGCGATACCCAGTCCACGCGACGCAGCGGCCTTGGGGAAACCGGCAAAGACGGCGGCGATTTCGAGAATGCGCGGCAGACCCGACAGCAGCGTGGTGGTGCCACACGTCTTGAGGATCAACTTGTGCGGCCAGACAAACATGCTGGACTCGGACAACAAGTAGGCGTCGACATCATCGGACGTGACAATGGACAAAACTTGGCAGTTGACCAGATCCAACATGTCCTTCCAGATCTCCTCCGGCACGGCCTTCAAGCCAGCAGGCATCGCAGAGCCCAACTGATTGGCAGAGGGGGCGAACCACACCTCGAGAAGTTTCTCAGGTCCTACAATGATCAGCATTATCCCTTATCAGATCATCAGATGGAAAAAAAAAAAAAAAAAAAAAAAACAACTCACCCTCAAAAGCATTAGACGAGTCAAGACCCTGAGTCGCCTCATGGTTAATCGTCAACGACGGCGTGCCCATAAACGACGACGGCGAAGCCGTGTAATTCTTGGGAATACTAATGTAACCCATCTCGACGGTTCTCACTTGTTCTTGGAATCTCTTTTCGTCGAGCGACTGACTGGTCTAGGAAGCACTATCTGCTACCCAGACGAACAAAAGGGGGGAGATGTCCGTCTGAGAGAGAAGGCCCTTTATCGAAAAGCTAAAGCGACTGGCACACGGCCAGACAAAATGGATGAAGAAGGTATCGATGCCTCGAAAAGGCCGCTAGGGAGGGCGGAAGCAGAGGGAGAGGAAAAAGCCTTTGGACAATGGAATGGTGGCTGATCGGAATCGAACCTCGCTCTGACAGATACCGATACCGGTGAAGTATCGGGTCTAGCAGACGAGGATCTGCTTTATGAGAGAAAAGTAATGTGGAAAAGGGAAAAATTCGTGGATAACGAGTACGGTGAATGCGTGAGTCGTGTTATCTGGGCCTTGGACTGTTAGCCTGTCGCTATCACCAACACCCTAAGGGTGATACTCACTTCGCAGGCTTGGACAGGAATCGCAGTAGATCCGTTGGGTTCATGGAAGGCAAAGACACAATTGGGCTTAGAGCAGCAGGTCGCGCGATACCACGGAACTGGACATCGGCGAAGCGAGCACACAGCTGGCTGACAAAGGGAGACAGAAGTAAAAAAAAAAAAAAAGAGAAAAAATTAGAAGGATATTCAGGGATTTATAGAAACCCTAAATAATCACAATAATGCAAAAAGAAATATTGCCTGAGAACAGACAAGTGTGTGAGAGAACCCAAAGCGAGGGAGAGAAGAAGGGAAGAAGAGGAAAAAATTGACCGAACGAGGGGGGACCTGGTCTTAGGGCCCGCGCATTGGTGGAGCCGCAGAACGCCAGAGAACATTGCCAGATTATGCCCAATGGGGGAAATTCTGCGGGCTATGGTATATTATCTAGGTGTGTTATATGCCCATTATTGAAGTCTTTTACTACTAATACGCCGGGTTCTCTCGATACTCTCTCTACCTACATCCAAATACTGTCGACGATGTGGTCGCGCGACCAGGCGGTACTACCCGGCAGAATGACGTCGCGAAGCTTACATAAACGCTCCATTAACTGCGCGATTTTGTAAAATCAGATAAAACAACCAATGCCCAAACGCCCAATGACCTTGCCCCTGTAATAATAGTGTAAGAAAACATTGCCATAAAGGGGCTAAGCCTCCAATATCGCCTGCGCCAGCTGAACCTCACCCCCCTCCGCAATTCTCGCTGCAATTATCTCCCCAACTTTCCCTGTAAGCCGCTCCCGGACTTCCTCCGTAACCTGTGGCACATGGCCATTTACCTGCGGGAGATGGCCCTCCTTCAACGTCCCCAGCACAGCTAGTAGCACCCCCAGAATCCGTTCGGCTTCTGGTCGGCGTGGGTTATCATCGGCCAGGCCGTCGCGGAGTAAGTTGTTCGAGTACGTCGCTAGGTTCGGGAGGATCAAGACGCGGACGGCTTCGGGACCGCCTACGGAGTGTAGGCCAATGACGGCGCCGTAGTGGGCGCCAAAGGGCTTGGCGGGGTCGAGGAAGGTCTTGAGGCATGAGCGGGCGAGACGGGGTTTGAGCGCATGCGACGAGTGGGAGTATTTCTTGCCAATCAAGCCTAGCAACGAGGCGGCGAGGTCGCGCAGGGCGAATTGTTCTGTTAAGTCGGCGTTGCCGCCTAGTTGGCGGCCGATAAGGCAGGTTAGGATCGGGGGGACCAGGGATGCGACCTGGTCAGCGTACCGTTAGCATACACCCATAAATCGTAACAACCTTGGTAGAAAGAAACTCACGTATGGGTCAACATAGAGCGACTTATTCTGCACCAACGCCTCGGTCATATGCATAACCTGCGTCAACGCAAAAATATCCTTCAAGCTATGCGTAACCTTCTCGGCGATAAATTGCACAAAATACGGCACCAGCTGATGCAGCCCAGGATCCTCCCGCAGACTCGCATACCCGCTAGTGCGGTACTCCTCGCTCGAGTCCAGGAACGCACTGCACACCTTCTCAAAGTACAACTGTAGCTCCTTGGACAGCACGTGCTTGACCAGGGGTTTGACGGCGACGTTGGTGCCGCTCATGGCGGCCAGCGTCGAGTTGGCATTCGGGCCCTTGGAGAGGAGTTCGAGGTTTCGTGAGTCGGCGGCGGTAGGGTTCTGGGGGATAGATGGTTGGACGCCTTCGACGGCAAGCCAGTGTGCTATTCCACCATAACCGTTAGCATCTTTACCCCCACTAAACTATAGAATAAGGGGGGCAAACCAGTAAAAGAAATCTCCCTCGGCACCTTTGGCAACGGCGCATTAATCAACTTCTCAAAATCGACCTCCTCATCCTCGACGTAAAACAACGGCTGCCCAGGCCCCAACGACGCCTCCCCAAACCGCAACGGCCTCGTCGACTCATACCCATACAACGGCTCCACGTCCAGCACTCGTAACGCATGTGCAACATCCTGCGTTGTCATGGTCGTGCGCTTGCTGTGGCGCATGAATTTGAGCGCTTCTTCGAGGACTTGCGCGATGCGGTATTCGACGTCGCGGGCGAGGTTCTCGGTCACTTCGTTGTGCAGGTTGACGATGCCGACGGATTCGGCGACATCGCGGATGTTGTCGGGGTTCCAGACGGACATTTTCTTTTCTTGCCCGCCTCGTGTGTTCGTTTGTTGTATGTGTAGAAAGGGTTTGAGGGTGTCGTGAAGTAGGATGTGGTTGCGGACTGAAATCGGAGTCCAGCAAAGTGAGAGTTTTCGCGTCGATTAACGGAAACTCGTTCGTTCGATGAGAGTAGCACGCATTCTGCTAGCACAGCTCAGCAGTCGCAATATGTAGAAGCTCAGTAATGAGTTGTTGAACGCCTGTCGGAGTAGGAACAGAGCTGTCGCGATGCCAAGCCCGATGAGTTGCGGTCGTGGCGCTGCGATGTGCCGTACTCTCTAGCACTATTTACCATGTTGCATCCTACGTAGTACACCTTCTACTGATTTTCTGAAAGCGAAAGTAAAGAGAAGAGATTATTACTATTAAAATACTAAAATTAAGTACAGTATGCGACGAGGTATCAAATGCCAAACAACCAATGTCCTGTCCATCGTCTACCGTTCTCGGGTATCAAAATCCTCCAATGCAAATCAATCAAGGCCACGGCCACCATTATCAGTAGGCACCTAAGCAGCGGTGGTAGCAGGCGTTTCAGTCGTCTCGGTCTTAGCAGGTTCCTTGGATTCCTCCTTGGGCTGCTCCTTGGGAGCTTCTTCAGCCTCCTTCGGGGCATCCTTGGGTTCTTCCTTAGGGGCCTCCTTGGGAGCTTCAGAGGTAAGGTTCACAGTCCGGGCAGTGCCCTGCAACTCAGAACCCTTACCACCATACGTAGCAGGGAACTGGTCAACGAGTCCCGGGAACTCGCGAGCCAGGCTCGCGCCGTTGGCGATGGGGTGGAACTTGCGGGTGGTGTTCTTGCTCAAGAAGACCTTCATGGCAGTAAACATCCAACCCATGATAGCAGGAACGTTGACGAAGAATTTCTCGCGAAGCAGTTCCGGGTAACCAGTGGTGAAAACGTCGATGGTCTTCTTGGTGGCGGCCTTCACCTTGGGGTTCATGCGCAGGAAGCTGACGTTCAGGTAATCGTGGACCTGGATCATCTGGTAGGGGTCTTCGCCATCGTAGTCGATGACAGTGGTCGCCTCGCCCAGCTTGAGGTCCTTAACGGCCAGCTCCATAAGAGCGACACGCCACTTGATGAACCTAAAAAATGATCATTAACACACATCCAACATCCGAAATCAGACGAAAGAATACTCACTCATCCAAATCACCAAAAGCGTGACCCAGATCCTTCACCGCACCATAGATATTCCAAGTAACAACCGTCTCCTTCCCATCCGCACCCGTGTAATTAGTCAAGTACCCCAAACCCGCAAACTTGCCCGCATCATAAACACCACTCTCCGCCAACGCAACAGGATCCATAGTCTTACGCCACTTCAGCGCCTTGACCAACTGCTTCTCCGCCAACTTGACATTCCCCTCGTTGGCACGCAGGTACTTGATCAAGATGTTGATCGTGGGAACGTGCGCCGAGTCCTCCTGGAGGGTAACACCCCACATCTCGCTGTACTCAGCATTCTTGAGGATCTCAGGGAGACTGTCGAAGAACTGCGACAGAGCAGCGTTGTTCTTCAAGTAGGCGGGCTTCTCGGGCTGGGCCTCTTTGCCGTCGTTCTCTTTGTTGTCGTTGGCAGGGGTCTCTGCGGGCTTGGATTCTTCTGCCGCGGGAGTCTCCGTGGTGGTGGTGTCCTTGTTTTCGGTGGCAGGGGTATCGTTGCTGGACTGCTCAGTCTTTTGCTCAGTGCTGGCACCTGGTTCTTCAGGCTTCTGTTCGGGCTGGCTCTCGGGGGCCTTCTCCGCAGCAGGAGCAGCAGCAGGCGCGGGAGCAGACACCGGCTCAGCTGTAGGAGCAGCAGCGGGTTGATCAGACATAGTGACAGTGAAAATCACAGCTCAAGACAAGAATAACAGTTTAAAAAAAAAAAAAAAAAGAAAAGAAAAGAAAAGAAAAGAAAAAGAAAAAGCAGTACAGCAACGCTGACCAGGATAAGCGACGAGAGCTTGGGCTGAAGTAGATGTAAGAGAAGAACGAGGGGAAACCACAACAAAAAAAAAAGAACGAGGAAATCACATGTCCCCCTATAAATAAAAATAAACAACAAAACGTACTATTTCCTCTACGCACAAACAACCACAATAAACTAGATTAAATTCTGATTGATGAATGATTCAGGGATTATTTCAATAACCGACTATCAATCCAACTGGGCCAGCGATAGGTCATCTTTACAGAGTGGAGAGCTAAGTACCGGCGATGTTTCTATCCATAGAATGTGAAAGAAGTCGGCATTGGGGGTACTTTGGTCACACAGGACTCAAGTATTTTTACATTGTCCTCGAATGAATAGACATATCGTCTCAAAAACGAGGCTATCTGCAGGGCTGTTTCAGTTCCGAGTCGCCAGCCCGGGGCGACTGGCTGAGATTCAGGCAAACGTGCAGAGTTCCAAACGCTGGCTATTTATGTCTAATGTGCGTTTCTGCGGGTTCTTATTTTTGGCAATCTGTTCGCAGGATTGGATACAGTGCTCCGTAGTCTGTAGGCAGCTGTAGGCGCTTGTACTTCTGATCTACGGCTGGCCCAATTAACTTTGTTTGACGGCGGTTGTGCCTGAGGCAGAACAGCCAATCCGTAGATCAACGTTATACCAGTGTTACTCCATTCTGTACACTGTACTCCGTGATATCTGAGCAGAACATTCTATTGTCGCTTGTGTATAAACATAGATAATGCCTGTACGTGCGAGCTCGCTGGGGAATAACATAACATCGTCGACAACATAACAGGAAGAAAAAGGAGAAAACCAAATGCCAACGCCTACTTCTGAAACCTCTCCGGGATCTTAGGAACTGGCGGGGGAATCGGCTGCTCGTCCTCCTCCTCGTCTTCGTCCATCTCATCCAATTCTTCAGGGTGTCTGTAGTCAATAAGTAATCAGTACGTAGAAACCAAACACCGGGAAATAAACATACGCAAGAATCTCCTTAACATTCCGCATCTCATAATGCTTCTTCCTCCTCTCCTCGAACTTCCGATGCTTCTCAACCGCCTCCTCAGGTGACAGCAACCGATCCTCATCATCCTCCGCACCCTTCTCCCCATCAGCCCCCTCCCCACCTACAACAACATGCTTCTCCCCATCATGACTAGCCCTCCTCTCCCTCACAATCCTCTCCTCCTCCCCATCAGTCCCCTGCGCCTCCTCCGCCTCCCCCAACTCCAAATCTGGAATCTCATCCTCCGCCACAGGCCGCCTCTGCACAACCTTCTTCCCCTTCTCCAACTCATCAACCCTCACATCCTGCGCATCAATCAAACTCTCTTCCGCCTCCGCCATCTGCATCTCCTCCTCGTCCTCCGCAGGATCATACCGCGGCGCAAACGGCGTCTTGGGCTCATCGATCTTCATCTTCACGGTCTTCTCCTGCTCCGCCAGATACAGGTTCGCTTCGTCCCAGCGGAGGCGCGGGTTGTCGGTATTCTCGTCATGTTGGCCGTGGAAGTTGGCGAGGGAGGGGCGGCGCGAGGAGACGCGGTGGGTTGTTGTGGAGGAGGAGCGACGGCGGCCGGCGTTTTGGAGGGTGTTTTGGAGGGTGAGTTCTTTGGTGTCGTCGGCAGCGGGGACGGGGGGTGAGATGGTGATTTCGGTGGTGGTGGTTGTGGGGGGTTGGGTTTGGGGGTTGACGCTGGAGTTTTTGAGGATGCCTGTATTTCGTTACTATATCAGTGTCAAACATTAAGGGGATAGCAGTACACACCCTTAGGCTTGTCATCAACATGGGCCATCGTCATGGTGTCTATTCTCAGTAGTCAAAAGAGAGCACTGAAGCAAGGAGAAATCTTCCGCTTAAGAACCCCTCAACAGAGCTCGTGACAATCGCAGCAGGAACAAGTCAGAATAATACTATCCAGAAAATGCCCTTTTCGCGGGCACTATTGTGACCAGAAATGCAAAAATGCAGAATAGCTCTGAATGGCAGAAATGTGCTCTCGTGGACAGAGGTCTTGAGTTTGGCTCTGGCTGAACTGGCACGTGGGGCGCCCGCGATGACGTCGGATGACTCAGCACGTTGTCTGGGCGATGCTACCACAGAGTACGACTACAACTATGAGAGCCACTGGACAGAGAAATGCTTCTATTATCATGATGCAAGTATGCAGGCAACCAATCTCATGGTAAATGCCTGGTAGATATCGAAGAAGTACCAGAAAAAAACAACCGAAGAACCTGTACAGGTATGGCTTGTCTTCCATAGGGTATGATGGAAAACGCCGCGACAGTTGACAAAAATATGTTAATGAAAGACACAAAAGGAAAAAAGGGTGAATAGAGAAGAAAAGAACGAAAATGTAGCAATGGAAATGCAAACGCCCATCCTTGATCAGGGATGTGTATGGGGAATATTGCAAAACAGACCCGAAAGTCACAGAGAACGGACTAAATAGCCCAAGAGCAGCCTGTAAAGATAAATGGCTATATGAGTATATCAATGTTAAAATGCAAGTGAGGGAAAAGGGACAGGCAACAAATGGTGCATCTGCAGAAGAATTAGCAAGAACAAAATCGAATATATGTGCACGACACGATATATCAAGTGGTATCAAGTAAACATCCGAAAACCTAGACAGTCAAAAGAAGAAAAAGAAAGAAGAATAAAAACCAATCAAAAACAAATCAAGCAATCGACTCAAACTCCTCCCTCTCACGTAGTCGATTCCTCGCAAGCTCATCACCTCCATTCGCTGACAACTGCATCCAGTGCAGTGCCAGACACATACTCTGCGGGTCAGACTTT
Organism: Aspergillus cristatus; assembly: GCA_034509305.1. NCBI lineage: Eukaryota > Fungi > Ascomycota > Eurotiomycetes > Eurotiales > Aspergillaceae > Aspergillus > Aspergillus cristatus. The sequence continues at coordinate 593,128 of WJBV01000007.1, read as the reverse complement.
GAATCTTCATCACGATGATACATCATCTCTGCCTTGAAAGTATCTCTCGGCAATGTCAGCGGCAGCGTTACCCGAGGAAGAAGCTCGGGATGGGTCAAGTAGAGAATGGCCAACTCGCGCTGAGCGACGGGATTACCCTCTTTGGCGGTGATTATCCACATGCCCGCGGCATCTTCAATGGCATGGCCAGGTCGCCGATGAGAATCAGATCCCTGCGGTAAGTGGCGGCGAGTAAGTTCGTTCGACACGATCTCATCCGCGATCTCGACCATGCTGTTGCACACTTCGTCTTTCAAGCTCAGTGCAGCAAGACCAAATTGCACGAATGCCGTTCCACTGTCAGTCTTGTTTAGCGTATCTCCAGGGACAAAGGCAGAGATAAACTGCAAGTCGCGGAAAATAGTCTTGGGCTTGATCTCCAGGATCAAGCTCCGCAAAGCGTCCACAATCTGATTCTCAGTCGGACCTGCCGCATAGTCTGATGGGCGCGAATCAAAGACAACTGACTCGGCGGCAGGAGTGGTCGAGATTTGGCCGCCATCCTCTTGGGCCTTTTTCTCACTCCGCGGTCCGGAGATGCTGTAGCGGCTCGATCTTCTTGGCCCCGCGGGATCCTCTCGTGCGCGTTCACTTAACTGTTCGTCGTGCGAAGTGTCGAGTGACGCAATAACCATGGTTCGCAGATCCCGCAGCGCCTGCAACTTGACAAACGGATTGCCGTGCCGCGAGAAGACGTCTATTAACCGACGGAACACCGTTTCATACGAGAACGGCGGCAGTTGAACCTCGACTGTCGCTGCCGTCGAAGCTTCCTCCGTGGCGGTACCTGGACGCCCGGCCTCTCGAGGCTGCTCGAACGACCTGCTCTTTCGAAGAACGGTTGGCGTGCGACTGAGTGAGGGTCTGCTAGAGCGCTCGTCATACTCGTCGTAGAATCGCTGAACACGCGCGCGTTTCTCCATCTGTGTCTGAATGCGCTCTTTGTCGAGGGCATTCCCGAACCAGGCGTCTGTCTCGCTTCCACAACTCCACACGGGAGAACCAAGGTCGCTAAGAAGAAGACTGGTGAGTGTTTGCTTCAGCCCGTCCAAGAAAGCCGTCTTCTCGTGGGTCTTGTTACGTTCACGACGACGTGATGGTTGTGAGACGTTGTCGCTGAGCATGGAAGGAGGACGGGAATATAGACTCGATGCGCTGGCTGCGTAGTGCGTGGGTGGCTGGGGCGAGGACCAGAACGTGCTGCAAGAATCACCAGTCGTAGTTGAGGCAGTCTTCCCTGGCGAGTCACCAATAATCGACGATGTGTCCGCGACAGAAGAATCCCTGGAAGATTTCCACTTGTCGGAGAACAGGCTCTGAAGTGCCGGAAGATCCTGAGACAACTTCGAAGCCAAAGCCAATGGACGCGGGTTGCCGCTTCCAACGGATGTTGAATGGTAACCAGAATCTTCACTGGCGACGCCAAACGGCCGTATGCTGGGGTTCGATAGGCCTAGAAAATTCCGGGGCGCAGAAGAGCCCTCGAACTTTGCCCGCTCTTTCTGAAACAGCTCGCTAGACCATAAAACCGGGGTCTCAGACATGGTCTCGCCGACGAGACGGTTGATGCTGGTTTTGACCTCGTAGCAGAACCGATGGATACGTTCCTCGCCTCTGCAGAAGTTATCGATGTTGCTATGAGACAGCCACTTGCGGGTCAAGTCTACCTGCTCATCCGAGAGCTTGTTCGGGCCGCCCTGACTGCTGGCCGCTTTGATGACGTCCATCACCTGCAACTCGGGCTTCTGCAGCAGTGAACCACCAAATGATCTCGTGCCACGCGATCGCGACTCTGTGGGTGCGTTCTTGCATAGACGCGCGGAGTAGATCATTGTCTTGAGTGCCAGTGCAACATTTTTGGCATCCTCGTACCGCATAGAGTTCTTCACGTCTGTCATATACCACATTTTGTTGCGAAGCTTGGTGACGGTGATCATGGTTTCCTTGACGGTTCTCTGCAGCCGCTGCATCTTCTGATCCAGAGCCACAAAGTCTCTTTCGCAGCGCTCGATGACAGTAGTCGCTCTCTGCAGCGAGCGGGCACAGGAAGTAAGCATAGGATGGAGTATCCACGAGTCATCGGCGGAGGTGGCCCGGGGGTTGGCGACTGTGCGGGCAAGTTGTCGACCGGCATTCCACCAGTAATGCGCACCGATGAAATCCGACTCATCGTTGCAATATGCCATCGCTCGATCGAACCGTTGCTTGAGGGACTGACTGCTTATCGAAGAAGAACCAGCAGATGACAGATCCTGATAACCATGGTCCCGATGATCATTAGTATGACCCTCTTCGACAAGCTTCACAATGGCCGTCTGTAATGCTTCGTAGTTCTGCTCTACCCCCCATGCGGTGGATTGTACACCGTTATCAGACGAATCATCGGAAACAGTGCTAGGTGGGTAATCCGAAAATAGGCCCCAGGTCAAGCGCTTTCCATCCGAAGGAACGGAAAAGACAGTCCAGTCTTCATTGGAAGGATGCTCCAAGTTGGCGCGGTGCTCATCTGGCTCGAGCAAGTCCGATAGCTCGAAGCGGATCCGGTCCGCTGCTTGGCCGAGACTCTTATCTGGAAGCGACAGAAATTCAGCATCTGTAGAGAAGATTGAATTGTTATTGGTAGATTGCCTAGCTGTGCTGGGTCGGAAGAACCCAGGCTGAGCGCCAAGACCGCTGGGCGAGGAGCTGAGGGGCGATCCAATGGATGGGGTCGAAGGCTGATACACAGGGGTGTGTCCTCTGGGGAAGAGAGCATTCAGAAGGGATAGAACATCTGTGGCTGACAACATAAGGAACATCGAAGACGGCTGGAGTATTTTTCCAGCGGCTGCCGAGGAACACTTGTCATTCGCCGGTTTCACGTTAGAAGCCACGCTCTGGAATCGATTAAACATGCTGTCGACATGCTGCTGGAGCGTGGGAAGAGGACCCGCGGAATGGTGCCTTCAGCGGAGAAAATAGTCAGCCATGAGAACCAGAGAAATGTGCAGGTTGAAAGTCGGTACTCACGTTGACCGTAGTACGGTAAACACCTGGGAATAAGCTCGTAACCCGACCTGACCCAGCAATTTCTCTCGTGCATCCTTTCGAATATGGAAATCGAGTAGAAGACCATGAACCTATAACACAAACAAAAGAGGAAAAGAGGAAGACACTTAGTTATCTCTGTCTCGATATCGCAAAGGGCAAACGCATACCTCCGGATAGGCTAAGGCACCGTAAAGAAATTTGGAGAAAAACCAATGAACAAAGAGATACTCCATGAAACGGTTGCGTAAGTCGGTGTGGCCCAGTTTCTGCAATATAGCACTGCCAAGTTCCATGACGGAATGGGGCAACCCGGCATCTGAATCATCTAGAAGGTTAAACAGGGAGTTCACCGCGGAAGCAAAAAATTCCTCGGCCACATTAGTCCTCAAGGGGTCTATAGGCTCTGCATCCACGCCGGCTGGCGAGTCTATATGTTCCAACAAAAAGGCACCGGTTTGTAGGATATCCATCAGGTACAATTCAAACTGGGGCCGGGCCTTCCAGTCGCTGCACAGGGCCCAGGCAGACAGAATATGACCGACCAGCGGATAATAACGGTTGCCACCATGGGTTATCAATTTGGCACAAACATCCGACCACACATCCACGCGCAAGCGCGCTTCGGGCGAATCTGCGTCCAAGGGCGCTGCGAACGCATTAAACAAGAGCGTCGCAAGCGCGTCCGTTCTCTCACACGCCAAGGCATGGTCTTGAAAGGGAGATCCAGAAGAAACGCGCTTGGAAGTAAAGGAAGACGCAGAAGAAGTAGTTGAAGCGGAAGAAGCAAACGGGTACGTTCGAGATCGGGAATTCGAGGGCAGTGAGGGATCATGGGCCTCCAACGTCGTGGCGGACGATACCAGGGTGGCCAGTTGCGTAGCAGTCAAGCTGCGCAGTCGATCAAATAGAAACTCGGGATCCGTACGGACGGAATGTAGGATGTCAAGCAAATCGGTCTGGGACTGCGGGCTCAGTTGTCGGAAGAAATCCGGGGAACGGTCCAAGACGGGATCCAGATCGCCAACGGCAGCGGCATCTTCCAACAACGGATCCTGCCGGTGGTGAAAGGGGCGCCTGGTGGCAGACTCACAGGATTCCTGGAGCTCATGGAGGGTGTTGTAGAGGTTGACAAAGTTTATCTTATCATCCTGTTTCAAACCTTCGACCAAACCGCGCTGGACCGCAGCACCAATGCGCGTCAAACGCGCGGAAACGGCAATAGAAACCTTGGTAGCATGGAGACGATGTTCCAAGCGTTTCCGCTGGGACTGCTTGTGCACATTCTGGCGATAGCGCAGGGCAAAATCCTCAAAGGAAACCATCGGGACATCCACGGACTGCTCCTGCTGGGACACGGCCACTGGCATAGGGGAGAAAGAAGAGGAAGAAGGAGAAGGAGAAGAAGAAGAAGAGAAAGGGGTGTGCACGGAGGAAATAGTAATCTCGGACCCAACGGGAGGAACGGTCGCGATAAACGGTGCCGTGGAACGGCCCGAAGCGTCGGACTCACCTGTGGACGGGCCAGACGGCGTAGGGGATGCGCAACGTTGAATGGACTGGTCTGGAAGTGAGAACTGAATGCTATTATCTTCGACGGGTTCTAGAAGCACAGGAGAAATCGGCCGTGGCAGCGATGCGGAAACTTGCGTTGAATGGGAGCAATCACATTGCGGAGAGGGCTTCTTGGCCGAGGAAGACTTGGACGAAGAGGACGAAGGCAGTAAGGCTGAAAAATGGAGATATATTGGTTAGCAGTGGTTTATTTCCAGCAGGAATATAATTAGTAACATATAGAAAAGGGGGCCACCGAATGGGGAAAGAGCCATACTAGTCACATACGCCCAGGTCGCGGACAGGCGATGTTGGGCATCGAACATGGTGTCGTCGTATAGCAGCGATGATTGTAACAACAGTAGTAGTGTATCCAGACTCAATAATATTCATGTCATGAACAGGCCATTCCCTCTCCCAGGCACAGAGAGAGAGAGATCGCAAGCACCAGTCTATCGCATGGTTCTGATCAATATTACCGGGTGAACTGTGCGCGATAGTACAGTTATTCTGCGGAGAGACAGAGGACTCGAATAGCTCGAATAGACACAAGAATAAGAAAGAATGATATTGAAGAGAGGAGTTATAATAAACAGAGATGATCCTGAAAAAATGTCCGAGCGAAAGCGCAAAAGTCGCAGATGAACTGGCAATCCCCTGCAGCTGCGAATCAGAGATCTGACAATCCCGTGATTCAGATTGATGAGGATCGTATAGTATAGTTATAGCGATAAAGGTGAATGACAACGAGATAAAGATATTGAAGTTATAAGAAAGCGACAGGATTGAAAATGTAAAGAAAAAGAATATGAAGGCGAAGAGGGGCAGCCAACGCAAGAGCGCGAGCACGATGCGCTGGCACTGCAGAGAGCCAATAACCACCGCCGCAGATGATTTGTTCCTCGCAGACAGCAGCCGAAACACTCCTTATGCTCTACAGTTATTGTCTACAGATATTATCTACAGCTTTCTATCCGCTGAATCGTGTATATAATGTGGCAAATGTACATTGCTTGTGGTCATGTACATAGTGTGGTAATTTATCGGTTGGCGATACGGCGAATACATAAATTTCAATTATGCCTTATTCGGTTAGCGCATGTGGTCACGTGTGTCATGGACGAATGATGTTGATACAACATTACAGCAATTTCTTATGTATGGAGCATTGTAAGGAGTAATATATTTGTGCTCTGTAAATGATTGATAGTGCATAAATGTTGTTATAGGGCTGTGTGGCCAAGGGAGTTGACATATCACATCCGATATATATTTTTCTACGACGCAATTTAGTAGATGCTTGTGACTCTTTTACTTCTCGGATATCTACAGCCAAATCATACCCCGTCTTTGTTTTTTTTATACTTGTGTCAGCACAGACAACGAGATGGAAGTCTACCACAACATTGATATTTTCGCCCTCAAAAAGCATGATTTTCTCAAGGTTGCTGTGCTTATGATTGCTGTAACTATCATACCATTGCTCGACACTCTCAGAAATGAGGGATAATGCTACTGATCGTTTGTAAGTATGGAATAATCATGACCCTAATCAACATCGAGCTGACTGTTTCCGCTGGCTTGTGAAAAAGTAAGAGAGAAAAGAAAGATTGCTCGGTCTTTGGACTACTTGATGTTTGCTTTCAAGGGGGATCTACATTTGTTGATTGTGCTTTAAATCGATTCTTAACCATTGTCACGGGCTTGGCCAGTAGATAATAACGAATGATATTCCTATCTAAACTAGGTAGCCATACAACAAGAATATCGAATCTGGAGAGGAAGAAGGAGGAATCCATCTAGGCAAGACAAAGAGTCTTCACAGGCGTTTGTGCGACAGGGCATAAGCCCCCATTTGCCTGGATTGCCCATATGGCATCGTTTGACGTGTTGGCGTTGTTTGTCTATATTGGCCATTAGTACGCCGTTGAGCCGTTGAGCCGTCACACTCAGCCAGCATAAACTCCTGGAATTTCCTTTCCCTCCTTGCGGCAATCACCAGCACCCTACAATGTAACTATGGATAAATTAGATCCTTGTGAATGATTTCTGTGATGGGAAAACGGAAACGGAAAACAAAAAAAAGAAGAACGGAAGCTTCTTCCTGGTGCAGCTCTACCAAGACAATGCTGCGAAGTTGAAAGTAAGGAAATCAGCGAGTCTATCGACTCTTCCCCCAGAATCACACTCGGTCGCGGTTCAAGAAAGAAAGCCAAAGGCAAAGGATCCAGGGACAAGCCTAACTTTTTGGTTCCCATCTTCTGCAGGATGGATTCTTTGAGCAGCCCAAGCCTGATCTGGAATAGATGAAATCCCACCTAGGCATCTCTCAGTCCAGAACAAATATATTGCTTTCCCTGATTCTTTATTCACGCGGCAAGGTCCTTTGCGAGGGCATCTCAACAATGTGTTGCAAATGTCACAGGTTGATATTTGCTTGCACGAGCTGCAAGATCTGTCACACAATTGATGGGTTCTTTGGCAAACGCTGGCAAGCCACAGGTCGATTGATCGGTGCGCGCACCCAAGTCGAGGTGTCAAGTGCTCGTCTTCGCCTAGCTTCCCGGCTCGACGGATAACAGGTATTTCGTTCTGATGTTTAGTTGGTTGCTTTCCTCTAGTTCAGGAAAGATCTCAATCTTTAGTTGAGTAGATCCATAGCTCACGGTACAGTCGTGCCAAGGGAAGCTTCCTGAAACGTGTGTTCCAAATTGTGTCGCCAGCGCTGCTATGGGCTCTTTTCGCCTCTTCAAGAGCTCAATGAGCTCCATCTTATCATTATGTGTCATCTTTATGCATGAACACAGATCAACAAGTCCCGCAGCGCTGCCCAAATTACAGGATCGATCTTCCGATTTGCGTTTCAACTCTTGAGTAATGAAAGAGGTGATTCGATGTAATTTCAAACATTTTGAGCAGGCTTTCCATCTGCTGTCTTCCAGCAAGTTGATGAACTGCCATCGGGGAGTGGTAAAATTATAACTGTTCTGGTAACGGTGAAGTTGTGGCGTGAATTCTCGATTGAAGTTCAAAGATTCTGAGAGAAGAGTCAAGTGACATATTGTGAACAGCCGTTTGCAGGTTAATGCAAGAGATGCTTCCGGGATAACAGGTAGATACGAGATGATATCCAGCAGTAATTCCGTCGGTAGTTCAAGAAGGTAGCACCTCTTGGTGTACTCCCTCCCCATATTCTCCAACTCAGCTTGGTCGTGTAACCGAGAGTCCAGGATTTGCAGCAATGTCTTTGACTCGGAAAGCTCGGTCCGCACGATGTCGTGCTGTGCTGCCTTCCCGGCATGGGAAAAGTAAATGCTGCTAGTGCCGCCTCCAGTCTTCGTGTGAGCTACCCGTCTGTTCAACTAGCATTGTTGGTTGGCATTTGCGGGGCTGTCCGATCCATATATGATGGCACTCCGGTTTCTCTGGGTGATGTGATACTTAGCGATAGGGTGGTCGAGTATGACTTCGGCAGGCAATATTCTGACGGATTCGAGCGTATTAAGGAAACGTCTGGTCGCCATACTCGCGAAATTAAAACGCTTCTTGCAAACTTGAGGACCTGAGAAGCGCGCAAGCAATTCCGGAACCGCATTCACGAACACCTCAATACTCTTCAGAGACATCCAGACAAACTATGGCAACGTCCTGGTGCTGAAAGCGATACGATATCTGAAGACTTCTACTCCTTCCATTCACATCGGAACCATGGGATCTGGCGACACCGTGATAAAATGAGCCGATCATCGCAATGAATTAGCCACAGAGGACTACATCATCGGTTTCGAAATGGAAAGTGCGGGTGTGTGGGATAACGTTCCCTGCATCATTATGAAGGGTGTTTGTGATTACGCTGCTGCAACTGAGCATCCAGTACGAAGGCCTTTTTAGAGTACTGGAGACCCACAGTCCGGAAATGTCAGTAAATCAAGCAGAACTCGAGAGATGATAGTGCTAATACAGGCTCCAGTACTTACTGATACTGATAGGCAATGCCTTGGTGACCTTCTCTTGACAGACCCTCGGGTTGACAAAACCCGGATTGAGACAACCAAGGGTGGCCTTTTGCGGGAGTCTTCTGGTTGGGTTCTTCAAGACCCCATTTTCCAACAGTGGCATTCAGACGTGGAGGGCCGATTGCTTTGGATAAAGGGAGATGCTGGGAAGGGAAAGACGATGCTCATGATTAACATTATCGATGAGCTGTTACAGCAGCTGCAAGAATCTTCAAAGCCACGCAGTAACTATTGGCTGTCCTACTTTATGTGCTAGGGGACTGATTCACGACTCAACAACGCCAGTGCCATATTAGGAGGTCTGATCTATCTTCTTGTGATTCAGCAACCATCTCTCCTTCGGCACTTGCGTCAACAGTATGATCAGACTGGCAGCAAACTCTTCGAGCACCCCGACTTGTTTTACGCTTTATCCGGAGTTTTTCATAGTATTATCAAGAATCAAGGCTTCCCAGGAGGATGTTTTATTGTCGATGCGATTGATGAATGCATCATGGAGCTGCTTCAATTCTTGGATGTAGTGCGAGACACCATGGAAACACAGCCTTCTCGGGTAAAATGGATCATATCTAGTCGCAATCAGGATGACATTGAACAACGTCTACAGCTCTGCAGCTCGCATGAGCGACTGAGCCTGGAACTAAATGCAAAGCAAATACATAGAGCCATAAGTACCTTCATAAGCCACAAGGTCTCGCAATTAGCCGTGCTACGGCATGACGAGAAACTGAGGCAACAAGTCGCGGATCGTATCGATGAGAAGGCTGATGGTATCTCTCTTTGGGCCTCGCTCGTCTTCGAAGAGATAGAATCTCAAGTTGTCGGAATTGATATTCTTGATATACTCGAAGAGTTTCCGGCTGGGCTGATACCGCTCTATGATGAGGTGATGAAAAGAATACAGCAATTGCATCGCAGGAGTGTCCAACGCTGTCTGCTTACTTTAGCAACAGCTACATTGGCTTATCGGCCACTTCATCTCCTGGAGCTGCACGTGATAACTGGCCTCGAGACCGCTGAAGTCCACCAAGAAGAATTGAAGAGGATCATTGACATGTGCAGCTCATTCCTTACTGTCAGGAAAGATTTCGTTTTCTTCATACACTAGTCGGCCAAAGACTATCTTATTCGAAACAAATCGGCCACCATCTTCCCAACTGGCCCCGGGCTGGTTCATCACTGTATTTTCTCTTTGTCTCTATCTTCCATGTCGAAATCCTTGCGACGGGACGTATACAATATCAATAACCCCGGAATTATAGAAGAGAAGTTGACATATACCCCTGCTCCAGTCGCTCGCATACGATACTCTTGCGTCTTTTGGTTCGACCATCTGTGTGGTGCCGGCGGTCACACATTGGAATACAGCAAAGAGCTATCCGATGATGGCAACGTACATGCTTTTCTCCAGAAACATTTTCTCCACTGGCTGGAAAGCCTAAGTCATTTGTCTGAGACTGCATCTGCTACAAACATAGTTAGGGAGCTTCAGCAAAAAGTCCAGGTGTGTATTTGGTGGTAGATATCTTCACGTTCGTTACTAAATATATCAAAGACAAAGCTCAGCCCTCAATTAGCTAAATTGTTGCAAGATGTGGTCCGGTTTACTCTCAGCTATGGCTCAATCATTAATCAAGCTCCTTTACAGGCTTACGGTGCAGCTCTTGGTTTCAGTCCAAGAAATAGCATAATCAAGAAGCTGTAACTACTGGAATGGCAGACTTTCATTTATTCAAGATATAAATGGAATCCAGGATGACTGGAATGCTTGTTTGCAGACACTTGAAGGTCATGAGAGAATGATCAACGCCGTTGACTTTTCTCTAGATGGCTATATGCTGGCGTCAGCTTCCAGTGACTGTACGTCCGTTTATGGGACAAAAAGACTGGTTTCTTGATACAGACACACAAATCACATGAAAAGCAAGATGCTATTTCATGGTCAGGGGATAGTCAATTTCTAGCATCATTGTCATTCAATGGAGTGGTGTGGCTGTGGAGTAGGACCACACGAGTTCAACGAGGATGTTCTGTTACGTCTGCGCGACAGGTTTGTGTTGATATCTCTGGACTTTGCTTGAGATGCTTTTAGATGGTTGTGTACATACATTGGACTTCTACATCATAGTTGGCGTGTTTTCCCCTTCTTAATTAGGGCTCGGCCATTGTCATCAGCCTTTGGCTGAAGTAGATTATTATTATTTCCTCGCAGCGGGCCGTAAAAAGCGGGGTCCGATATATACATCTCACCATCTCTCAACCATACCAAGCAATTGACCATGTCTGACCACAACGGCACACAGTTAAGCGACGCCGTGATCAAAGAATTTACAGCTGCTGGCTATAAAACCGACCATATAGCTACCATACTCGCTAGGCAGGAATCTCTCAAGCATGAAAGAACTCGGGACCAGGGGGAGACGTGGGTGAAAATCCACCGCGAACATATATTACCGGAAACATTGGACGCGTACCAACTTCCTTGGGAATGGGACGAGGTAAGTGACTGTCTGTCTGCAATTTGAGATTTTGCTAATTACACTGCTAGAATGATCCCAACTTCATCATCCTCAAGCGTTGGATTTCCGAGGAAGTGCAGGAGGAATTGTTTGCGCATACTCGGCATTTGAGGGAGCAACGGCTCAGCGGACTACAAGCTGGCCTCGCTGACTACGAGATGGTCAGCAAAAAGAAGAAAGATTGGAAGAGAGATAAAGAGATACTTAGGCATTTGGGGGGACGAGCACAGCCGAAGAGACGTTATACCCACGTGAAAGGGGAGTAGTATATATTTACACAGTGTCTACTGAATCTACTGAACAATTGTAGTCACATTCCAAATAATTCCCCAATTCTTCTCTTATCTTGGTTTCTGATATTATCATGAGGTTATGAGTGTCTGTCTAAAGAAACTGGGTTGCCGAGGCGGGGTAACAACCCACTTCTGGCCCCCAATATTACGATCCTTCCACTTTTTGTCGGCAGTTCTTATCGTCAATCCCACGACTATATTCAACACATCGCTGTATAAGAAATGGCATCCGCGACCCCAATAGAACGGGGAGAAAAGTTCCAAACTGTCTTTGCTCGCGAAGCTGACAAGAGACGAAAGTCGACTGCAGTCAAGAAAGACGCTAATAACGTGGTTCAAAGAGATGACAAGCTATCAACACCAGGTCTCCTTCGACGCATGGCGATTAGTGTATCCAGGGCGGAGAGCTTGGTCCTGCCTAGAGACAATCCTCGAAAAGCATATATAGCGCCGTTGTATCCGAACATCTTCTCAATTGAAGCTACAGCACAGGAACGCTCGATTTCGGACAACGAGGAGATTGTCCTACTAGCAGTTAAAAATACAATCCCGGGGAGTGATATTGAGCCCGTGAATCTAAGATGGATGTAAGGCACATCTAATGAAGCTCATTTGCCACCACTAATCGGATGTCAGGCACCTACCCCATGAAGGGATCGAATTCGGGGCGTTTCTGGTACGTATGCATTGTGTCTGCTCAGAAGCCGCATACAAAGGCTTACTGTTTCACCCTGAGGATATTAGAGGAGTACCCTAGAAGCATATGGACTCGGGAAGCAGGCGGAAGCCCTCATTACGTCCCAGTCCCTTGACCAAGCTCTATCTTCTTTCCAAACATCCTCGTTCCAAGGCAAACGCTTTCTGGCTTGTTCTGTATGCAAGAACGTGATCTTACCCGGAAGTTCAGATGAGACGAGGATCAATATGATGGCAGTTCCTTACTTCTGGCGTGGAAAAACACTGGAAAGAAGGAACAGGTCCCATAGCTCCAAAGCTCACTGGACTCAGCCCCTGGTTCAATCTGCCTACCATCTAGACTCTTCCATATCTCGCGAGAACCAACAAGCAATTCGGCGCCTATATAACCATGTACCCGACTTGATCCATGTTCCGCAGCTTTGGATACTCACTATCGGTAATAGTACGTTGACCTTTTTCGTCTTCCAGCGCTGCTGTGTAACCTCACTCTTTAGAATTTATTGCGACATGCTCACCCACGGCTATCTACAATGATTCGAGGTCATCGATCACGACTTGCACAGTTGGAAGGCACCCGTTTCCCCCCACAATTCGCGTCACTATGAGCTCTGGTTTCGTTTTCTGTCTCAGGCGTGACCAGTGCAGGGTGTGGTTTGTAAGTGTCTACAGTCGCCTGGCCATTTGGCGTCCGATTTCATTATATTAATGAGAAATGAAGGAATTCTTATATCGAGTCAATCTTATTCTGGAAACGACTATGGATACTCGCATTGATCCTAGGCGTTGCGTGTACAGTCTCCAGGAAGATGGCAGTCGCGTCGATGGGCACCGTTGGCCATCAGTACTGCAGTCTCACCACGATAGCGAGCCACTTGCAGTTCTAGTTTCCCCTGAAGAATCCATGTCTTATCAAAGTTCACTAGTGGCAATCCCGCTGAAAGGGAAATACGACTGGACCTCCCGAAGAGATGACCGTAGGGAGTATCCCAAGGCTAGCCTGGAAGTACTTAGCCCACAGACGCTAGACGTGTATAAAATACCCTATTATTGGGACACGCCAAAGTTCGGGGTATACCATTACAAGACTTACCACCCCTGTCATTCGGAAAGCTGATCAGATATTTGCGACGCTAGGGAGAAAGAGACCTCATTATTGCACAATATCTTACAGAGCTAGATCTGAAGATACTTTATGAGCATACCAGACGACTACGTGCTATGGGAGAAACTGATAGATACTTCCAACGACCCACACATGTCGAGGATCCATACTACATACCGCCCCCATACGTTCAGGAGGCTGCAAGGGCTCAGGTCGAAGCCGAAAAAACCCAATCAAAAGGCCGAAGCATACACCAAGAAGATGGTGACGCTCAGAGCACATCGAAGGCTCCTCCAGGTAATAAGAATCCCATTTTCACGTGGTCAATCAAGACTGGCAATACAATCAACACTTATCCACACGCACCTGTGGATGAAATATCTCCAAGAAAGACACCCACGCCACAGCAGCAGATGAGAGCTCTGTTGGCGCATATGCACTACAAGCTGCTCTCTAGCTCGGATGTGCTCACGGCACAAAGCTACAACAGCCTACCACTTAAGACAAGGTCAGATATAGACAGAGAAATTTACAACCTGGGTAAGAGTGGCCACATTGACGGTCACATTTTTACTCTACTTGTATCATTTGTACGTCGTCTGAGTCGTGTTTTGGGGCATTTTATCGACGAAGACTATGATTGCATTGTTAAAGGAAAGGTCTGGGCAGCAGCACATCTCGTAATACTGGTATGCTTCGACCCTCCTATATCTTTATGCCCTTCATGTCATCTGGCTAAATAAAGGATGAAATATAGACATTTGGTTTCATTCCCGTGGATGAGTTATTCTCATTCCACTGCGAAATCTTTGCCATTCCACTTCAAGAAATCATGGACCGAATTCAACAATTGCGCGATGGTCTCTTCGGCGTTGAAAACTTCTACATCTCAAATTCCATAATAGAGACATTTCTCAATACCGTGATACTCCTCGTGGATGCATCTCATGAGGCATCCAGACTCATGCGGAAGGTCAAGGATGATATCGAGCGAAAAGATCGGGCGGGCGATGACAACAAGTCAGAGCCTGCTAGCATTAATGATGAGGGATTTCAGGATCCATCGACTTCAGCTGAATTGAGAACTGAGTCAGCTGCTTCTCAAGAGCGCGGGACACAGACGGATCCTGTTCCATATGAAGACATAGAAGAACGCTTCACAGCAGATACACGATATTCGAGATACGGCCCGCCGTTGCGCAATCAGGACAATACATTTTCTAGGAGAATGTGGCGCAAGACCAATCGGATATACAATTTTCTTGATAATGCACAAGACGAATACTGCGCAATGTTCCATTTGGAAGACGACGTAGAAGACTCTCCCTACAGCGGAGTAGACTGTGGGAAGATTATTCCTCTTGTCTTGCAGTCTGTCCTACAGGGACATTCAACCAGCGCATCTATGCCGGAGCTGGATATTGAGGAGATCTATGTGACCTATACTACACATTTGGTGCGTTTGACTCCGACAAATACAAGCCCTCATGCTGACATCCTTAGCAACTCAAAGCACGGAGCACACCTAGCAAAAACCTTCTTCTGGACATGAACTTACTCCGTGAAGAGCTAGGAATAATCTCCAAGAATATCTCTGATCAGTTGTCTATAATAACAGCTCTATGCGAGCCCCACTCTTCCTCTTACGACGATGAGAGTGACACGGGGTCCTATACTGAGAGGAACGGGAAATTGACAGTATTTGAATATATATTCTCTTGCACGTCTAACCGCAATGGTGTGATTAATATGTCAGCACGGAGAATTCTCCAGGAGATAAAGGTCGAGCTGCAGGATAAACTGGATGTATTTGAAGAATTGACAAAGCGTACGGAACAGCTAGAGAAACAGGTAAGTAATCCCAAACCAAACAAGACCCTGGACTAACAATATCAACTAGATATGCCAACGCGTTGAGATTATTCAAGAGGACCACGGCAAAGCGATCCTCGTCTTCACTATTGTCTCGACTATCTTCCTACCCCTCTCGTTTGTCTCAAGCTATTTGGGCATGAACACGGCTGATCTACGGGATATGGAGCCGAGCCAAGCAATTTTCTGGGAGGTGGCTGCGCCGTTTACGGTTGTTGTGGTTGTTGTTGTTCTTGCGGTGGCATATAACGTTAATCGTATTATGGGGTGGATACCTAGGGCGACTGGCATTGTATAGCTTCTTTCTACGGGAATGCTGTTAGGGAGGGACTAGGACCTACAGACATAGCAGGTGACTTTCTCAATTCCAGGTTAGGGCACATCAAGTGAGCAGCCTTCGGAAGCCCACATTATAATTGGAAATATGACACCATTCTACCATCGCTATATTCGGTCTTCAAGATGTCAGAGCATGTACTATTGAAAAGAGAGCAACGCAAACTAAAAGCTAATGGACGATTGCCACCATGGGCACATATATGAATCAATAGTAGTAGCAAGAGGCTTAGGTATCAGAGCACTAGACATGCCTGCATATGCAACTAGAGTCGTCAGCGCCGGTGGACACTTGTATCAGCTTATAACCAGTCGATGTAGTCATGATCAACCTTTCTGGCGTTTTGATCTTTTTTCCTTTTCTTTCAAGGACTTGCAGTCTAGTGCTGCTGGAAACCGTCTTCTTCGGCACATTTCTATGCAAGACTGTGCCCAAGGTCAGTCTGACCTCAATCAATGGGATCTATACTTACATCCAATAACCGTTAACACCCTAAGTCTTCCTGCCCAATCTGTAGGTCGTTTCAGTGAATAAGGCAGGGAAAATGTAGAAAGAAAAAAAAAGCAAGTGGCCAAACGGAATTCGCCCTGAATGGACAACGTCTGGTTTGCGGGGCATTGGTCATACTGGCTTGAAAATGTCGAATTGTAATTCGGGAAATAGTTGCTTGGTTGTATGTAAGTAATAAGGGCTAAAGAACTAGAAATTCTGGGGGACGTATTGAGGCTAACAGGCAGTCATCTGCCTATTGATGCTATGACGTGTGTATTTCTCTTTTAGGGTTACAATACCACCCGGACCTGCGGAATGGTGGCCTTCATGAATGTATTCAGTTTATCATAATCATGTAAGAGGTGCTCATGAGATGTACGTGGTGGTATCTGACCACAGCGCTTATATGTGCTACATGGCTGTTTTACGACCGCCAGTCAATTTACCAAGCTCCTTCTTGCTATTTCTTCTCCGGATATCCATGTTCTGAAACATCCTTAATCCATGTAAATGCGGAACGAGCCAACCATAGTCCCACAGGACTGGATGCAGTGCGGTAGCTCTTATGCATATGTAGGTATACAACGGAATAGCTATTATTGGATTTGGATTCCGTCCAACGTGCAACCCTCCCAGCTGACCTGGCTTCTCAGCGCCAGAATTATAAATGTGTTGTCGATTCCAGTCCTAAATGCCATCCGTCCACCTTCCGTACTCCAAGCTCCATTACTCAAATTAGTATCTCAACCCAAAATAAAAATAGCAACATGCATTTCTCGGTTATAATCGTATCAACATTGGCCCTCATGGTCAACAATGCCATCGCTGTTCCATCTCCAACTCCGACGCCAGCTATTCCTAAGCGCCAAGAGCCTGCTTGTTGGACTTCCTGTTCGAAGGAAGCGTTTGAATGTCCCAAGCCATTTGTAAGTCTCACATTTGTCATTAGAGCTTTGCTAACGTAATGTTACAAAACAGAACTCGAAGCATCGTGGGGTATGTGCCCATCATCGAATTCCACGAAAGAATGGGACGATTGTATGATTTGATTATGATTGCTAATATAATATCGGATTTAGGATTGCTGGACATGTTGCCTGGATTAAGAGCATTATCGACAAAGCCCCAGAGACACAAGAAAGGTCGAAACTCCGAGGTTGGGGATATACTATAGCGTTTCCAAGCGGCCAAAAGCATGGGGAAAATGAATGTGATGATATGCTAGCACCTTGACGTTGAATGTTAGGAAAAGCTCGTAATACAAAATGAAGAACATTGGTCAATTTTATTATTTCGGGATGACAGAACTTTTGATTCTGTTAGCATTATTATACAGGGCAGTCAAGGGATAGGAGGTCTGATGCAGAGCTTCTTGGGATTGTTCAAGCACTCCAGGTGGCAAGGAAAGCAGATAAGAGACCAGTCACTATCCTGCTGGACTCCCAGGCGGCCATTGCGAGGCTGCGACACACTCAGCCAGGGCCAGGTCAAGCATTAGCGATCCAAGCACATGCTATAGCCAAGAGACTACATGCCCAAGGTTGTCAACCCACTATCTAATGGGTTCTGGGACACGCAGGAGTAGAAGGAAATGAAAAAGCGGACCAGGTAGCAAAACAGGCAGCTGGCAAGCCTCCAGGAAGGGGTCCAAAAGAGATCTCTCTGGCTTTTGCCTGTAGAGCCTGAACAGAAGCCATTACAGTACAAAGGCAAAGATGGCTCAATGAGGAGCTTGGACAGCGATCCCAACAAGGTCAATGAACATACAGGCCACAGAAGAACTGGCAGCTCGACCCTGCAGCTGCAATGGCTCCCAAGCACCTAGCAAGCTGCTATTTTCAACTGAAGTCAGGACATGCAGCTATAGGAGCACACCTACATCGGATCCAGGCCCAGGAGGATGCAACTTGTAAAGGATGTGGTATATCAAGGGAGACAACACACCATCTTCTCTTTGAATGTCGGGAATGGCGACACCAACGAAACAGGCTCTACAAGAACCTGGAGACAGACGGAGTCATGAGACCCACTACTGCAGAAGAATATCCACAAGGGCAACTCCTAGGAGAGCCCAAAGCTATGAGGGCATTGCTACAATTCCTAGCCAGCACCAGTGTAGCTCTACCCCGGGCGCACCTACAGCGGATGGCGGAAAGGGCCCGAAGAGATCACGAATGGGAACTAGAAGCAATGGAGGAGGCAGTTAGAACAGGAGAGGGCTAGCAGGGAGGGTAGCCTAAGCTGAGAGTCAGGCTAGGCCACACCCATCTTGCTCCAAAACACAAGGAGAGCACTGTGCTCGAAAGCCCTGTGCATACAGGCGGTTTGGGGCGAGGAAAAGGATCAGAAAGATAATAGAAGGGGGCTAGCGCCTCAGGAACCTATAGGGACAAGAGACTGTAGAATAGCTGCTGGCCTCGAGTCCATGAATCATGGTCTGTCATAGCTCTAGGGCTCGGTATGGACAATAAACTTGATTAAATAATAATAATAATAATAATACTCTCGACACCCTGACCAGCCGTGAAGAAGCGTACGTCCGACGTGGTGCCCCTTGGACTTACGATACAGAGGGTTTTCTGCAGTTCGTGAGACAGTTGCGCTTGTGGGTAGATACAAATCCAACACATGACACCCCCGTTCTTACCGCGCCTACGTTTGACCATCATACCAAGGATCCTGTCGCGAATGGACACTATATTCAGCCGAATACGTCGATTGTGCTCCTTGAGGGAAATTATCTGCTTCTTGACAAGGAATACTGGCGCGAGGTTGCCCCGCTGATGGACCTACGGGTTTTCCTCGATGTTGATTTGCGAATTGCAAGGAATAGGCTTGCGATGAGGCATGTTGAGGCGGGTATTGAGAAAACACTGGATGATGGGTATCGCAGGGTGGGTAGGAATGATTATTTGAATGGTTTGGAGATACGGCAGAACTTGATTACGCCGGATGTGGTTTTGCAGAGTGCAGGGTAGTGTGATGTTCTAAGAAAATAAAAAATCATCCTCTCTATGATGGTTAGCCCAAGCAAAAGCATGTATGTAAAGCTTCATAGAACGAGTTGAGCCACCCAATATCGATGGTACCCCGAGGGGCTAATGCTCTACTCGCTTCGTCACAAACATCACGACTGTCATTAGACTACGTCTTGGCCGAATGCAGGGGTCAAGTCACCCCCGATGATACGGGGGCACAATCGGACCACCGCGACCCGACCTATAGCACTGAATGGCGTCAGTCGCCAGTTGGGGGACAGACAGCCGACACCCGCACCCTTATCCGATCACTTTTTTTTTTCAATCTAGTATAAATAGTTGAACACTCTCCAAGTAAATCAGCCAACTTGATTCTCAGCGAAATGTCTATTACTGTATCCGATTGCACACAAGTACGGAAAGGATTCCCCCGTCCTTTCCTGGACACGCCTACCAATGCATTGGAGCAATTCAAGATGTCTGGCAAGGTGGCCGTTGTGACGATGCAGCGGATGGTATTGGCTATGCCGTTTCGTAGGCTATGGCCGAGGCCAACGCTGGAGTTGCTTTGTGGTATAATTCGTGAGTTCTCATGTTCAAGGGTAGCAAGTGAGATTTGGCGGGGAGGGCGACTAACAGGCTAAAAGAAATGATTTAGCCGTGAAGAAAGCCGACGCTCTAGCACAGACTCATGGCATTAGAGCTGTCGCCTATAAAGTTGACAGTAAGTTTAGAATCATAAGTTGATCTGAGCCCCAAGCTAACTGGACTTGCAGTCTCCGATCCTGAACAAGTGAAGAATACAATTGCAGACGTTGTCCGAGATTTCGGACGAATCGATGTATTTGTTGCCAACGCAGGCGAGCCCAGGAATTCCGATTGTATATTTAAACGGGATAGAACTAATTGGTAATAGGAATGGCTATTTCGAAGCCGATATTGGAGCAAAAGCTAGATGAATATCACAAAAAAATCTCTGTTAACGGTAAGGACAACTCCAATCTGTATCAGTCCTTGATTCACCGATACTATCGTCCAGTCGACGGAGTCGTCTTCTGCGCCAATTATGCTGGTGAAGTCTTCCAGCGTCAAGGCAGTGGAAACTTGATCATCACATCAAGTATGAGTGCGCATATTGTCAATGTGCCAACGGACCAGCCCGTCTATAATGGAACCAAGGCTTTCATCACACATTTCGGAAAGTCTGTGGCTCGTGAATGGAGGGAATTTGCCCGCGTCAACATTGTCTCGCCCGGTTTCTTCGACACTAAGATGGGAGCAAGCCCTCTGGCAGTTAACGAGGCTTACCGTATGACATGCCTTGGGCGCCAAGGACATACGAAGGAAATTAAGGGTCTATACCTCTACCTTGCCAGTGACGCTTCCACCTATATGACCGGGAGCGACGTGCTTATTGATGGTGGATATACCCTTCCATGAAAATATGTTTACAGATCGGTTGAATAGAAAATTAGGTTCTTTGGGAATGCTTTATACATTACATCAATGAGCGTGTGCTATCAGCAGTGTATTGTGATAAGACATTTTTTGTTTCCACCTCGTATTATGGGAGTCTCAAGGATGCTATCATAATAGGCTGATTATCTGAGACTTTGGGCCCTTGAGGCGTCCGGTGGGCTTAGACTCATTGAGTCAGGTCGTAAACAGAACTTCTGAGCGATCAGTTACTTTATTAAATCCAAAAAGTGACCAGAGCTTCCAAATGGGATTTACTAACATAGAGTTGATCCGTCCTCTACAAGACGTCTGACATTTGCTCGGCCTTATAGTGAACAAGCTAACATTCATCCCTAACATATCAATTGCTATATATTTTCCCATAATTGAAATATTAGTACATAAGACCATAGGGTGTGGAAAACAGGGCTTCCTGTCCGCTCAGCCGTACTTAAGCCACATGTTATGCTCGGCCAACCGTTATTTTTGCCCTTTTCTCGTTGCCGCTCTAAGGGTGATGGTCAGGTGAGCACTAGTTGGATACAGGTGATTAAAATGATGCCTTCAGAACCGAGGGTGAGTGTTGGAGTGATCAGTGGGTGAGCGGGGCCATGCGAAACGGCCTCTGCTCTCTTACATAGGTGCTGAAGAACTCTCCCGCGCCCTGGTTCTAACATTACTGGACATAGAGTAACGGTACCAGTGATGATTTACAATGTTTAGTCCAGTCTCTTGCGGAATTTCCTGTGCTGGAAAGGGTCCATGTAAAGGAGCTATCCAGCAATTCTGCAGAATATGTAGAATGATTCATACACTTTCCTGCATTTTTGAAGGATCCAGCTATGGAAATAGAGCGGAAGATGAGACCTGTATCTATGATTAGTCATTTGTGGGCTGATGCTAACGTGAGGTATTCAGGACCATGGATTGCTATTCTGAGGCTTTTGGCGGGAGATTTGGAACTTGTAAAAGTATAGTGAGTAATTATTCCAATAGTCCTTGCACATAATATCAAGATAGAATGGGAAATGTAATGTTAAAGAGCTCGATATTCGACAGTCCTATTCCATCCCATCCATGGGGTCTTCGTTCGACTAGCCATCCCAGATCCTTGAAGTGTAGGTATTCATGGAGATAGACTTTATCGCCCAAGTGACTCATCCCATTATTTCCATCAATGAGAGCCTGTCGGCCTGTCTTTGTCCCGCGCGACTGGGCTTTGTCTTGGAATTCCCAGTGACACAGTGTCACGGGCTCAGTCTAGTAGAACATCCTCTCCTCCCCAGTCTCAATATTTTTTAATTGAATAAACCCATCTGACTCCCTCTTCAACTGCTTAGCTCTCGTGCCAATATCAACTGAATATGACACTGTCTTTGAAATCTGACCCTTCTCCTTCTCACCTGTCCCTGATCTGACAAAAGGAGACACAGTAGCAGCCCTGCTTGAAGCCCCTGTTGCATTTGGGTATCGGTGGGCAGCTGAGGAGTCATGGGCTGTGTCTGTGCCAGGGATGATGTGGGCAACGAGGGCGCGGCTTGCGGGAAGGCAGGCACAGATGATGGCAATTTGGCATTCAATTGCAGACCAGTGGATTAGGGGTTCCAATTGGACTGTTGTTTTTGTTGGCTGGTTTCATGCATGGAGATGGAAGGGAGGGGGATACATACAGGTTGGGTTTGAGTCGGGGATGTTTTCGGCTAAAATTACCACTCGGACGATTCCGATAGCCGTTAATCTTCAAATGAGCGTAAGCATAGGTTTAACACAAGGATCAGATGAAGGGAAACGTACACCAGTCCTGCTGCCAACATAATGGCAACCCCAATCTTCTTCTGCATTGACAGATTCAACTTCAACACCTCATAAACTGGCATGATTACCATAGCTGTATCCACTGCAATATTCACAAATCCATTTGCAAATGTTGATGCAATGAAATTAATACACGTTCCTTGTTCCTCCATTTCCCATCCTGTCCATGCAAGATGCACTGGTATACAGTGGAAACTGTCAGTTAGCATCCAGGTGACTGCAATTGCAGCGTTAACGGCTATCATGATGTAGTTTGTGTAGCGGAAGATGGGTGATTGAAAGATGCGGAGGAGGAAGAGGCAGACAGAGATTTTGGCAAGAGAGATCAGGGATTTGTAGACAAGGATGAAGGCAAAGAAGTGCTATTGCATTAGACAAGGTTAGAGTATGAGATACAATGGAAGGTGAGAGAGGGACAGACCTTATATGCCATGGTGATGTTGCTCTGTGGGCGTATATCCCATATGTTCATTCCAAAGCCATAATGCACCACTGATTTTTTTAGCGCCTAGTTTTAGGTTTATCATAGTTGTTTACTTACTTAAGGTGTTTAGCGCAAACGAAGCAATTGCCAATCCCTGAATAGGTCAGCATAAGACACAATCCTGTACAGTAGAAGGTATCCTCACATATGCAATAATAATAGTATAATCATCTGGCCCCCATCCACCACCAAGCCGCAAAATCTTTGCAGTTATCCGGATAACAAAAAAAATTGTTGCCAATATAAATGGAATAATTGTTGCGGGGTCTGCTTCAGGGTATTCCTGAGGAATTGGGAGATCACATTGTCTGGAGATGATGTATTTGGCCGCTAGACATGTTCAGATTAACTCATGATGGGTCAATTTGTCGAGGATATGTACTTAATGCTTCTTTCATGGAACAATTGGCCATAGTGCAACTGGATAGATTGGTCCCATATGTGGTATCAGTGCAGAGACATGCTGTGTCAGTTGTAGAACAGGATGTTGTATTAGTGAGTTGTTGTTCACAATTGACCTATTTGCTGTTAGTTAGAAGGTGTGTGATACAGAAAGGGAGGTTCTAAAGCATACAGCACATTGAGGAATGCTTTCTAATGCAGATGCAATCATTGGCATCACCAGACATGCCAGAGAGAAAACAACCATACAATGCCAGTACAGACGCATTCTGGGCTACCAACAGTACAAAACCACGATAATCTCAGAATGTCGAAGGAAAAAAGAAAAAAAAAAGGGAAATAGACAATGCCAATGTCGCGATCCACGGCAAGCGCGACTTTTATTATGTTTTATGTTTGATTTAGGGGCAACTTCCCTACGCTCTGGTTGGATAGCGATCACTCCGGGCATCTGCCGTGAATCCACCCAGATTAAGATTATGCGATCCTGAAATTGTGGCAATCGGGGCACTATCCAAGTCCTTCCGGTAAACCGCTAATAACGATCATCATGTAACCCGAAATAATAGCATGCGCTTTTCCAGACGAGTCAGGCTTTTGTATGGATTAGACTTTGACAGTCCCGTCAGGACATTTGGTGTCCGCTGTCATATTTTTGAATGTCATTGGTGACAATGGGCGGTTTCCACACGAAGACAGTACTCCTTCAGGGAACGCTATAAATGACAACATTCGAAGGATGGAAGAGCACCTTTTTGTTCCTGCATCCTGGTTGATTATGAGGACTTCTACGTACTCCGGAGTATATATTCGTAGTACTTAACTGTTTTCAGAGGATCAACGGTGCACGAGGTGTAGGGGGCTGATGTGCACAGATTATAACTATCTCCATCGGCCTTGTGTCTAGTAAAGTAAAATGGCCCACAACACCAAGAATAGCATGTGCAGAGTTTTTATGGCTGGAAACCCCTTTATGTGCTTCACCGCCCTCGCTTTTTGCCCGGTATTTATATAATTTAGCCGAGTCGATGGACTACCCGACTAATCAACAACTCGCAGATTGCAGCTCAGCTCACCCTACTAAAATCGGAGGTTTCCCTCTTTCCTATTAGTCTAGCACTTGAAGATGCCGATCAGAAGCCGCGATCATCGACATCAGACCAGCATACGACACCATCGAGTTCTGGCCAGATAACATTCCATAATCAAGCAGCAGCGTATTTGATCTCTTCCCGGGACGGGAATCCCACACTAACGAGCTAATTCGGCGAAAAGGATGATACTATCGATATAATGTAGTCAACTCACTACTGAAAAAGTGCATATCCACACCTCCGCAGCGCCAAACTCGTGAGTATCTGCTCACGAATTCCACGCCAGCTACCGAGTACAAGACATCGCTATCGCCATTCCTATGCCCGATATCACTATGGGGGAAGTCCCAGGGGCCCATGAACCCCCGACCGCTTCCCCCCGAGAGCCCTCCACCCCGAAGCGACCGCCCAAACGACGGCCTTACCTTTGACTTCAACAAAACAGAACTGCAACACTTCAGACGCGGAACCAAGCATCCTAACCCTACATGCTCTATACACGCCCCCCAAGGCATACATATTGTCAATCCCCCTTCCTGCCAGCGGCGCAACACGTTGGCTAGGCATCTGGTTTGACCGGAGATTGAGCTTTAGCAAACATTGCAAGACTCTGGCTGCAAAAAGCCAAGCAGACAGCCGCTGGTGTCAGATCTTTAGCCAATACAGTTAGAGGAACCAGGACAAACCTACTGCGGCAGGCTACAATTGCCTGTGTCATCTCCGTCCTTTGCTATGGGGCTGAGGCCTGGTGGCCGGGCCGACACAGGCCCAGGCCCAAGAACCAGGGCTCCGTATCGAACCGAGTCGATTCCTCCCTTTCCTCCCTGGACTGGGTGCTCAGAGAAGCCCTCCGGGGAACCCTCCCAGTATACCGCACTACCCCTACTTAACCCTTCCATCGGGAAACTGCCATCCCCCCGATGGAGATCATCCTTGACCAGAAACGCGCTGCCGCCAGGCTACGTGCCTCCAGGTTATAACCAGGAAGTGGCACGGCAGCTACAGGGCTCCCCCAGAGGCTCCAGTCAGCACATCATCTTGGCCTTCCAAGAAGTCGCGAATGCCTGGCCCAACCGGTCCCCCCGACGCCAGGCCATTCAGCCTGGACAAGTCTATGTCCACTGGATCCCGGGTCATACTGGTATCGCAGGGAATGAGCAGGCTGACGAGTAAGCAAAGAAGGGAGCTAGGTCTACCCCACAGACCAACCCTCCTCCTGCAAGATATGCCTGGACTCTCCGGACTTTGAAAGAGGAATTCTGGCGGCGATTCCAATCATACTGGGCTGAGAACGCGCCGCAGCAATACCAGGATCTTTCCATCAGCCTGGATAAACGGCCCCATGAACTATCCCTCCCCAGAGCCTCCCTCGGTCGACTCCTCGCTGCCCGGTCAGGCCATGGAGAGTTCGCACAGTATCATGAGCGCTTCAGGCATGAAGACGCCAAGGTGGAGTGCTCATGTGGGTGCCCAAAGATCCTCCATCACTTCTACTACTGCTGGAAGGGCCACAAGGCCTCCCCACAGCCATGGGGTAACCGGCAGGTGGATGAGATTCTGCGCTCTAAGTCAGGAACAAGGGATCTCCGTGAATGGTTGCAGAGGTCTCACTTTTACAGCACAATATGCCCAGCACACTAACCACCCCCCTCCTCCCCATCTTCAAAAACCTTCCCCTTTTCCCTTTCAGCTCCTTTCCCACTCTTCCTCTCCTGAAATAGCAACTAAACTAAACTAAACTTGGGAAGCGTGGAAATACCCGACCCTCGACGTAAAATAGAAACACACACACACACTGAACTAAACTAAAAGTGCCGTATCCCCGAGAGGCACGGTCGGCGGCTCTTCTGAATTGATACACCATCACTCCCATTTCAATCCCTTTTCCATCAACATACTTATTATGAATAAGGAAGAATGGATAAACTAGCTATTGAGGCCTTTAAAGGTTGATTTCAATCCAAAACTGCCTGTGAAACTGCATTTGATGTACTTTCAAGAACTCCTGTAAACTGCTTGAATAGAATCACTTCCTGCATAGAAGTCACTACAGATTGCTGAAAATTATCAGACATTGAAGATGATCCTCTATCTAGATGGATTCTAGACATGTGTGAGTGTGGCCGTCCATGACATTCATTCTACAGCTCGTACATCAACAGTGAAGAAAGCGGCTCGTAAACTCCACCGTCGACGACTGCAGTCATGAAAGACCGCAAAGCAGAGGCCACCAAATTCCCAAAGTCCTGCTGTGTCATGAAAATAGCAAAGTTCAATGTGCGCCCATCCCTTGTGTTTGTCAACTCCACACCTAAGCGATCTCCTTCCATCTTGGTCTTAGACTGCCCGTGAGCGAATGAATTTCGCAGAACATCTGCAAACCAGGTAGGCTTGTCTGGGTCCGGAATCCAAGTATCTATAATAGTAGCAGGGTAACGTTCTCTAAGAGCGGATCCGTCATGGTCGGTGTATATATGAAGTCCAAATGCTTCACTTGGATTAAGCTGACGGTCAGGGTACCTGTTGCATTCTTTTTTATATCGCTCGTAAACAAAGACGAAGCTAAAAGTCCCAAAAGATGCAACAGTTGTTGAAAAAAGGGCAGACAAAAGAATATTCAGCTCCCTGTCGGTATATTGACCAGGACCAAGTTTCTCGGTTTCCAGTACTACCTCTCGCACCCTTTGGTAGTTTGCAAGAATTCCAAGTACGCCAGTAGCCTCAGCAAAGATATCTTTTGCTTGGTCCTGACTCAGACGCACCCAGTTGGCCATTTCATAGAGATAACTTTGAAAAGGATGTAAGCACATTTGCAAGAGAAATTCAATGCAGAGCTAATACTCACTGGGGATGCACTTAATAGTATTTCTGAATGGCCTGAGTGCTGTACTTTCTTGATTTGAAAAATCGTACAAGGAAACTTCCCTGTCTTCAAGCTATATTGGGTTCAGCTGCCCTTTAAATAGTCTACAGGCCATGTGACTGTAGCATATGCAGCGTGGTCTGGAACTCCCAGAACAGGATAAGCCGTACTTTTACCGTTTTAGTGTTGAGCACGCTTGCTTTCCTCAATCTGCGGCCCATCCAGCAGAAGCTATGAGGTCATTAGACACAGAAAAAAGTTCCACCTCATCTTTTCATCAGAGTTACAACAAGCCGCCAGTGATCCCCAGCTAGGACAGGTGATTGAGCCGCTGGAACTGATTGTTGTGGGCGACGAGCAGAAATGAGAGGTAAAAGTTATTGCATCACATGTACGACATCATTAACTTGAATACCAGGTGAAGTGGGTAGGATTTGATGAGGACCGGACATGGTATCCAGTCAGCAACTTCAAGGGCTCTCCGCGTCATATACACGACTATCACAATGCATATTCCGAGAAGCCGGGACCGCCGGGCCGCTCGCCTGAGTAGCCAAAGGCATGGGAGGAAGGAAAAGACGTAGAGTCTGGGGACAGACTCCGGCTAAGGAGGCAACGGCCAACGCTTGTAAACACTGACAAGGGGCCCGTATAAGCAAACGACGGAGCCATAGACCTCCACATGATCCCACATCTCTGTGAATATGGGCTAGCGTATGGTTGATTGGACTAGGTCCGTAGACCAGCCAAACTACCTATATAGCCTAGGCGAGGGCGGCGAAGAAGCATGTGAGAAGCCTAGTGCTAACAACCGCCCCCGCCTAGGCCCGATACTGCCCGAGCAGCCCCTTAGATCAACCAACTTCGTCCACCAAAAACGCACGCCAATCACGTGAGCTTATACCACCGGGTATACCGCAGGAACGGTATGATGACCGGTATGATAGCGACCACCAAGTATACCACCAAGATGGTATGACCAACGGTATGATAGGAAAAGATATATAGAGGCGCTCCTCCGTGTACTTGGTTTAGTTCTTCGCGATCAATCTCGTTCTAGTTGACTCGTCCGCATCTGTGGTGACGATCCACCAAACCTGATACCACGAGCTGAGCGGACTGGATTCGACAATAATCCAGCAATTCACTATGGGTTGATTGCATCTGCAAACCAAGTAATGAAGGATGCTTTCATTCGAGATAAAATTGCAGCAGAAAAAGATATTCTGTGTTTTGAAATGGAAGCCGTGAGACTGATGAATCACTTTCCTTGTTTGGTGATTCGGGGTATATGCGACTACTCGGATTCACATAAGAATAAAGAATGGCAAGGGTACGCGGCGATGGCGGCGGCTGCATATGCAAAAGATCTTCTCTCTCGAATTCCTCCAAACACGGTCGAGGCTGAGAAGAAGATACCCAATCATTCTGGAGGTTAGTCATTCCTAAGTCTATCGATTTAGTGGCCTGTCTTTAATAATAAAACAGATATGATCTATGGATTCACTGATGCTGGAAACCAGAAAATCCCTCTTAACGAAACAATAAATGGCGTCTCGACGCAGCCAAGAAAAGGAGAAATCCAATTGCTTGATAATGAACAAAAACGCGCGCTATTGGACTCACTAAGGTTTGGCCAAGTAGATGCTCGGTATGCAGATATCAAAAAAGCCCACGCGAAGACCTGCAAATGGCTGCTGAAGAAACCTGAATATCTCAATTGGCTTGATCCAAACAAGCTTGATGAGCATCACGGCCTCTTGTGGATCAAAGGGAAGCCTGGCACTGGAAAGTCGACATTGATGAAGTTCGCTCCTAGACAATGCTCGGAAAGTAAAAAAAGATAAGATTATTGTCTCCTTCTTCAACGCACGAGGTAGCGATCTAGAGAAGTCGACAATTGGGATGTACCGGACCATATTACTGCAGCTTCTCGAAAGACTTCCAGTGCCTCAAGACATCTTTGACCCTCTTGGATTAGCAACATGGAATGGCAATTTCCACAAATGGACTGTTGAGTCACTAGAAGTACTCTTTGAACAAGCTGTGCAGAATCTTGGGGAGTCCTCTATGGTTTGTTATATTGATGCTTTAGATGAATGTGATGAACATCAATTCCGTGATATGGTGTCTTTCTTCGAACAAGTGGGTGAACTGACCACGTCAGCTGGTACCAGGTTCAAAGTCTACTTTTCAAGCCGACATTACCCTCACATCACGATCACGAAAGGACTCAGCCTAATCCTCGAAGGACAAGAAGGGCATAGCCAAGATATAGTCAACTACGTGGATAGCGAGTTGAAACTTGGACGTAGTAAACTCGTTGAGCAGATCCGCATTGAACTTCAAGAGAAGGCATCTGGGGTCTTCATGTGGGCATCCTGAACAAAGAACATGATAGCGGCCGCATCCATGCACTTCGGCGAAGGCTGCAAGATATCCCTGGAGATCTGCATGAGTTGTTTCGTGATATCTTGATGCGGGATCAGCACAACAGAAATGAATTGCTTTTGTGTATTCAGTGGGTGCTCTTTTCAAAGCAGCCGATGAAGCCAGAGCAACTGTACTTTGCTATTCTCTCAGGCATTGAACCCGAGGCCTTAGTCTGAATGGAATCCTGACGAGATCACACCATCTGTTATGAAGAGGTTTGTTATTGATTCCTCCAAAGGGCTCGCCGAAGTCACCAAGTCCAAAAATAAAACGGTTCAATTCATTCACGAGTCGGTCAAGGATTTTCTTTTGAAGGAGAATGGACTAAGGAAAATTTCGTCTGATCTTGGAGCAAACCTTCAAGGAGAAAGTCACGAGCGGCTGAAGCAGTGCTGTCTCGTTTACGCAGGCATGGGCATCGCTAATCTGAAAATTGATAACTCGCTCCCGAAAGCATCATCACCACAAGCCGCAGAACTGCGCCAATCAGCGGACAGAGCATTTCCATTCTTAGGATATGCCATACGGAATGTTCTGTATCACGCCGATGCAGCAGAGGGGGGTGGAGTCAACCAGAGGGGTTTTCTTCAGACCTTCCAGCTTGTCGATTGGATCAAACTTGACAATGTATTTGAAAGACACGAAGTACGCCGATATACTCAAAATGCGAGCCTTTTATACATATTGGCGAATAATAAGATGGGGAATCTCATTAGGGCCCATCCGTCCAACCTATCTTGCTTTGAAGTCGAAGACGAGCGTTATGGGTCACCGATTTTTGCGGCGCTAGCTACCAACAGTATCGAAGCAGCCCGGGCTTTTCTAAAGGCCCAAGTGGCAACGAAGCCCCCAAAATCTCCACCTCATGGCCTGTGTAAACAGTATTGCCAAGATGGAAACAAACGGACCAACTTTGGACGCGATTTTACTTTCTCACGACGAATAGGCATTCTCCACCATCTTGCAGAACGAGGCGAAGATGTAATCACTCTTGTTTTTATCGATTCGGATACGTTTGACCTCAACTCAGCAGATAGCTCTGTTCAGACACTACTTTCACAGGCTGCTGAGAAGGGCCATGAATCTGTTGTCAAGGTGCTGGTTGAGAAGGGTGCCGACCTCAACTTAGCAGATAGCTCTGGTCAGACACCACTGTCGTGGGCTGTGTGACGGTCAATGTCACGAGCTCGGTAGCTGGTAGATATTGACGAAATGATATTCCTATCTAAACCAACTAGTAGCCATCGATGAGAACATCGAATCTGGGGAAGAAGAAGAAAAGGAAATCTATCTAGGCGACGGACGGTCTTTATAGACCTTTGTGCGAGGAGGCTTCAGCCCTTGTTCGCCCAGATTGCTTGTATGGCGTCGTTTGACACGTTGGCGCTGTTTGTCTATATCGGCCGTTTGTATGGCGTTGAGCCGCCACAGTCAAGCGGTCATTAATGGCGGCCAACGGTTGCCGACTGAGAATCGACAGACAACAAACACCGACAACGGAAGCGCGCAGTAGATGATGATGAGGCGGCTGATAGTGACAAGGCCATGCAAATGGGCTCAGGGGCTCCAGTCCTCTCGTAGGAGACATATGGACTGAAGATAGTTCCCTTCATCGACTGGGGGATCCCCTTTCTTTTTCTTCCCCAGATTCGATGTTCTCGTCGTATGGCTACCTAGTTTAGATAGGAATATTATTCATTATTATCTACTAGACCGAGTCCGTGACACAGCTGATACGCCCAGGTCTTGATTGAAGACAAGACTAATGCCTGAGAAATGCCCTTAGCCCTGAAAGAGTATGATAAGCCTACGTCCAAAGTGTCACGGGCTCGGACTAGTAGATACTAACGAAATGATATTCCTATCTAAACTAGTGTAGCCATCGACGAGAATATCGAATCTGAAGAAGAAAAGAAAAGAAGAGGAAAGCCTATTTACATGAAGAAGTCTTATAGGGGTTGTGTGGCCTCACTAAGCAGCCATTTGTCTCAATTGCTTTCATGGCATTGTTTGCCGTGTTGATTGTGTTTGCCGACAAGGCGCTGAGCTGAGCCGTCACATATATGCTAACTCAGCGAGGAGCTGGTCAACCGCAGGCTTCATGTTGATGATTGATGGGACGCTGATTACCTGGACAAGCCAGAAGCAGTCAGTTACTGCATACAGAGTACAACTGAGGCTGAATATATGGCAGTTTCAGAGGCTGCTAAACAAGTGATTTGGACACACCACTTCCTATACATGATAGGGAAGGCATCCATTTATGGCAGCATGCCCACCACCATATATGAAGACAATCAGGGAGCTATCAATCTAGCTGACAATCTGATTAGTCACCTAAAAACCAAGCATATCGCAGTGCGCTACTGTTACAGACCTCAACATATCAGTCTCACATGACGATGCGGGGAGTCAAGGCAGAGTCATTGGATAATGAATTACAAGGAAATGCAGGAAGGAACAAGGATCAAGTTGATAACCAGTGGGCGAATCATGTGACTTTCTACCATTGAACATACCGCGAATGGTATACGAAACGTATGACAAGGCGACCATCCATCTACCATAGATGGTATACAAAATGGTATACAACTGAAGGATATATAAGGACACTCATTCATGTACTTAGCTTAGTTCTTCGCGATCAATTACAAGTCATTCAGCATTGGTTACCTTTCTAGTTTCTGACTCATCTGCACTTAACCAACAACTCAGTATACATACCCAGTTGGCCTTGTTTCTCTATTCGTTACCTTATTGATTTTATTTGTCTTACGGAGCCTGGAGGGGGCGATATACCCATCGACGCATACAATTTGGACCTGGATGGTCACCGAGCATACGCACACATTGGAAGACACTTAGGGTAAGTGTCCTGTCTCGAAATATAACTAACTAGAACCCTAGGTACGATACGAGAGAAGCTAGGTTGTGACAGCTACCATGCTATACAGGACCATATGGGCAATGGTGAAATCCGCCTTAAGCATCTGCCCACAGACGATGATTGCTGATGCTCTAATAAAGGCAAGCCATCATGATGCCCATAAGCAATTTGTCAAGAGATTGGGCATGGTTTAAAGGGGAGAGTTTGAAAAGCTTCAACACAAGTGGAAGTGGAAGTGTGCATCCAACCACTGCTTATTAGACTGCCAGACTGTTGTTTGATTGATTTATATACGCAGTGATTGTAT
This sequence comes from Aspergillus cristatus, assembly GCA_034509305.1. NCBI lineage: Eukaryota > Fungi > Ascomycota > Eurotiomycetes > Eurotiales > Aspergillaceae > Aspergillus > Aspergillus cristatus. Next base: position 560,457 of record WJBV01000007.1, on the reverse strand, counting down.
GAAGGGGAGTGATGAAAGTAGGATCAGATTAATAGTCAGACTGATTGTTTGGACAATCAGATTCTCTATAAGGATGCCACCATGGCTGTATTTTAGATACTCAAGCACTCATTCTATTGTCAAGGTGGACATAGCCTATCAATATCACCCTTTCGCGTAATTCAAAGTTCTCTTCCATATAGTCTCGTACAGTCCAGATTATCGACACCCCGATTCCCCTCTGAGCTACGATCCGAGAGACCCCGCTTCACATTTAGCTCAGAGGGGAATCGGGAGTCGATTATTCCGGACTAAACGAGGTCTATATGGAGAGGACTAGCTTGACGAAAGAGGTATATTGCCTAACGAACATACGTGCGCATACGTAGCTGATCGAGTGCTTATGAGTGCTTAACTAGCTATATGTGCGCACACGCTGGCCTATATAAGAATCTCCTGGCCTCGGTAATCGGGCCGACTATTTATCCGCTCGATTCTCATCAACATTCATCAACTCCGCACGTGACTTAAAATGTGACCCAGATGAGATATCTCTCCGCGCCTGAGGGCTCTGTTTGTAGCTACGTGCAGATGTCAACTAGTTCAGTGTTTGAAGTTGGAAGAGGACAGCCAATGATTAGTGGCTGTAGCATACTAGTGGATTATAAGGATTTCAAAGGATGAAATCGCGCGACGTTGCGCAATGTTGGGTGACGGCTCACCCTCTCTACTGTGTACTCATCCAGGCTCCCCCTGGTCGCGCGACCAAAAGCATTTAGCTAAGAATCGCTTGCAATAAAAACTAGTACATACGACCATAGGGTGTGGAAAACAGGGCTTCCCGTCCGCTCAGCCGTACTTAAGCCACACGCCGGCCGGTTAGTAGTTGGGTGGGTGACCACCAGCGAATCCCGGCTGTTGTATGTTTTTGTTTTTTGCCAGAGATCTCTGGCGTAGCGAGTAAGGCTGTGTTGTATTATTTTTATGGCCAGCGGCAGGGTGACGGCCAGATGAGCTCTAGTTGGGTGCAGGTGATTGAGGTGATGAGTGGGTGAGCAGGGCCATGCAAAACCAAACAGTACATCTAAGAAATTATTTTGGCGTAAGTAGGCCATTGTTTCACTTGACCATCACCTTTCTCTTCTTCAATTTCCATTGCGAGGCTGTGACATACCCAGCCAGGGCCAGGTCAAGCATTAGCAATCCAAGCACATGCTATAGCCAAGAGATTACATGCCCAAGGTTGTCAACCCACTATCCAATGGGTTCCGGGACACGCAGTGGTAGAAGGAAATGAGAAAGCAGACCAGGTAGCAAAACAGGCAACGGTAAGCCTCCAGGAAGGGGCCCAAAAGAGATCTCTCTGGCCTTTGCCTGTAGAGCCTGAACAGAAGCCATTACAACACAAAGGCAAAGATGGCTTACTAAGGAACTCAGACAGCGATCCCAACAAGGTCAATGAATGTACAGGCCACAGAAGAACTGGTGACTTGACCCTACAGCTGCAGTGGCTCCCAAGCACCTGGCAAGCCGCTATTTTCAACTGCAGTCAGGACATGCAGCTATAGGAGCACACCTACATCGGATCTGGGTCCAGGAGGATGCAACCCGTAAAGGATGTGGTATATCAAGGGAGACAACATGCCATCTTCTCCTTGAATGCTGGAAATGGTGACACCAACGAAACAAGCTCTACAGGGATCTGGAAGTGGATGGGGTTATGAGACCCACTACTGCAGAGGAGCACCTGCAAGGACGACTTTTAGGAGAGCCCAGAGCTACCAGGGCACTGCTACAATTCCTAGCCAGCACCAGTGTAGCTCTACCCCGAGCACACCTACAGTGAACGGCAGAGAGGGCCTGAAGAGATGATGAATGGGGACTGGAAGCATTGGAGGAGGCAAGTAGAAGAGAAGGGTAGCAGGGAGGGTAGCCTACGCTGAATCTCAGCTTAGGCCACACCTGCCCTGCTCTGAAACACAAGGAGAGCACCTTGCTCGAAAGCCCTGCACATATAGGCGGTTTGGGGCGAGGAAAACGATTAGAAAGATTATAGAAGGGGGGCGTTGCCTCAGGAACTTATAGGGACAAGAGACTGTAGAATAGCTGCTGGCCTTGAGTCCATGAACCATGGTCTGTCATAGCTCTAGGGCTCGGTATGGACAATAAACTTGATTAAATAATAATAATAATAATACCCGATATCCTGTGCATGTCTAGGGTCCGTGCGTCATTTCCTTTGATACAAATACTTCTCCCATACATATTAGTCCCAACCATTTTGAACCCGCCATGTTCGCCAACTACAACCCAAACCCCATAGCTCGCGCCGTTCTCCCCGGAGGGTGCGCATGACGCTCAAAAGCCCGGATCACCCTATCGCCATTCGAAAAGAATATATTGCAGACTCAAAGACCACCCTTATCCTCAAACCTCAGGGCGACGCGCATTCTGCAACCGCATACAAAATTGTCGACGAAAATTGCTCCCTGCATCTCACTGTGACCGGCCAGAAATTCAGCGACCGCTCATGTCCGCGACGCCTCAGGCCTCCCATTGTTTGAGTTACATCGGAAGATCTCCCTGCGAAATGCCTGGTGCGTGGCCCTGCCGGGGAGTAATACCGCCAACATTGCTACTGCTGCTTTGCGGCTGCCGCAAGGCGTGCATGTGCTGGGGAATTTCAGCTTTTCATTTGAGAATCTTGCCGCGGTTGATTCAAAGACGAAGGAGGAGAAGATGCTCACACTCCAAATTGAGAGACATGGAAATATGCTGGCCAGCTTTGATGCTGTCCATGGGGATAGGAAGGTGGCTGAGATCCGCGAGAGTATACCACATAATAAGACGCTACCGATTATAAGTTCGAAACGCGGATATCGCCCCGTTTTGGATATTACAGTTACTCCGGGATGAATGTGGCGCTAGTGAGTGTCTTCTGTGGCTCTTGATGTTGTAGATGAGCTGACCTTGTTCTATAGTGCGATCATTGCTGCAGTTGCCTCGGATTGTGTTATCTATTGTGTTATCCCAATCGTGGAGTGCTGAGCATCGCGGTGAGAAATACTCTTCGTCCAATGGTGGAAATACAAGTTCCAAGAATCTCAGGCGGGGTAGGAAATGTGCAGGAATAATATCCTGCAAGAAAATAGACGCTTCAAAGCGCTCCAGAATCGTTTTTGCAGACTCACCATACCCATCAACCGGAGCAATTATGAATCTATTCTGCGTGAAAAACACTTCTTGCGCATCTTCCCGTAAGACCTTGCTAACAAGAAACAGAGGGATAGGCGGATGCCAACACCGGCAATGTGTTGAGAAAGCGGAATGATATCGAGAACAATAACACTTATGGCCATTGGGGTTTTTCCAGCATTGTCGAAACTGGCACCCATGGTGATCATCAGGGTCGCAGTTCCAGTCGCAGCCTCTCACGGCTGTTTTATGCTTTTGCTTTTTTATTTTATTTTTAATCACCTCAGGCACACAGCCCTAACAATCTCCTTGGAGAAAAGAAGCTGGATCAGTACCGATATGGCAATAAACAATTGTTGCATTAGCTACCAGACATGGATACTATCTGAAATAACAGCATCTGGCATCAGGGCAAATTGAGGTAGGAGCAATCTTTGGGATCCGTGTAGAAGATGCCTCCCATCTGCTCAATGACTTTGCATTATTCTTCCATGTTGTATGCATTATGGATCAATCCAGTTCCTTTCTTGCTTGCTTCCTCGACAGTGGTGTGTAACCCACACACCACCCCCCGCGGGCCAGCCAACTCGAACCTATTCATCTGAGTCCTTCAGGCCCTCCAGCTCCCTCATCAATAGGTCCGTTCCCTTTTCGTCTTTCCACCAGGTAGCCCCAAGACGACGCACTGTCGAGGGTTAGAAACGTGCATCGATAGAAAAAAAAAAAAAAAAAAAAAAAAATAGGGGATACTGACTACGGTCACAATGTGCATCCTCTTCAGCTTGCGAAACTGCTCGCAACGTGGGTGGGTTAAACCGGTCAAAGCCGAGAAATTCGAGCTCCACCCCAAGGCAGTCGTGCAGGGTATACACACCCCCCTTAGATGGCCACCCAAAAACCGTGACCCCGGCGTCGTGAGAATAAGCGACCCAAGAGCTTCAGTCAGGCTCGATGGGCACATAATCAAACATTGTCCTCTCCTCCATGGTCGGTAGTTGTCCCGCCACTGATTTGGTTGGACTCGGTTGGGAGAAAAGCAGCCGGGCCCACGTTAGGAAGGAAACAGCAGCAACGAAGGAGGGTAGTAGGATTCCTAGGGCGATCTGTATTATTATCAGGCGTGGTGAAGGTTTTTGTTGAGGTTTTCAAGCCTCACAAGCTTACCGCTGATTCTCAATGTGTTTTGCCAATCTTGAGGCAGAATCCGAGCTGTGATGAGTCGGTAATTATTTAGTAGTTTGAAGCTTTAACCGAGGCAAAAAAAAAAAAAAAGAAAAAAAAAACCACATACTAGTATTTAGTGGGGTCGTATCACATACGAGACACCGGCGGTGTTGTCAGGATAGGGCCTAAATCCGTCCGTTCTCTCCCAAACTCACTCGCTAATGATATTAGATACCGCCGGTGATTAGTTCGGCTGCTTCGGCAATTAATCCAGATACATTTTTCGCTTCGGCCCGCCTGAACGCAGTCCTGAGCCTTGAACAGGGCCGGACCATGGCTGATTGCTTTTAGCCTCCCAGTGGGGGCCATGCCCTACATCACATGGCTCTACCTGAACTCTTCTAGCTCTTTAATTCTGGTTATCCTTCCTATCTGAATCTGTCCGATTACCCCGTCACAAGCTCCTAATCGGCATCGTATTCAGGGTCACCATCGTTGTGGGTCATGCAATTTCACTGGCCGACCCTTGTATAGATTTCACTTCGTATAGCCGATGAAACCCCAGATGTTAAGGATTTAGCGCCTCATCTCGGTTAAGGAGAATTCCATCGGAGGGGGAGTCCTGCATCCTAGTGCTTCCCTAATTGCGAGCGCTATCTGGACTCTGTCGAGAGGCCTTTGTACACCTACACACATCACAATTTCAGATGAATCTCCAGTTATCCCTTGGCATGTTGGGCCAGAAGTACTCCTTGTTGACTATAGAATAGATTATTTCTCACCCTGGGTGTCCTGACATGGCTGAATCGCAGACTGAATGATATTCATACAGAGGGGCTCTGATTCTGGGACCTATCTCCTGTCTTGAAATCATAGGAAACCTTGGCGATCCAGGCTGCCATTGTACAGATAACGGTATTATATAGATCCCGAGTCACATGACCCTCCTGTCCGCTCCAGTATATATGATTCCGACCGTGGCCAGCGATCCGTCTCTACCTAGATCGTACCTCCTTTGACCCCGTGAATATCACATTCCTACTCCTGCGAAGTGTCGTACGCTTGTATGAGCCATTCTTCTTCACGCTATCTACCACCAACCCAGGCTACAGTTTGAACACTTGTTGGATATAGGTAGGATACGCCTATTCCTTAGGTCCAGCGCTCGCCTAGTCTGTCAGCACACATTCAGTTAACGCGCCACTGCCTGACACAGTACGTAACTCGCGTTGCATTGGCGTACATAGCAACATGAAGACCGGAGACAGGGACAGCTCCGACCCTCGCGCTCCCGGCAAGGTTAACGCTCCCGGTGCGGTTAACTGGGTTAAACGGTTCGTGGAGGGATGTGTGATTACATTCGTGGCTTTCTTTACCACCGACGCTTTCGAAGGGATCTTGTTTACGCGGGTTGACAATCATTCTGTGCTTCATTATGTGATATTCATATCATTCTATATGTCTATTTCTTTCCTGTACAACAAGTACAAGTCAATGTAGATATATATAGCATTTCTCAAAAACGTGTGAAGCCTCACAGTACCTCAAGGGGTCCTCTGCAATTGTACAGATAACAGTGTGCTCCTGTCCACTCCAGTATATATTATTCCGGTCATGGCCTCCTAGGAGCCAGCGATCAGTCTCTACCTAGAGCATAGTCCATTAAGATCAAAGACGTACGTTTCCTAGAGCTGGATCCACGTGCACTGTGTCGTCGGATCTTGCAGCACACAGTATTGTATCCATGCTATCAAACTGTGCACCGACCATGGACTGCCTTTCATAGGGTGCTGCTACCTGTACAATGGTGTAAGGGCGGGCGAGTATTACCTCGTAAATACATCAGGGGCTACAATGGCCAAGACTAGCGACACTGTGGCCAGACAGGGAGCCCGCGTTGTCTGCCAACGGAATTGCCAGGGTATTCAGGGTGTCATCCCTAAAGCGCCTCCCCAACCCTGTTGCCAATGTCAGTGCCAACGCCATATGCTCAAAGGTCATGGAAGACAGGCAGATGCTGAGGTGCAGTGCTGTGGCCTTCATGATGGGCAATGTCATGGTGGATACTGAACAGGTTAAAGTTGTATGTTCCACCTAACAACTGAGCATGAAAAAGTGATACCCTTGTTCTATAATTTTTAAAAAGTGCTGTGGAATACAAAGGAGTGTATGTACATTACTAAGGTATGTACTGTTTATGCTTTCTCAGATCCTTGCACAAGTGACACTGTAGCCTAGGCTATACACAAGCAATGCATGTGGCAGGGAAGTAATACTGACATGCATGTATGAGTAACAAAGCCTTCAGCCCACAGTTGTCTCAATACATTTCTCTTTGGAATTGTCGCAGTTGTAATCTTTCTGAGTGTTGAATGCAATCATCTCTATCTTTTTGTTCTCTGCATAGGCCTTTGCATCACTGCCCTTGCACCCCACGAAGAGACTTAGGAAATCAGGGCAAAACCCATTGACCTCTATAGCGGTGAAGCCCGCGCCAGTGCCCCTAATGAACCCAACTATGGTCTTGCAGGATGGCAGTGGATGACCAGTGCCGGCTTCAGTGCACACCTTACTTTCCACAACTTCAATTATTGTGCTCACGGATTGAGCTGCAGCGCCGGCCAAGCCACCACATACCAACTTTATCTGGGCGTCGCTCAAATCATCTTGTATGTTACCATGACCCTGACATTTGCCATTCACGGGACTCCTGGCTCCGGTGGCACTTTCCCCGGAACTGTGGATAGACGAGGCAAAAATGTCGTCGACCGTCTTATTGTATATACCGATCTCAAACAGAAAATCGGATCCATTATGTACATGGTGGTTGTCCGTCGATCAACAGAGTGTATTTGCGCACTTTGTAAGACCGTAGCCTGGGTTCGTGGTGGATAGTGTGAAGAATGAGTATGAAAATTCGCAGGAGTATAATGTTCACAGGGCCAAAGGTGGTATGATCTTAGCATACTCCCCTGGCATCCTCGCTGGTGAAATACCTGCATGTACTCCGTACATGGATAATATCTGTTTCCCTCCCGCGTTTCCCGGGGCAGGGAACGCAATGCCAATGGAGCAAATTCAGACACAGAGTTTCTGATTGCCACCTGAGACTCATCGGCGCAGTTGGCCCCCACAGGCACAGCGCTTAGGATGGTCCGCTGATTTGCTGAATCACTGTGTCGGGATCATGGAGGGAACGACTCAGGCCGGGCCCACTTCCGCGATCACATGAGGACGACATAGAAAGGCACAGTAAAATCTTTACTTGCAGGGCGCGTCCACTTGGGTCCACGAGGGGCTGGTCAGATTGGGCTGGCTCGTGTTCTGGTCCCCATGTCGCTTCAGGACCAACCATACCTTTTTTTTTTTTTTTTTTTTTTGGAGATGCCCTCTTTGAATCTGCTACCTGCCGAAGGTATAGATCACTGCTTGCCGATCCAATGGCTTGATAGACCGTGTATTCATAGGGGACCTGCTGGTTCAGTCAATGTGGTCAAGTTTGCTGACTGAAGGTGGTTATTTCCCAGTTATCATTTCCACTTGCAAACAACAAAAAGGAAGCCTTTCAGACTCTTACTGTTGAAAAATAACTGCAATCTAGGAACAGAGTATGCCCACAGCCTAGAACTAACCTGTCCATAAGAATATCAACAAGGCAACCAATTATATCTCTTCATCTTCGATACTTTCACTGAAGGAGCAAGGCCCCTGCTAGCAAGCTGCTTGAATCCAAAGTTACCTTGCTTCCTTCAGGAGTGGCAAATTGAGATTAGGACATTTGCATACTGTACTAAACCTAAACATTATGCGCCATTAAAGCATCATTTCCAACAGGATTGATGCATTCACGTACATACAAGCGAAAACGGCCCCCAACACCAAACCGGGCCTAGAACAAGCGCCTTATCTAATTGCCCCACGTCGTGGTCCGGCACACCAATTGACACCGCAAAAATTCTATCCCAATCAGCGTTAGAATCGGGCTTCACACAGAGGATAATGGTTGGGGCATTCAGGGTTGCGTCAAGTTCGTGCCCAAATCTTTAACGTAGTCGTTAAAGCAATTCTGGACTAGGGATGGCAACATATTCAGCTCTGCTCTCGCCAAGTGCCGTGTGTTTTCTCCGTTCTTCTCAGCTCCAAGCCAATGCGAAATCTTGATGTTTTCCTTGGTTCTAAACTTTCTGCACCGTTAGAAGTGCTTTCCTAGATGAACGAGGGCTGACTGATGGAGTAGACAATGAGAACCCATTTCCACATATGATCCCTTCCCGGTTCCGTTGACGATTCGTTATTGTAACCACAAAATGTATTGAATGATCGACGTTGGATTGCGATTGAACATACGAGGACAGAAATGAGAAGGGAAAATAGCACATCTGGTCCGATCCCGAGCATGAATCCATCGCTCATATCATTTCTCGAGACCTACTTGAGCCCTGTGACGATCGTGTTTTAGAGGCCGTTCTGTGCTGGTCAAATTGAACGGCTCGGGATCAAGCGCGAAAATAGAAAACGTTCAAATGTCAATCATCCAACGCTAATCAGAGAGAATCTGTTGACACCATCAGTCTTACTGCTTTGGTGCCCTTGACCTCCTTCATATGCGCAATGAGATCGGAAGAATGGGTAAAATACAAAGCATTCTTCTCTTGGCTGCCGCCAAATAGCAATCCTATCACTGTGCCATCTTTGTCCACAATGAAGGCGCCAGACTCACCTTTCTTTGAAAATGGCTTACCATCTGACTCAATAGTACAGTGCTTGCAGGTCACCTGCATGGCAAGCTCACCTTTGGTGTTTAGCTCCTTAGCCACATACACCGCATTGGGTTTGCTGCATGATCACCGTGTATACTCCGTTGTCTGCCCTGCTTCGAACAATGTCTCACAGTTGTTTGGATTTCCAGTAAATAGCTTGCTGATGGCAACTTCTGATTTGAAGGGATGGGAGAAGTCCGTAGGGGTGGTATAGGGGTTAATCTAATTCACAAGATTTGGTGGCATTCAGAACAGACATGGGACGTAAATAAGGAGGAAATCAGGGAGAAAGCCGGTATTTCAAGCTGTGATTGTAATTGACTTACCAACCTTTTATGAGTTCTTCGGCGAGGTTTGATGACCAGGCATTTCAAAATACTGGGTTGTTGAATCGAAATGCAGCCCCAGCACGTCTCCAGAGCCAATGAGAACAGAAGCGTCAGAGTCTCCTTTTGCGGAGGAAGGCTTACTATCAACACCAGGGACTGCATGCTCCATGGTGTCGTAACCAGTTCACCCTTCGAGTTATACTCTTTGACTATGTGTGCAGACTTCAGCCCATTATAACGGCCCCTCGCCTCGTATACTTGGTAGTGCGGCCCGCCTTGTACAATTCCCCACAGTTATGATGGCTTGATCTCACGTTTCAATACCTCCACCCTGCGGAGCCTCGGTGGACGAGGGCTAAAAGATTTTCTTTACCTCGATGAGCATGGTATTCGATTCGTCCCTGTTTGTTGCCTTGACTCTTCAATATATCTTAACAGTCGGAGCCGAGAGTGCGAACACAGCGATGCTTAAAGTAGGCTGCCGTTTAGCATTCAAGCATTCTTCCGCGCTAGTGCTTCAATAATGACGACAACTCATCAGCCAACCCGAGCTGGCATGTGGTTTTTCCAATCCTCCCACGCGCCTTCTCAACGTTTCAAAGCTCGGCTTGTTTCTGATGGAAGCAATATTTTTTTCAGAGGACGTGACTTGAGCCCGATATTGTTAATACTAAACTTACTGAGTTTTATTATTTTGCCAGCTTCGGTTTATGAGAGTGTGACTGGGTCACTTATCCACTTCCTAAGGAGACTGACGCGAATTAGCACATATCCACAAGAGAGAAGGAAGGAAGAAATGAAGGAGGTAAAGGGACCATACCTGAGTTCCCCTTACCCAGGAGGACGAACTCCCCGGGATACACCATCAAAGCAACTCAGTTCTAACGTTTGCCAAGTATCGTCCATTTTCTGCAGCTCTAGTAAACCACCCAACATACTCCCGATCAGTGGAGGTCCGAGCAGCGCGTGTGGGCTTCCAAGCCTTATGGGTAGAGTATTTCCGTCCGTTTGCTCAACGTTCCTGGCAATGACATCTGGTACTATAGACACAAGTGCGTCAAACAGGCGAGCTTCATTGAGTAAAGTAACAATTTTGTCTCTGAGGTGTCCCAATCAACGTCCGATTTGGGGTTCACACTGAGATTATGGTTGGGGAGCTCAGGGTTGCGTCAGATTTCTTTCCGAATCTGTGGCACTCTAGCTAATGCCATTCCGTAAGATCTAAGGTTTCAATAAATCTCTGGCAGTGTCGTCCCACATCTCGTAAATCCCTCAGCTCGCGGATCAATCAACTTGATCTGAATATTTTCAGAATTCCGGCAATAGAAAGTGTCATGCAGGAACTTGGCTGCCCATATCCAGGTCTCATCGTATGCTATGATGAGTATAGTCGGTACTGAGGGCTCGGAATGGCGTCCTGAGAGTATTCAGTATCAATGGCACAGTCAAGACAGGCAAAGATAGCTCCTTGTGGTTGGTTTGAGTGGAAGGGATAGTAAGCAATAGAAGTCCTGCAACTTAGAATTCCCCATTGATAAATCCAACATCAGGGTATGTATAACCCTGTGCGGGCTCAATAGCGAAGGGAGACTTGAGCCGTTCAAGATGCTTGGGAGGAGTTGTGCCTGATGACGCCGGCAAGGCGAACTTGGGTGCTTCCTTGGCTTCACAAGCTGTAGGAGGTGGCTTTCTGTGTACTCTATCAGATAAATGGGGTGATGTAGAAGGGAAGGAATGAAAAACTGGGGAAGTAGACGACAATTAATAACTAAAAGGATGCTCTGCTAGAATTTAGATCACGCAAACAGTAGGCATATGTCTCAGTGAATTGCACCATTCTTTCACTAGATGGGCAACCTTTGATAACCGTGAATATACAGAGTACTAAGTTATCTTTGTCTGTTTGCCTGTCAGATGCTAACAGATCCATGCTCCGTTTCGGGCTTGCTATTGAAGACACCTCAGGCAGAAACGCCAGCTTATCCCGCATCTCATTCCGGCCGCCTCCCTTAAGCTAACTATGCAAATCGCAAGACATAAACAAAATCAAAATGGTGGATAAACCTCCGGTACGGCTTGAAATCGATGTCTCTTAACCCAATTTAGGCAATACTGACCAATGCCAACGTTCTAGTTCCCCGACTCCGACGGGTCCTCCGACTTCGACGAAGACACCTCCACCCTCCCATTCCCAGAACCTCTCTCGCGCGCCTCCTTCCTAACCCCCGACTTCGACCCAGCGCAATACCTCTCCTCCCTCCGAAACCGCCACCAAAGCCTCGAGGACCTGCGCCAGGAACTACGCGACCTAGACCAATTGCTCAGCAGGGAATTGCTCGACCTCGTCAACGAGAACTACCAGGATTTCTTATCGCTCGGGAACGCGCTACACGGTGGAGAGGAAAAGGCCGAGGAAGTTCGCGTCGGGCTGTTGGCGTTTCAGCGGGATGTGAATGCGATCAGGGATAAGGTTGAGACAAGACGGGCTGAGGTGGAGGGGTTATTGGAGGAGAAGAAGCAGCTGAGGAAAGATGCGAATGTTGGACAGGCGTTGTTGGATGTTGCGGAGAGGATTGAGGAGTTGGAGCAGCGGTTGATGATTGGGGAGAAGAATAATCAGGGTCAGCGCGAACAGTCGGATGAGGAATCGGATGGTTTCCTGGAGGAGAGTGACGAGAGTGAGAGCGATGATGGACAGGCTCCCCAGGGCACCGCGGCTGCTGTATCGCTGAAGCGACTCGAGCATCATATCCAGAAATACGTCGCCGTCACACGGTTATCTGCGCGCATTGGAGATGAGCACCCATTCCTTCTCAACCAACAGCCGCGGGTAAACAAGATCCGGTCCGCTGTGCTCCACGACCTAAAGACAGCTCTTGAGCAGGCTAAGAACGCCGGCGAGAAGCGTGATGCGAAGATGTTATCGGTTCTGGCTCTCTACAAGTTGATGGGTGAAGATCCCAGTGCAATAACTGCGCTGAAGAATCTCAAGTTATAGACTGCGCCATGATCCGGGTTCCTTGCATAGCGGTGGCGTTTGGGTTCTAACTTCTTTCATTTTCATGTCTCGTCCGTAGACAGGTATATATCGCAAAAACTCAATACCGTAATACACCGTTCCCTTTCCTAAAATAACATAATTTGTACACGCATGAAATTGTCAAACATGAAAAAGACTATTTTACACACCACGCAAAGCCGCGGCATCTGGCGAGTTGTCCGATTTGAACTCGCCATTCAAACTGAAGCCAGCACCGTTCGTCGAGCTTAGCACCTGATGAATGTTAGCTCGGCGCGTTCTGTGATTTACCTCTGGAAGAAGCACAACTCACCACTTCATAGATCTCCTTAACAATGCGGTCGTTAAGCCCAGCCGCATCCTTCTTAACCTGCTCAATGGTTGCCCGCAGGTTGTCACGCAACTGTTCCGGGGAGAACGCCAGCTGACCAATGGGTATCCGGATAACAGCATCTCTTTCTCTGTAGATCGTACCTCCCCGCAACATCTCGACTCGCGATGCCACATCTTCAACCACAGTACCCGTCTTCGCACTAGGCATCAAACCCCGAGGACCAAGGACACGACCCAACCCGGCCTTATTCAATGCAGCCAAACTGTCGGGATGGCAGATGAGGCGGTCAAACTCGATGATCCCATTCTTTACGGCGTCGAAAACCTCCTGTTCTCCGACAAGGACTGCTCCTGCTGTGCGGGCATCCTTCTCGTGCTTTGTGCCTGACGGGCAGACGACACAGATGCGGGATTCGGTCTGGACGGAGTGGGGGAATCGGAGCATGTTACGGATAACTGGACCGTCCTTCTTCGTCTTTAACCGGATGTGGATTTCGTATTTCGAGACGGTGGGCTCACGGCCGACTTCCATCGCACGGATATACCTGGTAAAGTCAGTCTCCGCCGATAATCCGGAGCCGGTAATCCACAATAATCCCATACCTCATGGCATCGCAAAGAGAGAATTGTTGTATATCCTTCAAGTCCCTCTGTGTAAACTCCCTGGCACCCTTCTTCGGCTTCGCCTTCGCTGCCGTCTTGCCCTTGCCCTGCGCTTGAGGGTTATTGCTCTTGGCTCCACGAAGTTGCTGTTGGTAAAAGGTCGAGAGGAATGGGGCCATTGGGCTCTGGCGAACGGCAGGCCGACATGACGACAAAATGCTCCTTGCCGCAGAGGGCAAGGCAGAACCGTACGAAGACATGGTGCTGAGACTGCGACACAGCGTTCGGGCTTTTTTTGGCGACGGGGAATGTTTTCTGCTCCGAAGCATCTCTCTCGGACCTGGTTCGGATGAATATAACGCCGGCGGAACCGCCGCCCTATGCCATTGCCCCTCCAACTTTTTCTTCTTCCCCGCGACGAGACTTCAATTTATTCTTCATTTGTCCTGTGCGGATTTAGTCGTCAGGATGTCTGCTCAGCTTACTTTGGCCTCGCAGGCCAACCAGGCCGAGTTGCTTCCGGTGCTTCTCGTTGCTACCTCCGTCAACGCCGCTCGCCCCAGCCCGGTGATTGCGATCAACTACGAGAATACAGCTCTTCTGCACGAGGGAGAAAAGGCCGTTGTGCAGTTTACCGGTGCCAGTGGCTCTCCTGTCTATGGTACTGAGAAGGCCATCCAGGAGCTGCGTGCTAATTTCCCGTTCCTCAACAGCAAGGATGAGAAAACCGTGAGTCACGCCTCCCCCAGTCTGAACAGTGCATTTGTCTGACTCTCCACTCTACGATAGGAGAACCAATGGCTCTCGCAGCTCGCCTCTTTCACCGTCCTTGATTTCAAGGCCGTCGAACCTCTGCTCCAGAAACTTGATGCCTATCTCATGCTTCGATCTTTCGTCGTCGGCTACGCACTCTCTACTGCTGACATCGCGCTCTGGGGTGCCCTCCGAGGAAACCGGGTCGCCATTTCTGCTATCAAGAAGGGAACGCTCGTGAATCTGACCCGGTGGTTCCGCTTTTTGGAGGAGCTTTGCCCCTGGGCCAGCACGGCCCTTGAGGGCTTGACCGCGGCAGCCAAGGAGAAGAAGGGCAAGAGCAGCCAGGGCGCTAACTACGACATTGGCCTCCAGAACACCGATAAGGGAGTTGTGACCCGTTTCCCTCCTGAGCCCTCCGGATATCTCCACATCGGTCACGCGAAGGCAGCCCTTCTCAATGACTACTTTGCCCACGAGAAGTACGCCGGAACCCTCCTTGTCCGTTTCGATGACACCAACCCCTCCAACGAGAAGTTGGAGTTCCAGGATGCCATAATTGAGGACCTTGCGCTCATGGGTATCAAGCCCGACAAGATGAGCTATACCAGTGACTACTTTGACGAGCTGTACCAATACGCTCTTCAGATTATCCGAGAAGGAAACGCATATGCCGACGATACTGATAAGGAGACAATGGCCGCCCAGAGATTTGACGGTCTGCCCAGTAAGCGTCGTGATGCCACGGTTGAAGAGAACCTTGCTCGCTTCGAGGACATGAAGAACGGCACTCCCGAAGGCATCAAGTGGTGTATCCGTGCCAAGATGTCCGTTGACAACCCTAACAAGGCCATGCGTGATCCTGTCATTTACCGCTGCAACCCTGCGGAACACCACCGCACTGGTCCCAAGTGGAAGATCTATCCCACCTACGACTTTGCATGCCCCATTGTGGACTCTATTGAGGGAGTTACGCATGCTCTGAGAACTATCGAGTACCGTGACAGAAACCCTCAGTACCAATGGATGATCGATGCTCTTAAGCTTCGTACTGTTCATATCTGGGACTTTGCTCGCATGAACTTCGTCCGGACATTGCTCTCTAAGAGAAAGCTCACCAAGCTTGTCGACCAGGGCGTCGTTTGGGGATGGGATGACCCTCGTTTCCCCACAATCCGTGGTATCCGCAGACGCGGTATGACCATTCCGGCTCTTAGAGAGTTCATCTTGAGACAGGGACCCAGCAAGAACATCATTAACCTTGACTGGACTCTTTTCTGGGCTACCAACAAGAAGTACATCGACCCGGTTGCACCGCGCCACACTGCTGTTCTGAAGAAGGATGCCGTCAAGGCCATTGTCAAGGGTGCCTCCGATGCTCCTTTCACTGAGGAGAAGCAGAAGCACGCCAAGAACGCTGCTGTTGGTACCAAGAAGGTTGTCTACAGCAACTCGATCCTTTTTGAGCAGGAAGACGCCAAGACCTTCAAGCAGGATGAGGAGATCACGGTCATGAACTGGGGTAACGCCTTCGTCCGCAAGATTGAGACCGACTCTGCTTCTGGTCTCGTCACCGGACTTGAGCTCGAGCTCCACCTGGAGGGCGATGTCAAGAAGACCGAGAAGAAGGTTACTTGGTTGTCCACTGATCAGGAACTGGTCCCTGTCGAATTGGTGGACTTTGACTACCTTCTCAACAAGGACGCCATGCAGGAGGAGGACAAACTGGAGGATGTCCTCAACCCCAAGACTGAGTTCCGCGAGGACGCCGTTGCTGACTGCAATGTCGCCGAGCTGAAGGAGGGTGACATTATCCAATTCGACCGCAAGGGCTACTACCGTGTTGACCAAGCCTACTCGCCGGGCAAGCCGGCTATTCTGTTCAACATCCCTACCGGCAAGACTGGAAAATAAATGAGTTAATGAGCGGATGCTACCGATGATTGATGAGGATATACGAACGTCAGAACGAGATATCTCACTCCGTATGTAGAAAATATATATTCATGGGTTGGTATCGTGTCGGTTCAAGGTTACATTATATTGGGCTTTTAGTAGGGATATTCAATCTCGCAACCGATCAGATGCCGTTCCCCATACTTGGGCCCGTCTGCTCTAGCGAAATATACACGTAGAAGGGCTGTCTGATCTTCCGGATCACAGCGGAGGCTCGTTGTGAAATGTAGTAGTCCCAAAACTTCATAACTCTATCATGACGAGATGTTTCAAGCCTTCTCAGCATCAGATCCATGACGTCTACGAGCGGTCGACGACTATTATGGGCTATCCGGAAAAGGAAAGTGGTGAGAGTCGAAACAACCCTCCGTTTTTGTGCTTCTACAGCAATCGATTACGAGAAAGCAACAATGTGAGAAACCAATTTAGAGCTACAATTCATTCAGAAACCTCTTAACAACCACTTAAATGTGGTTAAAGGGCGGTTGTATCTTCCGATGTAGTCCCGTGACCGCGGAGGCCCGGATCTCCCGGCCCGCTCAACGCCAACGTCCCACGGACCACATTCTAATCCCAGCATGCCAATGACACCTGCAACCACCAATTCCTCGCACTGAACCACGTCTGGCGTTACATGACTTGCTTCTCCTCGTTCATTGTCTCCTGTTAGCCTGTCCACGGTTTCTTTCGGGGATCCTGCCGATGGGTAGCCCATGCCCATACCGCGGGTCTTACAAAGTCAATTGGACCAGTATGGATATCTCCGGAACGAATGGATGAATGAGAAAAGGGGATGACGGTTCATGCAAGGCCATGAAACGGCCTATCAACTTATTCTACGTCATGACACTGTAGAGCTCGACGAGAGTCACTGGCTTTCCGGAGTCCCGGGAAGCACAAGAAACGCAGCGACATGCGCAACAAGCAACCTGTTTTCTTTTGTATACCTAGCCTTGCCGGGAGCTTCCTAGTCTCGACGTCAGCATGATAGTCTGATATGATGAAAACGCATTGGCTCCGGGTAACGATTGACTTCAGGGTCGTTGCCCTGTAACTTCTAATAGCGAGACGGCAGCTTTCTGTTCCTGTTTTTCCACCGGGTGGTCATAATATCGTAAGGAAAGTCTTTTCCACCCAACGATCGTTTCTGACTTTCTCTTCTTTCTCTCTTTCTTTCTTTTTTCCCTTCTCTTTGCTTAATCCTTTCCCGCCCCTTTTGTCGTCAGAGTGTGTCTGACGGAGTGCAGTGCAGTGCAGCAGAGTGTATCGAGCGAGGCAGCCAGCCTGAACTATCCTGCTGTCGCGGCAAGTGATTGAAAAGAGACAAGGATGGCCCAGCAAGGCAGCTCTGGCGGTGACATCGAGCGCGGAGACGCCCCCAGACGGGTCTCCGAAGCTCCCTCGAGACGTATCTCCCGAGCATCCATCAAGGAGGACTGGGGCCAGCTCGACGAGTATGGCAAGCTTGTCAAGTACGTCTCGACTTACCGCGAGGCGGGTGAAGGAGGCGGACACGCGGCCGACGAGGAGGAAATTGAAAGGAGGCTGTGGTACGCTCCTTGGAAGAAGCGAAAGCTGCTTGTTAGGAAGACCGGTGATAAGGCGGGCCAGTTTCCTGATGAATGGCATATTACGGATATTCGGGAAGGTCTGCCTAGTAGTGAAATTCCGAATCGGCGTCGGCGATCGGGATGGAACGAGTTGGTTGCTGAGAAGCAGAATCCGATTGCTCAGATCCTGTCTTACTTCAGAGGTCCTATTCTCTACGGTATGTTGTTGCATTGTACTAGCCTTCTGGGTTGGAATGTCTCTAACTTGTTCTCCAGTCATGGAATTGGCCGTTCTGCTTGCCGGTGGTTTGGAAGACTGGATTGATTTTGGTGTCATTATCGGTATCTTGTGTTTGAACGCTTCTGTTGGTTGGTACCAAGAGAAGCAAGCTGCAGACGTTGTCGCCAGTCTTAAGGGAGATATTGCCATGAGGTCTTTGGTGGTCCGTGACGGCAACGAACAGGAAATCCTTGCTCGAGAGCTCGTGCCTGGTGACGTGGTATGTAGTAACCCTAGATAAGGTGCCATGATTCTGAGTACTGACACTATGATAGATCGTCGTCGGTGAAGGTCAAGTTGTCCCCGCAGACTCCAAGGTTATTTGCGACTACAGCGACTCCCACGGCTGGGAAGAATTCCGTGCGCTGCAGGAACGTGGTGAACTCGAAGAAAGCAGCTCTGGCTCCGAGGAGGAAGAGAACAAAGAAGGCAAACAGGGCGATGAAAGTGAAGAGAAGAAAGAAGAGGAGCAACAGAAGGCCAAGAAGCGCGGTTACCCCATCCTGGCTTGCGACCATTCCGCCATTACCGGAGAGTCTCTTGCTGTTGATCGTTATATGGGAGAGACTATTTTCTACACGACTGGTTGCAAGCGCGGCAAGGCTTATGCAGTTGTCCAGACCACCGCGCCATACTCGTTCGTCGGCCGTACAGCTACCATGGTTCAAGCGGCTCAGGGTGCTGGTCACTTCGAAATTGTCATGGATAACATCGGTACTTCGCTTTTGATCTTGGTCATGGCTTGGATTCTCGCTGCGTGGATTGGTGGCTTTTTCCGTGGTCTTCCGATTGCTTCGCCTCGTCAGCAGACGCTCCTGCACTACACTTTGGCTCTGTTGATTGTCGGTGTTCCTGTCGGTTTGCCCGTCGTGACAACTACCACCATGGCTGTCGGTGCGGCTTATCTGGCTAAAAAGAAAGCTATTGTGCAAAAGCTTACTGCAATCGAGTCTCTGGCTGTATGTCACTATTCTCAATTGAACACTGGAACGAAATTAACGCAATGATAGGGTGTCGATATTTTGTGCTCCGACAAGACCGGTACACTTACGGCAAACAAGCTGAGCATTCGTGACCCATATGTGGCTGAAGGCGTTGATGTCAACTGGATGTTCGCCGTGGCTGCTCTGGCTTCTTCGCATAACATCGAATCGCTTGATCCTATCGACAAGGTCACTATCCTTACACTGCGACGCTATCCTGGAGCTAGAGAAATCCTTCGCAGGGGATGGCAAACGGAAAAGTTCACACCGTTTGACCCGGTTTCAAAGCGTATCGTGACCACCGCCACATGTGACGGAGTTAGATATACCTGTACAAAGGGCGCCCCGAAGGCAGTGTTGCAGTTGACAAACTGCTCCGCTGAAACAGCGAACGCCTACAAGAAGATGTCTACTGAATTTGCACGCCGTGGCTTCCGTTCTCTGGGTGTTGCAGTTCAGAGAGAAGACGAAGAGTGGACCCTTCTTGGTATGCTTCCGATGTTTGACCCGCCTCGCGAGGATACGGCGCAGACGATCCATGAAGCTCAGAACCTGGGTATCAGTGTGAAGATGCTTACTGGTGACGCCCTTGCTATTGCCAAGGAAACTTGCAAGATGCTGGCGCTCGGGACTAAAGTGTATAATTCGGAGAAACTGATCCATGGAGGTCTCAGTGGTGCCATGGCAGGCGATTTGGTTGAAAAAGCAGATGGCTTTGCGGAAGTGTTCCCTGAACATAAGTATCAGGTCGTTGGAATGCTTCAGGAACGTGGCCATTTGACTGCAATGACTGGAGATGGTGTTAATGATGCGCCGTCATTGAAGAAAGCTGATTGCGGTATTGCAGTCGAAGGAGCTTCTGAGGCAGCTCAATCTGCTTCGGATATTGTCTTCTTGGAGCCCGGTTTGTCGACTATCATTGACTCGATCAAGGTCGCTCGTCAAATTTTCCACCGCATGAAAGCCTATATCCAGTACCGAATTGCGCTTTGCTTGCATCTGGAGATCTACCTGGTCACATCCATGATCATCCTGAATGAGAGTATCCGTGTAGAATTGATCGTCTTCCTGGCGCTCTTCGCCGATCTTGCGACTGTTGCAGTGGCCTATGATCATGCGTCGTTCGAACTGCGACCCGTCCAATGGCAACTTCCAAAAATTTGGTTTATCTCCGTCCTCCTCGGTATCCTCCTCGCAATGGGAACATGGGTGGTCCGCGGTACCATGTTCCTGCCCAACGGCGGTATTATCCAGAACTGGGGTTCCATCCAAGAAGTCCTCTTCCTCGAAGTCGCGCTCACAGAAAACTGGCTCATCTTCGTCACCCGAGGAGCAGATACATGGCCGTCAATCCACCTTGTCACCGCCATCCTGGGCGTCGATGCATTGGCTACCATCTTCTGTCTGTTCGGTTGGTTCAGTAACGAGACCATGCCTACTAACCCGCCAACATCATTTGTCGAGACCACAAACGGATGGACCGATATCGTCACTGTCGTCCGTGTCTGGGGCTACTCGCTCGGCGTGGAAATCGTCATCGCATTGGTATACTTCATGCTGAACAAGTTCAAGTGGCTTGACGAGATGGGACGGCACAAGCGTGACAAGGGTGATCTTTGGATCGAGAACTTGCTCGCTCATCTGTCACATCTTACAATTGAGTACGACAGAGAGGGAGAGCCCAAGGGACGATACTATCTCGCTGCGACCAAGGAAGAAGAAGGGGCGGAGTAAAGTCCATGAAATGTCGATTCATGTTCTGGAAAGAGACAAACTGTCTCTTGCAAGTTTTCAGATTCCCTTTTCCTTTTACTGTTTAGTGTGTTTTGAGATCTGTTACATTTGATATCACGGAGTTCGTGGGTGGAAAAATGGTTTATCTAAGGTATACTCTACTACTACATAATCCCTAATATCTGGTAGTTCTATTGGAGTTAGATAGTTTAATTAATATATATGCCTATGTCGGCTTGTTTCATCATCTTTGGCACCTTTTTTGTGTTCAGTTCCATTTAGATTCACATGGAGATCATGCGACGGTTACTCGAGGTCAATAACTGCCCGTTTTGTGGGATTCACGCCTAGATTTCATCCCTGCTCTAGGTCTCGGGACATTTTGCCAGACACTACACCTCTTATAAAGACGATTGAATCGATCTGGCTTCCATCGAACTACTCAGCCTCGATTGTCTCAGGGTTGATTTATCCAGCCATGAAAACTAAAACACTAAACACGTCGCTAGTGAAAGTGGTATTTGACCATCGTTTGAGCGAAAACGACGCAAGTCTCGTCCGCCAATGCCTTGGGCTCATCACGCAGTATTCTGGCCCTCGGTTCTCCATCATTAACAGGATAGGTGGAATCAACCATGGTGATGAAGTTCCTATTCCTCGATACCACTGCATCTTACTGACGAAAGCCATATATATCAATTCACAGACTTCATCGATCTATCAACAACCACCAACCCACTCTCAGCCCTACAAACCATAACCAACACTCTCCCAAAAACCGGGAAATTCAAACTCTCCGACGCCCTAGACCACGTCCTCTACCTCTGCACCGAAGACTGCGAACTCGGAGGCCAGGGTCTCAGTCCTACGCGTCCACTGACAGACGCAGATCGCGAGAAAGTCCTGTCTCTGGTTGATTCGTGGCTATATGCTAGTACCCATAATACGCAAATTTCTAGTACGGAGTTAAGGGCGTCGGATGAGAAGCGCCGGCCTATGACACTGTCAGAGAAGATCTTCACGCAACATATACTCCCGGGGAATAGGACTACAGGGCTAAAAGCTGGGGATGTCGTGCCAGTGTCTGTGGATTGGGTTCTTGCGTCGGAGGTATCCTGGAAGGTATGACAACCGTAGTTGCCCAGATATTTAATATCACGATACTGATTTTGGCTAATATAGGGCATGATAAAAACCATCGATGAAGTCGGTGCCACGCAGATCTGGCGTAACGACCGGTTCTGGTTAGCGGCAGATCACATCGTCGATCCGAGAATTGAGCATCTTCCGAAAGTTAAGGCGTTGGTTGAGAGATCCGAGAAAGCGCAGAGGGATTTCAAGTTGACGGATTATAAGGGAAAGAATGTACGTCTCGTGTTGCGCAATTTCTATGGCTATGCTAACATCGTGTAAATGGTGGTGTTTAGTACACCATCCTCCACACAGAATTCGTGAGAGAAAGAGCCCAACCCGGAATGCTCTTGGTTGGCTCCGATTCACACACCTGTTCCTCCGGAGCCGTGGGCTGTCTTGGAATCGGACTAGGAGCTGCAGATGTAGCAATGTCGTTGCTTAATGGGGCTTCATGGTTCAAGATCCCAGAGTCGATTAGGATCAATATAGTAGGAGAGCCGGGATTTGGTATCGGAGGAAAGGACGTTATTCTTCATATACTCGGGCAATTGAAAAGGAATACCGTTGCTGCTGATAGGATTGTGGAGTTTGGAGGGCCGGGTGCGAAGTATCTTTCTTGTGATGACCGGTTTGCTATTTGCAATATGTGCACGGTATGTCTTTCTCCACTTGGTGGATGAAGCCTGCTGACGCGAATCAGGAATTCGGCGCCATAACAGGAGTCTTCATACCAGACTCAGTCGTGCAAGACTACATCAACCGCCGAAAACGAACCCTCTACAAGTCCTCACCACTATACTTCCAACCCGACAATGACGCCCAATATGCAGAATCCTTCACTATCGACCTCACACAAGTCAAACCCTACATCGCCCTCTACCCCTCCCCCGACAACGTCATCCCAGTCAAAGGCTGCTCCCCAGTCAGTTTCGACGGCGTCTTCATCGGCGCATGCACCACAACCGAGGAAGACCTGATCCTAGGCGGACTAGTCCTGCAAGTCGGACTACAGGAGAACTTACCTTTGAAAAAGGGTAAAAGACATGTAGTGTTCGGGTCTCTGCCTATTACCAAACGGTTGCGGGAGTTGGGTATTACGGAGATTTACCATGATGCTGGTTTTCAGGAGTCTGCCCCCGGATGCAGTTTTTGTGTTGGGATGGGGGCTGATCAGGCAGGTGTGGGGGAGACGTGGCTTTCGTCGCAGAATCGAAATTTCAAGAATCGGATGGGCAGGGGTAAGTGTCTTTAACTACTTCCACTAGACTTGGTACTGAAACTGGGTATAGGATCGTTCGGCAACATCAGTTCTGCAGCTGTTGTTGCAGCGTCGAGTTTTTCAATGTCACTGGTCGATCCATCGCCGTTTCTCGAGAAAGTCAACAGAAGCATATATAAAGCCCTAACGCGGAAGGATACCATGTCGAGACAGACTGACGCAGTTTTATATGTCGAGCCCAGCATTTTGCAGCAGCCGCCCAGCCAGCAGTCCCTAAAAACAGATCTTCCCATGCACGATACGACACCTGGTAGCAACGAATGGATAATCACAAGCAGAGTCCAGGCCCTCGGGGACTTCATCGACACCGACGCAGTGAGTATCTCTTACCTCCTGATACTCCTCAACATATTAACAAGTGTTTAGCTCGCACCAGCCGAATACCTCGTCGAATGCGAAACAGACGAAGCTCTAGGCCAACACTGCATGGAACATACGTTTCCTGAGTTCCGAAGTTCTGTCAAAGCAGGTCGTCAAGTCATCGTTGCAGGTGAGAGCTTTGGCTGCGGGTCGTCTCGTGAAGAGGCACCTAGGGCTCTTATTGGTATGTTCACCTTCTGCTGATTCTGTCTGTTGTTTCAAGTCTAACGTGTTGGTAGGCCTCGGAGTCCAATGCGTAATCGCCAAATCCTTCGCCTTCATATACGGTCGTAATCAGCCTACCCTAGGGCTTCTAGGGATTACGGTACAGGACGAGTCGTTCTATAGCAGTGCAACGGATGACACTGAAATTACAATTGATGTCTACGGCCGGGAGATTACAATTGAAGAACGAAAGTGGAAGTTCGAGCTCGATAATCTAGAAATCAAGATGCTGCAGAATAAGGGCCTGGCGGAGGCATATAAGAAGTTTGGGAAGAATGTATTTGATAGTTTGTGTGGAGGTGGACATACGGAAGGGTCGTCGGGGATGGAAGCTAAGTCTATTGATTCTTCGCTGGAGTGGTGATTACGCAGTTTTCTCGGAGCATCAGACGGCAAATTCCAGATTCCTTCTTCGTTCTCTAATAGGCTTCGTTCGAAGCTTTCTAAGAGATGCGTAGTTTCATAAAAACCTTGAATCATCACGATCACTACTCTCAATGTACAGCAATATCCTCAGCAAACCCCATCCCCACCATCCATCGAAAATACCAGCCTCTATATACTATCCTGAGAAACCCCCGGCACCGGCCTCGCATAAAGCCCCTGCAACATCCTCAACCCATTGAGCACATCATCAGGAACCCTCTCAACCTCAAACCCCCAACGCCCCAAACGCCCTCGTAACCGCAGCCATCGGCGCTCCATGCCACATCACCAGCTCCTCAAGTACACTTTCCCAAACCATAGGCTGAAAATCCTTCAGCCGAATCTGCTGATACAGACCGCCAACCTCGTTTTCGTCGATAATGCCCTGGGCAGCTTGGTGGTCGCGGTAGTCATTTGTTGTGGGGCATGTTCGGTGTTGGAGTATGCCGTGTTTTGCTGCTTCTGTGCGCGCAAGCAGGCGGCGGGCCCCCAAATGGTTTGCTTGACCACTGTGCTTCGCAAGTATTTCGGCCTCTGTCTCGCCTATTTGGCTTATTGACAACATTCCACGGCCGTAATCCTCCTTCAGCCAACCCCCGTCGATGAATGCGACGCCTGTCTCTCTCATCTGTTTGAATTAGTCTTCCCTCCTACTGAAATACTTCTCGAGCAATCCTTGGTTCACCTGCACTGTCAAAGCATTCTTCAGGGTTGTTTTAAATGCCAAACTGGGCAGCAGGGCAGTGCTTGCAATGGCAGTGAGGTCTCAGGGGCCAGAATTGCTGGCTAGGGTGGTTTTATGCTCAGTGTAACGGCATGAACCACCTAACTATATAAGTGAGTGCAGTACTAAGCCTATCGGCTTAGTATCCTAGTCTTTTGCTCCTGGCGCAGCGGTTATCTTTTTAGAATGCACCCTAGAATCGTGGCCGTGACACTCAGCTACCTTGCTGGTTATCTTGTTCTTGGTGGTTCTGTCAAAAACACAGTCTTCATTGGCTTTTGACGCATTGCTTGTATTTACTTTCATCACTGGATAGCTTGCAGCGTCTTCTTCATTTGCAGCACAGATTGCAAGCAATCAACACCTGCTTTCATGATTTGCTGGCTGTCTCCTCATCAAACTTGCAGTCTTTGTTCAGCTTGGTGCATAAATTGCATTTTGCTTGGTCTGGTGAGCACTCACTGCTTTTTCTGCGCTTGACATTTCCCACAAGCTGGCATGTTGATCAATCAAACTATGTTGTATTGCTTGGTAGTCTTTTTCTTTGTGGGTTGTGAAGTATTCCAGATTGGGGGGGGAGAAGATCCAACCTGGATCATTGGGTGTGGTGAAGTTCGCTTTGCAGGTGCGCACAGCACGATTCCATTTTTGGGAGAATAAAGGTCATAATTCAAAAGGCCTTTTTGGGTGAGGTATTTGAGCTATAGCTATCAGTCCTGTCTCACTTTGTTTTTTTTATGGGTAAGGGCGTACGCTTTGATAGTCCCAATCTACCTATGGAACCCTCTAGCAAGAGCCCGAGTGAACGCCAGACCGCTAGAGAACTTGATAGATGAAGCAGGTCTCTACATCAACAATGAGCTAGGAGCCCCCACTCGACCAAAAAGGACACCAGGGATTTCAATCATTGACTTGGTTCTAACCACGGTTAGTATGGGGCCTCTGGAAATGTGGGTGATTGACCAAGAACACCCAACTGGTTCAGATCATGAACTGATAGTCATGGAATGGACATCTCTGGAGCGAATACCCACAATGCCCTCACAGGATGTAACAGGGTGGCAGATCCAGACACTTCAAGCCAACCCACAAGCCCTGGAGGAAGCCAAGGGGGATTGGCAAACGAGAACAGAATCTAGACCCTGTTTGGGGGACTCTTGCTCGTCAGAAGACCTAGCTGGGGAAGCCATATGGATCCAGGAGGCCCTGACAGCAGTATTAAATCGACATGCAAAACAACTACGGGTGACTCCAATATCAAAGCGCTGGTGGGGGATGGAGATTAAAGAGGCCCGTAGGACCTACAGTCAGGCAAGACAGGCATGGCAGGGTCAAGAGATCTCCACAACAGAATTGAGAGAGGTCCGGAATAACTACTATCGAGCCATCCGACGAGCGAAACGCACCTGCTGGGAAACCTTCCTGGAAGGAGCAACAGATCAGCCAGGCCTAGGGGATACTGCTAGATGCTGGCAAGCTCTGGACTACACCAAGCCCAGGACTATGGCAGCGACCCCAACGCTACGTGGGCCCCAGGGCCAACTTGCCAGCTCCATCGACGAGAAGGAGACCCTGATTCGTGAGACAGCCTTCCCCCAGGCACCAGGGGATACCCAGGAAATTGAGATCCCGCAAGGGTCCTGGCATGGCCAGGTAGATGAAGAAATAGTTAAATGTGCTCTGTTTCACCAGGCAGTTCAGAAAGCCCCAGGAATTGACCGACTAAACTTCCGGGCTCTCCGGCTCTTATGGGAATGGGACAGCCCCAGGATTGTTGCTCTGGCCCGACAATGCTTCCGGTTGGGTCTACATCCACCAGTATGGAAGGTAGCAAAGGGTATTCTGTTAAGGAAACCCAATAAGCCAGACTACACAGCTGTGAAGGCCTACCGGGTGATTAGCTTACTGAACTGCTTAGGGAAGGTGGTTGAGAAGGTAGCGGCAGATGCTATTGCCCACCACTGTGAGACTATGGGAGTACTACACCCAGGACAGATGGGAAGTCGCAAGCAACGGAGTGCAATTGACGCAGTGGCATGTCTAATACAGAACACCCATGAAGCCTGGAAACTCCAACAACTTGTGGAAGCGCTATTTCTTGATGTAAAGGGAGCATTCGACCATGTGAACCCAAGCCGACTAATAACTCGACTGATTAAATTCAACATGGATGGGGATCTGATCCGATGGGTACAGTCCTTCTTGACTGACAGATGGGTTCAGCTACAGATTGACAACACACAGTGCCCGGCACACCCAATTAAGTCAGGGGTGCCACAGGGCTCGCCAGTGTCACCAATTCTCTTCATTATCTACCTCAGCGGTGTATTTGATGTAATTGAGAGGGGAGTGAATGGTATCCAGTGTCTTTCATTTGCAGATGACATAGGTCTGCTTGCCTCAGGACACTCTGTCAAAGAAGTCTGTGACAAACTGCAAAAAGCAGCCAAGGTGGCCATTGAATGGGGGCATGATAATGTGGTCCAGTTTGATGCAGGAAAAACAGAAGCAATCCTGCTCACTCGCAAACGGGGCCAGGAACTGAAAGATCAGATTCAACGAGCACAAGTGGAAGTAGATGGCCACTGTGTGCCCTTCAACCTGGAGGCAACACGATGGCTTGGGGTCTGGCTTGACTCTGGGCTAAATCTCAAGACCCACTATCAGACCTGTATGCGCAAGGCACGGGCTGCAGAAAACCGGGTACAACGCCTATGCCAGAGTCATGGACTTGCTCCAGGACTGGCTCGCCAGGTCCAAGTTGCAGCGGTACAGTCAGTAGCCCTGTATGGAGCAGAGCTCTGGTGGCAAGGCCAGAAGGATCGACTAGTGGGTATACAGCTCATGATCAACCGATAGGCCCGTGCAATTACCGGCATGTTGAAATCCACTCCTGTAGGGCCACTGGTTCGCGAAGCGGGCCTGGCACCAGCAGAGGCCCTATTGGAGGCCCGACAATTGAAATACACTACCCGGCTGCTCAGCTTACCGGAGAACCACCCAGCTAAGGAGATCCTCCCAGTGAGCTTCCGGGAAGGGGATCAGCACGCCCAACCTGGGGAACAGACCCCAGGGAACCGACAATGGGCTGAGAGAAACAACCGAGGCCCATGGTCCCTGGGACAACACCTTGCTCGACAACTAGCCAATATTCTACCAGTGGACCCATCTGGGGGCTTTGAGAGCACAACGCAGACAACCAGTAGCCAGTTCCCAGGCCAAATAGAGATGCTACCAGGTCCAGAGGCCCTAGCAGCAGCGCAATCTCTCCCTCCAGAGCTAGCAATCTGGTCAGATGGATCAAGATTAGAGAATGGCAAAAGTGGGGCAGGGATTGCCTGGCAAGAGCCAGGAGGAACATGGAGGACCTGGGGGTTCCCATTAGGCAAGGGATGTGAGGTCTTTGATGCAGAGCTTCTGGGGGTTGTGCGAGCACTCCAGTTAGCAGAGAAAGTGGGAGATCGAAGACCAGTCACTATCCTGTTGGATTCCCAAGCAGCCATTGCAAGGATGCGACGCACCCAGCCAGGGCCAGGCCAAGCATTAGTGATCCAAGCACATGCTATAGCCAAGAGACTACATGCCCGAGGTTGCCAAACCACTATCCAATGGGTGCCAGGACACGCAGGGATAGAAGGGAATGAGAGAGCTGACCAGGCAGCAAAACAGGCAGCTGGTAAGCCACCAGGAAGAGGCCCAAAAGAGATATCCCTGGCCTTCACCTGTAGAGCCCAAACAGAAGCCATTATAGCACAAAGGCAGAGATGGCTCAACAAGGAACTTGGAAAGTGATCCCAACAAGGTCAACAAACATACAGGCCACAGAGGAACTGGCGGCTTGACCAGGCAGCTGCAATAGCTCCCAAGCACCTAGCAAGCCGTTATTTTCAACTGAAGTCAGGACATGCAGCTATAGGAACATACCTACATCGGATCCAGGTCCGGGAGGATGCAACCTGTAAAGGTTGCGGCTTATCAAGAGAGACAATACATCATCTTCTCTTTGAATGTCGGGAATGGCGACACCAACGAAACAGGCTCTACAAGGACCTAGAGAACGACGGAGTCATGAGACCCACCACTGCAGAAGAATATCCACAAGGACGACTCCTAGGAGAGCCCAAAGCTACAAGGGCATTGCTACAATTCCTAGCCAGCACCAGCATAGCTCTACCCCGGGCGCAACTACAGCAGACGGCGGAAAGGGCCCGAAGAGATGACGAATGGGGACTGGAAGCATTGGAGGAAGCAGTTAGAACAGGAGAGGGGTAGCAGGGAGGGTAGCCCAAGGCTGAGAGTCAGCCGAGGCCACACCCATCTTGCTCCAAAACACAAGGAGAGCACGGTGCTCAAAAGCCCTGCACATACAGGCGGTCTGGGGCGAGGAAAAGGACCGGAAAGATGATAGAAGGGGGCTAACGCCTCAGGAACCTATGGGGACAAGAGACTGTAGAATAGCCACTGACCTCGAGTTCACGAATCATGGTCTATCATAGCTCTAGGGCTCGGTATGGACAATAAACTTGATTAAATAATAATAATAATCCTCCCAATCTACCACGAGAGAAATGAGCGGGGGCGTACCGGTGCAGGCCCAGCCTTGGTTTTGGCATAGGAGATTTATTTGGAGATTGGCGGTTTTTGTGAAGGTTATGTATGGCTGAGGTGGGGGGCATGGTGTGGTTGGGTTTGTCTGCTGCTCGAGAATCGTTATTTTTGTTGTAGTCTATTAGATGCGAAGCCTGAAGCCTAGATGTGTCATCTGACCTAATTCTACTATTATATCTGCTTGTCTCAAGCTATCATCATCTTTTATTGGGTTCTTTTCTGCTTGATTGGAAAAAAGATATGAATATTCTGCTAATTGTTTTCCTGGCTTTACGGAAGGCTCTGCACTCTCCCCATATTCATTCATCGAGCAATTAAAGCCTCTACTTTAGATTAGCATGAAAGAAAGCAAGAATTAGTATGCTCATATGTCTCTGCATTGATCAAGTTCTTGGTTAACTGGCATTGTACGACGTGGCTATTCGGGATACAAACGGTAGAGACATACCAAC
Source organism: Aspergillus cristatus (assembly GCA_034509305.1). NCBI lineage: Eukaryota > Fungi > Ascomycota > Eurotiomycetes > Eurotiales > Aspergillaceae > Aspergillus > Aspergillus cristatus. Next base: position 530,611 of record WJBV01000007.1, on the reverse strand, counting down.
ACAATAACGCTGTACATTTCTACACTCCTTAACCTTCTACTCTGTACAATTATTACCTAAGAGACCAACTCTGCCTTACCCCCATAAACATAAAGAACGCTACACAGCAACCCACAAGGAAACAGCCTTAAAGCACGCAAAGTAACACCAAGCTGATGACTCAGAAAAGGTGAAGGTCAAGAAAGCAAGGTGAAGCAAAGTAGTGTATCACTAACTACCCAAGTGTCTAACTCCATGTCAGGGTTTATTTCCTGGAGAACCGCGGCTGGGGATCTCCAGGTTTGGGCAGGCTTCTAGAAGGGCTCTGGCTTCTGTACGTTTGTTAAGGGCTGTTTACCTGTTAGGTTTGGAAAATTTAGTCGATACTGTCTGTAAGAAACAGGTTGGTTACTGATGCAAGAAATAGAACCAGTGCCATCATAATAATGTAGCCAACCTAACATGCACAAAAGAATCTAGCGCACAAGGAGATCATAACCCCTTGAAAGCAATGGGCACAAGCATCAGATAATGCGCCCAAGGTCAGAATAATTGCTTTATCAACTGAAATCATCGCTAGAAGTTGAATATGCGTCCGGATGCCTATTGCCGCGATTGAACGACCACACCTTCTTCTCATTATACTGACAGGATAGAACTCTTCCACGTGGTGATGTGTATCAAGGATATCTGCGATAGTTGCAAGATTGTGTAACTTCGTTTCGCAGTTTTGCATTTCAGGGGATATTAATACTCTTGAACCGCCGTGATGAGCAAGTTTTGGAAATGATATGTTTTCAGATTAGGTGAGAGCAGCCTTATTAAGAGACCATGCCCAGAAAACAAAGTGGAACCTGTGTTTGGGTTCGATTTGTAGGCGACGGTTAATTTTAGCCCCAGAAAACAGACCGTTGAACACAAGATCTCCCCTACGGTTACGCAGAATAAACGCCAATCCTAACGCGCTTCCCATCCTCCCTATCTCCATTCCTTTTGTCCCCCAGAACCCCTCAAAAACCGCTCAATATAAGGCAATGCTTAACAAATGACTTCGCTGCTGAACCAGAATACCCTAGCAACCCTACATCTCCAACAGCGCCGTATCGCCTGCACGGATCCGACAGATCAACTTCTTCACAAACTCAAGTGTCACAGATATATACATCAGTATGTCTACTCCTTGCAGCTCCAGCGAAATTTCCCCATACTGCACTGCACTGCATTGTGCTGCGCGTTGCCGGTAGTATCTTGGCGTTGGAAGGCTGTCGGTCACCCCTTCTTTGCAGCTTCGGTTTCGCCATGCGGATATGCGATGAAAGGGTCGTGTGCGACTTGAGAGGCCTTTTGAAAGCTGGCGGCGGCGCTGGGAACTATAAAGGGGCTTTCGATCCTTTTGTGAGAGTTTAGCCGAAGAAAGAGATCAAAGCGAAGCAGGCAAGCAAGCTACACATAATCTTGTTCATTTATACCTTCCAGGCCACGAGACGGACGAGTTACAAGATACCATAGTTTCCTACGCATATCATCCCTCTCCATTATATATCGAAGGCAAGCCAAAGTCAAACGCTATGATCACCCACGCCACATCATACACCTCGCAGCCTCGGAATAGAGCACACCTTAACATGGGAGGCGCCCCGACGCCGCCGAACACACCTAGACCGCTCCCGAGTAATCCGCCTCCGAGTCCGGCTTGATTTGTTCTACTCCCGCTTGAATGGTGCTGGTTATGGGTTAAGATGATTGAAGTTGAGGATCAGGTGAGTGCGATTTTGGTATTGTGGTTGTATGAAGCATTGAGGATTAATGGTGGATAGGAACGGCTTGGGTTCTCGTGTTTTTTGAAGGTATAGACGGCGGATATTTTCATCAGGGTGTATGATAATGATTACCTGTGATAATAAGTAAAATGGAATGTGTACCAACAACGTCTAATCAGAAGTCAAATGTTCTCAATGTATGCATTCAGTAGTGTGTACACGTGAAAGGAAAAGTTTTCCGATGGTCGTAGAATGAGGTATGAACGGAAAGAAACGAAAAGGGCAGTAAAACATGATTGAACCGTACAAAATATATAGCACAAGAAACCGTTTTAAGAAAAGAAGACAACTTCAAGGTATGAAATCACAGAAAAGCAAGGACAAGAGTGCTCAGGACACTCAAGCCCACGACCGTCCAGCCAGACTTGATGACCTGCTTGTTGGTGATTCCACGACCAAGATCCCAGACCAAGTGGCGGACACCGTTCATGCAGTGGTAGACGAAGGGGAAGGCCATCAAACTCTTGAGGCCGACCTTGGCGACGAGAGGAAGGGCTCCGAAGGCAGCGGCCACGGAGGCGGTTTCGAGGTGCCAGCCCAGCACGGGAGCGGCGAGGTATGCAGTCGAGTAGAGGTACAGGCCGCCGGAGAGGATGAGACCGGTGACACGGTGAGCGCTACTGCCGATCCAGGTGATCTGGGGACGGTAGATGGAAAGGTGGGGAGAGACGGGGCGGTTCTTGCGCTGCTGGGCGAGGATCTGAGTCGGATCAGAGGTGTTGGAGGAGGTGGCCGCTTGTCTGTGACGGTTAGTATATATGTCTTGATATCCCGCATTGTGTTCTCGCCCATGACGTCCAATCGCGAATGACTTCATCGCGACATCGCAGATAATCCGTTCACACTCGAGCAATCGACTGACCTCTTTTGCACATTGTTTCCGAGAGCAACAGCGGCAGGGGAGGCAGCGTTGGTCATGGACCAGCGCATAGCGTAAGGCTGCTGGACGGCAACTGCGACGAAAATCACGATCAGTACGGGATTCCCCACGATTTCAATATCCGGAGTGCACAGTGTAGGGATACATACGCCGTCGCAGCGACTGCTGAGCGAGCTTCTGAGAGAACATGGCGTGAGACGTGAACCAACGAGAGATCCAACAATTCGACAAGGTCGTTCGTAGGAGAAGTCGTTGTCGTCGTCATCAATTGCCGACTCCCTTCGTAACGGGTCGGAATCACGGGGACGGACAACCTCGGGTTCGTCTCCGGTCACGGGACCTGGCCAATCAGAGGCGAGACATTACCAGTCGGAAGATACTTCTTCCAAAATTCACCGCCTGCCGTATTTATCTTTTGTGTGTTTTCCTTTTTCTTCGAATTCCCCTCCTTTTTCCTCTTCTTTTCTTCTCTTCTTCTCTCCAAGAGTCTCAGCTCACGTCGTTTACCATTCCGGGATGATTCGCATGTGCTTAGCAGAGCCTCACTGGTTTCGGCTTTCTGTCGCGACCGCAGAGGTGGTTAGAGACTCGAGAAGGAGTACAGCCCGTCGTTAATCGCCCAGTTCTTTCTTTCCATGAGAGGAAAGGGTTTCATATCAGGGTTACATATTTGTATGCAATTGTATTTATGCTGCTGTTGAACGGTTGTGAAGAGTGAGCACTGTGTGTGTGCCTGTACATACGCACTCTGTACATGGTGGTGGTCTCGTAGCGCCAGACGCCAGCCAACGAGCCAAAGCAATCGCCGGACGCGTACGTAGTGCCCTGCCTGGTTGAGGATACCTACAGTTTCGCAGGACTTCAATTTCAGACATGGATCTACCCCCGTCAGAAGATATCAAAGTCGCCGGTGTCACATGCGCGGTCAGGTACGCGCTCGATTCTTGACTCTCGACTGTCGGTCAATGACGGTCAATATCGATTACTTATCACATAAATCGCCATTAGCAAGATCAGTAACATCTTACTTTCCATCTACAGAGTAGGCAAATTGACCGAGGCGTAAGTTAGCCGTCGGTGTTATATCTAATCAGCCATCCAACCTCGGCAACTTGGTCTCCGCACCCAAAAAGGTAAGGAGTCCGCGGTTAAGCTGCTTCAGCCGACAGTCCGGCCAACTTATCTTCTACATAACTCCAGCATATCGTGTGAATTCTGGTCTTCTCTACTTTACCAGGGTCATCGATATTGTCAAGAAGCCAGCAGAATGCCTTTTAACACGGCCTTGACGCGGAAACTGGGCATCACCGGTAATCTTACTCGTACTACTTGCTATTGCGAACGCTTTCACTGACAGACCATAGTCCCTGTCGTCCAGGGTGGTATGCAATGGGTTGGATACGCAGAGCTCGCCGCAGCAGTCAGCAACGCTGGCGGACTAGGAATTGTAGGGGCAAAACCCATTACAGTAACTACAATGCAACGAACAAACAACTAATACCACTCAGCTCACAGCCCTCACCCAACCCACCCCTGAAGACCTCCGCAAAGAGATCCGCAGATGCCGCTCTATGACAAAATACCCCTTTGGCGTGAACATCACCCTCCTCCCCGCCCTCGTGCCCCCAGACTACGGCGCCTACGCACAAGTCATCATCGACGAGGGCATCAAGATCGTCGAGACCGCCGGCAACAACCCAGGCCCCGTCATCGAGAAGCTCAAGAAAGCCAACACAACCATCCTGCACAAGTGCACGACCATCCGACACGCCAAGTCGGCCGTGAAACTGGGCGTGGACTTCCTGTCGATCGACGGCTTCGAATGCGCAGGCCATGTCGGCGAGAGTGACATCACGAACTTCATCTTGCTTAGTCGCGCGCGGCAGGAGCTTAAGGTTCCGTTCATCGCGTCGGGTGGGTTTGCTGATGGACAGGGGCTGGCGGCGGCGTTGGCGCTGGGCGCGGAGGGTATTAACATGGGGACTCGGTTCATGTGTACTGTCGAATCCCCGATTCACCACAACGTCAAGGAGACGATTGTGAAGTCCCAAGAGACTGATACCGCACTGGTGCTGCGTCGCTGGAGGAACACTAGCCGGCTGTTTAGCAACAAGGTGTCGCGGGAAGCGTTGAAGGCCGAGCAGGAGAGCAAGACCGGGGAATTCAGTGACGTCGCTCCGTTTGTGAGTGGTAAGAGAGGACGCGAGGTGTTTTTGAACGGTGATGTGGATTTTGGTGTAAGTCCTGTCCCTATGAATTGACATGTTTCGATCTGACCATTACAGGTGTGGACTGCTGGTCAAGTCATGGGCTTGATTCATGATATCCCGACTTGCAGCGACTTGCTCAAGCGTATCGAGAAGGAGGCTGTGGAGGCTATGAACCGGACCCGGTCATTGTACAGCGATGCGCCGCAGAGCAAGCTGTGATCACGTTAATTTGTCTTGAGCTTTAGTTAATCCTGTAGTGACTGTATAGGATGCGTTCTATAAGTTCTGAGTGTTGGTGAAGTAGCTATGTAATCGAATCAGGTGACAGCTCTCAGCCAAAACTTTCTTCCATACCTTCAAATGCCTGTAACAGATAATAGCATTATCCTCCAACAGAAAGTGCAGCACTGAGCCCTACATCAGTACGCTCATCGAGAAACATCAACAACCCTCAATAGAAGAACCCCAACCCCAACCCAGAATGCCATCCTCCTCAAAATCCACCACCCCTTTCTCAGAAACCACACACCTACAAAAAAAAACTCCTGCGGCAACCGCTGCTGGAATTGCCCCGCCCCTCTCGCAGGAGCCTACCCAGTCATAGACGAAGAAGATCCAGCTGTATGCCCGCACCCTGCAACTCCCTCCAAAGAAATTAATTTGACCAACTACTAAATGTAGATCGGCATCCTACAAGAAAGAGGCCTCTTGAATTTCAGCATCACTTCTCCCTCAAACGGCATCGCCCTGTGCCCCAACTGCGAAAAGACCTTTTATGCGGTCGTTGATCCAGGCTGGCTCCTAGTCCCCTCGGATCTGGATTTCTTCATTGACTATGAGGAACGCGATTATCAGAAGCGCGTGAAAATGGCTAAGAACGGAGTTGTACAGGGACGACAATGTCCTTCTATTGGTGAGTACCGCTACTACCAAGCGCTCCGAGGTGAAATCGCGGGTGATCAGCCTGGTGGTCTGTGTCAGTGCAGAAGAAGGTGCTTGCCGCCGTTGCTGCCGTTAGAAGGTGTGGCATGGGAATCCCATGGCAGCGATCCGATGAGCGTTTGTAGGCCTTGGGTCGGTGCGGATTCACCGGATTCCTGAAGATGTGCAAAGGGGATTGAGGAGGTTGCAGTTTCTGTATGCTCTGCCGGCACCGGATGGTCAGTCGTACGGCGCTTGAGGGGCTTTGGTTCATGTCGTGGTGAAAATGACTGTACAGTAGTTCTTATCGTAAACTCGTTCCTTGGGGAAATGCATGATACATTTTCATGAAGACTTGTCTACCATGTCGTCAATAGATTGTTCAATGATAGCTGTATCTCTCATTGAGCATCACGTGCCATGGAGCGATGATGCGTAGAAGCAGTGTTTTATGTTGATCTCAATATTGCTCTGTATTTACGTGCTCAGTACTGGTAAACTTGTAGAAATGGCCATTCCTCTTCTACGACTGACCATACTCCGTTCATAGCGCTAACCCAATCCGGTTTAGCGCCATTTGTCCGAAATTCTTCGATTTCACTCTCCGCGCCTCAAGAAAATCCCCCAATACAGATCTGCTCAATTGGCCGCAATTCTCCCATTCCACACTCCTCGCCATGACCTCCACACTCCTAACCCGGGCAGCCAGGCCCGCATGCCGCACGCTCGCCAATTCCAGCGCGATCCTCTCCGCCGCACAACTCCCACCTCCCACCACCACCAACAACACCACCCGCGGATACTCGACATCGACAGAGACGACGACCACGACCGAACCACAGCAGCCTCGATGGGCGCATACCCCGCCCCGTGCAAAGGCGCCGTTCAGTCTGCGGTATAACTCCCGACGGCCCGAGTATCTGGTCAACTCGGATCCGAAGCGGCTGGATCAGTTCTATATTCGGATGTTGGGCGAGGGTGGTGAGAAGGTGCTTTCAGAGGAGGTGAAGTGGCTTGCTGTTACGCATAAGAGCTTTGATCAGGGTCGGAGGGGCTTTAATGATCGGTTGGCTTTTGTTGGTGGGTGACATTGCAATCCCTGCTTTGCGGGCATGGTACTAATATGTGATTTGCGGGCAGGCAAGCGCATCGTGCAATTGCAGACCTCGTTGGCTCTGGTGCAGAACCCGGCGAACTCGGCTGGTCCTGTTGCGGAAGACCCCCATGGCCGGCAACCGTTTGCTCACCCGGCGCTGGAGGGGCTGAACAGTCTTTCCGACAGCACGAAGGTGCTGCTCACGGGTAAGACGAAGCTGGCGCAGTTGGCGCAGAAGTACGACATGCAGAATGTTCTCAGGTGGTCGCCGCGGAAGGTCTGTCTCACTTTTCCCCCTTCTATTGACTGTCAAGTGTGTGGCCTTGCTAACAAGTGGTTTGTCTCTACAGCCCAACAACCTCGCTGCTTCCGGAATCGAACTCGTCATGGCTCACACAATGTACGCGGTTATCGGTGCCATTGCTCTGGAAAAGGGTGGACATTTCGCCAACAAGGTGGCCCAGGATCGGATACTGGAACCCTTGGGCGTGAAGACGATTGCCTAAGCAGCTTTCTTTGGGAGGATATTACTGGGAATTGACCGCAGGAGCATATCATGGCGTTGTTCCGTTGTCTCTTGTTTCTTGATAGATACGTTTTAGGATGTACTACGCTGTGTCGGACATCCTCTGTATATGTACTTTTACGATACGGGTTTAGAAATACCACGACTTCTCGATACATAAATTGAAATAGAATAAAGCATGTACGGTTCCTCTGACACCGCCCGGATAACCAGTAAAATACCCGGCCAGCTCTTATGGAACCCTCGCTGTAAAACGATCGTAGTCTCCGCGCCTCTGTATCGCAAGAATTCAGCAACTGAACAAGCCTGACAACCCCCGCGACAGAATGCCACGAGGGTTATAGGAGCCTCCTCCGCAAGGAAGAAGACTAATGCAGCCTTGCACTGTCTATCGAGAGCGTAAATTGGTACAAAGAAGAAAAGAAAAAAAGAAAAACGTGAAAGCGGCGGAGAGAAAATTTGTTTTTATGGAAGGGCTGGGAATATTGCGCTAGGCTTAATTGGGAATAGTGTGGTTTGTCATTAGTCAGAATAGCACAAGCGGCGGGACTGAATGATTTTCTTCTTATTTTCACCTTTACCCAATCTTTTATCCAATGGGGTGATGGCGTAGTTGGGAGCGCGTTCGACTGAAGATATCTATCTGATGCTCTTCCGAAAATCGGAAGGTCGCTGGTTCGATCCCGGCTCACCCCATTTTTTTTTTTTTTTTTGCTTTTGGATCGTAGACTTTGGCGTACAAGTGGTTCAAAGGTGGGAGCGTTGAACGGAGGTATTGGTTTATGGTGCTCGGGTGGTCCGGAGGTCGGTGGTGTGCTCTTTTGGGCATTTTCTTCTCTTTCTATGCGGATCGCGTGGACTGTAGCAGCAAGGATATGAGGAAAGCTTGTCGAAGACGAAAAAGAGATGATCAATAGATAGAGGTTGATGTAGAGAATAGGGCAAAAGGATCATATTTAACAGATACAAGCACATATTCCGGAAACTTCCACATAGCTATAAACGAAGGCTTCTGATGCCAACAGAGAATCGATACTAGCATCCCAAACAAACCGCACTATCAAAGCGAAATGCTTTGAATCCACATGAATTGGAATATCCCAAGCATTCCATCTCCAACACCTAGAGAAGCATATGTTGTTGATTGTTCTCTTGTCTCCTGAACTTCACGTCGGTGGGAACTTCAGACGGATTGTCCATAGACATCACGTACGAACGGTGATATGTTTCCTGCCTACCGTTGTCCTTCGAGTGCGCCTAGGCCTCTGAGTAGATTCCTCGTAGCTCAGACCCTCGAGTGTGTCGACAAGTGTATTCATGCGTTGGGGCACGTCGGCCCCATGACTAAACAACAATCTGGAAAACTCGATTCCTTTGAAATCGTGACTGTTCTTCATCAGGACCAATAGCCGGCTCGAAGGATCAGAATGCAGAGCCTTCTGGCAGTAACGTAGAGGACTCGGTGCGTCCAGAAGAAAAAGCTGGATATGTACCATGTCACCATTTTCCACAGGCGCTTTCAGCAGTCGATTGATGATGAATGTATAGTCATGAAGGCGGAGCTGAAGAGTCCCCTTTGATTCATTAACTCTATATTCAGCTCCAACATTAAGGAGGTGCTGATATGCTGTGTACTTCTTCCTCTAGTGTGCTTCTATTCCCAGTACTGACGCTCGCTTCTGATTGTCACGGTAGTATTGACGGAGTCGCGTGTCAGGCGAATCAAGGAGACTGTTATAGCTCTCCCTCAATTCCTTTGCGTATTCGCCCTGCCTGGGGTCGTCCGAAAAGAGAAGCCGTTCAAAGTCCTCTCGTGTGAAATTCTGGACGGCAATCTCATTCGCTTCACTAGGGAAACTCTGCAAGATAGGGGGCGCCACGTTTAAATGGAACCCAGCCCATGGCATCGGAATTGCTGGGAGATACTTCTCCAGGTCAACAGGCCTCATTGTCTGAAGAACGCAAGCCATCCACATCTCCAACAGGTTGAGGTCGTACGGCTGATTTTCTGGCTCGATATCTGTGAGAACAGCTAGGGTCACAAACATAGAATCTATGCCTGCTTCATGATCCCAAATATGATAGTGGAGGCAAGGATGAGCTCTGCGATACTCTGGGTCTTCATGGCTCTGAATTCGACTTTTCAGATCGATCGTCTGCCCAACATAAAGCCAGAACCGATGGGGATTATGCTGCTTCCATAGAATCTGGAGATAGATCCCGGGCCTTCTACATTCATGTGGCGGTCCACCAAACGATTTTAACTTTGCGAAAGAAATGATTAGCAGAAATCCTAGACAGGAAGAGTGAAATTAAGAAAATGAGAATACTGGACTCACATGTGTAGATCAAAGTTACCACGTTTAGAGGTTTCTTTCACAGATGGAGTGATGGATCCTCAAAGCAACTTCTTCACCGTCATGAGTGTAGACGAGTTCAGAAACTTGCCATAGCGATTGGTGTGAACTTCAATCACTTTTCGCAACAGAAGGTCAAGCACCCCATCAAAGTGGATGCTCCAAAGTTTTGGAAGATTGAGGAATGGGATCTCTGTGGCTTCTGGTGTACTCCTGGCCTGCCGGACCCAGAGGTGAGCCTGAGTGAGTGCGCTATAGAGAGGGTGAGTTATCACCCAATCCGCATAGCCTCGATGCATGGCACCATGCAGCGTGTAATGCTGCCGGCCCCTATCAATAGGTCTGATGGACGGGCATATGATTGCCAGGGGCCAAAGGCAGGTATGCGCCTACATAGTAGGCTATGTCTTGTCTATGTACCTGTAGATAGCCTGACCTGTAGCTTATCCTGTTCGTCAATTCCTAATATATTCTGTACCTGACCCTGCCCCGTGACATCCTTTGCAAAATTTTTACTCTCAGGTTCGTCTCGAGATAATCGCATCTATTAGTTGTGCCAGATACAGTCAACCCACATTACTTATGCCCTGTTCACCCACTGATCACCCCAACACTCACCCTCAACTCTAAAGGCATCACCTCAATTACCTGCACCCAACTAATACTCACCTAGCCATCACCCTTAGAGCAGCAACAAGAAAAGGGCAAAAATGACAGTTGACCGCACTCAACATGTGGCTTAACTTTGGTCAATAGTTCGGTGGGTGCCTCCCGGGTGAGTTAGAGGGTGATGCCGCTTTTTGCTCGCGCGACCAGTCAAGGGATAGTCCTTCAAAATCGTTGACAGCCGGCAATTCTTGTAAAAGTTCTTTATCAGAGAGCCGCGGCTCGGATATAGAATTGTTGTTCTCAAAGTCATTGGCAGCTGGCAATACTTCTAAAAGCTCTTGATTGGAAGACCGTGCATCGATGTCGTGAGGGTCAGGTTCTCAACTAGGTCAAATACACCTTCTGGGGGGGCGCTCATTGAAGTTGCAGATGTTGGATTGTAGCCTCAGCTCCTCCAGAACTGTTTGCTCCCTGATCCTTTGATCGTCTTGCAGTTTCCTCTCCAGTCTCGCTCCTTGTATCTTAAGTGGTCGACGGCCAGGGCTTCGGTCTCGCTGTCGCTTTGCCAGGTAACAGGAAAAGATGTAAGAGAACATTCTCTCAATATATCTTGTATCACAGTCCCGAATAATCTTCCCATATGCTGAGCTGAGCTGCCTGAATTGAAATGAAGCGCCCTTCACAATGTCTCTGCGTAGTTCGCTTTGTTCCTCGTTCTCCTGGTCTTCACGGCAGCTCCCGGGAAATTGGCTCGAACGTGTCGTAAAAGAAATAGATTGCATCCTTGATGTGATCTCTGGACTTCCAGACAAACATGGGGAGCTCCTTTCCAAGAGACTCCAGCTCATGCTCCGCTCTCGTACTGGGCCTTCCTCCCTCAACATTGACTCCCAGGTCCCCAAGCAGAGAGGTCTGAGAATCATACGAGCTGCTATCCATTGTTTCGACGTATCGTACAGAGGGAAGAAAATGTAGTATCTGGGTCAGCAAGAAAATCGTTAGCCCAATTACAGCCTCACACCGACGAGTCTCGAAAAAACAAAAAAAACCAGCAAGCTTACCAAAGACCACTGGCACTGAGTAGCCTCCAAGTTGCAAGTTACAGGAAAAGCGCGAGTAGAAAAAGCGAAAGGAGTGATAATGTAACATTCCCAAGCGGGATGACTCGAACCAAATATGGGAAACAAGAAAGGAAGATGAGAGTGTAATAAATAGAAGTAGCAGACGCAAAAGAAGAAGAAGAAGGTTATGGTGGTGATGGTGATGGTTAATGAAAATCTCCTGAGGTCGTCCCACAGGAAAGCAGAAAGATCTGACTGAAACATGCCTGTTGAAATTGCCTTTGCGCCAGGGAATAGAAAGACTTGACTAAAACATGATTTGGAGTCTTTTCTTTGTCACTACAAAGCATAAAGACTTGTGAGAACGCTTTGTTGCAGAAGGTAGTCTCTCATTCATTGTTCATTTGTTATCTTTGATTGTCACATACAAAGACATACTGCTATAGACAAATGAATGCAGCCAACATCCATGCTTTTTAGTGTAAAATATCTGCAAGTGATTATACCAGTCTGTGTTATAGTCTGTATCACATATTGCCATTGGTCATGATTGCCCATAATTGCCCTCATAAGGGCACACTCTGCTATGCAGATGATTCAAAACTTATGCAGTCAAACAAAGACGCCCTGCAGCTGAGATACAGAAAATAAATGAGTTGATTGTGAATATCTGCAAGTGATTCTACCAGTCTATTTCATATATATCACAAAGATAGGTACATACTCTCTAACGTGCCATATTGAAAGGAATGTGCCAGACTGATATCGGAAGATCTGGAGGTCATTGGTTATCCCAACCCATCCCATTGATTTCACTCCTTGAGCGTTGGGCTCTAATTCTATCTTTTATATGCTTGATCAGAACATGTCCACCATGAACGAGCTGCGCTAAATACGCATTTCTGGGCAGGCCCGCACGTGTCATTCCCTCTGCCCATACGTCACCGGATCCTGCAACCCCCATCTGCCCTCTCCAATATGCTTTCCATAGAGCTTAACCAGCACGCCAACAGTAATAGGACCGATAATCGTGTTAAGAAGAATCGCCCATACACCCGTGATAAAGCCCTCCTCGCTGACATACGAGGTCGAGTTGTATCCGATCTCGATGATCAAGAGGCCGATTTCGCCACGGGCTACCATCGCAGAGCCCAGGAGTAGAGCTGAGAGCCAGGTTGCGTGGGGCTTGTGGGTGTTCTCAGTTGGAGACGAAGGGCCGTGCTCTGTGTCTTCGGTTTCTTTGGCCTGGCGGGATGGTTGTGGCTCTGACTTCTCCTTGATGAAGAAGTGCGTGAACACCTCCCATAGTGGGACCCAGATTCCAACGATCAACTATCATGGTTAGATACGGTGTTTGCTTCTGATCCAGATAATGGCTTACCTTCGCAAACGCCATAAGAAGCGTATACAGAACTCCTCTCCAGATGCGCTTCCCCGTCCAAAGCTGCACAAAAGGAATCGCGAAGCCAATGCTCGCAAAAAAAAGAGGCGCCATCAGATACTCCTGCACACCCATCAGATAGGCCTCAAACGTATGCACAAAAGTCGGGCTCTTATCCGCTTCTCTCTCGCCCTCTTCCCGGCTCGTCACAATGAACGGTCCATCAGGATGCTTGCTGGGAAGATAGGTGAGGAATGTGCCGGCCAAGAAAGCACCGAACAGAATCGAAGTCCCAGTGTACGCAGCAATGCTGATAAACGCGCACAAGACCAGGACCATCAGGACGATGTTGGAGATGTGGTCGTACCGCGCAAAGTGGTACTCGATGTATTTCCGGAAGACAGGCGCGAAAAAGTACTTTGTGACGATGGGCGTGACTATCGTCATGGCGATAGAGGCTACGATGGGACGTCCGATTAGCCAGCCGAGACTGACATCTCCGTCCCCTGAGAGCTTTCTCAGGTCACGAATGACACTGCCTTGGTCAGTATGTTTATGGTTTTGCCATTCAACAAGAGACGAGACTGACCTAGACATGACAAGTCCGGAGACATCATCAATGACTGCCGCACTCACGAGCACTGAGCCCACTCGAGTCTGGCCAAGATCGATTGTCTCGGAGGCCGATGAGATGACGGCGAACGTCGTGCCTGGGATTATGTTAGAGCCCGTTCCCAAGATATCCGGGGAGGTGAAGCATCATACCCAAAGAGGTAGCCGACAGCGCAGCGCCAATGATGAATGTTTCGACGGCGCCATATCCATATCCCAGATACAACAGCAGATACGAAAGCCCGATCGGAAAACAAACACCGGTCGCAGCAGCCAGATTACTCAACACGAGATTCTTTTTGAGAAGATCTAGTCGAGCGGCGAGACCACCTGCCATGACGTCAACACCAACAACCGATATATACAATTGTGTCAAAAGACAGACCTTCGAAGATAATCAGGATCAGCCCGATATATCCCAGCACCAGGAAGGTCTTTTGCCAATTCACTTCCAGGATATCAGCCAGCGGCACACCGTAGATGATGCCCACCGCAATATTGCCAATGATCCCGGCTCGGATAACTTTGGCAGAAAGCCATTCTGCCAAGCAGAGGATGAAGAAGAATGAAATGATAACCAGGATTTCCACGACTATCGCAGTTAGCACCGATTGTCTAAATCAAGGCCAAGGCACATACTGCTAGGCTCGTGATAAGGAAGAAATCCGCCAGCCATACTGCAGCCACATGGAATCAGTTTGCAGGAATTGGGAAAACGGTCGCGTGCTCGTGTTTCGAACTGCAATTGAGCAGGGAACGTTCGTTGATGATGCACAGTTTCTTGGAGACGCTTCCATCGCCATTCTTTATCGAATTCTGGTGAGTCACGTGTATGGGGGCAACGACTAACCCACGTTTTCACCGTCCACGGTTCTACCGGTGTAAGTTTATGCTGGCCAAGCAAGGCCAAGAAGTGGCTATCCTCGGCCGTTCGGACGACTGGTTTCTGTTACTACTTTGTAACTGGGGTGGGAATCATCGAAAAAAAAAAATTTTGAGTTGAGTCACTATTCTGATTTCATAATGCTATTTTGTGAGAATCCGGGGTAGGGTTACAGGCCAAAAGAAGGGAATCGTTCATGCCAGAGACACGAGCTTCACGGATCCGTCGGACAACGCCGGAAACGGAAACATCCCGGATCGTTTATGATATAGACAAACAGAAAGTTCAAGGAAGATCAATTTATATGACAGCGTCGAGACTCAGCTGCCAAGACAGAGGGAGGGTCCAAGGCAATGCAGCTCGCAGCCTCGCAGATCGCATCTCCTGTGGTCAGGGTTTGTGTCACACGAGCAAAACAGCTGTCAATCGGTAAGAACAGGTGCATCCTCGTGCATCGTGCAGGCCACGTTCGGGCAACTTCTACAACTCATATCTTTGTTGATTAGACCCCAATTGAGCACGGAAAAGAAGCAAAAAGAGCAAAAAGAAATGGGGTGAGCCGGGATCGAACCAGCGACCTTCCGATTTTCCGAAGAGCATCAAATAGATATCTTCAGTCGAACGCGCTCCCAACTACGCCATCACCCCATTGGATAATTGATCGGGTGAAAGCTTTCATTCACTCGCCGTATTTGTTCACTCGCTGTCGTCGGCCGAAGATTCCCAAGATGAAGAAGTTCATTGGTTGTTTGATTTGGCTTGAGCTTGATCATTCTCCTGACTCTCAGAATACATCGAGACTCACGCAGAATGCGTTCGATGACCACTTGTTACGCCGGCTACGAGCTCGCAAAAGGTTGAAAAGACCTTTACTCAAGATCGAAAGCGCGGCGGACTTTGGATATCGATATCCGGCATATGCAAGATGTGCTTCGGACGACTTTATGAACATGCATCGGCTACCGTCTTCTCTCATTAAGCTGTATAGAACAATGGCGCGAGAACAATGGAAACAACAATGAAAACAATGCTTAAGGAAGCGTACTCCGTAGATTTCGGAATATAGCACAGACTTCGAGCTTGAAGTTCTATACCCGTCGCCTTGCCTCACACTACACTTTCCACTTATACGGGACCCGGCTAAAAAGAATATTGCCCCCCAGGGGAGCCGGGAGCAAAAAGAAATGGGGTGAGCCGGGATCGAACCAGCGACCTTCCGATGGTCGGATAATACCTTTGATAGGTACTCTTCAGTCGAACGCGCTCCCAACTACGCCATCACCCCACTTGTTGGGAGATCGGATAAGAATAAGTTACTTAATGCAATCTTTGTCAGTAACCGCCTACTAAGCCTGCGCCAAGTCATATTCACTCCGAAGTACAAGTATGCCGAAACGGCGAAAACGGCAAAGATCCGAAGAGGCTGAAGATTATCTGAAGGAAAAGAAAGGAAAACATTTAGTTGTTTAATACGACTTGAACTAGAAAGAACAAGAAGAAAGAAAGAAGGCATCACTGTAAGCATTTGCCGGCACCGGATATAGCACATACACGACAGTAGGCAACAGCTTCACCGACAGCCAGCGAAACACCGAGAGCGAATAACCCATGTTGTTGTAAGCCTTGCACGAGTCGTTCAAAGCGTATCTTGCTGACTTGGTATAGCAAGACGGTGGCCCAGGAAGGGTGAAGTACAGACGAGGGACAGGTTGCGGACCAAAAACGACCACATTGCACGTCTGATCAGAGATGCAGTTGGACAGCGTGAGGGATTCGGATGTCGGAAGAATAAAGACAAGACGAAATGGTGGGAAGAGAAAAAGAAAGGAAAAAGAAAAGTCGTGGGTATAAAGAACAATGACGTGGGAACAATGGGGTCTCAGCAAACAGATGAATCAACCCAACGGTTAACCGAGACAATGCAAATTGATGCTATGGAGAATGTAGATGTCATAGAGACTTTGCGCTTGAAGTTCTACAATGATAACAGCTCTACGACGGAGAAAAAATATATAAATACCTCCAGCAAAGAGTAGCCAAAAAGAAATAAAAGAAAACCGTATGGAATGAGCCGGGATCGAACCAGCGACCTCTTAATGGCATCAGAATGCTTTTTAAACTTCAGGCAACTCCTAACTACGCCATATCTCTTCGGATAAAATATTTTCCATTTGTTCAAACCTATAACCTGAACTTATCAATTACCAAAGGTGGTAATCCACTCCTCATCGGTTTACTGACAGCGCCATCATTTCATTTCTCCCGTCCAGATTGATTGATTCTCAGCACAGCAGCTGGTCTGTCTTCCAGGCTGTTACTTACACCCGATACCCCCTCCTTCTCCGACTCTCTTGGTCCGCGCTGGCGATGCTTCCTAGAGCCTAGAGCAGAATAGTTGGTTTCGTTGTCCTTAAGGAGCGTCGACCCAACGAGCAACACTTACTCTCGACCACTTCTACCGCAACCCCCGTCTCTTAATACAACACCATGGCATCCGCTCTATTCTTCCTAGACTTGAAGGGCAAGGTATGTTTTCCTCCATCCGTCACCATTGAGTCTTTGTGGCTCCGAACTGACAACATTAGACCCTTCTGGCCCGCAACTACCGTGGAGACATTCCCATGTCCGCAGTCGAGAAATTCCCCCTCCTCCTCAGCGAAGCCGAAGAAGAAAGTTCCGCCGTCGCGCCGTGTTTCTCGCATGAAGGAATTAATGTACGTTTCGCCCTCTCGCTCGCGGGTTGCGAGGCTTGCGTGTCCGCTCCGCTCCCCGCCTCTTCCCCGACTGCGCCCTGGACCTTGGCCATGCTTTACTGGGACTTCGAGCAGATGCTGATTCTGTAGTACCTCTATATCCGACACAGCAACCTCTACATCCTTGCGTTGACCAAGCGGAATACCAATGCGACGGAAATCCTCCTCTTCCTCCACAAGATCGTGGAGGTGTTCACGGAATACTTCAAGGTGCTGGAGGAGGAAAGTATCCGGGATAACTTTGTCATTATCTACGAATTGCTGGACGAGATGATGGATTTTGGCTACCCACAGACCACGGAAAGCAAGATATTACGAGAGTATGACCAATACAAATAAGGGGAAAGAAACTGAGCACAGCTGATGCGATGGCAGGTACATCACGCAAGAATCCCACAAACTCGAAGTCCAAGCCCGCCCCCCAATCGCCGTCACCAACGCCGTCTCCTGGCGAAGCGAAGGAATTCGCTACCGCAAGAACGAAGTCTTCCTCGACGTCGTCGAATCCCTGAACCTCCTCGTCTCCGCAACCGGCAACGTCCTGCGATCCGAGATCCTGGGCGCGGTCAAGATGAAATGCTATCTGAGTGGGATGCCAGAGTTGCGTCTGGGGTTGAACGACAAGGTTATGTTCGAGACAACGGGGCGCGCTACGAGAGGCAAGGCGGTGGAGATGGAAGACGTCAAGTTCCACCAGTGTGTGCGTCTTTCGCGGTTCGAGAACGATCGCACGATCAGCTTTATCCCGCCGGATGGGGAGTTTGAGCTCATGAGCTACCGGTTGAACACGCAGGTGAAGCCGTTGATCTGGGTGGAGTGTTTGGTGGAATCGCACTCTGGGTCGAGAATTGAATACATGCTCAAGGTCCCTTCCTCCCCCTTCCCACCCTTCCTCGAAGCATAAACGAACGACAGCTAATAAAAACAGGCCAAAGCCCAGTTCAAACGCCGCAGCACCGCCAACAACGTCGAGATCCTCGTCCCCGTCCCCGAAGACGCAGACTCCCCCCGCTTCCGCACAAACATCGGAACCGTGCACTACGCCCCCGAGCAATCCGCCATCATCTGGAAAATCAAGCAATTCGGCGGCGGCAAGGAGTTCCTCATGCGCGCCGAGCTGGGCCTGCCATCCGTCAAGGGCGACGACGAGCACGGCGGCGGTATGACCGGTGGGTTCGGAGGTAGTATGGGTGGAGCGGGGTCGTTGGGGAAGGCGAAGAGGCCAATTAATGTGAAGTTTGAGATTCCGTATTTCACAACGAGTGGGATTCAGGTGCGGTATTTGAAGATTACGGAGCCGAAGGTAGCCCCCCTCCCCCATCCTGTGAGAATGATAGCACATGCTGACTTGACCTAGTTGCAATACCCGTCTTTGCCGTGGGTGCGGTACATTACACAATCGGGTGATATTGCTGTTCGGATGCCTGATGCTCAATAGATAGATGTATAGTGTAATTTTTTCTTTTCTAGTTGACTATTTAAACATTCTATTCCAGTACAGATACAGAGATATGGAAGAAATCCAAGACTCCAAAGACGGAGCAATTCAATCACCAAACCAGCTCGTATGCCGATGCTTCACCCATCCTAAACCCAGCAGTCGACCACTGGCAGTCTAACCCCTTCCCCAACACGTCGCGCACCTTCTAAACCCAAATCACAACCCAAAGCGACACAACAATCTTTAGGACCCCCGAAAAAAAGATGATCAACCCGACCTGACCACCCAAATTACCAAAATTGCACGTATATATATATATATGCGAGTGGTACGCATCAAGTCAAAGTAGAAATATATTTCAAATCTTGAATAATACTTGCCTGTGAGACGTCATGACGCCCATTTCCTTCTCACCTTCACTGTACATGCAATCTACCTGTTACAGAACTCGCTGTATCAGCCTCACGTGATGATACAAGGGTTAGGACAGGCTCATTGGATAACAGCGCATGGAGAATATGCAAGAAGAAACAGGGATCAAAGTGATATTCGGCATATTGGCACCTGATGATCACGTGCTTCACGTGACATGCAGAAAGTATACTAATATACAAGACGGATGTTATACCATCAGCCTGGTATAGGTATACCAGTATACTATGGGAACATCATACCAAGAGAAGGGGATAACATATAAGGACGCTCATTCATGTACTTAGCTTAGTTCTTCGCGATCAATCTCGTTAATCAAACATTGGTTACCTTCTAGTTTCTGACTCGTCCGCACTTAACCAACAACCCAATATACGTACTCGGTTGGCCTTGTTTCTCTATTCGTTACCTTTACCGTTTCTACTTGTTGATTATCTTACGGAGCCTGGAGGGGGCGATATACCCATCAACACATACAACTTACCGAACCGGACCCGGAGGGGCATTGAGCATACGAAGCATTGGGAACACTTAGGGTAAGTGTTCAGTCTCGAAATACAACTAACTAGAACTCTAGGTACGATACGAGAGAAGCCAGGTTGTGACACTACCATGGAATGCATGGCATTATGAAGTTGCTCCTGCAGCACCCAATCCGCTGGTTAAGGATGAGAATGAAAAATGAAGGCGGCTGTGAATTGGGCTAGATGTACCAGTAATTTTCATGTCTTTACTACACCAGACACAATAACATCAAGTAAATAAATTTTAAAGGTAGTTGTACAGATGTTTCCACCAACATGGGACGCATAGATTAAGCAGATTATAAACTACTAAACCGCATCACAGTCCGTCAACTAGCCGAGCTAGCTCAATTGGTCAGAGCGTCGGACTTTTATGTTCTGTATTTCTTTGGAGTAAATCCGAAGGTTGCGGGTTCGAGTCCCGCGTTCGGCGAATTCTTTTTCTATTTTTTTTTTTTTTTTTTTTCTCTTTTATTCCTTGGTCTATAGGCCAATGACTATTAAAGAGAAATAACGTAATCCACCACCGAGCGGGCCACACCACCGAGCGGGCCACCTTTCAGTTTCTCCGACGCTCAATATCTAGTGATTAAATTCAAACCACCACCATGCCACCAAAATCGCGTGCAAAGATAAAGGACCAAGTTGAACAAGAAGGAAGGGTCCTACTTGCCATCTCATCCTTAAGAAAGAAAGAAATTACCAATATCCGCGAAGCTGCACGCCTATATGATGTACCTCAGACTACACTACAACGCCGATTGAACGGCAGTACAAATCGTGCTGAAAAACAAGTCAATGGCCTTAAATTAACAAAAGAAGAAGAGGAATCACTTGTTCAATGGATACTATCCATGGACCAACGTGGAGCAGCTCCCCGACCGTCTCATGTTCAAGATATGGCCAATATACTTCTTTCCAATCGTGGTTCATCCAACGTCCAACCAATTGGCCAGAACTGGGTGTATAAATTCATCAAACATCACAATCAATTGAAGACCAAGTTCTCAAGAAGATGCAATTATCAGCGTGCTAAATGCGAGGATCCAAAGCTTATCAAGGAGTGGTTTGACCGTGTACAAATCATCATAATGCAGTATGGGATTGCGTATGAAGACATCTACAATTTTGATGAAACTGGTTTTGCTATGGGCCTTATTGCTACTGCCAGAGTAGTAACCAGAGCTGAAACTGTTGGTCGTCCTGCCCTATTGCAGCCTGGGAATCGTGAATGGGTTACTGCAATTGAGTGTGTTAATGCTATGGGGATGGGCTCTGCCTCCATGCATTGTATTCAAGGGAAAATCTCATATCCAGGCCTGGTATGAGGATGATGCTCTGCCACATGATTGGAGGATTGAACTCAGTGAGAATGGATGGACAACAGATCAAATTGGTCTTTCCTGGCTTCAGAATATCTTCATCCCAGCTACAAACTGCTGCATGACTGGAAAATACCGCCTTTTGATTCTTGATGGCCATGGAAGCCATTTGACGCCCAAATTTGATCAGATATGCAATCAGAATAATGTTGTGCCAATTTGCATGCCTGCACATTCATCTCATCTTTTACAGCCTCTTGATGTTTGCTGTTTTGCGGTCTTGAAGCGCACTTATGGCCGCTTGGTGGAAGAGAAGATGCGGCAGAGGATCAATCATATAGACAAGCTTGATTTCCTTTCAGCATACCCACAGGCCCGTAAGGAGGCCTTTAAGATGGATAATATCAAGAACGGCTTCATGGCAGCTGGCTTGGTTCCATACAATCCAGAGAGGGTGTTGACACAGCTCAATATATATCTGAAGACTCCTACACCTCCTGGGAGCCAATCCACCAACTCTGATCCGAAAACACCTCATAATCTCAAGCAATTGGAGAAGCAAGCTTCTACCATCAAGAAGCTACTAAAAAGGCGCTCTAATAGCCCTCCAACTCCCACCAAGTCTGCGATGGATCAACTTGTTAAGGGTTGTCAAATGGCCATGAATAGCGCTACAATTCTGGCAAAGGAGAATCATGATCTACGGGCTGCAAATGAGAGACAGCAGCAGAAAAGAAAGCGCTCTAATAGGCAGATAGCCTATACAGGAGGCCTTTCTGTTCAGGAAGCTCATGGTATCATACAAAGTGAGAATAATGCCCAAGAAGCCTCTACTACCATACCTGGCGGACCTGCTTCAGCAACAAACCAACCACCTGTACGGGCACCACCACGGTGCAGTGATTGTCGTATTATTGGACATAGAAGACTGCAATGTCCTAATCGCAATAGAGCTTAGTTTTTATAATAAATGCATTTTTTTGTTGTGTTATTGACTTCAGCATTTCGACCACGGTCGGGAAGTGGCCCGCTCGGTGGTGTGGCCCGCTCGGTGGTGGATTACGTTAAGAGAGGTGGTATTGAGGAAAGAGGAAAGGAAGAGATATATTCAGACTTTTAAGTGCACATCCAGCTCAAAAAAATGTAACATCCCATCCAAATAGAAGAGCAGAGCAAAAGACAAAGCATCTGTCTGAAACCACAAACAAAGAAAAGAAAGATATGCTATCCGTGGGTATCCAGTAACCAGTAAAGAAAAGGAAAAAGAAAGAAATAGCATTATCTTTCAACCCAAACGCCATATATATAAACCACACACAACAGAGCTAAACGCGATAATCAACCATGCACATGCACCCCATTCCCATCCGGAGTCTCCGGCGTCGGCAGCGGAAACCCATCCCCATACCCCGCCGCCGCAGCTTTCGAGAAGCCCTCTCTGGCCAGCATGGTGTTCAGCACGGCGCAGTTGTACGCCGCCTCGCCCGGCGGCACGACCATGAAGATGTACGTGTTATCCGTGAACCGGCCGAGGAAGACGTTGAACTGGGGCGTTTTGGTGTGCATGACGAGGAAGCCGGCTGACGCGGGCGTCGTGTGGGTGTTGCGTGCGGCGCAGTGCTTGAATGCTTTCATGATGTTGGATAGGCGCTCGTGCCGGTCGTAGATTGGGTTCATGTCGCCAATCTCCGACGCGACCGACGTAACGGTTAGGAACGTCGAGCGCTCGAAGAGAATGACTTCCTCCGCGCCGATCTTCTTTGCGAATGCGCCCAGGAACCGCTCTATCACTGTTAAGTTCGGGATGAGGCGGTGCACGATCCCCGCCCACGCTTTGTACAGCGATTGGTCCCAGATACTGCTGCCGAAGGTGTCGATGGCGAAGTGTTCGGAGCGGGAGCGGATCAGGGCGGAGCGTTCCTCGTAGATGCGTTGGCGGTGCTCGGCTTGGATGAGGTCGAGCTTGTGGATTAAACAGAAGACGTGGGCGTGCGGGGAGTGTTCTTTCAGGGCGTCGATAATGGCGTTGTAGGTGTCGAGGTCGCGTTCGACTTCGCGGGATTCGATGTCGAAGACGTAGATTAGGACGGCGACGTCGGAGAAGATGTTGCCGCGTTGGGAGGCGAGGTAGGTTTCCATGAAGGCGTCTTGTCTGTTTTTGTTAGCGTTTCTATTTCTATACAATTCTTAAGGGGAATGGATTACCCTCCGCAATCCCAGAGATTCAGCGTGAGATTCCCCATGAACTTGACATGGCTGTGCTCGACATCGATCGTAGCGCCCAGTCGTCGAACATCTTTGGCGACGTAGTTACTGAAGATAATTGATCGCATCGACGACTTGCCCGAGCCACTCTTCCCCATGAGTAGGACCTTTCTCTTCTTCTTGCGGCCGTCCATTGTCGGTCTCGGCTTATCTGTGCTGAGTGATACCCCGCGCGAGCGCTGACCAGAGATATGGAAGAGTGGTATTGATTAAATGCACTAGTAAACTGATTGATCTCTTAGAATTGATGGATTGATGAATGTCGCAATGAGATGAGAACAACGGCGCAATGATGGAGGTTGGAGAGCTGAAGTCATGTCATGTCGTTGGGTCAATGATGATCCGGGGTATCACGTGCTGTCTCCAGCTCAACAAGTGGTCCAACAAGTGACTCCAGTTGATATGCTCAATTTACTCCGTACTCAATGATAGAAATGATTGTTCTAACAGTCTCAATTCTAATACATGCGGCCCTTCAACCTGTTACACTCAGCCCCAAAAAGAAAGAAGAAAAATGTATATACTGGAATAAAATCATAATGATGCTTAAAGGGTTATCGAAGCTTCCACGAAGTTGAAAATGGAATATAGGTATACCAAGGTAATCAAAAAGAAGGGTCATCAACAATTCATAAGGAACTTCTTCCGGTCATGACGAGAAGAATGAAACATAACGCTGGGTAAACCTGGTATCGAAAATCATGGGTATGTGACGGGTATGAGATTAGAAGACGGTGCCATCTGAACGGATCATAATCGGTGGTTCTTTGGTGTTTGGTCTCGAGACCTCTGCAATTTCACGACCACCCTGACAGAGTTAGTGCATTGCTTAGATAGAATAACGGGGTGGAGACCAACCTTCCATGAACCAGCTTCGAGCAGCTGCGGAAGCGTCAATTGATCCTCTCCCATCAACCCAAGCTGCGAGTTGACCTCTAGCAGCAGCTCATCCAAGAAACCAACGGTAGCAGCTCTCCATTCAACAATGACGTCGTCATCGGCGGAGAAAAGAGGAACGACTTCCACACTCGGTTGACCCTTGATCTGAGAGTTCTCTCTGAATGCTTCCAGGCCACGCTGGAGATCCGGTTCCTTCAGAGTCATCAGGCCCATGTCAATCAGCAGACCACCGTTGCGGTACTCAGGCAAGCCGGTGAGAAGGTCGCTGCCTGCGAAGTGGATGTTCATCAATTTCTGCATCGGGACCATAACAGAGTAGCACAGCCATTGGGTAAGCTTGTGGAAAGGAACGATACACTGCCATGCTGGTGCTGGCGGGGACTGCGGCAAGCTCCAGCATGGCCAGGCATCTCCGAGGGGCGCGCCGTCGATCTGACTTCTGGAAGACGGCCAAATCGAGGAGAATCCGTCCATCAGAACGGACCAGAGCGTTGTAATGGGGACGATGGGAACCGAGGAAGCAAGTGTCGATGGGTGAGAAAGTAGGTAGTCTATAGCACAAGTCAGTATAAGTAGAAAAAAAAAAAAAAAAGATACCTCGTCGCTACTTACCAAGCATGTTACCAGGTCGAGCATCCACCCCGAAAAGCTCCTCGTTGTTCAAAGCTTCCGACAGTCGCATCAACAATCCTGCACGACCGTCCAAGCCAGCCAACGGGTTCTGCTCGGAATGCTGCATTCCCTTGGCCAACACATCGACGGTAATCTTCTTCAACCCAGCACCGTCGACCTGGCATGGCTCCGTGGGGTCACTGCTGAAAAGACCGCTCTTGAACATCTCGAGAGCCGCGACGGCCAGACCTTCACTGCGCGAAAAGTACTTGCCGGATTCCTTGGAGCGGTAGGACCAGCGGGTACCTGCGCCGGCATCGAGGAGCACGGAGACGACGAACAGATCGATCAAACGGCGGGTCCGTTCCTGCGCATCGATGGAACTAGGCCATGATTGGAGCAGTTGGTTGATGCGAGGTCGACCACCAACTTCGAAGTGCTGCCAACGGCCATGCGGCGGGATTGAAGCATAGTCGGGGGCGTAGTCTCTCTTTAGATCGATAGTCAGAAGAAGGCGATCACATGTAAGGAGGGAGAGATCGAAATTACCTTGATGATAGACACCACATAGGAAGCCGTAATTCCAAACTTGGTCATATCCACATTGAAATGGTTCAGCTCGTTCCGTTTAGCCTTTCGCAGGATAATGTTGCAGCGATCCCGAACGGCATGGATGCTGCGAAGGTAAGCAGCGGGATCCAGGGCGGGATCGGGAGGTCTGGCGATAGGGAGCTCTGGAATAGAGGTGGGCAGACCGCTTGCTCCCTTGAAACCGGGGGATTTCAACGAGACATTCGAGGTCCGGGCACTGGGGGCGGAGACGTATGATTCCTGTTCATCCTTGTCGCTGTGGATGGACTGCTTGGAGTCTTTGCGTTTGAAGAGGCCCATATTGTTGGACTCGTGAGGAAAAGGTGCTATAGGGAGGGGGAAGGAGGAGAGAAGAACAGAAGAGAAGGAGAGTGAGGAGAGGAAAAGAATGAAAAAGGATGGAAGGAGGAGGAGAAATTAACGAGACGAGGGAAAAAATGCAGAGCAGCACCACAGGGGGGGAAACACTGCGCTATGACGGGATTGTAATTTTTTAATTTTTAATTTTTTTTTTTTTTTTCCAACCTGCCACCGTCCAGCCGGACTAATTGGGATCGAGAATAACAAATAATAGTAATCACTAATAAAAGATAATTTTAATCCCGACGATAATATAAACAAGCGCTACTACTAGTACGGAGGAGTAGTAATCGGGGGGATAAATAAGATTTGGTATGAACGGAGGGACCAAGTGTCAGGAGACAGTACTCTGTGGTGAACAGTGAACTGTGGACTGGAAAAGGAGTCCCGGAAGAAGCAAATCTTATTCTTGATTACCCGACTTAGCTAGTCTGGTTTTTTTCTTCTTGGTCTCGTTCCTTTTTTTTCTCGTCGGTGGTGGAGATGTGGAAGCTGCCACGGTGGATGGGGAATGGCCCGCCATGGACAAGTACGGAGACCAAGTACCCAGTAAAGCACGGAAGCATTCCTGTTCACCATAGGTCGCCATAGGCCACCAAAGATACCAACTGTCCAGAGAAGTTCCGTAGATCTAGAGCCAGCACAGACGCCATGACCAAGTCTCCCTGACTCCAACCGGCTGGTTCACGATGCCTCTCCGTGATCCGTGTCCACCGTTAAACCTTTTTCATTTCGTTACTCGTACTAGTTTCGGGTGTGTTCCAGAGCAGAGAATCACCCTGAACGCCGAACGAAAAATGTGGAAAAAGTCCCGAATGATGAGATCGCTAGATCGCTAAGGTTTGCTATTCTTACTGGTATGTTCTACCTTTACCCCGTATAGTTGGAATAGTCTGCTCTCCCTGTGCACAATCAACCTGCTATACAGAATAATAGAGCAATACCAGGATATCGCAGAATGCATTGTGGAATACAGAGTAAAAAACAGTTCATTAGCGGGTGGACACTGCAATGTTTGCTTCAGGAGTGCCTTGTAAGGATTTCCGCGGGCCCAATCAGGAACCATCGGGATGCGCTAGTCCTCACGCGTGCGACTACCGCGCGGCTCGATTTCCCCGAGACCCATTGGTGGGACTGGACCATTAATAAGGACTAGCGGTATTGTTTGTATTTCTTTTTGTATTATTGTTATTGTGATGAGAGAGACTTGTATACACTACAGTATGAGTACTAAAAGACAGTAGATATGCATGGCTGAACCTGCAATGCATGTTATGCTCACAGTCCTCTGCGGGGCTAGAGTAGAGTATGTACTCTGACTTGTAGTGATCAAAGTGACTCACAAGTAGAGTTTATCCCACTTCCTCCTGCTCATTTCCATGGTTCTCCTTCCATAGTCTACTGAGATCGGGATCCCTCCGTACCACCGTATTTTGGATCATCGCTGTATAACTCTCAAATCGACCGAATCTTGGCTGATCCAGCTGATCACCCTGCTACCATTGCATGTGTTACACCTCCCACCTCCAAGTAAAACATCACCTTATCTTGTTTGGAGCACAACGTGAGACCATCGTCCTGTCAGCACTCCACACGGAATGCGGAGGGATAATAGTTATCCCGCACGCTGATTACTAAACATACCAGCCACACCATATCACGCCACACCACACACGTCAGCCACAATGACGGCCCGCTCTAGGGGATGGTGAAGCAACGTGCCCACGAGACACTTGGACCTTTCTATTCTTGCTCTCAATATGCTTACAATCTTGTTGACCTTCTAGAAAGAATTAATACACTCACTTCAAACCAACATCAGTTCATTCGTTGCCCTTGGCTTTCTGATGGTGAGACACGACTATGGCTCCGCTACCATACCAATCCTAATCCAGCATCCCAGCTTGCTACGAACCGCCTCAGAGAATAATTCTTTTAATACCACGCATAATCCAGCTTCACCATGGACGACCTCAGCGGCCTGAGCTTTACCCCCAGCTCGTCCAACGAGCCCAAAAAACCGCCACCCATGAGCTCCAGCACGCTATTCCCCGACGTGCGGCGCAATGACAACTCTGGCAGGACCACGCCTCTATCCACCTCCTCCGGACGCTCGAACACTCCTTCCAAGCCGGTAACCCCGGCCGGCGACAGTTTCGCGAACCTCGTCTCATTCGGCCCCTCCAATCCCAACAAGAACCTATCTCTCGCCGAGCAACAGAAGCGACTACAGGAGGAAAGGGCCAAGAAGGAAGCGGAGAACAGAAGTCGACTTGAAGCGCAGTACGGTGCGCAGAATAATCAATTTTGGGATACTCTGGAAAAGGGGGGCAGCAAGCCTGCGCCTACTCCCTCTCAACAGCCACAATCTCCCGATGAGGACGACATTCTAGCTGCCTTCAACGCCGCTGCGCCGGTTGACGCATCAACACATTTCCCAATTCCCAGTCACAGCCCGTCTCCTCATGTCGGAATGACCCGGGTGCAGCAGCCAGTTCCCAATAAACAAGCCCCTCCGGCACAAGATCCGATGGCCATCTTTGACGATGACGACCCGTTCGGTCTCGGTCAGATGCCTTCTAAGCCGGCCCCAGCACCGGCCACCGCACCCCAGACTGCGCAGGACGACGACGACGATTTTCTTGGAGAACTTAGTAAACCCGTTACTGAATTCTCGCGACCGGAACCGCCACCTAAGCCTAAGGCCCCCGAACCTGAGCCCGAACCCGAGCCAGAGGCCCGAGCCCCACCCAGGCCATCAAGTGGAGCAGACCGGGCGATTGCAGAACTCGTGGATATGGGATTTCCTGCAGATAAAGCGAGTCAAGCATTGAGCACGACTCCTTCGGGGACTGACGTCCAGGCGGCTGTTGGCTGGCTTCTTACCCAGGCGCACGAGGAGTCTCGACAGAAGACTGGTCGGAGGTCGAGGCTTGAACATCAACCTAGTGAATTGGAACGGAGCAGAGAAAGAGGTGGAAGGAGAGATCCGTCATGGATGAGAGAGGAGAGACCTACCGTGACCAGAACCCGCAGCGACAACAGATCACCTGCGTCTGCGGAGAGAGATCCCGCTCAACTTGCTGCTAGTTTTGGCAACAACCTTCTGAAAACTGCTGGCTCTTTGTGGAAGACCGGGAGTAAACGGATGCAGCAGGTGGTTCAGGATTTAAATGCGGAGCATGATCCCAACCAACCCCGATGGATGAAAGAAGCCGCTGCTTTTGAGGAGCCGCTTCCGCAACCACGTCCTCGTGGTCGTCAGCAGCCCTCTGAGCCTCCTCAAGGAAATGTCCCAGGGATGACCGACGAGGCCCTCCTTCTTGAATCAGGGGGTGCTCCTTCTCGTCCGTCTCGCAACGTTCCATCCCGCAACCCCTTCCAGCAGCATGATGAACCGCGTCCGACTGCCAGCAGCAGTGATCTCCGAAGCCAAGCTTCGTCCCGGGAAAGACGTGAGCCGCAGCCCTCACTTCTTCGACAGCAGACAAGGGAGGAGTCGAGAGATTCTAGATCTCGCCTCAACAAACTTGCAGTGGAGGAGCAGTCAGCACAAGCATACGTCAGTCCTGCTAGGAGGAAACGGCCAGTTGCGCAGTCGCCTGCGCCTGCACCTGAACCAGCTGTGGACCTGTTCGATTCGCCCGCACCTACAAACCGTCCAACACCAAAACCATCTCCCTCCCCGGCCCCGCCATCGCGGCCTTCTGCCACGCCTTCTAGCACTGCTTCTCTGCCCACACGGCCCAAGGCACCTCCGCGGTCGATACCTCCTGTTTCCCAAGAAGCCCTTGCGTCCACCAACCGGCACCGCACCAAAGCAGCAGAAGCTTACAAGAGAGGCGACTACGCAGCAGCCCACGAGAGTTTCGCGACAGCCCTCACGATGCTACCCGACAAACACCCAATTACCATCATCATCCGCAGCAACCGCGCAATGACAGCCCTGAAAGTCGGCGAACCCAAATCCGCCATCACCGACGCCGACGCAATGCTCGACCTAATCGGCCCCTCCAAAGGCGAAAACGAACAAATCGACCTCGGCACCACCGAACCCCCCAAACCAATGAAAGACTTCTTCGGAAAAGCCCTAATACGCAAAGCAGAAGCCCAAGAACAACTCGAACGCTGGGCAGACGCCGCCAAGACATGGAAACTAGCAGTGGAAACCGGCCACGGCGGCGGCCAGAGCATCCAAGGCCGCAACCGCTGCGAGAAAGCCGCTGGAATCAGCAAACACACGCCGCCCAAGCCCTCCACCCCCGCGAGAAAACCCCCAGCACCGACGCCCAAGAAACCATCCGCCCTGGCCGATCTCACCGGCCCTGCTGCGTCTCAAAACTCCGAAGCAGTCAACCGCCTCCGCGAAGCAAACCAAGCCGCCGAACGCGCGGACGACGAGAAATTCGCGCTCTCTGAATCCGTCGACGCGCGACTGGCTGCTTGGAAGGGCGGGAAACAGGATAACCTCCGCGCGCTGCTGGGTAGTCTGGATACAGTCCTGTGGCCCGAGGCGGGGTGGAAGAAGGTTAATATGTCAGAGTTGATTATGCCGAATAAGGTGAAGATCAATTATATTAAGGGGATTGGGAAGGTGCATCCTGATAAGGTACGTTTATTTTTACTCTGTTTGATGATGAAGGGCTGTAAGCTAACGAGATCAGATTCCGACGAATGCAACCATTGAGCAGCGGATGATTTCTGCGAGTGTGTTTGCGACGCTGAATGAGGCGTGGGATAAGTTTAAGAGGGAGAATAATCTCTGAGCAGTTATTCGTTACTTGTGTTTCTTTTACGTTAACTTATTTATTTATTTTTTTTTTTTTTTATTAGCATGGTTGTAAATAGATACATTTGCATTCGCATGATGTGAGGAATGAATGATGGCTTGTCTGGCTTGTCTGGCTAGTCTTGTTGTTGATTTAGATCAGGACGGACAGGATTATACATGCATGACATGAACTAGTATACACAAACCAAACCTAGTAATATATAACGTACCCAATGCAAGCTAACTACCCCTCTTTCTGCTCCCCCCGTTGTTGCTCCCGCTGCTCCCTCGCCTCCCGCTTCATCTGCTTCTTGCTCTTCTGCACACCAACCTCGCTATCAACTTTATGCGACGGCCACCGCTCCCGACACTTCGCCTCGTCGTCTTCGGTCCAGTCGCGCGGGAGCACGGCGAAGAGGAGGTACGACGTGTGCGTTTTGAGATCTTGCTCGGAGCGATGCACGAGGCGCCCTTGGCTGTATGCTGGGATGGAGGATTGTAATTGCGAGTGTAGTTGCGCTTGTGCGGCCTGGGCCTGGGATTTTGATGATTGTTGCTGTTGCTGTGATGGTTGTTCAAGCGTAGCAGCGGGGTCGAGGCCCGCAGCCTCGGCCTCGCGAAACTTCCTCGCGCGCTCGTCAACAGAGCGCATTTTCGAAATCGCCTCGTCGACGGACTTGGGGAACACGGTTGCGCCGCGGATGCCCTCGGACTCGAGGCCGTAGCGCTCGCGGCGCGCTTCGATGCGGTGGTGGTTTACCTCGACCATTTCGATGTTCAGCCAGCCTTGTTGGCGGAGGACGCTGATTGTGCGCTGCACTTGTTCGAGGCACGGCGAGAAGGTGCAGATGTAGACTGGGGAGGATGGGTCGAGGGGGGATTGTTGCCCGTCTGGTGGGTTGCGGGTGAGGTGTTTTAGGGCGAGCCAGGGGGCGGGCAGGTCGAGGAAGATGGCGGATGCTTTGGGGGATTCAGTTCCGTGTTCTGACGGGAGGAGGAAGCCGTCTGCGTAAACGTCGCGGTGGTTCACGCGGACGATGTCGTCGAGGCCATGCTGGTGGATTTCCTCGCGGACGCGCTCGACTCGCTGCGCGTGGAACTCGAAACTGCAGACTTTGCCGAAGCGGCGGCGTTTCTTTGCTGGTGGTGTTTGTGTTTCGGCGGATGGGTAGCCGTTGAAGATTGCCCGTGCGGCTGCGTGTGTGAACGAGCCGCTGCCTGCTCCTGCTTCAATGATCGTGCCCCCGGGTCGCACTCGTAGTCGGTGCAGGATGTAGCTATAGTCCGGGGTGTAGACGACCTGCGTGCGATGCGGGAGCGACGCAGTCCATGTCTCTGGCGTGGGGTAGAGAAGATGACAGAATCCACTGGATGCCTGCACGGCAGCTTGCGGCTGCGGTCTTGCCCGTGCTTCACCCTCACTGCTAGGATTGCTGTTCGCATTCTCCAGATCCGCGGCTTTGCGCTTGAGATGCGGTTTGCGCCCGCGCGACCCCGTGTCGACCTTTGATGCGACGATCTGCGTGCCCCATGGTTGGTCGAGGAGTGTGCTGTGCGGGTAGGAGCCGAAGCGTGTTGTTGTGACTTTGCCTTCCTTGTAGCCTAGGTTTTCGTCGTCGTGGATGCGCAGGATTGTCGGGAGGGCGTGGTCTCTGCGAAGGTGTAGGAGAGCGAGGGTATCCGGTTGCGACCGGGTACCGGGTGTTAGGAATGGAGAGGGCATTTTGCTGTTCTATCTCTATGCAGAGTAGATTGATATGAAAGATGAAGATAGCGGCGAGAAATCTTGAGCTTGGGAAAACCATGACCCAATACAGCAGGCGGTAGGGCATAGGGCATAGGGTACGCAATTTGTGCCAAGGCTGGCCAATCAGTCCGATCTTACTCCATAGAGTCATCTACTGCAGCCCCTCCCCCTCGTTTCCTTCTTTGTTTTTCCTGCCCTCCCTTCCTTCTTCCATTCCTTTATGCCCCTTTCCTCTCCCCGATTCCGATCTACTCTCCTCTCTCTGACCTATCTGTCCAAATCGCGCTCACAGCGATTGCCCTGTTTCCCCTCTTTGTTTTCCTCCAGAACGACATCTAGATTCATGACCACCGCCGCGCGCCAGCAGCCGCAATGGCGGCAACCGCCCTCGCACCCCGAGGCCAGCTCGCGTCTGCCCGCATTGAAGGTGTGGAACTCGCTGACCCGCACGAAGACGCCGTTTATCCCGCTCGACAAGGAGGGGAAGAAAGTTACTTGGTATGCGTGCGGGCCGACGGTGTATGATGATGCACATTTGGGACATGCGAGGAACTATGTTAGCACGGATATCATTCGGCGGATTATGCGGGATTACTTCAAGTTTGATGTGAATTTTGTGATGAATATTACGGATGTTGATGATAAGGTATGTCCTGGAGCAGGTGGGGGAGCTTGAGGGTAGGGTTTGGGTATTGACAAAAGGTAGATTATTCTGCGGGCACGACAGCAGCACGTTTTTACCGAGTTCGTGTCGTCCCATCCGAAGATCGATGCCGAGGTTTTGGATGTCGCCAAGACTGCGTACGCCGCGTACCTGAAGAAGAACCTTCCGTTGCTCGACCCCGAACTCCCCGTTTCTCAGTACCAGGACCAGGCGGAGAAGAACTATGCGGTTGTGTTGAATGGTGGACCTTTGCCGGGTAACGAGAAGGCGGGTGACGATGAGGCGAAGGTGAAGATGCATATCAAGACTGCTGCGTCGGCGGCCAAGGTTATTGCGCAGGCAGAGCGCTCGGAAAACGTTGCGGACCCCTCGTCTTTTGCGGAGAGTTTCTACACCGAGTCCCAGGATCTTCTTCTTCCGTACCTTGATGCGCTTAAGGGTGCATCGATTAACGCGGACGATCATGGGATATTCACCAAGTTGACACGCAAGTACGAGGAGCGGTTCATGCAGGATATGAGAGATCTCAACGTGCTCGACCCTGACGAGCTGACTCGTGTTACCGAATACGGCTCGGAGATTGCCGATTTCGTCGAGAAGATTGTGGAGAACAAGTTCGGTTATGCTACGGAGGACGGTTCGGTCTACTTCGACATCAATGCGTTTGAGGCAGCGGGCCACCCGTATGCTCGGTTGGAGCCGTGGAGCCGTTCGGACAATAAGCTGCTAGCGGAGGGAGAAGGTGCATTGATCAACAAGGCCTCCGACAAGCGTTCCACCTCCGACTTTGCCCTCTGGAAGGCCTCCAAGCCGGGTGAGCCTAGCTGGGCCAGCTCCTGGGGCAAGGGACGACCGGGTTGGCACATTGAGTGCTCTGCTATGGCTTCTGCCAGGCTTGGCCAGCAGATGGATATCCACTCTGGTGGTATTGACTTGGCGTTCCCCCACCACGACAACGAGCTTGCCCAGAGTGAGGCCTACTGGGCGCACGCCCACTCGCATGAACAGTGGGTCAACTACTTTTTGCACATGGGTCACTTGTCCATTCAGGGATCGAAGATGTCGAAGTCGCTCAAGAACTTTACCACTGTTCGTGAGGCGCTGGAACGCAAGGAGTGGACACCGCGGAGTCTGCGTATCGTCTTCCTGCTCGGTGGCTGGAGAGATGGTATTGAGATTACCGAGGATTTGATCAACACTGGAACTTCGTGGGAAGAGAAGGTCAACAACTTTTTCATCAAGATGAAGGATCCTTCGGCCTTGCAGGGATCTGGTACGGATACTTCTCTTGCTGCTGCGCTTGAAGTGGCCAAGACCGCTGTCGACGAGCAGCTCTGCGACTCTTTCAACACCCCAGGAGCGATGAACGCAATCTCTGAACTTATCACCAAGTACAACAGCGCTGATAAGTCTACTCTCAACCCTAGGGACGTGGAGGCGGTTGCACGATTCGTGACCTCGATTGTTAACATCTTTGGTCTCAATGGCACTGCCACTGCAGACAGCACCGAGATTGGCTGGTCTGGCATTGACGTTCCGGAGGAGGCCAAGCCCTACTTGTATCCCCTATCCTCCATCCGTGATTCGCTCCGTCAAGCTGCCCGGTCCCAAGGCGGCGTTTCCTTCGGTCAAGTGTCTGAGATTGTGGACAAGGGTACCGTACCGGAGGAGACCTCCGAGGCGGCTAAGCCTTATGCCAGTCTGCTTTCCGACTTCCGGACCAAGGTGACGTCTCTCGAGAAGTCCGACAGTCTTGGAAAGGATATTTTGTCCCTTTGCGACCGCGTTCGCGACATTGACCTGTTCGATCTGGGCATCTACCTCGAAGACCGCGACAACCAGCCGGCCCTCGTCCGCCCGGTTACTCGCGAACTGATTCAAGCTCGTCAAGAAAAGGCCGCACGGGCGCAGCAGAAGTTGATCGATAAGGCAAACAAGGAGCGTGAAGCACTCCAGCGTCTGGAAAAGGGTAAACTGAGCCACCTGGAGATGTTCCGAACCAACGAATACAGTGCGTGGGATGAAGAAGGCCTGCCCACGCGCGACGCTGCAGGCGAGGAGATCAACAAGAGTCGGACCAAGAAACTCCGCAAGGATTGGGAGAGGCAGAAGAAGTTGCATGAGGCTTGGTTGGCGAGTCAGATGGGGGCTCAATAGGTATAAAATAGAGATGTTTGATTCGGGTTTAGCTGTTTGTATTCATGCATTGTTATGGCGTCTGGGTTATGGCCCTGATTATGACCTATATCCTATATCCACTGGGCTTAGCGTTAATAAAAAGTTGCTGCATGTGCTCCCTATTTAGGTTTCGAGGGTGTAGTATACAACCCTAACTTGTTAAACCAAACAAGATGAATAAGACCCCCACACGCCCGAATATAGCCAATATCCCAGTTCACACTGCAGAAATAGGCTATATAGCCTAATTACATCACCTGACTGACACGACAACGTTCCACCAACGGATTTATACTACCCGACTTGACCACGCCACCTTATTCAACAACGACCATTCGAATTCAACCAGCGTCCTAGCTATAGTAGCAAAATGACAATCAAAACGGGACTCGATTACCTCCGGACAAAGACTGTCGTTGACTGTGACACGTTGGATGAGCAGGGTATCCTATCTCTCTTTGGACATCCAGTTTGGCGCAAGGCAATGCTAACGGTGATAATAATATCTAGTGGCCAAAACCTATGGTCCTTTCGTCGACTGCACGTCTAACCAGGTAGCCCCCCCCCCCCCCCCCCTTTTTTTTTTTTTTTTTTTTTTTTTTTTTCAAAAAAAGGAGATATATCAACAGAGGTTGTCTAATGAAGAAAAGGCCATTGCATACGGCGAACTTTCTAAACCAAAAAATGCAGCCCTAAAAGCAGACTCCCTCGCCGAGGCAGGGAGCCTTCTGTCGAGGTTTGAGTGTGTCGAGGTTTTCGAGTTGGCTGTTGAGATTGCGGCGCATCACTTACATCCCTATCCGGATGTAGTTATGGTGATATGGTGGTGATAAAGCGTACTAACAGAACTATATAGATGGTCAAACTAGCCCTCAGAATCGCCCCGCATATCACCGGCCACGTGCATATCCAGACGAACCCGTATTACTCGTTTTCAACGGAGAAGACTATTGTTAATGCCCTACGTACTTCCTTTTCCTTCCCCACACCTTCTAGATACGCTGTACTGAAGAACAATAGGAATCGTCCAGCTCTTCCAGACCCTCCATCCAGGATTCGAACAATCCCGCATCTGCATCACAATCCCAGCAACATGGGAAGGAATGATGGCGTGTCGTATCCTGGAGCTAGCAGGCGTGCATACACTAGCCACCACACTATTCACAATGGCGCAGACTGTGCTCGCTGCGGAGGTGGGATGTTCGTATGTCGCGCCGTATGTGCATCAGCTCAGGGTCCATTTTGAGATGGGGTATTTCCTCCCTCCACCATTCCAAACGTATAGGAATGAAGAGAAAGGAAGCGAATATAATGCTAACTAGTTGAGTTAGGTTTGCTGACCCAAACAAACTACTCCCCCTCTGCGTGGAAATCCAGAAATACTACAAATTCATCAACTCCAAACACTTGTCCTACCCGCTAGTCTCACCTCGACGGCGGAGATTTATGCCCTAGCGGGCGTGAACCATATCACCATTGCGCCTGGGCTGTTGGCACAGCTTGCGGAGCCGAATTTGGAGTCGGGGGCTGAGGTGGAGTCGCTTTTTGATGTGGGTGTTGCGGCTGCTAATGATGTGAAAAAGGAGGGTAAGGGTGTGTCATTTGTGAATGATGAGTCTGCGTATCGGATGGCGTTTACGAGGGATTTGCATGGGGGGGGGTGAGGAGAAGTTGTCGCAGGTGAGTATGCCGTGTACCCTCGTTTGTATTTATGGATAAGGGAGTGGCTGACTGGATAGGCGATCAATTTGTTCTGCGATATGCAGGATAAGATGGTGCAGATTATGAAGGCTGCATAGATTGCATACTGATATGGGTTACGGAAGTAGATACACTTGATGTACTCTATACCACTGTATGACTCCGATGCACATTGATTGAATTCTAAATATCTGCGCTGCGCTGCATAAAACATACCTAGCCTTAACCCGCCACCCAAAACATACATGAAGTATCCATGCCATATCCCCATCGTTCCTATTCATCATAGCAAATCCCCAATCCAGATAACAGCCACGTCACCAACCCAAAGTAGCCCCAATTGCAAGTTGAGTTAACCCCATTGAGATTCTTCTCAAGAATGCAGTCTCTGGCACCGCCCACGACATGCTCAGTGGTGGTTACCAAGCTGGGTTAGAAGGGTTATTCAGTGATGATATGCCCCAATTAGGATGTATCGTTCGCCTTGATGAAATGACAAACGTAGAAAACGTAGCTCATGGGTCCCAAGCACTGATGTGAGAGCTAAGCAGCCCGAATGTTTCAAGCTAAGCAATGTCTTCCATGAGGTGAAAGCTTATTGGAAGTTGGGTCAACTGGCTCTCACTCGTCCAGAGCATGAGCACATTTCATCAAACTATTGCTTTGCTGTGCTTGGCCTCGATAGCTATTGACTAAAGACATCACTACATCCCTGCACTTTGTTACTGGTGCCCAGAAACCGCATCTGCGCCTTCTTGTTGATATCGGGAGAATTGCAGAAATATCCGTGGTGAAAAACAGCGTAACACTTCGTCCTCGGCATGAGTAGAGATCAAAGATGGTCTGATGTTAAGAGGGCAAAGGGAATGTGCTGGGCTGCCCCGAATGAACGCAGATTCTCCAGGGTGAAGTTGAAGAGAGTCCACAGTTATTATAAAAGACAAGATATCGGAAGTCTGATGTGGCACGCTTGAGGTTAGATGTAGGTCTTATATGCTGCGCTGTCTTCGGGAAAATTATGACAGTTTATTAGATAGCCATACTATGGCTTGTGGACGTCAAGTGTACCAGCAGAGCTGCTTCGACTTGTCATTAGGGCCCCTCGGCAAGAAAACTTATTCTATGTGAGGAGTCCACGTTCGAAGATGAATCTCAAAGCATACAATGAGAACAATGGTCCGAAATTTGAATGCAGACTCATATTTATGTCAGGCATCGTTCTCGTGCATCAAATGGAGCGGTTTAACCGAGCCATTTGGTGCTATCATAGGCTCATCACTCCTGCGGACCCGTTCAGGTATAGTCCAGCAAGATGTCAAACGCGTGGGTCGGCACTATTCCCGATGGGGCGAGGGGGAGCGACAAGCCCCAGCTTCTTATCGCCTATTTCAGCCCCTTGGGGTGTGCGAGAGCGATGCAATCCGAAGTCTATGTGAAAGACCACATTGCAAATGTCCACTTGTGAATTCTCCGCGGCGAATAGCCACGCATGTGACTCATTCGAAATCCCTTATGCCTGAGTCGAGAGAGCGACTACGGAGTATATAAGCTTGCATCTCATCCTGGTGGGAATAAAATGACCGACTATGTTGTCTTTCGTCTCACTCACATCGTGAATTCTACTCTATAATCCCACCATGTTCCTTCCCAGCGTCCACGCAGAGACGGACACCGACGCCCTCCTGCACTCATCCATGAAAACCCACTGGGTCTTGAGATCACCGGCATCAATTCCTCCTCCCACGACTTCCTACAATGCACACACGTCCCTTTTGTCCTCGATCTGCCCGAGGAAAGCCCCTTGTGCGCACCACAGGGCCGCCTCTCCGCACACATCGCCAAGCAAAACCCACAAGTCAAAGCCATGGTGGAGGGCTTCGACGACAAGAAGCCCGATGTCCCGAGCCTCGAGAACGATCTGCTAGTAGTCTTCAATGCCAAGCACGATCACTACGTGACGCCAAAACACTATGTCGAGACGAAACCGGATACCGGCAAAGTCGTGCCGACTTGGAACTACTCTGCCGTCCAGATCTACGGCAAACTCTTCCTCTACTATGACTCCAAGACCCCCGAGGCTGATACGTTTCTGGCAAAGCAGATCCGCGATCTCTCCAACCACACTGAACGATCGATTATGGGGTATACTGGTGGCGAACGCCCTCGGCCGTGGGCGGTAGAGGATGCGCCGGAAAGGTATATTGAGTTGATGCAGCGGAATATCGTTGGGATTGAGATCCGAATTGAGAAGATTCAGGGGAAGTTTAAGATGAGTCAGGAGATGAAGCCTGGTGATCGGGAGAATGTGGTAGTGGGATTTGCGCGGATGGGTGGTGAGAATGGAGAGGCCATCTCGACCTTGGTTAAGGAGAGGGGAGCCCTAAATGATGCATAGAGTAAAAGAGGTACATATACTCGACCTCGAGTAGAAAACGCTTAGGTTTAATGTCAACTGACCATTGTCATTGTAATTTATCTAGTGGGCATATACGATGTATGTATGACTCCGAGGTAGATGACTGATGCACATTTATTTAATTCTATCTATCCTAAATAACTGCGCTGCGCTGCTTTGCGTAAAACTAACCTAGCTCGGCCTAACCTAAACCGCCACCAAAACATACCTGAAGACATCGTCACACATATCCATATCCCCATCATTCATGTTCATCATAGCAAATCCCACACCAGGTACCATCGACGACCCAATCCCGCCTCCGAACAAGCCATACAAAGCCAACTCATCCACGTTTTCTTTTCGTTTTTTCTTTCAAGAGCTGAAACACGCTCAACACCTGCTATGCAAATAGATCGTTCGCAAGGATATATACTTTTTCACCAATTACTTTTTTATTTCTTTTCTTAACTCAACTCGACTCACACGTTCACCATGATAGCAGGATATCCAGCATCAGCATCAGCATCAGCATCAACATCAACATCAACATCGGACAATATATAAGGCAATGAAGTGTAGTAAAGGGTAGAATCATGAGGACATCAGTTCACAACCAAACCAAACCGTGGGGGAATCTAAACCAAACGAAAAGAAAAACGGTTGGCAGGAAAGAAAACAAGAACATAAAAAAAAGACATAATTTCAAACAGGTCGTATCGTATCAAGTGTAGTAAATAACCGCAGAATCATATCATGCGCTCAATCGTTGAATAAAAGACGGGAAAAACTGCCGGAAGCCCTTAAGATCCGATTGTCCCAACGTACCCACAAACTCCTCAATAAGATCCGCGCCCATGCCCATGCTGGGCAATTCCTGGTTCCTCAGATACTCGAGATATTCCATGCCCGTCTTGGCGTAGATGGTCCGCTGCAGGCCTCCTGCTTCCGCGAGGACTTGCTTCGCCTGTGCGTCTTTGGAGTTGAAGGATGGCGTGGCCGGGAGGGCCCAGCAGAGCGGGGAGAAGCGGCTGATCATGAACTGGCCGAAGCCGGGGAGGGTTACGCCCTGGGGGGATGTCCCGTTTGAGGCGTCGGGGGCGAGATCTGGGCCTCCCCAGGAGCTGCCCATTTTTGAGAGAAGGGAGAAGGCCATTTTGGCTGTGGTGAAGTCTTCGATGTCTTTGGCGAAGTGTTCAATCGTAGTGATGAGGGTTTCGAAGATGGGTTGGTTTCCTACATATGTCAGCCGCAAACCAAATAGAAAACCAAGAAAAGGGGGACATACGCTCGCTAATAATGACAGCCCCAAGATCATTATTCAACACAGCAAGCAAAAAGTTCAGATACTCCCTCTTCAACTCAGCCAACTGGATCTCATCATCCGTCCCGCTAGTGGGATTGGCGATACCCGCGAACACCCGCTGCAAGAAAGGCGTCAAAAGCGTATCCAGAATAGGGAAAGTCTCTCCCTTGAATCCGAAAATAACCTGGTCCAAAAGACGCAGGAAAAGAGCCATCTCATCCCTCGACGAAGTCTGCGTAAGAAGACCGTCAATCCACCGCGGCAGCTGCGGGAGGATCCGCGAACCAAGTACACCGATCAGTCTGGAAAAGGCAAATCGGGCAGCTGTCCGGATGTTGAAAGAGGCCTTCAGAGACTCCAAAGCAACGAGAGTGACTTCAGATACCTGGCCAAAGGCTTCGGAAACCTCAGGAGGCGGAAGTGCTGAAGGAGAGCTAGTTCCTGGAACCCAGTCCGAAAATCCTTTGGCAAGCGTTCCAAGGGCCATGATATCGTGGTGTATTTGGAAGAGGGCCCGCTCATCGTTGGCCTTGGCAGCTTCGAGATTCCTCTCCATGTCGAGGAAGATAGGGTTAGAAACCGACTGAGCGAAGAGAACCTGCTTGTCAACGGACACCGCCGGGGTCGAGCAGATAATGCCAACAGCTTCAAAGAGGTAAAGTTGGCTGTTGAAGACGGCATCTGCGAAACCATCATGATCCTCAGATGACATCTCGTCGCCATCCCCTCCCTCAGAAGGCAACTCAGCCTGGATAACCAACAAATCGGCCAGAGCTTCGACAACTGTTTGCGCGACATTGCCAATGTTCGACCGCAACTGCTTCACCAAGCGCTGGAACAGGTACCATGACCGAGTCTTGACCTTATTGACGGGATGGTGGGCCAGCTGAAGGAAGCTCTCCAAAACCCCAGGGACAAAGTGAGTGTGATGTTGGAAGAACGAGCTATAACGCACACAGATCTCCATATACTGCAGCTGAGTAGCCGGATGCGTGAAAGACCTAATGTCCGACTCAACCATCCGAGCCATCATCTCCACCAATCTCTCCGCAGCAGGGTTGTTCGGCTGGTTCTTAGTGTAGAGACCACCGGCCCTGACAGCAATGTCACCAAACAGGAACATCTCGTGCAAGGCAAGGTCCAAGTCCCTCCAATCCAGCTGCCCACCCGACTGCCGCAGGTTCTCAAAGGTCGTTCCAACCAGCTCCGAAATAGCCTCTATGTACAGCTGCTCATTAACGGACGCAATGATCTGCTGGAGATTAGCCAGTCGTTTGCGGAGTTCCTGGAATTCGGCCTCGTCTGTTTGTTCGTCCTCCTCGCCCCATGTCGAGGTCTCGTCGTACCGCATCTTGGCGATGATGGCTTTCAAGATCGGGAGGAGAATGGCGGATTGCTGAGCGGCCAATGTAGGGTTGATCTTGGCAATCTTTCGGAAGTAGGACAGGAGGTCGTTAACACCAGGAATAACCGTCGAGCAGACTTCGTCGTATTCGTCGGAAAAGAATCGGAGGATATGCGGCAAGAACGCTTGCAAGAGACCGTTTGCTTTTTCCTTGCACTCTGCCGGGACTCCGTCCTGCTCCAAGGCCCGCACAATATCGGCGGTTGTGATGTTGACGAGCTTCGCAACGGTCTCCGCCAGAT
Organism: Aspergillus cristatus; assembly: GCA_034509305.1. Lineage (NCBI taxonomy): Eukaryota > Fungi > Ascomycota > Eurotiomycetes > Eurotiales > Aspergillaceae > Aspergillus > Aspergillus cristatus. The sequence goes on along the minus strand of WJBV01000007.1, from coordinate 488,667 downwards.
CGGTATCGTACTTGAAGGTGAATCGGTTCTCGTAGAGCGGCGGGCTGTTCGACAATTGGGACACGATGGTGTCGAGGTTCAAGAAAGCAATCATTTCAATCTTGTCCTCCGGCTTCATCTTCTTGCCGATAATCTCCGTGAAGACGTCGACAGCGGCATCCCGTACCTTTTCTTCCCCAGCTCTGAGTTCCGCCTTTTGTGCCCGCGTGAGTTGCTGGAACAGCAGATCCATCATGGTCTGATTAATCACAAGACCAATGTCAATCCAGCTAACCCAGCTACCCACGGCCCTTAAAGCCATCTCCACAATCATATCACTCCCGTCCCGCCACTCAGACAAGATCTCCTGCCAGGAACTGGCAATCTTCTGCATATCCCTCTGCCGGATCAAGTCCTTGAGCGCATTGGCCTTCTCCTGTTCCCCGCGGGACCGGGAAACCAACACATCACCAATCTCATCGTGGATCGAGTTGACGACTCGGAGGTAGAAAACGATACCGGACGGGTTATCGCGTGCGGAGCTAGACGGGGACTTGTACGTCAAGGAAAGGAAATCATCGAAGAAGCTCTCCCAGCCATTGGCGTAGAGAGCAGAGAAGAGGAAGGTAAGGGTCTGAGCGACTTTATTCTGAATGTTCGGCGGGTCACCAGCCGCACCGTCTTGTCCGTACACCTGGCGGAGATATGCCATCAAGCCATCCCGGACATAACCCAGAGCCTGGATGTCGATGACGCCTGCTTGGGCGGCACTATTGACGACTTCCAGCGCAAAATGCCGTACGATTTCTGAGTGTTGGGGGGTCTTGGTGAAGAGGGCGAGGCAGACCTGCCATCCTGAGGGGTCGGAGCGGAGTTGGTTCAGATAATCGAAGGCTTGTGCTTTGAGGGCTTGGTCTGAGGAAGGGTTCCAGGCGATCTCAATGGCGTTTGCTACCTATTAAATATGCTAGTTAGCATTGCAATTGATGGAGAGGGGCAGAGGGAAGATCATGGTGGGGTGCTCAAAAAGATAACAAGTTTTTGTCCACCAGACCGCACAAGCTATAAAGGACGACTTACCTGCTCTTCCATCTTCGACCAGCCGGACTGCCTTAGAGTCGGGGACAGACTCAGAGGCAAAGAGGTATTTTGTTTCGAAGGAGGGAGGAAAGAGGAGAGAGGAGGGAGAGCAAGGTAAGTAAGGACGGCGAGCGAGGGACGGAGCGGAGGGGAGGCGGGAAGGAGAGGAACGAATACGTATATCGATAGAAGGATTCCGGAGTAGCGTAATGCAGATGTAGTTAAAATTGGCGTAGTGTGGAGGATGTTAGAGTGGTTAGAAAAAAATCGACACGGTGGAGGCTCATCGAGTAGTGTATGGGACCATTTCTGAATTTTTTTTTTTTTTTATTGCTAGTGGACCGCGAGTCAGACCCAGTCTTCGGTAAAATGGGTTATGTACAGAGTACTCACCGATATGTTTCCTCCGTGGACTGCACAAGGAGTACTCTGGACTATGACTCTTTGAATGTAGTAGTTAAAGTATGCAGGTTGTGGTTGTGTCTGCGATGACGAAGGCGTGCTTAGAGAGGCTGAAAACTTTTGTGACAGCGACCGAATCGGGCAACCGGCGACGTGACTATACTAGTATATACAGGTACACGTACAAAAATATCCTTATGACTCGATTTTATCCCGGGGTAATGGTTCTTATTGCTTTTTTTATATACCTAATCCAAGTCTATATCAAATCACAGCACTCTTACTCCCGTCTACTGCTTGTTCTGCCCCAACACAACCTTCTCCATCTGCTCAAACCCCTCCACAGCCAACCCATACTTCTCATACACCTCCGGCTGATACCCATCCGCAATCTTCTCAATAAACTCCTCCTCCCTCCACCGCTGCCCAATCAATGCCTCAAACGTCTGCCCAGGCTCCCTCTCCAATCCCCAAACAGCCTTGTACGCCGCTCCCAACGCACACGCATTATCACCCACATCCAGCTTATACACACCATCGATACCGCCGAGGACTTCACCCGCGACCTTGGCGATGGCACGGTTCTTCGATCCGCCGCCCACGAGGTACACGCGGCGGGGTTGCGCGGGGATACCCACGCCGGGGCTTTCGGTCAGGCCGCGGGAGCGGAGGCGGAGGGAGAGGAGTTGGCTTTCGACGATGGCGCGGGCTTCGTCTTCCGGGTGGGACCAGCTTTCTTGCGTTTCGGTGAGGGTCTTGGTGGAGGGGTTGTAGGTGAAGCGCCATTGGCCGGCGGGGAGGCTGGGGACGATTTCTGGTCTGGGGAAGAAGAGGCCGAGTTTCATGGGGTCGGTGTCGGATTTTTGGCCCATGGGGGGTGTTTCCAGGGTGGTCTTGTCGAAGTTCGCCCATGGTCCGCCTGGGGTTGAGGAGGAGGGGGTGCTTTGTTTCTCATTGATGGCGTTGCGGACGTATTCTCGTGCTAGGCCGCCGTTCTTGTAGCAGAGCATGAACATGTAGAGACCGGGGGTTGTAGGGTGGTTGAAGAAGTGTGTTGCAGGGTCGGGTTTGTAGCTGGGGGTGGACATGAGGAAGGTCGTCGATGTTCCTAGGGACACCATTGCGTCTGAGGGCCGCAATGGCAGGGCGAGGATGGTGGCCGGGTTGTCACCGGTCGAGGGAATTACTGCGCAGTCGGGACTGAAGCCATATCGCTCGACGTAGTACCGGTCAATCATGCCCAGATGGATACCGCCATCCTCGGGGACAGGACCCAGCTTCCGCTTCAGATCCTCTGGACCAAACGATCCTGCGCACAACTTCAAAAGTTCCTCATGGTATGCTCCCTTCTTGATATCCCACAGGTTCATTCCACAGACGTCCGAGATATCGAACGGCGCAATACGGCCCAGAAGCAACGACGCCAGGAAAGAAGACACGAGAGAAATCCTCTCCGTCTTCTGATAAACATCAGGATACTTCCTCTGGAACCTCATAATCTGAGGACCCGTAAACCTCTACAGATCGTCAGCAACCAATCCAATCCCCACGAACCAACAGCACAAAAACTTACATGATGAGCCTTACTCCCCGTAACCTCCGCCAACTCCTCCTTACTCCCCAAAACCCCATCAAACTCATCACACTCCTTCTGCGTACTCGAATCCTGCCAATTCGGGCTAAACGGGTGCGAGAACGCCCCACTCAACTGCTCCTCCAATCCCTTCTTCGCATCCAACCCTTGCAACATCCCCTCCGCCTCCCGCCCCCAATAAACGCTCCCATGCTGCTGCCCCGCCCCTGAAATCCCCTTCACGCGACTGAAATCCAGGCCCTGGGAACGCAGACCCTCGAGAACACCGTCGAGAGCTTGCAGCCAGAGAGCGACGGGGGCGAAGACCTCGTGCTCGGCTTCGTTGGCTTGCACGCCCTTTTTGATGGGGAAGCCGTGGGAGTCGGCGTCGAAGTCGAAGACGGAGATGTGGACGACTTTGAGGGAGGAGTTTACGACGAGGGCTTTGAGTTGTTGGGTTGAGAGGTCGAAGCCGATGTACAATGGGGTTGGGGTCGCCATTGTGGGGTAGTATGAGGTGGTTTTGAGGGTGGTGGTACGAGCGGGATGGTGTTGGTGAGAGGAAAATCAGAAAGCAGATAAGGAATTGGTTTTTTATACCGGAAAATACGTTAGGGTCTATTGAATTGGGTTGTGTGGTTGGAATCGAAATTATGCATTCTTCAATGGTGTGAGCGCGGATGATGTCAATGGCCCCTCCGGGAAATTCCCCGGTTAATTAGTACAGTATTAACCATCGGGGTACATAGACGAGCATATATCTGTATCAAGGACAAACATCTATTCCTATTGTACAATATCTAACCCAAGAATGCTCTAATTCAACAACCGAATACATTTCTTGTTTGTACCCCTCCATCCTTCATTCTCCTCATCTCCATCCAGGGTATCAGTTGTAATGGTCTATGCCATATGCCAAAATGACAAAGCCTGCTCCTCCCAATGATAAATAAATTATAGAAATTGAATCAAAACCAAAACAGTTTAACGCCTCTTGGAATCCTCCTGGTCGTGCTCATGCTCGTGGTCTTGGTCGTCACCAGCCTCCGGGTCGATTCGTGCACTGGTCTCCGGAGCAATGAACTCCTCCGTAAAGTTCGCATCAGTCTGCTCCGACGGCACAAAGCGGACCTTAAGACGCTTGACGCCAATCACGCCCGCTCCAATGGCTTCTCGGACCGCGCTCTCAACCTCCCGAGATTGCTTAACGGACCACGATCCAGGCACTCCCAATTCAATTTCCATGAGGTAGTTCTGACCAGACTTCATACCCTGGACGTCACGGACCTCAACAGCCTTGTCTTGGATCTGAGCGAGAGCCTTCTTCGCCGCCTTGCCAACAGACCCCTTGATATCATCGTCCACGGTTGTGTCGGCCAATTCCAGCAATGAGGTCCGGGTGTTGCCCCATCCTGCCTTGATAACCATCAGAGAAATCAACAGGCCGCCCACGGGATCCAGCCAGGAGGCGTCCTTAAACACGTATGTACCGCCGATGGTGAACAGAGCCACGATACTGGTGAGGGAATCGATGCGGTGGTGGACGGCGTTCGATGCGAGAACGGACGACTTGCGTTCTTCGGCGATTTTCATAGCTGTAGCAATCACCCGGGTTAGCATTGATTGATCCCACGAACCCGATTCAGGGGGCACAAGGCACTCACTAGCATGATAGAGCCATTCCTTAATCACAATAGAACCACCCGCCAACCAAGCAGCATGAATATTCGGCCCCAACACATCCACCCCATGGCTATGCGAATGCCCATGTCCCAACACCCCCGAGTGCGCCAGCGCATCCGCAGCCTCAGGATAAAACTGATCCAGCAACACCTGCCCAGCATTCAATCCCATAAACACACCACCACAAAGCAACAACCCACTAACACCCAGCGCACCAATACTCTCAATCTTTCCGTATCCATTCGGAAACCGTTCGGAAGGCGGCTTCAGCGACCACGCGACCGTCCCGAGGGTGAGGAAGTCGGAAACGAGATCCGTGAGCGCGTGGTAGGCGTCTGCGATCAGGGCCTGGGAATGGAAGACGTAACCGCCGATGAACTTGCCAATTGCCATGGCGAGGTTGGCGGCGAGGCCGATGCGTGTGATGCGGACGCCTGCGTCGAAGGTGTTGCTCGAGGTTAGGTAGACGTTGTCGTGGTGGTGGTGATGGTGGCCGTGGCCGCCGTGGCTGCCATGGCCTCTTGTTTGTGTTGCCATGAGAGGTGTAGTTTTTGTCGTATGAATTTGAAGAGTAGGTGTGGGTGTAGGCGTGGATATTGTGGTTGTGGTTGTTGTTAACGGAGTCGGACAGACAGGGAGGCGGACATTGGAGGGAAAGTATTTAAGACGTAATGAGGCAGCTGAAGTCCGCAGAACACGGCGTTGAGCTGACGCACGAGAACCCGGAGAAACACAGCCAGATCGAACTCGGAGCGAGAGAGACAGCAGTAATAACGGAGACGAACACGACGCTGGTGACGACGGCGAGCACGCTGGAGTATGGGAGGCCGACGGAGGACGGACCCTGCACCGCAGGGGCTGCGTCAGCGGCATTGAGACTAGCTAATTCTTCAGAGACAGTAATGGATGCTTCTCAATTGGCAGGAGGTTTCGTATTTCATATTATCTTCTAGTAGTATTTGTGTAGTATCCGATTCGAAGAAGTTGTTGTTATATCCGGCAGGCGACATCCGAGATGTGCTGACTATCGCTGACTGAGCTATGATTCCATACAACTTCTAAATACAATTACAGTGGCAATCACAGAATCGCAATTACACACCCTAACCATTCACCAACGACATCGCCGTGATTACAGCCGTTCTTTTGTCTACTGTGGCTTCTCTACCAGTGGCAATCCTCCCCCACGATCGAGGACTAGTCTGAAGCGCCGGTCTCAGCCAAGAAAAGCAACACTAAACAAAATCTGCGGATGGCGCGTCAATTACGGGTCTGTTCGAATTTGATTAATTCATGCCCAAGAAAAGTCTACTTTTTTCTACGGGAAATTCATTAAGGCTGGATCTCGGAACTTTTGCATTCTTCCGTATCCTCCGTGTTCCGTTTCGGCTTTTCTCGTAGATCCGCTGAGCCGGCGTAGTACTCTGATCTGCTATTTTTCTGTATCCTCATTCATGTACTAACAAATTCCTGCCTGCAATATCTTTGTTTTATTTTGCATGGCCCTCAGCATCAGTGTCATGGCCTCAATACAAGAACCCGGGAAGATTTCAGCAATCGTGATAATAACCGTAGAGGCAAAAATCCTAAACCATGAGCATTTGTTCCAAGGACAATGGAAAGAAACACTCACGAATGAATCACAATCTCCGTCGACGCAGATGGCTCACGCAGTCGAATCTCCGCAGCATGAACATACTGCCGACAGCTATGGGATAACGGTCTGACATATTTCAACCAGAGACTAGGGCGGTTTGAGCGTGACTAGGAGACTACATACAAAGAGCAAGAAAGGGCAAAAAAATGATATCCTTGGCGGAATGGTACCGAAGGACCATCAAAGCCGTGCGGATATCGACAGGTGGCTGTGTCAGGTCGGGCTTGATGATATGTGGGATTAGATTGAACCAGTCGTTCAATTGCCCGTCCAATTCCATCCAGACCTTCAGGGAGGAGCTCATTGCTCTGTGAATGGTTCCGTCATCTTGACTGACAGATGCGTACGCGATATAGTTTGCTTGCAGCAGGTACTCATGGCCTTCTGCGTACATTGCGTGGTGGACACGATTGAGGAGTCTGCGCGCAGACAGTTCAGCGAGCCATGCGAGCAGAGAAGCATTGGGCGGGTCCCCGCAGAGTGGAAGGTTCAGCTTGTCGACGAGGTTCTCCACGCCACTTCGCGTAGGTGATGTTCTGCAATGAGGTCACTATGCTTGTCAGCGCCGCATACAACAAGAATTGAATAGTATATTCACCATTCAAGAGCGAAAATCGCCCAGCATAACCTGATGAAGGGCTGACATCGTGCCTCATCATTTTCTAGAGATGGTTTGGACCTAAGCCATGATATGGTTATCATATGTCCTTATATCACTCAAGTGAACAGACTCACTTTATCCACAGACGTTGGAAGCTGGTCGATGCCATGTGAACGAGTTTCCAGGCATCCAATGGTCGACCGAGATAGTTATCATACGAAGCTGCGAGGTAAAGGCATCGTGGAAGGAAAATCGTGGTGATTGAGGTTCTCAGGTAGGTCTCAACCGAGATAGTCAGTGCGGCCGAGAAATAGGTACTCCCTGGTGACCAGTCTGCATCAAGTGCTTCAGGAGCCGGTGCATATGCAACTTCCGCCAAGGCCAACATCAATAGAAACAATGCAGATTCCAAGGACGGCTCTGGGTTTGAAGCGAGGGAGTGATACTGTGCGACACTCTCATCATAGTCGAGGATTGGATGTTGCATGTTAACCGATTGGAAGTACTTCTCCATTAGGTCATTGGTGATAGAGTGATCCAAAACTGGCATCTCAAGGGGACTACTTGTGCTGGGAGGCAGTGCTAAGCTTGTTGGTAGCACTCGACGCTCTTCGATTCGCAAGAATACGTTACTTGGACATTCTCCCAGGAGCGACTTCACCTGTGGGCAGGATATAAGAGACCCTGTGGTAGTTGAGTGCCATAACAGAATGGTCATTGCCGGAAGCTCCGCTGCAGGGCTTGTATTCATTGCCATATTCGACAACTCACTTGGGGTCGTAATATGGGACAACGCAGACCCGTGCGGCGACGCTGGTAGAACATCGTGGGAATTGAGATCCAGGCGTTGTGGACAGCAATGGACGGGTGCCGTCACTGTAGCGGACTCAGTTTCGACCCGATTCAGCGCATTAGAAAGTTCCCCAACCACCGATTCCAGCTGGTCCAACCGCTTCCCCACGACCGATAGTGTGGTCTCTAGATCAGACCTGGTGCACAAAACCAGCGTATATTTCGCTAGCACATATTATTCATGGCGCTATTACCTGCGCTGTTCCACGTCAATGTAGCGACACTCCACATTAGCCGCCTCGCAGTTGGAGCATACTAGTCTTTGCCCATTGCAGCGTCGCTTTCTAGGGTTTGAGCGATTAGTCGGGAACAGTACTCCTATGCATTATGCAGTGTGTGGAATTTACCGTTGGCGACAAAATCTGCATGCGATAGCGACTCTCTGGCGAGGCATGTGCTCAATCTCATCCGAAGACATTCTTGCTTTTTGTGTTTACTTGAGCGCTGGCGGATTTAATGCCCGCCATTCCACGTGACTTACGTGCGATATTATTTTCTCAAATTTACAGATGCACACAGTTGTGGTTTCTTTCTTGATTGTTATTTCTAAAACTGCTAGGGGTCTATCCCACCGACCTAGGTAGTGAAGCGGAATCCGCCATTAGCGCACACCACACTACCCGTACACCAGGCCGAGTCCTCCGTGCACAGCATACCAACAACATTTGCAACTTCAGTCCTCGGCCACCCATTTTCTCCTTCGCAAGCTTCACCAGCGAGGGGTCGTCCGCGCCCTCCCGCACAGCGGACAAGGGACAATTCAACTGGAAAGGCTCCATCTGTTTCCAGAACTTCTCCCCCGCAGCAAAATACATATCTCCCTCCACAGGACCAGGGTTGACGGCGTCGACCGTGGCCCTCTCCGCCAGCTCACGGGCCCAAGTCCGCGTCATTGCCTCCAGGGCTGCCTTGGTAACCCCGTAAAGCGTATGGATCGCGAAGCCCATGGACGGGGCTACCGATGAGATGTTGATGATACGGCCAGAGCGATCATGGGGTAGGTAGGGGAGCACAGCTTGCGTGACCATGATGGGCGCGAGAACGTTCACTGCGTAGATCCGGTGGAATTCCTCGACGGGGACTTTTTCGAGTGGGTAATCCCCGCCTACGCCGGCGTTGTTGATGAGAATGTTGACCAGAAGCTGGCCATTCTTGCTGAAGTGTTCCTTGGCGGCTTGGATGATAGTGGATGCTGCAGTGTCGGGATGGCCAAGGTCAGCCTTGACTGCATGGGCTTGGACGCCGTGCTGCGTGGTGAGCTCCGAGCACAGGTCTGCTGTGAGTTTGGTCGAGGATTCCGAGGTGTAGACGGCGAGGATAGAGCAGCCTCTGGCACTGAGGTGGCGGGCAATTGAGGCACCGATTCCTGTTTATTATGGAGTCAGTTATGAAGATTCGATCAGAGATGCGTGCTATTCTCACCTCGCGATGCGCCGGTCATAATGCCCAATTTTCCCTCCAGGGGTCTTGTAGCAGCAGGGTGGTCATGATTGAGCGTAACAAATTCAACTGAACAATTGAGGGAGGATTAGGAGCGAATGGCTGCCCTCTTTCCCATTATTTATAACTCTTCATTTCATCTCCGAGGTGTACCCGACAAGACTGTCGGGCCCTCATTTCCTACGGGAGGTTCACCGTGAAAATGACTCTCAACCGTCCCCAGAGTCCATAGTTCTTGTTGGAAGGCGGCCCGCGTACATATTCATCAAATAACATTGCTCAAAAACGACCCCGCGGCTGTACGTCGGAAAGCGGCCCGCCGAATGGAACCCTACAGGCCACGGACAGAAATACAAGTCCATGGAGATAGCGGGCCGCCAGCCGCAAGGTGATATAATGGCCCACTTACCTTGTTGAGGTAAGGTGATACACCTCGGGATTTCAAATATGAGGTCCCTTCTTGCTGTTGGTCTCTCTTATTCCCCGAGAAATTTCTAGACTTCCATTTACCATGAGCAAAGAAAGCGACTGCAACGTTCACGGCCCCGAATTTCGCGAGGCAAAGCCCTCACAGGGCCATCCGTCGCGACCTGTATCGGAGCTCTTTCGTCTCGACAATCGCACTATCATCAGTAATAAAGCCTCCCCGAACTCTTTCGCAATCGCGCTGACGGCAAACCCATCCAGTCACCGGCGCGACAGGATTTTTAGGTACGACACTGGCAATTGCAGAAAGAGACGTGTGGCATCACAAAATCAACTGGAACATCGGAAGAAACATCGCAATCTCCCTCAACGCTGGCCATTGTGGACAGTATCTCTTTTGGCCGTTCGAAAGCCCCGAATATGGCGCATAGTTGTCGGGAGGTCTCCAAGCAGTTTAAATCCAGATATTTCCGGAACGTCAGTTTTGATTGTCTCCCTTCCATGCAAACCCCGCGTTTACTTCACGACGGGTAAAATCACCAGCATTTCCCCAGAGACTCAGAACGGTTTCCCCAGTCGGGTAGCGGCCCGCCGAGTCTGGCTCCACATTCCCCGGAGCAAACTGGCGGGCCAACTTCCACTTCCCAGTGTTGCATCGTCTACACAACTCCATTGAGTTAGACGCTGTTATGCCAGTGAGGTTGCGTATGAGCGTGTTGGAGCCGATGAACACGCAGTGTAGAGGTCATCCCGAATCGTCCGAGGCAGATTAACTCGGGCAGCATCAACGGGTCTCTTCCGCCAACCTATAATTGATGGCTGGTGCGACTGAGTGAGGGATTATTTAGGCTCTCGGAGTACCTCCCAGCCTCGACATTAGCAAATTCAGTCCAGTCAAGTTGACACAGAACCTGAACGCGATGACTGTCCCAAACACAACCACACCAGACCACATCGACCGCCTAGCGCGAAAAGTCCAAGGCAAGCAAGAGCCCAAAACCAAAGAACCACACTAACAGTAATCTCCCAGAACTATGCAAAACCAAACCCGCAAGTCACCGAATCCTAATCGGAGTATCCGGCATCCCCGGCTCAGGAAAGACAACGCTAGCGACGGCCGTAGCAGGGCGCGTGAATCAGCTAGAAGCTTCCAATGAGTTCGCAACCTGCATCCCCATGGACGGCTACCATCTCTCACGAGCACAACTAGCAGCAATGCCAGGCCCGGCAACTGCAATTCATCGCCGAGGCGCCGCGTTTACGTTCGACGCGGAAGCGTTTTATAGACTGGTACTGGCCCTACGAGAACCATTGACTACGGTCTCGCGCACCCTCTACGCACCCAGTTTTGATCATGCGGTGAAGGACCCTGTGGCGGAGGACGTTGCCATCTTGCCAAAGACTAGGGTGGTGATTTTCGAAGCTCTCTATCTTAGTCTTGACCGCGAGCCGTGGAGTTTGGCTGCTGCGTTGATGGATGAGTTGTGGTTTGTTGAGGTGGACCGGGAGGTTGCGAGGGCTAGGCTGGTTAAGCGCCATGTTGCTTCGGGAATTGTGCCAGATGATGCTGCGGCTGAGCATCGGATTTCTAGTACTGATTTTTTGAACGCGGATGATATTGTGGGGAATCGGTTGGTTGTGCAAGAGGTTATTGCGGGTAGCTAGCTCTGAAGTCAGTATGTTCGCCATTACTTTGTATAAGATCATGCTCGGGACTATGGGTCTTGCTCAGTGTCGAACGAAATCGATTGCTTGCCTAGCAACAAATGACGGAAAGAAATACACGCCGTATACGGACGCTGTGCAATTTCTTCATCAATCTTGTCTTGCATATCACAGAACAAATCAATCGCCCCTTAACCATAAAACAGGGTAATACGTATCACTCAACTGTGACAGCTTCCCTCCACTTTCCCCATGTAAATCACTTATACCGCCAACCAATAGGCCGCCTCACGATAAACCTGAATGGGCTGGGCCTGTGTCCATCACCATATCGACAGTCGTGATATGTAACAACCTGGACCCATGCAGCGACGCTGGCAGAACATCGCCCCTGGTACCATTTCTTACAATCTATCCACATACTCGCCGACAGTGTCTATACCAAGTTTCATGCGAGTCTACAACAGCCCTTTTATCCTCAAACCAAGTCTCTCTCCCCAGAAACCTGGTGACATGCACTGCCCTTCTCCTCTCATCCTCACCCGAAACCTCCACTGAACTATGCGTATCACAAGTAGAACAGTGCTGAACCGGCCAACGCAGTGACATACAACAACCCAAACTCTTATGCGGACAGACGCACACTGAACTCAACCACGGCGGCTGCGCCCAAATATCATCATAAAACGCTTCATATCGCATAGAGGCTTGCAACTGCTCGCTTTCCGCAAGGGTGAGTGTGATACTGATACTGATTCCGGTGTCCATGTGGTATACACCATATTAATGTACCAGAGCCGCATGCGCATCTTTCACCTCCAGCATCCCCTTCCCAATCAGTCCCACATCCTTTTCCTCAATCATCCCCTTCAGATACTCAACAACTTGTCTGCGATCACGAATAGCCAACGCAAGGCACCAACACAGGTCCACGATCCCTGCCCAGGGAACACAGGCCCGTTCATATGCCCGGCGCGGCTTCAGCTGGCGTCTCGGAAATGCCTTTCGTGGATGGAGTATCAGACTCCGGCTGCAGAACGCCCAGCGGCTGTTTTCGAGATTGTGTAAGTGGGGTGCTGGATGATTTGTTTGTGCAGTTTGGGCAGAGTGCCGTTTGGGATTCTCCATGGTTATACCAGCGCCATGGCCTAGACATTGTTGTGTCTTCAGTAAACTGTGTTGATTATTTAGCCCATTTGAAAGTATTATGCATGACTCACGAATGAGAGAAATGATCAGTGCCTAAGTTATCTCTGAGATATCGCCAACGAATACATCAACCAGGGAATAGAAATCTTAAGATTGCTTGATGCAAATTATGCACTGCATTGAGGTAATCTGCATTTGCATCATTGCTATCCTAAATGGAATAACAGGGACTGCCACTCAGAAACACTAAAAGCGCCATGCATCATTTCAGTTCATGAATGTTTAGGACATCGCCTACATTATGCAAAGATAATACATTTGTATTCAATCTATAAAAGAATGACAGAGGTCAGAGCGAGAATGAAAGGAAGGTAACGAGGAAAAAGGTATCAATGCAAGGTTTCAATGGAGAATCACTGCCGAACACTGGCAATCAATCAACACATTGTACGATTAGAAAGGGAATAAACAGATTTAAAACACACCTGAAATAAAAACTCAGATCTAGAAAGCCCCCAAAGCCATCGTACCCAAAACAACCGCCAACAACCCCAATCCCGACTTCGACACCCCCACAGTCGAAGCCATCCCAGTCGCAGTACTCGTACTGGAGCTGCTCGAACCTGAGCTCAAAGTAGCCGTACCCGTACTCAAAGCCGTCATACCAGCTGTGGCCGTCGCATTCAACGGCGCATTGCAAATGACCTCGCCGTGACTAGCGCCGTTGGTGGTAAAGCAGGTGACCAGATCGCTGACCGACTGCTCCTGAGCCAGACAGTAATAATTGCAGCCGGAGTCAGTTTCTTGGACAGAGGCTGGGTCGCAGCATTTGGACATGATGGCGGTGTTGTTGCTTCTGCTGGGGAGACCGCAGGCGGCGTCTTGGACTGGGATATTCCAGCCGCAGGAGGTAGAGGTGGATGAGACAGCGGTTGTAGTGGTGGACATTTTGGAGTTGAATTTGTTTGTATGAATGATTGACTTGAGTGAGGATGAGGAGAGTGCTCTGACCGGAAGGAAACCTAGGATGATAGGTTCATTTATGAAGCAATCGAATCAAGCGAGGTAGTTGGTAAACGTATATCCGGAATGGTTCTGAATGGTCATGTTTCGCTCTATAAATGAGCAGCAGTAGCGCTATATATAGTAGTAACAGCGCTAGAGGACTAGAATATTGCTAAAGCTTGTTTGTGCATACAGCACAGTGTACTCCATAGGGGCCCAATGTCATTTCCCAGACGTAGAAACACCTGAACACGAGAAAATCTACCCCAAATTGCCATTACTCCTAACCTGGACACATAGGTCTAGTTTTGACCACATGAGGCCTAGCGTTCTAGAGAAGATTGATATCCGGACATGACTTTATCCACAACTCCACTATTTTGGAAAATCCCATGAGATATTTTAGGAAGATAATGCGGCAGATTACTTATTTTAGACATCTCATAAATGACCTTTAGCTAGTGGGCCTGTGTCCTCCGTTTTTCATTTGCATTCTTGCAGGGCCTCATTAGGGGCTCGGCTCTTTGTCGTGAGAAAGTACCATCCCCAATGATATGCTTGAGCTTGGAAGTCTGAGGGAAGACATTCAGTAAATGCAGATCTTTGGTCGCAATATTCTCGGTTTCGGCATTGCTCAGTTTGCGTAATGTCATCATGCAAATATATGCTACAGGGAGGAAGAATGAGAAAGCAGACGCCATACACCAAAAGATTGATCTGTACCAAGGTAATCCTCTAAAAATCGAGTGCAACTCCACTATTTTCCTCGAATGCCTCCCCACTCATTAGACCATGGACATATGCCCTCTCCAATGAAGATGTATTTCTCCTCATCCTTTCTCACCCATATAGTGTACGGCCACCCTTCAGGATGACAATACTATCCCCTTCCTGCGTATGCACCGGAGTCAAGCAGAAATACCCACCCTTAGTGATGGAAAAAGATCGAGTGATTATGTGTGTAACAATTCTTTGCCCAAATTGGTCCGCCATTTCTGCTTTAGATCTGTCCTCATCTGGATTAGTATTCCCGATGCGTTTGGCGCTACCATCTCCCACCAAGACTGGAAACCAGTCTCATTAATTCGAACGCGGTACCTTGGTGAGCACAATGTTTCCAAAGAGCTGTGAAGGAGTCCTGCCCATATCTTTCAGCATAGTGAGGCAGTTGATATGGTGATTATGGAGGAAGGGAACATCAACATGTTGATTCGCAATGTCCAAAACGTGCGTTGGAACCATTCTGCTATATCTGGATCGCTGCTGACTATTCACCATAATCTTCGCTCTTGCATGCAATCATACAGTTTTACTACAACGAAGGTATGGAAACCGTTGGCATGGCAGGGACGTGTACCATCATGGCGCATCTACTCGGACCACGAGCCTAGCATTGAATATTTCAGGATACTGGTAAAAATCTATATTTTCCCGGAGTTCAAAGATGAGAGCGCCAATATTAGTATCCAGAGGGAAGCACTGCAAAGAACAAGTGCAACCAATACAGCTCACAAGCCCTTGTAATTGAGTATAGAGCTCATCGAAATGGACTTTGCCTTAATTGTTCCAGCGTCCCCCAACACCATTCCTCCGGCACCATTGTCTATGCCATGTGCCTACAATTAACATTACAGAATCCATTCACATCTGCACGGCAAAGCCCTCTGAAGTATGCCAGGCAATATGGCAGTGCATCAACCAGGCTGATTTTCATTACACAACAGAGTATTTGAGAAAGCATACGCCAGGGTTGTCGGTCCGGAATGCAATAGCTAAATAACCACTCGCGGGTAGCATGGCAACGTCCCGTCGCGGCGCGTTAACCAATGATGACTGTAATCAAATTGGAATTGAAATCACCATATCCGGACCCCAGGATCAAGAAGTCGTGGCCGTGTAGGTGCATAGGATGGTCCTGGGCAAAGGGCGAGTGGATCACAAATGATACCCACTTATTCGCATCCGGCAGTTGGATGACATGTTGCTTGGGAGTAAAGGAGGTACTTCCATTAGCTACCTGCATCAAGGTCGGGTTTTCCCATTCGGTCCAGAAGGAGGTCTTGTTCATCGTCCAGAGCAGGGCGTTGTCAGTGACCTGGACCGCAACTTCTTCATCTGCGCCGTATGTATAGGTATCGGAGGCGTTTAGCGGAAGATAAGGGACAAGACTTGAAGAGTCCTCATCAGCACATGAGTCTGTGTAGCTATACGCAGAGGAAAATAGTCAAAAGCGGTTTGCTTGAGATCTGGATTAAACAATCATTTAGAGGACTAGATCTACAATAAGAGAAATCATTCACAGCTCAGAAGTAACTGACACAATAGATTGTCATCTCTAAGCTGTTTAAGGACACCATATGCAAAGCGGGTAGAAATAGAAACTAACATCAGAAGCAGCACTTCAATTAACCAGAAACGAGCGTTCTCCTCCCTTCGTGGAATCACCCTGTAACTGTGCTTGTAGAAGACCTGGGCGTGAGCGTAAACCCTTGTCCATACCGTTCCTTGAATTCGGTCTTAGTTTCGCTCTCTGTCTCATCACCAGAAATGAGTGAAGCAGTACCTCGTGGAGATGGGCCGGGTTTCTCGGGATTTCGAAGGTTGATGCTCGTCATATCTCGAGATAGCTGTTGGATTGTGGTGTCACTGAGGTGGCCTCCAACCTGCCTCGTCCGCCATCCTAACCCTCGATTTCTACCGTTGATGGTCTGCCCAGTAGTCGAAACCATGAACTGTAGTGCGTCACCAGTAGCGTAATTGTCAATAGTGCTCATGTTCTCTTTCAAATTATCATTTGCCTTAGAGCAGATATCCATGCACTTGTGAGCCGTTTCCCATTCATCCCGCAGCCTAATAAGATCCTTATGTTCTTCCTCGGACGTCATAGCCGTCTTTGATTTTGCCACCATTCGATTCATTACATTTTGCATGCGCCTCTCCAGTTCGGAAATTGTAAGACGAAGGCTATTTTTACATTCCTGCAGGCCATCGTTTGTCACTCTTTCAGTGTCTAGACCGGGTCCAGAGTTACCACTGCGCTTGAATGAGAGCTGAACCTGACTAATGTGGTCGGACAACTGGGCACAGATTTGGAGACATTTTTCTGTGCTTTTCCGCTCTTCTTTTATCTGCCGTAGCTCCACTGCATCTGAGTCAGATCCTGACAGGGTTTGTCCAAGTATGAGTTCAAGCTTTTCGTCGATGCCTTCAAGGTGAGACTCGAGATCAGCTTTCGCAGTCTCGACGAGATATTCATAGTGCTCAATGTTTTCCACAGTGACTGAAGATTTGCGACTGGAAAACATATTAGCTCAAAACCGGAAAAAAAGAAAAGGGAAATAAAAGAAAAAAAAAAAAAAAAAGCGACAAGTTGGACAAGCCTAAAACTGTTTCATTGCTTAGGAAACATAGCAAACAAACTTACAGGTTTGCGTCAGTGAGAGCAATATTGATAGTCAACTTGTACCCAGCCAAGAGTCGCCTGAAACCATCAAGATCATCACCCATATACCTCAACTTCGCCCAGTCTCGGAAGCTGGTCCGATTTCCAGTGGACCGCGACGAACACTTCAGAATTTCTTGCTGAAACTCTTCACAGGCTTTACCACATCGTAGTAAGGGAAGATCGAGTGCAGAGAGGTCTATGTCAGTGGTAGTATCGACTATTTCAGTGAGCGAACTTAGAACCCCGCTCAAAGCCTCAAGTTCCTCCAAAAGGTCGCGTACGCGTTTCGGATGGGAGTGGAAACTATTGAAAGTCTCGTATAATTTGATGCTGGACTGGAAGGCAAAAGTAGACAAAGCCAACAACCCGGAAGCCAGACCAATTGGTTCTGCCATCGGGCTGATTGCTTCAATATGTGGTGGAGGTTGCAGGGGTAGGGAGACGTTTGTGTCACAGAGTTGCGGAATTGAGCCGGCTTTAATATTTAGCTGTGAGGGACAGATTCTCAACAGGGGCAAAAACACCAATCACGATCGAGCTGTAAACGCCTATTTGGTGTGACGTGACAGAGTAAACACCGATCCAACAAGCCAGCGAGTAAACTTGAGGGGGCGGAGAAATGGTTGGGTGGAATCGATTCTCTTCCCCGGCCTCGGTCGACCTGGCAGGGTGGGGTTTGGCGACTAACGAGAATCGCAGGATGCCCGCCACGGTCTGATTGGCCCAGAAAAGGACTTGACTTTTAATACGCCAGGCCGGAATCTGCCTTGTCTAAAGATGTGGTTACGGGTCGGTCGGGGTCGTTTTCTGGCCTTGGCAGTCACGTGCTTTGTCTACATCTCACATGAGCTTACCGGAACGGTCGCGTGCCTGTATACACACACCCAATTCCATGTGGACAGTTAATGTTGTTAGTACCCGGCGGGTCACGTGTCTGACCGCCCTCGCATATTGCCTGGTAGATATATAGCTAGCTTAGCCCCATGTCCGACGTCAATATGGGGGGAAGCCCCAGGAGCCCACGAGACCCCGACCGCTTCCCCCCGGGAGCCCACCACCCCGAAGCGACCGCCCAAACGACCGAGGCCAGAGACACCAAGAAAAGCTATACAGGCCCCTCCTATGTCCAAGAACTGGCACCCTGACCAGGATATGCCCCCTGCATCCCCCCGCTACAAAGCCCCCCAAAGCCAATTAGGCTTGGAGCTCTAAAGCCATATTGCAGCAGCAGTGGCTTCATGCACAGCACAGCTAAAGACTACAGGAGACAAAGTCTTGGAGCTTGTCTCTGTGATTAGCCAGAAAGTTGCCAACTGGGAAGAGAAGAGCCTACAAGGAGCTGCCTCCTTGAGCAAGAATATTAGGACTCTGATCCTTAACTTCAGCAGGAACCTAGTGACTGCACACCCTATCAAATGTGACGGCTCAGCTCAGCGCCTTTGTCGGCAAACACCATCAATATGGCAAACAATGCCATGAAAGCAATCAAGACAAACAGCTGCTTAGCAAGGCCACACACAGCCATATAAGACTTCTTCGTGTAAATAGATCTTCCTCTTCTTTTCTTTTCTTCAAATTCGATATTCTCGTTGATGGCTACAATAGTCTAGATAGGAATTCAGTTCGTTATCATCTACTATTCCGAGCCCGTGACACTTATATGGATAACGATTTGTGTTTGGTGGCAGAACTTGGATAGTATCGCTCTCCAGGTCCTTATTTGTAGACAATTTTTTCTCCCTCTGTTTGCAGGTTAACCTCGGGTGTAAAGGAATGAAAATGAATACCCTCCTGCCCCCCCAACGACCTAACGTCACTATAATCAAATCACAGTCATCGAGGTTGGATTTATGTACATAACAAAGGAGTGAATAAGAATGCATAAGTATAATATACGACGGTGATGTTAATCTCTTGTATAATTAAAAAAAAAATAAATAAATGACATGGCAGTCATTTCTCATGCGAATATAAACATACACTAATCCCATATTATAGGACTAGACAATCGCCAGGAACCGTACTCTTGAATGGTACAGAACGCATTTAACCCCTGACAATAACCTGCTTTTCCTTCTTGATCTGCTTGACAACTTCAATGTCCACCTTCAGGACGTTGGCCACGGTGTCAGCAGGGGTAAGAGCGAGCCACTGTGCCAATGAGATATCAGCCACGCGGTCACTCTTGTAGAGTTCGAGATAGACCACTTTCTCCGTGTCTGATGTGTTCTCGATATAGTGACCGCTGTTATCAGGGAAAACACCAGTATCACCAGCGGTAAAGTCGAAGGTGCGAGCTTTAGAGTCGCCGATGAAAACAGTAGCGCGGGCGTTTCCTTTGTGGAAGTACAACCATTCCTCCGCCTGTAGACACGTTAGCATTTTATTTGAGTAATGTGGTGGATAGAACTCACATTGGGATGCCAGTGAAGCTCGCGAAGACCCTTAGGCTCAAGCTCCACAATAGCAGCAGCAATCGTAGTCGAGATGGGGAAGTTGGTAGAATCAACCTTCCGGAAAGTACCACCTTGTCCAGGGACAGGCTCCGAGGGATGATCGTAGGTGTGGTAGACATACGAGCTGTTGCCCTTCAAAGTGCTTAGTGGTTGCTTCTTGAGATTCTCGCTGACAGTGCCGTTGAGGATATAAGGGAACTTTGATGGAGTCTTGTCAAAGACGGAGCGGTCAACGCCAAAGTTCTTCGCGAGGATGTCTCGAGGGGTATGGGCAATCCAGTCATCGACCATGAAGGTGGTTCTTTGATGGTAGTCAGTTAGTCGATGGATTAGATATATCAAGGTGAATGGACATACCCGATTTTCTCAAAGTCACCATCGTCGAAGGCGAGGAGGTACTCGTTCTCATCTTCCAGGCCTTGGACATTATGAGCAACGCCCTTGGGGAAGTACCAGATATCCCCCATGTTGAGCTTCTCGGTCTGGAAAGCGCCGTTCTCGTCAACTCCAGTGAGGAGAAGAGATCCGTTGTAGACGAAGCCCCATTCAGCCTAAGATTGTTATTATCACTCGTACCTAACCTGCAGTCACAGATATCTTACCACTCTATGCCAATGCAACTCCCGAATGGCACCCTTCTTCAGATGCTGCTGAGCCCCGGAAATGTCATGGCTTTGGGGAAGGTCTTGAATGACCTGCTCTCTAGACCAGCCGCCTGGGAAAAGTCTTGTCTGGGAGTCGGAAAAGCTCCATTTGACGTTGGGAACGAAGCCGTTATCGGTGCTCGGGGTACGGAGGTGGTCGGGATTCTGGAGATCCAGGGCTCTGTCGGTTCCGCCTATTGAGAGCGTAATTAGCAAATATCATTTCAATATAGTGAGGATACTCTACCTAGGATAGGAGCTCCTCTGCCCTGTCCGTTGATTGGCTGATCATTCTTGAAGGAAGTGGGAGATGCAAGGACAGATGAGAGAAAGAATCCAACCAGCGCAAAGCTTTGCGACTTCATGGTGAGACTTGGACGAACAATGCTTGTGATCTTGACCAGAGCAGGCGTGGCTTATTTCCCTAATGAGCTTCCAACCTTCTACTATATGTCTTTATTTTCCATACCCCTCCGTTGGAAAAGGATCGACTGAACGATAACTGAACGAAAAGGTTTATCGCAACATCACCGCCTCGTGTTGCGACTTTTCCCTTTGGCTTTTGCATGGAGGTCGCTTCGAGGTCGCCGATTGAAAATCCAAATACAGATGATTCAAGCGAGGTGGAAATGAGTATAACAACATTCTTGGCATAGTGTTAACATCTACCCAATCGGGTAATTCCAGTGTCGATGCGGGTGCCCGCTGGCGAGGAAATGTTGACATCGGGCGGAAATCTCGCATCATCCGCTCTCAATTGACATGTTTGTTCTTGGCAAGTCCCTGATCTACACTAGTAAATCCCGAACACGATACTTGACATGGTGTCCGAGTGCACGGGGAACCGAATTAAGCTTGCTTTGATTAGGGCCTTAGAAGTGAACCCTGGCTATAGGGTAATTCGTGCTTTGCTTCCTTGGCAAATGTAGAGTTGTTCATGAATTCCTTTGCATTGTTGCCGATGAATAATGCTGTGTCGGATAGCCGTAAGTCGTTTATGGTATCGGGCATCTACAATCGTCTGAACCAATGAGAAGAACTACTTCTGACAGGACCGGGGACCAGGTATCGCGGACCTCGCGGAGGAAAACCGGAAGGACGAGCGGCATGATGAACGCAGAACCCATGTGCAATAGTGACCCGGGATGCATTAGCACTGTCTTTTGGGTTCGTCCTAGGGCTCTGAAGGGCCTCAAATCCCGGCGAGACTCTTTATCATCAATCACGCGAACAATCGGATTCGATCCGGTCAGGGCAGTTTGTTGATTTTAGTTAGACTTGGCTCTGTACCTAGCGTGGATATTTGGAATGTCCTCATTTTCCTGTATTCCTGATACGGAAGGAGCTCGCTCTCTTCTCTTGCTCTCTCTCGTATTCCTGGCATTGGTGTCGCAATTCATCCGGCCAAAGTCGTCTTGTGATATTGAAGTTTCTCTTGCAGTATCTATGATATGACTTTCTTGCGTGCTTGACAGGCATGGTTCCCGAGTGCTGCTAGAGAGAAAAGAGGAAAAGAAGACCTTTTCAAGGAACGGCCAGATGGAGAATTGAACGACTATATAAGCCAAGAAAAATCCGCTCAAATCTGCTCAACATCAAGCCTGTCATCATCAAGCAAAGACCAAGATGAAGTCTTCTCTCGTGCCTCTCGCGTCTCTGGCTATGCTGGGGGAATGTCTCTCCCTCCCTCCTCTTATCCCCAGCATTCCAGGAGTCACGGATGTCCTGACCGAGAATGCCCCTCCTTTGCCGATTTTGCAAGTGCCGACTCCACCGCTTGAGAGTCCTCCATTTACTCCGAGTGACATCAAGCCCAAGAAGATCGGTTACTTCTGGACTGGTTCGGGTGATAAGCAGCACAAGGGTACGTTTCCTTTACTCCGATCCCATGACTCTTTCGTGCAAGGCTGACAGTGTTGGGTAGACTTCCTTGCTACCTACAGTCTTGACGATGTGAGTATTTGCCCATATCCTATTGAGGTCGAGTCAAACAACAATCTAACAGATATAGGACACCTTCGGCACGCTCCTTTGGGTGACTGATGTCCCATCCAGTGGCAATGATCCTCACCATCTTGGTCCCTCTTTTGATGGCAAGGCCCTGGTTGGCGGTGGACTGCTGTCCCTGCTTAAGACCCAGGTAAGTATACACTTCTGACTCTCTTTCTTAAAACACCTCATCTCATTTTACGACCAGGATACTGCATTCTACTTTGACACGACCAACCCTTACCGCCCCAAGTTCAAGAAGAGTAACCGTGCCCTTCTCGCCTCCATCGCAGACGAGATCCGTGCGAAGCCTGATGGAGGCTTCTACATTACCTACATGGGCTCTGCCCTGGGTACCTCTCCCGGACGTCTGATCGAGACTGATGAGAACTTTGATATCATCCACGAGTGGCCCGAAGACGTAGAGAGCACCCTTAACATCCTTGGCGAGCAACACTCTCCTCACGGACTGAGCATCAACTGGGAGAAGAAGCTCATCCTTACTTCGGACTTTGTGGAGCCGATCAGTATCTTGAAGCCCAGTCCTGGGGTTCGACATGCTGATACGCTTCGTCTGTGGGATCTTGACACGAAGAAGATTCTTAACACCATTACCATACCTGATGTAAGCTTAGCCAATCATTGACGTAAACTCATCCTAATTTGAAACAGGGCGGTGGTATCCAAGATGTCAAGTTCATTCCTGGAAACCCAGAGTCAGCTGCTCTCGCTCCTGCTGTCCATCTCGGGCAGGTATGGATCATCTATCCTCTCCGCAAGGACGCCAACGGAAAACAGGGCACAGCAGAGCTACTCTACGATCTCGGTCCCAAGGCTCGTGATACTGTCGCCATTTAGTAAGTTCCCTTTGCAATATCTCCTAGATTGAAAGCTAACCCCAATCTACAGCACCGACATTACCCAAGACGGCCGCTTCATCTACCTTACCCTGACGACCGCGAACCACATCGCCGCTCTCGACATCAGCGACCTCAGCAACGTCAAGCGTCTGGACGACCCCGATGAGGAGCAGCCCACAGTTGGGCCTCACTACATCAAAGTCACGCCGGACCAGAAGCACCTCGTCGTCACCGATTACTTCGTGCAGACCGAAGACATTGGTATCATTAACACGCCGGCTGATTTCAAGGCACTGTACATTGATCTTAACGATGATGGCAGCTTGAGTTTCAACCGGACCATTGATTTTAGCAAGGAGTTCCCGGAGCGTGGTGGTGCTAAGCCGCACTCTAGTGTTGTTTTCGATTTGACTGATCCGGAGAACCCTTACTACTACTAGAAATTGGTTTCATATGCGGATTGGGGAAGTGAGGAAGTATGGAGGATTGGCTTAATTCGGATGTGTCCTTTGAAGCCTTTTTCCAACTGCTATGTGACACGTCTTGTTATACTGAGGTCTACCGCATAGCATAATAGACCAATTAATCTTTGAACACTGAATAGAGCTCCGCAGTAAAAATAAGAGAGAAAGACTTGCTGAGTAGGAATAATAATAAAAGCTACGAGATGGCAGTATTGCCAAGTCAAAGAAGCAATTTTTCATCACAAAACGATAGAAGCGCACATTCAATGTTCAATTTACCAATCATACTTGATTACTCGACCATCCAGTCACCGTGATAACCTACTACACGGTCCTATCCTTTGTCACCCACAACGAGAACAAATTAGAACATGTGAATACTTTGCGAGGAGTGATACATCATGGGAAAGAGATGGCCACCGTCACTCATCTTCCGGATCGCATGGCCTGATTTCTCATGGCCCGGCTTGGAAAGTTTGGCAAAAGCCTTGTATTTCATCCCGGACAGTCCGTGGCCGGCTGCCTGAAACATGGCTTTCGCTTCTGATCCTGACATGTTTGCGAAGAGATTATTGAACAGCCGAACACTTGAGCCGTTCAGCGCCTTTTCCAGCAGCTGTTCTCTTGCCAGGTTCGCCCATTTGTCCAGGTGTTGGTTCGCCGACTGGAACTCGATCCGGCTCTCGAGGAACGAGAGGAGAAATTCGCACATCAGGCGCTTCTGCTTGGTCATGTAGGTTTGCCAGTGGTCAATGAGCCTCGCCTCAGGGACTCCGTCGTGAAAGCTGAACGCGTCTATGGGAATCCGGTGAGCGTAGAAGTCTTCTCCAGAACCGAGCTCGAGGCAGCAGAGGAACCATTCCGCGCCTTCGACGTGTGAAAAGCGAGCCAGGACCCATTCGCCAGCGATGGCATGCAGGTCATCCTCCTGAACGAACCGGATAATAGGGTGCACACGTTTTTATTCGTCATTCCCTTCGTCCCCGTATTTCCTTTTCACATGCTCATCGGATTCTTCCCTTTCTGCCTCTAAGTCTTCGTCCTTGACCTCTTGTATGGTCTCTGTTGCCCCTTGTTTGTCTCTGAACTCCTCGTGGGTAACTTTTGGCTCGCGTCCTGTGCTGTATCTGCAGGCTTTACAGTAGTATCATTGGATTCTTCAGTCGGGGGCGAGGTGTCCGTTTTGTCGGCGTTGGGCGTACTATCTCCTGGCTCCCCGGAGTTCTGAAAAAGCTGACTCTCAATGACCTCAGTTAGCTCCAGCTGTTGCTGTAACGTTTCTTTCTCGCACGCAAACCCAACTAAAATGATGCTGAATCCTGTGCTGATCGTACAGGAACCCTCAATTCGTTGCCCGGGGCGGCGTTATGTACGTTGTCCCAGAGCAAATCCGTTTCCTGTATACTGATCAACATTCGCTGGATATCAAAGATGCCCCGGATGCCTGCAGAGGTGACAATTATCGGATTCGGGTACACCACCCGGACATCTGAAGGTTTGCTCTCTTTGGCTTGTGGTTCATCATCTGGGGTTGAATCAGCTCCTGGGCCATTCTGGGAGCGAGCCTCAATTTTCTTGGTTGTTTCGTCATCTTGGCTCTCGAGGTCATTCACTCTTTCTTCCTGGCCCCAGGATTTGGCGAAGGTTTTGACGCCTGGCTTACTTCCTTGTTTTTCTTGTCTTCCCGGTCTTCTGCTTCTGGCTGCGTCGGAAGCGGCGCTTGGGTTGCGAGTTCCTCCACCAGCGCCTTCACGGCCGCTGTCTCAGTGGCCTCCTGCTGAGTCTTATCCTTGCTGGGCTTTCCCCTCCAGCTCAGTCTGACTGAGGGGATGGTGGGATGGGGGAGCGTATTGTAAAAGGCGGACTTGGTAGCTCCGATTTTCGAGATCATCGTGCTTTTTGATCCGTCAGTGGGTGTCTAGGCGGGGACAGCCTTTCCTTGCTTCTTGTTCTTTTCTTCCTGTCGACGCTCTGCTTTCAGGCCTTCGTACAGTTTCTTTAGCGTTTTGTCCTTGGTCACCACGGCCATGTAGACCATCTTCCCAATCTGAGCTGCAGCCGTTCTTTCTTCGATTACTTGGAGAGGCTCCAGTTTCAGGCTCTGCAAGTGATGAATGCGTTCTTCCGCCTTTCCCTTGTCGAAGTCCTGTGCCGGCACTGTGGCGCCATTGTAGTCGCTCTGCACACATTGGAGGCTGAGATATTGCTTGATAAACGGAACAAGGTTGTAGTAGGGCCCCAGGACTTTGACGTCTCTATCCAAGGGCATCCAATTCGAGTTGAAGTAGTAAGTCACCCGGCTTAAGACTAGTTCCTGCAATTTCCAACCACGAGTCGCCCAATAGATTTTCTTCCTCTCACCCGTAAGTTTCTTGAGCTCGCTGAATGTATCTATTACCTTCTGCACGAGCTCTCCTTCCTTATCATGCGATTCCATCCGTCCTGTGCGCTGGGCGCTTCGCTCTTTGCAAGAAGTTTGTCGTCAGAGGGCTGGTCATTGGCTTGGTCTTCGGAAGGGAACACCTGGCTGCTCTCTTCAATCCACTCGTCGTTGCTCGGCGGGGTCCACATGAACCAGGCAAAACTCAGCATTGGCATACCATTCTCCCATTCCTGCCATGGACTCGGTGAACTCGTCCACATTAGACTTTTTAATGCAGCAGTTATCCAGCCACAGATACCGTCTTCCGGTCTGCTGGAACGACGACAGCCTGAATGTTTCTCCCGCCTGCTTCACGGCGCCCTGCAGCTTGCGGGCGGATTTGCGATAGTACAGGGCCTCTAGCAGATATTCGATGGCGTAGATGATTTCGATGTCATTTATGGGCATATCAGTATCGGCTCTGCGCTTTTCCAACGCAGTGTGTGCTTTGTTTTGTCTCTCAAATGTCTTTTCTTCGTCTGCCTGGGCATCCTTCAGCTTCTTGATCTTGTCATCAAGCTGTTTCTTTGCCCCTTGGGAAGTTGGAGCTGCCTGCACCGCACCAGCCTTGGATTGTGGCTTGTGCAGACCCTTCAAGTACGACTGGCAATGCTCCGTCTCCCATTCAGCCCTGGTATTGCTTTCAAGGGCCTATCGAGCCGCCTTGTCTGCGAATGTGGCATCTCTCTCCGCCGTCAGGTCCTCAGAATATACATCTTCAACAAAGCCTCCACCGTCTTGATTTTGCGCTGCTGGCACTTGTCGGATTTGTCGATTAATTCCTGCAGTTTCGGATATGGCTCGCAAGCTTCTGAGCTTGGTTGATAACGGCCTCAATGTCACCATATTTCGAATTGAGACGGTATTCTGACGCTCGCCCGGGCGAAGTATTCGTAATCAATCTCCATCCCCTTCCAACTGTGCGAGAGGATGCAGTACTTGTTGAAGGGCCCGTATTTTCTGGTTTCGACCAGGTTGCCCATGAACAGGTCGAGCATGCGGAAGGGGATGCTCAGTTCCTCTTCGGGCATGGCGGGCCACTTTCGTTCCTCAGGAACCGGTTTCTCTATCCAAGCATCCAGCTTGGCATCGTCGAGAACTTCAAAATCAGAGCTGGCCGTGGGAGCGACAAAGTGCGCTAGAAACTGGTGGAGTCTTTGCTTGTTGGCCTTGTTGTCGCAGATCAGGTCCCGGAGATTCTTGTACTCATTTGAGGCGAAGTTCCAGGCTGAAGTCACCTCCTTGTAGCTAGTGGAGTGCTTCACCTCCTCGGTGATACGGCGGGTAATTTCGAGGTTGAAAGGCTTTTGCTAGTCCTCCATCTTGCGTGTAGGGGGTGACAAACATATAGAGAATAAGGTGCACGGGGGACTGTGTGTGCTCAGGATCAAGTATGGGATGTGATGACACAGGTTTGTTAGGGGAGTTATATACCTAGACTTCACCTATACTTGAAAGAGACAAATCCTCGCCTGTGACGGCTGGGGAGGCGCGGTTTTGCTATGCTTAACGGAAGCCTTAAGCGCTGTCACAGTGCATTAGCAACTTTTGACCCCCACAACTGTGGCATGCGGACATGCGGGACTTGCAGATTGGTGTACGTGTCGCTGCATCGATGCCCAAGCTGAAGGAGACAAGAAAAAAGGAAGAAAGAAAGAAAGAAAGCAAGAAGTGAACAAAAGTCCGATAATGTCGACCGTGGCGATCTCAGCCTCGCAAAAGCTTCCTTCCCTCCATCCTACAGGTCCCAATTGTCGCACCATTCATAATATAAATCCTCATGTAGCTTCTCTCTTCTCCTTCCCGGTATCTGGCAGGCTATCACTCACCGCCGAAAATTGCATTCCTTCAGCGTCATGTTATCCTATCACCGTGTGCTAAAGGTGTTCGGCCGGTCTGTCAACGACAAGACTTGGAATGTGATTGGTAGGGCATCCAACTATCTTAAAAGGTGTATTTGCTTACCAGGGGCAGTGACATCCATCCGTGGGAAATCACCGTCAACTCGGAAATGTGGCCTGGGAAGATCCGACTGATCGGGTTCGTTGATGTTTTTTTTTTTTTTTTTTTTCATCATCTCTTACTCGGCCAACGATTGCTTCATAAGAGGAATTATTATCTACAGTAGGTCGAATCAGCTACAATATATCTATTTTGAGTTCTGGGATTAACGACTGAGTAAAGGACCCGACAGCATTAAAGTCGCTGGAAGAGCGGATACAGAAAGAACAGAACGAAAAGAATGAGAGGAACGAGCAACAGCTGGCTGACGAGAGCACAAACGAGAATCCTACAGAACTCTTCCAGGCTGCCAGTGTCGAGAACACGGATGTCGAGCCGGACTATAATTACGAATACTACAAGTATTACCATGATCTATCCGACTCCAACTGGGACTCCGTTCCTCTGACGACGACAGAGAAGGATGAGGAGCCCTTCAAGTTTAAGCAGCGAAGCGTCTACAGGGTCCGAAGCCTAGGACACGAGATTTTCCCCAAAGTCACCCTTCCCAGGAGTTCCATTCAAAGATACACTGTCGAAATCAACCGACCCGACAACTGGGCGATGGGTCGTAAGTTTTCCCGTTTTTATTTATCTGGTTTCCTTCACACGTTGCTTGCACATGCATTAACCGAAGAGTAGGACGCGTGAGACGCGCACTGAAAAGCCACGGAACTGGCCGGATGATGCACGATGTGGTGCGATGCGGCCTCATCACACAGGGCCAGTTGGTTGGCCACCTGACGGGAGGCCGCTTCACGGATACCTTCGGCAAGGCCTTCCAAGCGACGTCTGGGGACAGTTCCCAACGCCAGGCCTTGTCAAATGAGAAGATCTAGTTGTTGTTGTTGTTTTTTTTTTTTTTTTTTTTTTTTTTTTTTCGCGTGTGGCATAGCTGACGGGACTGAGTGTTTCGATGACTTGTAGTTAGAGGTTGGGAGGGGAGCAATGCAGCTTGGACTGGTCTTACTCGTTTACGAATAGTGAATCCTTACTTATATTAAACCGATTGCAATTCCATGACTAAGATTTCTCTGTAGTGATTGGAGATCTGATATATCCAACCTGCCAGCCCATTTCTAATCTGGCGCCCTCCGCTAAGCAGGCTAAATTGATGAATGAAGGAACATGCGCTGCCGAATTTGTCATGATAGGAGTGAACCAGCTCCAGTTTGCTCAAGAGATGTTTACCCGATCCAGAGAGCGTGCATACGGGGAAGCAGAGTATGAAACCGTGGACGTGAAAGTTTGATGGACAGCCGTGGCTGGCTGCGTCAATGGATCGTCGGATCGTCCCTCACAAACCACTGTTGAATATAAGCAGCACAGCTGACAGTTCTAATCTCCGTGTAGGAATAACGCGCTTGGTGGATGGCCGCCGAACCTGTATTTAAGTGCGTACCTCGAGAAGAATGATAACCACTAAAAGGGACGGTTTGGTGTAGATGGGCATTGAGCCATAAAGCGACTGCCAATGCGCGTGAAATTTTCTCGTTGATTGTAGATCACTGATAATGGTTTAACCGTGTGCTTTAAACCGCTAGATACCACGCAAGTCATCTCGGGAAGGTAGTCGCAGAACATCTGTCACCGAAAACGGCCACCGAAGCACACTGGCGTGCTCTTATGCATATTATACGGAGCGGACCGATCCCTAAGCGGCCGATCCGGACACTCCGTGTGCACTACGCTGCATATGCATCTATAAGGACATGGAACAAGTCTTCTGCGCCGCGCTCCGCACTGTGTCTATGGCAGTAGCCAGTGACATCTCAGAGACATCCAGAAATTCAGTCCACCTAGTCCATCCAAAACCCACTTGGAGGGATGTTTCCCCGCGAGCTGAAAAGAATGATTCCTATCCGACTCGGCCACCTCTCAACGGGAAATTGCTCTAAAGGGAGTACTTGTACTGCTTATTTATTTGTATCGCTAGGCATTACCGAGCATCGCATAGACTACTCTTTAACATAGCACGGCAACCCGGGCTGACTATCAGCAGGGTAAGCGTGCGGCGGTTCTGTGATGCGCGATATTGATAAATCTAGCTCGATAACCAGAACGTAGCAGGATACCAGAGTAGAATAGTTGCTGTTAATGAGATGGAATACCTTGATATACCTCTCCGGCTAAAAACTCAGTACATACGACCATAGGGTGTGGAAAACAGGGCTTCCCGTCCGCTCAGCCGTACTTAAGCCACACGCCGGCCGGTTAGTAGTTGGGTGGGTGACCACCAGCGAATCCCGGCTGTTGTATGTTTTTGTTTTTGCCGACCTCACTCGCGTAGCGAGTGAGTAAGGCTGTGTTGTATTATTTTTATGGCCAGCGGCAGGGTGACGGCCAGATGAGCTCTAGTTGGGTGCAGGTGATTGAGGTGATGAGTGGGTGAGCAGGGCCATGCAAAACCAAACTAGACCTTGGCATGGGTACCCAATGGGTAGAGGTCTCTGCCCATTACCCATACCCATAGGCCCATGGGTACCAATGTAGTATGTACCCATTTCCCGCCCATGGGAGTTGACCCACTACCCATGGGTTACCCATCGAATACCCATGCATGCATTACTTTCCTAATTAGGATGCTGTCACAACCTGGCTTCTCTCGTATCGTACCTAGGGTTCTAGTTAGTGGTATTTCGAGACAGGACACTTACTGTGACAGTCTTGAGCAATAGGAATCTATTGGTAGACTATCTGACGAAATTCTAACATGGAAAGAGAAAGGAAAGAGGCAGGCCTGTCGGCGACGAGCTATCTAGTGTGTGTGTGAGGGGTTTAAGCGATGCTCAGTGAATGCCCTACGCCAAACAGGCCAAAGCAATCAAACATGCTATACAGCTAGCGAGTGTTCATGTTCCGTGACAATTACCAAGCCTACATACTGTAAGGACAATACTCGAAAATTACTAGATGTTACTAGCAAATTCATAAAGCTATGCAAGTCACAGATGTTTCTATTTTGATTAGAGTTTGGGTCAAATGGGTACCCACTGGGTACCCATTATGGGTATCTGCTTCGAACTACCCACCCATGGGTACCTGGGGACTACCCATTATACCCACCCATGGGTGGGTATGGGCATACCCATTGCGGGTAGCCCATGGGCCTGCCGAGGTCTAAACCAAACAGTGCTTTTAAGAACACATTTTGCATAAATAGGCATTGTTTCACCTGACCACCACCTTTCCTTCTTCATTTTTTGCCTCGTGTCTTTCTAGAGACAGTTCTGATGCTATTCATCTTTTCATTTTGGTGTGTAAGGATGGTTGATTGGACGGGTGGCCTGTCGGCCTGCTATATAAGGCTACTACACTACGGGCGCTAGGCGAGGGCGGAAGAACACGTGACCCGCCGGGTACTAACATTTCAGACATGTCACATGGTCATGGTCATATGACTGCAGAAGATCAAAGAATTAAATTAATTCAGGAATGCTACAAACTTGCCAAGTCTCAGGGGTTTACCACAGCTTATCAATGTGAGACAGAATGTCCCTGATCGCCCGATAAGGTCAACGTGTACGCACATATAGATAGACAAGCACTCAAGGCATATGTGTATGCGCATATAGGCGAGAATATATCATCATTTTGTTTAAAACTAGACCTCTCCATATAAGACCTTGCTAGTCGCGGATAATCGACTCCTCCGGCGCTCCGGCCCCCGAATTCCCCATTTCAAGCATCACATGATCATGTGACTTCATTATAGCATATCTTCTGTCTACCTTCAACGTAGAGCAGGACACTTATTCGGGGAGTCGGTTGAAGGCTCAAACGCATCAAAGAGTACCTTTTTGTCTGATAGCAGTCAGTTTGGAGCCTCGGATTGTGCGATTTTTGTTTGTGGGTATACTTACTCTGAGGGAACGGTGTCCATTGACTTCCATCCTCGGGCAAGTAGACCGAGAATGCGCCACCAACCAACTTACTTTTCATCTCCCCTGCAGGGCCGGGGGCACGCCTAAGGTTGTCTAAGCGAGCGAAGATGCGCAGCATAGCAGCACCTGCAACAGTAACAATATCACGGCCCAGGCATGAATGAGGGCCCCAACCGTGATGGATATATAAGTCATCGGGACGATCGAGTTTGATCGCTTCTGGATCGGGAAACTTGGTAGGATCCTGACCCGCTGTTACAAAATCGGCAAATATGGTGTCACCCTTTTGAACAGAAACCCTTCTCGTGCCATCTTGAATCGTTCTGTTGTCAACAGCAGACCGAAGTACACCGAATGCTGGGGTTGAGAGACGGAACCTGCAGATATTAGGGTGATAAGGTCCATGTTTGGAATCACGAATTACGAATTAGGACAACATACCCTTCTAGGACATATTTCTTGAGCTTCTCAAAAGATTCCTGCTCGTCAGACGAGGCGAGCCGTTGAATATCTGGCCAATGCGTGTAATATTTGTCAGACAGGTAAAGATCTATCAGTTGAGCCCACTGTGGAGAAAAGTTAGTAGACTATTTCAATCAATGGAGATGTCTAGACATACACCCTGGGCTTGCGTAGCGCATGCAGCCGCCGCAGTTGGAATGATGGTCCAGTTGACCTCGTCAACAGAATTTCCGCTTTTGGAGAGCCTGCTTATTAGCTGAGTACCGTAATCAGTTAACAAGCAGTTATTTGACTTTATTCCCAGAATATCTTTGATAAATGGAAAGTGCTGCGCTTCGTTAGCCGCGACAACATCTCGCATAATGTCTCCCAGGCGCCGGGTTTCTCTGGATGCCACAACACGGTTCTTGAATGATTGTACTGGGTCAACATCAAGGAAGACGTAGCCGAAAAGCCGTGCAAGTACATCGTACAGTTCCGCGTCCGTGTAGGCTTTGGAGGAGCCTTCAGTAGTTTTGAGCGGAATATTAAAGAATTCAGACACAAAGTGCGTATGTGCAAGATTTCCAATACTAAAGTAGATTATTAGCTTATTATCTGAATAACCCCTTTGAGGACGGACGCACTCTCTGACTATGTCCACCTGATTGGACGCCCCGAGTTTATGGCTGTGATGGTGAAGGAGTTTGACAGTGATGGATTCATAAAATTGTTTCACTTCATCAAGGCCATTCTTTGGCTTGTATAGACATTCTTCGACAAAGGCTCTCTGTTGAGCATTGGCAGAAGAATCTCCACTTAACATGTAGTCATGGTGTGTAAGCTCGAAAGTATGGTCACCCCCTTTAAAACTGTCAGTATTAAATTGACCCGCAGAGGACACTAGGGAATCTCACATGGGACACGGAAGCCCTTTTGATCGTTTAGCACGTTTACTACTCCCTGCCATGTAGTTATCGGAACTGGATTCTTTATGAAAGATGGCTTGTTGAACTCCATTTCTTTCACAGTGCCACGTTTCTCAAAAATCTCACGATTTCCTTCCGGAGTAGTGAAAGGATACAGTGCATAAACATTTTTCGCACTGTACCAATTAGGGAAAGCCCGCATTAAGAGCTTATACATTACGCCGCCATCAGCAACGTCGAAGTCAGAGCTGGCAGCCATGAATCTTTTCAACAATTAGTCAGAGCCGTTTCCCTCTCTTTTCTGGCGGCCGAAGCGTTCGGGGACTCACCCGAAATTTGTTAGGTTCGCAGGAGAGTATTCAACGGTGTAGAAACGATCTCCACGCACGAGAGCAACAGCATCCGACAATATAGCAACGGAAATGGTGAAGCCAGGGCATAATCCCGAGCCGGGAAAGAAGGGCTTCTTGGTCTCTTCCGCTTGAATACCGACATAGAGCTCAATATTGTCAGGGTGCCCATAAAGTGCCTCTACTTGAATGAGCGTTAGCACCATCCAACCTAGCTTTGTTATCTATAATCTTACAAGTTTCAGCAACAGCAGGGTCGGAGTTGACCTCCGCTAGACAAAATAGTCAGTCCCGAACTCGTCCACAGGGGTTCCTGGTTTGGGACTTACCAAATGTTGAGTATGGTTTTAGATTGAAAAATAGTCTCAGTTCATTTAGCGTTGCCAATTCCCACTGACGTCCTTGTTCGATTCCGAGCAGCTCAATAGCCTTCATCACCCGGGGGATATTCCGGGCACCAAATGCTCCTTAAGAAAAGATTAGACCTCTGGGGAGCATCTAGATCAAGAATATAGTGAATTACCAGCAACGTTATCAGTTCCAGTTTGCAAAAGACTCACGAGGTCTGCATCTTGGAAACCACCATCAGCTTGCCGCTCCAGGCTTCCAAAAGTCCATTTCGAGGGGCTTTTGTCCATGCCGTCAAGCCACTTGTGCAACCCCCCAAGAAATTCCCCAATCGACAAAGTGCCTGGGAACACATAGTTAGTACTAAGTGCTGACGTGCTGTATCAAGGAGACTCTTACTTGCGTCGACTTGTGATCCGAGAACTTCTGCAATGAAACCATTTGCCCAGGCCTCGTCGTGATTGCTTATGGCGGCATGCCATCGGTAGATCATGTTGAATTCAGCGCTTACTTGATTCCCCAGTCCTCGCGGTACTCCTTGAGTGTCAAAAATGTTGATTCTCTGTCGCGGGTCGAGTGTCCAATCCGAGTTGATAGTGTTCTGGTTCAGGTTCAAAATAGTTCTAAGGTAGTCGCCGAGAATTATGTTGACATAAAGACCACAAGTGATGCTGCAAAAATTCAGCGATTAGTGCATGAGATAAAAGTGGTACCTTCAACAGATAAGTGGATCTTACAGCCTTCCTGTCTGGAACAAGTCATTATCTCTCTTAGATAGCGCTTCATCGTAACCGGGGCTATCTGGGTTCTTTCCTGCCGGCAAGCTAAATCGCCCTGCTTCATTGATAAAAGCTAATTCGTTGACCACATAATTGTGAAATCGATTGAAGGCAATCATGAGAGCACACACTCCGGGGGGCTGACCAAGCAGCCTTTTTTCAGCGAAGGTGTCTTTCTTCAGCAATCCGTCCTTGAGGGTGCGGACCTGCTTCTGCTCTTCCTCATTATGACCATAGAGAGGGCTAAGATCAAGATATGAAGAATTCTTTACTCTTGTCATGTCATTATCATCAGTGCGGAAGATATCTTAGCGTAGTTGTCAGGATAATTTCAAAGCAACCCAATGTGACGCTAGTTGGAACCTACCATGTATGATTATTGTTGCAAAATAAAACAAATGACTTGATATCTTGCTTGGATGTCCCCTGGCAGGGCCATTACGCGCCAACAGTGCTAGCTTCAGTCAACCACTGCCCTGCATCAGCATTAGAATAACATAACTTACTGTCAAAAATGAGTGATGGATCAGGAAGTACTAAGGGGCGGGGATGCCGCGGTGTCACGCTTCGAGCGTAATGGCTCCCAGCTGCGCCGAGATGGGGATACATGATATTCTACATGGTTTAGCATTGAATAACATGGATTGACCGGGAAGGTAGGGTTATACATTGTTGCGACCGTCAGCAGTACGGTACTTGTATTCGTCACCCAGATAAGATAAGGGAGGGTGCTGTAAGCTATTCCACAAGGTCTTAATGAATTCGTTGGTGATTTCATCGCGAAGGCCTGAGCCGTTCGGCAGCGATGCGGCCACTTGGATAATATTCTCGATCTATCCAAGAAGTTCAGATCAATATTTGATCGGCAGAAGAGTAAAGGGGTATTCCCAGGCAATTTACAAGATACTTGTGATCATCAATGATGCCGCCAGATAAGATGGTCGAGCCAATGCCTTGAAGGACCTGCAAGTCAGGCAGGATACGGCCAGTCTGAGTGAGCAAATCTTGGCGAGCTTTGGTGAGAAGCCTTGTCAGATTGACATGCTCCTCTGCAGTAACGCTAGAATTCATTTTTTAGTATAAGCCTATTGAGATAGGATCTTGCTTAAAAACACAAATAGAAACATAGTTGAAATAGAGAATAGTAGGAAACTAAGAGGTTTGGTGGGCAGTATGTTCAAGACCTACTAAATAGGTTAACTTATTCCCAATTAGTAATAAATCTACCTGTATTGTGAGATAATTATTTGTTAATGCCTGCTATGTTCTCACGTATGACGCACAAAGTTACTTTGTTGAATTTCAGTGTGAATGATTTGAACATGATGCATTTAATGAGATTGATTCCATGGATTCCATGGTCTAGGACATTGTTACCTTGTCATATTTCTACATTAGGGATGTTCCGGGTTCGGAGGCGGATTTGCGGATTCCCTGTGCCACTCTAATGTGTGCATATGCACTGCATGAAAGGCCAAACATCACCCTCCATCTGGTCTGGCACGGTGCCATCAAGGTACGCTTCTGAACTGGAAGTGGAAGCAGAACAACCAATTATCGGTGCTGTCACGGTGCCACCCCGTGATCTATGCACGTGATCGGCACGTGACACACCGCACGAGATATCTATCTGTGCCTGACGCCGATCCTGTTGCAGGTCTTCGAGCTGCGTCTTGTCTATGAACCTGTAGATAGCCTGACCTGTAGCTTACACTGTTCGTCAATTCCTAATATATATCTGTACCTGACCCTGCCCCCTGACAGGTGCCTGCATAGCAGCTAGTGGATTATAAGGTTTTCAGAGGATTGAAATTGCGCAGTACTGCATGACATTGAGTGATGGTTCACCCTCTCTATAGTGCACTCACCCAGGCTCACCCCTGGTCGCGCGACCAAAATGCAGCCGCTAAGAATTATATTGCAATACAAACTGGTACATACGACCATAGGGTGTGGAAAACAGGGCTTCCCGTCCGCTCAGCCGTACTTAAGCCACACGCCGGCCGGTTAGTAGTTGGGTGGGTGACCACCAGCGAATCCCGGCTGTTGTATGTTTTTGTTTTCTGCCGAGATCTCTGGCGTAGCGAGGAGACTGTATCGTTGTATGTTTTTTGTTTTTGCCGCGAGTGAAGCGCATGTCTTGAATAAGAAGCGTTGAACTACATGTATGAACCGTACAGAGTATGTAGTAAACGATGCCCACCCTGCTCAAGTCAAATTACTGTGTGCCTTTCCTGACTATTGATGGCCAAAGTAGAACAGGACACCCTCCACTGGCCGCAAGATCAAAAAGGCACAACCCAAAATGATCAATATATTTTCAGACTCCCACCGGCAAACTCCTTTCTCTCTCTTTTGATAATAATGACAGTTAAGATAGAATGCTGCAGGCAGGGTGATGAAGCAAACAGTAAGCCTATTTGTAGATTGTGAGCCTCATCCCTAACTGCATAGGTAGCTTCTAAGTATTTCTCTCTTACATCAGGAGAATCCGGCGCACATAATAATTCGCCAACAGGTAGGATAGCGGCGAGCATTTTCAGAGGCTCGATGGGAAGGCAAAACCTCATCTGATTTGGTTTCTTCCACCATGCTGTTTGACGCGGATTTTTAGGGATTGAGGATTCTTTGGGGCGAGGCTTTGTTTTATAAAGGGGGCTAAATTATAAGGCTAAATCTCGGGGCCTGTTGTGACCGAGTGGAGCTATTATACAAGCCAATAATATAAGTACTCGGGGCTAACTACTTCGGATAATCGGTAACTGATGCAGTACGGAGTATGTACCTTTATCAAGGTGACCGGCCCCATAAGGCTGATTTTGACCCCATATCCAAGACGCCTCCTGCTCGGCTATCAAGCAGCTTTCTTAGATTATTATTACTGAGAAAAGGGGAAGGGGAAGGAGCACCGCAGTAGTCATGATTATTGAGTAATATACAGGTTGGCCTCTTCCAGTGGATGTATGCAATGTGAATATGATTAATTGGGATGCCCCCGGTGTTTTTTCCCACTTCAAACAAACGCTTCAGAAACCACTTTGCTCACAACTACTATTTTTCTGGATCCTGACTGCGTCTTCTGCGTCATGGAGCATGTTGTTGAAACACTCAATGACCCTTTTATGCGCAGCAATTTCCTCTTTATCCTTTTCGAGAATGCGCTCCAAATGCGTTTTTCTGTCCGCCGTATTGGGATTATGATCCCGAGATTCTTCCTTTGGACCATGATCACCATGGCCCTGGTCCTCAACAGCATCTTCATCAAGCTTCATTGCAGTTTCCTCTGTTGTCCCATTTGCAGGACTTGTCGGGGCATTCATCAGGCGCATGGTGCGTTTTTCCATCTGCCATTTCCAGGTCATTGGGATGAATTTGATCTTTTGCTTCACCGTTTACTGGCCCATTAAGATGCTTCTGAGTATGACTGATACCGTCTGGTGCTTCGTCCAGTATATGCATCTCTGGTTGCTGTTCCGTGTTGCCACCCGTTTCGTGCCATATTCTGCTCTTTTAGCAATGTCTTTAGTTCATCGTCGTGTTTGCGATTTCCCTAGATGAGATAGTGGAGCTGTTCTTTCATGCGCCATTTGCCTTTGAAAGAGGAAACACAGTTATTCAAAGCATCCTCCATGGAGTAAACGAGTCTTGCTCTTGTGTTCACAAGTCTTATGAGCTCAGGTTCCAGACTCTTTGTATTCTCTTTGCTTTTGCTGATCCGGTCCGTCAACTTCTTCTCATTGCCATCCAATTTTTCTGACGCTCACGCCGATGCTGATTGATGTTCTCTCTTCTTTTTAATCCCTTTCTCTAGCTCATCGTATGGTCTAAGGCCTTTCGAATCCCAGGCTCTAAGCCTCTTCACCCACCGCAGCTCCACCATCAAGTTGTTTTCGGACTCGATTGCGCTTGTCAATTTACCCCTCTCGTCGCAGAATTCCGAACCGGGCCTTCTAAATGCCAGGCGATTGGGTGTCAGATTGCGGTATTCTGGTTCTATAGGCAGAGAACCCTCGCAGCCTGGCTCCTCCTCACGGTCATCAGAAAGGTCAGGCAAATCGGTCGGGGATAATGTTGTTCGATTGACTTGTGAATGTCATCCATGAGCGCCCGGTGCTTCTCCTGAGTAATGAAGCTTGCGAATGCAGGTTTCGGGCGGCTTTCAGGCTCGTGGTTCATCATCCAAAAGTCGGACGACAATGCTCGGGCATACCGGTCATAAAAGAACTAAACAGGTTCTTTGCAAGACATTCATTTCTTCTTCTTCTTCTTCTTCTTCTTCTTCTTCTTCTTCTTCTTCTTCTTCTTCTTCTTCAGACCGTCGCGAAAAGATCCCTTTTCCATCTCAGTCGTCTGAACATGGTGAAAATCAAGTACTTTAAATATACGGGCACACAGTCCGTCATAGCCCCAGGAGCTGGATACGGACTATAAACTTGATTAAATAATATACGGGGCACACGAAGTAGAGAAATGATACCATCAGTTGAACCCAAGAAAAAAAAAAAAAAAAAAAAAAAACGAAAGACTGAGGGAAGAGAGCCCACACTCCCAATACAGCCTAGAAAGTGATCAGCCAAGCTAAGGATGGTCTGCCGACAATGCTCGTGGTGGCCCGAGAATTTGTCATTTTCCATTACCCACAAAGGTATCATGCAGGACCGAGAACTCGTAAATTAGGGTACCCACTGACAGTAATGATTGACCAAGGGAACTGGACGATGTGCCATGTCTATAACGGAGTACAAGGCTGGTGGTTGCTTACAACCAATGATGATCCCTGCTATGAGATGATCCTGAGGCTGAGCACTGCCAACTCAGCTCCCCCATTCTCAATATTTCTCTCACTTCGACTTCCGAGTCTTCTTCAATCTGCATTTATGCAGGAGAGTCATACCCAAGTTGATCATAGAGATGTCGATTCTTCAACAAGGCCTCGAGACCCTGCATCCCCGGACTAGGGATTGGGTTCAGTCTTTGTCACGACTTTCCGTGAGTGCCACTATGCGCATTCCCATCAAGGTGAGTTACCTCAAACGTCTGCCAAGCAGTTTTACGAATGGTAATAGTGGGATACGCCTCCGGTCCTCAATCCTAACTTCCCAGATGTATCTCTTGATCTTGCCGGTGTCGTTTCTCTGGCAGACATTTCAACCAGTAACCAGCGAACTGTGTTAACAGGGACATCGGCTTTACTAGACTGCCTCGTCCTTTGTCCCGGCGCACATCTCCAGCAACATGCCGGTGAGCTCAACAAGGGCGAGTATCCGGCCACTGCAAACATGAAAAGCGGCTACGTCTTTCGGGTCGAGAATCCCGCGGCCGTATATTATCTTCAGAAGATTGGAAAAACGGGACATCTGACGACAGTAGACGTGGTGAATACGGAATCGAGACAGAGGTTGAATAAACACTGGGAAAGATCATTCTCGCTGGATAACGCGAATGCCATCTCAACCGTAGCGTACTTGACTGCCGTTTCGCTGACGATAACTGTCCTGGTGGTTCTCGCACTCATGCATGACTGGTGGGGTCTATTCGTCACTATTATTCTCATCATTTATCGACTGCTGAATGTGATCATCACCCGTCGACGAAGTGAAACCAAATGGGGCGGTGCGAAGGAAGGAAATATCCCAGCAGACTTACTCATTCTGCTCAGTCAGGATCGATGGATCCGAATGAAGGGGAATGTGGACGATATCAAGGCCGTCACTTCAGGCCAGTGGCTACGTGGCATGACCTTTTTGGAGAGCTGGGTAGCGGCGTTTGCGACGGTTTTGGTCTACCTCAATGCTGCGCTGGCTAGTAATGCCAAACTTTTTGGCAAGGTTATTCTGATTTTGTTATTGATTGTATCGGCTGGACTGTTAGCTATCGCCAATGAGTGGACAGAGAAATTGCAAATGCACGGTAACATTGTCCGGCGAGGTCAAGGAAAACCAAAGCTTTACAACCGGAGAAGGGATATGGCAGACGAGTTGATTGAAGAGATGGGAGGTAGAACTGAATGGGCCATCAAAATGGGCTTGGTGAATTCGGACTATACACCTCCCAGTCAAGAAACAAGCAGGGATGGTTCACAAGCAGAGCTTCAAAGGGGCAAGACTGGAACAAATACAGAAATCAACCAGGTGGTAATGTAATGCAATATGAAATAGCTCGCATTGGTTTATTTTTCTTTGTCGTCTTTGACATAGGGCTACAAACCCGTGGCTCATCGTAGATAGCTCAGGATGGATATATTCTCCTTCGTGTTCTTTTAGTATTTTGCTAGACAGTCTACCAATACATAGTTATTGCCATGGACTCATCCAGGACATCGAACTTCCATCTTCATGGGTTCCAAAGGGATGTTGGCCAGGAGGCTGACCATATTCAGCCAGCACCAACTTGTTTTCCCAGTTAGCAGTGAAGCTAGCGACCATTGATGTGTGTACGGAATTCCACGTCAAAATTAGTGGGACTACAGGGGTAATATGAATCCTGGCGTCTCTTTTACAAGCTCCCGCCTGTTATTGTGGAGTGGTGAATCTATAAATCCCTTTAATCTTTATCTGGTTTATCCTCGAGGGGATGATAGATGTTATGGATGCCACCCTTACACTTATCACACTGGCCGATTTTCTGCACTGCTACATACCGTTACAGCCCTAATCCCTACCCGAACTACGAGCGTTTTGAGTCTCCACGGCATATTTGGCCCCCATGATGTCAGTTTCATTTCGCAAAAAGTCTGATATTGAAATCAAGGTTGGAACTAGGAATTTAGACTGTCCCGTTTGCTGATCGAGTCTCTCGTGATCGCCACGGCGGTCCGAGTTTTATCCCAAGTGGTGTGCTGGAAGCTATATATGTATGTACACTTTCCATTGCCGTTTCATTTTATGAGATCTTCCATACGATATCATGTTGTTCAGGTGTCACCTGTCTGGTCTCTTTCTCTTCAAGACTGTGGCTCAAATCCTCGCATAATGAAGTTCTATAATCTGCCTTGCTCCTGGCATTGAGTCGGATCTTTCTGGGTGAAAGTTTGAGGGAGTAGAAATTTCAACTAAATATCCAGGCTTATTTGGTAAATTACACTACCTCAGTTCTGTACACTCTCAGCTCAATACAATTCACGACTACCAGCACCCCAACGCTTCCCTCGGCACCTGGGCCAAGCGTGACTCCTAAAAGCATTCTTCCCAATCCGGTTGGAATGGTTTTGAACAGCAAGGAGTTTGTGCATTACGTAACTGTGCCAAATATTACCCAGCAGGCCAACTCACAAGATGTCACAGTGGTCACTTCCAATATCAACAGTTGTGAACTTTGCGCTACTTGCCTACGAGATGTCTCTTGAAAATTTCCTCGATTGGATCCAATTTTGGCCAACGTCACTCCATGTGCTCTTCAGCCAGGCTACAGATATTGTTTTGCATCTGTTTGATCGATTAGCGTATATGAGGCCTATGCGAGAGACTACTGGGAAGTGTACTATGGACTTGCCAGTTGGAGCTAGTTCATAGGTTTTTTATCTCCAAAAAAATATCGTCAACATCCGATATGGTGTAATGGTTAACATCGCCGTCTCTCACACGGCAGCTCGGGGTTCGATTCCCCGTGTCGGAATCATTTTTTGTTTTTCTTTGGCGCCCCGTCTGATTTTCTTTTTTTTTCTTTTTTTTTTTTTGGTGGACTTGGCGAATAATAGACCGTTGCACAGGGACTGGTAATGATCAGTTCCACCAGTAAGCCTAATTAGGGCTGGTAATTGAGATGTCTTTTGGGGCTTGTGATGTTTCGCGTGCAGATGACCAGAGACCGGAGGTGGGACAAACAGTGCATTGAGATGGCTGATGCACGAAAATGGCGTTGACTTGGATTTTGTTGCATCTGCATGAGCATTGAGGACCTTCGTCCTTGCTGAAATACAGCATGTGGTGAGACTGGCATGTTAAGATGTCCCAGCCACACACCATGGACCGACAGCTGTTCACTACGCATAGTCCATCCAGCTTAACCCTTAACCCCTTCGGAAAGATGGGAATGCTTACGAGACCATTCATCCAAATTAGCAAAAGAATTGCACGACATATGAGCTCATGGAGTAGCAACCGCGACTTGTTCGAGTATACTTCCGGGCGATCCTTGTCAGTTCCAGGGATAGGCTTGCCATAATGGCCGTCGGGATGCAGGACAACACGTGCGTGAAATGAACTTACGCATGGGACATACAACGTCCATTCTACATGGAAATGACGCCTCGAAATACAGGTGAGAACGGATCAGGAGACGCCAACTGAAAGGCGAAAGGTCACAAACTTGAGACGGCAAGACAGGCTGGGAAATAACGACTGAAGTCGCCATCTTTACCTGTGCGGGCGTGGAGCGTATCTGCGATTTGCGTTCGAAACGGCACAGTCCCGGCCCCGAGAACACTCGACAATCGTTAGTAAAAGCAATTCTCTACGTAACGGACTCGTCTGGCTTGAGTCTGCTCTATCGACACGGCCTCACTCCGTCGTGGTAAATTATTGCCTCTGTTTACCGAGCGCCATAAGGGTTGCCATAGTGGTAAAATCCCAAATCAAGGCCGCACATGTCTTCTGATTCTGTGAACCGGGTGTCGAATCTCTTGAATCCAGGCCCATGAGACGACGCAAAGTGCTATAAGATTTAACGTTACTTATACACGGTATATTAACTTCAATCGGAGAGGTTAACTTTACATGTATGCCGGAGAATGGTGTAAGGAAGACATGTGTACGTGGTAAAGAGTGATCACTTTCATCGGGTCTAGGACTTTTAGTGCTGATGCCCCTGGTGAGCCTTTGCATTGCCGAATCTTACTTATCTCATACGTCTATCTGGGCAAGTGTGCCTGTTTTCAGGTACTCGAATGGCCTAAAGGAAATCTATTCTCTTTACAATGTGATACAAATTTAGTTAAGTCCACCGAAAAAGATGTCAAACTACCGAAAGCAAAAAAGAAGGGGGTTATAGTCGACTATTCCATTTGATATATTCAACGAAAGACACAATAGCAAAGACATATAATTCAGGTAAAAACAAATAAAAGCAAAGAACAGTCACATATTAAAATCAAGGAGCGCATCCGGCTTGCTCACAAGTCACAAGCCCAATCCAAATCCTCAAATCCCATTATCCTTGCGCCATCAAAATACCGGATTAACCCGTTTAGTTGTCAGCGGGCTGAGGCTTTGGGGGAGCCTGGGTGTCCTTAGGAGGAGGGGGGACGTCACCGCGCTTCTCCTTGTCGTCGTCCTTGGGAGGGGGAGGGATCTTGGTGTCCTTCGGGGGAGGGACTTCGTCGCGCTTGTTCTTGTCGTCCTCAGGCTTGGGAGGAACGTTGGTGTCCTTGGGAGGAGGGGGGACGTCGCCGCGCTTGTCGTGCTTGTCGTCGTCCTTGGGAGGAGGGACTTGAGTGTCCTTAGGGGCAGGAGGGGCGTCACCGCGCTTCTCCTTGTCATCGGTAGGCTTAGGAGGAGGGGGGACCTGAGTGTCCTTCGGGGCGGGAAGAGCGTCGCCACGCTTGTTCTTGTCACCATCCTTGGGAGGAGGAGGCACCTGGGTGTCCTTGGGAGGAGGGGGAACGTCTCCACGCTTCTCCTTGTCGTCAGTAGGCTTAGGAGGGGGAGGAAGCTGGGTGTCCTTAGGAGGAGGGGGGATGTCGCCACGCTTGTCGTGCGGCACAGGCAGGTCAGTCGGAGCGCCAGGAGCAGGAGCCTGGATGTCGGTAGGGCGAACACCCGGAGGGGCAGCGGACACAAGTCCGGCAACCATCATGGTAGAGAGAATGGCGGAGACCTTCATCTTGATGGATTGAAGAGTTCAATTGATTGGATAGAAGAGTGATTGTTCTGAATGCTGTTGAGATTGGATTGATGATGAGAAGGAAGCACTCATGGCAGACCGGACAGCCCCTTTTATGGCCTCTTGACGGATGAAGCGATCCCAGTGTTGACTCCTATTCTGGCACCATCACACTTGCTCATGACGAGGCCGCATACAACAGACCGCGCAGTCGTCATCAGCGTTTCCAGGCTGGAGGTTGACGACGAACGATCGTCTCAAGACCATTGAAGCGCTAACGGTGATAGCGTTACGACAGCAGTGGAACTCGATCTCTCCAGCCTTCAATTGGAACATTCGCACCTATTCTCTACAGGGCTGTGTCGTGATTGGGTCAATGTGGAGGGAGCTAAGCCTCGCCCTACACGTCGGAGCGTCAATTTTGACGAAGGCCGTTGTCTTGCGTAGTCTCTACTTTGTTTCGACTTCTGCCTCCGAGAAGGAAGCGGTATCCACCGACGATCGCG
This sequence comes from Aspergillus cristatus, assembly GCA_034509305.1. Lineage (NCBI taxonomy): Eukaryota > Fungi > Ascomycota > Eurotiomycetes > Eurotiales > Aspergillaceae > Aspergillus > Aspergillus cristatus. The sequence goes on along the minus strand of WJBV01000007.1, from coordinate 443,818 downwards.
CGAGCATCGCCAATAATAACCTGCGATACTACTCCAGAGTAACTACTCGGCACTTCATCAGGCTGGTACTCCGTAAGTCCGTAGTTTAATTGCATCCAAATTTAGCCCTGCGGAGCGCCCACAAAGCTTAACTCCTTGGCATGCCGATCACTTGCTGACACATCGGAAGTCGCGAAACTTCCGTCTCCGAAACGACATCAGAGGCTTCGTAATGCATGATATGTCAAAACCAACTTGCAACAAATCATAGACAAGCCACGGTGCGTAACCGACCTGCCATGAGAAAATATTCCAGCTGCTCGCTCTCGATTCGGAGGGGGGCTGCGTCTGCAAATCTGATCTATTGCCCGTGTTCTAGAGAACTACTGATCTCTCCTGATCAAAATCGCCATTCATCACGATGTGGGCTTAGGCCTGCACGGAATAGGAAGACTTTGGGCGGTTGCTTTCTCCGGGGTCGTGCAAGCTCTAGACGCTGCTGAGGGCCACGTACTGGACATCAGAAAATAGTACTCCGTACTTTGAACACTCGATTCTCCGTTCGCTATTTACTATCATAACAGCAGACAAATTGGCTCCGCTACGGGATGCCAGGTTGGTATTGACGTTTTGATATGAGGAGACGAATGGATTACCGACCTCGTCATAACCTGCTCAACGAAGAGTCTCCGTACCGCTGCATCAGAATTAATCTGCCGAATAAGGTCCGAGACCCATAACGCTATCTCTATCTGTGCATATCCTAATATTGCAAATTGTACAGGCTGCATCCTACAATACTCATTGAGTGCCTTGCTGCTCAACCAGGAGGCAAGTTGTGGAAGCGGCACTACGGAGTACAAGGATACACTTGGCGTTCCGAATCATCAGTGGGACGGCAGACGTGGACATGGCCAGGCCCAAATGAACGATAAGGATCTCATACCGCTCCAATATGGGGTAGGATTGGACAAAATAGCCACTGGCTGGGGAAACTCGTTGGCCGGAAAGGAACAAGTGTGCAAGTGTGGCACTGCTAGCTAACCGGTTTTGACCGTACTCATCTTGAGAACAGGATAACAGCGTCTCTCAATATCTGAAGGTCATTGAATCATCAAGTGGATCCAGGCCTGTGGTTGATAGAGTCGGATGGCTTTCGCCAGAACACTCAATTCCCATTTACTTTTTGCTACTCCATGAAACATCAAATGCCTCGTTCTAACCAATAGCTCGCTATGGGTGCCAAGTCAGTATTGGCGTTTTTATATGGAGTGACTAAATAAACTACCGACGTCGTCATCACTAGTGTATACTCTGTACAGGAAAAAAAAAAAAAAAAAAAAAACCGCTGGACCCAGACACCGGCAATTGAATGCACCGAGTGAATCCGGAGCTCATCACATTGTCTCCATACGCGCAGATCTTAATATCGCCGACTTCACAGGGCGGTCTCCTACAATGCTCATTGAGTACAGAGTACCTTGTTGTTCGACCACAGGATGTGATACTGACGCGGCATCACAAGGATACACTTCCTTCAGATGAAAGGGGAACACCAAATCTGGCAAATTGCACGGCGCCAAGTCCTGGCAGCAGTATCTCAGACCACAGTCGGCTTCTGTCAATGCTCTGTTTCGGTTCGTCGCAGGATACATTGAAGACTCGAGAATCAGACTAGGAATGCTGCAGAAATGGCGTTCCATTGCATGAAAACATCCTCGCATCTTTCCGGCGCTGTTCACTCCTAGTATTTTTGAAGAGGACTTTGCGAGACTTATCAAAGTGATTCCATTTTACATTGTACTCTTACTATGGGCTCGCTTCATGCTCTAGAAGGCCGAAGAGCCTCTCATCTCTGTTTGCTTTGGGTTTGCTAGCATGATCCACATAACGTACTCTGTACAGATTGATAATAGTTGGCTAATGTGCCTATTGTCTCTCCTCAAATCATTAAAACAACGCTAGTGCGAATGCCGAAGCATCCACCGGCGATCACACGAGCAGCACCAATAATCTACGATGTCTCCATCAGCCTCTTCGAGAACGCGAAGCCTGGTTTCCTATTCGGGAAATCTAGCCTTACGCAGCGCAGCATCCAGCGAAGCTTCAATTGCGACATCAGAGGCCATAATTGGTGACGTGTCAAATCTACACAAGACGGTGCCGCTAGCCCTGTAGAGATTACTGAGTACAGATACTTTCTCGTTGGCGAGTTCTTGCTTAACGCCGCTGATGGCCACGTGCTGGATGGATATCGCATCACCGAATAACACCGTACCTTGAGCACTCGATTCTCCTCTGCTATTTGCTATCCATGACAGCAAACAAATGGGCTCCACTATGTGGTGCCAAGTGGGTATTCGATCAGGAGATGAGTTATTTTGAAGCGGCACCACAAGGATACATAGAACACTTGGCATTCTGGAGGAAAGGAGAAGCCTAGAATACTTGTAAGTAGTTTGCACGAGTACAGCCAAGCCCCGCTAGTCTCTCAAGCCTGGCCAGATTCAGCTTCTGTCGATGCTCTGCCTTGGTGTTGAAAATTCAAGAATGAGGCTGAAAATGTCATGAGAATTGCATTCCATGATTGATACTCTCTTGACCTTTTTCTTTTGCTTGCTCGGGAAGCAGCTGCGCTCTTCATTCATGATAACTTTGGAAGAATCATTGAAGCCATTACTGAACGCTCACATCTTTGTCAAGGTATGAATTGCTTCATTACAAACATTTATAATCCACGAAAGAATACTGATAATCACCAGGAATCCCAGATTGCTCACGTCCGTCTAAGTACCGCAGAACCCCAATCACCATCCTCAAGAGCTCCCTACGATCACCACAGTCAAAGATATCAAACTTCCTTGAGTGGTACAAGGGCAAATTGTCATCAATACCTCGTCCTTCAAACAGACTAGCCATGTACCTCTTCGACGCCTTGAGTCGACTGACGTGAAAACGAGCCCCTTCCGAACAAACCACAAACCCATCATAGTATTCAAGTCGCGGATTGCGGGAGTAGGCTTTGGCTGCTAATAACAGGGCTGTGGGAGCTTTGGGCCAGGCTAGTTTGGAGTAATCGGATCCCTTCACGACCTGGTGTGTGTGGTTAGTAGAGGTCTTGGGTGTTGATGTGCGGTACATACTGATAGGATGATAAGTGGGATACTTAATTGGCGCTGCTCATTGAATCCTGCTATCATCTGGTCTGGGATTTTCGCTTTGATATTTACTGTGGAATCTTGAAACGTGGAGGATCGATCAACTCGGCGCTGGTTCTCGTCAGCCAATGGCTCAAAAACAAGAAAGCCAAAACTAATCAAATGAACCCACAAGTGTTGACCAGCATTCGTCTCTCAGGTGAGTTCCGTCACGAGGCTGTTAAGTATAGATTTGGAGTGACCAGGTCTACCGCTCTGCTTCAATAGCAGCATGTCACGAAACATTCTGTTGAATGGATTCCCTCTATGGTCTAGGAAATCAAGCGCGTTTGGCACGCAAACAAGCCCAGACACTCTCTCGAATTCTGCAAGTCATTGTGGGTTAGCTGACCTTCGTCTCCATCCGCTGGTTCGTGCTCAGAATTCAGTAGCTGTTCTGCAGTTATGTCTCGTTGCTTTGATTCTAGTAATGTCCAGGTGTGCGGTTGTCCATTTCTGGATGCTTTGCAGGAGGGTTGATACGTTGGGGGTACCCGTATCTGACGCCTCAGTGTCCATTGTAAATTCGTGACGACTAGCGAGGAGAGTTTTCGGAACGAGGTTTTAGAAGTCGCGGATTCACGGAATACTGGAGCCTGAACTCCATGCTCAAGATACGTGGGGAAAATATTCACCGGTCATCAATTCTACAAGAGTGATCTTCCTCTTCTCATCAAGCGCCGCAATATACTCAAAATACAGATCCCTCAACATGCCATACTGAACGCTATCTAGCAACACAATTACAAAGCTCAACCCTAACCCCCGCCCCAACAAGCACATGAATCCACAGCCTCTGCGTATCACTCAACCGATCATTCTCCGACTTCACCTCCACAAACATAACCTCCCTCCTCTCCGCGCTCCAAACCAACAAATCCGGAATCCCCCCACCCCTCTGCTGATACTCCTGCGCCAGCACCTTACAGATTGTCGCCAACGCCTCGCCACAGAAACACTGCGCGATTTCAATCAGGTCTTCCAGCGGGAAGGACCAGTTTATGCCGACGGCGCAGGGTTGGCGCGGGGAGTGGGTGGTGTGGACCGTGCGGATGAGTTGTTCGGCGGCGCCGTTTGTTATTTCGACGAGGCGGTGGTTTATTTCGGAGGCGCGGGAGGCGTAGAAGGTGTCTGTGTGGAGGTCGAGGGGGCTGGTTTGGAAGGGGGTTTGGAAGACGTTGGGGATGTAGGTGAAGAGAATGTCGTAGAATAGGAGGCCGAACTACGGAGTATATCGTTAGCGGATGGGTAGGCTGAGGGGTGGCGTGTGTGCTTACCAATGTTCGAACGATACCGCCCTCTGAATGGTAACCTTTCCATCCATGGTCCATGTACCAGTTCAGACATACCTGCTCGACTCTGCATTCGCCGCCCTCCTTCTCGTCTACCCAAATTGTTGGACGACCTCGTTTAGACCCATTATCGCGAGGCGTATCCTCCTGCTCGATACGTATGCCATCAACGGTCCGTTCTGCAGGTTTAGCCAAGACGGCGTATCCAAAATCATGTTGCTCTCGTTTGGGCACTTTCAAAGCTTTCTCGAGTTTCATAACCCGCTTTTGTAGGTCGTAGTGGTATATTAGATGACTACTCGGATCCTCCAGGCCTTCCTCGCAGGTCCGAAGCGCAATCCTCTTCCAGTGCTTTCGCTGATTTTCTTCACTGCGACCATCGAATGGATTAAGGTTCCACATGTAATGTTCTTCCAAAAGCGCCTTTCGCTGATACCATCCTCCACGACGCGCAGCGTGGAATAGGCGTTGATCGAGTAGTTCGGTGAGGATTTCGTGTTCTCGCTTATGCTCCTTGAACCGCCCCAAGGGATGTAGGCCTTTATGAACGATCCTGGTATAAACCCAAGCCGGCGAGAAGCGACGTAGATAAGCTCCTTCTCCGCACTCGTAGAAAGTAGCTTCTTTCTGTTGTTCTTGAGCTAGTAGTTCTTTCCATCGAGGATAGACCTTGTCGCAAAGATATTTGACCCGTTGCAAGTCCGGGGGTCCATTGAATTGCAAGATATTGTCAATTTCGAACTGTGTCCGCAGCGCTGACTCAAACTCCAGAAGAGTCGACCTAGACGGGAAAATCGAATTAGAGCGACACACGATATAACTCGGGAAATTCTTCCGCGAAGTCTTCGCAAGAATAATGGTCGTAAGAGATTTCTCCGTCCACTCCGTAGACCTATAGAACACCAAATGTACTCGTTCAAACAAGACCCTCGGGCCAGCACTAAGCCTGATACAGTCGCCAGTGTAATCGAGGATTTTCTCGACATAGTGGCTATCCCGATTCACAGACGGACTTCGGGCACCCGTTTTACCAGGATTCCAATCAAGTCCCGTCTGCGTCTGGGTTGACTGTCGAAATGCCGCCAATAACTCTTTCTTGCTCTTCCCTTGTACCTTCACGTCAGTTGCAAAGCTTTTCAGCTCGTCCAGTAATAGTAGCGATGACGCTTCTTCCAGCGTCGTTATTAATTCGCTACTATCGGCGAACCTGAATTCGCTATTGAGTTCCGAATTAGACTCAACATCCGCCGGACTCGCATTCTCGGCCTCAGACAGCACAGGAAGACCGCGGCCGCGCTGGAGCTCAGCCACCGAAGCATCCAAATCCCCAATATCCGGATAACCAAGCTGGTTAATACGATGCCACGCGGAAGTTTTCCGGAGAAAAAGCCGTACGTATCTAATCAACCAATCAACAAACCAGACCAAGAGCGGTACTGAATAGGCCCAACCTACAAATACTGCGCCTCATACGACAACTCCTTCCACTGCCGGAATACCTCCATTTCAACCTCGTTGAATAAATGCGCCTCTTCAGTTAACACTGTTTCTAGTGCTAGATTGAAGGCATCCACGTATATAGAACTTTTGCCTTTCTGCCAGGTGCTGTTTTGCATTCGTTGGTGCAGGTCTGGTTCATCTTGCACAGCATGCGAGGTTTCATACTCGTCTATTGTCTGGTTGTTTGTTTCGATGGCTGGGAGTGAAGATTCTAGTTCCGTTTGGCTATTTGAAGGTTGATTCTCGTCGTCAACGGGGATATCACCGTCTAGAGGTATGGTTGGTGAATCAGTCTCTAACGATGCGCGACCTATAGAACTCTCTTCACGTAGTACATTGTCCTCTTTCTGGTCATCACCGGAAACCTTCCTGCGTTTCACGGAAGACCCCTGCTTCCCCCAGTAGTCCAGCAGGGACATACTGCCACCGAAATATATATGAACACGCCGAGATATATATCGACAGACATCGGTTGGCAGAATGAGCGTTAACAAGTCAGGTAAACTCCAATCAGCTCATGAGAATAAGTAGACAAGGAACCCTATATACAAAACAAACGGCCAGAAAGAAAACCGATGGGATAAAACTCAAGAGAACCAGACCAGAACCAGAACGCCACACCTGCGCTACAACGCGATATCACGTGTGTTTGCCCGGTTTGCACATAGTACCATACCGCCCGCCCTTCCGCCCGCGCAAACGACGCGGTTTCAATATCCAAGTTCCAACGCTTCCAACGTCATTCATTTGAATCCGACTCACGAACTCCACTCGGTCCCATCAATCCTCACAAGACACAGCACAAAATGGCAAACGAAAGCCCCCTCGCAAGCACGCCCGTCGCCAACGACTCCCTTACCATCCCCCAAACCCAAACCCAAACCCAAGCAGCGCAAGTGCAATCACAGACACCAGGACGCCCCGGCGGCGCCCCCGCGCGCGTGTACATGAACGAGAAGATCGTGCCGTATCTACTGGAGGGGATGAAGGGGGTTGCTAAGGAGCAGTACGTTTCCTCACCTTTTCTCCCTGGATTGTTGATTGGAGTTGTTGGGGGTTTAGTCAGGGAAAGAAAGAAGGAGAGAAGGCTAATATGTGATATAGACCAGCGAATCCGCTGCGCGTGCTTGGGGAGTTTCTGATTCAGAAGAGTGCTGAGGTTGAGGGGAAGTCGCCTGAGTAGAAGAATCGGTCGACAGGACAGGTTGATTGATTGAATGATGAACCATATTTTGAAAGGGGGCACTACGAACCGATATCGGGATGCTTCTACTTCACTGGGCTGGCGCTGGTGGATATCCACGACAGTACTTTACGGAGATGGGCTGCAGTGAAGATCTCGTCTGGGGCGGTATGGAAGCGACCGAATCCGTGACGCTCAATCGGGTGGGCTTATTCTTATTCGCTGAACTGTCAAGACTGGGCCGTCGGGCTTTCAGTTGTCAATGGATCATTGGCCGTACCTGGGCGTGAATAGTGGTCCGGAAGCATTCGAGCACGATTAAGCTCGGGATTATTGATCTGATGTTTTATGTGGCGCTGCATCATTGCTTCGTGGTTGTATACTTTGAACATACAAGTATTTGGTCGTTCAAGTATTCTCAAGTACAGAATGTATACATTAGGAACATGAAAAGTCCTACAAATCTTCACGCTTCATTTACTCAACGGTCGTCCATACTTATATAAAAGTTTTGTAGACAGAGTCTGAACTTTGAGCAAAGCACGATCATCAAGAAAGGGATCCCTGCATACAGACGCAAGGAGAACCCTCAGCAGCGCCAGCCAGATCATCACTGATGCACCTAGGATAGCAGCACCACAGACAAGCATTGCTTTGCCAATGCACCAATTATTACTCACAATGCAGACAGTTGTCATCTCTAGCTGGCCAATATACCAGCCTTGGCTTGGTGCAAGTAACCGCCCTGCTGTCAGCGCTGTTATAACATAGATATTGCCCAGATGAACTGTCAAGCTTCGGATATAACCATTCAGAGAAACCGATGTAATACGAATAGCTCGCTTGCTCCCTGCCTAAAATGAGAAATCAAGATCTTCGTGACACAGATCAGCTCCCATTTCGAAAATATAGAAACCTTACCTTCCAGCCATGCTGTCAATAATAAGCAATTAGCCGTGGAGAAGTTCTCGGGTTTCCTCTGCGGCGACCCGAGAATTACAGAATCCCCCATTCGCGGCGATTCTAGGGGCCGGTGTTTGGCGATACTACAGGGATAAAACGCGCCACGGCTATGGCGGAAACTGGCGTGGAATGGCCGGATTTCCTTTTTTTTTTTTCTGTTTGGTTTCTCACAATGCGCCGTGAGACCATTGGGCGGAGAGGCATGGGCCAAGATAAAGAAATTTTTGTTTTGTTTTATGTGTTTTCTGGTCGAATACAATCGGGTCGTTACGTAAAGGGTGTTTGTGAACAAGACGCAATAAGGCGAAGAGCTGACTAGCGAAAACATCCCGAAGAGTTGAAATGTAGCAGTGCTGACCCATGAGATAATCCGAGAATTACAACGTAAATGTAGATCTGTTCCTCGTCCTTGCCGCCATGATTGTCTGGAGAGTACCGAGAATAAAAATTTTGAAAACAATATTCCAGTGATCGAAGCGCGGCGACATGGATTGTTCCTTTTTCTTGTGTGGACAGTTGAGAAGTTTGCCGCAAGATTGAATGGCGTTTCGATTCCACCGAGACGACAAGGAGATGCGAAAGACGACTTTTTTGTGCGTGACATAGAAAAACAGAAACAACGACGTCCCACCGTTGGTGTCGAAATCAGATAATAGAAACACAAGCAGGGGGAAGGGGCGAGAGAACAAAAGGAAAGGGTAAAAAGTACACAACAATTAAAAGCGAGAAAAATTAGGTGCCTTCGACCGACTTCGACATCTGATCATTCCGACATGGCTTCACCTACCTGCTAGCGTACCGGTCATCGGCATAGGAGCGGCTAGCATATGCGTCACGCGGAGGGGCACCACCCTGGCTGTAGCTGGGAGGGTTAGCATCACGGTCGTAGTAACCGCCGCCGCTGCCGCTGCCGCCGCCACGACGGTCGTCACCACGGCGGTCTTCGCGGCTGTACCGGTCCTCGCGGCCGCCGCCAGAAGCGTAGCGGTCGATGCCACGGTAACCGTAGTCATCGCGGTAATCACGGCGGTAGTCACGGTAGTCACGGCCACCATAGTCGCGGCTACGGTCACTGTAGGAGTCGTAGCGACCGTAGCGGTAGTCATCACGGCGCCAGCTAGCGCCCCAAGGACCACGGCGGTCATCATAGCGATCGCCACGGGGGCCACCACGACCACGGGCACCTAGCACAATTGTTAGTGCATAGTGTATTTGAAGGAGACTTATGGGATTCCAAACCAGGCTCACCTCGTTTAGGAGGACCAAAGTATTTGCCGGGAGTAGGTGTGCGAGGACGGCTACGACGAGCCTTCTCGATGCTCAGAGTGCGGCCTTCAATGACTTCACCCTGCAGACCTTCCTTGGCAGCATCCGCCTGCTCACCGGTGACCATCTTCACGAAGCCAAAGCCACGCGACTCCTTGGAGTGAGGGTCAACCATGATGGAGCAGTTCTCGACGTCACCGTACTTCTCGAACAGGCGCGACAAATCCGACTCGGACAAACGAGGGTGAATGCCAGTGACGAAAAGGTTGGAACCGGTGTTCTGGGCACCCTCTTCGTCATCGTCGAGCATCTTACGGGGATCGATAGGGCCTCTCTCGTATCCACTTGGTCTCTTTGTGTCAGCTTTTCGAGAACAGGCCATTTTGATTTTGGGTGTGAAGCAGAGGCGATGGCATACCGGTCATCAATGCGGCCGTTGGGGGAGCGGCTCCGGGCACGGTCATCTCTGATCTCATCGCGAGGAGATGCGCTGCGGTGACGGTCGAAACGAGGCTCGTCTGAAGGGCAAAAAAGAATCAGGTGTCAGTCTTGCTGTTATCTGAGACGGAAAGGTCCAGCTGGCCGGTCAAGTAAGTCTTCAAGCATACCGTCGTAGCGACCGTTCTCCTGCTCGTATTCCGAGGCCATTATGAAGAGTTGAAGAGTTGAAGTGGAAAAGAGTCGTAAAAGAAAAGAGAAGTCACTTGAGGATGAGAAGAGCGCGTGTCGCACGTCCAGAACAAGGCAAACAGAAAAATTCCACCGACGACAAGAGAGCTGGTGACTCAGCTAAACTCAGTCACAGTCGAACAGGAAGAGGGTATTAAACAAGAAAGGAAATGAGAATAAGGAAATGAGAGGATGGGAGAGGAGGATGGAGGAAGGAGGAATGAAGGGGGGAAGGCAGAAGAGAAGTCGAGCATAATAATTCCAGACCACGCGCGGCTCTGCGGTGGATGCGCCAAGACCCCAGCGACCAACATTCCATTTTCGGAATCGCAGTGCATATACTACATACAAGCACAGAGTACGGAGTACATTAATAGTGAATGTGAATAAAGCCCGAATCATGGATTTCCATGTTCAATTACACCTATCGCTAGTCGCGTATACAAGAGAAACAAAGTAAAAAGAAAAAAGAACGCCATCTTTCCCAGTATCCTAGCCCTCTCGAATACAAACAAAACAATCCATAAAACAATCAAACCACCTTAACTCCCGACTCATTATCCAAAACCACTAATTCTGAGATGTCCGTAGCCGCCTCCGGGTTTGATGGACCTTGACAGGTTCTTCACCAGACCCATCTGCACCCTCGGCTGCACCAGAGCTCTTCTGCGTCTTTCCCTCGAGACCATCGTCCACCAAATCCATCAATTCATCCTCGTCCAGTTCACTGAGCTCCTCGCTCATTCCGCGCATGACGTCTCGGCCTGTCCAGCGTTCTTCGTAGATCGTAGTACCCAGTGGATCGAAAGGTTCCATGTACCATTGGATTCCACCTTGCGCCAAGGGATGTTGTTGGTCTTCTTGCGAGCTTAGTGGAGGCGTAGGAGGCCCTTTTTGTGGTTCAGGCGCTTCCTTTGTGAACTGTGGACTGGCATTGGCATGCTGTTTGACGTCTCCATTGACAGGTGCTCGGATTTCATCATTGTGTGGAATGTCCGTAGTTTCCATCTCAGGTTCAGGCTCCTTAGCTGCATCTATCGCAGATGTATCCTGGGCTTGAGATGCGGTGGATTCAGGTGGCTGTGCTGCATCTGCATCGGCCATAACATGGTCACCATCGGTGTCAGGTAATGCAGAGGCCTGCGGTTCTTCCTGAGGTTCTTCCTTCGCAGGCTCGTCGCCGCCCTCAATCTTCTGCACCGTGCCATTAGGACCCTCGAGTTCACCGACAGCTTCCGTGCCAACAGTGCCAGCCAATTCCGTCAAATCAGTAAGAGAATTCCTCCGTGACCGGACACTATCCTCAAAAATCTGATCCAACTCCTTCAATTCCTGCTCAAACGGTTTGCGATTCAACTCGCTCTCCTTCTTAATCGCATCCTCCAAGGCAGGCTGGATCGCTTTAATAATTCGCTTAGCCAACTTTCTCTTCTCACGCTGCTCTAAGCTAAGCTCAGGCGCCCGACCACTAATTTGCATCTGAAGCTCAGCGGTGTCTCCGGCAGGCTGGACGCCGATCTCTGAGGTAAAGACGCTGGCAAGTTCGGCTGAAAAGATGGAAATGGAGGTATACGAGCGGTCTTCCAACTTTCTGCGGATGGATAATAGTCCCTGTCGGAAAATTCCCTTGCCATCAAGACTGTCGCAGGGTTAGCGGGGTTCATTCAATAATGAAAACAGGTTAAAACTCACGTCACAGCCTTGTCAAAGATAGGCCAAAGCAACGGGAAAATAGGAAAGTAAACAGTATCCACTACGTGGCGAAGGGTCTCTGCATCCTTCAACTTCTCTCGTTCCCGCTTCTTCACCTCGTCGCATAGAATGCGCAACCGGTCTAGATCGTGCGAAAGCCGCTCACCGAACTCGATGCGCCGCTGTAACCGCTTGCCACCACCAACTCCCATAGCCATATAGTTCCTGCGCGTCATTTCCATCGAAGAGAAGGTCTCCAGCGATAACTGCAGACGCTTCAGAAGCGCTGCGCCTCTTCTTGCTTCCCGCTTGAGTGTCCAGTATTTGCACGCATCCTCGCCGTATTGTTTTCTTTGCCGAACACCGAATCGCTGAAGGGAGGCCACAACGGAGTTGAGAACAACCTGCGGTATGACCGGAGCTCCAGAGGGTAGTTTCCAGACGGTCCTTGGAACGGTGGGACGCTTGCGTTTGTTGCCACCAACAGTAAGAGTGAGTCGCGGCACGCTTCTCTGTCCGTCGTCATGTATGTGATCGCAGCTCGTGGGATGTGTCGGCTCCAACGAAAGAGCAGCGGCCTGGCTATCACCCCATCGTCGACCTTGCATAGTTTCCCGATAGTACTCCATGGCCTCCGCGGTGGCAACGTCGGTGCCATGTTCTCTTCTCCATTCAGGAGGAACATGCTTGTCACAGAAGGCTTTGAGGAGATGGGAATCCATAAGTCCCGGAGTTCCATTGCCGGCCTTCATCTTCAGGTAGAGCTGAGCCCTGCGTGCACATGTAACATGGAACGCAACAAAACAGTGTTTATTGCTGCATTGGATAGACGCACCCATTCTCTGCCGACAAATGTAGCAATGGAGCTTCCAACGACTTCTGGGGACCTTTTCAATGTCTGTAATAGGCTCCATCAAGGACGGGTTGCCGATGGACACCTCTGGAATCCAGATGGCGCAAAGAAGATGAGACCATTTAGACGTCGTGGTTTGTTTGAAAGCACCCTCGGTGTTGGGACAGAAAATGCAGTTGACTGATCCTCTTCCAACCAGTTGACACTTGCGGCATAACCATTGGCCTTCTGGGATGAAAGGCACACCATAACACTCCTGGTGCACAGCCAAATCGCATCCGTCACAGAACACAATGGCATTAGAGTTCTCACAATCGCCATCATCACAAATAGCGCATTTGCTGTCCTGTTCTTCTCCCGACCCGGTAGTTTCTCCATTAACAGCGGCTGCTGAGCTAGAACGAGGGCGATGCGTCTGGGGTGGTTTGGGATTAGGCTTCGGTATCCGTTTCTCAAGCGCATGCCATTCCTTTTCGATTTTTGTCATGGTAATTTCGAAAACTGCCGGTTTGATAGGTTCCAGTTGGTCCAGCCTTCGTTTCGCGTTATACTCTTCCAGCCATTTTTCGTCTTGTTCATCCATATCGTACTCCACTCTGCCAACCGCTGCGTTCACTTCACCCTCAACTCCAGTCGGGTTTATCACATCCAGATCATCCTCCTGCGCCGCCTCGCTCATTCGAATCAACTGGCGATCATGTCGTAAAAAGATATCGCTCTCTTGGTATCCCACATTGGCCATTGTACGGTCAACATAATTGGCTTGACCGACGCCCGGTAGATCGTAAAAAACAAACGGATCCCGTATCCGAAAGGACGGCTTCGGTAGAGTCAACCTCTCGCGGGGATTGGGACCTGGAGGCGGCACAACCTTGGGCTCGTTCGGATTACCCAGGCCATGAAGCATAGCATCAGGGCGGCGCGGGGGACGTCCAGGGCGTCTCTTGGGTGGTGTAGGAGAGGGAACATCGGCATTCGCACGGAGATGATCGGGGATGGGAGTCTGTTCGCCATTCGCGGTAGGGGCATGCGGAGTCGCGGCTGAAGGACGTGGACCATCTACTTCATCCGCACTGAAAACTGCAATTCTCGCGTCAATATCCAACTCCGGATGGAACTCCTCCCAACCGCGCTCCTCACGCGGTTTGTAGCCATCTCCCTGTTGTAACGCAAGCGCAGCCGATGTCGACGAGCCAAAACGACCGCGATTCTGAATCTTATCCCGTCTTAATCGCGCAGAAGGAGGTGTTGTCGGTACAGGGGCGGAAGAAGGCGGCGGAAGGTGCTGGACAGGTTGCAGTTCGAATTCACGCGGTGTTTCTCGTGCAGTTCGACTGCGCGAGACTGAAGAGGTGCGTCTCACTGGTGTTGGTTTCGCGGGTTTCGCGGGTTTCGCAGCTTTGGCAGATTGTACCTCCTTCACTTCGTATTCGATGAACCTTCCTCCTCCCCCAGGACCTCCTGGGACATACTTTCGTTTCTTGAGCGGAGGCCCTTCGCTGGGTTCCTGCTTAGGGGGGTTCCTGGGCGGTCGTCCGGGGCCGGGGTGTCGTTTCGCTGAGGGCAGAGGTGCCATTTTCAGGGTGTCTAGTAGGATATAGGTAAGGAGAGAAAGTAGTAGACTCAGCTTCTGGGGGCGTTGAGCTCGTCGCTCAGCTTCTTTGAAATCAAGCCGCGCCGGTCCTTAGCAGGCAAACACAGACCACAACAGCCAACTTAACAGGTCATAACCTTCTCTCCATCAAAATGACTATCCAAACGAGCGTAAAGAAGCCGACAAGATAGAAGAAGACGACACGGGCGAGATAAAGTGACCACAGGAGCGCAGGATTCCAGCTGAGCGAACGCGAAGGCAAAGGAGAGCGAGTGGCTGTTATCGCCGCTAAGCCCCAAGCGGAGAAAGGACGAGACCGCCCTCCACCTGGAGCTCCTCCAACCACACCACTAAATGGCAATCCTCGCCCACAGCTTCACAACTCGTCCTCTGTGAGAGCAATCGATTGTTCCAGGATGGGTGATGACCGGTGTGTTCTTCTATATTTTTTTTATCCTTACAATAACTCACTAACGGTCAATCCAGATGGCGCGGAGGCCGACCATACGACAATCGCCAGTCGGGCCATAGACAGTCGGGTTCTAGGAATATGGGAGGACCGCGTGGGAATGCCTGGAGTGACTCGCGCGACCAGAGCCCTGCCGGACCAGCTAACGAGCAACATGTTCCCGTCCGTGGATTTAATGCGACGGAGGCAAAGTCAGCTCTCAAGCGAGGTAAGTGGGCGCGTGCTCGTTGACTATTCGGTTCGACGACTGACTGTTCTTGCTCTCTACAGGTGCACACGGTATGTACAATTTATTGACGTCCTACGCTAGCGAAACGGATCATTGACCTCCATCCTCATCAGAACCGAAACCTGCCGCCTACAAGCCAACCGGGAAGGACGTAAACAACCGTGCTAGCGGACCTTGGGGCGCCAAACGTACGTGAACCATCGTTCAACCCCTTCTCGATAGTGCTTGCTGACAATTCATTCAGCCAACAACATGGCGAGCGGAAAGGACTTCTTCCTCGAGCTTCGAAAGCAGGTCACTTCCTTGCGGGGTGGAAATGTTCCTGGTGGTTGATCATGCTGGTGACATGGATCTTACGAATATAAGCACTGCTGGAGTGATACCGGTGGATTGCTTTCCCTCTGGAAGGGACGGTCGATAATTGACCTATTACATACGAGGAGACGAATTTATGGCATAGCTCCGTCCATCAAAGATATGCGGCGGGCAGTTGGCCTGGGCGTGGTTTCGACTTGTATCGATATACCAGCACCGTTACATAAAAAAACAAAATGAGAACGTTCAAAAGCCATATCGAGAATTGTCATATAATACACTGCTATAGCTACACACACTGGTATATAGACAGGAGAGTGGCGCACAAACACACACATGGGGTATCGCTATTGTACAATTGCCATTTCAACACTTCCTCCACCCACTCGGGCCCAGGACTCCACCATCATCAGCACGCGGATCAAGGGTCCACTTTCTCAATGCGCGAACGCTAAGATCAGAGCACCATCCCGCCTCGAACATCTCAATCCCAGCCCACCCGATCATCGCCGCGTTGTCTGTGCACAGATAAGGTGGAGGAGCGAGGATCTTAACATGTTCGAATCCGCGAACATCGAGGATTGAACGAAGGACCGTCATGAGGAACTTGTTTGCGGCGACTCCGCCGCTCACGACTAGCGTTTTGACTTCTTCGTTGGAATTTCCCGTTTTTGGTTTGAGAGCCTCGAGGGCGATGATGGTTCGTGAGGCGAGATGCTCGAAGCAGACGCGCATCACTTCCCGAGCCAATGCGATCCGTTCGTCATTGGACATGACCTGTCCAGTCTTCTCTTTCAGAGATACGAGCTTACCAGCCGCGCTCGCGATAGATGAGAAGCTAAACTGCAGATGCCGCGTGTTGGCGAATGGCGTGGTGATACTCCAACCCCATGGACTTTCACGTTTAATTACCTCCTCGCCTCGGGTCATTGGTGGTCGGTAATCGGCGTAATCTGAGCCACCATTCGGGAACGCAAATTGCTCCAATGCTTTACCATACATTGTAGTCTTTGCATTTTGAAGCAGGGAGCTGGGGAGGATGTCTCGGGCCGCTTTGTCAAGAGACTCCCCAATGGCGATGTCTGTGCTGGAAGCCATAACCTCGTGTTCTGTGATAGATTTCGATTTCACCAATATCGAATGACCACCGGAAACGAGAATGGAGAGGAATGGGAATTCTGGCGTGGTCTCAGTAGTCGTAGTAGTGGCGGAGCCGGTCTGACCCCGGTTCAGAGACGAAACAAGTCGCGGCGTCAAGAGATGCGCTTGCATATGATGTACCCCGACAAACGGTATCTGCCATGCAACCGAAAGCGCCTTTCCCGTATCCAAGCCGGTGGACAGATTCGAGCGCATTCCCGGCCCTCTGGTGGCGGATATGAAATCCGGCTTCCGGCGCGGACTTGATCCATCGGCCAAGACTATTTGTCGTGATATATCACTTACAGTATTTCCATTCTTATTTTCTGCCTCTGGTAAATGCGAGAGCGCTTTTCCGACGAGCTTTGCGAGGTTCTCTTGGTGCGATTCTAGTGCTAGGATCGGGTGGATGCCACGGTATTCTCGCGAATCGGCGGTTACATTTTCGAGGAAGTGTACTTTCGCGGCGCCGGGGATATTATTCGGGTTCTTTTCGACAATCGCTACCGAGGTATCATCACTAGCACAGACATCGAAGTTAGTAAAAAGCTTTGACGGAAGGTACCGAGAGTGCTCACCAAGAAGTTTCAATAGCCAATGTCAGCAGCCCTCTATATCTAGAGAAACAATTCCTTTTCGAAGCAATGCGTAAACTGGTGCGAAAAGTCGCGGTTGATATTCGTAAGTTCAACATTGTAAGGTGGATGAGAGACCCTTTATTCCGGTAAAGGTCGGCGGAAAAAGATTGGATTCGCACGGGCCATGGAAGCCCTGAGGATGTGCCCTAAAGCATGGCCATAAATGGTAATGACTAGCTATAGTACAGTCTCTATAATCATCATGACACGATATCAACCCTTAAGCTGCTTATCACACATGTATAACCTTGGTGGGATTGAATCTATTTGTTTTATCCCCCAAACGAACCCCATTAAGCACGTATCCCCGTTGATTGCTAACAACTCTTACCCCCCGGTATTTGAATTCCGTTGAATAGTGCGTGTGTCCGAATACCCAGGCCTTCACACCATCCAACTTCGGGATATCTGAAAGAATGTCAGTCGCAAACGCGGGCGACAAGGGGCTATTCTCATTCCGTGGGCTGGGCGTCAATTGGGTCAAAGGCGCGTGATGCGTCACGACCAGGACGGATCGTTTCTGGTCCTTGCCTGCTCTTTGGTTTTCCTCTTGTATTGCTTCGAGCTCTCGTATTAACCATTCGGAATCCGCATCATGAGCTGCGTTGTGGTCGTCGATTGACCAGTCTTTTATCTGGTGGAAATCCTGAATCTTCTGCCGGATATCGTCGCTGGATCTCCCCGGAACCCTGGACCAAAGCGTACAGCCGAGGATAGTGACATTAGAATCCGGAATATCATAGCGTGTCTGGTGAAGCAAGATAAGTTGACCGTTTAAACAAGGCTCCTTTTCAAGCCGTCTAGCCTTTTCAATTCCTGACTCAAAAGACTCCTTGTAGAATTCATGATTCCCTAATACGAGGAACGTGGTTCCGAACCGCTCAACCTGCTTTTGTAGGAAATATAGGTACGCGTCATAATCCGCTAAGCGCCCGACATCCCCGGCAAGGATAAGGTAGTGTGCGCAAACTGGGAACTCGAAAGAGGCGTATTGCTGGTCGACTTCTAGATGGAGATCGGATAGGATATGGAAGGGGGGTTTTGGTTTTCCCGAGAAGAATGTTCGTAGTCTTTGAAGTGCCATAGCGCCGTACAATACCGGAGAAGCAGTCGCTATCTAGGAAAATATAAAGGAGACAAGAACTAGCGCCAAGGCTGACTGTACAATTTCTCTTGGTTGCACAATGACCTTGTCTAGACCTTTTCCTTTTTGAGCAGCACACCTCTAAGTGTGGATAGCAGTGTACTGCTGCAAAAATACCAAAGGTTTACCATTCACCAATACGATTTCTCATCAGATTTAATGATCATTCAGTCAGGCGCTTCGGACAGACGCTTGACATCTTCATACCATCAAACAGAGCGTCACTACCGTCAAATTCGGGGTTAAGAAACGTTTGCTTTGGCATATTTAGCGGTTGCGCAATTAACTTCCACGGAGCTTCCGAAAAGCTGAGAACATTGACAGCTTGGTGTTTCTAAGTCGCTTATAATCGAGCATCTCTTCGACGTCTGGAACACAGCACCGGGTAGATTATCTATAAGGAGTGCTCATCCACCGAAGTTTGAACATGGTGAGTGATTGGGGATGCTCAATAGACATCGGAGCCATTTCTATACCTGGAGCTCTCCTTTATATGTCGCAGTTTGCGAAATTTTATCCAGCTGGAACGATTTAAATTCGGTGACGTCCTGGCAGAGCTTATCGGTGACGAGGATGAAGAAATAAAAGATGGGTACTTTCCTAAAGTAAATAGCAGGTTTGACATCGTGCAGGCATGAGGTACGCTTTAACACCCAGAAAGTCAAGCGCCGCAATCAGACCTGAACCTTAGTCATATACCTTCAGATATTCCGAATTCTTCATATAGATAATGGTGCTGCTACCTATCAACCGTACAGGCCTGGTTTTCTGGAAACAACGCGCCCTTTACCAGGGTATCCTCGTGATAACTCCGAATCAATCTGACGTGGACGATTTCCTGAAAGATTTGGGTGCAGAGCTTACACTGAGAACGGACCAGCAATGAGGTTCTTGGGTATTGAAATCGAAAGACGTCCGGAGGGCATCGGCGAGCTCAAGACTACATATGGCGGAAGCCCGTCAGCATCGATCACGTCTAGATGCAGCTGACCACTCTTGAGGTTCCGTCGGTCACTTGTGCTCGAATTGGGGACATTACTTCTGTACAGAGGATGGCAAGGCAAGAGATACTTGGCCTGGTCAGGTGTCGAAAGATCATTCCCCCGTGGAACTGCGCCTTTCATTTCACATATATGATGCGGAATAAACCTACGTTATATCAAAGGAAGGAAATTCGGAATCTGACCATCTTTACAAATACGCTAAATGGTCACCAAGAAATGTTGCATCAAACAACATTGGATCCTTACATTAGTGCTATGAACAGGAAGATTGGCTAGCAATCATCCTAGCACAAGCGGAAGACAACCATCGAAAATGGCAGGCGCTTAGTTTCAAAGGAGAAGTTGCTTTCCGGTGCACCAGCGTTAGTTCGTTTAAGTGCTTGGTTTATTACGCTCATCGAACGAGCGAGATGAATTCAAAGTGATTCTGCTCTTAGCGACCATTAAAACCCCGGAAGAACAACCCAGAGGTGCTGAAGCATTGAAGAGCCGAGCATCGCTCTGACTAACCGGCACGACTGAGGAATGCCATAATACGGACAGTTAAAGCGACACACTTGAGCCTTGAAAGCGCTCTACAGCCTTCTAAGACTTTCCTGCAACAACCAATTTGAATCTTCGGTTACAACATTTCGAAAGAACAATCATGCCACCATAATAAGGAAGCGCAGCCAAGTGGATTGAATGAGATAAAGTTCCTTATACCAAGACTGGTAACTGGCGAGTTAAAGCTCGGGTCCCTTGCTTGGTAGGATCCAGCATGCCTATGGCCTTTCTTTGGAACTTAAGAAAGTGATATCGCTAAGGCACACTTCGCAATTGACCTAACCGATATCGGTGGAATGTCTACATATTCCAGTCAGTCACTTGATTGCCTGGTGTGCTCTGCATAAGGGAGCAGCAAATGATGCATTGACTATCACTGCTCTTTTTCTTGAACTGTGATATACAAGACATCGAATTCGATGGAATTCCCGCCTCGCTTTTCTGAAAAAGGGAAGCAAATATCGATAGTGATCACCTTCCGACTACAATGTCAAGGAAGACTCATTTCCTTGTCGGTTCCGGTTCGAATGACGAGGTCGATAAGCAGATGTTAAAAGCCCCTGGTAGTCCGTCTTGGAGCAGCTGCTTGTCAGTTGTTCCTCCTTGTTGATTGGATCACATCTCAAACAAGCTGGGTCCCCTGTCACCAGGCTCAGGACCGTCGAACGCTTGCGCGCCCTCGGTATTCACTCGCTATCGTCCATTAGAGTTATTGATACCAGGCAGCCCGTCGCTCCCCAAACCCCAGCTCACTCTCCTCCGTTTCTCGGACACAAGTTCTTGAGAACCAATGGAGAAACGAATACTCCAAAACAATCCCAGCGGCGTTACACCAAACCAGCATGATCAAGCAAAACTGGAAAACGAATAATTCCATTCAGACAGCAACGGAAGTACAGCTGCGACAAAGTTTATCACTACGCCGCATTGGCGGCTGTGTCTTACGCAGAAGAATTCCTGGACTATCTACCATTTGCCCCGTGGCCATGTGACCAAGCCGACGCCGGCTAATACGATGGTACCTTCAGATTCAACAAATGAAATGGTCATGGTGGACTGCAGCACGTACTCGACTTTGCCAGTATACTTGGCTGTTGTACGTGCTTTTGACGAACAACATCATATAGAGCACAATTAACATGGCTGATGTTGGAGAGATGACTGCAGAGCTATCCTCCTTTTCACAATAGATAACATCAGTTAAATTGCAACCGGGAGCAAGTACAATGGAGATCGGAACGGGATCCGTTGGATTCCTGGTGCTTTTTCTCAAAGAACTGGCGGGATTAGTCCCCAAGAACGAATTCTCAATGAACATCGGAAAAGCCGATGAGGATGATGTCCTCTGAGATTTCAAACGGCGGGTAAGATCGGGGTTGTCTTACCACCGAAATCGCGTGAAAGATCCGACTACAAACAGCTCCCGTGCTGTGTCATCAAAGGTCAGATGGGAGCAGAAGCAAGAACGGCCTTCAGAGGAAGCTCTTGGAAACATCATCAACCCCAGCGTACTCCTACACGAGTCAGCCGTCAACGAATCCTTCGGGACGAACAGGAGCGAGTCAAGCTAATCGCACACAACCGTAATCAACAGCTCTAATTAATACTTTAGGTCGTTCGCCTGGAACAAAACCAATTCCGGAGAGGGAACAAAACATCTGGCCATTGCTTCGATGCCCCAGCAGGACTGTGTCGCACATTGATCATATATCCGTATTTACTTGTAAACTTGGGCTTCTGTACGCATACATAACCTGATCTAACGATTTTGAACGCCGGATACCTGTCATCCACGCATCATGAAAAATAAAGACCGCCTCTACATCGTCCTCTACGCGCGCAGCGGCGCCCCCAAAATGCCCGGAAAGAAATACATACGCCAATACCTCCCCATCATCCACCCCCAATCCAATTGTATCCCAAACCAACAAACCCAGCTACCACTAGGCCCTCCACATCCACCCCAAACCCAAACCCAAACCCCCTCCCCAGAAACCGGAACATGTTACAGCGCCAAAGAAATCCTCTCCCCCAGCGGCACCACCCAGTGGCACTTCCAAGAAACGCCCTCCCCGCCCGGCCCCAGTCCCGCTGCTATTCTGCTTGTCAGGGTTATGGTTGCGAAGGTTAGGGATACGGAACGGTTGCGGAGGTTGTTGAGGGGTGTGCCGGTGAGGGAGGACGAGGTGGGGTGGAATTGTGTGGGGTGGGTTAGGGAGACGTTGGAAACGGTTCGGGGTGATGGGAGGGGAGAGGTGCTGGGGAGGAATGTGGTGGGTTGTTGTGGAGGGGGTTATGGGGTATGTTGGGAGGAAGAGGGAGTAGGGGAGGTTTTGTGGGGGTCTTGAGAAAGGGGTTCCGACGTTTGATTTGGTGGAGGGGTGTGAGGTTGTTACATAGTGAGGCTGAGTATCTACGGAGGAGTTTGTAGAGAGAGTATGAGGAACCATAACGAATGACATTGATTCCAGCTAGTCAAGATCATAAAGCATCACGTCATGATCATAATAGTAACTCCTAACACTGCTCGCTTATGCATTGCATCAACAGTAACCTCATCCAACGGGTACCATCCGAGACCTTATTCCGACAGCGCTGTATCGTAGATCTGAGTCGTTCGGAGCCGGGCGTGATTGCGGACCATCAAGGTCTCGACCCGTCGGACTCAACAGCCCTAGCTACCTCGACCAGACCCTGGTCAAGATGCGTTTCGTTCCATATCCTTGTCTTGTCTTGTCGTGTCATATCAAACCTCCAACTCAAGCAATTCACTCCCTAACAATCCACCTCCTCTCCTCCCTCGCCATCCTAGTATGACACCCGTAATACTCCTCCTTATTCTCAATTGGCGTCACACAATGCACAGTTGGCGTCCCCTTAAACTTGATCCTCTTATCCGCGTGCGCACTCGAGCCAGTGTGTTTCTTGAGGATACTCTTGGACGAGCAGGTGTTGGCGTACGCGTAGGAGGGCTGCAGCGTTGAGAAGCGCTTCGCACCAGCAGCCGCATTGGGACTAGGGGCGGCGGGCGAGATTGGGGTGCGGGGGGCGGCGCTGGGGGATTTGAGGGGGAAGGAGGAGCGGGCGTTTTGGGCGGCGGAGATGCTCAGGGAGAGCTTGGGTTTTGCGGCGCGGGCGGCGTACATTTTGTTGTGTTATTGATTGATTGATTTGAATTGAAGTGATTGAAGTGGATTGAATTGAAGATGATGGTTGAGGTAGGGCTGATCGGGGAGGATCGATATTAAAGCAAGAATGCGGTGAGGATTTTGATCAACAAAATCGGATTCCAGCGCAGCGTGTCGCGAGATACTATTAATATGTGCAAGTATGCGTTGTTGTTGTTTTTCTATTTTTTTATTGACGCGTGCCGAGTCAAGAAACAAACAAAAACAAGCGGTGCTTGGACCAGCCAAAACGAACCACTCAAAGATGAAAATAGAAAAAAGAGAATGAAGAAAGTTAACCAATTCCAAACACACAGTGTCTGACACGGGAAAAGAAGAAAAGAGTCAGGACAGAAGGGGGTCTTCCGCGGCTATATAGTCGCCTGACAGTCTCAGGTTGAGTCTGTCCTGTTGGAGGGGTCGATCGAAAGAGGAGAAATGCCGTAAAACCAATGGTGGCCAGTGATGGCGGTTCTCTAAGCGCCGGGGGATGCAGCACGGTGCAGTGTCACATTTATCACTCACAGTATCACCGGCGGATGGGCGAATGAGATATTGATACTCGAGTGTTGGGATGGGATCATCGTGAGGGTTTCTCGAGTTGTCGTCGGTAGAGAGGGTTGGTGTTGCTCGGAGTCATGTCTTGCAGGGACATTGAGTTAGCACAGTGCATTTTGGCACATTTAGCACAATTAGCACAATTACAGAGTAGAATGATTGGGAATGGATGCTATTGTCTGGGTTTCTCTTCCGATCACGCATTAACTAGAATACAGTGGCTGGCTGATGTTGTCATGTTATGCTCATTGTACTCTGTATCGGTCGATCCGATCTACCCCACAAACAATATGACAACAGTTACCGTAGTTCTCGAAAGGAGAAAGAATAAAAATGAACAGGGGAGCAGAGGGAGGTCTTGGTGGTAGATCATATAATGTACCTGGTACAAGTAGAGTGCTCTATACTCCGGAGTAGACTCTGGAGATATATACGGAGCATCCGAACGAGTCAAGATCTGTGGACTAACATGAGATGCTATGCCCAACAATTGAATCAGCATCCTGTTCATAACACTAGATGAAGGAGCTCTACTCTGTACTTTTACATAATAACACTGTAGAGCCCTCGAGTCCAGCCCTATCGATTAAATAAAACGTAACTAAATTGGCCAAGCATAGTAACTGCCTTAGAGTTCAGGCATAAGTAGACCCAACCCAACTAAAAATAGCGTGCTTTCTCGGATATTTGAGGAGCATTGACTACAGAGTACATACCCCCATTCTCTTATATTACCCAATCCAGTAACTCCAAGAGCAGAAAGCACACCGTGCCTCCAGTAAATCCCCTAACTCAATCTCCAGACCGCCTGCTCCGCACCGAACACGGAGCGAGCAGGAACGGAGTTTGTACGAACATCGGGCCGATAGATAAAGTACACCTGAGCCCTGTGACTGGTCAGACGGTGTCATGTGAAGGGAAAAAATATGGAATATCGGTCAGCTGGCTGGCGGGGATTATTAAGGTGTGCAATTGTTGTTATGAATGGCTGTCATATGAATTGAGTCATTCCTCGGGGTACGGAGTAGATTATTGTGTCTGTACAAGTATGCCATTTGCCATTTACCTTTTATATATCTACTATGTATACATTCTCTATATTCTTGATATCTTGATATACTCTCTATGATTGCTCGTACACAAAGTGATCTTACTTCATTATGCGCATTGTTGTGCGGAGAAGCTGACTGAGGCACTCTCGGCCCTTGTTCCGATATGCCGTATCGTATCGTATGTAATTTTCAGGGGCGGTGAATACGGGGATGCTCCGGAGTGCTCGTACTTGGAGTAGGGAAAGCGAAGGAAAGTGAAAAATAAAAGGGAATATAGTGTGAGAGCTGAAGAGCTGAACATGTAAAAGAAGGAAGCATTGTGCACGACACAAGGCTGGCTGATGTTGGGGAATTAGCCTTAGTGCCTGATACATATATGTAATACAATACAATACATACAATACGGTAATATCACCCCAATCCTCTTTGTTTAATTTTCCTTTTTCTCCACAATCTTTTCTCACTGTATTCCCTGCCATCTCAGACCAGGTCCAGTGTACAGTCTTGAAGAAAGGTCAGAAAGAGAGGAGAAAAGCCTGCTGTCTCTGTATCGACCATTGGAAGCCCGTCCAGGAACACCGCACCGTTGGCTCAGTCTATAATACAACATGCCCAGCGTCAAAGAGGCCGTCAAGCAATCCTTGGTGGGCAGCTCCGATGAGCTTCGG
Source organism: Aspergillus cristatus (assembly GCA_034509305.1). Lineage (NCBI taxonomy): Eukaryota > Fungi > Ascomycota > Eurotiomycetes > Eurotiales > Aspergillaceae > Aspergillus > Aspergillus cristatus. Next base: position 418,700 of record WJBV01000007.1, on the reverse strand, counting down.
CTCTCCCACCAGATCAAGGCCAACTTCAACCACTATGCCCGCAAAGACGGCCAGTCTGGTGAGCTGTACATGCTCGAGGATGATTTCATCAATGCCATTGCCCCCAAGGATGAAGACTATGTGAGCCCTTGTTTGCTTTTTTACCCCCCCCCCCCCCCCCCCCCCGGCCATTGCCCTAGCCACTTTGCTAATACGCTGGTCAATTCGTCATTGTAGCACAAGATTAAGCGGGAACAGTACTCCATCCTCTTCCAAGTTGCCGATACGCGAAAGGCCGGGAGATTGACCCTTGCCGACTGGGCAACGTTCGAGAACCTCCTCGCTAAGCCCGATGCCGAGTACGAGATTGCCTTCCGTCTGTTCGATGTCGAGAAAACGGGTACCGTCAAGTGGGAGAATGTGGAGAGCTTGTTCAGTCAGATGAAATCCCAAGAGAGTATTCCCTTCGACTGGAACTCCGCATGGGCTTCGCTGTACACGGGCAAGAGCAAGAGCCGTCATGAAATGACCTACCCGCAATTCGCCCAGATGCTGCGGGGATTGCAGGGAGAGCGCATTCGGCAAGCATTCCATATCATGGACGCTGATGGTGATGGATACATTGAGCCCCATGAGTTCCAGCGCATCATCCTCCAAACATCCAGACACAAGCTGTCCGACTACGTCTTGGAAAACCTGCCCAGTCTGTGCAATGTCTCCGACGGTGGCAAGATCTCCTACGCGACGGTGCGCGCTTTCCAGAACGTCATGAGCGAAATGGACATCATCGACCTGGTCGTGCGCGAAGCAACCCGCAAGAGTGACGACGGTAAGATCACGCGCACTGACTTCCTGAACGAGGCGGCCCGTACCACGCGCTTCTCCCTTTTCACCCCGATGGAGGCGGATATTCTGTTCCACTTTGCTGGTCTTGACGCACCATCCGGCCAGTTGGTCCAGAAGGATTTCGCCAAGGTCGTCGATGCGTCATGGCGCACCCCGTTCGCTGTTGCCGGTCAAGCTGCTTCTACCACTGCGCAAAAGGCCGCAGAGAACACCAAGTCGGTGCTGTTCAGTGTGATGGAATCGGTGCATCACTTTGCGCTTGGTAGTCTTGCGGGTGCGTTTGGTGCGTTCATGGTGTACCCCATTGATCTGGTCAAGACCCGTATGCAGAACCAGCGGTCGACGCGCGTTGGCGAGAGACTGTACAACAACTCGTTGGATTGCGCACGGAAGGTTATCCGCAACGAGGGATTCACTGGCTTGTACTCTGGTGTTGTCCCTCAGCTGATTGGTGTTGCACCGGAGAAGGCCATCAAGCTCACTGTGAACGACCTGGTTCGGAACCATTTCACCGACAAGGACACTGGCAGGATATGGTACCCTCATGAGATTCTCGCTGGTGCTTCGGCAGGAGGATGTCAAGTGGTGAGTACCGACCTGATGCTGATTTTGGGCTGCAATCTAACAATACTAGGTCTTCACCAACCCCCTTGAAATCGTCAAGATTCGCCTGCAGGTTCAGGGTGAAATCGCCAAGTCCGTCGAGGGTGCTCCTCACCGCTCTGCTCTCTGGATTGTCAAGAACCTGGGATTGATGGGATTGTACAAGGGAGCCAGCGCTTGTCTTCTCCGTGATGGTACGTCACCCCTCTAATGTTCAAGAAAAACCTCGCTAACAGTACCAGTCCCCTTCTCCGCCATCTACTTCCCTACCTACTCTCACCTAAAATCCGAAATGTTCGGCGAATCCCCCACCAACAAGCTCGGCGTCGTCCAGCTCCTCACCGCCGGTGCCATCGCCGGTATGCCCGCCGCCTACTTGACAACACCCTGCGACGTCATCAAGACCCGTCTGCAAGTCGAAGCCCGCAAGGGCGATGTCCGCTACACCGGCCTCCGCCACTGCGCAGCATCCATCTGGAAGGACGAAGGCTTCGGCGCGTTCTTCAAGGGCGGTCCCGCCCGTATCGTCCGTTCCTCGCCGCAATTCGGCTTCACCCTGGCCGCCTATGAAATCCTGCAAAAGTGGCTCCCCATGCCTGGCTCGCAGCCTGAGCCTTCGCCTAGTGGCCAGATTGAGCCTGGTGTTGGCTTGCAGGGTGCCAAGGCTCCTCTGCCATATCTGCGCTCGCGGAACGCGTTGAAGCTGCTGCTTGATCTGAACGAGAACATTGGCCAGGTCAAGGTTCCGCATAAGGAGCAGTGGCCTAAGTTTTTGCAGGCCAAGCAGTAACCTCTTCCCATTTCTTCGTTTTCTTTTTCTTTCATCACGCTCTCTTTGTTTTCTCCTTTTTAGCGACAACTCAGCTTTTCATGTCCATTCCATTTGTTGTTGATACGAGTTATATCCTTTCATTTCTTCTCATGTTTTCACATGTCTCACCGCTCTACATCTGTTGGAGGTTTTGGTTTGTAAAGTTTGCATGTTCTTTTGTTTTGTTCATACCGGTACAGGGACATACATCTATTTCAATTTGCTTAGTGTAACAAAAGGCAGATAGATTAGAGGGGAGGGTCGCTGTTAGATGATCAACCTCGATTTCTTTCGTTGTATATTCATATTTATTCGAATTTGATATTGATGGACGATGTAATCGGAATTCTTATGGAGTGTTTTTTTTTTTTTTTTTTTTTTTTTTTGTTGGTTGGTTTATCAAAGCCATAATATTGTTCTTAGCGTTGCTAGGGCTCTAGTCTTTACAGTCAACCTTAACCCCATTCAGAACAAACCATCATAAAACAAACAACCCCAACGGCCCTAGACCTTCCGAAGGAGACGTCCTTTATTTTCCAAATACCGAGTAACACAAAACCCCCGAACAAAGATACGGCAAAAAATAAAGCCCGGCAGCCATGTGTCAAGAACAATATCAAGCGGCGTCAATGGGTCCACTTTCATATTGTTGTATGCACGTCAATGCGAATTCATCTTAGATTGTTTCCTTCATATGAATCGAATCGGGGTTTGGATGTAGATTGAATGCGATGAGAAAGTATTATTTGGGTTGGTTTCAATGCAAGTCATTCTTATCCTGGGTAACTATATTCAGTGGTATCCAATGTATGGGTTCCTTAGTATTGTCCTCGCTTGTTTTGGATTCACTTTGAATAATATCGAGGATGGGAGCACTGTACCCATTGCCTTCTCCTCTGGAAGAGTATTCTATGAGAAAGACCACAGAGACGAAGCACATAAAACTCCCTCAACCCTCCAATCTCGATACTCTCTTCATCAACAATCATCTACTCTCCAATCCACTCTCCTACTACTATACTTTCCAAGCTCACGCTTAACCAAACCAACAATCTATCAAAATGGCCGCTAAGAACTCTGGTGTCCGCAAGGGTGAGTCTCATCCCCTCCAGTCCCTGGGTCTGGGTTACAAGTATAACGTTTTGATAATTGATGCTAATATATTTGATGTTATAGCTTCCCCCGGCGGTGGCTGCAGCGTCATGAAGGCCTCGCCCGGCGGTGGTTGCAATGTTATGAAGGCTTCTCCTGGTGGTGGGTGCAGTGTTATGCGTCAGGGTTAGTTTCCCCCTTCCTTTCCTTTCTTTTCTGTTTTATATTCGATATGAGATGGAGATGAAGATGGTGATGCTAATATGTGTTGTGATAGCTTCTCCCGGCGGTGGCTGCGAGATCATGTAAACGCACCTACTCTCGATATTACCGAGTGAACGACGACAAGTATATCGCAATCGACCCGTCTCGACTAGTAGTTGATCTACTATGTGCCGATGTCGTTCGTCATGCCATGTTGTGATGGTTTTGTTTCGTTTATGTTTCGTGTTGGTTTTTTTATATATGTGAAGGGGGAAGTGTTTGAGGATTGTGAAGTTGTACATTGTTTTGGGCTTTCACTTCAATGGAAATGAATTGATTTGGGTATCGATGGTATATAAAGTAGAGGAAAGTAGATCGTGTGTTTTTGTAGAGGGAGAGATTTGGGCGTATGCAACATCATTTCACGGATAATCGTACATCACCTGGGAGCAATTGTTAGCTATGACTCGAGAGATACGTTGCGTATGCCACTTCCCTGGCTATCTTCAAAGTCTAATATGATACAAAAGGTTCCATGTAAATTGCATCTCGTTAGAAGAAATTCAACTTCCGTCTCGAGCTGCTATCCTTCGGTGGTTCTGTATTTCCCTCTCCCTCAGCAGGAATCACCGGTTCCTTCGGCGCATCCACGTCCTGGCGCTGCTCTTGCTCAGCTGATTTCACAGAGGCTTTCTGACGCCACAGCGAGTCCTCATCTTCAATTTCCCTCAGCACCTCCTCCCACTCCCTCTCCTTCGCCGCATCCCCTGTCCCCAACAACTTCTCCACATCAACCTGTTCCCCCCTCTTCACCTTCTCAATAACCTCCCGCAACAACTCAATCTTCGCATCCGTCGACCGGGTATACGCCGCATAATCCTTCTTCAACATCATCATCCGGATAGCCTGCGACCCGATCAGGATGAAGATGATGATGTAGAAACTGGCCGGGTTCCATTCTTTGGATTCGGGAGTGTCGCTTTTACCGCCGCCGCGGGCGATGCGCCGGATGAAGGGCGGGATCATGGCGGTCCAGACGGAGGTTTGGGCTATGCGCGGCATGGATTCGGAGGTGTAGGTTGATCGGGGGCGGGTTTGCAAGTGTGTTGTTGGGCGGGCGACGAGCCCGGTGCGGAGGATCGGGGCATGACTGAGGCGGAGGGACCGGACGGGGAGTTTTGTGAATTGCGTATTGAGAGCCATGGTCGATTTATGTTGTGTTCTGGAAATGAATCTTTTCGATGAATTCATATCAAAACCGCCGCATCGATCGGAGCATCGGAGACTACCTCCCCGGTCCCGATCGGGTATAGCGCTGATTGTTACCGCGACAACGACGTTTGTGTCTCGTCTTGGCGGCGGAGGGAGTTGTCTTGCAGTGATGGACCCGTGATTGATTACATCCACTTCGACTTCTGCCTTATTATATTCGATGCGAATGGCCATACGACCCGTCTAAACCCTTATATACTATACTAATTCAATGGCGGTAACAACATTCCCCTCCGATTCCTCCGTGGAATCGGTGAAGCTCGCCGTCCGGTCAACTGCGACCTGCTCGAATGCCACAGTGCTCTCTCTGCAGGGTCTGTTTCGGGGTGGATCGAAAGCGTCAGAGACAGAAGGCAATTTTATATCGAGACGGGCAGGACGGAGTACGAAAGAATCAACAACGAGTGCGACTCGCGGCAGAGCGACATCCCGGGCGACGTCGAAAACAACAACAACATTGAATGTGGAGGCGCGGTTATCACCTCACGAGCGGCTCGTGCTTGCTACTGAGGTGTTTAATACTACGTTAAAGACTCTCTCCGATGCAGTTAAGCTGTCCTCCTCGAAACGCCAGAACGACCCCCGATCCTCCTCGACACCCCTTCAACTCGCTTCGCCAAATAACGCGGGACGATCGCCGAGGAAGTCGAAATTATCGAAATACACACAACTCGACACTGCTGCAGTGGATCAGGGCCTGCTTTCAGTAGCAGAATGTGCGAGGTCAGCACTGTCGTGTTTGCGGTCGCTGAAAACCGAACAGGGGCAGGATGAGCAGGGGTTGAATATGCAGCTTGAACAGGGGGCTTGTGTGCTTGCAGGAAGGTACTTGTCGCTGGGTCTGAATGATTTGGCGTACAAGGAGCTGCGGGCTTTGAAGAGGAGGATACAGACTTACCTGGATAGTGTAAGCTCGAAGAAGACCACAGGCGGTTCGAGAAAAACAACTGCTCAGGAGGAAGAGGGGAAAGAGCGGATGTCTGATCTTCTTACGTTTACGAGTATTGCGAATGCGAAATCGTTGCTTGGGCTGCTTGTTACGTTTCAGTCGAATGCGCTGCGATTACTTGCCTCTGAGAAACGACCGGCTACGACGCAGAAGGTTTGTTTGTCGCTGCAATTGTCTGACAAGAGTAGTCCGGCTTCGGTGATTATGGCTGCGGTGGAATATGGGAGTCTTGCGAAGGACAAAGCTGCGCTTCAGTTACAGTTACTATCGAATACCGTTCTCTCCATGGCCTCCGGATCTCAAACCGATGACCCTACGAAGGACCGTTTACGACCGATAACGACGCTGACCCTCCAGCTGCTGTCTATGGAGATGCGAAGTATGGGATGGAAACTGTCCGGTCACATCTGCGACGAAGGGAAAGAGCTCTGGGACCCGCTATCACGCTACCTCGCAAGTTTCGCCCACCACAACAAGGGAATCGAGAAGTCCGAGTTCGCCGTGTTATACAAAACCATCGTTCGACTCCAATCCGCCATCGCGAAGCCGGAACGGAAATTGTCTACCACGCAAGTCCATTCCGTGGCACGAATTGCAACGATTCTGGGCCAGCTTGCTCAGGACGCAGACTGTGTGGAGGAGGCTTTGAAACTGTTCACAGAGGCCGTTAAACCCCTTTCGGATGGACAGTGTCTGTCCCTGGCTACGGTGCGCTGCAAGATCGCGTCGCTTCATTTTCAGCGCATCAAGTATTCAAAATCCTCCCACGGTGAAATCGCAAATGCTGTGTCCGAAGCCTCAGCAGCGCTGGCCTTGCAACTGAAGGGTAGCGCCGGCGACTTGGACGAGCTCTTGGTGGAGGCAGCGAAGCTAAAGAAGATTTCGATGGCATGGCTAGGAGACGCAGTCACCAAGGACAAGGGCAAGAGTGTGGCAGGCGACATTCCGGATCGGATACGCGAATATCTCTACGGATTTCTACGCTTCCTGCGCCGCTACGTTGGACGCCAACCGACCGAAGACAGCGAGCAGAAGGAGCACGAAACATTCGAAAAGCGAGTCACCGCATGCAAGAATATCATCCTGGCAGCTGTCGATTCGGCAGTTGCCATGGGTAAACTGTCGGTTATGTCGCAGAGCCCACCATGGGACGACATGCTTTCAATTTTGGTGGACTGTCAACGCCTCTTGATGACCATCGGCGTCGCCTCGAAGAACTCGGACTCGGACAGCGGAATGGGGCTTGTGAAGTTGTCGAATCTCTTCTGGTCTCGATATACAAAGGAGAAGGAGTGTGGGAAGGACTACCGTTCGCTTGTGCCGCTTTTGAAGCACTCAACAAGTCTGCTTTCTGGATGCTCGGCTTCACAGCGGAATACCGGGTTTGCGGCCCTCAAGTATGAGAGACTTGCGCACCTCTATATGGATGGCAATATGGGAGCCGAATCTGACAAGGCCTTTTGTCAGTCAATTAGCGAACACATCGACGCTGGAGCTCTGGATCAAGTTGCTGTTGATGCTGCCGGAAACTATCCGCATCGCGCTTGCCAGGATCCGAAGAGCGGTGGTTTCATGCTTGGTCGTGCTATTTCCGGATATGTGAGGATGAAGCTGCGCAACAGGACCTCAGAATCGGCCGAAGTGTTCGACTATCAGCAATTGGGGCTGGAGCAACGGGGACTTGTGCTGGAATGGCAGATGGGTCTTCTTACTGAGCTGCATGCGCATGCTTACAGTGACGAGGTCTTCCGCTCCACGTTCAGCTCTGTTGTCTCTAAGCTTCTCGACATCTACACACGCCAGTCCTACCCTATTCGCCGCATGCGTGCTATGCTATGCGCTATGCGATTTTTACTCGAGCGTCCGAGCGCTTTGGAATCGGAGGTGCTCGAAAATATTGTGGACGAGTGCGCGGAATTCAGCGAGCACGGATCCCTTGGCAACGACTATAAACTGGCTGCTTATGCAACTCACATTCGGAATGCCCTACAGCTCACTGTTCGACTACACCAAGGCAATCTGCAACCCTTCGGGCTTAACCAGATTATTTCGTCGTGGACCTCCATAGTGGCGGATTGCCCTGATTGGCAATCACTTGGGTCGTGTGTCGTCGATGTCGATTACTGGATTCTTCAACTCAAGGCTATTGTCGATTATACCGAGATCCACGGATTGTGGAAAGTGCAGCTTTCGGCACTCGAGTTGGTCCTGCGCGTCACCGAATTGCAAGAATCTGGCGACTTTTCCGAAGCGATCATCGTTCTTTCGCGGCTGGTGCTGCAGTACTGTCGACTTGGTCACTGCAAGAAGGCCAGTGGTTTGCTTGCTCGCGCGGATCAGTGTCTTCGTAGCAACGAGGTCTCTTGTCTGGCAACTCTGTCGTACAAGTTGGCTCGAGGGGAGTATCTTCTCGAGACCGGCGAGATTGAGAAGGCTGCTGGTATTCTCGCGACAGCCAGGACGCTCTACGAGAAGAATCAGAAACAGCAGGACTTGAACAACTGCTCTGTTCTGTCGAAGATTGCTTGGGAGCGCTTGGTTGCGGATGCGGCGTTCATTAACTCCCGACTTTCCTTTGCTCAGGGATCTATCACTCACGCACTATTTTTCGCTAAGCTCTCCGTGAGATTGAACTGCCGGATCTGGGCCAAGGTTGAGAAGCTTGCTCAACGGAAGCAGGGCAAAGCCTTGCAAGCAAGCAGCAGTACCGAGATCGATAGTGTTGTGGAAGGCGTGGCGAAGCTCGACGTCTCGCAAGCGATTTCGACGGAACCGGCTGTCAGTTATTTCCAGGGCGCACCCTTTTGGCCTCACGTCGGCTCTCACCATACCTCCTTGCTTAACCTGGCGAGTCTGTCAGCGCACCACGGTCTTTTCCAAGATGCGGTCTACTACGGAGAACAGGCGCTCAAGGTCAACAAAACGCTCAATGCTAATGTCCGCTTGGTCGCCTCTCAGACGCAGCTTGGATCACATTGGGTCTACGGTGGACGTGTATCGGAGGGACAGCAGCTCCTGGAATCTGCTGCCACGTTGGCGAAGCAGCTAGACAGCAGTATCGAGCTTGTTTCGCTGCAGATGGGTCTTGCTTCGCTTCATCGCGCAATGGGCCAGTATCGTGAGGAGCATCGCGCGCTTCTTGAGGCTGACAAGATTATGTCCCAGGTCATTCTTTCTGAGACGGAGACTTCGCCGACAGCTGTTGCGGATTTGGAGGATAAGATGGATAAATTGCGGATTCGAAGCGCTACTGGTACACGGAGGACGAGACAGCCGGCAACCACGACCGCGACACGGAGCACTCGTGCTGTGTCTTCATCTGCACGGACTACTTCGCGGAAGACCTCGAATCCCACCGCGGAGCCATCTGCCGTCGAGTCGAAGTCTCTCCTGCAACTGCGAACCGACCTCCTTAGGCACCAAGCCGACTGCTCGCGAGCACTGCACGACTTTGATAACGCGACGAACCTGCTTAGCGACGCACGACAGTACGCTCTTTCCCGGGATTGCCAGATCTCCCTGCACATCGGGGAAAGCGAACACCTCCTCGCCGATGCTATTCGCCATTTCGCCACGCACGCGGTATACTGTGTGCTCCCCGAGTCCACCATCTCCCTACCATCGCTCGAGTCGCCGAAGAAGAATGCCGAGGAGACATCTGCGCCTTCATCAAAGCCACTTACAGTACGAAAGACACGAGCACCTGCCCGGGGCACGCGCTCCAAGACCCCGAAGGCTAGTGAGGACTTTGCGGATATGTTGTCCAAGGCGGGAGAGTGTCTTAACAATATCTTCGGTACTGCTACGACGCTTGGATCCACGCTTGATAGTCATGCGGCTTCGAGATTGATGAGTCGGATTTCTATGCTGTCGCAGACTACGGCACCTGGTTGTTCGACGCCGTGGTCTCAGGCGCCGGCTAATGTTAATGGTAAGCCCCCTCAATTCAGCCGGGTTATTGAATGATGCTGACAAGCACAGAAATCGGTCGTATTGGCGCTTTCAACCGCGAGCGTGTGGCGATTGATCTCGACAAGCACCTGGCAGACGTCAACGACCCGCTGCTTTGGCCATCGACGTCGCTGTCGTCGCCCGTGGACCTCGAAGATGATCTCTGCTCGAACTTTACGAAAGACTACGTCGACATCCTGCCCAACAGCTGGAACGTCCTTTCTCTGTCGCTGAGCGCGGATTGCACGGAATTCGTTGTTTCGCGTCTGCGCAAGGGCCAAACGCCATTCCTGCTACGTCTTCCGCTGAAGAGAGGAAACTCGGACGAGGATGACGAAGAGCAGTTTACCTTCGAAGATGGGCGGGAAGAGATGCAGGAGCTTATCAAACTGGCCAACGAGAGTGCGCATGCCGCCAAGGCTCAGGTGGATAAGCAGATGAAGAAGCAGTGGTGGAAGAACCGCGAGGCGCTTGACCGGCGGATGGAAAATCTGCTGCAGAATATTGAGAATGTCTGGTTTGGTGGATTCCGCGGTATTTTCTCGCCTGTGGCAAGGGAGGGTGATGCTTTGTCGCGGTTTGCGAACTCGTTCCATAATATTCTCGACAAGCATCTTCCATCGCGGCAGAAGGGTGGACGGTCGACGACGGGTCCGAAGTTGACGCTTCATCGTAACGTGCTTGAGTTGTTCACTGGGATTAAGTATTTGGAGGAGCAGGAGGACCCGGAGGAGACCTTGATGGATCTTCTATATTTTGTGGTCGATATTCTGCAGTTCCAGGGAGAGCGCAATGCCTACGACGAGATCGACTTTGATATGATGGTCGTGGAGACGCTTGATGCGTTGAGAGGGTACCACGACACTGTGCGGAACGAGGTGGTCAACCCGCAGACTAGCCACACTGTTCTGGTCCTCGACAAGGCTCTCCATCTGTTCCCGTGGGAGTCGCTTCCTTGTCTGAAGGGATCGCCAGTTTGCCGTGTGCCGTCGTTGGAGTGTCTGCGTGACCGCGTTATCAGATTCCGAAGCGAGCAGGGCGACAAGAGCTCTCGACTGACTATTGACCGCAAAAACGGTACCTACATCCTCAACCCAACAGGTGACCTGCAGACAACGCAGGCAACCTTTGAAACCGACCTCAGTCGCATGGACCACTGGAACGGAATCGTCAACCGCCAACCATCCGAAGACGAATTCCGCGAGGCCCTCGAAAGCAAGAGCCTATTCCTCTACTTCGGCCACGGCAGCGGAGCACAATACATCCGCGGCCGCACTATCAAGCGCCTCGACCGCTGCGCAGTCGCCTTCCTAATGGGTTGCAGCAGCGGCACGCTGACCGAAGCAGGCGAGTACGAGCCATACGGCACACCCATGAACTACCTACAAGCGGGTAGTCCGGCACTCGTCGCGACGCTCTGGGACGTAACCGACAAAGACATTGATCGGTTTGCGCAGGCTACGTTTGAGAAATGGGGTCTTATTGGTGGTCAGGGGGAGGGTGATTCGAAGGGTAAGGGACGTGCTCGGTCTCGGTCTCGGTCTCCGCAGTCTGATGCGGTGGCTTTGGATGAGGCTGTTTGTCAGTCGAGGGAGGCGTGTGTGTTGAGGTATTTGAATGGAGCTGCGCCGGTGATTTATGGGGTTCCTTCTGTGTTTTTGGAGTGATTTGTTTTCTTTGTATGTATGGTGTTATCAGGGTTGGGATTGGCGTTGTGGTATCGGTACATGCATGGCGAGAATTGTATTTTTGCATATTTGAAGGAGCTGCGAATGTAGTTCTTTTCTTCATAAAGTATCCCTGTCATCGTACGGAGTAAGAAATCTCTCCGCAGTCCGGAAAATATTGCTCAATCGAGTTATCTTATATAACCGCTGCCCCTCATGGCTTCCCCTCATCCGTCATTATTTATTTCCCTTCCACCACCCTCAATTGCACCACACCAGCACTCAATCCACATATGATTGACAACGTGAAATGTCCGTCACAACCAAAGCAACAATCGCCTCCTTCGGCGGCAAACTCCTCAAGCTCAGCCATGCCGCTACCTCCACCAAATGCGAAATGAACTTCAACCTCTTCCTCCCCCCGCAAGCCCAGTCGTCGCAGAAAGTCCCGCTCCTGATTTACCTGTCTGGCTTGACCTGCACTGCCGACAATTGCTCGGAGAAGGGCTTCTTCCAGCATGGCGCTAGTAAGCATGGGATTGCGGTGCTGTATCCGGATACGAGTCCTCGTGCGTTTCCTCCCTTACCCCTTAGCCACCGTGGTCCTCGGTTTGGCTCGAAGTCAACGAAATCAGATACTAATATGAATGGCGATGCTAGGCGGATTGAACATCGAAGGCGAAAACGACGCGTACGACTTCGGTACGGGAGCCGGCTTCTACGTCGACGCTACCAAGGCGCCCTACAACAATGGCTACAACATGTACACCTACGTCACCGAGGAACTGCCCAAGACTGTGTTCGCGGCGTTCCCGCAGCTTGATGATGGGCGGGTTAGCATTACGGGGCATAGTATGGGAGGACATGGGGCTCTTACTTTGGTACGCTTTTCTCTCCCCCCCCCTCTTTCATTCTCTATTGAGTGGGATTTGGGGGGAATGGATGAGGATAAGGTGCTAACTTGGGGGAATAGTTTTTGCGCAACCCCGGCAAATACAAATCCGTCTCCGCGTTCGCGCCCATTTCGAACCCGATTAACTGCCCCTGGGGCCAGAAGGCGTTCAACGGGTACTTCGGCGACGACCAGCAGGCCAAGTGGAAGGAGCACGATGCCACCGAGCTTGTTAAGAAGTGGTCCGGTCCGTTGAATGCGCTGATTGATGTCGTATGTCCCCCCACCTACCGTCCCCCAACTAAACGCCATATTCTAGTACGGTGGTAATGATGGATGCTAATGAACGAAGGGAACCGGCGACAACTTCTACAAACAAGGCCAACTGCTCCCCGAGAACTTCGAAAAGGCCGTCTCCGAGGCTGGCATTCAGGGCGTGAATGTGCGGTACCAGCCTGATTACGATCACAGTTATTATACGATGGCTTCGTTTGCGGATGATCATGTTGAGCATGCGGCTAAGTTTTTGTTTGCTTAGTGGGTGACTTCTTTTCTTTTGTGTGTGTATTTTATGATGATACAGGGAAAGTAAGCAAGCAAAATTTAGCGAAAATGATAATGATTCTGATGTTGGCTAGTGGTCCTAGGCTTTAGTCGTGGTCAGATACAAGGTAGTTCGAATGATAATGATCTATGATGTTCATTGGTTACTCTAATGCAGCCACCTAACTTACATGTGAGCCTTCATCATCCCAGCGCATGCGTCGTTTAACCAGAACGACCCAATCGTTCCACTACTCGAATCAGGAGCCATTGTGAGTCGCAAGATCGTTTCTACCTAGATCTTACTTGGCTAAAATCTACACAGACAACAAGACATTAAGAACCGTAAATTTTTATTTTTGGCGGTTGAGAATGTAACTATCATGCTCTTCGTTTCAATCCACTCAAAACAAGGAACACAACCCGCCTTCAGACAGCTTGCTACCACCACATCATCTACAGACGCAGCAAACAAACCATCCTCGAACGTAGCCTTATCCCAACAACCCAAACCAAAACACCACCGGTAGATTTTGATTCAGAAAACCGTTTAAGCGACCAGGGTGCTGGCGGTGGCGGACTCGTATCTCCAGGTGGGGGGGAGGACACCGACGGTCTTGTAGTAGCGGGACAGACGGTGGATACGGGACTCGATGAGAATCAGGCGGAACTTGGAGTCCTTGTCCTTGCGGTTGCGCTCGAGGTGCTTGCGGACGGAGACGGCCTGGTTTCGTTAGCGCATGCTTTTTTGGGGTGGGGATTAAAAAAAAAAAGGGAAGCTTACCTTCTTGATCAAGAAGTAGAGGTCCTCGGGAAGCTCGGGGGCGAGGCCTGTTATATCACTCTGTCAGCCTTGACCAAGCAGAGGCAATGGAGACTGGCATTTCTGCGCAGTTCCTTTCGAATGGGTAGAATTGAGATTGATCGAGAGCGCGGTTGGTTGTTCAGGTTCTGGAGATACTTCAATCCAGACTATAACCATACCACGGTGTCTCGTCACATCACTCTCTTCATCCCATCGAGATAATTGTAAGTGGCGGAAGTGTATTCGTACCGCTCGACTTCAAGATACGGAGGATCTTGTTACCTATTCGATTGTTAGCCCCGTTCCCCATTTCCTCATCCCGTATAATGCAAACATACCAGTAACAACCTTGACCTGAGCAACACCGTGCGAGTCACGGAGGACAACACCAATCTGCGAAGGAGTAGCACCCTTCTTAGCGAGCTTGCAGATCTGGTCGACGACCTGGTCGGGGGTGGTCTTGAGCCAGGCCGGGGGGGTGCGAGAGTAGGGAATGGCGGAGGAGGCAATGCCCTTTCCCTTGCTGTGAAGACGACCCATTTTGTTTTTTTGGTTTTTGGTGGTGACGGTGGTTTGTCGACGGTTGTTGGCTGCGTTGAGGAAGATGGAAAAGTTCGCGATGGATTTTTTGGCGATGAGCGGAGAGTGGAGTGTGGGTCACGTGAGAGCTCGCTTAGGTTGTGGTATTTAAGCCGCGCGGATGATTTTTTCTTCCCTCGTTGCTGTCGGGAAAATACTTCGCATCTTGCGACGATTGCTGAGCTTTCATGATGAGCTCTTGCTCTGTTTCTGTTACTACGACTGACTAGCAGGTAGACACATGCGCAGCTTCAGTCAAGGTCAGTTCTTTTCATCCTCGCGAAACCCACTACTATGATGATACACACCTTACTTTTATTTTTCTGGTACCTCTTATGTCAGGAGTGCATCCTAGCGATGTTCCTCCGGTGATCTAAATGGACTTCTGATCTTCTCCTTTTCGCTCATGTCGCTGCAATATGCTATGACGGCAGTTTTGCTGACTTCGTAAAGTTTGATTAGGCTTTCGATTCTTGTCGGTGTTTATCGGTTCGGGTTCTGATTCCCTGGCTCCTGGATAGTTTGATAGTCAATGAAATGGAAATCGTCTGTGCTTGGTTCTATCTTTGTCGACGCGTTTTCTAGAAGGCGGCCTTGTGTTATCAGGCTTCAATAGCGCAACGCGGTCATGCATGAAGTTCTAGTAGCAATACCCCTGCTACTTAGTCATAACGTCTGTCCTCAAAGGCACCTGCATAAATCAGAATGCTAGCATGCTTGTACGACCTCAACGCGCGGGTGATCACCCTGCCCGCGACTGGAGGATTGCCCGGTAGACCCTTAGGGATGGCCCGCGATGCGCTAAGGCACTGAGGACAAGGGACAGGGAGTTGTGGCTGCGAAATGTGCAGACAGATTCTTTGTCCCTATCGTTGAAGGAGTGCGCATGACTCAAGAGCCCTGCGCATGTAGTAGCAATAATGGGTGATGTGATTCTAGTAAAGTCAACTCGATGCAGCAGGGCAATGTATGCTCATTTTGATTGAGTCGGGCGATCCCGGGTTACCTCGAGGTAACACGACGTCGAAAGCTGCAGTGCCCAAAGGTGACCCGGATGCCATCCGGCGAAGCGCCTGAACATGCAGTTTAGTCAAGCTACCCCGGGAGTCAAGAGTGCATCGTCAGTCGCGTTGCATGGCATAGGATTTGCACGATGCCACAAAGAATCACACCGCTACGCAGTACTTGGACAGAATAGACACCATCGTAATTAGCGCCAGAGTACCGCGAATCAACCAATGGTAGAAACGTGGTTACTTTGAAGGTTGATTTGCTTATTTCCCTTTCCTTCAACGCGCTCCTCGTATTGCCAGCGGTATCAACAAACGAAAGGACGTCATGAGAGAAAGACAAATAAACTCACATAGTTACTCTGGCCTCAACTCAATTCCTCTTCTCTACCCTGGAAAGTCCCAACGAGACAACACCATTAGCCAGAATCCGCGTATGCAGCGGCAAATAAATATCATATCATTATACCGAGTCACCTAATCGGATGACTCGGCTGGATCCGCGTCAATCAACCTATGCAAATCGCCTCTTCACATTGTTTTAGGCAAATGGCCACTGTGCGGTCAATGCTCCCGTGTCGCAGGAACAGACAATCGGAAATCGGAAACGGCGATTGGATCGGGGCCGGACAGCTGAATATCCAGTCGGAGGGGAGAAAGGCGTTAATGCACGCTGACAGGCTGCGGCGCCGTGATGGGTCGGGTGCTGTCACGGGACTTAGTGACCAGTCACCTGTCATATCGGGACTTCCGTGGATTGCTAAAGCACGGGTTTTTTATAGCTGTTAGCTGTATACGGAGTACGCCGTTGAGTTGAGAGTACGGGTAGTAGATAGATAATATCGACTGGAGGAGTCGAATTGATTCGCATCAGTATCGCGATACCGCACAGCGCATGTATGCATTATTTCCCTCTTTCTACTGTAGACTGCCGGTAGCACAGTCAGTGGTTATTTGCCAACCAAGAAAATGGTCTGTAGTGGATGGTAAGGTTCAGTTATCATCAATTCTCCGAACTGACATTCAATGCATCGCATCGAGTAGGTGTTGGATATATTACAGGGTGGCATTGGCAGTTTCAAAATGCGGGACCATTTTTGGTGGGATCCATAGGAGCTTGGTAGGTGCCAGTGTCTGATTTTGCAGACCCATTATATATATTTATCGTGTCATATCATACAATTGCAGTTAGATGGCATAGCTTTCGAGCATAAATCCAACGGCGATCCCTAAGTGTTGTAAAATACGGGTAAACAGCGGCACGACCCATACGCCCGCTTGAATCTAGATTCACCACTTTCTGTACTGCGATGGCAATGCTTCTACAAAAGCAGTATTATGCAATATTATACACTATTACTGCCAGTATAAAGAAGTAGACGATGTCAAGTTGAACATCTTCAAATGATGGCCAAACCTTAACCCAATAGTCTCTTTGATCTCTGAACCCTAATTTCACGGGCTTGGAGGTGATTCCGTGGCGCAAAAAGATGCAGAAAAGATCAGCGCTAAGATGGGGACAGCATAATGCAGAAAAAGAAATAACTTTTAGTGATTGATGCCAAATGTGCGTAAGTACCGTAAAGTACCCCGTGCTGTCTGGTATCCAACCTTCCCAGACTTATTCAGTGGCACTACTAACGGGTTTTGATATCGCATGTATCATATCGCTTTTCGGAGTCAGACCGTGAGAACTTCCTCCCTCCACACTGACTAGTGTTATTAGCGCGTCTGGCGTCTGCTCAACGTTCGATCCTCGTAATACAGTATTACACGTTCTTTCATGCAGCAGCCAATAAGCAATCCTTGTGGGGCGTAGGTGATGGTGGCCCCTGCGTGGTTTGTACGAGTATATCCTAGCAAGGCTTCAGATTGGCCACTCTCGTGTCTGCTTTTTGCGTCTCCTTTTTACATTCATCCTGATATATATTCTTATTCTGTCCTCACTTCTTGGAACTTGATCCTTTTCCGGCATTCAACTCGGTTCAATTGCATTTGCATCTGCTCGTGAGGGCCTCATCTATCCAGTCCCATGCCACAATAACATACAGACACCATGACTATCGAGACTCAAATCCTCGACCCCAGCGCGGAGAGACTTCCAATTTCGAACTACACTGGTATATGCCAGTATCCCTTCCTACAGCAGAATCTCTTTCCCGAAACTGGTGGATGTATGCCTCGACCCCGTCCAACTTATACTACCCAGAACTACGCTAACAGAAACGCTACAGACATCAGCGGACGGTATTGCGCGGTCGTCCCGAATCCAGGTGGATACGAAAACTGCTGCGTCCCATGCCCGGTGGCTAATTGGAAATATGGAGACGGTACGTCTTTCCTACCAGTTTATCATTTCAGCAGCTGACCAGTGTATAGAATTGATGAAGAAGACGGAGATTCCGAGTTACATTAGTGCGGTCATTTTTCCTTTCGTCGTTCTTCTACTGTTGTCATATGCGGTTCTTCCGGCGAAATATTCGCATCGGCATTACTTGAGTGTTTCTTTTACCATTGGGATTTGTTGCATGCATGTAAGTTCGCTTGACATCGACCTTCTCTGTCATTGACTAACAGCGCTAGATCGCTTTCATTATACCGCTAGGCGCGAAACCGGATCAATGCTACAATGAAATCACACCAAAAGGAATGCATGATGACCTCTCGTGTGCGTTTACCGGCGCCCTTCTCCTCTTCGGAGGCTTAATGGTCGTCGTATGGAGTACGTCCTCATTTCCCTTTTCACTGGACCACTCTAATGTAATAGGTTTCATCCGCGCCATCGCCTTCCACCTGCAAGTTTGCTGGGAACAAGTCCTCGGCACAAAGTTCATGTGGGGAGCCCTAATCTGCGGCTGGGGCATCCCAGCCATCGGCACAACCATCATGCTCATCTTCACCGGCGTTTCCTTCCGCTTCGGCCACATCTGCCACATCAACATCGAAAACAGCATCTACGACTACTGGATCCCCTGCCTGATCTTCGCCGGCGCAGCACTATTCCTCCAGTTATCAACCATGGCCTACTGCATCCGCATATACCTCAAAACGCTCTTCAGCAGGGAACCCAGCCCCGCGGCCGACGGGCTCCCGTCCTACGCGGCGAGCGTCCGCTCCATCAACGCTCGCCAGGCATACCGCCGGATAAGCAAGGTCTTCCGTCTGCAATGGCGCGGCGTGGCATTCGTATTCATCATCATCGCAAACGCCCTCCTCTACTCCATCGTCTTCATCAACCTCGACGCAACCACAAAACTAACCCCGCAAGTCGTCCAAAAGGCCTTCCCCTGGCTGCTCTGCCTCAGCTTCACAAAAGCAGACAAGGAATACTGCAAGCAATACGCCGCCAACATCGGTCCCGACAGAGACACCCTCCTCGCCGTCCTCACGTTCCTCTCCATGGTCGGCCTCTGGAACGTCGTGCTCTTCGCGCGTCCATCCATGTTCACGGGCTGGCTCATCCTGTTCAGAAACGCCTTCAGCAATCGCAAAGAATACGTCTCCACAGACGCTAGAACCCTCCTGCCCACCTCCCCTGAACCTCGCGGCTACGAAATGCTCTACAAAAGCACCACCAACTCCAAAGCCCCCGAAGCTGCAATCAGCATCGGCATCGCCCGCTCCTCAACCCCCGATAAACCCGATACTGATACCAAAACCCCCCAAAGCCCACTCTCCCCTCAAAGCCCATCTTCCTACGACTGGGAGTCAGACAAGGAGTACATCAAGAGACCGCCCGTGAGCTTCTCGAGACCGCATGTCGCTTCTCCGCCGAGGATCACCTCGCCGCCACCGAGAATACGGTCTCCGACGAGGGCTTCGGGGCTGATTTCGCCTACGGGGCTGGGGTGGGATCCGAGGGATACGTTTGCGGCGCCGAGCCGGACGAGTCCGCACGAGGGTTCCGGGTCTGGGTCTGGGTCTGGGGCGAGGGGGTTTGAGGGGGTATGATTATGAGTACTTTTCCATCTTCTTTTGCTTCTTCTTTCTTGGTTCGTTCGATTCTTAGCACTCGTTTTGGTCTGTTTACCACTATACCTTTTAAATTGTTGGTTTATGTCCCTTTTTGTTGTTTAACACATACACTTACACATACATACACATTTTTGATGGATTGATTGCATGTTACATGATTCGTTTGGATTCGGTATACCCTGTTGTTTTGTTCTGTTTTGGCTTGTTTCGTTTCATGTGGTGGCACGTTGGTTGATATATCATATTAGAGGATGTTGGATTTGGATATGGATATCGGTGGGGAAGGAGGCAGGCATCCGAGTATATAAAGCACGCTTTGGAGTAATATGAATCAAGATACGGAAAACGAAAAGGTACTGCTTCATATCTTTCGCTACATTTCATAACGTACTTGTAGCCCTGTGTGGAGCTCATCAGATAGGGTATCCCCCGACTCAAATTCGGAACTCACTACTCCAGCAGGGCGCGCAAGATTTGAAAGCAGTCATGTAAAACATACCCAAAGAATACCATGCAGATTAAGCGGCTGATTGAGAGCTGCTCACATAAAATCCATCTGCTATGATACATCACCAGCCAACCTCACTCCGGATAAAGTAGACAAAATAAACCAAGTCTCGACGACAGTTTTCTGACCTAGTACTGAAATAGCGAACAGACAAAGGGGAATAAAGATAGATGGAAATTTAGAAACACAAGGCACATAACATGTGGGAATATGACCGGCGACTGTTTTACCAAGCTTCGACGTCGAAGTTTTCCTATGTACCGTTAGTGTATGAAGCGCAAATTGGCCAAATGTAGGTGGTCTACCTCGGAAAAGTACGTTGTCACGACTGTCCGGTCCGAGAACTTTCTTCCGGCAAGTGCCTTCAGCGCATTTGTTGTCGATTCCACCGTGTCGAACTTGACGAAGATCTTGCCTACTCCGGCGGATTGCCTGCTGCCACCAGAGGGACGGGGGATCTTCAAGCCAAGAATCTGACCGTATTTCGAGCACTCTTCTTGCACATCGTCGCAGATTTCTACTTTGTTAGTATGATCTCGGAGAGTAAGATTGTGGGGGAAAGGCATACCCTCATAATCATCATTGTCCATCAGTTCCTCCGGAGTCACCATGTTCAGCAACTGCAGAACACGACTGGTCTCCAAGTCTTGAGAGGTAGTCTTGGCGAACATCGACATCGCGTTGACGCCCATGTCCAGGCCAGAAGCTTGTGTGATTCCAATACTAGCCCGCACAACCTTCAGATGCCTGTCACCAAGTTCCATGCCGTTAAGTCCCTCCACGGCGATACCGGTTGCTGAAGGATCCGCGTATTCGCAAAATGCGATTCCCTGTCTAATTAGCAATGGAATGACAATGCATGGGACGCAGACTCACCCTAGATTCCTCCGTCGAACCGTCCTTAACCAACACAAACGACTTGAGCTCGCCAAAAGACTTGAGCAGCATCGTAACTGGCTCCTCGGGGATGTAATGCGGGATGTTCGATACACAGATCTTGTTGGGCGAGTCTGGAACCTGGTTCAATAACACTCCCTCCTGGTATTCCTGTTCCGCACCACCAGGGACAATGTAGTCCTTGGGCCGTCGTACTTCCAACCCGGCAGGCGCGCCGTTGGCCCCAGCCTCAGGTGCATGTTCATCCATCACAATTCCGTCGAATGCGAGCGCAACAGTGGCATCGTTTGGTGTCTTGAACTCCAACAAAGCGAACGTGTGGTCTCCAGAAACTTGGGCAGAGATACAAGGATCCACACTTTGGATGACATTAAGACCGTTAAGCTGAACGTTGAAGAACGCGAGCAAACTCTCTCCGGTGGCACTGGGTGGCAAGTTGTACACGAACAGACGCTTGGCCTGCCGAGAGTTGGAAGCTTTGAGAGTCGTGTTTTCCGCCTGTTCGCCGCCGGGTTGTTGATTCATGAAAGCCTGGAGACGACTGGGGTCCATCGGCTGCTGTCGAGGTGCTCCAGGAAGAGGGAACATTCCTGCATTTATTAGTTAACTTAGTTAATACACCACAACCGGGGAAAGGACCTACCTGAAATCTTCGCCTGCTCCGCAGTAACATTCTCATAACCCGGAGGCTTGATATCCCATTGTGTCAAACGACGCTTCCGAGTCAAGACCGAAGCAACATCCGTCAAGTCAGGTGTAGCCTCCCTCTTCCTGGGCGGAGGCGATGCAGTCCTCCTCCGATCTCTCCTATCTCCGCGCTCACGCTCGAAGTCACGGTCACGTTCGCGGTCGCGGTCTCCTCGGTCTCCCCGGTCTCCCCGATCTTCCCTATCCCGTCGGGATCGAACACCGTCAAACAAGTCTCGGTCTCTGTCGCGTCGGGAGGGTCTGTCATCGTAATCTCTGCGTCGGCGCTCGCCGCGGTCTCGGTCCCATTCGCGGTCATCTCTGCGGCTGGAGTAGCGGTCCTCCCTTTCTCTGGCACGGTAGTCGCGGCTTGACGAGTATGTATCGGCCTCGTATTCGCGTCTAGATCCTCTTGAGCTGTGGTGAGGAGATCTCGATCGTCGGCGTTCGCCTCTGTCTCCGCCGCGTTCGCGACGTTCGTCGCGCTAAAGCTTGTTAGTTGGTTCGAATAGTTGAATTAGCTGAAGGGACTAAACTCACGTAGTAATCTCTAGAGCGACCGGAGTCTGCGATGGTAGATGGTTAAATATGCACCATAGAACAACGACAGGGAACGGGACTTACCTCTAGATGAATAGGCGTCGCCGTTCATTTTGAGCTCCAAGCAAGCTTCCTTGCGTTCCTCCCAGGGGTAACAAAAGCCGTTGCAAAAAGAAAATTAAGCTGAAATTAGTGTAGCAGCACCCGACCTACGTTGAGGCTAAACCAAGAAATGGCAAGAATGGAAAGAACGGAGTCTGGGCGAAGAGGACAGCGACAGGTGCAGGGCGGCTGGACGAAAACTTGCAGGTCTCGGCGATCGGCCGGCGTCTAGATCGAAGCGGTTAGCGCGCGTCTGTCTGTGGAGGCCTCACCGCCTGAAAAAGGTGGCAGAATAGCCTCCTATCAAGGTTATCTGGACTGCTATTCTTCAATTGTTAACTAGATAAGGCACCATGGCTGTTGGTGCTTTTTCAGAATGGCGCAAGCTTCCAGTGAGCCTGAGTGAGCTGTGCATTAACACGACCCTTCGATGTGGTCAATCGTTCCGGTATGTCCTATCGCATCGCATCGCATCGCAGCGCAGCGCAGCGCATTCTAACTTGCATCTGGCTAGATGGCACAATGTCCCCAATAGCAATGAATGGCGATGTGTGCTTCACGGAAAGCTCCTCTCCCTGAAACAAGACCCTACTTATCTCTACTATAGAACCTATCGCGCCCCGAAATCAGACACCAACGACAACGACGATACAACAACCCTCAACCTAATCAAACACTACTTCAACCTCACCGCGAACTTAACAGATTTCTACGCTCAATGGTCCTCACAAGACCCGAATTTCAAAAAGAAAGCTCCCCAATTCACGGGGATTCGCATCCTCCGCCAAGACGCCTGGGAAGCGCTCATCTCCTTCATCTGCAGCAGCAATAATAACATTTCGCGCATTTCGCAAATGGTCGAGAAGCTTTGCATACATTATGGGCCATTTATCGGGACAGTTGACGACCGCGCATACCATGACTTCCCAACTCCCGAGGCATTGACGGGTGCCGAGGTTGAGGGTCGTCTGCGCGGGTTGGGATTCGGATACCGCGCCAAGTATATTTACCAGACGGCGGTTATTGTCGCGAAGGAGCGGGAGAAGGGCTGGTTGGATGGGTTGTGTAACCCGGAGTCACCAGCCTTTGGGGTTGAGCCTGGATTCGGAGGGGATATGAAACCGGAAGGAAGAGATGGCTATCGAGAGGCGCATGAGAAGCTACTGGAGCTGCAAGGTGTCGGGCCAAAGGTCGCCGACTGTGTCTCATTAATGGGACTGGGGTGGGGAGAGTCTGTGCCTGTGGACACACATGGTAGGTTTTCATCCTTCATTCTTGTTTGCGCATTCAACTAAAATGGACATTATAGTATGGCAAATCGCCCAACGAGACTACAAGTTCGGCAAAGGCGCACACAAGACCCTTAATAAAGCCACCTACGATGCTGTCGGCAACCACTTCCGCAAACTCTGGGGCAAAGAAGCCGGTTGGGCACATAGTGTCCTGTTCACTGCTGATCTGAGGACATTCTCCGATCGACTCGCCTCGTCGAAGAAATCCAAGGTGGACGTCGATGTCAACGTGAAGGAGAAGGATGACGATGTGGAAGTAGAGACTAAAGTTACGACTGCTGTTGCGGTCAAGAGGTCTGCTAGTGACGAAGGCGATGGCGATGAGAAGAAGGTCAAGGCCGAAGACGATAAAGAAACAAAGAAGGAACTGGATGGCATCGTCAATGCTTCGCAAACGACAACAACGAGGAGGATGTCGAAGCGGCTTCGGAACCGCTAATCTGATAATACTATCGATATCACGGGTGTCAAAATTACGGAAACAGTATGACCACGTCATTCAGTCTTAGGATTTTACACAACTTTATCCAGACGTAAGAAGCAAAATCTCAACTTGAAATCTCTTCGGCAGTTCGGCCATTTGCCTAATCATGTCAACCGCGATAATTCTCAGTGACTTGTCCGCGAAACGTGAGGGATGGTATACTATCTGCCCTCTCAACTTCGACAAGATCAAAGACACCGTATCTGATAGTAAATGTCGGTAAGCTCTACACTCTTCCTTCTAAAAGGAGGAACAATCTAAGTGACATGATAGATTTACATACAACTCCTACAATCGAATACTAAGACTTCTGAGGTTCAATTCTATGCACTCCAGCTGCTTGCAATGGTTCGCAGGATGGGTCTGGAATATGAAGATACAAGGCATAAACAGTGGTCTTTATCTTCAAGTTAACATCGATCAATTTAGATTCAAGGATGCCTACGCAGGAAGGCAAGTCAGATTGCATTATTGTGTTACTTGGTGACTCTAACTTGCGAATCAGCATGAAGAACCCAATCGCCTCAGTGTTCCCAATGCCCACCCGCCCATGGCCAACGATTGCCTTAGATATGGGCTACTCAGAAACGCATGATGAGCTCATGAACGATGCAGACCTCTTGAAGGTACAAGGGGAAACATAGCGCTTGTCATCAATGTCAAGATAGAACCTCTAGGTCCTGATTATAAACAGATCCGGAAGGGCTATGTTGAACTTCACAAGTATGATGCGGGCACTAGGAAGAGAGCGAGGGTTGAAGAAAGACAAGTAACCTTCCCCGTCATTCTTCCTCTATCTCTTGTTAGTAATATGTTCTTAGTATCTATACCCGCTGCCGTCAGATCATTCCAGGCAATGTATCAAGTTCAGCTGGGGCGATATTATGCAAGAGCAATCGCATCTCTCCACCACTACCACTCCGGAACCAACACCATTATACCTAGGTGACTTGAGGGATGCTCTAGACCTTGGTGTTGAATTTCACCTGATCGACAAGCGCTTTGCTTAAAACCCAGAGAGCCGCGACGGCCTTGGGGAAAGTCGACGGTGATGTTCACAATGGATGCTACTGGTATCATATCTTTGCTTATATCTTGCATGACATCTTGGGGATTTGATGTTGACATGTCGTCAAGAAGTTTCTTATCTTAGATATTGATACTTCTAGTTTGTTGCTATTTCCCAATCTCTATTGGTCTTAGAAGGCAAATATACCCACCGTTAAGACGGTACAACGAGCCGTACGAAGAACTAATATAATACCGAGTAGCTCTAGGGCTGGGTGGGCTTGAAAATTCCCACGTCCGTCCACACTCGTTCTTTCTGGTTGTTGAAATGGGTCAAACAGCTGGAGAAAAGAGGAATGACTTGGACCAGTCCCAGACACGTACACCAATGATTACCATGCACTATCCATGGTGTCTAAGATGAATACATGGAAAGGGCTCACTGCCGCAGTTAAGGGAGCTGGTTGCAAATGGCTTACAATTGTTACGGAGATGTCTTACGCCGAACGAGTTGAAGTGATATACAGCTTTCGTGACAGAGAGACGGGCACATCCCATTGGCAACACCAGCATAGCTCCATTCTAGCTGTTCTCCTGGAGTTGAGCCGAAATGGAGCAAGCCAGATGGAAAATAAAGGACTATAACCCTGAAAAACTTTCCAAATGAAGGAGCCCAGAGCCCTAGATGGAAAGAGGTAGAACATGCCTCTAAAGTGCCCAGAAACAGCACCGAAGATGAGGAGTCAAAGGACGATCTACTCAGCGTTGAAAATAGGGACGAGTACACAGGTGTAAGTCAACAGATTGATACATCGTCAATGCAATCTAACCACGGAGACAGGGGGAAATGCCGACTCTGCTACCATGTGGCTGGCGTTCTATGGCCATTCATTGCGACAGAAGCTAGGTACAATGAACCGAGCTAAAGTGGTATCCGGCCTTTCGAACAGAGAGATGTGTACTTGTTATTGAAAATGCCAGGATGGCTCGTTCGAGTTGTTCGAGAACCGGTAGGCCAGAGCGGAAATGAAGGGCGGATATGACACTGGGAAGCCTGTCTGACAAGTACGCAGGAGTGTAAGTCGATATATCGATGGGCCATCAATGCAATCTAACCATGAAGATAGGGAGAAAATAGCGGACGCGGCAGTCAAGTGGCCGGCGTCATATGGCCAACCATTGCGGTAAAAATAGAGTACACAGAAACGAGTTGAAACAACGCAGATCTGTAGCTAGTTGAATCAGTGAGCTGTTTACCGTCAGGATGCCAACCTAATTGCACTCATGCTGCTCAGAGTAAATCGAAGATTGGGTGAACCAAATGACAAAACGCGCCCATAAAGTGCGTCTGGACAGACATGGCCCTAAAAATCTACAGACTATCTACTATCCCCCATGTAAGTCAATCAGGTTATCATGCACCGTTTATACAATCTAACCATGGACATAGGGAAAATATTGCAAATACTGCCATCTAGTGACCGGCATCATATAGCCTACCATTGCCGAGGCAGAGTACAGTGAAACCAGTTGGAACAAGACGCAGATCTTTGGCTGGTCGGATCAGTGGGCTATCTACACTCAGAATGCCAGCCTGGCTGCACTCTGCTGCTCAGACTGGCTGGAGAATCAAATGCATTCAGCGCGTCTTGACAAACAAACGCCTACGAGGCCTACAGAACAATCAACCGGGCAAGTAATTCGAGTTACCATGCATCATCCATACAATCTAGCACAGTGGCAGAAAAAAGAACCAGAATGTTTTATACAAGTGACCGGCCGACGGCCAACAATAGCCGTCAAAACAGGCTATATCGAGAGTGATGCTTGTCAGCTCCGACTCTTTCTTCACCTCACTCTCATCTCTTCCAATATGTGTATGCAACTAGAAATGGCGTATACGCACTGCCATGGCAATGTCCTGGCCGCCGGCGAAGGACTCCAGGTCAGTAACAAGCGGGAAACATAGCTACACTGTTTATTCCATGTGTCCCAAGCAACTGAAAAATATCGAAAGACGATGCCAATGTTCTGTCCTATGGAACTTGTGGCAGGATCGAAATAGTTCCCATCGTCAAAGTTGACCCTTGAGGTGCTCTTGGGGATAAAACCTCCCAACCCGGGATATGTAGAACTATGGCGATACACTCGGCCTAAGGGCAATACAAGGATGGCTAGTCGCAAGGCATCATTCTCTCAGATTACTGTACTAATACGATCCCCAGACGTTATACCCACAACCCAGAGGCGCGAGATGATAGACGTTACGCTCGATGTTGTGGGTTTTAACAATCCTTGCCCAGAAAGAAACCAGCAACCAGAACATATATCCTTTCGATGATCCGCAAGCAGTACCTTGAAAGCCAGAAGACGAGGCTACTATTCCCCTCAGGCTTCCTTTACAAATATGGCGAAACGCATTCCAGATACCCTGCCTGCAATATTTCGCCCATCTTCTTTACTCTACGTACAACGTAAGAGATAGAAGTATACAACAAGCAGGGATAGTGGCTCTTATTCCGGTGCTAATATATCCATTTTCTTTGAATTCCGGTATCTAGCTTCGTTCTTCACACTCTCGCTGCGTGAGGACGTTCGCGAAACCTTCCATTCGCGTTCACGCGGAGATGGACTCTTCTGCCTTTTCGCGTAACTTGAAATTGGCATCTATGCTACATGGACTCACACAGTTGTTATTATTATTATTATCCAAGAATCCAAACCAGAATCACTCAACCCCCGAACCAGTAGTAATACGACCCAATTTAGGCAACACAGCCCTACCAGACAAACGCAAACAAGGCCTGAGCTGAGAGTCAGCCTAGGCTACACCCATCCTGCTCCGAAACACAAGGAGAGCACTGTGCTCAAAAGCCCTGCGCATACAGGCGGTCTGGGGCGAGGAAAAGGATCAGAGAGATTGTAGAAGGGGGCTAACGCCTCAGGAACTCATAGGGACAAGAGATTGTATGATAACTACTAGCCTCGAGTCCATGAATCGTGGTCTGTCATAGCTCTAGGGCTCGGTATGGACAATAAACTTGATTAAATAATAATAACGCAAACAAGGATACCCATGCGGGGACTACAACAGGGAAAAGAGGGGAATATGCATAAATGTAACCTTACGATGCCAATCATACCCTTCAGAAAAAACCGAGGTCCATGTTCAGGTCGTGCAGAAGTGAAGTGTGAGGTGTATGCATCACACTGTCCCAAAGGGGAAATGCCTCAGTGATCCGGCAGGTGTGCCGAGGGTAGGTCTGCCAGTGGTGAGATCATTGCTTGCTTTAGAGCGGAGGGATGGATTGAGTGGTTTCTTTTGCAGATGTTTTTTGTGGGATTTACTCCGGAGTGTTTAAATATTCTGCACATGCTCTTGTGGGGTGAAGAGTTCCTTTCATGTTCGTCGGTAATCATCAGTTATGCACAATATCCCTCGGTTGAGATGCTCAAGATACAGGAATGATTTCCAAAATGGACAAATATCGCTCGAGAAGGGAAAGAGACAAGCTATACATAGAAGGAAGTGAAAGTTCCAAACATTGATCAACCACCAGATACTTTCGTTTGAAGTGTCTGGCAGCAAGTTCGAGTTCCCCCTCAGACTACCGCCAGATCAAACTAACCTGGAGCATGTCGGGGGAAGGCACCCGGCGCGATACGTGGCCTAGATGCTCAAATAAGCACCAGCTGCTTGCTGCCAATATACCATACCCCATGACAAACCAAGCCTAATGCTGCCCGTCAATCGCTCTGACAGCATCATCTAGCAATGAGGTCTGGGCCTTAAAAGAAATAAAGACGAGAGAGAAACAGCAAATGCATCACGAAACACCACCCTCAATCATATCACACCCACCCTCCCCCTCACTCCACCCCCACTCCCTCAACAACTGCTTAACCCGATACCCAGTCGCCCACCCAAGATCCCTTTCCACATCCCTCAACAACCTAACAATCAACCTCCGCTCCCTCGCCTCCGTCAAACACTGCCCACTAACAAACAGCGGCTGCAGCGAGTGGATCCTAACCGAACTATCCGGTCTCGCCAATGATATGCCCAGGATCTCGCGGCTGTGGTACCGTATCTCGCTCTCAATGGAACGGTACGAGTTCAGCCGGTTGGCAATCGTGCTACGGCGGCTGGTGGAGTCGTGCGGTTTGTTGATTAGCAGCAATATGCGCGCCATATGGTAGTGCTGCATTGTCGCGGAGCACATGGGCATGCAGTGCCAGACTTCCGGGAGCGAGGCAGCGTCGGCGTCCGCGTCGTCGACGGGTCGGTAGTGCGGGAGTGTGGACGGGGTGATGCGCGCGCAGGGGCGGAAAGTGTCTGGGAGGCCGTTGTGCCAGGCATCGAGCTCGGCTTCGAGACGGTACCAGCGTTCGAGGAGGACATGTTGGGAGACGCCGAGGGGGCCAGTGTCGATCGCATTTTGGTCGAGGTGCGCGTTGTCGCCGGCGCTGGTGAAGTTGACGATTTTGGAGAGGATCCAGATGAGCGCGTTGGAGATGAGGTCTTCTTTCATTACGTCGTTGCCTTCCGGGTAGCCGGCAGCGCTTGTGTTGGTGGGGCGTACGAAGCCCATGTTATCGAGCTGGAGGCCGGCTTCTGTCCAGAGGACGAGGTCCTCGGTGTTTAATCTTGTGTGGCCCTGGTTGATGACTGACTTGTTAGCCTTGTACAGGGTTTCCTGAACGGCAACTTACAAGCTGCAAGGTAATCCTGCCGTGCAAAGTTCCAGAATATCGCTTTCCTTGCCTTGGACAATCCCGACTTCTTCGGCGCCTGAAACGGATCAAGAGGATGCTGTTCCAATGGCAGCATGCCAACCTCAGCAACATCAAGCAGCGACTTTACACCACTCAAATGTCGATTCCACGCCGGCGTGGCATCGAGAAACTCATAAACCGACAGAATCGCCGTGGCAGTCAACACCTCATCTGAATGAACCCCATTCGAAAGACGACTATTCGTATGCCGCCGTCGACGCTTGCGCGGATTCTCGTCGTTATCCTCACACAGCTCAGCGGCCTGCCACTGTCCAAACGCCTCTGGTGTACTCAACGGTGGAGGCCCCTTATCGGGCTGCAGCTCCTTCATCAAAAGCTGGATAGCCTTATCATAATACTTCGCGCCGTACCAATACCAGTTTTCTTTCTGCATGTCCGGCCAGCTCTCCATGGCTGATTGTTTCGAAGTGACACCGCCTACAGGAGCTTTGGCACCTTTAACTCGGGCCAGTTGTTTTGCGGAGAACGCGCACGCGGCGTATTTCAAGAGAGGGTTAGTGAGGGCTCTGATGGGGACATACGAGGCGAAATACGTCCCCAGGTCGAAGAGGTCCATCCTGCAACACGTTTGTTTGTAACCATCCATTATGGCTATCCCCGGAGAGACGACTTACCACAGGCCCGGCGCTTCCGCATAATGTCTTAAGAGGAAGGCGACTTCATGATCGGATTCGGCGGCCACACCGGTTATCGATTCTGCGGGTGGTCGCGATGCGTCTGATCTTGCGGATATCGAGGAGCTTCTGGCTGGTTGTTGGATACTCGGGTCGATTGGTGGAGATAACGAGTGAGACGGGTTGAGGAGGAAGTTGATATTATTGTTATGGTTGGATGTCGGGTTCGACGAAATCGAGACCGGCGGCGAGGCATGCGGCGGGATCGAGCGCGTTCGGCCAGGAGAGGGTCCAGAAGAAGTAGGTGGTGAGATAGCAGTAAAGGGAGAACTGTCCGACATGGACGGGTGAGTCTGATCACTCAAAGAAGGGAACGAAAACCGATCGTGATCGGCTGCTGTGGACAAAGCCTCCAAGCCTTGTACCTCTCCATCACGGATATCGCTATTCCCAATCCAATTCTGACTCTGCGCATTCGCAGCCAATATCGCAGCTTCGGACTCCTGTAGCGTCGCTTCGAGATCGTCGTTATACGGATCAGAGTTGTCGACAAAGACCACCTGCTTCGGGATATCCAGCCAAACGCTATCCTTGTCAAACGTATTCTTGTACGAATAGAACCCCTTCAGATTCCCCCGGCCACTCGATGAAGCCTGCTCGGCATCCTTATTCATCGACGCATTCTGATGATGTCGGAAGATCACGCCTTCGCTCGGTCGACACTCTCGGCTTCCTTTGCGACATTGCGAACACTGCGGTTTTTGCTCGTCGCCTGCACTATTAGCGCTGTAGCAGATTGTAGGTAAGATTCGACGTACATTTTAGTTTCCTAGCCCGACACGTCAAGCTGTTTCGATTAGCTTTATTCTCTATGCTGGGTTCCACAGGTCACTCACCAGCCTGTGCGCGATCGCATAGTACCGGGTAAAACCGACAACGGTTGAGCAGCAGCATCCGAGGCGCGGAGGGGAAGAATGCGATGCGACGATGATCAGCGGGCCTGACAGATATGAACTTGTACTGGATGAGTGTATCTGGGGAATAAGCGATGACGAGAATGCAAAACACGAGGACCACGAGGCTGAAAGCGGGGGATTCTTTCCTCCCCTGGTGAGCCGATATGCGGGGAACCGGAGTACATGACTCTCCTAAAATGGCAATCCCTCTTACGATAGATATACTTAACGGTAGATAGGTATGCAATATTAAAAATATGCAATATCTATGAGGCAATATTGATGACCACATTGGAGCATGCAAAAGTTTCTCTGGGGACTCAGGGATATCTCTGTCCCTCCTTCAAGCCCACAAAATTGACAACTGCGATCATCATCGAAGACCTGTCCACAAAGGACGAAGGTCATTATATTATCAGTTCTCTCGATTTTAGTAAGATTGAATATGCCCTGTGCAGAAGCAGAAGCAGGTGGGCTTTATTCCTTTCTTCCTACAAGCCTTGACTGAATAGAGACATGGTAAAAAACGCGACAAAGTCCCCGCAGCATTCTGGGCCTGTCTGCAAGTTGCAGACATCAATGCCTTGAAGACCCTCGTCAAGGAGACCAGCACATCTATTCCAGCTGCTACGCCCAAGAACTGGCAGCCCGACCGGGATACACCCCCTGCGTCCCCCTTCTACGAAGCCCCCCAAAGCGAATCTTGGCGCTTGGAACATCAAAATCAGCACCCAAGAAAAACACGTCTTTTTCACACGTCAATCAACCGATAGGAGCCTCCTGGCACCTATAAACCACCATGGAGGCACTGAGACCCTGTGGTGGTGGTATATCGCACGCGTCACCCCCAGAGTGGGCAATGTGGCCTCCCAGCTCGTGGAAACACAAGATATGCCAGTCACCCCAATGCCAACCCGTTGGCGGTCTGGGAACATGATGCAGCCTGTCCTTAATGATAGCAGCATAGAGAGTGGGAACATGGATGAAAATGAAGGCCAGCGAGGCCAGAAGCGGAATCAGACAATGAAAGATTCTACAAAAATCATTGATTGGTAGGCTGAAGCATCAAACTTCCCTGCTAGATGCAAGCAAACACACCCAGGTGTTGGTGGGGGCCTTGGAAGCAGCCCAGACATAACAACAAGAAATGTATCAGATGGTCCTGGAACAGGTACAGGCACACCTGGCAGAAGAGCTCTCCAACTGGAGAGCAGAACAGCAAATTCATGAAGGAATATATATAGAGCAGATCACAAAGCTGGAACTGGAAGTCAGCAAGCTTTGTACAGAACTCACAAAAGCCCAGCACACCATCCAGCAAATTGGACCAGTGAGACAAGATACACCGGCAATCAATGCTCAGCTGAGCCAGGCAAACCAAGACAACGACAACAATCAGACCCCAAGGCAAGGGAAATGACAGGCCAAAAATCAAGGCTGAAACCAATATTTGCAGATCTAGCTGCACTACTCTCCACTAAACCCAGTGGACAAGAATGGCAGGAGGTTACCAAAAAGAAGCAGAAGAACTGACAAATCCAAGCAGTTGCAGTAGCTAGCCAGCCTGATCCAACCAAACTCAAGCCAGTCAAGGACTGCCCCAAGGAAGCACAGAGACTACTATTGTCAACTACTGTAGCTCATAATGATGTTGTCGTCACTATTCGGAGTGAATAGAGGAAGATGTCACGGGCTCGGAATAGTAGATAATAACGAAATGATATTCCTATCTAACTATTGTAGCCATCGACGAGAATATCGAATCTGAAGAAGGAAAGAAAAGAAGAGGAAAGCCTATTTACACGAAGAAGTCTTATAGGGGTTGTGTGGCCTCGCTAAGCAGCTGTTTGTCTTAATTGCTTGCATGGCATTGTTTGCCATGTTGATGGCGTTTGTCAACAAAGGCGCTGAGCTGAGCCGTCACAGTGAAATTACATTGTGGTCATGTTGATTTGGGTCCAAAGGCTTAATGTCATTTGCTTTGCTGACACTCACCACATTCTTGTGCCCATTAGGCTTGAAGCACCTGGCAAGGACTGGTCTGGCAATGGCCAATCACAAGTGTTGCCAGCTCTTCCTCAGGGATTGCATTGATCCACTGAGATCCATGTTGGAATCAAGGAAGGGGGCACCACCAAGAGTGTAGGTCCATACTTGGGCTGCACATCCCGTGCCAAGAAAGCAGCAGAGACACATGTGCAATGAAACAGGAGGTTATGGGCTACTGCATGGCCACAGTCAAGCAATGAACTGTTGGGGGCAAGATGCGCCTCTGAATGTATCTGGACATGCTCATGGTTGTTCGCTATCCACATGTTCAGAAAGCAGTATAATATCACCTCCATGGCCTTCCCAAGGCCCATTTCATCTGCCACAAAGCCTCCCATTTCATCCTCGCATTCCTTTCTCACCATCCAAAAGGCGGCATACAGTTGATACGGAAACAGGTGTCGCCCGTAGTTGTCAGATTGGGATAGGTTCATTGGGATCCCAGCCGCTGCCAACGCCATTGAGCGACAGTTTGAAAAGGGTTGAGAACTCTGTCCAAGTCTCTTCGTCCTGCTGCTCACAGCGGTTGAGAGTGTTTGTGAACATTGACAGAGTTGGATTCTCAATGTCCTCTAAGTCAGCTGGGTCACCTGCGGTTTCTCCAGTAGGTCCATCTGTGGGGGCACTAGAGTCATCATCTGAACTCTTGTCACCAAAACCATATATATCAAATGCTTCCTCATCAGACTTGACACTTGTTGCATCGACTCGTTTGTTCCTGTTACTGGCAGGCCCGGGGTGGTCATTGGCCTCGTCCAGCAGGTCAACGACCACGGGAGGCTTAGACGGCGTATCAGGTTATATGTGTTTGATAGTTGAGGCGTCTTGCATGGTATCAGTGGGCTGTCAGAACTGGAAAAGGGTTGCGTTGTCCTCATTGACTGACCTTGCCTGGCCGCTCATTGGGTCCAGCAGGATCAGTGTCCTCCTCTGCTAATCCCTCTTGAGGTTTGCGCTTGGACAGGTCCGCATTCAATGAATGATATCCTTGTCTCTCACGTGGAAGTGGATTATGAGCGGTCCTGATGCTTTTTTAGTATGCTGATGGATTGGTACCCCCAACGTCGTATCGCCGCTGGTGCCGCGCCATCACGGCGGGCGCTCTTTAAAAAAAAAAAAAAAAAAAAAATTGCTAAAGTATATTTGTTAACTATGGTTTTGTATTGGTTCATTTGAAAGTGGCGTCAGCTACCTGAGAGCTGCCGGGTGTCCTAGTTGTATGACTGGCAAAAAGAAGGATAAAACAACAGAATCCAAAGAACAGGCAATTTTATCATAGCTGGTAGTTCTAAGTTCTAAGTGAAATAAAGTAGCAATTGCATCAACATATGGCTCATTCTTCTGTTTCTCAGTAAGTACATCACCTCAAAATCAAGCAGGTACATACATACCTTTATAAGTATATATTGTGCACTGTAGCCTGATGAAACTTATAATGCGCAAGAGACCTCAAGCTTACATTGCAATTTGGATAGTCACAAGTCCTTCCACCAGAGAAATCCATGCCCGCTTCATGTCACGGGCTCGGAATAGTAGATAATAATGAATCGATGTTCCTATCTAAACTATTGTAGCCATCGACGAGAATATCGAATCTGGGGAGAAAAGAAGAAGAGGAATCTATCTACAGGAGAAAAGGGGTTTCATCCATGGGGTGTGTGGCCATGCTAATGCTTTCTTTGTTTGCTTGCTCGGATGGCGGCGTTTGTTGATATCAGCCACTGAAGCGGCATTGAAGCGTTGAGCCATCACAACATGTCGAAGACAGACATAAAAGAAGAGACAAGAAAAAAGAAAAAGAAAACCATCAAAAATATGGATAAAAAGAGAAGGCACCAGGATTCGAACGGCGAGCCTGCATAAAAAGTAAAAAGATTCAGTTCGACCAGCGGGTATGCTCACCCCGCTAATCGAACTGGATCCAGAAGCCTAAGCTTCAATTGTAATATATAAGCCAGACCCTGGATGCTGTGCCTGTGGACAGCGGAGTCAGATGTGTTCCTAGGATGCATAAGTTAGGCGGCAATGACCAGGCTGCAAGAATCATTTCCGGGAAAGGGACGGCACCTGTCGAGTTACAAGCGAGAAGCGGATGTGGTAAGTAGACCAGAGCAACTTCGAGGGGAGCTTTGCGTCTCGTGAGACTCAGATATCATGACAACATGACGAATCCGCTGCCTGGAATCGACATTCACCTTTGCTAACACCAGCAGCATTATACTAACCTGAAACCAGCTTGTCTCGAAAAGATCAGGGAACCGGGCCTGCCCTGAATGCCAGAGTGACATCCGTTATATGATTGACTGTTCACCCCCGGCCGCTTCATCACCGTGGTATCGTTGAACGATATCTGGCACGCTGCAAGGCCACGGATTCGGGTTCCCCATGTGTCGAATTCCAAGCAAGTCTGAAAGTTTAGCTCAGATACAAGGTCGTTCGCAGCCTCTTCTGCTCTAATGAAATTGCTATCATTATGAGTCGAGGGAAAAGCCTGAATGTATAGGTCGCGTCGCCGCGGTCGACGATATACAGTATATCAGCACCCTCAAACTCAAATCTTTACCCCACCCCCAGCTTGCCTTGCCGGTTCGAAACAGAGTATTCTGCTATCATTGCCATTACTTCACTCGTATCCCACACCTAATCACGTCGATGACTTAAGGGATTTTTCCGAGAAAAGTTTGTTAAGCGACACATTCACTGCGGAAAGAATGAATGCCCGAAGGCAGCCCACGCCGAGAAGATAATATGTGGAAGCACTTCGACGACACCCGTCTGTCACCTCTTCTACAGAAAGAACAGCGGAAGATGACACTTCTGACAAAACCCTGTGGAACAATAAACGTGGGTTATAGAAAGGTTCTTCCAACCATCATCTAGCTTGGGATCGCTTGCCAAGGGACTGCGCAAGACAACGCGCACGAGACAACCCACAGTAGACGTCGTGGAGCGCACCTGCTGCAGGACTCTCTTCCTTCTCCTTGCGAACGAGATAGACCGTAATACGGGGCATTCGGCTTGCTATGGTTAACATAACGAATACCTGGAATGGACGAGGACCAAGAATGAACAGACACCCAAGAGAGAGCGAAGCCATTGCTGTTCTTGAAGACTTTTTTTTAAGCAGATGTTAGGGGTTCATCCTATAGCATCGACATGATCGACATGGCATATGGCATATGGTATATGGTATATAGCAACCAGAGAAGACCAACGTCTCCTCTGCACGCTTTGGTTGATAAGACTATGCTCCAATGCCTCGCAAGTTCAACAACCCAATGTTTCCACTCTTACTATGCTTTACGACTACTGTAGACAAGAACAAAAATGATCAACGAATCCATATCCATCAACAACACACCATTATATTGTCATTACCGCGACTCGCGCAGGCTATGTACACAAATGTTCTCTCTCTTCCCGTGGTTCAGTTCAGCACATACATCCACGGACAGCATATTCACAACGAGACAGGCGAGACGAGGCGGGTCTGGCCAATGCACAAGAACACACGCACATAAACAAACATCCAAAAGGGCAAATAAAAACGAGCAAAAGGTGGTCCGGGGTAGATAGACCGGGAGAATGGAATAATAAACAGATAACAAGGTAACAAGATAGCAACAGATGGCGGGAAATGGCAGGTAATAAACACTAAATAAGGGTATAAACAGCAACAGCGGCTCCCAGGAACGCCATGGTCAGGTCAGTATGTAACAAGAGCGTCGGCTATGTTCGTCTTTTTCTTTTTTATATTTTAAAGAGTTCGATCAACGAATCGAGTGCGCGGTTATATGGCCGGCGCAGGGCTTCGTTGACCCAAGGTGTTAAACAAGTACTCCGGAGGCAAACGCTGCATGTTGGGTTGCCGGTCTGTGCCAACGGCTTGAGGGGCACGCATGTAGCCCTGGCGACGGCGCTGGATCTTGTTGAGGATGACACCGGCGATGACGATCAGGAAGACGCAGCCGAGAGCGCAGCAGAAGGAGACCAGGACAACGATTCCGTTGGTATGGCGTTTCTCTGCACAAAGGGTTAGCAAACATTATTTTTCTATGTAAAAGAGGAAGGGGACGCACCCTCTCTGGCATAGGGGTTCTTGTTCTCGTAGAACATCCGCGACATACTGCCCGGCTGGCCATCGGATGAGGAGGTCAGGATGAAAGGTGTAATGTCTGTACCGTTGTACAGCACAGCAGAGGCGTTGCCGAAATCAGGCACAACTAGTTGACCGGTGACCAAGAGGACCTGGTCTTTGTGGAGAACATCGACTTCATCGTGGTCCGTAGCGAGAGGCAACACTTCAAGACCACGGATGGTTGTTCCATCTCCGAAGAGGTCTTCAACGGTCTGGAAGCTCGAGCCATCGTACCGAGTGATGAACGACGAACCGTTGCTAGCTTGTCCAGCAACCCAGAAGATAGAGACGTCCTGGCTGGCGGGAGTAAAAGCAGTGATCTCGCCAGGAATAGCAGGCGCCGAGGCACCGCCAAGCGCAGTCCACTTGTTCTTCTTGGCGTTGTAAGTTGCAAGGGTTGTTTTGTTACCCCCAACCTGGAGGTTACCAGCAGCGATCAACTTGTTCTCAGTAGCCCACTTGAGCTCCAGAACAGTTCCAGAAAGATCTGATCCAGGGCGGCTTAACCTGCCCAACGACGGGTCAAAGACGCAAACGCTAGGGCAAGGGAGTCCACCACCACCCTCAAAGTTGCCTCCAAAGTACACATTGTCGGAGTTGGGCCGGGGCGCAATAGAGTTGACAACCACATCCTCGCCGTCCAGCGCAGGAGGCTGCATGTTGGCCCACTCGTCCTTCGATAGGTCCCAAGCGAGAATGCCATTCAGCTCAACATTAGCCTTGCCCACGGAGCCAGTGACTTTGCCACCAGCGTAAAGCGTGTCGTCGGTGACGGCCAAAGACAAGAAAGTCGAGTTGTGGTCAACTCCCGTGTCAATGGTGGTGACTGTTTCCTTCGAGCCATCAAGCAGAATAAGGTTGTTGATGGTCGACCCGTCGCTGGAGTGGACGCTGAACTGGCCTCCGAGAACGGTGAGGTTGCGGTCGGAGCTCGTGTCGTAGATACCAATGTAAGTACCACCAGTCGAGTTGACAATCTGCTTCGCGGACAGCAACGGATCCAAGTGCAATCCATCCTGATATCTGAGGTTGACAGCATCGACGGCGGCAATACCGCCCGACGCGAGACTACCAGCATACAAAGTGGCGTTGTCAACCTTGGTAAACGCTGACAATTGACCTCCAAGCTCGATCTGGCTGACATTGAGGTTCTGCAGCCAGTTCTGACGGGACGGGATCCAGATACCGAATCCTGCCACGTTAATTTCCTGGCTGTCACCGAAGGCCAACAACTTGTCGAATTCTCCGCTAATAGCAATGGTGGTCTCGTTGATTTCAGTGGAAACGTTCAATGGCGCAGCGAGGACCGAGTAGACAGGTCCGTTAACACCACCTCCCAGAGCAGACCAGGAATTGGAGTCAAGAGAGTAGGAAGCGATGTGCTTCAAGCTCTTGCTGCCTTTGGCGGTGCCGGTGAAGTTTCCACCAACGTAGAGCGAGTTGTCCAACGCCGCAATCGATCTCACTTCGGAGTTCAGACCACCCTGAGCCAGAGCAGTCGCATTGCCATCGTCAAAGTACATGATGTTGCTAATGTCCGAATCGGAAAAGTTGCCTCCTGCGTAGATGGTGTCACCCTGCTTGATAAGGGTCCGGATGGTAACCTCATTGTCAAAGTCCAGTCCCGCTTTGTTGAAGCCAGATTTCGAGAAGTCGGTTTCGGTGGTATTTGTGGATGGGTCGTACTCGTACAGGCCGTTCAACTCTCCACTTAATCCGCTCGATGCACCTTTCAGGACGAATCTGACACGAGATGCCACCACAGTGATATCATTTTGGCCATCAGCCGGAGTCAGGGTGACGCTAGGGCGGAACGAGCTGCTACTGGCATCGACGTGGCCGGTGAAGATCGTGTCGTACTTTTCGTAGTAGTTAGTCTGGTAAAGTGTAGTCGGGCTAGGTTCATCCTCATCGGAACTCGACGACACCTTGGCCGTGACATTAACAATACCACGCGCATCACAGTCATCATCCTGTTTGCAACCAGGTGTGTACAGTAGGATACTGTAGTTGCCCGACTGCTTCACATCAGGTTCGAAAACAACAGACGCATCAGAAGAGGTGGAGTCCGAGACCTGGGTGCTCAAATAGCCGGACTGACTTTCGCCAGATGGCTTGGCGGTCCAAGAGCCGGTGGTTGTAGCCTTGGAGGGGAATTCAATATCTCCGCACGACGGTTCATTGTAGTCATTGACAGCGTATGCCATGATGCTTTCCTGGAAGACTTCGATGCCGTTGAGACCAGCACCATCTCCGTACCAGTCCAGAACCTCAATTTGGAAACCAGACATGCCAACATTGTTCACGAAACGGAATTCACGGTACTTGTCGTCGGTGCTGCTGGATAGGGGGCACGAGGAGTCACAATAAGTGTCATCGCCGTTGTCGTCGGTGTAGGTGAGGTTCATGATGCCATTGTCTGGGAGCGCGCGCAGCAAAAAGTTCTTCGTTCCGCGTCCTTCGTAGTGGGTGTTGTACAGACGGATCTTGTTTGGCTTGAAACCAAAGCCCATCTCTGCGCGCCAGTATCCGGGGGAGTTGTCGTACAATAACCACGTCTTGCCGGAAGCATCGTCGCCGCTGGTCTCGCAGATAATGTTCCTCGGGTCGCTGAAGCCACTTTGCTCCGAGATCGCGTCGGAAGTGATTTTCGCATCCTGAAGGTTGATGACCTGCTGGTTCTTCTTGGATTTGGTGGAGTTGCCGATGCCGTCAAAGTCACCACCGAAAATGATCTTGCCGTCATCGTTCCGAAGAATCGCAGTAACCGGTCCGTTAAATCCACCAAACGCCAGAGTCTTCCACCCTTCACCGTTGACATAGGCAGCCGCATTCGACGAGTTTTGAAACCGGAAGTCTCCGCCGACGTAGACACTGTTGGAGTCCTGATCGCACAGCATAGCCGATATCGACCCCGACAGACCCGGCAAAGCAGTAACCTCCGTCGTGTTGGGGTCAAACTTCGCGATACCCTGTGCCTTAACCCCACCCAGACTCGTAAAGTTACCGGCAACGAAAATATCGGACGTCCCATCCTTCTGGGTCAACGGGCACATTTCGAGAATATAACCGTCGGAATCGGCGAGCGTCGTGAGAACCCCGTTCGGAAGCGACGTGGAAATCGATTGCGATCCATTGTTGGAGGAGGTCGAGTTGGATTGTTCGGCATAGGCGTACAGCGACACAGCATCGAAATCTCCGGTGAGCGCGACTCGTCCTAATGGTGAGAGATCTAGTTCGGGGTATGAGACGGAATGGAATGATAACCCATCTGCGACCGCGGGTTTAACAGTCGACAGGAGTGGGAGGACGGTCGATAAGCCCGCCGTCACAGGCCCTAAGACTGAGGGAGGCCTCATAACTCAGGGGCGGGAACGGCGCGGGGCTTCGAGACAGAGAAGAAAAAGCGTAGGGGGTAATGAAATAGAGATCTCAAGAATAAGCTTGAGAGGAGCCAAAGAAAAAACGAGAGAACTGTAGGGCTTTCAACGTGGTGGCGACCCAACACGATAGCGCAAGAGAAAAAGGAGTGGCCTGCAAAAGAGGGAGGTAAAAGAAAATGAAAAGAATGGAATGATGGAATAAAACGAGTGAATGAATGGACAACTCCACGTTCCCAGGCGGGAGTTTAGAAAAGAGTAGTAATCAGTAATAATGCATGAGGAAAGAAAAAACACAACATCAAATCGCAAAAAACGAACGACAGACTGGGTTGAGATGGAGAAAGAGAGAGAGTGACATGGCAGGGGAAGTTTGGTTTGTTCCAGCTCCCGTGTCCGAGTCAGTATCATTACCGTATCGTACCAGTGGATCAGACAGCTAAGATTAGCTGGGATGACCACATTATACTGGATTGGGTTTAGGTTACTCCCACTGGGCCAATCATATACGATACCGGCAGGCATAACATTCATCCGGCTCCAAGGTAGCGTCATAAATTACCACATGCCGTTACGGAGGGGAACGGTCCTTACATAAAATA
This sequence comes from Aspergillus cristatus, assembly GCA_034509305.1. NCBI lineage: Eukaryota > Fungi > Ascomycota > Eurotiomycetes > Eurotiales > Aspergillaceae > Aspergillus > Aspergillus cristatus. The sequence goes on along the minus strand of WJBV01000007.1, from coordinate 377,468 downwards.
CATACATCTGGAACCTCGCGTCTCGGAATGGAAACTAACCACCCAGTATTATCTCCTGGCATACTTGTATGTGTACTTGACTTACTGGCAGAGGCTGGGAATACCTTCTTGTGGTGCAGATTATTCCTAATGGTGTTTATGCCAGCGGTGTGACTGGAATCACCGAGTATGTGTTACTCCGGAGTACATGGTACTGTAGTACTATCCTCGACTCGATTGCCCCTCTGGATTGTGATTGTGTTTTGTCCAACGACAGAATACATACAAATACATACAGCAAATCCTGATCATGTATCATTGCGATTGAGTTTCTGAGTTGGATCCAGCGGAGGATCACGGAGAAACATGCGGGTCCATCTCTGCAAAAATAGTAGCCAACGTTGTACTTGCATACATGGTACAGCGTTTGTGATGCGGTATACTCGACTTCGATATTGTGTTATTCTCGGATAGTACGGGGTACTTCATATGAGTACTACATGTTTCTTTGTGTGCAAGCTGTAATGTGTTGAAAGAGAAGTGACGATACGATATATATCGACACAGCCTTCCTCCCACGTCTCCACGTAAGTTAATATTGTACCATAGTCAGCTAAGCTATCTTCCATTTGGCTGGCTCTCGAACCAGAGATCTAAGCATTGATTCGTTAGTTTTAACCTGAGCACACATTGCAGCCGTGATTTGCTCCACTTCGGCCGGTTCTCGCATTGGATATAAGCAAAGATAGCCAACATCAGTATCCACGCTACAGTATCTCTTCGTCATCAGACCCATCATCATCTAATTCTCCGTTCTCGAACTTCAGGTGATGTTCGACACCCTCGTCAATCTCGGCCCGCAAGTCGTCGAGGTACATCGGCGGCGGGGCCTCTTCGGTGATGCATAGGTCAGACTTCTTGTTCCGTAAGATCTCATACCAGCTAAATTCAATGCACTGTTGTGAATGGTTCGCTGGGGGCGGGTACAATTGCTGGACATGTATTAGCAGTACGAACGGTCGAGTTTTTGAGATAAAAAACTCACCATCCTGCTTCCAACCTTGACTCTTCTCCCAGTGTCTTTGCAGTACTTGTGAAGTCTACATATTTGTCCTGGATTTTCCGCTCACCAGGAGCCAGGGTTTCCAACTTAACGACGATTGCATACCCAATGCATCCTTTTGGACCTTCAAGTAAGATATCGGTACCGCTCAGAAGATCCTCGTCGCTTTCCCCATATCCCACTTCCACAACAACCGGTGGCCAGACGCGGATCCGCGGCCACAACCCAGCCTTTGGGTTCTTTTTGCTGATACAAATATCAGAGACGATGTCAAAAGAACAAACATAGCGCGACGTAGTAACTCACCTCCCTTCAAACGGGCCCTGAAACCTATACAATTCGACGCCGTGGTAAACACTCAAAGACTGCTCTTTAACCATTTCACGACGCTCCATTGCCACAGCCCAGTCTTTTAGCCAGCTCGCGCCGCCGGCATGGATGAACGTTGGCCACGTGAACCGCAGAGTTTCATTGCGGGAATAGTAGGTGAATCTATCGTGTCACTTTTTCTTCAGCTAGGGTTTTCCAGGGGAAGAAGAGGATAGCCTACCTGCATTGGCTTTCACATAACGGGATTTCGAGCTTGCTGAAGCCGAGACAACTGACGGTATATCGTCCATCAGTGTGCGATTTAAGGTCTGCTTTGATCTTTGCGACTGTTTCGTTGATCATCGTGTCGTTAATCGCAATGGCGAGTCTAAGACGAAGATTGCGCTACACTTTCAAGTATGATATTTTAGGAAATTTTTGTGCTGACAGCATTTTTATGAGTACATTATGAGTATGAAGCCGTGGTTTAGTGATGATGTGTGATATATGCAGAGATATATCTATGCCGAGCCGACGAGCGGAATGGTTATCTTGAATCTCTGGCACTCAAAGAACATTCTATAGTCTGTAGTTTGTACAAGTTCATACATATATGCCAAAAGCATTGTATTGCATGCTATTTCGAGACCGTGGAGCTCCATGGACAGAAAGTGGATCTGATACCGCAAAACATCACGCTTCCGACTAAAATAGAAAGTTTGTTAGCGTACCGGTGAGCATCCGTTCTACAGATGTTTCGTGCTTGTTATAAGCGCAAGAGGAATACAAAATCCATAGCCTCGTATCTCAGAGCAATCATCGTTGAATATGGAGAAGACTTGTTGGATCGATTCGCACCCACGAGCCACGACTCGATCCGCTTGGTAGACTAGTAATGATAATGTTTCGATTGCTGTTTCATCGCCGGTATGTGTAAAATACTGATTCAAAGCGTGGGATGATGGGTTTTGCTTGACTACTCCGTACTATGTACAAACGAACGTTGATCTGTTTTGTCCAGTCACCTTAGACTTTGTTCTGGTTCGATGCTCTGCACGGAGTAGAAAAGGCCGGTAAGGACAGAAGTACGGAAGCCAGACTGTTTCACTGTCTTGGTAGATTAGAGATTCGATACTCGAGCATAATAGAATAGAACTAAATCATGTTTCAATCGCATGAGATCTTGTGGCTTGCCATATAAGGAACATGTACAGGGGAGGGATGTGTTTATGCCTGAGGCATGAAGCTATACTCAATCTGGCATCAGTGGCGGCTGTCCCCTTACTAACGCGAAAGACCAACAGCCGCGCGCGCAACGCGAACTCCAGAAAAAGGTTGTTCTAGAGCTTCATCACCAGATACCTTTACCGTTGCACTCTTTTCACGGTCAATACTTATTTTGCACCTGGTCCCTTGTCCCTTTACGCGACTTCATCCCTGCCGGGACCCGCATTTTCATCGAATAATTCTTCTTCATCCTGGTGTTCATTCTCCAATATGTGAGTTGCGCCGGCCACGGTTGGTGTCTGCTTATGGTTCTGACGGTTTTGACAGGGAGAGCTTCGATAACGTCTATCTCGATCTTTCGAAGAGTCCCGGAAAGTGCAAACTTGCAGAGAGTGGTCTGGGATGGCGACCTTCCGGCGGAGGCGACACATTTACCCTTGATAGCAGCAACATTGGCGCAGCGCAATGGAGTCGCGCGGCCAAGGGGTTTGAGTTGAAAATTCTTTCGCGCTCATCGGGTGTGATTCAATTGGATGGTTTTGATCAGGAGGTGCGTTGGCCCCCCGTTTCTAACTACGATGCGAGGCACGTTTCTGACTAGAAATTTTGGCTAGGACTTCGAACGATTGAGCAAAGCGTTCAAAATCTGGTATGGCATTAATGTCGAGTCCCGCGAACATGCCTTGAGAGGGTGGAACTGGGGTAAAGCCGAATTCACAAAGGCCGAGCTTTCGTTCAACGTGCAAAACCGACCTGCCTTTGAAATCCCCTACTCCGAAATCTCGAATACGAACCTTGCCGGAAAGAACGAAGTCGCTGTCGAGTTTGCTCTTGGGGATGGACAGACAAATGGAGCTAGTGGCCAGCCGGGCAGCACGAAGAACCGTGGCAAGAAGGCTGCTTCGGGCCCTGATGAGCTGGTCGAGATGCGGTTTTATATCCCTGGTTTGGCGGTGAAGAAGGAGAAGGGCATCAAGGAAGAGACTGGTGAAGAGGGCGAGGAGAAGGAGGAAGAGGAAGAGGAAGAGGAGGAAGTCGAGGAGCAGAACGCAGCCAACCTGTTCTATGAGACCCTCATGGACAAGGCTGAGATTGGTGATGTGGCTGGCGACACGTTTGCTACCTTCTTGGATATCCTCCATCTTACTCCTAGGTATGGCTTCCGAGATTTGTGGTCGCTATGGGTATTAACAAGTCTGCAGAGGTCGTTTCGATATCGACATGTACGAATCGTCGTTCCGGTTACGTGGAAAGACGTACGACTACAAGATCCAATACGCCTCGATCAAGAAATTCTTCCTGCTTCCTAAAAATGATGATACCCACACACTTATTGTTCTGGGACTCGACCCGCCTCTTCGCCAGGGTCAGACCCGTTACCCTTTCCTTGTTATGCAAATGAAATTGGATGAAGAAATCAGCCTTGAGCTGAATATGACTGAGTGAGTTTTTCTACTGCTGGATTTTCCTGATGGTCTCTAACGTGTGCAGTGAGCTTCTCGAAACTCAATACAAAGACAAGCTGCAGTCTCACTACGAAGAGCCCATCCACCAGGTGGTGACCAAGATTTTCCGTGGATTGTCCGGCAAGAAGGTCATTATGCCTTCGAAGGACTTCGTCAGTCACCATGGCCACAGCGGAGTCAAGTGCTCGATCAAGGCCAACGAGGGTCTCCTTTACTTCTTGGATAAGAGTTTGATTTTCGTTCCCAAGCCTTCAACCTACATCCAGCTTGAGAACGTGGCCATTATTACCATGTCGCGTGTTGGCGGTGCCGTTTCTGCTAGCAGGACGTTCGATATCACTGTTAGCCTGAAGAATGGCTTGGGAGAGCACCAATTCAGCAACATCAACCGGTATATCACCCTATCTCGAGGCACCAGATGAACTGTCCACTGACTTCTACAGTGAGGAGCAACAACCTCTCGAAGAGTTCTTCAAGGCCAAGAATATCCGCTTCAAGAACGAGATGACAGATGATGTACGTTTCTCTCTCTCTCATATATCAAACCACAAGCTAACAATATTAGCACAAATCCCTCATCGCAGCAGCCCTGGATAACGAAGACATGGGCTCCAGCGACGAAGGCGGTCGTCCTGACCGCGGCTCAGCCGACGAGGACTCGGAGTCCCCCGACGAAGACTTCCAGACCGAAACAGACTCGGACGTCGCCGAAGAATTCGACTCGGCCCACGATAGCAGTGGCAGCGACGACGATGCTGAGATGGACGATGCTTCTGACGGCGGAGATGATGATGAGGAGATGGAGGATGCTGAAGAGGCGCGGCCTAAGAAGAAGAGCAAGACTGGGAAATAGTCGGTTGTCCATGTGCATATGAATTCAATCGTGCATTGACGTGAGCTGTTCTTTTGGTCGCTGTATCTGTATGTACTGTAATATTTATTCTTGGTTCCGTCCACTTGCCATCCGTAACCTGGATTGTAAACCCGACCACAGCAGGGTACACTGCATACGGAGTACTCCTATTCCACCAAAACCAACCTTCCATATTCACCAAAGTGCAGAGTACACCGTACACCATACTCAACCTACAGTACAAGGACAAAAACTAGACCCTATTAATATGACAACTACGATCGACCTATCCACCTCCAATCCTCCAATATCCCACTCCCCACAAGTAGATAAGGCGATAGTTCTGCAGCCACCGGATAAACTTTGTGTTACTGGCATGCAATCAGCGCGACTATTGAGTGATATGAGGTTCCACTGCATGCAGGTGCAGATGCGTGCATACATAGGTACTGTACTCTGTACTGTAGGAAAGGAAGGGAAGGGAAGGGTGTATGCGGTTTCGGAGAGAGGAGGTTGATCTCCTCGAGGCTGGTGATGCTTCTATTACTTCGCACAGGGTACGAGTACAGGACTTACTACAGAGTACTACTGCTACTTCTCTGTACGAGTATGTGTACTCCGTCTCCGTACTTGTACCCCGTGGCTAGTTATCTGACTGGTTATATTCGAGATTCCCTATCTCCATGCATGTGCTCAATATCTGTCAAGTACTCCATAACAATAGACATATCAGTCAATAACCCAATACCTACTCTGTATGAGAGTGCTTCAATGATAAAAATGGGGATCGACCGTAAATATTACTAAGCACCCGTCCCGACCCGCCTTGGAGCGGTGATTGGCCAGGGCCAGTTGTGACCCCTGGCTGGGCCGAAGAGGGACCATTGGATAGGAGTTCCCCTGAGTGTCAGGTATTATGTACAGAGGACTCCTACAAGTAACAGAGGAGGAGGATGAGGATGGTAATATACAGTAGACGCTGAACGGGTGGTCTTTGCGGGAGGTCCATGTGTTGGTGGGAGTACTGTACAGTACTCTGTAGTATGGAGTAGAGTAAAGTAACAGGTACTCTGTAAAGAAATGGATATGTTGGGATACTATTGAGTGTGTATACAGTAGTAGTAGTATTCCAGGTTCTTTTGTCTACTCTGTACTGCGTACTGTACAGAGTACCCGACAGTATCAGTATTGTATGGAGTACGGACAGGTCGTCGGAGAATTAACGCCATATCCATAGTATTTTGTAGATGCAGAATGGAATACTCCTCCATATTGACCAGAATATGGGAGATTGACCAGAATGAGAGGAAATGCATTGGGCAGATATTGACTGCACCGTACTTGACTGCATAATAGGATCAATTGATTGCTACGGGCGAGGCCCGCCGGGGATTCAAACTAACCAAGATTTGGCCGATGAGCCCCTTTCTCTCTCTCATCCTTTTCTCTCTCTTCTCACTCTCTCCAACTCCCTCTCTTCTTCTTTCCCTTTCGCCAAAAAGAAAAGGTGCTGCCCTCCGTTTTTGTTAATTCTTCTTTTCTCTCTTTCAGTACCCTTTTTTTATTCTTTTCTCCCCAATTTATTTATTTCTATTTATTGCCCTTTTGGCGTCCTTTTTTAATTCTCTCCGGATCTCCACCGCCCTACAGACACGCTCTCGCCCACCCCCCAAGCTGTGCTTGAGATCCCTCGCTCACCTCCTGCTTTTGTGCTCGCGCTCGTTCGTTCGTAATTCGACGTTACTAGGTGTCTGTTGAATAACATCACTGTACGATTGCTCCCCGTTGTTTGTTTGTGTGTGGTGTTGGTGATACCGTTGGGCGCTTGGGAATTCCCCCCCCCTCCATGTCCCCCTCTCCATTGGTCGTCATCCATCCGTCATTTTCCAGAGACATCCGAAGAAGAATCTTGGTTGGAAGGTGTTGCTAACAGAAAGTGCGACTAGGGACCTTCCGTTTCGTCCTTCCCGGCCTCCTTCCTCTTACGCTCGCTTCCAGAAACCCCCCTACGCATCCTCGACTACCGTAATGGGTAAGCTCCCTGTCCTGCGTGCATTCCTCTCTTTCTCTGCTCCGTCTACTCTCCATTCGTCTCTGTGTGCGATCGTTTCGTCTTGGAAGAAAATACAATACTCTTGAAGTCCTCGAAGCTCGCATTGCGACATGGCTCTCTCGCTGGATCTAGATTCTCGCTCGCAGTCAGACTTGAGTCTGGATCTGGGCCTGCCAGACCAGAGAGAATCATCCCTTTTCACGAGCCTTTCTTCGCCCGAGACCAAGGATCAAGATGACGAAGATGATGCTGATAACATTGATATTACTTCTTTAGCCTCGCCTACCCCCCCAGCAAACGATACTCCCACCGGACGCTTGTCTCCCGACAGCAAGGCCGAATCTCCCTTTGTTGAGCGCAGTAACCCCATGGGCTCTGGCAACGCTCAAACCGTCAGCTCCAAGGACCCCAAGGCCGTCGCCCAGGCTGCCACCGATATGAAGAACGTCGTTCGCCGCAAGTTGACCGGCTACGTTGGTTTCGCCAACTTGCCCAACCAATGGCACCGTAAGAGTGTCCGTAAAGGATTCAACTTTAACGTGATGGTTGTCGGTAAGTAGCTTTATCCCGAGGGATGACTGCGGTGCTAACGGTCTCAGGTGAATCTGGTCTCGGAAAGTCGACTCTCGTCAACACATTGTTCAACACCTCTCTCTACCCCCCGAAGGAGCGCGCTGCCCCTAGCCACGACATCATCCCCAAGACTGTGGCCATCCAGTCCATCAGCGCCGATATCGAGGAGAACGGTGTCCGTCTTCGTCTGACCGTCGTCGACACCCCTGGATTTGGTGACTTTGTGAACAACGATGACTCGTGGCGCCCGATTGTCGAGAACATTGAGCAGAGATACGACGCTTACCTCGAGGCCGAGAACAAGGTCAACCGGACCAACATCATTGACAACCGTATCCACTCTTGCGTCTACTTCATCCAGCCTACGGGCCACTCCCTGAAGCCTCTGGACATTGAGGTCATGCGCCGGTTGCACACCAAGGTCAACCTGATTCCCGTCATTGCCAAGGCCGACACTCTTACGGACGAGGAGATTGCCTTGTTCAAGCAGAGAGTACGTTCCTTTCTTCCTATACTTATTTTTCTCGGCTAACCCCAGCAGATCCTCGCCGATATCCAGCACCACTCGATCCAGATCTTCGAGGGCCCCCGCTACGAGCTCGACGACGAAGAGACCATCGCTGAGAACCAGGAGATCATGTCCAAGGTCCCCTTTGCCGTTGTTGGTGCCAACTCGGAAGTCACAACCGCCGACGGTCGTCAGGTCCGTGGCCGTAGCTACCCCTGGGGTACCATTGAGGTCGACAACGAGGAGCACTGCGACTTTGTCAAGCTGCGCCAGATGTTGATCCGTACGCACATGGAAGAGCTCAAGGAGCACACCAACAACAGCCTCTACGAGAACTACCGCTCTGAGAAGCTGACCCAGATGGGTGTTGCCCAGGACCCAAGCGTCTTCAAGGAGGTCAACCCCGCCGTCAAGCAGGAGGAGGAGCGGGCTCTCCACGAGCAGAAGCTTGCCAAGATGGAAGCCGAAATGAAGATGGTCTTCCAGCAGAAGGTGGCAGAGAAGGAAAGCAAGCTGAAACAGAGCGAAGACGAACTGTACGCCCGACATCGCGAGATGAAGGACCAATTGGATCGTCAACGCGTCGAACTAGACGAAAAGAAGGGTCGTCTGGAAAGCGGACGGCCGATCGAAGAGAAGGGAAAGAGAAAGGGGTTCTCACTCCGTTAATCGATAGCTCACTACCAACGTGGACGACCTCTTTTGCACCGACCGATCAAGCGCGCTCCTTTTTATTTTTTCTCGAATATTCTCGACCACACGCTCTTTTTGATTCTCCTTTTCCATTTTTGTGTTTTTGTATCTCATACGCTCCCTCGAAGTCTCTTTTATCTTCTCTCACCTTTTTTGCTTCAGGTAATGAATCTATTCTTTAATTGGGTGGACCGAAGAAAAGAAATGTGCTGCATTCTTGATTTCTTCGTTTCTTTTATCTATTAAACCTAATATCTGGACCTGAACATAGGAAAATGAGCTGGAACACGGGGCTGCGAATCTGCTCGATAGTCTTGCAGTCTGTTCAGGTTCAAGATTTACTGCCTCATGTCCACCTTTTACTTCTTGTTATGTACTTTTGTCTACGCTATACCTTTGTTCTGTCTATTCCCTCTTGTTCTTTGTTCTGTTCCAACTGCTACCGACAATCCTTTGCTTTCTTTCATGCAGTCGTGTTATTAGTTGCAAATGACAGTTTACTGTATATCTCTTGCTAAGAGTAGATTGCCTTGGTTATCATAGCCAAGATTGAGATTCCAAGGTGAAGGTCTCCGGAAGATGCCCCCAGAGCTCATATGGACAAAATGATTGCGTTTAGTTACATGGGTATTGGCCTACTTTCCCTTCTCCCATCTGTTTGGGCCATTGATCAAGACAGAGCTATCAGTCTCAATGGAATCAATTACTACGTGAGTGGTATTCCTGCATCGAAACTGGCAGTTCACGAGCGGATAGCCGTGGCCGCGAAGGAAGATGAAGATATTATCTTGATAACGGTCATCCGTACGAGTGAGAGGGTTTTCACAAGGCACAAGTAGCTTACCGGAAGAAACCGTTAAGAGCTATCCGTTTCCATCCACGCCGCCCCACCCCACTCCCAGCGGAGAGGGATGGTCGTTAACATTGAGCGTCATCATCTGGTGCCCAGGGGATAATATATCGGAGTTATAGAACATAACGCGAGTAGGAGACCGATGGTGAAGATGTGCTGGGGTATGGGGGTGTATAGGTATAGCGTGTATGTGCGGCTAGGGCTCAGCATTTGACTGGGTGCAAGAGTTGGGTATATTCAGGATAGTGCATTGTTCGGGAAAGAAAAAGAGTAGAGGTGATAGTGACTGGTAATATGAATTCGCTGTTCTACTACTTTCTCTTCTTCTTTGGTCTCCTTGCTTTCTTCTTCGTGTCATCCATCATCTACCAACGTATTGCGTATCAACCAAGCAGATATCTACCTACAGGCTACCAACGCCAAACTCTCTTTCTTCCCTTACAGGTGTCCAATAAGTCCTTTGTGTCAATATGGCCGTCTTTCTAGCCAGAATTGAGTCTAACCCCTATGATTCAAGCAACAAATTCAGTCCTGGCTCTTTGTTTGCCTTCATGAACAATGTTTCAATCCATAAATAAATCATTTGACTTAATTGCAAACGGGGGCGACGTCAAACAAGACATGGCAACACAAGCAGACAAGCCTTGGCTATGCATTTTTAGGACAAGCTTTTCCGGAACTGGGACTGTGATCTTCTTCGCTGAGAAAGTAAGAAGGCGCCAAGAAAGCTTGGAGTGCTGTTTCTGATTGAATATGCGTTCTACTATTTATTCTACTTGATACAGGGAAGGGGATATTGCTGCACACATTATAGCAGGCGAGTAGTGAATGGAAGGGTGAATGTTGCTTGCTTTGAGGTGAGCAAGATAACGGACACAGGAAGCTTGCAGGACATAGTGGCTGGAGTTCATTCAAGAATGATTTGAATAAGGTATACGGTGAGTTCCTTATCTTATTCCTAGGGGAGGATATCAGGCCCAAGGCACTCTGGGCTACGGGGCTGATAGCGGACCATCATGAAATGGAGGATTTCGGCGATGTCGATAATGCGGTGGGTGTTGTGGAGTTCTGGGGAGGGAAAATTGCTTATTATTACCACTCGCGCACGACCGCCCACGGTTACAACAACTGTACAGAAGTTATCGGGACATCAGGCAAAGTGTCAATTAATCTGGTGCCACACAGCAATAGAGTGCAGGTGTCGGGTTCCGTGGGTATTGTGCAGGATGCGACGCCTGGATGGATCGATCAGTACAGTGAAGCATTTGTGACTGAGTTAGATCGGTTTACGCATGCGATTTTGAAGGACAGAGAACTTCCCCTGCGGTTGACGTCTGCATATTCAGCACTACAAATTGCAATCGCCCTACAGGAAAGCCTGCGGACCGGACGAAAGATTGAATTTGACAAAAACGGGGCTCAGAAAGAGTAGAGAATGCATCTTTCCAGACATCCCGCAGATGAAATCACAAGTAGGCCGTGCTGGGCTTTCAGCAGGAGTATAATCCTGGCGGGGCATAAAAGGAAATATGAAGCACGAATATCCAAAAAAAAAACAAAAAAAAAAAAGCATCCTCTAGCCACTTGCTCTCCGCCATGGTCCATGATGCGTATTGAACGACCGCATCCGCACCTACCAGGCCAGCGTGGCATCTGACCCCCAATACTCCGGATTCGACGCCAAGATTCTGAGAGCTGTGACGTATGTCGGTGCGGACGTTCCCTCAAAAACCACGCGGTTCGACTTTGACGTGGCGGATTACATGTGCAACAAGGACGGCGTATTGCACGTTGGTGCTGCGTTCACGCTTTTCGACAAGCTCAGTTCCACCTCGCTATTCACAATTAGCAAGCCTAGGTACTCCCAGTACCTAGGAGTGAGCTGGTTCCTAGCTGTTTGGTTTCATCGCGTTCTTCCAGTCCAGTCGCGATTCCAGCTTCTCTGTACCGTTATGGAGGCAGGGAAGAAGATGGCAAATGTGCGAGGGGTCATGCTATCTTTGCAAGTTGTGTATACGAAAAATATCTTCCGCAGAAGTCACAGCTTTAATATCCAATACGATCTACAGAAATCTTTATGAGAGCCTGGCCTTGAAATTTCCCGAAGAGACTCCCTTTCTTCCATCAACGAGGTCGTGGCTGATTCCACATGAAAAAACACATCGGATAGACCATTTCACTCAAGTCCTTTCAGCAGAAGGTCCGCGTGCAAAGTTCTGCAAAGCACCAAATGAATTGTTCGTTCCCTCCGTAGCTAGACAGCTGTTATTCAGGAGAGACGTGCTGGGCGGCGTTTGAGCAGGTCATCCCTTTTCCTTTTTGCTCCATTTCTTTGGTAATGTATTAGACGGGAAGGAAGTTCTTGCTTTTTGATGATAGTCAGTGTTTGAAATTACCAATGAGAGAATTGCGGCGTACGCTCACCAACGGCTGTCTCCAGAGGTTTGCCCAGGTGTGGTCAAGGAAAGGATTGTCGATACAGATTCCGGCCGTAGTAAGTCTGCTCGCTTACTTCTGTTACCATCTTGGGGTTGGTGGCACGACCAGTCTGTGACTTACATCCCGTCCATTTGGTGTTCAGCTGTGCTTCGCTGGTGATATCTCGGTGAGATTTCCTCCTTATACTGATTAGTAGCTAGCCGATAGTAGTAGAAACAACGAAGGGATTCTCTTTTGGTCAGCATAAATTCACGCACTGGTCGGGCCAAGATATCTGTTAGAGTTACCAACGCATTGGCTTCCACACATGCTTTCGAAGGGGAGAGGGAGGGATTCCATGAGCACCGCCTTTTGATTAGTTAGACTCAGGTCTTCATGAATTCAGCTAACAACAATGACTTGACCAGTCAGGCTCAAAAGTTATTGTCTCTGAGAGGTGTCTATGGCGCCGCTTTGAATTGCAATGGACTGGTAGAAAACATCTTGAGGAACCTTTGCTGAAGTGGAACGGGTCTTTCTGGAATCGAGATCCCAGCGCCGTGGCAGGTTGGATGTCTTCAGGTTTGTCGAATAGGTCGGAGTTCGAATCCCGGGTTGAGTCTATGTGGAAGCAAAAGGAGACTTCATATCTCTTGTATACCAATTTTCTTGAAATGGATTGTATAACTTATGGCCACGTTGACATTGACGAGTACTATCTATCAATGTAGGAGTGTTTCAGAATGGTGCTCGCAGATACCCTAACTTCCGCAACCTTTTTTGTGGTGCAAAATGCAGTGAAGAAGATGAAGAAACAGGGTATCAAGGGAAGCATCATGATGGTCTGCTCTCAATCATCACAACATGTCTGCCCGGGCCATCTCCTGACAGCTTATGCTGGAAGCAAAGGCTTCGTTTGGTCTTTGGCCAGAAGCTTGGCACACGAACTTGCTCCTCATGGCATTCGGATGAATACCATTTCTCCTGGGTAAGTTCAATAGGTGCTTGCAACTGGGAAGTACTATGCAAATTAGCCTAACCGTTTCGTGAAATAGGTATATTGCCACCGATATGAACTTAAGTCTCGCCAACCACCGGCCTGAGCTTTTCCGTATATTCCATGAGGCGCCACCACTTGGGCGAGTTGCAAAGCCGGAGGACCTTCAGATGGCGGCATTGTACCTTCTGAGTGATGCCTCCTCGTATGTCACCGGGCAGGATGTTGTGGTAGACGGTCGAATGCAGGTCTCTTCCGGAAACTACAGGTGCGCTATGTAGTCTACTCAACCAGTCTATTTCTATCACCGACGATATATTTTTCATGCATATAACGAGCGTATATTTTTCCTCATATTAGTTATATTGCTTGGAAGATTATTCTTTTCATGAATATATCCCCAATAGAAGCAAACGACAGAATGTTGCTGAATCGCGGATTTCCTATTTCGGATCTACAAGGGTACGTCATACTGCGGGGAGCTAACCCCTCCCCTCACGATTCTCTACAGCTTCAACTCTGACTACCTCGTTAGTATAACACAGTACAGTCTACGAAATGGCTTACCCGCGACCTGATTTTCAGCGTAAAAACCCCCATTGGATCTCCCTCGACGGGATATGGGACATCCTCTTCGACGACACAGACAGCGGCCTTTCCCAATCATGGCACCTAAAGGGGATCCCCTTCGAAGCAGGAGCAAACAAGCGACGAGATATCAGAGTGCCCTACGCTTTTCAAACCCCGGCCTCAGGAATTGGTGTCCATGAAGTCCACGAGGTAATCTGGTATGAGCGCACCGTGAGCGATATCCGCACCGTCGACGAGATAAACAGCGGAAACAGCCTGGTGATTCGTTTCGGCGCTGTCGACTATGAGTGCTCTGCGTGGGTTGACGGTCATTTCATGGGATGTCATCAGGGAGGCCATGTACCCTTTGATCTCGATATTTCGGATGCCTTCTCTCGTCCCGATGCCACGAAGAAAACAACAGAGGCCCGTTTGACATTGCGAGTTCGTGACTCTGCAACTGATCTTGCTCAGCCCCGTGGGAAGCAGTACTGGGGTCCCGTTCCGGAGAGTATCTTCTACACACCCACGAGTGGAATTTGGCAGACGGTTTGGTTGGAGAGTGTCCCCCCAGTGCGACTCTCTTGTGGCAGTGGCGGCACAGTGCTTCGTTCGGATGATATCAAACGGGGCCTACTCCATGCTTGTGTTGCCGTCACTGGTCGACCGGCTGGCTTCCAATGCAGCGTTGAGATTGAGTCTCATCTTGCTGGACAGTCCGTCACTAAGGCCAAGAGTGATCTCCCAAAGGATCGAGAGTTTGCCAATATCGATCTGAGCATGAAGGTGCCAAACGCAGCAGAATTGAAGCACAAGACACCGTTTAACGCGGACGGATGCTGGCACAATGGTGTGGCACTCTGGCATCCTGATCACCCGATTCTATATGACTTGGTGCTGCGTCTCTACGACTCCTCCGGGAAAGTGGTGGACGAAGTCCAGACGACAACCGGAATGCGTCACCTTTCATGGCAAAACGGCGACGGAACTTTCCGAATCAACGACAAGCCTTTCTTCCAAACTATGGTCCTGGACCAAGGCTACTGGGACGAGACTGGTCTCACGCCTCCTTCCCCAGAAGCCTTGAAGATCGACATTGAGTTGACGAAGAAAATGGGGTTCAGTGGTTGTCGCAAACACCAAAAGGTCGAGGATCCTGTCTTTTACTATTGGGCTGATCGATTGGGCTTCCTCGTCTGGGGTGAGATGGCCAATGCCTATGCATTTGGCAACGACTTTGTCGAACGAGTCAACAGCGAGTGGATAGCGTCTGTCAAGAGAGACATCAATCATCCTTCCATTGTCACTTGGACTCCTGCGAACGAGAGTTGGGGCTACACTTCGCTGAAGGACAATATCGAGCAGCGCAACCATCTTCGCTCTGTGTATTACCAGACGAAGTATGTCCATCTCCAAGGTCCACCTTAACCGTGCTAACATATTGATAGAACCCTCGACCCAACCCGCCCAATCAACGACAACTGCGGCTGGGAACACGTCCTGACAGACCTTACCACCTATCACGATTACAGCGACTTCACCGACCTCTCCGTAACGTGCTCCAACATGGGCACCGGAATCCTAGGCCAAAAGGGCGGACACGACATGTTCGTCCCGCCTTCAGGCTCCGATCCAGGCTCCAAGCATCAACCAGGTGCCCCGGTGATCTGCTCCGAGTTTGGTGGCGTAAACATCGCCCCTTCAAAAGATTCTCCCGTTGCTACTGAACGAGACTGGGGTTATACTACCGCGTCTGATCCGGAGGATTTCTTGTATCGTTTTGAGAAACTGGTCATGGCGATTGTGAAGGGAGGTAATTCGCATGGTCTTGTGTATACTCAGATGTATGACCCTTCCCTTCTGTCCGTTGTAGGTGCATGCTAACACTCTGCAGCTGCGATATCGAGCAAGAAGTTAATGGACTGTACTCGATCCATCGGAAGGAAAAGATCCCTTCAGAGAGGGTTAGGGCTATTATGGATGCTGCACGAGAATACTATTACAAAAATGTGGCGGTTCAGAGAACACATTTGGGGTCGAAGGTTGTGCACGGCCTTGAGAAGAGGTTCCACATGTAGAATTTTCGAGTTATGATTATATGCTAGATGCACAGACCTTTACAGGAACGATGTCTTTCAATATCCCGTCCTTCAAATTAAAAGACCTTTTCAGTAAACGTGAATAGTAGAGCTAACATATCAACTATTCCACCGCAGCTGCCCATCTATATTCCCAACATGCTCACCCAACCGAGCCTCACTCTCCCTATACTCCCCAGAATCGTCCTGAAGCTCCGCATGAAGCACCGGTTCTCGTTTTCCTTCCATGCCCAATCTGACATTGCGAGCGGTATTACTAAAATTCTGTCCGTTCCAGCTGAATCGACCTATCGCAACAACTATTATCACTTGCCTATAACTATATTATAGCTTGAATTGACGTACCGTCCTGATTTCCAAGGGCCTCGTCAAGCTTAATTTGGCTGGTTATGCCGGTTCCTTGGTCATTGTTGCAGGTTGCTTGTAGGGAGGTCTTTCTGTCGGTGTCACCGGGGTCGGAGTCTATGTAAATGTTACAGGCGCTGTTCTGGAAGGACATGATTAAACTTTCCGATTTAATTGTTGAAACTAGGCTGTTCTAAGTGTACCTGCTTGTACATATACTCGAAGGCAAACGATGCATAATTATGACGCAGGAATGGCAATATTCACTGAACTACTCGGCTTCATTCTCCGTCCAGGGAGCTGCTTCATTTTTGTTCCTGGCTATCATAGCAAGGGGATTTGAATTAGGCTAGCTGAAGCATTATAACTCGCGGAAGGTGAGCTATACTATCAGATGAGCATACGAATCGTACGAATTGAAAACCGACTAGCCAACTGTTTCCTCAACAAACCAGTCCCTCAGTCTCGAAATGACCTCAAACCCAACCATTTTCCTAACAACCCGCTAAATCCAGCGCCTCCATGCTCGCTATATTAACCGCAACGGCGTCCTGACCCAACCATCCATGCTCGAATCCGCAACCCATTCCCCCGTGAACCTCCAACACTACACAAACCAAAATGATATATTCCAACTCGCATAAAGAATCATGGGTATATGGATGGGAATAAACGGAATGGCTGCTTGGTGTCGAGTGTGTTTTTGGGTTTGAATGGGAAGTCCATGCCGGAAGTGGCATTTACGGAGGACATGGATATCAAGGGCATGGCAGATGCGCATGTTGCTGTGGCCACGGGGAGGTGGAGCGGCGAGGGGCTGGGAGAATATTATAAAGGACTAACTGAGTCTCTTGATAAGTAGGATTATTGGGTACTTGTAAATATTACGGCGTAGTAGTTCATACAGCATAAGTTTGAATTATAATCGATTTCAGTGAACCATTGTTTACATTGTTTGGTCATAGTCGTGCAGAAAGAAGCGACCAGTGACTGACGGTTTGGCTACTTCGTCATAGCCAGAATCTGGCATATCCTTGTACTCAGCGTACTTCCCAACCCCTTCTGTCTCTTCGACGAACCAAATCTCTACTTCCATGTTTCGTAGTATCTCCCGGTTCTCTTTGCACAACATCAGAAGTGCTCCTACTTCACGCGCTTTTCATCGAATCACAACGGACTTCATCAAGCATGACACCACAGGGAAACTGGTCACAGAGAAAGTGGGCGTTATCGTTGGTGACCAGGATGAATCTTACATCTTGATCGATCCAGAAATTGGTCTCGCTTTCCGTGCTGCTGCGGCCAGTTCTGCTACGGTTCTCCAAGATAGATGCAAGCTTCAATTCTTCCATAATTCGCAGCATTTTGGATTTGGTCAGACATCAGCGCAAGGGGCTTATGTAACAGGCGCTAGTAGTTTACTAGATCCATTGAGTTATCCCCGTCTCTACGTCCCAAATCAGATGCCCCGCCAAACAGAGTCAAATGCGAGCCCTGCAACTTTGATGCTGTATGGAGAGATGCATGAAATCGTTCTGAATGAGACTTTCGATGGTAAGCCATCTATGCGTTTTCTTGTGTTATCTATACTGATGTAACGTTTTATAGCAAAGTTCTCTGAGCACGGAGAAGCTTCTGCGCTTACATGAGGAAGTCGTCCGTACACAGGGAGAATCCCTACACTCGCAAAGAGAGAACCTACGCTTGCAGAAGAAGAAAAAGGCGAATGAGGATGAATTTGATCCTGATGCCGCCGTGTGCGCCCTTCTTGTGATAGTCCTTTGGTGCTTGGAATAGGATTTGGCATCTACGGCGTAGCGTTTGTTCTTTTACACGAGTGAGATCTCTGTTTTCCTGTTTCGTATAGTTCAGGTGGTAGATGAAGACCGAATCATCAATCACCCCAGCTTACAACTCTTCGAGTATTGTTTTGCACGCTACCTTGTACAAGAAGAACAAATATCGTACCATGCGTCTTAGGCCGTCCTCATGAATTCTAAGCGAGATGTGCTATAGGGTACAGACCTGAAGTGTACGATGTACGGATGACGCCGACACTATCTAGATCAGAACTTTCCTCTTAGTTGGTTAATACATCTTCTTCTCTCCTACTAGTGGCTACTGTTCTTGTCCCGAATCAGGATTTGAATTCGTCTCGATTCTCCTCTGATCGCCCTTACCCAATGACATAAGGCCCCAACAAGAAAAGGCGCGAGCCTCAATTGAGGACCTCTCTAGCGAATCCTCATGCTCAGACGAATCAAGCGAGACAATGTCCGAATACTTAGACAACGACAGCGAAAGCACCTCTTCCACCACCGACAAACTAGACTGGCTGACCGAGAAACTTGAAGACCTCGCGACCAAGCTACAATTCATGCAGGACAAGCACCAGTCTCTCCAGAACGAGAATCAACGGCTGCAGAAGGAGAACCAGCGCTTGCAGAAGCGCGCCGATCCTCGTATGGAGGAGCTGAGGTTTGATCGTGTTTGGATGCGGGATCGGGTTCTTGTGGCTTATGCTGTCGCATTTGGGACTTATTTGTTTATTAGGGGGCTGGCTTATCTTTAGGCTTCGTTTGTCTGTGTGGGGTACTACTAACGTCTTGCTTATACTTTGGTCCGTCCTATATCCTTCTTGTTATTGTAAATTCATCCCCGTAGAAAGTTGTAGATTGTAGAGAACTATCGGGCTGTATGACCTCATGTAAACAAGGTCACTGAAGTGTACGATGATACATGACGCTACACATCTTCCCCGCTTTTTTCATCTTCTATCACCAACCGTTGTTTCTTACCAACAGTCAACCTTGAAGGTACTGAGAATACTCAAGCCAGACAAAATGAGACGTGAAGTATCAGAAGTTTCAGAGGCCAGCGTCTCAGAGCAGACAATGTCTGGTGAACTCGAGGAGCTGAGAGAAATAATAAACAGCCTCAAATTCGAGTTGCAAGCATTAGAGGATGAATTACAATCAATCCAGGACAGGCGGCTCTCAATTCAGGATGAGGTGCTTCAGTTGCAACGTGAGCTTGGAGAGAAGATCGATTATGATAATGCAGAGACTGTCGAGCCAGTACTTGGAAGAAGCGAAGAAAAAGCTACATGAAGAGACCCAGCTTCTGAAAGCGAATTGAGACGCTCTACATATTCTGGGTTGTATTTCAACTCTTGCTAGGTTTTGGGTCAGAATGGCTTATAGTACTACTCAGTTGATAGCGTTTGGCTTATATCGTTTGAGATTTTGCTTCAGGGGTATTATTTAGTCTCTTTGCTTTATACCCATCTTTTTCTTGTACATCTAGATGGCTTTAGAAATGAGCGCATGAAGCGCACGACAATATGACGTCTGCATAGACTCTTTCGATCATAACTTCTCATTTTTCAAATCAAATAGATTCTGATCCTAAGTCAGATATCAACATGACACTCCAGAACGATCAAGCAAGCCACACAGCTGAAGGAAACGAAGATGTGGAGACACTACAAACCTTGGTAGAAAAATTCAAGGAAGATAATTCCTTGTTACAGTCATTGCCGGAAAGATGGGAATCCATCGAATATGAAAACCAGGTTTTGAAAAATGAGAAAAAACACCTACAAGCAGAAAGCCTGCGCTTGCAGGGAGAGATCCTATGCTTACGAGAGGAAAATGTGCGCTTGCGAGAAGAGAGCTTACACTTGAAGGAAGGAAGCCTGCATTTGCAGGATGAATACCTGCGCTTACAATAGGAAATCAAGCCTCGCACAAAAGAAAGCGCGGCAAAGAGAGCGGAGAGATCAGCCATGGAAAAGCTAAGGTGATTTTGAGGATGTTCTGGATGGCAGCTACTGGTGACTTTCCTTAACATTGGGCTCTATCTGGTTTTGGCGGTTATACTTCTATGCGTCTGACCTTCCGAAAATAATATTATTTTCTCAATCTTATGTACTGATGGCAAACTGTCTGATATACATATAGCTTGCATCTTTGTCTATGTGCCTGAAGTGTCAGACTCGACCAAAAGATGCAGTATGTACAGAAAAAGAAAACCTCTTAATTACGGACACTGCTATTCAAATCCACTGCTATAAAACATTTGCCTCTGTTTGTCTCCCAACTCCAACCTGAGTTGGCAGCTATGTACCATTATTTCCTCACCTATTACCGTATTTGCGAATCTCTCGAGGTCCGAGGCTGAGCGTTCATTATATCCAACAATGCCACAATCCTCCATCAATTCTGTACTGCAGATTGTAAAAACACTTCAACTGTTTCAAGTAATAATGGCTCGTCTTCCCTATTCCAATTTTCGCTTACAACACACACCTCTCAAACACCAAACTCTCAACGTCCTAAAACTTCTATCCTACAGCTCCGCAACAGTCGAGCACTGGGTGAACGTGGCAACGCCCAATTCAATTCACTAGCTCTCTCAAAGAGAGATCGTGAGCTCGTCATCCTGCTAAACACGGCCAAGTTCAAATCCAGCTATGAATGGATCCATCATATTCCCATTTCGCGTAAAGCTGGTGTGACTGATGCCCAACGGTCAGAGCTTGAAGAAGCGGGGAAGCAGGAGAGATATTTCCAAGATGGAAGATTTAATGTAATGCTGGTTTCAGTGACAAGGATAAGCTTCTGCTCTCGTTTGTAGAGGTGGCCATTGAGCAGCCTAAGGTTAGCGATGAATTGTGGGCGGATGCCAGGAATGTCTTTTCGGATAGGGAGATTGTGGAGATTATCTCTTTACAATTAGGTGATCGAAAGAGATTTGTGTTTGAGTCGGGCATCTGACGTGCAAAGGGGTTCTACTACACATTTTCGCGGTTGACAACTGTGCTGAATGTTGAGATGGATGGCTTCGCTCGATCTAAACTTTGATGTATTGTATGGAAGGATTCATCGCGACGTTTATAGATCACACTTCTGAAAGTTATGCGAACGCCAGGTGCAATAGAAGACGTATTGTCTGCGTCTCTGTCTACGTACTCGAACCGTAAGACATAATGGGAGTACGGTGTATGATATACCAATTGAAGATGTGACGCCTACATTGCCAAAAGAGGGACAAGGGCACAAAAGTATATTTAAGAAACCCTGCTCTCAATTACCAATTCCTGCTTCCATCTCCAACTGCTATCCGCTACACAACTACCGCAGACAAGTCAACCATCAAACCCATCGACATTGCCCTCGAAAGCAGCCCCCAAACAAGACACGAAGAATCAGAATCCATGAATACACCAAGCCATTCCTCCCTCGAAACAATGCAAGGCGAAACCACCATCGTCGACTCCGAAAAGCTCGACCAACTGTCATCCAAAATCGAGCGGCTCGCTTCCCAGCAGCAATATTTACAAGAACGGAATCAACGACTGCAAGCCGAGAACACGGACTTGCAGCAGCGACTGAAGGCTTGGAAGGAGGAAAGATAACCGGATGGTTTGGTCCTATGTTTTGGATATGGGCTGTGGGGTATGGGCACCGCCTCTGGGCACTTAACCCTGAGGTGGGTTGCGGTGCAAACCACCGAGGGTGTCTACTCGTTTGTATGGGGTATGCATAGTATGGGTCATTGTCATCAATCTTGTTTCGGTATATAGAGCCTACGGTGATCGACTATCTCCCTAGCGTGTTTTACCTTTATTATAAGAGAGCAGCCTATCGAATCGAGGCATCCTCGACCGAACAACCTTTTATGTGCTAGTCCTGTGAGGAGATGTTGTTTCAAAATGGAGACAACTCAACCCTATTTCAAAAAAACCGTAAAGCCCTCAGAGACTCAATGCCTTCATATTTTAAGTCAATTATTCGAAAACCGTATACAAGTCCCACAAGTTTATGACTGACGCATAGATTAAGACAAGACCTTTATATATAACATACTAGGATCTGGTGACCGTGTTTCTGTCTGCTGCGAGCTTCGCACCGTTATTGGCAATCTTCGCCAACTTAAGCAAAACCCATTGTATCCATTTATTGGTATGTGCCGTTATAGACTTCTGTTGTATAATGTCTTCAATGATCTGACAATCTATTTAGCCATTCACTCTTTAGCGAACACCGTCCACAACCCTTTCAATTGGTTCAAGCTAGTATCAACTACGAACGACTATTGTACTAGGTTGGGGAATTTCAGAGAGGTATTTTATGGAGTAAAAAGGTGACTTATGCATATTGAAGGGCAGAAAGACATAAAGGAAAGACAAGACATGGAATGAAAGGAATAACTTGGACCAGAGACAATATTATTGGCCAACTCCGCCATAAGAATGTCACTCACGAGCTCAAAAACAGAAAGATCCCCTTCCCTTATGCTTCATCAAGGAATGTCCGTATATCAACTGCCACCAGACTATCCACACCTTAGCCTGCTGCAACCTGATATCGCCCGGCTTCCCTTGGTTCTACTCATAGGGTATTCTTGTGTTACTATTGACAACCCCACACCACCACCAGCAGACTCCACGACCCCTTAACATGGGCAATTCAAAGCATTGCGGTGTTGGCTGGACCGCTTGACACCCGCCTTTTGACGCGCATCATGACAGTGGGGTCCTGGAGATTGAAACCCGGGGTTAACACGTTTGCGGGAAAGTCCTTCCGGCCGTCCGCGAATTCAACTTCGTAGAGCAGGAGCATTTTGGCAAAGAGTATCTGAACCGCTCTCATTGCCAATGTACGTCCAGGACAAGCGCAAGTGCCGTGGCCGAACGACAGGAAGGTGTCGGTGGCAGTTGTCACCCGGGGGACACATTTTCCTGAGGCAGAATCGTAGAAACGATTCGGGTCAAATTCCATCGCATCTGGGTATAGGTCCTGATCGGTGTGTGTGAACAAAGCTGGCACCGTGATAAGGTCGCCTGGTTGGAGAGTCAATTTGAGCGAGTTAATGGTTAGTGGCTTCAGGACCTGGCGGCTGGGTCCCCCTATGCTAAGGTAAGCGATGTTCAAGGAAGGTCCATGCAGTTTGACGGGAATAACGTACAGACCAGTGGCACATGGATACGCAAGACTTCCCTGGTATAGCTTTCGAGCCGGGGCATAGAGCTCAAGATCTCGAAGCTCCATTCTCCACCAGAGGCCTTTAGGGCTTCGCTAGTTTCTTCTCGGAGCGATTGTGCGTATTCTGGACTCGTCATGATCCGATACAACATGATCGTGGCCACCGACGCAATGGGCGCTGCTGCATCAAAAAAGAAAAACATCGTGTGCTGAGCTAGCTGGTCTACCGCACGCTCCTCTTCTTTACACCCTCTGTCACGTCTGAGGACATTCTGCTCGATAGCTGTGTCGATCAAAACGTTCAGCATCGAGAATTTCCCATCCTTCTCACCGGATCGAGCCTGGCTCACTCGTGCCCGAATTTCCGGAATTAGTCTTCTCTTCAGGGAAATGATGGCGGATCGCAAGGCACGGCAAGCTGGAGCGAATTGCCATGCCAGGGGCCGGACAATGCGGGGATATGAGTAGATCGCTGCTGTCGTAGCATTGATCTGAAACATGTAAGACAGCGCCTGTTGGATAAAATCATTGTCTGTTGCGAACTCCGGGCCGATGATGAAGGAGGCAGCGACTTTAGCCATCATGTCGAACATCGCGTTTGACGTATTGGCTTCGTACCACTCTATGGACGGACTAAGCACGGCGTAAATGACTACAGCAGCCCGGATGCTTACCGTTGGCCTGCCCTATCGGGAACGTACTCGGCAGGAATCTGTCCAAACCGTTTACGACGGTCGCATGGAATTGTCCTATGAATGAAATCAGTCGTCATTATCTCCCGTATTAGGCTGTCGGTGGACATGAACGGACTCAGGTATAATGCTCTATTGCTGCATTTGTAGATTGCATCGATTGGTAATTTGTCCGTGACCGCAGTATGATAGTGCATTCCATTCACCTAGAACCGTAGAATAGTGTCAGACAGGCCTAACTGCCCAATAACCCGTGTCAACAAGCAAGGGCTGTACAGTACCACATCGACTACATGCATGAAGCTGATATGATCTCGGGGTAGATTGCGCCATTCTTTGCTTGATTCCCAAGGCAAGACCACACAGTATCCGTTGTGTGGTAGTCGGACCGCCAAAGGTTTGCCCCGTTTTGTATACTGTAGTTGAACGACGTATTTAGCATCGCTTTCGGGGGCAGGCTGTAGGGCTGGGGCAAACGAACGCTCTGATAAGCCTTTTCATAAGCCTCTGCCATATTCCAGTTGGAACGCGTCCATCTCAGTCGAGGGCTCAAGCAACTTCCGTCGTCGATGACAGGAATTTCCCCGAGGGATTTCCGCTTACTCCATCCGTCGATGTAATCTGTGCCTATGACCAGGAAGAGGAGTAGTAGACTGAGCACAACCGCGGCCTGGAAAAGGCTCATGCTATACTTCGGGAACCCCACAACGCCGATTTCGACCAGGGATGCCATGGCTGTTGACATGAAGCTGTTCAGAGCTTGCTACAGTCTGGCTCGCGTCGCTATAATGCTTCCTCGACCGGGCTGGTGTCGCACCGGCATTCCTATTAATCGTTCTTTTGTCCGAGCGGGCTGGTCTCGTATTCTTCCCTGCGTGAGCAAAATTCGTAGACTTATGTGGACAGATCACAGGACCGTTTGTCCTTGCGTGGTGCTCAGGACCGGGTATTTGAACAAGAATATGTGCCGAGAGTATGGCAAAAGTCCCGGCTAACATAGCGAGCGCGCGTGCGCGAGAGAGAACTTATCAACCAGATTCTTACATGTAGTTGAACTGCGTAGCACAGTAATACATTATCCCCAGTCCCATCCAAGAAGCATCTTGCTGCTTGAGGGGCCGAAAAATCATCCGATTGGACCTCCGAATTCGCTTCTTTTCTGTCGTTATACTCCATCCGGGCAGAGCAGTCGAGCCTTGAGGCTCAGCATTCGTTCGTTGGTTACACATTCCATCTTTAATTAGAAAGAGGTAAGCCTGCACATTCTTTACGTCCTAGTGAGGCTCTGTGTTGGGGAAACTATTACCGACGATGGCTCTAGGCTGGCCGGTGGTTACTTCTTGTTCAGTTGCGGCTGGAGCATTAGTCCTAAGTACGGTGGCATGTCGACATCGTACGACATGCCGGAGCAGCTTGATGGCGAATTGCTGCAAAGGCCTTCTTGTTGGCACCTTTATAAACTGTAAATAAAATCCGAGGATCACACACACTCATAACATAGAGCTTAAACTTTAGCGAAGAATCTCAGACGCTCACGGTGCTCGAACACAATTGCAGTTTCGGATCAATATGGAAGCACAAACGAGGCAATCAACATTCCCCATTCTAAACGGCGATAGCGCCGGGGGATGTCGGAGGACCATTCACACCCAAATCAGAGTCGACAGAGCCAGAGTGGGAGATGCAATACAGCCTTTGGCGCTGTCACAGAGTATAAGGACTGTATGGGCCCTGATACTGGGTAAATATACGGACTCGTCGAACGTGGCTTTTGGTGTTTGTATAAAAGGGATAGTCCCATCACAGTATACAGCTTCTATGGAGCGGTGGCGACTGAGAGACGAACAGCATGTGTCCCTGCAGGAGGCTGTCGAGTGTGTCGACCTGGAAACGTGGTGCAATACAGGATCCGATGCCACAACAACGCCTGCAACCTGCCTGTCAATCCAATGGGAAAATCAGAATGAAAACTCCGAGCAAGAGATCCCCTACCTCGATGAGCGCACTACGCAGAGTATCTCGGTATGTGACCATCTCCGCAGTCTTCAGCAGACACTGACACTGAGTCAACCTAGTCCTGTAACCTGGCGCTCGCTCTCGACTGTAGCCAAATGAGCTCTCTTCGATGCTCTTTGCAATTTTCGACCTCCATTATCAGTGAGCCGTATGCCTCGGTGATACTGAATGTCTTCTCCCACATTCTACAAGATATAATCGCCAGGCCTGAAACGAAAGTGAGCCAGATGGACCTTTTGTGTGACTCAGATGCAAAGATCATTGCGGGGTGGAATGAGTGCAGTCAGATCGACTGCCCGGAGCGCTGCATAGATGCAATCATTCGAGATCAATGCGCGATACGCCCTGCCGCGGAAGCAGTGTGCTCACACGACGGCAAGTTGACGTACTCGGAGTTGGACGATCGCTCAGAAAGACTAGGACACCATCTGCGTTCATTGGGAATCGGACCCGAGGTCGTGATTCCGATCTATCTCGAGAAGTCCATGTGGACGATAGTCTCCATCTTGGGCCTCCTCAAAGCCGGTGCTGCCTTCCTCCTTTTGGATCCTTCCCACCCTACCACGCGCATGGCTGCCATATGTACGGAGGTCAAAGCACCCTACGTTATCACCTCCACGGCACTGGAGCCCATGTGCCGCCGGCTAGTCAAGAAGACGGTCGTGGCGGATGCCGTAATTGGAGATTTAGGTGTGCCGCTCCAGGCAAGGCTCCCACCCCTGTCGAAGCCCGAGAACGCGGCCTACGTGGCATATACCTCCGGGTCGACGGGAAGACCCAAGGGTATAATCATTGAACATCGTTCCTTTTGCGCCAACGTGTTAGCGGGCAGCCAGATCCAAAATTTGGACCAAACATCCCGAGTCCTGCAATTCGCTTCATACGGGTTCGACATCAGCGTGCAGGAGATGTTAGCTACCCTGATGGTGGGCGGCTGTGTCTGTGTGCCCTCTGAAACTCAGCGACTCAATGACCTGACGAGCTCGATTACAGAATTCAAAGCAAATTGGATCGAATTGACCCCCTCGGTAGTGAGGCAGCTGTCTCCTGAAGCCGTGCCCGGTCTCAAAACCCTAATTCTAGGGGGTGAGTGCATGCTGGCGCGCGACTTCGCAACTTGGGCGGACAACGTACATCTGATGGTCGCCTACGGCCCAGCTGAATGCAGTGTGGTTACCACCGTCCAACGCAACGTCCACGGCGCAGACTTGTACAACATCGGTCGGCCCTTCAGCGCCCAGTGCTGGGTTGTAGACCCAAGAAATACCGCCCAGTTGCAACCCATTGGCGCCGTTGGCGAACTGGTCATCAGCGGACCCATTGTCGGTCGAGGTTATCTGAACCAGCCTAGCCAAGATGCCTTCATGGACAGACCACCATGGGCGTCCACCTTTTCCATCCCTGACGGCACGCGGTTCTACAGGACTGGCGACCTAGCATGGTACAACATCGAGGACGGCAGCCTGCGGTATGTCGGGCGCAAGGACAGGCAGGTCAAGCTAAATGGCCAGCGTGTTGAACTTCAGGAAGTCGAAAATGAGGCCCGAAACTTTAGCAAGGATAAGGCTGTCGTGGTAGACGTGGTTGATATCGGTAGCAGTAAGGACGCCAAAGTCCTTGCCCTATTCGTTGAGGGCCTTGAGAGCGGCCCAGTCGAAGAGATGGTAAAATCCGGGACTGTTTCTCAGACCGAGCAACGCGTTCATGGGTTTTTGGCGGAGATACGAGTCTGGCTCAGTACAAGGCTGCCGCAGTACATGGTCCCTACTCTTTATATCCCTCTGAATCGCTTTCCCTTGACACCCACGGGAAAGCTTGACCGCCGGGCATTGAAGGATCAGGCAGCCCAATTTGCGGCGTTGGGATGCGGTAATCACGTCTCCAAAGCTTCCCCCGACGAGGAAGCAGTTGAGGATCATGCTGAAGTTGTGTTAATGCTGAGCCGCCTCTTCGCCGAAGTCATCGGGTTGCCAGAAGGCCGGGTAGGCGCGCACGACGAATTCTTTTTGCTCGGGGGCAATTCTGTCACAGCCATCCACATGGTAGGGAAGGCCCGTGAGGTAGGGCTTGCTGTGATGGTTGCAGACATTCTTACTCTACAGTCCCCTTTCAACCTGGCAAAGGTTGTAAGCAAAGCCGAGGAATCACAGTTCATCGAGCCATTGGGGCTGTTGGAAGACCCACAAGTCTGCCTGGAACTCGCAGCAACCGAATGCCAATTGGCTCAGGGGGACATTGAAGATATCTATCCTTGTACCCCGCTGCAGGAAGAGCTGATGGCCATTTCGAGCATCAAACCCGGCTCCTTTATCGGAACATTTGTCTTCTACCTGCCGGTCTCGCTTGATAAGTTGAGGTTTAAACGGGCCTGGGACCACATCGTCAAGAACACCCCCATCTTACGAACGCGCATCGTTCAGGGTGGTGGCAGTCGTCTACTTCAAGTTGTCGGGAAGGAGCAGGAGGAGTTGGTAGTATGCGAATCATTCGACGAATGCTACCGTGCATTGGGCCAGTACGGAATGACCTTCGGATCTTCTTTGGCACGGTCTGCCCTGATCAACCCTGAAGGCAAGGCCCCTGCATTTGTACTAATGATACATCATGCAGCCTTTGATGGGTGGTCCTATGTCCAGCTGTTGCAGGACCTTGAGGAGGCATACAAGGGTCGTCCAATCTCCCAGCGACCATCTTTCAATCATTTCATTGACCACATATTGAATCAAAACGCTTCGTCGGCGGAGGATTTTTGGAGAAAGGAATTCACCGATTGTGAGGCCTCCAGCTTCCCAACTCGCCCTAATGGATGGATAGCTCCTCAAGATCCTTCATGGACGAAACATCGCATCCCGGTGGAGAAGCTGAGCGGAAATGGGCTGATAAATAACCAGATCCAACTAGCCTGGGCCATGATAATCTCCAGCCACACCAATTCGAAAGACGTGGTCTTTGGCACCACCGTCTCCGGGCGCAATGCTCCCGTCGCGGGCATTGATCGGATGTTGGGCCCTACCATCGCCACATTCCCCCTGCGCATCCGGCTCAAACCAGGGACAACTGTGCAGGAGACACTCAAAGAGATCCAGGACCACAACGCGGCCCTAATTCCGTTCGAGCACACCGGGATGCAGCGTATTCGCGGAAGCAGCCCGGGGGCAGCGGCCGCTTGTGACTTTCAGACCCTGCTCACCATTCATCCGTACCGGATACAGAGCCCGGCAACCATCTTGCGAGATTCACCCGGCAATCGAGGCGAGCAACAGAAATTTACTTCGCATATCCTCACTGTGATAGTAAGCCCTGACTCAGACGCTTTGAAGGTGGAGGCCGTATTCGATGCGTCCGTCCTCTCGCCCCCCTCGGTCGACAGGCTGCTGCGAGAGTTTGAAGCCGTTTTGGTCCAAATTTCTCGCAGCCCAACCACGCAGCTGGACGCCATTAGCATCTTGGGCGCCCAGGATAAGCAGCAGATCAGTGATTGGAATTCCGGGGTCGTTCTGGGCAAGCCGCGGTGTATGCACGACCTGATCTACGACTCCTGTATAAGTTCCCCTGGACACCCCGCGGTTCATGCGTGCGACGGCAGCTTCACGTATGGCGAGCTCCTGCAATTCTCTCGCGCGATTTCAGGCCACCTGCGGTCCCTCGATGTCGGGGTCGAGAGCATCGTAGCTATCTGCATGGAGAAGACCCGATGGCTGCCTGTCGCCGTCTCTGGCGTGTTGATGGCCGGAGCCGCCTTCGTCCTGCTCGACCCGACCTTTCCCACCCAGCGCCTCCGGGGGATGTGTCAAGAGGCGGGGGTTCGGGTCGCTCTATCGTCCCCGACCACATACAGCAAGTGCCGGGACCTCGCCCGGGACGTCATCGCACTGACCGAAGAAACCGCAAGCCGACCCGGCGCGAGTTGGAAATCACCAGCCGTGAGCCCTCGCAACGTGATGTACGTTGCCTTCACCTCTGGCTCCACGGGTGCCCCAAAAGGGGCCCCGATCGAGCATGGCATGTGCTGGTCCACCTACGAAGCGTACCGCAACGCTCTGTCGCTGTCAAGCGCCTCCCGTGTCCTCCATTTTTCATCACTCGCTTTTGACGCCGCTGTGTTCGAGCTCGTGGGCACTCTGGCTGCGGGGGCCTGTGTCTGTATTCCATCGGAGGAGCAGCGTTTGAGTCACCTGGCCGGGGCCATCGCAGATCTTCGCGTCGACTGGGTCATGCTAACGCCATCGGTGGCCCGCACTCTTTCGCCAGCCGAAATCCCCTCTGTGCGCACCCTAGTCCTCGCTGGGGAGCCGGTGATGCCCGCTGACCTGCAATCGTGGTGCGGGTATGTTCGACTGCTCGGGGTCTATGGCCCAGCGGAGGCCAGCATCTTCACCACGATTACTGCATTTCCCCGGGAAGACTGTGACGCGATGAATGTTGGAAGATCCGGAAATAGCACCTGCTGGGTGGTCAACCCGGACAATCACAACCAACTTCAACCCGTCGGGGCGGTGGGAGAGCTGGTCATTGCCGGTCCCAACGTTGGACGAGGCTATATTAACCGGCCCCAGCAAACCCGGGCATCCTTCATCCAGAATCCCTTTTGGGTTGCGGATTTCCCCGTCGCCCGGGATATCCGGATGTACAAGACCGGAGATCTGGTGCGCTACCATCTCGATGGCACCTTGCAGATCCTGGGCCGGAAAGATGCGCAGGTGAAGCTTCACGGGCAACGGATCGAGCTGCGAGAGATTGAGATTTGTGCAGAGCGTTCGATGCCCAGAATAACGGCGGTGGCCGATCTCATCGCGCTTCCTCATCCTAGGATTATTCTGTTCCTTGCAGAGAAGCGCCAGTCCTTTTGTGCTGACCGGGCTAATCGCTGCGACGACTGCACTGCATCGTTCGTCCTGCCTACGGATCCAGTCCATGGGCAAAGAGCCGCCATCCTCTCCCATCTCAGCCAGGTCCTGCCGACGTATATGATTCCATCGATCGTGCTCTCTTTGAAGTACTTCCCACTCACTCCCTCGGGTAAGATCAATCGCCGATTGCTACGGGAGGAAGCAGGCAAACTCGGCCAGGGGATTTCCAACTGGGGTTTAACCCCACCAGTGCTGAAGCGGGAACCAGGGAGCGAGAAAGAGCGACTGGTTCGTGACATATTCGCAGAGGTACTTGCCTTGGACAAGAACGCGATCCGGAATGACGACAGCTTCTTTACGCTCGGTGGAGATTCCATCTCGGCCATGCGGGCTCTCAACTTGTGCCGAAAGGCGAACCTGCTTCTCCAGATGCCAGAATTCCTCGTCTACAATTCTGTCTCTCTCCTCTGCCAAAATGCCAGGTCGGTCGACTCGCCTGTGGAGCACACTCAGGAGCAGCCTGGGCTACCTTTCCAGTTAAGCCCTATCCAAAGCATGTTCACGTCCCTTCCTTCCGCTAGTGACAAGAGGTTCAACCAAAGCTTCTTCCTTCGAGTCAAGCAGGGCTTCAGCCTGTCTGACTGGCGCCACGCCCTCGAGCAGGTCGTGCGCCACCACTCGATGCTTCGAGCCCGACTGCTGCCAGATGATCGTCGGCAGGTCATCACATCGGACATAAAGGCATTCTTTCGTGTGTCCATGCATGACGTCAAGGAGATCGGGGCCATCTCAGCAATAGCAGAAGCGTCTCACTCTGCGCTGAACATCCGAACCGGGCCAGTGATATCGTTGGACATCATACATGTGAACAGAGACGAGCAATATGCACTCTTCATCGGACACCACCTGGTCGTGGATCTGGTGTCCTGGAGAGTCCTGCTAAGCGACATTCAAGACCTTCTCCAAGGCAAGGCATTGCCACCCACACCCCCATATTCATTCCAGCGGTGGGTGTCTCATCAGAGGACACACAGTCAGGGCCATGTGGAGCCCAAGGATGTGTTACCGTTTGATGTACATTGCGCTGATCACAATTACTGGGGCTTTTCAGCTGAGTGTAACACGTTCGGTGAAATGTGCCGCCGGGAATTTCTGTTGGACGAAACGACGACCGCAGCCCTTGTAGAATCCGCAAATGCAGCATTGGGCTCACAACCCCAACAACTCTTCCAGGCAGCCCTCGTACACTCATGGGCGAAGGCTTTCCCAGACCGGAAGACTCCGACCATCTTCACCGAAGGCCATGGCCGAGAGCACTTCGATCCTGCTATTGACCTGTCCCGGACGGTGGGCTGGTTTACGACCATGCGGCCTTGCACGGTGGAAGTCTGCGAAAGTATGGACTTGCCCGATCTTGTGCGCCGTGTCAAAGACACTAGCCGAAGCCTCCCTGGAAACGGCCTGCCCTACTTCAGCGCACGGTATCTCGACCCCAGGTGCCGGGAGGCCTTTGCCGGCCATTCCCCGGCCGAGATACTATTGAATTATGCCGGCCGCTACCAGCAGTTGGAAAGCGACAATTCCATTTTCTCCGCTCCCACTTGGAAGCCAGACCCGAAAATGGATGTTGCCCACGACCTTCCTCGATTCGCTATATTCGACGTGGCGATCGAAGTTGCCCATGGGCGGCTGCACGTCTCGGTCTGGTATTGCAAGCACACGCGTCGGCGGGAGGCGATTCAGCGCTGGATTCGCGAGTATCAGCGGTCCCTCTGTGAGGTCGCGGAGGAGTTAAGCAATCTCGCCCGGCGATTGACACTGAGCGACATCCCGCTGGCCCGGATGACGTACGACCAACTGGACACACTGGATCGCGAGATCCGACTGCGACTCGATATCCCTTCCTTGTCCTCCATCGAGAGCATCTATCCTTGTTCCGAGGCTCACGCTGGACTCATTCATGGTCTTACGGGAACGGCCGCCAGCCATGCCGTCCGCTCGATCTGGGAGATCAAATCCCCGGTGGTGCTTGATGCCCAGGCCGTGGCAGACGCTTGGCTTCGATTGATTAGAAGGCACGCCATTCTACGGACGATTCTCGTGCGTTCTCCTGGCGACGGACGGATCTTCCATGTGGTCTTGAAAGACCCGCGGACGGACGTCCAGGTTCTGCCATGCTCTAGTGGTATCTCATACAAACGCTTCCGGGACCTGCCGCGCCTCCTATCTTGGGAGACCTCGCCGGCCCACCGGTTTGCCGTGGCCCAGACGTCTGACGGGCGGATACTTGCTTTACTCGAATCAGGGAAGGCCTACATTGATGGCATGTCGCTGTCGATCCTGCAGCAGGAGCTGTGTCTCGCGCTGCGTGGAGAGCTCCCCAGGTCCAGCGGGCCCTTATATTGCAATTACATCGCCCATCTGACCCAGCAACGCGGCCGGGATACTCAGTCCTATTGGGAAACTGCCTTGGCGGGGATGCGGCCCTGCTTGTTCCCATCGCTGGGGGTGAATCCCCCGCCGGAGAGTCCAGTCACCATGCACACCCTCCGCTCAGCCTTACCACAGCCCGACCGGCTCAATTCTTTCTGGCGATCCACTGGCCTGACCGTGACCAACATCTTCCAGCTGGCCTGGGGGCTCGTTCTCCAACAATACTGCCATTCCCCAGACGTGTGCTTCGGGTCCTTGGTGTCGGGCCGCGACATCCCCATGCCTGACATCGCCCAGATCGTGGGGCCCTGTTTCAATGTCCTTCCGTGTCGTCTCGTGCTGGATGCCAACCGGAACGTCATCGAGTGGCTTCGCCAGAACCAAGCAGAGATGGAGCGCCGCACCGAGCATCAGCATTGCTCGGTGCCAGACACCCTACGCTCCGCCGGGTTCAGCGATGCGCAGGCCTTCAACTCCTGTTTGAGCGTGCAGTCTCCGTTGTCCGTCCATTCCGCGCAGATCGAGTTTCAATTGTTGGAGAATCATGATCCGACCGAGGTAAGCCCTGCCGTTTGTTTATTCATCGTGCGTCTGCCAAAGCTAATGGTGTATGTTATGTAGTTCGACCTCTGCGTGGCAGTTTTCTGGTCGTCGGGCCAGGTGGACGTCCATCTGCGGTACTGGGAGTCTGTCTGCACGGATGAACAGGCGGCGCAGGTTCTGGGTTGCTTCGTGCGAGCTGTCTCTTCGATTGTGGACTACTCCCAGGAGACCCTGCGCGTATTGTCTCTTACACTTTCCGGCTCAGATTCCCCTATAAGTTAGTGATAGAAGCTGCTGCTTTCATGAGATATGTCTGTTTGTCTGTCTATATGTACGTATGTAGCAAACTGGCTTTGGCCTGATCGAAAGAAAAGGAGAAAGGTCTTTAGTGCTCTGCCTTCTTCACCTGGCAATTTTCCAGGAATATATATGTGTTCAAAAAACTGTTGTTTATATTAGCCTTATACCTGTAGGGACTAAGAAAGTTTGCATACTCGTCAGACCTTCCAGAGTTCTCGGTTGAAATGGGGGAGCGACCCAAGACTGCGAAATTCCCCTTGCAGAGAATGCGGTTAGTCCAGTACTTGTGTTCGCCAGACTGGGGTCCCATCGAGACAACCAGATATAAATACCAGGAGTCGTGGCTCTATTCTGGAAGGAATTCACTCGACTTGGGGTTGAGAAGAAACTTGTTGAAAGATGGCATTTTGTATGTGCGCGACCAGGCCAGGCGAAAAGAGGGTTGCCCATAGATTCGTGCACCACGCCCGATTACGATGTCCTGCTGACGCCTACAGCATTAGGCAGAAAGAGAAAGCTTTATCTACTTCTTTTACATGAAATAGCCGCAACACTAATAATTCCCTATCACCAACATCAGACAATATGAAGCGCGAGTCAAATGTCAGAATCTCGGGTCAGACCAATGACCAAGACATTCCCAAAAAGGGTGGCAACTCGGAGATGATCAAGGAAATAGCAGAAGAGACCACGGGAGTCGAAGACTATGCAAGGTTATTGCAGCATGAGTTGAAGTTCCTTCGTATTGAGAACCGGCTCTTGAGAAACAAGAACCAGCAATTACAAGAAGACAGGCAGTCTTTGGAGGCAGAGAACGAGCTCCTAGAAGATGATAACTTGAGCTTACACAAAGAGAACCAGCAATTGCAAAAGCAAGTCAACACCCACGGATGGGAATGGGAATTTGATGTTGGGCTTGTTCTTCTTGGTTTCTTTTTTGTCATGACTACTGCTGTGGTTATTTTGCTCTGCGTGCTTATACTAGGTGCTATGTTCCTGTAGAAGTTGCCCTATACTACCGAGTCTTGCTACTGAAGATGAATTGTTTTGCTTATGTACTTGTCTTTGGTTGCCGTGTAAAGCCACTAGCTTAGTATTCGTAGTCGGCCTACAGCCCAGGGTCCGATGTGATGCCTACAAGAAAAAGGCCTCTCATTATTTACCTTCTCCTACTTCAATCGACACTACCACCACTATCGCGATCACTATCCGACCAACCAACCCATCTGGATTGGTTTTAAAAGACATCAACATGCAGAACAGCGAAAACATCGAGATCGCAATCGAACATCATGCCCACGATACAGCTCAACAAATCATGCAAGCGATGAAATCGGTCGACGAACCAAGCCAGACAGCCTTCGAATCGCAAGAGACAAACATCATCGCCGACCCCGAAGAGCTTAATTGGCTGGGAAACAGGATCGACGAACGCGAAGCCCAGCAGCAAATACTGATTGACGAGAAGAGTACACTCCAGGCAGAGAAAGTAGCGCTGGGAATTGCGGCTTTGGCTGCGCTGAGTAGAAGCGAAAATCGAAAATCCTTTTTCAAGAAGGTATGGGTATTATCTGTTTCTTAGAGCTGTATCTCGGCTTTGATTGTGAGGGTTGAGAATTGCTTCTAATAATATATGTCTGCATCCATCGAACTGCCGGTTGCATCATCCCGAGGCTCCGACGTCATCGCAGCCAATCAGGGGAGCTTCCGCGCCGGCCCTCTTCTCGCACAGCAAAACCACGAACGCGCAGCTTGTCTTCTTCCACGCTTCTCCCCGCCGTCTCTCCAGCCTCCCTGTTGCAGTTCGTTTATTGTGAGTGCGCCGATTCCCTAGCTGCTATGAATGTCTTAGATTCACCAGCTTTGTTTGTTTATTCAGAATCTGGACTGACTCGTGGAAACCACTGAAGAACCGTCCGTGACTGCCCGACTATCATCCGTCATCCCTACAAATAACCAGCTTCGAACTATCGATTTCTATCTCAAGACCAACCAAATTCGATATTCGAGATACCTTCGCTCCCATGGCTCCTCCTCCGCCGTCCAACTTGCCTCTGCCTGAGAGGCTGAAGGCCCTCGCTCAGACTTTACAGTAAGCCTGTCCCTTCACCTTCTCTCATTGATCTCGTTCAGCTACTAACCATCCCTTTTTACTACTGCAGATTTGGCTGGTTTGTTGGGTAAGTTCAGTCATGACACCGTGGCTTTTGGTTGCGCTTCCGCAAGGCCAGTGCTGACCGACCTGCAGCCACCTGACTCTGCTGCTTTCCGTCGCCCGGTACTTCCTGTCCTACTTTACCTTCAACTACTCTTCCTCCGCTGCCCAGGTCTCCTACCGTCTCGCATTCATCTCCGCTGCCGCAACATATGGAATTGTGGTTTACAAGGGACACGTCGCACGTGGTCGTTTGCAGGGCAACCCTCCCAGCATTGCCTTGAAGCTCATCACCGATGAAAATGTCCAGTACCTTGGTATGTAGCGGTATAATTCTATAACAGAGGCCTTTTTTAAGCTGACACATTTAGGTATGGCCTTGTTGTGGCTGTACTCGCGCCAGGTCCCCTTGGCCCTCCTGCCATTCAGCGTCTACTCCATCTTCCACGTTGCGACCTACTCTCGTTCCTACCTGATCCCCACCATCCAGCCTCCCGCGCCCGCTGGCTCGAACGGTCCCAAGCAGCCTCCTCTGGCGGAGACAATCGGCCGATTCATCAAGCAATACTACGATGCTAGCATGGGTCTCGTCGCTGGATTGGAAATGGCTCTCTTGATCCGTCTGAGTCTCGCGATCCTCACCTTCTCCAAGGGTAACTTCGTGTTGTGGGCGATCTACTTGTCCTTCTTCCGCGCACGTTACGCCCAGAGTACCTTCGTCCAGCAGGCTGTTCGTCACATCGTGGCGCGTGTGGACTCGTCGGTTTCTCACCAGACCACTCCTCCCGCTGTGCGTCAGGGATGGGAGACATTCAAGGGTGTTGTTCGCCAGGCTTACGAGGCCACTGATCTCAACCGTGCCACTGCAGGTGCGAAGAAGCCTCAGTGAATGCAGCCAAATGCGCGGGTAAATGCCATAGGGTGAACCATTCTCATAGGCACCAGTATTTGTCGCTGTCTTACGAAAGTATAATGAACCTACAAAAGCTAAACGATGCGGGACGGGCGATCGTATAGAAGAGCCAAAAAGGTATGTCGGCAGCGGGCGTGAAGATTCATGTGCAGTGACATGGCATGCAATTATTCTTTGGATTCGTTCTCTAAGTTTTATTGATTTCCGGCGAGTCCCTCTATTGTTATTACTGTTGCCGTTCGAATTGAATTTGCGTTGAGCCTCATGAGATATGACGTGTGACGGGCAGCTGCTATTTATATCCTGCTATTAATATACCTCGATTCTCGACCAACCCACTTTGCTTTCTGATAAGAATAAAATGAGAATATGGACAATTAGAATTGTACTCTGTATGCTGAGTATCCAGACTGAACTGGATGACCAGTCGTAGTGCGGGATTATTAAAGGCGGCGGAGAAAGCGGACACCCGACCGAAATTTCGGGCTCTTTTGGGATGAATTTCAACGACCACAAGTTTTTTCAAACTCGCAGACGAGGTGCGATGCTCCCCGTGGTCACCTCCCTCTGGTATCTTCTGTAGTAAATCGATTTCTCTTTCCTGTCTGGACCTCTCTTTCCTTTTTTACTCCCACGCCATCCTTGTGGTGGCGCATTTTCGCCCTCACCTCGCCGCCGCATCCCAACTCCGTGGTCTGGCCCGCACCACGACCTGGTGGGTTGCGGTGTTCTTGCAATGAGCCTGACCTCGCGCGTCTTCGGCCTGTTTACGAAGACAGAGACATCAAACTCGGATTCTGCGTCGTCGGCTTCGTCCTCCCCTTCCTTCGCCCAGAATGTCAGCCCCGGCACCAACAATGGCTTGACAGCGTCGAGTACATCGGTAATCGACTCGAATCAACCGCCCACAATGCCTGAGGAGGATGAACCTCGTCCGCCGTACCTACACGTATGCGCACACATACCCTTCGCTGTTCTGTGAATCGTCGAGGCTAATTGTCATATCATGAGTCCAGGCGATGCTGGCTGGAGGTACCGGTGGAACATGCGGTGATATGCTTATGCACTCGCTCGATACGGTCAAGACTCGGCAGCAGGGCGATCCGCATGTCCCTCCCAAGTATACATCGATGGGTTCCTCGTATGCGACTATCTTCCGTCAAGAAGGATTCTTCCGTGGACTTTATGGGGGTGTTACGCCTGCGTTCTGGGGTTCGTTCCCCGGCACGGTGATCTTCTTTGGTGTTTATGAATTCACCAAGAGGCGGATAATTGATGCGGGGATTAGTCCGCATATTGGTTACTTGACCGGAGGTAAGATTTTCATTAGTGCTGTCGTGCGGTTTTTGTCATGTTGATTTGGCGATAGGGTTTATGGCCGATTTTGCCGCTTCGATTATCTACGTTCCCTCGGAGGTGTTGAAGACGCGATTGCAGCTCCAGGGACGATTCAACAACCCTCACTTCTACTCCGGGTACAACTACCGTTCTACCACCGACGCCTTGCGCACTATCGTTCGCCAAGAAGGGTTCTCTGCGCTTTTCTACGGATACAAGGCGACGATCTTCCGAGACCTTCCGTTCTCCGCTTTGCAGTTCGCTTTCTACGAGCAATACCATAAATGGGCGATTGACTGGATGGGCACACGGGACATTGGACTTGGATTGGAGATTCTGACCGCCGCCACCGCGGGTGGTATGGCTGGTGTGATGACTTGCCCTATGGATGTGGTCAAGACCCGAGTCCAGACCCAGCAGAACCCCGAAACTAGCAGCTCTCCCAAGCCCACGGAGCATGCGCCCCGGCAGAATGCCAGTCAACAAAGCCTCCGCACACAAGCGCGGTCGATTTCGACATCACCATCGTCGGGATCGATGCCGCCGCCGTCGCATGGAGCACCGCCACCAGGTACTGCCCGCCTTGACACCTCATCCTTCTTCACGGGATTGAGGATGATCTACCAGTCAGAAGGCCTCGCAGGTTGGTTCCGCGGCGTGGGACCCCGTGGTGTGTGGACTAGTATCCAGACTGGTACCATGCTGGTGACATACCAGTACCTGTTGAAGCAGTTCGAAGCCTGGCAGCCCTCGGACGAGGCCAACCCTCTCTAAAAAACAAACCTAAAACTAATGGAGTCCCTCCAACGAAGATATCAATGGACGGATCCACCAAAAAGCCAGATGAATGATGGATGATATAGCTCACTATGTAACCGGAGCATATACATTGGAAGGGCGTTCCGGCATGATTGTGATTGTGACATGAGATTTCTTCCCCCTCTGTGGATCATTGTATTTTATCTATTCTCTTTTCTTGATGTTTTACTTGTTTTGCTTACTTTTCTGAGCGGTATGGATGGCGGCATCTTCGGGCCTTGTCTGGATAGGATGCTGGATGGATTGCATACTAGACATGGAGAGATGGATTGGGATAGTTATGGGTGTATCATAGACTATAGATGAATATACATAGACGTACTTGTGAAAGTACATATGTATGCTGGCGACGTCTTGGCGTCCCAAACAGGAAACGCACACACGGCGCCATGTAAACAAAGCCCAACTCCGCCCCACCGGCCGACGGTGCGCATCCCCCGGATCCGTCACTTTTCTTTCTTTCTTTCACGTTTTCCCTTCTTGCTCTTTTTGTTTTCTTTCCTCATTTTCTTCTGCATCGTGTTTGCTCAAGTTTGCTTCCTCGCGTCTTGCGGAGTTTATATATACCCTCCCGCTCTGATAACATAACCTCACTGTTATCGCATACATACTCTCCCCGCCATCCTGGCCCTGGATCATCCCTTCTTCCGCACTTCGCATCGCATCGCATTCGCATTGCGTCCATCGTATAACCATGTCGGTCGCACTGCCGTACCTGAACAAACTGCGCAAGAGCGATCTTGTTTATTTCGCCCAAATCACCGGTCTCAATGGGTGTGTGCCCAACTACCCCTCCTTCTCCCAAAGGGAAAGACACTGACGTCGCCGCGATGTAGCTACGAAGACTACAACAAACCAGACCTGATCATCGCGCTGGACAACCATCTCTTCGCCAATCGCTCTACATTCGCTGGTAATGACCGGCTTGCGGATTATTACAGGCGTCTGGCGCAGCCGGCGAGGTTTGCGACGCCAGCGAAGAGAGCGATGAAGGTTGAGGTGCCGTCTTCGTCGCCTGCGGAGGTTACTAGGTCGTCGCGCCGGCAGAGGGCTGTTCAGCCGCAGCCGGTTGTGAAGAAGGAGGAGAAGGAGAGTGCGAGTGAACAGGAGCAGGAGCAGGAGCAGGAGGAGACCAAGTCGCAGCGGAGTGTGGCGGTTACGTATGTTCACCTACTTTCTATCAGGCTGGCGCGATGGTACTGACTTGTTCTAGTGATGATTCTGAAGCCGCTACTATTCAGGAGAATACTGCTGTTCCGCCAGAGACTCCGAAGGTTCCGACTCCCAAGGCCCCCGCCACGACCTTGAATGTGGAACTGCCTCCCTCTCCAGCTGTGGTTACGGATGTGATTGATCGCCAGACCGCTGCGTGGGGCAAGAGCATCAATGAGACTTGGAATTCGTCGGGAGTTATCGAGCGTTCGAAGGCGCTGCGCTCACTTCTCAGCAGCGTCAAGGCCATTGAGACCCTGGTCTTGCTCCTCGAAGGATCCGGCATCATCCGGCAGATCTGGCCCTTGCGCTACCTTACTACGGTTCCTGCTATCGAGGCAATTCACACTCCGGAGTTCACGCTCAAAGTCCCTGATTTCTTTATTCTTGTCGACGGGGCTTTCTGGGCTCCGTTCTCGCTGTGGCTGTTGACCAGCGTCTTTCTGCCGCTTGGCGCTGCTTACTTTTTCAATCTCAAGGCGACCAGTACCGACACTACCCGCAATAGTTCTTCGCAGAAGACCAATTTCGACCCATTGAGCTTCAACATCGCTCGCGCATTGGTCGCGTATCTGGTCTACGCCAAGCATTTCAGTTTCTGGGATCTGTACAGTGGTTTCACAATTGACAAGGTCAATGCGTCAGTTCCTGGTGAGTGGACTGGGATGTTGACCGGTACTGCTATTGGGCTTGTTGGGACGTTGTATGAGGCGATTCTTCAGAAGTGATGTATTTTTTGATGGTATTGGATTGTTGGTGTTGGCGCGTTGTTTGTTTGTTGAGCTGGGATATTAGTTCATAATTTTGGGTGTAGGGTGTTGGTATATATGCAGTTATGGTTTTAGGATCGATTTGTGCTCTAGAGCACTTGGTTAGTTATTTGAATGAATTGTATGGCTTGTCTATCCCAGGTAAAGGTACCAAGCTCATCGAACCCTCTTAAACCTCTTCGCCAACTCCATCGTAAACAGAATCGGCACCTCAGCCGTAACTTCCACAACATCAGCCCGTATGTGATTACTCGTACTAAGCTGGCCCCCAATCTCCGTCGCCCAATCCTCAACATCCCACTGGAATCCTTTTGTAGTGATCCGCGCAGGCCCGGAAATCGGTATTATCCCGACATTCTCTTCGAGGAGATGCTTTTCGCCTTCGCCGTCGGCGCCATAGCTACCAGAATCAGTAGATTGTGTTGACCCGGGAAGAGGTCGGTTAGTTTTGGGTGTGTGGATGACATTCCTCCCCGGCTGCAGGACAAATGTCAAACTCTCCTCCGACACAAGATACAGATTCCCCGCTGCGTCGTCAGATGAGTAACCTTTTGTCATGAGGTAGAGATGGTGGATCTGCGAGAAGGCTTGGTCGACGCGGCCGCCGAGACCGCCTAGAATGAGGATTTCCAGTCTCCCGTTTTCGTTTCCCCCCGTTTTACTTTTTGAGCGGCCACTGGTGATCTGTGCAGAATGCGCGCACAGATACTTTAGAGATTTAGTAAAGTCTGTCGAGTATTGGTCTGGATCTTGGATTATCGTTACGCCTAGTCCTTCGTAGTGTGTGCGGACGGACGCTTGGATGGAGTCTAGGTCGCCGATTATACAATCAGGGAGCTAGCTCTTGCTATTAGTATATTTGTTCTTTTCTTGGGCTTTTATGCATTGCATGCGTGGGGATGGTGAGGTGGGGTGGGTGAGGGTTACAATGGTAGATTCAAGGCCGTTTTTTCGCATCAGGTCGTAGAAGCGGTTTGCGCCGCCGTCGGCGCAGATTGTGTAGTTTGCTTTTCTCTTGTCAGTATTTCATTATTGTAGAGGATTGAATGGTTGATTGGAGAGGTGAGGGGGGTACCATGTTCCCGTAGGACTTGGAAAGCTTTCTCATTGATAGGCTGGTTGAGGACGAGGAGGGCGAATGAGGAGGGGGGTGCGTCGGTGCGGAAGAATTGGGTTGGGTCCCAGTCCATTTTGCGCATGTATAGGATTGGTTCGG
The DNA here is from genome assembly GCA_034509305.1 of Aspergillus cristatus. Classification (NCBI taxonomy): domain Eukaryota; kingdom Fungi; phylum Ascomycota; class Eurotiomycetes; order Eurotiales; family Aspergillaceae; genus Aspergillus; species Aspergillus cristatus. The sequence goes on along the minus strand of WJBV01000007.1, from coordinate 335,216 downwards.
GACGGTTAGGTATATACAATATGGATTGTGGTTGGGGCTGGGATATGGAGGACGTGAGATTAAGATGAGTTTTCCCGATCGGGTATTGATATCATCGGCTCTACTAAATCTGCGGTGGAGTGGATTGGTGGGATTTGTGCACTTGCTGGTTGCTGTGCCACTTAATTCAAGCTTGGTGTGACTGGGATGGTCACTGATGTTTTGGACGATATTTCACAGTAAGATCGGTCTCTATCTTGTTGCTCTGAATCCAAGTCCGGATTAACTGTAGACCCGACATGGCTTCCCACATGGGACTTATAGAAGCCTTGGCCATGCTCCAAAGTCCAACCCGAAGTACATCCTAATTCCATGGTTGTCCCGTCTACCAGAAGTAAAGCCTGACGCCAACGGGGACATCGCACCCGAGGAGGTCAACGCACGGCTAAAGGCTGGTTACTGTTTGTCTCTGTAAGTGGTACCCCCGGGTCGCTTTCAAGTGATATATATCTCAACATCTGCACATGCAGGAAGCTTGGGTCTCCCGGGAGGATGCCAACATCCCAGACCATGACGGAGACTACGAAGTCCGGCAACGACGAGCCCTAGTGGAGACATGGGCAGAGCAAGCATTTCGAGACGTGGGCAAAGAAAAATAGCAGCTATACCATGCATAGCTGACAGATATCTAGTCCTACCAACGAAGAGCGCGTCCGACCAATGCACTCGACTACCCGGAAGCTGCCCTGCGCGGTACGCAGCAGTGCTTTCCCAACAGCGCACGATTTCTTTGCCTCGCCCCGCTCTCCCCATCCCACCGGTCTAACCGATCCAAGTGGATCAAGCTCTTCCTTTTGTCTTGCCGCCTAGATGGCGAAATGGGCCATTGCCTCGGCGTTTGGGGATCCGGCCATGAGGGAATTGACCCTAATCCGGCCACGTTTCCTGATCCGTCTACTTTCCAGATCACTGATGTCTTGTCCTTCTTTATTCTGGCAATGGCTAATTTTGCCTGTATGATTATGACTGAAAGGGGCACTGTGCTTTTCATGGACTGTCTTTCTCCGTGGTTTTTGGTAACTCAGGAAGACCTAGATACTGGGCGCATCACAACGGTTGAGTTTAAGCGGAATGGGCAGATTCGGGAGAGTTTCCTTCGAAGGGCGTATAATATGCTTCCTCTCTACCTTCGCTTCTGTACATTAGGGAAGCCGTTGTCGGAGGTTAAAGAGGGCAGAGCTGGAGGAGTTCGACCCGAGATGAATGCGGAGTGTGTTCCCTTTTTTTTTTCCTTTCCATCTCTAAGCTAGCACTTAAATCCCCTATGGCAGACTTGATATGACTCAACCTGTGATTGACATCCTCGAGGGCGCCAGGTCACGCAGGGAGTTCATCCCCGGTTTTGACGGTGCAAGAGATGGCTGGACAAGAGATATCGAGATCTACGCACCCGGATATTTGCAGACGGAGGCAGAAGGGAATGAGGCGGACTATGACCATGCACGCCTAAGTGATCCTCAAGATGCAGACACCTCGTTGCAAACATGATTCTCTGTCTTCCGCCCGTTTGTGATCTTCATCTAGTCAAAGTAAACGAGACGTGAGCCTCCGTTTCTGGGAACCTCACGCGTCAAATATCATTGACTACTCTCCGGTCGTGGAAAGATCAGGAGAGCCGGTATATCTGCGTCAGGTGCGGAATGGTTCACCTAGTCATATCATGGAGCATACGGCCTGTTGACTGTACACGGTCCCAATTCCGCGAAAGTGCACGCGCTTGTTGATGACAGGCTCCAAAACGTCCTTCCCGGCCGGGGCGAAGTTGGCCGATTTTGCATGCTGCATTGGTTAGTCTCTAAACCTGAACTGCATAGGACAAAGCTTACAGTTGCAAAAAGTAGACATTGGAGTCCTGTACATACGTACTTGTTTTTCTGGACAGCTCGAAGGCTTTCTCTTTCCGTTTTAGTGCTCACCCCTCGCCGCTTTTTGCTCACTGCGTAGACCTTAGCATGCCCTGAGCACGCCCTGAGCAGCCTGAGCTGATCACTGAGGAGGGGACTGAGCAGAGGGCTGAGTAGCCTGACTAAGGTAGCCTCAATAAACTCAACAAAGCGATGGCATCACCAATGGAACAGGGAATTGAGGTCATCATTCCCTCTGCTCCGCTTCTTACCATGCCATCTTGTCCCCAGAGATAGTGGGGTAAACTAAGCTCCGATGAAAATTCAATTCGCTCTAGAGATTACCCTATGTCTGGGGAGCGTGCTTCTAGCTCTCAAGAGCAGGATTGGCTGTCTTAGGATCCAGTCCAGGACTCCTAGGAGTCTGAAAAAATCCCAGGAGCAAGCAAGGCCGTGCGGAAAATATTAAGGGCATAGAACCAATTGTCACAAAGGCTTACTGCTTAGGATGACAACAGTAAATGATCCCTACTGACAAAGTATTCAACCCACTGGGCTTAAGTAGTCCAATTTTCTCTACAGATAAATTTGTTGATGGTCTTGACTTTGCAGGCTTGGAGATCCTCTTGCCATGGGATATAAGGGGTACTAATTTAACGACTTTGGAAGGCAACAGACAGCATCCCATATATCTATAATCTATATTTTATTTTGTCTAGCCCCCCTTCCCCCAAACATAAACAAGCTCTATACTAATCATTTGCCAGTGCGCTCACAGTGATTATTATCTTCCAATCATGACCAGTTTCTTGTTTCTTGGCTGCCCCAACTCAGCACCTTCACTTCAATGCTTTCAACACCTTCTTACCATTCTCACTTTTCACACCACAACCCCATCCCTTTGTCTCAATACCATTTCTCACATTCAGGCCAATTTCTGTCTCAGTTTATCAGACGTCACCCTCTGGTCTCACCACTTTAGTGGCAGTGTAATAGGAGTAGTAGTAGTAGTACTCATTAACCTGTCCTAGCTAGATTTTAGATACTTGCAGCCATGCAGGATTGAGCCGTGAGCTCAGCTCGCGGCCATAAAACGCTGCGATCAACGCAGGCGGTAGACCACTGCCATATAGCCGTGGGAAGAATGTAAACATAGCAACTTAAAATGAATCATCAACTCACTTCTTTCTCCGTACAGTTTCTCCCCCCCCCCCCCCCCCCCCCCGGGAATCGCCGAGGCCGAATCAGTGATATCACCGCTTGGCTCGCCTGCCTTGTCCTATCAATCATCTCATTCTCATCGCGGCGCCGCTGGGCGTTTTGTATGTTGCTTGTTTTTACTGGCAGTGGGGTGACCTGGTTCCCCACCGCTATTTCGTACGTCCTTGATATCAACATGTTCAAACGTCCTGGTCTGCATATTCAAACTCATCTGTCACACCTGTCACCTCAGTGTCTACCACTTGAGTCTGTCTGAGTAGGCCTGTCTGCATCATGAAATCTGCCAGAGCAGGAGCGGCTTTTGGTTTTACCAACAAGTCATTGAAGTCAATTGCTCTGGACACTCTGTTGTGGAGTTTCTTCCACATTTTGGTCCTGAGCTATAGAGGAGACTCTGTGACCACATGGAGAGGTGTCTGGTTGCCCAGTTCACACCCGCATCGTGCGTCTTCCCGGATGTTGATCTGACTCAGGTATTGATTCAGCCCAGTTCTTCCCATATGCAATTGCATCAGAACCGAGCTTGTCGCTTTTCTGAGGCCTTTCCAGAACCATTTCATTGGCCTACCTGTATTTTCTCTTTCCCATGCCCTTCCCCACAATCTCTGTGCACTCTGTAGTCTGTTGAATGCATTGTCTGGCCACGGCCATCAGCCATATAGGCTTGCTGTTCTTTGCTGTTGTTGTCTTGCTGATATTGTTCATCGATGTTAATCAATGTAACCGTAAGCATAGCCCCCTGGATCCCGTGGATTCTGTGTGGTGGCTACCTTTGCCATGCAGTCTGCTTCTTCATTGCTTGGAACGCCTTCATGTGCTGGGATCCAATGGAAAGTGGCCCTAAGCCCTCGCTCATTGCACCAGTCTATAACCTCCAGGCACTTTTGCAAGAACACCTGGCCAGAGACCATACAGGGCTTGATCAGGGCTTTCAATGATGCCTGGCTGTCGGAGAGCACCATCACCCTGTTTCAAATCCATTCATTTCATCACGGGATGGCATGGCATTTTTTAACTACGTCTAAAACCATGCTGATTCCACGCAGCTCTGCCGCACTTACTGTGGACATCTCTTCCGTGCCTAATTGACATGTTGTGCATGTTTTAAATGCTGGAGCTACTGCTGCAGCACCAATATTACCTTGGTAACCGCTGCTGTCAGTGTAAACTACCAAAGGTGCCTGCTGTTGCTGTGTGATCTTATCATAAACTTCCATCACTCTTTCCTGCTTATTGGTGACCACTTCTGGAGTGCTTGCCATGGTGTCTGGATAAATGCATATAGGCTCTCCCATGTTCCTGTCAGGGACCCTGGGGGAGCTTGTAGACATCCACCTCTCTTCCTGGCTTGCACCTCCATGAGGGTCCATCCGCTTAACGTGCGTCTATCTACCACTTCAGTGGCTATGCCAGCAAGCGCCCATGATCTTGCTTATGATGCTTGCGGGCAAAGAGAGTCTAGCGCATGATCCCAAAGTGGATAGGGCTTCCAGAGTGGCTAGCGCCCACCCCTCACTGAAAGTTGTGATGTCTGTCTCATCCCTATAATCACCCTGGTGTCCCCTCCCTGCAACCCCGAACCACCGAAATAACCACAACCGGCTATACTACAATCATAGCTTAACTTAGTTAGTTGTTCCTTGAATATCATACAGAAGATGAAGCAGAGAAAATCATTCAGCTATGCTAAAGGTAAATTGCAACCTGGGGTTAGTGAATAGAGTGGATGTTTTACTATCCATAGTATCGATATACGAGGCTATTCTTGGTCAGATCGGAGCGGGAGTGCTGGGATCGATCAGGGACATAGATATCCCCAATGTACGAAGTACGAACTTGCGCTCATGGGCTTGTTTTACGCTTGTATTAAGGAATTGTAACGTATGTAATTTATATAACCATCTTACTGCTTGTAAATAAAACCTGTAAAACAAGCGTTTCATAATACAATAAACCACAAAAGTGACAGTACAGACATCTTATACTCTATATATTATGACATATATGGATAAGTATGTTACAAAGTATAAAATACAACCTTATTCATTTTCTTAAAAGGGATTTACATGAATCCTCAATTTGCCCAAGTAGGAGAATGTGGCAGGATCGGTACATCACCAGTTGTTGCAGGGCAATATATTCAAGTGGCTGTGCATCCAAGATGACAGTATAGATAGACATGGGGGAAGACTGAGATGGGCAACTTGCCCGTGCTTGTCAGAATTATTTGGCCATGTCTGACAAATGGGCATTTCACCACTGATCAAGTTTTGAGTAGGGCTGAATGGTGAATTGCAGCAGACGGGCATCTTTGGTCAATGATCTCATTTCTCTGAAATCACTCTATAGATATTTGATTTTATATTTGCATTAATTTCAACGCGGCAGCACAAATATCAGAATTGTTCTGTAGATGCTCAATAGGAAACTTTCACTGAAAGCAGCAACAGGAAGAAGAAGTCGTCAGGATATTAATAGAAAGATGGGCAAGTCTGGGCAAAATCAAAGGAGCTGGCAGCTGATAGATACCCGAAAATACTCTCAAAAAGTGGAACGGCAAAGATTGGCATGGATCCAATCTGACCGGTCGGTGGCATTGTCCAAAAATAAAAAATACTTGAGAAAATGAACAGGACCAGAAACAGTGAGCGAATGCGTTGGGGAATCCATGACAGGCATAGAGGAAATCCACTACTAACAGAGGTTGACTGCCAACAATGCCGGGCACGATCAAAGCGGTGGTCAAAAATAACCCGGGCAAGTAGTGGGTAGAAAAGTGGTGAGAGGCAGCTTTCTGAAGTTACTATGAAGATATAGAATGAGCATAAATGGGCAAAACATGTGTTGGCTCTGAGCAAAATACTGGGAGGAGATGGGTGAAATGAGTTATGAGTGCCCTAGTTGAACAATCATTTGGTTAATAAATAAATGTTACTAATTTTAACACGTACATATTGCCGATTCTATGATCTTGCCCAGTATTTTTTGCACTTAGCCAGGCCCTGTTAGAGCTCGCTCACCTTTTGCCCGCTACTGTTCCTCCCATTTTGCCCTCCTCTTATATCGTCCCTGCTCACTTCCTTCAAGCATATTTCTACATTTGGGAGACTTGACGGTAATCTAAGATCACTTGTAGACCCTGTCCCCCCCCTCCCCCTTTGATTCCCATGCATAGAATAACTTAACCCAGAATGTTTCTGTCAGTCATCTTTATGCTGCAATTGCTGTAGATGCTCGCCTCCCGCCTGCCTCTCCATCTTAATTTGCTGCTACTTCTCTTTTACTGGCTTCTTTATACACTGGATTTTAGAGCAAGTCCACATTCAATCCATAAGAAAGGAAGTGACCTACTGCTTGAATCAAAATTGCAAAGTCAGCTCAGCTATGGCAAACCACCATGAATTGACACCATAATGGAGGAGACCTCTTTCAACTTCCCTTGGTCTGCAGAATACCAAGGTGACAGTGAAATACAGGATGGGAAAATCAATGATAAAAGGAATGGAACAAAATGTTCCGTCCAGGGAATGGATGACCAACAGATGCCGTGGGAAACCATCTTAGAAGGTGAAGACATTGGAAACATAGAAATGCAGCTGTTGCGAGACAGTTGGTGTCTTCTCAAACATCTTCGTCTCAATGACTGGGTGCAGCATGCCGTGGGAGCTCCATCCATGGCTATTACTGTGTTTCAGTCCTATCATGATCGACTCAGCCTCTCATTATTCTGCTTTTTGTGCCGATTCCCAGCTAAAACTGAGAAATATGCTGCCATGGCTCAGGTGGGTAAAGAAGTAAAGAATGAAGCTGACTTGATCCTTTCACTAATTTCAGAAATTTTGCAGAGCCTCCCTAATAGGAACTGCTTTCTGTACATGGCAGTCACGCACGCCGTCGGTTGCTTGAAAGAAGGCGTATGTTATGATCCATTGTCACTAGACACTAGTTTTATCACCCGTAAGATGGAGAGCCTGGGCAATATCAAATATGGCTCGCTGATAGCCTATGAGTCTAACAAGGTAAAAAGAGGATGAGGTATAAGATGTAGAAGACGAGCGGCATCATGAAAATGAAACCAATAAGTCTACAGTATACCAGACCTTCTATACATACACGAGCAATAACAGCCATCAACCCTTTACAATGTACATTTCAAAGCCTCTTTACGCTAGCTCTGTGTCTCGCCGGTAGCCAGGATGCACTTGGTGCCCCGGCCCAGCTCGATTCCCGGGATATCGTTGAGCGCGCCGGTCCTGGAAACAGCGAGAACAACCCCATTAAGTGCTGACTGCTGGGCTATTTTGTGCGCGGGTGCACCAACTGTATTGTGAGTTCCTGTCAAACATTCTCAGCTAATGAATCAATTGGAACACACATCTGACTTTAAGTTGTTCACAGCCGACGCGAGGACAGCGAGGAAGCCGATGACAACCGGAAGGAAAGTGGCGTATCAATAAAGGGCCATGGGGGCAATGGCCCTTTCCGGAACAAGGACGACACGGAGGTCAAAGTCCCGCCTGTCCATTCGTCATGGAGCAAGCAAAAATTTGTCTCTCCAGAAGAATTCCCCTCTGCTTCGACTATGCAAGGAGGATACAGATATGTCTAAGAATTAACAGTCCTTGATTGAACAAATACTAACTAGACTGCCGTTTAAAGCTTGTTCCTGATCCCTGTCAATCAAGCCGCTCAGAACTCGCAAGGTGGCACTATCAATGGGTTCTACAGGCGACATGGTATTGAAGAGAGCAGCTGTAATCCAGACAAGAGTTGGTTCATGATTGACAAGTGGGATGGAAACTTGGGGTAAGGACTCATTGACATTTCTTCAGGACAACGTCAATCTAACTGTGATTAAAGCCCTTATTGTCATGCGCTTCAACATGGCTCGCCTCAGGAGAAGGAGGACATCTGCAAAAAAGGCAGCAAGGATGCTGTTGGGCCCTGGGGATTCGATGTTGGTGAATATGCCTATAAATGGGATGGCGGAGCGTATCGTCCTGCTGGCAAGAACAAATGAATGATGTTTTGACGATTCGAGTCCTGGGTACTTTATGAAAGATTGTTGAATTTTATTCTGCTACTTGGAGCAGGAACGGATTTTTTATGTCAATACCCTTTTGAGTGAGTAGTGATTGGAGTTACGAAGGTTTTGGACTTTTGGGAGTATAAATCTAGGGCAATTATATGACAACCTGATGCACGATGCAGTGGAGGACCTGGAGAACGGATGACGGATAAAACATCTTTAAATAATGCCTCACTCGTGGCACAATCTCGTGTGTCCATGTTATCTTGCTGCCTCTAGTGGTATGCTGTGCCAGCGCCCGATTCACCGGCATTTACCCCAAAAATTTCAATTAGAAAATCATACATACATCATTGACTGAATAGCAGAAATCAATTACTCATGCTACAAGGCATATCCTACATATGTGAATGAGAAATTTCGTCTCTATAAAGATATTTAAATAGAAGTTAGAACATTATGAGTCAGGACTAGGCTGACCGTTGGGATGGGATATTATTATTTAATCAAGGTTATTGTCCATACCGAGCCGTAGAGCTATGACAGACCATGATTTATGGACTAGAGGCCAGCAGCTATTCTACGGTCTCTTGTTCCTATAAGTTTCTGAGCCAAACCCCCTTCTATAATCTTTAATCCTTTTCCTCTAGAACCAGTCGGGCTTGTGCCAGCCGTAGTAGTCGTACTCGGCAAAAGCACTGAAGGGTCATACGGTGCCGGAGTCCGATCATCAATCGTTCCATTCCAGCAGTAACGCTGGAAACACCGACTACAAGCCTTAGGGACGGGGATGCCGGTCCTATCGAACGAACGGCTGAGAATTGCACAGCCGACGCAGGTTGTCCAGTCAGAATCAAGGGTACCATTCGCCTGGGTGGCGACATTATAGCCATTCGTGATAAATCCGTCGCGGCGAGCGGCGCTAAAGTTGGTGTCCTCAAGGGTAGTAGTGGCATTATACGTGACAGGGTGGTTGGGCAAATAGACGACCAGCGGAGCGGGTGTGGTCAGGTTGGAGCTGTTGCAGCCGAAGAAGGTGGGGCGGGCATTGAGACCCAGGTTTAGGATGGTATTTTAGTCTGGGATATAGGGGAAGGAGGTATTGGCTAGGTCGTCGAGGGTGCGCTCATACGTGCTGAGGATGGCTGAGCCCGTCGGCCAAGAGCCGGTGGATCCGAGAGAATCAACGCCGAAGATCACGTCCACGTTGCGTTTTCGCTGTATCAGCGGTTCGAATGGGACGTTTTGGCCGCCTTCGCCACCGTCCACAATAGTCAGTCGCTTGTCTTGCGCAAAGGGCGACGAGTCCGTATTGTACTGGTAGAAGGGGTTAGGCTCATAGGCCGCAGATCCAGTCAATGTCGAGTTGGTTGAGTTGACAGCGCTGATAACTTCTCCGATAGCGAATTTGAGAAATTGCGCCTCCTGGGGATTCTGCTTCGAGATTGCGGGACCACCGTTTTGAGGGTTCCAACAATATCGCCGGATTTCCCCTGGTTCCACATGTCGCTCGACGAGCCCGTGATAAAGCCAGCATTATCAAAGCCATGTACGCAGGTCTCGCTCTCTGGCACTATACCATTGACAAATCGAGTACCCAGATATTCTAGTGGCGCAAACCCATAAATAAAGTGCTGAACTCCCAAGGTGACACCTCATAAATCAGCTCTGAATTGGTGGGTTCCTCAAGGACTTTGTCAAAAGACTGGCCTTTGACAACTACTAGTGGCAGTGGCATTTCAGCATCTTGGAATGCCTGGTTCTTTGCAATGGAGGACCAGGTGTAGTCAACGCCACTATGACTGGCATTGAAAAAGAAATAGCCTTGTATCCGACCCCTGAAAAATTGGTGAGTCTGATTTCGTATAAGAAGAGTTATAGTGGTTACCAAACGTCCGGGTCACTAGTCACAAAGCCAGCCGCCCTTTTTGCCTTGATTTGAGCTGTGATATTGCCCCAGAACTCTCGTTGGTCTATGTCGGATGGCCCCGCAAAAATGTTTCCACGAGAAAAGTCCCAGAGGTTTTCCTGCAATGCAGAAACCGTCATGAAGTTGTTGATGTAGGCTGAGCCAAGCATCCAAGAGCCGCCGCTAAGGGCGGAAAAATAGGTGGCCGACTGCAGCAAACCACCTAGTTGGCCCTTGGCCGTTGCACCTTCAGTACGGCTGTCGAAGGCTTTGAAAGTACCAGCACCATTCAAAGCTGCTGGCAGTCCACCCCCTGATATAGCAATACCAATCGTAGGCATGTTGGTTGAGTCACCAGAGTGTTTCTCGAGATAGCTCACGGCGTCAAAGCCGTCAATCTCAACATGTCCAAAGAAGTCTTTTAGAGCTGGTGTGGTTTTGCCACGTCGAGCTTCAAGCCAAGACGTCTCTTCGGGTGAGAGCGTTGTGGCGTTTCGGAGACTAGGCCGGGTCCTTCGGGCATGTAACGTGGACTGGGGCATATCCGTTCAGAGCATTAGGTAGAGCGCGAGGCTTGACTTCCGAAACCTGATGTTGGTTTGATATAGAAGGACTCGCCGTTATGCCTATATTGTCAGTTTCCAGCGCGTACATACCAGAAAAGAGGCACACGGCAACCGTGCCAAGAAGTAAAGTATTTTTCATTCTTATGGCCAAGGCTGCTGCACTGTGGAAGGGGGGTTGAGAAAGTACCGGACCTGATGACAGAGGCTCTTTCGGTCTGTCTCTCGGGGATGGCTTTCTATTTAGGCCTTCGGTATGCGTCAAAAAATATTGCTACGTCAGGAGCCATCAGTAAAATGAGACGATTCTTGCCAGCATTTTGAACACGTCTTCTAACGTTTCCTCGTAATCAACAGGGCTTTGAAAGTCATGGGCTCTAAAGTCGACATGGTATCTAAGAGCTCTGAAGGTGATTGGCGATAAGACACGAGCTTTCATTTTTTTTGGCCTAGTTTTCCCGTACACTAAGCCCTATTGGGCAACCAGATCGGAAACGGATTGCTTAATTGAATTAAAAAAAGAAAAATATCATAACGTGATTTGTATCATGAGGGTGTAAGCCTCCAGAATGAGCGGCGGCCGACGGAATGAGATATTTCACTGATCTAAAAAAAGGCGCGGTTTGACTACCTATGACACCATTCTGGTTCGTATCTGATACTATCAGTCCCATCGCGGATCCCTCGTTCTCGGGTCGCAGATATGTGGTGCTTAAAATGACGCACATCATGGGTCTGGAGTTGCAGATGTTGGATATCCAACAAATATCCGCGCTAGCATAAAATTCGCTAATTTACACTATTCCAGACTATCAGGTGACAGTTATGAAGCTGACAAACCCCTGTTTTAAAACCGAAATTTTTCATGTTTGGTTATGACAATACTATTCTGCACTTTCCCCTACTTACTGGATGAAATGATAAGAAATGATCTTGTATTTATTATTAAATACTATTAAAATGATAGATCTGGTATGAATCGTAGAGTACATAAGGCGTGGTTGAGAGTAATTTTATGATTGTTGGTTGATTCATGCAGTCAGGGTTATTATTATTGTTGTTGTTGTTGTTGTTGTTGTTCATACACGCATCTGTCAGCCCTGTAGGCCGAGTGGCGGCAAGTCCTGCGGGGCGGCCGGGTAAGCCGCCGTAATGGCAATCGCTAAGTACATCGTCGCCTTCCTACACATATCTGATATGTTATTCCGCATGTTGTATGTCCCGTGCTGCTCGTTTCGTACTGTTGTTCTCGTGGCCACGAAGATCCATGGGCCTGTTGGATACTATCTCGTTTCCGTCCCTACTTCTGCAAGCGCATAACCTTGGCTGCGCTATGCCGCCGGTTGCTTCATGTCCGTTGCTGCGACTCGGTATGTGGTTGGTAGAGCCTGGAACTGGCTTAGAAGGCCTGTCTCAAGCATGAAGCGCACTGCCTTCGGTGCAAACCCTTGTGTAAGATGGCGCATCCGGGGTCCTGCCTGGTTTGTACAGTGGAAGGCTGCTATGCTTGATAAGATATAGAAGCCTGTGCCATCTCTCAATGAGGTTGAGCCGATCAGTGATGATGAAGAAGAGGGCTGCGAAGGTGATGATCTATCTGATGATTTGAATAGTTCAGACGATTATCATTTAGAGGAAGAGTTGACTCTCACACAGATTACAACGCAGGGGAAGCAAGCACGACGCAAGCGGCCTTGGAATAAGACCTCTGAGCCTCAAGATGATGGAGATAATGGCCTCCCACTTCCTGAAATGGCAACCGAAGAGAGCACGCAGACGCGGTCAGGCAGGATTCGGAAGAAGCCAAAGCTGCCAGATGGATTTGAGATTGATAAACTGTAATAGTAGCAAGAACTCTTTTCTGCAGAAAAAATCAAACTGCATTTCGTCCGAAATCAATTTAACAACGAATTCGTTTCCAGCTTTATTTCCTTGAAAATCATTAAATAAAGAAACTGCTTGGCCACCATTTCGACCGAAATGCATTAAATAAAGAAATAATTTCCAGAATGATTTCGAAAAGATCAGTTGTTACACACTGAATACATCAAAAATACCGCGAAGAATGCATAATCTATGCAGTCTCCTCTAGGCCATGAGTCTTAGCATATTTGTAATGTTTGATATACTGTTGGATACTGCCGCAGCCTAGATTGGTGTTCTTATTGTGGCTCTAGTGACTGCGGAGTGTTCTATTTCGGAATCCCGAGTATCCTGACTATCAAGATGCCTTTTGGGCGTCTCGAGGTTTGCGACGATGTGATGTGGATGGTCGTGTCTCGTTCACATCCTTCAGATTAAATAAGACTCTTTGTCATAGAGCCTCGTGCAGTTCGGATTATCGACTCCCCGATTTCCCGATCCTGAGCTGCCACTCAGGAGTCAGGATAGCCTGATTATCAGTAGTAAAAACTATATACAGGGCACTACGACTCAAGCTTCATCCAAGTCCACATTGATTCCTTCAGGTCTGCAATTTTGCAACTTCCTTCCCAGTACTCTTCTCCATAGTCACACTGCTTGTGTTTGTCCCACCAACACACCAACATTTCCCTTGTGGATAGCCAACAATGCCTGTATTGTTGTAAAGCCAGGTCGCGCCCACATCTTGACGTGCTTGGTCTTGATTCATTGAATTGCACAGCGCCACACAATCTCCCATGGTGGGAAGGTTATATTCGAGTAATGTCGTTTTCCCACTTCCTTCAAAGTCATAACCGCACCAAATCCAGTATTCATTACCCGCAACGGTAGTCGGCCCACTCGTACATGAGGTTTGGGTTGCTGATGCGGTCGTTGATGAATTCGCTGGGGCAGATGAGGTGGTAGATGTGGGTGAATCTATGCGATGACTCATGTTAGACTATATTTCGTGAATCTAAGTGGTGGAGAGACATACCTTTATGCGACTGGCTCAACCCAACCCCTAGTCCAATCGCAATTCCCACCACCGCCACTGTAAGAATCGCTACAGCCAGTGAGAGCCAGAAGGCTGCTCTCCGTAGGCCGCATATTGTCGGTGTCTGCTGAATTGGAACCGGGGGATTTTGGTTTCCGGGTTCGCTGAGGGGAGGTCGTGCTAGATGATAGGCAGGTTCGGAGAACGGTACTACAACTTGCATCCCATCCGCTCCATGGCCTTCGGTTTTGAGTATTTTGTCCGACATCCCTGTATCATAACATGGATGAGATATTAAACAAATTGAAAAATAATTAGGAGAAAAAGAAAAGAGAAAAAGGGGTTTGGGTGACCAGCTACAGCCTTGTCACGTGAAGCTCAGCCTCGTGATCACCATGCGAACACCTATGGTTAGATACGAGTTGCACTAGCAGCGGCCGAAGGCCGCTGCCGCGGCAGAGTGTATGGCTAGTCCGTATCTACAGAGTTGTTGTTGTCACGGGCTCGGAATAGTAGATAATAACGAACTGAATTCCTATCTAGACTATTGTAGCCATCGACGAGAATCTCGAATCTGGAGAAGAGAAGAGAAAGTCTATCTAGGCAGTGAAGGGCTTCTTATATGGGTTTGTTGACAGCATGGCTGCTTGCTCGAGTAGCGGCGATTGGATGTATCAACTGTTACTGCAGCGTTGAGCTGTCAACTGTGAGCTATCACATATGAGCTATCACATTGTTCGGATAGCGGCGTTTGTTGATATCAGCCACTGCGGCGTCTTCATGGTGTCAAGCCGTCACAAGTTCCGTGGTGGGAGTCCCATGGGAGTGGGGCGGACGGGAGATGGGAGTACTCCCCAGTCCCATTGATGGGAGCGTAAGTGCCATGGGACTCCCATGGGAGTCTTGGCGGGTCCCATGGGAGTTATTTGTCAGCAAAAAGGACAGCCCCGTGACTTGCATATCTTATGCAAATTTAGCTGTATTTTTCTGTATTTGGCTTACAATACACATCTTTAGACTAAGTGTAAAGGGTTAGACCCTACTGGGTGCCTCGAGACGTCGAGATGTCTCTCGGATTGAAGTAGTAGTAGTAGTTGCTTTTAACGTCGGTAGAAAAACGGTCACGCGTCGAATCACGATCACGTGCCGTGGGGTCCCGAAACGGAACATACGACGGGCGAAGCGGAATCGCCTATCTAGTAGCTAAACTAATTCTATCATACATGCTGGCAAAAGCTCCCGCGCAGGAACTTGCCTAAAGTTCTTGGGCCGCATTAGCGGCAATACATGTTCAGTCTCTCGGATTGAAGCTATTCAGAAAGTGGGCCCATGGACGAACGAGACCACGTGATCGTCCGGCCATCCTGATGAGAGTCTAGACGGATTTATAGTCGGACCGATTGGCGAAGCCGATCGGCTCCTTATAGGAAACACCGTAGCCATACACTTTGATGGCTAAGCACTCATTCTGCTATCGCGGTGTCTATAGAGATCAATGTCACCTTCTGTGTAATTCAAATTTCCTCTTCCTATATAGCCTCGTGCAGTCCGGATAATCGACTCCCCGACTTCCCCGACTCGGAATCTACCCGTTTCACATCCTTCTCAGACGGCCGCCGCTCTGTACACATTTCTTCTTCAACGAGTTCTTTTGTACGCTACGTCTAGTTATAGATAGCTGGGATACGGCCCATAACACTAAGATCAAGAATATAGTGGAAAGCAAATGAAAGCACGATCACTTCATAATTAATCACAGAATCAAGCAGTCAGGCTTTATAATAAGCGAATATATCATCCCCACGTTTCGGACGCTTCAGTCTGGCAGATGTACGTATCTGAGTATTGTTGCCAGGCAGAGGTCGTGCAGCATCATCATCATCTTGCTCGGGGTCCCTGCTACGTGGTCTCTTGCCCAATGCATGCTGGCTTGGTGGCTGCATGTGCGTCTGAATAGTGGGCTCCGCCTGGATTGAGAGTGAATCATCCTCTTCACCATCACTGATTGGGTCAGGAGTGTTTTCAGGAAGCTGAGCCTCTCTGCGCTCGCTTGCCTCCTCAGGCTCTTCCTGTGTGAGGGCTGTATCATGAAGCTGCTCCTTGTGTTCAATCTCAAAGCTCGAGATACATCGGAACATCATGATGTCTTGAATCGTTGTGGAATTTAGAGATCCCCGGCGATAGTGACAGATATCTCGAGCAGAATTGAAGAGATGCTCGACACCTGCACCTGTTGCTGGAATCGAAAAAACATCCCGTGCCATACTTGCAAGTATTGGCAGTTGGTGCTGGTGTTCTCTCCAGAAAGTAAGCGGTGCAATGTTCCTTGTTGCTATAGTACGAATGGTTAGTTTTTAGCAAGAAACTTGAAGAGAGTATGGGTTGGAAACATACGAGTCTCAAGGTATTCTCGCAGCTCATCATGCGAATTAGTCTTGTGTGTATCCAGAGGCATACCCTCATTGAGCATATCCTCGAGATCACTGCGGTCCTGCTGCGAAGCAACTCTTGGCAGTGACTGAATCTCTGGCTGCTGTTGTCGGTAAGGTTCCATGTATTGTTGCACACTTTCCTTGTATTTTATACGAGATTCAGCGTCATTACCCCATTTTTTGCTTGAGAAGAACTTGAGCTTGTGCTGTGGTGCAAGGATTGTACCAATTTCATAGAGGTCATCAGGGACCTCATCAGTTTTGGTATAATAGAACTTGAGCTTGTCCTTGCCTGCTTCCAGAGCACGAAGCATTGCCTGTTTCCACGGCACCTTCTTTCGCTGAAGCACACGGATTGATGCATCAAGGTGGTCAAGAAGCTTGTTGTAGACCTTGAAGACACTATGAATAGTAACATTCTTCGTCTTCGAAAGGCTCGTGGTAAATTTATAAAAGGGCTCTGTCATGCAAAGAAGATAATCAATCTGCCGCCACTCCTCTTTATCCAGCTTGAACTGAGGGTGCCCATATTGCTCACAGTATAGGTTGAATGACGAACTGAGACGCTTTGCACGTCGAAGCATCAGAAATGTTGAGTTCCAACGTGTCTTGACATCTTGGATTGGAACAAGCCTTGGCTCCTCAGTTTGTAGACCCAGAAATGCATCTCTGCGTTGGGGGCTAGCGTTGATAAACACGGCTAATGACCGGATCTAAAATGTCTGTTAAACCGTGGAGATTCAGGAGGACTGGAGGGGAATCTTAGATCTTACCCTTAAAAGGGTAGAAACAATCCCTCGCTGATGTTGATTCACACGAAGTGACTGCACTTGTGTCTCAGACCACTGTTTCTCTGTGGTATCATTTTGTGGGTTGGCTTTGACAAAACCAAGCAGTTTTCAAGGGCAGAGTTGAATGACATGAGCCAGGCAAGGAATCCGCACAATTGGTGTCTGGTTTGGGAGCTCAAGTTCGTCGATTGAGTCTTGAATATTCTCCATCAATGTATTGTTGTTTGATGCATTATCAGTAGTGACTGCAAGCACTTGATTGATGAGATTGTGCTTTTGAAGTAGCTCAAGCAGGACAGTACTCAAGTTGGCACCTGAGTGCGTTCCATGGAGTGGCTCAAAGCCAAGCAGGATCTCACGGTAGTTCCAGTCCCGATCGATAAAATAGCCGGTAATAGCCATGAATGCTTGCTGAAAGGGTGATGTCCAGCAGTCAAGCGCAATAGAGAGCTTTGCAGTTGGTGGAAGTGTTGAGAGCATCCTTTGTTGTTCTTCCTTCACCATTGCCTGGAGCCGGCGCCGAGCGGTTTTAGGATTCAGTAACACTGGCTGTAATGGTGCTGACTGAGTCATGTGAACTAGATCCTGAAGACCTTGATGCGCCAGAATCTGGAACGGAAGGTGTGACTCTGCGATGAATCGGACCTGTTGCCGTTCCCAGTTTCCTTGTGAGAAAACTGATGAGGAACGAGGTTCTTGCTGAGCCTATTCAGAAAGCCTCATTAGTTTAGTCATTGGAGATATAAAGGGGAGTAACCATACTGCAGATTGGAATGATTGCTGTATATTTCGCTGCTTAGTTGCATCATTGGCAGCTTTCAGACATTTCTCTGAAGCATAATGCCGTTTCATCGAATTCGTCCCATTCAAGTGTTCATGTGGATGAGGGAGGATATTTCCACACCTTCGACACATAACCTTCGGCTCTCCAGAGATATGATGGGCCACTTGGTCAAAATGCTGCCAAACTTCTGAGGAGCGCTTGCCCTCCCATCGAATCTTCTTCTTCTAATCTTCCACACTTATATACTGGGTCTGTAGCCACCAATTGATGAAATCTTCTTTTGTCATTTCTTCGTAGAGAATATAGGGCCTCTTCCGGTCGGGGCCAACGCGTCGAAGGGAGGCAGGGGCTGAACTTGGTTGTAGGAAATCAGGTCCTCGAGCTGGACTGATTGTTTGCTGGCTGCATGCAAGATCAGAGTCAACACCAGCTCAATATGCTGTGGATGGTCAGAAGGAGAATACTCATGGACAAAGGAATCCGGGCTGGATCATCTCACCTTATATCGGAGGCCTCTCTGACTCCTGTATTTTGCATCTGGAATGAAAGCACCAATTCTTGCTCCTGTAAATAGGAACACCTGTAGCGCGAATAGGATAAACACTTTGAGAAGCCCATGCAGAAAGACAGGACTATCACGGGTCCACATTGAAGACACAAGATCGGTGAAATCATTCCTAGTAAAGTTGAACTTTTGTTTCTTGATGTCCTCAATTTCACCCTCTGCTGTCAAGGTACTTTTAATCCACTTCAATAAATTTAGGACACTGGCTCTGTTGAATAGGATCTACATACCGAATATATCTCCGCGCGATCATCTTGCATGATCTTGCTGCCTGTTGCTTCCTCAAAGCCGCCAAAGAACCTTTCAGCACATAATAGGGTAGTCCTTACAGTGGCCACTTTGTTTTGACTGAGACACCCCGTGCCCCTGACAGTACAGACATATAAGTGAATAAAATCTTTGATGACGACAATGTTCAGAGCTGGGCAACCAGGCTTGATCTGGTATCCAGCTAGCTCATAACCTTCTTCTGTCACAAATCTGGTGCAGTGAGCTTAGCAGGCCTAAAGAGTAAGATTATCCATATGACAACTCACTCCAAATAAATTGTCACATATTCTCCTTGTTGCTTTTTCGTACAGCGTCTTCCTCTTGATGGGCTTTTAAAACATAGCCATTTCCTGCCCAGCGCTCACAGCGCTTTCTTTCTACCTCTTCCTCTCTGAAGGAACTTCTTTTGCTCATCATCTTGTCAGCGAACTGGGAAAGGCACGAGTGCGGAAGATTAATGGGAATAAGACAATTGAAAGATGTAATATAAGAAGAGTAAAGGAAGGAGTAATGGCCGATTGGATCTTGCTTCCATGGAATTGATTATCTTGAAGAGAGGAAAATACCTGCATTTTTAGCTTCGTTAGGAACCCATCTTCATATTAATTTACAGTTGTCCTGAGTGTATGCTTCACTTAGAGTTCGCCACTCAGGCTTCAGCTAGTTACCATCAACTTTCTACCTGTGTATCATCTTGTATGGCAGATTGGATGGCTTGGGCAATTTTGAGGGCTGTTCATCAGACATGGCCGCCGAACTACCAGCGCAATATATAGGGGGGGGGGGGGGGGGGGGGGTGAGTAGCTCGGAGGCCACGTAACTGCTCACTGAGTAGGCACTGAGCACTCAGTGAGCGCTCAGTGAGCGGCCATCCGTGATGTGAAATAGTCACTGAGCAAGCCCCTGAGTACCCTCGTTAAAGCGGCGGCGTCCAGAAGGGGAAAGTCACGGTCGCTCTAGAAAAACAGGTACGTATGTACATGTTTTTCGCGGAAGCCTGGGGGTCTACCTGGTCCACGGCATTGGGTCCATAACTCTGTGGCTTCTGCGGGGGTAGGATCTTGGCCATCTTCTAGGCCCTCTGCACGCAGGATGACATCCCCGCTAGGTAGGATGCGGCCTGTAGAGACTGACCGGTGGGCAATTTTAGCGTTGTTTGATTCTTTAATAGCGCGGTTTGCTCGCTCCACAACCCTGGCCTCCTTCTGGTGGCGCAACGGGTCCACGATTTGGTGATCAGTGCCTTGGATATGGATCTCCAAGTCTGCTTTCAGCGGAAATGGAGTTGCCAGGCTGCTTGGAGAGGTGCTTAGTGTTTCATTTGTACCAATGGATCCATTGGTATTGGCCTGCATCCAGCCTGAGACCAAAGAAGACTTTGTTGATGTCAGGTGACTTGCTAGAGTCACATCCCGATATGATTTTGCATGGCCAGAGGGATTAGACGCTGGGGGGCTGTTGATTACTTTCAGGGGCTGCATTAGTATTGTAGAGCTTTCATCTCCTCTGTCTGCTTATGAAACATGACTTGAATCTGTCGGAGCACTTCCTGCTGGCCATCACAGTCTTCACTACCATTGTTGCTGGCGCGGTCGCGCACCTTTGCTGCAAGGTCTTTGACTGAACTCATAAACCAGATAAATAGATCCCTGGGGGGGCAGCCCCTGGGTCCGGTCAGCGATTTGCTTCAGCTCTGCTGTTTCTGTGAGGATGGCAGCTGCATGGGCGCATTGGTTGTGGTCTTTGTGATTGTATGAGTGGTCAGGCCCCTTTCTTCTTTGCGCCCCCCATTTTCAGCGACAACTGGGGAGAACAACGTTGAAAGTAGAATCAATCGATTCCGCGTGAAGTCAAATATAAGATTCGAGTTTTCCGCAGTGCGGGAACTCGCTCAGAAGGTAGGGGGGGTCGCCACTGAGGAGTTGTTTATGTTTGATTACTTTGGCCTGTTTGGCGCAGGACACTCATTGAGCCTCGCTTAAACCCCGCGCGCACGCTAGATAGCTCGTCGCCAACAGGCCTTCCTCTTTCCTTTTTTTCCCCTCATCAATCTCATCGCTTCAATTAACAACAACCGTCCCGGCCAATGGATGTTATTGCCCATAATGGTCACACCTACGCATCTGCTGACAGACACCTTTTTCTATGCCATTGGAAATACTCCTGCCGTCAATCTCACCAGCTCAGTGCCTCCTGATCAGGATGCAGATATATTGCTTCTGGGATGTGGTGATGTGCGGAATATCCTCTTCTCTATTTATATGGGCATGGGGAACGGTACGTTCTATATACTTAGATTCAAGGCAAAATTTTTAATCGAAATTAGGTCGCAAGATTGATTTTACCTGTTGTGATACTCAGCCTGAAATCATAGGTAGGTGTCACCCTGTACCTGCATGGTGGGAGTGGACTGACTAGATGACTATAGCTCGAAACATCATATTTTTCACACTAGTACTTGATGATACTGGAGGCAACAATGTTGAGCGGATATGGGACATTTATTACCATGTTCTTCTTGATGATGCTTCCTTAAATACTCTTCGGGAGCAAGCCTCAAAACTCCTCAAGGAAGCAGCCACAGCTACAGAATGGAACAAGACCAGGTATGGCACTATTCTTCGCTTTTGTGATAGCTACACCTTCTCCCAGGTCTTGAAACTCTGGAAGTTTTATGCTCTCCAACCGTCGCATGGGCAATCATTTAAAAAACAACAGGAGAAGCTTCGTAATAGTACCAAAAAAGCGAATGAGATCCAGAGAGACATAGTGGGAGACAAGCTGGTTTACACCGGTCTTCGATCGGCAGCTCCTCGAATGAATTCTGCTGCGAAAGACGTCGCCAATTCATACAAAATGTTTTGGAGGACCGGGTCATCAAGATTGAACCAAGCAAGAACACGGGCGAATCGCAACCCCATGTTTGGGACTACTGACTCCCGCCACGTCTTGCACTACGGAACGGACCCTGTCATTGGTTATCACCTTTCCACGGCATATGCTGAGCTTTCAGAAGACTCTCCCTTGAAGACCGATGCGAGCAAAGCCAAGAAAATGGGTACCTGCTTTAGCATGGCCTTTGAGCAATTCCGCGCATTCACCAAGGCGCTCCGGGAGTCAGCATCATATTTGACTCTACGCTTTGTCATCACAGATGCCATGGCCCTCTGTCACACTTTTCAACATATGCAAGTCCATGAAAGTAGCAATTCTGCCGGGTGGTATCGAAGTTTTCGGACATGGCAGCCCCTGGTTCTTGATAACAAAGACTACTTCACAGAGGGTACTGACACCGTTGCCCCATTGTCATTTGACGTTATAGACACATCCAATCTGATGGATCACTTGGGCTGCTTGAACTTGCTTACTGCGGCCGGCCCTCTTTTGAAACAAAAACCAACATCTACCCTATCAACTGAAGTATTGGTGCCGCGCGAAGTGAACATGGACCAGTTTAAGAAAAACCTCTTGTTTGGAGATATCCCAACAGTTGCCCTACTGCTGTCCCTTAATCCAGTGGAGAATTGGACGGGAGCAACTGCCACTTCTGGATTCGATGAAAGATCGATGCTTGAAATGGCTGGTTCTCGAGCTGACTCTCCCACAAGGCAGCCACGGTTCATACTACACTGGAAAAGCACAGCAATTTACAAGGAAACCGCAAACCCGTCCCTCTCATTTGAATCTAAAGAGCTTGCCGGGCTTCTGTTTCAAGTCTACACAGGAATGTTCAGTAATGAAAACCCGACAGGATGGCTCAGTGGTATTCAAGATAAATTGCAGAGACAGGCATACACCCATTACACAAGGTCGAGTTTCGTCGCGATTCTCAGCCTTATACGCCGTCGAAACATGGTTGTGTGGGACGATTTCATGCATGAGCTTTATGACCTGATACTGAACGATGCGTCTATCAAATTTGGTGCAAGCTATGCGGCAGAGATGATTACTTATCTGGATGTTTTGGGGTTGCGTCCTATGCCTGATACGGAGCTCCCTTCGCAATTGGCTGTCAATAGCCCTCAGTGTCCGCTACAGCATTGGGAACATGTGCCTTCATCACTGTGCGTCACAATGATTATTCCACGTGAGAAGTTGCGACTATTCAAGAGAGCATCAAGCACGGGTGGACCGATTGTACAGATGGTTTTACGAGACATGGAAATGGACGTTCAGAGTTTCTACCTGAACATTCAGGCTGGCTTTGGACATCTGAAAGTGCTCGGGGAAAGATATTCTGAGGACCTTGCATTGGAGGTCGAGGAAGATAAGCAAAATTGGGATGGCACTGCCCCCATGATTGTATCTGCCGTGGTCCCGTCGTGGGTGGCTCTGCAGAAGGTTGACCTATCGACCGAGGTCATTTTCGCTCTTAATCAAAGCCTTTATTCGTTCGCCGCGTTTGGTAATAAGCTGGGCTTAGAACTCGCTATAAGCAAGTCAACTCTTGCCAGTGAAGATGTTTATATCACCAAGAACCGCCCGAATATGTCTACACATGTGTCTTTCTCGGGAATCAATTCCAGTCCATCTGTAGAGGATGTTAAGCAATCCTCAACAACATCATCTGAGTCTAACAATGAGTCTGACAAGGAAGAAACGCAAACCCAGTTCCATGCACAACTGACCACTGACCAGTCAAAGCTGGAGAGTATAATGGCGCATATTGATATCCTTCCAGGACAGTTACAGAATGTGCTGCAATCAGGAGCTGGTGTAAAAGCTACACAGTCCTCCTTATTTGAGGTTTCCATCTCATTTGACACGGGGGCCCTAATCAAGAAAGTGCAATTTCCCACACCAATCTCTATGAATGGAAGCAAGACTCTGGTTGCACAAAAACCATCATACATTGAGTTTATTGCACCCGTGCCAGCTCAGAAGGAGATTTCCGACCGTCCTGACAGTTTGTATCCCATGGTCCATGGGAGAACATTTGTCGGGCTTCGCACACCGCACTATGTGTCACTTGACAGGCTACCGATTCTCAATCGGACGAATGCAGCTGGGATGTCATGGTTGCTTCCACATCTATCGGATATGTTTTCGCTTAGTGGGCATGATATGCAAGAGACCCAAGTGAAGTCAAGCGGAGATGTGCGCGTGAATTTCAAAGACTCGCTTTTAGCATTATTTTCATGCTCTACAGGTATAAATGGAGTCCGACGTCATGATGTTCTGGCATTGAATAGTCCAGAGGAGGGAGGAGTCCACATGCTCATTTTTGTGTCTTCTCTCCGCTTGGACATGTCCTGTCAGCATGTCGTCCTAGACGTTGCTGTCTTGCCGCTCTCATTGGATACCATTCCAAAAATGGTACCACTACTCAACACGATTCAACAACGGGGCTTCTTATCCATTACAGTAGATAAAAGCGAACTCCTCCAATGGAAACATGCATTGCCGGCCATGGTCGAGCGCTGTCGTGATTGGAACCATAAGCCGTCTTGCGAATACCTAACAAGCAGCAAAGTCCCCATCTCTGTTGAATTTGGACAACAGCCACTCTGTTCTTGTGGGAAAGGCAGGTTCCCTCGCAGCTACAAGATAGCTTTACCCGGTATCTGGAAAGAAATGTCAAAGCACGCCGTGAGAGCGGCCATTGCACCAGTTTTTCCATACCCTTCATTAAGCACTCATTCGAGCTCAATGAACCAGATGAATAGAGGGAGAGGCAAATTTCAGGGTTTGTTAATGGCGTTGCTCAAACGCTTGAGGCGTTGAGGTTGGATCGCGGGCCTTCTTCCCAGTGTGATAAGTGAAAGACTCATTTCTTCAATGCGGGGCCTGGTGCTGGAGACTGAATTGGGGTCATGTCCTGCGGAAGAGTTACTGGCGTCTTTAGATGGGATATAGGACATAGCTTATTGATTCGCGAGGGGCCATTTGTTGCCCATGCCATGGTCAAGTTAGGAAATCCAATGTACGATCTGAATGCATGGGATACCTCAGATCAAAGAGATTCTTACAAGACATCTATGAGAGATATTAACAAATAAAACAGATCAATGGAGCCACTTTTCACTCATATACCTTTCACAGACTGCCTGTTATACCTCCAAACCTAGAAGTAGGCATTTGATCTGATCAGATTTGCTCTTTCCAATTTCCTGCACGGAGTGATATTGCCAGCATAATGAGCCCCAGGTAGCTCATATGTGTCGCATCCAATGTATTCCAGGGACCAAATTGATGCAGTCACAAAAGTCCGGATTTAGCTTCGATGATCCTTATCTTCCAAGTATCTGATGTAGTCGCCATCATACTGAGCAACTGTCAGGAACATCTCGTGCCAGTCTTGTGAGACATAAAGGCGCCTATCTCTCAATCAGCATCGGATCTTACTTTGTAGTAGAAACGGTTCGACGGAGGAAGTCATACACTCTCTTGGGTGCATTTGGTTTTTTACCATCACTTTTGATCTAAGCCACCATTTGGACGCTCTTTGCATTTGAGCAAGAGTTGATTTCTTTGTTCATGTGACTGGCTTCACCTCGATAATAGTCTGGGCGTTCCCTTGTCGGTCATCAAGATATCCATCAGTTCTTGCTTCAGAACTAGCATCGCCAAACATAGCTTTGAAAGCCTTTCTGTGCATGGTAAATTATTATTATTATTATTATTTAATTAAGTTTAAGGTCCATACCGAGCCCCAGGGGCTATGACAGACCGCTACCAGGATGGCAGACTTGTTCAGTACATTCAGTTTTCTCAACATTTTTTTTTCTTGACCATTCATAACCTTTTCCTCGCCCCAATCCGCCTTATCTGCGCAGAGCATTTGGGCAGTACTTATTTCTTATGCCCCTATAGCGCTACGATAACTGTGGCTATAGGGCCCTAAGAAAATTCCTTACCCTCCTTGTATTATTGGCTAGTTCACTCTAGAAACTTTCTATGGGGTAAAACCCATGGTTCCTTGTCCATACGGACCGTACCCTATCCCTAGAGATAAGTAGCTTAGCTGAGGCATGAGCTTACCATCCGCTCTCTTTTACATCTGGGCTTGATGTGATTCAGACTATTGATTGGCCTAGGCCGTTCTTCGTAAGTCCTTAGGAGATAGAGGCTGGGACAAGGCCCTCTAACACCCCACACCGTGTGTGATAGACTAGAGAATGCTCACTTACTTCTTTTGGGAGCCCCTAGATGCCCCCGGGTGCCGTAGCATGCCAAATTCCTCGGAAAAAGGCCACATGGTGGTATAATGTGCCAGTGGTGAGAATCAAACTCACGACATCCCAGTAGTAGAACTTTCTCTAGGAAAAGTTCCCAATAATGGGGGGCTGCCTCGGGACGCTAGCACTACGCCACGCCGCCGGCAGTGTGCATGGTAGAATTGTTGCGAAGTTTGAGGGCGATGGTCAGCGCGTTCAGGAAGATAACTCAGGCAGAATTCACAATTTGCTCATCCTTGTCACGGCGCTCTACTAGGATAATGGAACATCCAACTCATGGGTTCTACCTAGGTAGCTATCGACGAGAATAATCAACATGAGGAAGGAAGAAAGGAGGTAATGCCATATTTATCAACAAAGCAACAAAGCAAACAACCACACCTCACGTGATAACCAGCCAACGTGACCAGGCTGTCACAATCCTTCGTCGGAGGATATAGCACTTTTTCCAGTTTTTTGGGACCAGGTGTAATTTCCCGGAATGCACTTGCAGTCCCTAGAATCAGGGTCTCCGGAATATCGAAAGGATCGAGATAAAAAAAGAAGAAAGGAAGAAAATCTGTCCCTACTCATGCATTACTCATGCAAGCGCTGTCATACTCCATTCTCCATTCTCTATGCCCTAACAATGCACTAGTTGTAATATGTTTCCTGCCAGTTCTTCGCACATGCGCCGTATTGGTTCCAATCGTGTACAGACTTGTTCATAACCGCCACCAACAAGTCATACGAAAACTGAGGAGCGGATTTCAAAAGGCTGTCTTCAAATGCCGCAACAGCACCTTGCCCTTTACTCCTCAGTGAAGTTAGGTTTTTCATCGTATACTGTATGGCCAAATCTCGAAGTCCTCGGTCCTCCGGGGGAGTGGAGTTGTAGATTTCAACAATCGCTTGTGGGAATAAGGCCGCGTCCAGCTGTTGAACCAGTTCCCGCTCGACATTTTGTTGGGAAAGAATTTTCAGGCCTCTTATGAACATACGGTCTGCAAGTGAATACATCAAAATATGAAAACAAAGAGGATCAAATGTAGGTACCGGTTCTCTAGGCGGCTTAGATGATTCCAAAAATTCGTCTGCATCGCCTGGGGACTCCTCTCTTTTGGGTTGGGAAGGTGTATTCTCTCCGTTTCCAGGAATCTAGAACTCAGAAGGCTCAGTAATCACGTTCCTATTAAGCACACTTCTATCAGGTGCGGCAAGAAGTGGACGAACCTGATAATCCAAGGTGTAAAAATATTCCACCATCTGCTTTACTAATGCTGGCTCTTCATCTAACCTAACTGTATGCGTGGAAGCTTCCTGTCATTATGTTATCAGATTAAATGCTTCTGAATATTCGAGTCACCGAAATTACTCACAGTGAACTTTCCATCACAAGCTCTGGCAAAGAAGTCTGACCGTGTACAGACTATACACCGATGAACAGCGAAGGATTCATCACCGCACAGAATAGTCAAATCGCTGTACCTCGAGTCGAACCGCATGCTAAAGCCCTGTCAGAAGCTAGATATAGTTTTTCATCAATAGCAGAATACCTTGCTAAAGCGTCCAGGAGCTCTTTGCCTGGAATACAGTCCCGGGTCTCATTGTGTGTTGATCCATTTGCAACTTCTTTGAACATGACGCAAACCAAGGTAGTGATGTATATTTGTAGAAGACCTTCAGCTTTTGAGACCTCCTGAATTTGTCGAAACTGGCCATGAACTGAAAATAGGACGTTGTGGTTGTCATAGACCTCATGCAACAAAAGGATTTATTGGTAGGCGACTGACTAGATACAGCACCAACATGTAGAAAGAATGAAGGAACGAAGGAAGGAAAGAAGTGAAAAAGAAAAAAGAAAAAAGAAAAAAAAGGAAACTATCTTCGTGCTCCCTAGGGTCCATGCCCTAGGCCCCGCTAATATAAAGACAAAGGAAGCAAAAAGCGTGAATGAAACAAAGAAAAACGCACTGTCAACATCCTTCGCCATGCCATTACCCTTCCTCCATGAAGAAAGTGTGACAGCCCGTAGTCGCCTTACTGAGCAATAATCAGCTCAATACACAGATTGTAGCTCAGCTCGTATGTTGCAGGTTTCATACCCGACGAAACTTAGGGCGACCCTCATTAAATGTCAGGTAGCTCAAGTAATCATCCGCACTATGCCTTAGACGTGGGCCTAGAAAATAGTCATCATACGTTTGTTGGTCTAGCCGATTCCGAGAATCACTGTACTACCAGAGTATGATTGTTTTAGGGAGAATGCCGCGGCCGACGGGCCAGCTCGGTGTCTCTTCACGCTAGTACCAGTTGCAACTACCGCCAATATCAACAAATATTGTAAGGATAGTTTGTACGCTTGTGCAGTAAATAGGATAGCATCTTTCTTAAGAAGCCAGTAGTTAGTCTACCTAGGCGGGTGATTGCACATCACTCTGGCCAGTTTGTTATTAGCTCAGGAAACAAAGAAACTATCACGGGCTCGGAATAGTAGATACTAATGAACTGAATTCCTATCTAAACCATTGTAGCCATCGACAAGAATATCGAATCTGGAGAAAAAGAAAAAGAGGAAATCATGGCATCAACAGAGAGAGAGAGAGCTGTATACAGTATCTGTGCTTGGAAAAGAGGTCAAGCCTGTGTTTGCTGCAGTTGACCATCTGGCAGCGTTCGCACGCTTAAGCTGCAAGGCTAGGACTTTCTTGTCTGTTTTCACGGTGGCGTCGTTAGCTCCATCGACGCCGTTTGCTGGTCTTGGCGTCGATACTGCGTCGAGCCGCCACACTGAGGGTAGTAACTCATGTCTCCAATGGTCCCATTACTTCTCAGCCTCTTGGATTTGTCGATGTACAGGGTCTCTCCCCTTTCTACGAGCCATGGAGGCTGTGCTAGCGCTATGGTCAACCGCGCATTCCTGGTCATCCCTAAGCAATCCTAGATCTACATGTACTTTTCATTGGAGCCATTGCGTAACATCACATATGCAGCAGATTTCCAGTGAGTGACATGGGCCGGGGCGCTTGCACCTCTCCAAAGATTGGCTCAGGGAAACGTGCACGCGTAAAGGACTTCTGTGGCTCTTAAAAGAATACTTGACTGGTGCTTAAAACACTTGATTGGTTTTTTTTATAGTAAATTCCAAACTCAGGCGAAACAATCATCAGTATTCAGATAGTCAATCTGAATAGCGATTAGTTGAATACAAGACCGTAAAGTTGATACAAAACTCACCTGTTCATTTGCGTAATCCAATAGTCCTCTGATTCACTGCAATGGCCAGCTTTGCATCCCTCACACAGTTTGCTATTATGTGGACCTTTGCTTCCACCGGAAATGAAAGGCTTTTCTACCTCAATCCCATTCCACTTTTTCATCCAATATGCGATTCTTTCTGCATATGACCCGTCCAGAACTGGTCGACCAATACTGTTGCAGTTCTTGCATCGTTGATGATACACTCGTGCATTGTATTTCTGTCCGGGGTACATTCGTATCGTCATTGCGATTTTCTTGCTCGACCATCCGGTGGAATTACATCCGCGATTGTAGCATATGAACCGACCCATGATGTTAGTGTCTCGATCCCTAATGTTGCCTTCATCGTCGTCGACGTTGAAAAAGTCGAAATGAAGGTTGTTTTCCTTCAGCAAACGTGCTACACCATCATGGAGTTTTGGATGCAAGGACGATATTTTAGCTGGTTTTCGTCCTCTGTGCGACATATTGGCCATGGTAGAGTAGTAGCAAGGAGCCCGGCGTAGTATTATGACTATGACAAGAAAGTTGGAAAAGCATAGAAGTGGTAATTTGATAAGCTTTGAATGAATAGCGTAGTCGTGATGGGGCCCTTATATGGAAAATCAAAGAGATAAGCGGGGCACTCCGTTCAAAGGCTGAGACTTTCATGAGTAACAAATGTTACAGCATTTAACTGCAGACTGACGCATTAACTGGCAGCTATCCTTCATCGGATGCAAACTGCAAAGGCGTCGTTTACTTCGCCCATCATGACAACATGAAAGCACCCAATGAATATCTGTATATAAGATGAATTGATAAATAGGCAACTAGCATGTAGTAAGTCAACAGTGAAACATGGGAAGAGCATATGACTGGAGCGGATGCGGGGAGATAGGAAGAACCGGAGAAGCAAGTCCATGTTTGCCTTTTTTACCATAGTAACTGACTGCGCAGATATTCTAAATGAGCGTCGAGGAGTGCGAGCAGTGGGATGCATCAGTCTCAGTTAGGCCTGGGAAAAAATTTCTGGCAATAACTGACAATAATTGTAGGACACAACAATGCTACATGTCAAAGGTATGTGATCAATTTTATGTCTGTCACGTCGGGAAGGGTCGACATCTCTGCTGGAGAATCAGCTGTGAATACGGCATCTCGTATACATGTATAACTAACATATATAACTAGTTATATATTTTTGATTTTTGACCTTTTCTTTTTTTAACCGTCGCGAGTAATAATACAATACATATGACCACTGTTGGTTTTCAATTTGATCATTGGTTTGATATATTTATGCCATGTCATGGATCATTACAGGACTTCTAAGCCAAAGAGCGTTGACACTAGCATTCTATGCCACCTTCTCAACTGTCTTCAGGCCACTGGATACATTCTCTAGAAAAATGATGAGATTGAAAAGTAGTTGAGAAATATCTGTGCCTCGAATGCTTAAGTCGTACTGATCTGCCTGTGAGAAAATGCGGTTTCACCCTACTAGTACTGCCTGTGCCTCCACGGTGATCTATAGGTGCCAGGAGGCCCCTATCGGTCGATTGACGCGTGAAAAAGACGTGTTGTCCTGGGTGCTGAGTTTGATGTGCCGGGCGCTAAGTCTTCCACAGTTTTGCGCTGTGTCATATTTACAGCGCCAATCCAACAATAGAGAATGCCTTGCAGCCTGAGCCAGTACTTTTGCTCTGGGGCCTATCATTTTGGAAATATTTGACCTTCTGCCAGTTTTTGTATTTGGTTAGCACGAAATCATACTCTCCTATGCAGTGAAACTACGGCTTCAACTATGGCAGAGGCAGAGGCAGAAGGTATCTAGAGAGAAGTCGATCTTTTGTTGGCACTTCATGGAAAAGCAAAGCTCCAGCTGTCACAGACTCACAGCATCCATCCCCAAAGCTGGGCTCCATGTTGACCATCACCAACCAGCGATCTGGTTTTCCAACTGTGACCCCAAGAGCACCAACTGCACGGATATTGCATCGTACAACTGGATGAACCGAAAAAGGTGTTTTCTATTTATCTAAATTCATTCATTCATTCCCCGTTTGGTAGTAAAGTAGCAACGGCATCGTAACTTCTACTTTTGGAAAAGCCCTTGACTGTGGGGCTAATGGATTCAAAGATCCGAGCTGCAATACAAATCACGCGTAATATCTTCTAATCAGTTATTTTGTGTCAAACCTGGTAAATGCCTGAGGTGTCGGCATTCACCATCACCTACTATTATTGGACAGCTCTCGCGAGCTCCACCACACTCTTTAGATAGCAGCTTTCCCTGAATCTGGTGTGAGGATAAAGAGGATTTAGATAACTTAAGGAGCTTGTCTACAAGTGTTGTTCTACTCTCCTTAACGGCGTTTAAACTAGCGATAGCGGGGTTAGTTGCTGTTGCCAGCACATGCTGCACAGTAATTGGGTGATCTAATAGATGTCATAGTACACGTTGGAATGCGCCTAGAGGAATAGCCCCGCGTGACAGGATCTGGACTCTGGGCCTAATATATTTAATAAACTACCTAAAGTAGGCGCATACAAATCATCGATGCATAGAATTTCCTGATTTGCTTCCTAGCATGACGAATCATACTTTTTTTCGTTTTTTTCGCAGACATATCACTATGATTGGCTTTATCAACTTGTGCTACCCAAACATGACAATAAAGCCTGATTTTGTGGACTGCTATCGTCGCTACAGTAATACATTTGCATCTAGAGCTGCCTTGCATCGGGCATAAAAGTAAAGATAATTTGCAGTTCATTTCTGCCTTCAAGAGTGCTTATCTCAACGAGCTTATCCATATTCGCTTCTAGGCTTTTGTATCACTCTGGATTTTATTTTATACTATATCATCGTGATTACACCATGGGTTCCAATGGAGATTTGGAAGCAGTTGAAAAGATCATCAACTACCACTTCAGAACAAAAGCCCTTCTGTCAGAAGCACTTACAGCAGCTGGTGCAGACGCTGAAAACTATGACGGCAACAGAAAACTGGCTGATATTGGAGCTGATATGATCGATCTCTTTGTATCTCTTGATGGATTAAAAGAGCGAAATCGAGGTAAAAACCGCCAAATATCTAATATTGTGCGATGGCTCACGGGAACCAAGGTCAGACCATGGCTTTGAAGCAGAAGTTGAAAAGCTCCAGTCATCGAGCCTTGGTTGCCCAACGGACTGCAATTGACAAACATATCAGATACAACACACGGCCTGGTGCACAGCAACCAAGTGTTATTGGGAAAGCTGTTGTTGCAATAATAGCGGCAATATACTTGGACTGTGAAAGTCACAGAATTACCTGGGACATTATGCAGCACATAGGGTTAGTTTTGATTGTTCTTAGCCGCAACACAATGATTATTGACAATTGGCAGCTTTTTTGCTCAACATGATCACGGTGTGAATCCAAAGATGCTTGAGTATGGGGCAATCTCTGAAAACCCTGTCTTTATGGGGCCACTTGTTTGTCAAAATCATGACATACCCCCCATATCCGCACTGCGATAGAAAATGAAAGTGCAACCCCTACACAAATACAGAGCCACAGCAGAGCCAGATGGGAAACAAGTCACTCTTTAAGCAGCAGCTCGGCGTCCTTCTCAGAAAATGCTGTTGAGTTCGAAGCCAATTCTACTCATAACTCATTGTCTGGCCCAAGGAAAAGAAACGCAGAGGCTTTAGGAAACAATAAAACCCAAAATCACAACTCAAGAAATAAGCGAGCCACACACGCCACCAACCACCAGGTTGCAAGGTTTATTGACACTGAGACCGCGAAATGCAAAGCAGCAGGGCTTCCGTCACCCGAGGAGTCATATTATAGTGCTGATATCCAAGCCCAAATTCTGGACTTGGCACATGATCGATCAATTGAGAACGCCAGGAAACTCCTGCTATACATGGGCAGTTCACAATCAGTGGCAGCTTTGCAGGCAGCAATTCAGAGTTGGCGGACTCAAGCAAATATCGAATCCTGGCAGTTATCACGATCTCTATCGAAACCAGAAACTTTCAAGATAATTGAAGGCATTAATCGGGACATTGCATGTCTGAATCTTCTTCGGAGATACCACATTCTTCATCTATTTGAGGAGTGTGGGGGATGCGAAACCCCATCAAGCGTTGGATATGTACAATTCCCAAACAATATCAACAGGATCAGCAGAAATATTGGGAACCCCCGAAACAACGCAGAGGCCGAAGTGGCTAAGGCCATGATGAAAGAGATATTTCCCCATCTTCATCCTGGTACACAAGAGTATACAGAGAAAGCCACTCTAGTGAAAAGCCTACGACAACTTGGAAGAAGATTTCATATCCTAACGACACATTTTGGTAGAGGCATACTGGCATTGCTTCCCTACCATGACTTGCCAGGGCAACCAGACTGTTTCGGGATCTCGGATAACATGTAAGTGGCTGATACAAAGTCAAAGATCAAGCTAATGAGATTGAAGGATACTTCGAATTCCAGATTCTACATTCCTAAAGGTCGTATTGATACTGGAACGTTCACAAGGCGATATAATCAAGAACTTCAGCGCGGCTGCCTTGAGCATTGTGGACGCATTGCTCCATGATTCCAGAGACCAATCGGCAACATTTTACCTTGAGATGGTGGGAAGAAGTGAGATACTGGAGCTTCCGAAGAACTCCCTACATCTTTTTGGTCTCATAATTTAGGCTTGTAAGGGATCCTTTTTAAGAACATAGATATGAGCATCGTATACAAGTTTCCAAACGTGGTTGAAAAAAGACGTCCATGACAAGTAGAGTTTTCGGCTCTGACACCCTAATACAGTGTCTCTAGGCTTGCTCAGCGAGGCTCAGTAGTAGATGCTGCCAGCATTGACATGGCTATCAACCTAGCTTCAGCACGGGAGAGCATCAACTTTTAGTATCCTGTCCAACAGGTAAGCCGGAGTATGAGATGCACCACTTCGTGACTTTTAATCACATCCAAACCGCACCATGGGTACTACAAGACCATGGCTATGTGACATTGATTATGGGCAAGATTAATGAGGGACACCTCGGGTATATCCATGGGAGGTAGGTGCGAAAAGCCGCAGTCTCCTAGCTCCCTAAAACCGATAGCTGTAACACAAGTCAAAGTGCCGCAAATAACTGTATAGATAACCCAAAGAATTTATTAACTTTGTCCTTGAACACGATGTTCTGACAAGGAGGCGAGCTGATCAATATGACCGCCTCGGCTAATGAAGCCGGTGGTGGCGCATTAGCCATATTGATCAGGTCAGTATGTCTGTCTAGTCGCTGATTTAGTATCTTCAGTTGGCTTTCTAGCTTCAAGAATGGTCTGGCTCGGGGGGTAGCGATTAGGCGGTTTAGGGTTGTTTCAACAGACTTGAGCTCCAACTCCAGTGCCTTGATCTCATCATGTTTTCCGGTGAGCTTTTCGTCCCCGTCGAATAGCTCATGTTTTAGATCCTTCTTCCTCTTTCTGAGGGATGTAACCCTGCTTCCTATTTTAGTGTCTGAAGGGAATTCCTGAAGCTTATCCTCTACCCGTTCAATCTTTCCCTCAGTTCCGAGTCCGGGAGGCCGTCGCGTGGAAGTAAAACATGGCGATCGATGAAGTATGCTATCAGCTGCTTTTCTGCATGACATGCATTGTATCGACCGTCTTTACCTTGATCATAAGTGTGGGGAGGTAAAAGATGGCCTACTACTTTCGCGATATAAAAGACATCATCCACCCACTGTTGACCATCGATGAAGATCTAAAGTTGCAGCGTTGATCTCGATGAAATAAACCAGCTAGCTTCTGAGTGCTATCAAGCACGGAGTTATGAGTCTGATAATTTGGAATTCGACTTTTAATTTCCAATATGCCAAACACCATTCTCATTCATGAGTGGTCTTCTGCAACACGCAGGAAGTGACTACTGTGAGGAAGCATCAAGAAGAGGAAGCCCACTTAGCATATTTCTTTGCTTTGTCAGATCACGCATCATTTAGAAGACATTAATTTGCAGTATTGGCTTCGCACCCTGAACACTCGTTGCTTTATTTCCAAAAAAAGGTCAATATACACTAGTATAGCTGTAGCTAGGATTGTAAAAATTCATGGTATTGGTACTGTATGGTACTAAACCGTCCACGAAATTATACGTAGCATAATCCCCGGCATCACATCTACCCCTCCTACTACCTCACCTTCTAAACATGATTGAATATTAAAGACGACTAATAAAAGCATAGTTATAATGGCACCATGACTCGCACTGCCCAAATTGCAATTTTATTAGTGATATGATAAGGAGCAACGAATTATCTCTCAAACTAGAGCTGCTTGACTGTTCTAGCGAATTCCACGACGCCGTCACCTTCATCTAGGTTATAGTTACGTTGTGGTGGGCGGAGCAGGCGAAGCCTACACAATTTGCATCCTATGAGGAATAGCTACCAAGCATACGTCAGTCTGCACTCAAACGATGTAACATTTGTTGCTCATAATAATCACAGCCTTTGAAGGGGGGTACCCCGCGTACCTCTTCGATTTTCCAGGAATTTGGTCAATTTACTGGTGAAGCTAATTTTGCTAGCAACTGAGTGTAGACAAAATGAATTTCAAATTGCTCGAGACAATCTTCACAAACAAGTGTTACAGAACATGAACACTCGTCCGCCATATGGAATGTTCGATTACTTTGGCCTGTTTGGCGTAGGTCATTCACTGAGCCTCGCTTAAACCCTCGCACACACTAGATAGCTCATCGCCAACAGGCCTGCCTTATTTTCCTTTCTTTTCTCATACTTGAATTTCGCCAGATAGTCTACCAACAGATTCATATTGCGTGAGACCGTCACAACTAGCTTGATTTTCATCTAGCACTGATTTATTAATCTTTTGTCTCTCCTTCTTCAACATCAGAATGACAATCAATTCCACAATTCAAATCGATAGTGCAGAAGAAAGGGGGACCAATGTGAAAGATCAAGGTATATTGTCTAAAGTCCTCAATCAAATGAGAACCAAGTTACCTATTGACCAATACTAGTCCTCATACAGACCAAATCCCTTGGTGAAGGTGAAGGAAATGAAATCAAGAGAGACGACGCTGAGAGTCAAAAGGGAATGGCAGAAGCAGCGAAGAAACTTCTGCAAAACATTGGAGAAGATCCAGAACGAGATGGCCTTGTTAGGACTCCCGACCGATATGCTAAAGCGTTGCTATTTTTCACCAAGGGATATTCGGAAGATATCCATGAAGTCGTCAACGATGCTATCTTTCAGGTGGATCATCAGAATCTGGTTCTTGTAAAGGACATTGAGATCTTCAGCATGTGTGAACATCATATACTACCCTTTATGGGAAAGGTATGCCAATCTTTAATGTATATCTACATTTTATATGTGGCCCAACTGACACATTAAAGATACACATCGGGTATATTCCCAATAACCGCGTTCTGGGTCTGTCAAAATTGGCTCGCATCACAGAAGTCTTCGCTCGCCGATTACAAGTGCAGGAGCGTCTTACAGAACAAGTGGCCAATGCAATCAACCAAGTGCTACAGCCCAAGGGTGTGGCAGTGGTTGTCGAATGTGTTCATATGTGTATGGTGATGAGGGGAGTACAAAAGACGGGTGCGATGACCACCACTTGCAGCAGGATTGGACTTCTACAAGATGATCAAAGGGCAAGAGAAGAGTTTTATACATTACTCAATGTGAGGCAGTGAATATAGCAAGATTTCTGATTATTGATTTGTTTTGATGTTGTTTCAGTAGCTTCATTTGTATTCAAGAACTAGCTACTGCAACTGATGTACATGCCAGTCATTATTTAAGGTAAATATGTTCAGATGTTGGACTGCATACACTTTGTGCCTAATCATCTGCATCCAACCAGAGCTCACCCAAAAGTGGCAGTGAGCAAAAGGGAAAAAAAGCATTGGCTGAGCTCAACATGTGGCTTCAATACTGTGACGGCTAGCAACGGCTGACACCTGCAAGTACGGCCAACAGTGGCTATGGATGCCGACATCTGCAAACGCTGCTTACTGAGCAAATAAGGAGAATGGCACGGCGAATTATGTTGACAGGGCGATTGTGACGGTCTCGAGCAATAGGAATCTATTGGTAGACTATCTGACGAAATTCTAACATGAGGAGAGAAAGGAAGGAAAAAAAAAAAGGCAGGCCTGTCGGCGACGAGCTATCTAGTGTGTGTGTGAGGGGTTTAAGCGATGCTCAGTGAATGTCCTACGCCAAACAGGCCAAAGCAATCAAACATGCTATACAGCTAGCGAGTGTTCATGTTCCGTCACAGCGATTTTCTTTGTTTTGTTTACGCTTTTTGCTTCCTTTGCTTTCTTTGCCTTTATATTGGCGGGGCATAGGGCAAGGACCCTAGGGAGCACGAAGATAGTCTTCTTTTTTTTTTTTTTTTCCCCATTTCTTTCCTTCCTTCGTTTCTACTTTCTTTCTACATGCTGGTGTTCTATCTAGTTAGCCTTCTACCAATAAATCCTTCTGTTGCATGAGGTTTATCACGACACCAATCATTCTCGCCATCCATACTCTCCATTATATTCGTCATCTATACTCATGCTGAACTGACATGGCCACTCTCAACACTCTCAAGTCTGCCCTTGGGCACAAAGTCACGGCAATGGAATCATCCCTGAAGCAGCCATTGTCAGACACACAATACAGCGCTGGCTTCGATATATTGCTGCAAGGCTCAGGATGGATGACGTACCAAGACTTCATTATCCCTCAACTGTCTCAGCTGCTAGCCCCTCTCTTCGACTCGCATACCCATATATCAGTGCTAGAAATCGGACCCGGTCCAAAAAGCGTACTCGGATATCTGCCCGGTCGTCTGAGATCGAAGGTCAAAAGATACGTTGCATTTGAGCCTAACAGCCTGTTTGCTACCAGGGTGGAAAAATGGCTTTGCACTACCTCGGAGACGGAGTCCCCGCTGCCCTGTCTCGAAAGCCCGCCCGATATCCATCGAATCCCATTCGCTCTGAACAGAAACACAGAGAGCGATACTGGTACCAGTACACGGGAAAGCGAAGAAAAATTCAATGTCATACTATTCTGCCACAGCATGTACGGCATGAAGCCTAAAGCTAGGTTTATCAAACGGGCGCTAGAAATGCTTGTTGAGCAGCCTAAAGGTGGAATGGTGGTGGTTTTCCATCGCGATGGGACCCTACACCTCGATGGATTAGTGTGCCATCGAACGGCTTCTTTCCCTACCGGAACTGTTAGCGTAGCGAATGACAACAAGGTATTGGACTGTTTTGCTCCTTTCTTGGCGGGGTTTGTCATGCAGGGTGTGGAGGCGGACAAGGCTATCCAAGCTGAATGGCGTAAGGTGTGCCGCTCCTTGAGCCGTCATGAGGAAGCCCATCCAAACCATCTCTTGTTCAGCTCGCCGAATGTTATGGCGGCTTTCACCCAACATGCGACCACATTGCCGGAGCTGACAGCACAGGTGCCATTGTTGAAGGGGGACAAGATGGTTAAAAACCGTGAGGCTCGCCTTCACCATCCTGCCTCAATTGTTAGGCCGACAGAGGTCCGACACGTCCAACAGTGCGTTCAATGGGCTCTAAAGCACGGGGTCAGCTTGACCGTCGTTGGTGGGGGTCACAGCGGCCACTGTCTATGGTCCAACGTCGTTTCGGTTGACATGGGCGCCTTTGACCAAGTACATATTCTCACAGCCGGGAATAGTGGAGGAGAATCCGGTTCCGAATCCGTTTCCTTGATTGTCGCCGAGGCCGGCTGCAAGACAGGGGATATTGTCCATAAGACCATGGCAGCAGGCATGACAGTGCCCTTGGGGTCCCGCCCAAGCGTAGGCACGGGTCTGTGGCTACAAGGCGGCATCGGGCACTTGGCTAGGATGTACGGGCTCGCGTGCGACGCCATCGTCGGTGCTGTGGTGGTCAGTGTCAACTCTAGCCAGGCCCTCTGCATCGGCTGTGTACCAAGCCAACACTGGCCGGCCGGTGCCGTGCGCCCAGAAAACGAAACTGATCTGTTATGGGCGATAAAAGGGGCTGGGACTAATGTTGGCATTGTAGTCAGCGTGACTTTTAAGGCTTACGTGGCTCCGACCTACTTGACTCGAAATTGGGTTGTCCCACTAAGTAACAACCTCGAGGCGCGGCTCAAGCTTAGTGATTTTGATAACTTCGTCGCCAGGGAGCTTCCCCGCAACTGTTCTGCAGACGCGTATCTGTACTGGGACATAGGCCAGTTGCATCTTGGCGTGACCATGTTCGAATCTTCCACGACTAGGCTCACATCTGAAATACCCACGCCCACGCCCGGACCCGTGGACACGATTTTGGGACGGAAAGGCAATTTCAAGGTTGTGGACGGTGTCGGTTTGTTTGAAGCTGAGATGTACATGTCCGGGATGCACAGCGGGCACGGCGAGGGCAGGACCTCCTCATTCAAGCGATGTCTATTCTTAAAACAGATCGGAGCACTGAACATTGCTGACATCTTGGTGGCAGCTGTTGAGACTCGTCCCTCGCCACTCTCCTATCTCCATCTGCTGCAAGGTGGCGGGGCGGTCAGTGATGTGGCAGCTGATGCCACTGCTTTTGGCTGTCGAGATTGGGACTTTGCCTGCGTGGTAACTGGTGTCTGGCCCCGCGACCAGGATGGAACTGAAGTCGCTCAGGCTTCCATGCAGTGGGTATACAACGTCGCCAAGGACTTGTTGCCCCTGAGTAGCGGAGTTTACGGTGCAGACCTCGGGCCGGACCCCAGAGACGCCGCGCTGGCGGCCAAGGCTTTTGGACTGAACCAGCCACGCCTGGCTCGCCTCAAGCACAGCTTAGACCCGCATAATGTGCTGGCCTATGCCTTCCCGCTCCCAAAACCGCCAATTGGACAGAAGCTCATCATTCTTATCACAGGTGAAAGCTGCTCCGGTAAGGACTTTTGTGCCGACATCTGGGTCTCCGTATTCCTCACGTGCACCCACAAAAGCCTCAAGGCGAGGGCAGTCAGCATTAGTGATGCGACCAAGCGAGAATACGCGGCGGCTACTGGTGCTGACCTGGACCGCCTGCTTCAGGACCGTGCCTACAAAGAGCAACACCGGCCAGCATTGACAGCGTTCTTCCAGGGCCAGGTGCAGCATCGGCCTCGGCTGCCAGAGGAGCATTTTCTAGATGTGGTGTACGGCGCTGTAGATGTGGATGTGCTGCTAATCACTGGGATGAGAGATGAGGCGCCAGTCGCAGCATTGTCACATTTGGTGCCATACAGCAGACTGCTTGATGTTCGCGTCAAAGCTAACAAAGAGACGCGGCGTGCTCGTCAAGGGTGTGACAGTGGTGATAATGATGGTGATGACAACGGGGACAACAACAATGGCGGGTCTAAACTGACAGCCTTGGAATACCGCCCCAGTCTCATCTTTGACAATGACGCAATCGGAAACAAGGCGGCAAAAAGGTTTGCCAAACAATACCTGCTTCCCTTCTTCCACGAGGACTTTCAGCAATTGGCCAGCATGGTGCGCCCGGTACCTGACTTTCCATGCCCGGGCATTGAATTCCGCCATGTGCTCAACATCTCCCAGCAGCCAGGTGGACTGGCCCTGTGCACATCTCTGCTGCAGACTTACTTCACCGGTGACTGGGCAAAAGTCGATGTGGTAGCGTGTTGTGAGGCAGGCGGCTTTGTCTTTGCATCAGCATTGGCCTCGCGGATTGATGTACCCTTGGCGCTAATTCGTGAAGCTGGCAAACTCCCCCCACCCACCGTTTCCGTCCTCAAGTCTACTTCGCATATATCGTCTCCAACATCCGACAATTCAAAAGAGAGGATTGAGATGGACCGGGATCTGATCCCCAGAGGCGCGTCAGTGGTAGTAGTGGATGATGTGCTTGCCACGGGGAAGACACTTTGTGCGGTGCTACAGCTTCTAGATAAAGCTGGCATCAGTAGTGAGAATGTTAACATCATGGTCGTGGCCGAATTCCCTGTTCACCGTGGCCGGGAATTGTTGCGCCTGCATGGTTTTGGCGGAGTCAATGTTCAAAGCCTTTTGGTCTTTGGTGGTGCTTAGGAAAGGAAGGAGAGGATCTTTGGAAACTTGGACTTGTGATCAAATTCAACCAATCTCACATCTTTCTTCAAGGTCAATATGTCTCAAAATCCGATCTAAAGACAGGTGCTTTTTGCTACATTAATACCAGACCAATGCAAGTGTTTCTGTCTACACCACTAGTACATGTGCCAAGGAGCCCTGGAGGGAGAATCCTTCTCTATCTATCGAATGTATGTGCATACCTCTACGGTAAATTGAATAAATATTACAAAAATCACTACATCTCTTTATGGGAACTTTCAATGGAGGAGGTTGTTGGACATTGGGCATGGGATGATTTAGTTGAAAATGACAGCTGGTACGAGCAAGTCGTGTCGTGTTGCACGCTTTTCTAAAGCACAATGATAGGTACCTTGTCAGTGATAAGGCACTTGGAATGTCAGCCTTATGGAGCGCATTGCCTGACACACAAGCACCGTCCATACAGTAAAAGTCTTCTCTGACTCTCAATAGCCTTTCTATGGAGACTTCGACACTTTCAGTGAGAGTGGAGAGTACGAATTTTGTTTTTGCAGTACGAGCCATACGATGATGCATAGGAGGACAATGTACCAAATGAGGCGCTGAAATTATTTGAGGATGATTGACCAACGCCACACTCAACGTACATGAGATCAGTGCTCGTATTAAAAACCAAGTCAGAGAATGCTGTTTGACAGTAAGGATTACTGTGCCTCACTGCATGTGTAGAATCTCAGAAGCAATTAAACCGACAATTGTTCCAATAGTTATAGACTACCATGGCTTTGTATTAGGGTATGAGGAAAGATCTCATTAGGGAGTTTCAGGAATGCTGTGACGGTCTCGTGCAATAGGAATCTATTGGTAGACTATCTGACGAAATTCTAACATGGGGAGAGAAAGGAAAGAGGCAGGCCTGTCGGCGACGAGCTATCTAGTGTGTGCGAGGGGCTTAAGCGAGGCTCAGTGAATATCGTACGCCAGACAGGCCAAAGCAATCAAACATTCTATACAGCAGGTGAGTGTTCATACTCTGTGACAAATACTAAACCCTGACATGCAACAAGGAGCTTGGTGATCTTTATGCAATTGGGACTATTCTTTCACTCAGAATAAGCTCCAATATTTCCAAACAAAGGACTGGAAAGATCAGAAAATTGATTATGCAGCCCTCTATCATGACAGTCTTAATAATTGGATCAAACCCTACCAGCTCTCTGAGTCTAACAACCCCCATTGCAAATTCAGAAATCAACCCATTCGAATATGCTTCCCTTATTACTTTCTGGAACCCAAACAGAGATGCCAGCACCTACTGCCCAAGGTGAAGTTGACCGGTACTGTGATAGTGGTAGGTCTTTAATCTAATCCTATATATCTGATCTTGATCTAACTTTCTCTAGCAACACTACCTAACGGAACCTGCCCTTGGCAGTTCTGGAAGCATCATGAGGCTGATTATCCTGCTCTAGCAGCTCTTGCCCTGGATATTCTTTCAGTCCCAGCAAGTGGTGCAGGCGTTGAACGATTATTCAATTCTACTCGTGATATCTGCCACTACCGGCAAGGGTCTTTAAAAGCGACAACAATCAAAGATCTGATATTATTCATGTGTGCTACAAAATTCGATATTGAAGAAGAGAAGCTGGTATTTATACAAGATTATACAAAAACAGATGGGATTGCTGCAATACAGGAGGAAGCTAAAGTCCAACAGTCTAGTATTGATTCTGCTGTGTCACAGGCTGTGTCACGGGCTCGGAACAGTAGATGATAACGAACTGGATTCCTATCTAGACTATTGTAGCCATCGACGAGAATATCGAATCTGGAGAAAAAAGAAGAGGGAATCACCCCGTCGACAGAGAGAGCTATATACAGTATGTGTGTTTGGAAAAGGGGTTAAGCCTGCGTTTGTTGCAGCTGACTATTCGGTAGCGTTTGCACGCTTAGTTGCAAGGCTAGGGTTTTCTTTATCTGTTCGCATGGTGGCGTCATTAGCCCCGTTGATGCCGTTTGCTGGTCCTGGCTTCAATACAACGTCAAGCCGTCACACTGGCTACACGACATCAATGCAGCAATGATCACATTCTGTGTGCTATCTGCTAACTTCTGCAATTGAATAATCTGGAAAAGATCTTTTCTTCGCTCGGACTTGATTCAGACTGCGATCCCACCTACCCCGACAAATGAGTGGTGGCCAGCTTATCGCTAATGGTATCTGTCCCCAAGATCCCTGAGGCTTCGGTCCCGTCAACGTCGGCTTCGATTTCATTGCTCTTATTCTCCTTCGCTTCGGCCTTTTCGATCTTGTGGGCTTCACCCGCTTTCATTTTCTCTTCATTTGCTTCTCCCCGTGTCTTCAATTGCTTCCGAAAAGCCACTGTATACTCATCTGGGTCCCACGCCAAAACCCTGCTTTCCATCTCTTTCAGCTTCTGAGTCACCAGTTGTTCCATCTCATCCTTTTCCTTCTCATCTAGCAGGTCAAGCCTCTCTTGCCACACTTCCCCGGGGCTCTCAGTAGGCCCAAAGAACCGTGGGTCAATCTTTTGCCAGTAGATTGCATCAAAGGCAAAGCTGTTTAACACTGCATACATAATCCAGAAATCTCCACTTTTCCAACTCTGTTGCATAGGTCCGGAGAGCCGCTGGTCCTCTTTCAACCGACCCTGCCGGATCCATGTGTCCTCACAATCCTTCATTACGTCAAGGAACGTCTTCAGACGATCGTCAAACACTCTTGTCCAGTCCTCAATGCCCTTTGACCAGAACTCGGGCTTCTCAATAAGCAGCCACCAGGGTGGCGCATAAGAAAATTCAACTGGTGCGGCGTATGTGAACTCCCAATCCACCACGCCGACAATCTCCATAGCCTCATTGAGAAGTACATTAGCTGGCCGTAAATCATCACACCAGATTTTGAAAGGCCCGTTCTCGAGTGATGGATTGGTGAGTCGCTTGTCCCTAGCAAGTTTACGGAAAAGCTGTCGTGCCACAAACTTTCGTCGACAATCGTCTGCGGACTCCACAGCATCGTTCCTTTGGTGTATCAGATGGTCAATGTTGAGGTCTGCAAGGGATTCGAAATATGAAGAGGTAGTGTCAAATGTAGTATCTGTATCGAAAAGCTTTGATCGTGGCAAACCTCCCAGTCGCAAAAGCTCATTCATATTCATGGACAAAGGCCGGCGTGTCACTTCCCATGTGAAGTCGTCAATCTGGCTGAGGGATCCGATCCGAGAAAAAGAGGGAATGGAAAGCTGTAGCAGAACGCCCGCTAGCTGTTTATAAAGCACCTCAAGTGTGTCTTTGTCGATGTTTGGGTCCAGGATTCCACGTTCCTCTTTTGGACATCCTGGCACGTTGAGGGCATCGTACATCTTCGTTCCGTGATCGATATAATCCATCATAATGAATGGGCTCAGTTCGAGAGGGCTCTCCTTCCTTGTACCTGAGTGGAGAATGAATGGAACCGGGATCGATGTCTGATCCGTGAGAAACCGCATCACAGCAACTTCATTCACGATCTTCTCCTCAGGAAAAAAAACAGCACCGGGCTGCGAGAACCGTATAACGGTGGCACCTTTTTGGTACTTCATCCGTAAAGAGATATTATAAGAACCTTTTTTGAGTATGGCAAACTCGGTAGCATCGCCTTTGTTGTGTTTGAGGATGAAGTCTGCGATCGGTTTCAAGATGTCGAGTTTCAAAAATTGAACTAGCCAATTGTCAGATGTTT
The DNA here is from genome assembly GCA_034509305.1 of Aspergillus cristatus. Classification (NCBI taxonomy): domain Eukaryota; kingdom Fungi; phylum Ascomycota; class Eurotiomycetes; order Eurotiales; family Aspergillaceae; genus Aspergillus; species Aspergillus cristatus. The sequence goes on along the minus strand of WJBV01000007.1, from coordinate 290,623 downwards.
CCTCGGCTTGTTCCCAAGCCACATCGTCAGGGCGCATTTGTGATTGCATATTTGCGTAGTAAGCCGGATGGAATAGCGTGAATGAAATTTTAATAAAATGAAAGAATGCCCAAGTTATTTCTTATGGCAAGGCGTACGTATTTATATATTTGGGAAGAAGGAGATTGGGAAAAACAGGGGATGGGGGGGATATGGGTCTGTTTTAGTGGGCATGGATGGCTGATTGACTAAGTGGCCTATCGGCTCAGCTATTAACTATGAGTGATACATACCACAGCGCCAAAATCGCGACCATCTGCTCGCGATTTCCCAGCCCACTACCGAGTACAAACACTGCTAACACCAATCCTATGTCCGACGTCAATATGGGGGAAGCCCCGGGAGCCCACGAGACCCTGACCGCTTCCCCCCAGGAGCCCACCACCCTGAAGCGACCGCCCAGACGACCAAGGCCAGAGACACCGGGAAAAGCTATACAGGCCCCTCCTACGCCCAAGAACTGGCATCCCGACCGGGATACGCCCCCTGCGTCCCCCTCCTACAAAGCCCCCCAAAGCCAATTAGGCTTGGAGCTCCAAAGCCATATCACAGCAGCAGTGGCTTCACGCACAGCACAGCTAAAGACTACAGGAGATGAAGTCTTGGAGCTTGTCTCTGTGATTAGCCAGAAAGTCGCCAACTGGGAAGAGAAGAGCCTACAAGGAGCTGCCTCCTTGGGCAAGGATATTAGGACCCTGGTCCTCAACTTCAGCAGGAACCTAGCGACTGGACACCCTACCAAACAGGAGAATCACCAACCCCCGCACTCTAAACACAACAGCTATGCCAAAGCTACTAGAACACCACCCAATGTCCCCAAGACGCAGCTCAAGATACCAAAGACCACACACAAATCACCACAATCAGAGAAAACCCCACGCATTTTTCTCCACCTCCCAAAAGATCTGTCACAGGCTGCGCCTGTAGAATAAACGATATGTTATTCGGAGGGATGATCGGAGTGGTTACCTGACTACCTACCCCGCATAACGTACTTCTGTATATAAAGGCTGTCTGATCGGACACCCGTTCTTCTCTTCTTCAACGAAATCTCTTGAATGATAGCTAGTTATTAGCGCTGCAGGCTTAGCCCTTAACAGGGGATGGGCATGGGGAAAGGGTGGAAGTTACCCTGTCCACATGCCTTGTCTCTCCTTGTATTGTTGAGGGTAGACTAATGGAAAGGTGGGGTGTCCCAGGGGAGGTCATTTGTGCCCCATTGAATGGTTGTGAGGATAGGTTCATGGTCTGCAAGAGGTGGTAGGTTGGTAGCAACTTCTGAGGATATCCCAAGGCTGAGCAGAGTGCTATTGGCCCAAGATAGGTCAATCATGTTTTGTCCTCAAGTCAGCGAGTCTGGGGGCAGTGTCAGGGTGAGATCCTGGGATTCTGTCCAAGATAGGAAGGGTTCTGCTCTGGGAGAAGGTCGAGCGGATGACTGCCATATAGGATGTTGGAGGTTAAAGTCTCCAGCTATTAGGCAGGGAAGGGATGGGGTTGTCTGTGCCATGAGAGACTCCAAACCTTGACCCTCATCAACTGCTCCACGGGGAGCGTTATAGATGTTGACCAGGAGTGTAGTCCTCTGGGGGGTGTTGATTTGGATGGCTAAGATGTCCCTGGATGGTGGTCTGTAAGGAACTAATTCTGCTTTCAGGTGTGGGTGTTTCCGTATGTATGTGAGGACTTGGGGTCTAGCTGACCAGTCCTCCATTGGGGCAAGTTGGTAGAATGATGGGTGGTGTTTAGAAATCCGACGGGAGCGGTCTGTAAATATCCAGGGCTCCTGAATCAGTACTGCATGACAGTTATTTTCAAAGGCCAGTTGTAGCGCAGTTTCATGCGCTTCCCAGTTTCAGCCGACATTCAGTTGTAGGATCTGTAGATGAGATAGCCTATCTAACATGTTTGGGGCTGTTCTCTCGTTGGTGATGAGCCCAAGTTTCTGGAGGGCTCAGATGTAGCAGTCTGGTCTTGTAGCATGTGCTGACGTGCACCTGCTTTCCTGACTGCAATGAATTGTGACCTGGTAAGCCGTTGGATGACTCCCTGTTGTATGGTGGGTTTGGTGGGGCAGTTAGAGTGGTCCGCTGGAAATGGGCCACAGCAATTGGTACAACATGGGTCTGATGTTTCCTCTTCATTGGGGGAGGAATGGGCCTCTTCAGTGTGATCCTTCTTGCTGCAAATGCGGCATCTGGGTGTGTGGGTGCAGGTCCAGGGGTTATGGTAGTCCCAGCACCGCTTGCATTGTTCTATGCGGGGCCGGAGGGGTTTATGTTTGATTGGTATATTCTCACCAAAGAGGTAGACCCTTTTGGGCACTGTTTGAACTTGAGTTTCTGGGACTGCCATGACAAAGGTGCCAGACAGCGGATTCTTATTTGAGCGGTAAAATCTCAGAGGGGAGAGGCCTGTCTGAAGCTTAAATTCATCCAGAGCCATCTGCTCGGTTACAGGCACTTGGGCCCCATCATAACTGGTATACTGCTGGGGCGCGTTTGGTAGGGCGTAGATTGCCCATTTCTGTTCGACTTCGACTGTGGCTCCCTGTATAAGGCGTTCCAGGAGCTCCCTGTGTTCTGTGAGGAGCTGGAGGCCCGGGCCATCCTTAGGCCAGATTGCCAAGCCCGAGGGCACTTGTTGGATCTCTTTAATAGCTGCAGAACAGGTCTTGTCCAGGTGTTTCCTCAGTATGTCCATTGTGGCGTGCGGGCTAGCTTGACGGGCTGGATGATCTTTGGAGAGGCAGAGAAAAATGCGTAGAGGCTTCTCTGGTTGTGGTGGCTTGCATGTGGCCTTGGGTAGCTTGGGCTGTGTCCTGGGGGCGGTGGATGGGGATCCCACAGTTTTGGCATAGCTGTTGTGTGCCGGGTGCGGTAGGTGGTGATTCTCCTGTTCAGAAGGATCTCCAGTTGTTAGGTTCTTGCTGAAATTGAGGACCAGAGTTCTAATGTCTCTGCCCAAGGAGGCTGCTCCCTGTAGGCTCTGCTTTTCCCAATCAATGACCTTCTGGCTAACCATGGAGACAAGCTTTAGAACTTCATCTCTGGTGGTCTTTATTTGCGCTGTTTTCAATGCCACTGCTGTTGCAATGTGGCTTTGGAGCTCTGAGCCCAGTTGGCTTTGGGGGGACTCGTGGGTCAGAGTTGTAGGAGGGGTATCCCGTTCAGGCTGTGTGGGTGGATACTGGCTTTCAGGAGGATGGCAAGGGGAATGTTGAGCTTGCATCGGTATCTTGCGTCTCAGCTGTTCTGGTGATTGTTGGGGGGTGGTGGGCTCTTGAGGAGGCGCGGTCAGGGTCTCACAGACCTCCGGGGCTTCTCCCATGTCAGCATCTTCTGTTCCATTGAGTTGTTCGGGCCTTTTCTCTTGTCTTAGTTTCGTGGCGCGCAGGCGATAGTGCGCTTGGGTAGGGGGGGCTCTTCTTTTCCTGACGCCCATGGTGTTGTGATCTTGTGGGGCTCTTTCACAACAGGGATCAAGTTGATATTTGACGGCCATGTCACGTGATCAACATATCAACGATATGCTCCAGCATAGCAGTGATATGAAATGGCAGATCACTGATATGACATGGAAGGATATATAAGGACACTCATTCATGTACTTAGCTTAGTTCTTCGCGATCAATTTTCAAGTCATTTAGCATTGGTTACCTTTCTAGTTTCTGACTCATCTGCACTCAACCAACAGCTGAGTATACGTACTCAGTTGGCCTTGTTTCTCTATTCATTACCTTATTGATTCTACTTGCCTTACGGAACCTGGAGGGGGCGATATACCCAGCAACGCATTATCAGTTTACCTTTGGACCTGGACGGTCATCGGACTCATACGCATATATTGGAAGACACTTAGGGTAAGTGTCCCATCTCGAAATACAACTAAAACCCTAGATACGATACGAGACAAGCCAGGTTGTGACACACTGGTCTGATTTGCTGGATGGTGTGCTGGGCCTCTGTGAGCTCTGTACAAAGTTTGCTGACTTCCAGTTCCAGCTTTGTGATCTGCTCTAGATAGAGCCCTTCATGAACTTGCTGTTCTGCTCTCCAGTTGGACAGCTCCTCTGCCAGGTGTGCCTGTACCTGTTCCAGGACCATTTGATATATTTCTGTCACGGGCTCGGAATAGTAGATAATAACGAACTGAATTCCTATCTAACTATTGTAGCCATCGACGAGAATATCGAATCTGGAGAAGAAAGAATGAGGAGGAAATCTATCTGGGTAATGAAGAGGTTCTTAAGAGGATTGTTGGCGACATGACTGGATGGTGTTTGTGATGTATCATCCATTGCCGTAGTGTTGGGCCGCCATATGAGCTATCATATGTGAGCCGTCACAATTTCTTGTTGCTGGGTTTGGGCTGCTTCCAAGGCCCCCACCAACACCTGGGCGTGTTTGCTCACGTCTAGCAGGGAAGTTTGATGCCTTGGCCTGCCCATCAATGACTTTTGTAGAGTCTTTTGTTGTTCTGATTCCGCTTCTAGCCTCGCTGGCCCGGCTGGGGGCCCTGCTGGAGCCCCCGGGTTGCCAGCGCTCCTGGCCCTCATTTTCATCCATACTCACACTCTCTGTGCTGCTATAATTAAGTACAGGCTGCATCATGTTCCCGGATTGTCAACGGGTTGGCTTTGGGGTGACTGGCGTATCTTGTGTTTCTGTGAACTGGGAGGCCACATTGCCCACTCCGGGGGTGACGCGTGCGATACACCACCACCACGGGGTCTCAGTGCCTCCATGGTGGTTTATAGGTGCCAGGAGGCCCCTATCGGTCGATTGACGCGTGAAAAAGACGTGTTTTTCTTGGGTGCTGATTTTCATGTTCCAGGCGCCAAGCTTTTTGATAGATTTTTTACAGAGTAGCTAGTTATGAGGTGCTCTTATTTATGAAGCTGTGGAGTTCTTTTCCAGAGGCCGCGTCATTGGCTGTTGCAGATCACTCATCAAACGGTCGGCGACAAGTGGCTACAATGCAAATAATGAACCAAATCCTACAACCATATGCACATAATGGTGGAGTATCTCTGGAATCGAAGCAGACCGGTAGCGAGAATGGCAATTGACCTTCCTCGTTCCGGCGTTGATTTCGCACTTATCCACATGTCGCGATGATCTAAGTAAACACTTCTGTTGGTCAACCTGGTAGGTATCGGCTGGTGTCTCTCCAGCGTCTAGAAATTGTGTAGGAAAGACTGGGAAACGTTGAAACAAGCCAATTCATTATTCATCTACTGGCTCAATCCAGTCGAAGAGCTCCATTTCGCTCCTCCACTTTGTTCACTGCGTCCGTGACGCGAGACCCGTCTCCCTCATAGAGAAGAGAGTCGTAGACTGTGGCTCCCGTGATACAGCCAATAACTGGAGCGATGATAGGGACGATAAAATAGTAGTTGTCTGAGGTGAACACCTCTCTACCATAGACGATTGCGGAGAATAGTCTCGGGCCAAAGTCTCTCGCAGGGTTAATGGCCTAGAGATAATCATAATCAGTTTGGGTCGTAATGGGTCTGATCTGGTCTGGTCAAGCAACATACATAGCCAGTCTGCCAGCCCAACGAGGCACCAATGGCCAGAAGGAGCAGAAACATGGAGAGCTGAGATGAGTGGAAGCGAAGGGCATTAGCCGGGTCTCCGATGCTGAGAGCTCCGAACATGAGCACCGCGGAGCCGAGCCATTCGGAAAATGCGGCCTGCCAGTTCGTAAAAAAGAAGTCGGCAGGATAAGTCGCGAAGATGCCTGCTGAATGGTGTCCTTGCGGACTCAGAATCGAACCACCGGGAATGGTGTACTCGGGGTCCCAGTCCTTGATGGCTGACCAGTAGTTGATATAGACGATGGCGGCACCAACAAAGCCACCGAAAAACTGGGCGAACAGCTTGCCTGGTAGCTTCTGCCACTGTCCCGGAGACGGACGAACGAGGGCCAGGCAGATTGTGACGGCGGGGTTGATGGTAGGACTGGGATCGGAGAGATAGCCAGAAAGGGTGACTGCTGCTGCCCAGGCAATGTTGATTGATAGCCAGGTGCCATAACGATAATCAGAGAGGAGGCATTGAGCGACCACTCCGTCTCCAATGACAATTAGGAGGGCAGTCCCAAGGAACTCGGCGACATAGGGCTTCAAGTCCCTCCGTGAAAAGGCAGCCAAGTTATGGAGCATATTGATTAACCGGGTTGTCTGTGTCTCTCACTGTGTCAGCCAAGGGGTGCAGTACTTGTAGTGAAGTCGAAAATTCAGTCGACAGAGATAAAGAGTGAGGGGAAGAACCCTGCAGTCCAGGACATCCACTAGATCAACCAATCGGTAGCTGATATCGCAAGTCATGCAAAATGTTAGCCACATCAGCAATAGCTTGATCACTCCACCAGACACGTGATATTGAAAGGACATCTCGAAGAAAGACAACTTCGAAAGTCAAACTTGGTATTTCCCTTGCTGCCAGCCCGGATATTAGAGTCAGTGCATGGGCATAGTTATTTGTATAGGAATTGGACATGCTGGGCTGGGTAAGTAAACCCGGCCTCTGATTGGCCAGTCCGCAAATTACTGCCTCAGGCCAGAACTCCACATCTCGCTCTCTTGACTTCATCCGCTCCAGTTCGACCGGCTTCTTCCCCAATTCCACCGGTCGATGTCTGTCTCTCTCTTCCATTGACCCCGTCCCTCTCTCTCTCTTTTCTCTTCCTCACCCCTCCCACCTCATTACCCCCGCGCGTACCCACCATGTTCCTTCCAGCCTCCAGAGCTCTCCTCCGCTCCCCGTCGACGCCGTTCGTCGCAGTCCGTGGCCCGGCTAGCAGGCGATTGGTAAGCACCGCTTCCTCCTCGGGGACGCCCAAGTCCAGGAGCTGGAAGAATACCGTCGTGAGGGTTGGATTGGCCGCTGGCGCGGTTTACTATTATAACACGAGTGATATTTTCGCCGGCCAGCCGTCGTGTACGTCAAACTTTTTTGCCCGCCGTCCCCGACACAGCCCATGATAATTTGCTAATTATGTCCGACGACAGTCTCCCTGCGAAACCAACCCTACGGCTACGAACCCGTCGACGAAAAGTCCCTCCCCACACTCAACTCCATCGAGCCGAAGATCCGCAAGGAACGCGAACAAGAACGACAGAGGGAACAAGCCGCGCGCGCCGCCGCCGCCACCCCCGCAGATGGAACAACCCCCGGTGGGAAATCGCCCGAGCAACTAGAGGAGGAAGCTGGCCAGGAGGCTGCGTTCAACCCGGAGACTGGCGAGATTAACTGGGACTGCCCGTGTCTGGGCGGAATGGCCCACGGTCCTTGCGGGGAGGAGTTCAAGGCGGCGTTTAGCTGCTTTGTGTACTCGAATGATGAGCCCAAGGGGATTGATTGTATTGAGAAGTTCAAGTTCGTGCTTTCACGCGTGAACCTTGTGATTATTGGGTTGGTTGATTGCTGACTTTGGACTTAACAGGGGCATGCAGGATTGCTTCCGTGCGCACCCCGACGTTTACGGCGCCGAGCTAGAGGACGACGATGCTCCCGCTGAGAACCCCGCCGCTCCTTCGAAGGAGGAGGTTTCCGCCGCCGTTAAGGCTGACGCCGCCTCGCATCCTGATGAAAAGCATGCCCGCGCAAAGGAGGTCAAGACTCAGGTTGCCAGCGCCGCAGCGAAGGAGGGCGAGCAGGCTGAGAGCGAGGAGCTGATCCCCAAGACATGGCACGACACGGAAAGCAAGAACACCGAGTCCAAGGCTCAGAAGTCTGAGAAATGAATAGATGATTGCCACAAGGTCGAAGGAGGGAGTCCGTATCCCGCTTTCTTGCCGGTGATATCGCAGGCTGAATACGAGAAAAGGGAGTCGTGCCCTGTATGTGGTATCTCCAAATTATGATGAATCGGAACGAGGAAGAGAAGGAGGGAAGGAAGAAAAGCAGAAAGCATCTTTCTCTTTGGAAAGTGACGAAGAAGTGAGAGTCTGTTGCTCTCCTTTTTGCTTTCATTTTCTTCTACATGTATCACTGTCTATGTCTATTTACCATATTTCATTTTGTTTGTTGCTGTTTTTCCTAGCAATGTAACTACTGTATTATGTATTATCTACTCTGGCATTGAGGATAGAATTGGAATCATCTCTCTTTACTGATAAACCACGCGTTAACCATTCAACCTTCTCTTCATCGTAAATTATAGAATAAGCACGGGACAGTAATCAATGAGTAGCATTTAGCATTATAAGATAGCTCGTAACTCCAAAAAACAAAGCATTGCGCCTTTTCCTATACGAGAAATACAAACGGAAATGAAGAACAAATAAAATGAAACCATCTCCAGCCGAGCCATTCATACTCCCATCTCATCTATCCAGGTCCAGTCCAGAAAGATCACTGTCTGGCCGCGTGTCTGTGTCTGCTCTCCTCCTCGGGACATGGTATAGTACATGATGATATAAAGAGAAAAGAAAACGAAGAAAAGAACTCACATTCCCTGTCGGTGTGGCGACGAAAACCGTTTCATACATGTCATTTTCTGATATTATCCGTGATAACAGGATGGATTGCTTATAGATCGAATGTTTTGAAATCGGCACCCGCCTCAGCACTCCATGGCTGAACACCGGTTCTGAAATCGCCGCCAACAGGCTGGAAGTTGTACCGGTTACCCATACCAGCTGCTGCGGCATCAGCAATCATCGCGTTGGCGTCGTCACTGGGTCCCTTGAGGGTGATGGACTGCAGCGAGTCTTGGACCTCCTTGACACGCTTCTTCATGGCCATTCGGTCCAGGAAAAGCTGCTGGCGAGCTTGTTCGAGTTCCCGGCGTTCAACCTCGATGATCTCTTCCATCTCGTTGAATTGCTGGAGCTTGATCTCGAATTTCTGGAGGGTGACGTTGACAGCGGCGGAGACGAGACGGGTCATCTCGCGTTCTTCGTGCGAGGCCAATGCTCCGGCGCGCGCTGCGGAGGCTGCGAGGGCAACGTTGGGGAGGGATGCCTTGGATGCTGTATCGGTCTCTGCGCGCGAGGTATCCACCTCCATGGAGTCCTCAGTCTTTGGAGCTTCGCCCTCCTTCTCCTTGCCCTTATCCTGGGCCTTCTCTTCACCCGAGCCCTTCCCGAGCTGCTTCTTGAGTTCCTTCCGGATCTCTTCCACGGAGCGTCCTGCGGCAGCGGCGGCCACTGACGGCTCTGCCATTTGAGCGAGGAATGCGACCACGGACAAGACCGGGTTCTCAGCGTGGCTGATAGGGTCCCGGCCATGAAGGTTGCGCAGGTCTGGCATGTCTTCAACGTACTTGTCTTCGATCTCGAGCTGCAAGAACTTCATAACGCATTCTTCCTTTGTCCTTGTGCCCACGTGGTTGGCAATTTGCTCCCAATTGTCGTCAAAGTTCTCCAATCCTTCAAGGAGCAGGACAAGCTCCGAGTCGCTCCAAGGAGCTTCCTTATCTTGGGCAATCGTATATTCGTTGTCCTCAAGCTTGACGAAATCCGAAGCGCTGTGGCTTGAGGGCATGCGGCCCTGCAAAAAGCAGTTGGGGCACAGGTCGTACTTCGAGTTCGGGGCGTTGTTTCCAGCGGCAGGTGCTGACTTGGCGTAATGGAACCGGAGACGAGTGCAATCAATTCCGCAAGAGAAGCAGTGAGCCTTCTTTCTAGGTTCCCGAGCAGCGTTCTCCAGTGCCTTGGTGGGATCGGTGCCATTGGCGCCTTCCCCGTTGGCCTGCTTGTCTTTGTCCTCTGTAGCCAGTGTGATCTCCTTGCCCTTGTCATCGTAGATATTCCGGCGAAGTTCGAGGTTGAGGTCTGCCTTGGAAGCAGGAGTGGAGGACGCGGCACGGTCAGTAGCCGGGTGAGGCTTACCCGGGGTAACTGTGTGGTTGGGACCCGGTTGGAAAGGCTGGAGGCCACGCGGGGTGTCCGCAACCACCCGGAAGTGGCCAGTAAACGGGGGACCGATGTTGGAAGGACGCGTTTGGGGATCCACCTGTCGAAGTCAGTATTCACCCAGGTAATGTTCATGGTAAAATAAAGACGCACCTGGTAGTTAATCAACCCCCATTGCTCGAGGAAAGAATGCACCCGCATAATAGCGCAGACATCTCCGGCAAGGTTACGGCGACAAGCCGTGACAGTGAGGTATTCAATGGGATTCAGTCGATAAGTGTTGATCATGAAATCTCGGTAATCCTTGTAAATGGCGGGTGTCTTGCTGCGGTTCCGGCCATTGAAAAACTCTGCCAAAGCCTTCTTCTCAATGGGGTGGACAGTGTGCATATCGAACCATGTGGAATAACTCGGGAGAATAATGGCATGTGTCTGCGAAACGAGATGTGAACGAGCAGAAGCCTCGAGCGACGCCTTGGCCTGCGCTGGGTCAGCAGCGCCATCCACCCCCAGCGGCACAGAGCCCTCTCCAGTCTCATCGCCAGTATCAGGTTCTTTCTTCGCGTCTTCCATTCCGCCCATCTCTTCGTCTTCGCGTTCAGCGTCGGCGTTCTGAGGCTTGGGGGACGCAGGCGCATCTAGCGGGTTATCGGTTCCGGAAGCACTTTCGGCCTTTTTCACCGGCGATCCTTGATGCGATTGCGATCCTGTACGAATGGCACAAATGTTGGCAACCTGCGTGTCTCTCCGCGAGAGATAGATGAATGGATGGAAAAGGGTTACTTACCACTGGGCGCAACAACATCACCGGGGGCATCCTGAGCGACGGCCTGGGCATCATCGGCAGCGCCTGAAAGGACTGGATTGTCTTCCATATTATGCGAGAGGGTGAATGGTATCGAAACGAGAGTCGTAGACGGGTTGTTCAAGGCACCTTGCCTAATCTTCGAGGGATCACTGTCGGATTCGTTGGGGAAGGACCGGGTGCAAAAAGGCAGCGCTTAATCAGCTGCTGCAAAAGACAAAGCACAGTGGCTCGATCTGCAGAGACAGCAAGCAAGAAATCGAATAAACGGCGATGTTAACCAAAGGCCGGCAGCAACGAGGGTTGAGGTTGGCTGGGGAAAGCAGCGCATTCGGTCGCGACACGCCCAAAAGTTCGCGCCAAGACTGAATAGAGCGCTAGCCTTTTTGGGTTAGTGCCATATAATCAAGCTCCCAGAATATCCGTCTTTTTATATCCAACGTCGCTTATTCTCTCCCTATAAATGAGGTTTATGGTTTTGCTCTGTCTGCTATGGTTGATGAGAATGGCCTTGCAGTCCGGCTCTCGTTAAACAGTTGTATCCGGAACACCGACTTAGCTACGGAATACGGATACAGAACTCTACATTATTATTGCAACATGATCAATCATCATTCATTACAGATTAACATACACGATTGCCTTTCATAGCAGGATTCAAAAATATACAGCACTGTTCAATCCAAAACGCTTAGTGCTGAGCAATAGCAGCAGCTCTGTCCTGGAAAGTCTTAGTCACCGCCGGCCTAGCCTTGACCCTCTCCAACCAAGCATTCAGGTTAGGGAACTCCTTAGCCACATCGACGGTACCAGCAAGTCGTGCCCCAATGGCAACATACCACGGCACGAAAGCCGCATCAACATAGCTGTACTTGCCCCCAACGAGATACTCCTTACCCTGCAACTCCTTGTTCAACACACCCGACACCCTCCGGATCTCATTCAGGTACCGGTCGATGGCACTCTGGATTTTCTCCTGGTGGAACACACTGAACCAAACGGCCTGTCCGAAGTACGGACCCTGCCCCGACATCTGGTAGTGCAGCCACTGCTTCGCCTGGAAGTACTCGGGGCAGCCAGCGGCGAAGCTAATAGTGTTTTGCTTATCGTAGGTTTCGACGAGGTATTCGACGATAGCGCCGGATTCCCAGAGAGAGATACCGGTGTTGGGGTCTTCGATGGCGGGGACACGGCCGTTGGGGTTGAGTTTCTCGAAGGGGTCTTGTTTCATTTCGGGGAATTGAAGGAATTTGGTTTCGTAGGGGAGCTTGAGTTCTTCGAGGATGGCGGTCACCTTCCACGGGTTGGGACCGGTGGCGTGGCTGTAGAGAACGATGGGTTTGAGAGACATTGTGGTGTTTTTGGTTTGATTGATTGCAATTGAGGATAATGAATATATTGGGGTATTCCGTGAGGACTTGGGGAGTATGTAGTGAATTGAGGAGGGGACAATATACGTCTTTATATGCTATCTCGGCGAATACAGCATAGCCGATACCCCGCACTGCGATGGAGAAGCAAGAAGAACAACTCCGAAGTCAACATAAGCTCTGCTCTGTAATCACGGCTTCGTCTTCGTCATCAAACCCGCCATCATTCCGAGAGCTGACAAATTGCGGAGAGTTGGTCAGATAACGTAATCGGACACCGAACGGTCCTGGACACCGAGTGGTCCGGCTCCCCCTGACCAACCACATCAACCACCTCCATACCATTCAATTAACCACAATGCCACTCTCCGATGCCTCTAAAGAGGAGCATATTCAATCAGCTCTTGACGCTTATAAAAAGGGCCTCTTTAATTCAATTACCAAGGCAGCATCAGCCTATGATGTGTCTCAAACTACCTTGAAGCGATGAGTCAAAGGCGGGAATGCATGCACTGAGATAGCTGCAAATTCCCGCAAATTAACAGATACTGAGGAGTCAACATTGTCAGCATGGATCCTAGATATGGCACAGCGTGGCATGCCTCCACAAATATCAATCGTACGCCAACTAGCACAGTTGCTGCTTTCTGCACGAACATCTCCACAAGCCTCTGCCCCCGCCTACATCAGTGAAAAATGGGTCACCAGGTTAATCCAGCGCCATGAGGAACTCCAATCAAAATACAGTCAAAAATATGACTACCAGCGAGCTAGATGTGAAGACCCAGAGCTTATGATCTTCCAAAGTACAATTGAAAAGTATGGAATTCTTGAGCAGGATATCTACAACATGGATGAAACTGGCTTCTAAATGGGTGTGATATCTACTGCCAAAGTGATCTGTGGCTCAGAGACAAGAACTAGCCGTGCCAAAGCTGTACAGCCTGGCAATTGTGAATGGGTAACTGCTATTAAAGCAGTAAATGCAACTGGATGGGCCTTGCCTCCCTATATCATTTTCGCTGCGAAGAATCATCAATCCAGATGGTATAAAGATATTCCACAGGACTACCGCATCGGTGTTAGTGAAAATGGCTGGACAAATAATCAATTGGGCCTTGATTGGCTTCAAGAGGTTTTTGAAAAGCATACTGCATCATGTACAATTGGCAGATATCGCTTGTTAATCCTTGATGGCCATAGCAGCCATGCAACTGCAGAATTTGATAAGTTCTGCACAGAGAAGCATATAATTCCATTATATATGCCACCACATTCATCACATCTTCTTCAACCTCTTGATTTATTTATTTATTTATTTAATCAAGTTTATAGTCCGTATCCAGCTCCTGGGGCTATGACAGACTGTCCAAGCCTTGGGCAGGGGTTTTACCCCCTGCCCCTTTCAGGTTTACTACTTATGTACATGGTCTTCTCCTGTTCCTCGCCCCAATCGGCCTCTTCGCCCAGGGCATTCGGGTTCTGGGGGTGTTCCCAGGCCCTCCTCGTTTTCTTCACTTGTTGGGCTGTTTAGCCCCCCCACACTAGTCTCCCTCCATCTGCTCTGCTCCTTCCAGCGCTCCCCATCCCCATTCATCCTGTGCCCGGGCTTGTACCTGGGCTTCCCTGGGGGTCTTCCTGGCTCCCACCCCGGTGTCTTGTAGGTACCGTAGGATGGCTGGGGTGGCCCTGGGGTCCCCGAAGAGTCGGACCTCTGGGTGAATCTCCCTTGTGGCTGGCCTGGGTGCTCCAGCTTCTCTTAGGCCCTGGAAAAGAGTTCTCCGGGGGCCTGCTCTCTCCCGGCATTCCAGGAGTAGGTGGTGTACTGATTCTCTGGGTGCTCCACAGCCCTGGCAGGCTGCTGATTCCTGGGCCTGCACCCTCTGGAGGTAGGGCCCTATTGCCGCATGGCCCATTTTGAGTTGGTAGTATCGGCTGGCCAGGGCTTTGGGGGCTCCCGCTGCCGCAGGGTCCAGCCTCCAGCCCCGGTGGGGTCTGTACGTCCTCTGCGCCGCCGGTGTTCGTTTGGCCATGGCCTCCCGGAGCCACCTCTCCCGGGCCTCCCTGGTGGCCTCTGTCTGGGTTCTCCGGAGGTGCGCTAGGGAGAGCTGGCCCTGTGTTCCTCCAGTTGGGATGGGAGGCCGTGTTGCTGCTGCTTTTCTTCAACCTCTTGATGTTAGCTGCTTTTCACCACTGAAGCGCATGTATGGCCAGAAGGCCGAGGATATGATACAGGGTGGAATCCATTCAATTGACAAAGAGGATTTCTTATATCTTTATCATGGGGTGCACCGACATGCTTTATCAACTGCCAATATTTGCAGTGTATTTACAGCAACTGGCTTAATCCCACTATCACCAGAAAGGGTGCTTTTAAAGCTTCATATACAGTTGAAGACACCATCACCACCTTCAACTGCACAGAACAATCAGTCATTTAATTCAGGCAAGACACCATCTGATGCTTATCAACTGGAGCAGCAGAAGAAGCGAATCCAATGTCTCCACAGTCATTAATCAATATCTCCTTCCATTATGCAACAAGCAGTTGACAAGGTGATCAAGGGTGCAGAGGTCACCATGCAAAATGCTGTCCTATTACAACACCAGATCAATCAGCTTCATACAATAAGCAAACGGCAAAAGAGAAAAAAGGAGGCTCCACAACACTTTATAGCAGCAGGTGGCAGTTTGACAGGTGCTGAAGGTCAACAGAGAGGTCAAGAACGTGAGGTGCAGGAATATGGGCCAGAGTCATCATCCAGACCACGCAGGCGAATGCGATGTAGTAATTGTGGTCAAGAAGGGCATAATTGCCTCAGATGTCCTAATAAATAGTGCATTTGGTATATACAATTGATTGTATTTGATTTTCCTTCAAAAACATCCACGTTGGTATGTAGGGGCCATTTTCGAATGGAACCCGGACCACTCGGTGTCCGGGACCATTCGGTGTCCGATTACGTTATGTTCGTTGAGCACCACTGGGACACGGAAATGAGCGCACGGAGAAATAGACAAGAGGTTATGTTCGAATTAATGAATTATATACAAGTTGCTTTGAAACTGAGCCAACTCTTGTCTATCATGTCCATATCACCAATACCAAAATATATATCCACAGCGCAATACCTCCGCAACAACAATCAGTAGGCTCCGTATATACCGCTAGACCAACAAGGTGCCACAAACGTTCAATGAAGACCATCCTTTATCTCAGAAAACACAAGAGGGGCACCCTTCTCTCCACCAACAACTTTGATCTGCTTCGAAATGCGCTCCGCTTCATCGACCTTGGACAGAGACTCAATATCCTCTGCCGAATCTGTCTGAAGTCGAAACATGAGCAACGGCAGCACGGAATCTTTCCACAGCATCGTATTCAACCTGCGGCTTGTGGTCGCGGTGGCTATCAATAGCATGATCGAGAAAATAACTGCAAGCGTCGGGAGAATTATCCAAGGCCACCTCACATGGATGTATGATTCGTCCCGAAAAGCTTTCCCAGGGATTGTGAAGGCTGTGGTGGTGTCTGAACGCATAACATCGGTAATGCTGGTAGTCATTGAATCCATCGCTTCATCAATGTTATCGACACCGCCCATGATGATGTCAAGCACCGCGGATAGTCCACCGACCCCATTATCGACCTTGTACTCGAGCAATCCAATCATAGTTTGATTTAGGTAGTGCCAGGTCCAAGATTCGATGGAATATTTGGCATCCGGGGATAGTTGCTCCGTTTGATTGGGTGCGACTAATGTGACCTGCGGAACGAGATCAGGCCAAGTTGTATTGACATTCGGTACCAGTAGTTGGGTCTTATAGAGGCGAAGGCGATCGCTTTCCGAGTCATTGTTATTTTTGTACTGCCTTTCACACGGATAGATTGCACATGTACTTATGGTTGGCTTCTTCTCAGGCTCTGTGTAATTGTCCCGTGTGTATATGTTGAATGGATTCGAGTATTTTGATGAAATGAAGGACACGAGCGGCTGCTCTATTCCAACCGAGGGGCGGTCTCCTCTTGATATGACAATCCACGGCACACGCTTGGTGCTGAGGACCGGTGTGTTATGTAGCCCCTCTTTCCACACGGTGTAGTTATAATCAACTACTTGTTGCCTTCTCGTAAGAAATTGAAACCCATCTGGCAATGTATATGTGCAATTCTCTGGAACATGCAATAGAACATCTGACCATCCAAGCTTTGAATACACTTTCATGATTTCGGCATCGAGGTCACAGCTTTGATTGGTCTGGCTGGTGACATCCTCGCATCGACTGCATAAACCCAATGTCACAAACTCGGGATATTGGCAATGTCCTGACGTACATTTCGGCTCGAGACGGCTAGATGTCTGAGCAACCCCACTCAGTAAAGCAGTCATCATCGAAGGAGTCAGGCTAGTTCTCGTGTCGAAAAATGAGTCTGTTGTTTCACTCCCATATGTATGCGCGGCTTGGACAAACGCCGTGTCGTTGGAAGCCAGTACACTCCGCGAGGGAAAAGCCAGTATTTGCTGCGCAAATGGATCGATGGCCAGGGATAGTATCATAAGCAGTGCGCCCATAGTTGCTAGCCCCGGGGTTATCCTCCAAAGGATCAGAAAAGAACCCCAGGCCCCACGGCTGGCCTGGTCATAAAGCTGCATATGATGAAGCGGAGTCGGTGTTTGGTATCGGTTCCATTTCAACTGGCTAATACATGACGGTACCAAAACGAGTATCGTTGCTTTTGCGGCGGTGACCATTATCGATATGATTGCGTTGGGGGAAACGCTGTATCCCCAGGTGGCATACGGCCTATCATTGATGTATATCAGGAAGCCGATCAACAGAGCGATGCAAACCGTACTTAGTACGGCAGCTATAATCTCTGGTACCCACGATCCGGTCCAGTTGAATCGCTCTTTCTTCTTGGGTGAATCGGATGACTTTGGCTCTTCGGGCTGCAATTGCGATTCGGAGGACTTGCCGAGTGCAAAGATTTTGTGTATCGCTTGCTTTGCCATTGGAGAAGAATCACTTGTACAGGTGTATACCGGTGATAGCAGTAAACCAGTGAGAAGAAAAAGAAGCCGAGATTCGAGATTTTACTCGCAAAAGGCTCAAAAATCTGAAAATATTAATCTCTCATCTCCAGTATTTATGTTTTCTTGCCCATTAAACCTCTCAGGGTCGACTGTCAGCCTCGCGGCGCCTATTCCCTGGCAAAAGCGGAAAGGATTTGCAACTTGCATCGCGTTGGTTTTGTTATTCTTATTAGTGGCACGGCGAACAGAAATGAGGGGAATGCGACCTACATGAGCGCTTACGGTGGCTCCATTGTATTGTGTCTTGGGGTGTGTTTCAACAAAGATATAGATAATGAACTTTCATAGGCGAGCTCAGACGTTGTAGGAAATTTGTATGGGGATTATCATTTTGTCTCTTGTTGAATAATCCTTTGTTAGAACAAGATGGGATACATATCTCCCACAGCATAGGGAAGAAGGCTGAAATTGATGGCTGAGTTGTTCTTATTTCTTTTTTATGTCGGGTTAGCTATGTCTTTCGCTTATGTCCGTCTGACTAATAATATGCAGCCCTATCCTGTGTTACTCAAAGTCATTCCTGTGTCAGACCGGTTTGATTGTCTTATATCTGATTCAAACGACCAAGATGTTCAAGCAGGTACTATATGAGATCTTTGCTGGCCATCAAGTTACAGATGTTATGCTTGCTGAGGCTGTGAGACTCTTCAGTGAACACTATGGGATCTGGGGTGAGCATTCACACAACCCAGGTGCGTTTCCTGTCTCATTCTCTCTATTATCGCCACTCAAGCTCTCTATAGGAAAGCACGTGAATTTCAGTACATGCCGACTACGACAACAAATCCTCCCTGACCCCTCAACAACCTACTACGTCAAAGTAACCGTTGATGGCAAATTCGCTGGAAATGTTTTTGCCTGTCGCTGGGGTTATGCCAACAAGACTATCTGGTGGGTTACTCAACTAGTAGTACACAGATGCTATCGCCAGCGTGGTCTAGCCACTGGCCTCCTGGCATGTCTCAAGTCCAACGTGACCAGCGATATATATGGGATTATGAGCTCTCACCCAGCTTCTATTATGGCAACTGCATCAACTTTTGGATTTACTGTTGGTGGGATTGATATTGATTTTATTAGAGTAAATGCTGAAGGTATTATCCAGGCATCGCCAATACCGTACGTTCGAGATGCAAAACTACGCGGTCTCTTGTTCGAAGGATTTGACGCATCGACGGAACTGGTTTGTGAGGCGGATACCAACTTCTTTGTTGATCACAAAGAACCTGAAGAAATTCTGAACGCAATTTCTGGGGCTAAGAAATGGTCGCTTGGGAAATTGCCAGAAGGTCATGAGTATTTGCTTATTTTAAAGGGCAGACCCGTCATTTCATCATTTTAGCTCGATTTTCTCATTCCCAATAATCCTTGGTTCGTGTCATTTTCACCATCAGCTGTTTACAGGGGTATAGAAATGAAAAATTTATATTAACTGGACGTCCTGTGTTCCTGATCTGGTCAATCAAGCGCTTCCATCAAGTTTATTATGTCAGGTAAAGACCGACTGTAATATATATGGCCCAGTCGCTGCAAAGTAAGACATCAAGATTATTCCACCTTGGATATGTACAATGCCTGTGTCATAGCCTGGAGGACGCTTTATTATTTCAACGCCAAACTTGTCGCTATCGCTTCATGATGCACAACCTCCTCCGAGACATCCCCGTTTCTATCCCCATTCTTTTCCCTGCTCGTGTCTTTCCCCTTCCCTTTCGATTCGAATTCGGAACCGATGCATGTACTCGCAGAGGCAATACTATTATTGCGCATTTGGCTCTGGTCTTCTGAGGTCTTTTTGCGGTGAAGGTAGGTTAAGAGGTTGCGGAAAGGGTTGCGTGATGTAGACATGGTTGTAGATGTAGACATTTCAGGCATTTAAAGAGCCAATGGAGGCTATCGAGAATAGAGGGTTTGGATAAGAGGTATGGATAAGGTGTGTAAATTAGCCGGTAGATTTGTTCTTGATTCTAATGAGTCGATATCGATTTCGCGGTTTTGGCAGAGTCGCACAGCAGTAACGGCATAGTAGTAGCAGGATATTTACTTCAGCTGAAAGATATGTAGATCGCAATTGCGTATTCAATGCAAGACTAATCACATTATTTATAATTCGAAAATTCACCGACTATCGGCCCTATGATTCACAAGAGACAATTATGACTCTATTGTCAATAGATTAAAGGGCGCGCCTTCTGATTGTCGGGGACTCCTTTGGGCAATGACCAATTGTCCACGCTAACTCTAAATGGCCATAAACCACCAATTAGTTGTCATTAATTATATTCTAGATCGTAACAACAACTCCCACCGAAATTGATTATCGGTATTGGGAGGGGCCTATGAGTCTGCGCCATTTGTATTTCCTTCTTTCTTTTCTTTTCTTTTCTTTTCTTTTTTTTTTACCAGGCTTCCATGAAGAATTGTCGTTTCTTACTTTCGATCGAAGGGGATGCGACGTTCATTCTAAGCCAACTTCAGTGCCTTATTTGGCTGAGAGATGATTATGGAGCTAGCTTTGATTCGTTTGGAATGTAATTCGCTTCTTACAGCCCTGGACTATATATTCAAGAGTGTAAGTGTTGGACTTAGCGGGTCGCATGTACTGAACGGGGACAATCTGGGAACGTCCGGAGGCAGCTTGTGTTTGCTTTTGAGAAGGGCTCTCTATCCGTATTGGAGATTACTGCAATCAGAGTGTTTAATCCATGATCCATTCAGAACTTCCAGCCAGTGACAAATCGTAATTTAGTCCCGGGATAGCGGCAAATTTACTCAGCTCGTTGGGAAAGGATGAGAAGAACCCATCGAAAGAGAAACCAGAGTGGGGAGAGTGCTGCTCCGGTGGTGCGTTCATATCTGTCGAAGCGAAGACGTCGCTACCATCCAGGGGACCAGCGCGCCAAAGCTTTGCCCATTCTTTGAATTGATCAAAGCCTGCCGCATCTTCTGTCTGACGTCTCTCCTCTGCATTAGTGTGCCTATGCAGTCGTTGCCTTGCCAGCTCAAGCACTTCGATGACAGCGACATCAGATCGGGCAGATTCCAGCCCTGCGCAGATCTGGCGGATAAGACACATGCCTTGAGTCAGGGCACTGGATATCTTGCGTGTTGGTTCAATGATACTGTGGGCAATGAGAGCCAATAAAGCAACGCGACACCCGTTAAATTCGGTATATGAGGCACGCGCGAGGCCGACAGAGTCTTGTAACAGCTGACACAGCTCGATCACTCGAAATGCGGCACTCAGTGAGTCCTTGCGTAGAGTACTCACAATATCTGGAACTTCATGAATTGTTGAACCGCTCGAGTCGGGTTGAGGTGATCCAGATGACGCTTGGGGTATAATGAAAGGCCGACCCATATAGATCATAGTTGTCGTGTAATATATTTCAATGTGCACATTGCAAGGAAAAAATGGTCCGTCGTGGCCAAGGTCTCGGCAATGAATCTCAGTAGGAAGACTGTCCCAGTATGAGCTTAGTTGATCGCGGGTGGCGGCAAGTTGCCGAAGGTAATTCTTTTTTCTGGTCCTCTGACAACGCCGCAGAGATCTAATGACTTTCGACGCCTTTGCTAAATGGTTCGTCAGGCCAATTACAGCGATGAAGTTCGGTAAATTGGTTAATCGGTTCATCGGTCGTAGAGCTGGCAGATCCATGGGCATGGGAGCATCGATTTCGGCGGGAGACACAGATACAGGGCGTCCATGGAGAACACTTATGCGGCTCCCCAGGGGTTTAGAACGCTCTACACATGATATCTGGTGAAATTGGACCAGTTGAAGCATCCTTACCTTTCCAGGGAATATGCGGACCACCAAAGGCGATTTCGTATCTCCATAATCTCTGGGGCCACGTTGCCTTCAGATAGCTTGCTTGCGGTGCATGCCATTTTGGATTGTCATCTTGATTGCCAGGCCATAGTATATGTACGCCAAGCCTGACGTGTCAATCGGCAAGGTATAAACCCCCAGAAGCAAGAAGGCCTGGACGGTCTCCACGCTTGCAGCCGTGATTAGATCTGGAATGAGTCGACATGAAAATCGATAAAGCTCCAACCCGATTTGGTCGTCAGGGGTATTTTCAACGGCAGAGGCGCTAGCAGGTGTAGGTTTGGTCTGCATATGGGCAAACTGTGTGCCAATTGCGAAAGTCATGAGAAGAGTGCATATCCAACCAGCGTCATTGATCGACAATGGATGCTCATTGGTATAGTAAAAATCCAGCTTCTCGCGAAAAGTTGCTTCATGAAAGTAGAAATAATTTGTTTCACCGAATGTCAAAAATGCGTTTGTCAAAAATTCCGCGATATGCTTTGGGGGGAAATATGCCTTTGCGAGGGCGACGCATGAGCCAGATGATTGCAGAGCAGTGGCCCGAAAGAAGCCTTCGACGTGGTCATGACTCTGGGTTGTTTTTATCAGCAACGTACATTATAACTTCCACTAAAGTCCTTTTCTTTTTGCAAGTGCATAGCGGACGGCGTACCTTATCTTGTCCCGTGCTGTTCCCAAGACTTCGTAGTCTCCGTTCTAGCATCCTGGAAAAGTTCCAATGGGATAGCTCCCCCGAGTAATCTTGAAAACTGGGTTAAACAGGATAGAAATAAAAAAGAAGGCAGCAAACTTACGCATTGTGCTCGTTGAAAGAGGGTCGATGGAATAGTCATTGGTCAGGGTAGCATCGTGTGATTCGAGTGAAGGTCTCAAAAGAGGCATCTCCCAAAAAGTGAGTGATAATTCGTTTCATCTGAAGTTCCTTGGCGTTCCAGCCTACAGGCACTCCATCACTGTCACGAAACTTGTTATTCGCCAATCCCACATGAGAGAAGATCCTGGATATAGGGCTTACTCTGGTACGCCATTCCTGACTGGTACTGGTCGACGTCCGGTACTCTCATAACGACATGCCCTTTGGTGTTGTCGGCGACGAGGACAAGGATTGCCTCCTCCGCCTGTCTCAGTCAGCTGGTGCGCTGCTAAGCACGGGTACAGGTCCAAGCTGTGTCAGTGCACGCATGTAAAAGTACATTTTTCTTTATGCTGGCGACAAGGCAGGCACCTGAGCCGCAGATGGTTAGTTAGTCCTTTCGGAATTTTCATGTTTCAATCAGCTAAAGGCGCTTACGCTTGCGCCGTCCTCTTTCGTTGTGACTCCGGTACACGAGGGCGCCTTTGTCTGCCCTTGTGTATTTTAGTGATTGGTTCAGCCATTGAAATGCCGTCGTCAATCCTACGCAAGGCGGGGCGCCACATTCTACCAGGACCTCACCGCTTTCTATATTTGTAAGCGCTCGAGGCTGGTTAGGGCTAGTCCGTCACACATGACTAGGTCAATTACATATTTTTCAATTGTTTCAACTGTCTTGATTCTTCAATTCCATATATAAATAAAGAATAGTACAAAGTATCGAGGTGCACGGTTTCCGGGCTAACGCGGGTATGCGTACCCGGGCCGGGAGTACTAAGCCCGATTACTCACTAGCGTTGTAAAACAATACTAAAAGGTCCACGCCAGCCCTGGCTTTGATCCCTTGTAAAACAACTACCATTTCTTGTTGGACATCCACCGATATCTCTTTTTCCGTCGCCATGGGGGAAGTGTTTCCCGAGACAGGTTTTAATCGCCCTTTTGAGATCCAGTTGAACAAGAATCTTCCATTCTGGAGGTTTTGCGTTCTAGAGAGCAATCAAGACCCCACACATTCCATTCTCGTGTTTGTGTTCCACCATGCGCTTATGGACACCAAAAGCGCTCTTTCGTTTCACGAGGAACTCGAAGGATACATCGCTGAATATGCCGGACTGGAACCAAGTGACACAATCTATAGCCCATCCCATGCACTTTTCCCTCCACTGGAAGAATTACATACGCTCCCTTTTTCACAGGAATTTTTGCAATCTCAAGAGAAGCACCATGAACCATCTTCCGATAGCTGGACGGGTACCCCCCAGGTTACCCCCGTGAAGACTCGCTTTTCCTCGTTGTGGCTATCAGAGGCTGAGACAAAGAGACTCGCTGCAACAAGCAAGAAGGAACATACCTCCATTACGGCAGCGCTTCAAACGTTGATTACGACGGGCCTTGTTTCTGTTCTTCCGTCAAAGTATCGTACAATACAGGCCGATTGTGCTGTGTCACTGCGACGATTCCTTCCGGAGCCCGTCACTGCTACCACTTTGGGTTGCTACGTCGGGTCGTTATCCACGACATACCACAGGATGCCGTCTTTCGACTGGGGCGAAGCCCGCCGCACTAAGGTGAACATCGAGCAGGCCGTGGCAAAGAAAGGAGGTGATATGCCGGTTGGATACTTGAAATTCATTCCAAACCAGCATATCTGGATGCGACAAAAGTTGGGCCGGAAAAGAATGAGTGGTTTTGAACTATCCAACGTTGGGGCAAGTTCCGCTTCATGAGGGAAAGAGGATTTCGAGATCGAGAGTATTTTGTTCAGCCAGAGCTCTAGTGCTTGCAGTGCCGCAATCAAGGTCAGTGCTGTCACAGGGCCAGATGGGAGATTGACATTGGGCTTCACCTGGCAGGAGGGGATTGTAGAAGCTGACATGGTCGAGAAACTGAAAAGGGCTCTCAAGAGCGAGGTGGAAAATTAGCGATTCCTGAGTAGGAGTAAGGCCTACTACCGATGTCATTCATTTTCTGGAATCCGAGGGCTTGTGTAAATAGATCACTTTTGATTCAGCTTTAGCATATCCTTATCAACACTTATTACACAATGCGAGTTATTTCTATCTGATAAAGGTCATAGTGAGCTGGACTTGTAAAGTAGATAGAATAGGATGGCCGATAATGGCTCACCTTGGAACCTTCTCGGGTGTCGACAAGAGTACTGTTATTGCGGCGTGGAAACCCCGCATTCCCCTGGCTGCCATGTCTCTCGGGTCGCTGCACCCGGACGGCGAGGCCCTACGACTCTTCAAGAACTTAAAAGGGAGCGTGTCTCTTATTCTGAGCATTATTTCGTCCATAAATTTTGTCATTATTTTGATAATAAGCATTCTCGTCATAACATGGCTGTTACAATGGCGCAACTCTCCGACTACCGTGTGCTTTCCTTTGATGTCTACGGCACCCTGGTCGACTGGGAAGGAGGCATTCTCGCTGCATTCCAGCCCACTTTGAACAAAAACAATGCTCAATTCTCGCGCGAACACCTCCTCACCGTCTATCACGAGCTGGAGCGCGAGCAACAGGCCAAAACACCCGACATGCCCTACCACGAGTTGTTGGCCTCGGTGCACCCGCAGTTCACCGACCGTCTGGGTCTGGCGGCCCCGTCTCAGGAGGAAAGCAAGCAATTTGGGGAGTCAGTTGGCAGTTGGCCTGCCTTCCCGGACACTGTCGATGCTCTCAAGCGCCTCTCGAAGCACTACAAGCTAGTCGTGCTATCAAATGTCGACCGTGAATCATTCGCAAAGACCAACGCAGGCAGCCTAGAAGGATTCCCGTTCGATCTAATTATCACTGCCCAGGACGTGGGCTCGTATAAGCCTGCCCTCCGCAACTTCGAATACATGCTCCAAGCGGTGAAATCGACGTTCGACATTGAAGCCTCGCAGGTCCTCCAAACTGCCCAGAGTCAGTTCCACGACCATCATCCTGCCAGCAAGATAGGCATCAAGTCCGCCTGGATTGAGCGACCTGGCGCCACAATGGGCAACTTGCCTGAGAATATCTATGATTGGCGGTTTGACACTTTGGGCGATATGGCCGATGCATTGAAAGCCGAACGCTAGATGTTGAAGTATAAATTGTCTACCTCTAGCAACACTACAGATTTCTCTGTCCATTATTCCCACGAGCCGTAGCCCCTATCTGGGAATAAATTGTAAATTGACTGATGCCCTTAACTCGTGCAAAAGATTAGCTCTCGTTCTCCCAGGCAGTGTTTGCTGAATTTCCTACAACGTACCCAGTCTTCCATCAGCAATGTCAATCTCGTACGAAAGCTTCCCAAGAAAAGTAATAATGGTAATTTCAGTTAGATCACTCCTTAACACTACGAGATTCAATTACGTTGTTTTTGCCCGTGGCCAATCCGAGTCACCGGGTGCATGCACCCGAGTTGCAGGCTATTGCGGAATTGATCGAGGGGCAAAGAGCAGATTGGGTACTACCAATCCCTGGATTGAATCTCGCTCCTCTACTTTCTACCGACAGTCTGACCGAATAAAAGCGGGCTACTTTGCCGATACAGCCCTCTCTCTATGCCCCGGCCCGAGTCCGCCGGGATTTCCAAAGGATCCGGCGGATAGGAACTAGAACTCATTTCTGGTGTTAGTTAAATGATGTAGATAATAACAGATACAGGGCACCTTTATGTACCCTCATATCGCACATCTTCCTAAGCGCAGATTCCCAGATACTACATGCGTCTCGTCGGTTTTGGCTTTCCACGGCTCTCCCTTTGTCAAACAAGAACAAGATCATTCGCCATGACTCACACCGTGCCACAAGTAAGTCTACTTTACGCTCATATGTTTCTAAATTCATTGTGGATTTAGGGTTGACGTGTGCGGTTTTAGTTGAAAGACAAGTCTTTATTCATCGGAGAATGCCAGGTCAACGGTAAATGGGTTAAGGCCCAGTCGGGCAGAACATTCGAGGTCACTGGTAGGAAAGCCATCCGGCAAAACCGTCTCTCAGCTTCTGACAAGAAATAAATAGATCCGGCCACAAATAAAGTTATCGGAACATGCCCGGAATTCAGCGCGGCAGACACCGAGAGAGCCACCAAGGCTGCCTCAGATGCCTTCCCGGTCTTTGGCAAGACACTGGTACGCGAGAGGTCCTGACTATTGAGGCGTTGGAATGACCTCATCCTGCAAAACTTGGATGATTTAGCGACTTTGATCACCTGGGAGAACGGGAAGCCATTTCCCGAGGCTCAAGGCGAGGTCAAGTACGCTGCAGCCTTCATCGAATGGTTCAGTGAGGAAGCCCCCCGGCTGTATGCTGATGTGATCCCTGTATCTGTACCCGGAAATCGAGTCTTGACTGTTAAAGAGCCCGTGGGTGTCTGTGGCTTAATTACCCCGTGGAACTTCCCTGCTGCCATGATCACCCGGAAGATTGGCCCAGCATTGGCGGCTGGCTGTACAGTCGCCGCTAAGAGCCCTGGGGAGACTCTATTTACTGCCAATGCTCTTGCGGAATTGGCTTCTCGAGCTGGTATTCCCAGAGGCGTGGTGAATATCGTGACTGCGCTAGAGAATACCGCTGAGGTCGGCCGTATGATCACCACCCATCCAGATATCAAGAAGGTCTCATTTACGGGCTTAACCCGTGTGGGTAAGCTCCTCATGGGACAGGCCTCTTCTAGCGTGAAGCGGGTCTCTTGGGAGCTCGGCAGCAACGCTCCGTTTATTGTCTTTGACGATGTGAAGGACATTGACAGTGCAGTCACCGGGGCCCTTGCCTCTAAGTTCCGGGGTACCGGACAGACCTGTGTCTGCGCCAACCGATTCTACATCCACCATTCTCTCTATGAAGAATTCTCCAAGCGACTTGTCGAGCGCATCGAGGGCTTCAATGTCGGGCCTGGATTCGCCGAAGGAGTCACACATGGGCCTCTCATTCATCCGGGAGCTGCACAAAAAGTTGCTGAGCACGTTGCGGACGCTAGGTCCAAAGGTGCTCGTGTTCTTCTGGGGGGACATCGCATTGATGAAGTAGGCCGCACCTTCTTTCAGCCCACAGTTTTGGGGAGCATGACCCATGACATGCGCATTGCCTCTGAAGAGACCTTTGGACCTGTGGCTGCCCTGTTCCCCTTCGAAACAGAGGAAGAGATGATACAACTGGCCGACCGCTGCGACGTTGGTCTGGCCGTGTATATCTTCAGTGACAACGTCAGGAGAGTCTTCCGCGTGGCGGAAGCTCTCGAGGTCGGTATGGTTGGTGCCAATACCGGATCTGTGAGCGATGTGGTTGCTCCGTAAGTATTTGCTTACTATGATGTATTGTTTAATCAATAGCTAACCCTGATTGTTTATTTGACAGGTTTGGCGGGGTGAAAGAAAGTGGATTTGGCCGCGAAGGAAGCAAGTATGGAATTGAAGAGTTTGTAAATATTAAGAGTATCACCCTGGGTGGGATCTTTTAGATAAAACAAAACTGGCGCTTCTGTGCAATGAGTTTAGCCGGCACTTGTTACTGATCCTGGCGATTGGAAAGGTGGTAGATACTCAGCTGCTGTATGTTCTTGCCGTTTTTGCTTTCTGGGGCGAGCTTTTACACAGTCCAAACTGTCAAGCTATCTTCTTTAACACCGAAATTGAGCTCAGGATTACAGTGCTTTCCCATGTATCAGGCCTATAGAGTATATCCTCTACACAGCCGAAAATACCTTCTCTGGTATCTCTGATTTTTCTACTTTTGCATATTCCCTTCTAGTAATGTACCGGAATAAAGTATGTCTATCGGGATTCCAAGGGAGAGAGAGAAAAGGATTAGTAACAGAAACCTGGCATGTTGAGGGATGGTAGAGGAGAGGCAAAGATAGCATGGTAGCTAATTCTGATTATATTGTAACCTCCAATGGCAGAGGTGTTAAAGGAAGAATTGGAGCCAAAGGAGAAAGTAGATATGATATTAATTGATGATCGGAACATAGTGGAAGAGAGATTGTCGGGATATTGGTCTAAATACCATAAAGGTAGTGCACTAGAAGGGACCTCGGCGCTCAATTTCCTCGCAAATTGCATTCACCACATCTTGAGTCTTTGCATTCCCCACAAGATCTGCCATCAAGATGCCGGCTCGACAAACGGTTTTCACGCATTCCATTAGGTGCTCAGCTGCCGTCGACTCACCCAGCCATGTCAGCATCTTAGCGGCCGACCAGATAGCTCCAAGGGGATTGGCAACACCTCGCCCCGTGATATCAAACGCGCTACCATGGACCGGCTCGAACATTGAGGGGTTCTTTCGAGTAGGATCTAGGTTGCTAGATGCAGCAATGCCAATAGATCCCGCAAGTAATGCGGCTAGATCAGACAGGATGTCCATGTGGAGGTTCGTGCCCACGATGGTGTCTAGGGTATCGGGCTTGTTGACCATACGGACGGTCATGGCATCCACAATGTCTTGTCCCAACTCATATCGGGAAAGTCCCGGGCGATTTCCGCTGCCAAATTATCCCAGCGGACGAGTCCGTTGCGTAGAGAATTGCTTTTACTAACGATTGTCAAGTGTTTTCGGGGCCGGGACTGTGCCATCTCGAACGCAAATCGCAGAATACGCTCCACACCCGCACAGGTAAAGATGGCGACTTCAGTCGCTACTTCCCACGGCTGGTCAATGTGGGAGCGTCCGCCATGCCCCGAACACTCGCCTTCTGAGTTCTCACGCACGAGCGCACAGTCGATTCCTTCGGGGGGTGGATTCGCGAGAGGGCTTTTGGAACCGGGGAAGCTTCGCACCGGACGGACATTGGCGAAGAGCTGTAAAGGGCCTCTAATAGCAAGAAGAAGACCCCAAAGAGAGATATGATCTGGAACATCTGTTAATTTATTAATCAGTTGTTCATGTTGAAGACATAACCATTCACTTGCCTGGCGCGCCCACGGATCCAAATAGGCTGGCATCAAACTTTCTGTATGTCTCCAAATAGTCCTCTAGCACGTAAGAGCCCGTTTCTTTCCAATAATCAGATCCCCATGGAAGTTCGGTGAACTCAATTGAGAATGTCCGCAACGTCGAGGCCAGCTTCATGACTACCTCAATGGCGGCCGCGATGACCTCGGGGCCAATCCCATCTCCAGGGATAGAGGCAATGGAATAAGATGGCACCGTCATAATTTCTAGGGAGATAGACTTGAACGGGAGCTTGGAATCTTTAGACTACCCAAAGACAGAGATCCGGATGGAGGGATAGTTATATTTCGGAGCCGAAAATGGCCTCTGTTCCGTGTGATACATGGTAAAATGGAGTTATCAAATACATGTACTTAACCTTGTGAGTATGCGGGTAGTCCACTATCTCATTGTTTATCTCAATGACTAGTGGTAAGCTATGCCCAGGTGTCTTGGTTGTCTGGTTGTATTTCCGGATAGTTCGCCTAGCCGGCTGAGCGTATCCGAATCGGCCTGACATCGAAAGGACACATAGCCATTACTCGAAGACGTCTTACCTTCAATGTTTTTTGTATCACTAGTACGCACGATTTGAGATGGAAGAATACAAAGAAGAGTGTACTCGATACCTCGATCTAGGCCAGCTACCATGTGCTGATTTCGAATTCCCCTTCATCGTTCAATATGCTTCAGATTCTTCACTACATCAAGCCAATCCCTTGGTCTTTTTCATGCTTCCTTGTACAATAGAGCAAAGCGCGTATAACGTGGACAGGATTGGAGTGGCTACGCCCGCTGCTTGCGCCTCTCGTATGACTTCTCCGAGGATATTCTCATGCTCGATGAAATTTCCCTGCAGCAACTGTTATGTCAGCTGCTCTTTGCATGGGGTGCGGAATTTGGTCCTGCTTTACAAACCTTCTCCAAGTCTTTTTGCATGCTGGGTGATATCTTTTCCTCAACAGGATTGCTACGAATAGTCTCATCTATGATGCTCTTGGGAAGCGGGTATCCTTTGGCTTCCGATACTTGTACAACTTCATTCATAGCCGGAACAATGAGGCTATCAAAGGCACCTTCTGTTAAATGCAGGTTCCCTGTGTTGACTCCGGTCAATGCACAGATCGGATTGAGGGTTGCGTTGTAGATCAGCTTGCTCCAGCGATCGCGTGCCACATCGGGCTCGTGAAGGCAAGTAGTATTCCCACCTGCACTGTAAATAGCCACGAATTTCTCCGCGGCCCTTCTCTGGTCATCAAAAGGAAGTCGCGGGTTGCGAAAGGCGCCAACATGCAGATTATCTTTCTGTTTCTGTTCGATCACACCTGGTGAGACTTCGTGGGCATCAATCCGGCTCACCCCAGATAAAATGACATTCTCTGGGAAGTGTGATGGGAATTCCCTCTCAATATCCAAGCCGTTCTGAATGAGGACGATCGCTGTATGGCCAACGGTGACCGCAGGAGCTATGATCTCACATAGCGAGGGACCGACATCGGGCACGTTCTTGGTGCAACACACAAGATAGTCGAACCAGTTTATCAGTGCTGCCCTATTGTGGCAGATACAAGATGGGAGTAAGAATGGCCGCCTTATTATTGTCGGGAGATCCTTTGGGCACTGACCAATTGTATATATGCTAACTCTAAACTATTTATATGTTGTCATTAACTATATTCTAGATCGTAATGCACTGTAGAGAGGCATGTGTTGTTAAAGCCCCGCCAACAACTCGCCCATCGAAATCGGTTTCCGGACTGCGTTTGAGAATCCATCGTGATAAGTCACCCATACTCTCCTCCCCGCCTTGGATGCTTCATTCTGCACGGGCTGGCTGCCATCGCCAGAATCCGTCGAAGCAGGAGTCCGTTCCTGTATGACTCTTCCGAAAAAGTCGCGCTTGACCCCGACGTCTTTCAGTGGGTTTTTGTCTTTCGAGTCTGCGTCATTCTCGCCTGTTCCGTCGCCAGACTTGCGACTTGATTTCTTGGTCTTTGTGTTAAATGTGGAAGTATTGAGTGCTTCGGATTGCTTGCGAAGGGTCTCTTTGCGGTATTCTTGGTCAAGTACTTGACGAACGGCGTACCGGACTGGTGCGGACCCGCTTGTGCAAGACGTTGAGCTTCCTCTCATTTTGGAGAAAGTTATGAGGGTATCCAACGGTCTAGATTGTTTTCGTTAGTATGTTTCCTTCGGGGCCCAAATAGGGTTAGATCGGTGATGACTCACGGCTCCATCCGATACGCCCATCCGCCGTGGGCACCACCCTCACCCTCCACTCGTATCTTTTCAAACGTGACTCCTAGACCCATCATAGCCCGCACGGCTGCTAGGACTAGTGCCCGCTCACTTTCCTTGCGGACGCTGGCCACGCTCTTCGACTCTCCACTTCCGCGGACGACGACCGGCTTCACGTCGGGTGATAATATCCGCATGAGATTCGGTAATAGGTCGACGACTATGCTCTCTGTTGATCGGAACAGTCGTGTTAATGGTGGGGAGAGCGAACTTTGGAATCCTGTGATGGTTGCGCGATTTTGTTTCTGGGCTTCGAAGGCGGAGAAATCCGCTCGAGGGCCCGAGAATGGGTGCTCTTCCTCTTCCTCATTGTTTTCCGGGAGACTGGATTTACACCGGGCAGATGCAAATAGGTGGTGAAAAGCGGCCACGGAATGACTCAGATATGCACCGAGTTCCCAATCCTGGTTAGAGTACACCTTGGACGACATGGTATCGTGAAAGTGGAGCCATTCGTATGCAGTATTGGGTTTAGACAGATAGGTGTCATCCTGGTATGACTGAATCGGATATGAAGCAAAGCATTCAGAGACGCATCGGTCATGGTCACCGCTGGCGTCAACCATTTCGCATAGTCGGTTGATCGCATGGCGTTTCTTGAGATCTGCAACGCCCACGGGGGCTTTGCTGGAATCCATAAAAGGATCGTGAAATGACTCACGGCCAACAGGGGAATCGTTGAAGCCAGCTCCCTCTGTAAAGACGCGATCGACAATGTCGCGTACACCTCCGCGGTTCAACCCTTTGAAGAATGAACCGCCTTCGGTAGAACCACTGAGGACCCTCTGTTCGAGCCAGTTTCGGGTTAGCTTTAGAGAGGATGCACTTTCACTCCGGAGCTTGTAGGCTATCCATTCGCCGGCTACCAGTACGC
The DNA here is from genome assembly GCA_034509305.1 of Aspergillus cristatus. NCBI lineage: Eukaryota > Fungi > Ascomycota > Eurotiomycetes > Eurotiales > Aspergillaceae > Aspergillus > Aspergillus cristatus. Next base: position 258,676 of record WJBV01000007.1, on the reverse strand, counting down.
TTCGTATGTCACCTTCGGCCGTCCCGGTGTGTCTCTTACTGCCCTGCTTCCTGCCGGAAAGACCCCAAGATGCTTCACAAAGTCTTCTAACACCGTCGTTCTCACATGTGATACCTTCTTTTGTAAAAATGTTCTTCATGCGTGACACAACGTTCTCCAGGGGAGCTTGACGAACGTGAATCATCTCAGCAATGGACGATTGCCTTAACGGCCGCAAGCTGGGGTGATAGACATCGTTACAGACCAGAACCAGAGGACGGAGGAATCGAAAATTATCACCCTTCCTCTTTTTCCCATTGTTTCCATTCGGTTGGGCTGACCGGTGCGAATTCTTCTGGTCGAGAAGGACAAGGTCAATTAATGCCTTCATGAAACCTCCTTCGCCTCCACCTCCCGATCCGCTGACCACTCCGTCTACTTCGTCGACCACGACGCAGACAGGTCGTCCAACCTTGCGGACCTTGCTTTCGCCAACTTCCACGTTCATGCCTTTGACGTTCTCGGTACCGAGTGCGTCTCTGATTCGCCCTTTCACGACATCCCTGCTTCGATCGTCACTGGCGTTAATTTCTAGCACTTCGTAACCAGCTTGTCTCGCGCAGACATGCGCTAGTGTCGTCTTTCCCAGACCGGGAGGTCCGGAAAGAAGCATTACTTTACGGTGACTCTGTTCCTCGTCCTCATTATAGTTCCCAGACCTTGGGGGCTTTTTCTGTTTCGCAAGCCCCGGAAAGACAATAGAATCCCATCCTTTGAACCATCGCAATACCGATCGATGTGTCCGCTCGTCCCCAATGAGTTCTGTGAATTTGCGAGCCCGATATTTCTCAGTCCACATCGCATGTGCTTGTTTTTGCTTCTTCTGATCCTCCATCGGGGGCTCGATAGAGGGCTGTACTCTTGGGGCAGTTTGTTCCGAAGCCTTCGACTGCGCAGCTTCGTCCAGTAGCCTATGGATTTCCACTCCGTAATAGCTCTTTTGTGCCCTTCCAGGAGCTGTTGTTGATCGTCCAGCGACAAGTTTCTCATAGCTAACTGGTGGTTTTGTGGTTCTTGTTGGAACATTGTGTGTCTTCCCTGAGCACGTCTTGATGTTGAATCTCTGGGGTGGTCTCCGCGAGGTAGTGACGATGCTGGTGCGTGCCTCATCATGCTGCGTAGTGTTTGCCAATGGTGTGGTTGTAGTTGTAGGTGTGGACAGTGCAGGAGTCTGTGATGGTGGTTGTGCTGCTGCTGGAATCTCCGGTAGCTTTGCAGGATGTTCCGGAAGGTCGAATTGCGAGGCCAAATGGGCATCACCAAAAGCCGCTAAACCCTCTTCGTCATCTTCATCTTCATCGTCTACAAACCCTGCGGTAATTCTCTGCCGCTTAGGTTCCGTCTGCCGTGGAGTTTCATCATGATCATCGTTCTTTCTCTTCTGCGCATCTGTCGGCGAGCTCGCGCGGAGCGGGGAGTCTATGAAAGGCATTTTTGCAAGAGGTGGGGAGGACGGAAACGAGAGAGGCAATCGAGTAGATCTCTGAGGCGGTTTGTGGGGTTTCGTTGGAGTATCTATCCACTTGTCAGATCAACTTGTACCATTGCCACTCGTCCTAATGCATACATACCAGGTCTTATGTCCTCGTCACTCCGAAAAACATCAGAAAGATTCCACGCACGATGCTGGATAACGACTTTATTGCGGATATTGTCTTCGCGCACGAGTTGAAGCGCCTCGATATCGTCGGAGAAGGATTCGGAGGGGAGTTGCTGGTCCGGGAAGTCTTCTTCGGAGTGAAGATGTAGGGCCGGGTCAAAAGAGGAAGGAGGTGCTGTTGGAGGCGATGTAGTCATTAAAGCGTGGTGTCTTTGTTTTATAGGGACATGTCGTACAAGCGGATCTGAAGATTGATTGTTGTGTATTGCAATTGATTGAATTCACTGAGATCCGATAATGCGACGCGTTGAGACGCGCCGCGATAGTACACGCACTATTCCCGATTTGGATTAAGACCCCGCGTGAGGTCAGGTGACAAGTATACGAAGTATGAAATGGCTGTACGGAGTACAAATATTCTAATTGAGTCAATGGCCATTGTGCTGCTTGTATAATGTGACACTTTGCTCGGAAGCGGTGTTGAAGCCGTGGGAATCTCAAGGGAGAAATGTGCGGTATTTTTTATAGAATGCCGCATCCAAGAAAAGCCCGTAGGACGCAGAGAACCAAACAAAATGGTATAATCATGATACATAAGACTACATATACCTAGCACTGATAGCTTATGCCTGGCTCTTCAGCTTCTCAGTCAACTCAGGGACCTTCTCGAAGAGGTCACCGACGAGGCCGACATCGGCCACCTGAAAGATAGGCGCATCAGGGTCCTTGTTAATAGCAGCAATGACCTTGCTGTCCTTCATACCAGCAAGGTGCTGAATAGCACCAGAAACACCAGCGCAGAGGTACAGTTGCGGTGCGACGTTCTTTCCTGTCTGACCGACCTGGAGACTGTTGTCGGCGAATCCACTGTCAACGGCAGCACGGGAAGCACCAATGGCAGCACCAAGCGAGTCGGCCAATGGCACAATGATACGGTCAAACTCCTCCTTCGACTTCAGACCACGGCCACCGGAGACGACGCGGGATGCGGTGCCCAAGTCAGGACGCTCGGACTTGGTGAGCTCCTCGGAAACCCATTCGGTCAGGGCAGGGGCGTTAGGGTCGGTGCCGTCAACGATCTCAGCGGAGCCACCTTCAGTCTCGGTGCCCTGGAAAGAAGTACCTCGAACGGTGATGATCTTGGTGGGGTCGGTCGACTGGACAGTCAGGATAGCGTTTCCGGCGTAGATGGGGCGGACGAATGCTGCGCCAACCGTCAATAACCCAAACAACTCAATTTGTAGTTCCAACCTCATTCCGAGTACATACTGTCTTCACTCTCAATCTTTGTGATATCCGAGATCTGCTGCACATCCAGCAAAGCAGCCACGCGAGGCAGAAGACTCTTTCCAAAGGCGGAGTGAGCGGCGAGGACATGAGAAAAGCCGCCGGACTTGATGTTATCGACGAGCAGAGGAGCGTAGTTTTCGGGAAGTCCCTAGTCAAGCGCTCCGTCAGTACATACCTCCTAAAAGAGCAATCATGGTAGCAGACATTCCCACCTTCTCATATGCCTCGTTATCCACAGCAACGACCTTCTCCAAGCCCTTAATCTTCGCCGCCTCAGCCGCGGCAGTTCCCTTCACACCCTTTCCAGCAACAAAAGCAGTGACCGATCCTCCTAACTTCTGCGCAGCCGCAACGGCAGAAAGAGACGACTGTTGGAGCTTTCCATCCCGCTGTTCAAGGACGGCCAAGGTGGAGAGAAGACGAGCGAGCGCCGAGAGAGAGGGCTGGTTGCAGGCCCGGGACGGATAGATTTGTGAGCGGGCAGCCCGCAGAACGGAGCTTCTGGCAATTGGGAACATGGTGGATGATATGCGATTCAAGCGAAGTTGACGTCGGGAAAATGTCGCCGGACTGCGAACGGATTGCGGATATGGGCGTGCGGCGGCGGGCGGTGGTGGTTATCATCGGAAACGCCAAGATCAGCCGATCCTCGGAGGTTCGGTTAAAGAGGCCCGCGGCATGAGACAACTACATAGTACAGAAGGATAGAATAACCAAGGCAATGGAAATGCTAACAATGAAACGCTATTCTAGCCACAGCTGCAATGGCAATAACTTTTAAATCACCTCCAAGGGGTATAAACACGCCCTGTGTCTAACAAGAAAAAAAACTAAGGAAGTACAGAGAAATTGACACACGTGACATTCGGTACGCCGCCGTATATAACCCATACATACATAGATAGTGCTTGCAAATCGATGAATATAACCAGTAGAATATTTTGCGCAGGAAGGGGGGATTATTAAGTGGTCGACTGTCGCTTCTTCTTGCCGGCTTTTGTTGCGTTTCCAGTATTCTGGCTGATCGAAGCCTTTCCATCCTCCAAAGCCTTCTCCTTCTGCTGCTGGAGCTTCTGTTTCCGTGCAGCCAAAGATGCAGCCTCGTCATCGTCTTCAGTGGCCTTGGACTTCTTGGTCTTCTTGCTATCCTCCAACAACTTCTCGTCGTCGCCTGTCGACTTGCGCTTCTTTCCACCCTCGATGGCCTTGGTCTCTTCGGCATTGTTCTCCAACACATCGTTCTCATCCACCCAGAGTTCACTTGCAAGCCAGATCGGCATCGCCATGGTGCTTGCACCCTTGACGTGGATAGCCTTGATATTCCTCCAGCCCTTTGTGATGAACTTCTCGGTCAAGCCCTTGACCACGGCTTCCACATTTTGCGCCAATTGCTCCGAGGTAAATTTGGACGATCCGATGCGAATAGAAGCTGTAGTAGCAGGGGCGAGCTGCACGGGGGCACAGCTCAAGGTCTTCTCGATCTCCTTGGCGACGATCAATGGCGACGCAAAGGCGCTAGACTTCTCATCTGAGTTGTTGTTGTTCTTCTGCTTCGGATCTTTCTTGACCTTCTTGCCATCCACCTTCTCGATCTCCGCAATACGGACCGGAATGGGTCGCTTGCTGGACTTGTAGAAAATCTTCCCAAGGGTGTTTACCAAACGCATGATGATACGGTCATCGGCCAAGAAGACATCGTGCTCAGAGAGCAGTTGTCGCCGGCTCTCGAAGCTCTGGTATCTAGCCTTCAATTTCGAGAAGCCAATCACCCGGTCGATGCGGGAGGTAAGATCTTGAGGGAAGGACGGGTCGGTGACGATGTTCTTGACAGCGCGCTGCGGATCCGCGGTGATGAGACAAATGCTGAGAGAGGGAGAGGAATTGAGGGAGTGAGGGATGCTGATTTTTCCGGGTTTCAAACGGTTCTTGTCCACGACGTGCTTCTTGGTCGTAAGGACGAGCCAAACGGCTTCGTTGTGAAGCGGTGAGTCCTCTTCATCCTCGTCATTATCTCCAATCAGCGTCTTCTTGGTCGCATTCTTTTCCTTTTCTTCCTGCTTCGATTTGATGTGTCGCAAAAGTGCAGACGAAGCTCTGGTGACCTATAGAGAAAAAAAAAAAAAGTTAGAGATTGAAATGGTTGTTTGAAACGTCTCAACTTGGAAGATTATTACTACACACCTGGTTCTTATCAAGCTGGTAAGGCGAACCAGAGGTCACCTTGGTAGTGAGCTCAGTTGACGGCATCTTGAAAGAATGATTGCTGTTCAAGTCAAAAGCTCGACCGGCTCAATTTTTTGCGATAATGAAATTCGAAAAAATCCACGGAAGGCGGTGGGCGATTGTCCGGTCTTGGCGCGTCTTAGTCATCGTATATCCAGTGATGCGCTAACCCGATCGGGATATAAGGAACCTCCAACGCGACCCGATACTACTGTGAAGGTAAAGATAAACATTATATACAATAAAACACCACTCAACGATCAATATGGTCCTTGGGAGAAGGAGGCGACACCTCTACCTGCTTATACTCTCTTTAATCCTAGTTATATACATCAAACACGTGAGAGACGCGGAAGAACCTCGCCATCTATCGTCATTTGAACGTTGCAGACTCAATCTCGAACGCTCAAAACGTGGCCGTGTTATGTCTATGTTTTCTTAAATGTCATTGTACTTCAATATACTAATCGATCGATTTCTTTCAGAGGAGACGCCATCGGATGAACCTCTTTCAGACGAAGATGAACTTGTAGATGAATATCCTGCAGATAAACCTCCTCCAGCAACCAGGTCATTCTCAAACTCTGGACACGTATATCAGCTTACGCAGAGCCAAAAACGCCTGAGAATCAACTAACGGGAAGGAAGCAAAGTGAGTCCACCCTTTTCACCTTCCAATCACATTGATCTCACATCCCATGACAGATCAATGTATATACAATGTTAAGTTATGACCTTATACCCTTTTCTTCTGAAATTTGAGGCCCTTGGTCAAGTAATCAAATATGATCTGATTGGTTTTCGCAAAGGCAGCCATGTGGCAGTGCGTGTCTGGACCGTACGTACCAAGCATGGTATCTTCCGCATCGCACTCAGCTTCTATCAAAGGACAACTGGTTTGGCTGGGAATGGTCATTCTTGGCGTCTATCATCAGAACAGGCGTTGTAATCTTCCCGACAAGGTTGTCATTAAGCGTATAGCATTCAACCTTTCGGAAGAACGCCAGGGATGACTCACCGCCAGAGCGGATATGGGTTGACGACTTTGCGGATTTGAAGAAAACATTCGCGAGCGAGTCACAGCAGTACTGTACCAAGCAAGTCTTTATACTAGTTTGCTATGGTTAGCAACGAGAAACCCTGGATAAGTGCGGATAAGTGCGGATGAGCGCGGAGATGATTCAGTGAGTATCGGATGATTCTTCAATGCCGAATGCAAAAGACAATGCTCGATATATTACATACAATTGCGGTGTAATACAGTAGAAATAGCCATGGTTAACGGGGCGGTAGGGGAGTGGGTTCCGTAGGTTGAAAAGTCACCGCGCCAATATGCATTGGATGAAATTCAAACGTTTTCGCCAGCCATATACCCTCCACATTCTTAACCAAAACCTCTCTGTCAACATTGGTATATCAATTAAGAGAAGGCACCCATTGGTCGTTGATTTAGAACTATTCGACGTAAGCACAAATTACCCTGTTTTCACCCATTAAGACTTACCTGAATGAATGGGAAGTGGAAGACTGGAAATATTCCTTCCGAACATGCCAAGATTTTCAATTCTGTAGGCGGCTCGTTGAACGTTACAGTTAAGTATCGTCGACTGTCCCTTGGGTCATCGTCATTCACATGTATATCCCTAATACCTGGTCCCATAGAGAGGAAGTCAATATCTATTCGCTTCATGTTCGTGAATGGAATATAAGTTGCCCAGGTAAAGTAAATAGATGGATCTTGCAATTCAGTGAGTCTGGCTATCAAGTAACCTGAATTGACCCAGCAATGATCTGGTGGATATGGCTCTTCATAGAAGTACGGCTCAGGTCCTCGGTTGGATGGAACGATAGCCCGGCACTTCAGGGACTATAAGACAGGATGTTAGAGAATGGCAAAGACAAAAAGAAGATGGGTAATTGCATACATCTCGAGCAATCCGCAGGCAATGGAAGTTTGCATCTTTTATCTGGGATACTTCCTTATGAAAAGGATGGGTAGGATTGTGCAAAAGCCATTTTGGTCGACCGTCCTGCTCCTGTTCAAATGCAATGTCCACAACGCCAACCCAATCACTTTTGACTGCAAGATACTTGCTTCCGCAAAGATCAAAACATTTCACATTATTGTGAGCGCCACCGTTATAAATTGGATTCGAAAGATTGCTGATATATGAACGTCCTCCTGTGCTGATAAGATGAATTTGTATAGCGGGGCCTGTTAAATCCAGTATTTCAAAGGTGAATCTCGGACTTGGTGATGGTTCTCTGGACTGAATGTAAGGTTCTGCGAGTTGAGATGCTATTTTTGTGACAAAAAGCAGACGGCCAATGTCATATTGGAGAATCATGTCCCAAATCTCGGCTGGTAATGATGGTGGGTTGACTCGAACATGTCTCTTTCTAGGGCTGATACATAGAATAAGAGCCCCCCAGAGACTCGCCATTATGCGTTTCATGTGAGACACGGCAGGTACAGGCTGTTCCACGGACTCTTCCAGAGACTCTTCTTTGTGAATAGGCTGGGCATAAAATGCACCATGTTGGCTCCTTGGGGAATTTGGCCATGAAAGGCTAGTCGGCTCAACCAGATCTAGCAGCTAATATAGTTTCGGCGGTGGTAGATGATTAACAAAACTGATGCATCGCATATGCAAGACCCATACCCTGTTTATGTAGTCTAGATCAGGATACCTTGAGTTCCATTCTATGCGGTAATCATTGATTCTGATATGGTCATATTCATCGCAAGCCGGCCTCTCGTTGAAAATGCTGGCTTTCTCGTAATCCAGGGGTAAAGCGCGGTAAGAGTCTGTTTGTTACGTCGACGTCTTGCAGACATAGGGGGCATATGAAATAGAAAAAATAATCAGGCATGATAGAGGCGCCGTCGGTTCTATTACAATCCACAAGGGGAGCCGAGATGACACGAAGATGCTTCGGTATACGGAGGATATTTATGCGTCGTACAGCGGCCGACAACAAACAATCCGAAGCAATCAGAAGTAATAGTAGCCGAAAATTACTTGGGTCTTAAACGATCGTGAAAAATAATTCAGAATGTTAGATTCGACGGAAACAAAAAAGATGATAGGTAGAGGAGGTCACATCTTCTATCCAATCACATGTTCCCAGTTATAGCGCAATGGAAGCGCAAAAAGTACGGTCTCTCGATTGGGTTACTTTCCTGCTTTCACTCATTGAAACCGCTGAGCAGCCACAGTAGCTGCTTTCGAAGCTAGTATGACTTACAGCTCTGGGCTTCTAATCGACCAGCGGCGTTGGACAGTTGGTATCTACGAGTAATAAAAGCGCTAAAGGGCAGTCCTGCAAACCTGAGCCACCAATGCCTCAATCTCGTGTTGCTGGCTCACGGGGTTCAAGGGGGTGCGTGTCAGCAACTCAGATTTGCCATTCTCTGTGACTGTTCAGAAATTAACAGAGAAACCATTTTGTGCCGAACAGGCGAAACCAAGCATTCTCCTCGAAAAATGGCCGGCAGCCTTCTTGCTCGCTCGATAGACCACACTTTTTTTCAGGCTCGCGATGTATCGGGAGCCCGAAATCTCTCCAACCAAGATTGTCAAGAAATGCCCGACTATCCTGCCGTGGGCCAAAAGGATTCTTCTCCTTGGACACTATCTCGACATCCAGCTTCAACCTATGACCAGGTCGAACGAAAAAGTGACACTCCAGTTCCAGAAGTCATGCGTATGACCACTTCGGGCGGCAGTTTGGTATAGAGACCAAAGTTTTTCTTGTCGTTGACTTTCATTGGCCTCGGCGACGATGTTTTCATTACTGGTCATTTGTCCTGGAGTCATGGAGCCTTCATCCTACTAACCTTCACTCATTTTCAGCGTGGACGTATGTTGTTTTTGGAGTGGATGCAAAAATGGTAAGGCAGCTTCTCGAATAGAAGATGGGAGGAAAGATCTTGCTGTCCACGATTTTCGTCCCCGAGGGAGAAGGGGCCTTTTATGATGCGGGTCTGGTCACTGAGTGTACCCTCTTCTACAGTCTAAATCGCAACTCTGTCTTTCAGACGGAGGTGAGACACGTCAGTGAATTATCGTGTACGTACAGTGTTTATGTTGACATGGCCATTGGGACGCCTCGCCTGGGGTTTGTTGGTTGCATTTGAGATGTGCATACTGTTGAGTCATGAAAAGACGGCAAACTACATATGGCTTCAATGAAGTACAGGGTTGACACCTGCTGACTGCAGGTCAAAAACCAATCACTCCTAATAACAGTATTGCGGCACTCTATGCTTGTCATTGTGTACATCACACCGCTGATTTTCAGGGATAGAGGAAGGTCACAACGCAGAAAATTCGGGCTTCAATGCAGAGCCATGCTGGCTACCTTCTGACTGCACAACAGAGGCCAATCAACCTTACTAGGAATGCTCCGGGATATACTCCGTACTTGTCGTCGTGTACAATCTTGAATTTGTTTGCTTGCTTGGAACACAAGTTGATTGCCGGAGAAGGGATGTCAGATTCAGGGTTCTTTGCCGAATTAGGAAGTAGATAGGCTCGGCGAAGAAAGAGGAGAAGAAAAAGAAAAGAAAAGACAGATATCACCAGATGTCGCTATCACTTTCTATCATCAGTCTCTAATGCAATTCTACCTAACCATAAGCACCAAATCGGAACCCTGTTAAGTTTACGAACATCGGTGCTTCTAACCAAGCATCTGAGCTTAAGATGAGCATGCAATTAATGTATGGTAAAAGAGGTAGTAGGGAGTACTCGAAGCTTGATCAATGCACTCTACAATGTGAGATCATTACCATGTTAATACGGACTCGTACAGATAAGGAGAAATCTCACCTGCCAATGAGTTCAATCATGTAGCCATATCCTGCAGGATGAGATTGAGGTATCGAGACAAAGAAAGCATATGAGTACGTCATAGTCGGACTTGGCCTTCCGTGTTCCAGAAAGAGAGCGAACAACAATGTATATTGCATATGTCCTGGTCCGAGTTCCTCCACGCCGTAGTGGTGGGCATCTACAGGAAGAGCCCGATTCACTCATGAGTCCGTGCTAAAAGTGGATAGTAGTTGATAGCCGGGCTAGACAGATGTTAACGGTTAGCCATACATAATGAAGAAAGAGGTCCCAAATAATCGGATGCTTCCTTCCCAAGCACTGGACGAGTTGTCTCTCAGAATTTGAGACTAGATTTTTATCGGGGTCGCCACATAATCGCTATACTATCAACAGATTATCGTATGGAGTCAGCACGTCGCCCTCCTATAGCGCGAGCAATTATTGTTCATAGTACGGAGAACACCGGTTTCTTTTAGGATCAAAGCCACATCACGTAGTTTTTACTCCGTACCATCGACACCTCTTTTCAAAAAATTGACTGTTTCGTAGTTTCTTTGGCTTGTCAAATGGTTTACCGAGATACCTATTATGGAAGGGTATCGATCCAGTAGCTCTCCAGCTCTTGTGCAAGCGTAAAGGGGTTCCCTTGAGAGCCGTGGAGCTCTTCATATTCTTCTCTACTTACGTATTATTTCGAATTAGTATTACAGGAGCAGAACCTACTAGGTAAATGAATCATAGATGCAATTGGCAAAATAGGCATGATAGTTTCTGATGCTATGAAACTGTATGGATAGTTCTCATCCTTGGGCAAACACTTCAGCGACTATTGCCCCGATATCTTCTATATCGTTCTCGTAGCTCAAAGGGCGGGGGCAAAGTCTGTAATGATTTCCATCGGTAGATTCTCCAAATATCAACAGAGATACCACCCACGTTCGAACACGCGAATCCAATGACACCGCGCTGAGGCCTGCGTCTAGGAGCCACTCTGTTGGCTGCGAAAGTTGCAGAGTCTTGTAAGTCTTTGAGGTATTTATAGGTTGAGACTTCTCCGATAAAATAGGTCACGGAGTGGTCACTTTTCAGTATATGTATTAATAGGTTGCTCCGAGGGTCGGTATCAAATGTATACATAATTTCGATGTCGACTCCAAGCTTCTCGAATATGATGAAGAAATTGGCGGTACACCAGTGGACGAGATCCTCTGTTTCTCCGGTTTTAGCCAATTCGCGCACTTGACGGAGTTTCTCCTCTGCTCGGCCACGGTGTCTATTGCGTGAGGCATCCTTGGTAGTGTTTATCTTCTAATGCTTTGAAACGTTTGTATTTGGAGTGATCGAAGAGATAAGGTAGATTCCGTTGCCCGAGCTTTGAGGGAGAAGGGGGTTTATAAATACAAGCCCGCACAGTAAGTTACACTCCAGTCCAAACCACAACCCTGTCATTTCAATGACGGTAAGACACGTCAATGTGTCACCAACACACTGTTCGTATCCGCATAGCCAATGGGTTTGTCGGTTGTAAAAGCATGATAATCAAGCATTGGAGGACGAACCGCATCAGCGTGGAACTTTCAGGTCCCAATGCAAGACCAGGTTGGACGGTCACGCTAGCAATACCCCGTACACGCCGTCATGTACTCCGTACCACTTTGTACCTTGAGTTTGTTGTTTGCTCGGGACATAGTCAAGAAAGACATCAATATTACAGGTTTCTTCGCCGAGAATATCGAATATGAGTAAATTGAAAAGGTTATCAAGAGATATATACGTAGTAATCGCTAAAAAGAAGACACTACTTTGTTGATGACAATATATTTCGACGAGTCATACAGTCATCACGAGAAAAGCAAGCGGTATAATCCAGCAGAATTAACCGTGGTTAACGAGGCATGGCAAGATGGCGCTCGGCAAAGCGAAAAAGAACCTGAGTAGCTGAACCATGGTCCTCGTGGCGACTCTTCTATTTTTGCATGAGAATGTTGGTTGGTTCGCGGAGTATACGGAAGTTCTTTGTATTGAGCATTTCAGCAGCATACAGATGCAAAGCGAGTTTTGTATTAGCCACAGTGGTTCATGACTTCATGCTCGCTCCACGCGACCGTTGCCATACATACAAATTAATAACGGATACCAGGATAATAATAGCAGTGTCAGTTTAAGCCGTCAAGACCGTCTGTGCATGCATACAAGCATTGAATTGCCTTTCTCCGGTCTTTCTCCCCGGACTATTATAAAAAGCGACACCCTGGATTGTCAATTGCGAGAGATCGGAGGTCGGAGAATATGCCAGGAATAGCAGTACTAGTGGCACTGCCGGGGCGTCGTCATCACATTGTCTCCGGAGGCCACTAGTTTTGACGGTTATTTGCTCATTTCATCTCCGTGCCAAGCTATCTAGCAATAGCATGACCATCTGAGGAGTACAGGGTAGGTCACTTACTCCAAACTGTCTACAGTATTTCGTATATGGGATACTTGCGGAGACTGCTAGGCAGAGAAATAAGGGAGTATTTCGTATAGGGGATTAGCTGACTCCGTAGAATGGACTTAACTCCTGATCACGGCTATATCGGAGAACCAACAGCATGTGCTTGCGTGGCTTTCGATTGAGATAGGCACCAATTTGAGATGTAGTCAACTCCCGGTTGAATTGACTATTCTTTACTCCGCACAGATGCAAGACGATTTGTACCTGTATATACAAGCTATTTCAAACCAATTTTTCACGCGATTCAAAATACATACAAGTAATACGAGATCACGTGAAGCGAGGGGCCTAGAGCCTTCTTCTATCTTTCTCTAATCCTTGGCGATGGCACTAACCTTTGACAAGCGACACTAGTATGGCTTCGTGCAGAGTCTAGGCTCTGGCCCAAGCAATTGGTGACATTTTTTTTTTAATTTCTTTGTACAGTGCTCCTGGCAGGGTGCCAGCAACACAAACCAAAATAAAGCACTGCGCACATGCAACCACCTTGCACACCGCTCGATGCCCGGGGGATGGCTGGATTGTCCTGCAGAACTGAGGCGGTCGTACTGGGCCTCCTGTTGTGTACAAAGTACTTCGAGAACTTGCTCACAGAAAGCTCTGCAGTAGTAGACGTATCTCAGCCCAGAAATTCTGATAGTCATTGAAGACTGATCGAATATATTATTACGATGACCAGAACAAACGGCCTACTCTAACCATGTACTCCGCAACGGCTTCCAGAGTGGGAGAAGAGTACCAGTGATAGACCAAGTGGCCCCTTAAAGCGGGAGAGGTGCAGATCCATGGATATTCACTTATCTTCTGCATGAATGGGAACAAGTACTCTGTTTTTTTTTTTTTTTTTTTTTTTTTGCGCTGAAAGACTCTTTATCCCACGAGCCACGGTAGGGCGGTGTATACGTCCATAACTCTCTTCGTACTCGTAGAATACTACCACATAGGCAACCATTATTATTGTGGCATGGCCGCCAGTTGATGGTTCAAAACCTAATACCGCAGGATACATGATACTGGTACAGAATATTACAGAGCGTTACATGCAAAGCTCATGAGAGACACCCAGAACCTTGGAGACTCAACCCGACAGTGGGGACATGCGAGCTGTGATTGGTGTACCTGGTCGGGCGGGCCATATGCGAGAGATATGATTGGTTAGTCCCTGATAAATTAATCTCGGAAATGCCAATGTTTTTTTCAGGAACAGGAAACAGGAGGCTAAATACGGTATTGTCAGGAGTGTACCTCTTAAGGACACTATGTCGGAGTACAGGGTAGTACTGTAGCTATAGCGAGTACCTATCAATCGGAGAGTATAAAATTCTATCCTTCACTAAGTCTATGTACCCCGTACAAACACTTGTAGGATTGAGTCCCACTGTGTGGGTTGACCAGTCTCTTTTTCTCCACGGCCAACCACCACCACCATTGGAGAATGGTAATATCATAATTTATGTCTGTATTTTGGTACAGGAACAAAAATAGACATCCCCAGCCAATGGGAAATCAGCAGTGGAGCAGCTATTATTACAGAGTACAGCTCTGTGGTTGTCTCTTCCCCCCCCCACCCCCTGCTCTGCCGAACGCCCGGTTTGACTTTAATCTTGCCTCTTCTCCCTCGATCTCCCTCTCTTACTTTTTCTTTTCTCTTTTTCCTTCGATCTTCTTCTCCGGTCTCCCACTTCCTCACATTTGAGATTTCCTATCCGACCAGAGGGACACTTGTTTCTCTCACTCACGCTCTTTCGGGAAACCTCTTTTGATTGCTCTTCTCGCTTTCTTTCACTGCCAATTTTTGATATCCACACTGCGCGCGACAGGTTTGCGGTGATGTATGCGATACCCACCCTGCAAATCCCCTTTTTCCCCATGGATCTCGCATTCCAATCACCCAGGAATGTTAGATGAGAGAGTTTTGAAACCAATTATTTTATGCGATTAAACAGCAGCGCGTGCAATTGTTTGGCCTCCTTTTCATAGGGCTCGGCCGCATCTGTCTCGCTTGTCGCCATTAGTTCAAATTAGACAGGATGCTAATTGTCTCCATCCAGATACACAGTCTTCCATCGACACAATGAAGTTGAACTCGATTGCCCTCACCCTTGCCACGGCCGGCCTGGTCGCGGCCCAGCCTCACGCCCACGGCCACCGTCACCCCCAAAGACGTACTGTCGACACCTCGGGAACCGTCGTCGAGTACGAGCTGAACGGTCAGCGCATCAGCGCCGATGACGTCTGCAAGGGTATCGCCGACGGTACTCTCTTGTGGGCTGCTGGTGTCGCCCCTCCCGGCGCTTGCCAGAGCTCCAGCAGCAGCGCCACTCCTTCGTCCACTCCCACTCTCACTCCCACCCCTACTCCCTCTGTCGCCCCGGCCGAGTTCCTCCAGACTTCTTCGTCCGCCACTTCTACTCCCTCCAGCTCCTCGACCCAGGCTGCTGCCTCGACTCCCGCCGCTAGCAGCTCTAGCAGCTCTTCTTCCTCTGCCACCGGTATTGATGTTGACTTCCCCGATGGCGAGATCGACTGCAGTACTTTCCCCTCGGACTATGGCGCTGTTAAGCTCGATTACCACGGCCTTGGCGGTTGGACCGGTGTCCAGAATGTCACTGCTGAAGACGACGGTTTGTTGAGAATTCTCGCGACCCTTCTCACCCGTGATAGCTGCATTTCGGGCACCTATTGTTCGTACGCCTGTCCCGCTGGCTACCAGAAGTCCCAGTGGCCTACCAAGCCGGGAGCCGATGGCCAGTCCATTGGTGGTCTTGAGTGTCGCAACGACAAGCTGTACCTCAGCAACCCCGAGCTCTCCAGGAAACTGTGTATTCAGGGTACCGGTGGTGTTTACGTTCAGAACAAGGTCGGTAAGCAGGTTGCTGTCTGCCGTACCGACTACCCTGGTAAGTTTGACTAGGAAATTTCTGTAATGATGGCAATTCTGACGCGATAATTAAATAGGTACTGAAGCTGAAACCATTCCTCTGGCCCTTACCGACTCCACCGTTCAGCCCTTGACCTGCCCTGACGGTGCGACGTACTACAAGTGGACGGGCAAGAGCACCTCTGCCCAGTACTACGTTAACCCCAAGGGTACCTCCATCGAGGAGGGATGCATTTGGGGTGACGGCAGCAAGCCTGTCGGTAACTGGGCTCCTATGAACATGGGTATTGGCGAGAACAACGGCAAGTGGCTCTCGCTCTTCCAGAACACCCCGACCACCAACGTCAAGCTCGACTTCTGTGCCAACATAACGGGTGACCACCTCAGCGGCTCGTGCAGCTACGAGAACGGTCAATACATTTCCGAGTCTGGAAGCAACGACTCTGGGTGCACTGTACGTTTTTCTCCTTTGTCCCATGTCTCCAAGATAGCTTGCTTACCTCTTCACAGGTGGAGGTCATGTCCGGTGATGCAACCATCCAGTTCTACGACTGTTAAACTTCCAATCGCACGCCATTCCTTGCATAGGAGAAACCTTTTAGCGCGCCTGCCCTCGCCATCCCTTCAGCTCCCGTTCAGTGTGCCTTGATTTCTTCTGTGTATCTTGATATCTGCTTTTCCACGTTGTGATCCGGGGAATTTTTCCATTTATCCTAGTTACACTTCTCTGTATAGCGTCCTCTGTCCACTATGGCGGGGGTAAGTAAGGTGTGGTTAGAATTCACTTCTCCGGAGATCAAATAACCTTGATTTCGTTTTTTTCATTTTTTGTGATTTCCTGGGATCTTTTCTTTGTCTTGTCGTGTCTACAGTTTGACTGTTTCTGCAAAGTTCTTTTGGGCAGGGTGGCGCGTGTATTTCTTTCTGGTGTTCTGTGTATAGTTTGATTGAATATAGTCTTTTATTCTCTTTATTCTCGCATCGTGACTTCATTGAATATGGACTCCGTAGATACCAGTTTCGCATACCACGGCCCCGGCGGTCCGGATATCATGACCTCGTACCTGCCACCAAGCGCGAGGACCGAATCATTGAACACCGACACCAGACAATAATGAAGAGTGATGTATACATAGCATCTTTGAATTGGTTGGGTAGTCATCACACCGCATTACAACGCCAGTGGGCCAGACGCGACGTGCCAGTTCTCCGTACGGTGGAGCGCCGGACTCGGTCAGTAACTTGATACATGGTGATCCCCCAGGAATAGGATAGGGGTCTTGAATAATACTTACGTTTATCCATGGGGTTTATATGTAAAACGAATTACTGTAAATGACAGCATCGCGTCCAACATGTCCTCGTCCGACATATGTACGCTAAAGTTAGCACTACGGTGTACGGCGTATTGCTGTCCTTCTACCACACCAACCTCACGTCTTTACCGATAAAAACAAGGATCCTAGAACCGACCACAGCATGTACATAGTAGGAGCGTACTTGTACCCTGTAGAGTATGCTGGCTCACCTCGTCGTGTCGTCCAATCAGCGCGGCTATCTGCCGCGGCGCACATGGGCCTCCTTCCGTTTCCGGTCTAGTGGCGTATAGCACCGAGGCTGAAAGGTCACGTGGAATACGCGGCGTCGAACCAGATGAAGCGGGGTCTCTCGGATCGTAGCTCAAAGGGGAATTCGGGAGTCGATTATTCCGGACTAAACGAGGTCTATGGAGAGGACTAGTTTAACGAAGAGGTATATTGTCTAACGAACGTACGTGCGCGTACGCAGCTGGTTGAGTGCTTATGAGTGCTTATCTAGCTATATGTGCGCACACGCTGGCCTATATAAGAATCTCCTGGCCTCGGTAATCGGGCCAACTATTTATCCGCCGATTCTCATCACCAGAAAATTTTAGTGGGAGAACGTAGTTGATTGGATGGGTGGTCTATCGGCTCAGCTAAACTATATAACTACCGGGCAGAAAGCGAGGGCGGTGAGGCACGTGACCCGCTGGGTACTAACACCCCCCCTCGCACGAGCTGGGTGCCCGGATATTGGAGGCTCTAAATACACAGCAAAACGCATACACAATAAAGCAGAAGAACAAACAGGCAAAAGATCAATCAAGAAGCAAAAAAGTAGTGAAAATATAGCAAACAGCAAAGGTTGC
The DNA here is from genome assembly GCA_034509305.1 of Aspergillus cristatus. NCBI lineage: Eukaryota > Fungi > Ascomycota > Eurotiomycetes > Eurotiales > Aspergillaceae > Aspergillus > Aspergillus cristatus. The sequence continues at coordinate 241,141 of WJBV01000007.1, read as the reverse complement.
AAAGGCATAGGGGCCTTAACGATTGGCTGCTCAAGTGAGGTGCCGAGGCGTCGAATGCCTATTTATTGAGCAATTAAATCTTCCTTTCCTCATCAACTTCTTCATCCGCAGCACTGCCTGTTTGATGATGATGATGTCTATCCATATTGATGAGATGAAGGAAATGGCGATGGGCTGGAGCATTGAGGATCTTGGTAAGCCCATCTGCTGGATTCTCCTTGGAGCGAATGCTTTCAACGCTGACTAGGCCTAAAGCTTGCAGGTCTCGTACATGATGAAATCGCACGTCGATGTGCTTCGAGCGTTTAGTTCCTTCTGTTGAAGTCAAAGCAATAGCGCCCTCATTGTCCATATAGAGCTCTAGTGGTGGAGCTTCATGGCCAATTAGGCCCATTTCAAAGCAAAGACGGCGAAGCCAAACAGCTTCCTTGGCTGCTTCGGAGCCAGCCATATACTCAGCTTCATTGCTGCTTGTCGCCACGCAGGTCTGGCGCTTCGATTGCCAGGAAATAGGCGATCCACCAAATAGGAAGATATATCCACCGATCGATTTCCGGTCCGAGTTGGGGCCTGCCCAGTTGGAATCTGAAAATCCTCGCGGCTGGGCAGTGACAGTTCTTTGTGTACGTGGGTAATAGATGAGACCTTCATCAATGGTCCCCTTTAGGTAACGTATGACGTGAAGAAGTGCGTTCCAACATTTCTTGGTTGGTGCAGTGTTGAAACGGGCTAATAGGCAAGCTGCTTCAGCAATGTCAGGTCGGGTCTTCACTGCGAGCCATTGCAGCTTCCCAGTACCACGCTGGTATTCACGGGTGATGATGGTACTGTTGGGTAGGTCATCTACCATCAGGCCTGTCGGTAGAGGAGTAGGCTGTGGGTGAGATTTCTCAAGGCCAAATGATTTGATGAGTTCCTTGATGTATTCGCGCTGATTGAGGTAAATACAGCCGTCTTCAGACTTCACTTCCATGCCAAGATAGTGTGTCATATCGCTAACATCTTTGACTTCCCATTCATTGGCTAGGGCGTTCTTCGTCCATTCAATATCCTCAGCGCGTTCAGCGACGAGCTGAAAATCGTCGACATGGGTGGTAATATAAAGGTGTGGGCGTGTTTGATGAATGAAGAGCCCAGCATCATATGGGCATGTCTTAAAGCCCAAACGGTGAAACACTGCAGTCATGGTGTCATACCATATGCGGGCTGCAGGGGTAAGGCCATATATCGAATTCTTTAGCCTCCAGGCGAGGCCATCGCCTTTTTCAAATCCAGTTGGCTGACGCATGTAGATTTCATCCATTAGCAGCCCATTCAGGAAGGCTACAGCGATATCAAATTTCCGTAGGTGCCATCCATATGCTGCAGCTAAAGCAAATAGCAGGCGGGTGGTGGCCGCGAATACAACTGGGGCATACTTGCAGTAGTCATACTGCATATCATCTTTCTCAACAAGATTGCCGAGAATCACCCATCGGGCTTTATAAGATCGGTCATCTGTGGGCTCATAATCTTCCTTGCTGTCATACACCCATTTGCCAGGGAATATGCGCTTATTTTTCGGAATATCGCTAATGCGGACAAGCTCAAAAATCCCTTTGCTTTCTAGCTTCGCGATTTCCCTTTCCATTGCGTGTAGCCATTTAGCTTTATCATCTCGATTCATAGCAAGCTTTAGCGTCTTCGGCACGTCTCGAGATGTGGCACCGACTGTGTACGCAGCGAATCCTTTGGCAGGGCGTGTCATGATGTCATCTAAATGGGGCTGGGTGTTGTTCAAATAAGGTTGTTGGGGTGTTGCTTGTTGATTGGTTGATGGAGTGAGTAGAGTCATTGATGGGTCAGTGAATGATGGGTTGGTAAGCGAGACTTTTCCCTCATCGACATGCCCGTCAGGCACGTCGATTATGGTGTTTTTCTCCTGGTCCCAAACCAGAGCTATATTGCTCGCTCGATGGCCTAGAAGTATGCCAGATGCTCCGCGAGCATCCATTTTATCTTCTGGTTTCCGAGTGCCATGACGATGGTACCATATTTTGGCACCAAAGGGGCGAAGGTAGGCTATATTCATTGGGCGGTTTTCCCAAGCCTCTGCGGGAATATAAAAAGCTGACTTCTTGATGTGCTCATTTAGGATATTGCCATCTGGTGTTGGATCATTGAATAAAGGGGTTGATGTGGGCAGATAATTGGCTTTCTGCACTGTATCCATCAAGGCATCTAGCCAGAAACGGCGTGGCAGGCCTGATGCATACAAAACGGCTCTAGTGCGCTCCAAAAGAATCCGAATTCCGCGCTCACTCACGCCATTTTGCCAGGGTGAATATGGAGCAGATGGTTCGATTTTTATGCCAGGCCAATCTTGGGAATTCCTGAAGAATTCACCATCTCCTCGCAGGTAGGCTACTTGATAGCCTATTTTTGCAAGCCAGTTGATATGGTTCTTGATTGTGTGATTGGGATTATCACGGCTTTGGAGTGGAAATAGCCATCTCATACGGGTGGCGTCATCGGTAAGGATCATGGCATATTTGTATTTGTCATTTGCAGGAGGGGCATCATCATCAGATGGCTTGCCTAATGTTAGGCCGCCACCAAATATATCGACATGCAGACGTCTGCCAGGTTGTGTGGCACGGGGTGTAGGTCCATTTCCTATCTTTCGGGTGGTTTTCGCTTGACGACAGTAATCACAGGTGGGTAGGAGTTTCTTTCCTTGGATATTGATTCGTCCGATTCGGTGCAGATATTGAAGGTCATGCTGATTCATGTGTGCTAGGCGATGATGCCAACATTCAATGGGGGCAGGAGGAGGCCTATTGGGCGTCAAATTCTTTGATTTATTTTCATTGGTTTCCTTGGCGTCATTAACCGCGTATGCTACGCCTTTCTCAGCCTCTAGACGGTCAAACATGCCGTCTTCAACTGTTCGGGAGATGAGGAAAGCGGAGCCATTGGGGCTGGTTATCCGGAATCGGTATGGCTTTTCAGCAGTTAGCTGAATACGAAAGCCTTGTTTTTCGAGCTGGTTAAATGATAGAAGGCGAGTGTGCAGTGCAGGCACATATCGGACATTTTTCAACTCTACCACGTGCTCTCCAATGGGTAGGTGAATGGTTCCAATTCCTTCTACCTTATGGGTGCTGCCATCTGGTAATCCAACAGTTGACGTCGTCGTCAGTGGCATGTAATTGACAAAGGCTGATTGATCGTCATAGATAGTCCAGGTGGCTCCAGTATCTAGCACCCAATCATTTGCATTGGCGGTTGAACGGACTAGATTGGCAAAGCCATCCGGCTTCCTTGACGTTGAATTAAGGTTATCGGGTTTCGGAGGTCGCTTTTCTGGATGAAGCATCCAGCAATCATCCAATGAATGGTAGCCTCGTTTGCAATGGGAGCAAAGGGGTAATCGTTTACCAGAAGTATTGGGACCTGGGGAGTTTGGCTGAGAGTTCCCCCCCTTGTGTGTGCCACGATTGGTCGGGCCAGAAGTAGGATGGTTAGGATTCCAAGGATCCTGTCGGAAAATGGTGTACGAAAGCGGTTTATATGTATGTGGAGAGGGTGGTGTACGGCTTTCTATTTGATTGATAATATCATCCATATCCATCTCATGAAATTGGTCTCGCTTGGAGCCAGCGAAAAGGCTGTCCAACTGAGTGCGAACAAATGAGCGCTGGAAATCACCCAATAGCACAATGCCTATGTCATGGCACAGCTCTGAGGCATCATACTTCTTCTGCTCTATCTCAGTGGTTATTCGTTGCCATTGCCTCATCATCGAGACGGTATCGCCATTTGGTTTCAAATTCATGAGCGTCTTGACAAGAAGCAGGCGTTCTTCAGCTGGTGAGACACCATAGATGGTGTCCAGGCGTGCTAAAATCTCGCTTGGTGTTTGGGTATGGTTTGTTTGGACCTGATGAAGAATATCGAGTGTTAAACGGTCCAGAGTACGTGTGTGGAGCAGGCGTTTGGATGTGTCAAAGAATGTTGTTTGCAAAGGGGTGTCCTTAGACACTCTGTCAGGGTGTAATAGGACATCTCGGGCCCCTATATAATCGGCGTCGATTAGGAGGTTCTTCCTCCATTCAGAGTAGTTTTCTCGGCCTTGCAGACGTCGGGTTTCTCGCCAGTGAGTTTTAGCAAGTTGATGAAGCCTTTTCTCTTCACGGTCAATAGCTGATTGGCCGTCAGATCGCTCAAACAGCCTAGCTAGCTGTTCAATGAGCTGATTGTCCCCTCCAGGCATATGCTTCGGCTGTCTAGCCTGGCGGAGAGCCTCAACTTCCTCACGGAGTGCACGAATGGTCTCATCTCGATCATCCTGTTGTTGGTGATTTGAATGGGGATTTTGAAAAGCTTGTTGATGGATTTGTTGGAACTGTTGTTGGTTCTGGCGGGGTAGCTGGCGGCCTGGCTGGTTTTCAGCCAGTCGAGCATGTTCTTTGGCATTCATATGGGCATATTCTTGAGCTTGGGGCTGATTGTGGTCTCCCCCTTGATCGGAGGGCGTTTGGGGAACTGGATAGTTGGCAGGTTCAATTGTATGCTGTGTTTGGTCGTCAATATCCATAGCGGATGTCGTTTCAGCATTGGGATCAACAGTATGGTGGCGTTCAGTGTATGGCGTCTCCTGTTGGAGAACTGTCGGCATTTTATTCTTCTTTGGTGGCATATTGGCGAGTTTTACAACGTCGCTTCGGGAAGTGGTGAAAATCGGTTGAATTCAGGGGATAACGGAGCGTACGATAGCAATGAATTCTCGCAGACAAATGGCGCAATCTGATTAGTCTAACAAGGAATTCAAACGCTAAAGGAACCAACAAAGACCTCTAAAAGGACGGTCTCTCGCTATAGAGCAAGAGGGCTCATAACCTTTTAGTGGGAGAACGTAGTTGATTGGATGGGTGGTCTATCGGCTCAGCTAAACTATATAACTACCGGGCAGAAAGCGAGGGCGGTGAGGCACGTGACCCGCTGGGTACTAACAGAAAACGCGACACACGTGACTTTGTCGCGGACGCGCCTTGGATAGGTTTGTATACAAGAACAAAGCTGTACAGTTACAAGCTACAGGGAATACAAGGACACCAATTGACGTGGTGATTCATCACCATTCGAGATCTTTTGTTTTTTGGCTATAAAGTACACCTGCATATTTCTCAGGGCTTTTCTAAGGGAGTCTGCGCGAGGTGGAGGCTGCAGGCGCCTATAACGCGTCTCGGGTTGTAGACGTGCATTTCCGCGCTGGAAGGACGAGACGCTTCTCGCTTTTCTCGCTCTCTCGCTATTTTATTTTCGCTCTGCATTCATTCCTCTCTCTCCACCACACACGTCAATTCTCTTTCTCCTTTTTCCTTTTTTTCTATTTTCCAATCAATTGTCTTCCTCTTTCCCGCTGAGTGCTTCGTGTTCTCACGCCCAGCCTCCGCTGGGAAGCATTTTTCGTCTTTTAACAGGAACGGAACTCCCCCCTCCCTTCGTCTCTTCCCCTGCTATTGTCACCTCTTCTCTTCAATAGGGGTTGTGACTCTTCTGCTTTCTCTGTTCGGTCTGAAAGGGTAATTTGTGACATTTATCTTTCTTGGTTAGACTTAGAGAGACCTTTTGACGTGACACGACCTCGACGCGGTTCAATTGGCTATCTTTACCCAGAGTCACCAATTGAGCAGACATACTCATCCTGAAAGACAATGGAGTCGTCGTCTCCTCTCCAGAGGAGCGCCTCGATGGCTTCGCTGGCCGGTGTGAAGCGCCCGGCGTCCCTGTTGCCAGCTTTCGAGCCATTGAGCTCATCTCCCTCCCTGCCACGACCCCAGAAGCGTGTAGCTCGTGAGAACCATGGCGTTGTGTCCAAGTATCCTACTCCTCTGCCGACATCGTCCACCCATATCCTGTCGTCGTCGCCCCCTCGAACAACCGCGCCTCGTCCTGCCTATCGACGTACCTTTTCCTCGTTGACGTCCTCCGAACGAACCCCTCTGTCCACCGTCCCGACCCTGATGCTGCCGGAGAATGGCGAGCCTATTCTCATGGGCCGATCGAGTGCATCCTGCCATCACCAGCTGGCTGCTAACCGAATGATCTCGCGAGTTCACGTCAAAGCTACTTATAAGCCAGCCCCGAGTCCCTTCGACCACGACCGTGTTGAGATTATGTGTGTTGGGTGGAATGGGATCAAGTTGCACTGCCAGGGGAAAACATATGAGTTGGCCAAGGGGAAAACGTTCACGTCGGATATCAAGGACGCGGATATCATGATCGATGTCCATGAAGCTCGCGCTTTGGTCCAATGGCCACGTGAAGGGAAGAAGGACAACTACGCGTCGACAGACTCGGAGCAGACGGTCGAAGAGACCACACCAAGGCGGAATGGGAAACCACGTCGGAGTCTGCATGAGAGTCCGCTGGCTGAGCGTCAACGTCTGGTCTCGCCTGTTTCTCCTTCCCCTGCTGTGCAGTCCTTGGTGCCTCCGTCGTCGCCCTTGTACACGCCTACCCGTTCTCGGAATGCTGTGGTTGTGTACGAAGACGAAGCATCTCCTGTCCGTCGCACCAGCACTGAGGAAGATGCTGACGCGACCCAACGCGTTCAGGAGTCTTCTCAACGCGTGGAGGACATCCTTCAGAGCTCGTCTAGCGACCTCAGTGACTTGAGCAAGCATGATGAGTTGTCTGATCATGATGAGGAGAACGACCCTATCGTTCACTCGTTTGGACCCTTTGGGGAGAACATCCTGCCCCGTATGGCCTCATTTTCGGCAGTCGAATCACCAGTCCGCTCTGCGCGTCCCCAGCCTCTCCAACCTACCCAGTCGGAACGACAGCCCAAGGTTGCGGCCGAAAGAGAGCAAAAGGAAGCTGAGGAAAAGCCCGACATGAATGACGAATGCTATGCACGCATCCAAAACCACGCCGTCAACCAGTTGGCCTTCTCCCGTCTGTCCTCCACACCATTCTCTACTATTGTGAGCAACCTCCCCGCTTCTCACTGGAAGCGGGAGGATACCTCCAAGCCCGGCCCGACCCGTGACGACATCCGCAGAGTGATCGATTCGACCAAGTGTATCGGCAAGGTCGCCCGCGAAGGAAAGGACGCTGCGGGTAAGCCGCTCGAAAGTGAATACTATTACGTTCCCGACTTTGACGATGATGATATGCGTCGTGAGGCCGTGGTGCACGATCTTCGCAAGCCTGGTCTCCGTAACTGTCGGAAGCAGCACAAGGTATGTTGTCATGTCCCATTTGATTCTCTGACGTATGACGTATGTTGACGGAATACCAGCAATACTTCTGGCGCAAACCCAAATAAACTCACAAAAAGATAAGTAATTGAAGAAAAGCAAAAGTTTGTCGACATGTTTCTTATATTACCCCTGTATACCGTTATTTATCTTCTTTTCTCTTCTTTGTTTTGGATTCCCTTTCCTATTCTTAGTACATACTTCCGTTCTATTGACTCGCATAGCGTGGCGTGGGCATACCCTGTTTGATATTGACATTATTGTGATCTTGTGTTATTATGTTGTCTGCATGAAGGTTGTACGATGTACGGTGGCTGTCTATTTTTTTCCTCTTCCCGTCTTCCTAGTTCCTGCCCTGATGCCCTCGCTGGTTTTCGTTCTCTTTCTTGGTACCGACAAACCCAACCAACCAAACAAACCCTTTTCATGATTGTTATATGCGTTTCCTTTCCCTATGTGTCGCTACTGCTGTTGTCTTGTCAGTAGTTCTTACTGTATTCTGCCTGTCTGTTGACACTTATGACCTGTATGTTATATCGATGAATTTATAGATCCTTTGTACACGATTCCTATGCACGTAGATGGAAGTGGCCAGAGGCAAGACATGACCTGTGAAGACGTCAAGCACGCCACGATATCTCTTCCCACGCTACACTGCACTCGTCCTGCCATCCGATCTTGAATAAAATATTGGTAAGTTTCCCAACATCATCCTCGACTCATCCAACCTGCACATACCTACTCCTCCCATCCCAACAATCTCACGCACCAACCCAACCCAACCAGCAAAATGATGACAACAATCCCAACAGGCCACACAGGCCCCTTCTCCGAATCCGACTCGTACGGCGAACCTCCCCCCTCCACCTCCAGCCCCCAAGACCACAACCACAACCACCAAGGAATCCAAGACGCAATCCAATCACACACCCTCCTCCTCCCCACGGGCAAAACAGTCATAAACACCCGACGAGACCCCGAAACCACCTCGTCCACAACCCCATCCACAGCTGCATCTACGTCTACAACCCTATCCACATCTACGGATTCCACTAATACAAACGGAGAAACAGAAACCAGACCAAGGACCAGGGGTAGTGTGTCGAGTCATCAGGAGTGGAGCGAGCAGGATCGTGAGAAGGAGGTTTATAGGCAGTTGTTGACGGTGGAGAGGGAGAGGGATCGGGCTAGGGGACGGGGGAGTGGGAGGATGGGGGCTATGGAGTTTACGGAGGTTTTGCAGGGGATTTAGCTTTTGGTTCTTGTTTGAGGGGTGGGGTGGAGTAATGGACTACTATGTGTGTATATGTGAGAAGGGTTTATGAGATGGAAAGATTCAATGGCATTCTATTCTTCTGTCCGTGGACGGAGTACTGGTAGTACATGTAGGCAGTTGGGCAGGTTAGGGCCAGATTGAGCTCCCTGGTAGGTTATGGTATAGGCAATTTGAGGCCTGCGGCAATTGACATGCTGCCAGCATTGGGCTCTGTCAGACAGCCCTTCCGGCGATAGGCCAGGGATGCTTCTGTCTTCAATAGTATTAGCAAGCTAATACAGATACACGACCGTAGAAGGGGATAAGCATACGATAACAATAGAACTCCGTGAAGAGTACCATGCCCTATTCGCTCCTATCGCCCTGAAGAGGGTAAATCTTCGCCCTGTCGTTCGGGTGCCGCGGTAGGCTGCTCCATTTAAGGGATATGCGCAGATGTTGTACGAGTCGGCTCATTCCCATTACCAGTTGACATCACTAAGTTGGAGCTTTCGCGAGCGGAATGCGGTGCGGTTGGCAGCAGACTTGTCGATCCTGATGTCTCGGGGAGGTGTACGCTTCTCGGGAACTATGTCTGTTAGATTTCCCATAATGACAAATTCTCAAGACTCTTACCATCAGTATTCTCGGTTTCATTCGACATCTCGTAGTTGAGGACCAGGTTCTTGATCCGCTGCTGTTCCTCACGATCCGCCTGTTGCTGACTCTTCATAGCAAGAGCAAAGCTGGAATCCGATGGCAAGTCGATAGTGCGGGTCTAAATTGTCAATAATCGTACTTCTGCCAGAATGAAGAGATGACACACCTGCTGCTTGTTTCCTTTCTTCGTCATCAATGAAAAGGCCATAGTATTCGCCTGACCCTGAGAGCTCTCAGTGTTATCCGCACCACTGGCTTCCCGCGCAGATCGTTTCATCGGCAACGGAACGTCAAAAACAGCCTTCCGCTCAAATCTGCGCGAGTCAACACTATCCGCCATCATCTTCTCAAGCTCTCTGTCGAATTCGGCCTCCGCTTCAGGATCCCGTTCCTCTTCCTGACGTCCAACGAAGCCTTCGTCTTCGGATTCGCTGTCACCGTTTTGCTCCGCATTCGGACCGGACGCCTCAGCCTCAGCTTCGTCACTGGACTCTTGGTCATCGTCCACTTCCGGCATGGCATCTTCCTCTAGACCCTCGTCAGATGAACTGCTCTCCACTTCATCTTCTTCAGGCTCGGGTTCCATGTGCTTCCCGGCTTCTTGCGTCTTGTAGTTCTGGGCAACTGCTTCGCTGAATATGATCGTCGCTTCTTGCAGATCGCCAGCAAGCTTCCATTGAGGACGCGTTGCAGAGTAAGTGTCATGAACAAGAAAATCGACATCCATTGGTAGGGGCTCTTTCGTAAAGATGTAATATTGAAAGAACGTGAGGAAAAAGTCCAACTTTTTCTTCGCAGATCCACGATCAAAGCAGTGGCCGCAAGTATCCAGTATAGTGCAAACCAAACGGATACGGAAGAAGTCGTCCGGCAAATCAAGAGGGTTGATTTTTCCAGGGATAGGGGTGCCACCCTCTACATCGTTGATTAGCAGAGAGAACGATAAACTAGAATCAGACGACTAACCATGACCATAAGTGACGATCCGATACAAGGTATCAAATACTACAGGCGAATCGATCATCTTGTAGTTGTACAGCTCTCCCAGATACTTGACTTCAGCAATGCGCTTCTGGTTGAACTTGAATTCATTCTGCTCGAGTCCCAGGGTGATATACTCCAGGATATTGTCCACGATGCCAATGACAAAGTCCTGGTGGTATCTATACAGAGCGCTGACGAGTATTGCCAGAAGGTGGATGTTGCCGTATCTAACCTTGACTGGTTTGCTGAAGATACGTTCCAGAATATCGACAACCTAATGGATATGAGCATCAAAGATACAAATAGAAGAAGTGAAGGGCTTACGTCTTGTTCCTCCCAGTGAAGCTTACGAATTGACTTCAAGATCCTGGTGTAATTGCGCTTGTTCATATCCATGTAGATCAGTCGTCGAATGTACGACTCGATAGGCGTGCGCTCCTTCTGCTGGATGGCAGGTCGCTCCGGAGGATCAACGTAGTAAATGGCATTCTCAATTATCATCCGCTCTTGTTGTCCCAGATGCTGAACGGTCTTCTTTCTAGAAAGCGTCTCCAAGAAAGAAGCCATTCGCGGAGAAGTCTCAGGATTCCGAAGCAGATAACGACCACAATTCTCCAACAGGTGCCCTATGATTTCGATGTTCATGCGCGAGAAGTCATCCAGCGAAACCTTGAAGCAATGGAAGATGATGTGCTCAGGGACAACGCCAAACTTGGTCAATTCCGCAAGGTACCGGATGTTACTCATTCGAACTTGACCAAGGAACTCCTTCGACTTTCGGCGCTGGAGACTCCGGAATTCCTCATCTAGATAGGTAATGAGACCTTGAGGGATGTCATGGAGATGTTGACCAAGCGTGGCAACCAGACGTGCGTACAAAGCCATAAGATCAACCCGGCCTTTAGGGATATCCGACACAGCTTTAATCAACCGGTTCCTCGAAGCCTTGGAATTGAGGAAACAGAAATCCAACGCCATTTGGTCGACTTGGTCCTTGTTCTGCAGGTCAGGGAGTTTGGCCAAGAGGGCGTCCACCTGGGCTCCGACGGTCTTGCTAACCATGGCCGCAGACTGATCATCTGCCTCTAAGGGTGGCTTTTCTTCCGATGGAGACTGTGCTTGTCCGGTCGACTCAACCTTGATTTCTGCTGATGGATCTGTCTCGCCATCTGCCTTCTTTTTGGCAGATTCATCATCGGCCTTCTTTTTCTTTCCATCCTCGAGCAGAACCGCTGGAACTTTACCTTTGAGGTCAACCAGGTTTTCGTAGAAACGCCGCTCTTCCTCATCTTCCCAGATTCCTGCTCCTTCACCCTGGCCACGCAAATACTCCGCGGTCTTCACGAGGCCAATGCCACCACTTGACGCTTGATCAGCAGTTTCCTGTTCAGCCAAGGGGGGCATCTCGACACCAAGAGCCTCACACAGAACTTGCGTGTTGGAGACCAGCTTTTCCAGATTCTTAGACTGTTTGTCGAAAGTGGCTTGACGGTCCTCAAAAATTTCACCACTCTTTACATAGGCTTCAGCGTTCCGGCGACTCTGCGCAGCCAATGCTCTCTGGTCACGAACAACGTGTGCTTTGACGTCCTCCAGATAGCGGTTGAGGATAGCCTTGAAGCGGTTTTGTGTTTTCTCCGGAGTAAGCGGAACATCGTTCTCATTTCTCACATCTGCGCCATTCTGCTTGGACTCTGTGGCCTCCGCTGTCGTAGCCCCATCTGCCTCAACCGTCTTTCTACCTTCTTCGACACCCTTCACACCTAGAATGTCCCATCCAAAGCTCTTAACAAACAGGACTGCAAGAGGCAAATTCGCATGCTGACGGTCATGGCCCAGGAGATCCTTCAACACTTCTAGCGGGAAAGGCTCAGTCTCTTTGTCCGCAGACGGTTTTCCTCGAGCCACGGTATCAGGTGTCTTGCCAACCACGCCATCTTTACCCTTGGCCCCCAGATCCTCCGGCCGTTCGATGTCATCCAAAGTCCGTAGCATTCCCACAAGCCAAAGTTCAGTGACGACGCGCAGTAAGACACGGTGCCGGGAGAGGCGCTCCTTCTCCTCCTTCTCGCGTAGCTCCGGAGCGAGTGCTTTCAACTGAGACTTGTCCGGTGTGCTCAGTCCTCGACCCAACAGCCATCCGAGTTGTCTGGTGAACTCAGCAGGTCCGAATCGCTGGTGTAGTGCGCTCGCGATCTCGACGCCAACGGCGATCTCCCCGGGGGACTTGAGTTTGCAAAGACCCTCGTAGCAAGCGGAGATTATTTCGGAAAGGTATTTATGCAGCGACAGCATGCGGATATCGGCGAGGAAGGTTTGCTGGGCGGAAGCACTGATACCGGTACGAAGACGTTTGATAAATGCGGTGTTTTTCTTCAATGCCGAATCGAGCGATTTGCTAACTGAGAAGATATCTATGAATTGTCAGCACGATGCAAAAGGTATAGCGAAAGCACTACTTTAAAAAAAATAATAAATAAACACGTACCACTCTCCCCAGCCCAAGCTCGTTCATTCAAGGTGCGAAGCTCTCCTATAATCCCAAGGGTCAGCAAGCGAAACGGAAGGGTTGAGTATCCCTCCTAACGTACGCTTTCGTTGACGTTCCATTTTGGAAAAATAACGGATCCGAACGTTTCTATCCGTCTAGCGATAAATTCTCAATCGTCGTGGAATCCCTTCAGAGAGGTCGAAAGGAAAGCGCATAGATAGTGACTTGAACGCCACATTGGGGAGCGTGCCAGGCGGGCAGAAACGCGCAACGGGATCGACCAGCTGCTGCGATGCCTCTGCGGGGCGTTCGAGTAACCAGCCGTATAGTAGTAGAAGGGTATAGACTGGACGAAGAGAAAAAAAAGGAATTGTCGGGGAGGGCAAGAGGAGAGGAGGTGATACAAGGAAGAATTTCTGGACCGAGTGGGAGGAAGTCAGCCGTTTCTGCGGGCGGAGTTTAGGGCGGAGTTTATTCAGGCACTAAGGCAGGGTTCTATATGTGGCGGTGGTGGCTCATGTGGCGGGGTGATTCGCCCTTCCTTTCTGGGTGAATAGTGAATACAGTTGAACCCTACTCTTGTATTAACCTCAATGTGAGACGTCTTTGGAATTCGAGCTATTCTATATTTCTACACTGGTTATTGTCTGTTCCAATGCGGTCTATTCTATTATAATAATAGTATCGTTTAGGATGATGAATTGAACCAAATGCAAATCTAATCCAACTGGGATATATGCAATAATCCAAAACTCCAAAACGAAATCTATTCCCTTTTAACCAAACCATGATCCTGACTTGTCTGCTGGTCATACTAGGGCGTATCATTATCATCCTCCTCAGATGATAAATGGCCATGTTGATTAGACGACATGCTTCCTTCCTCGTCTGTACTTTCATCGCCTCCTTCTTTGGGTCTGGTGTCATCCTCGGATTCATTTGCAGGTCTGGACTCGTTATCATCACGTGCGGCAGTAATATTCGGTTTGTGTTCTGTTTCGGTGCTTTCACCGTCGGATTCGGATTCTGAGCCTGAACCGGAGTATTCCGAGGGTTCGTGCTTGATTCTTTGTTGGTGCTCTTGAGATCCGATATTGGGTTTCTGCTCGGTTTCGGTGCTTTCATCTGATTCTGAAATATATTCAGAGCCTGAGCCTGAGTACTTTGATGGCTCACGTTTGATGGTGCTTTGCTGGGGTTGGTGATCGTCGTCTGATTCGGACTCTGAGCCGGAAGATTCGGACATTGATCCTGAGCCTTCATCTTCATCCCCTGACGGTTCGTATTTGACGGCCTGCTGGGGCGGTTTGAAATCATTTTCTGATTCGTATTCAGACTTCTCGTTCGAGGGTCGAGATGCGTCTTGATCTTGCGGCTCCTCTTCGGCTTTGCGGATGATGGGTTTCTGGTCAACTTCTTCTTCGTCACCAACGGAGGGAACGGATTCCTCATGCTCGTTTATGGCTTCGTCGCGGTCTTCTTCCTCACTGTCGTCCTCACCCTCATATTTGATAACGCGAGAGTTGACTTCCCCGGTTTCATCATCGTCACGGGTATCCATTTCATCCATCTCAACATCCGCATCCTCATCAGAAATGGTTCCAACAGGAGATGCAAGTCTAACAGGTCCTTCTTCGGCAATACGTCGTCTTTTCCGTCGATTTTCTGATAACTCCTCATATACATCAAAGACATCGTTTCCGTATTCCTCCCATTCACTGCGGTACAGTGTCCTATCGCGCCAGTCGGCAAGATCTTCCTTTGTCTTGCGCTCTCCAGTCGGTTTTCCTATTGCTTCTAGGTCTTCATCTTCGGGTTTTATTTCCGGATCGAGATCGATTGATGCTGGATGGCCTAGGAGCTTCCAGAGGCGTTGTTCTTCTATGTTGCTTGCTTTTTGGTCAACTGCTTCTGCGTGTTCGTCTTCGAAAGTTAAGTATAGTTGTTCTTCTGGTATCGGGTCGGGGGAGGAACGGACGTCCGAGAGGACGGATTCGTTGTCGTCGTTATCTGTCCCGTCACCTGCATGTTCCCGACTTGGTTTTAATTTGTCTCTCGCATCAGAAGACTTATGAAAGTCCCCAGACAGATAGTCCTCCACTTCATTATGGCTCATCCGGACATTCTTCCACCCCTTCTGATGCCTCGCATCCATAACATCCAGATTACATCTTCTCGCCAACCCAATCCAGTAGTCAGACCGATCCTGCTTCATGTTGAGCACATCAAGTGCAGTCCTGACATCCCGGGACTTCACTAATCTGGCCTTCCGACGGCCGCCAGAATCCCTCATCTGGCGTATTCGTGACATGGCGAAGAACAGTGATGAATGAACTAGGCGTCGTGTAAGACTCATGGCTATGGCGTAAAAGTCTGTGAATGCGTCTGCAGTTATCGAGGGGGTTTCGCCTGAACAGGCGATCTTGGTCCAGTTGTCTGGGAGTCGGGAACCGCTGGGGTTCATGAAAAAGCGTTCTGAAAGGCGGATCCATTTTGACATGGTGAAAAGGCTTGCGGAGAGGTGGATTGGGGAGTCTGTGGGGATGATCAGGGGTTCTCTTTCTTCTTCACTTTCTTCCTCGCTTTCTTCATCTTCGTCATCTTTGCTTCCCTCGTGGTCTGTTGAGTCTGCTCCCTCTTCTCCCTCTTCGCCAGCGTCTTCCTCCTCTTCCTCGACAATCTGCTCATCTATTTCCTCCGCCTTCCCTCGATCGATAATCCACGCATCGTAGTGCCTCTTCCTCCCAGCAACATCCCCCAGATACTGCTCCTCAAGGCACAAAAGTTCCGAATACTTGTCAAGCTCCCTCTCGCACTTCTCCCTAACCTCTGTAGCTGCCGGAACATCGCCCAAAATAACCGTCCGCGCATGACGATCCCTCAGATGCTGCCGTTCCAGCCCCCTGTGTAAAAGCCTGAGATGCTCTTGTACCTCCAGTTCTGATTTAGTGCCAATGGCTTGTGCGATCTCCTTGATCCCGTTCTTGCCTTTCTGATCTAGTAGATTAAAGAAGATATCTTTTTCCTGGGGTGTCCATATCACGATCCCGTTCTGCGTGACGTTGTAATTCTGAGTGCCACTGAATTCTGCTTTAACCGGGGGAAGATCGCTGTTCGTCTCTTCGAGAATCTCCGTATAAGCTCCCACAGATTCACCCGGAAGCTGTTGGCGCAAGTCCCAGTACGCCGTCTCCCGCGTCCTATTGCGAGCTTTCCGGCGTTCGGATCTAGAGGCATTTCGACGAAGTTCGCGCGCGGAGTATTCCGTGCCATGCGATCGCGAAGAGGTCGCGGCTGAGGATCTCGTAGCAGTTGATTGTCTCGTTTCGAACTCGGAATCAGAGGCGTCTTCGCTTTCCTCGGGGTGGTAACTGCTGGAGCTGCTCATCGTTTGGCGGGGGGGTGATGCGGGCAGCGCGGGACTTGGAGGGTAGCTGAGGACATCACAACTGTTTCCGGAATAATGGAAAGCTAGTGCGCATCACATAAATGCAATTGATCTGTTCATAAATTGTTTGTAGAAAAAGTGACCGGCTTGACTTATCGCAAGAATATTTCTGATAAGGCTGCATGTTTGCATTGTTTGTTTTGGAGGATCATAGACACCCCGAAAAGCACAACCTGCCTTCTTTGAGCAATCACGACATAACCAGGAATGACACCTGGATGGAGGTTATCCGACATAGATTGGG
Organism: Aspergillus cristatus; assembly: GCA_034509305.1. NCBI lineage: Eukaryota > Fungi > Ascomycota > Eurotiomycetes > Eurotiales > Aspergillaceae > Aspergillus > Aspergillus cristatus. Next base: position 224,809 of record WJBV01000007.1, on the reverse strand, counting down.
GGCTTTCCCCATTTCGCGCATTTTTGCCGTGAGGACGCGGATGCCCGTATCGACGCCGTTACGATGGGCACGACTATCGCCGCAACGAAAGCTCTGGCGTTCGAATTCCACGCTTGCCATTCCTTTGCATAGACCTACGGAGCCGGAACAGCCAAGTATAGTCCTCCGTGACTATCAAGAAGAATGTATACAGTCGGTTTTGAGATATGTGGATGAGGGGCATAAGCGGTTGGGGATATCTCTTGCGACGGGTGCTGGGAAGACGGTAGCTCATACTTCCTTCCAAGAAGCAAGCATTTACTGACTATAGCTCCTACTAGGTCATCTTCACACAACTAATAGGCCGAATCCCTCCACGCAACGAATATGGCGACAAAACCCTCATCATCGTCCACCGTCGCGAACTCGTCGAACAAGCAGCCCACCACTGCCGCCTCGCATACCCAGACAAAACGGTTGAAGTCGAAATGGGAAATAGCCATTACAAAGGCTACGCAGATATTTGCGTAGCTTCAATTCGGAGTCTAACATCCGGAGACCGGATCGAAAAGTTCTTCCCGGGCCAGTTCAAGCTCATTCTCGTTGACGAGGCACATCATATCGTTGCGAAATCATACCGCGAGGTGCTGGGATATTTCGGGCTGAATGAGCCAACAGAAGACTCCCCTGTGTTGGTCGGTGTATCTGCGACGTTTTCAAGGCCAGACGGGTTGAAGTTGGGGGCTGCGATTGATCATATCGTTTATCATAAGGATTATATGGATATGATCGATGAGCGGTGGCTTGCTAATGCGGTTTTCACGACTGTACGGTCTGAGGCGAATTTGACAAGGGTTAAAAGGGATAAATCCGGAGATTTCCAGCTTGGGTCGCTCTCTCAAGCGGTCAATACGGACAGCACGAATAACATCACTGTTCGCGCGTGGTTGGCCAACGCGCATGACCGAAAGTCGACACTTGTTTTCTGCGTGGACATAGACCATACAAAGTTGTTAACCGAAACGTTTCGCCAATATGGCATCGACGCGCGATATATCACCTCCGGAACCTCCAAAGAAGTCCGAGCAGAACAACTCCGAGCATTCAGGAATCAAGAATATCCCGTCCTAGTGAACTGCGGCCTCTTCACAGAAGGCACAGATATCCCTAACATCGACTGCGTCTTACTAGCGAGACCAACCCGATCCAGAAACCTCTTAATCCAGATGATAGGCCGCGGCCTGCGTCTCTTTCCTGGCAAAGAAGACTGTCACATAATCGACATGGTCGCCACCCTCGAAACAGGCGTCCTCTCAACCCCAACCCTATTCGGCCTACACCCAGACGAAGTCCTCGAAAAATCCACCGTAAAACAACTCCGCGAAACCAAAGACGAGCAACTCGCACGCATCGACCGCGAAGCGCGAGAAGAAGAACGACGCGCAAACGACACCCAATCACCCCTAGGAAGCAAAAAAGAATCTTCCCTAAACGGAGACATCAACATCAAATTCACCCGCTACGACAGCATCACAGACCTCCTCAGCGACATGCGCAGCGATAAACACATCCGCTCCCTCTCCCAGTACGCCTGGGTCCGCGCCGGCGACGACCGCTACGTCCTCTCTGGCCTGAACGGCTGGGTAACCATCGAAAAGGGCATCCCCGATCCCAATGCCGAAGGCAGACCCAAATCACGACACACAAACACCACCCCCACAGCCCCTGACTCAGACGAGATATACACCGTCCACCACGTAACTAAATATCAAGGCGCCGCGGGCGAACACCGCTACTCGCGACCCAGACTCATCGCCCAAGCACCCAACCTCGAATACGCCGTCGACTCCGCAGATACCTTCGCGGGAGCGACATTCGCAAAACACTACATTTCCGCACGCCAGCCGTGGCGCAATGCCCCCGCTACACCATCGCAACTTGACATGCTTAACCGTGCGAATCTGAAGAGCGGGAGACGCTTGAAGCCCGAGCATATGACTAGAGGCCAGGCAGCGGATATGATCACCAAGTTGAAATTCGGGGGCAAGAAGAAGTTCAACGCGATGATGAAGCAGAGGTTGAAGAAGGAGGAGAAGGTGAGGGAGGTTAGAGAGATGAGGAGGACGGGGATGGGGGTTGGCGACGTTAGGGTTGGGCCGGTTATGACCTGAGAGTGAGCTCCTTACTCTTTACTGTATTATATATGACGAGATAGTACGATACCAATGAAGCATTGACGGGCATGCTAGAAAGCAAGGGGAAAGTGCATATTATGTATCACTCTATCAGATCCGTACATGGCATGAAATCTATGTCCAAATCCAACGGACCGCACGCAGAAACGCAATGACGAAGAAAGACAACCTTATATACAGATATATTACCAGGGAACAGAAAAAAGGACCCTGGAGAGAACAAGAAAGGAAAGCGAAAACCACAAACAGAAGCACAGCGAGCGGTTGCAATGCTAAACGCCCACTCGCGGGAGAAACAAAGTGATCCGTATCCTGTACAGACCGATGACAGACAGGTAAGGATATCAACACCGCTGCAGAAACGAACTCCGTATAAGCAATGGTGACGCGGCACCGGTGGATGAAAATAGACACGAGAAGCGTACAGTTAAATAAGATAGAGTAAAATCAGACGGGAAGAAACGAAGAGATGACACGAAAAGGAGAAGTCAATTGTTATGGCTTTTTCTTAATGTGGCTGCCTCCTACCTCGGACATACCAGAAGAAAGTTCTTCTCCCTCTAGGATACGCCATAGTCGTCGAACGGAGAAGCCACTGCTGAAAAGGTAGATACCAATCAGCCATGCAGAAAAGATGTTCGCGAGATGATGAAGGAGATAGGCGTAAGAAACACCATAGATGGCTGAATAGATGGCGATAGAGAAAAGGATGATGGAAGTGATGTGTTTGAACCTGACACTGTTAGATAGCGCGACGCACTTATGGGAAGGTATACACACCGAGAAGTCACACGAGGGATCATGGCCCCACTGGTTAGTGTCTCGACTAGAAGGATAAACGGCATGATGGATAGGACATTGTGGTGCGATGAGAACGGCATCAACCAATGGACGACAAGATTGTGAGCCCAGACCAGGAGGACCAGTACGTTGATTGGCAGAATCCACAGCATGAGAATGAGAATTGAGTGAGAGTAGTTGGAGAAGTTGAAGTGTGCAGTGAATCGCTATACACGTTAGCTAAAGGATCATCCAGGGATTGAAGACAAACGCACAGTTTCCCTGGCATGCCATTGTGCCCGTACGCAGGTGGCAAGCTGAACAACACAAGCAACCATATAAGCGAACTGGTACGGGATAACTGTCGAGACGAGAACCAGAAGGATGGCAGTGTTGATTAAGCGCCTTCTGGGGGTCGGTGCAGCGAAAACTGACACATTCCTAGAGTATAGTTAGCAACCGGTTTTTATTCCTGTCGGTGGATGAGACTTACCCCTTGTCATCGCGTCTGATATAGCCAAACTTGCTATTCACAAGACCATACACGAAGGAGATGATCGACAGAAGCAAGAGGGCCGCGTAGTTGACAATGACGCACACCCCAACACTGATCAAACCAAACACTGGGACCAGAAACCAGAAGAACGCATCCTGTGAACCCAGAAGCAAGTCATTTTTGGTGAAATCAATCGGGCTCTCAGTGGAATTCGTGCGCCAGTGGAATGGGTCATCGCTTGGTGGGAGCGTAGTCGAGGTAGCCAAAGAAGATGCCAAAAGCGACATGGCAAGCAGCAAGATTGGCAGGGATGACCGCACGGCACTGTCGAGACCCTCCGCAAAGGTGATGAAGTAGCCTGTTTCATCGTACACTTGGAATTGCTTGCGGAGAACCAGAGCCACGACCAGAAGCGGGAACGCCGCGAACACGGTACGATACCGCATCACGAGCTCGCCCAGACTACAGGTGATATCCACCTTGAGCGAAACATCCACCGTAGAACCGTAGCTCGGGTCCGTCCAGAGTTGAAACGACACGCCACCCATCAGGGACTGCTCGCGAAGCGGCGGGGGCATAAAAGGTGCCAGACCGTGAAGATTGACATTGACCTCGTCCACGTTAACGAAGAACTTGGACTCGTGGGGATCCGGGACGGACTGGCGCAATAACGGAGAAAACAGTTCCTCCTGTTTCTTCCCGTGGTCGTGTCGGACTACCTTGAGTTTGTAATTCAGCAAACTCGAGTACATCGCCGGAACCTTCACCTCAGTGAGCATCGGGCGATTGGCTGGAAGCCTCATCTTCAGCCCAGCACTGATTAAGCCACCCAAGCCCACACGAGCCCGGATGAAAGCATCCGAACTATCAGAGAACTCTGCTACCAGGAAGCCCTTGGTAGGCGCACTAACCTTGTCAACAATAGCAACGAACTGATGCTCCGCCAGATCTTCCAAATCATATTGAAGATACGAGAACGGTTGCACGCGGTCGTAGGGGTTCTTGGACGAGTGAGTTGAAGCAGGAAGGTGGATTCCATCCTCGGCGGCATTTTTACAAGCCAGACGAGTTGCGCCGACGTTACCCCCAGAGAGGTCCATATTCATGGAAAATACGGATGTGAGCTTTCCATTCTGTAGCGGGAAAACGCTACAGAACAGAACTTCGAGGTTGCCATTATCGCCGGTTTTGTCAAAGTGATTGTCGGTCAGAAGAGTAAATTTCTTCCCGGCGACACCTTGAGGCGGAATGGGTAGTAGACGGACGTCCGGGCCCTTTCGTTGGCCGAATTCGCGCAGAATCAGTCGTTCGCCTTGGGGCAGAATCGTATTCGAGTTATCTTCGAGCGTCAAGAGAGTGTTCGGTTCTGTAGGCGCAGTACGGATTAGCCAATAGCTCTGTCTTCTTTTTGTCCTTTCAACCAACCTTTCTGCGGAAGAGTCCTCTCAGCTACAGGCTCCAACCCGGTCAAATACCACTTCTTAAAGATGCGCATACGCTCCGCGCGTGGCCTTGTTTGACTTGCGCGACGCACATCCACCACTTCAAACAGGGACTTGATAATAGCCTTGCGGAACTGGTCACACCATGTAATGGACAAGTGGTCCATTCCAATCCAAACATCCGGGATTGTCGACGTGAACACTGTAAAACCGTGCGTCTCAGGAACGAGGGACGAGATACTGGCGTAATCCGAAGGGACGACGGTATCGCGAGAACCTCCGGCGATCGAGATGAGGGTCACATGCCACAGTGGATTGTTATTAGCCCAGGTTTGGGAGTATGCTTCGCGCCAGTAATCATTGATTTGCTTGTAGGTCTGAACGACGTCCGATTCGAACGATACAGGCGGCTTGGCGTGGGGCGCGGACATGGTGACGATAGTATTGACCGAATTAGCTTGGTAGTTTGCCATCGTAAGCGTTGTGCGCGCGACGATTCCACCCATGGAGTGGCCGATAAGGATCACGGAACTGGGGTCGGGAAGCTCGGGGTCTCTGCGGGAGCGTCGGGGATCGTGGTAGAGGGAGAGAATGTATGCAACGGCCTCGTTCACATATTCTGCCTGGTCCAGTAATGTTTGTCCATGAAACGCGGCCATATCCTCGTTGAAATCGATCATGAAAAAATCGAGACTCCGGGTACCCGTCTTAAGGCGATCTTGATCGTGACGAACGACATCGTGATAGTGTCGCGAAGCTTCCGCGGCGAGGGAACGGACTTGACGATAGCTACCAGCATTTCCAGGTAGAAACAAAACCGGCGCACCATTCAACTATAGAGTCAGCAAGAACATTCTGCAGCACCAAGTAGTCATCAAACTCACGCCAACGTCTTCCTGATTATATGCGTCGATACCCTCCTCCCGATAAAGGTATAGATTGTATTTGCTTGCGAAGCGCGTATGTTCCGTGTCGAATCCCACCATGCGAATAAATGTCGGACTCATAACAGGAATGCCACAACCATCACCGCCCACCTGACGCGCCGCGAACGAACGAAGTATGGAGATTAGGAATATCGATGCGAAAAAGGTCATTATGGCGGTCAAGATCGAGCACGACCACGGACTGCGCAGACGGGCATGTCGGAATCGCGGAGAACCCTCTGGCGACGGCTGTCGTTGAGAGGAGGATGAGGAGGACGCCAATGGCATCATGATGGGTGGTCTAGGAGCGGATGTCTCGTGAGACGGTTGCGTGTTAAACGTTGAAGATGAGGACGACAGAGTCCTCCACATAGTCGAATTCCTGGAACGGGGCGTAGAAGAACCGTTATCCCGACGGAGATCAAAGCTAGTACCTCTTCTTGCTACCTGCGATCGCGAATTTTCAGGCGTCTCGAAAGCATTGGGGCCATGACCATATTCCTCGATGGGTGTGATAGGAGTTCGCGAGATTAACGAGTCCTCAGCGTCGTCCTCGCACGGGGAGCCAGACGAGTGTCTGTGCATTTGAAGAGGCGACGATGCGAGTACTCATCTAGCACGCAGGGTATACGGACCGATTGAGACCTGGCAGCGAGGGCGCACGAGAGATCACCGAGGGGGAAGGCGGAGGAAAGAGAGAGGTCCGGACGGTATCGCGGAAGAGGCTCCGTAGAGAAGCGGCAAGGGGGATTGCGATAGAAGTCGGACGGTTGAAATTGACAACTGCAGAGCGACTATGTTAGAGCTTTAGATGAGTGAGTGACTGGAACAGGATCACGGTGTATCCGCCTTTTTTCTTTTTTTTCTTTTTTCCTTTTTCCTTTTTCCTTTCTCTTTTTTTTTTTTTTTTATCTCCTGCTCTAAAGAGAAGAGTAATGAAACGGAACCAACCGAAGACACGGGTCGATGAGGCGACACAGTCGGAAGATAAAGTAACAGACAGAGAAAGGAACGAATGCCAGACAAGAAACCCGACTCAAAGCACACGTCGCAATGCTGTCTGCTCTCTATCTGTTTATGGTGTATCTCCTCTTCTCTCTGTATGGAGAGGTGAAGTGAAGTCGAGCATTGCCGAAAACGGAATCGGTCTTGGCACGGCTTACGCAGTGATGAGGGTCTCTACAGTAAAAGCAAAAGTAGTACTAACCGCGCGTGTTTGTTGCTCAACAGTTTTATATATGACAGGGAAGTGCAGCTATGCAGAAGCAATGCAGGGGTTTTGTTGCTGAGCATATATCAGCCTGAATTTTTCCACTGCAGAACTATGCTTGCACACTCCACACTACGGAGTACTACACCATTACAGGTGGGTCGCTTCTCTCATACTACCGTGCATGCACCGAAATAAATGAGGAAAAATTACTCCATATGCTGTGACAGGTGCTCTCATGAGTATCAGTGGGCAAGACTATTAAGCAGACTCTGATATAATCGTTCTTTTGCCATGTGGTTTGGATTAGTTGGATCTGATATAGTTCTTTCTAACAACTTCTTGGCAGGGTTAACTGGTCAGCTCCAGGCCATCTATATAGGGACAACACGGAGCTAATCTGACTGCTGTTGAGAAACGGCCTTTTCAGGGTCCCTCTCAGCCTTTGCATCCCTCACCTCAATCATATCTGTATCATGCTCGACATCAAACTGTCGCCCTAGTTTCTCCGGACCCACCAGGGTCATCAAGATCACATATCCATACACACATCCCATGAAAATGCAAATCACCTTTCCATATTCGTACCGATCCGACGCCCCCTCAACTGGCGGCAGCGGAAATCGTTCACCAATAGTAGACTCGATCGTCGAACTAGCAGACGAAGCAAGATTTCCCAGCTGATACGCGCAACCCACCGCAAACGTACGGATAGAGTCGGGGGATAGTTCCATCATGTGGATCGGTATAGTGCCCCAAGCACCTTGGACGCAGAACTGCTCGAAGAAGGCCGCTGCCATAATGCGCTCGGATTTGACGAAAGTGTAGGGATAGAGGAGGGCACCGCCTATTATGCTCATCACGATGATTGTGAAGCGACGACCGAATAGTTGACTCGCCCAGCCGCAGAGCATGCCGCCAAAGAGGGCGCCAAGGTTGGCGACGACTTGGGTTACAGTGACGGCGTCTTGTGAGAAGTTGTATTGTTTCTCGAGCATAGTCGGGTAGAGGTCTTGGGATCCGTGAGACTGGGAAAGTTAGCGTCGATGTATGAAAACTTACAGGGAGGTGTGTACCATAAAATTGAACCCAGCCAGCAACAATACAAGGTAAGTCAGGATAAGCCAATGCCGCTTGATAGCTACCTTACCCTCTTGGAAGAAAGTCGAAGTCACTCCTCCCATCTCAGCTCGAGTTTGTTGTCGCCGTCTGAACGCCTCGGTCTCGGGAAGAAACAGACGATATAAGATAATCAACACTGGAACAGCAGCCGCAAACCAGTAAAACGGTCTCCATCCATGCGAGGTTGTATTAACCAAGGCACGCGAAAACGCCGTCGCTAGCAAATATCCAAACGCGTATCCCTGTTGAAGGATACCAGAGACAATCCCACGAGCCTCCAAAGGACAATCTTCAAGAGCTGTAGCTGCGGCATTACCGTATATGCCACCCATGGCGATTCCGAAGAGGGCTCGGCAGGCCAGGAACTGCTTATAGGTCTGGCAGAAACCGGTACCTAGCTCAAGGACGATAAACAGTATATTATTGATGATGAAGGGCCATTTGCGGCCCCATCTGTCTGAAGCGATTCCGAAGATAATGGCGCCCACGGATCGCAGCATGAGGACGAGGGTTATGCCCCAGGTTATTTCGGTGACGGACTTGTCGAACTCTGCCGCTAGTTCAGTGGTAGTTAATGAGACGGTGAAGAAATCGAACGAATCCCATGTCCAACCGAAGAACGCAACCTATACATCTGTTAGCATACTTGCGGCGATGTATCTGTTCAAATACCGTCACCTACTCCGAAGAAAAGCCATTGTTGTTTATTGAGAAGAGCCAGCGCCTTAAACGGATTGGGCGCTGGATTCATTGGCGGGATTAACGTGGGCAATCTGGTAATAGAATACCGTAGGATCGTTTTCATGTATCCATCTTGTCTGTATTGCTCCTGATCTAAGACTGGCTCAGTAGGCGCCTCCTTTCCATCGTAGTCTACCATGGTCCACTGATTGCTGAAAGGTAGTCAGAGGAAGAGGAAGGAACAGAAGATGGATAGAAGAGAAATGGAATGCAAGGGAGAGCAGGAGAAAAAGCAGCTGAAAAGAAAAGAGAACAGCTGAACCGGCATGCCTTTATCTTGTTGAGGGAAAAATAAGCGATTCACCCCGCCGGAGCAAAGCATTCAAACAAGCAATGGTGGTCAGCATAGCTGTCTATCGTCGTATCATCGATATCCTCCGGCGTGAGATTGGCTCGATCCAGGCCGTCTATGGTCGGCGTAATTCCCTTCCCTGGTTCCATCCGTCACTATATTTCCTATTCCGAGCAGTTACAGCTAGCCCTCCGCGTTCCCATAGCACCGGAAAGGTTTAAACGAGTCGCGAAGGAGAGGAGGATATCCCGTTGCGGCTGGATCTGGTGGTCAAAGAGTCCGGGATTGCAACTGGTTGGCTGGCTGGTACGATGGGTAAGCGAGTCAAAAAAGGAAAGATAGGTTGAATATTGTCCGCGGAGATTATTGAGTTTGAATTCTATCTTCCTAATAGGCCAATCTAGGTAATTCCCTTGCTGTTATGCTATTGCCCCGCAAACCGATTGTCAATCCCCCGGGTCTCGGCGCGGAACGTGGAATGCGGGGGAAGTGCTGTCGTATAAAAGACTGGATCTGGCGGGGAGGTTAGTATTATCATGGGAATGACAGTTTCTGTAGGAGCATAGATAGCATGTGAAGATGCGGTGTTTTTGTTCTCAGTCATCCCGGGCTGCACGAGGTCCAAGATCGCCAAGCAATACGCCCAGAGAGGCTTGACTTGCTTGGCTTGTGCCATGACAAAAGTATCTCATTTCTTCGCCCTTTCTATCATCAAAATTCCCATTTTTCATCGGGAAAATGTTTTTCAGGAATAGTACTTTGTGTGCTCGAGTTGAATCGGAGCAATGTAACCACGCCGGTAGATCGACAATATAAGTTTACATAGCAGCCCTGGTGTAGGATTCTAGCGGTATCTTATTGGGAAGAGGAACTCCTTCTTTTCGTATAGCTGAGGAGTCGCATATACTAGACCTTGTATCTAATGATCTGATATCAAGATTTGATGTTCATAATCCATGATTCAGCCATATGATTTAGAACGTTCTATCGCCAGGTACTCAAGCTTGAGGGTACACCATTTGCTGTCCGCAATAGAGCACGTAGAGATTATTTGGTACTTTACTCCAGGGATATCATGGCTTTTGGGAGCGATCTTACAGATTACAGAGCTTTGCTACCAAAACTCGCTAATCTTATGGACTTTCTGTGATCTCGAGCACATGTCGTTGACTTACTACTGAATCAGCGACAGCCAACTTGACGCGTGCAAGCGAATGTTTGATTATCCTGTAGTTGTTTGCTGAGCTTTTGCCTTATCACATGACACTAGGGCACGCCAGTTCTATCCTCCTTCCTTTGACTATCTTCTTCGACCAACCTCTTTCATCTAATACCTGCCATCTTTATCGTTTTCCTCTCTCATTTTCGACAAGTCATCGTTTTATCTTGTTCCCTTCTAGGCTGACATCGTCTGGCATCTACTACACCTCACTGAAAGTACCAAGACAAGATCGCTGGCACCTCCCCTTCTCGTGGACTGACCTGGGCTGACTTCAGTGTAGACAACCGTCAGAAACAACCAAATGAAGCAACAATTAAGGACACCACTGTTCAATTATCAAGGGAAGTACTCGCAGTCCAAGATTGATAGCCAAATAACTAACGTAAATGAGTGCACAGGTAATCCCCCACAAAACCGAATTAGCTGACGCCCGACCGTTCTGTGCAGATTACTTTGCAGATATACCGGCATGCGCCTTGACAAGTTTATTTCATGCTGGATTTGCAACTGTTTTACCTCCAGCTCATGGAGCTGTTTTTGAAAATTTTCAGGAAGCAGGGCTTCTTTGAAAGGGGCATCTGGTGGCGATGCGCTCCGACGTCTGCTCTGCAGAGGTTGCATCCGGAGAGATGAACTCGAGGAGCAAGGTAAAGATCGCGTTCTGCGATGTGGATTAGGAGCAGTAGGAGCACTGCTAGCAATACTCCTGCCATCCGACGATGAGCAAACCGCCATGGTGCGTTGAAAATGTCAGTAGCCAGGGTATAGCTTCGTCAAATTTGTTTTGTTTGCCAGAGTGCTTTCGTGAAGAGGACATGGTCTTCGACCCTTTTCTGTCTCGGAGAGACATAGTGGGTTTTATTCAATACGATGGAACGCATTTATACATACCCAAATGGCAATGTGCGTTCTCGGGGAGCTGCCAGTATCGACAGGTTGTCGAGTTGGGATAAGGCTTGATAGCTTCCATTCTCTCTCGTGAACGGGATATTTGTTAGGTTTGCCCGGAGATTACTCTGGAGTACTAATAAATTCCCGGTTTCTTCACGCAAGATGACCCTGAGTGTGCGTACTGGTTATGTGCAGCAATTCAGTGGTAATATGAGGCCAATCTCCTGCATGGGGACGGGCTAACGTGCACCTGAGTGTGAGAATATGTTTAGGTATGAATCAGGTAAGTCTCTGGGATACTACCTTCACAGAGTCTGTACGCTCTGGACTTCCTGATACAGGACTACCAAAGGGTGGAAGAGCGCAAATCACAAGGCGATTGGATCGTTGGTGATGATGCAGCTTGCAGCATGCGTGGCAAACTGGATTCCAGTTCACTCGCATAGAGCGCACCAACCAGAGTGGAAACACTCATTCTCATCTAACTCGAAATCACAGGTTCCACGACAATACGGTCTCCATTCGCAATTGCCAACCGTTAACTCGTCTCGACGCTACCCGATTTTTGTCGGCAACCATCATGACGAACCACTTTGACATCACGACCATCATGCGCATCGACCAGTCGCTACGACACTAATCGGTTCTTGTCGGCATCCGCCATAAACCACGCTCTCTATATCTGCGGTATCTGAACAACGCCTCCGACAACACTCTTGACCTTTCCCCGTTTCCTTCGTTTCCTTCGTCCCCCTACCCCCCTCAACCAGCTCCAATAATGAACTTGAGCGTCCCAACCCGTGACTGCGTTTGCTCTCGCGAAGAATGGGATCGCACTACTGAGGAGCATCAGAGATTTCTCGCATTTGTCAATCTAGGAATGGTATCGGGCAGGTGGACAAGCATGATCTTTTCTTTAACACAGTATTTTTCGTATCCATCGCATTACGCGACTGTGCTCAGTGAGATTTTCTTCACAACGATCGACTCTGGTGAGCATTTCCCGGTCAATTTGTTATTCACCGGACCGACGAAATGTTCGTAAAGTGATCGACGCCAGAAAGCTACTCTCGTTGCTCGGTCTCGGCAAAACAAGGTCTTCTTGAGAATACTGCGTGATGGAATATTGGGAATTCGGATGTTATGGAGCGAAAGGTGAAGCGGGGTCTCTCGGATCGTAGCTCAAAGGGGAATTCGGGAGTCGATTATTCCGGACTAAACGAGGTCTATGGAGAGGACTAGTTTAACGAAGAGGTATATTGTCTAACGAACGTACGTGCGCGTACGCAGCTGGTTGAGTGCTTATGAGTGCTTAGCTAGCTAAATGTGCGCACACGCTGGCCTATATATATAAGAATCTACTGACCTCGCCACTCGGGCCGACTATTTATCCATCGATTCTCATCACTCCCCTTCGTACAATCGTTGCGCATTCAAATCAATCAAAAAACAATATATCTGGCAATTTGATAAGCGGCGGTTGGACGCACGCTTCAACTCTCATGGATGTTGAATTCTCTTCTCGCTTAATTAAGCGAGGCCCAGGTCTCTAACCAACCGTCCCTGGCTAACATGGTTGGTAGCCTTCGTCAAGCCATCGGCAATCATCTTGTCAGTAGGGAGATGCTCGAGACGGATCTCTCCATTGCCTATGTGGTCCCTGATGACATGGTATCGTATGGCTATATGCTTCGTCTTCGGGTGGTTGACTGGGTTGTCGGCGATCTTTATGGCTCCCTGATTGTCCTCATAGATGGTAGTCGGAGCGTCTCGGTAAATGGACCCTTTTCCTATAGCATATAGGAAATGCCTCATCCAAATTGCTTGCTTAGCTGCCTCCGACACAGCCATATACTCTGCTTCCGTCGAGCTCTGTGCAGTAACTGATTGCTTTCTGCTCGTCCAGGAAATTGGCGTCCCATTAATGAAGAAAATGAAACCAGTAGTTGACCGGTTCTTCGCTGAGTTAGCATACGCGGAATCAGCATACGCATATAACCCTTTCGGTCTCCCCTTTGCACTAAACGTCAGTCTATAGCATATAGTGCCCTTGACATATCGAAGCACGTGTTTGGCCGCTGCCAAATGGACCTTCCTTGGCTCCGCGAGGTATTGAGACAGTTGATTCACTGCAAAGGCAATGTCCGGCCGTGTGGCTATCACCAAGAAAATCAACCGCCCGATTAGCCTCCGAAATAGCTTATGCTCAGCTCGTCCAAGCAATGAGCTATCTGGCGTTTCCAATTTAACACTCGGGCCAATAGGTGTGCTTGCAGGCTTGCAATCAGCCATGCCAAATTCATCAAGAATTTGTCGCGCATAGGACTCCTGGTCCAGTTGAATAGACCTGTCTTTTCCCCATGTGAAGCGGATGCCCAATAACTTCTTGACTAACCCAGAGTCAGTCATTGGATGGAACTCCTTGAGCCTCTGCTTCACCACATCAATTTCTTTGGCATCCTTGCCAAATATCACTATGTCGTCCACGTACACAGCGATAATCAGACCCCTACCATTCATGAACACACTAGGGTCTGCAGTAATCAGTTTGAAGTCTATCTTCTTCAGGAAATCGCTAATCTTTCTGTGCCATAGATTAGCGGACTGGCGGAGGCCATAGAGCGATTTCTTCAGCTCTAAAACTAGGCCTCTAGCACTAGTAGCCTCTGGATCAAAATCCTGCAGTCCCTCCGGGATTTCCATGCAATTAGGCTTGTCGAGGTCGGAGCCAGCGAATGCATTCATAGCATCAAGCACATGTGCTTCCAGGCCTAATTGGGCCGCTATAGCCACTAAAATTCGCAGGCTATCTAGTCGGAATACCGGTGCAAATGTCTCATCAAAGTCATCATCCGATTGCTCATTTCCTCGGGCAACTAGCCTAGCTTTGAAGCGGTCAATTCGGCCATCTGGGCCTAGCTTCACATCAAATACCCATCTTGTCGATGAAACCGTTCCCTCGGCTTCCTTTCGGGGTATGACATTCCAAGTGCCAAGGCTCACTAAGGCGCTCAATTCCTTGTGGATAGCTTCCTTCCATTTTGAGCCATATATCGGATCATTAACAGCTTCCCTGTACGATTTCGGTATGCGTATTCCGGCTTTCTCACGTGCAGCACATACTCTCTCTGCAACCTCATATTCTCTATCAGTCTGCAATAGCTCCGCAGCTACTGCTAGCCTAGCCAAATGGGCCCGCATGCGCTGAGCTGGACGGTCATCACTACCATCCTCCCCTTCAGCTTTGCGCTTGCGGCCGTATGTCAGCTCCGTTTGGCGGCTCTCCATCATTCGCTCTGATGGCTGGCGAACGCGTTCCGAGCGTCGCCCAGGTGGCCTATCTGGCATGCTCTCTTGGCCAGCATCTACAGGCACCTCTTCAGCCTCTAAAGGGTTATCATCTGTACGCAGAACCTCGCGCACCTCATCAGGCCTCTTAGGAGCTCTCTGCTCTGCCCATAACACCAACACCAAAGCAACCTACATATGCCACAGTAGCAGCCCCTCCACAGCTACAAAAGAGCCAGGGATGGACAACTGTCACCCCTAAACAGGCCCCAAAGTCCCCCAAAGCAGCAGCCATCCCAGAACTGAAGCCAGCCAAAAAGACAGACAAGGATGCCCGGCGGATCATCTTTCGACGGACAGGGGACCCCAAGGCTCCCAGGGCCCAGCGGGAAGACCTCATCCTTACCCTCAATAGAGCCCTAGCAAGGGCAAGCCTCCCAGACTTTATACGAATTGTGGATGCTGGATACACCAGCAATGGGGCCATCTCTGCTCTGCTAGAGCGGGGGGCCCTGGGGGCTATGATAGTCCCACAACACCAGAATACTCTACTGGCAGCAGCTTGCAGAGCAGACCCTACAGTCACTATGGTTGAGCTCCCTGAACAGTGGTATAGGATAAAAGTTCATGGGGTGGCCACCCGGCGCTACCTGAGCCTTGGACTGGGACTGGCCCGGGAGGAGATTGAGCTGGGCTCCCCAGTCAGGCTTAAGCGGGACCCTATATGGCTAAGCGCACCAACCAAGGTAGAGAGAGATGGCCGAACCACTGCCCCCATTGTGGCAGCTGTGGGCTCCCAAGAAGAAGCCCGGGGACTCATCAAACATGGGCTTCGTTTTGGGGGAACTAGGCACCGGGTAACCCAGTACTGGGAGCTAGGGGCGAGCTGCATATGCCCACGATGCTGTGGAATAGGCCACACAAGCTTTGGGAACTGTAAGGGGCGCCCCCCAAGCTGCTTTGTATGCGGGGGGCCCCATGAAGGCCAAAGCCACACCTGCCAGGTGGTCCATTGCCAGGCTGGGGAAGGGAAGCCCTGTCCCCATCACCCACCCAGGTGTAGCAACTGTGGGGGGGCCCACCAAGCCCTGGATAAAAGCTGCCCCAAGCTCCGGGAGGCCCGGAGACAGTGGAAGCAGAAGAAGGACCAGGCACTAAAGGATAGGGAGGCAAGAGCCTACATTCCAGACCACCTACCACTGGCGGTAGTGATTGACACCCCCAGGCCAACCCCCAGGCCAGCTCCCAAGCCGGCCCCCCGAGGCCAAGGAGAAAGTGAGGAGGAACACAGCCACCAAGAGCCCGAACAGCCTATGGAGGGACCAGAGGAGAGCATGGAAGATGCCCATCCAGGCCCCAGTGAAGACACACACCCCCCCACCCAATGTTAGTGCTCCAACACAACTGTCGAAAGGCCTATGCAGTCACCATAGCTGCCTTGGAGCTTGGGCTAGAACTAGGGGTGGGCCTAGTCTGCCTGCAAGAGCCGTACAACAGGGGCTTTAGCCACCGAGGCTACCTCATATACTGGCCAGAAGGAGACTTACAGAGCTGCCGGGTGGCAGTGGCAGTACGCAGAGATTTAGGGGCTACCCTGGTGGTAAATGCACGCATGGATCTCACTAATCACCCATATGCACTGGTGGTGGACATCATGGAAGGCCCCCGGAGAACCAGGGTGATCAATTGTTATGATAACTGGGTAGGAGCAGAGGCCTGCTGGCAGGGCTCCTCCCCACAGAGAAGACGTGCAATAGAGGATATAGATTGGAGGCATATTTTCCATGGAAGATGCCTTCTAGTGGGGGATTTCAATGCTCATAGCCCCATATGGAACCCACAGCGCGGGGCTCGACTAAATGCAGGCCCCCTGGAGCAGCTGATTGAAGACCATGACCTACTAGTCAACAATGACCCGGACATACCCACAAGGCCCAAGACATCCCCGGGGCTCTCAATCATCGACTTATCCCTTACTACCCTGGAATTGGGCCCCCTGGAAGCCTGGGAGACCTACCCAGGGAGACCTACAGGCTCAGACCATGAAGTTATTGGTATGCGATGGGCACCCCTAGCCCCAAAGCCACCAAGGACACCCCGAGAAGGGGTTACAGGATGGAGGATCAAGGAGCTCCAGGAAGATGAGGAGGCAATGAAAGCAGCTGCAGAGACATGGAGAGCCCTAAGCCAAGCACAAGCACCCCTGGGAGACACATGTACCAGGGAAGACATTGCCCAGGAGGCTGAGTGGATCTCAGAGGCACTCACAGAGGTTCTCAATCAGCATGCAAAACCCATCTGGGTAACCCCCTTCTCCAAGCGCTGGTGGACAGACCCAGTCAGGGAAGCCCGAAGGCAATATGCAGGGGCCCGGAGGCTGTGGCAGCAAGGCTGCATAGAGGATGAACACCATAGGACAGCCAGGCAGACATACTACAAGGCCATTCGACAAGCAAAACGGGAGTGCTGGGAAGCCTTTCTTCAGGGGAGCCAGGAGCCTGGGCACCACCCCCCGGGCACTCCTCCTACCCCAGATGAAGCCGCCCGGTGTTGGCTGGCACTAAAGTACACCAAACCCCAGGATCAAGGAACCACACCCACCCTGTACCGAGCCCAGGGAGATACACAGGCTGCAACAACATTCCAGGAGAAGGAAACCCTAATTAGGGAGGCAGCCTTCCCCCAAGCCCCAAGAGACCGCCCAGTACAGTGCCCCCCACTAGGGAATGCACATACAGAGGCCACAGAATCAGCAGTCAAGCAAGCCCTGTTCTCCCAAGCCACCCAAAAGGCCCCGGGAGTGGACCAGTTAAACTTCCAGGCCCTCCGGCTCCTGTGGAAATGGGATTCTCAACGAATAGTAACCCTAGCACGCCAATGCCTCCGGCTGGGGTTCCACCCCCCAAGCTGGAAGGTGGCCAAAGGCATACTGCTTAGGAAGCCCAACAAGACTAACTACTCCTTGGTGAAAGCCTACAGAGTCATTAGCCTGCTCAACTGCCTGGGAAAGGTGGTGGAGAAGATGGTGGCCACCCAGATTGCAGAGTTCTGTGAACAAAAGCAGACTCTCCACAATGGACAGATGGGTGCACGCAGACATAGAAGTGCCCCAGATGCAGTAGGCTGCCTCATTGAGGAAGTCCATCAAAGCTGGGCAGCAAAGCAACTGGCAGCCACCCTCTTCATGGACATAAAAGGGGCCTTTGACCATGTCAACGCAGCCCTACTAGTCAACCGGCTGGAGGCCATGGGGCTTGATGGCTCACTAGTCAACTGGGTAGCATCATTCCTATCGGACAGGCAGGTACAGCTAGTCATTGATGGCCACCCAGGACTGATCACACCTATCAGCTCAGGACTCCCCCAGGGGTCCCCAGCGTCACCAATCCTCTTCCTGATTTATATACAGGGAGCCTTCCCAGCCATTGAACAAGCTACCCCAGGGATCAGAGCTTTGTCCTTTGCAGATGATGTAGGGCTCATAGCCCGGGGGAACTCAGTACAAGGAGTATGCAGCCAACTGCAGGCAGCGGGAGAGGCTGCCATAGCCTGGGGCATAGAGAACGGGGTCCAATTTGACCATGAGAAGACAGAAGCAGCCCTCTTTTCCCGCCAATCAGGCCGCCGGCTCCGGGAACAGATTGAACGGGCTAGGATCACAATCAGAGGCCACCCAGTGAGCTTTAGCTTGGAGGCCACACGCTGGCTTGGGGTGCTACTGGACAGTGGGCTTACCCTTAAGGCTCACTACCAGGACAGGCTCCAAAAGGCTACCAGGGCAGAGGCCCGAATCCGGGCTCTCTGCAAGACCCAGGGGCTCCCTCCGGGGCTCATATGGCGGCTCCAGAAAGCAGTGGTCCACGCCATAGCCCTATATGGAGCGGAGCTTTGGTGGCGGGGACAGAAGGACCGAGAACAGGGCCTACAGGGCCTAATCAACAAACAAGCCCGGGCCATAACAGGGGCATTCAAGACCACGCCCATTGGGCCCCTCGTACGGGAAGCAGCCCTGGAGCCAGCATCCAGCCTACTAGATGCCCGCCAACGAGCATATGCAGCCCGGCTAATGGGCCTACCAGAGACCCAGCCAGCCCGGGCGATTCTCCCAGTCACATTCCGGGAGGGAGACTGCCATGCACAGCCAGGGGAGCAACCAGCTGACGACCGGACATGGGCTGAAGAACGCCCCCCAAGGCCCCTGGGGCAGTACCTGGCATGGAAAGTGAACCAGACCCTGGCTACAGACCCCTCAGGAGGCTTTGAACAGGCAGAACCTGAAGGCATTGACTTCCCGGGGATCATCAGGGTTCCCCAGGCAGATCAGGCCAGGGAGGAAGCCCACAAGATGCCCCCCCAGGGAACCTTCTGGTCAGATGGCTCCAGATTGGAAGACGGCCGTGTGGGAGCTGGCATAGCCTGGAAAACTGAAGGGGACAGCCAGTGGCACATCAAGGGGAGGCCTATGGGCAAGGGAGCTGAAGTCTTCGACGCAGAGCTAGTAGGGGTGGTGGAGGCCCTTCAAGAAGCAGAAAAGCAGGCAACAAGGGACCCAGTTACCATCCTGTTGGACTCCCAAGCAGCCATAGCCCGCCTCAGGCACACCAGGGTAGGCCCAGGGCAGGTTGCAGCAATAGAAGCAGCAAATCTGGCCCAGGGACTAGTCAGCCGGGGCCAAGCAGTGACCATACAGTGGGTTCCTGGGCACTGTGGCGTGGAAGGCAATGAGAAGGCAGACCAGGCAGCAAAAGCAGCAGCAACACGGCCTCCCATCCCAACTGGAGGAACACAGGGCCAGCTCTCCCTAGCGCACCTCCGGAGAACCCAGACAGAGGCCACCAGGGAGGCCCGGGAGAGGTGGCTCCGGGAGGCCATGGCCAAACGAACACCGGCGGCGCAGAGGACGTACAGACCCCACCGGGGCTGGAGGCTGGACCCTGCGGCAGCGGGAGCCCCCAAAGCCCTGGCCAGCCGATACTACCAACTCAAAATGGGCCATGCGGCAATAGGGCCCTACCTCCAGAGGGTGCAGGCCCAGGAATCAGCAGCCTGCCAGGGCTGTGGAGCACCCAGAGAATCAGTACACCACCTACTCCTGGAATGCCGGGAGAGAGCAGGCCCCCGGAGAACTCTTTTCCAGGGCCTAAGAGAAGCTGGAGCACCCAGGCCAGCCACAAGGGAGATTCACCCAGAGGTCCGACTCTTCGGGGACCCCAGGGCCACCCCAGCCATCCTACGGTACCTACAAGACACCGGGGTGGGAGCCAGGAAGACCCCCAGGGAAGCCCAGGTACAAGCCCGGGCACAGGATGAATGGGGATGGGGAGCGCTGGAAGGAGCAGAGCAGATGGAGGGAGACTAGTGTGGGGGGGCTAAACAGCCCAACAAGTGAAGAAAACGAGGAGGGCCTGGGAACACCCCCAGAACCCGAATGCCCTGGGCGAAGAGGCCGATTGGGGCGAGGAACAGGAGAAGACCATGTACATAAGTAGTAAACCTGAAAGGGGCAGGGGGTAAAACCCCTGCCCAAGGCTTGGACAGTCTGTCATAGCCCCAGGAGCTGGATACGGACTATAAACTTGATTAAATAAATAAATAAATAACCAGCCCCCGAGGCGTGCGAAGGTACTTGGTTTTTGTATTCAAATATGACCAGTAAAAAAGAGCGGGTATTTGCAGATTTGCTTCTACTGAATTGAATTCTGTACCATCAATCAAGTCAAACAATCATCATTACATTTTCATATTCCATTAACAGAAGAAGAGAAGAGAAAAGAAAAGAGAAAGAAACGGAGAAAGGCACAGACACAAAAGTAAAATTCTAGTTCATAGAGTCGTGAAGGTACTTCATCTCGTCTTTTACGTTCTTTTCCCGCTTGTTTGCCTCCTTGAGCTTTCCACCGAGCTGCTTATCACCCTCCTCCAATTCCTTAATTTTTCTCTTCAATCCAGCATGCTCAGCTAGGATATCCTTGATCTCCTTTCTGATCACACCTCTGATAGCTTGCAGCTCTTGCTGTCGGAGGAGCTGGCCGGGCGTGGGGGCCTTCGGAGCAGGTGTAGCGGAATGAGTGTCGTTTCCCCACATTTTGAGTAGATCGTCCTTGTACTAAGATATTTTAGTAATTGTATGAATAGGAGAGGAACGCAGATTCTTACCTCAGCGTTAATCTTACCTTTTGACAAATTTATCGACCTTGCGCTTTCACGCCGCGGTGGTGGCGTCGGAGCCTCCCTGTGGCGAGGGGATTGCTTCAGCCAAGTTGCTATCTGGGAATTTGGGTGTCGATTACAAAAGACACAGTATGAGCACTAAGCAGTCTAGTTAATTCGGATCATCTTGCGGTATGGAGAGCGAGGAATAGGACCTGCCGTTTCTAGAGATGGGCTGTTTAGATGTTTGCCGGGCTTTCAACAGCACAGTTGCCGGAGATTGCTTTGGAGGATGGGCCGGGTGTGTCGACTTTTTAAACCCAGGCGTGAGCAGAAGAGTCCGGCATTCTGACTTTGAGCTTCTTCGCTCAGAACGGAAACGCAGTGTCTGTCGTCGTCTGGGGTTGGAGGGGTTTTTTTTTTTTTTTTTTTTTTTTCTACTTTATAGTTAGCGCCCGTGATCACTAAAATCGGGAGAACACTGTCATATTCATGGTGGTGTTTCTTGAGGGAATCGGTGCGTCAGAAATCGCGAGGAGTGGATGAGCATCGATGAAAGTTGAGCGACGGCAACGGAGGGCCAGGAAAATAAATATGGCTGGATTTTTGATCCGTCTGAGACATATTTACACAGGTGAACTCTGTTGAAAGAAAGCCTTCAACTGGCAAAGGATTCGCGGGTGCCGGGATATCGAAAACATGCAGTCTGGTCAATCCAGAATGTATCCCGCAATCTTCGACGGGGTTCATGTCCATTGCTTGTTGCTTTTCAAGTATTCAAAATATTCATTCGGGATCGTCACTCTGGCGCAAACGAGTTATACTCTTGCGGACCTGAGCAAATCCACAAGTGTAATATGGTTACAGCCGGTTTCTAAAGGGTCAAAATAGCGCCAGTTGTTAACAAATAGATCATAGGAATCATGGAAAAGGTCAGCATGCCCAGAGTTGATTGGCAACACTTGCATATAGTAGAGGGTCTCTAGCATAAATGTTGTGGAAGGAAGTCGGGCAATATTTGAGAATGAGGATGTAGCAAACGAAGAGTGTGAGGTGGAGAAAGGAAGAATAAATGGCAAGTCAGTGAAGCGACCAAATGTAGGAGCGCAACTCGACAGTGAAGGCATCTGGAACGAAAATGGTCGATCTACCTGTGCAAAATCTTTTATCTGATATACTCCATACAGGATCAGTCACACTCCATATGAATGACGAACGAAATGCACTTGTTTTGGACAATAGAAAAATCAAATAACCACACCAATAGCCCTATCATCTCTATTCTCTACGCGACCCGCTCTACGTCTGTATTCTTTCTCCTACTTTCCATACTATTCCGTATTCGTTCATCAAAATCAGGTTTTACATTGGCTCCATGAAGCTTCGAAGAACCGACCCTACAGTCACACAAGGCCGGTCACCCGTACTTGGTCAATATAACTCGTCTTGACATAATGACTACACGCCGGATACACTGTAAACGACGATAGGATAGAATGGACAGACAAATACACCATATTATGATCAGAGCATAATGATGAAACCAAATCTAAGAACCGCCCAGTTTACATATCGTCCTCATCGGAGAACAGTGCGGACCGCTCAGACAGGAAAGCGGCGTCTGCATTCTGCTCTCACATGATTGTATACGGAAGTCTCTAGGGCTACGAGACAGAAATGATTGAACAGCGTCAAGCCGGCTTCTTTTTATGTGGTATCGGGATAGCGATGTTGAGCGGTCGACACGTGACCTGCTGGGTACTAACACAAGCAACACTCACGTGACCGTATACTGAATGCATTCCACAATTAGGGCTACGAAGTGCAGTCATTCTACGAACGAATTCGAGGAAAGACAACGGAAAACGGTTGAACAGAAAGGAAACGTTTCATTTTATTAACCGTCAAGCCAACGATGACATTATGACTCGTAACATGATCATAAAAACCCAACTTTTTCAGTTTACTCCTCATCAGAGAAGACCTCCTCACCACGCTTGCGGCGGGCCATGCGCTCCTTCTTCTTCTTCTACAAAGATAGTTAGCCACGTTCCAAACTTCAAAAGGGGAAACACCTACTCTCAACTCGCTTGCAGTAAGCTTCTTCTGTTTTTCAACGACAGTCTGTTAAATAAGTTAGTATTTGTTGTCAGAAGTGGTTGAGATGAGTTGGGGAAGTGGAAGGTCGGGAAGCGAAAATGCGGGAGTGGAGGGTGGAGGGCGGGGAACGCGGAAAGCGGAGTGGAAGACAGTGTACATACCTTGTTACCCATAGCGTCGACAATCTCCTCGTCCTGCTGGGACTTGTCGGCGAGACGGGGGCCGGATCCTTGACCCGAAACCCAGTTGTGACCGGAAGGAGTCATCTTACCGTCCATGACGGCCCAGACTTCCTCAGTGAGGTTCTCAGTGAACTCACGAGAGTGAGTAATGATAACAACACCACCCTCGAAGGTCTTGATGGCCTTGGAGAGGGCACCAAGCGAGTCACGGTCAAGGTAGTTGGTGGGTTCGTCAAGGACGATCACGTGAGGACGCTGCCACGAGCAAGCGGCAAGGACGACCTTGACACGCTGACCACCGGAGAGACCACGCATACGCGAGTGAGTGACCAATTCGGTCTCGAGACCAAACTGAGCGCAGTGGGCTTCGATCTCCTTGCGAACCAGAGGACGGAACTGACCGCTGGCAAGAGCCTCTTTCTGGTCAACCTCAGCAACCATCTTGGCGTGCGACTGCATGATTTCGTTACGGGGAATCCAGGCGTTGTCAGAGGTCATCATGGGAATCCAGCGCTCCTGCTTGAAGCCAACGTTCTCACCAAGAGCGAACGAACACTCGTACTCGTAGGTGTTCTTGAACTTTCTACGCGAGTGGATACCAATGACACGACGTTGGGTGCCCTCGATGCGGTAGATCTTGTCCATGGCCTTCTCGTCATCATCGGTGATGATCTTGTTGGCACGGTCCATGGTCTCACGGTCCTCACCGGTCTGGAAACGCCACTGGATGTACTCGGAGGGGGTCTTGTCGAGGTGGTTATCGATGTGGGCGAAAGCGTGCTGCTTAATGTAGGCGATACGGATGTTCTCGTGCTGGTAGACATCACCGCTGGTGGGGACAAGCTCACCAGTCAGGACGTTGACCAGGGTGGACTTACCGGCACCGTTAGGACCGATGACAGCAATACGCGAACCCAGCGACACCTGGAAGCTGATGTCCGTGATCTGAGGACGGGGAGTGCCGGGGTACTGGAAGGACATGTTGTTGACACGGATGATGGCCTTGGCCTTGGTCTTGACACCCTCGAGGAAACCGGGCTCGGGGAACTTGAACTCCATCTCGGAGGCACCAAGCTCGTAGTAGGAACGAGCAGCAGGCACCTTCTTGACGAAGTCGCTCAGGCTACCACGGTAACGCTTAAGCTTGAAGCGCTCGTAGTGGACAACGTGCTGGATGACGTGGTCCAAGAAGCGGCTGTCGTGCGAGACCATGATGGAAGTGCAAGGCGAGCTCTTGAGGTAGTTCTCCAACCATTCGACGTTCTTGACGTCCAAGTGGTTGGTGGGTTCGTCCAGAAGGAGAATGTCGGGCTCCTCGAACACGGCACGGGCAAGGGCGAGCTTCATCTTCCAACCACCAGAGAGGGCGGTGATGGGGCCATCAAGCTGCTCACGGAGGAAACCGAACTCTTCGAGCTTGCTCTCGACGTCAGCCTGCTTGGGGTCCAATCCGACTTCACGGAGCTTCTTCATGGTCCAGCCGATGACGGTCTGCTCAGTGTCGGCGGCGTCGAGGTCGTGCTCGACGTACACGGTCTTGACTTCGTCCTTCTTGGGGAAACCCTCAAGCTGCTCGTTGTTGATGGCACGCATGAGGGTGGTCTTACCGGTACCGTTGGGACCGAGCAGACCGTAGCGCTGGCCACGCTTGAGACGGAGGCGAGTCTGGTTCAGCAAGATCTTGGCACCATAGGCCAGGGAGAAAGTGCAGTTGCACAGATCCTCACCCTCCTCCTCGTCGGAGGCGACGTCGTCAGCCTGCGCGGCTTCGGGAGAGGCCTTCTTGCGGAGAGCCTCGGCAACACCCTTGGCATCAGCCTGACCGACGAGGGCGGCGATGTAAGGCTGAGCGTTCTGGGTCCAGCTGGTAACCTCGGCGTCCTTCTCGTCAACGAGCTGACCAGCAATGGCACCAATGTAGTTGACGATGGCCTCGGACTTGTCGTTGGCCTTGTCGCCAATGATCTCCTTGAGGATAGCGGCGACAGTGGCGATGTCACCGGCGGTGGAGATCTCGGGAATCTTGCCGTCCTTGACATCACCGACACGGACGAGAGTGTCGAGAGCCTGTTGGGTCTTCTCACGAGCCTCGGGGTCGGCGAGAGTCTCGAAGTTCTTTTGAAGACGGGGCATCAACTTGGGCAAGAAGGGAGCGACGATCTGAGGGTCCTCCACAAGCTTACACATGTTGTCGACGATAACGGCTGACTTACGCTTGATAGCGGTCTCACGCTCGACGAGACCACGGTCAAGCAAGGGGACCATGATAGCCAGGGTAGGACCGGTAACGTCCGACACGAAAGTGGTGGCACCGAGCAAGTGAACGGTCTCGGGGACGTTCTCGGGCTTGGCGATACACTTGATCAGCTCAGGAATGAAGCGCTCAATATCCTTGTTGACAATGAGACCGCAAACCTTCTCCATGGTGGAGTAGGCAGCCTTCTTGACCTCAGCCTTGGTGTCCCACATGGCCTCGGAGACGACGGGGATGAGGTCGGGAACACGGAAGGACAGCTGAGCGGGGGCGGTCTCAACCAGGGTGTCGATACACTGGAGAGAGGTCAACTTCTCAGCCCACTTGGGAGCGTTCGAAACCGACTCGCGGATGGCGGGGAGAACGGCCTTGACGGCGTTGCCATTGAGGGCCTTGACAATGGTGAGGGCGGTGGCCTGAGCAGCGTTCTTGACGGGAACCATCTTGTCACCGATGGCGGAAAGGACGTTAGGCAAGAGAGCAACGAGGTGAGGCTCGACACCGGGGGAGATAGTGGGCTGGCCGGCGATGGCACGGATGCCCTCGAGAGCGCGCTCACGGGCAACAGCATCCTTCTTGTTGGCGAGCTGCTTCTGGAAGGTCTCGACGGCCTTCAGCGGAAGGGTCTGCTCAGGGATAGGGCCGCTGAAGAGCGAGGCGAGGTTGCTAGCAGCGGCGTTGACCTCATCCTGGCTACCGGAGACGTTGAGGTTCTTGATGAGGTCCTCGAGAATCTGCACAGACTGTGCGGTCTCCTTGCTCGAAACAGCGGGAACGGAAGCGGCAGCGGGCATTTTGTCGAACTTTTTTTTCTATAACCAAGTCGAAAGAAAGGAAATCAAAGGCGAAAAATCAAGAACGAAGGCGTTCTATCAGGGTATCTCGAAAAGTGGCGGCCCAAAAAAAATCTGCGTTTTCGACAACGCAGAGGCCGGAAACGGTCTAAATTTTTGTCTATACAGAAGACAAAAAGAAAAGAAAAGAGAGGACCAGACCTCTTTTCAAAAGAGAAGAAAAAGAAAAAGGAGGTAAAGGGGAGAAGAGGGATATGGTAAGAGAAAGAGAAAAAGAGAGGAGGGGACCAAGTGGGAGGGGATGATATTTATCGCTGGTTGTGGCCCTCTCGCCGCCTGGCAGAAAAATTTTTTTTCTTTTCAGTTTTTTCTTTGCCTTTGGTCCCGCACTAAACCCGATATGGATTAACGCCGCTGATTTTGAGCCATAGACGACTTCCGATTGGCCCCGTGGTCCCGGGAGTACCAATGTATGCCGACTGATTGGCTACTGGGATTCGAGGGGCGGAAACTCAGTAGGGCATGCCACGGCATTTCCCCGGATACTACTGTCTGATAACAGCATTGTGGCAAATAGAGACAGACAGTAAGATGCTACCAACACTTATCTGCTATAGAGTAGGGTATACAGGTGCAACAGACTATCGCCACTTACCAGGTGGCGGCCCAGAGGCCTTAGGGCTGGTACGGATCCATGGACCGGCTAGTATCAACTCCGATCATGCCCGTTGGAATCGGGTTCTGGAATCATGGGCGATGAACTGTCCTATTGTTCAGACACCATGTCGAATAAGCAGAGATCCCTGTTCGACATGGATATGACCGCCATTCGTGGCTCAGCCCTTCACCGCATTTTATATATGTACCATGCATATGCTTACTCGACCACAACACGTACTCCGTACTTCTACAGTTGTCGGGGCTTATTCTACCCCGGATTTTCTGATATCGTATCCATACATGAATACTCCGTACTTCTGCATACTAATAGGAAAACTTAAGTTGATTGTCATTCATCGATTGGTATTCGCCACCACTTGTTCGCACATAGTTCGGTCGAACCAATCAATACGGGCACCCTCCTGGCATAGCATCAGCCCTATATTGAATTCATAGAGCTTGCCAGGGACGCCTAGTCCCCTTGATCAATGTCCAAATAGTCGATGTCGGTAACTCCGTTGGTTATGATAGCATTATCCTGCGTTATAATAAAGTATGCAAAGTAGAGATATGAAAGTGGCAGCCGTCTGTTTGGGATCTACGATTTTGTTGTCTATCCAGTTGGATTTGGACATATAATACAGCAAGGCAACATTATCATTATCATGGTGGATGAACAGCTGAAGCATTCTTTTAGCTCATAAGTTGTGTACAATTCACTGTTTTCACTACATTGCGACCTATGGCAAAGGACACAGAATATTGTTCGTATCTATAATATCAGCCTGTTCACCCACCATGATAATGATAATGTTGCCTTGCTGTATTGTATGTCTAAATCCAACTGGATAGATAAGGGCTCGTTGCCAAAGGGCAGTGTGTAGTGATAGTCTCCTGCATCCATGCCGCCATGATCTTTGTTTGGAACTCGCCGGTCTGGATTGCATCAGACTTGTTTGTTGGGTGGTTTTCGTGTACGAAAGCCAGTGAATGAGATGAGTTGCTGTCATAACTTTCACTCATCCTCTCCCCTGTCTTCTCCCATAGTGAGACTTGTCAAGATAGAGTTCATTTAGACTTTTAAATGCTGGCTGCCTTGGACCCACTCACGCATTAAATCAGGATGTCTGTTCCTGGTTGAGGGATTTCCATAATCCTCTTAGGAACAAACGGATATCCTGGCTTCTTTACATAATACGCTATTAGTGCAACAAGCCAGAGGCACGCTAGGCCTTTTTGAATGTCTCTCAGAGAGACGTGAATGCTGCATGTTTATCGCCCTGTATGCATTCCATTCTTTTGTCGAGAATTGGTTTTAATTGACTCGACCTAGAGAAGCAAAAAAGCCAGGGGAAAGTCTCGGCTTACCACAACTGATGATCTTATTCAACAGAAAAGAACAAGCAGATGCTAACGGGCTTCAGAAGTGGAAACAGTGCTAGGCAGATTTAACGAAGGTCAATCCATTGGTATACTGATTGTGACAGCTCAAAATCCCGAACACGGGCTATTATGCCGTATAAACCAAAGTATCGCGATCAGTATAATACATAAAAGCAGCAGATCATATATTGCCGAGTTGAGGCAACGTTTGTCACCCGATGATGGTGCTCCTGTCCGTTGTACCTGACACCTGCTCAGGCCGAACGACAAACGGAGCTTTCTGAGAAGTGTCCGCAAGAACCAGTATGTCGAGACACGGGCAGTTTGGCCACCTCTCCAGAAAAGGATGAACTACATAAAAAGCATTTTGGAATTGCCAAATATATGACCAGAGCTCAGGCATTAGTGAACGCGGGCGAGTTCAGGAGTTCTAGCAATTGTGTCAAGACAAAACTGCAATGATTCAGAAATTTCAGGAGCCCCAGAAGGAGCAGCGGAGTAATATTCGGGCTGTACTAGTCTGTGTTTCACCGGTTAACTCCTCTTCCTGTGCCAGATAATCATCGTGGAGTATCAAGACTAAGGACACTTGTTTGCAAATTGAGACCACCAGAGGTCGAATTGGAACGGATACATATAGTAAGGAAGTTGAGTGCTTAAGGTACTAGACGACCGTAGTGTCAAATTTCGTTGAGCAAGATTGATTTGAATGCAATTTGTATCTCTCCTAGGAGTGTAATAATAGCAAAGTCCTCAAACGCTGAAGGATATCATGAAACGTGGAACATTAACACAGCAGTGTATACCACCCAACCAAGCCACTAGTCACTGTCACTCGACGAAGAGGAGGAACTCGACGAGCTCGAACTGGAATGAGATCCGCGTCGACCATGCTTCTTGTGGTACTTCTTGTCGTGCTTCTTGTCGTGTTTCTTGTGATGCTTCTTGTGCCTGTACGGAGAGCAACGTCAGCATCCATCCCTCGAGAGAAAAGAGATACGCAACTTACAACTTGCTGGCCACATTCATTCCGGCAGCACCAGCCAACGCACCTCCAGTCGCTCCCAACAATCCCCCACCCATCTTCTTACCCAAGAAACCACCAGCTGCACCGCCCAGTAACGTCGATCCCAGGCCCCTCTCGCCTTCCTGTGCCTGTCCGGGAGGGCCCGTTGGCTGCTGTCCGGTCTGAGGGTACTTCTCGTTCGCCGGAGCGCCGTAGTAGGAAGCGTTCGAGCCTTGCTGGGGCTGTTGGTGCTGAGGGTACGGGGAGTGGCCGCGATCGGCGGGATGGTGGGAGTTCTGGGAGTAGTCGGGGGTTCCTGCGTAGTGTCCGCCGTGCGGATGCGGATGTCCGTACGACTGATCGTAAGAGGGAGGAGCGGAATACGCAGGGTAGTTCTGCTGCGGGGCGTAGGACTGCTAGCGAAGAAGTCAGTAATCGAAACAAGAATGGGTGCTTAGAAAGGCTTACTGCAGGTGGATAATAGCCCTGTTGCGAGTACTGCTGCTGCGGTGGGTAGTAGCCCTGCTGGTATCCTCCGCCGTACTGAGGGTTGTTCCCCGCACCGTGCTGGTAGTGATAAGGGTCCGACATGATGAGTTCTTTGAAGGTAGTTATCGACGAGAGAAGAGATTGAATATGGATGGAATGCGATATTCTGTCCGGAGGGAAAGGTGTTTTAAAGTAAGAAAAAAGAGGCTGTGCTCATTCTGCCACGGCGTAGTCACAAGGGGCCGGAACTGTCACACGGCAAGAGCAGATTGCGATTGCCATACAAGTACGCCGTACATACTTTCGCTCAGCCACAACTCAACTGCGCCACTTCATTTTTGGTTTATCGATAGACGAGAACAATTTCAGATAACTAATTTCATTGGCTTTGTAGCTGTCTAGCTAAGAAAGGATTAAATGACTATGAGTCGCGCATTTGCGAGGTCGATCACATCCGCTGCAAGTATCCTGCATGTCGCAAAGCTTAGTGGTCCAAGGCGCACAGCTCAGGCTATCTGACAGGCGATTTGGCATGTTTTTCTCTGTATTTCGATTTCCTTTTGATGAGAATCGATGGATAAATAGTCGGCCCGAGTGGCGAGGTCAGTAGATTCTTATATATATAGGCCAGCGTGTGCGCACATTTAGCTAGCTAAGCACTCATAAGCACTCAACCAGCTGCGTACGCGCACGTACGTTCGTTAGACAATATACCTCTTCGTTAAACTAGTCCTCTCCATAGACCTCGTTTAGTCCGGAATAATCGACTCCCGAATTCCCCTTTGAGCTACGATCCGAGAGACCCCGCTTCATTGGTTATGAGCCCGGGTTTGTCCATACAGTCGTCTTAACAAACGCTTTGGCACCCCGGGGGTTCTATATTCGCTTAACATCGAGTATAGACCGATCGATACGATTCCGACTACGAGTCTCACCCTTGATTAACTCCCTACATGATTACCGGCCAATAATCTGCTCAGCGGAGCCTATTGGGTTGTGAGAGAAGTCATAATGGCAGAGACTAGCAGCAAGGGCAAGGAGGAGCCTGAGGAAAGGAAGCCTGTGAAGGAGAATGGTATCAAGATATATCAGTTCTCAATAGATAGGCTGAATGAGGAAAACGCTCGATACTGGTTCCATACAATGGAGAAGCAGTTGAAGGTCCAGTTCTGTTGGCAGACAATTGAATACTTCTATGAGGTTGGAAGTGCAAGGTATAGCTCAATCATTGGCAATGATATGGATTGGTTCAAAATTGATTTGAAAGCCGATTCAATCATTGAGCAGGGGCTCACGCCAGCAACCATCCTGGAAGTCAAGGACCAACCAAATGCTGGATCAAAATGGAACTGCTTAAAGGAGATGTTCCTTAAGTCGTCAAACACCAAAAAGGCTATGAAGTTGATGAAAATGGCCAGTTGGACTTGGGATCAGTCAAGATTGAATGAAAAGGACGCCTTCCGAGAAATCAACCAACTGGGAGAGGAATTTATCGACATGAATGGCAGTGAGATGGTCAGTATCAGGGAACTGATCATGATTTGGTATTTGCGAGGATTAGGAAGCCAGTATGCCACATTGAGAGACACTGTGATGAGTTCAAATGCCACATTAGACAAGGGATATGTCCTAAGTCGGATCGAGGATCTCATGCAGATGAAAGGAGGATCTGCAGGTGAGAAAGGATCACGAGCTCATAAAGAAGGCAAGCAAAAGAAGAAAAATGGATCCAAATGCTATGTCTGTGGGAAGGCAGGGCATTTCGCGAGGGAGTGCCAGAACAAGCATGAGAGTGATGATGATGAGGATCATCAAAAATCCAAAGATCGACGAGGAGGTCGACAAGGTAAAACAAACAAGCAGAAAGGTAGATTTGCTGGAGCACAAAGCAGCAATGATGATGCCAACCAAGATGAGATGGATGAATTCAGCTCATATGCGATAGAGAGATCGGAAATGGGTCGATTCACAAGTGAAAAAGGAAATCAAGCCAGCAGCAGTCCAATGGTATGGTGTTTTGACAGTGGAGCAACGAGCATGTCAACTGGCAATGAGGATATCTTTGAGAGATTGGATCGGAAGAGCCGCGGAACTCTGACTATTGCAAGTGGAGTCCATATGCCTATTTTGGGCAGGGGAACGGTCAAATTCAGCCTGCCAAATGGGTCAACGGTCCGATTGAATAATGTCATATATGTACCAGGTTTGGCAGAGAACCTATTGTCATTGGAGGCGCTCCATGTTGCTGGATTTGAGTCAAGGGGCTCAATCAGAGGATACACAATACTGAAGGATGGTAAGATAGTTGCCAAAGGACGGCGAATTGGACGATCAACCTACCTGGATAAAGTCACGCATCCAAACGCTCTGTATGTGAAGCCAGAGCAAGCAAGAAAGTGCACTGAACTTTCTGGGAAGCCAGATGAGCAATCAGTGATCCAACTGCTCAGTGGACGAGCCGCTAGAGCTGGAGCTGAAGATGCAATTGATCAACGTCGGCAACTTATCCATCAACGACTTGGGCACCCTGGAAAGAGACGTTTTAACGGCTGCGTTGAAGCCATGGACTTGGATGAATTGAAAATCAGCAAACGGGATAAACTGCTAGAAGATGATTGCGAGATATGCGTCAAATCAAAGCAGGTAAAAAACCAGAGCCATGTTCCAGTTCCTAGAGCGAAGAGACCGCTTCAACGAGTATATATGGACTTCTGGGGTCCATATGCTGAAGGCATAGGTGATGAGCGATATTACCTTTCCCTGATAGATGATTGCACGCGGCATTCATGGGTCTTTATCAAGAAGAATCGGTTATCTAGCTCAGTGCAGAACACATTGGAGATATGGCTGCGCCAGGTTGAGCGAGAAGCTGGCAAGATGTTGTTGGTCATACGGGCTGACAATGCAAAGGAGTTTCTAGCCTTGGAGTCATGGGGCCTGTTGAGAGGCATCCAGCTTGAGTTTATTGAGGCTTACACACCCCCGCAAAACGGTGTTGCGGAGCGATTCAACCGATATATCCTGGAGATCACGAGAGCTCTCCTATTTGATTCAGGCATTAGCAGGAAATATTGGAAATATGCAGTGGTGACTGCGAACTACCTGCGGAATCGAACGACAATTGTCAAAGGTAGTGACAATAAGACGCCATTTGAGCTGTGGCATGGGCATAAGCCAGATTTGGCCCACCTGCGAGTTTGGGGCTGCCGGGTACTCTATCATCACAAGTCAGATGATAAGCTGGAAAGCAGAGCTATGGAGGGCACATTCCTGATGTATGGGAAAAGTGATAAGCAGTATTTGGTGCTGCCTAGGGGTGGTAGTGAGCTGAAGCTAGTCACTAACCCCAAGTTTCGAGAGCGGGAAAATGGCTATTTGAGTGAGCCATTAGCCAATCAGGTTGATGTACAAAGTGTGCCAACCAGTGCTATTTTACCCATTGAAGCGCCTCAGATGCCTGCTGAGACACCTGCCGGAGCAGGACCGCCAGTTAATGAGCCCATTCATACCGACGAGCCGATGACGAATATGACGCCAGAGACGCTGAATACGCCAATGAATAGAGAGGATGGAGAGAAGGAAAGAGATCCCTCTTCATCAACTGGAGGCACGATGGATAAGCCGGTGAAACCATCCAGAGTCCAGCCTGAAGGAGAGGCAGAGCAGAGATTTATTTATTTATTTAATCAAGTTTATAGTCCGTATCCAGCTCCTGGGGCTATGACAGACTGTCCAAGCCTTGGGCAGGGGTTTTACCCCCTGCCCCTTTCAGGTTTACTACTTATGTACATGGTCTTCTCCTGTTCCTCGCCCCAATCGGCCTCTTCGCCCAGGGCATTCGGGTTCTGGGGGTGTTCCCAGGCCCTCCTCGTTTTCTTCACTTGTTGGGCTGTTTAGCCCCCCCACACTAGTCTCCCTCCATCTGCTCTGCTCCTTCCAGCGCTCCCCATCCCCATTCATCCTGTGCCCGGGCTTGTACCTGGGCTTCCCTGGGGGTCTTCCTGGCTCCCACCCCGGTGTCTTGTAGGTACCGTAGGATGGCTGGGGTGGCCCTGGGGTCCCCGAAGAGTCGGACCTCTGGGTGAATCTCCCTTGTGGCTGGCCTGGGTGCTCCAGCTTCTCTTAGGCCCTGGAAAAGAGTTCTCCGGGGGCCTGCTCTCTCCCGGCATTCCAGGAGTAGGTGGTGTACTGATTCTCTGGGTGCTCCACAGCCCTGGCAGGCTGCTGATTCCTGGGCCTGCACCCTCTGGAGGTAGGGCCCTATTGCCGCATGGCCCATTTTGAGTTGGTAGTATCGGCTGGCCAGGGCTTTGGGGGCTCCCGCTGCCGCAGGGTCCAGCCTCCAGCCCCGGTGGGGTCTGTACGTCCTCTGCGCCGCCGGTGTTCGTTTGGCCATGGCCTCCCGGAGCCACCTCTCCCGGGCCTCCCTGGTGGCCTCTGTCTGGGTTCTCCGGAGGTGCGCTAGGGAGAGCTGGCCCTGTGTTCCTCCAGTTGGGATGGGAGGCCGTGTTGCTGCTGCTTTTGCTGCCTGGTCTGCCTTCTCATTGCCTTCCACGCCACAGTGCCCAGGAACCCACTGTATGGTCACTGCTTGGCCCCGGCTGACTAGTCCCTGGGCCAGATTTGCTGCTTCTATTGCTGCAACCTGCCCTGGGCCTACCCTGGTGTGCCTGAGGCGGGCTATGGCTGCTTGGGAGTCCAACAGGATGGTAACTGGGTCCCTTGTTGCCTGCTTTTCTGCTTCTTGAAGGGCCTCCACCACCCCTACTAGCTCTGCGTCGAAGACTTCAGCTCCCTTGCCCATAGGCCTCCCCTTGATGTGCCACTGGCTGTCCCCTTCAGTTTTCCAGGCTATGCCAGCTCCCACACGGCCGTCTTCCAATCTGGAGCCATCTGACCAGAAGGTTCCCTGGGGGGGCATCTTGTGGGCTTCCTCCCTGGCCTGATCTGCCTGGGGAACCCTGATGATCCCCGGGAAGTCAATGCCTTCAGGTTCTGCCTGTTCAAAGCCTCCTGAGGGGTCTGTAGCCAGGGTCTGGTTCACTTTCCATGCCAGGTACTGCCCCAGGGGCCTTGGGGGGCGTTCTTCAGCCCATGTCCGGTCGTCAGCTGGTTGCTCCCCTGGCTGTGCATGGCAGTCTCCCTCCCGGAATGTGACTGGGAGAATCGCCCGGGCTGGCTGGGTCTCTGGTAGGCCCATTAGCCGGGCTGCATATGCTCGTTGGCGGGCATCTAGTAGGCTGGATGCTGGCTCCAGGGCTGCTTCCCGTACGAGGGGCCCAATGGGCGTGGTCTTGAATGCCCCTGTTATGGCCCGGGCTTGTTTGTTGATTAGGCCCTGTAGGCCCTGTTCTCGGTCCTTCTGTCCCCGCCACCAAAGCTCCGCTCCATATAGGGCTATGGCGTGGACCACTGCTTTCTGGAGCCGCCATATGAGCCCCGGAGGGAGCCCCTGGGTCTTGCAGAGAGCCCGGATTCGGGCCTCTGCCCTGGTAGCCTTTTGGAGCCTGTCCTGGTAGTGAGCCTTAAGGGTAAGCCCACTGTCCAGTAGCACCCCAAGCCAGCGTGTGGCCTCCAAGCTAAAGCTCACTGGGTGGCCTCTGATTGTGATCCTAGCCCGTTCAATCTGTTCCCGGAGCCGGCGGCCTGATTGGCGGGAAAAGAGGGCTGCTTCTGTCTTCTCATGGTCAAATTGGACCCCGTTCTCTATGCCCCAGGCTATGGCAGCCTCTCCCGCTGCCTGCAGTTGGCTGCATACTCCTTGTACTGAGTTCCCCCGGGCTATGAGCCCTACATCATCTGCAAAGGACAAAGCTCTGATCCCTGGGGTAGCTTGTTCAATGGCTGGGAAGGCTCCCTGTATATAAATCAGGAAGAGGATTGGTGACGCTGGGGACCCCTGGGGGAGTCCTGAGCTGATAGGTGTGATCAGTCCTGGGTGGCCATCAATGACTAGCTGTACCTGCCTGTCCGATAGGAATGATGCTACCCAGTTGACTAGTGAGCCATCAAGCCCCATGGCCTCCAGCCGGTTGACTAGTAGGGCTGCGTTGACATGGTCAAAGGCCCCTTTTATGTCCATGAAGAGGGTGGCTGCCAGTTGCTTTGCTGCCCAGCTTTGATGGACTTCCTCAATGAGGCAGCCTACTGCATCTGGGGCACTTCTATGTCTGCGTGCACCCATCTGTCCATTGTGGAGAGTCTGCTTTTGTTCACAGAACTCTGCAATCTGGGTGGCCACCATCTTCTCCACCACCTTTCCCAGGCAGTTGAGCAGGCTAATGACTCTGTAGGCTTTCACCAAGGAGTAGTTAGTCTTGTTGGGCTTCCTAAGCAGTATGCCTTTGGCCACCTTCCAGCTTGGGGGGTGGAACCCCAGCCGGAGGCATTGGCGTGCTAGGGTTACTATTCGTTGAGAATCCCATTTCCACAGGAGCCGGAGGGCCTGGAAGTTTAACTGGTCCACTCCCGGGGCCTTTTGGGTGGCTTGGGAGAACAGGGCTTGCTTGACTGCTGATTCTGTGGCCTCTGTATGTGCATTCCCTAGTGGGGGGCACTGTACTGGGCGGTCTCTTGGGGCTTGGGGGAAGGCTGCCTCCCTAATTAGGGTTTCCTTCTCCTGGAATGTTGTTGCAGCCTGTGTATCTCCCTGGGCTCGGTACAGGGTGGGTGTGGTTCCTTGATCCTGGGGTTTGGTGTACTTTAGTGCCAGCCAACACCGGGCGGCTTCATCTGGGGTAGGAGGAGTGCCCGGGGGGTGGTGCCCAGGCTCCTGGCTCCCCTGAAGAAAGGCTTCCCAGCACTCCCGTTTTGCTTGTCGAATGGCCTTGTAGTATGTCTGCCTGGCTGTCCTATGGTGTTCATCCTCTATGCAGCCTTGCTGCCACAGCCTCCGGGCCCCTGCATATTGCCTTCGGGCTTCCCTGACTGGGTCTGTCCACCAGCGCTTGGAGAAGGGGGTTACCCAGATGGGTTTTGCATGCTGATTGAGAACCTCTGTGAGTGCCTCTGAGATCCACTCAGCCTCCTGGGCAATGTCTTCCCTGGTACATGTGTCTCCCAGGGGTGCTTGTGCTTGGCTTAGGGCTCTCCATGTCTCTGCAGCTGCTTTCATTGCCTCCTCATCTTCCTGGAGCTCCTTGATCCTCCATCCTGTAACCCCTTCTCGGGGTGTCCTTGGTGGCTTTGGGGCTAGGGGTGCCCATCGCATACCAATAACTTCATGGTCTGAGCCTGTAGGTCTCCCTGGGTAGGTCTCCCAGGCTTCCAGGGGGCCCAATTCCAGGGTAGTAAGGGATAAGTCGATGATTGAGAGCCCCGGGGATGTCTTGGGCCTTGTGGGTATGTCCGGGTCATTGTTGACTAGTAGGTCATGGTCTTCAATCAGCTGCTCCAGGGGGCCTGCATTTAGTCGAGCCCCGCGCTGTGGGTTCCATATGGGGCTATGAGCATTGAAATCCCCCACTAGAAGGCATCTTCCATGGAAAATATGCCTCCAATCTATATCCTCTATTGCACGTCTTCTCTGTGGGGAGGAGCCCTGCCAGCAGGCCTCTGCTCCTACCCAGTTATCATAACAATTGATCACCCTGGTTCTCCGGGGGCCTTCCATGATGTCCACCACCAGTGCATATGGGTGATTAGTGAGATCCATGCGTGCATTTACCACCAGGGTAGCCCCTAAATCTCTGCGTACTGCCACTGCCACCCGGCAGCTCTGTAAGTCTCCTTCTGGCCAGTATATGAGGTAGCCTCGGTGGCTAAAGCCCCTGTTGTACGGCTCTTGCAGGCAGACTAGGCCCACCCCTAGTTCTAGCCCAAGCTCCAAGGCAGCTATGGTGACTGCATAGGCCTTTCGACAGTTGTGTTGGAGCACTAACATTGGGTGGGGGGGTGTGTGTCTTCACTGGGGCCTGGATGGGCATCTTCCATGCTCTCCTCTGGTCCCTCCATAGGCTGTTCGGGCTCTTGGTGGCTGTGTTCCTCCTCACTTTCTCCTTGGCCTCGGGGGGCCGGCTTGGGAGCTGGCCTGGGGGTTGGCCTGGGGGTGTCAATCACTACCGCCAGTGGTAGGTGGTCTGGAATGTAGGCTCTTGCCTCCCTATCCTTTAGTGCCTGGTCCTTCTTCTGCTTCCACTGTCTCCGGGCCTCCCGGAGCTTGGGGCAGCTTTTATCCAGGGCTTGGTGGGCCCCCCCACAGTTGCTACACCTGGGTGGGTGATGGGGACAGGGCTTCCCTTCCCCAGCCTGGCAATGGACCACCTGGCAGGTGTGGCTTTGGCCTTCATGGGGCCCCCCGCATACAAAGCAGCTTGGGGGGCGCCCCTTACAGTTCCCAAAGCTTGTGTGGCCTATTCCACAGCATCGTGGGCATATGCAGCTCGCCCCTAGCTCCCAGTACTGGGTTACCCGGTGCCTAGTTCCCCCAAAACGAAGCCCATGTTTGATGAGTCCCCGGGCTTCTTCTTGGGAGCCCACAGCTGCCACAATGGGGGCAGTGGTTCGGCCATCTCTCTCTACCTTGGTTGGTGCGCTTAGCCATATAGGGTCCCGCTTAAGCCTGACTGGGGAGCCCAGCTCAATCTCCTCCCGGGCCAGTCCCAGTCCAAGGCTCAGGTAGCGCCGGGTGGCCACCCCATGAACTTTTATCCTATACCACTGTTCAGGGAGCTCAACCATAGTGACTGTAGGGTCTGCTCTGCAAGCTGCTGCCAGTAGAGTATTCTGGTGTTGTGGGACTATCATAGCCCCCAGGGCCCCCCGCTCTAGCAGAGCAGAGATGGCCCCATTGCTGGTGTATCCAGCATCCACAATTCGTATAAAGTCTGGGAGGCTTGCCCTTGCTAGGGCTCTATTGAGGGTAAGGATGAGGTCTTCCCGCTGGGCCCTGGGAGCCTTGGGGTCCCCTGTCCGTCGAAAGATGATCCGCCGGGCATCCTTGTCTGTCTTTTTGGCTGGCTTCAGTTCTGGGATGGCTGCTGCTTTGGGGGACTTTGGGGCCTGTTTAGGGGTGACAGTTGTCCATCCCTGGCTCTTTTGTAGCTGTGGAGGGGCTGCTACTGTGGCATATGTAGGTTGCTTTGGTGTTGGTGTTATGTGGGCTTCCTGTGCCTGTACCTGTTTTGGTCCCTGGGTCTGTTGCTGTCGGGGCTCTCTTGCCTGGGGTGGTTCCCTTTGGGCTTCCTTTCCCCCGGGGCCCTTTGCTCTATGGGCTTCATTTTGGGGTCTCTGGGTCTGGGGCTCTTCTTCCCTGGGACTCTGGGTCTGAGGC
Source organism: Aspergillus cristatus (assembly GCA_034509305.1). Lineage (NCBI taxonomy): Eukaryota > Fungi > Ascomycota > Eurotiomycetes > Eurotiales > Aspergillaceae > Aspergillus > Aspergillus cristatus. Next base: position 185,936 of record WJBV01000007.1, on the reverse strand, counting down.
CCTTCCCCCCCAGGGCTGGGGCTCTGGGCCCGGGGCTGTTCTTCCTCAGGGTTTTGGGCCTGGGAAGCTTCATTGGGTCCTTGGGATTGTCTGATCTCTTCCTGGAGGGCCCGAATCTCCACCCAGGCCTGCTCAAGCTGTGTGTGTTGTACAGTGACCACAGCCTGCTGGTCATAGAAGGCCTGGGCTAGATGCTCCAACTGGGCCTCATACTTCTGAAAGGTGCTTCGCATGCGCTCTTCTAGGCCTGCCTCCAGGTCTTTTGACACTGCATGTGTCCATTTTCTTGCTGATTGTTGGGAGGCCTGGGCTGTTTTTCCCTGGGCCTGGCGAGCACGCGCTCGGGTGGTGGCTCCCTCCCTAGGGGTACAAACTACCAGCCCCTGCGCTTGGGGGGCTTCTTTCTGTTGGCTTTTCTGATTGGCATCATCATGCTCTGTTTCTCTGCACTGGTTCCTTGCTGGCAATGCTGTCTCATCTTGTTGTGGGTGGCCCAGAGGCAGGTCGCGGGCGGCCCCTGGGGGGGTTGACGCGTGGATTTCTCCACCACCACTGGGGTCCGGGGGCTCCATTGTTGACAGTATGGCCTATAGGCCCTGCGGAATCGAATGAGACGCGTGAATATGCGTTTCTCTGAGGTCTGCAAAACTTGATGGTCGGTCACGTGACTTCGGAGAAGTTTTTATGGTGATGGGACAATCCCTCGGGGGCTGGTTATATACTGTCAAGGAACTAAGACAGCGAGATATATTCAGCCACCACTTCATCCCACAACTTCTGGATCTCGTCCTCCTCCTTCTTTATCATCACCTTCTGCTCCTCCAACTCCGCCAGTTGTTTCTGGTGCTCTTCCTCAAGCCTCGCGAACTGTCGCAGATACTCTTCCTCCAACCTGTCGAGCCTCTCGCGATGCTCCCGTTTCAGAACCTCGGCCTTTTCCCTTATCTCTGATTGTTGCTGATGGATTCTTCGAAATCCCTGTTTGATCTCTGGTAGAAGATCGAGGAAATACTTCCTCCGGAAGGCCTCCGCGGGTGTCAGAATACTATCCTCTTCGTCGTCGCTTTCGTCGGATTCTCGGGGTATTGGCAGTCCTTGGGCGCGTAGCTCGGCTCGATACTAGCAGGAGAGGGAGATATGTAGTTAGCTCAAATGCTTAAATATATCGTATAATGAGAGGTGGAAGGGGTCTTGTTTACCTGGCGGCGGACAACCGTAGCGATCTCCTCATCCTCAGTCTTCTTAAACCATGTTAGTTATGTAACTTTAATGGGTGCAAGTCCTTGAGAGTACTCACATCCGCGGCTAGGGCAACTGCAACGGTGGAAGAATCGAGCTGTTGATGCTGCTGTTGTTGCTCCTGTTGCTTTTGCAGCTGCTCCCGCAGCTTCTGTCTCGTTCTCGGTCGGGGCTTATTCTTCTTCTTTTTGCGCTTCTGAGGCTGGTGGTCAGAAGATTGCTGCTATTTGTACGTTAGTAATTAATTGACAGAGCAGAAGAAGGGGAAAGATACCTCTTGCGGTAAAGGGCCGCTTTCGACTGGCTTGCTGGGATCTGGCTTGTAGTTAGTTCATTATTCCGATCTTATACAGAGGACTAACCCATTGCCTCGTCTCATGGAGCTGCTTTGGTAGAAGAAGTAGAAGAATGAGGAGAGGATTGAAGATGCGCTTGGTTGCTGGCTGGGGAGCGGTCCAGGATTAAAACGCTTTGCAGTATTATGAGTCCCCGAGTATATTCCGCTATTCCGCACGACAACGCGAAAGTGCAAAGCAAAAAGAGAAATTTTGGAAGATTTTCTATGGAGGTTTCTCAACCTTACTCTCTACGCGTTGATTTACCGTGGAATTTCGGAGTGGTAGGGGTCAGGATCAAGGATTGGTCCTCCTCTATCAGTGAATCTCCATCTTAGTCCTTTCTTCAATCCTTCATCTGCTCTGTTCTTTCTAAATCTCTCAAATTTATTCGCTTACCTCACTCTACCTGCCACTTGGGTACTGTATTAATGGAAACGACCAAAAATGGACCGCGACGCCAATTTTGTCCATGATGGACTGGGAGCCATGATACATCACCGATGATCTTCTTTTCATCTATTCTCATCCACCTTGGCCAGTTACTTTCGAGACGACATCAGGGTACTCTCCGGCGGCCAGCCTCTCCATTTGCCTGCTTGGGCAATATCACCGGTGTTTTCATTGCAGATCCAGTCAGTTCCCTAGCTACCGTACTGTCTGCCCCAGCATCTCAGTCTCTTGCGAGAAGAGAAAGGCGCAAGACCTTCTTCAAGAAGCACAAAAGGTAAGAAATCTCCTTCCACCACATCCTCATCGCGCTCGCCGTGACTCAACATTGCTCTGTACTCCCCCTCTCCCCCTCATCCTACCTCGTCACTATCCTCGCTAACTGCCCATTGTCTTATTATTATTATTTAATCAAGTTTATTGTCCATACCGAGCCCTAGAGCTATGACAGACCATTGTTCGTGGACTCGAGGCCGGCAGCTATTCTAGTCTCTTATCCCTATATGTTCCTGACGCACTAGCCCCCTTCTATCATCTTTCTGATCCTTTTCCTCGCCCCAAACCGCCTGTATGCGCAGGGCTTTCGAGCAGAGTGCTCTCCTTGTGTTTTAGAGCAGGGTGGATGGGGCCTAAGCTGGAATTCAGCTTAGGCTACCCTCCCTGCTACCCTTCTCCTATTCTAATTGCCTCCTCCAATGCTTGTATCCTCCATGTCGGAACTCCATATCAATATAGGGTTCCTGTAGGCATGCTAGCCCCACCCCTAGCTCCAGCCCTGCCTCCAGAGCCGCAACGGTGACTGTGTAAGTCTTGCGGCAATTATGTTGGAGTAGTCACATTAGTGGGCCATTGACTGCCCTGGGGTGTTAGTGCCCCTCATCTCAGTGTCCCCTTGGCAGATTGTCGGACCAAACCCTAGATTGCGCTGGGTTTGGGGGCTGTTAGGAACTGAGCTACGCTGTGGCCGTGATCTGTATTGGTCCCGATTAATCACGGTGAACCACGGTGAGCTTGGAATGGCTGGTTCAGGGCTAGTCATTCGCTGGGGGCTCTCAGTTGGCAGAAATATGTCCTTAGACTCTGTATTTCTCTTCCTCAGTTCCTTCCTTGCTTCCCGTTTAGCAGGGTAGTTCCCTACTGTTGCTGGGTGTGGGCCTCCGCAAGTGCCACATTTGGCTGGGATGTGTTTGCAGGCGGTTCCTGGCTTGGCCAGGCAGTCTACTACCCCGCAGACATGTTCAGTGCCTTCATGGGGCCCTGCGCATATAAAACAGCATGGTGGCCGGTCCCCACAGGCCTTGAAGCTGTGATGGCCTAGTTGGCAGCACCTAGGGCAGACTGTGTCCACTCCTGTTTCCCAGTACTGTTCTGTCCTGTACCTGGATCCTCTAAAGCGAATGCCATTGATGAGAAGCCTCCGGGCCTCCTCTAGTGAACCAACTGTAATAACAATAGTTGAGCCCTTCTGGTTGCTGTTGTGCAGCTCCTTTGAGCTTCAGAGCCATGTTGGGTTCCTCTTCAGCTGGTATTCAGTGCCCAGTTCGATCTCTTCACAAGCCAGAGCCAGGCCACAGGCAAGGTAACACCTGATTGGGACCCCATGGACCTTAACACGGTACCATTGCTCTGGTAACTCAACAGATATCACTGCTGGGTCTGCCTGTCGAGCCGCGGTAACCAATACATCTTTATAGTTGGGTAGTAGCATGGAGCCTAGGGTGCCTTTCTCCAGGAGAACTGTGATTGCTCCGGTATTGGTATATCCTGCATCCACCACTTGGATGAATGCTGGGAAGCCTTCCTTTGCTACTGCTTGATTGATGGCTAGAATGATATCCTCTTTCTCTGATCTTCAGGTAGCTTTGCCTCCCTCACAATGGAATAGTAGTCTCCATGCTTCCTTGGGGCAGTCCTTGACTGGCTTGAGTTTGGTTGGATCAGGCTGGCTAGCTACTGCAACTGCTTGGATTTGTCGGTTCTTCTGCTTCTTTTTGGTAACCTCCTGCCATTCTTGTCCACTGGGTTTAGTGGAGAGTAGTGCAGCTAGATCTGCAAATGTTGGTTTCAGCCTTGATTTTTGGCCCGTTGTTTCCCTTGCCTTGGGGGTCTGGTTGTTGTTGTCGTCTCGGTTTGCCTGGCTCAGCTGAGCACTGATTGCCGGTGTGTCTTGTCTCACTGGTCTGATTCACTGGATGGTGTGTTGGGCTTCTGTGAGTTCTGTATGAAGCTTGCTGACTTCCAGTTCCAGCTTTGTGATCCGCTCTATATATATTCCTTCATGAATTTGCTGTTCTGCTCTCCAGTTGGAGAGCTCTTCTGCCAGGTGTGCCTGTGCCTGTTCCAGGACCATCTGATACATTTCTTGTTGTTGTGTCTGGGCTGCTTCCAAGGCCCCCACCAACACCTGGGCGTGTTTGCTTGTGTCTAGCAGGGAAGTTTGATGCTTCGGTCTACCAATCAATGACTTTTGTAGAATCTTTTGTTGTCTGATTCCGCTTCTGGCCTCGCTGGCCCGGCTGGGGGCCCTGCTGGATCCCCCAGGCTGCCAGCACTCCTGGCCTTCATTTTCATCCATGCTCACACTTTCCATGCTGCCATCATTGAGTATAGGCTGCATCACGTTCCCGGATTGCCAGCGGGTTGGCATTGGGGTGACTGGCATATCTTGTGTTTCTGCGAGCTGGGAGGCCATGTTGCCCACTCCAGGGGGTGACGCGTGCGATACGCCATCACCACAGGGTCTCAGTGCCTCCATGGTGGTTTATAGGTGCCAGGAGGCCCCTATCGGTCGATTGACGCGTGAAAAAGACGTGTTTTTCTTGGGTGCTGATTTTGATGTTCCAAGCGCCAAGGTTTTGGTTTGCCCATTGTCTTCATTACCAACATCGGCCATTGGCACATTATCGTTGTTCATATTATCTTGTCTACTCTCAAAACTATAGTCTTTCGGCTGCACATCACCAACTTCTCGTCACATGCCGTTGATCGCTTTCTTATCACTGCCTGTGCTACTTTTTTATTGCTTCTCTTTGCCGCTTCAGTTCACTTGCTTCACACGAGGTATCCTTTTACTTCTTGAGGCTTACCTGTCTCAGCGGGTCCGACCTACGCATCATTCAACAGACCAGTACAGAGAGCCTTGCCTGTTAGCGCCAAGGACCTGACTACAATCATCGGGTCACAGACATTGATATGTCCATTAACGTTTGTTCTAAAAATTATTATAAATCCAGTAATCTCTTTCGAGGTGGAATGATCAACTAAAATATCTTCAGGATGGACCCTGATGCCAGCAACGGTTAGGGTTAGGGCGTTCAGAGCCCTTGGTATTCCACAACCTCCGGCGCCCATCACCACGGGATTTTGTTTATGAGGTCTGGAAAAAGTCTTCTCTAGTGTTCTCGGTACACTTTCAGAGATTCAGAGGCTGGCTTTTAAGGTTAACAGTCCGAGGATGGTGGCTACGGTTCCGACAATATCGGGGTCCTGGTTTTCTATCTTTCATCCATTTTTTTTTCTGTGCGCTTCTCCTAATATCGCTATGTCTTCTGATGTCTCTTTATAGTTTCTGCAAGCCTTCTATCAGGAAAATAAAGAAATAACAAACAAAACGATGCAAACAACCCTCATAAAATACAACCATTCAAAAGTTTTCCCCTTAAGAACCCTACCCATAGTAACTTAAAATGCATTCATCCGCTCTGAGAATAAAAGGCGAGCAAGACAACTGAGCAAACATAACCAGATCCTCTGCTATGCAGGGTTGGATAAAAACGACTCTCGAGGATAAATATCTGAAAAAGAAAACCGAGGGCTCAATTGTGGCATCGCTTACAGATGTCCGGCGCACTCCATGAGCTGCTGTGCACTGAAACTAAGGTCAGTCTCTCCAGTTGCGGGGCCCTGTCCATAAATGCATGGAAGGGAATGACAAGGGCGGCAGCGGTGGCAGTAGTTGGCGTGACATTCAATACTTCGCGCCGCAAAAGGCTGCTGATTGGCGACGGACTGGAGGGCGAGCGGAGGGAGGGCGTTGTTCTGTCTGAGACTCGCAATGACAGTGTTGTTCAGCTTGGGGGTCCCAGGAGGCGCCAGTTGCCACCGTTCAATTATCATCGTCTTCGTGTTTTTTCTGACTGAGATCACCAGGACAATTCTGACCATCCTGCCGGAATTGGCAAACCACCACGCCGCGTCTTGACGAAGGCGCGGCAGAGATTCCGATACACCAGCTTCAACCACGAAGGTTGGCCAAGCCACAACATCACCATTCCTCACCTTTCGTGACCCAGGGTAAAAACAGTCGTCCGGCTGTTTTAACTTGTTACTCGCGATTGCAGGATGGCCGGTTGTGGTTGCCGAACTGGTTTGCCGAACTGGTACTCATTATCACAGATACCCATGCCGGCCAGCTGTCTCTCGATCTTGGTAGAAAACTTCCGGACAGTTACATCGTGTGCGCCAGAGGGGATGACCTTTATGACACCAACGGTGCCAACATGCGCGAATCGAAACTCGCACGAGTCAAGAATTTCTTGATTTTCCCGGAGGTTTGAGATCGCGTATTTTGAGATGTTCAGCACAGTAATGTACTGATTGCCGGCCTCGCCGGCCTCGAGGAGTTTCTCTCGGACTTCTTGGGCGCATTTGGTCAAAAGGGCAAGCTTATTCTGACCAGGGTTGCCCCAGAAGTGAGTCGGGGCATTTGAGGGTATCCCTGGTGTTATATCGTCGCTAGCATTGCTCCGGGGGGGGGGATTGGTTGGCTTGGCTAGGCCTGAGGTTGCGGCACTCTGATAAGCTGCGTTAACCAGAGATATCATCCTGTGATGAGTATGCTTGGTGACACCAGATACAGAAAGCAATAGTTTCGGATTTGACGGAACTAAAGCTGACGAACGGAGGAGGGTGGGGGGAAGAAGATGGGAGGGGAGAGGGACGTTTCTGGGATGACTTACCTTCTTCCATCGCGGATTTACCGAGTGGTTTACAGTGCAGTCGAAATTCACCGATTATCAATTATCCTATAACTAAGAGCACAGGAATGCCTATCTAAGGTCCCGGGAAGAAAGTTTGTGGTCAGGCATTCTGTCATGCTTACACGCCGTCACTGAGACGACATCTCCCATGTTTTTTACCATATATTACACTATAATCAAACTGTCTGTATGGAAGAACATACTACAATAGAGTCAAGGATGCGCAGCTTATCTACTGGCTATGAGATGGAGGAGTCCGGTTCAACTACCCTAAATCCTTCAATTCGGTAAGTGATTCAAACAGGCAACACGAGTGGTGTGTTCTACGCGGCGTATGTCTTCTTCAAGAAACTGCGCGTGCGAGATGAGAAGCCCAAGACCCAGTTCCGAGGGGGGATGGAGAAGGCTTGGGGGACTGAGGGTGTTGATATTGTACGCGGGTCCCATCTGGGCGTCTGGAGTACTGCGGATAGGATACCAACGTGGAATGAGTATGGCAGGAGCATCTTTGTGCCTGCTTCTCAATACTTCTCTAAATTATTTCATGTCTATATCTGTATAATAGTGCTAATGAGGGAAGTTGCCGTATAATCGTTATCTGAACTGAAGGATGCCATATCGTTCTACTCAGTGTTCCTTTGAGCCTTGGACTGCGAAATCAATTGACCCTGCGGATTCACGTTCCCAAAGATCTCTGGGTCATCGTCCATAGGCAGAGACATTTCTGGCATCGCCTTTATAACAGCCCACGTGAAATCGTACTTCTGACTGGCATCATTCCACGACATTCGAGGAACCAGGCAGTCGATGCGTCGCCATAACCTCCGCATAAACCGCCGTGTGATGTTATGGGGTCGACCATCGACATACTGCCGGAACGTATGCCCTTTTTGTGGCCCATCTACCAAGAATCTCAAGTAGCTGTCCTCCTCCTCTTTGGGACTCTCTATCACCTTTCTCCGTTTCGGTGGCTCCCAGTGTTGTTTCCCCGAAATCAACCCCTCCAGTATATCCAGCTCTTGCCCTGGTAATGGTGGAAGCAGACTCTTCAATGCTGCAGTGTACCAATTGCTCCTAATATTCCTCCGACGCACCGCAGCAATTGGCCTTCCCCAACTATTCTCCTCGGGTATCCGCGGCTCAATGGACTTGATCTGTGGACGAACACGCAACTCATGAATAATCCCATGGGCATGCTGCGCCTTGAGCAACGCCCTCACAACCGACGGCGGTTCCCATCCATCATAGTACGCAAAAGGCTTATTGATCAGCTGGGCCACCTCCTGACTGTCCACGGGAGTTTCGGGGGCAATCAATTTGCACAGCAATTCGTTCCGTCGTCTACCCGTCCGTCCGTATGATAGCCGGAGCACATGCTCCAGTGCTTTTGTGTACCCTTCGTTTGCGCGTCGTAGGAGAGATAGTTGCTGTAGTGCTGTTTTGCGGAGTTTGCGCTGGTGCTCTGTTTCTTGCTGTATTTGCGGGTTAAAGTAGTATCGGCGAAATCTTTGCATCACATAGTCGCGCATGTGTCCCTTTGCGATGGGGTCAGGAAGGTAGGAGCATTCACGGAGTAAGGACCGTAGGAGGTTCCGCCATTCTTCGGAGGGTATAGTAGGTAAAGTAGTGGTCGGGGTGAATTTCGGAGTTCTCATCATGGTGGAATGTGAGAGAGGTACAGCGGACGAGTAGGTATGACGGAAGGATTGTGATGGGAACCCTATATTCCTCCCAGCAGCGTCTCAATTAACTGCGACACAGTCAACGCCGGGCAAAGACATCGGAATCGGAGGTGCGGCCCGAAAAGGAAATCGACGCAAAAGTCACGCGAAAGCGCCAAGCGCGAGACGCGACCCGACGAAACCCCGCGACTTTCACGGCGACTCGATCTTCCCCGTTTGCATGCACGATCCGAAAAACTGTCCTATCTTACTGGTCGAGAGAAACAAAGAGATCGATTCCTCTCGTTGAATATTCTGGACTGTGCCTTTTGCTTGGTTGGCCTTGCCCAGGACTTGTGAACCGTGCAGTTGCCCCTTCCGACAACGCGCCTTTCTTTGCGCGCTCCGACAACTTCTCCGACATTCACTGCCTTAGGACAAGAGGTTGGTCCCCGCATGCTTAGGGAATATTACGAGAAGTTTTGTGATTGCTGACAGTATCGCATTGTTATTCTCAGGTCTCCAACCTACATGCGCTGTGTCTAAACCGATTGAGGACCTGACGAGACCGACCCGGAGATGGTTTCCAGCAATAACCCTGTTGGACGTCCAGGCCTGTCCATGTCATATTCGCAAAGTAGCATCGGGTCGACCAATGGCATGGCTTTTTCGCAATCGCAAATGGGCTCATTCAACACTTCTCATTCCGTGGCATCGACACCAAGAGCAACACCGCCTCCCCCGAAGGGATCGCAACAGTCGACCATGTCGTTCAGCTATCACAATGGCAACGGCATGCCTGCCAGCTCGAGAAGCAGTTATGGTGGTTTCGATGAACCGAATGGCTTGCCGTCAATACCATCCCTTCATGAAGAATTTAAGCCGCAAATATACAGGGTCTGGCCCCTACAATTGTTCTATCCATTCTGAGTGAATGCTAACTTTGCGCTCTTCGCTGTAGGCTGTCTATTCCAATGTACACGTTTACGAAATGGAAGTCAACGGAGTTGCGGTGATGAAACGTCGTGACGATTCGTGGTTGAACGCTACTCAGATCCTTAAAGTCGCCGGCGTGGTCAAAGCTCGAAGGACAAAAACGCTTGAAAAGGAGATTGCGGCCGGTGAACATGAGAAGGTCCAAGGTGGCTATGGTAAATACCAGGGTACATGGGTGAACTTTCACAGGGGCGTGGATCTTTGCCGGGAATATCACGTCGAAGAGTTATTGAGACCGTTGCTCGAATATGACCCTAGCGCAAACGGTACTGGTGGCACCACGCACGATGTTATGGACACTCCGACCAAGGAACAGGCGATGGCTGCGCAGCGCAAGCGATTATACAGCGGCATGGATGGCAATCGTAGCATGTCTCAACCACAACAGGGCACCTTTTTTCAGAACATCTCCCGCACCGCCGCTACGGCAGTCAATGCCATCAGCAAGGCCCGATTCGACTCTCCAGCCGCCCGAGGAAATGTCAACAGACGGCCGAGTGTCATGCAAAAATCATTCAACAGCGAGCCCCATATGCCCTTCAACGCTCAGCAGAGCATGTACAGCATAGCGTCCGATAACAGCTTCAGCAACCATATGCAGAACGGTGGGCGATTACCGCCTGTTGATAATTCAGGCCTTAATCACGAGGAATCTGCAGAACCCCCTCGCAAACGATTTAGGTCTACCTCCCATCACGAGCAGTCATTTGGGGCTCACCAGGAGCCCTCTAATCTATCGATGCATGAGCCAACACCAACAGAACCGAATGAATCATTCTACCAGGAAATGGATATACCGGCTTCCATGGTGGATGGTAACCCGCGCGCCTCTGATCCGCTTCCTGCAGCGTCGACCCCTGAAAGGTTCCAAAAGACGAAACTCATCATGACCTTGTTCCTTGATAAGCGGACGAAGGATTTCTCGAACCATCCGGCCTTAGTTCAACTTTCCAACGAAGACCTGGAGATTCCTCTCGACGAGTATCAAAACAATGCACTTCATTGGGCCGCGATGCTTGCTCGCATGCCTCTTGTCCACGCACTCATTCAGAAAGGCGTGAGCATCTACCGTGTGAACGGCGCAGGGGAAACTGCCCTGCAAAAATCTGTTGGGACAAGAAACAACTTGGACTACCGGAGCTTTCCTCGCTTACTACAAGTACTTGCACCAACGATTGACATGGTTGATTACAGTGGGCGGACAATCCTGCATCATATTGCAGTGATGGCGGCAACAGGAGGCGGAGGTCATGTGTCGGCTAAGCACTACCTGGAGGCCCTACTCGAGTTTATTGTTCGCCATGGTGGTTCGACAGTCAGTACGCATGCCCCCAATGGGACTGTTGAGAACCGCCAGAATGGTCCAATCACGGGTGAAGTTATAACACTCGGGCGCTTTATTTCTGAGATTGTCAACCTACGGGATGACCAAGGGGATACTGCGCTCAATCTGGCTGGACGCGCACGCTCTGTTCTCGTGCCTCAGCTTTTGGAAGTGGGAGCAGACCCCCACATCCCCAATCACACTGGTCTCCGGCCTGCAGACTACGGCGTTGGTGTAGATATGATAGAGGGCAATTCTCAAGCCAACAAGGGAGACTCTTTTACGGATCAGCTTGCTAAGACCAAGAAGGAAATTTTAGATGGTGAGTTATCTTCCTTTTCCGCTTTGTCTTCAATACTAATTGCAATGTAGCAACCTTGTCCCAAGTGACCACTATGGTACAAGAGGCATTAGGCGGTCTTGACCGTGAACTCGCTTCGAGTCTAACTCAGAAGCAAGAAAAGTTCGATCATTGGCATTCAAGGATCCGTGAGACTGCAAAGGCTCGGCAAATCGAGCAGAAAGGGCTCGATGATCTCAAACGCAAAGGTTCTGATCGCATTGAGCTTGACCGACGGATCAGAAACCTCGAGCGGTCATTAGAAGACTTCTATACGGTCCTCAAGGATAAGCGCGGTGAATCGCTTGACATGTCGAAGACAGCGGCCGTCGGAGATGCGGATAAAGAGTCGGGTCTTGATATCGAAGAATTCGAGGCCATCTTCCCTGAATCATTCGATCCAACGGCTGGGTTATCTGAAAAGCAATCTGCATTTCTCGCTTCCTTGCCTTCCCCCGAGGTCCTGCGGAAGCGGATCGGTTGCTACCAGGGAGTGAATGATGAACTGTTGGCAGAGGTAGAACGTCTCAAGTCCAAGAATGTGGTACTGGGGCAGAATTACCGTCGAATGGTCATGGCCTGTACCGGATGGTCCGCTGAACAGGTCGACGAAGCTGCTGAGGGATTGACACAGTGCGTCAAAGAACTGAACGACAATCCGGTTCCGGAAGATGAGGCAATCGAGATTTTGATGCGAGACCGGGGGCAAGACTGGTGATTCTCATCTACGTGCGTCACTTAGAGACTTTACGATCTATTTTGTTGTATAATGGTTTGGCTTTGTGAATTTTTGGATGGTCTATTGGGATATTTTTGTATATTTTAGCATTCGTGGCGTTGATGTTTCTTCCTTGCGTGTTGAGAGGCGTTTTACGCATTCAATGTCTGTCTTTGCAGATACCCCAGGAACAATTTAATGTGTTTATCTTCCTTTGGATAAATCAGAATATGATATAGGATTGAATCATCTTCATTTGAGGCCATATTCATCTCCATCTTCTATACACTTCTACCGAGGACCACCTGGAGCTGTGCATTGGTGAAAAAGTGCGTGGCTATGGTGCTTTTTGCGGAGATGGCAAACGTCCTCCTGACTGCAAGTCATAATGCCACGGCCTTCCGTCAGCCCCACCGCCCTCCGAAAATTCTCTTATCGATAAAAAAATTTAGAAATCGGCGGGGTCTGAAGGCTTCATTTGAGATTTTTGTTCTGTAAATACTTCTGTTATTGTTCATTTTGCTGGCAGGGGATCAGAGACTACTGTTAGATTGCTATAGAGCATGCAGTAGGTTGTGGTCATCCATTCGCTTCGTGTCGTTCCACGTTGTTTGGTGTTCCTTAACGCTTGATACCCCACATTTGTCCTTCTTTTTGTCTTGGAGAAAATCAAAGATTCGAAAATGGCAGAGACGACTTCCTACCCGGCATCGGTGAACACCCTGTTCGACAATGCATCGCCTCTCAAGGGCCAGTATGAGCCTGTCCGCCTGGCCGATGCAGAGGTGGTCCCGATCCTCGAACTGCCACTTGCAAAGGAGGTGTTCGGCCAGACTCCCTCTGATGAAGACGCCATCAAGAAGGTATCCAGCGGCGAGACCTCCTATACCACTTTCATGGCCGAGAAGACAAAGTCCGTTGCCCAGTCGCAAACAGGGGAGCAACGCTCGCAACTGCTGCATATCGGTCTCGCGGCTCTCTTTTCCTTCCTGCAGTCCAACGTCACAGGACCTGCATTGAACTTCAAACCGGCGGAGGTTATCCTCCCGTCAGCTCTGCGGTCTGAGGTGGCTACTCTCCGCGGTGTCCGAGATCAGATCATTCGGGGCCTTACCGTGGACGGAGAGGCAGCGTACAAGCTGACTCCGAATGTGGAGTTGTTCGCTGTTGCAAAGGCTATCCTGGTGGATGCCGATGTCTTGGTGGCTGATGGTCCCGTTGTCGCAAGGACTGCTCGGATGCGTGTCAACTTCTTGCACCAGAAGATGCTTTCGGAAGTCACCAGTGCATTGCAGGATGTTATCTACGAGGATCTGGATGAGCTGACGAAGGTGGTGCTTGGTGAGGGTTCAACGCCTATCCCGCAAGAGAAGGGCCGCTTCTTGCTCGAGAGGGCTACGATTCATACTCACCATGGATTCGATGCCAAGGCTCGTGCGGATCTTGAGCGTGCTGCTGCGGAGAGACATTTTGAGTTCGCGTTGACTGGACGGCTGGGAAAGAGGACTAAGTTCCAGGACCGTGATATCAGTCAGCTGGTGATTCTGGCTAAGAGTGCGGACGAGAGCGCAACTACTGAGAGCGCTGCTTTGGAGTCTGAAAAGAAGGATGACTCGCAACCTTCTGGTCCGAAGAATCTTGACTTGAACGATGATACCCTGTTGGAGTCTATTTCTTTCGCCAAAAACCCAGAATCTCAGGAACAGGAAAAGTCAATGACTGTCCAGGATGAATCCGGCCTTTCCCCTGCGCTGGCCTCGATCGATGCTGGCGATCAGCCAATTCTCGATGCTGTCGACTCCTCTATTTTGCTTGCATTGGCTTCAGCAATTACAAACACTACGCCTGAGAACGGTCTGACTCGCGAGGAAACTCACCCGTACGCCACTCGTGTCCTTGAGGGTGGCAGCTCGAACTGGCAAGTGTACACCCAGGCATTGTTGCTCCGCAGTCGGATCGAAGGTTACCGGTCAAGAACGGTTGAGAGATCCGTCCTACAGATGCAAGCTCTCGTGGACCAGGTCATCGCAGACACCGCCAGCCTCGACGCACAAACTGGAGAGGAGTCTACCGAAGAACCTACGACATTCCTTCCCAGACCCGAAAAGTCCGAATCAGCATCCGCTGCTGAACGACTCGAGTATATCTGGCTCCTGAACTTCTCGACAAGATGGGATCTCGAAGCTGAACTTGCCAAGCGCTGGGTCGACCTTGGAGGCTTGCGAACTGCACTTGAAATCTACGAACGCCTTCAGATGTGGGCCGAAGCTGCCCTCTGCTACGCCGCCACGGAAAGAGAAGAAAAGGCCAAGCAAATGATCCGCGGACAGCTCTATGAGCCCACCAACAAAGACGAACCAGCAGGCGACAACGAGACATTCGAAGGACCAGAACTCTCTCCCCTCCCCGCAAACGCGCCCCGCTTGTTCTGTATCCTGGGTGACATCGACACAGACCCAGCAATGTACGAACGCTCATGGGAGGTCTCTGGCCAGCGCTATGCTCGTGCCCAGCGCTCTCTGGCCCGTCATTATCTCACTATGAAGCCGCCGGCGCTGGAGAAGGCGGAAGAAGCGTACCGCAAGAGTCTGCACATCAACCGCATCAACCACGGCGCTTGGTTCGCCCTGGGCTGTGTCCAGCTGGAACTCAAGCACTGGGAAGACGCCGTCGACTCGTTCGCCCGCACCGTTCAGCTCGAAGAAAGCGACGCAGAGGCATGGAGTAACCTGGCAGCCGCCATCCTCCGAACCTCCAAACCCGCCGATGATACATCAGAAGACCCCGTCGCACAGCAACCCGCAGAAGCCGACGCTGACGCTGACTCCGAAACCGCACCCGCACCCGCGCCCCAAGACCCCTTCAGGCGCAAGCGCGAAGCCCTCACAGCCCTCCAACGCGCCGCCCAACTCAAGCACGAAGACCCCCGCATCTGGGACAACGTCCTCACCGTCGCAGCCTCAATCCCACCGCCCTACACCCCCTTCCGCGACGTCATCAACGCCCAACGCCGTCTCATCGAACATCTCGGCCCCAAGAAGGGCGAGAAGAGCATCGACCACCCCATCCTGGGCATGCTCGTCGACCACCTCGTCACGGACTACAGCTACGAAAACCTCCTCATCAACGTGAACGAAGCGGATCCTAACTCCGAACGCGTCGTCCGCAGCGGTACCATCCCCGGCCAGATCCTCTCGCTGATCGACCATTCCGTCGTCCCGCTTATCACGCACTCCCCCTCGCTGTGGCTCCTCGTCGCTCGCGTCGAGCACTTCCGCAATCAACCCAGTAAAGCCTTCGAAGCGCATGAGAAAGCATGGCGCGCGACTGTTGCGTCCTCCGCACAGGGTGCGTTCCAAATGGGCGATGAGAAGAAGTGGTTGGATGTCGTTAAGGCGACGGAGCGGTTGGTGCGTGAGGGGTATGCGAAGTACGGGCCTATGGATAAGGAGGGGCAGGGTGAGAATGAGGATGGGGAGAGCGAGATGGTGGCGAAGGATTGGCGGTTTAAGTCCAGGAGTGCTGTGAGGGGGATTTTGGGCAAGGGGAAGGATTTCTGGGAGGATAGTGAGGGGTGGAGTCGGTTGAAGGAGTTGCAGAATGAGGTTGGGACTGGATCTTAAAAAGTTTGCTTTGCTTTGGTTAATGAGTGTATGCGATGTGAATACGAGTTTTCTTTCGTTTCGGTTTGATGTACTGGTATATAACAGGATAGACCGTTGTTACCTCCCCTCAAGCTTCCTCTTCAACATTCCAACGAAACTCTCAAATAGAACAGAATCCGTCCCCTTGAGCCATCGCATCACAACCTTGGTTCTCGTCTCCTCAATCCCATCCAATTTTAGCTGTACCTTAAACCCCAGCGCCGCCTGGCCCTCGTCAATCTCCATCTTGTGCTTCTCCGCAGTCTCGGGGTTCTGTATCTTCCGCCGCGCTTGTCGAGACCAGACGTTCTCTTTTGCGAAGCCGATTCCCGTGCTGAGGTTCTTGCGCCAGTGCCATTGAATTGGGAGGGCGCTGAGTTCTGTGTCTAATTTGGAACAGAGGTCGTCGATTGAGGCGTTGGATATGAGGAAGGTCGATTCGGAGGGGAAGGGGAGGAGGTGTTTGGGGAAACTGGTTATCCCGCGGGCTACGTTCTATGCAGTTGTTAGTATCACTTAAGACAATCGGAACGGGTGTCAACGTACCATAGCCGGGCGTAGATCGGTCCAGGACCATGCAACTGCCCAGCGCCTTGTCTTCGAGCCTTGGACGAACTCTGTGACGGCATAGTTGCGGTTATTGTGGCTGATTAGCTTTTCGACGATCACGGAGACGCTGCTCAGTTTTCCGAGCATGGTGGTGTACCATAGGACTTTCTCGCCAAGCCGGATGCTTTCTTCGATCATCCGCGTGACGAAATCAAGCTCCCCTCCAGAGGTGACCATTTCGACTTCGGCTCCTGTGCATGCCTGCGAATGTTTAGTCTGTTACTCTATTCATAAAGGCAATATTGCGACGCACTGAAAATGGTAGCCTCTCTTTCGCTTCTGCAGAGGTAATCATCTCATCGCGCGATGCGTAAAATGGAGGGTTGCACATTGTAAAATCAAGCCTATGCTTGTCAGCAATAAGGTTTGATATCTCCGGTCCGTGTCGTACAAACCGTTCAACTCCCGATTTCTGCAACGGAATGAGTTCGCTGCTGGGATCCGTTTTGATGATTTGGATCCGCGACTCGAGTCCATTTCTGGTTACCGTCTTTGTGGCAGTTTCGATGTTTTCATCATCGATATCTGATTTGTGAGCCTCTGATCCGACGCACAGGGCGTCGTTGCTTACCTGTGGCCACGAACTTCCACCTTGGCCTCGAGGCGCATCCCAGAAGGGGATAGATACTGCAGCATCCTGTTCCACTGGACGTTCATTAGCCGATATCAAACATCAGGATACCGGAGAAATACATGTCAAGCCCTGTAACGTCACGGTCAGGGTCGTAGTCATCACGGTACTCGTCTCCGGTAGTATCTAGCAGGTCTTGCAGCCACAGGATATAATTCAATCTTGCAATGTTAGATGTGAGCTAGTCTAGATTCTTCGATGATATACCTGTTAGGCACCTGGTACAACTAATTAGCGAACGAAGTGTAATGGTGGGGATACGGCATACCGGTGGGCATAGTCTGTTCTCGGGAATATCAACTTCCAGATCAAAGTCTTGCTTCAATAAACTCTTGGTCAACTGTCTACTATCAATCAGCTCCTATATCGGCCAGTCCGATGTCTCAATTCGTACCGTACCGCATCCGGATCGGTAAAATCCAATTGTCCATTTGGTTTTAAACTGGCGGAGTCAGTTGTCTATCATGACGTCACGCGACCACGGACAACGTACTATTTAGCGAATTCCGGCGACTGCAGCGAAAGCGCCATGAAATCGACATCGTTCTTGTAGATATTGCGCGCAGCTCTCATAGTGGCCATATGTTCTGTAAAGTCATCAGCGGCCAAGACAAGTAAATTGTCATTTTCCCACGTACCACGGGCATCTGTGGGTCAAGCCCTAATCAGCCTTAGCAGACCCAGAAGTCTGAGCCAATCTGGTCCCAAAAGGCAGATCGCAAAGTTAGACGGTTAAACAGCAGAGTCATTGACTGGTTCTGGTTAAGGCACTGGGCGGACAAGGCCCGAAAAAACCGGCAAATGGCACACCGCTCACCGCTAAAAAAAGGACTGAATGATGTCAGGGCGGGGGGGTCAACACGTGTTAGGCAAAACAATAACTTCCGATTTCCCCTCCGCTTTGTTTCATCTGATCCGTTTCCACTCAGGGGGCCTACTCCGTACATAACGTTGGCATTCATTCATGAACTGTACATAGCCCTGCTGCAACCGTTCTTGCATATACTATCTTCTGTCATTCGTTGACCCCACTGCCTTCGTTAAATCTGACTCTCGGGAGCGGACACCATGAATAAACTCAAATCGATGATCGAGGGTGAGGTGGACAAGTTGGAGGATCAATTCAAAGGTCAGATAGACCTGATTGTCCACCATTTGTGGAGAAATCCTCATTGATTGAAATTGTACGCAGGCACCGGTTTCCACGATGCCAGAGCTCAGGCCCACCACATGAAGCACAAGTTCGGAAAGTTCTTCAACATCCTCAATCCCAACCACCGCCATGACGAAGAGCACGAGCAAGCGACCGACAGGAAGCGAACTGGCATTGCGGAGTCCCACCGATTCGAGTCCTACGCCCCCATTCGCGAGAACAACAACCTCAAGTGGTATGTCGATGCTCTGGATTATCTCTGGGCGGTCTCGATTGCGCTCGACCAGGCCCAAGAGGTCATCTACTTGGCGGACTGGTGGATCTCGCCGGAATTGTTCTTGCGGAGACCTCCATTCGACAATCAGGAATGGCGCTTGGACCAGATTCTCAAGCGGCGCGCTGAGGCTGGTGTGAAGATCTACATCATTGTGTACAAGGAGGTTAGCAAAAATTGGCTTCAACGTGCCAATTGCGGATTGCTGATGGTTTCTCACTTAGGTCAACCAAGCGCTTACTTGCAATTCAGCGCATACCAAGCATGCCTTGGAAAGTCTCTGTCCCGAAGGAAGCCCCGGTCATGGAAACATCAAGGTCTTGCGCCATCCGGACCACAACATCTTCGAGAATGCGGCAGACATGACTCTCTACTGGGTATGGAATGGGAAGAAAAACGCCGTTTCGAATGGACACAGTATTGACCGTTGCTAGGCTCACCACGAGAAATTCATCGTTATTGATTACGCCTTGGCTTTCATTGGTGGTATCGATTTGTGCTTCGGAAGATGGGATGCTCATCAGCACCCCTTGGCTGACTGCCATCCATCCAACTTCAAAAACGACATTTTCCCCGGTCAGGAATTCAACAATAACCGCATCATGGACTTCCAGAGTGTGGACCAGTGGCAGAGCAATGAGATTAGCAAGTCAGAATACGGCCGCATGCCATGGCACGACGTTGCCATGGGTCTGATCGGCGACGCTGTATACGATATCGCCGAGCATTTCGTCCTCCGTTGGAACTTCGTCAAGCGAGACAAGTACAAGCGGGATGACAAGGTTGACTGGCTTATGCTCGAGGGACGCACTGGCGAAGACGAAGACCTCGTTGCGGTCCAGCGTCCGAAGTTCCCCTGCGGTGATTATGTTCAGCATCCATTCAGGCCGTTGGACACCAAGCCTCGCGGCAGGCAGGGCACCGTGAGGGCACAGCTTGTGCGCAGCAGTGCCGACTGGAGCAGTGGCATCTTGCTTGAGCATAGTATCCAGAATGCTTACATTGAGATAATTCGCAACGCAAAGCATTTTGTCTACATCGAAAACCAGTTCTTCAGTATGTCACGCATACTCCCCACTTGAGAAAGTATGCTAACATAAATACCAGTCACCGCTACGGGTGAGCACCAGGCGCCTGTTCACAATGTTATTGGAAGCGCGATTGTCGAAGCTTGCGTCAGAGCTGGTAAAGAGGGGAGAAAGTTCAGGGTCATCATTCTGATCCCAGCCATTCCTGGTTTTGCCGGTGACTTACGACAGGTGGAGGCAACTGGTACTCGGGCAATCATGGACTACCAATACAAGTCGATCTGCCGTGGTGAACACTCGATCTTTGGACAGATCAAGGCGCAGGGCGTTGACCCGACCCGTAAGTAACCAGCTTTTTTGGGTTTTCATTGCGTTGCTGACAGATAACAGAGCACATTTTCTTCTTCAACCTGCGTGCTTACGATCGTATCAACAAGACTCCTGCTCTGCTGAAGCTTGAGGAGGATGCCGGCGTGTCTTACCAAGATATTCAGCGTGGTATTGCCGAGACGATCATGAGTGACAGTGTCCACCCTACAATTGGCAAAGAGGGCGACAAGGGCGAAAAAGACTACGAGACCACGGCTGGTGAAATTGAAGAAAAGATTGAACGGTTGCGCAAGTTCGAGCGGCGGCTCGAGGCTCGCGAGTCTGACGAAGGACTGTTCAGCAAAGACACGGTTGCCCATACTACCATGTTGCATGGGGGTAAAATGTCCGACGAGGCTTGGCAGGGTGACCCGGAGGGTGAGAAGGAGAACTTTGTCCAGGAAGAACTCTATATCCATGGTAAAGTGTGTATCGCGGATGACCGGGTTGCTATCTGCGGTAGTGCAAACATCAACGACCGAGTAAGTTTTCTTTCCTCGTTCGAAACTATACAGTTTGACTGTGCATGGACTAACGATTGCAGTCGCAACTCGGATTCCACGACAGTGAGCTCGCTATCGTCATGGAGGATGAAGATCTCATGGACAGCTGGATGGACGGCAAACCATACAAGGCAGGACGCCACATTGCCACCCTCCGACGAGAGCTGTGGAGAGAACACCTGGGACTGCTTCCGGCCCAAGACTACGACGCGTCGCGGGAACCCAACGCGCAGCCCCCGGGCGTCTGCCCCAACAAGGTCCAGGAGGGTCCTGAGAACGACTTCGTCGCGGATCCCCTGGGTGAGCGACTCTGGGATATGTGGACGGAGCGGGCCACTGTCAACACGGAAGTGTTCCGGTTGCTCTTCCGTGCTGACCCCGATGACAACATCCGGACGTTTGAGGACTATGATAAGTTCTCGCCTAAGGGCTCGAAGCAGGGCCATCTGTTCGATCCTTTCCAGCCGGTTACGCAGATTCGCGAGCAACTTGACAAGATCAAGGGACATCTTGTGTGGATGCCGCTTGATTTCTTGAAGGATGCTGAGATGGCTGAGCCTGGTTTGCAGGTGAACCAGATTACCGAGGTGAGTTGTGCCAACTATCTTTGTGTTGTTTGGACAAGACTAACGTACATATCAGAGTATCTACACGTAAACGAGACGACCAACTTTGGATATGGAAAAGCTGATGATATATATTGTTTTGATGTTATTTATGATTTTGATATACCAGATACCTCCTTTTCGGATTTTATCTATTGATATTTATCGACGATAGTTCAATGAGAAAGACGAGTTATGATAGATTAGGGTCCGATCAGCATAAATCCTATCATGGAACTAGTGAGTGATTCAGTATCTCAACAAATGGCAAGATGGCCGAGCGGTCTAAGGCGTCAGGTTAAGGTTACCTTAACATACAACTTCTAGAAGTTTCCTGATCTCCGACAGGGGGCGTGGGTTCGAATCCCACTCTTGTCAATTATTTTTTGTTTTTGTTCCTCCCCTAGCACTTCCTTTAGCCAATTTAGTTTTTATTTTTTTTTACCATTCTTAATGGTAGAAAATTGTACCTTATATAAAAGTAGATGTGTCGAGTCCTGCCGTTCCGCTGAAGACCTGGTTACAATGCTCAATCGATATATATACCTCAGCCGGTGGAGGACAGGTTGCAAGATATTCATTCGAAAGTATTCGATTATCCCTGCCCTCCCAAAACATGTTTTGTCCCACAAGACTCGAAACACGGACACAAACGATCCAAGGTGTAACTTTGTGTTGTACAGACACAAGGCCTGTATATTAATTGATTGCTCATTAATGTCTATGCGTGGTTGTAGTGTATCTCAATTTAGTCCAATCCAAGTAATTCCCAAAAACGCCATGCTGAAACACCCCGAAAAGCAAAAAGAAATAGGGAATTCAGCGCAGATTAACACCTTGACCATAACCAGAACCCCGAGCTTTGCAATGCGATGCACCGAAACGAAACGAAACGAGACAAGAAAAACAACACCATGTAGCATAGTCGCACGAATAAGGAATGCAGCGGATCAGTCATTAATTAATGTAGCGCTCGAATCGAGTGTAGCGCGCGAGTGTAGGACAGTTTGTTGTCTGTCGTTCAGTACGTGGTATGTAGTGTAGGACGCCGATTAACACCAATGCCGTTCAGCCAGGGTATGAGATCCTGCTGTGGTTCGTCGTAAAGGAGAAATTAAGTATCGAGGAGTTGGAATGAAGCAATAGCAGTAGCGATAGCGAGAAAAGTAGTCCGTGCCGTGGAGAATGTGAGATAACGAGACGGAATGCAGGTAGTGAGGGCATAGCGAGCGTGGTCTAGTCAGGGCATATCTGGGAGATGAGTCAGTCTCTCTTTTATAGATAAATGGCTGTTTGTTAATAGCAACATACTGAAACATGTAGTTTATGACTTGGACTGGTGGCAGCTGTGGCAGCGGACATAGCCACAGATCTTGCAGAGCCAAACGGCCGTGAATGGACCGCCGGTGCAGTCATGGCAGTGCCAGGTGAGGATGTTGCCGTTGCTGGCCTGGGTGATGGCAAAGGAGTGACCGGAGCATTGGTTCGCCATGGTGTAGGTTGGAGTAGGTTTGTTTGAGTGAAGTGCGTTTGAGAGAAAGAAGTAGATAGTAGAGACGGCGTGTTAGAGAAGATAGGATTGAATAGTCAAGACTGGAGTTGTTGTGATGATGAGACCTGGGGAGACTCTTCCATCATATATATACCCGAAAACAGAGGTATGGCAGGATGAGATTCCATGAACCTATACCAAAATGGATATTGTTGGACACAGCACAACCCGGAGAGACCGTCCCTGGTCAGTGGTACATAGACAGAAGGTCCAGACCGCCAGGATGGGAGTTCAGTGAAGCTGGAGAATGGGGAATAACACGATGCACATAGCCGAGGGTGTCCAAAGCGTTTGGGATTAGCTGGGATGGAAGAAAATAGAGGAGATATGAAGAGATGGATATATCAATTGGGTTGTAGACCGTGGATTCCGGGGCGATGGACCCGATATATTTAGCAACGATTATTGGAATGCATATCGCGATCTTTGGGAGCGAAAAAGAGAGATCATCTTTTTTTTTTTTTTTTTTTAAAAAAAAACAAGGAAGCACATTCCAGGATCCAGCCCTGCGGTCTCTGGGGTGTCGATCAGGATTCAGTATTTGAGAATATGATATCAGCAACTATATTCTACTATAGAGAGCCCAAACATGCCCGTACACCGATCTTATTTTACAAGGAATCAGATGATTTGCATCGATCGATTTAGTGCCTGGAGGCGCTCCGTCTGGCCGGCCAAAGTAATTCGCCAAAAAAAGGGTGCCCAAACTAAGACAAACACTAACAAGCCTCGTTATTACTCTTCAGGGACAGATACATAACAGGGGACCCCCGGAAACCCCCCCAGTCGACGCGTTTCCCGGTGACCAGGAAACTTCAATAATCCGAGTGAACGGACCCATCCCCCATTAGATACCGAGATAATATGCTAGGCTTTTATTTTTTATTTATTTTTCCAGAGTTGACGCATGTTATTCTTATTTTTTTCTGTGCAGACTACAAATCAATTTTGCCTCTGCTGGGATCCCTCCCTGTCTTTTCCTCTCTCCCTCGCAGATCAATTCCGAACACCATCCCGCGCGGGAGTCTGCATGGCCCCAACAACCGGGTTCATTCGTCATGAACTAGGGCCCAGCTAGAGACAAACTATTTCTTTTCTTCGCGCCAAAGGAAGCCTTCGTTTACGGTATACGGCATACTTAGTACACTACAGACTACAGTATGTGGATACGACCACCCCTCTATAGGCCCGCCCCGGCATTTCGCCAAAGAAAAGACAGAAACTTGACCAGGTGTTCCAACCCGGCGGTAACCGGCAGATCGTCGAGTGCCAGGAAAGTAAGTACAGTTATTCTTCCGAAGGGATCATCAGAACACGGTGTACGGAGTAGGCAGGGAGTGATACTCGCACACACACAATGTTTGAGTGGTAGCCAGGGAGTGTTCCAGGGGTTCGCTCCACCGGCACACACACACACATATGTACAAGACCAGGATCAGGAATCAAGGACCGGGATACCCACATGGAACATCATGGATACCTCCGGGTCGATATGATATGAGTTTGGAGTTTTCTCGTGAGCGCTCCGGACGGAGTGCCTGTACGGAATAGGCTTCGGAATACCAGCTGAGCTATGGAGCAACATTTGGCATTATCACTCTCGATACGTACCTGCGCATTATTATTGCTCGAACCATTCACAGTCCGGCGATCTTGGTCCCCAACCAATTGGCCAACAATGGCGTCGCATTGCTCGAACTTTTGCCTGTACGATCTACCGGATACCTTTCCCCGGTGTCTTTTGCTCAGCTAGATACATAGTAGATAACCCCACCAATTTCCCAACTCGGTTGAAGGCCCGAATTTCCCGTGTTCTTGTACTTTGGGTCCCTTGACAGGTCTTTTTTCAGCCGAGTCTCATAATTTTGTTTTGTTTTTGCTGAGAACTAGCTCTGCAATCGCGCGGAACTATTTTCCATACACTACGGTGTACGCCGTGGTTGGTACACCGGATTGACGGGTCGCTGTTTTCTCGCTGAAAGTTCGTGATTATGCATCCTCTTCGCTAACTTGCCTTTCCTCATGTTCTCTTTTGCTGTTCAGCCGCTTCCCATTCGACCGGAATACGACCACACCAAACCAGCACCCATTGAACATCCCCGGTCAAACCCATGCTCCCTATTCATCTTAAGCATTCCGTTCGTTCGTGATACATCACTTTTTACATCTCGCTGAT
Organism: Aspergillus cristatus; assembly: GCA_034509305.1. NCBI lineage: Eukaryota > Fungi > Ascomycota > Eurotiomycetes > Eurotiales > Aspergillaceae > Aspergillus > Aspergillus cristatus. The sequence continues at coordinate 161,350 of WJBV01000007.1, read as the reverse complement.
CCCCCTGTACTCCGTACGGGATACAGGAATTAAACAAAGCAACTCGTGCTCGATATGATGTGACATGACATGGATGACATGCAATGCAGGAAATGGTTCTATTGGGTCTTCGCTGCAGATTCGAGAATCCGGTCGGAAAGGGCTGATGGCTGATGTTTGTCCCGGTCTGCTGGCCGATCTGATCGATATGACATTCCTTCGAGTTAAGTCCGGTTATACCCTTGACTACTACATCATAACCATAGTGAAACTAAAATCGATCGCTGCTTTGGATAGAATGCGACTACGCAATATATTCGTGCTCGGGAGAGGTACTTCGTACTTCTGTACCGACTACAACACACGGATGTAGAGAAAGAAGTACATTCTATCTATCAAGAGTACTCTTCCCTGCTTCCTCAGCCTCATAATGTTTGCTTACATCATACTCGGTCCGAAGCGCGCATCCATTCCGTAGTATGGAATCCCGAATGAAGAATTACACCGCTATTCTCGTCGGCAAATTCTCCATGTATTGCTTTTTCGCATTTGACGCAAGAAAGATATGGGGCATTGGGTTTGTCGGGTTATCGTACTCTGTACGTGACAGGTGTTTGCCTGTACGGAGTAGAATACTGTACTAATTGGCATAGCTGTAACTAGCTATAGCAAGGTTCATCCAAGATGAAGAGCGCAGTGGCTGCGTAAGAATCGCCCCGTCTCCAATAGAGTAGACAAGATAGATCGGTTCTCGAATTAAGCGCCTCGCCTCACTTTCACCAACGCCCCAGAAACGAAACGGACCGGACCGCAAACAAAGTAGTATGCAAACCAAAACATTGGATTCATTCTAGCGCACTCCATACGTACAGAGTATAGCACCCTACAAGACCTAGCAAACTAGCAAACAAAGTACTATACGCAATGTTCGAGATGTTCTCTTGCACCAGTCCCACCGGCCTAAGCCAAGCCCAATCAAGAACTCAGAAACTGGTGCCTTCAATCCTCGTTAGACGCCTGCAAGTGCAAACATCGCCTCATGTCAAACAAGTTGACAATCGGACGACGAGTGCCCAGACAGGGTCTGAAGTCTGCTCTCCCAACGCTCCGTTAAGAACACCTTGTGGAAAACAAGATGCTCTTGCAGTACCCAGAGTGGACTGCATCGCTGGTTGTCTTTCGACATATTGACAATAAAGATAAGAAAAGAAACTGATAGGGAAGGGAAGAAGAAAAAAAAAAAAAAAAAAAAAAGGCGGTGTATTGCCTGTTTGCGCGTTCTAGACCTTAACCAGTCTATATAGTGAGGTCTGGATCATTTCGTAGTTGTCCAGCCCGCCATGCAAAGGTAGACAAATGCACGACTTGCATCCCGAGAGAAAAAGAAAAGCGAGGTATCATGATAGAGATGACTTCCAGAATCCGGTTCCTGCAGAAGTCTCAAGTAAAACGCCATGAAATAAATCATCAAATTTTTAGACCGTCATTTTCGAACACCGTCTTACCAATGCATCAAGCTTGTATGAATGAATGAACAGTGGAAGTCAACATATGCAAATCATTACTCATTCGTGTTGAGGTGGAAAAGCGCAGAGACACTGCAACAAATTAGCGACTCGAATATCACAGTAAGAGTCAAGGGGAAATACCTTTCACCGTAATGGTGGCGTCTGATGCTCTCCGCGAGAAGACTCGAGACGTCGATGATGATCAACTTCTTCGATCTCTTCACCGTCTCCGGAGGAATGGGGAACGTGTTCGTCACGACAATGTAATCAATCGAGTCACAGGCTTCCAACTGGTCGAGAGATTCTTCCCCAAAAAGTCCATGCGTAGCAATGCAGTAGACCTTCTTGGCGCCACCACGCTTCACAACTGTTTCCGCGGCCGCGATCCACGATCCGCACTTGTCAATCATGTCATCGACAATGAAGACGGTTCTGTCGCGGACATCTCCGACCAAGGTGATCGTCTTCTCGGATTCATTCTGCCCAGCACTGCCTTCCTCGTCGGACGACTCTGCAGCATCAAATGTGCCTCCGAGTGCGTGGTCGGGCGGTAACGACGACGTAGTAGAAACGAGAGAGTTCACCATGGAATCGGGAACAACGTCCGCATTTTGTTGATAACCAGTTGGCGCCGGAGTGGTTCCGCCTGATTCAGGCACAGAAGTACGGGTCGTGGACGGATAATCGTCGTCGACGAGTTGACCCTGCACGAGGCGGCCTGTAATCACATCACACACCCGGACATCTGTTTGCTCCTGTGTAGCTTCCAATTCAGAAGGACGACGAGCCGCAGGTGGTGTGTCCGGTCTTAGATGGTTGTCCGACACAGACTGTGAGTCGAGATCGTCGTTCGTCTCGCTAAGAGCCTCTTCTGGCGAGTCATTGGCAGATTGAAGCTGGAGATCGAACGGCTGATGGTCTTTCGGAGTGCGAGCCGTTTCCGGCTCGGCAGCATCGAAGAAAAGCGTACTGTCTGCCATATTAGCAGACGCCTTCGGGCGCCGTCTGTCGGTTGTGACAATGCCAAAGTTCAGCTTAAGTGTGTCTGCTAGCGACGTAACACGTTTCGTGCCTCCGGCATTCTTGCTAACGACGACGGCCTCTCTCCAGTTGGGCACGTTCATCCGGATCCATCGGGCAATAAAGGGCTCAGCAAACAAGTTATCCACAGGCTTGCCGAAGAATCCTTGCATTTGCGATGCCTGTAGTATTCGAACTAGTCTTAGTTCCACTCAGACGAATCCATCGTCAAATATAGAATTGAAAAACTCACATGCAAATCTAATGTCACGACGTGGTCGACACCAGCTACTGAGAGAAGATTGGCAAGCATGCGAGCCGTGATAGCGCCACGATGGCTTTTCTTCTTGGATTGGCGAGAATATGGGAAGTACCTCGTCTGGGTCAGCATCATTTGTGCATTAGTCAAACGAGGTAGGCATCATACGGCATAACCGCTGTACAAGATCAGCGACATACACTAATTGAATCCACAATGGAAGAACGTACCTGTGATGGATCTTGCAGAGCCACCTTTGCAAGCAGAGATCATGATCAGTAGCTCCATAACACTGTCATTGATCTTGCTGCTGCCGCTCTGCACAATATAGACATCTTGGTTCCGTACTGAGACGTTGATGTTCACTCTGGTTTCCCCATTGCTGAATTTCCCCAGGTCTGCCCGAGCAGGGACAGCACCCAGACGCTCACAGATGGTCTCAGCAAGAGCCGGATGCGAAGTCCCGGTAAAAATCTGTACTCCTCTCATAGTGGTACTTGTGCTATAACAGAGTAAGTCATAGATAGAGTGATTATAAATGGGGTTGAATGGAAGAGAGCAAAAGTATTGTGAGGTCACGAGGGAAGAAGAAAAAGAGTTGAAGCTAAAAAGAAAAAAACCGGAGAAAAAAAAGTGTGTCGTCTTCGGCACTTCTCGGTCCCCGTACCGATTCTTCCCCGCCGATGATAAAATAATGCCCCGCGACAGGACCAGTCAAGTGGTACACCGATTGATTGCCTGTCACCATGTCGCATAAATATCCTCCTGTCCAGGGAGGTGGCTCTCTGATCATTGCTTGGCAGGCTAGAGATAAGAATATCGTTGTTGTTGGGGGTGGTGAGGTATGACTGCTGTCGTCCTTCGTCCTTATCTCCGCGCCAGAAATATATATATCTCAGTAACTAACCACGTGCCTGGCATAGGTAGCCGCCGGACGCATCCTCCATGCCCTCAATGCCGATGCCAAAGTAACCGTCATTTGCCCAGCATCAGGTTTGAACGATGAAGTAGCCTTTCGAGTCTCCGAGGGACAGGTTTCCCATAAAGATAAGCATTTTGAACCGGCCGATCTAGACGGAGCGGACATGGTACTTTGCGCCATTGACGACCCAGAGGCATCATCTCGTGTGTGGAAGCTATGCAAGGAGAAGCGCATTCCTGCCAACATTGCAGATGTGCCTCCAGAATGTGATTTCTATTTTGGCAGCGTCTACCGGGATGGCCCTTTACAAGTGATGGTCAGCACCAATGGGAACGGGCCTAGGCTGGCCAGAATTGTCCGGAAGAAGGTTGCGGACGCTATTCCAGACAATATGGGGACGGCGATAGACAATGTGGGTAAATTACGGAAAAAGCTGAGGGAGATTTCTCCCACTGCCGAAGAAGGCCCGAAAAGAATGAAGTGGTATGTCAATGGCAAAGCTCCTCTCTACCGTCAACGAACATTGAAGCTGAAACGGAGGTGTAAAAGGATGTCTGGTGTCTGCGAATCCTGGAGCTTAGAGGAACTAGTGCAGATGGGCGAGCAGGATATGGATCGCCTCCTTGCCCACTACGCATCTGAGGAGATTCCAGGCTTTCAACAGATCCGAGCCAGCAACACTTAACATTGAGTAATAGATCACGAATGCACACCTGCACATATACCCTCATGGGCAAATAATGGTACAATGCTGTGCTGTTTACTCTCATCTTCACTGCTCCATCATAATCATTTCACACTCATGTCCACTTTCACCTTCGGCTCCTTCTACTTGAAGTAGTTCAATATCGACCACAGGTCTTCTCTACACATGGACTTAATATCATGCACTGCAGATAGCTAAAAGCACTTCAATTGTTTAGAAAAATATATATAAAAATGCTAATGATAACTTTACATTGGCCCACTAGCCTAGAATGAAATCTAAGAAGAATCGCACAAGGATATCCAAAACACAGGCCAGGCAAATAATAAACAATATCAATCTTCACAAAAATAAAGACCCCAGAATCTCAAGACACGCCACTATACCTACGGCTGTATTGCTGCGAAATGGAACTCCTTGGACTGATGGATGCTTGCGAAGGGGGCTTCGGAGGAGCCAAGCCTAGCTTCACTTCTCCTACGCGGCGAAGCAAGGATTGGAGAGCAATGCGAATCTCGGGACTAAGATCACGGCCGAGCAAATCAAGGGCCAAGGGGTAGAATATGTCGACGTGCTTATCGAAGCCTTCCGAAGGGAAGTTCGTATAGCTCTCGAGGACGTCGACAACAACAGGGCGCCAGGCGACGATGTTGCGGTGCTGCGATTCGTCATCAAGGCGGACGAAGCTTCGGATAATGTCCGCGCAAAGTCTGTAGCATGTTAGCCATGTGATCTTAGATCGGTCAAATCAAGTGATACTTACGGGATAAGCGCGGCCTCAGTCTCACCACGGCTGCTCTTACGTTCCTCCCTCTCATCATTGTACATGCGGTAGAGGATCTGGACATAAGTCGCTGCACTTCCACTTTCTTGCTTGAGCAGGTTCGGCGGCTGCTTCATGAAGCCTTGACGCCAGAGCTGCATCCGGAGTTCCTTGTCTTCATTGAACTTCTTGGCGAACTGGTAGCTCTTCTTCAGAAGTCCCATTAACCGCAGGAGCTCATGGCTTGGAATCTGTTCGTAGACCTTGTCGTTGGAGAAAAGCTCATGAACAGTCTCAATCATGAGTAACTGCAGAACGCAATTCGTGATGATGCGGTTAAAGAAGCGACGCCGGGCCACAGTCACCGCAGCTGGCTGCTGCTGCATCTCCATCGTCTGAGGACGGTAATCTTCCAATTCAGGGTTGGCTGGTGCTGGCACGTCGCCTTCTTCATGCTCAGACGACTCATTCCGCAACCCGTTGGTCTGGGGGAATTCAGCGTTATTCTCCTCAACCGGTATCGCGTCGGTAGACTCCGGTACAGTCTCTCCGTTGGACGGCTTCCGCACCTTGGAAGGCATGGAAGCAGCTGCCGTGAACAGTTCATAGGCGGTGGTCTTGCTGAAGAGATCGACAAAAGCGCCAACCACCTTGGTCCAATGGTCTTGCTGGAATTTGGCAACATTCTGCAAAATCAATTGTTGTAAGCAGTTGCTGCCAATTCGTGCAATCGTATCGTTCTCTTGGCAGATACACAGCGTGAGAAGTTCAAGCACACCCCCAAGCATGTATTCCAAGGAATCAAAGTAATGCGTGAAAAGGGTGATCATGTTCCTCAGCGCCTGGATCATGGTAGTCGAGAGCCACACTGACAGATCCTCGTGGTTCGGAACCTTGGACATCTCCGACTTCGATTGGAGAACGACAAAGATGGGATAGAGGAGCTGTCTCCAGAGAACATCCCAGAATTCACGAGGGAAGTCACCACCATATCGGATAAGTGTCTCGAAGAGGTACGTAAGTGCCCGCGATCGCACTTCAAGATCATCGCCCGTCATGAGCACGTCCTGGAACGCAATCAAGAGGGGATACCAGAACTGTTCCTCCGGAGACTGGCGATTGAGTTGTTTTGCTAGATTTGAGTTAGTATCCTCGAGCACGTTCTCCGATGGCGTGCCACGATGAGAAAGAGGACACTCAGGAGTCCTCATCATCTTGCCCACTGTTGCCTTGAGTGTCTCAATAGCTTGCAGCGACTTCTTCTGGAACCTCATGTTCTTCGAGAACTCCGTAAGGCAGACAACAAGGTCAGGGAACGCTCCTTGGGTTATGACCACACCGAACCGTGTGTTGTAGATCTGGGCTACATGATCCATAGCCATGTTGACGATACCCTCGTAGGGCTCTCGTGCGGCGACCGTAAATACACCAAACATAGTCTTCCAGCCAGAACGAATATTGTGTCCCCGAGCTTGAATCATCTGTATGAGACACCGGAGAATCATGTCCTTGACAGTAGCAGTGCTGCTGTTTGCCATGACGTGCTCGAACGGTTTAAGGAAGTCCTTTTGGAACTTGAATCCCGGAAGTTCTTCAATTTCCATGAATCGCATCGAGAGTTGTCGAAGCGAGTCAAGTGCGAAAAAGACGACAGTCGTGTTTGAGTGGCACCCGACATGGTTGAAGTGTTGTCCAAGTACTTCCCAGATCTTCGACCATTCTATCCTGACTCGCGTCATGTTGTAGTAACTGATTTCAACCAGCTTCTGCAAACTGTATGTCCTGGGGGATTCGCTGTTTCCGGAAGATTGGATTTCCTGCCAGCTCACTTCGCTTAGAGCGCGAATGAAATCAATGATGGCCTCGTGGGAAAGGTTGGCGGTGTTGGTGAAGATACGGTCTACTCCCCGAATCATCTCAGCGGATCGACTTTCCATTGCGACCTCTGCGCGGAACCCAGCAGGAGGACCGTTGATGGATCTAGGGCGAGGACGTTTGCCTTGGACCGAACTGCGCGAAGGATCAGGGGGTGCTTGAGGCATGATCCGAGCCCTTGAAACATCAGGCAGGGAACCCTCATCTACGCCATCGGTTAAGAGCTGGAGGCGATCAAGTTGGCTGACGCAGGTAAGGATTTCTCTCCAGGAGCCCTTGAGGGAATTGCCCTCGGTGAGAGCCACGTCAAGCAGGACCTTAAGAGCCTCAATATTCTTAGCCGTCATTTCCTTGAGGTTCCCCAGGTTCGTAAACTTTGCAAGACCAGTCACGAAAGCGACCCTTGGGGTCTCCAATTCGAATGCGCAGCTAATGCGTATCGCCAACTTCATGCCCTCCATGCAGAGCCTGAGGACCTCGAGATTCTCCGTGTCCCGCATGGGAGCAGTCAGGCCGGAAAGGAAAGACATCCAGGTGACATTGAACATGGAACCCACATGCCGGACGGACGTGGCCGGAATAAACCGTGAGAGCGCATCTCTAACAGCTGTTTTCCGCTGGGCACGGATCAAGCTTCGATAGAGCTGCTCAGTCTTACTGGCCATCTCCTCAGAAGCTTGGGCATACTTTTCACCCTGGATGTCCCTTCCAACAGTCGCGAGGACTTGCCCGGCTCTGGACGCCAAACCAGTAGGAGCAGGAGTATCAATACCGAGATTGGCAGCGTGCTCTCTTTCAGTGACAAGCACAATTTCGTTACTGGAGATCTCATCATAGATGGAGCCAAGATACTCGGGAGGCAAGTCTTGGTTGTCGTTGATGCCCCTGTTGTTCCTGATGAAATCTTCCTTCGTCATACGCGGCCCCTTCATTTTGGAACTGTGTTGATCTGTGTTCAACATGATGACAGAGTACGCAAGCACATATGCCGTATCGGCATTAGCAAAGGCGTTCGGATTCTGAGTAACATAGCGTTCTGCAAACTTGAGCATGAAACGGTCAATCTTCTGTGCTTCACCTGGCAACCGGAAGTGCTGTAAGAATTGGCGCAGGGCATCCACAAAACGTCGCTTTTCGAACTCCATCATATCGACAAACGCATGCATAATGGCGATATTCTCAGCGTCACCTTCACCGAGATATTCGCCCAGTATAGCTTTGTCCAAGCGTTCATTCCGGAAGAAAAAGCTGGCTACATCTTCGGGGGCCTCGGAACGTATAAACCCGTCTTTCAGCAGTAGCTTCATCCCACGTTTGGGCTTGAAGTTAAACTGCTGGACCGCGTTCGTGAGCGCAATCTTTCTTTGCTTGACCCTTTCAATTTCGCTCGGGTCATCCTCTGCCACCGGCGTGGATCGACCAGTGTCGCCATCTGTTACATCAATCCTTGGCGAGGCAAGATAAGTCCCTGCATTTGTGTCAATGGACTCTCTGGGGTTGTCCATCGACTTATGGGACGCTACGTTTGGAGTAACGGTTTGATCGACGATGCGCTGTGCCGCCCAATTGTCCAGTGATTGCAAGATCTCCACCAGACTTTCGATGGCTTGATTTTTCAATATGTATTCTGGAGGGACATTTTGGAGATTAGGCTGTGGGGTAGTGGCAACGGCAACCGTTGTGAGCGATGGGGAGAGTGCACCGCGTTGGTGCCAATCGGCTCCAAAACTGGAGAGCTTGGCATTGTTTTCTTGATACTGTTGTTGCTGGGTGGGTGTTACAGTCACTGGGACACTTGCGTATCGCTGGAGTTGTTCGATAACACTAGACATATATTAGCTTTCATGTTGCAAAATGAACCCTCGCACAGAAGACAATGCATACTTCTGGAATATATTCTCCAAAGCCGTCCGATCGCAGTCGTAATTGAGGTAGATCTCCACCAATGCTCGAGGCTCGCCAGCCAGTCTTTCGAGAATTTCCATAAAGTACTGCTTTTGGAAGGCAGGCGAGTTCCGCTTCTCGAGTATAGCTAAATAGATTTCCTTCAAGAAGACCTCAAGCTCTTTCTGTTGCAGGTTAGAACCGTTTGTACATGGGAATGAAATGCGACAGACCTTCATCATAACCCTCATGTGTTTAAGCATGAGCCAAAAGATTTCAGAGCAGACCTGGAACACCCTGAGTACGGAGCTCGAGCCATTCCGACTGAGACTCAGACAGAGATGCGGCCGCACGGCTTGCAAAAGCGTCATGGCCTCCCCGTTGCTGGTGCCATTTTTGATTGTAACAAGAGGAGAGGTGAACACCGGGACTTGATTATGGATCAGGTAGTGGATGAGGTGCAAGGACAGCAGCTTCGTCCTCATATTCTGAGATTTTATATCTTGCTGCTGGTCATGGGTGAGGACCTTGTGGCTCAATTTGCAAAGCGCCCTGAAAACCAGGAAAGCATCCTTGACATAGATTTCGTCTTCTTCGTCTTCTGTGGTACCATCTGCATATTCTCGCTCATCCTCGGGGATGCCCGAGATAGACCGTGACGCCCTCTGACGGTTGATCCTAGCACGAGTGACCATGGTCGGAGCATTTTCATTAACAGACGCAACGTCCTTGGTCGATTCGAAACTCTGTAAAGTAAGCTTCTCTGCCGGTTCTTTGGTAACCGGCTGGTCTATTGTAACAGCAGAAGCAGTCTCCGAGGCTTGATCCGGCTCGTTTGCGGGAGATGTTTCAGACACATCTATAGTGATAGAGTCCGAAGCGCCGCCTTGTGCTTTGTCGCCATCTCGCATCCGTAGCTCCTTCAGTTCAAGCCTCACACGCACCCTGTCGAAAACTGTGCTAACCATTTGTGTAAGGGACCCTTGGGCGATTTGCTGGTTCGGGGTTGACTTGGAGTATATGAAAATATTATAGATTTGACGCACGGCCTTTAGGAGACCTGCTCCATGTACGACGATCTTGTCGTTGAGGACTGCTGCCAAAAGAGACTTGATGATTTGCTGCTGAATCTCTACCGGTGTGGCTTCATTCTCAAAGCAGTCACAAATCGCATCAATAGCGCGTTCGATCAACGGTGGCTGCTCCGAGCCAGCTTCACCTTGCGCAGTCTCATTTTCCTTAGCCGAGGGGAAGGCGAAATAGGAATAGGTGATCAGTTTCCCGATGCAATCCAGTGCTGTCACTTGTAGAGGAATGCTAAGCGACTTCGTGGCAAGATGTAGTGGGCGGAAGATAACCTCTGGGTCAATTGGTTGGCGGTCCGATTGTTTGACGTTGGTAAGCGCATCCTTCACAGTATCCTCCAGCTGCTTGTTCTTCCGAGCCTCCTTTGAATTGCCGATCGTGTCCAAAGCTGTTACGATGAACACAGTTGAACTGACAGTTCCGGATCGCTGCGTCGTAAATGTCGCTGTTGTTGACCTGGAATCTGAGCGCAATCGGCTTTCCGGAGCGGGCTCATCTTGCGGAGGCAAGGTTACGGGGTCTTGTTTCTCGTTGGGCGGTTCCTTCTCGACACTGACTGACGACTCGGGCGCTGGACTGTTGTCGCCGGCATCTTTCAATTCGGACTCAGGCTCTGGATTGTTCTCGGGTTCGGGTGTCTCAACGGCGTTCGTAGGACTTGGGGCTTGCTCCAGCTCGACGGATTCGGTTTGTGTTTGCGATGAATCGGGCTCTTCGGAGGCAGCAGCCTCAATTGTTTGTCGTTCTGATTCTTCGGGGAGCTCGGGTTTCTCTTCTTCCGCTGGCTGTGGGGTTTCGGGTTGTGTTGGCGCATTCACGCCGGTCTCATTGTTCTCTTCCTGCGAGTGAGTCGGGGACGATTGATTTGGCTCATTTACAGAGCCATTTGCGACTTCCGCCATTTATGCAAGACTCCAACTGGAGTGCGTGAGAGTACGCAAATGACGGGTCCACATCGAACAAGGGAAAAAAAGGAAAAAGGAAGGGGGGATGGTGCAAGGAAAGCGGCGGGTTGGTCTCACTGTACAGTTCCTGGGGTGGTGCCTTACTAGCGGGCCGATAGGATGCGTGTCTACATTTCTACGGCGCGCGGCAGGTGCCGGACATGACGTGCTTACATAATCCGTCCCCCGGGGGCTCGGCAGGATGATTCCGGATCGCTCACCGGAAAGCTCAACAGAAAAGTTCCTGGACGTTGGAGTCCCCCAACTCTCTGATATATCAGGATAATCAAGCCTCTCTCTAGCCCGCACAACTTGTTAGGCTCATTGCCAGCCTCTTTCGCTTTTATTTTCTGATTTCGCTTGAGCCGTGGGGCTACGATTGATATAGATACCCCATCTTGGCGCTATGGTTGCCTCTGCTGTCCGAATGCGCCCCGGCGCCATGTTTCTGTCCAAGGGCGCCGCTTGCCTGAAGAGGCCTCAGGTTGTCCACAGATTCAAGGATGCTGCTCAGTATGTTGCATTCCCCCCCCCCCTCCCCGGTACTCGGGCGTACCTATATTGATCGAGGTTAACCTATTATATCATTGTTTAGAACTCAATTGCCCGCCTTGTCTGCACTCTCTCGCTTCTATGCCTCCAAGTGTATGTCACTGAGAACTTTTTTTTCTCCGACTTGCCCCGACTCTATATTTGCAGCTTTATTCGTCTGAAGATGGTTCAATTCTGACATGACGGAACTACAGCCTTCCCCTCCCACACCATCATTACCATGCCGGCCTTGTCGCCGACCATGTCCGCTGGAAACATCGGAGCATGGCAGAAGAAGGCCGGTGATGGTCTGCAACCCGGTGACGTCCTTGTGGAAATCGAAACCGATAAGGCTCAGATGGACTTTGAGTTCCAAGAAGAGGGTGTCCTTGCCAAGATCCTGAAGGACACTGGTGAGAAGGACATCGCTGTCGGCTCTGTATGTGCTCTATATGACGTATCTGGTTAGGATAGTAAGCAGGTTTGCTAATCGCTTGATACAGCCCATCGCTGTCCTTGCGGAAGAGGGTGCCGACATTTCCGCTTTCGAGTCGTTCAGCTTGGAGGATGCCGGTGGTGACAAGGGCGCCGCCCCCGCCGAAGAGAAGAAGGAGCCCGAGTCGAAGGGCGCTGAGGCCCCAGCACCCGCTGAGCCCGAGCCCGTTGCTCAGGAGCCCGACACCACTGGCGAGAAGCTTCAGCCCAGTCTCGACCGTGAGCCCTTGATCAGCCCCGCTGCCAAGGCTCTGGCATTGGAGAAGGGTGTGTCCATCAAGGGTCTCAAGGGAACCGGGCGTGGTGGTCAGATCACCAAGGAGGATGTTGAGAAGTTCAAGCCCAGCGCACCCGCTGCTGGCGCGACCTACGAGGACATCCCTCTTACCTCGATGCGCAAGACCATTGCCAACCGCCTTCAGCAGTCCACCCGCGAGAACCCCCACTACTTCGTCTCGACTACTCTGTCGGTGAGCAAGCTCCTGAAGCTCCGCCAGGCTCTCAACGCCTCTTCCGAGGGCAAGTACAAGCTCTCGGTCAACGACTTCCTTGTCAAGGCCTGTGCTGCCGCTCTCCTTAAGGTTCCCGCTGTCAACTCCAGCTGGCGCGAGGAGAACGGACAGGTTGTCATCCGCCAGCACAACAGCGCCGACATCAGCGTTGCCGTTGCCACCCCCGCTGGCCTTATCACTCCTGTCGTGAAGAACGTCCAGGCCCTTGGTCTGTCCAGCATCTCCAACCAGGTCAAGGACCTTGGTAAGCGTGCTCGTGACAACAAGCTGAAGCCCGAGGAGTACCAGGGTGGTACTTTCACCATCAGCAACATGGGCATGAACCCCGCCATTGAGCGGTTCACTGCTGTTATTAACCCCCCTCAGGCCGGTATCCTGGCCGTGGGTACTACTCGTAAGGTCGCTGTCCCCGTCGAGACTGAGGAGGGTACCTCTGTCGAGTGGGACGACCAGATCATCGTCACTGGCAGCTTCGACCACAAGGTCGTTGACGGTGCTGTCGGTGGTGAGTGGATCAAGGAGTTGAAGAAGGTTGTTGAGAACCCCTTGGAGCTCCTCCTCTAAAGGTAATGTGACGATGGACAGTCCTGGCGTACTTAGTAGATCTATGTATGATTGGGATTTCATTTTGAGTTATTGTGTCTTTATATGTATTAAAAACCTGTTTCTTTTTGCGTCTTCATCCTGCAGACCGTAATGGGTCTGATTTCATGAGTTTCATTTTGAGCATCTTCAATACAATATCCTTTGTCTTTCCATCAGTAAGTGCATGTCTGTATGGAGTATCTGAATAACATTGAATGGAAAAGGTTTCCTGGTCTAGATTGAACCTTGGCATCCACCCGGCACGTGCCGACTCCACCACACGATATCGATGACGTTATGTCGTCACTGCAGCAAGGTTCCAGCGGTTGCTGGTTGCTTTAAATACGTCGCCAGTGGCCTCCTGATAACTTTTCTCTCCTACACTTTAGCTCCATTACCCCTGATCTTCCACATACATCCTTCCCAATTCTCTGGTGAGTCCATTTTTGCTATTGCCCCTCATGACACCATACTCAATGGCTTTTTTGCTTCCGGGAATACACATTCTAGCACTGGTCAATTATGGAGAAACCCTTGGCCTAACTGCTGACACTTCTCAGAGTTCACTCAATTGCGAAATTTATAGATTTCTCAGACTTCCCCGATACCATAACACGTCATGTCTTACGCCGACGCTGCAGCAAGAGGGGCCAAGCAATCCCCGGAAGACGTGAGTATTCTCCAATTGACCGTCTCTTTCTTATTGTTTTGTTGGCAATACCCTACATAATCAATGGCAGATGCTAACCACCGCTTCTCAATCCTTAGGCGTGAGTCAACCTGTTGCAACAAGTCGTATGACTCGCTCGTGCGATGACGTAACTGACCGAATCCAAATATAGGCGCGCTCCTAGAGTCGAAGCAATCTACAGAGATGAATCGGAGAATCCCGCAACTCTCGTCGACGTCGATTCCCCACATGTGTCATCCGTTGATCCGAACTTCCTGAACCAAAACGTAAAAACCTCCACCCAGGCCGAGCGGCTACAACGCGAGCAGGAGCAACAGAACGTCGAGGGCCTGAACAAGGCTCGGAAGGTCCGGGCCAAGGCAAAGGCCGAGAAGTCCAGTCTGAGCGCGAACAAGGGTAACCCGGTCTATGTGGGAAATGCCCTATTGCTCGGCTTGGCTGGTGCTGGGCTGGGATACGGTGCTTACCAGAAGCATCTGAGCGGCAAGCTGTCTTGGGAGCTTGTTGGTCTCTGGTCTGGGGCTGTTGGTGCCTTTGGTGTTGCGGACTACTTTGTGAGCAAGTAAGTTTATTCTGGAGATTAGTGTTTGGTTTGAGAAAGACGTAGGCTGACAGACGCTTGCTTAGATGGCTCATCCAGAACAAGTACCCCAAGAAATAAATGTAGGATACCAAAAGCAGTCGGGATTTTGTTCGGTTGAAAGGCGTCTTTGGCCTGACGGTAGATTTTCCTTATATACCATCCCCGCTCAATGATTGAACGATGTTATGTTATTCCTTCAAGCTAGAATGATGTGCTGTCATACTCCTAATACTAGTTTGTAACCCGATATTTTCGCTTCTCAATCCGGGATATAACTGTAGAACCGGTTTGTATATACAACAGTATATCGACCATGCTCTGTATGATGGACAACATAAATTTGGCAGCAACACAGACGAGGCCATGCAGGAATCAAATCGGCAGCAATCTGCAGGTCATACCAGTTAGACTCACATAGCGTAGAAAAACAACACTAAGTGAGCCTTGGATGAAGCCTCAGCCCAAGGCGGTGAGGACCGTCAGAATCGCAAGAACATGTGGCCTCGGGGGCGTTGCCAATAATGACCACGTTGCCTTGAGCAAACATCTGCCAGAAGCCGTATGAATTTGGCATTATTCGACCTCAAACTATTCGGCGACACTTGAGAACATTTTCACACGCCTTTTGACGAGTGCGCAGTGGCTTCGTTAGGCTCCTGGATCAACTATACACACTGACCAGGAGAGCAAAACAAGCAACATGGTACGTACTGCATACTGCAGAGTCTCAATGATGGAGGTTTTTAATGACATTCTATCGCATAGAACTCGCTTTTCAATTCTGCGCTTAAGCAGTCGTCTGCGATCCGGCGGGATCTGGAGACCTTTTCGGAGTCGCCCGCGACGTCATCTGCAGCACTACAAGGTGAGTCGCTCTCGGATGAATACGCGTGTCTGGTTCGGGATACAATACTGATGGTTGTCAATGCAGGCCAGATCGCAGCTTCGTTAGCATCGCTATCGCGAACGGTGGACGACTACTCGGCGCTATCCAAGAAGGAATTGATCCCTGCGAAACAAGAGAAGGCGTTTGAACGGGTTAAGAACTTTCGAGCAGAGCTTGGGGACTACAGACAGCAATTTGACGGCCTTCGCAAAGTGCGAGAAGATGCTGTAAGTCTCTTTCTCCATTTACCTTGCGACTATCGCTGACAACAACAGCAATCCATGTCGAACCGCAACGAACTCCTCGGCCGTCGACCGCATAATGCCGCGACTCCGGAAAACCCCTACGCACAATCTGCCCTCCCTCAATCATCGCCATTCGCCCTTTCGACTACGTCGCGATCCGGACTGAGCTTTGGCGCATCGCCGGCCGATTATAACCGAGAAACACACGCGCTGCGCGAACAGTCATTCCTGGGCAACACCAGTAACCAGCTGGATGAATTTCTCGACCGGGGACGCGCGGTGCTTGCAGATCTGGGAGAGCAGCGAGAAATCCTCAAGGGTACGCAGCGGCGACTGTACAGTGTTGCCAATACGCTGGGGGTGAGCGGGGATACGATTCGGATGGTGGAGCGACGGGCTAAGCAGGATAAGTGGATTTTCTGGGTTGGAGTGTTGATATTCTTCTTGTTCTGCTGGGCGGTGCTGCACTTTTTGCGATGAGCATTGTCTGGTTTGTTAGTATATTGTATTATTGCTTTGGTTTTCTCAAGCGCCGGAGTTCGGATGGTTTGGCATGCGGTTATTGTGTTTACTCTAGTTTGTTGTATATCCTGGATGCAATGCATTCCTTTAAATTCGCGCGACTTACGTACAGTTTCAGATAAAGTACTCGCATTAGCATCGGCAGACCGAAAGATTATCAGATATGATCGATTAAGCTTTGACATAGTGCAGAGTCCGTGTGTCTCTGTATGGCATCACAGGATCCGATGATCCATTTCTCCGACCTAGCCGAGTTTCCACATGGAATGGCGGGAGTTCCGACAGTACGGAGTAGTTGTCCATTCCATTTTATTAGGGTCTTGTCAGGGGGTTTGTTGTACAGAGTAGTTCCTGTGCAAGTGTAGCTGTTGTTGTGGTGATGATGCGCCGAGGCTGTTGCAATTCACATAATACGCACAGTACGGACTACTCAAGAGGTACAAGTCTACTGCCTCTACAAGTACCAGTCCAGAATATATGAATATGAATACTAGATCAATGTTATTAGTAGTAGTAATTGAATGCATCCATCCACCCGACATATACGGAGTACTCTGTTATGGTATTGTATTGCGGCATCGGAACCGACAGCCGTTTTGCCCAAAAGCGATTAGTGGGCACTCACCGGTCAACCCGCTTTCTTCCTTTTTCCCTCGTGTCGCTCTCTCTTCCTTCTCCTCTTCTTTTCTTCTTCTTCCCCTCCACCTCATTCTATCAATTCTTTTAATTCTTCACTCTACACTCTCCTATACTCCCCAATCCTCTCACAATGTTCGCCGCTCGTCAGTCCCTCAACCTCTTCCAGAAGCGGGCTTTCTCCGCTTCGGCCAGCCAGGTGCGTTTCAGCTCTGTGTCCATTTACTCAAGAAAAGCTATCAAGCATGCTAACATATATATCTGTATAGGCCTCCAAGGTCGCCGTCCTCGGTGCTGGTGGTGGCATTGGCCAGCCCCTCTCCCTCCTCTTGAAGCTCAACCCCCGTGTTTCCGAGCTCTCCCTCTACGATATCCGCGGTGCTCCTGGTGTCGCTGCTGACCTCGGTCACATCAACACCAACAGCACCGTCACTGGCTACGACCCCTCCTCGTCCTCTGGCCTCAGCGATGCCCTCAAAAACTCTGAGATCGTCCTCATCCCTGCCGGTGTTCCCCGTAAGCCCGGCATGACCCGTGACGGTACGTTCCAAGCCAGAGATTTCTGGGAATGAAACAATCTGACTAGTATAGACCTCTTCAACACCAACGCCTCCATCGTCCGCGACCTCGCCAAGGCTGCTGCTGACGCTGCCCCCAACGCCAACGTCCTCGTCATCTCCAACCCTGTATGTATCCAGCACCAACAAATCTTGATGGCCGCGGTCTAATTGAACAGGTCAACTCTACCGTCCCCATCGTCTCCGAGGTCTACAAGTCCAAGGGTGTCTACAACCCCCAGCGTCTCTTCGGTGTCACCACCCTTGACGTCGTCCGTGCCTCTCGTTTCATCTCCCAGCTCAAGGGCACCGACCCCGCCAACGAGAAGGTCCCCGTTGTCGGTGGTCACTCCGGTGTCACCATCGTCCCTCTCCTCTCCCAGTCCAACCACGCCAACATCGAAGGTACCCCCCGCGATGAGCTCGTGAACCGCATCCAGTTCGGTGGTGACGAGGTTGTCAAGGCCAAGGACGGTGCTGGTTCCGCCACCCTCTCCATGGCTTTCGCCGGTGCCCGCTTCGCCGAGTCCCTACTCCGCGCCGCCCAGGGCGAGAAGGGTATCGTTGAGCCCACCTTCGTTGAGTCCCCTCTCTACAAGGACCAGGGTGTCAACTTCTTCGCCTCCCAGGTCGAGCTCGGCCCCAACGGTGCTGAGAAGATCCTCCCTGTCGGCAACGTCACTGCTTACGAGCAGAAGCTCCTTGAGGCTTGCCTTGGCGACCTTAAGAAGAACATCCAGAAGGGTATTGACTTCGTCAAGGCCAACCCTTAAGCGGTTTGTATAACTACCGTTACACATGATATGTATTTCCTATAAAGTAAAAACTTTAATTATGTCTGTATGATCAATCTCTTCGTTCCATATGGCATTACTTTCGTAAAGTCGTAATTAAAAATGGCTACGTAGGCCAAGAACCAAACAAATAGCCAAGCCATTAGTACTAACCAAGCAGACATTGCGATGAATAAGGCAAGATGAGACATCAACCAAATCATGCCAAGGAGAAGACGAAATAGATATCAAGTATAACTCCTCATCGCATCCAAATACCCTGGTCCACCACGAAGATCCCGATCAAACGTCTCGGCGACCTCGAGAACACGCTTGATATGGTTCATGGAGAGCGGCGATTTCTCATTAACAGCCAGGGCCTGCGCCGTGCGGACGGAATTTTTAATCTGTCTCGTTAACATCGAACATAAAATCAAAGTGAGAAAGCGAGGGATACAAAAGGGACGTACCTGTCGACCATTCATGTTATGACGCGCAAGCGCATCGAGGTCCTTGTCCGTGAAATCGGCCGTCTGCACTCCCTCCACGGCCTGCACCTTGCCCAGGAACATCTTCCACACGCTGCGCTTAGCCTTGGTGGTGAGATCGCCGTACCGTAGCGCAATGTGGATGCGCGACTGGAAGGCGTCATCGAAGGTTTCCACGCGGTTCGTCGTGAGGAACAATATGCCCTGGAAGTACTCGAGCAGGCGCAGGAAGACGCTCACGAGCGCATTGCGGTGGATATCGTGCAGGCCGCGCTTTTCGAGGAAGATGTCTGCCTCGTCGAGGAGGAGCACTGCGCCCCATGTGTGTGCGATGTCGAGGATGTTGTTTAGCTCTTTTTCGAGGGTGCGTGAGTTTATGCCGAGTTCGCCCATGCTGACTGTGTACAAGGGCCGTTTGAGGAGTTCCGCGATGCCCTCTGCTGTTAGGGTTTTGCCGGTCCCCGGGGGTCCGTGGAGGACGGCGACGAGGCCGCGGCCTTTACCCTGGATGACATCGTCGATGTTCTGGGCTTCATTGTAGGTGTGGGATTCGACGAGGGCTTTGACGATGGATTTCTGGTTGTCGGGGAGGACGAGGGAGTCGAAGGCCTTGTCGTTCCAATCGATTTCGCGGATGCCGGAGACGGAGAACTCGAGCCACATTTTCTCGTTGAAGGCGAAGCCGCGCACGACGGGGCTGGCAATGGTGAGTTCTTCGTCTGTGAAGGCGCGCTCGGCGGGGTCGGTGAGGAGTCCGTCCATTGTTTCGTCTTGGATCTCATTGCCGTGCTTGTCGACTTTGACGCGGACAGTGTATTGTTTGCCGTTGGGGTCGGTGGCTAGGCGACGTTCGTAGGAGACTAGAATGGGTCCCTCGTCGTCTTCGTCGTCGTCGACTATGTTTGCGTTGCCGCCGTCGTCTTGGTTGCGGCGGATGCGGTCGACCGGGTAGTTAGGGTTGATGCGGCTGTGGGTGGTTGGGTCGACCATGACACGGCCGTTGACGTTGATCTTGGCGACGCCTTGCTCCTTTCTGCAGAATGCCATGCCTTGGTGGTACTTGTAGTTCTGGCCCTTTAGCGAGGCGAACTTTCTGCCGCGTTCGATTAGTTTGACGCGCACGTCCTCTGCATCCCGGTGGTGGTGCAAAGGGTAGCATTCCAGGCTGGTGATTTTGCGAGAGCCCTTGAAGGCGTCTATGGCTTCCACCATGCTGACCATGCCGAAGTGTTTACCGTCGTAGTTGAGATAGCGGCCTTTGATTCTGTAGGACTCGCCGTCGAATATACTGCTGTATTTCGTGACAGAGTCAACCTTGAAAGCACGGGGCTCATCTTCGCTTCCGTACGTCGATGCGTACGCAATGGTGTTTGGCTTGAACAAGGCCCACATGAGATCGAAGGTGATTGTGTTGGAGTTCAGCATCGCGTGTAGGGCCTTTTTGATCTCGGCGTAGTCGGTATCGAGGTATTTGACGAGAACCTTGAGATGGGCAGCTTTGGTGGCAGCGCTCTTGCGCGCTTTGCTCTTCTTCTCGGTTTTGGAAAGTTGCTTCTGAGCCTTCATGTACTGGCGAGTTTCTTCGAGATACAAGAAGAGCATGTTGGGGTCGACCGATGGCTTCTCTTCGACCAGGCTGATGCCTTTGACGCCGCCCATGACTTTGGAGAGGGCCTCGCGAAGGGGCTTGCTTCGGATATCCACCGTCGTTGAAGCGTGTTTGTTGTCATCGTCGAAGGTTCGGCGGACCGTGAAGATGTACTGGTCCCATTCATCAGTCTCTTCTTTTTCAACGGTTTCTGACAGTTTGTAATCATGGATGGTGTTGTCCCACACTGTAAAGTTAGCATTCTGGAATATAGGAAACTCTTTGAAAGTAAAACACACGTTGATCAACCCGCTTGAATTCCACCTTGGTCCCTATCTTGATCTTATCCTTCTTGCTCTTCCTGGGCTCATCCTGGGGGCATTCTTCTCTCTGGCCGGTATGGTTGCACTGAACAAGATTCTGGTTGCGGCGCGCCTCGGTCAACTCGGCCTCCATTGCCGTCAGTCTCTTGGCCAACGCGAGGATAAGGTCAGTAGACTCAGCGCCCTGGGTTCCCGGCAGAGTTCCAGTTTGCGGGCCCGGGAGTTGTTGATTGTCTTTAGAAGAGTCCTCAGACCCATTGTCGCTGCGATCGGACTCAGTTGTTGAATCTGCCGAGCGATGCGCTCGAGATTTCTTCGTCTTCTTTCGGTTCCTGCGTCTGGACCTCTTTGTTTTTGACTTCGTTGTCCGTCGCACTTCATCTGATTCCGACTCAGAGGTGTCTGAAGAAACCGTTTCTGGCGGAGAGGTACTTTCATCCGTGCTCTCATCAGACGAGGACGATCCTGATTCGTCTTCACTGGAGGAGGACGATGAATCTTCATGCTCTTCAAGCTTCTTCGTTTTCTTCGGATTGGGCTGGTTCTTCTTGGGCTTGTCGACTTCCTCCACGACTGGGCTCTTCGGAGTAGCCACAGGCGTCGTATCTTGGCTGTCAGGAGTCTTGCTAGTACCGTTGCTGGTAGAGTCTGGGGTTTGCGTGGGATCGGCCATCGTGTCGATCTAGCTTATGGTAGGTTAGATAAGATAAGCTGGAGATGCAGAGATGGAATACATAATATATGTACCTTTTAGCGAAGAAGCAAGGAAAAAGCAAGGAAAAAGCAAGGATATGGCGTGGGAGAGCGCGAAAGAAGGAGGAAACATAAGAAAGAAAAGAAGTGAGTCTTCGTTGTCAAGCGGTGTGCTTGACGTCTGGAAAGTCTGACAAACAACTAATATGCATATCAACCGGGCGTCATTGCTGCAAGGATGCTAGCATTGCTTACTTTTCGGTAGTACAATACACCTCCACCTCAACAATCCTATTCAGCTGGAAGATTGTGTTGTGCTTTATAGGGCTGTAAAAGTATTTGCGTCGAGACAAGTTGAGGTTTCACAGCTTGTTGTATCCTGGACTTTCGTATATCACGTGGTATCGTACGTGGCTCTCAGGAATACGGGCATCCTTCCGGGTTCTTACGATTGGCCGGCTATATAGAAGTTGAGGAATCAGCAAGAAAGGGCCATGGGTACAAAGTAGAAGAGTTAATGGAAACAGTACTTGCGGGAGAATAGTGGAATAATGAGACAATACCAATGGAACTCGCCGTCTCTTCACTCTGGGCTCTTATAAAGGATCTCTGCTAGCAGTCACCATGACAACTGCTGCTTCCATTCAATATAACACTCCCTCTTTGACCATGTTATACTCCTTTGCAAAGTCGGCATGCCATTAACGCCATCCAACGAAACCATCGCTTCCCCTCTCAAGACTGGAGAACTTGATCCGCACGAGACTCTTGCAGTGATGTCCGACACCGAGAACGTGCTCATCTCTGGAATCAAGAGTGAGCAGGGTGAAGAAGTAAGTCAGCTCCCATGCAATGAAACGACGCCACTAACCACTGTACAATTCAGGAAGAACCCCCTGTCCCGATCACCCCAAAGAAGCGAGGCAAGAAGACCACCGACGCAAACGGCGATGAAGAACAAGACTCCCCGACTAAGAAGACCAAGAAAAGCCCCTCCAAGAAGACCGGCGCTTTGGGCCCCATCCCCACAACCCTCAACGAAGCTAGCGCGGAGGATAAAATGATCATCCGCCTGAAGGAAGTGGAGGGAAAGACTTGGGCCGAGATTCGGAAAATTATGGAAGACATTACGGGCGCGAAACTTGGAGGCAGTACTGTCCAAGTTCGCTACACTCGGATGAAGGCTAACTTCGTGGTGTTCGACAAAGAGGATGTACGTTGGTCTGGACTCTACGCATCTTGGGTATATGTTACTAACAGGTTATCAACAGGAGGACCGTCTGTTGCAGAGTAAGAAGGAGATTGAGGAGCGTTTTGAATCTGAAAAGTGGCAGAAGATCGCGAATAGTATCGAGGTAAAGGGTGGAAACAAGTATCCGTCGGCGGCGATTCAGAAAAAGTTCAAGGAACTCAGCAAGAGGAATGTTGGAAGCGGTGTCGCTGCTACTTTCATGGAGGAAGACGAGTGAACCGGGATTCTGTTTGTTTGGAGTTTGGTTGGGATCGGATTTAGCCAAAGCGTCAAAGTACATAGTCAAATGGATAGTACCAGAGGTCCAAGAAACGGAATTTTCCATCATTCACATTGGACTTCTATAAAATACACCTGCGTAGTGGCCTCATTACTTTCACTGATACTTATTATTCACTCCAATAACACTTCGTCAAATTCTACCCCTCTCTCCAAGTCTGTGTCATACTCTCTTCTTCCCTCAAGCACAAACAAGACATAGAACATCAACGAAAATGTCTTTTACCGCTTTGAACGCAACATCATGGACCTCCCCTTCGCGAAACAGGAACCCATTGATTCGACCGGCATCATCTTGACCGCTGATTCTCCAACCCCCAAGGCCAAAGACGAACCAAACGACGCAGTAAGCCAATATCCCTGTTAACCTGCTTCCCAGAAACGGTGTCTTCGAACAGCACTAACTTCCTACCTCTAACAGACCACATGCACTCCCAGAAAGCGAGCTCACGGAAAAAAGGTCATGATGGACGGAGACAACGCGGATGAACAGGAACAGGGAAGCCCTACCAAGAAGTCCAAGGCCAAGTATCCTGGCAAGAAGGCTGGTCCTTTTGGCCCAATCCCGACGAGTTATGAGGAGATTGGCCCGGAGGACAAATTGATTCTGCGCATGAAGGAGACCGAGGGGAAGGACTGGGCTGAGATAAAGAGAGCGCTTGAGGAGATTACGGGAAGCAAGTTGGGGAGTAGCACGGTTCGCATGATACGAGAATGAAAGCTAATTTTGTTGTCTTCGAAAAAGAGGACGTGAGTGTCCCTCTGCTTTTCTTATTTACTTCCTTTTGTTTCTATACTTTCCCTTCTTGTTTTTCCACAAGTCCCGGGATCCACGAGACTGACAGGCAAACAGGAATCCCACCTTCTGCAAGGAAAAGCGGAAATCAATGGTCATTTCTAGAGGCTCTGATGTATAATGAAACATGCCACCATTCGCTTTAGACTTAGAAATGCGTAGTGTCAATTGTTGCTTGTTCTATTCACTTCACTTTATTAACACTTTGAGCTCTAGCTCCACCCTCAACTTTTCTTCTACATTACGTGCCAGCAACAGACAACAACCACCTATGTCCTTCACGTCCACCAACGAAGACACTATCGTGCATCCCTTCGCAAAAGAAGAAGCCGTTGACGATCCAAACGAAATGGCTACGATCCCAGAATCTCCGACCTCTAAAATCAAACAAGAAGATGGAGCAAGTCATCCGCACCCTCATCACCAGCATAAGAACTAACCGCTACACCCTCCAGAACGAAACCTCAACTCCCAAAAAGCGCGTTCGCGAAAAGACACAGACCACGATGGGCGAGAACGAATCCCCCACTAAGAAAAGCAAGGCGAAATCCCCCGGCAAGAAGGCCGGCTTGGGCCCTATCCCGACGAGCTACGACGAGGCGAGTGAGGAGGATAAGCTGATTATTAAGATGAGAGAGAAAGATGGCCAGGGATGGTCGGACATTCGCAAGGTTATCGAGGAAATCACTGGTGTCAAGTTCGGTGGTAGCAGCCTTTCAAACCGTTATGGGCGCATGAAGGCCAACTTTACTGTTTTCGAGAAAGAGGACGTACGTTGCTCTAAGCTCCCCCTTTATAACCAGGGTACTGACATATGCAAACAGGCAGACTACCTTCTGCAGGCGAAAAAAGACATCGAAGGGAAAATGGAGCATGAGAAATGGCAGAGGATCGCTGATGCCATCGAAGCAAAGAGCGGAAACAAATACCCTACGCCCGCGGTGCAGAAAAAATTTAAGGAGTTGACCAAGAAAGTCAATGGAAACGGGGTGGTTGCTGCAGCTGTCGAGGAAGGGTGAGCTTTATGATAAGTGCTCGGTTACTGTCTAGGAGGTTACGATTTGAATTGGATTTAGCCCTGGGACGTGCGACAAGAATTAGTTAGAGTAGCTCGAAAGCAGTAGTTGCAAAAAGGATATGGCTCAGTCAATGGTTAATCCCAGAGGCCCAGGACATGATGAGAATACCATTGGTTTACCCCAGATCCCTAATAAAATACAATTGCATGGTAACTTTACCTGCTTAACACTCGCACTTACTTCAGTAACACTTCCCTGACATCTCCTATATTTTACACCCCTTCCTTCTTCCCACATCGCAGCGATAGACAATAGACCCAGCCATGTCTTTTACATCCATAAACGGCGATAACATGGACCTCCCTTTCGCCAAAGAGTCAGTCAATGCAAGCGGAACGACCGTGATCCCGGAGCCATCAACGTTCAAGGTCAAAGAAGAGGAAGACAAAGTAAGTCTCCCACCACTAGCCCTGGGAATCTGGACTAACCTGCCATATTCAACAGAGCGAACTTCCCGCCCCTACGACAGCCACAACAAAGCGAGCTCGTGAAAAGACGCAGGCCACAGAAGACGAAAACGGATCTCCGGCAAAAAAGAACAGAACCGGAAAGAAGGCTGGCCCTTTGGGCCCGATACCTATGAGCTACGAGGAGGCCGGGTCAGAGGATAGACTGACTATCGAGATGAGAGAGAAGGATGGAAAACAATGGCTGGATATCAAAGCGGCTATTGAGGAGATTACCGGCACGAAATTTGGCAACACCACCTTGAAGGGCCGTTACGCGCGCATGAAAGCCAACTTTGTTATTTTTGAAAAGGAACATGTATGCCGCGCCTCCCTGGCTTGGTACAATGCAGCTGATAACGTGATTCATTCCTATAGGAGCCGATTCTCCTAGATGTCAAGAAAGATATCGAGCAAAAGTTTGAGATTGAGAAATGGCAGAAGATTGCCGACGGTATTGAGGCGAGATGTGGACAGAAGTATCCGGCTACTGCCATCCAGAAAAAGTACAAACAACTGAGCAAGAGAGTCAACACGAGTGGACCAGTCGTGAACGATGGGTGACTCTTTGGGAGGCGCGGATTGTATTTAGCCCTATCGAAATAAAGTACATGACTGAATAGTCGCCATATATCGTTACGAAAAACAAGCCAATGGTTTGGTATTCCATGCAGTTGGTAACTGACAAGTAAACCCTAACAGCAACTGTTCGAGACCGAGACAGGCATGGGAAATGAACAAAAGACTCCCGCGCCAGCCCTAGATGTTCATCATCCAGCAGCCGGCTCGCAAACAACTTTAACCGACGCTTCTTCTCTGCCCCTGCAGTCCGGACCAGCCGGTTCCTCACCCTCTCAGCGTTTCCCCGCGCGTACCGCCCGTCACCGGCCGCAGAAGCAGCTCAGACCTGCGTCCGCTGCGTGAAGCTGCTGAAAACCAAGCCCGACCACCGCTGCCCCCGCGCCCGGCAAATTGGCTCAGTTGATTCGCGTCGGACGTTGCATTAATAGGGACCTTTTCTGTGTTGCTAATGCTTTGCAAGGTGTGGCGGGTGGTGAGCAATATGAGGAAGAAGACGAGGAGGTTGAGGAAGATCTGTTCAGCGGAGCTGTCGCGTAGGATCTTGAATGTTATTTGGCATTTACTTCTACGATAGTGTGGTCTGAAGATAGCCTTGAATGTAGTACATAGCTGAATAGCAGCTGGCATTCATTATGGAGACAAGGTCAATGGCTATCCCCAGTGGCTCGGGACATTCTACAATGGAGTTTTTTGTCATCCACTATACAATGCTTTAAATAAGACCTGCATTGTGACATCTAACAATCTGTACCCATTCACTTCAGTGAGTCCTCATTTTCTCCTCCAACTCCATTTTCTGTGTTATACACCTCCCTTCTCTTCTTCTCCAGCGACAGCGACCCAAAGTCTCAAAAAACATACATATCATTTACAGCGATAAACAACGACGCCATGGATGTCTCGATCGCAAAGGAAGAGCCAGTCGACTCGAACGAAACGGCAATGTCCCCCGAATCCCCGCCCCCCGAAGAGCAGGACAGCGAAGTAAGACAACTCCCTCACTACTCCCAAGCATATCCACTAGCCTCCTCCATTTCACAGTTCGAATCCCCCGCCCCGACTCCCACGCCCAAGAAGCGCTTCCGCAAGAAGAACGCCGCTACCGACCCAGGGGACCAGGGATGCGAATCGCCCACCAAAAAAACCAAGACCAAGTCCCCCAAGAAACCCGTCGGTCTTGGTCCTATCCCTACCAGTTACGAGGAGGCTTCCGACGAAGACAAGCTGCTCATTCGCATGAAGGAGGTTGACAACAAGCCCTGGGCGGAGATTAAGAAGGCGTTGGAGGAGATTACGGGTACGGAACTGGGGGCTGGGTTGCATGTTCGGTATTCACGGATGAAGGCCAATTTTGTGGTTTTTGAAAAGGGTGATGTACGTTGTCTGCTTTTCTGGCTCTGGTGCGAAAAGGAAGCTGACAGTCGTGCTAGGAGCAAGTTCTCATGCAGTCGAAGAAAGAGATCGAGGACAAGTTTGAGGTGGAAAAGTGGCAGAAGATCGCGGACTCTATTGAAACCAAGACTGGCAACAAGTATCCTTCTTCTGCCGTGCAAAAGATGTACAAGGAGCTGAACAGGAAGTCGAACGGAAACGGCGCTGCGGTCAAAGACGAGGAGTGAGCATGCGCTAAGTTTGGCTACGGTTTGGTGTTTGAACTGATTAGATTTAGCCTTATGTCAGGAAGTCGAAGTAGTTGAATAGTTACCATCTTTCGGTACGAAATGCAAAATGGCAATTTCCGAAGGTCTGGAGCATAATGCATAATGGAACTTACCGATAATTCACTGTAGGCTTCTTGGAAACAAATCCCTTATTAACACTTTTCCTCAGTTGAGACTTCAAGCTTGCCTCCCCAACTTTATTCTTGTGTTATACACTTCTCCTTCATATTCCATATCCCAGTAGCGATAGCTGAACACCTCAAGGAGATGTCTTTCATGGCTCTTAATGGAGACGGCATGGAGCTTCCTTTCGCAAAGCAGGGGCCCGGTTTAAACGAAATCGCCATGACCCCGGAATTCCCAGCGGAAGTCAAAGAAGAGGACGCAGTAAGTTGTTCTTATCCCCCTGATAATTAGCACAAAGCAACTCAACTAACTACTAATTTTAGCAGAACGAACGATCCATCCCTACACCAACCCTGACTCCCAGAAAGCGAGCGCGCGGCAAGAAGGCCACAGCGGACGAAGACAACACAGACGAGCAGGACCTGGAATCACCCTCCAAGAAAAACAAGACGAAGTCGCCTGCCAAAAGACCCGGTGGTCTGGGTCCTATTCCCGCGAACTATGAAGAAGCGAGTGAGGCGGACCAGCTTCTTATTCGCTTGAAAGATGAGAATAAGCCGTGGAACGAAATCACCAGGACGCTTGAGGATATTACGGGGACTAAGTTGATTGCTTCTGGGCTGCGGTCTCGGTATGCGCGTATCAAGGCGAATCTTGTTGTCTTTGAGAAGAGTGATGTATGCATGCTTTCCTCCCCTTCTTCCTTTACTTTTCTTGGGTCGGTGCAATAGAAACTGACAAGTTACTTGAATATCAACAGGAACCGATTCTGCTCAGAATCAAGAAAGACATCGAACATAAGCAGGAGCTCGAGAAATGGCAAAGGGTCGCTGATGGAATTGAATCGACAAGCGGCAACAAATATCCTATCTCTACCATCCAGAAAAAGTTCAAAGAACTTTGCAAGATATCGAGTGGAAACGGCTTTGCGGTCACAGATGAAGAGTGAATTGTCATGATGTGGGCACTACCTCTGCTACTTCTTGGGCGTTGGGCAAGCCAATTCTCGCAATCTAGGGAAATATTGAGTATAAAACTTGGATTTGATTATTTAGACGAAAGACGCGCCTAGGACTAACGTATAAGACATAAAGTGCACACTACGGACTATCATGCCAAAGGTATCAAATGTAAACCCCAATTTCAGTAACTATAGAGACTAACTACCATTCAAACAAGACGCGAAGTGGAACTAGATATTCTTGTGACTGTTAGCTCAGATGAACACGAAAAGATGCGTGAGCAGGCTAAGTTATGAGAATATTCTCAGATAGCAGTTGGACAATGATTGTGTGTCCGCATTATAAAATCGGAACAGGTCTGTGTGAAATCATGCCTCATCATAGGAGTGGATGGTGATGGGGGAAAAGGAGACGTAGGGGAAAGACTCACTCTATGTGTCAGTACAACAGCAAGCTGTTGATATCGAGCTGGTCCTTTGACCATCATGCTAGCCAGCTAGCATGAAAGCATCACCAATCCAGTGCCCAAGGACAACATAAATACTTCGTCTTATCGAGCACGGATTCTCGGAGTGTGACGGCTACTGTCTTATCCAAAACGTACACCAGCTCGACCTTGGTCAAGACGTGTTAGCAGGTTTGAAGAGAAGAAAAACTCGGCGAAGAAAAGTCGATTGACAGCAGGCGGTGAGAGGGCAGAATGCATCGCTAACGGACCAACCAGAACTCCGTACAGGAACAGGAATAGCGCGACAGAAGTTTGCATGATTTGCAGAGACGATCCTCACCGCCTGAAAAAAAAGTAGATTTTCGGCGGCATTTTTTCTGGAATTGTCGCCGAAGGAACTGTATCTGCGTTGGTTCGTTTCATTTTTGGTCAGATTTTTTTTGTTTAATATTCTTTTGTTGGCAAGTCAATTCTGCTATTCTTCTTTTGATACCCCTTAGTATCCGTTGTCTAGGTAAGCAGCTGGTTTGTGATTTCCCCTCCCCCGCGGATATATTTCGATGCTGACCTTGCGCCGCTTCTTGATCGCAGACCGGATATCTACCTTGTACTCGTCGCTGTTTCTATTCGATCTCTGGATAATCCAACAAACAAAATGGTTGACGCTCCTGAAAGCCCGCAGCCGCAGCAACAAAGTGTGTAGGACGATGGATACCGTTGGGGTTGCTCATCTGGGGCTGATTCCAATATAAACCTAAAAGTTGCATGAGTTGCTGATGCGTCGTTAGCTCCCGGGAGATCGCCCTTCCAAAATGGCGTTAGAACGAACGGTCGTGCTTTCAATTCCCCTAACTGGCGTATGAAGGGAGAAGAAAGCCCCAGCTTGGAAGGTCAGGGTTCTCCTAAGCCCAGGACAAACACCTCCAGACTGGCTTTCAGCAGACCTAGCCCACACGTCCCCCATGCTATTTCCGAGGGCCGACGTCTCTATGTCGGCAACATGCCCTATACTGCCAAGTCTGAGGATGTGGAAGCCCTGTTTACGGCGGCGGAATTTTCCATGTATGAATCTTGACGTGATCTGGTCTTATGAATGATCCCAGACTGAGTGTTTCATAGCGAGCGTATCGACATTGCGATCGATCCTTTCACGGGCCGCAACCCCTCCTACTGCTTCGTCGACCTGCCGACAAAGGAGCTCGCTGATCGGGCAATGGTCCAATTGGACGGCCATGACATGCTTGGTCGCCCCGTCAAGATCAAGCCCGGTGTGGTGAAGTCTCAGCAACAGCGCATGGACGGAGACAAGAGCTCGCCATTTTCGATCGATCGCTGGAGGAAGAATGAAACTCCCACTTTCGCCAAGGTGAACAGTGACTCCAGCCGCCGTCTGTATGTCGGTGGTCTCCCCAAATTGACCGACCACGAAGCTCTCAGCATCAACATCAACAACTTCTTCAAGGATTTCGAGGTGTACGTATATCCCTTTCCTATGTCGCACAGAAAGCATTTGAGATACTAACCCTTGTTTCTTCCTTTAGTGAGAACGTTAGCAAGCTGTTTACTCCTCACCCCTCCAAGCGATTCGAACCCGGTGACCACTACTATCTCTTTGTCGACTTCAGCAGCGTTGAAGAGGCCCAGGACGCCATGAACACTATGAATGGCAAGGAGGGTCCTTGGGGCGCCAACCTTAGGGTCCAACGGGCCCGGGGAGAGACATGGAGGGACGACAGAAGCAAGATGCCTTCTACCCAGACGACTGAGATCCCTGCAACCGACGAAGTTCCCGTTGGGGTATAGAGTACCTTGAGTGATTGCCGATTTTACGCCTACCAACGGTTCTGACGGAATAAAGACAAAAGCAAAAAAAGTTATGGGGCGTTGCTTTTCCAGCAGGGTGGCATTCCTGTGTGTTGCTGCAAAAAGAACTACAGACATTGCAATCTGGTTTTCGTGCCAGCCTGCGAAAAGAAATCGTGGGGAAAGACGGCTGCTGTGCTTCGTTAATACCAGGTCTGCAGTTTCGTCCGTGCCTGTCATGCATGACGCTGCAGGTACCTGTGCCCTTGAAGTCAGACGTTGGTCAGCTTCGCCTTTCCTCGATTTCATCAGTTTCACACAACAGCAACGAAGGAAGACAACGACAGGTTGAGAGTTTTGGAAATTGGGCATATTTTAACGTTTACCATATTCAAAAAAGCGTGATGATCATTAGCGAACAGGATAATCTTGCATGCAGATTCATACATGTCAGTTCCGAACCGAGTATCTCAGTACGTAGTAGTAGTAGTCTTCCCTTCCTTTTGTCCAGTGGACATACCGAGAGTCCATCCATTCCTCCGTAAACTAAAGACCCTGGTCCAATCGGCACCATTCCGATAGTCAATCCGGACAGAACGGTACCAAGTAAACTACGGGAGGCAAGAGATTCTCGGCATCATTAGCGTAAAAATATGTAAATGAGGGGTTTCTGATGGTCAAGTCCGGGGTTGAGCATCCAGCACTCCATCTCCACGGGCTCGATTTTACCCGAACGAAAAGGGAAAATCACGTGGACCCCCGGCGATCTTGGACATCACCCGATTTGATTGAATTCACTGCTTCATCTGCAGTTGTCTAATACTTTGTTTGATTGGATTTCTCTCTTTCTCTCTGTTCTCTTTTCTTTTCTATTCCCCTCCGCCTCTCTTATCCCCTCCATTGTCTCTATCCGGGTCGTGCTTTCCCACGGCATGACGTCTGTGCTGTCCTTTCCCTCTCTTCTTCGCCCTCACCGCATCCACCATTGGGGTCTAGTCCTTTGCTAGAATAATCCTTGAATCGTCTTGTCGTTTCTTCCTCTATAAGTACACCAGCTAAAGATTCCCTCAAAGTTGCTAGTTTGAGGCAGCCGGATCTGTCTCGTCCGTCCGGTGGAGCATTTAAACTACGCTCAACACTTCTGAGTCGCTGAAGCATCGCCAAAAAAAGGTGCATAATCACTCCTGCTAATACGCTCCCGATCTTCTCCTATTCTCGGCTTCCTGCGCGATCGGTAAACCCGTCCCCGAAGTCTTGACTGTCTCATCAATACCCGAAGTCAAGAAAGAGGCTCAACAAAAAAGAATCCACCATGTCGTTCAGCAGCACGCGCAGTGAGCGAGGGCACAAGAGTTATTTCGCCAGCGTAAGTGTTCCTTTTTTTTTTTTTTTTTTTTTTTTTTTTTTTTTTGCTTTTTCCTATGTTCTCTTCCGACGTTCCCTGTCAGACGATGTTCGATTTACGGCTTTATGATCGGGCATGTCTTGTCATTTGCTTCCTTGCGCAAACTGCTGTCACTTTGGGTGGGATCTAATTATTCCCCATATGTCTCGTGATCGAGGATGGATCTTCAATTTCCGGCATCCGATTGTCGGAACGCCCAGCCTTGATAAAGCAGTGACAGATGTTGGGCGTGGATTTCCTAGTAGCAAGTCATTATTTTTTTGTTTTGCAGCTTGAAAGAAAGTCTTCTGGAAATGTTATCGAAAGCATACTCACCATCGAGAATTTTACAGTCAGATGACACGAAAATCTGTGTTGTCATGGTTGGCCTTCCTGCCAGAGGCAAGAGTCTCATAGCCGGGAAGGCAATGCGGTATCTTGCCTGGGTTGGCATTCCCGCTCGGGTGTTTAACGTCGGCAGATATCGTCGGCATAACACACCCCAGCCCTCGGCCAAGTTCTTCGAACCTCACAATGAGGAAGGGGAGAAAATGAGGCGAGCTGCCGCAGAGGCTGCAGTATCTGACATGCTTGCCTGGTTCCGAGAAGATCAAGGTGTCGTTGCCATTCTCGATGCCACCAACTCGACCAGGGAACGACGCCGGTGGATCTACGAGTCCTGCGAGAAGGAGAATGTTGAGACCTTGTTCGTCGAGTCAACATGCGACGATGAGGAGGTCATTATGAACAACATCCTCGAGGTCAAAACCACGTCTCCGGATTACAAGGGTCAGGATCCCGAGATGGCTGCGCTTGATTTCCGCACTCGTATCCGGAACTACGAGCAGGTTTACGAAACCATTGATGAGAACGAGAAGCATTACACCTATGTCAAGCTTATAAATGTCGGCTCCACCGTCATCATCAACCAAATCAAGGACTATTTGTCGAGTCGGTTGGTCTACTATATCCAAAACCTTCATATCAAGCCGCGCTCGATTTGGCTCTCTCGTGTAAGTGATTACCGAAAGGTTGCAAAAGAAAACCATGCTAATCTCGATTTCAGCACGGAGAATCCGAGTACAATCTGGTTGGAAAGATTGGTGGTGATTCCAGCATTTCCGAACGGGGAGAGGCCTACGCCAAAGTCCTCCCTGAACTCATGCGCAAGTCTGGATATCCTCCTAACACCAAGATTGTCATCTGGACTTCGACCTTGAAGCGTACGATCCAGACTGCTCGTCACCTGGCAGGCACACCGGGCTTTGGGAAATTGGAATGGAAAGCACTTGATGAACTTGATTCTGGTGTTTGCGATGGCCTGACCTACAAGGACATTGCCGACCAATACCCCGAGGACTTTGCGGCGCGTGACGAAGACAAGTATAACTACCGTTACCGGGGCGGAGAGTCTTACCGTGATGTCGTTATTCGCCTCGAGCCCATCATCATGGAGCTGGAGCGCAGTGAGAACGTCATTATCGTCACTCATCAAGCCGTGCTACGTTGCATCTATGCCTACTTCCTCAATACCCCTCAAGAGCAAAGCCCGTGGATGGAGGTTCCTCTTCACACGTTGATCAAGCTCACTCCTCGTGCGTACGGAACGGAAGAGCAGCGCTTCAAGGCCGACATTCCAGCAGTATCCACCTGGCGTGGCAAGGGTACTTCTGCACACCACCAGGAGTTCCCTGCTGATCAGAAATGATTGAGTTGCTATTCGAGCATTCGGCCCGATACGCTGTGTAATTACATGTGGCTCGACCTTAAACCTGCAGGCTGCGCCTTGTCAGTTATTTCATTTCCGAGTGTCGTTCTACTCGTCAGAATACGTTGCATAGATGCCTTCCTGGGTATCTCCATTCATCTACGGCATACCCTACCTTATTCCGACTTAACCTATATTCAGGGTTTCTATAATCGATCAACATCTTTTACCTCTCATCTTACGCTACCTGCTCTCTCCTCTCCCGTGAATAAACACTCTTTATCTTCTTATCCATCATATTACTTCGGCATTGTATGAAAACCTAGGCGTTTGGAAAATACGTTTTTCTGAGTTTGGTGGCGTGCCCCTTCAAAATGTCTATATTCCGAAAAGCATGCATAAACAAATATCATAGTAGTACTTACATTGCATAATATTATTTTCTTATGGATTTCTGCAACAAACTGTAGTCCTTTGCGCGATGTGCCTATGACCTCATAGCCCCTATCGATAAACCAGCTGACTAAATTCTGACTAACGCCGCGATAACCAGCGTCCGCCGATCGGGAACGACTACAAGCAGCGGACAGCAGCATGAATAGCTGCGCTTTTCGGCTTTGATATTCTTGCTGGACATGATTGCATCTTGTGCCTGGAACGGGTGAACAGGCGCGAGAACAACCGAGGTGCATTGGCACAGCATGTTGTCTGCTTTCACGGCTCGGCCTCTCGTCGAGCTCAAGCAGCGGGACAAGTCCAAGATCGAATCGGTCCTCGCATACGGCGATCGACTACTCGTCGGGCTGAACAATGGCAGTCTACGAATATATCGGGTAAACGAGATTTTATACGATGAGGAGGGCACCGCCGACGCCAACGGCGGGGGACAGCACCATGGAGGAGCCGAAGGAGGAGGAGGAGGAGATACGGTCAAGAACGGCGATGAGGAAGTTAGGCCCGCAACAGCAAGCTCACCTCGGGCGACGACACCAAAGACGAAACCAACCGATCTCCTACGCGAAATTGAAAAGTTCTCCCGGTACAAGATCGAGCAACTGGCCCTGATCAAGGAGGCCAAGCTGCTGGTCTCGTTATCGGGCGGCTACGTGTCGATCCACGACCTGCAGACGTACGAATTGCACGAGCAGCTCACCAAGACGAAGGGCGCGACGACGTTTGCGATAACCTCGAATATTGTGAATGATCCCGAGACCGGCGTTCCGTCGATTGTGTCTCGGCTTGCGGTCGCTGTTAAGAGGAAGATACTGCTGTGGACATGGCGGGATATGGAGCTGGAGAAGGACACGGCGGAGATGATCCTGGTTAGTGGGATTAAGACGCTTACCTGGATCTCCGGGACGAAGCTGGTAGCTGGTCTTGGGTCGAATTTCGTTATGGTGGATCTTGAGAGTTCGTCGGTCAAGGAGCTTGTTGGGCCGGGGAGTATTGGGGGTTTGGGTGGTCAGGAGACTGGGCGGCTGGCTGGTGTTGGGGCTGCCAGTATGAGTTATATTGGGATGAGTGGGATGGGTCCGAAGCCTCTCTGTACGAGACTCAGTGAAGGGCAGATACTGTTGGCTAAGGACATCAACACGCATTTCATTGATACTAATGGCAATTCGTTGGGTCGCAGGCAGATTCCGTGGAGCCATGCACCGTCGGATATTGGATACACATATCCATTCCTCCTTGCGCTTCATGATGCATCAAAAGGTGTGTTGGAAGTGAGAAATCCGGAAACTCTATCGTTGCTTCAGTCCGTCTCGCTGCCGTCCGCCAATCTCATGCATATCCCCCAGCCTACGATCAGCTTGGCCCATGCCGGAAAAGGGTTCCTAATTGGCAGTGATAGGGTTATATGGAGGATGGAAGCTCTTAGCTACGATACGCAGATCGACACCCTAGTTGAGAAAGGGTATCTGGACGAAGCAATTAGTCTGCTTGTTATGCTCGAGGATGCCCTTCTGAAGGACAAACCCGGCCGGCTACGCCAGATTAAACTCGAGAAAGCCGAGGGTCTGTTCAACGTGAGGAAATATCGAGACGCGATGGATCTATTTACAGAGGTTTCGGCACCTCCCGAGACAGTCATCAGACTCTATCCCAAGTTGATTGCGGGCGATCTCTCCTGTATTGTCGAAGAGGAAGAATCCGAGGATAGCGGATCGGAAGGTTCACCCAAGCCGAACGAGAACCAGGATAATGCGACTTCCGAGGATGCTACGAGTCCCACCACGAAACTGACGCACGCTCCATCTATGAGGTCTATCCTCCGAACAAGGACTGACGGCTTCGATGACGCGGGTAGCATCCGTAGCAAGCCTGTCGAGGAAGACAAGCGTCTAGAAGGGAAAGATCTCAAACTTGCCGTTCGGGAACTCCAGGCATATCTGGCTGATGTCCGGAGGAGGTTTCAGCGATTTCTCAACCCTGATGGCTCACTCAAAATCCCAGACCCGCCAACCAATGCTGCGGATGATGAGTTTACTGATTCCGTCGTGAAACTGCTCGACTTCTCTCGAGAGGAGGGAGAGGAAGCTTTCGCAGACAAACTCCGGGACAAGGCAAGACTCGTGGACACGACTCTTTTCCGGGCACACATGTTCGCGACTCCATCCTTGGCCGGCTCCCTTTTCCGTATCGCGAACTTCTGTGACCCAGACGTTGTAATGGAGCGGCTAGAAGAAACCGGCCGCTACAACGACCTCATTGACTTCCTCTATGGCAAAAAGATGCATCGTCAGGCCCTCGAACTCCTACGGAAGTTCGGCCAAGCAGAAACAGAAGACGAATCAGCTCCGCAACTCCATGGGCCCAAGAGATTGGTCGGGTATCTGCAGAACCTGCCTCCAGCGAAGATCGATCTCATTCTCGAGTTTGCGGAGTGGCCGGTGCGAGAGGATCCTGAGCTGGGGATGGAGATATTCGTGGCAGATACCGAAAATGCAGAGACATTACCTCGACATCAGGTGCTGGAGTTTCTCGAGAAGATCGATATTACCCTGGCTGTCCAGTACCTCGAGCATGTTATTGGGGAGTTAAACGATACGACGCCGGACTTGCACTACAAACTTTTGCTTCTTTACTTGGATCGTCTGAACAAAGGGGAGTTTGTGAGTGACGACGATCGTGTCGAATGGCGGAACAGATTCTTAGAGACGCTCCGATCGAGCTCGCAATATTCACCGGCTAAGATGCTTGATCGGCTGGACCGGAACGGTAAGCGTTTCTTCCATGAATGGAATCGCTGGCTGTTACTGACTGTGCTAGATCCTGAGTTCTTCGAAGCGAGAGCCATCGTGTTTAGCAAGATGGGACAACATAAACAGGCTTTGGAGATCTACGTGTTCAAGCTCGAGGACTATGCCAAAGCAGAAGAGTATGCCAACAATCAAATAATCATTTCATGATGAGGCTAGCTAACCACTGCAGATACTGTAACCACATCCACAAGGAAGATACGTCCGCAAAAGAAGCTGCGCCCGAGGGAGAGAAAGACGAAGCAAAAGATGAACACTCATCTATCCATCTGACATTATTAGGTCTATATCTCACCCCGCCCTATGGATATAAACCACAATATGGACCTGCGCTCGACATACTCGCAAAGCATGGATCCCGTCTCCCTCCTAGTTCCGCGCTAGACCTCATCCCCGAATCACTACCGGTTAAAGGACTAGAGTTCTACTTTAAAGGTCGGATGCGCGCTGCCAATTCCAAGTTCAATGAGTCCAGAATTGCGGCGAACTTGCAAAAGGCCCAGAATGTAAAGGCGCAGGCGCAGTTGTTGGTCGGCGAGGGCATTGACCGGAAGTCTTCGAGGTCGAGACATGTTACTGTGACGGAGGAGAGGATTTGTGGAATCTGCCACAAGCGGCTTGGAGGGAGTGTGATTAATGTGTTTCCAGAGTAAGTCTTGCTTGTATTGTGCACGCTGATGTTCGCTAACGAATCGCAGTAATACTGTTGTTCATCTCGGATGTGCGAATCGACTGTCCACGACTACCTCATGACAATACTTGCATCTTGATTTTGGACATATGTTGCATTCGTTTCTTGTTTTCTTTCCTTTCTCTTATACTCTCCGTCCGTGATGAGATTCGGGCAGAGCAGCGGATTTTTTTCTGC
This sequence comes from Aspergillus cristatus, assembly GCA_034509305.1. Lineage (NCBI taxonomy): Eukaryota > Fungi > Ascomycota > Eurotiomycetes > Eurotiales > Aspergillaceae > Aspergillus > Aspergillus cristatus. Next base: position 123,642 of record WJBV01000007.1, on the reverse strand, counting down.
GATTTGATACCCCAGGATAGCAATATATCCAAGGTGTTTGTGTGCGCTGGCGTGTTGTTACCGCGAAGGTACTCCGTATAGTTGATGATAGAGTCGATATCCCCAATGTCCATATAATAGGAAGACCGGGCAATCTCACAATGCATGACCGTTATGAACCTGTGTAACCTCAAGCATCCTCCTCCACATTCTCCTCTCCGTAGTTTTCTTCCTCCTTGGCTTCTTTCTCCGACTCCTTCCTCCCTTGCGCTTCGGCAGCCTTCTTGTCCTCTTCCATGCGCTCCGTCAGAAACACATTGATTTCATCCTGCAATTTCGGCACCAACTGTCGCAGTTCTCCCAGATAGGCCACCTTGGACGACGTGTCGGAGGGCACCGGGGTCGAGAAAAGGTCGTGCTGGAAGGTCTGAGTAGAGGGTTGAGGGGAAGTGTAGACGGCGCGCAGATGGTTTCCGGTAGACGTCGACATGGCGATTGATATGAGAGTATTCGATTATTCGTTATGTTTGGTGTTTCTCTGGTTGTTGCGTGCTGGATAGAATGTGGTGGTGGTAAAAAAGCGTCGGGCGGGGTGCGTCGGCGTTTAATGAAAGGGAAACGTTCCAGACGGAGTGCTAAACAGCGATCGATCGGCGTGATGGGCGTATCCTTGGCTACTTCGTCTCCCCAGAACAACAATCATACACTCTTCCAGTCTACAACTACAACAACTACAACAACACACGAAACATGCGCTCCTTAACCCCGTCGCGGTAACACTACTGCAACGTCTCAGCATCATCGTCTCACCCTCTCTCCCTGGTTCTCTCCGCCCCGTTCCAAACTTCCACTTCCGCCACTTCGCTATGAACACGCTGCGGTTCTCGGGCTCGCCGGAGCATCCCTCCAGGACAGCCCAGCTTCCCTCTCGTCCCTCCTTCGACGACGAATTGGGCGCCACAGCCTCGTCGGGAAGCGATGCATCTTCGCTTGCGTCCAACGTGACGACCGTCTCGGCCGTCAATACCAACAACAACAACAGCACCAGCAACATTCCCGGCACAGCCACTGCGTCCCGACCCCCTCGAACCTCCTCGATAACGACCACCAGCAGCAATACCTCGTCGACCGCCAACCCCTCTGTGCGACCGGTCGCCAGCATGCCGCAGAATGAGCCGTTGGGTCGCAAGTCCACCACCTTAGGGCGAGAGAGGGCCGAGATCCAACGGCATCGGTCTCGACATCATTCCCAAGGGTTTTTCGAACCGTCGCTCCCGACAGCCTCGTCGACAGATGCTACGCTTTCTGCGTCGAGGATCGCCGCTCAGGCGGCGATGCAGCAGCAGCAACAGCAACAACAACAACAACAGCAGCAGCAGCAGCAGTATCAGCAGTCGTCTGCCCAACATCCCCCGAGACGGCCGCAGGCGATCTCCCAGGAGTCGGAAGATAATCTATCGAGGAACAGAAGAACAGGGAGCGACTCGCCTTCTCCCCCGCCGCCTCCGCCGTTACTAGCTGCACCGAACATTATACCGGGACCGTCATATCAGAATGGGCTAGTTGGAGGAAATACAAATGTCGCTACGACGGCGGCCAATGTCGCATTCCCCAGGAGTCCCGGGTTACAGCCTCCGGGGATGCCTGCGGAGCCGGTCCCTGAGAAGGAACAGAAGCAGAAGGGCGAGAAGAAAAAGAGGTTATTCTCGAAGCCTAAGCATATTGGGATTAGTCGGGACAAGGATCCGTTCAAGGATCGAGGTATGCCGTCGCCGAGCAAGATGAGCTTTGCTAGTGCCAGTGGGTTGTCGAGGATTGTTAGCACGTCGACGCCTGCTTTACCTGATACGCCGGCGTTGCCGTCGAATAACCCGTCGATGTACAATTTGTCGAATGGGTCCGCATCCACGGTTGTACCGGCCGATAAGCCAGCGTCCGGCGAGGAGAAGAAGGACAAGGATAAGGAGAAAGATAAAGACAAGGAGAAGGACAAGGATAAGGAGAAACATAAGCATCACTTCTTGTCACGACAGAAGCTGAAGCTGAAGGATCGCGTGGACGAACATCGCCATCTGCCCTTGTCGTCGGCATGGAGTAATTCGAAGCCTTCGGATCCGAACGCACCTCAATCGCTCTACTCGTTTGTTCCCCAGTCACCTGGTACTGTCTCTACTACATTCGGTAAGTCAGTCAGTGGCCTAGACATTCTCCATGGAGGACGGGCTCTACGCGAGAAGAAAAAGGAAGAAAAGGCATTGGCGGAATCAGAGCTGGTTGACGGGCTTGTAAATGCAACAGGCAGTAATGGCACTCCCGCTGTGTTTCCTGGCCCTTCGTCTCTTGGGAGCTCGACAGGGATTCTTGCAGAAGCCGCTCTCAGAGAGACGCTGCAGGGGTTTGGTTTGAACAACATGACCCCCGAAGATGCATGGGACTTTTTGAAGGCGAAGCTTCTGGTCATCTTTGATGGGGAGGATGTGCGGATTGCGATTGAGGATCTGAACAAACTGGTTCTGATCCACATCCAACGATGTGTGCAAAAACGCACGCCGACTGCGATAATCGACGACCTGCGCGAACTGCTGGATACAGGATTCGCGTCGTTGAACCACAACTTGAGCGGCGTTCCGGATGAGAAGCTGGTTCCTCATCTGGTACAGATATGGATGCTCACGTTTGGCACGATCCTGCCGTTCATCCAAGCGGTCTTTCTTCCTCTGGACCTGGAGTTCAAGGGATGCGGATCTGTGATGAGCTTACGGGAAGCCAACGAGTTCTGGAGCGGGACGTCTACAAATGGGTTACCGTTTGGTCCGCCAGGAGGCGCGCTGGAAGTTCGCAACCTCGTCTTGACCGCGTTCCGTGACATGGTGATTATCTGTCGGTACGAGAGCCTGCTCAACACATTCTCCCGATTGAGTCTCGACAGCATGAATTTGGGAAGCCCAGGGCTCGGCGTCACAACAACAAAGAGCAGCACCAATAGCGGACGCCCCGGGACAGCAACATCACTAGACGGAGGATTCGGAAGCTACAGTTCTCAGTCATCGACACTGCTCAACGCCGCCGCCGGCAGCTACTCCTCCGACTCAATGAGCATGAGCGACAATCGCAGCCGCGCAGCATCAAACACATCCTCGAACCCAGACCAGTTAATCCTCCAATCATTCTCCTCCCCCGCCCCACGACCCACCATCATCCACCGCTCATCCTCCTCAGCACCAGACACCTCCCACCTCATCACCGAGACAGTAGGCCGCATGCTCCAATGCGTCAGCGTGCTCGCCAGCGTGCAAACCGGCGACGAGCCACAGGAGCGAATCGAAGTGCTCAGCAAAGCGCTCAAACACAACTGGCTCGGCCGGGGCCGAACAGGACGGGATCGACGGGGGTTCGTGGGGGCCAAGGTCCGGCCTACCACCGTGGCAAGGACTAACAGTGATGATTCTACGAAAGATGCGAGATTTGGCGAATTGGGATTGGGCATGCAGGGTCGGCGTCGGGAAATGGTTATTTGATTGCTTTTTTTTTTTTTTTTTTCTTTTATATTTTGCATTATTGCGGTTTTGTGTTGCGGAATGGAATTTATTTGTTGATACATGGAGATACCTTTTAGCATGAATGGACTGTGGTTCTTGCATTTGACAATCATTCTTTCCAGGGCTAATCAGATCCTGTACAGAGTCTTTCAATCACTCTTCATCCTTGACCGCAGCCGCAACACCTCCGTTGACCTTACTCAACCCCTTAAACTTCTTCTGCAGAGTAGTAATCGGGTACTTATTACCACTCCTCGCCTCAATTCCCTCAGAAATCCTCTGCCACTTCTCAAGTTCCTGCTTATCTTCAATCTCCTTCTTGAGCTCAAACAGAATCGGGCCCTGCACGTCCACCTTGTCAGCTCCCAAATCACAACAGGACAACAAGAGAAACAAAAAAGAAAGACATACATCACCCTCCTCAAAACCAACCAAATTCGCCTTAATCCGCGCATACCTTGCCCTCAACCCAGCACCCAGCGTCACCCCCGTGATATCCTCAAGCGCCTTGGTTATTTCAGCCCATGGCTTGTTCTCGTCTTTCAGGCGGATGAGCAGTTTATCCTCCTCGCTTGCTTCTTCGTAGGTTGTGGGGATGGAGCCGAGGCCGCCGGTTCTTTTGGTGGGGGATTTGGTTTTCGCCTTCTTGCTGGGTGATTCGTGGTCGCCGTCGTCGTGCTGAGACTCGGGCTCGTCGGCGCTGTCCTTGGTTGTGGTCTTGTTGCGAGTGCGCTTGCGGGGGGTCGTGGTTGGGGTGTGATTGGGGTTGGGCGAGGTGTTCTGTTATATAGCGGTCAGTTGATGTGCTTTGGGGAGTTATTAGGGGGTTGGTGGCTTGCTTCATCCTTATCTTTGACTGGGGTCATGCTGGGTTCGTTTGACTCGGTGGCTTGTTTTGCGAAAGGTAGGTCTATGTTTTCGTCGTTTATGGCTGTGAAAAACATTTTCCTTGAGCAGATCAACTTGAACTGTTGTTGTTGTTGTTGTTGTTGTTGTTGGGATAGTAGAGAAGATGGTGAGAAGCGTATAACACAGGAAATGAATCTGGGAGACAAAGTAAACACAAGAAGTCTACGGTGAATGATGGTAAGCTCCATTATCCTGGACCTCTGGGAATTTTCATTACTTGCTTTTGGTATTGAAAGTGACACTATTGGACTAGAACTAGATACAAACAAGCCTTGATCTCACTCATTTCACGACTTCCATCGATCTTCTTGCTCCTCATTGGACTCTTCCGAAGATTGGAGACGATCCCATCGACAACCCTAAACAACCCCAAACACAATCTCATCAACCTCGGCCTCTTCATCTCCATACTCCTCACCATCCGCAGCAACTTTCAACAGATTGGCGATACGGAAAAGGTTCCTATTGATAGAACGCAACAGGTACAACCTCTCATCCTGGCCCTCATCATGGCGACCATACGCATACACGTCCAGCTCTTCAATAACAACCTCAACCTGCTGACCGAAGTCCACGTTCGCGCGATGCTTCAACAAACGAGCGACAGTGGTCCGCATCGGACGTGGAAGTGAGATGCAGCGCTTGTTCGACTGCACACAGCGCTCGCAGTTGTGGTGTCTGAACTCGCGGTGGCAGCGGTGGCTCGGGTCCGACTTGAGTAACTTCACGCAGCTGACACACATCCGGGAAGCCTCTGCGAGCATAATGGAATACGAGCGCGGAGCTTTGGGGAACTGCGGGGCGCCAACTGGCTCGGGCTGAGAAGCATACTGACCTGAAGTAGCTGAGGGGGTGGCCTCGGGGTGAGGGAGAGTCAGGTCTGGCGTGGGGACTTCTTGCTCGTCTCCAGAAACATCTTGGAGCTGGCACGGATAGGACCATGGGCAGAACTGTCGTCAGGCCTTTTCGCGGATGATTTGGTTTTGTTTGTCTCGGTGGGTTTCGCATTTTCAGTGTCGACGGTGGCCTGCTTTCTCCCGCGAGGTCGTTTCTTGTGGGTGGGCTTGGGGCGAGATTCGTTCTGTTTGATATATTGTGTTAGAAGAGGTGTTTGGGGGGTGGATAGCCGTGAGGGATGGGGTTGATAGCTTACTTTTTTGTCCTTGTTGTCCTTTTCTTTGACACGGACTGGCTCTTCCTTTACAGGAAGCTCCATGCTGTTGTCGTTGTTTGCCGGAGAAGGCATCTTTCTTGAGGCGTTCAACTGTTGGTGCGGTATTGGAAGGCGAAGGAAGAGATGTAGGAAAGGGAATTGGGCGGGGGACGAGGAGACTGGGTGGTTGAAGTGAATGTCAGTAAAAATGGCACTACACGGGTTTACTAGCAGGCTCTATTTTCATTACGCCCTGGGTTTCTGTAGAATGCTTTGTCCTTCCGTCACCTACGCGGTACAGTTTATCAGTATAAAGAGCAGCACTTCGAGAATAAAGACCTGGGATTTGAATAGAGAAAGAAGCATTGTCCCATGCCCCATTAAGTGGAGAGCTTTCATTGATAAGTTACATGATATTTCCAAAGATAAATCCACATCCCATAAACAAATCATCCATCATCGATCATATCTCATAACCATTTTTTAGTATCCCCCATAAATAATCAACCCAAACAAAGAAATCAGGGGAAAAAACCATCCTCCGGCCTCAAAGTCGAGAGATTCGCCTCCCTGTACCGATCAAATCCCTCATCCAACTGCTTCCTAATATCCCGCTCCTTCTCGCTACCACGAATAGGATGCAGATAGTGCTCGATCTGCTCGATGAGAGGATCCAAGTACTCGACTCCGATAGTCTCCATGAGATTCAGGTAACGGTCGTAGCCCTCAATCACGCGACACAGGATATCCCACAGGGCGACGAGGATGCGGGTGACTTCGTTGCGTTCGATGTTGACGATGTCCTCGAGGAGCAACTGGCGGTTGCGGGTGTTGAGGAAGGAAGTGTAGACGAAGTTGTCGTATAGGTCGAGGAAAGTGGTCAGGAGGGTTTTCTCAATGGGGGTGACTTTGCGGAGTTGGCTTCTGTACGGCGTTAGTGTCTCTCATAGGGCAAAATCAGTGAAGGTCTTACCCTAAGATCACATGGAGCATGCGACGATAACGAATAAAGAAGTTGACGCTCATGTCCCTGGAAACCTCGCCCAGGATGTAGTGCACGCGAGAACCGACATCAAGCAATTCAATCAACCGAGCGTCAACGACGGCCAAATAGCGCGTGACCACAGACGCGATCATTTTGATGTCGTAGGTAGCTCCGGCAGACATGAAGTGCAACGGAGAACTGTCTTTATTGACGAACAGGATCTCCCCCATACGGATGATCAAGTAGGAGAAGTCATGGAAGACACCTCTAGGGCCATCGCCAAGATACTGACCGCAGAGCAGACGTCTCATGTCGTCGACAACGCGCATCTTGTCGGACTCTTCGCGGGAAGCGTACATCCCAGGGGGTGGGGAAGCGCTCGAGCTTGGTTCGTTGGGGACTTGCGGTTTATCGACGTCGTTGGTATTTTGCTCAACTGTACTCTGGTATTCAGCTTCGTCTTCTTCGATTGGTGCGAGAAGGGGGCGAGGCTCTTCCTCTTCTTCATCGCTGCTGGAGAAGCTCGGATTGGCGATACAAGGATCAACTTCTCTGAAGCGGATGACTTCCTCGACGACCTTGGAGATGGCGTAATTGTAGGCCTGTTCAAGCTGGATGATGTCGACAGGCGGGTGCATCTCGCAAGACTCGTAGTAGTCAGGGAACGGCTCAGTCTTGAGCTCAGAAGACTCGACAGGCGTCTCGATAGAAGATTCGACAGAGCTAACAGAATCTCTCTGGTCATTGCCCTCCTCCTCATCGGTGAGCTGGCAGCCACCTTCGCAACCTTCGACAGAGTCATAGTCGCCCTCTTCTTCATCTTCATCGTACTCGTCGTCCTGCGCAGCTTGAGCCTCATAAAGCGCGAGACCCTCCAACGTATTCGCCAGCAAGCCAGCAAGCAATTGGCGATACTCACCTAGTCTCTGAGGGTCAATGCTCACGGGCACGGGCTGAATGGGCGAGCAGGGACGAGGAGGGGTCAGCGCCGCCTGTTGTCTGGCGTAGCTAAACACGCGAAAAGCAGCATCCGCGACGAGGGTCTCAGGAAACACTTCTTCGTATGTGGGAACGCGAAGTGGGTTTTCAGTTGCGGAGGACGAGCCAGCGATAGCGCCAGCAGAGCTGGCTTCGTGCATGTCTTGGTCCATCTTGCCTCTTCGAGTAGTGGATGGTAAACTTGCTCAACGATGGAGATTGCACAAAGCTTGGGCAAGAAGATGGAGGATGATTAGATAGAAGGGAAAGAAAGGGTATGAATAATAGAGAGAAAGCAAAAAGAATGAAGAAATCACCCCTAGATGAGGGGTTCTCATTCACTGCTGTGAGCATGGTCTTGCAACTCATTTTAAGATGTGCCCTGATTTACATTCACTATCACAAAAAGCCTTTGTTTTCCTGCATGATCATGCAGACACTGTGAATTTTTTAATGGTAAATCCCTTATTCTATTCCAAGTTCTTCTTTAATGCTGTAATTTCCGTGGCGAGCCCTAAGTTGAAATAGAGCGTTTCGCGATACAACTGCAAGCTACATCTAGTTTCTAATGGGATGCGTCTTTTGTGAAATCGCGCCAATAAATCGAGAAATGTTGATTGATGCTCTATCCATAGCCTATTTTATTTTTCTTTTGAGCCCTTCTCGTCCTCTTGAGACCGCAGGCCAGCTCCGAATCGAAGAACATACTGAACGATCAACGAATGATCGAGCCATGAATATTACACTCGAACGAATATACAAAATGAGCATGCTATTCGAGTCTGTTTGGTTACGAAAGAAGTCTCCCCATTTGCCAAAGTGCACTCAGTTGCCGACAGCTATCGCGTCCGTAAACAGCAAGGCTGTCGATTGCAAGCGAGGGCATCGCGAGATGTGAGATACAATCGCCAATGGTCAAGACGGACGATGGAATATATGGGTATGATTGAAAGCATATTAGGGCAGCGTAGAGTTGATATATGGAAGAATGAGACTCTTGTCATACATCAGTCGCGATTGTCCACGGACTAGGACCAAGTTCGGTCCATGATACCATTCTAGCATTTACCAGAGAAACGGACAGTTCAATGTTCAAATTATGCATATGTATTCCACTAACTATTAATTAAACTACACTAACATGAATGTACCGTAACTCAATCCGAAAAACGCTCACTGAAGGAGCGCTCCATACCGATCGAGAAAAAACACGGCGAGCCCTCCCCCTTAAGCACGCTCCGTAAGGAGACAGAACGAAAGGAAGAACAAAACGTCCCAACCAGCCGACTGACTCCTCAAGCAATACTCAAGGTGTGAAGGACCTGTTCTTCTTCGCACATTGACTGATTGGCACGCCATTAAAAGAATCGTGACAACTCAAAGTAGTGCGGTCGATATGGAACAAGAAACATACATGACGGACATCCCTAGTCATCTTTTTTGGATGGTCCTTGGGTGTCGCCAGACGAGGGAGCCTGTTCGTCCTCATCGTCGTCATCAGGTAATGGGACGTCCAGGACGCGTTCCCCTGCCTTTTCCAAAGTCCTTCGGCTCCAGCTTCTTACACCCTTATAAACAGCCTGCGATTTGTTAGTGACAGAAAGAAAAGGCATAAGGCGTGGTAGCTAGCTTACCGCAAGGAAAGTCAGAACACCAAGCGCAATCATAATCCAGCTTATGGAAGCCGCTCGATTCCTACTAGAGTTTCTTCCGTTGAGAGTCGAGCTGCGTACCCATATCTGCCATGATAATGACCCCAGGAGTGTCTTGATTAAAGACAGGACGCCCAATGATGTAAACCCCTTCGCAAAGTGTTCTATCCAAGAGTAACTTGGAACGTCTCGCCTGACATCTCTGCCAAGGCTGGACTCCCAATACTCGACATGATAGATGGTGTCCACGGGATCCACGTAAAGGTTGATGATTGGGTCAGCAACGAAACCAAGCAAGAAGACAGTGAGCACTAAAATTCCCAAGGTCAATGTAATTTGGGTCATGGCGCTACTGATCCAACGCGACCACCTCAGACGTTCCAAACGATACTGGAACCCACAAGTCGGGCACTGCCAGTAGTTCCTCTTGGCGTAGCCTGGGTCTGCGTGTCGCCACGATTGAAGACAACCTTCATGGACGTATCGCGAGGACCCCTTGCATCTGCAGGGTCGCAGGAGCCGACCAGATTCCGGATCGGAGGACTCATATACCACCCGCGGCTTAGGCTGAAGAAATCCCGGCAGGTTCTCAGAGGGAGGATGAAAGGTCGGGTAGACTGTCTCCAAGCAGATACGGCATTCGCGGGGTCCGTAGTGCTTTTTGGAACTCTCTGGGCTCGCAGTATCGCTTGTCTCTGTGCGGTTTGGGGGAGGATCAGAAGTCCGGGGTGCTTCTGAGCTCGAGGGAGCAGAGGAGCTTGACGGCCACTGCCAGCGTGGCTCACTTCGCAAGTCCATTGTGTGCCTGCACGGTCAAGAAATTATAATCTCACAACATAGCAAGTCAGAATTGAGCACGGGTCGGTCATTGAGCTCTGGCAGCTGTATTCAAACAGTCACCGAGCACGGAGGGAAGAAGAGAAAGTGAACTAGAGCTGGGAAAATTTTATGGTGGAAGTGGAGAGACGAGAATGGAACTGCGCTAATTAGCTTAGTCAGGAGCTGTAACGACTAGCCGCTCGGCTATCGTGGCTATCGTGGCTCACCGCCCCAGGCGCGGCTTGGCACCACCTTACCTAACCAGAGGTACTGCGTCAACGCCCAGTCGCCAGTGCCAGAGCGCAGCTTCACTCGAAACCCCCTCAGGCCTCATCTCTATTTGTGTTGATTGTTCTTACCGGACCTTTTTCCTACTTCTCTTTTACCTATCTAGTGAGGTCTTGAGTTGTCTCGATGGCGGACCGTTACTCGTTCTCGTTGACCACCTTCTCGCCCAGGTAAGATGAGCTCCCCGGGTGATCTGGGGGTGGGCATTTGCTAACGAATACATTACAGCGGGAAGCTGGTGCAGATTGGTAATACACCGTTTATGTTGTCGTCATTGTAATGCAGCTGCTTATCGTGTCCAGAATATGCCTTAAACGCCGTCAACCAGGGTGTCACTGCTATCGGAATCAAAGGTATTATGACATCTAGCTCATCGGGAGAGCTTGGGATAGCTAACATAGATGCGTTGGTCTTCTACAGCCACGAACGGAATTGTGCTTGCTACCGAAAAGAAGTCCTCCTCGCCGCTCATTGACCCTCCCTCCCTCTCCAAGATTTCCTTGATCACACCGGACATTGGCATGGTCTATGCGGGAATGGGTCCCGACTACCGTGTTCTTGTCGATAAGGCACGGAAGGTTTCCCACACTGGTTACAAGCGGATCTATAACGAATACCCTCCGACTCGGATTCTCGTGCAAGACGTCGCCCGTGTCGTGCAGGAAGCAACACAGTCTGGTGGTGTCAGGCCATACGGTGTCAGTTTGTTGATTGCAGGATGGGATGAGGGTGTTGAGCCCAACACAGGAGAGGCCCAGCGGGGTGACGATGCAGACGATGTCAAGAAGGCGACTGGCCAGACCGGGGGTATTCTTAAGGGCGGCCCAAGCTTGTACCAGGTTGACCCCAGCGGTAGTTACTACCCCTGGAAGGCCACGGCTATTGGCAAGCACGCCACCAGCGCAAAGACATTCCTTGAGAAGCGATACACTGAAGAGCTGGAGCTGGAAGACGCCATTCATATTGCTCTGCTGACTCTGAAGGAGAGCATTGAGGGTGAAATGAACGGTGACACAATAGAGCTCGGTAAGTGGCACCTCATGGACAGTGCACCTATGTTTCAGGGGCCACGTGCTAACCATGTTTTCTTTAGGTATTGTTGGTGACCCTGCCGACAGCCTGCTGGGCTACGAAGGTGTCCAGGGGGCCCGGGGACCGCGGTTTAGGAAGTTGACGAAGGAGCAGATTGAGGATTATCTCAGCCATCTATGATTGATGATGTCTATTTGTTGAGCCTTGTAGTATAATAGACCATTGTTGAGTCTGGCAAGGTTCCACCAAGTAATCAACTGCGATGGGATGACCATAGCAGTGCGACTTGACTTAGGGCGGGTTTGACATTCGCCACAGAATGAAATGACGCTTGGTCTGAATGATAATGATTATTGCAGTCTTCTTTTCCCCTTCGTTGTAGATCCAGCATAGAGATATTCTATTGCTGGAAATATGTCAGGTCCAATGTCTCATCCCGGATCGCATCTTATTCTGAACCGAGTGTGACAGCTCACAGGCCAAACACGCCGATTTGAAACAGATCAGGTGCTAATTTTTTTTTACTTTTTCTCCTTGATCTTGACGAATGTTACCTGCTGTGTGATTGTATTACCATTCTTGTAATCATGAAAAGCGCCTGTTGACCTCCTTCGCCCTTTGCCCCTTTGCTCAATATTTACAAATTATGCCCCTGCCTCACTCTTCTTCTTGACAGGATACTAGTACCCGAAAATCACCATTGGCAATGACCCTCCCTAACCCCATCAATGAAATCACCGGCTCCCTCTATCACTACGCCCCGGGGTACAAGATCCTACTATCAACCTTCATCGCCATCTCCTGGTACAATGCCACCGAGCTCCTCATCCTCATCTTCTGCACCTTCCGCCGCTACCGCGGCCTCTACTTCTGGAGCCTGCTGGTCTCATCCTGTCTAGGGGTAACGCCGTACTCGCTGGGGTTCCTCTTCAAATTTTTCTCCGGGTACAGCCCGTTCATCGGCGTTTCGCTGTTGACGGTTGGCTGGTGGTGCATGGTGACCGGGCAGTCGATGGTGCTGTATTCGCGGCTGCATCTCGTCGTCCGGGACGAGCGGCTGCTGCGCAAGGTGCTGATTATGATCTGGGTGAATTTCGTGGTGCTGCATATCCCCACCACGGTGCTGACGTATGGGTCGAATGCGCGGAATGTGCAGTCGGGGAAGTTTGTGCGGGGGTATAGTATCATGGAGAAGATCCAGATGACTGGGTTTACGGTGCAGGAGTTGATTATCTCGGGGCTTTATATCTTCGAGACGATCCGGTTGCTGAAGTTGGGGTGGGATGAGAATAAGCGGAGGATTATGCATCGGCTTGTCGGGATTAATGTTGTGATGTTGCTTTTGGATTTGATTCTTTTGGCGCTGGAGTATGCGAATCAGTATGCGCTGCAGATCACGCTCAAGGGTATGTTTTATAGCATCAAGCTGAAGCTTGAGTTTGCCGTGCTGGGGAAATTGGTCGATGTTGTTTGTGGTGAGCGTTTGCCTTCGCAGTTGGTTTTTGAGGAGCCGGGGATGCCGTTGAATCCGGTGGGCACGTCTGTCGCGTCGTCTAGTCGGCTGCTCGATGCAAGGCCGATTCATACTCCAGAGTCGACGGCGCAAACGGTGCGGCCGGGTGTGTCGAGTGGGAAGAATTCGAGCTTAGAGCGGATTTCTACCTGGGTAGAGAGGCAGCGGCGAAATGATTCGTGAGGCTGTATCGTGTATCATAGAGCTGGATATCATCGACGGCGTATCCAAGACGTGAGGTAGTAATCAAAATAATCCAAAAAGACTAAAGTTATTGCTTCTCTGGGTTCTGGAGTAGGACATCATCGTCCTCGGCCCATCCGTAGTCCCCATCGGAGTCATCTTCGTCGTCCTCGCTGTCCGCAATTTCATCAACTTTTCGCTTTCTTTGGCTCGCTGGCTGGCCGGCTGGTTGACTGAGTGGTTGACTGAGCGTTTGGCTTGGTTCGTCGGATGGTTGACTTGCCGGCTGATTCGCTGGCTGGGATGGAAGTTCGCGTGGTTCTGCTACCTGCGGAGTAGCACTGAGGGGTTGTTTCTTTTCCATCCCACGGAGACCGTCCTGCATCACGGTTAATTGATTGCGGCAGCATATATCCCAAGAGAACTCACCGACTCAGTAGCGAACGGAACAATATTCTCTTCCAACCTCAATGCCAAAATCCTCCCTGACCGTTTCATGACCTCTGCAAAGCGCGCATTTACCAAAACAGGCAAATCCTCTTCCACCACTGTGCAAAAATCACGATACAGTACAATCCTCGTAGCGATACAATTCTCCCACGCGCCGCCCGCCAACACAGGACAGAGCGTTGCACGCGGCTGCCCCTTGATCTTGGTATGCGTCTGGTCAATAGCAAGCACCGCCAGTCGACGGGTGGTGGCCAGTTTCATTAATTGATTGGCTAGGTCGCTTGTCACGTTCCAGCGCCGGTTCATGAGCCATTGGATCTTGGCTTTGTCTGTGATGTCTGATTGCGCGAGACGCGCTCGTAGTTCTGTTGGGTTGGGGAAGTAGGAGGGGAATGGGCCGGATATTGAGTCGACTACAAGGAGTGAGGTGTCGTCCGGGGGAAATGACTTTGGTGGACGGAATAATATCGCGAGAAGATGTGGGAGGGAAGGAGTACGGAAGTAGAGCAGGTTCTGGATCAGGTCTTCTTCTGACTTGTCGCCTTCAATGGATTCCAGGGCCTTCCGGAGCATCTTCCTGAGACGGGGTCTCGGTAGAGGTGACATGGTATCTGTGGTCTGTTAACAGATGATCTAGGCCGGCTATCGCGCTCGCATACCAATCCAAACCACTTTTCGTCTATCTAGTAGGGCATTGACTGCCGTACTCAATCTGTAGTGACCGTCAGAATAGCCTCATATGCAAAGGAAGCAGACCTACGCCAACGACGTCTTCCCCACGCCGGGTGGTCCATAGACCTCCGTAACCTGACCGCAGAGAATCCCCGGACTGAAGGTAGTCGACCCAGGTACATCCTCTCCAGAAGGCGGACAGAGCGCCTCATCGAGTCTCGATAACCCCGTTGAAATCGCGACCGGAGTGGCAGACGCGCCGGCCGACGCGTGCAGAGACTGCGATGCTGAGATGGGAATCACGCGATCTACTGGATGTCAGAACTTCTGAACGGTGTTCTTGATCGTATAGAATAGCAACTTACGGGATTCCTCGCTGGCAAGCCCCAAAATATCCTGCTGGCTCATTATGGTGGCTCACGTGGCGACCGGTTGTGGGAGATTCAATTGTTGTTCACGGTTTCATTGCAGCTCCCCACAGCTTCATATTAGTCTTGTAGCGCCTAGATAAGACCTTATGTTGTTGACATCTCGCGGTGGTGCCCTTGTAGTTGTGAGAATAACAGCGAAGCCGAGCATCCCAAAAAGGAAGTGCGGATCCTCCGATTCCGCTCCGAAGCTTTATGCAGTCAATTGACAATTTTTTTTTTTTTTTTTTTTTTTTTTTTCTATTCAATAACACCAATTGACACTTCTTGTATATATAACACCACGATTGGATTGTATAGCTCAAGGTGTGGTGAGGATGTTCGACATACTCCCACAATCCGATGCTGCACCCATCATCGCAATCCTATGTATACTCCCAATCCTCCTCATCCTCAACCTCAAAACACACCGACAAACACACCCACGAGGCTGCCGCAGACTAGGCCTGCCCCCAGGAAAAAGCAACCTCCGCGACGAATACCACTCTAAATACACCCAGGGCGTACCAGAAACCCACCACGACGCCAACGGCAAGCCCTCATGGCGCATCAAAGCCCTATTCACATATCCGATCAAGAGCTGTGCTGGCGTCGAGCTGGATATATCTGATGTCGTCCCTACGGGATTGAAGTATGACCGGCAGTTCTGTTTTGCTGAGTATGTTGTGCCTAAACAGCAGGATGCTGAACCGCATTGGACGGCGAGGACGCTTCGTGATAAGCGCTTTGAGCGGATGGCGTTGCTTAGGACGGAGATTTGGGTGCCTGATTCTTCGGCTGCGGATTATGCGCCGGATTTGGATGAGGTGAAATCTGAAGGCGTGATGGTTGTTTCCTACCCGCAGACGTTCGCTGGTGCCACGTCTTTCCTAGGGAAGCTCGGGATAGCACTGGGCATTATATCCAAAGAACACTCCTTCCAGGTCCCCCTCTCGCCACCCCCAGACAACCTCCTATCCTACCCCTGCAACCCCGTTACAATCTGGAAAGACTCCCCCATAGCCTACAACTACGCAGTCCACATCCCCCCCTCCCTGCACACCTACCTAGCCTCAGACACACTAACCCTCTTCCGCGCAAACCCCTCCCACCACCGCGAAATCTTCCGCTGCGCACCACCAAAGCAAACCCTAGGCTTCCAAACCGTCACCGGCTTCGCAGATGCCTACCCAATCCACCTCCTCACCCTGTCCAGCGTGCGCGACGTAGCTTCGCGCTGTGTGGCTGATATTCCGCGTCTGAGCATCCGGCGCTTCCGCGCGAATATCATCGTCCAGGGTCCTGCGGCGTTTGAGGAGGATCACTGGAAGAAGATTGCTATCGGTGGTGTCGGGGGAGGGGTTGAGGTTCATACCGTTTGTCGGACGGTAAGGTGTCGGCTGCCGAATGTTGATCCGGATACTGGGGTGAGGCATCCTTGTGAGCCAGATCGGACGCTGCGCGGGTATCGGAGGATTGATCCGGGGTGTTTGGCGTATGCTTGTTTGGGGATGCAGCTTGTTCCGGCTGTGGAGAGTGAGTGTCTCTTGTGTTTTTGGAGGTCGGTGGCTGACTGTGCGGTAGGGTTTACGGTATCAGTGGATGATCCGATTTCTGTGCTGGAGATAGGGGAGCATTTTTATATCAAGATGTTGGCTCCTGGGGAGAAGATCCCGGGGGAATAGGTATGTACACCGTTTGATACTACGGAGTCATGCTAACATGTAACGTAAGAGGGTATCCATTCATATATCCAATCATATATCCAATCATACAAACAATCTATATCTATACAGCAGCAGAACCAGAAGGCTCCGGCTCTGCTTTACTACTCGACCGTTCCTCGTTCTTGTTTTCCTGGCTAACCGGGGCCTGCACCTGGGCGTTCACGATGGCCATCTCCTCATCCGGATTCTCGGGTAGAATGAGGTTCAACACTAATCCGATCAACGCGGTGATCGCGAAGCCATTCTCCATTACTAGGTCTATCGCATCGAGCAGGCCCGTCAAGCCGTGGTTGTCGCCGCTGTATGTAAAAACGTACGAGAACCAATCTGGTACCAAGGTGGCAGCCATACCGATGGCAAAAGACGCAGTGAGAATAAAGCGATTACGCCGGGTAAACGGCACAGACGCGATGATCTTAATACCAGAGACAGCAACCGACGAGAAGAGAAAAGTCGTCATGCCGCCGAAAACCGGACTGGGAATGGCGACGAGGGCAGCAGCGAACTTGGCGAAAATGCCCATGATAAGCAGAAAAAAGCAGCAGCAGTATCCGGCCTTGCGGTTGGCGCATTTGGTCAGGGCGATGACGCCGTTGTTCTGCGCGAAGACGGACATGGGTGTGAGGGTGCATAGGCCGGCGAGGAGGCAGGTTATACCGTTCCCTAGGACGCCGCCTTGGATGCGGGAGTCGAACTCGGGGCCTTCGACTTCGCAGCGGGAGACGTCGCAGGTGGCTGTGATGTCGCCGATGGATTCCATCATGACCACGATGTACACGGCCAGCAGCGGGAGGATTAACGGGGGGTAGATGGTTAGAGGGAAGGTTTTGACCCAGATGAACGAGGCAACTGGGGCGGCGTCAATGCCGGAACGATCAAAGTACCCGCAGGCGCCTGCGACAATACATCCAACCAAGAGACCGATGATGACAGCGCAGGATTTCATGATAGGCGCCCCGAAGCGTTCACAGATGATGATGGTGACAAAGACCAGAAACCCTAGACCGATGAACTCGGCGCTGCCCCAAGGGAGGGCGTGTGGAGCGTCTGCACTGGGACACAGGGCACGGCTGGCCGGGTCATTTCCACAGCTACCTGAGCCACCAGCCCAGTCCTTCATGCCGGTTTCCAGAAGCGAGGCACCAATTAATAGGACGGTCGGGCCGGTGACGAGCGGCGGAAAGAGGCGTTTCAGGACCTTGCTGCTCAGGAAGGACAGGCCTATTTCCAGCAACGAACACAGACACGAGGTACCCAGCAATGCGCCGTATCCGCGTGGACATGGCAGACGGTTTCCCTCGGTGTCGACCGGACAATACCCCGACGAGTACATCTGGGTGAAGGTACCACTGGCAACAGTAATCGTCGCAAACGAGCACCCTACCACGGAAATCAACCCAGTTCCAACATAAT
The DNA here is from genome assembly GCA_034509305.1 of Aspergillus cristatus. Taxonomy (NCBI): domain Eukaryota; kingdom Fungi; phylum Ascomycota; class Eurotiomycetes; order Eurotiales; family Aspergillaceae; genus Aspergillus; species Aspergillus cristatus. The sequence continues at coordinate 105,943 of WJBV01000007.1, read as the reverse complement.
ACTTTGTCTTCCATATATGCATCCGCGTCATCTGAATCAAGGACAGCAGCCCAGCGGTGATCAGCGAAGTCGACACGAGGTACTGATACGTTTCGGTCCCGAAATTCGCACCCGACGAACCCCCCAGCAGGATAGGAGGGGAGATAACGCCGGCCAACATGGCCAGGGTATGTTGCAGACCCAGCAGCAAAGCCAGGAGGACAGGGACTTGATCATCGAGACCGAAAAAGGGAGCGGACTGTTGGGACGTTTTGGTGAAAGGGATGCGGGGGGTGAAGAGGTAGGCATAGTCATAGTCGCCGACGAGGCCGTCTTTCGTAGTGAATGTCTTGACGATGCGTCTGGCCCGGTCTGTCCAGGAGCGTGTGGGATATTGGTCGAGATCCATGGTTGTTGTCTATGGATCAAGAACTGGCGGGGATGGGAATCTGGGGATCGGAAATTTATATACATACCTGCAGCGGCATGCGCGGGGATGCTGTACTACATTGGTAGTAGTTTCCTGCATAGATACTTGGATATACATAAAGCGATCGAATACGGGGATGTTATCAGATAAGAAGATGGCCTTATCAGCGGATTCCGCCGGGATCGCGCAGGGCCGATATGCGAAGTTCCGAAGCATTTTGCATTTTTAAGCTACGATTCTCTACAATTCTAGACGCCGTTGCTTGTTTTGCTTTTGCTTGAGTGGGATATTTCTTGTACAGTAGTATCCGGGAAAATATGCTGGTTCTGGATAGCTTTGCGGGGATACCTATAAGTACACGAGCCTCGGATAAATAGTAGCCAATGAGACATTGCTTACCTAGATCCTGCATATCCGTAAAATATTAACGGATTCTTATCGATAACACGTGAGATCACCGCCCTTCCTAAAATGGAAACGACCGAGTGGCCAACGGCGGCAGAAGAGCCGCCAATCACAGCCCACCAACAAAGAGACCGCCTTCCACGGCCGAAAGCGTTGGGGACCCAACGGATCCCCGGCGGGCCAATCAGGGGCGTAGCTGCAAGGGCTTGAATAACCTCATGCTGAGGATTTCCATACAAAAGATTAGAATATCCTCGGGTCTGGTAGACTCGACAGCTTTATAACCGTTGCCACAGTCACTTCTGTGTCAATTACTTGTGTGTGTCTCTCTCTCTCTCTCTCTTTCTTTTTCTCTCTGTCTCTGGGTGGCATAAATCCGGAAATCTCCTCCACTATAGATCCCCAACCGTCGCCGTGTTCGTCCCCACCAGAGAATCCTTCTCCTCCACTTTTCTCTACTTTTCTACTCTTCGACTTTCTACTCTTCTCGTCTTCTCCTCTCTGCTCTCAATCCATTGTCTTTACCTTGTCAGTGAGATATCTTAACAGGTATCTCATCACCATGTCGGCCAAGGCAGACTCCCGCCCTAAGGCTACCGACTCCAAGAAGGTCCATATCGCCGATACGCCTCTCACTCGCCAGAACTGGTACAAGCATGTCAACTGGTTGAACGTCTTCCTCATCGTGGGAATTCCCATATATGGCTGTATTCAGGCCTTCTGGGTGCCATTGCAGCTCAAGACTGCCATCTGGGCCGTTGTCTACTACTTTTTTACCGGTCTCGGAATCACTGCTGGTATGTTCCTTGCTCCAAACCCTCTTGAATTAGCCATTCTAACATCAACAGGATACCACCGTCTCTGGGCTCACTGCTCCTACTCCGCTACCCTTCCGCTCCGTATCTGGCTCGCCGCTGTTGGAGGTGGTGCCGTCGAGGGTTCCATCCGTTGGTGGGCTCGTGACCACCGCGCTCACCACCGTTATACCGACACCGACAAGGACCCCTACTCGGTCCGCAAGGGTCTGCTCTACTCCCATCTGGGATGGATGGTCATGAAGCAGAACCCCAAGCGCATTGGCCGGACCGACATCACCGACTTGAACGAAGACCCCGTCGTCGTGTGGCAACATCGCAACTACCTCAAGGTGGTTTTCACCATGGGTCTGGCTCTTCCCATGCTGGTTGCTGGTCTCGGATGGGGTGACTGGTGGGGTGGCTTCGTCTATGCCGGTATCCTCCGCATTTTCTTCGTCCAGCAGGCTACCTTCTGCGTCAACTCCCTTGCCCACTGGCTGGGTGAGCAGCCCTTTGACGACCGCAACTCCCCCCGTGACCACGTGATCACTGCCATTGCCACCCTCGGTGAAGGTTACCACAACTTCCACCACGAATTCCCCTCCGACTACCGCAACGCCATTGAGTGGCACCAGTACGACCCGACCAAGTGGACCATCTGGATGTGGAAGTCCTTGGGTCTGGCCTATGACCTCAAGAAGTTCCGCTCCAACGAGATCGAGAAGGGTCGTCTGCAGCAGTTGCAGAAGAAGATCGACCAGAAGCGTGCCAGGCTCGACTGGGGTGTTCCTCTGGACCAGCTCCCTGTTCTCGAGTGGGATGACTACGTCGACCAGGCCAAGAACGGACGTGGCCTCATTGCCATTGCCGGTGTGGTGCACGACGTGACTGATTTCATCAAGGACCACCCTGGTGGCAAGGCCATGATCAACTCCGGTATTGGCAAGGACGCTACCGCCATGTTCAACGGTGGTGTCTACTACCACTCCAACGCCGCCCACAACCTGCTCTCGACCATGCGGGTGGGTGTGATCCGCGGTGGCTGCGAAGTCGAGATCTGGAAGCGCGCTCAAAAGGAGAGCAGCGATTATGTCCGGGATGCCACCGGTCAGCGTATTGTCCGGGCTGGCGAGCAGGTGACCAAGATCCCTGAGCCTATCCCCACGGCCGATGCCGCATGATTTCCTTGTCTCCCACCTATATATATGTGATGATTTTATCTTCACGACCTTTGTATCATTGTTTCCTCGCACTATGGCGTGTTTCTGTATTGGGTTGGAGTTTCATCGGCGTTGGTTGGTACATAACGATTGAGAAAACGCATGTTAGACACTGTTGTCCATTAAAAGCCGTGGATTAGATAGATAATCTTGATGACGCTACGTATGACCGTGTTTATTTCCCGTACTCCGTAGCTCTCATGGCTATTACTGTAGAAAACCGAAGAAGTCCATCGAGCGGAGAATTATGGGTCGGAGAAGTCAACCCGACATTCCAGCATCAGGATCTAACCTCCGACACCATTCTTGCACCACTGCCACGTATTCCTCCATACATAGTACACGACTACCCCCGCATCCACCACCATTCCCTCTCGTCTACTCCTCCACGCCCTCGTTCTACTCGTGGGCATCCTCCTCGTCACCGTGGCTCCCCCGCGACTCTCCTCCCCCACCACCCGATTGACATCCATCTGGAGCCATATCCGCGGCTCTCGAGTATCAACCACGACCTCGCCAGCTCTAACCAACCTCCGCCGTCTTCTCACCACCTCCACCATGGCCCCCGACCACCTTCGCAAACCTCCGCAAGCCCCTCCCATCTTCACCGCAACCGCCCAGTCCATCGTCGACGACGCAAAGCGCCTCATCGAATCCTCCCGCAAAGTCCAGGATGACGTCGTCGCAAAGGTCTCCCCGGACTCGGCCACCTTCTCCTCCGTCATGAAGCCGCTCGCCCAGGATGAGAATGTCATGGCCCTCGAGTCGCACATTCTCGGCTTCTATCAGGCTGTTTCCACCGAGCAGCAGCTAAGGGATGCCTCGTCCAAGGCGGAGGAGTTGATGGATGAGTTTTTCATCGAGACGGTTATGCGCGAGGATGTGTTCAAGTTGGTTGATGCTGCGTTGAAGAAGGATGAAACTCTTGACCCTGAATCGAGAAGGTTGCTGGAGAAGGAGCACAAGGATTATATCCGGAATGGATTGGGTCTGCCGGCTGGTCCGAAGAGGGATCGGTTCAAGGAGATCAAGAAGCGTCTGAGCCAGATTAGCATTGAGTTCCAGAAAAACCTGAATGAGGAGAATGGCGGGATCTGGCTCACCCGCGAGCAGCTCGACGGCGTCCCCGAGGACGTCCTCGGTGAATTGAAAAAGGGCGAGGGTGAGAACGAGGGCAAGCTCCGGTTAACCTTCAAGTACCCCGATCTCTTCCCTACCATGAAGTACGCGAAGGACGCCGAAGTCCGGAAGCAGGTGATGATCGCCAACGAGAACAAGTGCAACCAAAACGTGCCCTTGTTCCGTGAGGCCATTGTCCTCCGTGACGAGGCCGCTCGTCTCCTGGGCTATCCCAACCACGCGGCCTTCCGCATCGAGGACAAGATGGCCAAGACCCCGCAGACCGTCGACACCTTCTTGGGTGACCTGCGCAGCCGTCTCGCCGGCGGTGGTCAGAAGGAGATCAAGGAGCTGCTGGCCTTGAAGAAGGCCGACTACGAGGCTCGGGGTGAGTCGTTCGACGGCCGCTACTACCTGTGGGACCACCGGTTCTACGACCGTCTCATGCTGGAGCAGCAGTACTCGCTGGACCAGCAGCATATTGCCGAGTACTTCCCGCTGCAGACTACGATCGCGGGAATGCTCAAAATCTTCGAGGAACTGTTTGGCCTCGAATTCGTCGAGATCACCGGCGAGGACCGTGCCCAGGTTGCCCCCACAGGCAAGGGCAACGACATCGTGTGGCACGAAGACGTGCAGATCTTCAGCGTCTGGAACGACAAGGGCGAAGGCAACGGCTTCGTCGGCTACCTGTATCTCGACCTCTTCCCCCGCGACGGCAAATACGGCCATGCCGCCAACTTCAACCTCCAGCCCGGCTTCATCGACGCAAACGGCAACCGCCGCTACCCGGCCACCGCCCTGGTCTGCAACTTCACCAAACCCAGCGCCAAAAAGCCCAGTCTCCTCAAGCACGACGAAGTCGTCACCCTCTTCCACGAACTTGGACACGGCATCCACGACCTCGTCTCCAAGACAATCTGGTCGCGCTTCCACGGCACTAACACAGTCCGCGACTTCGTCGAGGCCCCCTCCCAAATGCTCGAGAACTGGTGCTGGACCCCTTCACAGCTCAAATCCCTGAGCAAGCACTACTCCACCCTCTCCCCGGAATACAAAGCCAGCTGGCAGGAAGCCGCGGGCACCACCGCCGAAGCCCCCGAACACATCCCCGACGACATCATCGCCAACCTCATCCGCACCAAACACGTCAACGACGCCCTCTTCAACCTCCGCCAACTCCACTTCGGCATCTTCGACATGACCGTCCACGAACCCGCCTCCCACGAAGCCATCGCTACCCTCCCCATCTCATCTACCTACAACTCCCTCCGCAAACAAATCACCCTCATGGACGGGCCCGAGGCCATCGGCCTAGGCGATGAATGGGGCCACGGCGAAGCGACCTTCGGACATCTCATCGGTGGGTACGACGCGGGGTACTACGGGTATCTCAGCTCGCAGGTGTACTCGACGGATATGTTCTACACTATCTTCAAGGATAATCCGATGGATCAGGCGGCCGGTAGACGGTATCGGTATACCGTGCTGGAGAAGGGCGGTAGTCAGGATGAGATGAAGACGTTGACGGAGTTTTTGGGCAGGGAGCCTAAGACGGATGCCTTTTATAAGGATATGGGGCTAGCCTAGCTGTATTCAAATTGAGTGCAGTTCTGTATTAGTCTGAGTTAGCTAGTTGTTGAGCGAGCTATCGATAAGCTCACCGCCTAGCAGCTTCGAGTAGCAAAATAAGATATGACAATCAATCAACCAGTATTCAATTAAATTCAATCCTTCCTCTCCTCTACCCATCTTCACGACACATACAGACACAAACACAATGTCCGAACCGCACCCTCCTACCACCGAAACCCCTCCCCAGAACCCCGACTCCAACAACGAATCCACCCTCAACGACCCCAACCTCACAACCAACGAAGAAAAGAAACCCCTCCCCATAAAAACCCACCACTGCCGCTTCTGCAACCACCTCCTCCTCGCAACAACGCGCTCTCTCCCTTCCCTCCCCCGACGCAAAGATCCCGCCCGCGACGCCGCGCTCATCCTCCCCCTCCCGAAATCGACTACCAACGACGACGATGTCGAAGAAGAGACAAACGCGCGGGGGGTAAAGCATTACTCCATCCTGCTTAGTACGAGTATACCGGATCGCAAGGCGACGCTGGTGCGGCGCGAGGACGGGTTCGAGAAGAGGTTGTTGCTGCGGTGTGGGCGGTGTCGGGTTGTTGTTGGGTATTTCTTGGACGACGTACATTTTCCGGGACATGCGGATGATACTAATGGGGGCGGAGGCGGGGCGAAGGTGGTGTATTTGCTACCTGGGGGATTGATAGAAACAGGGATTATGGGCGATGAGGATAAAGTCAAGCTTATGGATCAGGAATGGAGTGGGTGGGCATGATTACTGCTACGAGAATCATAACGAGGAAACATTGAATGCATTATGTCCTATACTCCGTAGCTCGTGTGGGTATCATAAATCAGTTGGCCAGGATAGTGCGAACGAGGTCTGCGTTAGTTAGCGATGCTCAGTCTCAGTCTCAGTCCAAACCAAGGGAACGCACCGGTATAGTTGATCTCTCCCGAACTAGTATCAACCGCCTTGAGCAGCTCATCGACCTCTTCGTCCGACATTTTCTCTCCGAGGTTTGTGAGGACTGCGCGTATTAGCACTGCGTTCATATCACCGGAGGGAACAGGGACGAGGCGTACTGTAACGAAGCTGTCCCACACCAATGAACCCGGTCAAATCCTTATCAAACACCTGGAAACCGCGACAGTATTCCTCAGGCTCGCCAGGGTCGCGGAAACCACCGGGGCGACTCAGCACTTTCGAGAACGCATCGAAGTCGACTATCGTTACCCCCAGTATTAGCACAATCCACCCAGTATTGTTTATAAAGCAGCGCAATCTGGATACAGAGACGTACAGTCACCACCAATACTCTTCTCCAACTCGGAAATCTCCGCCAAGGTCGGGTTCTGGCCACAGGCGCGGAGCAGATCGCCAAGCGACTCGAGGGCGACTTTGCCGGTGCCGCGCTTGTCGAAGAGCGAAAAGGCTTCTTTGTAGTTGGTGGAGGACTGGTCTTCTTGTGAGGACATTTTCTTTTCTTCGTGGAGTATTGATTTGATGATTTGATGTAGAAGAGGGATGAGGTGTGATGAGGAAACAGACGTGGTGGTGACGGGGAACAGAAGGGAACAGAACCAGGGATAACCGGAGTAACCAAACAATGCAGGAGCGGCGAGTTGAGTGTCACTGGGTAACTACTCGGAGTGCTGGACGCTGCTTCCTTGCGTTTTGCATGGAATGCTCGAGTTCTGGTTCTGTCTGTCTGCCATTCACTGCCATTCACTCAGGGGACGTACCATTGTGTGTAGTATTGTGTAGTTGAAGAGTTGAGTGGTGGTGGGAGTATCAACACAGTGAAGCAACACGGTATAATTGATGAATTCAACGACAAGATAGTAGCAGTGACAGTAGGATAACAGCAGAGAAGAGGACAGCAGATAAAACAGTTATCAGATAAACCAAGTGGGCTGCCGTTGGGGGGGAAACCGCTTTATTATGATCGACTCTCACCTTGTCCTCAGGCATCAGCACTAGTCAGGCACACAATAGTAGAAAGATCACTCGTCTTCATTATTCTAAAAATACATGCAGGTATATACGGAGTAAATAAATAATAATACAAGATAGAATCAAACCAGTCCTGCTGTTTCACATGCTCCCACACAACTTCCCAATACAACGCCCTACCAGCTCCCCCGCCTCCTGAATCAACTCCCACCGACTGTCCACAAAACTGTCCCGCAGAATCATCAACAGCCCCAGACTCTGATTCCGTCCGCCCATGTGCTCCAGCTCATTCGGATCCCGCGCGCCCCCGACCCGCCGCAGGAACGAGTGCATATCGGCCGCTTGTTCCGCTTTGCTGTTCAGTGACACTGGTGCCAGCGATCCATCCAGAGCGTAGCCGTAGGACCAGACTACCAAGGCCGCCATGTAGAGCACCCACGGGCGGTTGAGGAGGTAGTCGTCGCGGGCGGAGTAGGTAGAGGTGGTTTCGTTGGACCAGAAGGTCGAGGTTTGTTCGGGGAGGAGGCACTTGGAAAGGATCTTTAGAGCGTAGAACGTCGCATCCCGAGCGGACGCTTTGGTTGCCCAGCTTGTCATTTTCTCGCGCGCGGCGCTGTAGTCCCGCGCGGTGATGGAACGGCCCAGGAGTCGACCTGCGCCTGCGAAGATCTGGCAGTCGACAATGTCCACGTGCGAAGCCATGTGTGCCAGCGCGTGCAGTGCATCCCGTGAATCCAGCACGGGGTCTTGTGCGGCGAAGCGGGTGGCGTGGTACGAGAAGAGCGAGCCCTGTCCCAGGGCTTCGTCGTAGTCGCGGCGCCAGTTATCGAACGCCCGCAGCAGCGACGACCGCCATTTGTCGCGGCCGCCCAGGGCTTGCGGCACTCCCAGCGAACTGACCTGCAGATCCCGCTGGTTCATGTGCCAGCTGACGCTGAGCAATCCGGACATGAGGATTGCTCGACCAAAGGCGTTGGTGCGGACAGACTCGCCGTTGAGTGTCTTCTTCAGCCCGTCCAGGAACAGGACGGGCTTGACGCCGTTGGCTTTCAGACTGGACTGCATCCGGGCTACTTCTGCAGAGCTAGTTGCGGACCACAGCGCCTCGTCGCAGGGCAAGGGCAGCCGCAGCTCGTGGGCCACCATCTTAACCGAGTGTCCGAACATGGTTGCGTGCGTCGAGTCCAGCACAAACGCAGCAAATGCAACACGTCGAGTACCTTCGGCCTTGATCCAGTTCGACCACGATTCATCAGCGACTGTCGACGTCGACCCGGATCGCGAGTGACCGGCGCCATCGTGCATGTTACCACATGCATCCTTTCCAATAAGGGAGCTGCCGCGACGCATCAAAGTCAAGGTCGTGTCGTGGTGGATATGAGCCCGCTCGTGAAGGGCCCGAGTAGAAAACCGCTTCTCGTAGACCTCCAGCAGCAACAAAGCCTGGAAGATCCACAGCTTAGCGTGTGGACGGAAGTCAGCGTCCATGAACAGCTCCCATCGCAGGTGCCAGGCGATAAAATCGGCCAATTGCGCGGACGCCTCAGTCACAGACCCGTGCACTTTGTCCAGCGTAGCAGCCCCAATGGCAATAATAGCCAAAAGGAGCAGGTTGGGCGTCTCATCTGCAGAAAAGGTTGGTTGATGCAGGATAGGTAGCTGGGGGTGGAAGTGGTACCAGTAAGATCCGATGTATGCCTGCATCATGCGCAGACTGAGAACATGCTGGTCATCGTCCAGGTTACCTTCCATCAGCGAGTCCTTACGCTTGGCTGCCGCAGAATATGCTGCCTCGTTGAAGCGGGTGGACATCAATTGAAGCAAATCCTGGCGTTTCTCCCTCGACAGGATAGCCTGTGGCGATCCAGTGTCCAGGATACTGGTGACACTCATAGGATGCTGCTGCTGTGTCGGCAGCATGTTGTTGAGTAAAAAACCCTGGCAAGCAGGGTCGTTCACTAAAAAAGAATTCGACATTTGCATTGTGTCAAGGTATCCCGGCATCATCCCGGTTGTTGGTGTCGGTGCCACTGACGGTGGCAGTGGTGCAAACCCTCCCAAGGACGGCGATGTTGTGGATGGAGGAGGGGTGGCCATTTGGCCCGGCTCGTTAAACAGCCATGCGGCAAAGTCATCCGCCATGGCAAACGGAGACTGGTTGTAGGTCTCGCCGCCAAACATGGGGTATGCACAGGGAGACATGGGATCAAAACCGGCATCAGTCGCTGTCGGCCCGGGAGCCATCACGCTGGACTCGAGCCCACTCAGGGTGGTCGGTGTTGGGGCAGTGCTAGTAGCCAGAGAGAGATCCGAGTATGTGACGGGAATGGTCATACCCGGCTGGGAGTCGTAGGTCGTGGTCGGATTAAAGGAGGTTCCGTTCATATCGGGAGTAGAAAAAGGTTGATACGAGGTAGGGATTGTTTGTGATGTGGTAGTCGTCGACACAGGCGTCCCAAATTGCTGGGGATCCTGCCCCAGATCGCTAATGGGAGTATGGGATGACGAGCGGTCACTGACCGGGCCATACGGAGGAAAGGATGCGGTGGATTGAGCGGCGGGAGAAGCTAGGGTGTAGTTGGTCGAGCTATGCGGCCGGGGGAAAGGATAGTCGGGCATGTAGTGATATGTTCCGAGAGGCACCGTCGATGGTGTTTCTGGGTTGCTTGTTGCGGACAGGATGTTGGAGGAGGGCAGTGTAGTAGGAGGAGCGGTAGAGGGAGCATTGGAAGGGACCAATGGCTTGCCATGATGGGAAGCAGTCTGAGCGAAGTGATCGCGTTTCTGCAACTGGGAACCTCTTGTAGTGTGTCGTTCCCGGTGCCGGATGCAGAGATCCTGACGCACAAAAGACCGGTAGCAATCGGGGAAATCACACCGGTAGATTTGCTTGGGGGTGTCTAGCAAGGTTAGCATTGTACTTGAGCACGCCGGGAAGGGACGTACGGTTCAATTGATGACGGTAAAGATGCTCAGCACGGGAATAACTCTTCCCGCAGCCCTCGTGGCTGCAAACAAACTTCTTGTCTGTGTAGACCTTGCGAGTGCGCTTGCGCTTCTTCGCGGCGGCATGGACAGTCGACTGCACCGGGCTCATGTCGAGGACCTTGGGTTGGCCTTGTTCCAGTTGGGCCATGGCTGTGACGACGCAGGGCATATTGTATCTGGTGTTGTCAGGGAATCAAACGAAGGGCATGACTAGTCTGGCTGGATAGTGATATTATCCAAAAGGCCGGACGGGCTAGGTACTTATATAGTGCCGGCGTAGAGTAAGTAGTAGATATGCAGATGGTGGGGCGATTGCGAATGGGAGGGGGGTTGAGCAGATCCAGCGATAGATTGGAGAGGGTCGTCAGCCTCGTAAAGCAGAATTATACCGGAAGGAAGAGAGGATTAGAGTTGGAAAAAGAAAAACGAGATTGACTCATTTAGAAGCCGGAGGAGAAGAATCGAATCAGTGAGTACTCTGTAAGTGTGTCGGCAGCAGAAGAGGGGTCGGCGAGGATCGTGCGGGATGAACAAAAGAAAATAACAACACGATCAGCAGAAGAAACAAGCCACAGCCAGCATTATCCGCAGAAGAAGTCTATGGAATTTTTCGATTTTCCTAGAGAGAAGCAAAGAAGTGCGAGCGGTGCCCTGATGCCCCTGGCGCTACTGCAGAATGAACATCCATATGACGCAGAGAGGAAGAAAAAAAAAAAAAAAAATTGTGGAAAAAGAAAAGAGAATATAACACAATAAATACCGAATCAGATCAGATTAGATCGACCCAGAAAAATTAAATCAAGACAAGCGGCAGTCGCGGTTAGTCGGAGCATAGTACCAACTTAACCATGGTCCCTAAACCTTACACCGTGCAGAGTACACCGTGCAGAATAATAATACAGAATTGCCGCATTCGAGGAATTGCCCGGTGCACCCTCGCTAACTTTAACCCGGTCAAGCCCGCACGATGGCCGATGCTGGCCTCCGAGTGCATGTCCGTGTGGAGCAATCTGCCGTGCCGGAATGCTCAATACGGGTTTACGGCGCCGTGCGTTTTTCTTTGCCGCGGTAAGACCAGGATTACTATGTATTAAGGTACTTCGTACTAGGCGTAGTCTCGGAAAAACACCACAGCCAGTGACGGCTCGCTACGCACGTACTTCTGGCCCGGAATGGGAATAAGCCCAGGAATTGGCGGCAAAAGCAGTTCTCTTGCATTGATTCTGAAACACACTAGATATACGATCATACGGTGAATATGCTGACGTTGACGGAAGCAGGATCCATGGAATGTCTTCCAGAATGTGCAATTCTTGTGCTGTTTGATTCGGATCAACCGAGGGTTACCGAGATTATCTGATAAGATACGATTGATTGTAGATCTTTACTGTGTGCAGAAACACACGACCATGGTACTGTAACCGTGAAATGAGAAATTATCTGATCCGTCTACCACAAGGGAAACTGGAAACGTGCACATGTCCATGTCCAGGTATGCATGTCTTACCATCAAGGTGTCTTCAGTGTTCACCACTATGTACTAGTTAGTACTACTCCGTACTTGTATGATGGCATCGCAAATCAGATCAGCTGTCCACGGTGATCAAACAAAATTTCTATTCTCAGCCGTCTCAGAATCAATGCGCACGCAACTTACGGTGTACACGCCCACGAACCCACCCGTCAATCACAGTGCCCTCTACGCGAAACCTCCTCTCGTACCTGACTATCCCGTCCATCCTCGTCCAAGCTTCGAGGATCGACCATCTTCCATCCAATGGCATCTACAGTCCGGTACTTGGTTGCCCGCCACCGTCAATGCACGCTGTATGCCATCCCATCCAGACGAAATGAGGTCAGTTCGGCCCACTCGCGTTTACTTGTTCGAATCCTGCATCTGCATCCGCTCCGCATCCTGCATCTGTTCGCCGTACTCCAGGCAGATACGTGGGAGTGTCCTCCTTCGACAGTATAGTTTCTGATCAGGATCGTCAGGAAAAGTTTCACCTTCACCTTGGTCTATTCTAGTAGCCCTCCAGGATGCTCTCCTGCACGTCCTCCGGATAAGTGTGGTGGCTGTCACGGCCGATCTCGGAAGCGCGGTATCCTCTGCAAAAGAAAAAACATCGTTGGCTGGATCCACCGTTCCCCTCGAGGATAGCTCTTGCTCGACGGTTTCAGAATCTGCAGGAAGACGGATTAAGGAAAGTGTGTTGGCAGGTGACTCCTCTATGACAGCTGCGTTCATCATTGTGCATACGAGCTCAGGAACAGGTCAAGTGTAGTCGATCACTGGCCAATATAGGTTACTGTAATGATACGTACAGAATTAGACAGAAGGAGATATTCCGGTTTTATGATCACAATCGAGTAAGACAATAAGAATTGCCTTGATTGATATCGAGTCACGGCCACTTGAAATCGGTCAACTGTATCGATCCAGAACGTGATGGTCGAAAGGACTCGTGCCAGCATTATGTTTAACAAGCTGCACCCGAGTAACAGCACAGTGTGTCGATATTGATTAGTAGCGTATTCGTCTTCCAAAGATGCTTGTGGGTAGCCTATATCCAATATAAGCGATTTGCAGAAACTCGACGAGCTAGGGTAATTACTTCTTTCTAAGCCCACATATCTGCCAGGTCCTGCTTAATCTGAACAAGGCTTCCAAGTCTTAAGCACGTCTTCGAGAATCTCAACAATTGGGTGTCTTCGTTAGCGTCTGTGTTGTCATCTTCGTAGTAAAGATTACAGTGTTGCTGGTATGTAGCCTATGCTCAATGTCTCGCATGCTATGCCCTATAGAATGCGTATACGAAAGACCGAGTTGTAGAGACAATTGAGAGACTACAGACTACGTATCTGGGAAGAATACAACGCTACTGGAGGGTTCTATCAGTGGATGCTACTTCAGAAATATATATCCATGACTGACTGCATTCACCATGTAAAGTAAGCAGAACATATATCAAAGCCACATATTACAATACGCATTAAAGATATATCTACTAAACATTAAACACACTCAATAAGCTCCTACAGAGTATAATCTTCTGGTACCGCGATACTCGAATCAGAAATTCCCCGCCTACAGTAGTTCTGCGGGGAGGCCAATCACGGCGCCCCGCGCGTTCCCATTCGGGCGACAGACAGCCCGATACCTACTTGTACAGTACCTATCCTGTATTAATATTGTTCCTCATGTTTATGCTTAACTGGAGCATGTCTCACTTGCTGTCATATGAGCATGCATTGTCTCGCCTCTTCTCTCCGCACTCTTCTGTACACCTGCATTATCATGCATGACTGTACCTACCTCATGCCCAAAGTCTACTCTCGCACGAGCCTGTCCTGCGTACATGTAATGGAGCACAGATATCCGTCCAGTAGCCAGAGTGTGTCCCATGACCGCTCCACATACCCTTCACCAAATATCGTATCCTATACGCAAGCGAACCGAGAACCTTCGTCCCTCTCCATACTACATTCATACTAGTCTAGTCCTGACTACAGATTACTCCAAGAGCTAAACAGCGAAAGCAATATCTGGAGTGTGGCTTGACTTCATTCCCCTCGGGCTATCGGACATGTTCTATGCTTAGACAGTGTAAAAATGGTAAGCCCGGCAAAAGCAAAAATCGATCAGCCCTGCAGGTCCCGATATCGGCCGGGCCCGATGGATGAATGGCTGGGATCTGTTCGCGGTCGCGAGTCTTGCCGGATTCGGCTTGTTGCTGGTACAGTACTTGATGGAAATGGTAGTCATAGTAGCGGTATGAGCATAGGTCTGGAATAGGTCTGTTGTTTACATGTGACGCGGCTGGTGGCTGGATACTACAGTGTAGGTGGTGTGGAGTCCGTGTCTTCTTTCCTCATACGCTACACACGCTTATTAAAAACGAATATTATTTTCAGCTGGCAACATGGCAGGACACACACTACACCCGCCACACTCCACGATTATCACCTTGTGCCTGAGGGAGATCATGATCTTCCAGGTTCGTTGTTTCAGATGAAATGCTGTTCCTGACTTGTCCCGTCTTGGTATGCAGTAATACATAATGCTTTCCTTAATCAATGTCCCTCTAGCCACTAAACCGGAATCGTGTCGCCTCCAGTCGCCCCAGCCCTTCGCGAGGTGCCACATTTCGTCGCCGGTACGAGTTGGTGAAATCTAACACGTCGCCTCGGATTAGTCCACGTACGGACACAAAGCGCGGCAAAGAAGAAAATCAGAAAAAAGCAAATACTAACCTTGAAGGAGGACTCGGATCTTTCGTGTCTCTCCCGATTGCACCTTGTCTGCAACCCCCTTCAGCAACCGCTCCGCCTCGCCCGGCTTCATTGTACCCGCCGGAAGCATCTGGAGCGTCGATTGCAACCAGGCTCCGGCTTCCTGCGGCATGAGTTCGAACATGGTCATCAACACTCCCGACGCATCCGCGAAGCAGTCCCCAGGGAAGATGAACATCATGCCCGTCAGAACCCGCTGCGCCAGCAGTTGGCCTTGCGAGGCGATCAGTTGCCTCACGGCCGCTTGCACCTCTGGCGGGTTAACGTAGCCCTCGCCTTCGGGGCTAGTGAATTCCGAGACGATCGGCTTATCGAACGCAAAGCTAAAGAGGTCACGGTAATAATGTAATGTGGCAATAAGCGGGTCAACCTGCTGTAGTGTGAGAGCACTCAAGGCTGCGGAGAAGATGGGCACCGCTAGAGATGACGATATGCATTCCTTGGGATAGTACCGCACCGCGTCCGACGACAGGCGGAAAAAGTCCTCGATCACTGAAACATCCCCCCCGGTCAGCTAACGCTAAACCTAACCAATGATATGAAGCTGGATAATGCTTACCATCTGGCAGTTGCTCTGGTGGCAAGTCATTCAGGATCCGCAGGAATGCAATGGCCTGCTGCTCATAAAACTGGAACACGGCACTACTCGTCGAATGGTCCACCAGCTCAGCCCCCTCTGAGAATTCACGAACAACTGCGTCGGTGGCCCACAGGAAGCAACCCTCCCGCGAGGCCTCGAACCCATTGGCGATGCTCTGGGCCAAAGTAGGCAACAGAGGGATCATGGCCGTCCGATACGAGATGATCATGTATCGCCAGCAACGGCAAACGCGCTCCAGGATGGGGGTCGATGTCGTAAAGTTCATGACAATGGTCGTCATGATGGACAGAATCTCGCCACAGTATTTCACAGCCGGGTTCTCCACATTCGGACCAACATACGGCTGCACAACCTGAACGAAGATGGTAATCAACTGCAGATGATCTGTGGAAGTCAGTACTTTCCTGTCTCCATAGCCCTCCCTCAGTAGTGCATAATACATACCAGCAACGGCTCGCTGCCCCTCCTCATCCTTGGCATTGTTGGCCAGATTCATGATGCGGGCCATGATAGGGTCGCAGAACATCTTCATGGTCTCGTAGATCTTGTCGAGTGGCTGCACCGCAACGACAGCCGCCACACCCTCGGTGATCTCTTCTTGACTATTTGGCTTCAACTTGTCGAGAACTGATTCGTAGAAGGAATGGAGCTGGGCAATGTGTCCACCCAGGAGCTTCTGGCAGTCCGTTCCAAGGAACTTGAACGCCAGCGCAGAAGCCTGGACGACCTCCTGAGAGCTGTGTTGAAAGCCCGAAATAACGTAGTTCAGCTGTGGCTCCAGTGTCTCTGGATGTTGGGCCGTCCATTCCGTGTACCGAGCCAGAGCCATGATGGCCTGGAACCGTACCTTGTCTTGATCCGGAATTTGCACAATCAACGGAATCACCTGTGCCAGAACGGTATCCTCCTCAGGGTCGACCATCCGACCCATCGCTCTCAAACTGAACAGTGGTGCCTCCAATTCCTGCCAGTTCGGGACATGCTCGTTGCTGGCCTGCGAAGCGTACTTGGACACCCATTGTTGAATCAACTGGTAAGCCTTGGACAAGCACTCCGTAACACCAATGACCGCGCAGCAATCCTTGAGCACATCGCCCATCGCGTGCCGGAAGTGACGGAATTTCTCCTCTGCCTCACGATCACCGCCAAACAAGTCCGATCCACTGTCCTCGGGTCGGGGGTATTCCAAGTGCTTGACCATGATGTCGACCAATCGCGAAAAGATATCGCTGAAAGCGAGACGCGCATCGTTGTACCGCTCCAGGGTGACGTATTGTTTCAACTCGTACCAGAAAATGAATGTGAGAGAGATGGCGTCGCGCTCCCAGTCTCGGGCACTGCACTCCAGAACAGCGTCCACAAGTCCGCGGAACTCGTTTGGCAAGCGAGCAATAAGAACAACCCAGGCCTCACCAGCCTCCGCAAACAACCGGGTAACACCTTTGAACGCATCCGTATCTTCGGACTCCGAGGTCTCGATGATCTTGGGCCGGAGGGCCATGATTCGGGGGTATAGGGCTTGAATAATAGGAAGCGAGTCATCGACTTCTCGAGTATCACGGTACAGCGTACACACACTGTCAACGGCGGCTTCGAACGACGCATCATCATCCAGCGCCTTCATGATCACGTCCATCAACGGCGAGTCGACGATCTTCGCTGCGGGGATTTCACGCATCCACGAAGTTATACAGTCCAAGAGACGCGGATTTGTCGATGCAGTTGCTGAAACGACATCGATGTACTGTTAGCCCAGGGTCGTTTATCGACCAGAAATGGAGGAACAGTGACATACGGGATGACTGGGAGTATTGGATCAACAGATGCATGACCTGCTCTGCGTTATCTTCCAGCAACTCCTTTGTTCTCGTGATAAGGTCCTCTTCCTATGTGACGACAAAGCATTAGACTCTGATCCTGTTGGCGACTCCGGCTGGGTTGGGAAGGTCGTTTCGTCTGATTCAATTGACCGCACATACAGAGAGGTTGATTTTGCGACCTTCCGTCACTTCTTCCGGAAGGATCTTCAAGAATTCCAGCACGCAGTCACCGGCGCTCGATCCCAGTGCTGAACCAACTGTCACGAGGACGTCCTTCCACTCGAGCATCTGAATCGCAAGGCTTGCCAGACACACGCATAGCTGCGTCTGGATGGGACGAGGGCCCGCCGCATATGCCACCAACAAATTCAAAACCGAATCTCGCAATGCCACGATGGACTCCGGAGGCAACTGGTCCAAATCGAATACGATCTATTGCGGTCAGTGTGTTGGAACCACCCCCCGCATAGGGTATATAATGCAAGATTGTGTCAAGGCCGCTTCACCTTTCCTTTCAGTGTGGTTGCTGCGAAGAGCTTTGCCTCCACGGGAACATCTGGAGATTGTAACAATTCGTGGGTAATGGTCCAGGCTTCGATCTAGCATATGATCCGGTGTCAGATATCGCATACGTAAGGTTGGAGAGAAGAAGTCATCGGGAGAAGGGTAGGACTAACCGATTTCTGGAACTTCTCAAGAAACTCGTGGGCATGCGTCTTCTCGGAGCGTGAAACATTCCCTTGCATGGTAGCGACAGCCGCCAGGACCGGCGCAAAGGCCCCTTCCTTGCTGGCCATGGTGCACTGACTGGAAGGGAAGTCGTTGGAATAGAGAAAGGAAATAAGTAGGTAGAAGAGGTGGTGATATAAGAAGAGAACCGGGGGGGTTGTTTGGGAAAGAGGGGTTCAGATGAGCCAGGCCAAACAGGCTTCTTCAGCACCTTATCAATAGATGGTGGTCATGGACACTCATTAAACGCGTAGAGAACAAGTCCAGATGACAGAAAAATGCACAGGAATAAAGTAGAAAAAGGTAGTATATAACAGTATTCCTCTGCGGGAAGGATGCAGGTGGGATGTTTGGCTTGACGGCCGACCTACAGGGAAAAAAGTTGGTGAGCCGCAATGGGAGTCCGTCATCACCGCCGACAGTCTTTCCTCCTCTCTTTTCCCTCCAACAACCAACGCGACGACCTCTTTGCGCACCGTGTCTTTTCTGGTTTTTAGCTCCTTCTGATATATCGCCGTTCTTTTCGCTTTTATTACCCAGCTTTTTTCTCCCAGTTTATCGACCATCATGTCCGGCCGTGCAGGCGGTGGAGCTGCTCGCAAGACGTTGCTCGCGCCGATTCATTTTATCTTCAAGCTCCTCCAGCAGCGATCGACCGTTTCCATCTGGCTTTATGAGCAATTGGCGTTCCGGATAGAGGGCAAGATTCGGGTAGGTCCCTAGTTTTGCTGTTTTCGATGGGGGTAGGTGAGCTAATCGCGTGTAGGGATTTGACGAGTTCATGAACCTGGTTATCGACGATGCGGTGGAAGTGAGATTGGCTACCAAGACCGAGGAGGAGAAGCGGAGGCCATTGGGTATGATAATACCATCTTTGCTACTCAGTTGATGCGTTATCGGAAGGATACTGACAACGCGACTACAGGCCAGATCTTGCTCAAGGGTGACAATGTGTCTCTGATCCAAGCCGTCCAATGAACGTAATAGAGAAAAAAAGAGCCAAGTTTCGCTGCGATACGATAATGTCCTTTTGTTCCTAATAATCGAATCTACGGTCTATGTCGGAGGACGATCGAAGCACATCATATACACATAGGAAAGGAAGCTATCTACACGAAAAAGAGTCCGTTTTTCTGGTCGTATCAGCGTTGGCGGACGAAGAATTTGCCATCACCGACAATGAGGGCATCGATAGGCCAGTCATGATGTGTAACGGGGATTTCTTCGGACGGGGGAAGCATTTGTTCCTGGAGGGCGAGGGCAACTGTGATCAAGTGGAGTCAGAGGGTGTTTTCTGTCTGTTTTTTTGCTCGTTTTTCTTTGATACGAAATGTTTCATACTACGGCGCAAGAGGTTTTCTTACCGAGAAAAGGCATTTTGAGTGCTCCTGCTACTGTTTTGCCGTCTGCCGCTTTAGTCGAATACCTGGTCAAAAAGTGATCGTAATATCCTTTCCCGTGGCCTAGTCGTCGGAAACCTTGATCGAACGCCATGCCGGGCATGACGATCAGATCCAGACCCTGGCTGTCATGCGACGTAGTCTGTTCCTCGGCGGGAAAGGTGAGACCACTGCCGCCAAAGCAGTTCTTCTTGCCGTGGACCTGATCGTTCTTGAGCGATGGAATGCCCCATTTGTCTGCCTCTAGTGACTCGAACTCTTCCATGGACTCGAGGGCGAGCATGTCCATCACCGAGATCTTTGGCAGCATGGCCGGCGGCTCGACCGTGTAGATGTAAGGAATAAAGACCTCTTTGCCTTTGGTCAGAGCATCTTGGACAATGCTCGTGGTGGACAGCTCTCCGGACGGCATGGACAGGTAGACCCCAATTCTCTTAGCATTCTGGTATTCCGTCAGGGAGAACAGCTTGTTTGTAGCGACTCCGGCTGTCGATGTATTAGCTTCAAGATCGTGATTGATTGGCACTGAATGGCATACATTGAGAAGATAGTGAGTCCGCGGGGATTCCTCGCAGTGCGTCACGTATTTTCTTCCGGAGGTCTTTCTTGGCCGCCTGCAGAGGAGCTGTCATCATGGGCGGTTATGGAATGAAAAAGGCTATGATAATAAAGAGATAAGGACAAAGTAGTTGGGGAGTCCTATAGAATACAGAATAGGTAGTGTTGCTGTCAGAGGTGCAGATGGCTTGGCACATTGTTTGTTGCTTGGGATGGCAGGGAGGGGCCAAAGAAAGGGCAGTCGCCAGTCCATTCCACACAGGAAACGCCCCCTTTCGAGGGGGAAACAGTGAATATGTGAATTGTTTTCCTCTTTCTTCCCTCTTGAATGTCAATTGTCAACTGCACTTACACCCTCATAACCTCCCATAATGGTTGCGGTTGGCTTCGTTAGCTATCTACTTCTTCTCGCTACGGCTGTCGGCGCTATTAGTGTCTCCGAGCTGGTTGGAACATGGACCACCAAGTCAGAGAGTGTGTTTACAGGCCAGGGCTTCTTCGATCCCGTTGAAGATCATCTCATCGAACCAAAACACCCGGGCATTTCCTATTCATTTACGTCGGACGGCTACTATGAAGCGGCCTACTATCGCGCTCTCGCCAATCGTGAGTATATACCTCCACAAACAAACCTAATGGATAGAATGTTGACTCGCGAATAGCGAAGGATCCTTCCTGCCCCAAAGGAATCATGCAATGGCAGCATGGCGCATTCACCCTGTTCGTCAATGGATCCATAGTCTTGACTCCCATCGCCGTTGATGGCCGTCAGTTGCTGTCGGACCCGTGCAAGAAGGACATTGCTACCTATACTAGATACAACCAGACAGAGTTCTTCAAGGTATTTCACCAATGGAAACGACTCTCCTAATCTGCCACTGACAAAAACATCAGTCGTACACGGTCTCGACAGATGCCTACCACAACGTCCGTCGCCTTGACCTCTATAACCACGATGGCGCTCCCTTGCATCCCATGTACCTTGCCTACGAAACCCCCGAGATATTGCCTACGACGACCTTGAACCCGTTGCACACTCAGGCGCCTAACAGCAAGCGTGATTTGAGTGACACTTCCAGCTCGTTCGCCATACAGAACCTGATCCAGAGCGAGGGCTTGGTCAGCCCTGAGCGGTGGTGGTGGTTTGGTATCATTGCAACTTCTCTGGGTGGAATCGCGTTGATGTATGCTTGATTGAATGCAACTCGACAACGACAGTCTCTGTAATCAGCAAGGTCATGCATAGGAAGGTAATCACGGCGTTGACAGTTTTGTTCAGTGTACACTATTCCAGATTATGGCAGTCTCATGCGACTAATAGCTTGTTTTTTTTTTTTTTTTTTTTTTTTCTTTTTTTGTTTGCAACGAAGCATCGATTGTCTTCAAATCAATACTGAGTGCCGATTTGAGATCCAGACAAATCTGATGGGAGTCTATTTTTGCTGTAACATACATTGCTATTATACAGTGTTCATGCCCGTAACCCGTATCGTATCTCATATTCATGTTCATGCAGCAGCGACGGTCTCTTTGGCGATTTTGGCAACTTCGGATCTCTCCGCCGGCTTGCCGTCCAAAGCGCCCCCAGGAGCAAAAAGGGCCTTCAGTAACGAGCCAATATCCGCCTTGCCGCCAGCTTCCTTGAGCTTGTTAAGCTCCTGCGAGACAATCGACTTGATCTCGTCCACGCCCATGGTCTTGACTTGACCGGCGTACTCTTCCAGGATCGACACAGCCAAATCCTCACCCTCCTTCAGATCGGCTCGACCGGCCTCTTCGAACTGTTGCGCTGCCTGCTGTGCCCCAGAGACACGTTTCCGGATGAGGGACAGGAGCTGTAGATCGGTTTGGATGGGAGAGGGGGTCTTGACGGAGTTGTTGACTTCG
This sequence comes from Aspergillus cristatus, assembly GCA_034509305.1. Classification (NCBI taxonomy): domain Eukaryota; kingdom Fungi; phylum Ascomycota; class Eurotiomycetes; order Eurotiales; family Aspergillaceae; genus Aspergillus; species Aspergillus cristatus. The sequence continues at coordinate 84,173 of WJBV01000007.1, read as the reverse complement.
GAGATGAGAGCACGCAGGACGTTCAACCTGGACTAGTCAGCGTCGTCCGTTGAAGTAGACCCAAATATCCCAATGACAAAGCGATTAGACATACTTTGGCGTATTCTTCGCCCTCATGGCATCCTTGAGATCCTGTCTGAACGTAGCCATTAAGGGCGGCGTAGCCGGGCTGGCAGTCGAGTTCCAGCGCACCTGGCGCAGGAGACTCAGGCGCGACGACAAGCGAGTAGGTCTGAACATATTGTCTCCAATTAGGATGTATTAATTAAAGAGAATTGGTAGTTGTATTCAGTTAAGAAGTAAAGGTGGTGGTGCTGACCGCAAAGGCGGACAAGCAAAAAGCTCTCCAACTTCTGCCGGCCCGTGCACGATTTTGTTTCTCTCTCTCTTTTCCTCTTTGACAACGGCTCTGCTGGCTGGCCTCTTCCTCCTCTGCTCTTTCCATGCAGGCTAATGCTCTTTATTCTCCATTGTCTTTCCTCCCCGGCTGGTCCTCTTTTGTTTTGACTTGATTTATCTTTTATCTCATTGTTTGCCTTATTTCAGCGCCGAAACGAGACTCTCTTTACGCCGGGGAGCGCGACTCCCTCCCTCTACCTCCTCCCCTTCCTCTTCTATAAAAGAGCTCTTCAGCGAGCTGTGAACCGGCATCATGTCTTATCCGAATCTCCCCCCAACTCTCACGCCGCAGAAGCCGCTCCCAGGAGCTTATTTTCAGACTCCTGCCCCCGGGAATGCCTCCAATGCGCCGCTCTTTCCTGCCAGGCCCGCGACGCCATCTGCTGTTGCTCCAGTTCCAGAGCAAACCTCGCCTGCTTCGCTTCCTAAGCTTCCTCCAGCAACCTCGAAGTCCAAGAATCAGACATTGAGCACAGAGGAGCGCGGTGCAGGGACGATCAATGACACGCTTGCTCAGGAAACTCGCTATCCCGACCTCGATAGCTACTTATCGCGTGAGTTTTAACGTTGGAATCCACAGAAATAGACTGACTGACTATTATATGTTGCCAGAGGGCCTTTCATCCGATTACGATATTCCCGTCTCACCGTCATGGGCGCCGTTCCAAAAAGTCAAGATGTACAATATCCCCGACCAAATCTTCGATCAATATAACCGCGCACAGGTATCGACGAGTATGGGTCTTTTTGCAGAGTTGAACCACGCGTGGGTTGCGATTGACAACGCCCTCTACCTGTGGGACTACACACACCCGAATCCGCAATTGGTGGGCTTCGAGGATCAACCTAACAGTATCAACGCAGTCAAGCTGGCGCGACCTCGTGACGGCGTGTTTCTGCCATCAATCAGCTATATCCTCATTATTTCGACCACGGCGGATGTGATTTTGTTGGGTATGGGCTGCGAGACGACCGCGGGAGGTACACGGCAGGTGACGTTGTATCAAACGGGCATGTCGACATCCATTCGGGGCTTGGACATTGACGTGTTGGCCTCGTCGGACTCAACTGGCCGGGTCTTCTTTGGTGGCTCGTCGGATAACGATGTGTACGAACTCATCTATCAGCAGGAGGAGAAGTGGTTCCAGGGCCGGTGCTCGAAAGTCAACCACACCAGCTCCCGACTGGCAGCCTTCACCCCGAATCTGAGCTTCACCCAAAAGGACTTTGAGCATGTGGTGCAGATGGAAGTCGACGACACCAGAAGGTTGCTCTACACTCTCTCGTCCCTTTCGACCATCCGTGTTTTTCACCTGAAGTCTGACGGAACCGTCAACCTGGCCATCACGAAACCAGCCATGGATATCTACGCCAACATCGGACATATCATCATGACAAACGAGTCCCTCAATCCCAAGGTCAGGATCGTGTCCATCAGCCCGATTCCAGCTGCGGAGGCCTCGCGATATCACCTTATGGCTACCACCGCTACCGGTTACCGGATTTACCTGAGTGCTACTGGGTCTTACAGCTGGGCGCCGTCTCCGAATGGTGCCAGCCCCCCGACAAGCATGCAGGCGCACCATGTGAAGACGCCACCATTCGACAACCCCTCCGCTGCTCCATTGAGTCCTACATTCCAAGCTCAGCCCCGGTTCCAGGCCCCATTGGCTTCGAAAATTCCTATTCACTCCCTGGATCCTACACGCTTTACCGTCCGTTACCCTCCCGGCTACTTCTTCTGCTTTACTTGCAAGGATTCCACGCAGAAATCTGACACCTTGTTCGTCTCCTCTCCCGATTCCGGGCGTGTCGCTCGTGCGCAGGATAACCCGATCCCTGGAAAGGCCGGTGAGACCGCGAGCTGGCTTTCGTTGGGCAGTAGGGCGGAGGATATCGGCCTCTGCTCTCCACCCGCCGCAGCAACATCTTCGCCTGGAGGGTTTGGCAATGAACTTGCCATTCAGTTCGACAACCCGGCACCGGAAATTGCCATCTTGACGAACACTGGCATCCATGTCATCCGTCGTCGTCGTCTCGTTGACATGTTCGCAGCATTAGTACGTGGTGGTCGTGCTGATAATGGCGGGGACGAGGGACTCGAGGGAGAGATCAAGAACTTCATTCGTACATACGGCCGGAGTGAAACACTTGCAACAGCATTGGCTGTTGCATGCGGCCAGGGCGTTGAGATCTCCACGGACTCGCGCCTTACACAGATCAACGACCCGGACGTTCTTGAGTTTGCCCGCAAGGTCTTCATCGAGTACGGTGGTCGGCCCACAATGAACGAGAATGCCGTCGCTGATAACTCAACACCTGCTATCGACGCTGTCGTGCCTTCTCCCAGACACACAGGTATCGCCATGTACATGACGCGTTTGCTGCGGTCGATATGGAAGAAGGAGATCGCCGCAGCCGGCAAGGACCCGAACGGAGGGGAAACCATCTCACCTTCAGTCGCTATCGCGAAATTGCAGACCATTCAGCGCGATCTGACAGCACTGCAGGACTTTTTCAAGAGCAACAAGAGCTTTATTGAGGGTCTGAGCGGTCCGGAAGCCCTGGCTCGCGTATCGACCAAGCAGGAGGAAACTGCTCTGCAAGCGGAGCACCGTGCCCTTCATTCTCTTGTCCAGCTTGTTTCTCATACCATTGAGGGCATTTCTTTCGTCTTGGTGCTCTTCGATGAGCGGGTGGATGAGATCGTGGCCACTTTGCCTGACGAGTCGAAGCAGCGATTCCTCAAGCTCACCTTTGAGGAGTTGTTCAGCACTAGCAAGGGCCACGACATTGCCAAGGAGCTGGTCAAGGGAATTGTAAACCGCAACATCGCTAAGGGTTCCAACGTCGAGACGATCGCTGATGCCCTGCGACGGCGATGTGGCAGCTTCTGTAGTCCCGAGGATGTGGTCATCTTCAAGGCTCAGGAGCTGCTTAAGCGGGCTACTGAGGCCGGCGCCAACTCTGAACTTGGCCGTAACCTACTCAACGAGTCTCTTCATCTGTTCCAGCAAGTTTCGGATAGTCTTCCCATGGACTACCTCGTTTCTGCTATAGACAATTACATTGAGAACGAGTTCTTTGCGGGTATGTTGTTCTTCTGAAACTTTTGCCTCTACAATACTAACAGGCTGATTAGGTGCAATTCAACTCGCGCTCAATGTTGCGGCACGCTCCGACAAGGCCAACATGGCGTTCTCGTGGATTGTCGATGGACGGCCTCAGGAGGTATGTCTAAGCTCTTTAACTCTCGTAACTGATGGATGCTAATGGACCAAGGACCCTCGCCGCGACTACTTCTACTTTAGAAAGCAATGCTATGATTTGATCTTCAAGGTCGTCATTGCAGTCGACAACCTCGCCGCCAATGACCCTGGCGTCATTGATGGGCAGTTCACTGTTATCGCTAAGCGCAAGAATGAGGCGTATGGCGTCATTGCCGATTCGGCCGACGAGGTGTTCCTGACGAGCTTGTATGATTGGTATTTGGAACAAGGATGGAGCGACCGATTGCTCCAAAGCACATCTTCATTCGTCGTTACCTATCTGGAGCGCAAGTCGGCAGACGACATTGCCCATGCGGACCTCCTTTGGAGATACTATGCGCAGGCTCAGCGGTTCTTCGAGGCTGCCAAGGTTCAGTTGCAGCTTGCACAGAGTGCCTTTGCATTGCCTCTGGGTCGCCGGATCGAGTACCTTGGCCGTGCCAGGGCGAACGCCTCAATTTTCACACCGGATGTGGGCCGCCAGTCGCGGCAGCGCGTGCTACAGGAAATCTCGAACCTTATTGATGTTGCGAACATTCAGGATGATTTGCTGCAGCGCCTGAAGGATGACAAGCGGATTTCTCCGGACCGAAAGCCTGACGTTCTTGCCGACGTCGATGGGCCGATCATGGACATCAGTACAGTACGTATACATCTTCCGCTCACACGTGAATCTCTACTAACGTGTACAGCTATTCAACCAATTTGCTGATCCCGCGAGCTACTACGACGTTTGCCTGCAAATATTCCACATTGCGGACCACCGCAACTCGGCCAACATCAAATCCACATGGCAACACCTGCTCCAAGACCTACATGACGAAACGGTTGAAAGGGGTGAACCCATGCCCTACGAAGCCGTCATCGAAAAGGTCCGCAGCCTTGGAAGCCGCCTCCGCATGTCCGAGTTTGTCTTCCCCGTCCCGATTCTCCTCCCCATGCTTGAGCGCTATGCCCTCGAGTATCAGCGCGGCGTTGGCCCAGCGACATGGGTGGTCGACCTCTTCTTGGACCTGGGAGTCGCCCACGAAACCGTCTACACCATCCTCGAGGCCATGTACTACACCGACGAAGCACCCTTCCATGGCTCGAACCGGAAGTACATCGCCAAGGACCTTCTGTATCTGATTGAATATTGGTTCCACGAGACCGTCCGTCTTGGCGGAGCTGTGTTTGGTAGTGACTTGGTTGCGGAGCGAATCCTGGAGATGCTCCTCTTGTTACAGCAGGGTGGCATTCTGCCAGAGCAGATGGAAGTTGCGCACGAGCTTCGGGTGCGGATTGAGAACATCCTGCGGTGATTTGCCCAGGTAGTGGTAGGTTGAGAAAAGTTGGACGTTGGAAGTTGGGGGAGCTTAGCTTGCTTTAGGAGAGAACAAGGCTAGACTTGGTTTCTGCTTCTGTGTTGTCAGCCAAGTACATTTACACTTGCATTTGAATGTGTTTCTTAAGTTTATGTCTGTACACTGGGCGTTTATAGTTATTTTATGGTTGCTTTTCATGGAAGTGGTGTGATGTTCTTTTGGATGAGATGATAGTCCATAATTTATCTTTCTACTTATACATATTAAGATGTAATAGCTAGTCTGGATGATTGGATTGAGTCTTCGTGGTCTGTCCCTATACAATACATGACATAGCTCAGATATTCGACCATACTGCCTACAGGAGACGTACAGACTGTATATGGCCCAGGATACGACACTCGTTTCTAACACAATGTGATCTACTTCAGATATACGAGCACAGTCAAGACAGTACGAAGCAAGATAAAACCAGTATGCAGAATCATTTATTATTACCACCCATTTTAAGACCACAGAAAAAAAAAAAAAAAAAACCGAAACACGCTGAAAAACCAAACCAGCAAGCAAGCATAAGAGGAACCGAATCCCCAGCCAAAAGCAAAGTCTATCAGTCATCAAAAACAACCCCAGTCTAGTAAACCGATTCAAACAAACGGGAATAAAAAAGAAACCCCGAGAAAGGAAAAAACGAAAAACAACCGTCTATCAGAAACAGACCAGACAAGAGGTATCAAAACGTAGGCAAGTAAGACAAGAAACAGGCGCACATGGGTATTAGGCGATGGCGATGGCAAATTAAGTCGTACGTCTTTTCGAGATCAGGTCAAAGCGGCAAAAGAAGGTGAGGATGAGAGGAAGGAGAAGAGAGGCGAGATTACTCGCTGAACTCGGAGTGGGAGTCTTGGGAGTCGTGGTCGTGGTCGCCAGGCCTGTGAGTGGGCATGGGTCTCTCGCCCAGCGCGCAGAGACGGAAAATGTGTCGGAGCTGGGCGCTGTTGTCGTCGTCGAGGTAGTCGACGATAGCGGAGTCTGTCGCATTGTTAGCTTGCGCTCCTGAAATGATATGAGGGAAGGGAACTTACGGATAGTAGACCGGTTGTCGAAGATGACAATCGTCTTCGGCTGCCAGCGCACACGAGCCTGGAAGTCATGGCCAGTCGCAACGTGGTTCATGAGGAAATCAAGCAGCCATTTCTGCTCGGGCACTTTCATGCCCTCGATGCGGGTGATGAATTCGCCGTTGAAGAAGAGGCACTTCTCGCCGGTCACGGGGTGCACGCGGACGAGCGGGTGGACGGTGTCGACAGGGTCTTTGCGGACAAGACCGCCGGTCAGGCGGGTGTGGTTGATCATCTTGGCTGAGGAGTGGGTTGCGTCCAGCTTGTCCAGGAAAGAGGTGAATATGGGAGAGAGACGTCTGCACACGGGTTAGTTTTCGACAAAGATGAGGGTGGGAAAGAGGGGAGAAACATACTGGTATGCCAGGTCGGTTCCGGCAAAGACGGTGTCACCGCCGACATTAGGACCCTCCAACAATCCGAGCATGACATAGCCCGGGGGCTGGATTTCGTAGCTGACATCCTGATGCCACAGGGTGGTCGTGGTGCGCTGGTCCAAGAACCGCGTAATCTCCTCCTTGTTTCCATCACGGTGAATGATGTGGAAACCGGGGTGGTTGCGAACCGTCCCCGAAACAGGCTGGTAGTTAGGCTTGCCGAAGTACCGCATGAATTCCTCCTGACGCGCCGGACCTTCATCAATCAAATCCTGGTTCGGAAGCGCGACGACCTTGCGCTTCGAGACGAGCAGGGCGAGCTCGTCTTTCTGCGTGTCGTTCAACTTGTTCAATTGCACGCCGTGCAGGAAGGTGCCGATTCTCGGCTGGATGTGCTCCTCCCTGGCGGTGCCGCTGAGCAGGTTGGGCATGGACTCGTCTGCGCGGAGAGCCGGGTCTTCATACTCGAATGGCGGCAAAGGGTCAAACCACACCTTGTCCCACGTCGGGAGGTACTCGGGGTACCGGGTGCGCAGCTTGTGTTCCTTGTTGACATCGACATAGGGGATGTTGATGTCGTAGCTGATGGGCTGTTCCGGCTTGTGGTTGTTGACTGGCTTGATGGGTTTAACTGAAGGAGCAGAAGAAGGCATTTTGTTTGAGAGAATTGAATAGGATGAATTAATAGAAAAAAGTAGGAAGGGAAAGGATTTAAGAAGGTTGAGAAACTATGCAAGCAACGACACGAGTCAAACTCAAAAAAGAAAACAGACGATCACTGGTCTAGAAAAATGAGAGAAGGCCGAAGATCCTGATTGATAACAAGAGAAGAATCATGGAAGACGAAGAAGAAAAAAAGAGCTTGGAGAGGACGAGCGCCGGCAATAAATAAGGATCCGTCTCTGATAGACAAGACGGGGGAGTGATACAACAAGCCCGGCGCTCTCCACCGTCTCATCATTCATCTTCGTGTTTTCCTGCCCGATAAAAATTTATTTTGAGCAAGTGGATATCCTGATATGATCACTGTGGCACCACTGGTGTAGTGCAAGTCCACAACCTTGCGCGCGCGCGCGCCAGTGCAAGCGCAACAAACGGCATTGTTGCTACATAGTACTCCCTTTCATCTCCGGTCCGGGTGATGAGTTCTGTGCTGGGGCGGAATATGCATGAGAAGATTCCGAAAAGGACCAGGGCCGAGGGTAAAAAAAAAAAAAAAAAAAAAAAAAAAAATTTTTATGCCGGGACGACAGGGGGGGGGTATAGCGTAGTGTGTGTGTGCGTATATGGAACTGTGTGTGTACCAGAATTACACCAAGAAACGGTCCGGACGGATCCAAACGATTCAACGGCCGACAGCCGGCGCCACTTTTAGAGTGACAATGACATAAAACATATCAAAAAAGGGAGTAGAGCAGACAGATCCGACACGAAGGAAAACTGGAGAGACTAGTCCGTCCGCTTAGTGAGGCATCCTCCGACCACCCTCCGTACTCGGGAGAGACTCTGCTCTGTATGTACCGGAAACGCGCGCGAGGGATACTCGACGAGCAAGAAGATGAGCGGTCAAGGGCCAATCCATTGGCTTGCGGGTCATCGGAGCTCGAATTGTCGTCCACTTGGGCTAGTTATTCATGGACCTCTTTCAAACGGGGTGAAGGAATTGACCCATTGACTGCGATTGTCCACCGACAATGAATATCAACATAACCCCCCGGTTCGCTCCTTGATCCCGGCGCGTTTCCGGGACTTTGGCTCGCATTGGATGGAAGCTATTTTTCATTCCGTTTGTTTCTGGTGCAGAATTTTTTCATTTGCTTTTTTTCCCTCTGAATTTCTATTTTTTCACCGCTCAGAAGAGACCTCACACAAACGCGAATGATAAGGTCGTCAATGGTGCCGGAAATGTGGCCGTAAAAGTGGACAGGGGAATGATGGAATCTTGCAGCATGCAGCTAGAATTCCAAAAAAATAGATATTAAACCCGCAAGCCGTGATGTTCAATATCACGATACAACGGGAGCAATTGAGCCGAGTTGAACTGCACTGCAATAGGGCGCGCCGGATGGGTCCTGTAACTGTCGTCGTCCGAGAAAGTAGCTGCAGCTCTCCATAGCTGGTACGTAGCTTCAGCTCCTCCCGTAGACCTTCGGATGGAGCAGGAGTAGGAGGAGTTCGGAGTCATAGCTCTTGCTCCGGCTTGTTTTGTTTCTGGCGACTTGCTTCCTATTTTGCATCATCCTTGCATGGCCTCGAAGCCGTCTGTACTCCATGAGTGTCGAACATAGAACTAGATTCTCGATCGAGCCCTGCAGCCAGCCTTGAAATGGCCAATTAATGAAGACTTGTGTGTTTGTCTGCTTTGTACGTGCGTGGTATGCAACTAAGAGTCTCGAATTTCCTGGACCGGGAAATGACATTTTATTGACATGACTGATCGGATTTTACATCACGGAAGTCGGCGTGTAAACCATAATCCAGGGTAAATTGTATATAGTTAGCGGTTGGGGTTGTGACAGGTACCCAATCCATGGTCCCCGTTGTTTTTGCTTTTTCCGAGCTGTCGATTCTCGGAGAGAAACATCGGTAGAGGATTCTGGGGTCGTACATTGTACGCATTCATTGGTTCGGCTCTTGCCTCTTTGCCTGTCCGTTGCCGTCGACCCTCTTTCTCATGTGTTCCCAGCCCAGCCTGACTTTTACCCGAATAGTTTAATCCATAGCAGTAGCGTGTGTGCTCAGAACACAGCGTTTAAAGCCCACCGTGCTCCGGAGCCAGTCGTCATACTCTCTCCATCTGGTTGTCTTGAATAGGAATAGCAGTCCGTTTTCATTTCGGGTGTACGGTTCGATACCCCCGGTACAGAGCAGATTTTTTATCAGATTCTCCACAGACAAGACACTAAGCCAGAGACCGTTTTGTATCATCCAAACCCAGCCCCATCCGAATCGGAAGGAGGACGGCTGGTAGGGTAGTACAGTAATCTTGGATTAGGCCGGTCGTAGAAGGTTTCCAGGCCATATCGAAGGGCCGTAGAAGAACATTCGAACCATTTCACCACCGTGGCCGCAGTCGCCAGCGCACAGATCAGATCAGATAAGTCTTCAATCAATCGGTAACCCATACAGAAGTCCCGTTGCGGTATCTTGGTAAGATATCTTTACAGTTGCTTCGATGCACTTTTTGCTTCCTGAAAATTGAATGCGTGCTACGTCATGCTGTATCATGATTGACATATATCTTGGCTGGAAAATATACTCCGTGGTGTGAGAGCATTTTCTGCAGACAAAGCATCGGTCTCTTCGTCCTTTTGCTTTCCCCTTTCTTTCGGAACAAAAAATCGCCACGTTGTCCCGATCTGGTCAACAAATTGAGCAGCAACGTTCGCCCAAACCGGCCCGGTGGTGGTAGCTAGCGCAGGGAGCTAAAGCAGTAGCGTCTCGTCTAATCTCCATCCGTCGTTTGAACTTTGGGTCGTCTTCGGCCCCAAGTTGGGAGGGAACCACCAAAAAAGCCAGAACCCGCCTCTGTGGAGACCCGGTGTATATGTTTCAAAGGGGAAACGATTGTAGGGCGCACTACTGCATGTAGACGTAGGATCGTGATTCCGTACAGAGCAGGACTGACTCTCCCTGTAGGACTGACTTTGCTAGACCGTAACCTGATATGCAACTCCATGGTTCCGGTTTCCGGCATTTCGAAATTCCTTCTTTGATCGGTCGGATAGATGCCGGCAGCATGCATCGCAAGCTCGTACTATGTACATGAGGGTGATGTGTGCTTCGGGGTAAGGGGGCATGCAAAAGCAGCATCCCAGAGCACACACTAGTGGGCTTTAGTCGCCAGGGAGCGAATCAGTTCCTCTGTGGTTATTCTCCGTCGAGACCGAAACGCCAGACGGAAAATGAGTCTGAACGATCAGCCCAGGACCAAGACCCAGGCGCTGTCAGGATCCAGTTGATTACGGCTCCATCAGCCAAGCGGCGGCGGACTTGCGGTGTACAGAGTCTGAATCTTCCGTAGACACCGAATTATCTCCTACTTGCCATTTTGCCATATTGCCATCCGAGGGTCGTTCGGGGATATGCGTTTAGCCCGAATATTTGATGGGGCTGGTAGTACTTGTACAGAGGATGTAGATTAAAGTGTAGTCCACACTATGTATGGAGAGAGTTAACGTGTTTCCCAACCAGCCGGGCGAGAAAAAGCAACATGAACTTACTCAAATTACCCAGGAGAAACCCCCGTAGGCTCGATCCACGGGCTAAGCTTAAGCTATGTTTAGGAGGAACTCCCGAGATGCGTGCAGTTTTTTGCTTTTTCTCGGTCACCTGACGAGCACTGCTTGCTGCGACTTCACTTGATACAGTCAACATAGAGTACAGAGTAGTCAATTGCTCTCTGATTCAAGATATTCTATAGAGAAACACACATACTGCTTGACTCGTGACCCCCTCTGTTACTCTATAGCGACGTCCCTGTTACTCTTCTCGTCGCCGGTCGGCCTAAACACGCACACACCACCAACAAACAACATGGCCGGATCCGCGCCGGCCTCGCTCTGGAGTCGCAAACTCGACCTACTATACTTTGTCTTTTTCGTCATTCACCTCCCGATCATCTTTTGTACGTACTCTGCTCCGCTTTCCAATTGCTATTCTGTAGAAAGTATCCTGACCTCGCAGTAATCGACGCGGCGCCTCTCCTGCCGTCGTTCCTCCAGACTGACTTCTCGCGACAACTACGCGAATTCTACGTAAATACGTACAATGACAAGTTCTTCGAGCAGCCGGCGCCCGTGTGGTTCGTCGTGTTTATCACCATGGAGATCTGGTATCATGCGCCGTTGAGTATCTGGGCTATTGGTGCTTTGCTGCGAGGTAGCCAACCCCAACTTCTTTGAAACCGTGAAAACGCCAATGTTAATGCAATGCTAATGCGCGTAGATGACCCCATGGTCCCCGTCCACCTACTGGTCTTTGGCGTCCAGTCGTTCGTCACCTCGTTGCCGTGTCTGGCCGAGGTCTGGAGCTGGACGGATCGGACGGTCGTCGAGAAGCAGAATCTCACCATGTTGTATAGTCCGTATGTTGCGTTGGGTATGTTCTTCTTCTCCGTTTATTCGATTGAAACAAGCTAATGTTACCGTAGGCGCGTTTATGGCGCTGGATATGATCTTCCGGCTGCGTGCCCGTCTTATTACTCAGAAGAGTAAGAGCGAGTAGTTGGCGTTACTACCAGCCATACCGCAGATATATCAAGGTCATCCGGGTAGAACGGCGCGAGGCGAGGATAATGAGGGCACGTCAAGCAAGTATCTGAAATCAAGGCCGTGCAGTGCAGGCATAAGTACCATGTATGTAGCATGTACATACGCAGCTGTAAAAGATTGATAATGAGAGATGGATATGATAGATCGTCTCCATTCCCCTTGCGCATTCCAGCTGGCCATTCTGTACCCTGTGCTATGTAGATAATATGCATTGTCGATATCACATTGCATGTATATTGAACCCTGTCTATCTATAGTATCCCCAATCAACCCCGTGAACGCCACAATGTAGATTCACCAAGATAAGTAGTTGCTCCCCGACTCAAGTCCAGGAGAATAACTACATCCAGTCGATCTAAGATATGTGGCTTCGCAAGCCAATGCATGTATGTCTCAAGGGCTTGATAAGAATTGCACTTCCGGTGCAACGATAGCAGAATCACAGTAGGCTTCAGTATTACACAGGCTTGAAACAGAATAGCGCTGGTTGAGACTGTACAGTGATACAGTATGAAGTACAACACAAGAATAAAAAACTACCGCTTGGTATCACTTTCAAATCAAGAATCCAATAGCCCCGTCCAGATTCCCGTTCGCTGCGTCCAATGCCCGGATCGCTTCCTCCCGAGTAAAGCCCAGTTCCGTGATCTTTGCGATCGAGTCCTGTGACCACCGGGACGATGGTCCAGGTGCCGGACGGATGTTGATTCTCGGTGCGGCGGACGACGACGATGCTGCCGCCGGTGTGCTACTGGAACCGCTCGGGCCCTGACCGTTATTGTTGCCCTCAACCTGATGGGTGACGGCTCCTGTTCGTGCCCCGACTTCGGCACCTCCCTGACCCTTGACGGTCGGTTCGTCTTCAAACTCCTCTTGCAGATGCTTGGGTATATCGGCCTCTGGCAGGAAAGGAACAGCCTCGTCCTGGATGACGAGCGCACCCCTCTTCAAGTCAATGCAGGCCTGATGACGTCTCAGCATATCTAGGCCTAAAAGGAGATCAATGTGTTTCCCCTCCATGACAGTAAACGAGCACGGTAGGAACATGCTCCCGATTTTAATCTGCGCCGAGTGCACTCGCCCAAGAATCGTTGCGGTGCCAACACCTTTTGCAATTCCTCCATAACGCTGATCAACTAATCGCATAATGTTGCAAGCGGTCGCGCATTCAGGCGACATGATCGTGACTTGGGCACCCGAGTCGACAAAGGCGTTAAGTCTGTGGCCGTTAACTTCGACGGGGATGTAAAGCATCGTAACGCGACCGAAAGCTTTTGATGCGCTTCGTTAGCAATGATTCTTAAAAACCGCTCAAATAGATATAGGGAGCAACCACCTACATTCGGGATGATGCTCCATGGCGTTATGGAGGTTCTCAGTCACAGCATTCTGGCGAATAATCTCCTCAATCTCTCTTTGGTTCTCAGGGTTGAACGGGTCTGCGTTCAACATGGCAATACGCGCTTCTTTCTCTGCCTCCTGCTGGGCCTCCCGTTGTTGCTGCGCAAAAAGGACATTCCGGAATTGCTGCGGATCTGCAGCAGCCTCTGCTAGCTGTGGATTCTGTCGCCGGACCGCATCCTGCACTCGCGGGTCACCAAGGATATGTAGACGAATCGTTTCAGGATCGGGTGTCATCGCTTGGCGTCGCTGGAGGCTTTGTTGCGCAGCGGCACTTGAGGGCCCAGCTGTCCGTGTAGGTGCCGGGGGAGTCCGTAGCGCAACTTGAACTCCCAACATATCCCCCTCCCCAATACCAATTTGCTCGAGTGTTTGTGCATCGTTGCTGAGGATCCGGTTATTGTAGAGCAACCGCTGGGAACTGGGAGGGATGGCGGATTCGACTTCGATGATGGCCTTGAGAAGCTCGACGGTCATGTCTCCGCCAACTTCCAGGTTGACGATGTCGGAATCGGCCTGGTCCGGCCGGATAACGCTGACGGTGATACGCCTAGTAGCATTGGAGATTTGTTAGCCAAAGCGGCGCTGTAACAGCTGTCCCTATCCTCAGAACTCACATGGTGTATCAAAAGTACTTTATGCGGGGAAGGTCTAATCCCGCGAGAAGTCCAATTCAAACGGAGGCAAGAAGGAAACGAGGTTGTGAGGAGCAAGAAGCGTGTTGTCCAGTCCAGAGTCCCTTTCTATAGGCGAAGCACGCGACAGAAAAAAGAAAAGAAAAAGGCCTGCAAGGTGTCAAGTCCCACGCAGCATGCGTAATGACCTCAAGCTGGGAGCAGATCACGGAGTCGGAGGGAGAGAATATGGCTGAGGCGCAAGGGAGATTCAACAAGAGACAACAGGAGAGATAGGAGAGCAGCGAAGAGAGAGAGAGAGGAGATTGAAGAGGAAGAAAGTACAGAGAGCACAGAGTACAAGTGGTGAACTGGATGTTGTTGTCCTGCTCTGGTGAAGGAGACTGCGGCGACATGTGACGTGCGGCGGCGGCGGGTGGCTCAAAACGGCAACTTTCCGACTTCTTCCTCTCTCTTCCTTCTTTGTCCACTCTTACTATAGTCTTGTGTTGTCCACGGAGTACTTGTACATTCATTCTGTGCTTATTTATCAGCCATGTCCTACTGCAACGCTTGTGCTGCCGGTCGGGTTCTAGATCGAATGAAAATGACCAGGCAAAGCGGGTGACCGTTGAACCTGCAGTGGGAACCGGAGGGGCTGCGGCGTCAAACTGTCGAGAGGGGCCGGACTGGATACTCGGATTGAAAATAAGACGATCTTTGCCCGATAATCTGCCTCTTTTAAAGGATTTCATTCTGGCCTGAAGCCACGGATTACTGCGTCACGCGTTGAAAACCTGCATACAGGCCATGCGACGGTAATCTTTACGGCTGTCTCTGTGCTGACGGCATAGCCTCGTGCTCTGATGGCCACAAACAGTTTCGCATACTCCGTACAGGCCCGGATGATAATAACGAGCTGCCCGTCTGGTTCCATTCCCCATACACGGAGTTCAACGAACACCCTGACCAGCGAGTCGACGAAAGTACGAGGGAAATGCTGCAAGTCTCCTGCAACTAGTCACTTAGGGGCTACATGACAGTTGATACTGGTCTCCACCAACAGTAGCGCGATAATTTGTATAAGGCTCACCCTTCGGCGGAGTACATCCGGCCATTCAAACTGACTAGAGGCCAATGTACTGCTGAATATTTGTCGGCATTTGTTCGGCTCTTTTGAATATCCGTAGGGATACCACAGATTGACGATTGGAATTGATATGGCGATACCTTATGGAACAGGATGTAGACCCGATGCCCAGAGCTCAAAGTCCAGTCTCGGAGGCGTTTGACTTGGCTTTCTGGTTTGCGGAGGATGGTGATTCCGTTCTAGGCGCCCGTAAGGTTCCCTGGGCCATTGCTAGTAGCTCGTACAGCATTGTCGCTGCTTGCTAGTTAGCGAAGTCATTTCTATCGTAGCAAAGAGAAACTAATAATTTGCGAGTGTGCAAGAATATTCATGTGCCGCAGCGAATTTAAGCCATCACATTCCGATGATCAGATAAGATAATTTGTATACTACCACCTACCGCAAACGGATGTTGCATCTCGACTGCAATACAACTACAACATGTAATCACGACTTGCTGAAGAAGCAAATATTCTCTGCTTAATTCTGAGACTTTGATCCCATAGTTAATCTGCTTCTTTTCTACTCTCTTTTCTCTCAGCTTCTCGTATTCTCCCGTGTCCGACTAACGATACAATTTAAACTCGGAAGATAAGATTATCTCTTGATGATGGGTTTCTAAATTGGTTCCAATGACGGGATTCTGACTGAACCTTTTTTTTTTTTTTTTTTTTTTTTTTCCCCTACTTTTTCTTCGTCCTTCGCCAGCTTGCCTGCTTTGTCCTCTCTCTCACTTTCTTCTCTACCCTTACCCCAGAATTGGGAGTGGGAGTCTCTGGCACCGGAAACGGACAGAGCATCATGGCGACGGACGATGAGAAAGCACCTGATTATGCCTCTCAGTCTCGTCCATCGCAGGACAGCTCTGAAGAATCAGTGTCTTTGTTGAGCAAGGAGAGTCCGGGTGTCAAACGCATTGAACTCATTTCCTCGCACATCCATCTAACCGACCGCATCTTCTTGTTCTCCGGCATATTCCTCATTGCTTATGTCTATGGCTTGGATAACCAGGTTCGGCAGACATATCAGGTACCTTGCAGCTTCTTCTATATTATACGACCTAGACTTGAACGCATTGCTGACTTTGCGTCAACATCACAGCCTCTGGCCACAGCCGAATACCAACAACACAGTCTGATCTCGACAATCAATGTCTTACGCGCTGTGATCGCAGCAGCAGCACAACCTACCGCCGCGAAAATTGCCGATGTTTTCGGAAGAGTCGAAGTGATCCTCCTCTCGATCGTGTTCTACACAGTTGGTACGGCTCATAACGTCTTCACGGCCTCTTTCCTATGCTGACAATCGATTAGGGACCATTGTGGAAGCTTGCGCGGATAATGTGGAGACCTTTGTTGCGGGTGGTGTGATATTTCAGGTATTTCGAAACTGTAATAGCTTGCTTGTGGCATGCCTACTAAACCCGTGATCTCTAGGTCGGTTATACTGCAATTATCTTGCTGTTTCAGGTCTTGATCGCCGATATCACCTCTCTCCAATCCCGTTTGCTTTTTTCCTATATTCCGGCGGCACCGTTTATAGTAAGACCTTCTGTTTCGAGTATAACGAACGACATTGACCAAATCAGATCAATACGTGGGTCAGCGGTAATGTCACTTCCTCCGTCCTGCAGGTCACTACTTGGCGATGGGGAGTCGGGATGTTCGCAATCATCTATCCAGGTACGTGAATGGTTGTGCTGTACCTTGTAGAATGCTAACCAACTCTAGTGTGTACACTTACGTTGCTCATCCCACTATACATAGTACAGAGGAGAGCCAAAAGGAAGGGCGCCTTTGCGGCATACCAGAGTCCTCTCCGTCTACTTGGAGCTCGCCAGCTTGTTACAGAATCTTTTTGGTATCTCGATGTGGGCGGAATCCTACTTCTGATTGCCTTCTTGGGCTTGGTATTGACACCATTTACCATTGCGCATGGGGCTCAATCGCAATGGAAAACCGCCAAAATCATCGCGCCGCTCGTAGTCGGCGTCTGTTGCATTCCAGCATGGATCATTTGGGAACGCAAATGCAAGCACCCAATGGTACCATTCAAGGTCTGAACCCGAATCATCCATGAAAAAGAAGCGAGATTGATTGACACGTGCTACAGCTGCTGAAAGACCGGGCCGTCTGGGGTGCCTTGGGAATTGCTATCATGCTGAACACTGGTAGGTCCCTACCAATGAATTCATAGTAACCGAGTCTAATCATCCGGATAGCGTGGGGGCTTCAGGGTAATTATCTATATACCGTCCTTGTTGTCAGCTTCGATGAATCGATTACCTCTGCGACCAGAATTATCTCTCTGTACAGGTCAGTTCAAACCTTGATCGACAATAGCCATTATGAAATTGTACTGACGCTAGCCAGCTTTGCATCAGTCATCACTGGTTGCGTACTCGGATTCGTGATCCTAAAAGTTCGAAGACTCAAAGTGTTTATCGTTGCAGGGACTTTGCTTTTCAGCGTTGCCTTTGGCATCCTCATATATTTCCGTGGAGGGTCAGGAGGATCCAGTCATTCGGGTGTTATTGGTGGGCAAGTTTTGCTAGGTATTGGTAAGTTTAGTAGAGTCTTGAGCTTTTGGGGATCTGGTGCTAAAGTATACACAGCTGGAGGTTTATTCCCGTACTCAGCCCAGGCCAGTATTCAGGCGGCTACCAAGCACGAACGTAAGTGCACAGCGTTCCACTTCTTCCACGGGCTTGACTAAATGAAACAGATCTTGCCGTGGTGACTGGTCTCTTTTTGGCCTGCTACAACGTTGGAAGCGCACTTGGCGATACTATCGCGGGCGCAATATGGACTCAAGTCCTTCCAGGGGAACTTAGCAATAAGCTCGATGATCCTGCACTCATTCAGCAGGCGTACGGGGATCCGTTCACCTTTGTGTCTACTCATGCCATGGGGACCCCTGTCAGGCAGGCGGTCGTCGACTCTTATAAATATGTCCAGCGGCTACTCTGCATCACCGGTATCTGCTTGACGGTGCCCTTGATTGTCTTTGCTTTTTGCATGAAGAACCCGAAGTTGACCAACGAACAAAGCTATGCTGATCCCGAAGAAAGCGAGGAGTCTCCTTGATTTGCATTGGTTGTTTTTGGATGATGGCGTTTGGTTGATATGCATCAAGCGTTTGCACTCTGTCTTTTTTGAGTGGTCTGGATATGATACAATTCTTCTAGCTTATGTATTTAATATGGCTAGCTATATATGAGAATGAGACAGTTCTGCTAAAAACAATAGAATGACAAGATAGACAAAGCCATGTAAACACTGGGTGGTTCAAACGGAATTCACCAACTGCCTGTACAATACATATGTAATCTATCCTTTGTGAATAGATCGCAATTACAACTTTCCCATCTTCTTGCCTTTCCTCACCATGCCTCGCTCTACAAATCGCGTGAGTAACCCCCATATCCCAACCATCCGACCCTTTCTAACCTCCATCCAGAGCGCAACGATCTTCAGCCGCGCCGAGCGGCTCCAACGTATCCTCGCCGAGATGACCCTTGAAGAAGCAGTATGAACTGCCTGATTTCCCGACAACACTTAACTAACGAATCCAATCCAACAGACCCAAAGATGTCACACCATAAACATACTGATATCGCAGATGGAGGAACAGCTAGAGAAATGGAAGATTGAGCGCGCGATCTTGTCAAGGATGGTGCTGAGCATGGATTTTGGGACACCGGGGTATTGGGAGGTGGTGAATATACTGCTTGGGCATTATGATGTGGCTGCTATGGGTGGTTGAGGCACCCCTGATACCTACTCCTTCGGTCTGTCAGAGCATGGTAGAAGCTGTTGGAGCTCCCTGATAGGATCTGCTACAGTATCCTGATTGATTGTTTTGAATTTATTGTCTACAAAATCACGTGGTAATTAGCCGAAAGAGGTAATGTGGATTCCGAAAGAGGAAAGTAGCTAGGCAGCTACGATTTCAATTTCAACGTCGACAAATATTTTGTCTTCTTCTTTGGTGAGTAAATACAATGAAAATGACATTGAAATGCTAATACTATCAAGTTACAGGCAAGCCAGCTTTGAAAGGATTAGCACGAGGAAAGAGGCTCAGTGTACTTGCACGCATCGCTAGGTCCAGAACCAATCTTCTCAGGCTCGTCGCCGTTGCTGTTACCCTCGTACTCAACGCAGATGTCGTCAACGTCGATAGCGCAAGTGTCCTGTGTATGTCAGCTTAGTCGCGAGAACAAAAATCACAGTCGGGGAAACATACAGTGATGGTGGCAGTGTCGCCATAGTTGCTGTTGATACCAGCAAGAGACTTGCCGCTCACAGCCGTAACACCGGAGATAGTCACAGTGCGCTCGGACATCGAGTCGCAGTTGCCGCAGGAGTGGTAGAGCTTGCCAAAGTCATACACGGTGAAGTCTTCGATGCTGACTTCGCCGCCGGAGTTGTGTTGGATGACCTTGTCCTCGGCGCCCTGGGCACCACCGCCGATAATGCGGTAGGGCCCGCTGCCTTCCTTGAGGGAGAGGGCGTCTATTATTGGTTAGCCAAGTGGTATATACGTTTGCTGGAGAGAATCGACATACCCTCGCAGACAGCCTCCCACCAGACGTTCTCGACAGTGCAAGCACCCTGGCAGTGCACACCCTCTATCTGGTCAGAACCGATGATGGCGTTCTTGAGAGTACCGCCCTCCTTGATGATGAAGACGGCGTCGCTCTCGCCACCCTCTTCCTGGCCGGTACATTCAACGCCACGGCCGTACGTTTTCATACCGCCGTCGAAGACATCCGTGATCTCCTTGGGCTCGTCGAAGGTCTCACTGCCTTGGGACTCAGGAAGGGGGAAGGTGTAGCGCTTGGTCAAGTGGCCGTGGGAGCTTCCGTGGACAGCGGCGAGGGCATTGGTAGCAAGAAGAGAGAAGAGAAGGCTTTTCTGATACATTTTGGATGATTGAGAGTGCTGTTGATCGATTGATGATGCTGGAAAGGTGGTCGCAAAGCGGGCTTTTATACCCGCGCTCATGGTATACATTCGTTAAGAGGACCCTGTCCTCTACGATATTGATCTATTTTCATCTTGGCATGTCTCAATGTGAGTCCTCATTCTCCCAAGAGAAAGAAAATTGAGGATATACGTGAAACCGCTGGGAAGGAGATGCTTCTCCAACAAAAATACTACCGCAGCATTGATTCGTGCAACTACAGGCACAATGGCCACCACTTGGATCTCGAATCAGTCAAAGTGCCTGCCGATCACCGCAATTCATTTACGGCGCTCACAGCAAACATTCGACCCGGATAATTATGGACCTCTTGGATCTTCTGATACACCCTGCTTGTCTGGTTCTCCGTGCGAAGATGCGGCTTCTGCCGACATCCCGGACTGTCTTTGCCATCTGAGCAACCTCGAGCTTTGAACTCTGAAGTGTGATGTGCAATTGACGGTCTTCTTGTCATTCTACAGCGCCCGCTCCCCGGATAACTTGACCCAATGACTGGTGGTTGTGTTGCGATTCTCATTCTTCAACCCCCGGATACTAAGACCCTTAGCATTGAAATCATGGCGCAGCACAGTTAGGGTCTTGGGTTCTCCACTACCTAATATCACGCTGCATTGGATTTGGCCTGTGGCTACTAAACCACCCCTGCGATTCATTTGGCTAGCTTAACCGACTCATGCCTGAGAGCGGTTTCTGGTGTATGATGGCAGCATGTGTCTTTCTACTGCAATGTCGGTTAAATCAACCGGCGCTTGGATAACAAAAAGACTGCAAAATCGTCAACCGAATTGTCCGTTGCATAAATTCGAATACTCCGGCGAATACGCAGTACAAAATACAAAGTCCGGATGTGACAGCGATGGGATTCAATTTGTTCTCCGTTGTCCGTCGACCTTGCCATACCGGAAATTCCGACCACCAAAAAACGCGCCAAGTTAGAACTGTGAGGCTAATTGTTGGCAGGTGAAGCTTCACTTGCCAAGCTATGAGAGATGGTATGGTTCCATTCACGTTCCAGAACCTGTCACCAGCGCACAAGTCGATTTATGTCGAGTTGTGTTCTTGTGGATTGCTCAGTGTGAAATCCAAAGCCAGCTCTTAGCTGTACTTATGCGGTGTGCCGTGTTGGCTTATCTACGCTTGTCCGCCATGCTATGGCTTATCGTCTCACATCGGATTTTTGGGACGAATACGGAGTAATAATGACGGAAATTCGACGGAGCACGAGTTCTCAAGTGCACATGGAGTTATCGAGTGAATTGGAGATGTGCTATACTGTCAGTACGGTTAGTGTCTCTATGTAGCTCTCTCGTGATGTCCTTGATCTACAGAGCTATGGTGGATTTCCGTTACAACTATCAAGTCAGCATTCGGGGCAAAGAGCGAACATTGTAGAGGGACTTCTTATATAGTCTGTAGGCACATATCCGTTTGCACTCAAATAGAATGCTTCCTCTTCTTGCAGCTACAAGGAACAGTCTAGGTAGATGCTTTCTTTATGCGACGATCTATAAGTATGGCCGTGTCGCCCACCTGTATTCTAGTTCTTTACATCAATCTATTATCTTTCATTCTTATCGTACATCTGTAATTTGCCTCTAGTATAGCTTTTTCATACACTCCGTCTTTTCTTCCACTTGTACATAAAGCTTGCAATACATAAATGACCCGGTTTCAATCCGTACAGTATAGCCGTGGTACAGACATACCTATCCTTCCTATGATACCATTGTTTCAACTTTTCAGTGACCATAGGAAGAGTGGCCTTATAAAAGTGAGTATATTGAGCCTACTTGCTTGATATCCTACCGTTTTGCTCCTGACGCAAGTTATCCCACTAATGAATGCCCCATGGGAGCTGCTACAGGAGTCCTCCATACGTTGAGGACGCATCTTATCCAATTGCTATCCAGCCATATCAATGAACTGATAAACGAGAATCTTTGTTGTTCACCAGCACAGATTGCTTAAGACTCAAGTTCCGAGTTTACCAATATGGAATCTTCTCCGTCCGACATTTCCCCGGATATCCACAGGTTTATGTCTCATTGGCCGTTAAGAGACGCCAAGATTTAAGCTCTTTTAGCGCTGTCAGCAACTTGCATTAGCGCCGTTTATGGGGCGACAAGGTATTCTACGGAGTACAGAAGAAATGATATGAGAATGTGCTTGTAGAGCATGAATTCGTAATGTACACTGAAGATATGCTGAAGAAACTAGATATACCGAAAAATAACAGCATCCCCCCTCTTCCGCCGCCAATAATTCGTCGACTGCAACAACTCCGGACACCCCCGGACAACCCACGGCCATTTCTTCAAAAACGCCTCCGTCACCTCCCAACTACTCGGATCTGTAGGTTCGCCCCAGACCAGCATGCTACAGCTATCCGTCGACATATCCCAAAAACCCATAATATCCACACATAACTCCTCATCATCGAACTCCCCCGCGCGGAGGAGATTATCACGCATTTTGGGAAGCGGGAAGAAATCAAGCCAGGGGTGATGTGCTAGTGACTTTTGGAGCTTCGTTGGGCGGAGCGCTAGCGGGAGATTAGTATCTTCTGCAATCCCCGGTCGCAGCGTGCTGAATGGCGATATTGCATCGTCGTGCATCCATTCGGGGTATGGAGTCATGCCCATAGATGCCATGATTGCTTCGAATGCGCGGAAGACGTTCACTTTGCTGAGTGTTAGGAGGTGGTCGGATGTTGGACAGCCTAGGATGTAGCTTTGATATGCGGATTCGCTGAATTTGTGTAGGTAACTGAGCGTTTGCAAGCCTAAGCAACGTCTTCTTGATGTACTGCTTGCTGAGGATACTGGGGATACTGCATTTTCTGTGGATTCTGCGGTGTCCGTGGACTTCGCTGTGTCCGGTGGAGAGGTTGACTGGGGTGATGTTTTTATTATCGTTGTACTCGGTCGGGTATATGGATCTTCCTGAGCGCGTTTCCGCTGACCTACCACCGTTAGCCCATATGTTCTAGCATTGGTATCCCAGCACATACGACGGGCTCTCTGATTCAACCGATTTTGCCTCCTCCGCCTCTCCACAGGATCCGTCAATCCCGACCATGCATCATCGGTCGGCTCCGTTTTAGCCGTTGCTGCAGTAGTGTCTGAGCGATTCGGAACGATTTCGGAATGCATAGTGTATAGTATGGCTGTCAGCAGGACTTTGAAGAGAATTAGCAGTTAGTTGATTGAGCAGATGCGGGGATCCGATGGGCCTCTTATGCTTCGCTGACACGGGGATCTGCTGCTTGGTTCGGAGTTTGGGATATCTCCGGGTGGGGTGGAACTGCCTGGAATTCAACAGCCTAGCCCTACTCTGTAGAATTGCTATCTCTATTTTGCGGCGATCAACGTTCGAGTTGTGGCTTTTGGTCAATTTGGAACGATACAGAGAAGTATACCGGAGAAGAGTGGCGACTATCAGCACTATTCCAGTGATGACTATAAGAACCTTGCTCCGTGGCAACTCATTATCGATTCTTAATATCAATCAGCTGCCATGCCGGAGAAGGTTGGGGCGTTGGATGCTGCGTGGAGTAGGGTCAAGGGGGTTGTTCCTAGGTATTTCCATTGACGCTATCTAAGTACAGAATGATTAGTTATGAGAAGCTATGCTCCGCTGAAATCAAATGACCAAGGTACCAGTACGATGGCAAAATTATAGACTAGACATTAGGAGCCTTGTATGCGTGTGTCAAAGAATCTCGAGGAAAAATCGACTATGCAGGTTCCTGCCAGCGCGAGGATGGACGGCTCTCGGTATTCTCCCGCTTGCGTGCCTCAAATGATCGAAGTATCGTACCATGGTCGAGCCCGCTTGCAACCGCTATCATAGCGCGATGCTCTCCTTCTCTCTTCCGCGCCTTGATGATGTTCTTCCTCGTCTTTGTCCTGACTGCAGCGTGGATACTCTTCGTGATACCGTAGCCGGGATATGCCACGAGGCCGAGTGCAGCTGAACCAGTTAGTATCAACTCAAAACATGGAGCGAGAGCCACTTACCTGATGACATCTTCGTGGTAAGTCCGATCGTCCCCTTTGCAAATCCTTTAGCCACGCCTAATGGCCCATCTTCAACGACGCCATTGTACGGTTGTCTGACGAAATCAGTCAGACCCCTACTCATACCATGCGCAAAGTTCCTCCCCCCAGCAAGGACCCCCGACTTCCAATCGTTGACGTTGTAGTCCTTGACGTCCTCTCCATACAATCTAGGAACTGCACGGAGACCCTCCGTCGTCGCAAGTGGAATGTCAACAAGCACACCCTTGTAATAAGACCCTATAAATTTCCCAACACCCTTCGCTCCCGCCCCGATCGCTCTCCCCGTAGTAATCCAGTTCGACCGATGGTCTTGTTCTATCGCACGGGATACTTCCTCCGCGGTTGGGACCTGGCTGTCTGAATCTGCCCTCTGGACGGAAGGAGAGCTGGTCGATCGCGAGGTACTGGGCCGTGATGAACCGCGTCGACCACGGCTGATTTCTTGGTAGGGTTTGTAGAACATGTCCGTTGTTGCTCGGGCCAGGTCGGTGCCTGTTCCGATTGCGGCGGAGGTGGTGCCGGTGATGGGATCCCATCGTCGGTTTTGGATGACAATCGGATTTGGTGAGTGGCTGAATTGTTAGTTTTTGCTTGACGAAGGAACATGAGGATGGCAACTTACAATTGCAAATCCTTCGAGTCGAGCCGTAAATGATCAGCGAGAACCTGCGCGGCTGTCTTCGACAAGAACAACGGTTTTGTCAATGCTTTTTTGTATACCCACGTTGCCGGCTCATCCGACAAGATTTGACATTGCATTGTATCCCAAGGCAGATTGCGATGGAACGACTCGACGGCCGTCTTGACACCGCATTCTGCTTGCATCATGTTGGCGATATTGCCTGCCGCATTTAATGTTTCTGGTCGCATGCAGAGTCGAATCGCATCTGCTAGGTTGTTGGCGTTTAATAAGGTATGCTTGATGGGCTTGGGACCGGCTCCGGCTGCGGCGACCATGTTTCCCCAGAATGGTTGGCTGGATGGTTAGTGGCGTTCAGTAATGTTAAGGGATTTGAAACTTACTCTCCGAAAAACGGAACAATAGTTGTAGGACGTCCATAGCGCAGACCACATGCTGTTGTCCCAGCACCTCCATGATGTATCACGGCAGCAACACGCGGAAACAGCCATTCATGAGGACAGTCGCCGAGATAAAAGACGTCTCGTGTGGAGGGCGAGGAACCACCCAGCTTACTCCAGCCGCGTGAGATGATGGCGCGAACACCAGTCATGCGAACTGCCTCAAGAAGAATCGCCGTCAACCGCTCAGGGTCTTCTATAACTATACTGCCGAAGCCAATGTATACGGGCGGAGGCCCGCTTCTAAGAAACGCATCGAGGTCGGGGGGTGGTTGGTAGTTTGGCGGATCGCAGAAGAAGAAACCACAGACATCTGACTTGTTAGCGTGGTATAGATCAAGGGGATGCGCAACATACCGATATGCGAGGCCCAGTCTCTAGGTTTAGGTACCAATGCTGGAGACCAACAGTAGGTAAAGGGTATCTTTAGTGTTGCCGCTAGGTTGGGGCCTTCTGTGATCGGAACTGCCTCGAGGTCGATAGTTTTCCGCCAATCGTTGATCACGTCGCCCAGGCTGCTGATGTCAGATACGCAGTCTGTGCCAATAGACATAGGAATAGTATGCTTACCCCTGCCAAGTCATCCATTCCACGATACCATACGAAGCATAGTTGGCAAAATTTGCGCTCGTCTCAGAATATTTCAGATTAGCCAGAGGATGCGGAAAGGCTGCCGTATGAGACCACGGCATCGTAAACATGAGATGCACCGGGATACCCAAAGCTTGTGCACAATGTACATGGGCGAAACTGGGGGGATTTGCGATAATGGCATCCGCCACAAAAGGTGTCGCGGTTAACGGATCATCTTCGACACAAGAATTCCAACACCCCTGCAGCATCTCTGCAACCATACTTCGCTTGCGTTGGATATCTCCCGCCCGCAGACTTTTCATTTTGGGAATAAGACCGGGATTCTTGACCATGTATGCCATGAGGTCTGCTGGGTCGCCACCGATGGGATAGAACTCCAACCCGGAGTTTCGCACGAACGAGTCGAAGATATTGTGCGTGGCTAACCGCACGCGATGCCCGTGTTTTTGTAATTCATTTCCCAGAGCAATAAATGGCTGAACATCACCCCGACTCCCAACAACCTGAATGACAATGTTGAGTTTGACCTTGCTCGTAACAACCTCCGTATTAACCGGAGACGGGACGGAAAGGTCAAAATCCTCGCTTGGCCAGGGAATTAATTTGATAGCCGTCTTGCACGCCGAAGAATCAAGGTCGACCTCAATACGGCCGTCGTCTGCTGTATGTTAGAGAGTGATATCATGGCGGGGGATCGGCACGCTTTACCTTGAACCCCAGCTGCATCTTCGGCGATTTCTAAGTATGGAGGAGGGGGTTGATCGAGAAGCAGTTCATCAGGAACCGGCTGAGGTTGGGAGGATGACATGGCGCCGGGGATAATAAACCGTGGAACGGGATGATGGGAGTTGAAAATGAAGGATTCGCAGCATTTTAAGGACGTGACAACTGTAATGCATGGGTCTGAAGATCCGCAGATAAACGCCGATGGTTGGAGGAGTTGACTGGCTCGTATTCGTATCGGCTGCCCGTCATGGAAGTGGGGTTGGCATCGAGACTTGAATAGCTTCAGTAGTCTAACATTTTTATGTGCCAAGGTCATAGTTGATTATGGTGCTTATTTTTGGTCCCTTGTCTCAGCCCAATGGAATGTTGAACGGTGTAATTTGCAATGCTCCGTACCAAGGGTAACCCGTATACTATGACAACCAAGACAGAAAGAAAAGAAGGATATGCTAAGTCAACACAATACAAATGTACCTTACAAAGAAAGAAAATAAACAATTAAACACCCTCTGCGCCGCCCAATGCCATACCACCACTCTCGACGCTCTTCGGACGTTCAACTCGCAGCTCACTCGGGAAGAACACGCCGTAAATCACCATAGCACCAAACATCAAAACCGCATCAAAGATATACAGAGTCCATTCATGAGTGAGCGGATACCCATCCTGACCCATCGCATACTCCACTACTCGGAAAATAGACCGAACCAGAATCAACGAACTGACCGCATAGAGCGTATAGAGGTGTTTCTTCCACGGAAGATCGATGTCAAAAGCCTGACGAGTTGGGTAACGGTGCATCCGGACTTGGAAGATTATCGCGGTGATGATGAATAGGATGAACATCACCACTTGTACCACTAGACCGACCATGGTAATGTCTTGACCAAGTGATGCATTGCTTCCCGTGGCCATTATGCCCGCTCCGGTTCCTTGAAGTAGGAATGACAAGACATCCCCCGTCACGAAGATCTTGGTCAACCAATCCACTCTCACCACCGAGGATTGCTCTGCACGGATGCTGCGAATGATACGTCCTAATGTCATATAGACAGTGGCGGCGAAGAGGGTCGGTCCGAGGAGGATGAACACGTTCTGGATGGAAAATGTCAAGACGCTACCGGTGCGACTATGGGCGGACGCTCGTGCTCCGAATCCTATAACCTCGACTGAATGAGTTAGTATAGACTAAACATAATCGAAAAGAAAACGAATACGTACATAGTCCACCAATGGCAAAAACGATGCAAAACACGGTCCGTGTCTTCCATATCTTCCACGAATGAAAGAGGGTTGCCAGTAGAAAGAGAATGAGGAAGATGACGGCCGCTGCTAGCGAGGGCACATAGCGCCAGAGGTAGTAGCCTTTGTATGTCTCTAATTCGGCCATGTTGAGGGTATAGAATGAATGCAGGAGAATCGTAGTTGTTCAATTAGAGGCATATTGAGCACTGTGGCATGATTTATACCAAGTAGAGCGTAGCAAGCGTTCTATTTCCATCTATACGCGTATAAAAAAGAAGATAGTCTTCCTCGTTTACTGTCAGGACGAGCGCCGAGTACGCGTATAGATTGGTAGGCATATTATTGACTGGTATAGTAGTTGGCTCGTGCATACGCGGAACTTCAGAAATAGTCTAACACGGAAAAAGTTTTACAGAACCAAAAATGGAAATGGGAGTTCCATGGAAGATTCTGCAAAGTTTTGGTTGAGGATCCAGAATGTTGACATTTAGTTGCGTGGCCGAAAGGGGTAACTATACGGCCTGTAGGCGAGACATTAGGCCGGCTGCGAGTATGACAATATAGCAGAATCTCGCCATATGAACAAGTAATACTTCGTACTACTCCGTGAATTGAGGATGCCCAGTAAGGCTGAACAATGGTTGCTGTACTGTATGATAGTTGTTCGCATTCAAGACAACATACATGTACATGAAGCAGACTAGCCCATACTAGACCCCTCATAGCACCATCTCTAACGCTTCTGCCTAGTCGACAGATAATGAAAGCGAAAAGAATGTTATATATCCTGGCAGCTGTTCCTTTAAATACGAGAACATATCGAGAACTGTCATTGTGTCAGTAGTTCACAGCCCTATGACATGTCGCCACGCAGCTCGACGGGCGGCAGTGTTGATAACAGATTTAAAACAACACCGCTACCATACATTCTACTCTCTTCCCAAGTAAGTCGGTGCCTCCAGTCGCGTGAGCAGTGACTGACCCTCACTAGCTATTATCGCAACCATGAGTGGAATCTCTCGAAATGAACGATAGGCAGGTGTTACTGCTGCATCGGAGCATTGCCAACCTGACCGTCACGACCGTTATCTATTTCCTGCCGTCTCTGCATGTCAATATCCAATGAAGAATGCGACAATGGCATGCTTATCGAATAGCGTCCAGGAGCCCCTGGTCAGGTACCTTTGGCCTTCGCAGCGACACTTTGGATATAAACGATGGAAAGCCGTGGACTACTCTGGACTCATGCTATGTCTGGGATTTATACCTTCCGCGTCACCGTCGTCTACTGGGGTTCAAGCTAAGCATTATCACCAGTATCGGACAGTCTTGATTGCTAGCACGTACACTATTCCCCACCGACGAGTAAACTCGATGCGAGACGTCGCGCGGAGTTTGTTTCCGGGAATCCGAGTACAGTCTTCAGATCACTTCCCGTCACTTCAACACGACAATATTGAATACGTTCGGACCTGCTGTATCTCGATCTCAATAATGTACAGAACCGACAACGTACCACTACCAACATGTGTGGCGGCCTCTCCTGAAAATAAAGTGCATGGCTGTGAAGGCATCCCGTTGCTTGGCACCGGTTTCATATCGACCCTTGGCTCGTGTTGAACAAATCATGGGCATACGCCAATCGGAGAGGATATCATCGCTGAGATCGTCCTCCGGTTGATGTGCTTGAAACTTCAGTGCGTATCAGAGATATGGCTGAATCCGGTGGCATGAAGGAAGACTTGGACTTTGGGGCACTTCACAGAGTCAGTCGTACCTGAAGATCAACACGCGAAGATTCAGAATACTTTGGATATCTTGTTTTTGGCTGCTATTTTCGTCCGGATGAGCCAAGTCTCTCGATATTCGATCGGCAGTGACCTGTATGGCGTTGATGAAGTTTCTGTATGCATGCTGCCACGCGCGGCACGCCTTTCGGATATTTAAACGCAAAGATCTCGTCGCCTTGATCTCAACTCAACCACTTCAATTCTTCAATTCCTACATTCTCTATACTCTTGTCGTACGACTGGTTCGTCGGCCTTTTTGCTATCTCTTTCTACTGCCTTGTTGATCAAGCCATTTACTTTCGCTATACAAAAAACAAAAAACCAACCGATTCGTCTCGTTGATATTCAATTCCTCTGAAAATGAGAATCCAACTCCTTTCTGCTCTCGTTGCGGTCTCCGCCATTGGTGCTGCTGCCGCCCCCGCAGCCGAGCACAACAACAAAGGCAGCCTGTCCACTATCAACGGTGCCCGTAGCCTCGTGGCTCGTCGCTTCGCTCCCGAGGCGTTCAACCGTCGTTTGGTCGATTTCAAGCGAGACGACGACGACGACGATGACGATGACGATGACGATGAGGACGAGGATGAAGACTCCGACAGCTCCTCCGGTGCTGTTCCCACTAGCTCGGCTTTTTACGGATCACCCATGATCACTTCTGCTCCTCCTGTCAGCAGCGCCGCGGGTGGGAGTGGAAGCGTGACTACCACCCTTCCGGCTTCCTCTGGTACCTCTACTCTCAGCGCCGTCAAGACTATTGCTGCCGGCGAGACCTTTGACGGTAAAATGGTCATGTACGACCGTGGTGTTTCCTGCACTGGTCAGGAAGAGGGTGATGACAGTGACGCTGTGTTCGAGATTGAAGACGGTGGTTCGCTCTCCAACGTCATCATTGGTCCCAACCAAATCGAGGGTGTCCACTGCTACGGTGCCTGTACTCTGACCAATGTGTGGTGGAGCTCAGTCTGTGAGGATGCCTTCACCATCAAGGAGCAGGAAGATGGCAAGACCACTACCATCACTGGTGGTGGTGCCTTCGACGCGGAAGACAAGGTCCTGCAGCACGACGGAGGTGGTACCCTTCAGGTCTCTGGCTTCTACGTTGAGAACTTTGGCAAGGTCTACCGTAGCTGTGGTAACTGTGATGACATGCCTACTCGTCACGTTGTCATGGAGAACGTTTACGCTGTTGGGGGTAGTGAAATTGTCGGTAAGTACATGCTTTATTTCGACTCTGCATGGTGACCTGTGGCTAACGAGAACATAGGCATCAACGCCAACTACGATGACACTGCCACTCTCCGTGGTATCACCGTGTCCGGCGTCGATGACATCTGCGTCACATACGAGGGTAACTCGAACGGTGATGAGCCTACCGAGTCTGGCTCTGGTCCTGACGGCACCAACTGCAAGTACTCGAACAGCGACATCACTCAGCAGTCCTAAATCACCGGATGATGCGGCACGTTACTGATGAAAAAAATGTGATCTGGTTTCCAAGGATCGCAAAGGGCTAGCGTCCATCGTGTACATCTTAGTCTGTATAAATAATGCGTACGGGTTGAGTACAGGTATTCTGTATACTTCACTTCAATTTTCAATTCCGTCTGACTGTCCTTAATATCGTTGTGATCTTATTCCATAGTTAGATTCCTCTCTTCGTAATGACATCTTAAAGTAATTCTTGGGCAGGTGAATTAACAATATTCTCGCGTAGCAGGTGAATGGTTTCCTACCAGGACATATGGTGCCTATATTATCCACGTTTTGATTCATACATCATTATCAAGTGCTCCTGCTGTCCCTCCCTCAGCTTCTCCGAACTATTTCGTTGCCCTGATATGCTACTTGGACTCATGTCGCGCCAAATTGGCGTCACGGCACTTTTTGGCTTATTTATACTAGCCTAGACCTCATATACTCGTGAGAGAACGTTCCAGCAGAGAGAGTTGCTGAAGCGCCAGCTACACTGTCAGATACAGCCTGACATCACGTTATCAAGCGACGGGATTTATGCTATACCAGCTACTAGCAGGTTAGACCCGCTCCCCACGCTGGTCATTTCATGTGACAGGAACGCGCCATTTTCTCGGCCTGGGAGCTCAGATTCGATGATTTTTACATACGACGACAAGCCAGTTGGGGTTCTCTGGTAATGAAGCAATTCCCCTTGACTACTTCACCACTTCACCATTCACGGGATTTGATCGAGAGCGTTGGGAACCAAATGAAAGCAAAGACCTATCAAACGAACAATTTTAGATTTTCTTGGGATATATATGTCTCTTAAGCCAGTCTGTCTCAGACTGTTGCTGGTATGTATTATCACTTCTACCGTGAACGCATTATACTAATTTTCTTGCAAAGAACAAGGAGATAGAACCTCTCGTTCTCGAACCTTTCACATGAGCAAGCCGCTCCGTGCGTCTGGCTCGACCCCGAAGCAGCGGGCCAGGACATCGTGGATGCGTGCCGAAATCAAGTATCCATTCCTATGGCATTGTTCAAAAAATTGACCATGATGTGGGCGTGTCTCACAACACAGAAGGCTAAACCTAGCCTTGTATCCCTGTAAGTTGGACATTTGATAACATCAAGATATGTGTACTAACGGAATCTCGTCGGTTGAATCAACCGATGGTCTATTCAAAAGCACAACAAGCCAAGGATACTGTTAGAAACGAGAAGTGGGAGAATCGAACACCATTTCAGGGAATATCAGAATCTGCGACAGGAACTCGAGAAGGCAAAGACCGAGAAGGAGGAAGAACAAGCCAAAAACCACCTTCTGACCGAGATAGATAAGGCCAATGTATTGTTCGGTGCCATCGATATTGTATTTTAATATCGGGCATCAGAAAATGAACACGAAAGGCCAGATACTCGCCGAGTGCTCTTCTATGCTGAAACCACGCCATCCTCGCCGTTCTGTAATTATGATATTCAATGTCTGCTAGTCTGCGACAGGGCATCTTGCAACTGTACAACTAAAAGAATAGGTCTAGATCATTTTGAACTTCATTACCAATGTTTATCCATGAAGGATGGAGAGTAGTGTACTCCGTAGAAAGTGTATGGAGTAGAAACGACCTGCCCAAACGGGTTTAGCGCCACCTACCAACTTTGCTTCGCTCTCGATTCTCCGATCCAACCACTTTTCTCCTTGTACCTACATTGGTCCAGCATACCTGCAATGCCACGCAGAGCACATAAAAAATCCAGAAATGGCTGTGTCGAATGTAAACGGCGGCACGTCAAGGTACTACCAGAAAGGGTTACTGTCGCGGCAAGGGAGCTAACTTTGGCCAGTGCGATGAGCGACGGCCGAAATGCGTCAATTGCTCGGTTTCAGAACGGCACTGCGAGTATCTGGCAGAACCAACTCCCACGGCTACAAGAGCTCAGACTGAAGCCAGCCTTACAGCTCGCTCGTCACCAGCCGTAGCGTCACCGGCAGGAAGTGTCCCTGCTTCGACGCGGGAAGAAGACTTCCCTTCGGCTAATATGTTGCATTTTGAACTCCTCTACCATCTGTCAACAGAGACTATTCCATCACTGGAGCTGAATTCTGAGCAAATGAAAGTTCCTGCCAGCGAGCTCTTCCGAGTTTGCGTGTCCGCTCCTTATGCGATGAATGAGGCCTTGGCACTCGCTGCGTTGCACTTGGCTGTCGTTTCCTCCCCGGAGAAGAAAGATTTCTACAAGACTCATGCAGGACACCTGCAGACAAAAGCTCTCTCCATGTTTAATGCCATGAAGCCGGAAGTGAATGTTGAGACTGGTGGCGCGATACTTCTCTTCTCGGTAATGCTGGGGAATCATCTGTTGTCTGATGCACTTGTTTTTCGTGATACTGATTTTAACAACTTCATGGACAAACTGTGCCAATCCATTCATTTGCTCCGGGGAGTCCGCGTTGTCGCCAGTTTGTCATTCCATATACTTGTGGAGACCCCATTGAGCCCAATGCTTCGATATGACAAGATGCCATCCGATCGTGATGGATTTCTCGGAACGGAATGTCAAAGACTACTGGACCTCATTACATCGGCACGGCTGGGGCAATCGATCACAGACTGTTACAAGGATGCGATTGAGAATCTCCAGCTTGCAAGCAACTCAGCGAACTCCGACCCGGGATTCATGAGCAAATCCCCGATAGCCGCATGGCCAGTGCGTGTGTCTGACGAGTATTTTGACGCTTTGAGAGCGCGGCGTCCCGAAGCGCTGATTATCTTCGCTCATTATGCTGTGTTGCTACATAGCATCCGCGACTCGTGGCTCTTTTGCGACTCTGGATTGTTTCTGATAGAATCCATCAATGCATTTCTTGGTCCTGGATGGGAGGAGTGGATGGCCTTTCCGAATAGCGTCCTCGATACGGGTTCTGCACACTTTTCGACGTGATTCCCAGGCACTTCATATACAGATACGAAGTCGCGAGAAGCAAAAAGTGAAAGTGTAGATCGGCGTGGACCGAAGTCAGCTACCATGGGATTTCTTCCAAGGCAATGCAGTCTGTCCTCAATTCTTGATGTCGGCGATGTCAACAGGATCACAAAAAGGCAAGGGCATCCGGCGTCGAATGCCAACCGTATGATTCACAGAGATTCCTATGATTTTGATAAATGTGACCTATACAAGGGTCCTGTCATTGCTTCCGTTATATACTCTGTGTACAAGGATGCGAGTTGATGTGATGCGATGTAATTGAAAGCCTTTGTAGGCTCGGCAACAAAGCTAACTCTGTAGGGCGCTCTCAAGACCAATTTTGAGATTGGCAATATGTCGTATATGATCGCAGAAATTTCCGTTGTGGGTATCAACTCCAACGTATGTGCCCTTGACTCCGGAGCGCCCCTACGAAGGAACCAAGTACCCCATAGATTAGTTACTGCATCTTTTCAATGTTTTCCTTTTAAATAAATTGGAATGATTAATATATGTATAAGACTGATACTAGGCGGTGTTGAGCACGCTATTCTGGGCCGAAATTTAGTTAACCTGAAACGATGGAGGTCAGTAACAGGAGTCTACCACCCAAATTTTCCAAAACTTATCGTCCCACTGCGAGTTTCAAGGCGTCGGAGAATTTGAGTCTAGAGAATGTCTGGAATACTATAAGAGTGATCTCGCTGCATCGGACACTTACCAGTATCTCAATAATCTCTCATCATATCAACAGAAAATCCAAAATGTACACCCTCGCAAGCCTCGCCACTCTCGCCCTTCTCGGACTTGCCAACGCCCAGTCCAACATTGGCTTCGGTCCTGCGTTCTCCCTCGGTCCTACCCAGTCATGGATCCGTGAAGCAAACACCACTCTCGTGCTTCCCGAAGTCCCTAGTAAGGAAGCTGATCGACTTGCTCTCTGGCCTGGAATGGGAACCAGCGGTGGTGACTTGATTCAGGCGCTCGCTGTTTCTTTCTTTGACCCGAACGCGTGAGTGGATTCAAGAGGAGACCGGTTGAAATCAGGAACTGACATGTTGTAGGAACTGCGGCGCTAGCAGCGGACAGTGGTGTACATGGGCAAGCACACTTCAGGGTAAGGAACTCGGACGATTGACAAGTTGGACAAGCAGTGCTAACCGAACAACAGAGCAGCAGCTCGGCGGCAAAGAGGTCCCTGCCAACCCTGGTGATGAGCTTGTCATGCACTGTAAGTTTTCCTTCATGACAGTCTTCGATGATGATCAAGGTTAACCAAATCATAGACGAGTACAACGATGAGACCGACAAATATGACCAGACCGTCTCCATCAACGGAGAGGTCGTCTCAAGCCTCTCGACTAGTATGCCGCCCATTCCCTGTTCTTCAAGCAACTAATGACGATGTCAAACAGGCTCCGGTCAGGCCCAAGGCTGGGGTACGGCTGTCGAATGCCAGGACAACGCCTGCGAGAACACCCGCGTTGCTGCGCACCGTAAGTCTCGTCATAGCAACTAACATGAAAGAGTTATCGCTGATCCCCGACAGAATACAAGTCGACTACCATCGTCCTCGACTCCGCTGACTCTTCGTTCAAAGATACCCTTGTCCTCACCGAGGCCGACTCGTCGGACTTTACCACTAGTGACAACGGCAAGACTTGGACTGTGGAGACTATTAACATCCATGCGCACACTTACAACCTTTAAAGGAGATTTTATATCTTCAGGTGATAATTTTGTTTGTATATAGTTGTTTCCGGAATAAGCAAATATAGCTAGGCCGTGCCTGGCCGTAGGTCTTAGAAGCCATCTTTTGTTGTCCAAGTAGCATGCCGGTAAAATCAGTGGATGTTTGTTTGCGTAGCAGTGCAATACTCTGTATATTTGATTCATTTATAAAAGACGCTATCTATCCTTATAACAGTTCATCTAAGCATGGGTAACCACAGATGGACAGATATCGCCACCTGCACTGTAAGTCTGAGCAATAATGTAAGATATTGCGGTTTATAGATAGAGCAAAATTCCGAGCAAAGCATCGATGCCCGGTAGGAGACGATTGGAATGAGATCTATAGATCAGCCCATAAAAGGGCGCTTCTTGGAGCCTGGGAAAAAATTCAACATCGGATGGTGAACGGGAAAGCCTGTAGGGTGCGGGTGCTGCACACTTCCGATGTGTACAAGGCATGGGTGGTTAGTATAAAAGAGGATTGATAGGGGAAAGGTAGTAGGAGTTTCAGGGAAATGGATCCGTAAGAACGAGAAATGAGCCGAAGCGGAGGATGCTAGAACGGCTTGCGGTGTCTGTACGTCTCTTCAAAAGACAGACTACCGTTCCACACCTCTTCGAGCATTCCCTTCTCCAGCCGGTTGTAGGGAAGCTCTGCCACGCTTCAAGCTCATCAGTCATCATGACCCAGACCTTGCGAAACCCGAAATCGCTTACCTTGTCTTCAGGGCCTCCACTCCATTTGTCGCCAGCGTTTCCGCTTCCTGGAAGCGATCATTATCTGACGCTTCGGCGGCTCTTCTTAGGAGTACCAGTGCTTTCTCCGCGGCGCTCAAAGCTGTTACCCACTTCTCTGTTGAGTCCCGCTTTCTCGACACGCCGATCTGTCCCAAAATGCCCTAATGCCGTTAATATAAGACATAATGAGCCAGTCGAACATGCGTTCCGTCGCTATCAGTTACTGGCTAGAATAATTGTGATCTGTGTGCGGGAAGCATGATTACTTACTCCTCTTGAGTGAATAGAGGAACAGAACGTCATCAGGCTTACTGGCTATTAAACCGACCTCCCAATCGGATGAATAGACACTCATGTCAACGGAGTCAGAAACCAGGAATTCGAAATTCATCCCGTCTGTCAGAAATACAAGAACAGGCACCCAATAGCCTCTCTTTCTGTTTTCTCTGTCGTATGCTACTGATGTTAAGTATCACGACGCCAAAGCAGACACAAGAGGGCTGGAGGAAACAGGGCTAGGGGGGGGGTTCCAGTATACCGGCGCATTCAGAAAGCACCTGGCCCTTTGACTCGAGTCTTTGAGTCTCAAGCGTCAGATTCTTCTTTACCTCTATAAAGAGGACGCTGATTGCACCGAGCGAAATGTTGTGGTGTCCAATTCTACCACTACGGGTAAATCCGCCTTGCAACAAACCCTCTGGGTTGTTTACAACGGCACTGCCGAACAAACTTGCGAGTGATTCGAACATCTAGATCTCATCAGTCACAAATCCTACGAGTATCGATTTGATATTACCTACCGAAGATATCAATCGGGATTTTATTGCCTCCGTTTTGTACAAGTGTATCGGCCCGTGGACACGCTTGGATTTGCCCAGATCGTCGACTATTTCTTGGAAAAGGTCTTTGGGAATCCTTGAACGGAACATATCAATTCGTTTGATATCCTGGCCTCCCTGTTCAGGGTTCAATCCTACATAAGCGGCTGCCTGCTCATACGAGACGTTTGAGAATGAAAGGTTCAACCCTTTTCCTATTGCGAGAACTCAGCTAACAGAATGTATAACCGCAGGACAGTGCTAGCATACCAGTCACGGTCTGTGACAAGGTCACAGGATATCTCAAGTCCTAGCTACAGGTAGGTACTAGGTACGGACAGTTACGGCAGACTATATGTACAAAGCGGGCAAAAATGACGAAAACCATTGCTGACTATTGTGACTATATAGATGCTGCCAGCTGGTTGAGGCGCGGAAGAAACACTTGGACTGGGCGAAAATGACGTTGGTGCGCGATCTGCAAATGCACCTGCTGGAAGTATAGAAACATTTGTCCAATTATATACAGGAAACCGAGATCAATTCAAATGAGGGCGAATATATATCCAAAAAGGAAATATACTCCAACTATGGATGCCACGAAATGGTCCTCGCGCGAGGTCCTCCGCACTCATACGCTGCCAGCAACGTATGGTGGTCCAACGCCATGATGCCCGGCCAGTGACTGATCTTGTCACAGACCACTTCCGGCCTGCTCCATTGGATCTGTCCGTTGTGAGGCGCCTGGCCAAACACGACGCTGACCGTCGCGTTGCGCGTCCACTGCACCTGCGACTGACTCTCGTCCGTCATGAAGATGACGGCCAACGTGCCGTCCGCAAACGATGCGATCTGCGGCGACCCACAGTTGTGGCCACGAGCCGGCGTGTATACGTTCTGCCTCCAGCCCCAGGTCCGGCCGTCGTCGTAGGAAAGCAACGCTTCGACATTAAAGGGACCGTGGCGCGTCGTCTCGAAGACCATCACCAGGGCCTCCCGGCCATTATCCCTAGTCTCGGCAATACCAGTCATGCCATCACGGAGGCACTCTGTCTCCCCGTGCAGACAGCGTGGTGGCGACCACGACGAACCGTGGTCGGTCGAAGTAACCATCATCGAACACTGGTTGTTGTGCGCAAACTCCTGCGAGTAAATCAATTGCACCTCGCCGCCACGGCCCTTCCGCATAAAGGGCTCCCAGATACCATTCGGGGGACCCTTCTCCATAGCTTGCGACGCAAACTGCCACGATCGTCCGCCGTCCGTGGACCGGCAGACGGTGATGCGGAAATGCGTGGGGCCGTGCGGGCCAATGTCGTGGTTGCGGAATGCCGCCAAGATAACCCCCGGCGCGGCCTCCAGCAAGAACACGTTGTCACAGTCGCCGTCAGCCCGAGACACCTCGCCATGCTCTGCCCAGGATTGGCCGCCGTCGGTACTCCGGGAAACGCGCAGGACGCGAGTCGAGCCTTCAAATTGGGTGCAAGAAGCCAGAATCGAACCGTCGGATAGGCGAGTCAAACGAGGATAGGTGCCTCTGCCGTTGAATGAGACATGGCGCTCGTCGCTGTTGATAACTCGTCGTCCGATGGTAGGGGCTCCGGGATGGTTTGTGGCCGGATGGGAGGAGCCCGAGGAGCCCTGGTTTTTGAGCTCGTCGAGGCCTTTCTGGAAGCCGTGGAGGATCTTTTGGCCAATTTTGTCTGCCATAGTGATATATATATATATGTATTAATCGAGAAGATGAAGGGACTGCTATGTAAAATGCCGGGGAATGGGGATGCAACGCATTTATGGTCTTGCGGGGGATGATGACATCATGTGGTAAAAGACGCTGCCTGTCCGATTGACATGCCGCTAACCTGAATGGGCATAAGGAGATCAGGTGGTGCTCTAACCCTATGCGGTATAGATCTGGGTTGCTGTATTTGGCCATGGACATTCCATGGAGATAATGATAGGCGCACCTGCGGGAAGCGTTTAACATTATAGTGAGGGAGCGGGAAACGAGGACTTGATGTCCCAACGACATACTATATTCTGAACCAGAGTCCAATTGCAGAAACTAAATCGTAGCTACCAATAACGAGAACCCATTGTCCATGGCGCTCACCCTCCTCAGCTCCAGCTTATTTGACCTGATCGCTTCCCCAAGGCGGACGCTCAGCGGCATAGTAATAGACGCTCAGGTACGGTCCGGTGTGTTCGTGGTATGCAAAAGAAATCCACGCTTGCAGGCGCTCGGTTAGTGAGATGTTCTGGTTAGGACTGCGACAGGTTAGCATAATCCTCACGGGTTGTTTCTAATAGTCACTCACTATATCTGACGCAGCAGATGCGGATATTGTCTCGCGTGGTCATCCCATCCCAGGTGTGAGAAGAATTCGGAAATGGACTTTGATACCTGCAAATCATTCTCTCCGTGGACCGGGAAATAGAACTTGGGCGCTGGATGTGGACTGCCCTTGTTGATCTCGTAATTCCAGATGATGGGCAAGGTCTTTCCGCCGTTGTCGGCCGCGAATCCACCCTTGTAGTCGCGGTTACCTTCGTCAATCCGAAGCAGCGACCACATGTGCTGCAACAGCTCGAGACCGGCTTTTATGGTGGCGTCTTCCTCGATTCGTCCTCCCAGTGTCCACATCTCCTTGACCTTCTCCCAAGTCACAGCATTATGAACGCCGTACAATTTAAGGCGAGACCGCTCGATATCGACACAATCCCACGACACGAACGAGTACTCGTTCCAGCCGTCGCTCTTCTCCATATAGTCGTTTAGGATGGAGAACGAGTCCCAACAATGCATTTGGGGTTCCAGCTTGCGAACGGAATCCGAAATGAGTTGGCCCACAGGAATACCAGTGGCTCGGTTTTTCAGCCCAGCAAACGCATAGCCCTTGACGGAGACCCGGCCGCCTTTCAGGTCGAACCCGAAAGCTGTTTGGCTGCGAACGGTGCTTTTTCCATTGATACCTCCCTGTTTCTGCAAAGCTTCGGTCTCGGCTCTTGAAAGGTCGAAGTCGTTCATGAAGTGATTGAAAAGTTGGGTGTCGAAATCATGCAGCTGCACCTTCGCCAGCTGATTGAGTAGGTCTGCCGTGGCGATCTTGTTGTAGGGATCCTGAGCTGTCCCTGAGAAGCGGCTCAGCGGTTCGAACCCAATGCGCAACAATGGCCGGGAATTCTTCTGGAAATTGAGACTGTACTCGATTGGCAATCCAGTCGGCGTGATAGTGCTGCGCCATCTGGCGGGATAGGGTCCCAGAGATGGAAGGATGTTCTTAATGAAGAACACTAGGTATTGGTATTGGGTGTGGACATCATACCCAGCGCCCTTGAGGAAGCGTCCAAAAAGGGGACCGGTATCCCGCCACCACGACTCTTGGTCATGAGTAGGATAGTCGTAGTAAGAGGTCAATATCTCGGAGGGCATTCTGGAACCACTTTCTTCGCTGGACTCGGTATACGAGGTCATATTTGGCGCCGGAGAAATAGAGGCGATGGATTGGGTTGAATTCGAATAGGTTGCTCCAGTGCTTTGCTTTGATACTCGAGGAGCTCTCTTATATGCCGGTGTAACAGGATACATCTCGATAACTGATTATACTACGACGAGATTTCCGGGGATTGTCCAATCAAGCGAAGATACTGGAAGTATTGCATTTGTTGCGTTGGATCCTTCATGGCGTATAATTACCTGCTGACAGTCTTATGATTGTCAGCGTTACACGAATGCTGAGCCGTGATGCACAATATATCCAATGTTGTTACACTCTTGGCCAACATGCTAGCCCGATTTTGAACAGGCCTGAGCCGGCTACGTCAAAGCTACTGTCGGTCCGGTTCCTGATAGAATCGAAGGTTATATTATGCATTACAGGGATTGAATTCAAGTCCCAGTACCTTCAGCCCTTAGCACTATTCAGGTAATAAATTGCGATCTGACCCATTATCATAAGGAGCGGTCAAGTCTTCTCAGAGATGCTCATGTCAGAATAGACAAGGTTCAATGCTTTGCATTCACGGATTCACTGGTCCTTCTGACCTCGTTTTCCTCCAATGTAGATCTATGGATTGTTTGATGGTCGTCGAATAGCTATTCAGTCAGCAATTTCAGTTCGCTACCTGCGAGTAAGGACAGACTTACCAAGTCTATTGCCTCCAAGGATTTGCCGCTCGTCTCCGGATAGAGAAATAGCAGAACCAGAGCAGAAATGAAATTCGTGGCCACAAAAAGAAAGTAGAACCTCCACTCACTTTTTTTCAAGGCAATTGGACTTACTTGATTGAACAAAAGAGTCACTAACCAATTGACCGCACTGGCCATTGAATACCCCTTCTGCGAGTCCATTAGTACGGGTATACTGGTCTTGGAAAGGCGCACCTACCGATCTGATTTGTGTCGGAAAGATCTCCGACGCATACACCCATGACAGAGGACCCCAAGTGGAGCAGTAAATGACGAAGAATAGAAAGATCATTGCAACGCCCCCCATCTGTCCACTTTTTCCCAGTTCCGATGCCGCTGTGAGTCCTGCCATCACTATCAACGTGGCTGTTTGTGAGATATTTGCCATCATCAGGGGAGTTTTCCTGCTGAGGCGATGTACGAAGAACAGGGCCAAGAAGGTAGTAGCGGCCCCAACAGAGCCGTAGACTCCTGACAGGAAAATTGCTCGTCTGCCTTTATATCCGAGAGAAGTAAAAAACTGCGTCAAGTAGTAGTTGATAACCTGTGCTGGCTGTCAGTTGTGATTCGATGTCAGGATGGCAAAAGACATACATTGATCCCGGTCAGATTCAGCATTAGCCAGATACCGGCCCCTAGGAAGAGCCGTTTCCTCCATGCCTTTCGCCGGAAGATCTGGAGGTAACTGCGTTCCGAGGCCTGTGCTTTTTCTTGTTTGATCTGCTCCACAATTTCCTGGAACTCGGCGTAAGCCGAATCCAGGTTCTGTTTGTCGGGATATAGGCGCTGTACTACGTGTAACGCAGCATCCAGTGCGTCGTGTTCCACAAGCCACCGTGGTGACTCGGGAAGAAAGTAGGAGCCAAAAAATAGCACAATTCCCGGAACAGCCTGTAGAGCGAGCGGCATGCGCCATTGGAACGAGGAGTTCACGAAGCTGCAACCATACCCAGTCCCTGGATAGGTTAGCAATTCTCTTCTGTCATCTTGGATCAAGACTTACAGTTGGCAATGGCGCTTCCTATTGCTAGCATCAGTTGCTGACAGCCGACGATGGTCCCTCGCCAACGAGGTGGTGAGATTTCCGCCTGGTCATTGTCAGCATAGTAATAATTGCAACATGTGTGTCCGGAGAAGCGTACCTGATACACGGGCACGGTCATGGTCAGGGATCCAACACCAAAGCCAGTGACCAATCGTCCGATAAGGAGCATGGCGGTGTGATATGCCGCAGCTTGGAGAGCACCGCCGACCTATACGTCCCTGTATTCAGATCAGGATCACCAAGAGAAATAAAATTCAGAGGCTTACCACCACGAACACACAGCCAAACATGATTGCTTTCCTTCTTCCCCATAGATCCGACAGTTTGCCCGCCGTCAGACAGCCAAAGAAGCCTCCGGCTTGCATGATTGCGACAATTGTCCCGACCATGGACTCCTTGGGCTTGAACTGTTGAAGAAACTGCTCCTGCGCAATAGTTGTGGTCATGATTCCGGAGTCATAGCCAAAAAGGAACCCCGAGATTCCGGCAATGACCCCGCAGGACAAGACCAGAGATAGCCCCATTGTACCGAGTTGGACGCTTCGAACTAGTGTGGAACTAGAAAAGAGCAAGGCTTTCGCAAACTTGGTGAACCCAGTCAATTCGCAGTTCGTTAACATGGGCGCTGAAATAGGGGGACAGATATTCGCAAGATTCGCTTGTCTTGCTAGCGTTGTACAAGAAAAAATAAAAGTCCATAAGCATCGTTCAGAGTCGGTCACACCACGGTCCCCTTTCAGCTCCTAGCGTATTGTAACCTCAACTACCCCGGTGCACTTAATCTAGGCCAATT
This sequence comes from Aspergillus cristatus, assembly GCA_034509305.1. Lineage (NCBI taxonomy): Eukaryota > Fungi > Ascomycota > Eurotiomycetes > Eurotiales > Aspergillaceae > Aspergillus > Aspergillus cristatus. The sequence continues at coordinate 41,056 of WJBV01000007.1, read as the reverse complement.
CGGAATTTGCTGAGTGAAGCTAGACCAATCTTTCGGGCTTGTCTCCAGTACACAGCCCTTTCAGCCGCTTGAATTCCATGTTTTTATGCGCCGGTAGTTATCCCAGTTTGCTTTATTGCGGTCACATTGGTTACTTCATGTTTGAATGCATTGTATCAGATCCTGGCCAATGGGTTATATTTCTCTTGACCGAGATTCCAAATAGTATGGGGAATTGTAGCGATGGACCTGTATATGAGTAAAGGTTAATCTCATCTCATACTCTTTCAAGTTTCTAGTAGGATAGACAGGTTTTACTACTACGCAGTGGCTATAAGTGAAATGTCAATTTAATGAGAGTGAAATTGAGGATGAATGCTATTGTCTTCCGTCCAAATATATCACAGATAGCTAATTCACACCGAACACAATGCATTCTTCACAACAGCCCAAAAACCGTACAATGTATGAACTATCGAACTATAGAGCAGAAAGTATCAGCGACACTCACCAGTTGCCTCCCTCTATTGTGTAGAAAAGGCGCGATGTTGTTGCATTACCTATTCGGGACATCTCATATTATCTTATCATCACCTGATTTCCTCCCGATAAACGGACCTCCTTCCTCCACTACCGCAACGAACCCAACATCCATTGTACATAGCAACGCCAACCCATCTATACCACCGTTAGATACTGTCGCGCCGTCTCGTATATCTCATCCACCGCAACTCCGATACGAGTGGCTTCGCTCTGAAGCACCTCTCCCAGCCGTCCCTTCACTTCGCCATGACGGCTGCCCTCTTCCTCCAACAACATCCGGAAGCACTCCAGCAACAGTGCCTCGAGAATCTCTGTAAACTCCGCGGAAAACCAATCGGTATCATACTCAAGGCGCACAGTGAGTTGCTCATGTTGACCGGTAGCCCTGGTTGCCTGCCACTCGAACAACAAGGGGAATTTCGCTCCCTCCGCTGAAATGTACTGTCCCTCCACGCCATTTATCGCCAGAGGTGGATCTGTTCCCCGGTCGTCATGGAAAGTGACGCAGCAGGAAAAGACCTGAGGCTGTGCGGAGGGGAAAGGGAGCCCCAAATGGGACATCAATTCTGCCCAGGGTACGCTGTGTGCCAGCGCCGATTGTGAGGATTGTCGGACGCTCTGCACGAACTCGCGAGCGCCAGGTCCGCCATCATTCTCGTTCTGGTGCTTCACGGAAATACGAACAGGCAATGGCTCCAGGAATAAGCCGATTACCTGTCGGTCCTCGAACGAAGGGCGATTGACAAATGGGGAGCCAAGCACAATGTCGTCTCGACCAGTCAGAAAATGCAGCACGAGCCCGGCAACGGCCATGCCAAACTGGTGGAATGTGAAACCATTCTTGGTCGAGGATATGATAAGGTGACGATACAGACTGTCGGACAGACTCGTTGTCCGTGAGGTTCCCCGGTACGAGCGTGGTTTGCGAATCTTCGTACCGTTCGAGTGATCACAGCCATTGACTCCATTGACTTGTTTGACTTCATCTGGCTGCTTGAAACTGAGACCTTGTAAGTACTCTGCCCAGAATCGTTGCTTTTCCGGGTCGACTGTGTGGTGCCATGTGACATCAAAATACTCACGCACCACCGGAGGTAAGGCCAATCCACGATAGGTAGCTGCAACTTCATATAACAGCGTGTTGATGGCAGTTAGATCACATAGGATATGCGAAATACACAGAACCAGTGTAGATGGCGATATAACCGTGCGGATAAGGGCTTCACTGCTGTCGAACTCAAAGGGCCGGTTGATCACCTCTTGAATGTCGATATCATCCACCGTCCGATTTACACTGATCGGATGTTCAGACAAAACGCGTTCGCCAGTTCCATCCTTCGTAGTGAATCGCGATCTCAACACGCGATGGCGATTGAGGACCGTTTCTAAGGCGCTCGCGAGACGTTGCCAGTCAACTGCTGATGAGAGCCGTGCAACATAAGGCACATTGAAGGTTGACTGCGATTGCGAATGGCGATATTTACATGCCCATTCCATTTCTGGGGGTGAGAGCTTCTTATATCCTAGTGGTCGATGCACGGAATTGTGAGCAGGTGTACCGTTAGGTACATTCTTCTTTCCATGCTGCTCTTGCTGCTGCGCAACTAGGGTAATCAAGTCACCCAACGTGGATGACCGGATGATGTCCTTAACCTTGATTGGAAGCCCAAGTACGGACCGAAGGCGTGCCGCCAAGTTGAGTTGTCGAATGGAATCCCCCCCGAGAAGGACGAAGTCGTCCGACCTAGAAAGTGGTTGCGATGGATCGAGGCCGAGAAGCTGTTGCCACTCTTTAATAATAAGCTTCTCAAGGTGCGCTTCGCTCGAGGCATGGGAAGCACCATTACTCAGACCATTGCTGCTCGTTTGTTGGGCTGAATCCAGCTTATTTGCCTTGGTAATTCCATTGGTTAGCGCCGTGTCGTTGCGAACTTCCATAGCAGCCAAATGCTTGACATCGATTTTCCCGTTCAATGATAACGGAATATGTGCAATGGAATATATGGTCCGCGGGATCGCATGCGGAGGCAGAGCATCCTTTAATCGGGCCCGCAGCTCGTCCGTGTTCACGTCTTCCGGTTCCACGCACAATACAACTGCACCATCCTTGACAAAAGCAGCAGCGTGGCGAATTGTAGGCATGCGGAGGGTGGCCATGTTGGAGATACCGTCGAGGTTAATACGGAACCCGCGTACTTTGACCTGACGGTCCTTACGGCCACAGCACTGGATTTTCCCGTCTGTGTCCCAGAATCCAATGTCACCGGTGTCGTACATGCGCTCGTTGGAAGATCCAGGAAGAAAAGGATCAGGGAAGTATGAATTGGCGGTGGCCTCTGGTAGGTCGAGATAGCCGTGGCTCACTTGTACCCCCGCGACAAAGAGATTGCCCAGTGTGTTTGGCGGCTGAAGCTCCCTGCGGTCGTTGAGGATGTATGCTCTTACAGAAGGAAACGGTTTACCGATAGCAACTAGAATGCCTGCTTGGAGTAGCGTCCTCGTGACGATAATGGTGGCCTGAAATAGTCAGTTACGTATCACAGCACATACCGTCACAGACAGCTTGAATGATAGAAGAATAGTACGCACCTCTGTAGGCCCGTATGCATTGTACAGCTTCCGACCTACTGCCCACTTGTCTGCTGTTCTTTGAGGGATTGGCTCCCCAGCGAGGTAAACCTGGTTTAAATCTGGTAAGCCCCTGATGAAATACACGCGAACAAGGAGGGCATACATAGTGCAAATCAGGATACTCTGAAGGATCTAGCGAACCAGCAACAGTAGCATTCATGGACACCACATCCACATCAGCTAGATGAGAAAAGGGGTCATCATCGTCCTTGCGCAAGACTAGTGTGGCTCCGTAGCAAAGACTGGCGAAAACCTCATGAACGCAGACATCGAAACCAGTTGACATGAACTGAGCGATACGCCGTCCAGGCTCACTATGCAGCCGTCCTTCCTCGGAGGATGATTGCAACGAAACCACTCCTTGATGCAGGCAAAGAACGCCTATCACGATATACATTAGTAACATTGTAAACAGAGGTTGCTGAGATACTTGCCTTTCGGAACACCTGTTGAACCTGACGTGAAGCAAATGTATGCTCCATCGCTAGGTGTTTGCTTTCGCCATGGATAAAGTGGTTTGATATCACTAGCTAGGATGTCTTCGATGGAAACGGTTGCCACTCCGCTATCGGCTGTCGGGAGTTGTGACTTGCTGGGAACCAGGAATAACTTGGCATGGCTGCGCCGAAGCAGGTCTTCTCGATACTCAGCCGGGTATGATGAATCCAACGGACAATACACTGTATTGGCAGCGGTGGCCCCCATAATGCCGACAATCCAATTGATTGATCTATCGGCCAGGATGGCTACCACTTCTCCCGGCTGTGTCTTTTTCTCAATTACTGCAGCTACCCGAGCTGCATATTGGACCAAGGTAGCGTAGGTAATTGAATGTGACCCTTTTTGAACTGCGATATGCGTGGGGTGCAGACTAGCGACCGTACCGAAGAGACTGGAAAGAGTGTGTCCCCCGTCTACAGAAGGAACTCGCGCGACTTCAGAATCGATGTTTCCTGTTTGCAGTATGGCCTGGTTCATTTCAATTGGAAACCGGCGATCCATACAGTGCTGTAGACTTCGTCCCGGGTCGAGAAAGGCATCGAGTAAGCTCATGTAAATGGCTGCCATGTCCTTTACGTGGCTTTCAGAAAACCGATCTGTGCGATACAGAAAGGTGATTTGGCTGTCAGTTTCGACTACAACCGTGAGTGGAAGCAAATTTGACTCTCTGACTTCTGGAGAGTGAAGTGAAGGGATAGCAGTAGTCCCAGACCGAAGACCAGAATCTTGTACGGTCAAAGTGCTTGCAAACGGTGGTGTATCTTTTGGGCGATCAGCAACCTGAAATCGAGAGATATTCTGGATTGTTTGGTGAATCTCGCGAACAAAACTGGCCGATTCGATGTCGCGTTTGATACGGCACCGCAAGGGCAGAATATTGAGCAGCGGCCCGACCATGCACGGGGCCCATGAGAATGGAAGATTCCTTCCGGAGAAGACAGCCCCAAAGATCACCGTGTCTGAATTCGTGTAGCTAGATAGCAACAACGCCCATGCTGCATAGAAGATGGCAGCCGGAGTAGCCTGGGCCTGCTGTGCCGCAAAGCGCAGGCGTTGGTTGTCTATACTAACGTTCACGACATGCTCAGCGAAGTCCACCCCGCTTTGGTTCGTCAACGCCTCCGGGATGAGAGGTTCACCCGCTGCCCCAGGATACTGTGCCTCTTGGTCTTTCCAGAAATGGTCGACCTCGGGTGCTAGTTTATCCCGCATTTGAGCAATATCCTGAGCTGCAAGCATGAAAGGATGGGAGGATTCAAAGGGCTCATTTTGCAGCGCTTTGTCGACCTTTTCGAACACCAGTGAAGCGGAGTAACCGTCAATGAGCGCATGATGCACCGCCCATACAAACATACTTTCGTTGTGGGGGAACTCCGATCCGACGCAATGCAGCACGCGGAATCGTGACCCTAGACCGGTGGCGGCAGGGAGAGATTTGAGGCTTTCTTTAATGGCTGCGTGTGTGGTAACAGTTGTCTCTTCCCATATGAAGAGTCCAGCACCGATGAGTCTCTGAGATGGCTCTTGTGTCTCGTCCAGCTCAAAAGTAGTCTGGAAAATGGGCTCATGGGTTACCACCGTTTTCCAGGCCTCTCGGAGCCTTCCAATGTCTTCCGTCTTATACCAAGAGATATGCTGGAGGCAATTGGCCCTAGGATCCTCCACTATACTGTCGAGGACCATCCGCTTCTGCAAGGGCGTCACTGGTCCTTGGGTGGGCATAGAGCTTTCTTCCGGCGTTCTTGTGGCAAATGCCGAGCTATCTGGTCGATTCTCTGTCTCGTGGCGATTTTTCTCAACTAAGGCGTGAAGGGATGGCTCCGTGAGGATGCTCTCGACAGAGACATTGTATCCATGGTGCCGGCAAAATGTCGACAATCTAGCTGCAGCCAATGAATGTACGCCCTGGAACACGGCAGAGTCCTTCATATTGATTTCGGACTGAGAGATTCCTAAGACCTGTTGAAGACCTTTGATGATCGTCTGGTCAATCGTTAAAGGGCCTGAACGCCAGTTGTACTGCTTTCGATCATTGGCGGCACCATTATTGTGCGATGTACCATTCTGCATGGTCGCGTCTTTTTGCAATGCATCCCGCAAAATGCTGATAACTTGCCGAGGATCGAATTTTCCATTTGCCGTCAGCGGGAGGCCATCGAGGGCAACCATCTTATCAGGCACGAGGTAGGGCGGGGCCACCAGCCGCCAAGCTGCCTGTAGATTGCGACAATCAACTGACGATGGCACGACTGCTGTGCATAGCTTTCTATCGAGCAGAATGGAGAAAACGGCGGTAATATTCGGATCAAGACGTCGAAGACCAGCGTCGACGTCCAACTCTAGATTAACCAAAAACCCTCGGATTTTGGTAACCCTATCACGCCGTCCACAAAATTCTATGGCGGTCTCGTTATCTTCCGTGGTCACAAATCGACCGAGGTCGCCAGTGCGGTAGACACGTCGTCCGTGATATTCTATGAATCGGTCCTTCGTGCGTTCCTCATCCTGCCAATACCCATCCGTCAAACATGGGCCTTCGATGCATATTTCCCCTTCCATGTTGCTGTCTTGGATTGTTTCCATTCTCTCGGTGAGCAATAGCACACTCGAGCCGGGGATGCTGTGCCCTAGCCTCGTGGGATGGAATTGGCCAGTCTCACTGGATGCTTGTAGACGACCACACAACACTGCACAGGTAGCTTCGGTCGGACCATAGGCAATCCACAGAGCCACGTCGTTGAAAGCTGACCATGCCTCCAGCAATTGCTGTGACGGAGTCTCTCCACCAAGGAAAATACGCTCAAGTTGGGGGTAGTCTGATGGAGATTGAGGAGGGCTCAACACATCCAGAATCGACGGCGTCATGACAAGGACCGTGCATTGCCGAGACCGTTCCTGAAAGTTTAATCTGTTGGCCAGGATCACTGTTCCTCCGTTACAAATCGTGTTGAACAAGGTACCCATGCATGCTAACGATTCCGTATTAGTTTCGCCATTTCAATGAGAACGGGCTATTCGAACATACCATCGAATGCTACCGAAAGTACCAACAAGACCCGGTCTCCCGGCACTATATCATAGTTGAAGCCCGGTGATGTGACAAACCGAGCAACAGAGGTATGTGGAACCATGACGCCTTTTGGTTTGTCGGTAGTGCCAGAGGTGAAGATGATACACATCAACCGGGGCCTTGGATTGGGCTCGTATTGTGCTTTGAGTTCGTTTTCAAGCCGAATCTGAACCTGGACAACGCGACACTTTTCCTCGAGATTTATACCGGAGGGGATATGGTCACCTGTATAGACCACAAGGCCCGAACATGTACGGCCCAACACATAGTTAATGCGGTCCGCAGGCCATTGATCAATATCAACGGGCACATAGACGCCGCCGGCTTTAAGAATCCCCAAAACCGCAATGACCATTTCCAGACGGGAGGTTGTCAGGAGCGGAACCACCTGACCTGCCTTGATGCCATTTTGCCGTAGGCAATGGGCGAGTGTGGAAGACTGTTGGTCGAGCTGGCTGTAGGAGAGGTTGCCGTTTGGCCCATCGTCAATAGCAGTGTTGTCTGGGTGTTGAAAACACTGTTGACTGAAGAAAGAGAGGACAGAGTCGGATTCGATGGAGCCCATCATGCATCAAGTCGCAACGGAGGAGACATTCAACTATAGACAACGGGTCTAAGGGGACAAAAGAGGGTGGTTCACGAGTTCCTCTACAACGGACTCGACGACAAGAACCCTCGATGGCTCCTGCGCTTGGCCTGGCGGTCCTTCTTTTGTAAGCCGTGTCATTACAGTTCGTCATGTTGGATGCCCAATTTGACGGAACCCGCGGCTCCGTATGGCATTCAGCTGGCGGTAAAGAAACTATAATTCCCACTGGTTGCATTTGGAAAACACCCGACCGAGGTTGCTGTTTGTGATCCTGCGTGTATGATGCCATGGAATAGTGTAACGGTGGGCCTCTTCAGAAATATTATTGTCCACTTTGGGGACTGCTGTACGGGGATGGTGATGACATCGAACAGTGCTTTTTCCACGCTCTCAGCTCTGACTGAATGCTTACATCGAACAGTGCTTTTTCCACACTCTCAGCTCTGACTGAATGCTTACTTGTGGGTCACTTTATTAGTCCCCGGTCTCATTGAGTATTCCCAGAGTCTCTCTTCGTTTCACCTATCTTCGCATCACAGTGGTTCTCATTTAACTCTTACATGTGCAATTTCTCTGGGGGGGCTGAATGACATCTTCGATGAGATGGCCCATGTTAGTTATTTAGCTCTCGACGAGAACTGGACGCTTGGCTATTATGTCTGAGTCTGCAGATCCAAGCAATCCTTGACGATCGCTAAGACACCTAGGCTTCTGTGCCACAGGTGCAACTGAAGCCAGGATTTCTGTACCGAGTGTATTCCTTGGTTTTTCCTGGTCTTAACCTATCACCTTACGGAACCAAAGCAACATCGACCGATGCGATAGGACTACCCGGTCACTTTTTAAAGCTGTCTCAGTTTCCACCAGCTGAGGCTTCTAAAGGCCGAATCGTCTGATTCGTAATCTTCTTTCAGTGCGTCAGGATCGGTGGCGACGTATGTCCCTGGCTTTGCATCCTGGATAGGCTGCGGCAGCATCCAACAGATCATATGATATCCAACTATCACATCCGCAGATTGCGGACTTGGATGTCAAATTGACATCCAACCATCCGCAGCGATGAGACTTGGATGTCCAACTCGATCTGTTGGATATCCAAAAGATATCCAACAGTATATCAAACACTGCAAATATGCCAAGGCTCATGACCTAGAGGAGACTGCATAGATTATGCATTCTTCGCGGTATTTTTGACGTATTAAGCGTGTAACTGATCTCCTCGAAATCATTCTGGGAACTATTTCTTTATTTAATGCATTTGGTCGAGATGGTGGTCAAGTAGTTCTTTAATGATTTCCAAGGAGATAAGCTGGAAAGGAATTCTTTGGTAAGATTGATTTCAGATGAAATGCAGTTTCTTTGGTCTTTTCTGCAGAGAAAATTTCTTGCTACTATTACAGTCTATCAATCTCAAATCCATCTGGCAGCTTTGGCTTCTTCCGAATCCTTCCTGACCGCGCCTGCGTGCTCCTTTCAGTTGCCATTTCAGGAAGTGGGAGGCCATTTTCTCCATCATCTTGAAGCTCAGAGGTCTTATTCCAAGACCGCTTGCGTTGTGCTTGCTTCCTCTGAGTTGTAATTTGAGTGAGAGTCAATTCTTCCTCTGAATTATCATCATCTGAACTATTCAAATCATCAGATAGATCATCACCCTTGCAGCCCTCTTCTTCATCATCGCTGATCGGCTCAACTTCATTGAGAGATGACACAGGCTTCCATATCTGATCAAGCATAGCAGCCTCTCCACTAGACAAATGCTCCTTGATCATCTCTAGCTCGCTTTGTTCAAGCTCAAACTTTGATGAGAATAAATGGAGCATCAGGCCTTTGATTGTGTCTGGTTTTAGTTGCCCCCGACGATAGTGGCAGACATCACGAGCACAATTGAAGAGCCTTTCGACACCAGCACCACTGGCAGGTGTTGAGAGGATATCCCGTGCTATCCTTGCAAGCACAGGATACTCATGTTCATGCTCTTTCCAAAACAGACAAGGGTGCCCCTTGGTAAGTCCTAAGGAATGCGTTAGTATCAGAATAGCATAATGGATAGACGTGCTAACCTTTAGTGAGATATCGTGTGATCTCATCCTCTGGTTGATCCACTTCGGCTTGGAGAGAGGTCTGGGAATCCATCATAAGCTCAAGCTCATTTTCAATAGGATCTTGAGATGTCTGGATATTCACTGGTGCTGCTTGAGGCACTACTTGCTGTTGATATCGGTTAAACTCCTTCTGTAGCACATCCCGATAGGTTTTCATAAAATCAACACAGTTCCCATCCTCATCTTCTCCTCGCCAGTCCTTGCTGTCAAAGTAGCGAAGCTTCTTTGAGGGACAAAGAATTGTTGCAATTGCATATACTATACCATATGACTCCTTATCTGTTGCATGGTAATACTTTGAGAGTTTTTCCTTTGCAGCTTGAAGTGCCTGAAGCATTCTCTTCTTCCAGGGAACAGCTTTGCATTTCAGTTTCTTCTCAGCAGCATCAAGGTGGCTAAAGAGCTTGTTGTAAATGCTGAAAACATGGTGAACTGTAACATCCCGAGTCTTTGATAGGACATTAGTCAAATCAAAGAAAGGCTTTGTGATTAAAAGCAGATAATCCACTTGGCGCCATTCTTCTTGGTCAAGCTTGAATTGAACATATTGATGTATTGTGCAGTACTGGTCAAAGACCCGTTGGAGCTTCCTAGCACGGTCAAGCATCAAGAAAGTAGAATTCCAGCGCGTGCGAACATCTTGAACTGGAAGAAGCTTTGGCACTGCAGTCTGTAGAGCCATAAAAGCTTCCCGGCGCTGTGGACTAGCATTGATGAACACAGCTAGCCCACGAATCTAGATATAGTAGTAATTAGCACTATCAAGGAAGTGTAAGATACTAAGCTAGACTTACCTTCTTTAAAGTAGCCATGATATCTTTTGGAGGCTGCCTTGAATTTGTTTGTAGTGACTCAGTGCATGCACCAGACCACTCAGACTCTGCCTCTTCATTAACTGGGTTTGCTCTAATCTTTCCGAGCAGCTCCTTGAGACTAAGCTGTAGAACATGAACAATGCATGGCACCCAGAAGACAGAGGTATCACAGAGAGCTTGAGACTGCACCATCTCTTGAACGCCTTGCATCATAGTATTATTATTTGATGCATTATCAGTGGTGATAGATAACACTCGATCAGCAATACCATGCTCTTGGAGGATCTGAATGACCACCTCACTCAAATAAGCACCGGTATGTGATCCATGGAGATGCTCAAACCCAAGGAGAACCTCGCAGTAATTCCAGTCTGAGTCAAGAAAGTAACCTGTAACTGCCATAAATGCCTGGGCAAAGGGAGACGTCCAGCAATCAAGAGCAACTGATAGATAGCTTCCTTTAGGAAGCTTATCAAGCACACTCTGTTGCTTTTCACGTACTTCATTGTCTAAAAGACGCCGTATACTCCGTGCAGAAGGGAGGTGTAGGCCAGACTTTGCAAGCTTAGCGTACTCAAGAAGATCTTTGAATTCTGGGTGCTCAATGATTCAGAATGGGAGATGGGATGTAGTAATGAACTTTAGGATCTTCTTCTGTAAGACAAGATGGTTGAATTCCTCGCTTTGGGGCACACGTGGCTAGGCAGAGAGTAAGAAGATTAGTATATCAGAGCAGAATCTATAAGTAAAGGCTTACCAAGTCTCATAATAATTGGTCTATACCCTGCCTTTTACTCTTCGAGGTTTGTGGCTTAATACAGACAGCACTAGCAAGATGGGTCTTCATTGGAGAACAACCTGCACGGCGATGTGCTGGGTGGATAATCACATTTTGACAGCACTTGCACATAACCTTTGGCTCACCAGTCTTTGCATGTGCAACCTGATCAAATGATGACCAAACATCAGACTTTTTGAGGTTGCTATCCCATCAAATAGACCTCTGTATATCTTGCTTTTGGCCATACTCTGTCTTCAACCACCATTCCACAAATTCTCTTCTGGATTCGCCCATCTTCGGATTGGTTGAATCACTATTATAGAGAATATAGTGCTGTTGAAGGGGCTTGCCAACACGCTCTAATGAGTCCGGTGCGTGATGATACCGAGGGGGGATAGGAAAGTCTGAAAAGTGAGTTGAGGATGGTGTTTCACTACCAAGCGTGTCAGTGAAATCATCAGATTGAAGTAGTTCTGGATCAATGAAGGAATTTGCATAGTGGGATGCCTCATATTGACTACCAGATGCTTGCGATTGCGACATGATTAATGAAGAATAAGAAAGCAAGGCAGTAATGACTGTAGATTCAGAGGATTCAGAGTGAGACTCACAAATATCAGAACTGAAAATATCAGAGATATAGGCAAATGGAGCCATGGACACGACTTTGATGTGTTGGATAATAATACCAGACACTAATTGGGTATTTTTGGGCAGAAGTGGATATTTAGTGGATAGTCCGTTGGATATCCAACAGATATCGGACGGATATCCAATGGATATCAGCAAAATCCGACAATCATTAAAATTAAAATGAACACCATTAAGTCTGTCAAATCTGGATTTTGAGTGTAGTTTTCTCTCTACTTTTATATATGAACATGTTAGTTTAAGGTTATATATAGCTTTATAATGCTTTTCTCTATCTTCCTGTGCAATTTTAAATGGAATTCAACGAGATTTCATAGATTAATGTTATACTGTAGTCCTTTGCTAGAAAATGTACTTAGCTCGCACTATGTTAGATATATATTTCCACCCTGACTGTGTGAATCAACCAACAATCATAGAATTACTTGCAACCATGCCTTATTTACTCTACAATCCATGCCAGATCTATCATTTCAATGGTATTTTATGATAAATACAAGATCATTTCTTATTATTTCATATAGTACGTAGGGGAAAATGCAAAATAGTATTGTCATAACCAAAACATGAATACGTTCGGTTTTAAAACAGGGATTTGTCAGCTTCATAACTGTCACCTGATAGTCTGGAATAGGGTAAATTAGCGAATTTTATGCTAGTGCGGATATTTGTTGGGTATCCAACATATACCGTTGGATATCCAATGGATATCCGCAGTTGGACTTGGATGTCGGGATGATATCCAACATCCGCAATTTGCGGACTTGGATGTGGTGACCACATCCAAGTCGTACGATATGCCGCAGCCTAATCCTGGATATCGTTGCATGTGGTCTCGTTTGAAATAATCATCGTCATTGCCAAGGCAAATTAACTGCGGCAATTTTCAAGCTGACAAAATGTTTAATATTTTCAGGGCTCCTTGAATCTGCAGTCCCGACTCGAAACTGATAACATATCCATTTATTTGCTGACAGCTGAACCAACTGTCAACACTATGTGGGACTCCCCGATTATTTTCACCAGAATGAGAGAGCTCGTGCAATCAGTCTCGCCTGCTGCCCTGTCATGGGCAGTTGTTGCCGTATACATTGGCACATTCTTTTGGCTCAAATCTCGTTCTTCTAAACAACGCCTTCCTCTCCCTCCCGGGCCCCGAGGCCTTCCCCTAATCGGTAACAGTTTTCAAACACCGGCTGTCAACCCGTGGGAAAAATACAAAGAATGGAGCGACGAATACGGGCCCGTAATGACACTTTCTCTGGGCTTAACCACGACGATCATTCTGAGCTCCCATCAGGTTGCGAATGACCTGATGGAGAAGAAGAGTACCATTTATAGCTCTCGGCCACAACTCGTCATGTTTAATCGTCTCTCTGGAGGAATGAATTCCTCTGGAATGGAGTACGGCAAACGCTGGCGAGATCACCGCTCACTGCAGGCCTCCGTCCTGCGGCCGTGGATGACGCAGAGGTACACGGCACTCCGCGACGTCGAGACCAAACAACTACTGGCAGAGCTTCTCAAAACCGACGATTTTAGTTCATGCTTTAAGCGGATGGTTGCTAGCTTATTCATGACATTAGCTTACGGCAAGCGCGTCCAGTACCCGGATGATCCAGAAATTCGGGGAATGGAAGAATTGGTGCGAGTCAAGTCAGAAGCTGGCGAGGCTTCATTCCGGGCAACAGGCCAACTCGTGGAATACATTCCTCTTCTTCAATATCTGCCGTCATTCCTTACTCCTTGGAAGGAGATGTGTGACCGGATCTGCGAGCAATTCAACAAGACATTCGTGGATAGGCTCCGTGAGGGAATCAATGCACCGGCGTGGACTTGGGCTAAAGAGGTTTCAAAACACAAGGTAGCTCGTCCAATGTCGGAACTTGAGGTTTCATATACACTGGGTACACTCTATGAGGCATCTTTGACATCGCAGCAAATCTTGCGTATCATTGTCTTGGTTGCAGCGTTATATCCGGAGAAAGCTGCCAAGGCGCAGGAAGAACTGGACAAGGTCGTCGGAGCGGACCGTTTGCCCGCAGCAGCAGATGTACGCAATCTCCCTTACATCGACGCCTTTGTCAAAGAAGCCTTACGGTGGAGGCCGTTCGCACCTCTGGGCGCACCACGTGAAAGTATCCGTGATGTGGAGTACAACGGCTATCTCATTCCAAAGGGCGCCACTATCTTGGTCAATCAATGGGCTCTAGATTACAATGAAGACGTCTTCCCGGAACCGTTTTCCTTCCTTCCAGAGCGATGGATTGCGAACCCAGACCTGCCTTTTTCCACATTCGGGTTTGGTCAACGTGGTTGTCCAGGACGATACTTTGCGCAGGACAGTCTTTTTATTTCGACCGCCAGGTTGCTTTGGGCCTTTAACATCCGGACTGCATCTCCAGTGGAGGTCGAGGACATGCTCCGGAATCCATCGGCCGGAGCCTTCCTTTCCCCTATTCCGGAGTTCGACGCTACATTTGCTGCCCGGGATGCACAGCGAAAGGCGCTGATTGAGAAGGAATGGGAGATCGCTCCGAAGGAGAGTTATGCCATTCTGCGGGAGGTTGAGAAGGAGCTGACATCAGAGGCATAAGCCTTGTGTGACCACGTTGTACAGCTGTTCCTTATTTTACTTGTTGCTTACACTGCTAAACGTAAATTACTTCTACTCCCTATCACTCTACAGTTAGCTCAATTAGTTTCTCTTCGAGTGTCAAGGAACAGGAATTGCAATTCAATTACAACCTCGATTATTTTACGAGCATCACTACCCTCCAATTTGAAAGAGTCAGGAACGCCCGCTGTAGCCGCTGCTCGTATGTATCGCAGTCCCGGCTGTACATGTGCAACATTACTCAGGGGTCGGCTGCAGCCACGTTACACTTGTGGTGTGTTGTTTCTCGGCGGTTCTGTCAGATTTACGGATTGCCCAGCAATAGTCTTACTATGGCGAGTCCAAGTCTTGTGGCTAATAGCCTCGTCGCACAATGCATGGTACCTTGGTTCCGTGTTACTCGAATTTCTGACAGATCAGGATTTGTTCCTTCCGGTGCTGGCAGGTCTGTGTCGAGGATGTGCGTCGAATGCCGTGGATTCCAAGATTTCTGACCTTCTGTCAGATCGGCAAAAGCCCCGTCATTGCGGTCTGCGAGATACCAGACTGGTCAGCGCGCATGTTCCGTCAGCGCGAAAAGGGCGGGGAGGGGGGGGTAATAAATTAGTAAATTAGTGCGCTAGGCTGGACCCAATGCTTCCTTTGGCTTCCAAAGTGAGCTGTTACACTAGGGTTGTCAGGTTGTGATATCCAATTTGTTGTATATGGATCATGTACTCAGGAAAGGATGTCTCAGGGAGGGAAGATCTGGCTCATGTTCGATGACCGTAGGTCATTGATGGTTTGAAAAAAGAGAGGTATAAGAGAATCCTGGCAGTGAAATGAATACTATTCCCGACGTGTATAGCAACGGAATTTGGAAAATTAATATTTCGTAAAACAACAAGATAAAACCCGTAACACTAAGAAAATGAACATCACGACCAATGCTCAGTGCAGATCTCGTTTTGGGAAATCCCAAGATTATAGACATCGACTAACCCCAGCGGCTACCACGACCCTCCAGACGATTGAATTAAGCTTGAGCAGCTTAAAACAGGGACATGTAGACGCTCAGGTATGGCTTGCCTTTCCGGAACGAAAATGAAATGGCCTCCTGGACGTGGCGGGACTGCGAAAAGTCGACGTCTGGGCTATAAGAAAGGAGGTTAGTAACTCCTCCTTGCAAAAAGAATCATGAGGACTTACAAATACGATGCCAGATTGCTCTTGTAGCTCCTCGCCAGATCTGTCCATCCACGTCTCTCAAAAAAGGTAACCAAAGCGTCCGAAATGTGCGCATCCGGCAGGCCAAACGGTACCAAATAGACCTGAGGCATGGGATCCGAGTGGCCGGGCAAGAACGTCCAGTTGACCAAGCTGGGCAGCAAATACTTGGGCGGTTGGCCCACTGAGCAGTGGTCAACTTCGATATCTCGCACTCCAGGGGGAATTTGCAGCAAATCCCACAACTCTCGGAGCAGCTGTAGGCCCTCCTGGTTTGTCGGGGTATTGATACGGCCACCCAATGTCCAGAGATCCTCGAGTCCTTCGAAGGAAACCTCTTGTTGGAGGCCATACAATTTAGTGCGGGCATCCTGCGGATCGATCATGTCAACGCTCATGAAGCATAATCTCAAGTTTCCCAAGGCATTGCCGTAGTAATCCTCCAGCTTGTCCAATGGCTCAGTAATTCTGCCTTCGGTGTCGACCTCCCGGACTGCATCGAGCATCAATTTCCCAGTCGGGATCCCCGTCACGGCTGATTTGATGCCAACGCAAAAGTAGCCCTTGACCATGGGCTGTGAGCCCTTCATATCTACTGCATACCCGTGCATGCCCTGCCCAGGCTTGAAGGTGAACTGCCCTGTGGCGGCCACCCGCTGCGACTCCTCTTTGGTGAGCAATAACCGCGAGGCAAACTGGGCATACAAAGTAGTGTCGATGCGGTCATCATGGTCCGTTAATCCCTTCAAGCAGTCTTGAATGACGTTCATGTTCTGAGGATCCTTGTCAGTACCGACATCGGGGCCGATAGGCTCAAATGCGTAGCGGAGAATGCCCTGCGAGATGTTCAGGCTTGGCTCAATGGGGATGCCGTATGGACATAAGAAGCTCTTCCAGCGGGTAGCATCGTTCTCGACGGTTGGATATTGTCCGAGGTACGGCAGGACACATTTGTATACCATGCCCAGCTGAGCATACTGGGCCTCGGTATCGTACCCTTGAGCTTGCATAGCCTTCAAAAGCATGGGAGCTAACTTATCCCACCAGGCCTTTTGGGTCGCATCCGGGAAGGGGAGGATCCGGGAGAGGGTGTGGAAAGGCTGCATTGTGGAGAATATCGACGGCACTGATGGTTGGGGTTTGGGAATAGGAAAATGAAGAAGCGATCTCGAAGAGAAGGTACGAAGATGCAATGGAGGAATTATAGATGATATCGCTGGAGACTCGAGGAGACACTCGGGGGGTAGAGCTCAATCATTTGATACGACTGTAAGACTTATTTCAAATCTGACCAATCTAACGTTGCTGTAAGGCTATCCGGGCACCGACATGTTTAGAATATGATTCATCTTTGTCTTCCGCTCTGACTCTGATGTTTGCTAACCACCTCACTCAGCCCGGAACATCGGGTTGTGATCTGGCAATCAATTGTTGGGCCACGCTCCAAAGTGCCCCTGTACACATTATCAAAGTAACTGTGTGTCGATGGTAAAACAGGCAGTCACCCAATGCCATCGAATCCTCCGTATCGGTGACCTTGTCATAGCCGCATGGATACACTCGAGCTCGTATAGACTGATCCGCGTGTAACATGCAAGAGGTACCGTGTACTCGCGGACCGGGATCTGGGGTATGTATCTATCTTCTGCGGCCGTCGTATGTATCCTTGCATGGCTTGTTCAACATGGAGCTGAGCGAAGTTTCTTCGTTGGTGTGCGCTGATGCAAAAGGAGTTGTGGAACAAATGGGGGAAATATTGACAGTGTCAGACCTCTTTGTCTCCAGAATGGCAATAGATACCGACTTGGACGTGGAGAAATTCACAAAA
Organism: Aspergillus cristatus; assembly: GCA_034509305.1. Lineage (NCBI taxonomy): Eukaryota > Fungi > Ascomycota > Eurotiomycetes > Eurotiales > Aspergillaceae > Aspergillus > Aspergillus cristatus. The sequence goes on along the minus strand of WJBV01000007.1, from coordinate 23,743 downwards.
TCCAGAGAATTAGGTACGTAAAGAAGTTCATTTCACAGCGTCACTAAGCCTGTAGAGCTATATTTGCAATCCTAAGTCATCAAAGTCTTACATTCCCAGTTAGGGTGTCATCTAAATGCTGAATGTTCCACTCAGAGGCAAATCTCTGCTCGACCTTCCGACATAAACCTTATACTCTCCCTCCTGCAAATGCCACTGTTGTGCAGAGACATCCCAGACACTCAGATCTCGGCGTGTTAGCGGGAAGGCCACTGGTGCCGATTCCCCTGCCACGATTCGCAATTTGTCGAATCCTCTCAGCTGACGGACGGGACCATTGGGAATACCGAGGTACAACTGGGGAACCTCGTCTCCGTCCACCGCACCAGTGTTCGAGACCTTCGCGGACACAGTCAGGATCTCATCCCATAGACGGGGGTTGCCACCTTGTTCGATGGTTGCGTTCGGGGGATAAGCCGTGGTCGAGACATTTGACCGTCGCGTTTGCAAATCCGAATAGTCGAATGTCGTGTACGACAGACCGTATCCGAATTCGTAGCGGGGTGTGATGTTCTGGACATCGAAAGCACGGTAGTCGATAAGCACGCCTTCGCTGAAGTTGGACTGCGGAAAGAGCCAGTACTCGCCCTCGCGCTGCGAAGGGTGCAACAATGAACCATAGTCCTCAGCTTTGCGAGCAACCGTGTAGGGCAAACGTCCTGAGGGATTCGCCCGGCCGTAGAGCAAATCAACAACAGCCCGGCCAGTGTCTTGTCCGGGGAGATGGGCGAAAATCACAGCTGTGACATTCTCATGCTCAACCCAAGCATCCACGAGGCGAATACCAGCATTATGCAAGACAACCACGGTATTGTTGCATTTGTTAGCTACATTGGTCACGAGAGTGTCACTGTATTCGTCGGTGAGTCCGGGGCGATCCTGGCCCTCGGTGGCATAGCTGTTGATGAAAACCAGACAGGCATCACTGGTCGGATCAAGTTGGGGATCAATCGAGTCAAAGTTCCATAGGATTGAGCTTCCATCCTCGTACGCCTGTCGTTGCAAAGCGTCAATGGGCGCGTCGACGTAGGCGGGTGAATTCTCTCCAGATCCGCCACCTACCCACAAGGTGTGGTTCTTTTGAATGGCCGGGTAAGATGACTGGAAGCTGATGGTGTTGAACTGCAGAGCGTCTGGGCCCTTGGCATCATATCCGAACACCGACACGAGACGCGGGGACTTCAATGGAAGAGCGCCGTTAGTGTTCTTGACCAGAACGTGCCCCTCGGTAGCGCTCTGCAGGAGCGTACCCTTGGAATCCGGGGAGGTAGCAATGACACGCTGATGCTCAGCTCCCACATTCTTGGGCATCCCCACTCCCGGGTCTGGGAAGTAAGTGTCCTGACCAAGGTGATACCAAGTTGCGATAATCCTAGACTGGTTAGTGGCACGTACATATACAGAATCAAGTACCGAACTCACCTAGTAGCCATGTCGTCCAGTCTAGAGGCCTCCATTGTGCCATTGGCAATGGCGTCTGTGAGGTTAGAGTTCCAGAAGTCACTGTACGGCATCGCCATGTCCAAACCGGCGTTTGCCGAGGCGATGCCTCCGTGTTGGGCATACCAGTCCGTCATCACGTATCCCTGGAAGCCTAGCTCTTCCTTGAGCAAACCGTTGAGGGTCTTGCTGTTCTGGCATCCATACGAGTTGTTGATGCGCTGATACGAGCACATGATCGAAGCACTTCCAGCGAGTACGGCGTCCTGGAAAGGCCAGAGATACAGCTCATGCATCGTCTTGTCATCGATGTTAGACGAGACAGACTTCACATATTCTCCCTGATCATCGGTTTCGGGGTTACGGTTGGTTTCTTGCTCATTGGCAATGAAGTGCTGTAAAGGCAATTATTTGTCAGATCAGATCTCAGTGTCTCCCAGTCCCAGAGGAGAACTCACCTTGGTGCACGCCCCGACACCAGTCGATTGTATTCCCTCAACGGATTCATAGACAAGCACTCCGCTTTGATAAGGGTCCGCCGAGAAACCCTCCCAATTACGGCCGCCCTCCGCTACTCGTCCGATAGGGCCCACCACAGGGCCAAGGGCGACATTAACACCTTTTCGACGATACTCGTAGCCCAGATGGACAGCCCGTTGTCTAGCCAGTCTCTTATTCCAACTATAGAAGTCAGTACACTACATGCATAGATCTATGGGTAAGTAAGAGAAATACCTTGCACCAACATGTATCCCACTTGACCAAGCATTGACAAAGTCCGTACCTCTCTGGATAAGGTCAGTAAAGGGAGAAAGATCCACGCTAAGGCCCAGCATACAACACCATTTCCGGCATCCGTCACACATAATCCGGGAAATCCCACGCGAGGGATGGCGGGAATAATACCCGAGCAGGAACTGTCGGCCGTGATACCGGCTGTCAAGTTAACCTTCTCTTCCACCGTTAAGTTCGCTACAAAATCGCGAGCCTTCCCGTAAGCAATGGCCCAAGGTCCGGTTCCCGTGGCCTCCGCTATACTTCTTGTCAGTGACGATGACTAAAAAGTAGAGAGCGTTGTACATACGAGAGGGGTAGACCGGCGGCGACTCGCCATAGAAGTGAGCGTCGCTCGTGATATTCTCTGCCCGGACGGCAGAGGATAGCATAAGACCACCGAGTAAGGCGGTAATGCTGGATCGGACCATCTTCAAAGGCTGCTGTTGTGGACGGTTTCTTTCCTTCCAAAGCAGGCCGAGATGCCCTCTTTATACACTTCGATGCCTCTGGAGATCCCGGTCCGTTCGACTGCTTTCACTCTAATTCATCTTCCTTGCATTGTCAATACGTCTGGGAACCGGCTAATCTTCGGGACTTTGATGGAGAAGTGAAAGGAAAGGGGAGTCATGGGTGGTGCCCTGAGCGTCCACGAGTCATAACATATCAGCAAACCGGCGCGAGGCCAAGGCATGGCAGTCGGATATAGCCGTCCAGAAAGGCAATTCGGTGTCTTCACGGCGTATTATTGGACTTTGCGAGACGGTTCCTCTGGATATGGTTGCATCCGTCATGCAATCTCCATATTGTGAGGAAAGTTCCGAAATGTGTATCCCCACACCACGCGAGGCCCCACACATCTGGGGTCAATCTGGGGTAAAGGTTATGTGGGATGACATCTGAAAGCAAGCTAAAAACCACACCGTGGCTCGTAGTTGCCGACGGTTCTTGGCCGGAGGAACTCCGATAGCCAAAGCGTCTGGTGACCATAATCAACTACCGAAGACTCTTTCCCTCTGTTTAACGGAGTGGTTTGTTTCCCCGCTCCTGTATCATTATGGAGATGATTTCTTCGATGCGGTATGATATTATTTCTCATTGATGCCACAATATCGCCATCTTTGACCTCGGATAACTGAACACGGTAAACTGAGTAACCTCACCCAACCCCGGCACCGTAAGCGGCCGTGGGAAATGCGGCGCAAAAAGATTCAACGAGAGTAACCGGGTTGTACCATGCCGGTCATACTGCCAAAGAAACGTTTACCCCGTTTAACCAGGGTGCAGCCATTCCAGTCCTGCTCCACGGCCGGCCCCATAAACGACGGAATCTACGGGCACTGAGGGGATATCGCTCTTGTTGAATTGAACAGAAACCTAGTCAATACAACGGGCCTAGCGCCGCAGCTGCCCCAGCAGGTCTTACTCGCACCATACGGATATTGCCTCACCGCGGGACGTCTGGAGAGCCAGGACTGCGAAGGTATATATCCGTATGGCCCGAGCACTTGGTATCACACCACAAGTTATCCCTCAGTCTTAAAGGGCGCCATGACTGTCTCGCTATTCATCCCAAGATTTTTCCGGCATACATGCCTCCGATCTTGGGCTATGATGAGACTGCACGGTCGTTATTGCAGGTGAGATTCCATTCCAAAAGATAAGCCGAATGAGGGATGACCCTTGGCGCATTCAACTCACAAGCGACGTCTCATGGTTCATGGGATCCTGGTATTCTGCAGCACCCTGTTCGCCTAATGTACTCCGGATTGCAAAATCTCGATCTGTATGGTCAGCCAATCAGAGTCCGAATTTGTATATGTATGGTCCGCCACTCACACTAAACTCGTTTGGTCGATTATAGGACTCATTAGTCACCCTCGGAGACTTTTTTTTCTTCAGTCGGTCCGATTCATCGCGGCGATTGAAAGAGGCGGTCTCAATCGCACGGTTCTCTATTCTTCTACCGCGGGTCTCGTTCTTCTACCGCGGGTCTCCCAGGCCAACTCTCGGGGTTGATTTCAAAGCAACGGGATTTGCCACTGACTGGCGGCCGTAGTATATAAAGCGAGAACGAAGCGCCGTAGGTTGTAGTCAGTAGTCACCATTATCACTTTCTTCCCTATACTGTAACCCGCAAACACCATGTCTCTCCCCGACGTCGACGTCAAGCCCGCGGAGGGTATCTCCTACTTCACTCCGGCCCAAGAGCCTCCGGCGGGAACTGCAGCCAACCCCCAGACCAGCGGCCAGGCCATCCCTAAGCTCTTCCAGCCCCTGACCATTCGAGGCGTGACATTCCCGAACCGCATTGGCGTAAGTTGTGTCCGTTGAAATTCTTGGTGTGATTTATTCTAACGTTTTCGCGCAGTTGGCTCCTCTCTGCCAATATTCCGCACAGGATGGCCACATGACCGACTGGCACGTTGCCCACCTTGGTGGCATTGCCCAGCGCGGTCCTGGCATGATGATGATTGAGGCCACTGCAGTCGTCCCCGAAGGCCGCATTACCCCGCAGGACGTTGGATTGTGGAAGGACTCTCAGATTGAGCCCATGCGCCGTGTGATCGAGTTCGTTCACAGTCAGAACCAGAAGATTGGTGTTCAGATCGCCCACGCAGGTCGCAAGGCTTCCACTGTTGCTCCCTGGGTCAGTTCGGCTGTTGTTGCGACGGAGAAGGTTGGCGGATGGCCAGAGAACGTCAAGGCCCCGAGTGACATCCCCTTTGCCGACTCGTTCCCGAAGCCCAAGGCCATGAGCGAGGAGGAAATCGAGGAGTTCAAGGCAGCCTGGGGTGCTGCTGTGAAGCGTGCTGTTGCTGCTGGTGCAGACTTCATTGAAATCCACAACGCCCACGGATACCTCCTTTCTTCGTTCCTTTCGCCTGCTGCCAACAAGCGGACTGACAAGTATGGTGGCTCATTTGAGAACCGCATTCGTTTGTCTCTCGAGATCGCGCAGTTGACCCGTGATGCCGTGGGTCCGCAGGTTCCCGTGTTCCTGCGTGTTTCAGCAACCGATTGGCTGGAGGAGTCCCTCCCTGAGGAGAGCTGGAGGGTCGAGGACAGCGTGCGCTTTGCAGAGGCTCTTGCTGCTCAGGGTGCTGTCGACTTGATCGATGTCAGCTCTGGCGGTGTTCACTCTGCACAGAAGATCAAGTCTGGCCCCGGTTTCCAGGCTCCATTCGCTGTGGCTATCAAGAAGGCCGTTGGCGACAAGCTGGTTGTTGCCGCTGTCGGAGCCATCACCAATGGCAAGCAGGCCAACCAGTTGCTCGAGGGAGAGGGATTGGATGTCACTCTCGTTGGACGCGGTTTCCAGAAGGACACGGCGACGGCGTGGACGTTCGCCCAGCATCTGAATGTTGAGATCTCCATGGCCAACCAAATCCGATGGGGATTCACCAGACGGGGCGGTACTCCTTACATCGACCCCTCCGTGTACAAGGGCTCGATCTTCGACTAAGCGTTTTGTTTTTTTGTTTTCAGCCTGTGTATAGACTATGATTCCCGTCGGATGTGTATTGGTAGATATTGATAGAATTAGACTTGCCGACAACCCACGATATACTTGCAAATAGACGATCCAATTACGTTTTCCCAGTTGAAGTATCCAGTTCGATCAAGCACAGAAGGTCACTCACATAGGCCAGGATCTCTGTTATTGACGTGAAGTCGTACAGCTCATGTGACTGATGTCCCATGACTGTCGCGCTCGCCTGTTTGGGAATAGCGGCTGGGCATATGCCTCCAGGCAACTTCTGACAGATGCACTACTCTTATTGTGAACATCATTTGGTATACTGGTAAGCATCAAGTAGCTATGTACATCGACTATTGACAACTTGGCGTATGTACAGATCACGAAAGACCCGGCGTGTCAGCGATGCGGAAGACATACTTGACGGCACTGGCTTTGTTCTCCTTCAGATCCTTCAGAGCGTCCTGAACTCCCTTTGCCTCCGGGAGCGACAACGGATCTCAGTACATGGGTACTCTGCTCCAGAACGATGGTGTCCAATGCGTGTCGGATCTCTGCTCCTCCAGCGGCCTTCCGGATATTTTGGATGGTCTCCTCAGGTCCGTTGCGATAGTCAACAATGCAGTCACCTTTGCTTGAATCCAGAAACTCTGCTGATTGTTAGTAACTGAAAAATGGATTCGCAGTTTCGTGCAAGGGCTGGCATACCCTCAAAGGATGTCTCCTTCGGCAGGTGGAAGGTTGTGTGGCTCCATGCCAAAGCATACTCCGCGTAGGAGCCGCCGGGGGCCAGCATCTCATGGAATGCTGCAACTCGGTCACCGGGCTACTTGGTCAGAATCATAGGAACCATTCCACGATTATCATTTGGGAACTTACCTTGAACTCGACCACGTTCTTACCCACCTCCTCAACGATACCTGCGATATCATCGCCCTAGTTGACGCCCTCCCGGACCTGCGAGTACCGCTCACAGAATGGGCGTCCATCAACGGCAGCAATATCGGGCACTTTCCAGTCCTTGGGGTTGGAACCGGACACTACGACCTTGATCACCACTTGATCATCGTTGGGCTTCGGGGATGGGGGTGTCAATGATCTTGACGACTGGTCCAGCTAAATTGATTACGCTCTTCATGATGCCAAATTTTCAGTCCGCAATTGTGTACGAAATATGTTCTCAACAACGGGGTGTTGTCCAGCGATCACTAAATATATATATTTGGTGCATATTTGGTTGCTTTGCTTGATAATCACGTTGAGATGGTCGACCCAGTCGGTATCGTGTACGCAGGTCGCATGAGCCAAGCGGTGAGCTCATATCGACACGGAGGCATAAAACGCATATGTTCCGTTATGCAGAATCGGCCAACTTGCCGAAACCGGAAACAACTACCTCGACCAATCAGCATAGGAGGCCGAATTGGCAGTGATCAATGAAGTACGGAGTTTGATATCGGGATACCGAAGATCATGAGTTGAGGCGTGCCGTTGTGGCTCACGGAATACACAGAATTGCATCCCGCGCGTCGAAGAATCCTTCAAGGCATCATGGTTTCGCTGTCCAATTCAAACGAACACCGAGGCCGAGGCCGACCCCGAGGCCGACTTTCGATACGAGGAACTTGTGTCTACGCGGACATGGAATCTATATAAATCGGGTTCGCCCTGCTTATGGATAAAATTGTTTTGCTAGAAAGTTGGCATACACATCGGAAAAATGCCCCGAATCAACAAGGTATGTCTCTACGTCCCGGCTCATCGAATTCGACTTCTCATCTTGTAGTAGGTTATCATCATAGGAGCAGGCCCTGCTGGCCTTGCAGCTGCTCTCCGTCTTCAAGATAGAAACAACATCTCCGTGACGGTGTACGAATTACGGGAGCAACCCACCCACCTTGGCGGCGCCATCAATATCCCGGCCAATGGTGTGCGACTTCTCGACCGACTGGGGGTGTATGAGCCACTTCTGGAAGGAGGCTCTATCACACCTCAGATGGTCGTGCATTCTATCAACGGGAACGAACTGGGATGCCTCGACCACATTTCCAGGATCAAAGCCAAGACGGGATATGGATTTATGCGGATTAAGCGGACAGTGATTATAGATGCCCTTCTCTCCAAGGTCCAAGCTTGTGGCATTCCGGTTCATTTCAATAAACGCTTGGTGGCTGTCGATGAAGACGCAGGCACAGGCGCTACGATGACCTTCTCGGATGGAAGCTGCGACACGGCAGATCTGGTCCTCGGTTGCGATGGTATTCATTCTGCTGTTCGGAAACTGCATGTCGACCCCGAGCTTACGCCCGAGTACTCCGGGATTTCATCCATGTCTTCTATCGTCCCTGTGCCTACTGACCTGGAAGGAATGCACGCCACGTTCACGTCGCAAGGATCGGTGGCGGTTGTTCCCTGTACAGACAACCTAGAAGAGAAGGAATTGTTCTGGTTCCTCACACGACACATTCCGGAACCGGACACAGCAGATAAGAGGGATGGGTGGAATGAACACCGCGAGAAAGAAGTCGCGGGATTCAAGAACACGCTTCAGGATATCATCCGCGAGATTGGCGGGTCTTGGGGATCTTTTCTTCATGATGTCGTCTCGAAAGCTGAAACAGTCAACTTCTACCCCGTCTATCGACTTCCGCATAGAGGCGTCTGGCACACCAGCCGGTGTGTCTTAATCGGTGATGCAGCACACGCAATGCAACCACACGTGGGACAGGGTGTGTCCATGGCACTGGAAGATGTATTCCTTCTATCTCGCCTGCTGAAGAAGGAATCCGCTCCGCTGGAAGACTGTCTACGCCAATTCGAGACAATTCGTCGTCCGCGAATCGAAGAATTCGCGTCCCAGGCGGCCAACAACGGTAACAGGTCCCGTCAGAAGGGGCCGTGGCAAATGGCCATGATGGAATGGGGAATGTGGGCATGGTTCTTAGCCCGTCGGGTGTCCAGCTTGTGGTCTTGGGGAATTCGAGAGGAGGATTGGTTGTACGATATTGACGAGGTTGACATTGATTAGTGATAGTAAGACTTTGTTACTTGATAATCTAGAGGGTCAAAGCACCATCTACGGTTCTGTAGTGTAATGGTTATCACTTTGGATTCTGATTCCAACGATCCCGGTTCGATCCCGGGCAGGACCTCTTCTTTTTTAATTTTAATTTTTTGTACCTCTCATCCTTGTATTATGGTACATTCTTGGTCTATTCAATCTATATACTCTATCAAAACCGGAACCACTAAAGTCATATACAGCCCAGAAGGAAGATTTATCGAAAAATAAAGGGACATGTAAGGAAAAAAGACTTATAGCTTGCTCTTCGGAGCACCATTCTTCAAAACGTTCTCGTTCCACGGATACGGGTCGAAGACCAAGTCGTTGACGGGGTTCTCTTGGCTCGCACGCCGGAAGAGGTCGGGATATACCTCGCCGTTGTACCGACCGAGACTGCTGTCGAGTTGCCAGTCGGGGATCTTCCATGCGTCCACGAGTCGCACGGCGTGCGGGCGGACCTCGTCAAGAAGCTTCATGACGGCGTTGGTCCGGGCCAGGCCGATCTGGCGGGTGGTGACGGCGCTCGAGGTAAAGAATTCGGATGCTTCGCGCTCGAGTGTGTGAAGGGCGTGCAGACGGAAGAGTTTGTGTAGGAGGCCCAGGGTCTCCGAGTCGACGGCGGCAGCAAGCTGAGGCGACGAGACGGCTTCGTAGAAGTTCTTTACGACCAGGTACTGCGAATGTGCGGTCGACAGACGCCAGAAGTCGACGAGAAGACTGTTCCACGAGCGGTTCTCGACATCGCGGTGCTTGAGGGCCTCGAAGGTGAGGTGTGCTGTCCGCCAGGCAAAAGCGGCGACAATGTCACTGTCGACCTCGAGCACGTCGAACGACGCGCCCTTCTCCCGGCGATCAAGGTAGCTCTGGAGGATTTGGCAGGTGTCGTTGCTGGGGGCCTTGCCGGACAGCACTGCGCGTGCGGATTTGAGCAACTGCAACCGTCAGTAAGCGAAGTCCATGAATTCAAAAGGATTGTGACTTACGTATCTGGCAACTTGCTGGGTCAACATGTAGTTGTCACCCTCCCAGGTCAGAGTGGGCAGGTAATCCGAGTACCACGGACCGATACCACTGTAGCTGCTGTATCCGTGTCCACCGCAAGCACGGCGGCAAACCTCAAGACCTTCACCAGCGGTGGTACTGGCAAGAGCCTTGAGACCGCAAGAAGTAGCGTGGAGATCGGCAAGAAAGTCTGCACCAGCGCGCAGCTGCTCAGGACCAGCGCCACGATTGTCCTGGTCAGGTTGACTGGCCGCCTTCATGCGGTTCTGGTTCTCGTCGTAGAGCTTCATCATTCCCCGACCAGTGAAGTGCAACGCGTACATAGCGGCCAGGAGGGGTAAGAGACGGACTTGGACCATCTTGTAGTTCAATACCTGGTTCTCACCCTTTGGTTCGGTGGCCTCGCGGTCCTGGAACTGTCTCCGAACAGCACAATAGCGGACGGCAATGGTGACACCGCGGGCGAGGACACCACCAGCCTGAAGAACGATGCTGGAGCGCACCCAGGTCATGGTACCATACAACAGCGATGGCGACGCGGGACGAACGTATTGGTTGGTTTCCTTGTCGACGCGCGTGAAGCGGGCCAACATGTTGACATGGGGGATCTTGTGGTTGTTGAAAAGGAGGAAACCGTTGTCCATGGTGCTGCAATAGTCAGTATACCTGCGAAACTTGGTGAATCGTGGAGTACTCACTTATATCCGAATTTAGGTCCAATGTCACCGACGTAGACGTTCTCCAAAGGTTGGTGAGTCTGCATATCACGGATCTGAACGACGAACGGGTGAGGACCAAGGTTCTTGCCGCCGACGTAGAGTTGTGCCATGACGACAGCATGGTTGGCCGTCCGTCCCAGCGAGCCAATCCACCATTTCGACGCAGTCAGGGTCGGGCTGTTGATGGTGAAGGTCTTGTCATCGGGATTATATGTAGCTGTGGTTTCCAAACCACGAACATTCGAACCGTGACCCAATTCAGTTTGTGCGTAGCATCCGACGATCTCGTACTTTTGCGCGCGTTCGAGGAAAAGCTTGTGTTGTTCTGGTGTTCCTTGTTCCCGCAGAGTCACCTATACGTAGGGATAGCAGTTAGGTTAGCCACCGTCATTCTACAGAGGAATGCGAATGCAACATACCAAGAACATAGTCGAGTGCAGCCCATACGGCGTCGGTTCACCGACCAGCTCATTCGCCGTGAGAACCTCCTCCGTCGTCCATTTGTACTGCTCCGCCAATTGCTGCAGTCGCTTCCCCTTTGCCAATGACCGTTGGATGCGATCCACGCGGCCCAGGGAGTGGTTCTGCGACTTGTCAAAGACCTTCTCGGGTTGCAGGAGGCCCAGAATCCGCTGTTGCCGTTCCAGAGCCGCCTTTGTGTGCAGCAATTCTGCGAGTCTGTCCACTGCGACGTTCGACTGGGCGCGTTCATGTGCGAGCAATTCCGAGCCTTGCGGGCCGGCGGGCTTCAAGGCCTGGACCCAGGCCGGGGGAGGGTTTGGCATGATAACGATGGGCGATTGAGGGGGGTGATAAAGGTGATTACACGGACACACAAAGGACAGATGACAATAGGGTGAGAAATCTGGGGGATGGAGAAAAGATGGAAAACGGGGTTGATAAGAGTAAGAACAGAGCAGGAACACGGGCAGATGAATTGCAACTCTTCGACGTTGATAACACTCGGCCGAGGATGAGCGGATGTCCCAATGCGGTAATTGCCTCGGCTCGGGAGCAGTCAGCCATATCCGCGCGTAGAAATGCTTGTCCGCAAGCTCGGGAAAAGCAGGCCGGAAGGAGGCTCATGATACAGCCAGAATACAGCCAGAATCGCTGTGAGATACCCTGCAGTCGGAGATCGCCGGTCCCGAGTCATGGCCAGCCGACCGAAATCGGCCACGAAGCAGCAGCTGATCCGAGGCTGTGTGTTATCTGATAATCAGGATCTGCATATGATGCATCTTCTCTCCAGGTGCAGAGTACAGTGCTTTTGTTTGGATACATTTACTCTAAATACAAAGAGTATGGAAGTAAGATCGAATATGGGAAATATAGTGGATTACTCCCCGTGGATCTTGCTCAACCGCGGCAACCCCAGCCATAATATCAGGATCCCCCCGGACAACCCCAGAATAAACGGCTGGAGCACTTTCACCCCTTTCAACTGGGCAATAGCCCCCACAGCAAACGGAAGCACGGCCGCGCCTCCCCCGCCAAATGCGGCAGCAAATCCGATCGAACTCACATGCAAATGCCGTGGCAAGAGTTTTGTCGTCACCACCACCACCGCCGGGAATAGCGGGCCCAGAAAGAAACCTTGCAGGGCGACGGCCACGGCAGAAGCGTAAAACTGAGGGACTAGCCATAGGATGAGGCCAAATGCAATCGATAGAATAATGTAGGCCTGAGTATGGTGAGTGACGCCATCAAAGATATACGGAGCACTTGCATTGGATCATACCGAAACGGAGATTCTCTCCCCCACGCGAGGCGTCACAAAACCCAACGCCACTCTGCCGACTGTAATCCCGAGCCAGAAACCAGTGGCCGTCATACCACTGGCAAATGCGGGTCCGTGTCGCACTTGGGTCATAAAAGTCACGATCCATCCTCCCAGCGCGACCTCGACTCCAACATATCCCAGAAGGAACAAGGCACAGAGCCAGGTCACACGTGACGATGGATATGTGAACAATGCTTGTCGCAGGCCGCCCTTGTGATTCTCATCTTGTGATCGTGCGGTAGCTTGACGGAATACGGCGCTCGTGGATTTCCAAAAGGTAGCCGCGCAGAGTACTATCTCGACCGCGGCACATGCAATCTGACCGGTTAGCATTGGCACTTTAGACATAATTGGGCTGACATACCATGATATAGTAGAAATAATACCACGGACAATTGGCCTTTGTGATGAGCGATGTAGCAGCCAATGGACTCAACACCGCGCCAGCACCATAGAACCCGTGCAAGAGACCCAGAATCTCATCTGCCCTGGCCATATTGCCAATCCACGCATTCCAAGCCGAGTCCGTGAGGCCATTTCCGAATCCTGCAAAGATGAAGGAGACTACCAGTACTGGATATGGCGGATGCAGAGAGTTGACAATATACGCGATCAAGTGGCATCCTGGAGCCAGCAGCGCGACTCCCCTCTGGCCAAAGGCGTTGTGGATGCAATTGTTAAACAATGCGGCAAGCACGTATCCACCCAAAGGTGACAGAAATACCAGGGAGACAATGGTGTAGCTGAGGCCATAATAGGATTCCAGCTGTGACGGTCAGTCGTCTTCGCGCTTTTGTATCGTGTCCAGAAGCGAAATGGGTCATACATAAGGGATCAAAGCCTATACCGGTCAGCATGTTTTCTTGCCAATTGTGACGATAAACATACACCATAAGCAGCATCATTTGCTCCCGACACGATGAAGCTCCAGAAGGTGGCTATGAGACGAGCGATGTTGTGTCGGGGATAATTCCATCTCTCCAGAGCATTGACAGCGGTCGCCGGAGGATCATCATCACCATTGACTGGATTTTCCGACTCCAGGGCCTGTTCTGGTGTAGGCTGCACTTCAGATGGTCTATTATCCAGTTCCAATGGTGTCAAACAGGTTATAGCCATGGTGTCTGGTGTTCTCTGTCAATGTGTGTGCCTGTTTCCGCGGATTACGACAAATATATATCCAACCCCGCCAACACTGCGTCGCCTCTCGCCAAGTCCATCCGTTGAAGATGCGGGGGCAAGATACCAGATCATTTCTCCGCTGCATCGGATTTCATTCTGGCCATGATGATTGGACCAATCCTTCTCCAGACGGGCTGTTTCTGGGGACCGGCAAATCCTCGGGCTTGGCTGGTAGATCAAGGGTCTATTGCGTCGACGATATTGGCTGCCTTGTGGCTATGGACAAATGGAGGATGTTGAGAGGTTAGTGACAGGCCTGCTAGGTTATCCATGAGAAGAAGAGGCTATCGAGAAGTCACGACGCTCAGAGCACATGACCGGCTTTCACATGACAGACAAGGAGGCCCACTTTCACATGAGGCTCACCACTGCCAGGTTCAATCACGGGAATCGGATAGTAATCAATATTCAGACGGAGCAAGGGAGATAAGTGAAGAATTTAGGGTTTAGTTACCGAGCCATTCAAGCAGAGAAGTCGACAAAACAAGGACGATGGCCTGATGCGGTATCCGAATACCATTGGAAAGAAGACGATCACCATATAGACAATATATTCAATTGAGAGGCAAGCCTCGCAAATATGGTCAATCTAAATACATTAAGAAGCAATATTAATATGTACCGCTAATTCCATGCAAACTCCGTAACGATGAATGGGTATTCGAGTCGAGGAAAAGAAATGCGTCCAACCATTAAAAATACCGGGAAGAAAAGAAAGAGCAGGCACGTTTACTGAGCATGTATTGCCTGCTGCGGTTGTGGTTGCTGCTGCTGCTGCTGCTGCTGCTGCGGTGTCATGCCCGATCGCATCACCGGTGATTGCTGGACCTTTTCCCAATTGTGCAGCATCCTGGTGTTGACAGTGGACAAGCGGACTTCTCCGCCGGCACGAGCGACCATCTCCTCTTCGTAGGATGAGATGGCATCTGCCTGGGTTGCTTTGCCGGAAGCAAATTGCTTCACGGCCTCCGCCAGTTTAGCAGCGTCCGTGATGGAATGGTTCAGGCCCTGGCCGCGCTGGTACGTCATGGAATGGGCCGCGTCGCCAGCCATGGTGACTCGCCCTCCATGATTGTCCCAGTGGTGATCCTTTGCGCCTGGATCGAAATCCGACAGACCCATGTACCAGACCTGGTGGTCGTCCGGTAACCACTCGAACGCACTTTTCCACGGGTCAGTGAAGCACTTGGACAGTTCCTTCACTTGCTGCAACCGTTGCGCATTGGTCCAGTTGGCCGTCCGCTCTTGTTCCTCCAACGGGGAATGCCATGATATGTAGAAGAAAAAGGTCCATGTCGTCGGGTCATTCGGATCTTGGATGTCGTGCATACCGAAGAACGAGAAATAGCCGGCCGGGTTGATGCCCGCGAGGTATAGAGGATGAAGTTTGCGCAAGTATCGAGCCCGGTCAGCGCTGTATCGCGCTTGGACGAAGGTCGCACAGTACGGAAGACGCTGGGTATTGCCGCTGCTGGGACCAATGAGCGTTTGTCGCAGGGTTGAATGAGCGCCGTCAGTCCCAACGACCAAATGCGACGTGATTGATGTACCATCTTCGAACCATGCCGTGGCAAACTTTCCATCCTCAGAGTATTCGATAGAGCGCAGCTCTTTCCCGTAGCGAATGTCTAGTCCTTCTGCGAGCAGACCGCGGAGTTTGCGACGACGAAGGCGATAGAAATACTGGACGGGGATCGAGGCCATCATATCACCCGACTGGGCATTGTAGAAGTTGAGCGAATCGTGTTCAGCGGTGGGCGCATGGGGGTCGACCTGGACGGATTGGATGCGATCCCACATATGGTCGGGCACGAGGGATCTCAGCGAGGATACACCCCAATGCAGACCCATATTCCAGTCGCGTGAACGAGCATCCAAGCAATCATATTTCTCGACGACCACGCAGGGGATCCCGGCCTGGAATCAGGTACATCGTTAGTGGATGTTGCACGGCAGATAAATAAGCAACGCATTAAAAATAAAAAAAATAAAAAAAGCAATACATAAAATAGCATACCTTTCTCAATCCTTGAGCCAGCGCTAGACCCGTTGAGCCTGGAGATGGTCAGTAACAAATTCTGTATATCAATTTCAGGGTCGCATACCAGCACCGACAATCAGCACCGTGGCGGGATTAGGGTCTGCATGATTGGATTTGCCCATGACAGCCGCCCAGAGATTCCTAAAAATCTTCATCGAGCGTTGACGACGATGAGAAGAACGAGGGAGAGGGGAACAGGGGGATTGAGGGGAGGACGACATGGCGAAGATTGAGCCAGCAGCAGTGAGTTACGGAGCAGAATACATAAGGTCAGTGAATGCTCAGTTATCCTCAGCCGTTAGTTTCAAGTGAATCAGTCGCCGATACAGCGGGACTGAAGAAAGAGAGTCCGAGCATCCTTAATATCAGTCCGTCTATCAGTCCGGGAATAAGTAAGAGTCCCAAGAGCCGGACATAGAGCCGGGACAGACTTTGAGTGTTGACGGCATATTGCATGGTCTTCAGACAAATCCCTTCAGCCGGGTTTAACCATCATGCAATAATCATGTCTCGGTGTGCATTAATTCCCACCATGGCAAAGTGGAGATGCGATGTCCACCTTGACTCGTGGCCACGGGGGCTTGTCTGCAGGTTCTTCAGCCATCGGAGCTGTGTATGGTGCATTTTCACAGCGAGCGGGTCTGCATTCTTGCACCGGCGTCCAGGATCGGCTGGAATAAAAGAAGATGAATCGCGGAAGGGGAACAGAAGGTTCGACCGTGGCTTGAGAGGGTTTTCTCTTGCAGAGTTAAAGGACCGACAGGAGATGCCCGAGGGGGTTATGAGCCGGTCCTCCGGTATATATGAACACTGTTCGGGGCATAACAGAACTGATACACGATACGCAATAGTGGCTGATCGCTCTTGATAGTATTGCTTATTTTCCACTGATCTCGTGTATATCTCGTGTTCTCTTTTCTTTTTTTCTTTTTTTTTTTTTTTTTTTTCCATAACTATTCTCCTCCCCGATTCAGTGAAGAACGTCGTTGTTTGTCGCCAAAGTTTGTGCCACCGGTGGAGGGAGAGTCAGGTGACCGGCGCTTTCAAACTCTCCCAACTCGCCTCGCATTCTTTATTAATTCAATTCTCTGTTGAATACAATTCTATTCACACCTCTATTCATTCAATTGTTCACCTTGTGGCTACGGAGTGCAGATCTTCGTCATGACGGCTGCTCCTCCCCCTAGGCGCTCCAACTCCTCCACTCCGATCCGGGATAGTAGTAATAATGCTCCGACCACCAGCGATTCCTTCTATCCCGCCACCAGCGAAGAAGACTACGACGACGACGAAGGCCTGGAAGAGGTGGGATACCGGGACGATGATTTGGACTCTGCGTACGGCGACGATTCCTTTATCGGGGACAATACCAAGACCCTGTCCTGCTATATCACCGACTACCGCTTCGAATACGGCCGTCGCTACCATGCCTACCGCGATGGAGCTTACTGGGTATGTTGGGTTGAATACAAACAGGGAAGAGAAGGTGCTGACAGAACAGGGACCCAACGATGAAACCGCCAACGAACAGCAAGACGTCGCGCATCACATGTATTACCTGACCCTCGATGGGAAACTCCATCTCGCTCCCTTGAAGAACCCCCAAGAAATCCTCGATGTCGGCACCGGCACCGGAATCTGGGCCATGTGAGTTATCAATGGAAATCCTACCGATCGGAATCCTGAACTGACGATCCGATCTTCTTCGATTGCAGAGATATGGCCGATGAATATCCCAGCGCCAAGGTCACCGGAGTCGACCTCTCCCCGATCCAACCTTCCTTTGTACCCCCGAACTGCGTTTTCGAGATCGATGATATAACCCTGCCTTGGACCTACTCTCCTAACCAATTCGACTTTATCCACATCCGGGAGATGTTTGGCTGCATCCCCGATTGGGACGAGTTTTTCCGCCAATGCTATACGTCTCTGCGGCCTGGAGGCTATGTTGAAGTGGTGGAACACTCGGTTGAGCCGACCTCAGACGACGGTAGCGTGGGACCAAACCATTTCTACCGGCTCTGGGGCGAGACGGTCGTGCAGTCCGGAGTCCAGTTTGGGAAGAGCTTTACCATCTGGAAGGAGAGCGCAGAGCGCCTCAAGCGCGCTGGTTTTGTGGATGTGGTGGAAGTCTACTACAAATGGCCTATGAATGGGTATGTTCCTTGTTTCCCGGGTGTAATCACGATTTACCACTAATAACGGTGCAGCTGGAGTTCGGATCCCAAAATGCATGAACTGGGTCGATGGAATCAGTTCCGACTGCACAACGGCGTGGAAGGTTTTATGCTGCGACTACTCACCTCGACACTCGGCTGGCCGTACGATCGCGCGCAAATACATCTGGCCCAGATGCGAGCAGCGTTACGAGACTACAAGACCCGTGCCTACCTCCCCGGAACAATCGTCTACGCCCGCAAACCGGGATCCTCTGTGCCGTGCAGAGATTAAAGTTGCGGGCGGCTTTCTTCATTTCCTCTTCTTCTCCTCTTCTTGCATATCCCTTTATGATCATATTTTAATCATCCGGTCGGCGAGCGTCTGTTTTGTTGTTGGAGGATTGCGTCTTCCATATATATACCCCTGATGCATACCATGTCCGTCATGAACTGTGCCATACTTGAGCTGCCATTTGTGTGTACTTATGCTGGATTTATGTTTTGCATATTTTTTTAGACCTGAACATTGACTGTACAGAGTACATTTCACTTTCTTTCCTTGAGTCTGCGGAGAACGGCCACACGTGACAATCCAGGGACAACCACGCCATCTCGTACAATTCAGTTCGAAATCGCCGAAGTGAACCGCTCGTATTCAAATGCGCCTTACTGCGCCTCCACGCGCCAACGCGACTACGGGTCACTAATGGCTCTTCTGATTCGCGGAATGAGACGATCAACATCAATGCGTCTGTAGCGGCTAGCACACTGGGGAGACGAGGCTGTTCCCCAGGACTCCCCCTGTTTTCTACAGTAGATAAGGCTGGCATGGCCAATTTCTTCTGCAGGACAGAGTCATTCACAGCTGATTCTTGACCATCCACGTTGACTGGATTTCTGACCATGGAAAGAATTCACAACCCGTTCCCCGCGTCTTTGCGCTGTGCGTCCCCATATTCACTGCGGAGAAAACTTGTCGAAGAGATTGCTGATTGCTGATATCGTGCGACAGCAGGCGAGAGCAAAAAGTCCATGCGAATCCTCGAGTCCTTTATTCGGCCATCGTCCCTTGGTAGTCCGGGGTTATCGCTCCCCCCTCATGTCCTGGAGAAGGCAAAGGTACTGAGTCTTTGCGGCACACTTATTGAGACTGGCTGAATTAACGGTTCTGCAGGGTTTAGTTGTCTTCACCGTCTTCCGCGTCGGGTTCTTGGGCTCAGCTCGATTCGGATCGGGGGTTATGGTCGCTCGTCTCGACGATGGCAGCTGGTCGTCTCCATCTGCAATTGAAATACTTGGGGGTGGATTCGGGGGCCTAATTGGCGTCGAAATGACCGATTTCGTTTTCGTCCTCAACGATCCCCACGCCGTCCGGACATTCTCGCAGTGTGGAAGTGCATTACTGAGTGCCAACCTTTCGACGGCATTCGGACCAGTTGGAAGAAGTGTCGAGGTGGCTGGAGGAGCAAGCGCGAAGGGTGCGGCGGCGACGTTCGCATACTCGAAAACCAAGGGGATATACGCGGGAGTGTCACTCGAGGGGGCTATCATGATCGAACGAAGAGGCGCCAACCGGAAGCTCTACAAACAGAAGGTCAAAGCATCGCAGGTGCTGACGGGTGCTGTCGCACCGCCGCCGGAAGTGAAGCCGTTGATGGACATACTGGCCCTGGATGTCTTCCATCCGAAGCTCGAGACCCCGCCGTTGTCTCATGAGATGCCACCCGATGGAACGGTCGAAGCACCGGAGAGTCAAGTCTCAGAGCTGCCCACGGAAATATCTCGACCGGTGTATGAACTGGATGCTGGGCCAGCTCCTACGCCTCCTACGCCTCGCGCTATCCAGTCGGAAGCATGACGCGCGCATCGTTGTGATTTCATTTACCGTATTATACCCTGTTGTGTCTTTTATTTCGTCTTCCGACAGAAAAAAATTTCGACCTCGGGATCAAGGATGGTCGCTACGGTGGGTGGTACAGCGACTACGACTCCAAGTACTTGATTGAACAACTGGAGAGTGGAGAGGGCCGGAATGTTGAGGAACAAGAACTGGGACTAATGGACTCCGACGATGGCGTCGAAAATCCCGAACAATATTGGAAGAAGTTGTTGATGATGAGACGTGTTCCGGGAATGGAGGAGCTGCGGCGATTCGCAAAGAAGAACAAGATTCCCATTCAACCAACTAGTTTCTTTGACCAGGGGGCGTCATTACTCGGGAAGCGCGTCCAGCCGTACACGACAACCGATGCCGAAGTTGGCGAGAATATGGACTGGGACGAGGTGAGGATTCAATGCAGCTGGTCCATGTGCAGTGAACTAACTTGATTCTAGATGATTCGGGGTGAATATCCATCATATTGGGTTTCAGGGATCACTTGGGTAACGAAGCGCAAGCATGCAGAAATGGCATTCAGTCATCTTGCATACGGCAATCAGTACTATGGATACTCAGTATTGCTGCATGGCCCTCCTTGCGGTGATACCTCCGGTGAAGAAGAGAAATATTCTGTTAGAAAGAGGGATTGAGACAGCGTGATGAGCGCACTGCGGACTATATGCGTGATATTGGGAATAGACTAATCGCTGGTGTGCGGAAGTTCGCCCACCAGTGCCACGAAGTATCCTCGCGGCGGTCACATGACCTATCATGTGACCTCGTGTAGTTATGTACATGAGTAAACGATGGATAATAGTGTATAAGGTCCGCATCGCGTAAGCAGTTCCGCACTGCGGAGGCTTTGCTGTGGCCTCCGCGCTACACATGTTCTAACATATTCCTGCTTAAGCCGAAGATTGCCGATGAAGCTAGGGCAAGGCGAGGTATACGGACAAAAGAGAGATTTTCTGTGCAATGTTGCGTACGAGGACTTATGGCTATGGGAAGATTAGTTTTATTATTTAGCTTAGCAGCTTCTAATGGTATCCTATTGTTGTGTATGCTACAGGTATGAGTACCACGTGACGCGCCGGTTCGGAGTTCCGAACACGGGAACCGCCATTCCCGAACCTCTCGACATACAAGGACATTGAAATGAACGCCAGGACAAGCCCTTCGAGAAAGAAGCAACATGCTCCGCCCCGTAAGAAGGCCTGCAATAGCTGCACGAGATCCAAAGTCCGCTGCGATCTCGAGAGACCGGCCTGTTCAAGATGTCGATCACGAGGCCAGAACTGCGAGTATCCTGCCAACGAAGGCGTGAGCCCGTCTGTTGAGAGCACTCCGTCTATGATAGAACTCAATACATCGGTACTCGGGATTCCGCGACTGGACCAGGCCACGGATGCACCGGTTGATTTTCCTTTTGGTGCAATCACAACCGCTCAAAACCAGCCACAAACAAGACCGGAGCGGGACAAAGAGACTGAGTTTGACCTGCGAGCAGTCGACTTGGCGCCTAGTGCTAATGCTGGAGATATCCGGGATCGCTGGCTGAGGCCTTACGTCCTACCTCTTACAGAAGGCGAAGAGATCCCCAAAGCGTATCATCCGTTCACCTTGCAGTACATCGCACGGATATTATGTACATATCCTCGTTGTATGCTCAAGGACGGGGGACTCCCCCCCATAATTCACCGCGCGCAGATAGTGGGGAGAGAAATGCCCCGCGCGCTTGCAAACTGCTATAGCTTGGTGCGGATGTGGGAGCAGGCGGTCCCGGGGAGCGAGACAATGGTGGTCAGTATTGTAGAGAATGAGATGCGACGGTTGGCTGAAGAGGTACGCTACGGGCTTCTCCTGTGCTTCGCTAAGTATTCGTTCTAATCTGTGTAGCCTCCGAGTCCTTATGACTACGAACTTCTCGCAGCTTTCCAGGCATACATGATCTACTCGATTATGATGTACTTCACTCCTATTGGTGGTCCCTCCGTCTTGAATGACCAGGTTATGATGACTCTCATGGAAATGGCTTTTCGTACCGCACGGAATGGCCTCTTCTGCACCGCTGAACTCTCTCGATCACGGCCGAATTGGGAATCCTGGATTGTGGCATCTACTAAACGCCGGGCTATTCTGGTTATGTACCTCTTCAGCAGCGTGTACAATGCTGACCGTCTCCTGCCAAATTTCGTTGCCGAAGAACTACGGGGAGTGTACGCTCCGGAAAGCAGGTCATTATGGGATGCCGTTGACCGCAAAACATGGACCAAAGAGTACGGCCGTCACCTGCTCGACTGGGAAGATGGAATGCTGGAAATTTCAGATTTGTGGAGGTCAGTAGAGACTTCCTCTCCACCACGACGGAGGAAAATAGAGCGCTGGGTACAGACGGTGGATGAATTTGGGATGATGATATTCGCCGTTTGCGCCCATATCCATGGATGTTGATCTCTGCTCGGAATTCCGAGTACAATGACACAGCCAAGAAAATTGGCCAATCATCTACTTGGTTGCGTTCGGAATTCCGAAGTGGATGTCACGCCAAGTATGGCGTCGCTATTATTTAAAGGTCAACCTTTTCATCAGTTAACATCCAAGATCAGTAAAGACTAATTATCAATTCTGAACAAATCAATTTCATCGCGATGGCAGCCTACACAACAGACCACTCTTCTTCAGTCCTTCAAACACATAACTGGCGCACTGTCGTCAATTCAGCACCACACCTCCTGCCGCATATCAAACCCAACATGACGATTCTCGACATCGGCTGCGGTCCTGGTTCAATTAGTGTGGGCCTTGCCCGCCGCGTGCCTCAGGGACACGTTACTGGTATTGAGTACGTCTCCGATCCGCTGGACCAAGCACGAAGTCTCGCGGCCAGCGAGGGAGTCACAAACGTCGACTTCCGCGTCGGTGATATTCATTCGCTCGACTTCCCTGACGACAGCTTCGACATTGTGCATGTTCACCAAGTTTTGCAACACATCGCGGACCCTGTCAAAGCACTCCGTGAGATGCGCCGTGTTGCCAAAACCGACGGTGGTATAGTTGCCGCGCGCGAATCGGCGCAATACACATGGTACCCGGAGAATGCAGGGATAGAATCGTGGTGGAATTTAACCGAAAAAATGTCAAAGGCAAAGGGCTGTAATGCCTGTTCCGGCCGGTACATTCATGTCTGGGCGCGGGAAGCGGGATTCGATCGAGAGAAGATCCAGAAAAGCGCGGGGTCATGGTGCTTCAGTAGTCCTGCGGAGCGCGCGTATTGGGGAGGATCAATGGAGGGACGAGCGAAGTCTTCAGGCCTTTCGAATACAGCAGTGAAAGAAGGATTGGCGACGCAGGAAGAGTTGAACCAAATGGCGCAAGGCTGGAGGAGGTTTATCGAGGACGAGGATGGATGGTTCGCAGTACTCCACGCAGAGATTCTTTGCTGGAAGTGATTGTCACATAGCTGTTGATCTAGCCGTGAATGAATTTGTATCTATATATCGAGCGTCCGTTGTAATGGAAAGTCTGTAGAAGCGGGGGCCCCTTTTTGGACCCCGACTAAGGATATATATCTGCAACTCCGGCCATAACCGAAACTCTCGCTCAAATTCACACAATTCTTTGCAACTACGATGCACTTTTCGAACATTCATAATTGTGACGGCTCAGCTCAGTGCCTTTGTCGGCAAACACCATCAATATGGCAAACAATGCCATGAAAGCTGTGACGGTCTCGAGCAATAGGAATCTATTGGTAGACTATCTGACGAAATTCTAACATGAGGAGAGAAAGGAAGAAGAAAAAGGCAGGCCTGTCGGCGACGAGCTATCTAGTGTGTGTGAGAGGCTTAAGCGAGGCTCAGTGAATATCGCACGCCAGACAGGCCAAAGTAACCAAACATGCTATACAGCTAGCGAGTGTTCATGTTCCGTGACATTACCCCCCCCTTCCTAACGAACGGCTGTCCTCAGCCGTTAGCAACGGGGTAATCATCCTCTGGATGTTCATCAAGAAATTCCTCTTCTTCTGCAGCGCGGAGCCACTCGAGTAATCACTGGGGTGGTCCTGGGTTAGGGTTAGGGTTAGGGTTAGGGTTAGGGTTAGGGTTAGGGTTAGGGTTAGGGTTAGGGTTAGGGTTAGGGTTAGGGTTAGGGTTAGGGTTAGGGTTAGGGTTAGGGTTAG